>OX243884.1:5000000-7500000 GCA_945859645.1 Amphipoea oculea
CTCTTACCACACCTCGGACACTTCATACAACCCTCGCAAAATAATTACCTATTACTACTACATAAACAAATGACGTTTGTATACGTGCAAATGTGTGCGTGAAATCTAGTAGCATAAAAGAAAATGGCGCGGAAAGCAATTTGTGTCGGGGAACCGAACGACGTCGGCGGCGGCGCTGCCCGAACGTGTGCATTATTATGAAGTGACCATGTAGTTCAATTGTTTATTTATATAGTCGGGTTCGTAATGAAATAAAAACACTGAAATAGTTTAGTTTAAATGACTTATCTGTAAATAATCGGTTATTAAATCGCATGTTATTAAAAATGCGAAATCTTACAAACAGTATATGTAAATACGAATTCGGAAAAGCATCACAATATCCAACCATCGTGATTAAAACTCAAATAAAACTTTTAAATCGCATAATTGTGTGTCAGCAATACAGTGCTGCGGTTCGCGACTTTCGCGAGCGCCCTTGCTAAAGAGTCGGCGACGAATACCTCGAAGTGCGGGGTGAGGTGCGGTATCTGATATGAGGGCGAGGAAGGGAGTGTCCTTTCTGTACGTAGTACTATTAAGTATTCTGTGCTCTTACTGATAAGGAGTATGATCGCATTTGCGAAAACAAACGCGGTTGTTGAACTATTTGAGTACCTACGTACTCGAGCGTCGAGGCACGACATAGCGAGATACTTTCAAGTATTTTCTATCTGCATAGAAAACTGATCCATAACTTCATACAGATAAGAAATACAATCGCGTATTCAAAAGCCCCGTTGGAAGTAAAACTACTTGCATAGGAAATTGATCAATGACTTCGAATAAATAAGGAGCAAAATCGCGTATACAAATAAATACTTGCAAACCATTAAAGTAAAAAAAAACTTTTTAAGAAAAAAAAAACCGACTTCCAAAAAAAACTTTACAAAGTGAAAAATAACTTTAATTTCGGAAGTCGGTGTCTTTGGATCTTTATTTTAGTTTTTTGCCACCGACTTCCGAAATTAAAGAAATTTTTCACTTTGTAGTGTTTTTTTGAAAGGCGGTTTTTTTTTTTTTAAGTTTTTATTTCACGCTTTTTAGTGGGTCTACTTATAATTTATCTAAGTTACAATAGCCTAGTGATCATCGCCTTTTACAAACAAAATATTGCTTTTCCCGATACAGGGAAGTTAATTGTTGAGGAGTTCTCCAGATCCACCATCAGGTCCGTATCACCATTCACATTGTGACGAGCATAAATTGCTTAGCAACCATATTAAAGTAATCGAATCGCAACCCGTGAAATACTTAGATATTATTGAGTAGTTCCGGTGGCCATCTGTGGTCTTCATCATCAGTTCCACATCACCAAATAGTGCTTTCCGAGAGCAAATGCACGAGTTACTATAAAAAAATACCCAAATCGCTATAGGTGTGCCTATAATATTTGAAGAGTTCCTTCGATTTCTCCAGGATCCCATCATCAAATCCTGCCCTGATGTTTTTAGACTAGATGCTGATAATCCTGGCTGCAGCATCAGGCCAGACTTATCAACATTGCATTGAACTTAAAATTTAGTCCTGTTTAATATGAGCCCAAACACGACTACGGTGCTGTAATTTCAAGGTTGGTACTTTTTCTAATGCTCCTGGCTTCAGCATCAGGTCTTTATGTACTTCGGTGTTCCTCATTAACAGTAAGTTTATCCACACATCGAACCCTTTTCAATGAGCCTAAACACGATATATCTGCTGTTAGTTGTCGAGGAGTTAGGTACTCTGCAGACTATCCTGACTGCAGCATCAGGTCATGACTTGATGATCATGAGACCAAATGTGGCAAATGCCCTATCAAACATCAAAACAATTGACTAAAACAGTCCTTGCCTGTTCGAGTAACTTCTTACTGTTAAGGAGTTGTACCTTCCATCATCAGCCCAGCTACCTGAGATGGTGACAACCATACGCAAATACACAAGATACTTCGTAAAATATGCGAAAAACAATAAATGAGCCTATAAAATTTGAGGGTCGCCCTCGATTTCTCTAAGATCCCATCATCAGATCCTAACTTGGTGACAGTGGGACCACCTCAAAACTATCTACTTTGGAACAAAAAAAGAATTTTGAAAATCCGTCGACAATTGGCGGAGTATTCGATGAACAAACATACAAAAAAAAAAAAACATACAAACAGCCGAACATAGTACCTCCTCCTTTTTGTGAAGTCGGTAAAAAATACTTGCATACGAAATTGTTCCAAAAGGAGCATGACCGCATTTGCGAAAACTAAAGATAACGTCGGACAGGACGGATCCGAAGAAAAGCGAGTAGCCGTATAAGATACTTAATAGTCTTGCAAGTATTTTGAGTCGGTACCCGGTGTGCGTACTTGGATGCAAATACCTGGTGTAAAAACCCGGTCGCATATTTATGCGACCGGGACCGGGTTTTTACACCAGGTATTTCCAGCTATTTTTTACGTACCTTCCCTACTCACGATCACACGTTTTCGTAACGCATTCGCCATTTTACTCCCCAAGTCAAGCGCGCCTAAAGAAGTTTCACTTCAAAAAAGACGGGTTGCACTCCGGGAGTGCCTGCAGAAGTGAAAACATGAATATTAACGTTGAAATAAATCAATTATGAATTGAATTAATATAACTAATTTTTTTCCACTATTTCTGCGTCACTTTTTTTATAAATCGATGCACTTTGTTCAATTTCCATATTTGAAACACTTTATATTCACGAATTTTACGAATACACAGCAGTGTAGCTACACAGACGGTCGAGCCATCAGCTGTCCATCCATCCATCCACATCCACGTCCACCATCACCGTCACCATTACCGTCACCGTCACCGTCACCGTCACCGTCACCGTCACCGTCACCGTCACCGTCACCGTCACCGTCGCCGTCACCGTCATCGACACCGTCACCGTCACCGTCACCGTCACCGACACCGTTACCGTCACCGTCTCCATCACCATCACCGTCACCGTCACCGTCACCGTCACCCGTCACCGTCACCGTCACCGTCACCGTCACCGTCATCACCGTCACACCGTCACCGTCACCGTCGCCGTCACCGTCACCGACACCGTCACCGACACCGTCACCGTCACCGTCACCGACACAGTCACCGTCTCCGTCACCGTCATCACCGTCACACCGTCACCGTCACCGTCACCGTCACCGTCACCGTCGCCGACACCGTCACCGACACCGTCACCGTCACCGTCACCGTCATCGTCACCGACACCGTCACCGTCACCATCACCGTCACCGTCACCGTACCGACACCGTCACCGTCACCGTCACCGTCACCGACACCGTCACCGTCACCGTCACCGTCACCGTCACCGTCACCGTCCGTCCGTCCGTCCGTCCATCCATCTATCCATCCACCCATCCATTATCGTGTCTCACTTGGTTCACTTCGGTTGGCGCCGCCGTAGAAACAGGGGTGGGGGGGGGGAAATCTCTCCTGACGGTCACGTGTCCTGACGCGAGTTTAACATTTTTTCCCCAGTACAAAAAGTGTTCAACGCCGCTAAAGAAGTTTTCACTTCAAAAAATTGAAATTATAGCACAACGATTTGTCCCTACGTCCCTCTTAATCCCTTTTGTTGTCTACCAGGGACCAATAAACACTAGTAGTGACTAACATTCCTGACCATAATCATTACAATGACCACGGTACAAGTGTTATTAGGACACAAATGGATACTTACAATCCTCAGTGACACTTCTGAGTTGACTCTCGACAGTAATAAGAGAAAATGGACGGGAGTAATAGACTCCCATCCACAGATATAGATACACCTAGATAACGTAAGAGCACCTACTTCGCGTGCCAAAAATCGCACCAGCTTACGATCGAAAATCATAAGCCGCCACTTTCGCGCTCAGTCCTGCGTACTGCTGGCTGGGTGAGCGTGAGCGAGAGAGCGCAAGCTTGTGACGTCATAGTAGGTAGTCAAAAAGTGGCACGCTTAGTTTTCATACAGTTCGTGATACTTGCGTTATCTAGGTATATCTATATCTGTGCTCCCGTCCGTTTCCTCTTATTACTGTTGTACGACAGAATCGTTCATTTGGAGAAAAATAAAATTTGAAGAGGAGGCAAAATTTGAAGATACATACCTACAAGACTTAAGTTTTCCTTTGTAAACCTACTCCAAAATGAAAAAAATCCAGATTTTAATGTGTAGGTACCTGTACATCATAAACTCGCGCGTGGCTAAGTACAGCCGCAATGTGCGATCATTTAGGTTAAACTACGCTAACCGCGGTCGGTCCAGGGATGGGTGTCCATAGACAAATCGAACAAAGAAGATTTTTTACGTCACTTTTAGTAATAATAATAGCCCTCCAGACCGTATTTCGGCCATGGCAGCCAATCTCAAACTAGACTAGGTTTCGGCACAGGAGATATTATACTGCACAAGCGTGTGCGCAGACACAGGTGCACTCTCTCTTCCCTCACTCTTATTGTCCGAAGGGACAGCACGCAATCCGTCACGACCGGAGAAAGATCAGACGCAGGACCGCTAGATAAGAACGCTTGGAAACATGCTGGTCCTGCTCCATAGGACAATCTAGAGTCTAGACAAAATCAAACTGGTTGCTAATTTAATTGTAATTTTTTTTTATTAGTTTTTACATTCATTACTCACACCCTGACTTATTACTTGTATTTTTTTTTTTTTAATAAGAATCGTTTTGCTTGTACCATGTTTGTAAATATGTGAGCACCATGTATCTATCAGATAATTAATTTATATGTCATGGTTTCGTTTTTAATTCTTTTACCTTTGTGGTATAGTAATTTTATTTTAGGTGCATCGTCCTCACATGTTATTATATAATTAATGTACCCATGCAAAATATTGTACCTAAAACATTTTAAAAGAGTAACGGTGGAGTTTCTTGCCCATTCTTCTCCATACGAAAACTACCTTTTGGAATGGGCGACTAGAATCAATTCTATTTTAAGATAATTTTTGACGTTCAAAAGTGCCTTTTATGTGCCTATTTGAAATAAATGCTTTGACTTTGACTTTGACCAACAGTTTAACGTGCTTTCCGAGGCACGGGGTATCACACCGCCAACTTCCAAACTCCGGTCTGCTATTAAGAAATTCCTGATAGTAAAACCCAATAACACTTGCCCGACCTGGGAATCAAACCCAGGACCCCACGCTCAGCAGTCGCTCTTCCGACCACGAGACCAAAGTGACAGTTACATCACTTTTGCGTCTATACAGGGTGTTACGGAAAGTGTATATCAATACAAACGGGTTGAAGAGTGTATCTGGTCTAGAATCTCTGTACAAAATTTCAGCTCAAAAGCATTAACTTTGAAAATGCTTAATATTTTTTTATTTTGACATCACGGCGCTGCACTGGCGCGCGGCGGCATGATGTGCGTGTACTAGGCGCACAAACACACTACAGATAATGGATAATGACCCTCGTAGTGCGGTGACACGTTTGTTATGATTTCAATTTAATAAACTATCGAAATAATAAAATATTAAGCATTTTCAAAGTTACCGCTTTTGAGCTGAAATTTTGTACAGAGATTCTAGACCAGATACACTCTTCAACCCGTTTGTATTGATATACCCTTTCCATAACACCATGTATAGACCACAAAATATTGATTATACAAGTAACAAAATTTTCCTTCCACAGTCATGCCGATGTCCTTTTCAGTTCGATATTGAATTTAGGACATTGAATTCCGTTGACGAGGGTCTAGGGACCTGACCGATCTTCGAATAGACCGTATCTTTTATCGCGGTTAACCGTCTTAATCAAAATGGCCGCCTGTCGATGTGTTACTCCTCACCTACGTAAATCCATCAGAGTGATTTATTTAATCAAGGTATACAGGGTGACGGGATGTCGACGCGCAACCTGTCATCATAAATTCTGAACCTACCCCCAAAAAAAAAACCATACATTTTGACCGCGTAGGTACTATCGCGGACACACCTGCCTGACCACCTCTAAGTTCATATTTGCTTGCACTAAAAAAATAGAAGCGCTCTCTAGTAAGCGCGCCGAGGTCAAATAGTTTCTTCGTAAAATTCACAAAAGGAGTACACGTGATGCGTCACTAAGCTGTGCAGTGCAGGTTGCAACTAATTGCGTTATCGCTTTTCTAATAGGTAGGCGAAAACTTTAAAGGGTCATGTCTTGGCGCCGCCGCAGGATTTAGGCGAAAAAAAATTTAAGTTATCAGAGTTATCAGGCGGAAAAAGTCGCGATGGTACCTATTGCACCTTTCCATAAAATAACAAATTATTTTGATAACCGAAAAAAATATTTGACGTAGGTGCCGTTCGGGGACTGAGAAAAATAACGATAACTTGTTCCACCGAACCGCACGTTACAAAATTTAGTTTCAGTGCGGTTAGTGGAAGTGCTCAGGTGCGGTTCGACCAAGTGCGGTTGAAATCAGTGCTCTGAGTGGAATACCTCAAACACTCACACACACTCACTAGGACGTAGACGTCCTAACGTAGAAATTAGCATATTATTCTAGAGAATAATAAGCTGAATTCATGGTTTTAGTTAGAGCGTCGATGTGCCAGCCTGTACAGCAAACAGTCATCTATCATCATAAATCTTCGGGTTTAGGGAAAGACGACACACAAGTGACGATATATTTTATAACACAACATCACGAATTGTTTCCCCAAAGGATCAATAGTTTACCGGAGGATTATAAAAAAAATGTGACAATATAAACACATTGAAACGCAGATTAAGGCAATACATCACAACATTTGAAATAACATAAAACAAAATCATCATCTGCCTAGTCTTTTCCCAACTATGTTGGCGTCAGCTTCCAGTCTAACCGAATACAGCTGAGTACCAGTATTTTACATGGAGCGACTGCCTATCTGACCTCCACAACCCAGTTACTGGGTAATACGAAACCCCTTGGTAAGACTGGTTGTCGAACGTTCGGGCTTCTGTCGACCCATAACAACTGTCAGAGATCGAAGAATGACAGCCGGGACCAACGGCTTAACTTATCATAACATAAAACAGAATATCACACTAATAAAACACCGTAAACAAAGATAAGTCTCTTGCGGATATAGTTTGTGAAGGTGAGTGGAAATCACAATGCCCCAATGAAGAATGGATAACTGTACAGAAAAAGAGGTACAAAAACAAGTATTTAGAATCTAACCAGTCAAAAGGAATCGTGCGAGGTAAAGCCACCTGTGGACCTGGAGATAGATTCAAGCCTGCTAGTTCGAATAAGACATACTTATTCTTATCAAACGTCCACAAGGACACTTCGGCGATTGATATAGCGGAGTATATAATGGCTAAAACGAGTGATAAAGTGCATCTACAAAAAATTAAAATGAAAAAAGAAAAGGAATATAATGCTTACAAATTATCGGTGTGTTCTGATAGGCTGGATATGTTTATGACTGAGGAACTATGGCCGGTCGGTGTAACCTGTAGGCGGTTTAGACCTTATAAAAACCCGCAACTGGGTAATGAAGAGAACGATAAATCTGCTAAATGAACTTGTGTAATACAACCCTTGTAACATACAACTGCAAGAGTGTCAAGCGGTCCATAGACGCTATTAAACAGTTATGTTGTTTTGCGGATATTATTGCTTTACAAGAAACGTGGCTGCTGCCGGGTGAGCTGTCTTTCTTGGAGAATGTTCACGACGACTTCGCGAGCACAGGTACGTCTGCTGTGGATACGTCTGCTGGCATCCTCCGGGGCCGGCCGTTCGGTGGTGTGGCGCTGCTATGGCGCAAGTCAATGTTTCAGTGCGTCGCAATAGTACCGTGCGGTAATCCGCGTATTGCCGCAATACGTATCACTACGGAAGATCGTCCAGTGCTTGTGATTTGCGTATACATGCCAATAGACATAGTGGAAAATGTGCCTGAATTCACGGATTGTCTCAGTTCAATCAGTGCTATCATTGACGAGAGTGGTATCGAGTCTGTGTTTATACTTGGCGATTTCAATGCCCATCCAGGTGAGCGCTTTTATCATGAACTTGTGTTGTTTTCAAGGGAACAGGACTGGACTTGTGTGGACACTAAAAAGTTACAATTAACGTCAGATACGTTCACGTTCATCAGCGAGGCCCATGGATGCAAGCGTTGGCTAGACCACTGTCTCACGACAGAAGCAGCCCTGTCCAGTGTTTTGAACGTATACGTAAAGTACGATGTTTACTGGTCTGACCATTTACCATTGGTTCTTACCTGTGACTTTAATGTTATAAGACAAAAAACAAATATAAAAAGCCCATTACGTAGTAAAATACAGTGGGGAGAGAGAAGCATAGAACAATGTCGTTACTATGAAAATATGTGTAATCTGCAGCTAAAACACATTGACTTGCCTGTCGAGCTACAACAATGTTGTGGTAGGTATTGTAGGGATTCTAGTCATAGTAGCTTTATAAATGACATCTATAGGGACATTGTTAACATTTTATGTAATAATGCGAGTTATACGTATGTGTGTAAGTCAATTAAGCATAAGAAACCATTGGCTGGGTGGAACAAATTTGTAAGCGAGGCTCACAGGAGCGCTAAGGTAAAATTCAATACGTGGCTGTGGTATGGTAGACCTGCTTGCGGCGCCATATTTGACGCAATGATAGAATCTCGAAAGATCTTCAAGGGGAAACTCAAATGGTGCCAGAACAACCAGGACCAGATTAGAATGGATTTGTTAGCTAAACGCCATTCGAGTTCTGATTTTGGAGGTTTTTGGAAGAGCACTAAACAGCTTAATTCTAGACCCGGCGTTCCTGTGAGTGTTGATGGTGTATCCAACCCGAAAGACGTTGCTGATTTATTTAGTATGCATTTTAATGTGAAGCCGCGATTGGGTCCGCCATGCCGGGAGTTTGATGCTGGGGACAGTGCTACAGAAATAACTACAGTCATTCTAGCAAAAGATGTCAAGACAAAAATTAAAAACATGAAGAGGGGAAAGTCCCCTGGGCACGATGGGCTCAGCATCGAGCACCTGCAGTATGGTGGGTACCATCTGCCTCGTGTGTTGGCTCTTCTGTTTAATCTGTGCCTGGGTCATTCATACCTTCCTCCCGATATGATGCGGGCTCTGGTGGTACCAGTGGTCAAGAGTAGAACTGGAGACGTCTCGGACAGGTCTAACTATAGGCCGATTTCCTTGGCTACCGTCGTGGCTAAAATACTTGACAGTGTGCTTAATTCACACCTGAATACCCACATCAAACTGCATGATGCCCAGTTTGGGTTTCGGCCAGGGCTGTCAACAGAAACCGCTATTCTTAGTTTAAAGCATGCTGTCAAGTATTACACAGACAGGAAAACACCGGTCTATGCATGTTTCCTGGACCTGTCCAAGGCTTTTGATCTTGTCTCTTTTGACGTTCTCTGGCAGAAATTGTCTGATACCGCGGTGCCGCCGGAGCTCGTCTCACTTCTGCGGTACTGGTACACGAAGCAGGAGAGTCGGGTGCGATGGGCAGGAGAGCTCTCAAAGCCGAGTAGGCCAGAGTGTGGAGTGAGGCAGGGTGGCCTGACCTCGCCTTTGTTGTTTAGTCTGTACGTGAATGCACTGATCGAGCGGCTCAGCAGCACACGTGTCGGTTGCTTTATTGATGGGGTTTGTTTCAATAATTTAAGCTATGCAGACGACATGGTGCTGCTGACCCCCTCGGTCGGTGCGCTCCGTAAGCTTCTCGATATTTGCGAGTCGTACGCTGCTTCTCATGGCCTTGTCTACAACGAAGGCAAGTCGAAATACGTGGTCTTCAAGTCCGATACCAAGTGTCCCTCCACCGTCCCTCCTGTGTTACTGAACGGTGTGGAGTTGCACAGGGTGTACTCTTTTAAATACCTGGGCCACTGGATGACAGATGATTTTAAGGACGACGCAGATTTGGAGAGGGAGCGCAGAGCATTGTCGGTTCGGGCTAATATGCTGGCCCGCCGGTTCTTCCGATGTACGGTGGCAGTCAAAATAACGCTGTTTAAAGCATATTGCATGTCGCTGTACTCGGGGAGCCTGTGGTTCAGCTATACCCAAAAGGCCTACAATGCTCTGCGGATCCAGTATAACAACGCATTTAGAGTGCTGTTGCGTCTGCCTCGGTTCTGTAGCGCGTCATCTATGTTCGCTGAGGCACGTACCGACTGCTTCAATGCTGTACGGCGTAAGAGAGCGGCCTCGCTGCTAAACAGACTCCGGGGCAGCCCCAACAGCATTCTACGCGCTATAGCCGGGAGACATGACAGCCCGTTGGTGAGGTCACTTGTCACCTGTACATTGTCGGTGTTATTAGTTAAGTACTAACATAGGTTAAGATTATTGTTACTAACCCAATGGATCTCTGTTATCCGATAAAGTAAAATAAATAATATTATAAAGGCTAAAGTTTGTGAGTGTGTGTGTTTATATGTTTGTTACTTATTCACGCTCAAACGGCTTGACCAATTCTGATAAAATTTTGTATGGAGGTAGCTGACACCCTGGATTAACATATAGGCTACATTTTATTCCGATATTCCCACGGGATCGACATTTACGTGGGTGAAACCGCGGTGCGCAGCTAGTGCTAATAGGTATAATGTCTCCAGCGCCCTAGAGGTAACTAATGTTAATAGTATTAGTTATAATCAATTAAGTATCTCATTATAAGAGAACTGTTATTTTTAATTTATTATGAGAAATAAAGTTCTTTAAACCTATTAGGCAGATATGTGCCTCTATTCCTAAGCGTAGTAGATACCTATGGAGAATAACGGCAAGAAACTCACGCACTCTTTTCTAAAACTTTCCCCACGAAATTTTTACGTCATCTCATTTACTAGCATCTAGGGTATCAAATGCAAAGGGGAATTTCAAAGGGGTTTTTTAACTGATACAAGATACTTATTAAGGATAATATCAAAGGGATAACTCAGCCAAAAAGTTACGTGAGTGTTGGACCGTATCAAAATTATGTAAACACAAACAAAGGCGGGCACGAAGTTTATTTTACAATAAACCACAATCACGTGTTTTTACATAACGATGAAGTTAGTATCATAGTTTATTACGTACTCTATCTATTCAGCATACAAAATTGGTACTTAAAAGAAAACGTAGAATGGAAACCTGGACTTAATGGCCTGAAACTGCCAAGGCGCCGTGGGGAAGCGTGGTGATCTATGCGAGTTTATTCAAGGCAAGTGCTATATAAAAGCAAAGCAAGAGCAACAGCTGCAAGTGTATACATAAGAATAGGTAGTTACCATAGATATACATACAGGCTGAAATTGAAAACATGCGAAAAATCGAAATGGGAGATTGTATTCATCATTATGAACAACTTTTACTATGGGACCAAACCTGAAATCGTGAAAACAAAATCAGCTGTTCGGAATCGGATCCGTAGTTCCGAAGATTACCCCCTATACACCGTGTTCTTCACGTTATCCATAAACTTTGTCAAACGTTTCTATAGCTTTTACAAATTAAATCTATTAAAAGAATTAGTACTTAAAACGCTTCCTTACAAAGATATTTGTAATTTCAAATTGAGCTATGCAGTAAGAAAGGGTCTTTACTTAGTTTTGACAAGTTTCAGCCCGCCAAATCTTATTAATGAAAATACGTCGTTGCCAATTCGGGTAAAGAGGCATGCATATTGGTTGATTTACGTCAAGGTATTTAGTTTGTATGAAAATGAACAAAAAATAAGAATTAATTAATGTTTCTATAGTGAAAAATGCTTATTTCCATGGTCTGAACATCTGGTCGAAGCTTATGCATATCGTTCGGAACACGGTGTATATTAAACTCACTCTTTATAAATAATATTATGTGTATCTAAAGAGATAATTTGCAAGGTGGAGCAATTTTCACTAGGTAACTTTTTAATTTCCTCAACAGATACCAACTACAAAGAAAAGAATATTGTGTATTATGTTTTTGGACTTTCAATTATCTTGAATCATAGTAAAAGCAATAAAAACCTAAATATTATGAAAGTAGAACAAACAAAATGTATGATCCCAGACTAACATCGCGTGGTTGAACTATGAAAGAAAACAATTTTATTTTCTGTTACATTACGACACAATTTCCGTTTAAAATTAAACTTAAGTCTTTCATCCTCAAAGAATACAAGTTTATAGACTTCACTTTTAAATGTTATTTCTTTTTAATGATGGGTTTCTGCGTAGTTGAGTTTATGGTACTGCCATAAACTTATTGTTCTGAATTTAATTCTTATGAGACAACATCTAACGTTCCCGTGTTGCTGATAACTATAGGTTATTTTAAAACGCATGAGTTATTAGTGTCGGCAAGTTCAGTGATGTATTAAGAAAAGTTGTTTCTATAATTCCATAGGTTTAGGTAGTTAAGTAAAGGTAAACAAAAAAACCACGTGACTTAGTTAACCGACTAAACGTAATACCAGTTTATTCAGTTGTCATGCTACGTCACAGTTGTACTCTTCAATTTAGCAACTATTTTAATAAATTATAACGTTATGACGTTGTCGTAACGTTATGTTATGGTATGAGTAATAATAACCCATAATTCTAAACAACTTTTACTATAGAGCCAACTCTGAAATTGCGTATGCTGTTTCCCTACATTTTGTTACACACGCGAAGACAAATGTATGGAACAGCTGATTTTTTTTCAGGTTTTCCGTTATTTCAATAACTTACCCTACACCTTGTGGGGTTTATTCATAAACGTTGCTTAAACTTAAGTGATGCTTAGCGACTGTTTAACCATATCGCTCATTTGGAGAAACATCGACGTAAATGTATTTTTCCCAAAAATTAGTCAAATATGACAAAGCACTTAGAAAGCGTACTTACGTTAGGAGAAACAATACATTAACAAAAAAACACTACAAAGTGAAAAATAACTTTAATTTCGGAAGTCGGTGTCTTTGGATCTGTATTTTAGTTTTTTGCCACCGACTTCCGAAATTAAAGTTATTTTTCACTTTGTAGTGTTTTTTTGGAAGTCGGTTTTTTTTTTTATTAAAAAGTTTTTATTTCACGCTTTTTAGTGGGTCTGCTTATAATTTATCTAAGTTACAATAGCCTAGTGATCATCGCCTTTTACAAACAAAATATTGCTTTTCCCGATGCAGGGAAGTTAATTGTTGAGGAGTTCTCCAGGTCCACCATCAGCTCCATATCACCATTCACATTGTGACGAGCATGAATTGCTTAGTAACCATATTAAAGTAATCGAATCGCAACCCGTGAAATACTTAGATATTATTGAGTAGTTCCGGTGGCCATCTGTGGTCTTCATCATCAGTTCCACTTCACCAAATGGTGCTTTCCGAGAGCAAGTGCACGAGTTACTATAAAAAATACCCAAATCGCTATAGGTGTGCCTATAATATTTGAAGAGTTCCTTCGATTTCTCCAGGATCCCATCATTAAATCTTGACCTGATGTTTTTAGACTAGAAGCTGATAATCCTGGCTGCATCATCAGGCCAGACTTATGTCAACATTGCATTGAACTTAAAATTTAGTCCTGTTTAAAATGAGCCCAAACACGACTACGGTGCTGTTATTTCAAGGTTTGTACTTTTTCTGATGCTCCTGGCTTCAGCATCAGGTCTCTATGTACTTCGGTGTTCCTCATTAACAGTACGTTTATCCACACATCGAGCCCTTTTCAATGAGCCTAAACACGATATATCTGCTGTTAGTTGTCGAGGAGTTAGGTACTCTGCAGACTATCCTGACTGCAGCATCAGGTCATGACTTGATGATCATGAGACCAAATGTGGCAAATGCCCTATCAAACATCAAAACAATTGACTAAAACAGTCCTTGCCTGTTCGAGTAACTTCTTACTGTTAAAGTTGTACCTTCCATCATCAGCCCAGCTACCTGAGATGGTGACAACCATACGCAAATACACAAGATACTTCGTAAAATATGCGAAAAACAATACATGAGCCTATAAAATTTGAGGGTCGCCCTCGATTTCTCTAAGATCCCATCATCAGATCCTAACTTGGTGACAGTGGGACCACCTCAAAACTATCTACTTTAGAACAAAAAAAGAATTTTGAAAATCCGTCGACAATTGGCGGAGTATTCGATGAACAAACATACAAAGAAAAAAAAACATACAAACAGCCGAACATAGTACCTCCTCCTTTTTGTGAAGTCGGTAAAAAGTAAAGTAGCAGTAACGTCGATGTTTCACCAAATGAGCGATATATTTTTGTTTAAACGTCTCCTGACTTTAGGCAACATTTATGAATAAGGGGATGTAACTATAGAAGTAATCTGTGAAGTATTTTTTTTTTAACTAGCCAGCGCTTTCCCTCTCCTGGGCAAAGGCCTCCACTCCATCCATTTTTCGCGAGCCCGCGCGCCCTTCAGTTTTGACGGAACCTATCCAGCTCGTCCCGCCATCTCCTACGATTACCAGTAAATTACTATTGAATAATGTACCAAAGGCACGCTGATCACAAAACAGGTACCTACGATATCTGTCAAAAGAAACTATTTATTTTGTCTAATATCTAACACAGAATGATCGATTAAATGTAACGACAGATTGATTGAGCAATCGATCATGACAGCTCACTTTTGTATTTTTGTTATCAAAAGAAACCAAAGATCGCGGCGTTGTAATTTGTTTCTTCTATTTCGAGATCCGTAGGCACATACATAACTTTGAAAATTTTGCAATGCAAACCGTTTTAATTTTTTCTATATATTATTTTTTGCTTTCAATTTATAATTTTGCTAAAATCTTATTTCAATCACTGCACTGTGAGTTCTTTTATCGTCGCCAAATTGTTGTATCTCAAATAAACGCTAAATTAATTAATACATGACATAGAAATATATATGTAAGAAAGGAGAGAGAGAAAGAAAATAAGAGCGAGTGAGTAAGGTAATCTTATGGATGCGTTCCAGATCTCACAACTATGTTATCATATACCTTGGCCAACTCACTCCTCACAAATTTAATTAATACGCCATACGGCGCCTGTATGGCGAAGGGGACACATCCCCTCTTCACTGTACCTACAGGCGACTAAGGGAATTAGTTAACAGAATGGTGACCAGAGTCTACTAACCGGTCTATAAAGTTATAATAAATGCTGTGTGTTTTAGGAAACCATGGTTAGTATTAGGTAAATGGCTGCAATTTATGATGAGAACTACATTCAATTATTGAATTTTGAATTATTCTACAGAAACTTAACGTCATAAACAGTATTTACTCGTAAAAGGAAATTGTGTTATAGCATTGTCGTCTCTACTCCTGACTCTCTTACCCACTATTGTTTTAACGTTCAACCTCGGGTCTTTTTGTCCACGATTGCCTCAATAGTTCTGGGTTCAGACAGATCCCTTATTAATAAGGCATATGAACTAGTTGAGCAATCAGCAACAATAGCTGGCACTATAGGTAAGGCACCACATACGCTGAAAATTTGAATTGGATTGACTTTAAATTGAATCAGAATCTAACAAAAAACCAAGCCTTTGCTATAAAACATTAGTTGGCAATTCTCGGGATCCGTCACTTGTAAACAATTGAGTTTAAACTTATCACTCTGTTTACCAAATGAATGTACGGCGGTCCGGTCGCAGTAGGAAACCAAGTTTATAGGAGTCCCCGTAATAACGGGGCACCATTTTCGGATCCCTGCTAAGCTGATTTGCAAACCCTTAGAAGGTTTTTTGCATCTCCGTTTCGTATTACGGAGAAGAGATAAATTGAGGTTCTTCCAGTAGGGTACAAAGCTTTTTTTGTTTTGACAGACGTTTGGCTACATTTTCTTGAGTGAAAAATAACTTAGTCACGATGTCAGGGCACGGAATTGCCGTTTCGACAGCATCTAGTGGTGGAGCCCTGAGGGTTTTTGAGCAAGCATATGCAGGGCGAAAAGTTGATAGCTGAGTTAGCGCGGCATGATCAGAGAACACCGAAAATATATTTGAAAACTTTCAGATAAGAGCCCCGTGGTCAGGAGTATACTTTCAGATTTCTAAAATAGACAAAAAATAACATGATCTTCAGAGCTTTTGATTTGCATATGCTCGTGCGCACACGATCATATGCAAATCAGAAGCTCTGATGCTGCAGCATAATGACTTAAATAGTCAAATCTTATGAAGAAATTGTGGGCTTTCCCTAAATCTGACGACTTTGAAAACTCAGATTTGGACAATTTGTAAAAGGATATTCAGGGGTATATTATTTATTCTGTGCAATAGTGTAACATGTACCTACTGATAATTTAAGTAAATATATAAATACCTGACGGGTAAAAACCCTAAACCGTAGGTACCCTTAACCTTAAACCCTAAACCTTTTGGCAAATATAACGAACATTGATTTAGGAAAGTACCTAAAAGTGGTCATAATTTTGCATTTATCTCTAAACAAACGAATCGAATAATTTTAATTGCTAAATATTTGAATTTCAGGCTGACCCGTTGGTAAAGATTTCGTCAGAAGTTTGGAAATTATAGCAAATATTTGAGCGTAATAATTAAAATAATAAAAGTTCAGTGGCAAAATTAGAACATCGGCGGAGTATACCATAAAGAGCCTTGATTATTTATAATTTTACTAGGTCACTAAGCAAACAAATTATTTGAAAGACATCGTCATCTTATGGGTTAGGTACCTAACGAGCTATCAACATTTTTTTTTTTTACCGCGCAACAGTTTTCTATTCAAGGTTTTACCACGAACTTCTGAACTCGATATCGTTACGGATATCGCCCTTAATTCTTATTGAAAGTTCCTTCCGTTAAATAAGCCTTAACACTTTTGCTTAGGCCGCCAGCTGCGAGTTAACTAGATTAAAAGTGGATCCCTAACCACGGGCCTCGTATCTGAAACTTTTCAAATATATTTTCTGTTTGCTCTCATCATGGCGCACCTACTCGACTATCAACTTTTCGCCCTGCATATGCTTACTCAAAAACCCTCTGGATCTACCATAATAAAAATCGTGGCGCCGAAAGTGTGCTGAGCGCATAACTTCTGTCACAGTCCGTCTTCAAAGCCGTTTTCATACGTCATTTGTGTCGTAGCGCGAGTAAACGATGACATTTGTATGGAAAGGTTGACAATGCCGCTATAGATGATATGAATGCCGCAATAGATGATACCTCATCCGTATTGCTCTATTGTTTGTACATTAATGATGTAACAATATAATTTAAAAAGGTGTCCATGGTGTTTCTTGCCCGTTCTTCTCCATAGGGGTTTAAAGCAAATGTGCACCTCGCAAAATGTGCACTTCGCAAAGGTACCTACTCCGCTTTGGAATGGGTAACTTGCTTCATATTTCTGACTAACCGGCTCCTTGACGATTCAAAAGTGCCTGTAAATGGTTTAATTTAAATATACTTGTATGCTTTAATGTTGTGTTTTGGTTTTGGCAGAGTTTCTTTTTGCAAAAATAATTCGGAGATTAGATCATGAAAGTATGTAGTAGTATCGGCCTTAGTGTTCATATCTTTTTCGCGATCATAAGGAAACGGAGCGCTTCGCTATTAAGTCGCCTACAAAACAGCTCGAACAGCAGCCTGAAAGTATTGTCCGAGCGGTGGGATCTATCCCTGTTGCAGAGGTGGATGCAACTTCATTGTAGCACATCCCCTCATATTATGTAATGTTATGTGTTTGTATTTATTTTTGTTATGTGATTTGAATGACATGATTGTTTATTTTAATTTTTATTATTATTATTTGAATGACATGTGTATATATTTTAATTTAATTTTATTGTTTTGATTGACATTTGTATGTATTTTAAATTTTATTTGGTTTTGAATGACATGTGTGTGTATTTTTATTTTATTTTAATAATATTATCTGTTAATCATACATACTAATTTATTATTTTATTTTAATTTTGTTTGATTTAAATGTCTGAGTGTTATTGAAATGTAATGGACTTTGTCTGAAAAATAAATGAATTATTATTATATCTTATCACAAACCAAAATACCTGGCGCGATGATGAAGACTGGAAGCCGACCCAAGGCGGATTGATTGATGATGAAAAGTCCTAACTACAAACTTGCACGAGGCATTTAGAGAATTAAGGCTCCCGCAGACAGACACGACGCGGCGGCGGTGCGTTGCGATTCTGGTAGAACAATTTCCGTGAAGTTTTCATAGATTTTGTTCTACTAGAGTCGCGTCACGCCTGTCTGCGAGGAGCCTTTACGGTCCTTAATTCACTCTCACATAGAACAGGCCTAAGTGCCAGCAGTGGAAACATTAGTGGCTGATTACATTATAACGTCCTATATCGTGTCAAGGCTGATGTAAAAATCTTGAATGAAAATGATCTCATTCAACATTTACCGCGGCAACAGTAATTTATTCAGCACTTTGAGGCGAGATTCCTTTCCACGTTATGTTGTAAAAATCTCGCGACATACTTCGGTATGCGGCGTCTTATTTATATTCATGAACTGTCATGAAACTGAAAGTTATTACTCAGAAAAGTGGTAGTCTGATTTTAATTATTTGAAACACCAAAAGGAAATAAAATGTACAATTTTTTTTTATATTTCTTTTTATACCATGTGACTAAAATAATCCATAATTCATACTAGTCCATACTTCCATACTAATATTATAAATTCGAAAGTAACTCTGTCTGTCTGTCTGTATGTTACCTTTTCACGTCTAAACCACTGAACCGATTTAGATGAAATTTGGTATAGAGATAGTTTGAGTCCCGGGGAAGGACATAGGATAGTTTTTATCCCGATATTTCCACGGGATCGACACTTATGCGGGTGAAACCGCGGAGCGCAGCTAGTTGTACTATACATTCGAAAGTAACTCTGTCTGTATCCTAATTAATCCTTTACCTATCTTTCACGCCTAAACTACTAAACAGATTTCGATAAAATTCGGCAATGAAATAGATGGCATTCTGAGGAAGGACATAGGATACTTTTTGTCCCGGTAGCACGTTCCCGTAGGATAACCGATCATCTACACGGGCGCAGCTGCGAGCAGAAGCTAGAATATAAATATGGATGGACTTATGGACCGGTAGAGGAAGACCAAAGAAATGATGGATGGATTGTGAGAGGAATGATATGAAAGAAAAGGGTGTGAATTATAGCGTGACGGTTGGCAGAGGTGAATCGAATGTAGGTATAATTATAGTAAATATGTATGTACAGTCACGTATAAAAGTATGTATACACTTGGCAATTTTCAATTGCGATTTTTTCGTGAAATAACGAATGCAACGTTGAAATACGACACTTAACATAAACCTATGGGTTCGAAAATACTATTTCCGTAATGACATAAAATTTGGAGCAGTGGTGGCCCAGTGGTATCAGCCGCGACTTACAAGTTGTAGGTCGTAGGTTCGAACCCCGACAGGCGCTTTACTTTGTGTAAATTATTTCATCACCACTGCTCTCAAAACGGTGAAGGAAAACATCGTGAGGAAACCGGCATGTCCTAGAACCAAAAATTCGACGACATGTGACATCCACCAACCCGCACTGGGCCCGCGTGGTGGATTATATGTAAATATGGTCACCGATCCACGGACTTACCGCGGCAAGCGGCCGCTCGTATCATGATAATAATAAAAATTATTACATCGCCTTTTATTTTATGCATAACAAAATATGTCTATAGTAACTATAAAAAGTGTCCTTTTTCTCCAACAGGGCGACTGGGTGTATCCCCACCGTCCCGGAGACTACGCAACCCTCACGAGGAAGTACCTGGGCTCCCTCTACTGGTCGACCCTCACCCTCACAACTATCGGAGACCTGCCGACTCCTGAGACCAACGCGGAGTAAGTACGCTGCATGTTTGTTTAAAGTTTTACTGTTTTTTTGTAAGCGCGGTTTTCAACAATGAAACCGCGATCAGCATTCTAAACCGCGTTCAAGAGCTGTCAGTATATTCCACAACAATTTTGACACTGACAGCTCTTGAACGCGGTTTAGATGTGCTGAACGCGTTCAGTTTCATTGGTGAAATTCGTCTTAAAGCTGGGTATAAATCAGGCTAACAATGGCGTAAGAACTGCGAATGTTTTGTGCAGTGTTAAACTGTTTAAACAAGCTACTTTTTCACATAGTTCAACAATGTATAATAGATCAACCATGATCATATCGAATCTAGCAAGATTAATTGCGCAAATTGACGTTAATAATCTACTCGCATTTTGTAAACTTTCATTGCGAGTTGACTGGCGAATATCGTGTATAAAAATTTAAAATATCCCTTAAATAATAAAGAGCTTTCCAGCAGTCATTATAATATCGTATTTTCAATGAAAGCAATTAAGGTCCAGCAAACATTGTTCAAACCCATTTAGCCTTCGTTAGCCTGGTCTGTATCCAACTTTAAAGTTGGGCACACATCGCGGCACGTTACGTTGCTTCTCTAAAACACTCTAATTTAGTAAATCTACGTATAATACATAGGACAAATACCTGGCAACACTGATATTTAAATACGCAGCTAGCTTGATGCGACAGCTAGCTAGGATATAGACTAACCCCCTTATTCATAATCCTATTTTATCTCTATTTTAGCTAAAATAGGTTTATAGAACGTCTGTCTTTATCTGTCACGTTGACATTTCTGTGTGTAAGAAAGAGACAAACCCCATTTTAACTAAAATAGGTTTGATAAGTTTTATGAATAAGGGGGTCAGAATTAAGTTAACAAACTAATATTTAAATGCTTCCTTGAATTTTCGTCTTTGGAAGGTGAGGGGAGGGGTAGACAGCAGTTCTGTTATTTGAGGAAATTATTAAATTGTTCCTAGTGCGCACAACATTTATTTAACTATGAATTCGTCATTATCAACCTGCAGCAGTCAGTCACTGTTGGACATAGATGTCCAACAGTGGACTGCTGTACACGTCATTTAGCTCGATTCTCGGCAACTCTCATCCGGCTGCTACCAGCCACCCTGCGAAGATCGTCGCTCCACCTAACCTGAGGGCATCCTACTTCACGTTGGACGATTCAGGTTCTCCACTCAAGAACACTTCTAACCCAACGGTTATCGGTTCTGCGGCTAATATGGCCGGCCCATTGCCACTTCAGCTTGATTATTCTGTGAGCTACGACCATGTCGACAGCTTTCGTTCTCATACTTAACTTTAGATTTATTCGATAATAATTGAACAAAAGTTCAATTTTGGATAAGGAGTATTTACTCTTGGCACTTTAATATACTCGTAGATTAGTGCCAAAAAAAAATAATTAAAAAATAATTTACTCGTCTGGTATTTTCAGGCGGTCTTTTACAAGATATTTAAAGCAAATAATTTCGTGAAGCCCTTTTTTTCTTGACAATAGCTGCTGTCAGATATTTTACTCTTAAAATCAAGAGTTTTACACAAACCCGCCTCAATTGAACCTCACTTGACCCAAAGGACATTTCACATTTCCCTAAAACCTTTATGATAATGTCACTCCAGTTCTACCAAATTTCAGAACTCGAACAAGTACCAACATTATGAATACTCAAGGAGGTGACAGTTTCGTTTCTGAACAAAGGTCCTTCAGAAATGTTGTTGAAAAAGTTTTTTTTTTCTTTTTCATCGTCAAAAATGAGGCCAAAACGTCCCCTTGTTTATACACAATTACAATTACCATGCCACTTGCGTTTTTTACTTTTTTATAATAACATAACTTTTTTTTAAAGATAGAAGGAACGCCATTTTCTTTAACGTTATAAGTTATGCCAATCTTTTTAAGAATTTGTGCCTCTATAAAGTTCGTAATACCTATCTGGGGGAATTGCGTGACACATATAAAATGATAGTTGATCGCAATAGGTTTCATTTTCACAGTTCAACCATGTTCAATGCGTTATTTACGTTGCTGAGTCGAAGAATTTTGAAACCCATAAAGCAATGGATTAGCAACATCCTTCAAAACCCTCGGATTGTGGTTGAAATTGTGGGACGTAATTACGGTGATGCTTGTTTGTTTTGAGGCTTACAAGAATTGCAATAGGGACTATATTAATTTTACTTACAGCAATTATTAATCAGAGTACTCATTTGTCGTAATTACAGCAACATTTTTAACCCCAATGAAGGGTTTGATGACCCAATAAGGACTTTGTTGTTATGCAGAAGGTCCTTTAATGGCCTCATTAAACCGAGCTGAATTCCAATTTCGGTTCCCCCAATAATTACGTAAGGGTTAGATCATTAAAAACTGGAATTTCGCACTTAACGAATCAGCAAAATTCCTCAAGAATTTGCGAAAGTAATTAGAAATAGGATTCGAATTATTACTGATTAACTACAGCGAAATCTGATAGCAATTAAGGACGCGTTTACGAATTGACGCGCTTCAATTTTAGGTATTGAGTCTTATACTACACGTGCACGGCTCACACACACAGCGAATAGTTGAAAAATTATACGTTTGTTCCATGAACCAATAAGCAATTGTGTAATTTGTATACCTACTAGAAACACTTTTAATACCTTTATACCAGAAAGGAAAAATTAAGAAATACATAAAAAGCTTACGGGTCGAATTGAGAACCTCTTTCGTTTTTGACGTAATAACGTCTTAGAAATCGATGAACACCGGCTGCACGCACGAAAAAGCATGACTCATTGTCACGTTCCGCCTGAGCCGAGCGTGCAAGCGAGAGCGGGGAACAAGCGATAGAGAGGCACGACCGGCCTAAGCGTTCGGCTTGTGACACATCTATCTGATGTTTTCTTATAACGTTATCACGTAAAATAATCGTCCGTAAACCGACTTTTTTTCCTTTAAAAATAACGTTCCACGTTCCACTTTTAAAGTTATGTGATACTTACGGGGATATTAAAAGATGATGGAACAGACTTTAATGTATTGAAAAGTAATAATAATAAACTTATAGAACGTTCGCAACTGGACCGTATAAATAGCCTATAAAAATAACAATTTCTGCTCTCCTTGTCTATTGATATAAAATAATTGGAGGCCAGGTCTGAAGCTCTTAAATAAAAATTCCTTAGTCCACATTTTATAGGAGATTTTAGTGCTAATAATAAGTCTAGACTCTTTCATGTCTAACATATTTTTTTTGCTGTATTGCTTTAGGTGAACGCTTGTGCCAGGTCACTTGATATCTACAGCGCCATTTTAAATGCATTAAGCTCTGGCTTTTTAAATGCATTAAGCTAAACTGAAGCAAATCCCGCGCGGGTTGCGGGACATAATTCGCTCGCGTTGACTGCGTCACCTCACTTGTATGGAGGGATTTGAACTGATGCAAATAGTCGCGTGACTTCCTAATCATTTAACAATCGACGCACACAGTCGCGTCCCGCGTACCGTGCGGGATTCGCCGTAGTGTGGCCAGTGCTTTATAGGGGTTACTTATTCAGTAAAAAATATGTTACACTGAAATGCATTAGAAACTACATACATAAATAGATAATTTAGTTATTTGTTAACTAAAATGGTTATTCATGAACCCAAACGCTAATTATTTTGTTTAGTCGATCTCGTAATTGCTTTATTGGTTTTGACAACAATTCCCAATACCTACATTGAAACTTCACTACAAAAGGTTGAAATCATGTAACTGTCACATTGCCAAATAGGCCTTGTCATTTTATGACGTGCTAGTTACATTCAACCTTAAAGTGGGTGGACCATGGAAGGCCATGCTCCTTCGAAGGCCAATCATTAAAATTTCGTAGTTATTGCCATGTGATGACAAATTCCTTTTACTAACAAAAACACCCATCGAACTGGAAACCACAGACGCGGCGGCGAATCGCTCGCGTTACTATTTTGGCAGTACGGTCCCTCGCTTCTTCGATATCTGAAATCGACGACGTTAAAATAAGGTGGGTGTACCATGGAAGGCCACTCTAACGAATAAACATATATTATTTGTTTATTTCCTGGATAAATGAAACTAACAAATATTTAAGTAATACTTTGTTTTATTATGTAACATATAAACCACTTTTTTTATTGTAGATTTAAGCGCTATTTATTAACTTTTAGTGTTAAATGACTGAATTTTCATAATGGCCTTCTAAAGAGCCCTGTTCCTAGCAAGGCCATTTGGAATAGTTCAAAGAAACTTAAGTTTAATCAATATTGATTAACTCTGCAATTTAAAAAAGTGGTTTATATGTTACATAATAAAACAAAGTATTACTTAAATATTTGTTAGTTTCATTTATCCAGGAAATAAACGAATAATAACTGTTTATTCGTTAGAGTGGCCTTCCATGGTACACCCACCTTATAATAATAATAATACCTCCCGACCGATTTCGGTCACGGTGGCCAATCTCAATGGAGATTAGCCAGGTACGCACGAGAAATTATAGTGCACAAGTGTGTACGTAAACACAGGTGTACTCTCTGTTCCTTTTGTTTTGTTGTTGTTCTCTGTTTCTGTTCTTTTTCTCATAGTCGGATGGGATGGCGATCTGACACGACCGGGGAGAGATCAGGCGCAGGACCAATGGCTTTACGTGCTTTCCGAGGCACGGGGTATTAAACCGCCAACTTCCGAACTCCGGACTGTTACTAAGAAATTCTGGAAAACCCAATAACACTTTGTCCGACCCGGAAATCGAATCCAGAACCCCACGCTCAGCAGTCGCACTTGCAACCATGAGACCAACGCTAGTGGAGCAATTCCACCTTAGGGAGGTAGTAAAGCATTTACGAGGTTAACTATCCTACCTAGTATTTAATTAAAAAAAAATTACGAGGACATTAATGAATATTTTCAATAAACAATAAAACTTCAGATCAAATCTTTTGAATTCCCTTCAAAAGCTTCAACTTTCACATTTTATTCGATTACAGGAGTCCGTTTGGAGAATCGAATAAAATATTCTATTGGATTAGAACAGGCAAACTCGAGTGAAAGTTCAAACAAGATCTAGAAACGAATTAAGTGGAATCAATCAAGAATAAATCAGTTTTCGATTAGATTTGATTTTTAACCCCCGACGCAAAAACGACGGGGTGTTATAAGTTTGACGTGTCTGTGTGTGTGTGTGTGTGTGTGTGTGTGTGTGTGTGTCTGTGGCATCGTAGCTCCCGAACGGATGAACCGATTTTGATTTTGTTTTTTTTGTTTGAAAGGTGAATTAGTCGCGAGTGTTCTTAGCTATGTTTGAAGAAAATCGGTCCAAGATGGCCGCCGCCAGAAAATGGCGGATTACATATTTTTTCACAACTCCCTCAATATGGGTATCAAATGAAAGGGCTTGACAAGTAGAATATCAAACACTATGATAAATTTCAAAACCACGATGGCCGCCACCACAAAATGGCGAATTATATTTTTTTTTTCATAATTCCCTCAATATGGGTATCAAATGAAAGGGCTTCACTAGTACAATACTATACACTATTACAAATTTCAAATCTAAGATGGCCGCCACCAGAAATGGCGAATTCACAGAGGAATACGTTAGTATGGAATGAACGCCAACGACCACGAGTACCTAACTAGCTTCGCTTCACTGTGGTAAAAAAATACGTACAGCTGCGCAGATTTCGGCTAATCACGTGTGGATCGTATAGTATGTTTACT
This sequence comes from Amphipoea oculea, assembly GCA_945859645.1. NCBI lineage: Eukaryota > Metazoa > Arthropoda > Insecta > Lepidoptera > Noctuidae > Amphipoea > Amphipoea oculea. The sequence continues at coordinate 5,025,604 of OX243884.1, forward strand.
AGTAATAAATTATTATAAAGTTTAAAAAGCAAGAAATAAAAATTAAATTAAAAATTTAAAAAACCCCCGACTTAAACAAAAACCTCTAAAAAGTTAAATAATAATATATATTAGCCCTTTAAGTTTAATTTAAGTTGCAGGAAATATTTTGATCCAAGCGTCCTCATGTCGGGGGACGGCTAATGAAAACGCCAAACAGATGAGGCTTAAACCCAGCAATAATGAATGTAGCTATTGTAGAAACATAACTGCTGTTAACTTCCAATTTTCATTAGCCGTCCCCCGACGTGAGGACGCTTGGATCAAAATATTTCCTGCAACTTAAATTAAACTTAAAGGGCTAATATATATTATTATTTTACTTTTTAGAGGTTTTTGTTTAAGTCGGGGGTTTTTTTAAAGAATATTCTTACTATGTTCTATGTTATGGGTTTGGTTTCCGCACTTAGTCCTTCAAATGGAACCTTGTGCGTGAGTCGAATATTCTTACTTAAAACGTTTTCTTTACCGGGTCGTTAAAATATTTCATTATTTTTCTCGGTACCTACACATTTCCTGATTTTTTTTTCCAAAAAACTTTCTTTTTAAAAACAACTCTAAGGTAAACCTAATAAGTAGTTGCTTTTGTTTCGAAAAGGAAAACCAGTTTTCTAGAAAGCGCAAAGCTGGAGAACGTTTAGGACTAAACTCAACGAGAAAAAAAAATATTCAAGCGATTTTCCCTCGTTCAATACATTAACAACACAAAAAGAGGGTGTGTGGTTATGACCACACGATAGGAGTGAAAAATTAACGCAAACGCGTAAAACGCGGCGCAACGCAAACGCGCAAAACGTGGTGTAACGCAAACGCGCTTTAACGCGACTGCTGACAGCTGGAGCCGAGTATACGCAATTCAACGTCACCGAGCGTAGACAGAAAATGCTACTCTCTGTCTACGTCACCGACCGACTGGGGCCGAGTATACCCGATCCAACGTCACCCACCGACTGGAACCAAGTACACCCGATTCAGCGTCACCGACCCCTACCCTAATTGCGTAACACATTATTGTTCACAATCTGAATCATTTTGAAGGACCTTGCTAATCCATTGCTTCAGATGTTCAAAAAATGTGTCTGCTCAGCAACGTAAATAGCGCAATGAATGTTGTAGAACTGTCAAAATAAAAGTAATTGCCACTGTAAGTGTGTTACGCAATTCCCCCGCCGAGCATGACGGTTCAGTTTCGTTTACTATTCAGAAAGTGCGCTTCAAGAAGTTTTTACTTCAATTATAATACTTTACTTTAATAATACAAGTATTTACAGCAGAAACTATCCGTCTAGTATAACTTTATTTTACTTTAATTTTTTTTGCTTTGTTTCAATATTTTTTTTTTACTAACTGCCTTTCTGGCTCCGAGACATAACTATGAAGGTCTTATCTGTGCACGAAATGTACGTTAAATAACCGAAAAGAAATACACAGAGAATTACGATTTATAATTCAATTAGGAAAGGCGATACTGCTGTGATTAGCCCTCCCTTCACGTACGCACTTTACCTCGGGAATAGTACCGGTTTTGTTGCCAACACCGCTCTTGTAAAAATACAATTACCCGAGATTGCTTTCCGAGAGGTTTTCTGCGTCCAATGTTTCCAACATTAAAGAGCGAGTGGCATTGTTATGTTAAACAGGGGCTTTGAAACAAGCGACGGTCGAGCCCAAAGGATTTGGATTTAATAGTGAACTATGACGTAATAGGTTCTTATTTAATCCAGTGCGTATTTTGACAATAAACTTTTGATTTTTTTTTTATCTAGTTCCTAAAATAAGAGTAATAACTAACATACAGACCTTCTAAACTTATTTGGATTGTAGATACATTGGTTAACCGTTCTCAATATTGAGTTTAGTATAATAACAATACTGAGAAGGTCTCATTATGAAAATTTTCTAGTCTTCCTGGTAACCAAAGTGTCTGCGACTGAAAAAATTAAGAGGGGAAAACGTGTTGGTTTTCTCTTTCTAACTTAAAGGATGTTTCGTAAGAAAAATAGAGACATATGGTTTTTTTATGGCTATGTTAGTTATTCCTGTGAGTTTGTTATTCTGTCACTTGTTTCAAAGCCGCTTTGCCAGAGGTTGTTTGTCTGTCGTTGAAGACTAACAGAATTAACAGAGGTTGTATGTGTGGTAGCACGCAAGGAGGCCCCAAATTTCTGCCGCGTCGCGGGCTCAAATCCCGCCTGCTGCAGTTCAGATCCAATCGAGGGTATGTCTCATTGCGCCACGCGACTGGTCAGATCATAAACAATAAACATTTTCGAATTTCAGCCAGTACCTATTTGAATTAAGAAAGCTGTTCCAATTGGATTTGAGAACACAAATTGCGAATTGACGTTTTGATTTTATCTTTTACCGAAAGTTTATTTACCGGACCGTGCTTCGTTGTTTGGTTTCCCGAAATTATACAAAAGTTATCTTAATTAAACCGAGGACACGGAAATAACAGAATTGTTGTTCATCACTTAAGATTCTTTGGGGACAATCTTGGGACGTTTTATGAAGTGGGACACAAAAATCGGCTCTTAATTTAAATTTGACTTTTAATACTTATGACTTTAGTTTAAAGATCATAATCGAATGTATTTATATTGACAGATGAATTGTTTCAATATTTATAATCAACAACAACATAACAAAAAAACCTTTTTTGCAAGTAAAATAATATAATGTACAGTTTCATCATAATCAGCTTATATTGTTCCTACTGCTGGGACACAGGTCTCCTCTCTTCGAGAGGGAGTGGATGATAATCTACCACGCGGACCCAGTGTGGGTTGGTAGATGTCACATGTCTTCGAACTTTTGATTCTAGGACATGCCGGTTTCCTCACGATGTTTTCCTTCACCGTTTTGAGAGCAGTGGTGATGAAATAATTTACACAAACTAAAGCGCCTGTCTGGGTTCGAACCTACGACCTACAACTCGTAAGTCGCAGTCATTACCACTGGGTCACCACTGCTCTATCATTTATGTACAGTTTACATACAGCATAAACCAAGGTTTGATAATGTGTTGAACTTAACCAATTAGTCCTTTAGTCCTTAAAAAGTCTTCGTGCCCTTGTTAATTTCACAAGAAAATATACACGTTACATCTTAAACAACAACGTTCCAAACGACGCGTCAAAATTGAGTCTGAAAATCAAGCCTGGATTTGTTGATCAAAACTTTTTCACAAATGTTAGAACTTGTTTCAAGTTAAGATTACATCTTACTTTTACTAACTTGTACAGCTTTTACTGTAAATTATAACAATGTCGAAACTTTGATAAACACAATTTTGGATACTACTTTAAGTTTTTAATGGTAGTCACTTAGTGCTATCAAATTTTTTAGCAAACAATATGTCTTTTAAAATTCGGGCTAAAAACCTTGATAAACTACAGTTTTTTAATGAGATTTTTTAAAGATAACTTTAACAAGAACATAGCAATTATGATGTTTATTAAACACCCCACAACACCCCTACTCATTTTAAAATAAACCTACAAACTTTCTCGTTTAAAATATAAACCATGCTCTAGATATTTGCTAAGCTAAACCGTTAACAAAAGAAAGCATTATATTAAATCTCCAACAACACTCAACTCCGCGATGAGCGCCTTCTTGTTTCCACACAAAACCGTTCACTGAGTGACAGGCTCCTATTACCAATAATAGCAGCCTGTATATATCGTATTTCTGCACTCTCATCGCATCACTTCCACATTGCGCACCCTGTATAAGCCCTTTCTATTTCCAAGAAATGTGTGATCTATTTGATGGATCGGAAATATATAAGAAAAGGAACATTTGAGTGATAACGAGCTGAATATTTATCCAATCTAAGCTTCCGAGAATAGGAAAATATTCGGACAAACCTGGAGCAAGGAAAGTCGTTTGAATTCATAAATTCAAATTGCATTTCCTCAAATGAAATGCTTCAAATTACGCACTTAAGCTCCGGTCAAACTGAGGCGAATCCCGTGCGGGATACGGGACGAAACTAGCTGGCTCCGATCATGACAACTAACTTGTATGGAGGGATTCAATCTGGCACGATTAGTCGTTTGACTTCCTAACCATTAAAACAAATGACGGGCGCAGTCGTGTCCGTAATCCCGCGCGAGATTCGCTTCAGTTTGAAAAGTCCTAGCTTTGGTGAAACCGAGGCATAGCCCACGCGGGATAAGTGACGAAAATCGCTCGCGCCGACTGTGTCAACTAACTTATAGGGGGAACTAGCTGCGCCCCGCGGTTTCACCCGCATAAGTTTCGATCCCGTGAGAATATTGGGATAAAAAGTAGCCTATATGTTAATCCAGGGTGTCAGCTATCTCCATACAAAATTTTATCAAAATTGGTCCATCCGTTTGAGCGTGAAGAAGTAACAAACATAATTATAAACACACACACTCACAAACTTTTGCCTTTATAATATTAGTGTGATCAAACTGGCGGGAATAATGCGTGACTTCCTAATCATTTAAACAATTGACGCGCACAGTCACGACCCGCATCCCACGTGGGACTCGCCTTGATGTGACCACATCTTTAGATAGGACTCGTCCAGTCTGGGTCAACTGTATATTTTTCTAGAACACATAAATACAGCTGCTAGAGTTCTCCGAAGAAAATATTATAAACAACACAACTTACCCTTATGACATGAACTAATTATGTCTATTTTTCTCTCGGACTTGAGGCGATGATGTTGCGGGATGAGATAACAAAATGGAGAAAACATTTATTAAGACTTGATTGTATCAATGTTTCGGTTATTCGTTGCACCGAAATTAACCCTCGTGGTAAAAAAATTAGAGATAGGGAAGAAATAACTAACAATATTGTTATATAATACTTAAGAACTTGTAGGAGCTTGGAGATACTTCTGACTAGGCTAACAGCCGCACGGGTCGATCGATCAAGTTAAGCTACGCATGTCGTGGTTGGTCCGTGGATGGGACCATCTTTACATATCAAGACCCCTCCGTGCCTCGGAAAGCACGTTAAGCCGTTGGTCCCGGCTGTCATTCGTGGATCTTTGGCAGTCGTTACGGGTCGTCAGAAGCCCGAAAGTCTGACAACCTTACCAAGGGGTATCGTATTATCCAGTAACTGGGTTGTGGAGGTCAGTTAGGCAGTCGCTTCATGAAAAATATTGATATTCAGCTGCATCTGGGGAGACTGGAAGCCGACCCCAACATAGTTGGGAAAAGGCTAGGCAGATGATCAATAATAATGTACTTGTAGCGCAATTATAGCCCAGTTTGATCGACCAAATGACGTGATTATAAAATCACGTCATTTAACCATGTATAAACCATGTTCAAAACGTAAATGTTACGTAACATTTACGGTAAAATGTTTTATAATAAAATTAAATGTTCTTGTAGGTAAGGTTTGCACTTAAAAAGATAACCTAATTCCAGTCAATATTGCTCCATAATATGATTAAGTTTGCCGGAGAAAGGACACATTTATGTGATATATATGTATAGTATATTTGTCTGAAAATAAAGTTAGTACGTAAAAAATGAGACGGACGATGAAAGTGTTATGTTGTGCAAGGATAATGATGTTTATGATTAATTTAACATTATTTCTGAGAGTTTTTTGCAAACGTTTGCTTAACTTTCCAAGATAATACTTATAAATTAAAAGCTAATTGTATTAAAATGTATATAAAACAGGAGGGGAAAGAATATTATAAATTTTATGGGCAAAATTAAAAGAAGCAGCAAAGTTCCCTTATTTCTCTCTTCAAGACTAAGGGGCCGTCTCCACGAGCGAGAAAATCGCGGCGATATTATCGTCGAGCCACGTATTTCTATACACTTTTAGAACGAGTCTCCACACGGCGATGTCATCGCGTCGAAAATTTGATAGCACGGCGAGACTATCGCCGCGATTCTCTCGCTCGTGGAGACGGCCCCTAAGTTATTCTTAGCTAAACTTTCGAACGTTTACTCAAAGAACTGTAGCGGTATCTAAAACTACAACGCCACATGCAAACAACGCGTCATACTGACGTCACGCAAAATCCTGCATCTCGCAAGCAGAGTTTACCGAGCAACTAGCATAGAGACAACGGCCCGACATGAATCGTCGGGCAGTTGCCCGCCAGACACAACACCCGTCTGGTCGGAGGATCTTCCCTTTTCTATGGATGATGAGAGAGCTTAAGGCTGCCTGTCCACCGAAGCGGAGCGGAGAAACGGAGAATTATTAACCAATAGAAAATGACATTCGAGATTTTATGCAATCCTATTAGTTAATATTTCACCGTTTCTCCGCTCCGCTGCCTCGCGCCTCTCCGGTGGACAGGCAGCCTTACACCCTGTTCCTCATACCTTTATAGAACTACACGGTAACATAGCGTTTGAAAAACATTTTTCCTTCAACCATAAGTCTTCTTTACGCCTCTACGCGTTGTATCGAAGTAACACAAATACGTCACTTTTATTTTAAAAGTTTCATCCAATCTTCACAGTGGAGTAAGCATAGATTCGTCTACATTTTTATTTGGTGTTTCGATAAACCGAATAAGGTAAAAAAAAAATCGAATATAGAATGTATATTTTCTTTTCTTTTATTTAGACGTATTTTTGTTTACCGAAACGAAGTCACGTTTTGGACGGTGTTAACAATTTATAAGAGATTTTTTTAAAGGTTTTTTCTTTAATTCAATTGGTTTTCTGAATTTACCGTTTTTTTCACCGAATCAGTTTTTGTTTGTACAACAAATATTTTATAAGTAGTTAGTTAAAAAAAGTAAATTATTACTTATTTTAAAAACGAAATGCAAGCTTATTGAGGTACAAAAATACGAAATTGCCCTTGCATTTTTATATTTTTCTGTTTATCTAACAAATCCCAAATCTCTCGCTACCTGAACATAGTACTGTAGATAGTTCTTGCACAATGCACCTCTTCCATTTAGTTAAAAGCAAAACTCCCTTAAATCCACAACACGTAAAAATATTGAAATAACACGAAAATACTTTCTACTTTTCAAGAGACCTCTCTCGGTATCATTGCCTCTCTAATACACTGGGTTCCACACCACTCTCCAAACGAAATCGATTTAAATCACAAGTCTGCGAGTAAACCGAGCGACATGTCTGTCTGTTCAAGATTTCAGGGAGCTAACCGACAATACCCGTTCAGTATTCGCTTCTCATTTGATATGAATTCGATTTTTAAAAAGACTAACTGCTGCCCGCGACTTGGGCCGCGTAAAATTCTATCCTAACTTCCTAATCCTAACTAATATTATAAATGCGAAAATAAGTTTGTTTAAATTACAATACACGTGGCGCCATCTATTATCATAATAACGTTATTATTGTTTTCCTCGGGAATAGCACTTTTTTCGGGATGAAAGGTACCCTGTGTCCGTTTCTGTACACCTGACAACGTATATGAATGTATGATGTAAATGTATTTTCTTTCTTTCTTTCTATATGCGAAATTTCAGGATGATCGGTTCAGTGGTTTAGGCGGGAAAAAGTAACAAACAAACAGACAAACTTACTTTCGCATTTTATAATATTAAGTTAGGATTAGGATTTATTTCGATTTTGGATGATTTTGCCAAAACTGATTAGAGCTAAAGTTTTGCTACGCTTTCGTAGCAGCGAGCTACGAAAGGTCTACGAAGTGCTACGAGGTGCTACGAATTTCTTAATCTGCATTGCTAAACAGATACTACTACAATTTATGTCGTAAAAATAATAATCTGAAGCATAAAATACTCCTTTGTTCTTAGCTGTGATGATATGATTAATTACCAAGACATTACTGAGCACTAACTTTGAACTTAATTGTGTACACAACACGTTTTTATCTCAAGAAAACAGCTGAAGCAGAATACTTTTGTTTGACATTTTGTTACTATGCAAAGACTTAGACAGTGACTTATAATTAGTTAATTTGTTTTCATAGACTGAACTTTGTTAATATATTTTTAATTAAATTTTGTGGTTTGTGCTAAAGTCAGAGTAAACTATCGATGAAACTTTAATTATAATGAAGAACTTAAAGCTTTTTCTACTAAACAAAGCTGTTAAGAAAGTTTACGATAAAACCATCTAAAAAGCCTTCATTTCATTTTTAAAGAGTATTCTTTTTGAAAAGCTATCATTTTCAGAACCTCCAAAATCTTAAGCCAAAACAAGGTCAAAAAATTAATGGCTTACCCCAAAATTTCCGGGTATAATACGATTAGACATCGATAAATCTGTCGAAACAAAGGAGCCTCTCTATAAATAACCACAGGTCAAACTGCCCCAAGTGTCTGCCTTCCATGTCTGATTTATGACATCCCTGGGGATGCCTGGGCATCCCTTCGATTTGGCTATAAAACACCTTTTTGAGAAAGGTTAAGCGTCTACGGTAGGGTCGAAGAGTTATGCGACTTCTTGATTTTGTTTCTTAATCGTTTTGCACTCGAAATTACTGTAATAAGTTTTGGTGGAAAGTTTACTTAGAACTTTGTGACGTCAGCCAAGGGTGATGCCCTCAAATAAAATAAAGACCGTTGGTGCATAGATTTTTAATAAGACCACAATATTCTCCCACAGTCAGTTTAACTTTTGGAGCCTTTAACACGAGTTTTTTTCTATAATAATATCTAAGTCATGTGCGAAGAGAGCAGTGGTGGCCAAATGGTAACGGCCGAGACTTGCAAGTCGTAGGTCATAGGTTCGAACCCAGACAGGCGCTTTACTTTGTGTAAATTATTTCATCATCATCTATCATCATGCACTGCTCTCAAAACGGTGAAGGAAAACATCGTGAGGAAACCGGCATGTCCTAGAACCAAATGTTCGAAGACATGTGACATCTGCCAACCCGCATTGGGCCCGTGTCGTGGATTACGGCCCACTCCCTCTCACCGAGAGGAGGCCTGTGTCCCAGCAGTGGGAACATTATAGGCTGATTATGATGATGATGTGCAAAAACCCAAAGCCTCTACATCCTCTTTACGAAGCCACGTGTGTTCTAAAAGAGAATTTTATTCAACTCTTAATCCCCTTTAAAAGACGCTAGTGCTCGGTAAATTTTACCTGGCTAAACTGAATACGCCAGGCATGATAGATATCTAGGTATCATCGTTGAATTGGTCTGGAGCCGTCTGCCATAATTTACGTTTCTTACACTTTTCAAATGGGATTTTAAGAGGCATTTGCGTGGTATTGATAAGGTCTGGAGAGGGCTCAGATGTTGTACAGATGCCAGCACTTCAAGCTACTACAATCTGTCAAATTTCTTTAACAGATTTTCAACTTTATCGCTACATTATAAGGTTCAAAGTTGATTGGGAAAATTTGACAGTTTTGGGTATCTTGATGTGCTGGCGTCTGTACTTGACATTCCGAAAATACAAATGATGTTAACTGTATACTTAAATTAAGTCTTAAATAATCGTACATCGTTATTTTTTATATCAATAAAAACGTGTGCTGACGTAATTTTTATTTTAGGCACTTAACGCAAATAATCGCAAGATGAAATGTACATCATTTTGAAGATTTGACTAAGGCAGAATTTCACCAATGAAACTAACAAACAACGAGATTTGCGTTCTAGAGCTGTCAGTCTCAATATTTCACAACAATGATGACACTGACAGCTCTTATACGTACAAGAGCTGTCAGCTGTCATTGAACGCGATCTAAACCACGTTGCTTAGATCGCGTTCGGTTTTATGGTGAAATTCGTCTTAAGTTTCAGTAAATGCTGACTTGTGTTATTAATTATGGCTTGGTTTTAAGTCTCCCTCAGACAGGCGTGACGCGTATCTAGAAGAACAATATCTATGAAAATTTCATGGAAATTGTTCTACCAGAATCGCGTCGCACCGTTGCGTCGCGCCTGTCTTCGGAAGCCTTTAAGTGGCTATTTTCAAACTATAAGATCATCATGATCTAGATATTTACGCGAAGCTGAACGGAGAATTCAACAAAACCTTTGCCGTACTTCATCATGTTTAACAACCTAAAACTTTAATAAAATTGACAACAAACTTCCATATATTATGTCAGAATTATAGTTCATTCTGATTGCTAAATGACTTAGAAAATAAGATTAAACGCAGATACCTTTACAAATCGACTCAGAAGTTTGTCTGAACATAACGACGCAACTAATAAATAGTTGATACAGAATTCGGTACCAGTTTGAATTAGTTTTCACGACTCATTCTATCGGAAAATTGTTTTGTCCAATGACAATTTAGCTTCTATCCTAAAGGCATTACGTTTTAATTGTTTGAATTTTTGTTGTGTACCTCCCAATTTATATAATCAAGTTTAGGAAGCAGATGGAACAAGTGTTTTTGAGGCATACCTATGACAAAACAAAATGAGGCCTTAGTTATCCGGCCTGATTTTTCAATAGTCAGATAATTTTGGTTTGAGGAATAAATATTGCGGTTTGACAGGTTTTGTATAGAAATTATCTCAAACTGTCATAATTAATAATAATTATGACAGTTTGACCTGTCAATAGTACCCTAAAATAGGACCCTGTTCCCGATACCGGTGGGCTACTATTTTTTATATTTTTAAATGTTTTTTTTTTTTCTAATATTTAAAAATATAATTTATATGTATTTAGTTGAATAAAGGAAACAATAATAATAATATAGCTTTTATTTCCATAACCAAAAACTGTCATAATTATTGTTCAGATATAAGATACCGGACTATTGAAAAATCAGCCCTAAGAGTAATTTTAATAAAAAAATTGGTAGTTGCAAAATGAACTGTATAATGGCATTGGGTATTATCGCAGCAGGCAGTCAGTTACGTCACAACATTGTACCTATCTAAAGGAGAAAAACACTAAGATAATCCAAAAACAACAATTACTAGGCGCTTTCTAGCGAAAACTAGAGCTGGCCAAAACAGAATAAATTAATCTAGCTAAAATCCTCGTCGAGCTTACCCACGAAATCGATAACAACAGCGGATTACACAACCTTCCTAAACGTCTAAAATGGAATTCCATGGATGTAAGAGGAAGACTGAAAACAAAACACGGTCTACCCGGTGTTTCCCTTTCTGTCTTGTTAGAAAGCGAGCTTTAATTACTGCGATACCTCTCGACTGTTGACGTTAGAACCGACAATCTAACACGCCTCACACTTTGGGACCAAGGTTGGGTGAAAATTCGTAGTACTAAAATACCTTTACGAATGTTGGTCCCACTGTTGGTTTCAAAGGCCCCAAACATCGTTATTCTGTGGCATGTTTAATTTTCCATAGAGTTTTCACCTCAAATTCTAATTTCAAACGTACTGTTAACTTTCGTTCGTGGCCATTCCGATTTGAATTTCGAATTTAGTCAAATGTTGTATTGTGAAATTTGAATTTGGTAACTGCTGCGTTCGGATTTATATTTGAAACGTTTTATGCCATTCACATTTAGGTAGATTTTATAATCTACATCATGACTTATTATTATTGTAACTAAATAAATAACAAAAACATAGTTATTGTGTTTATCTAATTCTAAAAAGTAAGCAGGTATATAAACAGGAAATTGAGAAAAATCTCTTAATTGTAAAAGTTAAAGTTACCGAAAGTTTACCCAATTTCCCTCTTTCAGACAAAGTTTTGCTGTTATTCCTTGTTAGACCATTCAAACCGTTAATACGTTAGATAAAATATTTTTACGAATAAAGTTCGTTTTCTTCAAAATGTTAGATGATTTTCTTTCAAAAGGGGAATATGCTTTTGCGGTATGACTAAGCCGCGGCTCAAATTAATCTTTCAATTAATTTTGTCTTTGGAAAATATCACAGTATCTCCTCTCAATCTGTGTAGTATTACGGATAAAGGCACCAATTTGGGATGATACAAAATATTGGAAAAGCTGGATTTATTTTCTTTATTTACGGAAAAGATATATGAAGAAAATCTTTGGAAGAAAATTGTTATTTACAGTTTCGGCACAATTATTTCGTATTTGACATCTCGAAACTTTCTTCAATATAAAAGGTGTCGATAATTAACTTTATCAACTTCTAAACTAAATAAATTTTAATGAAACACGCGTAGTTTACTCATAGACTAACTTTTATGTTTATATATTCAGTAGGTGGTTACACGATTATGCATTAACATAGTACATAAGAGATGGCGCTAGTAGTATTTGTAAAGCATTATTATCTGTCAAGCTCCGCTAGTGAGACACAATTGATTTTCTATTGTTTCGTCGCCGATCGGCGAACCACGCCGCTTGACTGGTTAATTCTAACAAATCTAAGGCTAAAATATTCACGACTCCTTAAACTCGAAAATGTTTGGAAGATTTGCAAGCACGTATTTTGGTTACCAAATTTCTTTCAAGTCTCCGCATAACTAGGCACTTATGATAATTTTATTATAACAAACACTTTTATTAAACATCGTTATGATCTGACCAATCGCAAGCTTTCATAAAACGTAAACACTTTATATAAATTACACCATTTTCATATAAATATAATATTTTTAAATGTTTTCTTACGACATGTGTTTTGCGGACAGTGTTTACTGCATGCGAATATAGCCCATATTTTAAAGGCAATACGGACGGAAATAAAGCATTATAGTGATTTATATTGCATCGTTGAACATACACAATAATGCGTTTTATTGCACGGAAAAGATTCTAACAGCTTCACCACTATGCGGTAGTAAGGATTTCGCTGAAGTTTTTGCACATAATTATTTTCAGTTCATTTATTACGTAAGACATTTTTAACCAATTCCTGACCCACGTCCCCCTACATAAGAAAAAATAAGACTGGAATGAACCCCCTTGAATGATCTTACGTAAGATCAGTATCTACCACAATTGCAAAGAAAAATTTGCAATTTTTTTTTAAACTTATAATTTTTGCTTACTTTTGTGATCTTACGTAAGAATGATCTAGACCCCTCGCACTCCCATGTAAGAAAAAATAAGACGTGTTTGGACCCTCTCCCCCCGCAAATCGTCTTACGTAATAAATGAACAGCCCCTTATTTGCAAAACACACCAAATTTATTGCAGGTTTGTCGTGTTTATTAGGGCTTTACGAGAACAAACACAGTATTCAAGTATCGCTTAGGGCCCTATCTTACTAAGACATCAGTGGCGACGTAACATGGTCGCACTGCCTTAAAATATATAGTTGGTTGCGCAATCGATTGGACGCCTGGCGAGATACCCACCATAAAGCTGTGTCTACAAGGTGGCAGGGACATCGTCGCGAACCTGTTACTTTGGATTCGGTAAATGATTCTGAACCGCCCCGGGTTGACATATTTCGTTGGTTATTTAAAAAAAAATTGCTGTTCCACACATTTTGACTACGTAGGGATTGCACTTTTCTACGAAACAACTTTTTTTTTTTTATAACCGACGATCAGTTTCGGGGTAGTAGGGGGTTTAGAATCATTTGCAGAATACATGGTTGCAGTATTCGCGTCGATGGCCAAACGCCAGCAAATCAAGCTACCCTAAACTGTCAGATTTTCCCAATCAATTTTGAGCCTTATGCATTAGAGATAAAGTTGAAAATCTGTTAAAGAAATTTGACAGATTGTAGTAGCTTGATGTGCTGGCGTCCGATCAGGACCAGGCCCGTGCCGGACGCGCGCCTCAAAGAGATGTCAGTATAAAGGAAGGGACCTGTCAGGGCCGAAGCCTGCCGGGGGTGCGGGATTGTCCGAAAGGGTTAACGCTACCCCGGAACATAAAGGGCTAAGGAAGGAACACGGATGGGTTTTAGTCAGTAAGAGTCTGACACTCCCTTCCGCTCCACCCAGAGCGGGAGGAGTCATTTGATAATTTCCAATCCAAAAAAAAAAAGGGTGACCGTGGTTGCGCCACCATGTTGTCCTAGCGAGATATATAAGTCTCAGAAATAAGGAGGCAAGACATTCGAGCAACACACTAGAACACCAAATGGTTTGTAATTCCGTCGTAATTTACGGCACTACATATAAATTTCTCCGTTCATTAATTCGACATAAACACTGTCTCAAACACATTGTCGGAGGAACGCAGCCAGTGTGGAGAGTAATAAAAATAAAAATGGCGAAGGCAGAAATTTGGAGGCTGTTCGCTTCGCAGCGACAAACTTCGGGCGACTATTTAATGTGACTAGTTTCTTCATCACTAACTGTATTTCTTTTATTTGTTACTTTTATTTATTAAATCACTCATCGATGTCGTACAACGGGTTTAGAAAGTTTTCGAACAGCCTTCACTGATTCCGCCATTTTGTGAACCGTTTCGCTTATTTTGTCCGTTATTATTGCTTTTGGGGTGTTTTGTATTATCGCAACTGTTCGAAAACTTTGCACTGTTTTATATTTTGTTTGTTGTTTTAGTTTCAAACTTCATTGTAGTTGGTGAATAGTACCTACCTATTTGATTTTCGTCTCGTTTTCTTATTTATTTTACTGTAGCAACACGGTTTTAATTTGTATTTAGACACCTCAATTTTATTTTTAAACACCATTTGAAATGCAATGTTTAACAATGATTTATAATTTAAGTAACACAATTATAACCAGCAACTAAAGATAAACGTGAACATTCTCCCTCAGGTACATTTTCACAATAGTGAGCTATTTGATTGGCGTGTTCATATTCGCCACTATAGTGGGGCAAGTCGGGAATGTCATCACCAACAGGAATGCCAACAGACTGGAGTTTGAACGGCTTCTGGATGGCGCCAAAACGTATATGAGACACCATAAGGTAAGTACCAACAGACTAAGACCCTTTGTATACACGTTTTTCTCGCCGTAAAAAACTACGATTGATTCGCCGTGTATAGACACAGTCGTCAGTGTTGTATGGATCGCTACGGAAGCTTGTCAGACACGTTTTTTCTACGACGTGACGCGGCTTATACACCGTACCGTAAAGAAACCGTGCCGTGTACAAAGGGCTTAACCCCGTGGCTCCTAACTACACGCTCAAGTTACAATACGCGCCACGAAAGATCACGCGCTCTTTCTGCCGCCTCTATGACGTCCGGTCCCGTCCTGCGCTCAGACCTCATACCGCTAAAGAGACCTAAAATTGTGTACTGCGCAAGTCAAACCACGTAGTGTGTCAAGTCTCATCTTTTGTGGCACGCATATGGGGTTTGTGACAGTGACTGCGGAGAAAACAAATGATAGAAGTTGTTTAGAGCATGACAGACGAAAACAAGTGACGCGCTCGTGTGTCTTGACGCAAGTCGCATCGCTCCAAGCCTTGAACGGGGCCTAAGAGATATTCCTACTATCAATAAAGCAAGCAATATACGTGAAAGCCTCGTGTCAATCAATGCCATACATGTAAAAGCAGAATCTATCGTACCTGAGTAAATAGATATCAAAATGGATGATATGTTTTCAGGCCAATTTTCTTTAAATAAATTGGTGTTTTCAGTGATATAAAAATTTTGTTATAAAGTTCTAAGAATTACCTACAGACTAAATTAAGTATAAGGATAAAACACATTTGTCTGTGGATTACATTTTTGCAACACCATTTTACCTAAAGGTTATAAATTTCTATCCGATCAATCTATTGATGATAAAAACCGTCAAATAAGGAATTCCTCCATTGCATAAATACTTTCTATGCATCCAAATTTCATTAAACAGTTACGCAATCACTCCTTCACCCTAAAATCGACTCTACTACCTAATCCGCCAAGCTATCCAAAAGGCAGTGAACCAAAAAATCCCGTATCAAATAACGGCGTAATACATTTCACAGGTGCCAGGTGGCATGAAGCGGCGGGTGTTGCGATGGTACGATTACTCCTGGTCCAGGGGGCGCATACAGGGGGGAGGGGACATCAACACAGCACTGGGACTACTGCCTGATAAACTGAAGACCGAACTCGCGCTGCATGTTAATTTGAGTGTGCTGAAGAAGGTACTGTATTTAAATATAATATTTAATTTCTAGAACGAAAATTATTAGTGTTATTCAAAAATCTTCTACATAATTTTTGAGTTCACTTCATCGCCATTTTCAATTTCTGGATATAGTTTTTGACCATCAAATTACAATACTCGTGTTTTTAATTACCTAACCTATGTTGTCCCACTTCTCCCGCTGCATCAATTCTATTTTATTTATCCTCCTGAGTCCCTATGGTCGTTATAACGGAAAAATTGTCTCGTACGTCATAAAGTCCTGACATTATTCACGGTTGCCATTTGTAATAACCGGACGTACTTTGTAACACACATATTAGTTTTTCGTTTAAAAATCGGCGCTGCTACCACATGAGTAGACAAACGGAACAGAGGCAAAGCTTCTTAAGAACGTGCAAAATTGTTACCTATTTTGGTAGGGTTGTCACAATAGGTTAAGACAAATTTAAACAAAACATTTGTTAAATAGTTTTATTATTCAGTATGATTTACAAATTACTTACTCTAATAATTTTCTTTTTATAATTTTTGTTTTTTAATCATTTATTATTTCTTTTAATGGTGTAGTAAATGCTTTGAGCTGAAACAAAAATAAAATGGAAATGCGAACCGAACACTATTATACAAAAGACATAGGTAGACCTATATTTTAAAGATTATATGTATACCTATTTTTTAAATATTTATTTAATTTCAAGACCTACTAGTAGCGAGAAATAAGTACGATGTAGGTATCCAAACTAATATTATAAATGCGAAAGTAACTCTGTCTGTCTGTCTTTTCTTCACGCCTAAACTACTGAACCGATTTCGATGAAATTTGGTATAGAGATTGTTTGAGTCCCGGGAAAGGACATAGGATAGTTTTTATCCCGATATTCCCACGGGATCGAAAGTTACGCGGGTGAAACCGCGGGGCGCAGCTAGTTAATAATAAGTTTCGATTAATAATGCTTTTTAAACTCTTATTCAAACTTTCATGATCATGCTATTATGGCCGTTGAGGAATTCCATCGTGAGAAGACCTGTCTGCAGCAGCTGTCTATGGTGATCATGTTTAGCAAGCAAAATTAAATTTAAATAAAATGTTTCACTTTCAAGTCCATGCTACTAACCGTTAAAGAGTTCCCTCGTAAGGAGACAATGCTGGCTGCAGCAGCAGTTCATGATAAATATCGTGTCGAATTATCAAAATTCATCTATCATACAAAATTTCGTGATCGTGCTACTAACCGTTGAAGAGTTCCCTAGTGAGGAGATAATCCTGGGTGCAGCGTCAGGTTATATCTTATTATTGCATTATCACCGAAGTTACGCAGGTATACAAAATTTCAGCTCAATCAAACATCGGGAAGTGGTTCAAACCTTACTTGCAATATTTAAACTTAACACACATACCTACTACATACCAACCCATCCACGTACCTACAAATATATAGTAAAAACTTGTAATAATAATAAAAAGGTAAAAACACACCGTGTACAACCGTCTTCTTATCAAAAAGGTACTAACTTGAAAAAGAAGTAATCAAATATTTACCTACCTATTGTACTCCTTGGGATAGTTGCAGTATGATATATCTTTATTTTTTCTAGTATTATTCATACACACAGTACAATAAACCACCATTATTAACAATAATATACCACGTTTTTACATTAAAATATTCAAACTTGGAACTAACAAAACAAACAACGTGCGTCGCGCTGACCCTGAGATTGTCAACTAGCTGTGCCAGCGTAAACCGGTTTTTTCCAGTCTCGCCACGTACGTGACAAGCGGCCAGTGGTCACGCACACATGCCCCGCGTGCTTGTAGTAGTGCAACCGATTCGCGCGGTTGTTTGAAGCTTTGTATCTGTTCCGTTTGTCTAATCATGTGCTGCTACACCTGATTTCGTCGGTTCGTACGATAATTTGTTCGTTATAACGACCACAGGGACTCAGGAGGTTAAGGTAATTTTTGACGTTCAAATGTGCCTATTTGAAATAAATGTATTGACTTTGACTTTGCTCGGCAAAGATCTCCCGATACTTTTACAATTTTTTTTTTTTGTTTATTCTTCTCCGGCTAATTGGTTAGGAATGATTCCTGAAATTGCTTATTAAAAAAAAAACTACGTATTAATATTTTTTTTTTTTCAAATAAAGTTTCATTTTCTGACTACCCCATGGGGAAAAGGCGTAAAAAGTACCTACGTATTTCAGTTTCTGTAAAAAAACAGATTGTAGCATTTCTAAATGCGCCGGAATTACAAAAGCATGCAGCGATAAACAACAATTTTATCTTATCGTAAAAGTATCCACTGTCTAATTATAAGCAAGTCGTTAGCTACCTGGAAACAAGGGGTGACCTATATCCCCCAGTTGACTTCATGTCACTTGAAGGTCAGAACACACTCGACGGTTCTTTAATTTCCAGTCTGCTATGGAAATGGGAATTCTCATAAAAGCTTTCTTACTAAGCCATCAATGGTCTCTTTCAAAATACTTGAGTGTCACACTTGTGTTCAAGTAGATCTTGATTATTTAAATTACCTCTTTCAAGTATGCTTTTGAGGTAATAAAGGATCTTGATTCAACAACCAATATTAATTTTATTTAGGTATTGTACATCGAACCAACTGGTTCGAGGTGGCGTGGGAAAAGAGTTCCTGGAAGGATTTGGGGGAGGCCTTTGCCCAGCAGTGGGACAGTATAGGCCAACAAAAAAAAATTGTACATTAAGCTACCCGAAACTGTCAAATTTTCCCATTCAACCTTGAACCTTATGTTGTAGCGATAAAGTTGAAAATCTATTAAAGAAATTTGACAGATTGTAGTAGCTGGATGTGCTGGCGTCTGTACTTAAGGGAGTCTTATTAATTTTATTTTAATCAACAATCGGTTCAAACTTTAGACTCCAAACTGAACAGACATTCGGGATGGTCTCCTAACAGTCTGCCACGTTTGATATGCGAATATAAAAATAAAATCTTGAAGATTACAATTATTTTGGAATGTCAAAGTATGACTCAATGCAGAGTATCAAAGAATAAGAAAATATTACAATTCAATTAGATTGTTAAAGTGGCATTCAAGTAGTCGTAATAACATATAATATTATCAAGACTTTAAGGGTCTTCTTAATCCCATTTTATATAACTCTTTCATTGATTTTAGAGAATTCTGAAATAGACGGATATAACACACAAAACGAACCACCTGATTTTCAACTATTCCACCGCTTTTCAGCTCCTAATATTCGTCTCTTAGTTTTTGATCACTTTCAATCATCAGAAGGCAAATTCTCGTAATTTAAACTTTCAAAATCTAGTCGCAGTTTCCATCACGGCGACGAACAAATGTCAAAAATGTGGGGAAATTAGAGGTATTTTTGACAGATTGAGACTGAGATCAGACTATGAACGTTCTTAAAATTACGAGAATTGCTCCTCTGATTACAAAGAGATATTTTCAATGGTCAATATTCAATAGTTAATTTAACGATACACAAACACTTCCTTTATACTGTATTCCATTTTACAGGTAACAATATTCCAAGAGTGCCAGCCGGAATTCTTGCACGACCTCGTGTTGAAAATGAAAGCATACATATTCACTCCCGGAGATTCCATTTGTCGAAAAGGTAAGTCGTAAAAACGTGCAGACTGAAATCTTGTAAGATCCAAAGTATTTCTTATGGTAAAACACGAATGATGGAAATCAAAGGAATATGAAAGTACTTTTGATTTATATAACATCAATCAATTTGGGGAGTTAAAATCTTAAAATGTCATCAAAGTAGAAATGAAATGTTTATTTATGTAAGTAGATCTTTTGAGACACTTTTACACGACAATGGCGCCGATTCCCTTGTTCACAAACTAAACTAAATTTAAGTTCTGTGCATCTTTTTCTTTCTATTTCATTAAGAAAAGGACAGAAGATAAATATTAGTTTAGTCCTGTCAAAATAAGATACTCCATAGACAAGTTTAGACGCGATTAAAAACTTGCCTACTAAAAATACGTCAATTTACGTCAGGCGTTGACTAATTTGACAGGACTAAACTAATATATCTTCTGTCCTTTTCTTAATGAAATAGAAAGAAAAAGTTGCACTTAGCTTAAATTTAGTTTAATCCCTGGGAAAAAATGCCGAAACAAACTCAGAGATCATGGTTTTTTTAAAGTCCAAAAGAGCTCATCGACCTGAAACACGATGCTACCACAGAGGGGCGATTCCCTTATTTTTAAAAACGTTTGCATTCTAATCTCAGTCGCAAACTGTCAAAAATACAATAAATTAACGTACATTTTTGACAAGTTTTTGACATTGATTGTCGCTGAGATGAGATTGCGACTTGAATTTAAACGTTTTTTAAGTGTGAGAATTTTATTGGCCTTCAGATCTGCAAGTCATTTGTGTAAGCCAAATACAAAATACTTAAAACTCACTCATAGACTGTGTTGGGTAATCGGGTTATCGTCAGATTAAATTAACGTCAAGTTTATGACTAATTTCTGTATGGCGATGACGAAGGGCTTTTGTTCAGATGACACGTTAATTTATTTTCTCCATGTTGACCTACATTTACGGAACAATGCTTAAGCAATTTATACACTTGAACCTATCATATATCACATTTTCAACTCCATTATAATTTAGATTTAAGTAGTACAGTCAGTGCTCTGCAGAACCCGACCCCTCTTACCAGTGGCGTGCATTGCATATAGGCATATAAGCAGTGCCTACCTCGATATATCAACATAAGCCTGTCAATTATATTTTAGTGTGTGTACCCCACAATTAAGAAATTCACTAAATTATCATACCTAACAAAAAACCAAATCTTCATACAAACACGAGCGGCTGTCGCCGGACGGCCTACTCAGCTCCTGTACCTACTATTCGCACATTGTCATTGATCTTTACTCGTTCAAGTTAATACGACAAAATTAAAATTACGTACGTCTCACGCGTAATACCATGACGTTCGACCTTCGCAATTTATCACCCGTAAGTAGGCATGCTTACTCAAATAACCACACTTTTAACCTCACTTTTGTTTTCTGATTAGTGACCGCGTTTGCCTAGACTAGACCCGGCCTAGTGCCTACCTATTCTGAAAACCAATGCACGCCACTGCCTCTTACCCTCTTCTTTGTAAGAGGGAACTGTTACATAATATAGCGGAAAAATTCGCCTTGTAAAGTACAAGAGCCGACTACGACTTTTCAACATCTCTCTACAAAAACCGTTACAAATTCAATATGTACCTACAATATTTAAAACCTAATCCTTTTCACTATACATTTTATACTTTACTTCTATTTCCACTTCGATTCAGGTGAAGTCGCCCGTGAAATGTTTATAATAGCCGATGGCATACTGGAAGTGATATCGGAACAAGGTCGCGTGCTCACCACCATGAAAGCTGGGGACTTCTTCGGAGAGATCGGGATATTAAACCTAGATGGACTGAACAAGTAAGTCTCTTCCAAATTATTCAGGTTTTAGATCCATGTTTACTTTGTGAATTCCTATTAGAACAGAAATAGAGAGAAAGAGATAAAATATTTACAAAATTACTAGCTGCGCCCGCGGTTTTACCCGCGTAAATGTCGATCCCGCGGGAATATCGGGATAAAAAGTAGCCTATATGTTAATCCAGGATGTCAGCTACCTCCATACACAATTTTATCAAAATTGGCCCAGCCATTTGAGCGTGAAGAAGTAACAAACATATAAACACACACACACAAACTTTCACCTTTATAATATTAGTGTGATTTCATTAGTCTTTACAAAAATTTTGAATAGCACGTCCACTAACAGCTAGCATTTCAATGCCTTATGAATATGTAACTACATTCCACGGAACTCTTTCTTTAATATTTATTCAAACTGTATTGAAGTAGCACTATTGCTGCTTTCTGTCCTTACAAATGTATTCAGGATGCTCAATTTGCATTCAATTTATGAAATAGTTATTTCACATCTTCAACGCTATTTCAATTCTCCATTTTTGAAAATTATTCTTCCTTTTAGGCGTACAGCTGATGTTCGATCAGTAGGGTACTCCGAACTCTTCTCATTATCTCGGGAAGATGTGCTAGCAGCAATGAAAGACTACCCTGAAGCCCAAGAAATTCTGCAAACCCTAGGAAGAAAGCGTCTACAAGAAGCTAAAAACATGTCCAAGAAACACAAAGGTAACACCACCAGTGACACTAACATTTTAAAGTTTGTATCCGGCTATGACCTTAGGCCAAGAGGCCACACCAAGGTAAATATAAACTCCACCAAGGAAAAGGTAAATATAATTTTACTTATATGGATCCTTTCAATTGACCCATAAAATAATTCTCAGTAGGAGGAAATAAAATTAAATCTCAACCCTAAACAATTTTCTCAAAATTTAAATAATATTAAGACTGAATTGGTAGTAAAGTTTATAAACAAGGAACCTATTAAAAATTTAGGGAGGAAGCACCGACACGACCCAAAAACAGTATCGAAGAAAGTTAAAGGTGAGAACCAATCAAACAATATTAAAAGAATTTTATTACCCAATGAGCTCGACGCCAAAAGGCCAGAGCGCATAAAATACGTCAGCAAAAAGGCAAAGGTAAACAAGAAGTTAGCAATAACGGCGCCATTCCTGAGGTCCCAAAACTAATAGGCCGACCGCTTAATTGAGACGTCGCCTGAGATAGCAGCGCGGTGCGGGAGGGGCTCCCTGATACGTCAACTTGTGACAACTATCACCCCTCCCGCACCGCGCAGCTACCTCAAGCAACGTCTCAGTTAAGCGGCTGGTCTATAATTACGTCTGGGAGGAAGCCAAAATGAAATTACACGACAAAAAGGTCAAACACTTACAGACAATTGGCATCCAATATTCAATTAATAATCCTCAAACCAATAATCCCAAATTGAAGTATTTGTTTATTTATGCCTTACAATTTGCTAATAAGAAATCTAATTTCTGATATTCTCGGAGTAAAATGTTTAATTAACTGTCGTTTCTAGGCGAGATTAGCCCAGACAAGTTGTCTGGAGACGACAGTACATCTAAAAGGATCGTCCATAAACTACGGAGCGACGTAAAGGTAAAAATAGCTATTAAGCTTAGGTCCCGAACGCACGTACCATAAGCACAACCACATCGCAACGACAATATGTGGTCGGGCGCTAATTTGTATGAAAATTATTAGTTTATTCACACGGACCACATTTAATCATCAAAATCAACGGTGTAGGCTACCAACTACATCAATGCCACGTCGCAGCCACAAAGCAACTACCACGATAATGATGTCTGTTTGCAAACACTAGCCACAACGTAACTACATCGCAACTACTAGCGACTACACAACCACAACGCAACTGCAAGAAGCCGCAGCGACACTATCCACACGTAACCACTGCTTGCCCACACTTTGTTGCTGCGATGTGCTGTGGTTGTGGTACCTGTGAATGGGCCCTAATAGTAGCAATCGATTTAGTAGGCATAGTCTACAGGTCATAGCACACGTATCAACTCGGAAAGGGATCGTCACCGTATCAACTCGAGCCATTCAGTATTCTTCGTATGAAACTCCCTACTGCAATGCACACTAATCGGAATCGTAACGTAATCGCCTCGCCTCGGGACAAGTTCACGAACCGCGGTGCGGTGCGTGGTCAACTTGCAGTTCCCGCGCTTACGGCTCGTCGTCCCCGCGCTTACGTCTCTCCGTACCCGAGCTTACGTGTCTTCGTCCACCCTTGCCCCTCTCACCCCTCCCGTGGCCTGCCTACAGCGCCTTCAAACAGCGGTCGGCGGGCCGTAAGCGCGGCGTCGCCTAGCCGCAGCCGAGACGACGTATCGGAGCTGCTGATTCGCTTTGGATACGTGCTTACGCTAGATTGACGGCGAGGCGAAAGGCGATACGATGACGATCGCTTTCCGAGTTGATATGTGTGCTATGACCTTTACTCGTAATTGCTTCATCATTCTTGACAACTATTCCAAATTAAAATTGAAACTTTAATAAGGTTGAAACATTCTAACTGTTACATAGACAAATAGACCTTTTCGTTTTATGACGTGCCAGTGACATTCCACCTTAGAGAGGTGAAACAATAATGAGGTCTTTACAAGAAACAATATTAATTTTCGTTAAGCTCACAGTTCTATTCAATTTTAAGCAGAAACCTCCGATCTACGTATTGATGCATGAACTAATTAATAATTTCCATCAAAATGACGCAAAGCACAGTTTACGTTTCATGTAATTTGAATTTGAAAGCTGTATTTAGAAACAAACATGTTCATGTTCGTATAATGAATACCACTAAACCCAACTGTGATAGTTCATTTGTGTTTAATTTACTGTGACAATTACTAAATTAACTGTTACATTGTTGTTTGATAGTAACCGTTCAATCACACACAAATTTAGACCTTTTAATTGTGTATTTATTTTCATTGGTAGAATTTTGATAAGATTAATATAATATGCAGGCACAACTATGTATACTATATTCATCTCGTAGCGTAATAAAATTTACGTATATGGTTTTCTTTTTTGCTTCGCACAGCCTCAATTGCTGGTACCAATATCTTGATGATTCGACCTTTCCCAGGGCATTCGCAACGCAATCCGCAGTAGATCTCGTGCAGGGCGTAGATCTGGGGAATCTTTGGAGCTCCAAGCTTTAGCAGGTGCCGAGAGGGCGGGCACTACTGAAGGAAAGATGTTGAGGAGAATGCCAAGAGTTGAGAGCGATGACTCGGCTCATCCACAGAATCAAGAAGTAATTTAGTAGTCCAATTCACACTTATTTTATTCTTAATGCAGATATATTACCTTTTTTGTGTTTTCAGGATTTCAATGGTGAGACCACATGTGGTAGCAAAGACGGTGAGAAATGCATATCTCCAATAGGAGCGGGTTTACCGCTACTTTCGCGATTAAAATTACTCAAAGAAAAACAGGTAAAATATTGCAGTCAATATTATAACATACGTTTAGAAGCTTTGGACTCTAATAATATTTATGTATTTCAGGATCGTGAAGAAAAAGTAGCCAAACAAAGGCATTCAGCATCATCAGTATTGTCTCTGACACCACAACCAACTCCTTCCACTAGTTCAGCCCCAGATGTTGAACCTGAAGTCATAGGAGCTGGTCTTCCGCTCATGCAAAGGTTACTCTTACTAAAAGCAAAAGAAGAAAGAGATAAAAACCAACTAACACCAACTATGAGTAATCAACCCTCCAGTTCAGACACAATTAGCCCTACGTCCATCAAAAGCCCATTAAGCCCTACAATAAAAACTCTTAGTCCAATCAGGAAAGGTTCAGAGTCCAGTTCTCCAGGTAAACTTCAAAGTCCAACTACCAAAACATCTAGGAAAAATTCATCTGGTTCCAGTGATGGAGCATCTCGACCCAAAGTTAGTTTTAGAGATAAAATATTACAAGTCCAAAGCGATGGTACCGCAGTTTGTCAACCACTAAATAAAGATACAAGTGAGAAACCAGCAGCCGTGGTTGAACCCACACCAAAAACAGAAAGCAACCTAATTTCGATACCACATTCTGTTGTTAGCAAAATTAAATCTCCGGCAAAAGCAGTAGGTTCAACATTCCGGGATAAGCTAAAAATGCTACAAAGTGGACCAAAAGATACTGAACCGTCAGCCCCAGAAAAACCTAAAGCAGCTACTATAGAAAAAGCGCCTGTAGAAATAAGTCCTATGCCACCGGCTGAAGTTAAAGAAGAACCGAAAAGTAAAAAGCCTTGGACGAAACTTAAAAAGGCAGCTATATTAGGGGAATCAAAAAGCCAAAGCAAAACTAGTGTAGAAGAAAAGAAAGATGAAAGTATAAGTGTGAGTAGTGAGAAAAAAGAGGAAGGTATAGCAGAGGCAGTTGTAAATATATGTGTGCCTATAGTTACCACGGCGGAGCTTGTTAAAATAGACAATAATAATGTTGAAGTTGCTAGTGATAATGATAAAGATAAACCTAAGCTTTGCTTAACAGGCCCTTTGGAACCCGTCCAAGAGAAATCATTAGATTTATTAACTTTATCTCCAAAGAAAAGTGCTAATAACGCCACAAAACCATCTGAAACTAAGACACAATATATGACACCGGGCATGCTACTGCCCAGAGTGAAAAAATATAGGTCAATAGATGATTTATCGCCAGAGTATGGCGGATTACCATTTGTTAAAAAACTAAAAATTTTGAATGAACGTCAGAAATTAGCAGAACTAGAAAAAGTAGTAAAAATTCGCAGTTCCAGCTTAGATTGCACGAGTTCATCAGAAGATTTGCTTGTTGATACTTTAACTAGGAGTCATTCAGAAGGTAGCACTATGGATAAAAGAAAATTCAAGCGGAAATCTATCGATTCTTGTAGAAGTCACGAATCTAACGAAACCCTAGAAAGAAGAGAACTGAAGTCTATTTTAAAGAAACTCTCAGAAGATGTAACCCCGGCTGAAAGTCCTGAGCGTAGTAATGAGTTGAAGAGATTAATTCGGGCCCCGACTTTAGAGGGATATGCAGCGCGACATTCAAAATTTGCAAAGAGCGTTACCTTCCATCGTCACACATTACCCTCACCACCTGGAAGTGCACCAGCCGATTTCCAAAATGATGACGTTTTCACGATGCCAGAAGTTAATGTAGATTCGATACCACAAATATCACCGCCACCCCTGCCCGAAGTCGAAGTAACTGCTCCTGAATGTCCCAATAATCAAATTGCAAGACCAGCGGATGAAACTGCACCTCAAGACTACGGGTTAAACATAAGAGCCGAGTATGAACTGCAGCAAACCATTGACCCAATGATAGATTTAAAATCACTTAGACCTGAAGAAATTAAAGTGCCTTCAGAGAAACCTAAGCTTA
The DNA here is from genome assembly GCA_945859645.1 of Amphipoea oculea. Lineage (NCBI taxonomy): Eukaryota > Metazoa > Arthropoda > Insecta > Lepidoptera > Noctuidae > Amphipoea > Amphipoea oculea. Next base: position 5,052,461 of record OX243884.1, read on the forward strand.
CTTTAATATCAGCTGTTGCTAACCAAAGAAAACTATTGCGAGGTAAATATTTTTTCTACCATCTTGGAATTTTTATAGGACGCAAGCATTTTTCTATCAATAATTGACTAAGGTTTATATTCATTGACAGGCTCAATAGAAGAACAGGAATATTTTGGGGAAGTACTTCTAGGAATCAAACAAGTTATTCAAGGGCATCTACATGATGTCCAAGGCAAATTTCAGGAAAGGTAATTCATTGCACTATATTAGATTATTATTTGAATAAAAGATAAAAACACTTGCAGAACGAAACTTCGTTGTTCTTGTTTCGTACTACAAGTGTTTTTCTCGTGGTTGCAATTTTACTTATAAATCTTTGAAATGTCTCTTACATACATTTCAGGTTTCAAAGTTTGGAAAATGAAGTCAGAAAACGGGATGAAATAATAAGTCAGCTACAGAAGCGTATCCAAGAGTTAGAAAGGTTAGGGCTGGCAGGAATGAGTCCGACCGCTCAACACCCTGGTGAGGATCCTACAATGGCGGGCGAACCGTTAGAAGTCACTGCTACTAGTCTACCCATGTCTAAGAATGGTAGCTCTGGCAGTGATGACGCTTCGGTTGCGGAAGAAGGATTCATGGTAAGAGAACTGGAACAACAACATGCAATAAATTTTTGTAGTGTGAATAATATTTATGACATATTGAACATTTGAAGTGGAAATGTGTGTGTACTATAACTACACCTCTGCCTTACCCTTCGGGGAATGCAGGCGTGATGGTATTTTATGTTATGTTATGTTGTGTCATGAACATTTGTTTGTTCTAGAGGGGAGATTCACTGGACACCGTATTCGCAACATCCCCAACAACAGCAAGCGCTGACGAAGCAGACAAAGACAGGTCACCAGAAAGTGAAAACGCAGGCGCAAGAGAAGTCCTATCACCCGAAGACCTCACGGAAGAAAACCTTAGAGAATTGACTGAAGGAATTGAGCTATCAAAGTTATCATACGCGGAACTACAAAGCTTAGCCGTATCGCTTTCAAAAGTTGATAAAACTTCTTCTAGTAGAGAACAGTGGACGGTGAGCAAATCGAAGAGATTGGATCTGAATCTTGATGGGAAAGCTGGAACTTATTCGAGAAAACGTGCAGCGAAGTTGAGACAGAGGAAGTCTTGGGAGGACCAGAGTGACCAGGAGAGTATGGAGATGCAAGACTTAACAAGGTAAGAAGATTTGAGAATATTTAAGATAAAAAAGTAGGTCTAACCCAAATGGATATTAAAGTTTGTACTACTTAGCCATCATTTTGGATCTTCTATTTCAGAGTTATTTTATAACTGTTGTTTTAGAATATACCTTTATATAGCTAGTGGTATTTCATCAATTGTCATACGTGTGTTGCTCTCAATAAAAGCAGTTTCATTTTATCATTAACACCAGTCATTTTGTTCAATATCATTACTTTCATTCAACATACCTATCAATATAGCTACATAGCTCTCTTTTATCGTGGACTATATTTGAAGTAGAACAGGGTACACCTACAGACCACAGAAGCTCTCCTTCTTTCAGACCCTTGTCTCCACACACCACGTCCGAGGACCGCTCGCTCTTGAGCCCTGAGCAGTCGAGCCTTCGCTCCGGTCGGAGACACTTCCACTTCTTCGGATCACACCTGGACACCACCAAGTCGAAGATCAAGAAGACTCTTTCTGTGGACACGGGAATGCATCATACTGGGACAAATGAGAGGAGTAAGTTTTATATGAGCTTCAAGACTTAGCCGTCTAGCTTTTATGTTTAACCGTCCAGCATAGCGTGGTACCCATAAGTGCATATCCTTTGACTTAATGCGATACGTCAAAATAATCTTTGTCTTTTATTAAACGAAGAACTTTATTGCTCGTTTTAACGAATTGTTCAACTGTTTCTTATTCTACTTCTTCTTTTCTACCAGAATTTTGGCTACATTTTTACTATTAGTTTTAGTATTTCTTATGTGCATCGAATTTGTGCAGAATAAAACATTGTACAGACGCCAGCACATCAAGCTACTACAATCGGATCTGTCAAATTTATTTAGTAGATTTTCAACTTTATCACTATAGCATTAGGTTCAAAGTTGATTGAGAAAATTTTACAGTTACGGGTAGCTTGACGTGCTGGCGTCTGTACTACGCAAAGATTTTGCCACGAATACAAAAGCTACACAGCATAACACATAATATAATCTTTAAAGAACTCACACCTATTGAATTGTGCAGGCATCTGTTTCCCAGAGGGTCGTCCACGACAACATCGCAAGTTCAGTCTGGGCTCGCTCTTCCATCGGAGCACGTCTCACAAACCGACAAACAACTGCAATGATATCGTGCTGGATATGGGCAGTGACTACAGCTGGAGTGACGCGTGAGTAGCTTTTATCTTTTTATTAATTTTCAATGTATTTTTCATTGTGGCAGTCAAACGATGCTCTCTTACTTAAGTGTGTCAAATTTTCTTATCTCTGTCAATTCTCAATCTTTTCTGGGTAAGCCACAAATCTTTATATCTTAGACTAATTTTCAGGATCATCTCCAGATTGTTAATACCGAATAATAACTTAACAATTATATGATAACTTAACACATAGCAGTTCCAACTTTAGATGAACATTTAAAAAGTAATTTTCTCTTGTTATAACTATCGATAGAGATCCTAATTACTCGATATTCTTTTCCAGGGCTTCTACATCATCAAGCAGCGACTCGGAGTCCTTACCTCGCACGCCAATGTTCGAAGAGTTTGTAGACAGCAACTCCCGAATTAAAGGACGACCTAGCAGTTCCAGCCATGGCAGTTCTTCACCAATACGAGGTAATTATTTGCTCACTAATATTTGAACACTACATTTGCCTAACTTTCGCAAAAGTTTTGGCAGTTAAGTCTGACTGAATGGGTAAAGCTAAAACCAAATCATCTTGTTGTTACCAGGGAGTGGAGGTGACTGGGAGGTCATGATGCTAGCAGATGAGCTCGAGAAGAGGGAGAGAGAAAAGGAAAGAGAAGAAGCCAGAAGACACCTATATCCCACCACTCTTAGAGACTTGGAAGAGGTAAGATTTTATTACCAATGCTAGATTTCGAAAGATCACAATCGCAGGTTGCTCTCGGCAAAAAACAAGATGAACCATATCAGGTAGAAAACAAAAAAAAAATACTATAAAATAGTAAAAATTCTTCGTCCAGTTAAACTTGCATTATCCATTAGGTTTCGTTCCATTGGTGTCGGGTTCCAGAACTTTAATTCCTATTTTTGTCTCAAATCAAATCATTTATTTGCTTGAATATGGGTGAGGTGATACATAACAAAATCTTTAAACCATATCCTACCTCAACCGGTGTGCAAATATCTATTATAATGAAAGTATTTCTCACAATTTAATCATCCATTTATCTATCTGTCTTCAGGAATCAGACACCCCTCAACGCGACGACAGTCCTGACGAGTACTCGAACATCGAAGACTCCAACTCTTCCTCCACCACGCACCTGCTCTCCCAGTCCATCAGTGACGCCTCCCAGCGGTCACTGGAGACCTCCTTCACTGAACAGACCAGCAGAGCTGGAAGGGAGCCGAGGCAAAGGCGCATTGGATCTGTGGGAGAACCGGTAAGGAATAAATTTAGTGAACACTTTTGTTAGCAAGTCCAAGTCCTTCCATTTGTGGTCATATGAATTAGACTCATACACAGAGCTAGTAATTTCATGCATCTTGTAGCTATTTCTTTCGTTTATGTTGCTGAAATGCCTGTATCCCATTTCAAAAACCATAATTTGATCAATTTTTTTCTGATGTTCTTCTTTCAAGTATACGAGTACACTAAAGAATATCAAATTATTATTTTTCAAGGAGGCTATTTAAAGGCACTTTGAACATAATATACTAGAAAATAGCATTGATTCTACTTGCCCCTTCCAATAGGTAGATTTATTTACAAAAAAAAAAATACAAGTATTCAAAATTAAGTAATGACAAATAACTTTCCTTCTTTCATTTTAACTACGAGTATCATCATGCTGATTCAATACCATTTGAAATCTTCAGGTGCGACCAGAATCCTCCCTCCCTCAGTCTCGCGGTCTGATTCTCCGCGCCGCGAGCCTGGACCGCGAGACCACGCCTACCACCTCCGCTGCCACGCGACGCTTCGGCTCCCTCAAGAGCGCTAGCACCGACTCCCACAAGAGACTCTGATCCGCTTGGCCGAGCGGACGCGCCCAGTCCGACGCCTTTCAAAGAGGTCCAAATGAAAGTAATGTGATAGGAGATGCGGCTCAAAGTTCTCTGGTAAATAATGATGTAAAACAGAATGATTTAGGCAAAGGTAATGATCGAAATGAGGATAAACGTGATCAAAACGGGGGAAAACGAGATCAAAATAGGCGTAAACGTGGTCAAAATGAACGTAGTGTAGGTAATGATGTGAATCAAGGAACGACTGCGGGGAATGAAGGCCAAAACGATAGAGAGATTAGAAATAAAGCAGATAATAACGAACTAGAGAATGCGAATCCGAACATATTCGATCAGCTGTCAGTCAGCGGTCAATTACTGATCGTCATTATTTTCTTTGACGATGAATATGACTATGTAATTTTCTTAGTACTACAATAAGTGAACTGTGTTGTGTGATGGGTAAAGATATTGTATGACTGTTTTTGTACTCGGTGCTGGAAACTTTTGGAAGAATGTTAGAAGTCAGAAGCCAAAATCCGAATAAAATTGGCTCGTCCTTTACATTTCAGCCGCCATTGGTGACCGAAAAAATATTTACAACACTTCAACCGTTTATCAAAACAAAAATACAAAAAAAGGCTTTAGAAAAGTCTGAATTCATTTTATCTATATTTAATTTTGAACGTGGTTTCAAAATGTATCTAGCGCCAAGTATGTGTACTACTGTTTCTATTTCATCTATTCTTATCGTAGTTCTATCCTAACTATCTAGAAATCTATTGTAGATACTTTAGCCCCTAGCATAGAGAATAGAATCTAACATTTATTTAGAGGATTAAATAATTTAAATATTAATTATACTCTAGTCTTGTTGTTTTATGGTGCACAAATAAAATCAATCAATCTATTTGAAGTATGTTTTAAAAAACGTACTATAAAATGTTCCTCCTGATTTAACATAATTATGCTTAATAAGTTCTTTAAACGAACTGTTTGAATGGAGCTAAATGAATCTTATAAAATATACCTATAGTAATTGTTTTGTATAATTATTATATTATAAGTAAATCATATTATATTTTCACATTAAAAAAATATATAATTATATTATAGTCAAATAGTTGCCTACTGATAAATAAACATTTACCTCCTTATTCATAAACGTTGCTTAAAGTTAAGTAGTGATTTGCGACTGTTTAACCATAAATTTTTGACATTTGAAGGTCACTTAACTTTAATCATCGTTTATAAATAAAACCCGTTTTTTATTACAAGATTAGAAACTAAAATATAAATATTTTCAATGTGCTGTTAAGTTTGTTTTTATGATATTTTAAGCAATTTTCACAATATTTACTGCAGTAAAATGTTGCAGAGATATAATACAGGGTGTTACGGAAAGGGTGTATCAATACAAACGGGTTGAAGAGTGTATCTGGTCTAGAATCTCTGTACAAAATTTCAGCTCAAAAGCATTAACTTTGAAAATGCTTAATATTTTTTTATTTCGACATCACGGCACTGCACTGGCGCGCGGCGGCGTGATGTGCGTGTACTAGGCGCACAGACACACTACAGATAATGAATAATGACCCTCGTAGTGCGGTGACACGTTTGTTATGATTTCAATTTAATAAACTATCGAAATAAAAAAATATTAAGCATTTTCGAGTGCGGGGCAGTGGTCCGACTGCTCTGTCCAACTAGTTGGACCACCGGTCTTTACTAGGGGCAGTTGTCCAACTTTAAAAATAGTTGGACCACACCACCTTTTGTGAGTTCCGTGGTCCAATTCATTAAAAATATAACTTGCCAACTCTAAAAACCTCAACTGCATCTTTATGTGTGTATGGTACCTAACGGTTTACGGTTATATTGAACCTCTTTGCAGTAAAATAATAAAATTAAAGTCGGGTGACTATTTTTAAACATTTTTTTTTATGTTTTACAACATTCAACGAAATTTATCTAAAGCATGACCTACAGTAATATCACCTGAAATCAGTTGTAGCTGAATTTCTCGTATATAACCATCATTCTCAATTTGGACTTTATGTCATTTGTGTGCGGTTTCATTTATAAAGTTGTTAAATTTTCTAAAACATTTAATAGACGTAACATTGTAACATTTTTTGCATTCATGCGCCGACTTAGTTTTGCATGTGAGCTTTCTGAAATGTTATTAGTCCTATGCATCTGGCTAACTACGATTATAAGCTGAGAAAATTCATCAAAATTTCCTTTAATCCAATAACGCTCTATACCTATATTGAATCAGTTTGTTAGATTAACACCACTTTCTTCTTTTATGTAATCCCAGCCTTATACAAATTTATCACTCTGCAATAGTGGAAAAACTAAAGCGATTTGACGAACAATACCAAAGACAGGACATTTGGGTAGGCCGCATAAACTACTCAAACTGCCAAACCATAATTAAAACAGAAACAATGACCCACATAGTCCTCACCTTCACAATAATTAAAATAATATAATACTTTACCCAGTAAATGTACATGTCATTATTTAAGTAAATAGATTTTAGATTTAGTTTTTGAGATACCTAATTTTTTTGCTTTTCTCCGGTACTATACACACATAAAGATACAGTTGAGGTTTTTAGAGTTGGCAAGTTATATTTTTAATGAATTGGACCACGGAACTCACAAAAGGTGGTGTGGTCCAACTATTTTTAAAGTTGGACAACTGCCCCTAGTAAAGACCCGTGGTCCAACTAGTTGGACAGAGCAGTTGGACCACTGCCCCGCACTCGCATTTTCAAAGTTACTGCTTTTGAGCTGAAATTTTGTACAGAGATTCTAGACCAGATACATCCTTCAACCCGTTTGTATTGATATACCCTTTCCGTAACACCCTGTATAAGGAAAAATCGTCCGATGGGATAAACTGTCACATCTCTCTTTAGACCTTTTTTTTGAAAAAAAGGATTTCTTGTTTCTTTGCAAAAAAAAAATCACATCAATGGATCGATAAAATTAATCATAATATTGTTACTGTATTTAAATCAATGATAATAATTATATGAACACATTTTATTTTAATGTTGTCTATTAATAAAAACAAAATATATAAAACGAAGGCGTTATAATAATTTCCTTTGCTGTGTACCTTACAAAAATTAGCACAACATTAAATTATTAATATTACCTTATAACATTTAATAAAAAAATCCTATTAATTTATGAAATCTTGATACTAAGTAGATAGGTAGTTGTATAAAATATTTAATTTTAAAAAAGTCCGTTTATTTTAATATTAGTGCCAAATAACTATTTATAGTAGAATCTTTTTAGATTAAATAATTTATGTAGCTAGATGTTATTATTATTATTGTAAATAATGTATTAAATAAACCATTTATTCAAAAATTATTGTAAATTAGAGTGTTATTATATAACAGCAAAGATTTTAGGTAATTACTGATACTAAAAGATAAATTTAGATAATGATAATAAATAAATTATAATTTTTAACCCGTACATGTTTAAGAAACTAGAGAGATTAATAACTATATCGGTACAGAGTAGGTTCGTCAGAAATAGACTCTACTCTGAGACCCAAAAATTAGGTAATATCTATAGAATATCTACCAATACCATAGAGTACGACTCTCCGCAACTAAGAGCAAAATATGACATATTTAATAATGATGAACACATCTAGATAAATATGTGTGTATTTATTAAAGGACATCGATCAAACACTCGTTATTCCACAATTGAATTGCAATTCAGCAAGTTAACGTATTACCCGTGGTATGCACTAAACTTGTTCGGCTCGCCAAAATTCGACTCGCCAGTATTTGTTGAATATCATAGTCTGTGCCAATCCGGGGCAATTACTAGGTACACAATTATATTAGGTTTTGGTGTCTGGTTGTGCCGATTAATCCCGACCCGAACAAGTGTGTAACACGCTTTTAGTAGGTACCTAATCAGCCTGCACAGCACCCCCATTGCAACATACTTTCAATCACAATCCGACGGATTTTGAAAGATATCGCTAATCCGAAAACGTAAATCTCGCAATTAATGTTTTTGAAAATTTTTGAAATGATAGGCGTTGTCATTGTTAGTGTGTTACGCAATCCCGCAATTTTTTATCATAACTATAATTTTTGCCTGCAACTGGCAAAAATTTGGGTCAATTTGCAACTCTCGGAAAGAGATCTAGTCTGGTTATTTTGCTTATTGTACCTATATTTTATTTCACCTATTGTTTAACCTTTTAACCGCCCGACTTTATATGAGTTGTCGTGCCCCCAGCGCCCGAAAAAAAAAAACGGAAAATATATACCGATGAATCGAGCTGTGATGATGTAATAATAATACAGATTAAACGAGCTGTGTTATTTGGTCGTATATATACGACCCTGGCGGAATGGACACGAAAATATTTGTCGGATTAATCCGACGTAAGCGGTTAAAAGGTTAAAGTTGAATCATTCATCATGTAATCTCTGATTTTTATAAGAAATGGAAGGTATTAATGCCAAACAACCAACGATACCTATTTTTTTTTTTTTTTTTTACTAAAAACAATTCTGTTTGGGCACTATCTAACCTACATAATTATAGGCTACATACCTAAATGTATTTTCCAGAATTCGCACCAAAATAAGAAATCCGAATTTTAATATCATAATCTAAAATAAAAACTGAACATTTAAAGAACTGGGTACAATTTTACACTTTATAAATGTAGGTGTACCAAATATTATTGTTTTTTAACTGTAGCAAAAGCTTTCAAGAGTGCGATGTGGAATACTGACTTATTAATAAATTTAATAGGTACCTACCCAATTACTGGATTAGGCATCAACGTGCAAATTTGTATATAAAGATAATTAGTGCACATAACATAACGCCTATTTTCTGCGAAGGGATATGCAGAGGAGTAGGTTTACCTTTAGTAGGACACCCACATATTGGTTTTCGTCTTACGAACTTTTTTGGAATTGGATTTAAACAACCCACCTTATAAAACGTCATTGCTCATTGGATTTACCTATAAATAATCGCAGTGCATGTGTTTTTGTATATTAGGTAGGGAAGAGGTTGACAATGTTTTTTTTAATTAAATACTCAGGTACAGTCAACAAAGGATATTCGAGAACATCCATCGGTTTCTTACTAAACTTCAACTATATCCGACGATCCTTCATACTTATCTCTTTTGTTGACTGTACCTACATATTACTATCTCAAAAATATAATATTTATCTTGTATACAAATTCGCATAAAATAATAATATTTTTATTTATATTAACGGAAAATCACACTAGTTGATGAGATGGATTTCTATTATGACGAATGTATATTTTTAATTAATCATAAATTATTAGTTTTAGGTGTAAACTCATACGAAAAAATGAAAATAAAATATTTAAAATAAACTTGTCTTTTTTTTAGTGTGACTTGTGATTAAGGGCGAATTTCAATAATGAAATTGAACGTGATCAGGCACCACAAACAAAAATTAAGTAGGTACGTACATTAATTTTTTGGAAGTGTGAATTCGTCACATACAGAAATGCACAGCACTAGCAGAGAAATTCATAGTACGTACAAGATATCGTTAGTTGATCATAATTTTATTATATTATGAGTTATATAAAATAGAATAAAAATTGAGCTATATTCATTGAGTGTGTTATTGAGTTATGTGATGGAATGAAGGTAAATACAATCTTTAGAAAGCGGCTCGTGTCGCACAGACGAAATTGTCGTAAAGCGTTAACGAAAATGTCGATGCTGTAGTGGAGATTATATTGTAGTTTCCCATTAGATGGTTCATAGGTGCGGTGTTACCAAGGTTTCGCGACCAGATCTAATAAATTTGTGTCGCGGTACAGCTATATTTAATTCTCTCAAAAGATCGGGAACATTTAGTAAACTGATTACTATTTTCTATAGAAGGAAGTAGTCCGTCACGTCTCTTCGGCGTTCAAGTGAACACATTTTAAAACACTTTTTCACATTGAGACATTAGGTTTTTTAAGCACCAATCATGAACTGAGTCGAGGTCAGCCTGGAGTAAATGGACGTCGACGGATACGTTTATCTTTTTATACATCTTATCATCAGCGAAAATAGAGTAAATGGTGTTTTATTGCGAGAACTACATAATTATGTCATTGACGAACATTAGAAAGAGAATTGGGCATGGGTGCGAACCTTGGGGGACTCCAGATGAAGAAAAAATAAACTGGTGACTCATAAACCTTTACAACTATTCTTTGTTTTCTATCTGTAAGACATGAGGGATAGATATAAAATATCAAAGGAGTAAATGACCAAATATGCCGACACCTTCAAACTTTTTTAAGACGATTTTATGATCCACCTTGTCGAATGCACTGCTAAAATCAGTGTAAATTGAGTCGACCTGGGAGCGAGAGTCCATCAACTTACTACATTGACGTAGCGGACCAAATTAGTAGTCGTAGATTTAGAACACAGAAACCATGTTGTTGGAGTTATTTACAGTTCACGTCAAAGGATAACTGTGTACTCAGTGACTCCTGAGTTAAAGCTAGTCGAATAAAAGGTCGACACTAGCCCAACACTAGTCGTGACCAGTCGAAAAGTAGCCCGACACTAGTCGTGAACTCGTGACCAGTATTTTTATATCAATAAAAAAGTACACAGATATGCCCGGGCCACACCAACGGGAAACGCCGATAATTATCGCGATGACGGGCGGGCGGGGGGCGTTAATCGTAGGTGCAGCCACAACTTATAGCGATAATTATCGGCGTTTCCCGTTAGTGTGGCCCCGTCAATACAGAAAGATAGGTTGACACCATTTTAAAAAATGATGACTGTCTTAATATTTTATAAGTATCCCCAGGGAGCTTTATAATGTAGTACATACTAATTCCGTGCGATTTTCTTCACTTTTAATCGTTCTTTTTGTTTTCATTTTTTTCTGTAGTTAAAATTGACCTAATGAATGAAAAAGAACGATCATCTGACAGCAGAGAAATTAATAATCTATTGAGTCTGTCAAACGCATGTCAAACGCTGCTTCATGGACTTATAAGTCCATGCGCTGCTTACGCTGCAGAATTATTCTACTCTGTGGCATGCTCTGTGCTCTGTGGCCTATCTGTGGCTGCAACTCAAATCTGTCAAAAACTAAGAAATCAATAGATGGCAAAATAAATATCGCATACAATAACAAAGTAAAGTCACAAATTAGTTTTATTGGATAATGTTTAATTAATTCTATTGTTCGGTATCAATATACTCGGTTATCATACTCATATACTACGAAACGAGTTTCATTGCCATTGTTATTTGCTTAGGGCGTCGGAATGTCGCCTCCTAAGCAGCCTTGTACTCTATTTCAGTTGTGTGTTAAAAGTTCCATTAGTCTTATTAATTCAGCTTGTTATGTTATTGAAAAGACGTATCCTGAGAATCAGTTCCACGAATGTGAGAGAGAGGCGTTTGATTTAAAATGCCAACTGATGATGATGCTGCCAGCCAGGTATATCTCTTTGTTTATACTTTCAATCCCTGTAGGTATCACTTTTTTTATGAGCAGCTCGAATCCTTTTCGAATAATGATTTTGTACTATTTCACTATCCCCCACAAATCACAGACAATGGTGTGAAATTGTGATTTTCTGTTTATTCTTATAATAATTGTTTTAAATGTAATAATTCAATTGTTAACATATACTTAGATAACTTTATACGAAAGTTGCAATGTTGTGTTCAAGTGTGCATTAAATACTTTTATAAAATAAACACAACATAAAAGGCTCTTCTAATAAAATCTACAAAAGTCTGCCATTCAAAAAGAAAACTTGATTTCCTGCCATCACTAGGCAAGAAAAAGAATTCAATTGATTACAATCTATTTATTTTAAATTTTAAAATAAGAATGTGTAATGAATCTGTCTCCTGAGTTTAAAACATTTCAAAATTGGCACACCTCCATAAACAGTTTATGACTGGATTGTTACCGTGATAAAATAAAATTATTGTGCAATGCCTCAGCTTACTTTCCAATGCTATAAAATCTACATGGTATGTACAGGCTTATTTGGTGACCTTTTTTGTATTTGATTTCATGTGTGGTATGGAATAAAAACATATAAATGCCGTTGTCTATACTCCGTTTACAATGTAACCTTTACTCACCTTGAAGCATTTGGAATATTTTTTTAAAATAGTTGGCTGAGTCATTGAGTGATTTGTCCTTGTGTTTCATTTGAATATATTTTGAATGCAAAATCATCACCTATCTCAGTCATAAAAGAACTCAATTTTTATCTTTTTCTATTGTTTTCCTTTTGATAAAGTTAAGAAAAGAATTCAAACACACACTCAAATATTTTGATCACTATCATAAATTACCAACTGCATGATAATATTCAACAACAAGAAATTAACATCTAGAGTGTCCTATAAAGTGAAATTATTATTTAAAAAAAATACATTAAAATATGGATTTAATAAGAAAAACGCGTTTTCCTTAATATCTCCAAACTTATAAAATGTCAGCTGGATCACTTGACTTCTAAGCTATCCAAATAATCCTTGACTGCATGATTGCTGATGGATTTATGTTATCTATTTTTTATTTATTAAATCTTTATGCACAAGTAATAAAAATACTGTACAAAGGCAGACTTAATGCCTGATTTACCTACTCAAAATTAAAATATCATGGTAATGATGAAAATAAAACAAGAATATATCTATAATAAGCAGGAGACAGATTTTGGCCACTAGAACTAGTTATAATGTCACTGTTAAAACATTCTGAATGTCAAGGTTTATTTTATTCTTACTTAGCCATTCAGAAGTCACTGATCAATTTAAATATTTACTTTTTATTACATGTTTCAGATTATTCGATGTCCTCTGTTCAGAAAGAACATGCTGCCAGTATCGCGGCGACCCTCGCATTCAGCTGCAAGTGCTGACGCACCCCAACTTGACAGTCTTCCGCAAATGCGACCTCGATAATGGCCTACCCCAGCACTTCTGGATAACGACACTCCCTGCCTTCAGCCGCTTAGTCGTTCTCGATCTCAAGTTCATTTGCACTGACGAGATTCTCGAGGTCATCGGCGACAGTTGTCCCTTACTCGAAGAACTTAACATTGTCTCTAGGTTACACATCTGCAAATCCCAGTTTAATGCCTCATATTTAACGAGGAACGTCTCTGATGCAGGTCTTTGTTATATCACGAATTTGAAACAGTTGAGGATTTTGGCAATGGATCCCCCGAGGAACGAACGGGCGCATCGTCTCGGGCGTTGCGTCTCTCAAGCCGGCTTCATCATGTTAATCAGCTCGCTGCCCTACTTGGAGGAGCTACGCATCGAGTCCGGCGACATCGGCTCCACATTGATCGGTAGCGCTATGGAGATAGGGCCCATGAGTCTTAGGAAAATGAACTGTCATTTCGCCTCAGCTGATGGTATTAGGAAATTAATCAAAATATGTCCATTCCTCAGAGAACTGTCGGTAACGCATTTATCAAAACATAATGGAGACGCAATTCTAGAACAAATTTCGATGAGCGATTTGAGATTGAATAGGCTGGATCTTTCTTTTTTTCCCTACTCGGATTCAATGCAGCAGCTTTTAACGGTCAAAGGCAGTTACCTCACACACTTCTCTCTGTGGGAGATCGACCACGCGCTAACTTTAGACACAGTTGTGTCGCTAGGAAAGTGTTGTCCAAACTTGATCACTCTGTGTTTAATGACTCTGTCAGAATGGTTGATAATACCCAGGTTTTTTCGGCGCCCAGATAAAATATTCTCAGAACTCAGGAATTTAACAATAGGTAATGAAAATTTTTCTATAGATCACTTGTTGACTTTTTTCGTAGAGTGTACAGATAATTTGCAAAGACTAGTCTTGAAATATCAAACAAAGATTAACATAGATGAAACGCTATTGCATTTATTAGAGAAAGGACATTTGAGAAATATAAACTATTTGTGGTTAGATTGTACCTTCGTAGTATCAAAGGATGTGATTAAAAGGATAATACAAATGTGTGAAAGGCTTCAAACATTCACAGTTGACTTTTTAGGGGATATGACCGACGTACACAAGTATATAAATGAAAACAATTTGGATTTGAAACTTGGTAGTTATTAGAATTTTCACTCTAAATGTATTTATTGTAATTAATTAATTAATTAGTAATAAATATATTATTTTTTACATTTAATTAGTTTGATTTGTTAATCCCACACTGCTGACTCTACATAACATACATACATAATCAGCCTATAATGTTCCCACTGCTGGGACACAGGCCTCCTCTCTGTGAGAGGGAGCGGGCCGTAATCTACCACGCGGGCCCAGTGCGGGTTGGTAGATATCACATGTCTTCGAATTTTTGGTTCTAGGACATGCCGGTTTCCTCACGATGTTTTCCTTCACCGTTTTGAGAGCAGTGGTGATGAAATAATTTACACAAAGTAAAGCGCCTGTCTGGGTTCGAACCTACGACCTACAACTCGTAAGTCGTGACCGTTACCACTCTAACGCTGACTCTAACCCATTATAAAAAGAAACACAAAATTATGATTTCAAATAATACAATTATTTTATTAGGCATTTACTTATACAATATTTACAACTTATTAAACAATGCCGAAACAATAAGGAAAACAAGATAATTAACCTAAAACGACATAATAAATTATCATGCGCCATTTGGACATCTTTCGAACCAAACCTAATCTAAAATTATTTTTTGTAGGTATAAAATTATTGTAACACCTATCTTCATAAAAGTATGAATATTACTAAAGATTGGTTTATGACGATGTTTATTTGGAAAAAAGAAAAAACATGCATCACTCTCGAAATTGATTTCTAATAATCAGGAAATATCAATAAATAAGGCAACACCAACCGTTTACCTACCCACCACTAAATATATAGGAATGATTTCACTCAATTTTCTGATTATATCTATGAAACATAATTTTAATATTATACTACACTTGGGCATTAAAATCTTAAACTAGTCACATGTGCTAAAATCTTTGATGAGGAAGACGACGGAAAATATTATTGTTTGAATAAATTATTATAATTACGTTCATAACCCATACTACAAAAGTAGCACAAGCGTGCTTGCGTGGCGCAAGTAATATGCCTTATCTTAAAATCGATTTGCATCCCACAAAAATCGATTTGCATCCCACAAAAATCGATTTGGATCCCACAAAAGAGGATATACTAAAAGCAAAGTCTCCCGGCAGTCGCGGTCACTAAACGTGCGAGTAGGATGGTGATATGTAACCTAAACTGAGGCTCGTCTCTTCAGCTCCCACGTTTTATAACCGCGCCAGCCACGACAGCAACTTTTACCATCATAGAAGTACAGTCAACAAAAGAGATAAGTATGCAGGATCGACGGATGTACTTGAAGTTTAGTAAGAAACCGATGGACATTCTCGAATAAAATTTAATTTTATTAAAAGAAAACAAACAGCTCATTTATCAAATTAAATTTCAGTCGACATCCATCGGTTTCTTACTAAACTTCAACTATATCCGACGATCCTGCATACTTATCTCTTTTGTTGACTGTACTTCTATGATGGTAAGTTGCTGTCGTGGCTGGCGCGGTCATAAACCGTGGGAGCAGACGAGACGAGCCTCAGTAAGTTTTACCCGCAGTTTAAAAAAAGAACATTTTTTTTGCACCATAATTGGTGCAAAAGAAATGTTCTTTTTTTAAACTGCGGGTAAAAGAAAGTCTGCCATGTAATCATGGCAGACTTTCTTTTCAAAAACTGGGGGTTATTCAATTTCTTTGACTAAAATTAACTCCAGTATAAGGCCATGTGCTTTGTTGCGTCAAGGCATCAAGATTTACTAGTAAAGGCGCTTGTGTGTTCTCCTTGCTGAGCAGCCCACAAGAGAAGCGACCACAGAATGTCTACCTATCAAATGGTAGAAAAACTGTCAAAAATGTCTTTCTGGATTTTCCAGTTAATATTAGGAACAGAGTATTGTTCGCTGCCCAGTGAGGACAAATTTAATGGCTATCGTAACTACACTTGAATTCATGATCTCAGATAATTTTCATTCCATCGTCAGTTACTCAAGTATCTTCTTTAGCGTTACGTATTCTAAGTTGATTTTTGAGTTTCCATTTGGAACAATTATGGTCAATAAAAATTTGGTTGCAATGGAATTTGAACTTTGTCATGTATGACATTGAGTTTTTTGTTCAAAATGTTGATAATTATCTCAGATTCTGAATTCAAATTAACATTTATCATGTTTATACTTATTTTGCGAAGTACATCTTTATACTTGTAAGTATAAACTGCATAGCAACAGTAAGTGCATGACTATAAACTATTGGACAGTTGCAATTCGAAACACAGTCTTTACACATTTAAATCATACATTCACAAACAATAAATAGCGATTTGATTGTACAACCTACGTCCCAATCATGGGTTTTATAAAAATAAACTTCATTTCTGTCGCAAGCAATGATGCAAATTATCAATATATCTAATCCACTTAATTTATTCCTATGGCTAAATCATAAGGAATTTACAGTAATGAAAATCATCAACCCTTCTCTTACGGCAACACACCTTTTAACTGACTGCGTTGAGGCCCAAAAGGAGTCTTCATTTTTTGTTTCATTCCATTTCGTTCGTTTTTTTGAAGTGAAACTTCATAGGTGATTCAATAATTGGACTAGAGTTAGAGTGAAATTTCAATGACGCGTCACGTTTAGGCACATTTCGTTACATGAGAGAGAAGAAAGATATAACTTTCTCTCTCTTTGTGTCTCACACTAAATCTTTCTTATCTATACTAATATTATAAAGAGGTAAAATTTGTAAGTTTGTATGTAGGGGGTAATCTCTGGAACTACCAGTCGGATTTGAAAAATTCTTTTTACATTTGATAGCCCAGTTCTTGAGGAATGCTATAGGCTATTTAACATCACGCTATGTCTCTTAGGAGCCGAGCGAAAAGAATAAAAAGTCAGAAAGAACGCTAAGCGAAAGCGAAGTGATAGCGCGGGTACCTACCCGCGCATTTTTCTAATCTCTTGTTCAACAACAACAAATTTCTTGTTGGGGAACAAGAAATTTCACGCGAACGAAGTCGCGGGCAGAGGCTAGTTCTTTATATTATAATAAGTTTTACTTCTATCACGTGTACGGTTCTTATGATTATTTTTAATAATTGAAGGTAAAATTAAAATAAGAAATAAAAAATACGTGTGGCACTCGGGGACTGCCGCGGTAAAGCTATTGCATAGCATTTTTTATCAACTTATGCAATTATAATATTTATGCAATATTTTTTTTCTTTGATATTAATTCAAGTTACAGTAAGCAGCTCGTCTCGATCCGTGCGAGCTTCGTACAGTCTACACGCATACATCTACTCGCACGCACACAAACACCGTGCCGAAGTCTGCCGAACTGAAACGACGTTAGACGATGCACGGCTTTCAACGCCGCACCGCTGTGCCGGTCGGAGTGGGCGGTGTTAGGTTTATTTTCGTTACGGAATTTCTTGATTCGGTCGCCGCGCTCAAAGCCCGCCATAAAAGCTATGCAATAGCTTAAAAACATATTTTGAAGTTGACACACTAACAGTAGCAATGGCTTTCATTTTGACAGTTCAACAAAGACACATTTTGAAGCAACGGATGAGCAATATCCTTCAAAAACATTCATATTGTAATTGAAATGGTGTGACGCAATTTATTAGGGTGCTGTATTGGTAAAATACAGCCGTACGAGAAGGGTTAAACCAACACATATCATCATTATTTTTTCATTGTTGCAGCATCATGCTGAGATAGGAGCCTTTTGGCCTCGTATAGGAGTTTCTGTTACATTTTTCTTTTTGTTACTTTTTTTATATAACCTGGTTTTTTTATTTTTTACTGTGTTTAGTTTATGATCTTCCTGAACGAGTCGCAATAAATACTTTTTTTTCTTTCTTTCTTTACATCAAATAAGTGTAAACAACAAAAAAAAGGCTGCAAAAAAAATCACCACATAGTCCACTCACTTTTAAAGTTAAAAAAAAATAACTGCAAACAACAGTCACTCACTTGCGCTCACAGAATTTTTTTCCTGTATCTTCTGTAACCCTTTTCTTGTCAAATGGCCAGGGGGTCAGTCAGGCCATTCGTATGCTATGGGTCCTTGTTCTCGGCCGGTGGCTCCTTGTCGTTGTCTTTCTCATCTTCATAGAATTCGTTCTTCGGTTCCACAATTTTGTCCGCTTCCTCTTGACTGATCCTCACGTCTGGGTCGGGCTCGTCTTTGATTCTATATTCTTCGGGGAAGAAGTCGCCTGTGGATAAGTTACTATGATTGAATACTAGTCTATATCTATACATGAAAACATTTTAAAAGAGTAGCGGTGGAGTTTATTGCCCATTCTTCTCTATGCGAAAACTGCCTTTTGGAAGGGGCAACTAGAATCAATTCTATTTTATTGCAAATTTTGACGTTCAAAAGTGTCTATTTGAAATAAATGGTTTGACTTTGAATGGCCATAATAACAGCTTTTTACTAAATGCGTATGAAAGTATAATACGGTACTTATAACAAAAACATTTTTTTAAAGTCTGTATTTCGTCAGTCTGTCTGTTTGTTCTAGAAATTTTAGAAAAAAGAACTAGGGTTTCTCGCAAAAAAATTAAAACCCATGAAATCAAATTTGTTTTCCGACATACACGCGAACGAATTCACGGGCACAGCTAAGTGATAAAAAATTACTGAAGATTAGTGATGTCAACTCAATTCTTCCTTTCAAAATATCTTTTGAGCTTTTTGTATAAGCCTATGACATCTCACTGTAGCCCTATAGGTCAGAGGGCATCTTATTTTTACGATTTAATATTTTGTTAATAGTTTACCTGGTACATGCGTCATCTGCACCGCGGGCGAATGCTGGCACATCTTGAGGTTGTCGTACACATGCTTTGAGATCGCTTCTAAGTACTGCTTGCTGTTTGCATTGTTTGAACTGTAAAACAATAAACAAACATTTTGTTAGAACCAAGAGCACGAAGCCGCATATTCGAAAATGTCCCGCGGTTTCACCTGCATAAGTGTCGATATCCCGTGGGAATATTGGGATAAAAGTATCCTATTTGTTATTCTCACGTATAAGCTATATTACTGTAAAGTTTCATCAAAATCCGTCCAGTAGTTTTTGCGTGAAAGAGTAACAAACATCCATCTATCCTCAGAAAAATTTCGCATTTATAATATTAGTAGGATTAAGTATGTACATACCTGTTGATTTCTGGATGCAATTGAAAGTCTGGCGCGAAGAACTCCAAATACTCTGTGTAGGGCAGTTCATTCGATATATTGTCGTCTACTAGTAATGAAGTTTCATAAGTCCAACACCGCGCCACGTTTCTGAGAGTGTAGCTGAAATGTAACAAATTACTAAGTTAATTAAAGTACAGACGCCAGCACATCAAGCTACCCGAAACTGTCAAATTTCCCCAATCAACTTTGAACCTTATCCTTTCGTGATAAAGTTGAAAATCTATCCAAAGAAAGGAGAATGGGCGCTTTTGTATGGGCTCCGTCCCCAGACTGTTTCAAGACTGTATCAAATTGAGCGATACGTCATTTTAAAGCTTATTAGAATGGCTTGATTTTATTCTATGACACCATCCACCACACTCGTGCAGGGAAAGAACTACGAATGATTACATTTTTCTTAAAAAAAAATGTCATTTTCGCTGAGTTTACCATCGTCCACCACTTTTGCCTTGCAGATATCCTGGGATATCTATTCTATCCATCCAAAGTGCGATGGAGAGAGCTATGATCGAAGTATTAACATGTGTGTCCACGAGGTTATGAGTGTTATGACAGTAGCTTATTCTTATTGTATGCCACCTAAGTGATACCTACTATGAATCTTTTATTTTTCATTAATAATATTATTTTTAGCATAAATAGTTTTTCGTACATACCTATTATTTTACAAAGTGTTCTTTGCGGTGCAGCTACTTGTCTTGTGTTGCGCTTGTACCGCCACACCCGCACACTTGAGCTTTTTAAAACTCTAGTCTATCGAATACCTATTTTTAAAATGAATGAATTCGCTGTTTCCTGTGTTCACGTAATTTAATTTTACTATTAATATTTCACCGTGTCATGTAAGTTCAACAAATAATGCAATATAACAAGAAAAATGGCAGTTATTATATTTATTATTCACAAATTATAACACTATTAATAAAAATCTACAATAATTTCGTCTAGAAAAGTTGCCGGTAACAAGATGCCATCTTGATGCCTCGCCCAACCCAAATACCATATAATACTCATTATATGAGCACATGTGCCTACTGTTCTTCGTCCTGTTAGGCACGAACCGTAATCATTATATCCGATTGGATAAATGACGGGATTGAACACGGCCTCTCAAAAGCACTCCTTCAACAATAATCCCGTATTGTGCTAGGTCGGGAATTATGGTTTCGCATACTTCGATTCAGTAGATTCCATTTCTTATATGCTCGCTCAGGTAATACCGGGCGAGCTTTATTTGATAGATGCCTAGTGCTATTAGCACTAGATCCTCCTCGCTTAATACTGGGAATGCCAGCGCTCGTACAGCTTCATCCGTGATAGTATAGAACGCTGCCCTCTGTCGATTGAGATTGTTTTCCACAACGTAATCACCCAAACTATTTGGCTGATGAAGTCTTTCTTGGATTTCTCTGATTATTTGGTTGGCAAGTGGCGTGTTTGTCACAGGCTCTTTAAACATGTTTGTTAGAGCGGCAGCAATTCGTACATCTTCGAACATATGAGGCAGTGCTCTGTTGAAATATTCTTGCCCTAACATTTTAAAATCACGTTTTAGGCGACCATTTATTACCTCCACGACCCATCTGACTATTGTCATGTTTATTTGCATCTTCAGTACTGAGTTGTGTTTCAGCCCTACTCTTGGTGGGAGGCATATGAGCATAATAACCAATTAACCATGTTCTTCTATGTCTCCAAGAGAGTCTCTGAAGCCTCTGTCTAAAATGAGTACGTCGCCGGCATGAAGTAGACCATGTATTGGAGCTTCGTTATGAATTGATCTCGACATTATCGTAGCTTCTGATGTCGTTGCTGCGTGCGGTCCGGTAACATTAACAATATATCCATCCGTGCAGACAATTAAATATGGTTTTAGAAGGTTACGGAACTTATGCAGACTGAATGACTGCTTTTGAAATAGAAAATTGCTGCTTTTTTGTATGAATATATGAGTACCGTCAAAAATTAAAATGGCTCTAGTCCCATTGTCTCCATACAATGAGTTTGGAATGGTCAGGTTCCGGGAAATAATTTCTTGACGACTTATATGATCCCATCCTAAATGCCTAGGAACAAAGTCGATCGGCCAACAAACACTCACGAGCTTTAGTCAATTTTCTCTCCAATGGTCGACGGCTCCTGCCCAGGCGCAAAGTAACAAATTCACGTGTCAGCGGGGGTGAGGGGTAAGGTACTGCGCAGCAAGTAGCGCATTTCAGAGCTGACATAATGTTTAACGCGTATTTTACAGCCTTTCTCGTTGCCTTGTGCACAAAAGTTGTTTATGTGTGAATCTGGTAGTATGTAGCTGTGCGGGACAGCAATAAAAGAGCGACGGAGCCGATATCACACTATACGCTTAACATAGTAAAAATACACAAAATAACTCTATAGTTGTTTTGTTTTGTTTGTTTTTGTTATAATATTATTTTTAGCTAAAAATAAAATTATTAAAAAAACCATGGTTCCTTCCCTGCACGAGTTTCGTTGTTGGTGTCATACAATAAAATGAAGCTATTGTTATGATCTGTAAAATGACGTATATCACATTATGATACACCACTGGGGACGAACCCGCCCATTCTCCTTTGACAGATTGTAGTTGCTTGATGTGCTGGCGTCTGTACATTATCAGCCTATAATGTTCCCACTGCTAGAACACAGGCCTCATCTCTTCGAAAGGGACTGGGCCATAATCCACCAAGCGGGCCCAGTGCAGGTTGGTAGATGTCACATGTCTTCGAATTTTTGGTTCTAGGACATGCCGGTTTCCTCACGATGTTTTCCTTCACCGTTTTGAGAGCAGTGGTGATGTAATTATTTACACAAAGTAAAGCGCCTGCTTGGTTTCGAACCCACGACCTACGACTCGGTAAGTTGGTGCCGTCAGCACTGTGTCCCAGCAGTGGGAACAATATAGGCTGATTATGATTACCCATGACCTAAATTGCACTTTATTGTGTCGTAGCAAGGGTCGCTATTTATTTAATTGATTTTGCGGAGTGAATGTTCTATAAAGGAGTGAATTTTCTATAATTGTATTATTATGTACAGAATACATAACAGTACAAGTAGGTACAGAAGATGTTGATGTTATGTCTTAGCACAGATGCTAAATCATAAACATGTAGCTAAAAAACCACTCCTGGCTGTATAAAAGTTCAAAGGTAACAAAAAAAAAAGGACTTACCCTCCCCCGCCAACAACTAATGTGGGCACATTCAAGTTCTTAACGAACTTTACGCACTCGCCGTGCCCTCGCGTGGATAGTGAGAAACAACCCAGTCTGTCGCCCGCTAGCGAGTCAGCGCCGCACTGTAGCACTATCGCCGTTGGACGGTAGAACTCCATCACGTTGGAGATTACTGGTTTGAACACCTGATGATGATAAATGAATAAAGATTTTATAAAAACCGAAGTACTGGAGTACGATATTTTGGTTTTAAAAATTGACTTTCTCAACCTGTGAAATGACATCATCAATTTATTGTTTTAAACTTTATTATTATGCACAAGTCAAAATAATTTTACAAGGGTGGACTCTTAAGTATTTCAGAAACACATCTAAATTATTTTTTTTAATTGTAAGTAAGTACTTACATATAATATTTTTGAGAAGATAAAATAAACATTTGCTATTATGTAAACTTATTTAGGACTAGTTTCCGCCCGCGGCTTCGCACGCGTGGTGTGTATTCTTTCATAATTATGCATTTAGTAAAATGACATTACAGACACTTCCATTTTATTTATCTGTATTTGTATAGAATGATCATGTCAATATTTCGGTTCTACCTATGACAGTGACTGGTGACTAGCAGAATGGTATTGAGCAATGGAAGTTAAATTAATAAATAATAAAATTATTAAATATAACAATTCAAGAGTAGGAAGCCAGACTAACCTGTACATAACTCTGATCATCAATACCCTCTTTCAGCGGCACATTCACCGAGTAATACCTACCACTTTCAGCTCCAATCTCATACATATCACCGGTGCCAGGGAAGAAGTAATTCCCATATTTATGGAAACTGACGGTCATCACCCTGTCGGTCAGGTAGAACGCTTCTTGAACACCGTCTCCATGGTGTACATCAATGTCTATGTATAACACTCGAGGGTGGTATTTTAGGAGCTCTAGAATAGCTATGACTATGTCATTTACGTAGCAGAAACCTGTGGATAGTATAGGCGATAATGTAAAATGTCTGTAATTTATTTATAATAATGATAGCCGTCCAACCAATTTCGGTCACGGTGGACAATCTGAATGGAGATTAGCCAGGTATGCAAGAGATGTTATAGCCCACAAGCGTGTACATAAACACAGGTACACTCTGTTCCTTTACTCTCATAGCCCGATGGGACGGCAATCCGACACAACCGGGGAGAGATCAGGTGCAGGACCACGACCGAGGCATGGGGGTGTTAAGCCGCCAACTTCCAAACTCTGGACTGTAACTAAGAAATTTCTAATGGAAAACCCAATAACACTGTCCAACCTGGGGATCGAACCCAGAACCCCACGCTCAGCAGTCGCATTTGCAACCACGAGACCAACGAAGCAGTTAAATTCTATAATTAATATTGTAATTTATATGATGTACATAATATAGAGTATTCTATATATCTATGGATTTGTACCTGGCAGTATTCTTTATCCATGGAATTAATAATAATTGCTGAAATGTGGTTGTACTAAGCACATCTGCCTGGCCATTTTGGTAATACAGGCATGACAATATTATGGGAATTTGTGTTAATAAAACTCAAAATTCCATTTTAAAACCATACCTGAAGGTTCAAACTTCTTAGCATGATGCAGCCCACCAGACCAGTTGATGGCAATATCGCATGCATTATTATTGAGCTTCATGGCACCTTCCAGCGAAGCTCCTGTGTACATTGAACAGAAGTCGAACAGGCCCTCAAACACAGGACAGTCATCACCAACATTGTAGTGCAGCAAGTCTTTGGAATAGCCTGAAATTAAAATCAGTTTTTTTTTAGATACAAGCTTCATTCACATCAGCTAAACTCAACACCGTTCATCCCCTATTTAAGCCCTTTAGGGGATGACTTTTCAAAAATCCTTTAATGCTCACATTTGTTATAATAAGGAACTCATCTGCAAAATTTAGCTCTTAAACCCAGCAGTTTAGGCTGTTTTGTTGTGTTTAAGAACTTTATTAAGTAAGTTTGGAACATTTCACAAGTCCTAATAGACCAACAGTCATGAATGAATAATATAGAAACATTTCATGAAACCAATCATCAGTCATTGAATGAAAGGCAATGAAATGCATGCAGCTGAGATGAGAATGCTAAGTGATGTGTGGTGTTACACGAATGGACAGAATAAGAAATGAGTACATAAGAAGAAGTCTGAAAGTGACATTGGTAACTGAAAAGTTGTGTGGAAATCGGTTATCATGGTATGGGCATGTGATAGGTAATAGGTAATACGGGCTGTTGTCCGCAACTCCACGTCTATACTATTTTGTGTACGGGTGGGAAAATCGATTATTCGATCCACCCCAACTCCTCAAGGAAGGCCAGCAACGCCTTGATGTTACTGACCGTCTCACGTAGGGTACCTGGGTTACCGAAGTACTTTGCCCTGTATTTGGCAACCACCCGGCAGTTTAGAAGCACATGTGCCGCTGTCTCGTCGTCCTGCATGCAGGGGCGTACATGGGCATGTGATACGATGGAATGAGGAAAGTTTGGAGTATGAATGTCGATGGCCATAAGAGTAGGGGAAGACCAAAGAAACTATGTATGGTACATAAATGAGGCAAAAGGAATAAGTAAAGATTGTGGCTGATGACATTCTATAGTTTCTGCTTACCCTCATGGGATGAAGGTGTGAGTTTATGAATGTTCGTACCTAAAGCCTATTCAAACTTATGTTTCAAATTAATATTATTTCATGTTAAACAAATATCAACTTTATTTTAATGACGATTAAGTTGATTTCAGAGTGACTATACACCATTTGAAATAACATTAGAAATTTAAACAAACCTTTTTACGGTCCGTTCAACCGATTTTGACTTCTATTCCGTAGGCATAAGGATGACATTAAGAGAAAAAACGAGTTTACAATACCAACTGTTTACTGTATCTGCCATTTTTCATGCCACCAACACAATAGAAGTCAAAATCGGTTGAACGGACGGCAAAAAAGGTTTATTTAAACGTCTAATATTATTTCAAATGGAGTATAGCATCATAAAAATGTTTGAAGTTGTAGCATAAACTGAACTTTATTGTGTAGGAATTAAAAGTTATTTTTTGATATTTGTTTACATTTTTGGCAATTAAATTGCGAATGCAGATTAAGCATACATGCATGATACAGTGCATATCATTAGCAAGTTAATAAATAAATTAATATGCAAATATTCTTTTCACAATTTTTTGTTGTATTGTTGTTGCTAACTTTATTTTCTTGTTGTTATATCACATAAATTTTCTATTGTGTTTAAAAGATTGATGTAATATAACATAGTCAAAATACTAAACTAATAACGACACTAGCAGCTCCTGAGCTCCACACTCCACCATACAATACTTAATAGAATTTTATTGTTAACTTTTTACAAAAGTTTTAACCTGATGAGGACAAATTTGCCATGAAGATATCTGAATAGTGTTTACTCATTTAGTGTTTGTGCGAGCAATCATAATGACAGTCAGAGAGATTTAACGGTTGTTAACCAACTTTTATTATTGTTCACTTACTTTGAATGTTTTGAGGTGTGACATTTTGCAAGAATTCTATATAATCTTCACTATGGAATCGACACATGTCATGCGCGCTGGCTCGGTACGGTTTGTATATTTGCATCTTTTTGTGGAGCCCATAGTTCAGGACCAAACTATGCGTCACAGACAGTCTGTGTGGTTTCATCGGGTGCCCGGGCCCGTAGTGGAAGTTCCCCACGTCGGCATTATAAAAATAAGCTACTTTATGTTGAGTCATATTGGATAAACAAATACGTATTCCTTCAAAACCAAAATAATGCCAAGAACGACAGCAATAACCAGCAAGCGTTTGGTTAGTTCGATGTCACCGAGTAGCATTTTACACAGATTACGGCATTTTAATGACCAGAATAGGATACTTTCAGGATGAAATTTAAACTAAAAGTAGCTAAAACACTTTTACACTACAAGAAATAAATACACAGAAAAGCTATGAAGCTTCATTCATTCACCCATGACGTTATTTGACATCTTTGACATTGACATTGCAAAATGATTGCCAGGTTATTATCCTAGTATACCCAAAAAAAACTTTTACCGACTTCAAAAAAAGGAGGTTATCAATTCGACACATCAATATGTATGTAATGATATTAGCACTGCAATCTATTATAGCTTCCAAACAAATATACAAAATTTCATAGACGTATGTATGTTTGTCCACGCATTTCTCGGCAACTAGGTATTTAATCGGATCATAACCATTTTTTCATTGGCGTAAGCCTATAAAAAAACTAAAATACAGATCCTAAGACACCGACTTCCAGAATTAAAGTTATTTTATAATTTTGAGTGAATTTCCTTTTAAAGTCAATTTAATTTTTTTAAATTACTTTGTTACGATTTTTTTTAGGTACAGACGCCAGCACATCAAGCTACCCCAATCTGTCAAATTTCTTTGATAGATTTTCGACTTTACTACAAAGTGATAAGGTTCATATTCAATTGGGAAAATTTGACAGATTGGGGTAGCTTGATGTGCTGGCCTGTGTACGTTAAAGAAGTTGGTTGGACACAGGGATACAATTTAAATGTCCTTCTTATGTAAAATAAAAAAAAATAAAAAAAATTGGTCCAATATTGGAGGCGAGAGCCAAACCTAGAATTATGACTTTTTACTTCGACTTTTTCAAAAGTCTCTCCGACCGCATTTCCTCGTGGCGTGAAATAAATGTTCCTCCAACTTCCCAATTTACCTAGTTTAGTTTCCAATTTTTTCCGGAGTTTTTTACATTTGGCAGCTCGTTTATTTTCAACAGATTAAAAACACAGAAATAGAAACAGATTGTCGTAGGTAATATTTTTCAAACTACTGATTGAGTTTATTTTATATCCTAAAATTCTAACTATGTTATTATTATTAATGTATTTGTAAGTTGTTATCAGATTTATCTTTATATCTTATCAGTGCCCGCCATACTGCCTGATATCTTATCAGTGCCCGCCATACTGCCTGACGTCTTATAAAATAAAAGTTGTCAAAACTTGGATTGTCTATTATTGCCGGTTAACCCACCTTGGCCACCTTGCGTACTTTACGTTTTTATCGAAGTTCGAAGTTTATATTTTCGGAATTTTTTACACCTTATTGACTTTTACTGATACGTAGGTACCCAGGTAAGATGTGCACCAACTTTTACTTGTTAATTTTTAACTATTTATATACTTTTACGTTACACAAAATACTGATAGGACTAAAAGTTATTGATTGCATGCGCCGGCTAAACTATTCATTTAGATTTATTTATTCCGTTACGTAATACATAGCGTCTATGATATTGGTCAGTGCAACAGTATTGAAATCATTTCCATAGAATGCTGGTCAGTGGGTCGTCTTAGGAGATGAATGGTACCTAATTAATATGAGGCATTTTGTGAATGAACAACTCATCCAAAATCCTTTAATTTCATTTATTTGTTTCTTCAGCAAGGCACATCAACAATATAGTTATTTACAAGGATAGTAGCAATAGGTAATCAACTAATCACGGTCAGTGGGTCGTCTAATGTCTTATGTTAGGGGCGGATTTCGAATTTCCTAATGTAGATAGGTAGGTACTGATACAATATATACCCACATAATTTGCCACATTTTATAAAATGACATATTGCACAAATGGTGGGCCAATTATAACCCGAATACCCATTAAGTATTACAATTTAATTGTACTTACAGAAAATATTTCACATCCCTAATGACATTTTGTAGAACACAAATAAGTACCTAGATAGTTTATAATACAGATACCTACCTATGTACAGCCTACCTTTAACACGTTGATCCAAACTACCTTTTGCAAAATGTGGGTGTGAATAACATAAATTTTCACAAATTAATTTATAACATCCAACTATTTTTTTTTACACTGATCTTAACCCGCACAGAGGTCAGAAAAAAAACCTATGTAGGTAAACCTAAAACCTTCATGATAAAATGACAACTTTAATGGCAATAGGTGAAATGGTGTAATAATTATCACTGATTAGGTTACTAGATAAAGAAACGGGCCAAATTAATATAATAAATCAAGAACAACAAATTAAAACAAACACAAGTGCACAATAAATAAAGACTAAAAACAGGGAAGTTGAAGCACCAAAAGAATCCAGAATAGAGAAAACAATGTTTAAAAAGTAACCTTGTAAATTCTCTTTTATTATGGAAATATAAAGATATGATGGATTTAGCAAAATATCATAATGTCAATGAATGATGAGAGCTGCCACTTCTTTAGTATAAGCTTGTACAATGTACAGTTCACAACAATGGTGTTGACTTTCAGTGGAAAGCCACATTGACTCCCACACTGTAATATCACCTGACGTTGGTCAACTGAGGTTGGTACTAGTGGTTACAGAAGTGCTATCTCTGAGACAGCACAATATTGTAAATTCAGGGTATTTTTAAATATTTTGTTAACACAGAAATGTATGTTCTTAATTGATTTTATTTTTTATTTATTTATTCTGAGTTAGGTAGATATGTTATAATGTTTTAGTTAAGCCGGTAGCCCGCGAAATATAATTTTTTTCTTACAATTTTGCCATTTTCAGGTCAGTATCAGGTTATCAGTTATGTTGACCAAAATATGATTCGCGACCGTAACAATGATTAATTAAAATCATTAAAATAGAACTCTTTAAGTTCATAATATTACCCTATTGAATGACTATTTCATGAAATCATGACATTTGAAGCCAATTCTAACATAAGTAGTTGTTTTGCTGATTATAATTCTGTAAAGCCGTGTTTGTTACTGTCGCGAATAATATTTTAATCAACATACAACCTGTCACTGACCTGCAATTTGCTAAAAAAGGGAAGTAAAGGACTTTGAAGATCCGTGGAATACCTACTGTCGCGCCATTTTTATAATGGCGGCCACGCATGAGACTTATCGTAGCCGCTGTCGTCGTGGCTGTCGTCGTCGTTGTTATGTATTTTCTGGTGTACAATAAAGTATACTTATATAAATATATCAATAAGTAAGAAGAAAAAGAGAAGAAGTCATAATAAGTCTCACGCGTGGCCGCCATTTTCAAAATGGCGTGACAGTAGGTATGACAGGCTCCACATAAAAAATCTTCAAACTCTTTTTTTTAAACAAAATACTTAACCAATTTATTAATTGTTAAAGTTAAGTAAATAAACCTTATTTTATTCATTCATTGATTGTAATTTAAATTAGTAGGTAGTTTACCTAGTAAATGTATTTATGAGGCACAAAAACTACCTACTTACTTTACCCATACAAAATAACTTCTACCAAATACACATCTTAATTCAAATAAAAATCAAAGAATCAAACATTTCTATCCCCACCTGTACCCCGCCATCATTATATTGAAACTTTCCGTCAGAGTAGCACTTTATATAACCAATAGCCCGTCGGTACACTGCAGAGGCCAGTCACTCACCGCACGCCAGCATTGTCCGTCGCCACCACACGGAAAAAAAAAAAACATTATTTGTTTATGTCCTGTCCCTATTTTCAAAATGGCGCGATTATTGAGATGTGCGATTGTTTTGTTAATAGCAGACGGCACTATGGTCAATTTTAGGGTGTTTGCGAGAACCATGTCGACGATCGCGAAGAGTTTTGAAACGCAGCAGGTGGTGCCCGAAGTCGTGTCCAAGGCGCCCTCGGCATTGCTGACCGTAAGTATTAACCTTTTTATTTAATCGAGGTTTGATTGTTTGATAACAATCTAGTTTTATTTGAATTCAGAATTGCCAATTTCCATGTTAGGTATGTGATAAACGTACCTAAGGACCTACTTTTTGAGAAAGTTTTGTAGAGGCTATCTGTCGATAGCTGTTGTGTCCTAGTCACCTAGATTACCTTGTTTGCCGATGTAGCTGTTCAGCTACATTCTGCGAGAAATTAAAAAAATCGTTACCTACTTAAAAAAAGCAGTAGGTAGTGTAATGTTTTTTTAGTTTGATGAAATGGGAATGTATCATCAAAAAAAAAAAAACGTCATGATCAAAAGTATAAATCTGTAAAAAACTTCTAAAAAACGGAAATTCTAAAGAGTTGACTATTTCGCTTGTTACCGATACTCCAGGGTCCGCTTTCAAGTTTCATTTAAATACCTACCTTCATGTCATTCTTGGTTCAAACAAACATGAAAAACAAAAAAACACAAAACATGAAATAGCTTTGCACTACGTAACACTTTGAATTTAAAGATTGATTATTTGCATGCAAGACATCGTACTCGTATCAAAGAACTGTTCCACCTCAATATTTTTCCCACTTCTGTAACGTTATTTTACCCTTTCAGCAACGGTATTTTACCCTTTCAGCAACGGTATTTTACCCCTTCAGTTACATTACCTTACCCCCTCAGGAACGCTATTTTACTCTTACAGTAACGTTATTTATATTTTACCACTTTATTAAAATAATTTTACAATGACATCAAATAATGTCATTTTTCTACTTCTAATGCATAAACTAAGATCACGATCACGCCCAGCTCTTAATTTCATATTTCATGTCAATCACATAAAGATCTCTAAATCAGGAAAGTAGTAGAGACTAGCTTACACATATGACAATTTTAGACACTAATCTACATGATCTGACGAAGATTATTTCTAAACTTTTTTTCGCCATTTCTTTTGAGGGGTAGTCGGATAGGAAGCTAGCAATTTCATTTTGTTTATTGCGCTTATAACTGATTCCAATATCATATTTAAAGAATAAACAATTACATTTAATTTCAAATCAGTGATGAACCATTTAGTTAAAAGGCTGTTCTAGCGTTAGGTGCGTTAATCATTATCAGGTCATGAGGTTCTCTTCTCATGTCATTGAGCCTACCGGTCACAATTTACCTTAGAATAATAGTCCGCCAGACCGTACTTCGGCCATGGCGGCCAGTCTCACTCAACGGAGACTAGCCTTCGGCGCGGGAAATATTATAGTGCACAAGTGTGTACAGACACAGGTGCACTCTCTCTTCCCTCACTGCTCACTCTCATACTCCGATGGCGATGGGTGGAAACGCAATACGACACGACTGGAGTGTGATCAGGCGCAGGACCTCCGGCTTAACGTGCTTTCCGAGGCACGGGGGTATCACCGCTAATTTCCAAACTCAGTAACAATTTAGCTACACAGGTTCTCAGTCACTCGTGGGAAGAAACTTGACAGGGAAGAAATTATGAAGAATTTGCTTGACAATTTGCTTTCCAGTCATTGTTTTTATAAAGGCGGATACAGACTTGCGAGCTCATCGCATGATTCGCAATGTTAGGACGTTCATATTCGTGGTGAGGCATGTAGAAGCACATGCCTCGCAATGTCTGTACCCGCCTTAACATCCTGTAACGATTGTTTACATAATTATACCCACCATGAGCTGACGTGCAGTTGTTTCCATAACCGCATTCATACTTAGATGATAGATTATTATAAAAACATCAAACTGCACGAAACAAAATATATCATTGTGCATTTAAAATAATCTATACAAACGGCTATACTGCGAACGCGCTAAAAGTACTATGGCTAACTGTAATTTACTAGTTTATTGAAACGATGTATTTAGGTATTAGTATATCGCAATTTTAGAGATGTTAAAACTTTTCATGACCAAATCTAAGACACATCGGTAGGTATGATATACAAGACATATTATCACTTCTATCGCTCTCACATAAAAATGTTACATGGTACTACAATTTAAAATGCATTATGAAATCAATTAATCTGGTATATTATCGAACAAAGATGAAGTTTAATATGTTGCACGATAACATTCTTGTTTCACTATGTAGATAAGTTACTAGGACTTACTTTTAAAACAGGTTATAAATGTCAGACAGAAATACAATGCAGTTTTGGTGTTATAATCCAGACAGATGCAACGGTATGTACTTATTCATGGGCAACTAGCTTAGACCGATTCCTTGGAAATTCAAAAGTGCCTGTAAATGGTTTAATGGAAATATTTGAATTCATTTTGAGTTTAAATTGTACGAAAATGTTAGCAAGTCTTAGAAAACTTAAAAGGAGCTAAGTATAAAAATTAAAGAGTAGTAAAAAAAACTTTAAGATTCAAGGTCGAAATTATCCGGAAAAGAACCGGAGTTGCAGTGGGTTGGCCATGTTTGTCGAAGGACCAATGGCCGGTGGAACAGACGAGTCCTGGAGTGGAGACCGCGTATGGCAAGCGTAGTGTGGGACGCCCCCCAGCTAGATGGACCGAGGACCTAAAGAAGGTGGCTGGGACAAACTGGATGCGGAAGGCGGAGGACAGGGTGTTGTTGCGCAGCCTGGGAGAGGCCTATGTCCACTAGTGAACAGCGATAGGCTGAGTTAATTCAAAAAACATAACATTTAAAGAGGCTGGGCAAAATAATCATTGGTCTATGAAGCAAAAAGATTTCTCTTTCCCCCTCCTATAGCACATAGGTCCTCCTAGGGTGGGTAATTTGGTATATTTCGACACGAATTAAGGACTTCTATTAAGTCTTTCTATCAGTCATCACCGTCACACGTTTACCGATTCAGGGTCTGCATTCATTGAGGGCTCATTTGCCCCAACTGCTGTCCGTCCTTTAACAGACAAGGCAAGCTCATTGTCTCTTCAGTCAGTCTACTGCTGGCTATGAAGATGACTCCGGAACACTCCGGATTTTTTCCGGGTAATTTCAGTCAGATTCTAATAAAATCCTGCTGTTCCCAGCTCGGATATCTACGTTATCGGTTTCGATAGGTACTAGATGACCTGGATGGCTCATTGAATGTAGAAGCACCTAGCTGGAACCGTTGCAAACTGGATGGACGATTGACGGGCCGCATTAGCAGCTAATTCGATTAAGGTCGACATGACGGCACAGGAAAACAGCTGTAGGCATTATCTTGGCTCTTCCGCAAGTTTATTCCTTGTTAAGACCCAGGCACTCTAAAATAATTTCTACGCATGAGAGAGAGAGATGAGAGACCGGTTAGACCGCTATGGTGAAAGACGCTAACGTAGCCGTAATAAGGTTGAATACCGCGTGCGCTCTTTGATCGCGTTCGAGCTCGAAACTAAATGTCGTAAGTCTCAATTCTTATTTTGTTTATAACTAAAGTAATAATTGATCTAGAGAAAAAATATCTTGTGGCTGGATAGTAAACTATATTTTCTTACTGTTAACATTTATTTTAGACATAAAGGCCAAGCAATCTTGAAAAAAAAAGTAATAATCTTTAAAAAAGACATGATTTTTGAATAAAATATGAATCGAGCGAAAATGTTACAATTACGTAACTGTCTTGTACATGGAAAGAAAAAGATCCAATGAATCATATACTAAAGTTCCATTTTGATTGTATGTGTGACTGTTTCAGAATATTAATGCAAATTGACGTAAAATTTAGGGAGCCTCCTCTTAACAAAATTAGAGTAGTCTATGGAGGGAAAGAAATCAGGATCTGTTACGAGCTGAAGTTAATTCGAATTAATAAACCAAACCAGAACAGCAATTGCGTAACACGTAACACACTATCAGTCAGAATCTGAATAATTTTGAAAGATATTGCTAATCCATTGCTTCATATTTTCAAAAAGTTGTCTGTTCAACAACGTAAATAACGCAATGAATGTTATTGAACTGTCAAAATGAAAGCCATTCCTACTGTTAGTGTGTTACGCAATTACCCCGCTTATCACCTCTTCAAATATTTCTTCTCGTGTCTTTCAAAGTATGGCTACAGTGTTACTGTTTTTTTTAGCAGCATCTTTATGGTAGTTGTCTTAGAGCTTAGACATCCATACTTCCATACTATACTATCCATACTAATATTATAAGGGTATCATTTAAGCTATCACCAATTTAATTAGTTTTGTGTTTCTTAAATAATAGGGTTTGTCCTCCAAATAGTAGATCTGTCACCAAAATGTAGTCACCAAACAATGCAAGTGACCTAACCAAACCGAACCTCGGGGTGCCCTTCGCGCTTCGCTCGCTCTTGCATCCTATGTCGACGGAGCCCCGCTTCGCGGGGCCCCTATTTCTGTGTAAAGGGTTTAAAGTAACCTAACCAAACCGAACCTCGGGGTGCCCTTCGCTCGTTCTTGCATCCTATGTCGACGGAGCCCCGCTATCTGAGAACGAAAATATTTCGTGGCGATAGATCTATTTATTAGGTGATACAAATATTTCGTGGCGATAGATCTATTTATTAGGTGATACAACTTGATGACAAATATAAATTTTGGTGATAGAAAATATAGTTCCCATATTATAAATTCGAAAGTAACTCTGTCTGTTACCTTTTCACACCTAAAACACTGAACCGATTTAGATGAAATTTGGTTTAGATATAGTTTGAGTCCCGGGAAAGGACAAAGGATAGTTTTATCCCGATATTCCCACGGGATCGAAACTTATGCGGATGAAACCGCGGGGCGCAGCTAGTATTATTATAAGTAGGATGTTCTTATAATTATTTTCAAAATATAACGCTGGCTGCTGGAATGCAGAACCACTACTGTTTCATTAGATATTATTGATGTAGATGTCATTCTCATTGTCCTTCGTTCCAAAGCCACTACGAAGAACAATGAGTAGGTAATATCAACCAGTTTAGATACACTATAACTTAGCATTGTCTACTGAATTCAAGTCTTAACAGGCGTTTCGTATTCCACGGGCAAGTCATGGTAGTCATATTGTCTTCATCTATTTAAAAGCAGTTCTTATCTAAGAGTTATACACAGGGTGGCAGAGACATCGACGGACAACCTGTTACCATAGATTCAGGACATGATTCTGAAACCCGAGCGAAGAAATTTTTCGTCGGTTAAAAAAAATTGTCGTTCCATAGATTTTGACCACTTTTCTATCAAATAAGTAGCTGATTTTTAACCGACTTCAAAAAAGGAGGTTCTGTATTCGACCCGTATGTATGTATGTATGTTTGTATGTCCGCGATTTTCTCAAAAACTCATAAACCGATTTTGATAATTCTTTCACCAAAGTAATCTACATACTTTCAGGAAGGTTTTAGTATATAATACATTAGGTAATTATTCCTACGTACGAAGTAATATCCATAAATGTACTGCATCTCCGGCATTTCTTCTTCATTCGGTCAAATTCTTCTAGTCGGTGTCTTCAATTCTTCAATGCAATAGTGTTAATTGAATTTGTCTGGGGTAGGTACAACTAAAAAGTGAAAAACAAAAACTATTTTACAAAAAAAACAACCGACTTCAAAAAAAAGAACTGCAAATTGATAAATAACTTTAATTTCGAAAGTCGGTGTCAAAAAATGAAAATGCGGAACCAATGACACCGACTTCCGAAATTAAAGTTATTTATCAATTTGCAGTTCTTTTTTTTTGAAGTCGGTTGTTTTTTTTGTAAAAAAGTTTTTCATTTTATAACTAACGAAAAATTTCTACCCTAGGAGGTATACCTACAGGTTGAAATCGAAAACATGCGGCAAATCGAAATGGGAGATGGTACTCATCATTATGAACAACTTTTACTATGGGACCAAACCTGAAATCGCGAAAAAAAAAATCTGCTGTGCCCTACATTTTGACGAGTTAGCGAACATAAATGTAGGGAACAGTAGAATTTATTTTTTCGCGATTTCAGGTTAGGTCCCATAGTAAAAGTTGTTCATGATGATGAGTACAATCTCCCATTTCGATTTGTCGCATGTTTTCAATTTTATCCTGTAGTATCATGTGCTGAATACATGGTTACAGTTTGCGCATCGATGTCTCTGTCACCCTGTAAAGCGTCCCTGAAAAAAAGGGTTTTTATTATTATGCATTGCGGTAGGTAAAGGCTGTAAACTAAAATAGATTGGTTTAACTACTTACCTACTATCTATTTTCAGCTTAAAAACCTTGTTAGCGAACATGATAAATAAACGCAATAGTAATTACATTAGGTCATAATAACGCATACTTATCTCGTATAACTGTGATACATTGAACACGTTGTTTACAAAGGCATCAAATTAAAGGAAAACAGAATTAAAAGTCATTACCGTTAACGTTTGCCGGATATGACGTGCATGAGAGGTATAAAAGTAGAGGTATCTAATAAGCATGTGTACACCTACACTTGCTTAAATAGCACCTGTTTGTTTTATCAAGGTTTTATTGCTTCATGAATGTTTCCGACGTGGCAGGAAAATCTTCCCTTTGTCTATCATAGAATACACATTTTGACAAGTTTTGACGTGAATACGTCTTTAAAATTGCTTCCTTAGTGGAAGGCACTGACCTCTATTATTACCACTGGACAGGCTGTTCCAAGCGTTTGACAGCAATTTTTTTGTGTCTTTTTGAAGCGCCACTAGCGAGTGTCCAGAGAACTAATTTTGACATATATTACATTTTGGTAGGGCTGTTCCAAACAATGTAAACGAAACATCGAAGCAATGTGTGGAATACATAGCAGGTTTTGTGATTAGATCTATCAAGAACAAAATTACATGTATTGATTGTTTGAGCGCTTGTGAATCAATACCGTCCGATGCCATATCTGATCGACGAAACGGTATCGCACTAATTATTCAAAAAAATAGAGGTGGACTAACTATTCCATCACAAAGCATCGTTTCTATATGTTTGTGAGTGGAATCACTTTTTCGACAAGCATGCAAAAAGACC
Source organism: Amphipoea oculea (assembly GCA_945859645.1). Lineage (NCBI taxonomy): Eukaryota > Metazoa > Arthropoda > Insecta > Lepidoptera > Noctuidae > Amphipoea > Amphipoea oculea. Next base: position 5,089,933 of record OX243884.1, read on the forward strand.
AATGGGAAGCCGCCGGTGGAAAAAATATTTCCGGCAGTTCTCACAGCAAAAGTTATAAAAGAATTGCTACCAAAATCAAATACTTTGTTTCCAGAACTACGCGTTAATTTTTTGGAAACAATGATGTTTGAAACTTTAAAAAGTCATTATGATGTATTAATTAAACAGATTATATTTAAGTATATCGATGTTAGAATTTTTGCAACAACGAAAAATTACTCTTCGTCAATTACAGGTCAAAGTATACGAAATTTCTTAACCCGTCAAATAATTTGGGCACGTCAGTAATTAAAATCGCTTATGCTGTTAGGAAGATAAGGCAGTTAACAGATGTAGAAACCGCGCATTTAGTCTATTTTAGCTACTTTCACAGCATTATGACGTACGGCATTTTACTATGGGGTCGAGCTGCTGACATTGAATCCATCTTTATTTTGCAAAAGAGAGCTGTCAGAGCCATTTATAATCTACGTCGCCGCGAATCTCTCAGGGAACTAATTATAATAAATGCTTTGACTTTGACTTTGAAAAATATAAATTAAATATATAAAACGTGTTTTATTTTACCTTTTCGACTGTTACTTAATACATTCATTATTATTATTCATTATTCCCTGTAAATTGTAAATATAAGTAGTAATTATGATGATACGTTTATTAATGTAAAAATATTATCAAAAGTTATCGATATTTGCTCGCTGATATCGACATCACTAGTTTTAGTACCACGGACACTCGCTACGGCCAACAGCGCCAAAATGGCGATTATCAATTAGGCACAAAAGCACTTTGACAGCCGCCAGTCCAGTGGTAATTAATAGAGGTCAGTGGTGGAAGGCAAGTCAAAAAAACAATGATAACAAAATCGGGGGAGACAGTTTGGTGTTACGGCTTCAAATCTATCATCTCCATCCTAAAATCAATTACACCATTGGGTAGCTAAAAGATTAAAGAGTTTTTGACATTGATTATCGCTGAGATGAGATAGCGAGTAGATTTTGAACGTTTTTATTTACGAGAATAGGTCTTCTACACGTATCGGCGTGCGAGTATTACGCACCTGAGCTTTCTGAAAAACATTACCAATATGATCTGGCAGTTTGAGTAATTTACGCGGCCTACCCAAATGTCCTTTCTTTGGTATTGTTGGTCGAATCGTTGAGCTCCTCAAGTTCTGAGTTGAGCTGCACGATTTTTGACAAATGCGTGCACTAACTGGACAGGTCCGCTCAATCTGTGTGGTTCTTTCTTCAAAAGACCATTTCAGACACCAGTCTACATGGTCTTCACATGCTCTGACCAAGATTTTGTCTGGACTTTAAAAGAGACTGTGACCTCTAAGTTTGTTTCGGCCTTTCTTCTCATAGTAGTCAGATAGGAAACGCCGACCTCATCTAGCTAATCTATCTATCATCTAGAATAATTCATTTATCATTAAAAAAATATGTCCAAGGGCGTTCCGTCCCGGCTTTTCCACACACGATATATGCCATAGAGGTTCCCATTTGGCTGTTTAGCTGTTACTATTACTTTAAGAACCCGTCCCTGAGAGGTTAATATGCACTTAAATCGACTACATTAAAGTTTTTATTTAGAACTTATCTTTATCTTACAGAGTAATGTTTGTTTTTCCCAAATCCGAATGTTACATAATTGATAGCATGATAACAAAGTGCAGATATATGGCTGATACTTTTATCCCAGATATTATCTATCTGGGAAAAAGTATCAAACAGATAACGACCTTATTATGATCATGACCATGAGAACTGAATTATGTTAGTATTTATCTCATTTCCACCTCGTTAGTCTGAAAATGTGTTTTTAAATGCAAAGTGAGGAATTAACTTCATTATTCCTTTATTTGTTCACTCAGATGTGACTCGGATAAAGCACAATGATGTAATAAGCAGGTGCAATGTTACTAAAAGTGACCAGAATTTTCCAAATAACCGGAAAACTATTCATCAAAACGTTTACTAGAAAAGAGTAAAGTAACTACCTAGTCATTTACAACTAAAAGATATGAATAAAATACAAAAAATAAATGAATGAATTCATTGACTTTTTTGTTTATGGGACTTTTTTGATATGGAAGCGGCCCCTGGACTTCCAGAATACATCTAACCTTTACAACTTACCTGGATGATTTATACAGGGTGAAATCGAAAACATGCGACAAATCGAAATGGGAGGTAGTACTCATCATTTTGAACAACTTTTACTATGGGACCAAACCTGAAATCGCGAAAAAAAATCACCTGTTCCCTACATTTTGACGAGTTATGCGGACATAAATTTAGGGAACAGCTGATTTTTTTTTCGCGATTACAGTTTTGGTCCCATAGTAAAAGTTGTTCATAATGATGAGTACTACCTCCCACTTCAATTTGTCGCATATTTTCAATTTCAACCTGTATTTATAATGTTTCTATAATAATTCAATACCCATTTTGTTACACAGGTAAAGTACCCAAGCGGCGCGGAAGTGAATGAAGGCAACGTGCTGACCCCCACTCAGGTGAAAGACATCCCCTCACTCTCATGGGATGCCTCCCCTGAACAGCTGTACACCGTCGCAATGACTGGTTAGTATTTTGTCGAGTTCTTACCCTTTAAAGGGAACTTCCTGACTCCTACTCAGGTGAAAGATATCCCTTCAGTCTCTTGGGATGCCTCTTCAGAACAGCTGTAGACTCTCGCAATGACTGGTTACTATTGTGTCGAGTCCTTACCCTTCACATAACATGATAGGGTAAGAACCCTTTACTGATGGAAACAAGCTCAGTTTTGCCTATTAGAAGGACATCCTTATGATCCTTACACTAATGGGGCAGACTAATTCTACGATATAATGATGCAATAACTGAGTATTAATGTCGCGAGTACCAAATTACCCTTTAAGTACTTACAACAAGAAGTTGACATGCTTAATTCCGACATCCCATTGTTTTTTTTTATGTCAGTGTGTCAAATGAACACAGAATAGCATAAATCACCATGATGTGACAGAACTGGTAGAGTGCTACCATGGACTTATTATACATATTATTACCTAGTAATAAGTCCATGAGTGCTACAAGGATCTTTTGGCGCCTGAATGACATTGACAGGGGGCGTTGTTGGTCAACATTTGTGAAATTATCACAGAGTGTATTGACAAAACAAGATAGCGGCGTTAGTTCCGATTTTGCCCACAGGTCTCAGGAACCTTGTAGCATTGTAGATACAGGTGGATACACCACCAAAAGATGTAAGTATACACGGACAAAGAACCGTTTTATTGTCAAAAATGGTCATAGGGTATTTGTATACTATTTTTTGTACCTATATGGTGGATACAATGTTATAAAACAATAGTTGTAGACAATAAAATGGTTCCTTATCCGTGTATACATCTTTTTGGGGCTGATTGTACTTATAAAATATTTTGTTTAAAAACGTGATTCTTTTTACGATGGAAACCGAAATAATTAAAAAAAAAAAAACAAATTATCTGCGCTTTTACCCGTAAAATATTTTAGATCAACATTTTTAATTTTTACTATTTTATGCAAGAATCAAACTCATGTTATGGAAATACGTTTTGTCAAGCTTAACGGTTAGAATGTGAACGTATTGATTGGCAAACGGAGAGTGTTGAAAAAACATACATACATATAATATAAACATACAATATTATTTTAAAATTAAACAATTGTTCAGTTGATTGATCGCTTTATTAGATCTATTAATTTAAATAAAACACTGTCAAATGATTTAATTGTGTTATTAAAATAATTAATTTATTCAATAACAGATTTTATAATCTCATTTCATAATTAAGCAGAGTAAGATGCTAATTAAGTTGAACAGAACATTATTTAATAACAATTCAAGAGAATGCAACCATGCTATCATAATCCGTCAGTAACGCTTCCTCTGCTGGGACACAGGCCTCTTCTCTACTGGGGAATATATCCCACAGCTAGCATAGCTCCACCACAAGTCCGAAGAGAAGTTGCATGCGAAATGGAGAATTTTCGGGATGCATGTAGAAGCCTCCTCGTGTAGCGCAATTTGTTCCTCCAGTTACTCAACTGAACCGAGCGCTCGGCGCATCCTGGACAATCACACCCAGCAGCTTATTTGACTGGCCAATTCTTCCCTTGCGGTGTTAGGGCTAACGCCCGCCTGGTTTGCGACCACCCTCCCACCGGAGTCCGGCGTCAAGCAGCCCGCTGCCGCTGTGTTTCGTCGATGCGTGGGAGTTTCAGTGCCTTAGGCATCTTCTGGACACGCTCAGACCTCATCTATCGCTTTTCGTCAGGCGTGATTGAGGTCAAGAGCGGGCCCATTCAGTATTTTTTTTTTTAAAGCCATAATCCACCTCGTAGGCCTAGTGCGGATTGGATATCACTCTTTTGTTGTAAAACTAATATATAATTAGAATAAATTTTATTTGTTTATTGTTACAAAATGTGACTAAACAACTACATAATTATTTTATCTGTCTGGTTTTATTTTTAAAACATTTTGTCAATGTTGATTCGAGAGAAAAGTATTATGCCTGCTCAATACGTCGTTTTCCATTGTTGGACATCACTAGCAAGATAAACACGTTGAATAATTCCTTTCCTATTAAGCCCTCGTATACACGGGCGATTTTTTTCACGCATTGGATTTTCAGCCCACTGCCTGTTTAGCGCAGAGAGTAGAAAAATCAACAATGTACTTTTTTTCTAACGCGCTGTGTTTCACTCTGTTAGATTCTCAATGCGGTTTTCGGATTCTCGGTTGCGAAAAAAATCGCCCGATGGTACGAGAATTATTTCTGTTTATGATGATATTCAGCACTAAAATTGTTAGGTACTTTCAAGGTAAAGCGACTCGGATTTCATTAACTGTTCCGTTTTAGGTTGTAAACTCATAAACTGTGTGGTTAGGAATGTCCTGTTCACATTACTGGATGACGAGTGACGACATAATCTGAAGTAAAATAATGCATGCTAGTGGTATTACTTTGAAATATCCAAAAAACTGCAAGATGTTATACTTTATTGCAATTTGAGTTTTTGTGAAGGCGCTTTATTTGTTCCATATAATAAACTAGCTGCGCCCCGCGGTTTTACCCGCGTAAATGTCGATCCCGTGGGAATATCGGGATAAAACGTAGCCTATATGTGAATCCAGGGTGTCAGCTACCTCCATACAAAATTTTATCAAAATTGGTCCAGCCGTTTAAGCGTGAAGAAGTAACAAACACATAAACACTCACAAACTTTCGCCTTTATAATATTATTGTGATATTTCAGTACGTAATGGTCCACTCATGAAGACGTGTGACATCTGCCAACACGCACTGGGCCCGCGTAGTGGATTACAGCCCACTCCCCCTCACCGAGAGGAGGCCTGTGTCCCAGCAGTGGGAACATTATAGGCTTATTAAGCTTATGCTATGCTAACGGTCCACTCCCTAACATGAACCTCCTAATTGACCCCTACAATGCAAGTTCAAACTCTTTTAGGAGAAAGCTACTACTATACTATTCGACTTGGAAGACGTATTGGAAGTTATATATTCTTCTTAGCGTGTCGATAGCAATCAAAATGGACTCGGCCCAGAATTCGGCTACTTGTTTGGCGGCATCACTAGTGTCCATCAGTTCCTGTAACGTGCAACTGACAGGACACGCAGGTCACGATATTAAGTGTCCCATCGTTTGTGGAACAGCACCACATTTACACTCCAAGGTGGAGTCGTCTATGAATGTCCGCCTGAACAGGTTGTCCTTGCTTCGGGCAACCTGGGTCCGTTATACAATGCCAAAACACGTTCTTTTTGACGTTCCCTTGATCGTCTATAGAGTCCGATCGGAAACTGATATTTTTTGGGCCGAAAACTACGGATTAGGCGATTAATCAGCAAGCGCCGCTAATGAGACACAATTGATTTTCTATTGTTTCGTCGCCGATCGGCAAACCGCGACGCTTGACCGGTTAAGGCGAATATAAAACTGACTCAACATCTTCTACATTTCAGACCCCGACGCGCCATCCCGAAAGGAGCCGAAGTTCCGCGAATGGCACCACTGGCTGGTCGGAAACGTTCCCGGTAACAACATAGCTGCGGGCGAGACTCTTTCGCAGTACGTTGGCTCCGGACCCCCCCAGGGTACTGGTCTACACAGATACGTGTTCCTGGTCTACAAGCAGCCTGGCAAGCTGGAGTTTGATGAGCCTAGACTTACAAACAGGTCAGTGTTTGTTCAGTCGGTCCTACATAGTCCACATAATACATCAAGACGCTTGTTTTCCCCGAATGGTTAGGCGGAGGTGTACCACATTTGGTCAGTTATGTACAATCAACAAAAGAGATAGTATGCAGGATCGTCGGATATAGCTAAAGTTTAGTAAGAAACCGATGGATGTTGTCGACTGTCGAATTCGTTAAAAGAGCCGTTTGTTTTCTATTAGTAAAATAAAATTTTATTCCAGAACATCCATCGATTTTTTACTAAACTTCAACTATATGCGACGATTCTGCATACTTATCTCTTTTGACGACTGCATCCCTGCTACTTTTTTCACGTTAGCTGTAAAGTACAGTGCAGTGTGTGCAGTGTAGTACAGTGTTCAGTGTGTGTGTAGTTTCATAATTTGCAACAAAAAATAACGAATACATATAATAAGGCTATATAAATGGCATGGTATTTATCTTTTTGAAGTGAAAACTTTTTAGGCGCATTAGGCATTTCTTTTAATGGGAAAAAAGCATTGAATTCGCGCCACTGTTACCGTAACCGACACCGCTTCGGATGTGTTCGGCTGTCCTCGGGATCTAATCGGTTTTAATGTATTTCCGATTTGTCAGTGAGTGATGCCAAAGTATTCTGTTTGTGTTTTGTTTATATGACGATTCAAAAAATACACACGTAATTGTTCAAGTTTTCACTTCTGTCGGCACTCCCGGAGTGCCACTTTTTTTTATCTCTGCTAGCCATGATAGCCCAATAGTCTTAACGAAGCGGTTTAGACTCGCTCTCTGATAGGTTTTTATTTTTATCTGAAACAGTAAAATATGGCGTAACAATACCTAATATTTACAGTTAGCCGCTTGTAATAACACTGACAATAAAATCTACATTTTTCAGGTCGGGCGACAACCGTGGAATGTTCTCGATTGCCAAGTTCGCCAAGAAGTACAACCTGGGCGACCCGATCGCGGGCAACTTCTACCAAGCTGAATGGGACGACTATGTACCCATTCTGTACCAGCAGCTCGGTGCTTAAGCGAACACTACCTTGCTCATATGAAGACAGTACTGACAACCACAGAGGAGAAAACAAATGGAGTATGTACCAACGCCAGCACATCAAGCTACCCGAAACTGTCAAATTTTCCCAATCAACCTTGAACCTTATAAGGTAACGGTAAAGTTGAAAATAGATTTTCAACTTTTTCTTCTTCTTTTTCTTTCTTCAATAGATTGAAGAAAGATTGTAGTAGGTTGATGTGCTGGCGTCTGTACATAATTGGGTCTAAAATTGTCCATCATTGAATAACATCCGCCCTTACCCCAATTTATTTAGGGTAAGGGTCGATGTCTATTGCTGATCATCAGTATCAAAAAACAACAACAGTGATCAGGCAAAAAATAAACTTGTAACAATTCGCTGCTAGGTACGAATCCAGAAACAGTTTAGTGCAGTAACCGATAAGGGATTTTTCTGTTGCTACGTTGCCCGCGGTTCAGAGTCATTGACGATTCTGCAGTGATTAGAATTTGCATATTTTAATGGCATGTGGTTAGTCCATTTGTTTCCTCCTCGTTGTCCTAACAACATGTCTCCGGTAATAATACGCCTTGATTTGGTAATTATTTTGTATTATAAGAAGACAATAATATAGTTTGTATGTAAAGAGTTTGCCTTTATTAGTGTAAAGGTGGTTTTACACCGGCGAGGCGAGGCGTGGATGGGATGGGCGAGGATTGAAATTTGTATGGCAAAATTTGTAAAACCACCTTTAGGGTTCTATTTGATTTGTATAAGCAATTAAGCATTTAATGTTTTGTGTTTTACTTTCCTTTTCTTTGTATAAACACCAACATTTGTAAGAAAACGTATCGAAAATCAATTTTAGTTTTTTTTACCGACTTCAAAAAAATAGGAGGTAATGCATCCAACTTTTTGTTTGGGGTCGGATTTTTAAGTCTGATTGTATAATACAATGTTTTATTCAAAACTAACGGCCCGCCCCAGCTTCGCACTTATGCAATTTTTTTTTTCGAATTTCCGAAATTTTCTTTCATACAAACCTTGTCCTGGCAATACCGAACACAACAAAAAAATAATTATCCAATTTGGTGCAGTCGTTCGAAAGTTATGTGCGTACATACATTTAGGCGATTCACTTTTATTTATGTGCGCGTTGCGAATTATTAATGAAATTGAAACAGTTCCATTTTAACCTTATAATACTGTATCGCCAATTTCAAAATGGAACGTTTTTTAATGTATAACCCGACCAAGATAATAAGACTAACCGTTTCGGACCTGTGTTCGTCATTAATACTGTATGCATCATTGACAGTTGTCTTTTCAAATTGGTCAGTTAGTAACAATATGTCATGCAATACGACCATAGATATATGAAAGAAGTTTCTGTTTTTTTTTACATTTCTATGGATACGACTGGTGTGTAAACGAAAGTGTTCTATGTAGATGATTCTAAATTGTCTTCTAGGGGTTATTAAAGTGGTGTGACACTATCTCTTGTTTGATTATTTTACTAGCGACCTTGACTTGACAAAATATGGAGATTTCTGTATTAACCTTTTAACCGCCCGACTTTATATCAGTTGTCGTGACCCCAGCGCCCGAAAAAAAAAACGAAAAATAAATACCGATGAAACGAGCTATGTTATTTGGTCGTATATATACGACTCTGGCGGAATGGACACGAAAATATTTGTCGGATTAATCTGACGTAAGCGGTTAAAAGGTTAAAATACATCAAAATCTATTCAGCAGAAGGGTTATTGCGTAATGCGTAACACACAAACAGTAGGAATGGATTTTGACAGTTCAACAACATTCATTGCGTTATTTACGTTTTTGAGCAGACAAATTCGAATACCTATGTATATGAAGTAATGGATTAGCAATATTCTTCAAAATTATTCAAATTGTGATTGTTATACTGGTGCCGATTCTCTTGTACACACGGCTACATATCAAGCTATACATTTCCAGTATAAGCTGACCTCTCATTGTACGGAAACCCTATACAATGCGAGATCAGCAAATAACTCACCAAAGAAGTTGATGCTAGCCACGCCCCTCTGTGAGCCGTGCCCGTGGTACTTGAGCTCGTCCACTCTATAGAAGTCTCCCGTAGAAGCAGTTCCTCGCTCCAGCCCCGAACTGGAAATGTATAGCTTGCTTGATATGTAGCCGTGTGTACATTGAACCAAACTAAACTATCACTAAAATTTCTAATTTTTGGTTAAGAGAATCTTAAAAGCTATTCTGCAAACAAGATTGTCTAAACTTAAAAACAATTTTGCTCGTTCTAACGAGCAAATATACTGCTACTCACTCTAGTGAGTAGTTCCTTGCAATTTTGACATCTAAAATCGAGTTTGACAATCGCTTAGTTAAGTAAACCATAGACCAAGATTTTATTGTTGGAAATTAAAATAAAAAGTGAACGAAATGATCTGAAGTGCAAAAAAACCTGAGTAAAATCAAAGTAATCTTTAATTTTTTATCAATCTATAGGTAGGTACTAATAAAGAGGTAACATTTGTGAGGTTGTAGGGGGTAATCTCTGGAACTACCAGTCGGATTTGGAAAATTATTTTTTCATTTGATAGCCCAATTCCTGAGAAATGCTATACCTAAGTCAAAAAAAGTCGAAGCATTTATTTCAAATAGGCACATTAAAGGCACTTTTGAACGTCAAAAATTACATTAAATAAAATAGAAATTGATTCTAGTCGCCCCTTCCAAAAGGTAGTTTTCGTATGGAGAAGAATGGGCAAGAAACTCCACCGTTACTCTTTTAAAATGTTTTACAATATTTTGCATACCTACCTACATTCGATATCCTATATAATAATATGTGAGGACGATGCACCTAAAATAAAATTACTATAAGTACCACAATAGGTAAAAGAATTAAAAACGAAACCATGACATTTAAATTAATTAGGTATCTGATAGATATCTACATGGTGCTCACATATTCACAAACATGGTAAAAGTAAACGATTTTAATTTAAAAAAAATTAACAAGTTATAAGTCAGGGTGTGAGTAATGAATCTAAAAAAAAAAAATGCAATGAAATTAGCAACCAGTTTGATTTTGTCTAGACTCTAGATTGTCCTATGGAGCAGGACCAGCATGTTTCCAGGCGTTTTTATCTTGGATATAATCTTCTAATTTATAGTATGCTTGTGAGGCTATATAACATCTTATCTATAGGCCTCTTAGGAGCCGAGCGAAAAAAATAAAAGAAAGAACGCTAAGCGAAAGCGAAGCAAGTGATAGCGCGAGCAGGCGATGCGATGCGACGGGGTGGGTCGGGGGAACAAGAAATTTCACGCGGACAAAGTCGCGGGGAGAAGCTATCTAAACAAAGTCGGGTTAGTTACACCATTTATAACTCAAGAACGGCTGGACCGATTTTTATGATCTTTGATTTCTCTCCGCCCCGAATAGCAGACTAACTACCTATTAACCTTTTAACCGCCCGACTTTATATCAGTTGTCGTACCCCCAGCGCCCGAGAAAAAAAAAAAAAAAAGAGAAATAAATACCGATGAAACGAGCTGTGATGGTATAATAATAATATGTGTTATTTGGTCGTATATATACGACTCTGGCGGAATGGGCACGAAAATATCTGTCGGATAACCCGACGTAGGCGGTTAAAAGGTTAAAACACGGGAAAAAATCACAAAAGAAAAATATGAAGATAATTAATATTCTCATATATTTTGTGTTTTGATTCTGAGGCGGTACGAAGTTCGCCGGGTCAGCTAGTAATTATTTAAATGTAATGCAGGACTCCGGCGCGATCTCATGGTGGCATGAGAAGGAGCGACTTTCGCAACCCAGCGCAGGGCACGCTACGATAGTGGCGATAAGACCCCTCTTTGAGGAGTGGCTAGAGAGGCGTCACGGCGTCCTCACCTATCGCCTGACGCAGGTCCTCACCGGACACGGATGTTTTGGGAGGTTCCTGTACATCATCGGGCGGGAGGAGACGCCCGGGTGTCACCATTGCGAGGTTCGCCCAGAGGACACGGTGGAGGTCTGCCCCGCATGGGTGGAGCACCGCCGTGCCCTCGTAGAGGCGATCGGCAGCGGCGGCGACTTCTCGCGTCCGGCCCTGGTTCAAGCCATGGTATGGGGCGAGAGGGAGTGGGAGGCAGTCACCTCCTTCTGCGAAGCAGTCCTGCTAGCGAAGGAGGTGGCGGAACGGCTGAGGGAGAGAGCCTCACGTCCCAGCCGCCGCGGGAGACGCTCCTGACGTCGGGAGCCGCGTGACGACTCCCGGCCACCGTAGGCGCGGGCCTGCAGACGGAGAGTAATGGGTAGCTCACCGTCCGTTCAGGACCAGGCTCGTGCCGGACGGTGCGTACGTGTTCCACGCGCGCCTCAAAGAGATGTCAGCAAAAAGGAAGGGGCCTGCCAGGGCCGAAGCCTGCCGGGGGTGCGGGATTGTCCGAAAGGGTTACCGCTACCCCGGAACATAAAGGGCTAAGGAAGGAACACGGATGGGTTTTAGTCAGTAAGAGTCTGACACTCCCTTCTGCTCCACTCAGAGCGGGAGGGGTCATTTGATGATTTCCCATCCATAAAAAAGGGGGCATAATGACGGTTTATAACTATATTGTTGTTTATGTTTTAATAAAATAAGATGCAATAGCGTGTATTTGTTTTTGTTATCTGTGGTCATTGTGAACCTGCCAGGGTTGTACACCGAAAACGATTTAAAACTTTGGCGGAGATTTTTCGGTTTTCAATAAGAAAAAAAAACCTTCATTAAAATCGACAAACTACAGCATTTAAAAAAATATTGAGGTAGCATTATTATATTGCTATTTATTTAGAATAGAATAGAATACTCTTTATTATGTACACCATATAAATTACAGACATAAATATAGAAAACTCAGCGTTCAGCGAAAAGGAAGGTGATCTCGAGAAAAAAAAGTCCGGTTTTATGTACACTGAGAGCATCCAAACTATCAAGAACTTGAGAAACGTGCTTTGATTGTGACACCAGAATCGGCACGCGGCACGGAACCACTTACCACACGGCACCACACCAGTGTGTTACGCAATTGCATTTTAGCGTTGACGTACAGGCAGACAGCGATACTTTCTCATTACATTACAGATAATATTTTATCGCATCCTCTATAATAAAATGATAAAAGATTTGTAGATAGGTACAGGTGAAAAATAGCTCAATTTCGTACCTACTATCCATTAACATTAAAGTATCACGATGAGTCTCTTGTGTGTCTTAGTTCTTGTTTGTGTAAGTTATGTGGCAGCTCAAGAGGTTTCAAGCCAGGCTTATTCAGAACATGTGATTATTCCCGATGTAATATCTGTGGTTCCTGCAGGATATTTGACTGTAAGTGTTTTAAACATAACTAATTCATACAACATTATAACCGGTCACATTATCTGCACCTCGCTCGATGACGTCACATTCACGGTACAGTTCGCGTCAAATAACTTTGCCGCTCTGAAGCTATGCTTTCCGAACACCGCGCATGCGCGCTGCTGTTTTATTTATTCCTATGATTAAACTACTGTGTAGTGATTTATTGCCTACTTCAGAGCGGCAAAGTTATTTGACGCCAACTATACGGTGGCGGTGTGCAAAATAAGCATCTCTAGAAATGTTATTTTTTACCCGACTGCCGGATTTTTGCACACGTCGGATCGATGGGGACTTTTGACAATTTATTTTTAATGGTGTTCCCAACATTCATACCAATTTTCAGCTTTATGCAAATTAATGTAACCTTGAATGTTTATTTTGACCGGGCTATTTGGACGTCAAAAATTACATTAAAATAGAATTGATTCTAGTTGCCCCTTCCAAAAGGCCGTTTTCGTATGGAAAAGAATGGGCAAGAAACTCCACCGTTACTCTTTTAAAATGTTTAGGTAGGTGCATAATAATTCAATGTCCAATTTGTTACACAGGTAAAGTACCCAAGCGGCGCGGAAGTGAATGAAGGCAACGTGCTGACCCCCACTCAGGTGAAAGACATCCCCTCACTCTCGTGGGATGCCTCTCCTGAACAGCTGTACACCGTCGCAATGACTGGTTAGTATTTTGTCGAGTTCTTACCCTTTAAAGGGAACTTCCCGACTCCCACTCAGCTGAAAGACATCCCTTCAGCCTCTTCGGATGCTTCTTCAGAACAGCTGTAGACCCTCGCAATGACTGGTTACTATTGTGTCGAGTCCTTACCCTTCACATAACACGATAGGGTAAGTAAGGGATTCTTACCCTAAGACGGTAACAAGCTCAGTAAGAATCTGATGGTACCTACATGCGAGAAAAAGCATATTGAACATACCTATTGAACTACTAGGTAGCACTTAATATTTTTCTTTTTTTTTTGTCCGATGGAAATTGATAGGTAGGTAGGTATTCCGGCCGACAATTGCCGAAAACAAACTTCGGATGGACTAGGCGATTAAGGTCGAATATAAAACTGACTCTACTCTACATCTTCTACATTTCAGACCCCGACGCGCCATCCCGAACGGAGCCGAAGTTCCGCGAATGGCACCACTGGCTGGTCGGAAACGTTCCCGGCAACGACATAGCTGCGGGCGAGACTCTGTCGCAATACGTTGGCTCCGGACCCCCCCAGGGTACTGGTCTTCACAGATACGTACTCCTGGTCTACAAACAGCCTGGCAAGCTGGAGTTTGATGAGCCTAGACTTACAAACAGGTCAGCATTTGTTCAGCCGGTCTTACTGTTTTCCTGTAGAACTATAGGTACTTTTGACGACTGTGTATCTCATAGATATATCGCACCTTCGGTGCAACAAAGTCACAACAGCTCATTTTTTAATTTTACAGATTATGCGAAAAAAAAAATTCAAAGTCCTCTCCTGGAGAGGACTTTGAATTTTTTTTTTCGCATTTGTTCCTCATTTTTTCGCAATAACCACAAAGGCACCTGCGCCATCTAGTAGAATTTTGAGATACTTTCGTGGATGTTTTTTTGCCCCAAGTATGCCTATACTTGGGGCAATTTGGCATAATTACCACAATTTAGCAGTTTTGGCTTTTTGACTTTGTTGCACCGAAGCTCGAAGGTGCGATAAGGTGTGCCTACTGATTTTTTCACGTTAGCTGTAAAGTACGGAATTTTATAATTTGCAACAAAAAATAACGAACGCATTATAATAAGGCCATATATTGTATAAATGGCATGCTATTTTTCTTTTTATCTCTGCTAGCCATCATCATACAAAACCCTAATAACCAATGTTATTAAAAACGTTTTAGTTTTAACAAATTACATACAAGTTACATTTAACTTGTTTAAATATTTGTATGCCAGACCATGGCGAAACATGTAAGATCAACACGTTATTTATAAGACCTTAATGTTGTACCATGTTTTAAAGCAAATAAATATATTCTATTCTATTCTATTCATCCATGATAGCCACGGAGCGAGTCAAACTGATAGGTTTTTATGTTTATCTGAAACCTTAAAATATGACGTAACAGATATTTACAGTGTTAGCCTTTTTCATAATCATAACACTGACAATAAAATCTACATTTTTCAGGTCGCGCGACAACCGTGCAATGTTCTCGATTGCCAAGTTCGCCAAGAAGTACAACCTGGGCGACCCGATCGCGGGCAACTTCTACCAAGCTGAATGGGACGACTATGTACCCATTTTGTCCCAGCAACTCGGCGGTTAAGCGAATGCTACTTTGCTCATATGAAGACAGTACTAACAACCACAGAGGAGAGAACAAATGGAGTACCTATACATATACATAATTCGGTCAAAAATTGTTCAGTCAGATATTATTATCATAAAAATGCTTTTACCATACAAGTTTTTTTTTTTTTTGAGTCTAATTATTCTGAATTATTTGAGAACTGGTGAAATGTGGGTGCTACTTATAGGTAGACTTCAGCTTAAACCTTCGGGAAGTACCTACCGGCGTGATGTTTTTAAAAACACACCCACATGAATTTCAAATTATTATGTACAGAAATGTGTTTAATTTTCCATTGCTGCTTTTACTTCACGATTAAGCTATCGAAATAGGGGATGGAAGTACCGATATATCTACTTATTCCACTTTATGAATTGGGTACTTAAACCAACATTACAGACGCAACGGGACTCAGCGCAACGCATTGCAAAAATCCCCCTTAAACAAAAGAGTGCCGCCCGCACCGAATTTTTTTGTATGAAAATTCGTTGTGCTGCGGCTCGTTGCGGATGTAATGTACGTTTGGCCTTAAAATGAAACTCCACACACATTAAACGAGTATACTTATAAAAACAATAACTATTTACATGACACGACAACGGTAGAACAGTCTAAACGCCTAGACTCTTGTACAACAGTGGCACGTAGTCGTCGAACTGTGCGCGGTAGAAATTGCCGGCGACAGGCGCTCCGAGGTTGTACTTCTCTGCGAATTTCTTGGTTGAGAAGGCGGCACGACCGTCGATGGATCTGGTGACAAGGAGATTACAAAAATACAGTACTTATAACTCACACTTGACGATCGTTAAACTTAGATTCCAAGATTATGGAAGTAGGTCAATAGTTGGTACAATTCTTACGATCAAATCTCTTCTGTTGATGCTATGAAAATGCGAAAAGGCGCAATAATTTCACTCGCAATAGCTTCCGTAACGCCAAATGTTCATAATAATCGTCGGTGCTCCATGGACCAATTGGAATTTGACCAATTGGACTATGGGAAAATTTAAATGACATGTTTCCATCGTCCAAATACCAACTGGACTATGGAGAATTGAGAAAGTTTCCACTGTCCAGTTTAATAGTATAGTAAAGCCTTGTCCATACTATTTAAAAAAATATATCATAAACAATTTTTGTAACCGCTTTAGATACTTCACTACGTACTTTTCTATTGTAACTTATAAGTACTTAATCCATTTGACTGCGATTTGTAGATATTTATAAACGAGAAACTATTAAACTGGTTCAGTCATGAATTGTACTAAACTCAGCAGTTCGTACAATACCTATTTCAAGAAGAATGGAAAATTATAGACAACTTTTTCGAACGGTATTTTTCTTTTAGTGAATTCTCTTACTAATCTAGCTTCAGCAATCATCTCCTAACTTAATATGTATATACAGTTCCAGTAAATAAATATTGACGCTGTACTGCGTCAAATTACATAATTATGTACTGGTAATTTAGTTACTTGTAATTATGCCGAAAGCCCGAAAGTAGTTGTGAAACTGAAACTCTAAGAACCAGTCTTACCAAGGGGTATCGTATTTCCCAATAACTGGGTTGTTGAAGTTAGATAGGCAGTCGCTCCATGTGAAATACTGCTATTCAGCTGTATCCGGTTAAAATGGAAGCCGACCCCAACTTGGTGGAAAAAAGGCTAGGCAGATGATGTTTTGTCGTGTTTAGGTATCGATATCTGTCTAGCATTAATGCTGAAATGAACATTTTTGGCGCAACCGTGAGGTACACCTATTGTTGTCTGAAACATTATTTTTTTATTAATTTCGTGTTTCACGAACTGTATCCAAATAAACATTTTTCTTTCTTTCTTTCTTCTTTCTTTACATCCATCACGTCTGAAGTTTAGCTAACTAATTTAATTACACCCTGTATTTAGGTACTTACTTGTTAGTCAAAACTTTCTCATCAAAGCTCAGCTTGCCGGGCTGCTTGTACACGATGTACACGTATCTATGGATGCCAGTGCCCTCTGGCGGGCCGGAGCCGATGTACCCTGAGAGAACGTCACCCTTGTTGACGGCACTGCCGGGAATGTTGACCACCAGCCAGTGGTGCCACTCGCGGTACACTTGCTCGGGACCGTCGTAGTTGTCGGGGTCTGAAGGAAAAGGTTGATAGTAATGTGAGCTTGTAACAGAATAACAACACAGAAAGGCACAACTACACACATTACATTAAATTAGGTACAGGCAAAATTCATTTATAGTGCGTGCAAGTAGTAACTTCAATGACATAATAGCATAATCAGCCTATAATATTCCCACTGCTGGGACACAGGCCTCCTCTCAGTGGGAAAGAGTGGGCCGTAATCCACCACGTGGGCCGTAATGCACCACGTGGGCCCACCCAGTGCGGGCTGATGGATATCACATGTCTTCGATTTTTTGGTTCTAGGACATGCCAGTTTTCTCACGATGTTTTCCTTCACCGTTTTGTGAGCAGTGGTGATGAATTAATAGATCTATATTATCTACAGGGTGAAATTGAACACATGCGACAAATCGAAATGGGAGATTGTACTCATTATTATGAACAACTTTTACTATGGGAACAAACCTGAAATCGCGAAAAAAAAATCAGCTGTTCCCTACATTTATGTTCGCATAACTCATCAAAATGTAGGGAACAACTGATTTTTTTTTCGCGATTTCAGCTTTGTTCCCATAGTAAAAGTTGTTCATAATAATGAGTACAATCTCCCATTTGGATTTGTCGCATGTGTTCAATTTCACCCTGTATATTAATAGTGGTCAAAGTAAACATGATAGGATTCTATCTTTTATCTTTCTTAAAGCAACGAAAACTAGAGTTACCTCTAGGTAGGTTCTGTTACTGACCTGTGAAGATGAGCGTGTAGAAGCTGTCAGGGTCAGCGTTGAAGGACACGCTGGGCTGTTCCTTCACCTGAGTGGGAGTCAGCTCATTGCCCTGGGAGGCGATCGCGCCACTGGGGTACTTCAACTGGAAACATTGAGATAACATTAGAGCGTTACCACACTGACGATTTGATAGCGTGCTTCCAGCGAGGCGATGTGTGAGGCCCGGACTCCACTGAAGCGGAGCGGAGCGGAGACGTGCAGGAATCGACCAATCACAATGGTTGAAATCCTCAGCGCGTCACTCGTCTCATCTGTGATTGGACGATTCCTGCACGTCTCCGCTCCGCTCCGCCCAGCTCCGCTTCAGTGGAGTCCGGGCCTGAACGTACTCTCCGCGGGTGCGAAACGGGGTAGCCACGAATACGCAGCGTGATTCTCCGCGTGGGTGCGAAATATTTTTCTGTTATCTATTATGACTTGGCCTATTACCCGATTCCGGCTTGAAGTCGACTTACGGGACACCTTGTATAATCATTATATTGCGGTGTATCGCGAGCAGACTGGACTGCGTATATGTGAATCGCTGCTGCAAGCTTTCCACATCGGTGTTGAGCTTGTAGCAGGGATTTGCATGAAGCAATATTGCAGTGTTAGGTTAAGTGTGTAGGTTAAATTTAGTAACGTAGTTGTTAAGAAGTATTGTTACTAACAGTTTTTGAGTCCTTGTTACTTGTTTTTTTAATATAAATAAATAATAATAAACAAGGACCCTATAAGTATGTACCTTCTTAAGTTCCTATACCTACCACAAAAGAAGACATATAAATGTAACCGGCATTGCCCAGTACAATTTGTGTCTAGCTTGTTATTCAATCTCTGTAATACAAATTCCATACCGACCACTATTGTTGAACTTCCTATAGGTACTCACTTGGTTATAAAATACAGGCATGTTATCGCGTTAGAGCGTACGATTTGAAAACAATTTAGCTAGGTACACATTTCTACACTAGGTAGGTACTCTAGGTAGTGCCTGCATAACATTCGACCTTCTGCTTCCAGCTTATCAATGAATTCATTTGTATGCATTTTTGTATCTCTGTCATTTTCTAATTCTATTTCAGTACCTACCTATCTACACCGTGTTTATAGGCTGATAAAATTGACATTGGATACTTCACCAGCAGCATACTCCATGAGCATTCCTGTCTACTCCAGAATTGTTGGCTTAATATCCAATTACTATAGAAGCCTCAGCCTCTTACCGACGAGTGTATAATACTTAGGTATGTCAATAGTTCGACAAACTAGTGGTCGACATTTTAGATTGATTAGTTAAGTTCATTCAACATTTTTTTGCTCTACTTTATCGCGATATCGCGGTTATGACATTTTAGGTATGAGAAATAGTGATAAGTTTATAGATATTTTGTATTAATTTTATAACATTCTTAGGTATGTTGTTATATCATTGATTAATTAGGCATCTTATCATATTGAACGAATGATTGACTAACAACTAATTAGTAAGTAATTAGTGAACAATGTTTTCGCATTATATATAATGTTACATAATTTATGTCATTGTGACATAATTTATATTTTTTATCTCGTCTATAATCCATCTGCTCGATAAAATACGTCTCGAAATTCGTATATCGGAAAACACTTACGTACCTACTACCTACCCTTATAAATACATTACATTGAATCTCTATACAATAAAAAACTCTAGCCAGACCAACTCAGAATTTTTAAAAATTGTAAATAAGCCGAGAATCGAACCGAGGGTCCATCGCTCAGCAGTAGCGCCTGTGACTATTAGTCCATAGAGGCAGTACCTGGGACCTATTCAATAAAACCATCAGGCTACTGGTTACAATGCAATAAATAGGTACTTACTTAATTAGGCAATTTTATAAGTTTCTATTTATATGTAGGTATTACATTTTCTGCTTTATCAAACAACGCCTGTCGTATTTGTCAATTTTGTAATTTTTCCGGTTATATCAAAAGGGTTACCGAGTAGGTAGGTACCTATCCTACCTATGCCAATCGATAGAAAAAAAAAAAACAAAACACTGTTGATGGCAGGTATGCTCTTTCTAGATAATAACCGCTTCTTTCTTACCTCAATGTTGATGGTGGGTGGCGTCGGAATGACATCCGGCACGATCTTGCTCGTCACAAACGCTTGTGCTACCAGGGACATGATGACTGTTAAGGGAAACATTATATTAGGAAACTCTTTAGGTATTGTGTACACCATATAAATTACAGATATTGAGAAACAAGGAAAAATTAGAAAATGTATACAGGGTTACTTGTAATTCGACGTATACATATCCGTCAGCTGATAGGAGGGCCAAAATGCAACAAATTGAACCCCTCATCATTTTAATTATTTTCTTAAATAGAGTACTTTTAATTATGTTCATAGCTTAATTGAAGTGCCAGCTACAATATTATTTTTAATGGTACCCATTCAATAAGTAGTTTTTTTTTTAATTTGGGATTATATTAAAAAACCCTTAAAATTCAAATATCTCGAAAACTATTGAATTTCGGCCATACATTATGAGGGGTTCAATTTGTTGCATTTTGGCCCCCCTATCAGCTCCTGACGGATATACCTACGTCGAATTACAAGTAACCCTGTATAGGGCGTATTACATTGGCACAAAATATGCTTTCTTATCGCTAAAAGTGAAATTTTAAAGACAATCTTTGCCTGGATTGTTTCCTTTACTAGTTATTGTACCTACCTCAAAACATAAAACATGGTGCATAGGCAGAAAGCTTAGGACTGCATTAATGATTCGCAATTGTATTCCTTTTATCTCTAGACTACAATCCCAATCCAATCCCAGTTCATTTAGAAAACCATGGATTAAAGTTTTCTAAATTACCTGGGAGACTAGATTTGGTTATTTCAGTATTTACCAAAGGGCAGCTCTCGTAATTTTAAGAACGTTCACAGTCTGATCTGTCTCTATCTGCCAAAAAAACTTCAGCGAAACTTCCCTACATTTTTTATAAGTTTTTGACATTGATTTTCGCTGAGATAAGATTGCGACTAGATTCTGAACGTTTTTAATTACAAGAATTGGTCTTCTAATGTTTACTTATATGTAGAAAATAATACATGATCTGAATGGAAAGGGCTAAATTATCTAAAAATAGTAAGTAAAGTTATATTATTTTCGAGATTTATTGATTCTCATTCGTCGATCTTTGACAGTCAGCTCAGAAGCCCGAAAGTCTGATAACCAGTCTTACCAAGGAGTATCGTATTACCCAGTAACTGGGTTGTGGAGGTCAGATAGGCAGTCGCTCCATGTAAAATACTGGTATTCAGCTGCATCCGGTTAGACTGGAAGTCGACCCCAACATAGTTGGGAAAAGGCTAGGCAGATGATGATTGCTTCGAGTTTGATGAAGGAAGTGCCACTATTCATGTACCTAAGTAGATACATAAGGTTGCTAATATAACATGTATCTGCATGTTCTAATTACCAGTCTAGACTAAACAGACGCCAAAAAATCTATAAATTAGCATTCAATCGATACAAATGATTCAATAGGTGTGAAAAAAAATATGCAAAAATCCTACCTTTTGGCACGGCTGCTTCAACAACACTGAATATAAAACTTCATGAAAATCGCATAATACCAATATGATTTTACATACAATCGGTTTCACGTGAGTCCAACTCCTCCTCCAAACGCCTCTCTTTCATATCGCGTTTAAAAGAAAGTGACAGAAGCTTGGTGTACCTACTCTTAATGCAAATAAAACTGACCATTTGGTATCAAAAGTCAGTATGTCTTTCGATAAAAATTATGATAACCCTGACATTGTCGTTTTAATTTGATAACATGTTTAAATAAATATAGATAATGTGCTCAATTATGTCATTGTTTATAATAGTATGATTATATTTGGCAATAAAAGAGATGTTTTTACCCGACTGCGCGACGCAAAGGAGTGGTAATGTGTTTATCAGCCTATGTATGTATGTATGTTTGTATGTTCCTTTGAAGCACTATACAGACCAAACGCCTGGGCCGATTTTTATGATTCACACGTCAATCGATTCCTCTTAGTCCGGCGAGTGTCACTAAAGACATGACGTTAATGAAAATTCAATATGGCGACTACTGGACGCCATATTGTGAAAATGAAAAAAATGAAAGTCAACAAACTATGTCAAGTGGGGTATCGTTGAATAGGTCTTTCAAAAATATTAGTGGTTTGGGAAGACCGTTTTTTGATTAAGTAAACCGTTAGTGACTTATCAAGCTTTAAAGTACCAAATTTCGTTAGAATCAAGTGTCCTCCCCGGGTGCGTCTCATATCGTATAAAGTTATTTGGTATATTTTCATTTCAATAACGTTCACAAGATATAATAAACGTGAGATATACCAACTGCTGATATAATTTCTTTACATATAATATTTATAAACTCTTAAACTTACTTCGTATAACGTTATTGAATATAACGTTTATTTAATCGAAAATCATTGGGTCTATCGTTTAGAATATATATTGATACCGTCATTATGGTTAACACCGCGATTCAGAGCGATCCGACTCGGACAGCTTAGGTTAGAAAGCCTTCGTGGCTTCGTGGCTTCCGAATTATTTCCGTTACCGTTACCGCACCCGAACTCAACGAACGCAATAGACGACGTAGGATGCAAGAGCGGGCGAAGGGCACCCCGAGGTTCGGTTTGGTTAGGTTACTTTAAACCCTTTACACAAAAATAGAGGCCCCGCGAAGCGGGGCTTCGTCGACATAGGATGCAAGAGCAAGCGAAGGGCACCCCGAGGTTCGGTTTGGTTAGGTTACTTTAAACCCTTTACACAGAAATAGGGGCCCCGCGAAGCGGGGCTCCGTCGACATAGGATGACATAGGATGAAAAAAAAGTTTTTATCATATTAGACTAAATAGGTTTTATGTCTATTGAGTGGTATATCAAATGATTTTATATTGTTTGTTATTCTTATAGAAATTAGTTACATTAAAATTATATCAATCGTTTATTATATTAACTGATCATTATCTATACTAATATTATAAAGAGGTAAAATTTGTTTGTAAGTTTGTATGTAGGGGTTAATTTCTGGAACTACTAGTCGGATTTGAAAAATTCTTCTTGCATTTGATAACCCAATTCTTGAGGAAGGCTATAAGCTATTTAACGCCACACTATGGCCCTTAGGAGCCGAACAAAAGCGCTATGGGGAAACGAAGTGATAGAGCAGGAGACGAGGGCAAGTGATGCAATACGACGAGATGGGTCGAGGGAATAAGAAATTTCACGCGAACGAAGTCACGGGCAGAAGCTAGTATCAAATAAAATTATAGGTTCAGTTGTTATATCTTGTAAATATTAGAGGTTTTGTAATTATATCATATATTACTTACCCGTCCCCCCCTCTACCAACTAAACGGTTGTAGTTAGAAATTTAAATGTTACGGCAGTAGTACCTATATATTACGAAGTTTAAAGGAACTCATAACTGAAAAGAATAAAATAAAAAAATTAAATTTAAAAAATCAAAAAACCCGACTGCGGTAAAAAACATAAGTTATAAAAAAACTGAAAAGCTAAAAACAAGCCCATTTTAAATTAAATAAAAGTTGGAAGCAGGCGGGACCCATACCATTTTTATATTTTCAAACTCAAATGGGTCCCGCCTGCTTCCAACTTTTATTTAATTTAAAATGGGCTTGTTTTTAGCTTTTCAGTTTTTTTATAACTTATGTTTTTTTACTCTTTTATTATTACTGTTTAAGTATTATGCAATGTTAAATTACATGAGGTGACTAGCGTTTTCGATTTGGTAGCAAACATTGTAAATAGGTAACATTAAATTATAAATAGAGTAGTGGTGGCACAGTGGTAACGGCTGCGACTTACGAGTGGTTATAGGTTCGAACCCAGATAGGCGCTTTAATTTGTGTAAATTACTTCATCACCACTGCTCTCAAAACGGTGAAGGAAAACATCGTGAGGAAACCGGCATGTCCTAGATCCAAAAATTTTAAGACATGTGACATCTACCAACCCGCAATGGGCCCGCGTGGTGAATTATGGCCTACTCTATCGAGAGGAGCCCTGTGTCCCAGCAGTGGGAACATTATAGGCTGATTATTGTTAATAGAGCCTATCGTTGTATTCTGTAATAATCTCACCGTGAAAACTTCGGCGATGAGTTTGAAATGAGCTGTCAATCCGTAGATTGACTAGCCAAGACGGCAGTAGCCTTCTTTGTCGTGTCGATGGCACGAGTCGGCACGACTGTATACAGGGTAGCGGGAACCGATGTGTGTGTGTGTAGAGAAATTAGAGGTATTTTTGGCAGATTGAGACTGAGGTCAGACTGTGAACGTCCTTAAAACTACAAGAATTGCACCTCTGATCTATAAAAACGGGACTACTTAACCATAGGAAACAATGAGGAAAAGCAGTCTGTCTACATTGAAATTGAATATTGCTTTGTTGCCAGACAGGCTCGACGTCCCAATGTTTCCATCTGAATTTATCTCGGACACTACTTCCTTGTGGAGAGATAAGACACTAAAATCTCAAATACTCATAAATTGTTGCTTGTAAAACCACTTGCAGTATATTAGCCCCACGGCCATATAGCTCTAAGACAACAGTTCTGGGAGTAAATACCCACTTGTAAATTGCAATGTAAGTACGGTCAGCAGCAAAAGTCGATTAACACTTCAGTTTTTTTAATCTTAGTTATTGAGCAAAATATTTGTTCAAAATTGCAGCAGAAGAAAAATTTTTAGAATATAAACTCTGCTATTATGTGAGAAGCTAAAAAGCAGTTTATTGATAAAATTGTTGTCAATTTAATAACATGTAAAAATGACAGTGTTAATCGACTTTTGCTGCTGACTGTACCATCGCGGCCTTTTCCGCCTGATCACTTAAAAAATTTTTTTGCCTATATTCTGCGCGGCGGCGCCAAGCCATGCCCCCTCAAAGTTTTCGCCTATTAGGAAAGCGATAACGCAATTAGTTGCAACTTGCACTGCGCAGCTTAGTGACGCATCACGTGTACTCATTTTGTGAATTTTACGGACGAACTATTTGACCTGGGCGCGCTTACTAGAGAGTGCTTCTATTTTTGGAGTGCAAGAAAAAATTAACTTAGTGGTGGTCGGGCGGGAGTGTCCGCGATAGTACGTAAACATGCAGTTGTAGCAATTAAGGTTAATAACTACTTATTACACACAAAACAAACACAAAACACACACACACACACACAAATTTACACAAACAAACCAATTTTACAAGAGGCTCTACAGCCTCTTGTAAAGTGGCGGTATCAAAAACGCCACATGCGAAACATGCATCACACCTACGTCACGCAAAAAGTCCTATATCGCGCAAGCAAATTTCGATGCCCGACTAACATATTATCCAATATCCCGAAAAGACCCGCTTGCCCACCCGTCGGCTCGGAGGATCCTCCCTTTTCTATGGGGGAAGAGGAACTTTACACCCTGTTACTCATACTTCTATGAATTATACCTATCCTCACACATTTTCGCCAACAAGCAGCATAGCTTTGTGGTTCGTATTGAAATTGCTAACAGCGAGAATTTTCATTTTTTATTTTATTGAGGTCCTACGATAGTTCTTGGAAAGCACTCGATAGAAATCACTTCATCGACTGCTATCTTGTTCTCTTAATTAAAATGCGACATTATACTAAATCATGTTATAGGAACATAATGAAGATATTTCCCACCTAATTCTGCTGTGGGTCACTAGTTATCGTGCGTTTGTTGCTCACCAGCCGAGGAAATTAATAAAACCATGAAAATATTTTTCATAAACAAACATTTTATTATTTTTCAAAACAAAATCTATAGAAACAAGTAGTAACAACAAAATAAATCAAACGGCGTTATTATTAATGCACACACAATAATTAATACAAACAAACTTATTCGAAAAATAATTCTATGCGAATAATTATTATGCCAAACTAATTATGACTTTTATTCATATAATAATACTTACAGTAGTTACAATTTTACAAGTATGAATTATATCTATTATTATACTAGCTATGCTTAGGGAAATATTTAAACACTCTTACGATCACTAATTATCATTAAAATGGAAATTTAATTACATAATTACACACGTACATAATATTATTAAACTTCTATTAAAAGTTTGACAAATATGCTTGTGTCTAAGTTAATGACATAAGCGATTCAATCACAAAAAGATAATCTAATTCTTTAGAAAAGGCTTCAAGCTTTTTTGATAGGAAATCCCTATTTATTTTTAATTCAAAATTTTACCGACTAGGATACCACATTAATTATTTCGATGGCAGCAAAGTAGAAACGGACATCTACATTTTTGCGAAAATGCTTTTTTTACCCTATCTACAAGTTGAACCCCATCTACAAGTCTGTATTAAAATTATTTCAAATTTCATAATTGTTAAGAAAACGCCACATAAATAAGGACAATTTTTAATTAATTTTTACTAAACCAGCTATCCTGTAAAATTGTGATTTTGTACATGTCCGTTTCTACTTTGCTGCCATCGATTTTAATCAATAATTTTCACCACTCAATATTGACATTAAGATTAGGTATATCCAATTTTGGAAAATACTTATATTCGTTAAATACTTTTTCTATGAAGATCTAGGTAGGTTGATAGTTTTGTAAGATTGTAAGAGACAAAGCTAATTGTGAAAGTGATGGATGTAATTAGGTAACAAGCGGTTAGGTCGAATATATTATTAATAATTATAAAGCTGATTTCATAACATCTCGCCTGCAATCTTAGAAGGGGTAGGCTGAGGAGTACCATTCATTCTGCTACTCTACACTTCATTTTACACTTTAGTTCATACTTCTATTTAAAGTATAAACAATGATAGACATAATTAAAGAGGGCCAAGGATTACAATGCTCCAGAAAATTGAGATTAACAAAGACGTTCAAAAAATTATTACTTTTCACTAACTTTTTAAATATACTAGGAGAAGCAGTGAACTAAATATAGACGTACTCGAACAAAAAATATCGATCAAAATATATAAGCCTATATTGTCGTTACTGTCTATAATATATATTCGTAAAGAATAAATAAATAACAATAAATATTTTTGTCGAATAACCATGATTTGCCTGAAACTGACCGACAGCAATCTCTCACACAAAGATTGGTGGCATTTCATTATATCAGCGCAACAGAGGGACTTGTGAGTTGTAAGCACACAATACTATAGTAGTTACATTTCTCGAACGCGCATTGCAATTTTGACTTTATGACAGTGACAGAGTAACATGTAGTACATACTAATTCCATGCATAAGAGTCCCATGACGCGCTCGTGAATTGTAAAAACTATACCATGACTATACTATACTACGTCTTTAAAATTGTCAAATCACGACAAAATTGTCCAAAATATTTTGACATAGGTAATATTTATGAGCACATATTAGCACAGAATGTGATCAACATTCATCAACATAAAATTAAACAAAACTTCATGGTTGATATCGAACTCATTTTTTTGCGAAACATTGAATTTATTACTTAATTTATATCGGTTTAAGTTACAACTTTCGACAATTTTGTCGTAATTGAATATTTATGACATCTCATGACATAGGTTTGACTTGTCTTTCTCAACTGTCAGATCAGACTCAAATGATATCAGAATTTTAATGGGATGTACATACATACATAATTATATTTATTTACATATATTTTAAAATAACATAAAATTTATATAATTATTTTTGAATTAAATATATTTTATTTAAACGGCGAAATGGGATTCAAGATCCAAGATGCATAAAATACTGAGGATGCAAAAGCCGATAATTCACTAGAAGATACTGTAAGACAAGCAATCTTTGAACAGCTTTGAAAGGAAGAGGATAATTATAAAAACTAAACATTTTAAATTACGCGTTCATGACTTGAAACGCTATTTTAAATTATATTTACACAGAATTCCCGGCCTGACCTCCTCGTTGTTTAAACTTTACAAATTACTTTGACCGACGATATCTACAATCTATTGTTACATTGGATAATATTCTTATAATCAGTCAGTCCTTGGATTAATATGTTAGATAGAATCGATGAACTGTGTCTGATCTCGCTAATGTCTTATGAATTTAGCCTCTCCTTTATTGTTAGAAATAAATCCATCATCATTAATGGAGATGGCTAAATAAATCAAGATTATTGGTAAAATCAGACCAGTTAGCACTAAAATCAATATCAGAAATAATCTACACGACTTGGACGGTAGCAAAAGCGCTGAATGTTACTTTCTTTGGTGGTTCTGCACTGCAGGTCCTGACTACCGACCTCTTTGCTCCATCGTGACCATTCATCTTCAGGACTGGCTTCAGATTCGCCACGTCACCGTGAGATTGAGCCTTAAATCTACCAATCGTGTTGCTAGGGTTACCCAAATCTCTTAATTTATTCGTCAGGCCTGTTATTCTGTGCGAAATGTTCGTGTAGTTATTCTTCTTAGGATCCAACTGCTGCTTCTTCGGTTCACTTAACTTCTTAGGTATTTCCAAACTCTGTAACGAAGTGTATTTCCTGTGGTCTGTGTTTAACAGGTTCCTCTTCATGTCTGTGTTTGGTCGTGGCAGCCGCGGCGGTCGCTGTAGGAAGTTGTTCGGTCTAAATGGCATTGGCGTGAGTTTTGGCTTCTGTTCGCTCGGCATTCTGTAATACTGGGGTACTGGCTCCAATCTTTGGGGTTTCCGTAGCGTGAGCGCCATCGCCATCTTTGTCGGTCGTGCGAGGCTATCGAAGGCCGTCGTCGAGAACTGGGATCGGCTGCTCTTCCACTCTTCGCGGTCAGACTCGTAGCCGGTCACTGGAATCGAGAAACAAACTGTTAGCATACTTGTTGCATATTTCATGATCGCATACAATATTCACTAAAATAACATCAATAATATTGCCGAGTTCCGGCAGCCCGTAAATAACCAGTCTTCAATAAATTCCGTACTGAGCATAACTGTTTGCTATTAACCAAGGTGGCTCTTTACCAATATTTAACTTAAAACACTTATTTAAACAAGTCGTGCTTAATTTGCAGGTAGGCTGTACAAGATGGACCTTCACTTCCTACATTTAAAAATAAACGAATGTATCGGAGACATAATATTATAATGAGTCCGAATATTAATGAGGCAACTTTAGGCCCATAATTAAATGTTCGAACTGCGTAATTTGTGGGTATGTAAATAAGTCAGAATCAGATGCAAGCGTTACATCAGCTGTTCGTTTCAATTCAGAACACGCACGCGCTTCCGTGCTCCCGCGCATACGAATCGGTTGCGAGTTTCAAGACATGAGTGATGACCTAGCTGATCACATTGAAAGGATGCCGCTGTTTACAGGAAAATGTTTAATTTTGACGTTAATTTAATGAATTATTTATTAGTTCTTACTAAGATAACTCTGATGTTACGAAGATGTTGCTTAGATTTTAGAGATAAGTTTAATAGACTTTACTCAGACGTCGTCTACATACTCTTATGTATTTTCTAACAGACTTCCTTACTTTCTAATCACATCTGTGAGATGAGTGCAAGCTTGGCTCGTGAGACGTGGGTCTCATTAATTAGAGACAAGACAATAAGAATTCTGATTAAGTGCCTACTAATATTTTTTGCTGGATCTAGTTAATCACCTTATAAACTGAATTTATGTTTACGACTTACTACTTGGGCTTTCTGCTCTTGTGCGTGTAAATGGAATCTTTTGTTTAATTTGTTTTCTTTTGTTTTTATCTTTTGTTGTTTTGACTTTGGTGGTAACGATACCTACCAAACTCTTATATTTTAGTCCTATGTTAATAAACTAGCTTTTGCCTGCGGCTTTACCTACGTGGATGTCGGAAAATATCCCACGGGGACGTACTACCAGGATTAAAAGTATCCTATGTGTTAATCCAAATTTTAAACTATCTGTGTGCCCAATTTCATCCGAACTCGTTCTGCCGATTTTGCGCCATTCCGGAATATACGTCCGGATAAAACAGACAACGGCCAAAATTCTAAAAACTAAATTTTCGGCATCAGACTTGCTCCCATGGCTCGTAGTAATTACATATTATCAAAAATATGCAATGTACAGATTTGACTTGGTTACTATTCTAATTGTACTAGTATTTAAATCATTGACTGTTGATATCATCTGAAGAGATGATTGTATGAATCAGATAATTTAAAAGTTAGATCTGCGATAAGATCTGAATTCAAAATGGCAAGGTGATGTTATTATTCTGTAACACAGTTTAATCAATGTTAAACATTATATTGCAGATGAAGAAAGGTACTATAAATTTATTATTCGACATTGTAGAGTACAATTGGACGACAGCAGAAAAACATTGGCCAACACGGAATCAAGGAATAATTGTCAGTTTAAAAACATCATTGCGTTTTTGAAGATTTTTTTGGAGTACTGCAAGGGACTACACTACGTCCGCATCAATCGACCTTCAATTTTACTCGTCACTTAGCATGTAATTAAAATATTAAAAGTTCATTTATTTCGCAAGTTTGCCTTCTGAACTAGACCGGTACACAATGTGGCCTTCGAATCAGCGAGTGAATTTCAATATGGGAGTTGAGATGAGCTTCGAAATTCAATCAGTAGGCTACAACAAAAATTAAAATAACGCCTTGATATTTGGACTGCATTTTTGGAATCTGTGCCGAATTCCTCATTGATATAATTGGTTGGTTTGAATATTGATAGATGTTACATGAATCATACAGTTTTTGTATAGTGTGTTGTGTTGTGACTGATCTGAGCAACACAGGTGTCAAAAAGAAATTGATTTCCGTAATGGTTGAATAATACTGACACAATTGAAAATGTAGGTATATTTAAATAGTGAACAAGGATCAAGTGATAAAAACATCTCTAGAAACGAGCCGTATATTGGTGTAATCAGGTAAAGGGAGTTAAAGAATTGAATAGACAAAGATCTAAACGTTGTACCAACAAAGCTCATAAAAACGTACCGTTATACTGTAAAGGACTACAATTTTATAGCTTTATTCAAGTACCCACATTCTACGCACAGTTTTAGTACACACGACGCCATTTGCGAAACATTTCCAGTAAAAGCTGACCTCGTACAATATGTATAGGCTTTCCATCTTCTTCTTTTCGTATCGACGATACCAGTAGTTCGTAGCCACGTTTATTGCGGCGTCTGAAGCGATCTTCAGATCGTCAAGGGTGAATGGACATTTGGGGCACTCTAACAGATGGGTTATTGTCTGATCAGCGTAGCTATTCACGACTCGATAAGCTTCCGTACCGTATCGAACATCAATCAATTATATTGTGGGAGTCCTCTAAACGCTGTTCACAAGTCCAAAACTCGAAAATTTTATCATGAAGATTAAGTTATAAGTTTGTTGAGTGTGTTTTAGTTATAAGTTTAATGGCTGATTTTTCTATTGCCAGATAACTTTTATTCTAGGTATTGACGTTTGACAGTTTTTGTATGAAATAACTGTCAAAATTTCAAAATTATTCCTCGAATAAAATTATGAATCGACCCTAAATCAAATAGACGACTGCTATTCATCCGACAGCTGTTTGCTTTTTTTCGATACGGTAGCCTGTCGGATGGTTGTGAACAGCTATGCAGGAGCACCGCATTCGCTTTGCTTTTCGTACGCAGAGATCAGCTTAAACTGGTCTATATATAGCTAGGTTGCATGCAGAGGCACTATTCTGTGACTTAAGATATTACAGATGCTAAAGATAAGGAATCGTTAAACGACAAACTATTTATTATATTGAAATAAAACCTTGATTGTGTTGTAACTGAACATGCCCATTATATTGGTACTAGAGACGTTATGCGTTATTAGCAACTTTATCTACAGCCTTAAGGACTTCCTTAGTAAAATTAAAAAAAAAACTTGTGCATTTAAAATTATGGTCTAAAAAGGATTAATCCAGTTAACTAGATCCTTCGGATGTTTTAATCAAAGGATTAAATACAATATAACAGAATTGCAGAAGGGTTATATATAAAGATGATCGCTTTCTGAAGATTTAAAACATTGACAATATTTTAACAACTCTATCTTAATAATTTTATTTTCGTTTTGTTTTTATTTCTGTGTTTGTTTACTAAAAATAGTTTTTAAGAACAATGTTACTAACAATTGGGCCTAGTTGCCATTAATAAACAAATATTTAATTTAATTTAAAAATTTGATTTAGTACTAGAGCAAAATTATTACTGGACTTGTCTTGAACAAAAATTTGAACCGATTACATTATCTAAATCATAATGCTCATAAAAATAGGGAAAATGAAATACGTATATGTAACAAGAGATCAGGGTTACAGTAATAGTATATGTTACATTATCCGACCATGAAGGGCAGGTTCGATTCCCGCGCGTGTCACTTTACTTCTCGCTTCCGTAACTACTGGCAACTGTTGCATGACATTCTGTGTCACTAGAATTATTATATACATACTATTTGTTTCCCGCGACTTTGTTTGAGTTTCAGAAAATCCTAATAGAGTGCATCTTTACAATCTCATCTTTTTCCATCATTTCAAGGTATTTGGGTCAGCGCAGTATATTTCTTTCATTCTGTTTAGTCAGCTGTGACCTTATCATTCACTCCCTTGGCGTCATAATAGCTCTTTCAAAATTCATCCATCTTTTCTTTATTTAATAGCTAAACACTATCTAATCTACGGAGCATACTCAATCAAGATTGTTTTTAATCATCTGTGGTTTAGCTGTAGCATTTGCCCCATTGTAGGTTGTCTACTAGTTAGTTACAGAACTGTTCTATTTGTACCTATTTGAGTTTCTAAACTAATTCTGGCAACAGTGTAGAGCTGTGGATGAATCATTATAGAATTGTTTCACCCCTTTCACTTTCAGGTCAATATGGCCGACTCATTTCTGCCGGCGACATTTTTGGCTGTCAATTTTTAAATTCCCACATCCGTATTTGCATTTTTTTACGCAATGGTTTACGCTGTTTTCTTTTAACTTAATATTCGTCATCTTTTGGTATATCCTGTAGGGATCTTATGATGATATGAAATGGAGAGGAAAACCTTTGTTTACATGGATGATTCTTTTGACTTATGATATCTTATGTTTGAATATATCTCAGGATATTTAACTAACTCATTAACCAGTGTTGGTTGATCAATCTTAAATTCTATCCCCTGCAAACTAAATCTGAATAGGTACGTTTTCTAGTTTGGTAACACCAAAACTTTGCGATTGCTCTTCTGCCTACAAAAAGGCTTTTAGGCAGTCCTGAGTTCAGGTCAGTTATTTAAATATTTACTTCTTAAATGGCGGGGTAAAATTTCTGTTGTTTTCAATGTATCTTCTATTATAATGCGCCCAAACAAGAAGCATATTCAGGTAGTACGTAAGTAATTAAAGTACATTTAAATATTAGCAAAAACAGAGACTCTAAAATTATAGACAGTTGCATGCCTACACGTATTCATTACCTAATGAAACTTGATGATAATTCTCCTATTTCTACTAAAATCCATTCTTTATTGCTATTGCTTCAATTTACCACATTCTCTTTCACAATCAGAACCTTATGTCATACACAATAGGGACTATAATACGATTACTCGTTGCTACCTTTGACATTTGCTGTACCTTTGGCCCATTGTGGTATGGACCAATCAGCAATAAGCGGTTTTGCAAGTACAGGTACATGGATTTTGACAGATCTGAACATACAGACATCAATACGTAATAAAACCAACTGGATGCCTACATATCTACACTAATATCAGAAAGAGGTAAAGTTTGTAAGTTTGGATCCCAATTTATTTGGGGTCGACGCAACATGTCTTTTTCTTCCTTACTTCTCTATTAGTCGTCGAGGGGATTGTGGCTAAGTAATAACAGCCGCACGGGTCGATCGATCAGGTTAAGCTACGCTTGCCGCGGTTGGTCCGTGGATGGGTAACCATCTTTACATACCAAGACTCCTCCGTGTCTCGGAAAGCACGTTAAGCCGTTGATTCCGTCTGTCATTCATACATCTTTGACAGTCGTTACGGGTCGTCAGAAGCCCGAAAGTCTGACAACCAATCTTACCAAGGGGTATCGTATTACCCAGTAACTGGGTTGAGGAGGTCAGATAGGCAGTTGCTCCATGTAAAATACTGGTATTCAGCTGCATCCGGTTAGACTGGAAGCCGACCCCAACATAGTTGGGAAAAGGCTAGGCAGATGATGACTTCTCTATTAATCGTCATCTTGGTAGTCACCCCCCTTTTAATCATATCATCACACAGTCCATCCATCGTTTCTTTGGTGTTTCCCTACTCTTATAGCCATCGACATTCATAAGAAAATTTTTGGGCTGCATGAAGAAGCCTCCTCGTGTAGCGCAGTTTGTTCCGCCAGTTACTCAACTGAACTGAGCGCTCGGCGCATCCTGAACAGTCACACCCAACATCTTATTTGACTGGCCAATTCTTCCCTTGCAGTGGCAGGGCTAACGCCCGCCTGGTTTCCAACCGGAGTCCGGCGCCAAGCAGCCTGCTGTGTTTCGTCGATGCGTGGGAGTTCCATGTGCCTTAGGCATCTTCTGGGGTCGCTCGGCCCATCATAGACCTCATCCATCGCTTTCCATCAGGCGTGATCGAGGTCAAGAGCGGGGCCATACAGCAATGAAAAAAAAATAAGAGGTAATCTCCGAAACTACTGATCCGATTTAAATTTTATTTTTCAATAATACGTAGCTATGCTAATGCCGAGTATATTTTTTGGTATAGTCGGTTTCTACGCGGACGGTTTGCCGCGGATCGAAGCTAGTCATCATATACAAAGAAAATGTTTGATTGTAACTGTAATAGCAATTTGTCAAACATTTACATTTGTAGATTCTTCGGAAGGGTGAGGTTTAACAACTACTTTGTCTCTCGAACTACCACGTTCTATTCGCTTTCAGGCTGTTTTTAGTTTTATTGCAAGGTGTGGTAATGTCTAGACGCCTAGAGCTACTAAAGATAGCGATGTGTTTTGTCAGTTACGGCAGTTCGCGGTGACGAGGTGTTAATTCGTTTAGCGAGAACATAAATGTGTGTTCAATCTTCTCTAGTGTCGTTTTGGGTAATTATGAACTTTGTTGCATTTTCATTTTCGATGACATAAAACATTTCTGTTCTTAATCGTTTCTTTTTGTTTTAATTCCCCAATATTTTTTCCCTTTTATCCGATATTTTTTTGCGCTTTTTCCCGCGACTTTTTGGCCATAGCCAAAAAATCACGGGAATATCGGGGGTTGCCATTATTGCCGGGTACAGATGGGTGATATGAAATATTATGTATTTTTATATCACGAAGCGACGCGCGCTTACTTGTGATAACCAACTGTATAAACACACTGTGATTGTGTGCGTGAAGATGTAAAGACAAGTAAAGCGCGCATCGTTTCGTGAGATAAAAATACTGTAAACAAATGAGCAGTCCTAATTAATATAATGTCATTTGATCTGACTTGTTTTCCATACGTCCCTTTCGGGTAACCACTGAAAATCAGCGCTATGCTGCGGGTCCCCATAGCACAGCATGATGCTGAGTGGAAGCCTTCTTGTCACAGTCATGACGTGCAGCCGTCTACTATCTCTGCTTTGTGCTCGTAATGATAGATACATATTTTGTTTTTATTTTTCCTTTATCATTAGAATTAATTATCTTTTTGTATGCACATGTTTGTGTGACAAATAAGCCTATTTGTCTTTCTTTCTTATGCAACACATAAAATGTAACATAATAACTAGACAAATTTGTTTCATCTTGCGTTACGTTTCACCAATCAGTATCCAGTATTAGGATATCTACTTCTTAACATTTGAGTTGACAGTTGTCCTTTAGTTCTCCACCAACCTCCCACAACTTACGTAGGTACCATTGAGGACTTTTCCGCCTGATCACTTAAAAAATTTTTCGCCTAAATCCTGCGGCGGCGCCAAGCCACGCTCTCTTAAAGTTTTGGTCTATTAGGAAAGCGATAACGCAATTAGTTGCAACCTGCAATGCGCAGTTTAATGACGCACTACGTGTATTCCTTTTGTGAATTTTACGGACAAACTATTTGCCTTGGCGCGCTTATTAGAGAGCGCTTCTATTTTTTAGTGCAAGCAAAATTGAACTTAGTGGTGGTCAGGCGGGAGTGTCCGCGATAGTACCTCTACATTGTTATTCACAGGAACTGCCCCATTAAATGGCTAACTGACAATATCTACAATTTTATAGCCTCTAAATTTCTTAACACCTTAACTGTAAAAGATCCATCATTTTTCCCGATATAATTGGTGTTTGTCTTAACGCAATCCTCTTTTACGAGGCTGCCTTCGTCTGTGGGTTGCACAAACGGTTGGAATTGACGAGCTGCCATCAGTGACACGGATGCGTGTCGGTTACGACTGTTTGCGGTTGTTCCGTGTGTCATACTTGGGTGTTTTAATATCTGTGTGATTTAAGTGAATTTTGTTGTAGACAAGCTTAGACCACAACCTACGACAGGTTTTATTCGATTTACCGATTCTTTTACTACTGAAGCGATAAGTGGGTCTACTGGTAACGCCATCGGAACAAATTAAATGATTGGGTTCTTAAGTCTGATTATTAAAATTCGTTGCCTGTCCATCTTTGGGATATAATGAACGAATCTGAGAGACAGGAAGGCAGTAGGTATATTGGCTGTTACGGGAATGATCGTTTTTGGCTTAAAGTTTAACCATTAAACTGATCAAGAACAAAGCAGATACCAAGTCAGTTAATCCTGGTTCATGCTAATGCTAAAAAAACAAAGGTTTCGTGAATTTATGCTTCATGGAATTATCATAGAGCACAATGACTCATATTCCTATTCTGTTTTTCTGTGCCTAATATGAAACCTTCACAACAAAAACCTCTTTACATAATTCCTACCATATCAACTTAGGGGTTGGGTTAGTTGCATATACGCTGATTGCAAGACTATGATTAGCCACGCTAAGTTCAGGCACGTGACTGTAGCATGCGAGTCTATACGATAAGCCTTATTGGGAAGTAGGGACTGATTATAAGATTACTAAATTATCATTTGCAAAATACCTAGATGTTGCAATGTACTATTGGAGCATGTATTTCCGTATGTAAATGAATGCAAGTTAAAATATGACTCAAGAATGCAAAACACTTGAGAAAATACCACAGAAAAGGTTATCAAATGAGTTAATATTAGCCTACAGGATATGAGAGAGATGATCCATAAGGAATATAAAACTTTCTAGAAAGAAAGAAAGAAAGAAATTGAAATCAAATAGACAGCATCGTCTTCTTGGGACAGAAAGGCTAATCCTAACTAATATTAGAAATGCGAAAGTAAGTTTGTTTGTTACCTTTTCACGCCTAAACCACTGAACCAATCATCCCGAAATGTTGCATATACGTTGTCAGGTGTACAGAAACGCACATAAACCTTTCATCCCGAAAAAAAGTGTTGTTCCCGAGAAAAACAACAATAACGTTATTATGATAATAGATGGCGCCACGTGTATGATGAATTATGACGCGAGCAGAAGCTAGTGACATAATAATGTGAAAATCAACTTTCCCAAAAGGTTGTATGAGTTCACAATTACATCCAGGGTTGACAGACGTTTTCACTTTAAACCACTAACTACACAGAATTATTAGATGATGAGGAAAATCGAGATGAAGCTACATGGCCAATCTAAGAAAAGAAGGTATTAAACTACATATCACAATTCTACTACTAGTTAAAGCCATAATAAGGTTATCCAATAAGGAACCGAACAATTTAGATTAAGAAAAAAACATTGATGTCAATTCTTCTGAATAAAAACGAAAAATATATAGAAATACGTGAACAAATAGCGCAAGATCAAACTTCAATTCCAACGAAATCAATACACGACCAAAATATTTTACGTAAATCTATCTAACATGTTAATTGGGACCAAACAAATATTATTCATAAGCACCCTTATGTATATATTGGCTTATTATAAACAAAGATAATTGTTTAGCCACTGACCTTGAAGAAATATGTAGTGGAGTGGTTTACGTACAAACATATAGTTGCTTAATTTCAATAGTTGAGAACTTTTGAAGACAAATGTAGTGTAAAGATGTTGGCAATATAATACAGAAGCATACTTATTAAAATAACAACAAGGAAAACATTTTGATTGATACATACGAATTTTGTAATGGTAGAGCGTTCGTATTGTTTATGGTCATCGGGAAAGTGATCGATCTTAGTAAATTATTCGTAGATTTTTAAATTGAGAATAGAGATTGCAGAAATAGGCAGGTCGGTGTCAATAGATTTAGATACTTGAAATACATATATGATTTGACTTTGATTTTAACAGCATCTGGAGCAAAGGCCTCCCAAAGAATTTGGTCCAAAAAATTAAAATAATAGTGACTACACTCAAACTCCGATCATTCAGTCCAGTCACTCATCACTGTAGATTCGTTTAGCATACATTCTAAAAAGATCTATAATATTTTCACTAAAATGAAATGCTACTTAGGTATTACTTATTTCGTAACATAAGGACGTCAAACTAATTTGCAATAAACGTGTGTCCGACAGCAATCTAAGCTCTAGCGAATTACTGAGGACACAATAAAGCACGACTAGTTTTCTCACAGCCACAGCTGCGCCGGCGCAGGTTCGTGTCTTTCTCTCATTGTTAACATTCAACGATTCATTATTGCCGAAGACCACTAACTATTGCGAGGAATAATCAAATAGAGTGATTTTATGACGAAACCCTGAATTTTGATAGATATTTTAATGGTTTCTAAGTTTTAGGCATAATGGAAGCTAAAATGAGACTAGTGCTTGGTTAATGCGACCTTCAGACAAGCCTATAACACAATCATGTATTAGCATAATTATGCTTATGTTACTAAACTGCTTAATAATTGGCTAATTGGCGTGTCTAGAGTAAATTCAATAAAGTTTATCCTCGGAAATTATAGATATTACAAATGCGTGTTGTATATTCTCTGCAAGCACTTTATTTGGAACTATTTTTAGTCTTGATCGCTCCTCAAAGATTTGTGCTTCGTTAAACGATTATTCATGACAAAATTCATACCTCTTTTCGAAGATTGGCACATTCTTCAAAATGAAACTTACTACTAACTTTAATTAAATCGAAAATTTCACATATATATACACATTTCCAAAACTGATTGGTTAAATTCAAGGCTTGCATAAATATAGGCTTATTTAGACACCGGATTGCGAAAATAAAGATTCGGAGATCATGTATAAAACCGGCCAAAGCGAGACGGACTCGCACACGAAGGGTTTTGAATTACCTGCCTTAGTAAAAAATACGAGTTTTTCCTTTAATTTTGAACTTTATTTTATTTGTATTATTTTTTGTTATAGCGGCGATAGTAGTACCACACTGTGAAATTTTCAAGTGTCTATACAGGGTGAAATTAAACACATGTGACAAATTGAAATGGGAGATTGTAGTCATTATTATGAACAACTTTTACTATAAGACCAAACCTGAAATCGCGAGAAAAAATCAGCTGTTGCCTACATTCATGTTCGCATATTACGGTACACCCTGTGACAGACGGACGGACAGCGGAGCCATACTAATAGGGTCCCATTTGCACCCTTTACGGAACCCCAAAAAGCACGAGCGTGTTCAAATAATGTTATATAAGTAGTAGTAGGCTTGTTAAAGGCCGACCGCTTAACTGAGATGTTGCCTGAGGTAGCTGCGCGGTGCGGGAGGGGTGATAGTTGTCACAAGTTGACGAATTACTGAGCTCTCCCATCACGTCACCAGACCCCTCCAGCACCGCGCTGCTACCTCAGGCAACATCTCAGTTAAGCGGTCGGCCTATATTATTATTTCCTAAGTCGACAACTTTTCAGTAACTACCTACCGCTTAGCTAAGTCTGTCTGACGGCATAGCATGGTTATTTTTAGAACTCAATATATTCAATGGACGATACCAGTTGAGGCATCGTGACAGCACGTAGCACCCTATATGGAGATTTAGAATACATAATTAGCATTTATAAACATCTGTGTCGTCCCAACTCGAGGTGTTGTAATAGTGACGTCAGTAACTGTTGATAAATTGGTTCCGCCAATCACGGCGCCTGTATTTGATTAGCCCTTCGTGAGTAATTTTAAGTTAGCGCAATGGGCTTTGAGATTTTTACACTTGCGTTCTGGAGAATTTGATGCATGTCTTACAACAGAGCTATCAACAACAACAGTAGTAGCGCTTGCGACCAACAGGGCAGAGTGATCAGTCTGCTGTTAAACTGCCTATGATATTGACCTCTGAGAGACTAGACTCTGCAGTGCTGGGGAGATATGACTAGATGACTCTAGTATCTGCTCACCTACTATGATTTTATTATATAGACATATATAATTTTTTTTGACATTGAGTGATTTTATGATTTTACTAGCTGCGCCCCGCGGTTTCATCCGCATAAGTGTCGATCCCGTGGGAGTATCGGTAACAAAAAGTAGCCTATATGGTAATCCAGAGTGTCAGCTACCTCCATACAAAATTTTATCAAAATTGGTCCAGCGGTTTGAGCTTGAAGAAGTAACAAACATATAAACACACACACCACCAACTTTCGCCTTTATAATATTAGTGTGATATCATTTGAATTTTGAATATTATGAATGATGTTTTGTTTTGATTTTAGTATGTGAAGACGAACTAGCAGAAGATCGAGGGGGGGGGGGTGGTGGAGAGGGGGGGAGGTTCAGGGGTTCAGACCGGAATAACTCTAATTGACTTACATAATTTTAAGGCCTTTCTTTCTAACAAGTATGGGCAATTAGTCTAAGATAAATAATTGCCTAATCGTTCCTATGTTTTCTCTTACTAAAATCATATCAAGATGTGATACTCGTATGGGCCATGGTTATGGGTCATCATTAAAGTCACATTAATTTAGACGATAAAAATAAATCTCCCAGTTTCAACTGAATTTATGATTACTGTACCTTCCTTTATTCCTTTTTTTTTTTGTGGATTGGAAATCATCAAATTATGACCCCTCCCGCTCTGGGTGGAGCGGAAGGGAGTGTCAGACTCTTACTGACTAAAACCCATCCGTGTTCCTTCCTTAGCCCTTTATGTTCCGGGGTAGCGGTAACCCTTTCGGACAATCCCGCACCCCCGGCAGGCTTCGGCCCTGGCAGGCCCTTTCACCTTCCTTTATTCCTGAGGATACTTTGACTACCTATATTGACGAAACTGTAATACGGAAAATAAAGAACTCTGAAAGAAACAACTAATATCTCCAGTGGTCTCATTAAAACATTTAAACGTACGCTTACGACCTATGAACCGGCGCCATTAGTTTTTATCGACAACAACAAAGACTGGGTCGATCGTGATGCGGCTCCTAAACAAACCTACGTGGTACGCAACGCTGTCCAAACGATAGTGCAACGTAATGACTTAAACACTGCCCATACCAAACAGGACTACATAGTCACACGTAGAACTTTGTAATATTGCGCATCTAGGATTTGTGGGGAAGGAGAAGAAAAATAGGGATTGGATGCAAACAAATCATTTGTTTAGCTGTTTTTTGAGCATGTTGGTCTCAGTTGCATTATCTTAAAATCTTTTTAATTTATAGAACTTTCTATGATCGGAACATCAAAATAGGCGATAATAACAGTTGTATCTAAATTAGACTGAAATCTTATATGTGGAATATTAAAACAATGTACATCGGAAAATGCAGGAAGATAACAATGACAGACAGATAACAAAAGGCTGTGTCATTTTCTATCAAGACTCAAGAAGATAAGAAAATCTGCTCGTTCAAAAAATTATGGCAAAAACAACACAAGCCTTAAATGTATCTAGTTTGATAACGCGCAACTGGTAAACCATTTCTATGGACAAAGTGACAACGTCTATAATAAGGTAATTCTGTCCTATTTAGAGACCCACCAGACAATTTGCAACGACTTTATTACATGTTCAAAAGATGAACTCATTGTCAGAGTAACTTTGTCCATACAAATAGTTTACCACAGTGACACAGTCAGAGATGTATGCAAGTGAATGACCGCTTACGCAAACACGATGGGCACAGTGGCCTTGGCTTGTTTACGTTTTAATACAACACAACCACGATTTCTGTAAGTTAGACTGATGAAAGTCGCTGAAACAGCTGATGATGACAAAAATTTAGAGAAGATTTTTCTCGGTAACATAATAACATAACCCGACGCTTTAAATCCTCGAAGGTAAAGCAGAGCTGTGCCTATAGGACACCTACATTTCACCAGTTATGTTAAGTCCCATGTAATAGGGGGCCATATTGCCAACAACAGGTTGAAAACTCCGGGGTGCTTAAAAACCCAATAAAAACTTGCCCGACTTGCGAACAAAGCCCAGGATCTCATGCTCAGAAATAGTACTTACAAACACTAGACCAAAGAAAATGACACAATTTCATATTTCCTACTGTCAAATGAACCAGGAACGTAATCTTGATCCGTTACCCAACTAATCTATCTATCTTTTGCTGTAGGGTGTGAAAGTGGGATATAGGAACCATAGATTTATAATAACGTCCAGATTGAGTGTTCCGTACAAAACGCACCGTTCTTATTGAATGCATTTAGTGATACGCGTGTGCGTTGGTACCGCCCACCGCAAGTGTATTATTATCGTTTCTGCAGTTGTGTGCGTGACGTTTTCTAATACCAGCGCAAAATGATTACCCCAAAATGTGGGAAAATTCGTGTAGTTTTCTTATTCATATTCACTTAGGTAATTATATAGTTATTATATGTGTACAAAATGAAACCCGCCTTTTACATTCATACCGATTGACTCTTATGATAGTTTTTGAAGATTGTTATAATTTTATTTTTAACATGGTTTTCGTAAATTTACATGTGTGAATGAACAAAAAACTTTTAATATCATAGGTACTAATATTATAAATCAGAAACTTTGTGAGTGGTACTGGTTTGAGAATTATCGCTAAACATACGTTAATGTGGGAACATTATAGGCTGATGATGATGATGATGATGATACGTTAATGTAACAAACATACCTAAAATATTGTTTCGCTCCAAATCCGTTTGTTGACTCAATAATATCGTAGTATTAAAAAAGATGGTAAAAGTATTTCATACCCTTGGCAACCATTGATATCATTTTGTTGATAATAATAATGTTGATTTCGTAACATTATACAATATTAAAATATCGCAGCATAAAAAAAGGGTAAAAATATTTCATGCCTTACCTTGGCAATACTCAAATATTATGGCGTCGTTTTGTTTTTATTTTGTTTTCGTAATAATTTCAATGAAATACGTAGAAATTCATCATAAAATTGCAAACTTACCTGTGAAATGTGATGTTCGTATCCTTGTCTTTTTTTGGAGTGTAGTTTTTACACGATTTCACTGCACAAACCGTCATTTTTTCAATTATATTTAACAGCGTTTTCTGACGTACACGCGTTGAACGTCTGTCGCGTAATGGCGGCCTGTGGGCGGGGCTAACGAACGAATACACTATTTTGGTGTCTGTGAATTCGAAGCATTTTGACAGCGCGTACTAGGCATCTGGACGTTATTATAAATCTATGATAGGAACTAATAAAGCCCGTTCTAATCTGTATATCTGTCTGTAATGTTTTCCTCGTA
This sequence comes from Amphipoea oculea, assembly GCA_945859645.1. Taxonomy (NCBI): domain Eukaryota; kingdom Metazoa; phylum Arthropoda; class Insecta; order Lepidoptera; family Noctuidae; genus Amphipoea; species Amphipoea oculea. The sequence goes on from OX243884.1 coordinate 5,133,583, forward strand.
AATATCTTGGAACTTTTAACCAAGATGGTGAAGTCTCCAACAAGGACAATGATTTTAAAATAAGGAAAGAAACGAACTAAGAATGTACTCATTTTACCTTATTTTACGAAACCAGGAAGCAGTTTTGTGGAATAATAAGTTGTAGTGACGAAATTGACTATTGTTTTGCCTTCTTCACCTTTATTTCAATAGTGGATGAACTAATAATAGAGGCTGTAACTCATTAGATATTATAATAAACACCTCATAATATAAATTATCTCTGAATGTTGTGAATACGAAATGATTAACTTCATCTACGTAACTACTGACATCAACATTTCCTAGGACTTATATAACAATATTGGCTACTCTATGTTGTCTATTGATTCCTCTATAATGATGACATGAACTATGGTATTTTCAGACATAAACTATCCGTTCATTTTATGCGGTAACCGCTAGATTGATAGGTTCTATACTTCAGCGACAACACTTATTTACATTATTGTCATCTTCTAGTTTACTTTTTATTTCGGAATATTTATTATAGCGAATACTGCGATTGTAAAGCTGTGCTACATCCGACGATGTTGAATTAGATCCGAACCAAAGTGCACACAACCGAATCGTTATGATACGATCAACGCGTAAAGCTTAAATTGAGATGTTTATAAATGCTCATGATTGAGATAGTAAAAAGAGCTTAGATAAGATTGATGAAATGCTGATTAACTCACCTTTATTACTTGCTGGCCAGATGTTATTCGTCGCGGTCTTTTTATTGTTTTTGTTCTCTCTGAACATGAGAATATCCGGTACCTTGTTCAGTTTATTATCCTTCGGTATTATGTCCGGCGCTCGATCCACGTTTACTCTCACGAATTCACCTTTCAACACTTTTGGTTGATTATCTTTTAATACTGGAGGCTGAGGAGCTTTAGGCTTCTTGTGGAACATTCTCTTCCTGTCTGGCTTTGATGGGATCTCTATATCAGTGTATATTATGCTATCTATTTCACCAGCCTCATTGATATCGTTCCTTATTCCAATCAGACTCATGGGCTGCTCGTATCGATTATTTAAATGATTCTTCTGTTGCACCGATATGTGTGTTACGCCATCGTTATCCGTTGTTTGCATTAAGTCGTAATCATTGCGTCCCTTGTCGAATAAACTATAGTCGTCCATACTATTCTTTCTACTTTTGAAAATTTCATAAGTTTTCTTTTTAGAAAACAAGTTTTCGCTGCTCGAATAGTTGTTCGTGTTTTTCGTCAGTCTGTTCCGCATTTTGAAGTATTTGTATGTGAAGTATATCCTCTTGAAGTCTTGCTCGTTCTCGAACTTGAGCGCGATGGCTTCCTTGTTCAGGTTTTTGGTTATATAAAAGACTAGAGTGTTGTCACAATTGGGGTAGTTTTCAATATTAACACAATTTGAAATGTCATCTATTGAGATGTTTTCACATTTGGTAGGTTTAAGTTCTGTGTAGTCTTTGATTTGTTTTTTGTCTTCATCTGTGATGTCTTCTTTAGTGAGTAGTTGAAGTTGGTCTTTCTCGTTGAAGCCGACAACGATGTTGTAGGCTTGTAGGGAGGTTGGTTTGGAGATGGTCATGATGTCGAGCTGTTGGTTAGTGGTGTGCATCTTCTGCCGCGCGACCATGGCCGCGAAGCCGCCTGTCCGGGCGGTTTTCTTTACGGTCATTGTTCTGCAACAAGAGAAAGAAAGGAATTAGTAAACATCCCTAACCATTCATATCAGGTTTTGTTTTCCTCATATTTCTTATATTTAATGAAAGCAATCATAATAGGTACATCATTGTAATACATTAAAGTTTTATAGTTCAATAAATCTAAGTCTAGATGCGATTAATGTTGACCTTGATTTTCTTCAAACTAAGTGTTTCAACTCAAACGATATACAAAGAATTTATTGCATTCATTTTATGCATTAATATAAAAACTGCAATTAGAAAGCTTTTTTAAATAATAGTTTACTGAAAAAATCCAGCGTCCTTAATGGTCAAAATTCTCATAAAACAATATAAAATGAATCGGTAAAAAACACGAATGCTTCGAATCTAATCGAAGTTCAAATAATGGCGATCAATCATAGCCTACATGATATTTGAAACGATTCCAATTCGATTCTCGTCTTAAACGATTGGCAATCTATTTCGAATCGATTAACTATGAACATTGTTCAAATGTGTTAGCGTTTTCAGTTTTAAAGCAAACGTAATTATGACTTTAACACCTTTGCTTTCACTTGCTTTCTTCAAATCATAGTGGTCTGAAGTGATAGAACTAGCTACTCTAATGGAGCCTCAAAGCTATCAGTAAATTGCACCAAAAAAAAACATATTTCACACGGAATGGTTTCTACAATATGAAGATTAAAGTTATTTGTTTGTCACCCACAGTTTTAATTCGAACTTGAGGTATTATCTCTCCTTTCTATCGAGATGTCATGTAATTCTCTCTATGGTACTAAATCATCAATAATTTTAAAAGTGTGTGTAGCTTTCCTCGCTGCGTTGAAGCAAGTACAGCTTTCAGTTCACTTAGTATCTCATATGTCAACTTGTCAATCTTTTTCTCACTAACTTTTTCATCAATTACGTCTCCAACAGATTATACAACACCATTTTTCCTCATCTCACCTCTTGAAGTTTCATTAAACTCTTAAATGAAACAAGTATGTGCAAGAGAAAGCGTAATAATGTAAAAAAACAATAGTTTGTCGTCAGCGTGCGACATTTTGTGCAAAAACGCTTCCTAGAGATGAGCAATGAATTAGAGAACATAATTATGATGCGGTGGAAGATATAAGCGACGTTACCCAACTGTGGTGTGAAAATAAGGAGGTTATGTAAAGTATTTCAAAGTATGCCTATGTGTCAAGTAGGCAAGGATCTTGTTACGTCTGCGAGTTACCTACTTTCTTTGAGTTGACAAATCTGTGTAAGTATTTATTGATGTTATTAAATTTGTATAAGTAATGGGTATGTAAATATTTTATTTCGTAATATTTTGTGATAAATCAATCATGTCATTGGACAGAGTGTAGAAATTTTAGTTGAACAGCATGAAAGTTTTGAAACAGGGAGTAAATCCGCTTTAGATAGATCTAGTAAAGATTGTTTACTTCACCTAAACTCCGAAGCTATATTACAAGAGCATATTCGCCTCAAAAAATCTCGCTTTGATATCCTAAACATATGATTGAACAATCTAATATAATACATTTAATGTGCCTCTTTTTAAGAACCCCAAATATTCCTATTTTGAGGATTTAAAAATACTAAATAGCCAAGTAACTGCGACCAACTGTGAGAAAAGGCCATACACATAAAAAGAGGCTCAAATGAATAAAAAGCCTGCATCAATACAAGTTTAATAAGTTTAACTCATTAAGATCCGCTAATGAGACACAATTGATTTTCTATTGTTTCGCGACCCATACATAGGACACGCGCGGAGCTTGACCGGTAAAAAAAGTTAAATATTGCCCTCAAGAATTTACATAACCGACTTAAGATGGTTGCCATCAAATATTGCCAAAGCCCAACGATTACAAACGCCAATTAAACAATAGGTACATCATAACCCGATTACCAGCACCATAATCACCCCGCTAATGCCCACATCTTGGGCCATACTTCCAGATGTTTCCACAACAATAGTACCTACCTCTATGAGAGATCACTTTACATAATATCTAGTGCATTTCCGGCTTATAAGAATCCGAGCTATAACCCAAGAAACTGAGTGAACTTTTATAGGTAACCCACTGAAGCGATGGCTTATCTGATTACCGAGGTAACTATTGTTGGTCACAATAATAATTAAAATTATCATCAGCAATGGGGCTTACTTAATCGAGTTTTACTTACAAAAATTGCATGTTTCGTTGTGAAATTGAGTTATGTACGTGTGATTTTGTGGATTTGGCAAACGCATTTTTAAAGTTAGACTATTGGCGTGGGATATAATAGGCAAATTAGATAATTTGAATGATAATTAATTTTACAGAATTAGATTTGTTGTAATGTAAACATCATGATAATCAGCCTATAATGTTTCCACTGCTGGGACACGGGCCTCCTCTCAGTGAGAGGGAGTGGGCCGTAATCCCGCGGGCCCAGTGTGGGTTGGTGGTGGATGTCACATGTCTTCGAATTTTTGGTTCTAGGACATGCCGGTTTCCTCTCGATGTTTTCCTTCACCGTTTTGAGAGCAGTGGTGATGAAATAATTTACACAAAGTAAAGTGCCTGTCTGGGTTGGAACCTACGACCTACAACTCGTAAGTCGTGTCCGTTACCACTGGGCTACCACTGCTCTCAATGTAAACATATTTACTGCTAATGAGGTAAACTAAGTAGGTAGATCAGAATCTCGAGGAAAAACCATATTACAGGAACTTCCTGAGCTAGTCTTTAAGTAACTAAGCTTTTAAATATACCAACATAGTTCAACATACCTAATATAAACAGTGTAGGTATGCAAATACAAGAACGTTATTTAAAACCTTGATTCTTGGCTGTTGCTAAGGCGTCAAACTTCGAGAAAATTGCGACAAAAAAAAATATTTAAGGGTTACTAAGGCAATTCGCACACTGCACCGCATTACGGAGCGGGACGCAGATAACGTGCTCACGCGCGTGATTTTTTTCATACAAATTCGATAACAATGCGCTTCCGTGCGGGGATTTGGCTCCGTTTCACGCACCCCGCTGCGTAATGCGGTGTACTGTACCTCAACAGTTGTATTTCCCGGAAAACAAAATTTTTCGTTGCGTACAAATATGAACAGTAGGCGATGAATTAACATTGATAATGGCTTATTTTACATAACACCGATTTCCTTATTGTAATATGACAAGAGAATGGTGACGCATATTAATTTATAGATTACCGAGACCAGTATGGACCGTAATTGTATTAGACAATATGTACAGTATCGGCCATAAGCTATTAAACAATACTAAATATTATAAGCCATAATCCATCTGGCCAGTTTTTGATGCTGTATGTTGATTTTTGGCAAAAATTACCTTTCTATATCTCTTGACGTCAGTGTCCAAAACAATAAAATTGTGTCAAGGGTAATGAATAATTACTTATTTATATTTTACAAAACTTTGATTGTGATATCATTTTTCTAAATCATTCATCAACTCAGCCTATCGCAATCTACTGCTGGACTTAGGAATCTCCCACGTTGCGCCACATCACCCGATAGTAAAAATATATATTTCGCTACGAAAATGCTACGAAAAAATTTCGTAGCGGCCTACGAATTTATAACCTCATCTGAGTTCAGAAGATCAAACAAACAAGAAGAAAAAAGAGACAAACTGAGAGTGAGTGAGAGAGACTAAGTGTAGCCTCCCAGTCCAGTAATAATGCAACGATTTCAAAATTTCCTAGAATATAAAATTAATTGTAATAATAACGAAGACGCGGAAACAATTTTCACAAAGTATCGTCATCATTGCAGGAGTTCACATGTAGGCATTGTACTGTTTTCACTGCGACAATGCTTTTTCTCATAATTATACAGTTTGATATCACTTCACTATTAAAATACAGAAAGCACCTGTTTGTTTGTCTCTGGCTGTTATTATACGTGATTACTTGTGTAATTTTCGTTCGAAATTAAAGTTTTGTCTAATTTATTTTTATGAAAGTGCATCATATTAGATGATAGAGGGTATTACTACATAATACTATATTTATATTAAAATTACTTCATTATACCGATGCAGTCTTCGATCAAGAATTCTTTATCAAAGACTGCACCAGCAGCTGGCCCTTTTAATAATACTTTTTTCTTTTACTTTCGTATTGAAGGAGATCGTATCTATAGGAATTTGTCACGAAATTCCAAAAAAAGCAATCTGCCAAGCGAACGATTAGGTTTCGAAATTCAAAACATAAATCTATTTTTAAATCGTAACCCACTAGCGCCATTGTAAGTAACATCACTAATTGGATCTACATTACTATAGCAGGGCAGATATTCTCGACATTGTCGGAACATGGCCATTTAAGGTGAGGCTATAAATAGCCCGTCCTTTACACTAGGTCAATGACTATAATAGCCAGAACGTATGTGGAAGTGGCTCTTATCCTTATACATCTCTTCCGAGATATAAAAGGGCAAACAGAGTGGTAGGCCTCGCTAAAAAGAGATGGAATGACCCCTTTAGGGTTGCCACAGCTAATAATATATGGTGATATGGATAAATAAGCCAGCTGTACACCTTGACTTCTAAACAGAAATGGAGCTAATGATCTATATGTCAGTGAGAAATGTTTTATGATGTCTAGGTTTCTATGCAGAGCTAGTTTCTATCGTAATGTTTAGTTGATGACTTCTACTATTTATAACCCGCTTAATGTTGAATTTTCATTATCAAAATATTTAAAAGAGTAACGGTGGAGTTTCTTGCATACGAAAACTACCTTTTGGAAGGGGCGACTAGAATCAACGTTCAAAAGTGCCTTTTATGTGCCTATTTGAAATAAATGCTTTGACTTTGACAAAAAAAACGTTCCGGTGCAGTTGTTTGCCCTGGTGTACCTTGCAGAACAGCTTCCGCTAGTAGGCAATTTGACGCAGTATGCTCGAGACTGTATAATGCAGTTAACAAAACCATCAACATTTACAGCTTAACTAAACGCGAGATTAAACAATAAACTAAGTAATTGGTTGCAAACTTTAGATTATGCTCAAACTGAGATGCTTAGTATAAAAAAGTAAAACATAAAATTTTTGTCGATGTGAAGGTTTTCTCTTTCTTTTTATTTTTTAATTTGTGTTTTTGATAATGTAGATGCTATAATTTATTCCTCATTATATGTTTCAAAATTTAAATTTAATTTATTCACTGTAAAGTGTTGGAAGTCAATTTCTAGGCTACAAGGTTGTGTCTATACAGGTTGAAATTGAACACATGCGACAAATCGAAATGGGAGATTGTACTCATCATTATGAACAACTTTTACTAAGGGACCATACCAGAAATCGAGAAAAAAAAATCAGCTGTTACCTACATTTTGACGAGTTACTCGAACATAAATGTAGGGAACAGCTGATTTTTTTTCGCGAATTCAGGTTTGCTCCCATAGTAAAAGTTGTTCATAATGATGAGTACAATCTCCCATTTCGATTTGTCGCATGTTTTCAATTTCACCCTGTATAAGCCCTGCATCTTAAGAACCATTAACTCCCAAAATACAAGCTTGACTTAGTTTTGGAGTTGGTAGATCATCAATTATGTGCTGCTGTACAACTACCAAAGACCTTATTAAATTGATTAAGTTTTTATTTTTATTGCTGAAGTTTTTGTTGTGTGTACTTTGAGAGCGAAATAAATTTTATTTATTTATTATTTCCTTTATTTCATTATTTACATATAAGTTATATTTTTAAATATTAGGATATAAAAATATATAAAAACATTTAAAAATATAAAAAATAGTAGCCCACCGGTATCGGGAACAGGGTCCAAGCTACCGGCGATCATTTATTATTTCAGTTTATTTATTATTATTATCAGCAGTGATTGGAATAGGCTGAGTATATTTACCTACACTTCGGAGAACAGAGACAGAAAGTGGAGACTTCCTTACGACGACATTTTTTTTCCCGGATTTCGGGAAAAATCTTAAATAAGTTGAAAATAAGCTTTATTTAATATGGGTAAAGGCTATTTTTAACTAAACTTGCGTTTACCAAATTTTCGGGATTTTCACGTAAAATCCCGAAATAAATAGTCTAACTTTGATTCATGTATTCGAATTATATTTACCATCCTTAAATTAACCGTTATATCATACATTACATATAATTGGAATACATGAATTAAAGTTCGACTATTTATTTCGGGATTTTACGTGAAAATCCCGAAAATTTGGTAAACGCAAGTTTAGTTAAAAATAGCCTTTACCCATATTAAATAAAGCTTATTTTCAACTTATTTAAGATTTTTCCCGAAATCCGGGAAAAAAAATGTCGTCGTACGGAAGTCTCCACTTTCTGTTTCTGTTCTCCGAAGTTTAGGTAAATATACTCAGCCTATTCCGATCACTGATTATCAGAAACGAAATTGAAACTACAGGGTAACGTATTGATAAAACCAGGTAAAGTCTCACGTATTTCCAACGAGGTCGCTCTAAACTTTTTGTCTCTAAACAATTTGCGTCCAATTGATTACTTAGACTTTAATTAGACAATCACAATAGAAGGTACATTACATAATTACGCCCCTAATCACAGCTTAACAAAAACTCACTAATAATCTTCGGTTTATCCAAGCGGCACTAACCACAGATTAACAAAAAGTTTATAATGAACGCAACAAAAAAGACGCTGGCAACCCTACCTAGTAAGTGCAAGGACGAGGACAGGTCATGCGGAAGCGATACAGACGCCTGATCGCAATGAACTGTGAAATTAATTCGCAGCTGCTAAGTGCATCGATTTTACGGTATGTAATTAAGTGCATCGGCATGGGATATAATTAAGCGCGTTCTTGAAGATGGTTGGGCATTCTCCTTTAATTGAGCGTGAACTGAACTTCCCTTGATGGGATCCGTTTTGTTAAAAGAGATTATTTATAGAATAATATCTTAGTATGATTAGCTTATCGCATCCAATAAAATGCTATTTTATTCCAATTAAATGTTATAGGGTAGGATTCAAGGATACTAAAGCAATATTGTTATAGCCGCGGGCAACAATTGTATAAAATTTCCTGCAATAAAAATCATTAATTTGCCCGTAGAACGCATTACAGCTTATTGAACGAATCTAAATCCGGCTGTCAAAACAAGAAGGTTTGAAAAAAAAAACCCCAAGCCTATGTGACATAAAAATTGGCGCCAAAACAACATGGCGATACGGCGCGTGACTTTTTTTTAGTACATCATATTGAACACTAAACATGATTATGTTATTTTACAATTAAATATTACGTCACCTACTGCTAATTGCTAAACCATGACGTTTCACTTAAAATTTCACTTTTTGAGTGTGGGATTTTTACCTCACTAAAACCACCCCGGTGATCACCATCAGCACATAGGGGTGGTCCCCGTTCCTCTGAAAAGACCAATTCCGGAACCCCCCGTGCAACGCCTGTAAGACACATCCATGGGGAGACTGTAAAGGTGCCTCCCCTGAGCCTCGCTATGCACGGCAGCACGTGACGACTGTGCCATCTCGTTAGGCCCCAGAGAAGACTCTCTGGAGCCTAACGAGATATGTGATGTCCACGCATATTTACATATTTTTTAGGTGTATAAGTATCCCGTTTTTAATCCATCCAAAGATTGTCTTTAAAAGATCGCTCTTAATGATCGCTCAGAATCGCGGCGATAGTCTCGCCGTGCCATCAAATTTTCGCCGCGATAATATCGCCGTATGGAGACACGTTCTAAGAGAGTGTATAGAAATACGTGGCACGACGATAATATCGCCGCGATTCTCTCGCTCGTGGAGACGCCCCCTTAGCGATAAGACCGCCCATTGTGTCACCCCTTGTAAAGTTTATATATTTATGTCTGTAATTTATATAGTGTACATAATAAAAAGTATTCTATTCTATTCTACAAGAAGGAAAAGCAATTTTGTCAACAGGCATTTTGTGCAAAAAAAAAACTATATTTAAGTACATTAACATTTTTTTTTTTGTAATATTAGGGCAAACCAGTAATTAATATTTAAATGTTATTAGTTTACAATACCGCGGCAGAATAACTTGATTCCAAACTCGCCTTGTTGCATACTACAGTCATTATTTATGAATGCAGAATGATTACTATGCAAAAATATCAAAACGCAGCACTCTGGTCTTAAAGTCTTAATTAAACACGCAACAATCTGATGAGGAAGCAATCTCTTAAGCAATTTGAAGCTAATTGTGTCCAATCTTGTTGTACAATTAAATAGACAAGCACCATCTACATCTAAAATCTTCACAAGAAAGCCAACTTTCTCGATCTTCTCTGGAAACTGAGATATCTCCCTGGGAATAGCACACAATACCCTTATTGTGTAACTAACCAACTTATTTATACAACCACAATTGATTACGTGAACCTTATGTGATGGAGACAAAGCCTGTTTTACGTGGCGTGAAGAGAAGTGATAAGTTTGTTCGTCTGCTGTGTTTGGTGTCACATCGTTAGAGCAATGGCGTATGTGACACTTTTAAGGTTTAATTCCGGTTAAATATAGAATTTGTCACTTAATTACTTAGGAGTAATTAAATATTACTTAATTAAATTATTAACGCAAAAATCAAAGGAAAAATATATCTCACCTGGTTTAGAAAATGTAAATTGTTCGATAAATTAAACGGAATTTGTGCGACTTTTTGTAGGATAAGGAAAATCCCTATTGCCAAATGGTAAATTTAGGATTGCCTAAGCTAAAAGCTGCCAAATTTCTATCTAACATATCTAAAAAACATAAAAAAGCATATTCTGTAAATTGTACACCTACCTCGAACGATGATAATGTATGTAGATGGATTCATTAACAAAAGTGAAAACTTCACCTGTACTGACGAGTTTCTCATTATAAAGATAAGAGGTTATATCTTCTTTCTTATGAACACTCGCGTTATGATTGCATTTCTAGGAAAGGCATCTCACTGCCTTTTCACTGTACAAATGACTAGGGTCCTCGTTTCCTAGTTATTGTCGAGATAAGTTCTAAAAAGCATTCGGAATAGGACCGTTTCGATTTGCTTTTTGAGTATGGAGTTTATATCTAATCATTTGTATGTAGATTATTGATGCGGAAGGTCTGATCAGGAATTGGTTTCATGAAAACATTCTTAAAGATATGTAGGTAATACAAGTATATAATACAAGATGTTCTATATGATGGGTTTGGTTTCCGCACTTAGTCCTTCAAATGGACAAATACAAGATGCTTTGGAAATACGATTGATGATCAGATTATAATGCCTAGATTTACATTCATAAATAAACATGCCTGTGGTGTATATCCCCTAGATTTATTATACGACTACCTTCTGCCCGCGATTTCGTCCGCGTGTTTTTTTTTTCTTTTAACACAATATACATATATCCATTGGCAAACTTGGTCCTTGACTGACATCCAGAAGTCCAAACTCAAGATCTGCCAACGAGCAATGGAGCGCAGTATACTAGGCGTTAAATTAGCAAATCGTGTTCGAAACACAATACTGCGCTCCAAAACAAAGATAATTGATGTGGCTCAAAAACTTAAATGAGACTGGGCAGGACATGTCTGCCGCACGCCGGACAAACTGTGGGCCCAAATAGCGCAGAATTGGTGCCCTGAGACAGTGAGGCGGGGTCGCGGGAGACCGCCGAATGGCGGGACGAGCTGGATATACGTTCCGTCAAAACTGGAAGAAGGACGTGGGTTAATATATCAGTCAGTCATATATCAGCCAATAACACTTTTACAGCCTGGGCATCGCACCCAAGACGTCATGCTCAGCAGTAGCGCTTGCGAACACCAGACCAACAGGCAGTCATTGAATAAAACAAAAAGAGTTATGTCTAGCTGCAAATTGGACCTCATTATTAGGTCAGCTATATTAACTCAGTTTGCAATGACCTTTTATCGGTTACACACTGGGATTTTCAAACGTTAAGAACGCGTGCCCAGTTGCCCACATACATAATGTTTTACATGGATAATAGCTGTAACTATGTTACAATAAGGTGTCTTAGATAAATACCATGGTTATTCTATTCGAGTACATTTGTTTAACACCTGTTTACAACATCTTGCTTGTCATGTTTTCCCAATTACTAAATAATTACATTTAAGCTAAGTAAACATTTCAATACCCTACCTTCACGTCTTCTTTAAAATGACCGAAAATATTGACGAAGTTAGTTAGCCCCTTTGCAAAAGTATTTTTATTGAAATTACTATTTTTATTAATTAATCGTCATCATTATGCCATGTGAGAGATACGTCAGCCGTTATCTCAGAGTTCACTTGCTTCTTACCTTTATTATCATCGTTCACTCGATCCATCGTTTCTTCAATCATCTCTCTTTTTTTTTTAAGTAGGTACTGAATCATTGTTTGCCTAAAAAACGCCGTTAAGCGCAAAGTAATTAAGGATTTATGAAATAAGTTTGGACTTGTTAAAAAACATTAGAAATCAATAGAAAGCGTTAGTCACCTCCGCACATAATTCGGAGATAATTAGCCAATTTCGTTTAAACGCATTACCCACAGTTGCGCCTGCGCATTCCGACTGATTAACGCTAAGGTGGATGCTCACACCGTATCGTAACGCTTGTTTGTAATTAATAATTAATTATGTAAGGTTTTGTAATCAATTACAGATAATACTATCAGGGCCATTCTTCTGTTCTTTTAAATGATTTTGTTCGCCAATTATGCAATGGTTGTCGAAGTGATTAATTAATTAGGTAACAAAAACCTTACGTTTTTTTGTACCTTCCTACCTTGATTTTGTGCCTTTTTATATTATTAAAAAAAAGAAACAATCTTTTAAATTATTTCATATAAGTATTAAAAACTTTTTTATAAAAAAAAAAACAACCGACTTCAAAAAAAACTACAACATGATAGATAACTTTAATTTCGGAACTCGGTGTCGTTGATTCCGCATTTTCGTTTTTTGACACCGACTTCCGAAATTAAAGTTAATTATCATTTTGTAGTGTTTTTTTTAAAGTCGGTTGTTTTTTTTTTTGTAAAAAAGTTTTTATTTTTCACTTTTTAGTTGTAACCTACCCCACAAAAATTCAATTAACACTTGTGCATTGAAGAATTGAAGACACCCACTAGAAGAATCATCAAATTTCACATAGAAATGCCGGACATGCAGTACATTTATGCATATAACTTCGTACATAAGAATAATTACCTAATGTATTATATTTTAAAACCTTCCTGAAAGTATGTAGATCACATTAGTAAAAGAATTATCGAAATTGGTTCATTAGTTTTTGAGAAAACCGCGGACATACAAACATACATACGGGTCGAATACAGAACCTCCTCTTTTGAAGTCGATTAAAAAGAACATTAAATCTAAAAAAATCATAAAAATAACTTGAGAGTCTTCAAAGGCTAGCTACAACCCTATGGTTGTGATTTAAGCAATAACTACAAAAGAAGATGCTACTCGATAGTAGAAGATTTGAAAACTATGATTTCACAGATAACAACATACCTAACACCGATAAAAAGTGTGATAAATTGATAACACACGTAAAGTTACGCCACGGTGTGACAGACGCCTGCACCGGCGTCGCAGACGCGGCAAGTTCTTCTACTTTTACTTTATATCATGTCGAGAAAGTAGTGGGTGATAAACGTTCACGCGGCACCCATGTTTCATACACACGTATCACACATATTTACAACTCTATAATAATAAACTTAAAGTTCAAAATTAATCGACAATGATTGTTGTCTGCTGTCCCTTATAATTACGATCATAGATACATCGGACGGTAGTTTGTGAGAAGATTAATGGAATTGGAAATTGATGGCAATGCGCAAGTTGGACATTTATTATCTCGTCATTATGTAAGTATCGAATAAACAAATAGGTGCACGGTGGCTGGCCAGTAACCACCGCGGAGTTAACAACCAGTCTGATTATTTAATGGATGGTTATTTGTCTGTTGTGTAAACTCGTTGTGGAATTCATGAGATTTCCACCGGTTCTCATAAAATAATTTTCAATATAACTTTCATTGGCCCCTTTTGAAGTGAACACACGTCAAACGAATGGTGTCGATTGAAATACTTTTGGCGCGCGGCCAAAATCGGAACTAACGCCGCCATCTTGTATTTTCAAAACATTTCAACCTGTCAATTGCAGAAATGTTTACAAACAGCGCCCCTCTGTCAACGTCATTCGAGCGCCAAAAGATCCGGTATATAAACTGCAGCTTCTTCAAATGAATCTTTCTTCAAATAATGTATTTATTGTTTAATAAACAAAGCTACCAGGAAGCCAGGCATACAATAATGCTGACTAGCCACTTGCGTGAGATTGCGCGCGCAGCCGCTCCCACGGGCACCAGATGCCCGCGTCCGATGTTACACAATTATTTACGATGCAACCCGAACGGAATGCACTTGCTTGTTTATTGGCAGATTTGAATTTAGAATTCTATTTATTGGTTAAGTTCAAACGGGTCAGATGGTGAAAACATATTGAAAATTATGCAACGGCTAATGACGTGTAAATCTGCGGGTACTTTAATATACGATGGACATTTTCCCTCTAGGAATAAACTGAAGTGTGTATAAACTCGACATAAAGCCTCTTTTTATCGACGGTAAACGTTACAACACGTCAAGTAGGTCATAAATAATTAATTAAAAACCAATCAATATGCATAAAAGGATGTGCTTTCGAATAAATTATTCAATAATTTGCATTTAGGAAGGTGGACAGTTACATAATAAATAATAATGTACGTAACACTTATCAGTCCGCCACCAAACGTATGATATAACAAAAATAATTATTGTCAATCAATGTTATCTAAGACAAATAATAACTTAGCTATTTTTGCGCTAAGCAATTATCAGGTTTTAATGGATTATTAGAAGCATTCATTTCGTAATCTAGGTTGAATCTCAATTTATTAACACGCAAGTTAGATAATTTAATCAAAACATATCGTACATCGTAATTATAGAAGAATTTTGATCTTTAGATTTAAAGTTGTGGAAACCATAACGTAACACCACGCTTTGTTTCTCCAAAGGTATGGGCAGAGGTATACCTTGTTTTTCCGAGCGCATATAACCCAAATCTCTTCAAAGTGAGAGTGAACAGGCTTCTTCTGGGTAAGCTCGCTCCATCGTCGACTTTGTCTCTGTCACCTTTGAACTAGACTAGAGTCAAGAGCAAGTCCATTAAAAAAAAAAAGACCTATTGTAGTACCCCCACATTTCGCCACTTATGTTTAAGTCTCATTTAATAGGGGGCGAGCATATTGCCATCAACCAGGTACGAATCTAGAATCCGGGCTGCTACTGAGAAATTCCAGATGGAAAAATCCAATAAAACCTTTGCCCGACCTGGGATCCGAACCCAGGACCTCATGCTTCCGACCAGTAAGCGCTACTGCTGAGCTACTCCAACGAAGCAGCCCTGATGAAGTATTCATAAAATAACGCATCTTTCAAGCGTGTCCATCTCACGTTATGTGATACCTACAGTTTAAATATATATGTAGTATTTAAAAAAAATTGTCTTTTAAATCTCACAAATTAATTTTTAAATCTTTAGCGTACTAATTAAAAACTTTGTCTTCTGTATGTGTTGTGTGTGTGTGTTCGAACAAAAGAGTTTTTATGCTAAAATGGAAAACCTGTACCTATAATACTTATACACACTATAGATAATTTACCTGACTGAAAAGAATAAACTACAAAAAACTAACTTCCTTAACTTTCAAAGATATTTAGGTATCTAGGCACAAGCTCATTATTTATCATAATATTCTATAAATAGTGTTAAACAAAGTAATTTTTCGACTCTCTGTGTGACCGCGTTGTTCTTGTAGACTATGCAACAGATTTTGATGCAGTTCGAACAATCATTCATAGAACTTATTCCAGAAGATAATTAAGTGTAAAAAAAAAAATACTATGAAACCTAAAGATATCAAAGTCAAAGTCAAAACGTTTATTGCGAACTAAGTGTACAATGTTGGTGTTATGTGAGTAGGTACTTATGACTTAGCAGCCTTTTATAAGCATTGCAATTATCATTCGCCTGCCCTTATCATCATAAAACATGCATTAAACATTATTATTAATTAATTATTATCTTTTATATTAGTACAGATTAAATTGAGAAATTAGTCATGCCAAAATCGCGATGTTTTGTCAAATCTTATACTCGTACCACTATGTATCCATACTAATATTATAAATTCGAAAGTAACTCTGTCTGTCTGTATTTACCTTTTCACGCCTAAACCGCTGAACCGATTAAGATGAAATTTGGTATAGAGATAGCTTGAGTCCCGGGAAAGGACATAAAAAAGTGACTAGAGAGTCACTGTATAAGTATATTATTATATCAAACAACAGATTTTTCTTGTTAAAATATAAAAAGTGGAACAAAGCGTGACATTGAGATGCTAATCCGCGGTAAGTGAGTGAATTTTATACAAACAGAAAGTAAAAATTTTAAAATAAAACTTTCTGCCCGGTGGGCTAATTTCCAAAAAAGCGGCTAAGATTCTCTATGTTAAAAGTAAGTTATACGTTTACAGGTATAAATGTAAGTGTTTAGACTAAGACCGAAAAAACGTCTTTACATTAAATGTACGAGAGCAGGGGGTGGCTGTGGAGCTGTGTAAAACTATGATCTGAAATACCTTCGTGCCAGCGACACGAAGAAGAAGATTCAATAGTTATCTGGAATTGTCTTTATGACCGCTTCAATATTACACATAAAATTAAATTATTACTTATGTACCTACACATACTATTAGTACTACTACTATTACTTAGGTTACATCACACTAATATTATAAAGGCGAAAGTTAGTGAGTGTGTGTGTTTATATGTTTGTTACTTCTTCACGCTCAAACGGCTGGACCAATATTGATAAAATTTTGTATGGAAGTAGCTGACACCCTGGATTAACATGTAGGCTACTTTTTGTCCCGACATTCCCACGGGATCGACACTTATGCGGGTGAAACCGCGGAGCGCAGCTAGCTAGGTATATTTTTCAAAACGGGCTAAAACAATTTACCATTATGAACAATGAAAGCCCCAGAAAACACTTGCTCTTCACAGACTCCAACTAAACCGTCCACTAGTACCACTTGAAGTAATTTTTATTCAATTCCATACACAAGGACTTGAATCATAAAACACCTGCTAACCTGCCTCTTGTGCCCCAAAAATGCAGCCAGCGACCTTTGCGCTGCCACCGAGGATGCCGTGGAAGAGGTGAACTTACGGGCCCACAAAATTTAATAAACTGTCGCGCCATCGACTCGAATATTAAAACAATTTCCTAATGATCGAATGAGTTAACCTTCGCTTGATCTTACAATATCAATAACACAACACATCATAAATAACACATTGACAATTCGATGAGTGAGTGAGCATCGGAACACATCACGATATGCCAACATTAGCCACACGACTTCATGGATAGGTACAAATTATTGTGAACATGTATTAGACGTAGTCTTTGGTGTAAATGCTTCATTACCATCCTCTATAGGTAAATGACAACAAAATTATTGTCACTGCTTTCGGTGTAAATGGGAAAGAACATATAAACTGAAACAGTTTTATGTTAAGTATTGGATGACAAGCAATTATGGCCCATGAAGGTAGAAGGGATTTGGGAGGCCTATATCCAGCAGTGGACCAGTGGTCTTTCGGCTGAAATGATGATGATGAAGGTAGAACTGCAAGGCATCTACAGCGCCACATTCGAACTAGAAAGATGGGTTGCCAACCCATAGGCAAAGATGTAACGTCTCATGCGCCTGGGTGTCTTACATTTATATGTAGATTCGGATTATTTATATAGATAGATAAACCATTTATTTAATGCACACTAAAAAATAAATAACACAAAACACAATTAAATGTTAACAATTTACACGACTACGAGTATAAAGAAAATACAAGGTGCCAATATACAAAAAAAACATATTTTAAAGAATTTTGCCTGTAATATGGATTAAGTGATTATTTCTTTAACTTTTACTGCAATAGTCTCTAAGCCATCACATCACCAATAACTTCTGGGAGTTCTTGTCTATGATAATGAAGCAGCAGCTGCATATTATAAAGGGCTTTTAATGTAGCTATTAATTCTTTTGTGACACCTATGTGACATCATACCGCAATCATCAAAATATCCTGCTGAATTACTGTCAAATTACTCATTTGGCCTTCTTGTTGTGTTGACTCCACAAAGATAAGCGTGACCGCACATACTCGTAAAGGAAAACATATTCAAGACTCATTACTTAAGCACCTGTATTCTAAAGCTCCAAGGATTGCTAATAAAACTCAAAGCTGCAATCTAACTATCAGCGCTAATGTCCAAGAACCACGACCAATGGTAGCGATGCGGCCAATAAATCACTGGACATCTTAAAATGTAAATAAACGGCATGCGATTACTTCACTGTCCTGTTCCCGCTACACGATAACCGTAAGTGAATGATAGATACGCTCGAGGAAGTGTCAAGGCGTAGGCAAATGAGAAATATGTATAAAATGGCGCCTTCACAGCTACGTGTGGTCCCGGCTCCCACAGGTGCGGCTAATGCCGTGATAAGGCGCGTTTTTGTACGCAAATGCGCGGGAGACGCTGATGTGACGTAATGCGAAGATGATTTTGACATTTCACGGCGATGGGGAAGTGATGGTTTAACTGATTGTCTGTAAACTTGGGAATGTTGGCGAGGAATGCGGAGGAGTTTATGACCCTGCAAGTAACTGTCGATTTTGCACGCTCATCAGAGTACTTTAGTACCTGCTTAAAACGGTGGTTATTACAAGATGGGTCGCGATCCTCAGCACTGAGGGACCTAGATTAAAGAACAAGATATGCTCCGAAATCTTATGTACTACCCATATTGGCAGATGCAACATGAAGCACGATTTCTGGTCAATGGGGTCAGAATAAATGTATACTTCAAAATAATAAAAGTTTGATGATGCACTTCCTGATTCAGAATTGGAAACTAATCCGAACACATCCGAACGTTTCTTACATAATACAAATACAAGTTTTTATGATTCAATATACAATTCAACTACTTAAATGATGCTACGGATTGCATAATCAATTCGAAAAATGAGATGTAGGTATAATTGAGGATATAAAAATAAAATCGTAATTGGTCAAATGTAGCGCCGCCGGGGCGATGCAAAGACGATACAGCTGTAAGGTTTAAAGGTGAGTGCACATTGCAGAATTAACTTGTAGCAGATCATGGAGCCGTTCTAAAGCATCGCCCAAACGACGAACTCAAGAATAACTTGTACGACTTTATTTGTTTTTATACCTACAACATAAATATGGATTTGGATTTGGTCTGTTAATGAACAATGTTACTAACATTAGTTTCTAAGCGTTACTAACAACAATATGAATCATTTGTGTTCGATTTAAATAAATAATAATAATAAATAAAATTAAAAAAATAAAATTTGAGCGAATTTGTGTATCTTTTCATCTAGCAAAGAGACGAAGCGCGGCCAAAAAGTATTTCGAGGAGTCGGGGTGGAACTGTGGAATGCAACAAATAAAGTAATTTTACAAGAAGTCATGTGGTCATGCGCATTTCGTCGAACACATCGTCAAGGATTCGTAATATTGGAACATGGCAATATTTTTTTACGGGGAATCAGACGTTGCCATAAATATTGTCTTGTCCAGGAAAAAAACCTATATAATATACAAAATTCAAAGTCCTGGCTGACTGATATATCAACGCACAGCCTAAACCGCTGGTCCTAGAGACATGAAATTTAAAGGTTGTGTTCTTTGTGAAGAGTAGGTATCCACTGAGAAAGGGTTTTTCTAAATTCCACCCCTAAGAGGGTGAATGGAGGGGGAGGGTGACATTTCACGCGGACGAAGTCGCGGGCAGAAGCTAATAAATTATAAAGGCTATCAAAAGAAAAACAAAAAAAGAGCTTTTATGCTTAAATTGTATCATTTGTAAGTACGTTACATTACATGTAAAACGTGTATGCACACCTAAAAGTTATATAATGTGAAGAGCTTTGATATTTCATCGTGAACATTAGGAAGTAAAGTTCAGTGATGTGGACGTGGGAAAGTGCTGAATTCCGATGTTACGCAGTTAGCACTCGAGATGAGAGCTTTCAAAGATAGGAACGTCGTCAACATGCAAGGAATGGACATTCTTGTGGAATGCAACTCTACCTTTTTAAATTGTCTTTGTATGAGACGTCTTTTGTGTCTCTGAAATTAAGCAAATCCTTGTAGGTGTCTAATCTTCCTGTTTCGCGTCATTTATGCTTTTATTAAGCTTAATATTTAATACATACTATTTCTTAAGAATGGAAGCAAATTCGATATCGGGCGTAGAGATTTGGGATTTAGAGCTCAATACTATTCAATAAGTTAAGTTATGGTAAAGTGCGCTAGTCCTTACAACAACGATACCTTGATCCTTTGTTAAATTACACAATTACTATAAATTCTCAACATCCACAATGCCATCATTTAGTTTAACGGCAACCATCTTTTAATTATACAGGCCAGTAACAATATATACCTCAATATACAACCATACAATTCTCGCTCATTTCAGTATTACGAGAAAAGTCTTTGATATTGAAAGGCACGCAAATCTACTTCAATGCGTGCCGGTCTGCGGGACTATTGTAAATGACAGTAACGGATAATGCGAATGAATGGGCAAACTGCATCACAGATTAGCCATGGCGAATTAATGACGTAATCAATTAAAAAGGTCGCCGACACCGTGACAAATCGCGAAGAATCAGTACCTAACTAACAATGTTTATGATTTCTCGCCGCTTATTGGAGTTGTTAACGTTTTCAACACAATAGAGGAAGTAATTGGAACGTACTATGCTTAACTGTCAGCAGTTCTATGCAATCGTGCACAGACTAATCATTGGTTTTCAGCCACAAGACGGTCAACGACTGTTGCAAAAAATGTTAATATTGACAGCAGACAATAGGACGATGTGACAGCAAAAAGTTCTTATTGTTTACGGATGAGAATGTTATCATCGTTACAACAAAATTGCCACATGAAGTTGGTCAAGGTATTGGCTTGAAGTTTACTAACACAGTAGACACGATAACGAACACGTTTTGTAAGTTTTCCATTTTCAAAATCGATTGGCTAGACGTGTTGCAGTAACCTAGTCAGATAAAGAACCGTGTCTTGTTGCTTAAAACCTGAGATCTAGAAATAGTTTCGAACGTTTTACGGGTATAAAATATTATTCAGGTATAGAAAACTGAATGTTATCAATGAAAACGTGACCAATACTTGGCCATTTGCAGAAAAAAACACAAATAAACATTTGAAAATAGAATTGCCTAAGCTGCAATCAGCAAGCATGCGCTTTACTTTGGCACAATGGTCTGATTTCTTTGCCTCTTTTCGCGTTCCCGCGCACAAATAGATGATAAAGATTACTTTTTTTTTAACGGTACAACTATGGCGCGTACAATAAGATGAAAATGAAAGTTTCGATTAGTTTTTGCTATAGTTCACTTTCGTTGGGTGCCACAGACATAATAGGCAGATGATAATGAGAAGGCGGTACTGTTATTATGATTGCCCGCCATGTGATATATCGAGGAACTGATTTGATGACTCATTGAAATTGTAAAGGGTCTTTCAAATAGGGCGGGTCGATGTTGTCAGTTTGTGGCGGCCGTGTTGTTTTGGCGGCATCTGTCAAATGCGTTGTTATTTCTTCAGTTACTGATGCCAAATCACCATGGCAAGTTACACGATTGAGCAGCACGTCCAAATGATAAAACTTTATTATCAAAATGAGTGTTCGTTAGTGCAAACGTTGCGCGCATTACGTCCATTTTACGGCAGAGGCGGTGGGCGTGCGATTTGACCCCGCTAGACTTTTTCTTGTGGGGTTTTCTCAAGTCGCAGGTCTATGCCAATAATCCGCAATCAACGGATGCCCTGAAAGTCAACATAACGCAGGCCATCGATCAGATTCAGCCGGATCTATGCAGTAGAGTAATTGAAAATTGGACCTCTCGGATCCGTGCCACCGTTCAAAGCTGCGGTGGAAATTTAAACGATGTCATATTTCATAAATAATGGCATAAATGGGCCTTTACAATAAAAAAATAATTTATTTAATATCTCACATACAGCTTGTTTTATTTAATTTCAACATCGACCCGTCCTTGTTGAAAGACCCTTTAGATCCACAATGATTGGCTCGGAGAAAATATAGAAAATAATATACAGTGTCACGACAACAATGATTTCATTAGTAGCACCCATAGATATATGAAAAAAATTCTATGAAAGCTATTACCTTTTGGCAATTCATCAAGGATCTATTCAATTAATTAATTTAGTAACAATTCACATTGGGTTCGCATATAATCCAGCATGAAACTTCTCGATTTTTCAATCACTAAACTCAAAACTAATATTTTATGTAATAAATAACAATAACTAAAATATGTCATTAGTTTAGTACCTGCCTACTGCTTTTTGCATACCTACAAGTCCTACGACTGCTTTTTGCATACAGACATTGTATCATCATGTCATGATGTCATCTCAACCCAAAGACATTATCTCTTTGTCTCAACCAAAAGTTAGATTTTTTTAGGCTATACTAAAAAAAAAAAACAACTTTTAAAAAACCACTGCTGAGTAAAACCTCCTCCAAATCCTTCCAGGATTTCTTTTCTCTTGAAAGTTAGTATATTATGCTCAAAATATAATCATTATTCAGCCAACAAAACAAGGAACTTACCTTGATTTTTCCAAACGTCACATGAACGGCATGAACCGTAAATATTATTTACCTCGATATTCAACAGATGCAGCTGACCCAAACAGGCACGAACAATAGACCACAGACAATCAATACTTACAACAATTTGCTATAAAATAGAATGATTCACGTTGCATTGTTTATGCACGGTGCGTCAATCATATGAGGAATTCAAGGGCACGATGACAACTTATTCGATGCAATATGTTCAAAATATAATAAAACATAGAACTTTACCATAAATATAAATTGGCGGGAAATAAACTGCTCTAGCTTTAAATTACGTAGTATGACATGATGATGATCCAAATAGGGTTGTTGTACTCCTTGGTGGAATTACGAAGTCTTGTATGTATGCATAGGTACCTATATATACAGGGTTATTGGAAAACACCAACAACCTCTTAAGAGGTCATTGTACTCATCATTATGGACAACTTTTACTATGGGACCAAACCTGAAATCCGGTTAAAAAAAATCAGCTGTTCCATACATTTATGTTCGTATAACTCGTCAAAATGTAGGGAACAGCTGATTTTTTTTCGCGATTTTATGTTTGGTCCTTCAATAAAAGTTGTTCATAATGATGAGTACAATGACCTCCTAAGAGGTTGTTGGTGTTTTTCCAATAACCCTGTATAATTATATATACATAAGACCAGGTTAGGCAGGGGTGTACTGTGGAGACTAGCTGTAAAGCAAGGCTGGCTGGAAAGGCACACCTCTTTACAAGACTGGCTGGTTATATTTTAAAGTATGTTCCATTCGATCATTCAAGCGAGTGTCAAATATTCTGTTAGGGTTTTTTCTATTTAGTCTTAAACTTGCCGTTGTACGATAAGCTTCAAATGCTATACAAAGCTTAACGTGTTTTAATTATTTGTCGACAGCACGTCTGTTGCTACGACCCCCGTAGCTTAGTGCTACAGTACCTATGCCTGTATAAGACACTCATTTACCAGTTATGTTTAAGTCTCATGTAAAAAGGGGCCAGTTTATTGACATCAACCGGGCACAATTCCAGACTCCAGCTACTGAGAAGACCCTGACGAAAAATCCCAATAACACTGCTCAACCTAGGAATCAAACCTAGGGCCTCATACTCGGCAGTAGCATTTGCGACCGCTAGACCAACGAAGCAGCCAGATACTCGAACATCACAGATATTATTATACTAGCAGCGCCCCGCGATTTCACCCGCATATGTTTCGATCCCGTGGGAATATCGGGATTCAATAGTAGTATCAATATTAACCTAATCTTTGTTCTTGTATTGAAATTTTTATTTGTGTACCTACCTGATATTTGCGCGCTCCACGTGGCAGAATGTGATGAGACCATTTATTAATTTAAGACCATGTAATGTACCATGTTCGGACAAATAAATGAATTTGATTTGATTTGATTAAAACTAACTGAGGTCCTTTCCCGGGACTCAAACTATTTTTATACCAAATTTCATCTAAATCGGTTCAGCGGCTTAAGCGTGAGGAGGTAACAAATAGACAGGCAGACAGACACACTTTCGCATTTATAATATTATTATAGTATGGATTCGGAGACGGGTCTTTTCTGTTATGTAAAATATACCAACCATTCTTAACCTGACTTTGAGAGTTATCTATCGATTTCCATTAAGCATAAAGTTACGATATATAAATTCACCTGTAGTTATAAAAGCTTACCTATTCAAAGAGCACCTTTCTATGTAACCGTTGATTAAAATTCTCCGTGCGTTTAACTAAATTGCACTATTATGTAAAATGTTGGAGAAGACAAGTATGATTGAAATATTCATCAAGAGGACTGTTAAACGTTGAAGTATAGCTACTTTCCTGTAAGTCTAGTGTTAGGTATATTGTCAAGGCTTGGGGCTCATCCGCACATATCGACAAAAACTAATCTACTGGAACATTCGACAAAGATTGCCATGCATTACAATAGTACATTATGATACATGTGTGCTATGTTGATCATTAAGCTCGAGGCGGCGATAAGGAAGCCGAGAGTATAATGATGAATGCACACGCGTTTCATACGACGTTTTTCAACACACTTGCGAGGAAAAAAACAGACTTTTATTGAAAAATATTAGGTAACTTGTATGGATAATGGCGGGCCGGGTTTGTGTTTCCGCGCGCCGCGCTAGCGTGCGCGCGCAGGTTTACCCATAGAGTAAGTAATGGTCATTCCTGTACCTGCGCGCGCATTGCTAGCGCGGCGCGCGTTTATTTACTAGGTACAGACAAAACCGATAAACAGCCTATAGAAAAAATATAATAAACACAAAATAATGTTCAGATTGATCGTAGTGTTGTCGTATGTCAAATTGTAGTTTAGTTAGTATGGAATTAGAAAGTACTATTGGCATAGAGAAATATACATTAATTCAGTGAGAATCCGCAATAATAGAATGCCAGTGGTCTTTTCCGTTTGGTTCTGGGAGAGACGACGGACAATTATAAGGAGCATCCAGACAGAGCCAGACATGCGCCGCAAGTGCTTTTTTTGTATGTTAGATGCCTCAGCCTGAGGTAACAGCACATATAAAAAAAATCATTTGCGGCGCATGCCTCGCTCTGTCTGGATGCACCCTAAGGTGAATGCGCAGTGGTAGACCGCGAAATTTAAATTTTCTTCAGTTTTTTGCAATTCGCAGGTCAATATCAGAAATCATAACAAACGTGTCACCGCACTACGAGGGTCATTATCCATTATCTGTAGTGTGTCTGTTCTGTGCGCCTAGTACACGCACATCACGCCGCCGCGCGCCAGTGCAGCGCCGTGATGTCGAAATAAAAAAATATTAAGCATTTTCAAAGTTAATACTTTCGAGCTGAAATTTTGTACAGAGATTCTAGACCAGATACACTCTTCAACCCGTTTGTATTGATATACCCTTTCTGTAACACCCTGTATTGACAATTTAAGTTGATCGATTTCTCTCTCTGTAGGCTTTTTAATTATGAAAAGAAAAGTAAGTTATATAAAAAAACCCGTAACAGTTTGTCGCTGTAGGTGGCCAAATCTTCCCAGATGAAAGATAATGATAATGAATGTATCTCCAACAAGACAATATGACGTTAGTTGATTTAATTACGAGTGTGTAAATGGAAGAAAGTGTGAGACGCTAATATACAATCTAATAACATTAATGTAAACGTATCGTGTGAACTCGCCTTACAATACAGCTTAGCTTTTTTAAATGTCAGCTAATGTTATACAGCCATACAATCATTATCGTCACGATAGTGGAGAATCAATCATTTCAAGATGGTATATTACGTAATGTATAAAAACACATATCATCACGCCTGAATTCCCCGTAAGGTTAGGCAGAGTTGTACAGACGCCAGCACATCAAACTACTCGAAACTGTCTAATTTTCCCAATCAAAATTGAACCTTATGTTGTAGCGATAAAATTGAAAATCTATTGAAGAAATTTGACAGATTGTAGAAGCTTGATGTGCTGGTGTCTGTGCTATCTGATTGGAAGGTTGTCAATGTCAGAATTATCAGACTGTGCGGCTGTAGGTTGTCCAGTGCATAGGAGACGGAAATATGTATATATTTTTGCTGCATCGGGGCTGTGCAAGGGCTCACTGATATAGCACGCCAACTGCTAAGATCATTGTTTATCTTGTGTTTTATGCTCGCATGTCACATACATAACCTAATATTGCGTCTGTCATTGTGACACGCAGGTCTTTGCAAACTCTTTGCCTGTAAACCGCTGCGATGTGTTGAGCGTCCCTATACCCGCTCCTTCACCGTTCCTTGGGGAATGAAGCTGGACTCATGCGCACCCTATCGCGCCTTCCAAGGTTCTACGTCCAGGATGAGGGCAGGGCCTCTATAATCGCTGCACGCGTAGTTGAACTGCGCGCTGCATTCATAGCTTAACTGTGTGCTGCACACACAACTGGTCTGCGCGCTACTGTGGCGGTACCGGTTGCCTGCACCTGCCGCTGTCTGCGGCCTGCCGAGGGCCTGACCGGCCTTCTGAACCCGTGCTGGCAAGCCCATCTTCCCGGTGTCCAAGCTTCTGCGTCCCGGAGAGCCAAGGACGGTACCTTTCCCAATTTACACGTGCTAGTGCTCAGCACGATTAGTGTGTCCTTACCCGCGACCTAGTCTACTACTACGTAAACCTACTATGAGAATTATACGTATGAACCTTGCTTGTGTGTTTCTTTTATCTAACTTATCAGTTAACGGCCTGCGCAGCCTAGGTACCTGCAAAGCCCTAGCCGTTACACCGGGAATCATACACAAGACCTCACGCTAAGCAATAGCGCTTGCGACCTCTAGCTAGACCAACGAGGTATAAAAAAGTAAAGACGAATTAGATTTTTAAATCTACAAAGAAAAGTAATACCTATCCGATAAAGATCGCAAGCATTGCAATGCTGGCTGGTAATAAAATGTTTCACAAACAAACGACGAATTAATTGAATTCAAATACAGAACACTAAAGTCTGAACTAGATTGGCATTTGTTTTACAATGTAATGACTGTGTTGGTAACACTTCATGGCAGACAAATTGTTGTGTCGCTGTAATAGACGGTAATTAGAACATTGGAATAATTGAATGCAGTGGAAGCACTGGCGCTAGCTAGTGGCTACTTACGATACGACCGGGCGACCGAATAATCATGGCCCGCCTGAACATAGGCTCTCCGAACTTTCTCGCATGCTCTCTCACTCACACTCGCCACATGTCACCATAATAATGTGTTTTGCGCACCCTTCTGCACAAAGTTCGGACCGGCCACGATTCTTCGGCCATATTGTATACAGTTTGCTTACCTACGTGGCGTGAGTTGACGCATTGCATGTTGCACGAATTAAACAATTCCGAAAATCGCAATTTCACACAAATATTTTAATTAATTGCGAAAACTTGAAATTTCTAAGTATCGCTTATTCGTTGCTACTGCTTAAAGACTATGTAATCTGAGATCACGAGGAAATCATTTAACAAAAGGTTGTTCTGATCAAAATTCGAGTGATAATTGAATAACAATCAATGTTTACGTTTACAAGGCAACCTTACAACAATCACTACAACATTTTTAAACACTTCTCCGTTTAATAATGCATTTCACAATTTTTCACATTCACTCTGGCCGGATTTTGCAATAGGCCGAATTTAATGCGACCTTGTGTTGATTAAAAAAAAACAACTGTCAGAACAGAACGTGCATTCGGATATCCTGATCGAATAATTATATCGATTTTTCTAATCGATGAAAAACGTGATGATAGCGATACCGTATGGGCATCACGCACGATTATGGAATAATTGACAATCGTAAAAGTGTATTATTTCATAATAGCTATTGTGCTTGCTATTATTAGTGTATGTAATGTACGTTAAATCGCTCATGAGTTCATGACCCGCCGTACGAGGGTGCAAGTTATTGCAATAGTAATTTATCAATAATTGCTGGTCCCTATTATTATACGAATAATTGCTCACGGCTTGATGGCGAATAATATTTCGTCTTTATAATGTTTTGAATTTCGAAACTGTCCATTGGCAATTTTGGTGGAAATAGAAACGAGATGACGAGATGTCAATCACGACGACGAAAAAGTTTTGATTAAGTATCTATGTATATTTTTTAAATTTTTTATAGTTAGTCCTCTTTCAATAAAGACGACCTTTGACATTGTGAAATTCTAAGGCAGAGTCAATAAAATGTTGAATAAAAACTAAGAAACCAACATGTTTTTCATTCATTTTCAATTCAAAATAAAACTACTTATTGGAATAAAAACATCTGCCGGCAGTAGTACCTAGTATTGTTATTGAAGAGCAAAAACAGTCAGATCTGTTTAAAATTTGTCTTTTTTAAATCTAAGTGTTAAGCACTAGAAAGTTTTTAGAAAAAAAACATTATTTTCTTATCATTATTTTATAAATATAATACGTTTTTATTTATAAATTATAATGAGTTTTAGCTTTTTCGCATAACCTTTTCGAAGACGATTCTAAAGTTAAGTATGTACAAATAAAAACTATGTGAAGAAGAAAGAACCACTAAAAGTTAAAAAAGTGATAATGTTATACCTAATCATTTCTTTTTAATATGATCGTGATTACTCAATGACCGCTATTGCCACGCTTAAGCGATTAGGGTATACGCCCGCGACTTCGTCCGCAAGAAATTTCTTGTTTCGACATAAAACATATCCTATGGCACTCGGCAATAATAGCACAGATTTGTGCCATAAGTAGGATGTGTTTTTCAGTTTGTACGACTCAGCTTTCAGTGGTTTTTTCTTATAATCGGATCAGTACTTCCAGTAATTAGAATAGAATATTCTTTATTATGTACACCATACATATTACAGATATAAGTGTAGAAATGACGTCTAACAAACAAACAAACAATTTTACCACTTTATAATATTATTTTAGGTTTAGATATTTTTTTTGGCTAAACCATACAAAAAAATGTGAGAAAAATACTTTAGTAGCTTGATCAACCTTAAGTAAAAAGAAAATGCATAAGAATGAGAAGCTCTTGACATTCAATTGTCAATTAATTCTATCTAACGGATGCTCAGTGTCTTGTAAATAGGTGAAATGAAATACTCAGTGCTGCCAACCTCATTGCAACTCATAGCTCAAAGTTGCCAAGTTTAAAACTATTTAGAAAGACTTCGAACTTGATGACGCTTTTCTTTCTATTAAAAACAAAAGCGTTAATTCGATATTCAAAAATTAGTGTGACATTTCTCGTAATGTTCAATGAACTTTTTTTTGCCTGTAATATTCCGGGTATCGGGATAAAGGCACTTCTCATTCAAAGAAGGAATGAGCTTGCTCAGTGTGGGTTGGTGATTTCGGATCAATTCAAGGGTTTTTCTACGATGTTTCCCTTCACCGTCATTCTGTGGTCTAAGAATTAGGCATCTTAGGAAGTACGCTGTACGTTCTAATTAAAAAAAGGCACATTGGTATTTAGCATAATCAGCCTATAATGTTCCCACTGCTGGGACACAGGCCTCCTCTCGGTGAGAGAGAGTGGGCTGTAATCCACTATATGGGCCCAGTGCGGGTTGGTAGATGACACATGTTATCGTTTTTTTTTGTTCTAGGACATGCCGGTTGCTTTACGATATTTTCCTTCACCGTTTTGAGAGTAGTGGTGATGAAATCGGGATTTGCTGGGTTTGAACTCGGAACTTGGGGAGTAAGATGCGAGATTTTAACGCACAAAGCATTGCTAGATGTAAGTAGATATTAAGAATTCTTTCGCAAATATTATGTCAACAATTTTGCGGAAAGATAAAAATTTCTACTTAGGTACTTATTATTTTCCCCGCAACATAAACCCTGGCTGTAAATTGATACTTTATATATTACCCATGACTATCCGCTGGTAAGCACACTACCTACATAACAACGGTACTATTTACGAGTCATGGTTGTAAAAGCAACAGCACAGGTGACTGGGACGTGTCGCGTTTTATTACTGGTTTTAGTAGTTACTTAGAGTCATTAAAATATTATAGCAAGCTAATAAATGCAGACGCTTTAACGAAGATAAGCAACTGAGGTAAGTGTTACTTATTTTTTTATTTTAGGGTTCCGTACCCAAAGGGTAAAGACGGGACCCTATTACTAAGACTTCGCTGTCCGTCCGTCCGTCTGTCTGTCACCAGGCTGTATCTCAAGAACCGCGATAGCTAGAAAGTTGAAATTTTCACAAATTATGTATTTCTGTTGCCGCTATAACAACAAATACTAAAAATAAAATAAATATTTAAGGGGGGCTCCCATAAAACAAACGTGATTTTTTTAATATGTAGTGTTAAATATTTTACGGTGGTACGGAACCCTTCGCGTGCGAGTCCGACTCGCACTTAGCCGGTTTTTTTTTTATTGCTGAATGGGCCCGCTCTTGACCTCGGTCACTCCTGATGGAAAGCGATGGAACAAGCGTGCCCAGAAGATGCCTAAGGCACTGGAACTCCCACGCATCGACGAAACACAGCAGGGCTCCAGTGGGAGGGTGGTCGCAAACAAGGCGAGCGTTAGCCCTACCACCGCAAGGGCAGAATTGGCCAGTCAAATAAGGTGTTGGGTGTGACTGTCCAGGATGCACCGAGCGCTCGGTTCAGTTGAGTAACTGGCGGAACAAACTGGTAATATGTACTACGAGTAGAAAGGACCGCGTGTTGGACTAACGGATCATCAACTCAGCCTGTTGCAGTTTACTGCTGTAAATCACACCACCACAACACCCTGTCCTCCGCCTTCCGCAGCCAATCTGTCCCAGCCACCTTTATAAGGCCATCGGATCGTCTAGTTGGGGGCTTCCCACACGACGCTTGTCGATACACGGATTACAGTGGTAGCGGCTCTGAAATGGACTTGGGCAGACACTGGCTAGACGTGGTAATGGCAGCTGGAGCAGAGTCCTAACGGAATGGTTGCCTAGAGACGGTAGAAGGGGCGTTGGCAGACCTACAGCCAGGTGGATGGACAACCTAAAGAAGATCGCGGGGAAGACCTGGATGAGACTCGCACATACCAGGGAAGCATAGCACAAAAGGGAGGAGGTGTATATGATGATGATGTGTAGAAGCAAAACTGAGCGTATCGTCTGCTTCCGAGCTGACATTATGATACGTTTAATAAGTAAGGATTAAACCCGCGTGATTCTGCGCTTTTATAATTTATAAAAAAAGTTATAAAAAATAATCTGCTGTTTCCTACAAAAGTGCAATACCTGCGCGTTCAAAATGTATGGAGCATCTAATTCTATTTATACCGATAAAAAATTTTAGCGCTGTGGGGTCCCATGTACTGAATCAATCGTAACAGGATATGTGTCACTGTCCCTGTCACGTGCCATCTTGTGTACACCGTGTTCTTCACGTTATCCATAAACTTTATCAAACGCTTCTATAGCTTTTACAAATTAAATCTAACAAAGGAAGTAGAACATAAAAAGGCTTCGTTACAAAGATATTTGTAATTTCATTTAATTAAATTTAATTGAACTATGCAGTAGGAAAGGGTCTTAACTTAGTTTTGACAAGTTTCAGCCCGCCAAATCTTATGAATGAAAATACATGGTATGTGGCATGCATATCGGGTGATTTACGTCAAGGTATTTAGTTT
This sequence comes from Amphipoea oculea, assembly GCA_945859645.1. Taxonomy (NCBI): domain Eukaryota; kingdom Metazoa; phylum Arthropoda; class Insecta; order Lepidoptera; family Noctuidae; genus Amphipoea; species Amphipoea oculea. The sequence continues at coordinate 5,165,287 of OX243884.1, forward strand.
GTATGAGAATTAACAAAAAATAAGAAATAAGAATTCACTAATGTGTTCATAATGAAAAATGCTTATTTCCATGGTCTGAACATCTGGTCGAAGTTTATGTACTTATATCGTCCAGAACACGGTGTATATCCATACATTTGAACTTTTTTTTTCATTTTACATTTTCGTGGACTTCCACGATAATAACGTCTCGTTGGAAGTTATAAAAGAGCACATTCTGATTTTGAACCGGATGTTTCGCTTTATATAAAGTAGTTAGGTGTTATATAATTGTATATGGTATTAGGTACGAACAAAGATTATGTGAAAGTAAAGGAAACTAGAGATACGTAAAGACATGTTGTCTTCATTTAAAGGTGTGAATACAAGTTCGTGCGGTTTCAACACGACTTGTAATGTGAAGACACGAGTTATGTGGACGAATGTGATGGGTTTCTAGGGAATAGCCAAGAACACAAGAGAATGAAAGTAAACTATGCAAACGATCCTCGTGAAAATCTTCCAATTAATTTCCCTGTTGTCGTTAAATTGACTGCCAATGTTTAAATAATTTGTTTCATTTGTATGTATATAAACTATGCTTACGTCAATGGAGACAAAAGGAAGAAAATTTTGATGACTTCCCGTTGTCCCCATAACGTAAAAGCATCAATGGGGACAATGGGAAGCATATTTTATGACTTCCCGTTGTCCTCATAGCGTGAAAGCATCAATGGGGACAACGGGAAGGATATTTTATGACTTCCCGTTGTCCCCATAACGTGAAAGCATCAATGGGGACAACGGGAAGGATATTTTATGACTTCCGGTTGTCCCCATAATGTGAAAGCATCAATGGGGACAACGGGAAGGATATTTTATGACTTCCCGTTGTCCTCATAACGTAAAAGCATCAATGGGGACAACGGGAAGGATATTTTATGACTTCCCGTTGTCCCCATAACGTGAAAGCATCAATGGGGACAGCGTCTATGGGGTCAACGGGAATAGACCCTTAAATCGTCCGTATATTTAACTCACAACTGTCATTCTTTGATAGTTGTATGAAATGGTTATAACACGGCAAATTGGCGTAGTGTGTCAATTTCATAAACAATTAAGTGTGTTATCACCTGGATACTGTATAGATTTGGCAATCGCCCTCTTAAAGGATAGGAATATAACCTCTTTTAAATGAAAGTGCAATTCAAACTTACGGATTTCAATGTCCTTCGCAGTTTTCACCTGTAACAGAAAAAATCTAAATTAATAGGTATGCTTAATCAATCAGGTATTTTAATGATATGGTTTTATCAAACAAAAACATCCTAATTAGCAAACATTAACTATCCGAACAGCATTTTTTAATTAGCATTCCAAATATGCAATCATATTGTATATCAACAATATTATGTCATCAATCCACATCCGTCCAAACCAGGTCTTAAATAAAAAAAGTCACGTTTTATTTCTTCGTTTGTTTATCAATTAGCTAATGCAGCGCTTATTAGATAATATTGAACTCCTATTAACGATAACATAATAAAAGCACGAGGATCGTGATTATTTAAATAGAACAAAATCGCATTGTAGAAATGGATTAGGTATGGAAAAGAGGGGTATAATAGGGACGCTAAGGAAAAATATTTCATAAATCATAAGTTTGAAAGAATATAACTCAACTTTATTATGATACATTTTGGTTGATTTATTAAATAAAAGTTATTTTAAGGTTTTGCTTCGTGTCTTGTTCAAAATCGGGTGTAGTTCAATCTTGTACAATAATGAAACTCATGAAATTCTTTGAGTTCCCAACCCGAACAGTCTTCACCGCTACCCCGGAATATAAAGGTCTAAGGAAGGAACACGCGTGGGTTTTAGTCAGTAAGAATCTGACACTCCCTTCCGCTCCACCCAGAGCGGGAGGAGTCATTTGATGATTTACCATCCATAAAAAAAAGTCAATGCGCCCATGCATGGTTCCTAAATGTAAATTTCAAACAAAATAATAATAAATGTACTACCTGATGTTACCCCATTCGGTTTTGCATCAAACGCTCTCTGTACCTACCTACCTACCTACTACATCAAATGACACTTAAAAAAAATCAATTTAACTAACAATCTCATTTGTAGCCTTTAGCACACACATTTCATTAAAGAGCAGTTATATCATAGATTATATAACGCTAGGCACATAATTATCAGACTATCTCGGTGGTCTAGTGGTCATAAGAAAGACTGCAGAACGTGGCGTTCGATCCCTTTGTCGGGAGAATAATTATTAGGTTTTTCCAACAGTGTTTTCTTCTGGAGTCTGAATGACTGGTTAATGGCAACAAAGTCGCCCTCTATTACAAGGGAGTTCAACATATTGTTATTTTTTTTATTACTGAATGGGCCCGCTCTTGACCTCGATCACGTCTGATGGTAAGCGATGGATGAGGTCTATGATGGAACGAGCGTGCCCAGAAGATGCTCAAGACACTGGAACTCCCACGCATCGACGAAACACAGCAGGCTGCTTGACGCCGGACTCCCGTGGGAGGGTGGTCGCAAACCTGGCGGGCGTTAGCACTACAACCGCAAGGGAAGACTTGGCCAGTCAAATAAGGTGTTGGATGTGACTGTCCAGGATGCGCCGAGCGCTCGGTTCAGTTAAGTAACTGGCGGAACAAACTGCGCTACACGAGGAGGCTTCTTCATGCATCCCAAATTGGTTATATGAAGGTGTACCTTCTATACTCCTCTGTTTAACCCTTTAGGGTATACTTGCGTGATATCATCCTACTTCCTTTCCTGCTTATCCTATTCCAACTAATAATTTATGAATATGAAAGTTTGTATGTTTGGATGTTTGTTACTCAATCACGCAAAAATGGCTGAAAGGATTTGGATGAAATTTGGCACACAGATACTTTTAACCTGGATTAATACTTACATAACCTAATCAGCCTATTGCGTTCCCACTGCTGGGACACAGGCCTCCTCTCAGTGAGAAGGAGCGGGCCGTAACCCAGCACGTGGGCCCAGTGCGGGTTGTTAGATTAACACATAGGATACTTTATATCCCGGTACTACATTCCCTTGGGATAATTTTCGACCTCCACGCGGGCGAAGCCGCTGGCAAAACCTAGTGTTATATAATACCAGGCACATATCAGATGCATCAGAACAAACAACGGAAACCATTTGCCGAAGTTGTAACCGTTTCTTCCCACATCTATCAGCCGGCAGTGAAAGTGAGATCGTAGATAAGTGATTGATGATACGATTATTAAATTGTTTTATTATTGTCTTGTGTGACAGTTCGGTTAATTTGTACTGGCGTTTTATTATCTGTGGCGCTGATTGATACGTCAGTTTGAGATTAATTGGGACTACCTATCTCATTTGTTTTGTTGCGATCTTCTTTCCTCCTTTTATTACTTGTTTTCTCATGTACCTATGTAAATAAAAACGACTTTGACTACGAATGTTATTTTTTATTGTGTTCTGGAAAAACTATAAAAGTTGCTTGCAGCGAAATAATTTGCATTTTATGTATTTTTGTTCTCATATTTTGTACAATTTTATTATTGTCATACATTCTACATTTTACGACTTAAGTACATATTTTTCTTTCATTTTCATTCCACTCCAACCTTATCACACAATAAAAACCCGTATGTGCATATGACTATGCTATAGAAGTGTAAACTAACGACTGGAGCCGAGTATACCGAATTCAAAGTCCGATACAGGCGTAACGGTTCAGGGGGTCAACTCCCTAAGCACGAAGCCCATAGCCTATTCTGTATTAGGTGCTTACGAACATAATATATAGGGTGAAATTAAATTCATGGGTATCCTTTTAAGGGGTCATTGTACTCATCATTATGGACAACTTTTACTATGGGACTAAACCTAAAATTGCGACAAAAAAATCAGCTCTTCTCTACATTTTGACGAGTTATGTGAACATAAATGCAAGGAACAGCTGATTTTTTTTTCGCAATTTTAGGTTTAGTCCCATAGTAAAAGTTGTTCATAATGACCCCTTAAAAGGATGCCCATGAATTTAATTTCACCCTGTAAGTATACAAATTAGTTCGGTTTCCAAACTAAGAAGAATTGCCACCACGATTTGATTGTTGTCCCTATGCCCAATGCGATTTTGCTCTTACAAAAAATTTTATTTGTCAATTTATGACAAATCAATTACTTTCGGACGGATCCGTATCTTCGTTGACAAACTTTGAGAGCAGACTCTCAGTTTCGATCACAGTTCAGAAAGAGCGCAAAGTGCATTACAGAAATTTTCACTTCAAAAACGACATACGAACGCGTTCATAAATATAATGCTAACAAATCTAATTCACACATCACGTACTTTCATACGCTGACACTGACGTGTATAGTGACGTCACATATGTCACTCGGAAGAGCTCTCCCGTCTACTTGCGCCTGCGCGTGACACCACGATTTCTATGATACATCGCGCCTTTGTATGCAATCGTATGCATTTAACTACATATCACATTTAATGTAAGCTCCGTTTCTCTGACAAGTGACGAGGAGAGTACCGTAATGTCACTTTGTATTGAGAAGGCTGTGATATGGCTTCGTCGAAAATATTCATAATGTGATGGAATAATGAAAAAATTGAGGGTTTTTCATTGTTGAAACTGGTGGAGGAATATCATACGTACCTACCTGAGTTTTTAGGAGAATGTAAACTGCTTAGTTTCGCAAGGTTAATGGTACATGTAAGAAAGTTAGACTTATTGAGGAGTCTGTATGCAATATTGTTAACTTGATAGAGGATAGTTTAAGTCTGTTAGCTTGTCATTTAATTTTAACAAAAGTTAATTTCGTATACCTACTTAGGTACTTGATATTTGTACGCCGTTAACGGCAAAACATAGAGATCTCTGTACCTATTTTATTTTAAACACCTATTTTTACACCTATGTTTAACAAATAAAAAACTTTGACTTTGGAGTTACGGAAAACATAAGACACAAAAAAACAAAAACAAACAAAAACATATACATAGTATAAACAAGCTCCTTTTTACAGTCAAACTATTTACTTACCTTCAAATTCAAACAATTTTATCGGGAAATATTTAATTGATCCTCTAAAAACTTATTGACTTATATTACTTGGCTATTAGTATTTTTAGAACACCGAAGCGGGAATTATTTGAGGTTTACAAAAAGAGGCGCATTCATTATAATTATTAGAGTGTTCAATAATATTTTTAGGAATGCAAAATGGGAATTATTTAAGGTTTGACTAAATACATGCCAATTTTATCGAACAGTGTGGATTGTGTGAGCATAACCCGCTACAAGTTAATTCGATAGTCTTAGGGCAATTAACTTTAAATAGCGCGTGGATGGAACATTTCCTCGTTTCCGTTTCATTTCACTGATTAACTTCCTTCAATCAGTGTATCATCACGCAGGTAGCTAGTCATTCCTGTATTTACATAGCATAGCATTAATCAGCTTATAATATTCCCACTGCTGAGACACAGGCCTCCTCACGGAGAGGAAGTGGGCTGTAATCCACCATGCGGGATCGATGCAGGTTGGTGGACGTCACATGTCTTCAATTTGTTTGGTTCTAGTACATGCCGGTTTCCTCACGATGTTTTCCTTCACCGTTTTGAGAGTAGTGGTGATGAAATTAAATACACAAGAGCAGTTGTGGCTCAGTGGTATCTTTATTTACGTAGAGCATAGCTAAAATAGACACATTAAGTATATACTTGTATCTACCGTCTGGCAGCCTTTCAAATTCCCCTAGTAATGTGCACTGCTACAAGGATTTTTCGACGCTCGGATGACGTTGACAGCGTTGCGCTGTTGGTAAACATGTGCAAATCGTTTTGTGAAAATTGAAAAGTATTGAAAACAAAATGGCGGTTTATTCCGATTTTGGTCAGGCGCCAATAAAATACTTGTACACCTACCTACTCGTATATCTCTTACAACTACCCTACGCTGAAGGCCTTAATTTATTAACAGTTTGTAGAACACTAAACGCCCCGGGACCTAATAATAATAAAACATCTATTGTGTCTCGTTCAATGTCCTTCAATGGATTAATGATCAACACATCCACAGGATAGCCTGGCTACCTGCGAGACCCATGCAGAAAAAAAAAACTACTAAGTAGGTAATACAGTTTACAAAACAATTACTTACACAATTGTTTCCCGACAACGCCCCCTATCAACGGCATTCAAAATCAAAAGTCATTTATTCAAACTGGGCTGAGAATCAACACCTTTTGAACGTCAAAATTACATAAAAACAGAGTCCCCCACTTCGTAGAACTTTAGCTGGGAAGAAGTGGCTTAACAAATTCTCCAGCAGCATATTCGAGCGCCAAAACATCCTTGTAGAGCTGTACTTCCACAATATGAATAGGAATGGGTCCATTCTGTCTGTGGTCTATTCTGAATTCAAAATTAAAGCAGAGACACACGGATACTCATCTGTACCTATTTCGTTTCCAAAAATGGGTAAACATTAGATAACTACCGCGAAATCTTATGAAGATCAAATTACGTAAAGCAATTAAGAACTAAATAATTGTTCTAGAATTTTTGCAATTATGTACTTATTTACTGTTATGCCGTAATAAAATTCGTTGAGAATTTTCATAATTATCCTCAAATGGATTGCAAAAATTCAAAAAGTTTTTGCACCATAGAGTTGGTAGTTCTAGATCCAACAATTATAAGGATACTTCGGTACAGTCAGGGAAATTATTGGCTAAGCAAGTTGACACCATATGTCATTTTTTTTAAGGTTGACTGGTAGAAATTACCTCAGGCATTAAGTCCGCCTTTGCAAAGTATTTTTTTTTACTTGTGCATAAAGTTTTAATAAATAAAATACATTTGCCTTGTGAAGTATAACCATTTCATACAGCTGTCAAAGAATTACTTTTAAGTATAATAATTAAATTAGTTGGTAGTCAATTTACTTAGTAAGTAATAAATTTCCCATTCTTTACCCACTCGACCCATTTGAAGAATATATCAACCGATAAATTCTTCAATAAAATACCTTGTTTCCTGAGGAAATACCCTAGTATTGGATAGTAAATAAAGACAGTTATTTATGGGATAAATATAAATAACTCATTGCCAAGGACTACGGTAACAAATTACAGTAACAACACATTTACCTAGCCACTCGGAGCCAACTTGCAGTCTGACAGGTTGAAATATAAATCGAACCGTCGACGGCGTCGGCCAAGTTTAACGTTAACCCCTAACAAGTAATAAACTCTTAACTGCAATAACCGTAAATAGTAACAAATTAACGCATTGAATTGTCAATAAACTTCATATAACATAATCAGCCTATAATTTTCCCACTGCTGGGACACAGGCCTCCTCTCGGTGAGAGAGAGAGTCAGTGCGGGTTGGTAGATGTCACATATGTCTTTGAATTTTTGGTTCTAGGACATGCCGGTTTCCTCACGATGTTTTCCTTCACCGTTTTGAGAGCAGTGGTGATGAAATAATTTATAGAAAGTAAAGCGCCTGTCTGGGTTCGAACCTACGACATATACCTCGTAAGTCGCGGCCGTTACCACTTGGCCACCACTGCTCTCTCAAAAAAACTTGATATGAATGGCCAAAAATACTTCACATTTAACGAAATCTCTGCATATCGCCCACCCTTCCAAACGCAATCGCGTTTATATAACATATAATTATCGATTACTTTCACATTGAAAGTTCTCCAAAGGCGAGACTATAAAGTATTGAAAAAACAAACGAGCAATCATTCTTAAAGCGTCGATAATCGATTATGAGCTTTATGTCCTTTCTGAATCGAGTACTCGATACGATTCTGAAGGCTTCAGTAATGTGTTGGAGGAAAGCTGACGACCACCGGAGCGACGAGCTTTGCTGCAATAAAGCATTATTGTATTGAATATAGATTCAAGTTGTAAATGATATACAACACGTCCAGATATTTCGCATTGAACTGTGAAATAACGCTTCTGCATGTCAATTTACATCTCATCCATATTTCATTTGTATTTTATGTCCTGGCAGTCACGAAAGTATAAAACTGTAAAATCTGTATCTCAGTAAAGTTACCGGAGCTACCTACAGCATTACTTTTCTTATTCGAAAGATAAGAAACAAAATCAATTCGGAAAATTTTATAACCAATGTTACTAAAAATGTTTTAGTTTTAATTTTAAAAAATTTACATACAAGTTACATTTAACTTGTTTAAATATTTGTATGCCAGACCATGGCGGAACATGTAAGATCAACACGTTATTTATAAGACCTTAATGTACCATGTTTTAAAGCAAATAAATATATTCTATTCTATTCTATTCTATAAAAGCACGCTACACTGTCATTCTTACAGAAAATATTAAGTGGAATACTCGATTGCTTATAAACTATGAGATAATGTTTAGTAAATAAAAAACAGCTTAACTTGCCAACAGTCATATTAACAAATCATATCAGCCGATACAATGACAGTAAATTGGTTCCGTTCCGATTGCATAATAAAATACATATGGCTGCCCGCTGCCGTGTTTTGGCGCCAATCACCCAATCGCCCCACTACATTCCAATTTCAAAAGTTGCTATGTAAACAAGTTGTAAGTGGCCAGTGTTGTCCGCAGTTCCGTGTGGAGCGGAAGCGATGTTGGGTGCGATTCACAAACTACATAGGAGTGGTGCGATTCTATGTGCATCAGCTTTCATTTCTCTGAAGAGCCGCGGGCCGCAAAAAGTTGCGGAACCACCGTCCGTCGTGGCGGGTCGGCCCGCCTTGTGGGAGTGACGAGTTTGCAGTGTGAAGTCGATACGATACGAAAGTTTTATGTGCGAGCCTCTGAGGTCAATGCCCGCGAATCCGGAATAAACGATAAAATCCTAATTTGATCTGCTGACCAAAAATGGCCAGAACTGCAGAAGGCAATCAATCTCTACATTCATTTGGATTCTAAAGATTTTAAACAACAGCTTTTGTCATTAAAAGAGGCCAAACGAATCAGCAGGCCGCGTTCATATTACTTATTTACTTTAAAAACAATGCATCAAAAAATTTCCTATCATCATTAAAATTAATGATCCAGTAGGAATGTAATACAAAATACGAATTGTTTTGATAGACATCAAAATAACGCATGAGAACATAATTATTAATCTTTTTTCTGACCTATTCACAGTCATTATGTAATGCCATGGTCAGTACATCCCGTGCTCAGTTCATTATACAAATTAAAGTCAATAAACAAAAATAAATTATACGTTCTCGCCGTGAAACAATGGAGCTGCGCTACGGGAAAGTGAAAGGGCACGGATTCACCGGCGCGGCGGAGTGGTTATAGCATCGTCGGCGGGGCCTTTGATCGCGGACGCACGCGCGCACCGTGCGAACCAACCTCATTGGGTCACCGATGGCAATACACCTGACACCTGTCAAATAAACCTGTCAAAGTGACGTTGGGTGTATGGATGAACGGTATTGTCACGTGCTCGCGGTGAACTCTGGCTGAGTAATGATAATGAGGATCTGTGGAGTGTCTGTGCTGCGTTAAGTATCCAATTTGTTAGAGCCGATGAAGAGCATAACAGCATCTTCGTTTTAGAAGACTAGCGGTTCACTAGGCTGTAATATCTTTTTCTTTTGGAGTCTAATATTGAGGATAGGAACAATTTATAAGACTGCGTAGACATTAAGATAAAAGATTGGTAAGCTGGTACTTGGTTCATCATAATCAGCCTATAATGTTCCCACTGCTGGGACAAAGGCCTTCTCTCTATGAGAGGGAGTGGGCCATAATCCACCACACGCGTGCCCAGTGCGGGTTGGTGGATGTCACATGTCTTCGAATTTTTGGATCTAATGCCGGTTTCCTTACTGATGTTTTCCTTCACCGTTTAGAGAGCAGTGGTTATGAAATTAAATACACAAAGTAAAGTGCCTACCTGGGTTCGAACTCCCGACCTAGGACTCGTAAGTAGGGGCCGACACCATTGGGCCATCATTGCTCTCCCTCGGTACTTGGTTAAATCTTCTCAATAAAAATCCACGTTAATTTATGAATTGCCTAAATCGTTTTAGGCATTATACAACACGAATGTACCGATGCCATAACATACAATTTGTCAAAATAACTAATTAGTGGACACATTTCTCACTTCCTGAGTCTGGCCGAATCAGTTATGTAATTTGTAGACATGTCACATCGGACTTAGTGATTAATAGTTTGGTCCACACTCGACCAAAGCTATTACCTTCACTAGATAACTATTATGAAACATCATGGGATGTAAAGGATGACATTAAGTCTTGAGGAAGTGGAACATAATATAAATATTCTTTATTGCTGACAGAATTTCCGACATCTTGCGCGAAAAAGCCCGTCTAGTGACCAGTGGCTGTATGGATAGATTGATGAATTTGTGTGTGGCTTCTCCGGTGGTCGCCACTGTTGATTCTGGCATTCAGGAGTCGCAGTGCTTGGGAATAGAGTGGCGGGCATGACAAACTTGAGAGTGCATATGACATAAAAACTAAAATGGACCGTCCAGAATTTGATAGAGTATTGACATCCGTGACACCCAATATCAGTGTGACTGTATCATACAAAAACGCTAGAATTTGATGGATTATTATTATTATAACATTGAATGACAAAAAGCTACCGTAACCTTTTTTTGCCGACCATGCATCTTAAAATTAAAATCGCATGAACTTCACTCCGTGGTAAACAACGGAATTAGCTTCAAATTACAACGTCGACCTTGACAATATGATTAGTGATGGTTAAGGAAATTAAATCATAGCGTTTTTGCTATAATACATCGTTTAAATTGAGGATATTATTAAGAATGCTTTAGGCATCAGTGTGTGAAGACTTTTGTGCAATCTTTTGTTTGTTACAAGTACTTGCATCGATTTAATTGTTATAGTCGGTTACGAGAAATAACAACCGCACGGGTCGATCGATCAGGTTAAGCTACGCTTGCCGCGGTTGGTCTGTGGATGGGTGACCATCTTTACATGCCAGACCCCCCCGTGCCTCGAAAAACATGTTAAGCTGTTGGTCTCGGCTGTCATTCGTGGGTCTTTGACAGTCGTTACGGGTCGTCAGAAGCCCGAAAGTCTGACAACCAGTCTTACCAAGGGGTATCGTATTACCCAGTAACTGGGTTGTGGAGGTCAGATAGGTAGTTGCTCCATTTAAAATACTGGTATTCAGCTGCATCCGGTCAGACTGGAAGCCGACACCAACATAGTTGGGAAAAGGCTAGGCAGATGAGGCAGATGATGAGTTAGTGACAGGCTCAGCCATTTTGATTTTGGAAAAAGGTGTTGGTGTTCTCAGTATACCATCATCAGAATCGAATGTCGCATGGTCATCGCGAGAATTAATCCTTCCTTAGTGTTCAACAACTTACATTGATATGCAATGGATATAGATAACAATCTTAACATAGAATTCTGTAGTAGATTTAACAGCAGAATCCTGGTACAGAAGCATCTCTTTATTATCTGGTAATTAACAGCTATCCATCAGATCCACACGGAGATATTCCTACTGTAGAATCCTGTTGATTCCGTATTTATGTTGAACATATCAGTTCACTGGCTCACTACCACACCAAGCGCCATCGTCTATAGCCTGCTTCACTTTGTCTGTTTCCCGCCATTCCTCCTAACTGACAGATGACATAAGTGACAGCAGCTACCCCGCTTGTGTAAATGAGACAGTGTTTACATATCTATTTAATACACGTACACCTACATACCAACTATTTAATTTGTTATTTCCGGTAACTTTAAATAGTTATCAAGTAACTCTAACAAAATATTTTCTACGAAATTCTTTGAAGTCCACGTCCCGAAGCACTCTCGCTTGATTATTGTCCTGTGGTACCACACGCAAACATAGAAACTAGCGATCTTCTCCTAACGAGGTGAACAAACGTGAGACCACGTACTTATCAGTTTGCCGTCAGTACGAGGCAATAAAGTTATTGTGTACAGAAAGAGTTTGTTAGGAGCCACGAACGTTCGAGAACGATGGTAGGTACAGACGCCAGCACATAAAGCTACTACAATCTGTCAAATGTCTTTAATAGACTTTCAACTTATCGCTGAAGCATTAAGTTCAAAGTTGATTGGGAAAATTTGACAGTTTCGGGTACCTTGATGTGCTGGCGACTGTACTTTAGAAAATATGGGTAAAAAAAACATGCAGTCAAAAAAGTCATCACAGAGAAAGCAACGAAAAAAAAACAAGCCAGGGATACTTAGCAAATTCCTACCTTTGTTGACGCCTAAGCAGTTTTATTATAAAATAATAATTTTATTTTTCAGATGAGAATGTAAATCATTGTTATCAAAGTACAGACACCAGCACATCAAGCTACCCGAAACTGTCAAATTTTCCCAATCAACTTTCAGTTAAAACAAAACGTCACGGAGTAATCAAGTTTTAATTAAATACAACCATTACGGTAGCCATGTTATTAAAAAAAAACTAAACGCTGAAATAACTAGTGCTGTTTTTTTGCAAGAATATAACATCTAAAGGAAATCTGTAATACTAATTTAATTTAAAAAATGGTATATGCATGACCAGGAATTACGAAACCTAGTTTATTACATACTTACATCGTAATATGATAATATAAAAAAAAAAACTAACAGCGACTCGCGGTTTGACCCGTATAAGTGTCGATCCCGTGAGAATATCGGAATAACAAGTATTCTGTGTGTTATTCTGATGTATAAGCTATATTACTGTAAAGTTTCATCAAAATCCGTTCAGTAGTTTTTGCGTGAAAGAGTAACAAACAAACATCCATCCATCCTCACAAACTTTCGCGTTTATAATATTAGTGTGTTTATATTAGGAAGTAGGATAGAATATAGTAGGATTAAGCGGTATGAAATGAAAATGACGTAGTAAGTTATTAAATAGATAAAGTTTTCCTAAAAAACAGATACCACAGGTAGTCCTTAGGAGCACCTATAAGTGAGAAAAGACAAAATCCCACTATATAAAATGACTAATTATAAAAACAGTAACACTACAAAAATAATATCGAGGACACTAATCGCAAGAATAATAAAAACGAATAGCAGAAGATATTTAATTTTTGACAAAATATCCAAACTTCTAGACTAATAAACTTGAGTAAGCGCTTGCAAACCTGTTGACAAGTGATAAGATGCAGTTTTAGTTTTAAAAAATAACACTCATAATGAAAATTGATTAATGAAACTCTCATAAAATATCTTAAAGCTCATTCATTTAAGCATTCTGTTCACACTGGCGCCATTATTATTTTCTATTCCAAAATTAATGATTTGACAAATTTTTTTATTTACCTTTTTAAAGCTTCTCATAGGTTTAAAATTCATATTATTTAACGAATGAATAAAAACTTGCAATTGCAACAATAATGTTCAAAGAGTTTAAATAGTTGAGGAAATATTTCACATTCATAATATAGCTATCGTGTATGTGAATTATGTTACTACCAGTCTCGTGTAATCGGTGTAGTGTACAGCGAAGGTGCCCCAGTTGCAACTAGTTTGAACTAGAAAATTAGTCGGTAATGCCTAATCTAAAGCTGCAAAGTACTTGAATGTACGTGTCGCACTGCAAAGCGACAATATTGTGATTATCAACTACAGTAAGCGAAGCTATGCTTTCTTTATTCCCCTGTCGAGGTATGATAAGCCACTGCTCAATCTTGGACATCTGCATTGACTGCTATATCTATACTCCTTCTATGCTATCCTATTTTATGCTTTCTTTATTCCCGTGCCGAGGTATGATAAGCCACTGCTCAATCTTGGACATCTGCATTGACTCCTATATCTATACTCCTTCTATGCTATCCTATTTTATGCTTTCTTTATTCCCGTGCCGAGGTATGATAAGCCACTGCTCAATCTTGGACATCTGCATTGACTCCTATATCTATACTCCTTCTATGCTATCCTATTTTATGCTTTCTTTATTCCCGTGCCGAGGTATGATAAGCCACTGCTCAATCTTGGACATCTGCATTGACTCCTATATCTATACTCCTTCTATGCTATCCTATTTTATGCTTTCTTTATTCCCGTGCCGAGGTATGATAAGCCACTGCTCAATCTTGGACATCTGCATTGACTCCTATATCTATACTCCTTCTATGCTATCCTATTTTATGCTTTCTTTATTCCCGTGCCGAGGTATGATAAGCCACTGCTCAATCTTGGACATCTGCATTGACTCCTATATCTATACTCCTTCTATGCTATCCTATTTTATGCTTTCTTTATTCCCGTGCCGAGGTATGATAAGCCACTGCTCAATCTTGGACATCTGCATTGACTCCTATATCTATACTCCTTCTATGCTATCCTATTTTATGCTTTCTTTATTCCCGTGCCGAGGTATGATAAGCCACTGCTCAATCTTGGACATCTGCATTAACTCCTATATCTACATATATATACTATCCTATTTTACTTGACCTTATACTAAGTATAAGGTCAAGTAAAATAGAGAAGAAGTCTTCTTCTCACAGCTTTTCTGATCGACTTTTGCCTAAAGAATGACTTAGTCAATTATTTCTTGATCTGAATCAACTCAGCTTCTTTAATCAAACCACCATGCATGACTTTCTGATGTATCTCTTTTTCAAGGAAATCTTATTCTGACATTTACATTGCACTTCTTATTATAAACATACAAGCTAGCTCAACTTTTTGGGAGAAATCTCTTAATTAAACCGAATGGCATCTTTTCAAGAGCTAAGCTGTGCGTCGCCATGCTATGCCCAACAAACTTAATGTTGATTTACGCCGGAATGGGTAAACTCAGCTATAAACCGTTAAAATTTTCGACATCGCGTGTGTAGGTAGACGATAGTTTGCCGGCACTCGATCGTTTTAGCGCGATTATTATTCATAGGGGAATTTTCAGTTAATGTGTTTGCTATGTTTAGCAAAAAAAGATGGTGATTTAAGTTAGGAAGAGACATTTTTATTCGACACATGCAATACAAAATTACCAAATACCATATACTTAATACTAATTCCATGAAAATAATTTATTTTCATTGTCAAAATGACTCTGCTTAAATTAAATGTTTCTTGTAAATAGACGATCAGCCTCGATCAGTCAATGAAAATAATTAAAAAAATAAATTCGCCATTCCAATTCTGATACCTATTCACTTAATTTTTCCAGCCAGCAATATCGAACAATAAAACCTTTTTGTCACCTTAACTACACCGCAAAGTTATTGCCAAGTTAACCAGACGCGGCGACTCACAAGCACATTGCGTCAAACTTTCATCAAGAAAACTTCTCGACATTGAAGCTGAATTTATCAGTAAGACGGAGGATTGCGTGACAAACCCTCATAAAAGTCAGGACTGAAGGCGGAGTGTTATGTGTAAGATGATAGAGGGCGCGAACCATCACCTTGACTCCTAGCAAAGAAAATAATTCGGTTGTGCAACTGTCGTGACAAATTAATCCTTTTATTTAAACTTCTATAAAGTTTTGTGGGAACTTTTTTCAATACGCTGTTATAAAGACAAATTATGTTGATCGGATGCTAAATACTAGAATTCCCATTAATTCTTAGCGATATTGCAAAAATACGAATCTAAAATGTTAATAAACTTGTAAAAAAAATGAAAACAAAAATTCCTTGAGCTCTATCTTTACATCGTTCTTAAATCTACATAATCATTGCAATTTAAAGCAAAATCTCACGTGAATCGGAGTTATATAAGCCTGATATTAAATCTTTATAACTCATAATAGCATAACAGGTGGTGTCAAGGCGAATGTCGGCACCTACCCTTATCAGACACTGCACGCTACTGCCTATGTTCTTAATAGCATCATTAAAACTATGATTTGAATTGTCTTTGGTATTTTATCTATGGTTTGGCGTGATTCCATTCTTCGAATTTTGAAACTGGAACTGGTAAAGCGTGCCTACTTAGATACGAGGCAGCATATAAAAAAGACAAAGATTTTTGCAGACATCGCATTTGCGCATTACGAAGTGCAAATTAATTGGCGCCTTGGTTTTTAAGAGTAGGTATCGTAATTAATAGTTTATATACCAGAATAAAAACTGTTTAATAATATAATTGGTGGATGCATAGGTAATGCATAGTTTCGTATTTATTACATCGTTCAAATTAGGCAGGAAACATGACTTGGTACAACAACTATTGAGGAAATTCTTCATGAATTCAGGAAATGCCTTTTTTGTTTCCGCAGCTGCTGCGTGTATTTAAATGTTTTAGTCATACTGAGTTTTACACTTGAGTTACCAACATGATATTGCCTAACCTAAGAAAATTAAGAAAAAGCCTTTCAAGTTTTTTTTTTCAAAAACAACTTAAAAAGGTTCTATTTTAAAAAAAAAACTGGAAGTACAGGATCATAGTTCCTTTGAAACCATTGTTCTTTTATTATAGTTTCGGTTTTCAGTTCAAAGTAATAATAATAATAATAATATAGCTACTCCTCATAGACATGGCCATTAGCCAACAGGTTCGTCGATCCCGCAAGGATATGTCGACATGTTGGATAGACTATAAGAAGGCCTACGACTCGGTGCCACATACATGGCTCATGAGGGTGCTGGAGTTGTACAAGATAGATGCAACTCTACGCACCTTCCTTGAGTCGTGTATGGGGCAATGGAAGACGGTCCTTCGCTATCCAGGATGTCGGCAGATCCAGGGGAATAATGAACCTGTATGGATTAAGCGGGGAATATTTCAGGGCGACAGTTTGAGTCCACTTTGGTTCTGCTTAGCCCTGAATCCTCTAAGTACACTACTGGAGGATTCAGGTCTAGGCTATCGGTTGAGGAGAGGTGGTCAGGTCATATCTCACCTCCTCTACATGGACGATTTGAAACTCTTTGCCCCCAACAAATTGCGTCTGATGGAGCTACTGAAGGTAACTGAAACTTTCAGTAGCGCCATCAGGATGGAATTTGGTGTGGACAAATGTGCAGTCATGCATGTAAAGCGAGGGGAGATTGTGGATTCTGAGGGAATTCAACTCTCGGATTCCATAAACCTTAGATCCCTCTCCTCATCTGAAAGCTATAAGTATTTGGGTATGTCGGAAGCGTTAGGCATCAACGATGCTGACATGAAGCAATCGTTGAAGGAACGCTTCTTTTGTCGCCTGAGGAAGGTATTAATTAGTCTTCTTTCGGGCGGAAATAAGGTGCGAGCCTTCAACGGTTGGGTCATGCCGGTTTTGATGTACTCTTTCGGCATTCTCAAATGGACTCAAACCGAACTCGACGCCCTGGATAGAAGGGTCCGCACACTGCTGACTGCAAATCGGATGCATCACCCACGATCATCGGTGATGAGACTGTATATCCCGCGGAAGTGTGGGGGTCGAGGCTTTTTAAATGCAAAGACCCTCCACAACCGCGAGGTATGCAGTCTCAGGGAATATTTTTTAAAAGCTGAAGTGGGTATGCACCGTGATGTGGTCGCAGTGGACAAAGGGCTCACCCCGCTGTCCATGGCTAAAGAGAACTGGCGCAAACCTGTAGTACTTACTACCGATGACCGCAAGAAGGTATGGCAAAGCAAGGAGCTTCACGGGCGCTTCTATCGGGCTCTTCATGAGCCCGGTGTAGATTTCTTAGCGTCCGTATCCTGGTTACGTTTTGGTGATCTTTTCGGAGAAACCGAAGGTTTCGTCTGTGCAATTATGGACGAAGTTATCTTGACGAATAACTACCGCAGACATATTATGAAGGACGGGACGGTTGACGTGTGTCGGGCATGCCACCGTCCAGGTGAGTCTATCAGACATATTATCTCTGGTTGTTCTCGTCTGGCTAACGGCGAGTACTTGCACAGGCATAACCAAGTAGCCAGGATTATTCACCAGCAACTTGCTTTGAAATATAAACTTGTGGATTCTGAGGTACCGTATTACAAGTATGTGCCCGACCCAGTTCTTGAAAATGACCATGCCACGCTGTACTGGGATCGGTCTATCATTACTGACAGGACTATTGTTGCCAATAAGCCTGATATAGTGGTGATAGATCGATTAGCGCGCCGCACAATGATTGTCGATGTTACCATTCCACATGACGGGAACCTCGTGAAAGCTGAGAAAGAGAAACAAATTAAATATCTTGACTTAGCACACGAGGTTGTTGACATGTGGAATGTGAGCTCGGCTATCATTGTGCCGATTGTCGTATCGGCCAATGGGCTTATGGCCCAAAGCCTCGAACAACATCTGTCGAGGCTCTCGTTAGGCGGTTGGATCAAGGGCCTGATTCAGAAGGCAGTACTCCTTGATACGGCTCGTATTGTGAGGAGGTTCCTGTCTCTGGAGCCCTAACCACCGGTAGCTTGGACCCTGCTCCCGACACCGGCGGAATACTATTTTTTATATTTTTAAATGTTTTTTATACGTATTTTTTATATTTTAAGAAATATTTAAAAATGTAAATTAATATGTACATAAATAAATAAACGAAATAATAATAATAATCGTTTATTTCGGAAATCAGGTTCCATTTTGTTAGTATTACAGTCTTAAAAATAATGTTAGTACGTAAAATATTAAACTAGGGCAAATAAGGCCTGAAAGGAGAACCACTCATCTCCTGTTGCAAAGAGAGTGCCACCCCATCCACGCCTGCAGCATTGGTGAATCCCACCGTTCAGACAAGGTCTTCAGGAGAACGTTAGAGGTGATCCGTATCCGACTCAACAATGAAGCGCAGCGCGTGCGCATCACAGCGAAGAAATCCTGTGTGCGCGCTTCTGCGAACATGGCAGATGCGCTGCACCACCGCAGCAGCCCCAGCATTCCCCTGAAGGTGTTGTTATATTGGACGCGAAGGGCACTGTACGCGCGATGCGTATAATTCACCCATAGCCCGCACGTGTACAGTGTCTGGCAGTACGACTTGAATTAATTAATATCTAAAAAAAATGTTTTTCTTTATTTTCACATAACAAAACATTGCACCTGTATTCCCCGAAGGGTAAGGCAGAAGTGCACCTATCGTGCACCCACATTACGCCAGTTATGTTGTCCCATGTCATAGGGGGCGAGCATATTGCCATCCATAGGGAGCAGTGGTGGCCCAATGGTAATGGCCGCAACTTACGAGTTGTGGTCGTAGTTTCGAACCCAAACAGGCGCTTTTCTTTGTGAAAATTATTCCATCACCACTACTCTCAAAACGGTGAAAAAAAACATCGTGAGGAAACCGGCATGTCCTAGAACCAAAAATTCAAAGACATGTGACTACTACCAACACGCACTGGGCCCGCGTAGTGGATTACAGCCCACACCCTCTCACTGAGAGGAGGCCTTTGTTCCAGCAGTGGGAACGTTATAGGCTGATTACGTATGTGTATATTGCCATCAATCGAGCACAAATCCAGACTCCGGGCTGCTACGGAGAAACTCCAGTTCCGTTTATGTTCATATCGATAAATATGAACACAAACGAGAACGTACTTAATGCCTAGACATAGATACATTTATTACAAACACGATGACGTAATCTAGGCAGAATGAGAGCAACGAACCGCATCAAGGTACCGGATGCGGCTAAACCGCCTCCTCCAGCCAGTATCATACTAAAATAATTAAAATAACTAGCTTAATTTAAATAATTAGAAACAATGCACGGGGGTCAGAGACACTTCGCATTTTTTTTTAAGAAAACGTAACTGTCAATTTTGTATTTAAAATTGACCGTTAAGTTTTCTATTGTAGTATTTCTATTTTATAGAATCTTAAGTTTTACATTGTTAAGGAAATAACGTAGCTTTATTAATTGTGTGAAAATCCTTAATTGTGTAATTAAATTTTTTGCTAAATTTATAACAGTCACGCTCATATTTTTGTCTATTAACTAAGCCTCAGTTTACAGACTTTTGTCGGACTGAATTTCCAGAGAGAACAAGACTTTTCCAGAACACATGAGATGAACGCGCGGCCGGATTTTGGTCGCGCGTTTATTTAGGAGATATCTTTGCCACTTAATCTTCACAATCATATCAGCCTGGAAATTATCACTGCTAAACACTGAAACCGAGACCAGTTCCAGTAGACCACGTCCAGAACGGATACATGGACGGATGTCAAAATCCCAGTTTGTCATTCACTTCGACGATATAGTTCTTCAGTTGGCATTCAGGGCACTTGCTAGTTCGCAGTTAACTTGTTTTCCTACTTACTGGTCACAAATCCAAAGTACTACTAGCAGACTGCTAAGCAGATCCTTCATCTAAACACACGAACTCTTCCCGTGATCCTTCGCCAGAAACTCGCGCTCAACCTCCATGCTTGCAACCCACAGACTAATCGGAAAGCAGCCAGTACTTTTGCCAACAACAAAATAAAAAGAATAGCGCCGTTTAAAAGGTTCAATTGAATCGTTTATACTGTGGTTACTGAACTGAGGGCCCGCTGCCATTTTTTTTCGGTCATGCCTTCCGATCATTTAGTTATTTCCAGAGCATTCGTGATCGTCTTATATAACAATTTCTACAAATATCTTTCCAGAAATAAAAGACCAAAGATAAATAATCGTAAGTTATTCCTAAAATGGTACTGTATTTTTAGAAACAAGAAAATAAAAAAATATACTTTCGAGCCGTTTGGGGTTGAAACCCTCGGGCCGTGGGGTCCGACTGCTCATGGTCTTCAAGAGAAACGGCTGGTTGACACTTCCCGTAGCTGGCTGTTACCTTGGCCAGAGGCTAAGCATTGCCATACAACGTGGTAATGCCGCCAGTCTCTTGGGTACATTACCAGCCGACAGCGACGCGGATGAATTTTTCGACGCTATATTTTAGTTTGTGCATAGTTTTAGTTAAGTTAGGATTTAATTTTGTTATTTTTATTAATTAATTAGGTATTAGTTGTTATTTGCTTACTTATTATTTTAATTTACAGAAATAAATAAATGTCTCCCAGAAAATAACTATACTTACTTATTCTTGTACTCGTACGGTCGGATATAATATGGTAGGGATGCTAATGGTTTCTTGGCACATGAGACTAGCATGATCACTCCACATAACATCACGCCTGTCATCCTCGAAGGCAGAGGTGTACCTAACATAGTACATCCACATTTCGCCAGTTATATTTAAGTATCATGTAATACAGGGCATGCTTATAGCCATCAACCAAGCATAAACCCAGAATCCGGGTTGTTATTGAGAAAGGAGATAGCTTTGTTGAGCCCACTTTCATGACACTATATTCTTACTATTTATTACTAAACAGTGCACTATTTTACTAAATTATAATACCGATGAGGTCAACCTACTCACTAAACTGGTGAATTTTTAGGTTATGATCGTGTTTCTCAGTATATATTCCCGTTAGACGAAGCATAATTATTACTACCACTGTAATCTAGAAATCATAAGGAACAAATCAACATGCGTTTCATTAATATACGCCAAAATCTTTGTTGGGCCTAATTACCGCACAACAAAAGCTATGTCCTTTCTGATGAAAAAACTCAATAACACTTTGCCCGACCCAGGAATCGACCTCATGCTCAGCAGTACCGCTTGCGACCACTAGACCAACGAGGCGGTCGCTTTCTTATACAAAATAGAAGGATATTTATAAAATGATGGTCGAATATCGATGAGCTCATACTGTATGTATGAGCTCATCAATATTCGACCATAATTTTTTACCTAAGTATCTAAATCAGAACATTCACAGAAAAAAATTGCCGGGTCCATATCCAAAAATGGTTGCTGTTTTTTTATCCTTTGTTCAAACAACTGTTGAGAACAGTGGTGGCCCAGTGGTAATGGCCGCAACTTACTAGTTGTAGGTCGTAGGTTCGAACTCAGACAGGTGATTTACTTTGTGTAAATTATTTCATCACCACTGCTCTCAAAGCGGTGAAGGAAAACATCGTGAGGAAACGGGCATGTCCTAGAACCAAAAATTCAAAGACATTTGACATCTACCAACCCGCACTGGGCCCGCGTGGCAGATTGCCTGGAGGCCTGTGTCCCAGCAGTGGGAACAATATAGGCTGATTATGATCAAAGAACTGTTTGATAGAGCCATTTTTCCACGATTTCACGGTCACTGAACTTATTAAAACAAATTGAAGATTTTTTTGCAAATCTTCACACCATCATTTATCTGGTTTTTTCCCAACTATGTTGGGGTCGGCTTCCAGTCTAACCGTATGTAGCTGAATAACAGTACTTTACATGGAGCGACTTTAGCAAATCTTCACATAGTTACTTTGAAATAACACAATAGCTAATATTATATAAATTACCTAAATAAATAAATTACCTACAATAGCAGTTTTCAGTAGGTATGTGAAAGATACATCGCCAGGTCTTTGACCTTCACCTTTAAAATGAACAAATGCTAATTACTGCGGAATAGTTTGCAATTTTAAAAACTGCAGATTTTTCACCATTACTGCACTTTTACTTCGTAGAGGGAAATTGCCATCTACCGCAACTCTGTGCAGGCAAATCGATTATGTGTCTGAGTAGGTATAAGATGAATGTTGAACTCACTTGACCTGACCTTACTTGCCACGGCCAAGGAAAGTGACGGTGGTCAAAAACAATCTCAATAGAAATTGGATACAGAATGATCTATACTATTATTATAAAGAAGTAAAATTTGTTTGTTTATAAGTTTGTGTGTAGGGGGATCATCATCGGAATGGCATCCTGAAAATTATTGTTGCAAGACCAGACTGCCTCATCCAGAGGCACCTGGTGGAGGAGGTTTTAGGTTTACGATAGTAAAACTCAGAGGAACTACAAATCCAAAATTTCTCAGTAGTTCCTTCAAAGGAACTACTGAAGGAACTAGTGAGAACAAAGGGAGTTATCTACTAACATAGCAGATAAGCATAAATTGTTACTAACTTATTACTAACAATCTATGGACTGTAATGTCTGAAATATTTTTTTTTATCTCTGGAACTATCAGATGGATTTCAAAAATTATTTTTGCAGTTCATAGCCCGATTCTTAATGAAGTTTATAGGCTATTTAACATCACGCTACAACCCTTAGGAGCCGTGAAAAAGGAAAACAAATATTAGTAGCACGTGCGAGCGTCGGGGGCCGAAATGTCACGCGGACAAAGTCACGGGCAGAAGCTAGTTCTTAATATTTGTCTTTCAACTATAGGTACTAATTTATGACAGAATGTATGACAAATCGTGTACCTAATTCCTTTACATCATAGTATTTAGTATTTCAGCGAAATCTGTATTATATAAAATTTATAAACGAATTGTTTTAAAATAATAATAACAATATGTGCATGTAAAAAAATGGAAAGAAGAAATCTTAGGACATCAATTCCATATATCATGTGACTTACTTTCTATCTGAATTGATTGCCGACATACATAGATATCTCTTAAAATTCAAAGTGTCAAGAAATAATCTAATAACCTTCACGAGGATCGAAAATCTCACAATTCTTTGGAAACACCATGTATAACACGATTCTATCAATTAGCCGAAGAAGTCGGTCTATAAAACTTTCAAAGGCTCACTTCCAACCAATCAATTGAATAAAATCTACACTTTTATCGTTATACACTCTTTACAAACGTAATCCATCGCAGACACGTAAACCTTCGTTAACGACTGGCCACTAACCAAATAAAATAAATAAATAAAAAGCAAAAAGCAAACGATATCGCTTTCTCTACGGGTTTAGAATAAAACCTGTTTGAACGAAGTTATACGTTATTGTCATAGGTTATGTGTAGAACAGCGCTTTTATTTTACGGTACTGCTTCGGTGTCGACACGCCCTAGAAAAGGTCCTATTTAAAGAAACCGTTCCGTACCACCGTACAATATTTAACACTACATATTTTTCGTTTCTTGCACCTATAGGTGGACCCCCATTTTATTTTTATTATTTGTTGTTATAGCGGTCATAGTAGTACACACTCTGTGAATATTTCAAGTGTCTACCTATTATGGTTTAAAAGATACAGTCCTATGACAGATGGACGGACGAACAGACGGACATAGGAGCCTTAGTAATTAGGGTCCTTTTGGATACTTGACCCAAAAAAAGAACCTTCCTCAAGACATAAATCATAGATAACTTGTGAATAGTATAAAGACTTCAGGGTTGACTGACACTTGAAGTGTTTTTTGCCAGCCAATATGAAAATAAACGAAACATTTGGTATTCTTTCGTACGATGAAGGTCGTATATCTTATTAAAAGTCGCGTCGGAACTGAATACGGAATCGGAAGTTCTATTTTTGTTATCGAAGGCAAGCAACACACGTGTGACGCAGGTGACCCACAGTGATTTCTAGAATAGTCTAAAATCTAGATAATTAGAATTCTTATATAATCTAACTAGCCTGTAATGTCCCATTGTAGAACACAGGCCTCCCTCTCCATTTTCCTCACAATTCTTTTGCTATTCAGACCTTTTAAAATACACAATAGGTAGGTAGGTACTAGGTACCGAAGTAGGCTATACATCAACCTACATTCAGATGGCAAAAAAATATAACAAAAAATACAATCATTTTGGCGAGTCATTAAAATCTTTTAAGGTGCCACAGAGGTCACGATATACTCAATTAATATTTCTTCCGATGGTATAGCATCAGGGCAATTTATATAGAGAATCGACTCATCATCTGCCTAGCCTTTTCCCAATTATGTTGGGGTCGGTTTGGTTGGATGCAGCTGAATACCAGTATTTTATAGAGAAATTAGCTGCGCCCCGCGGTTTCACCGGCATAAGTCTCGATCCCGTGGGAATATCGGGATAAAAAGTATCCTATGTCCTTTCCCGGGACTCAAACTATCTCTATACCAAATTTCATCTAAATCGGTTCAGCGGCTTAGGCGTGAAAAGTAACATACAGACAGACAGAGCTACTCTTGAATTTATAATATTAGTATGGATAGCTTCTGCCCGCGACTTCGTAATGGGACTGTTAATGTTATATTACGCAATAGTACAAGAAAATCTATTAAATAAATCATATTTTTTGGAGAGATGTTATATTGAACACAGTCTCTAAATTACGTAATTAAACCACTGGTGTTCGGGAGGCTATACCCCACCATTAAGTATGACACATAAGTACTATAGGTACTTACAAGCAGAATAGAAAACATACGCAAAAAACTACTTAGTAAAAAAACACTAACTTATATTTACTTAGACATATTCAAAGAACTGCAAAAACCTGCTCGAAGTATGAACTCTCGAATTTTAATTGACACGTACACAATTTAACACAATAGCACTCATTAACGTCAAAACAATAAATTGGATACTTGTAAAGTGACCAAAACGTTCCTAAGTGATGTCTAAAATAATTATTAAGAAAGGTCATTGATATGGAAAAGGTCAATCAACCTACTTCAAACAGAGTTGAAAGGTCGTATGTGCTGTCATAGAATTGCTTTATCTTTCTAACTAAACTACCCAACCCTTCCCTTCCCTTTTCGTGACAATTCAAAAGTGACTGGAATTGGTTCATTTGAAATGAATGCTGAAAGAGTTTGAGTTAAAAAAAAGGAATATCTTTGATTTAACTTAAAGGCACTGATTTAAAATTTTCAATATCTAGTTGCAGTCTCATCTCGGCGACAAACCAATGTCAAAAACTTGTCGAAAATATAGGGAAATTGGAGGAATTTTTGACAGATTGAGACTGAGAACAGTCAGTAAAATGACGAGAATTTCCCCTCTGTCCAATACTCCTTCTAAAGTTGTCTAGAACTTGCTTCATGACAATAGATTTTTCTTTCGTCATTTATTAACACAGCTTTTATAATATTTTCAGAATAATATCCCGTTTCATTGCTGAAAAAATCCAAGCAAAACATGAAATACGGAATCGTTTTCCGACAATAATTTTATGTGAATCCCATTTCGTATTTCAGTCTAGGTAGCTAGGTACCTATTTATGGCTAATAGCAACGTTTATACATTATTTTTAAAAGGTAACTATCAAATCAAGTTTTAAAAAATTCAGATCCAAAAGAAACTTCAAGATTTTTGAGTTCATTCACTGATGGTGCTAAATCCAAGGTTTATGCAGTGAAGTTATATTTGTCTGAAACACAGGTTTGAATAAACCTACATCAGGCAGGTCGCTAAGGCTAGGTCGCTAGGCTAAGAGCAGTGGTGGCCCAGTGGTATCAGTCGCGACTTACAAGTTGTAGGTCGTAGGTTCGAACCCCGACAGGCGCTTTACTTTGTGTAAATTATTTCATCACCACTGCTCTCAAAACGGTGAAGGAAAACATCGTGAGGAAACCGGCATGTCCTAGAACCAAAAATTCGAAGACATGTGACATCCACCAACCCGCACTGGGCCCGCGTGGTGGATTACGGCCCACTCCCTCTCACAGAGAGGAGGCCTGTGTCTCAGCAGTGGGAACGTTATGTTGTACTACAACTGTTTATGTTGTTATGTAGGCAGGTCGCTATTGTATTCATTAGGCCTTTAACCAATATTATACACTAGATTTATTTTAGGCATAGTTTAAAATTTTCTTCATAATATTAATACCTATGTAATTTTTTAATGATGTAACTTTTATGTAATTTATATGATTGTGAACTTATGAATAAAAAAAAAAGTCTACTCTATTTTCTTAGACTGCCTCGTAGGTCTAGTGTTCGCAAGCGCTACTGCTGAACATGAGGTCCTGGGTTCGAATCCCAGGTCGGGCAAAGTGTTATTGGGTTTCTCTATCAGGAATTTCTCAGTAGCGGCCCGCGGGGCAATTGCGTAACACTATCAATCGCGGTCAACAACATTCATTGCGTTATTTACGTTTTGAGCAGACAAATTTTTCGAACTTATGAAGCAATGGATTAGCAATTGGCTTCGAAATGATTCTGATTCCGATTGATAATGTGTTACGCAATTAGGGTGCCGGAGTCTCGATTTGTGCCCGGTTGATGGAAATAGGCTCGCCCCCTATTACATGGGACTTAAACATAACTGGCGAAATGTGGGTGTACTATAGAACCTCTGCCTAACCTTACAGGGTATACAGGCGTGATGTAAAATTCTATTTTCTTTGGAAATCCCGGGGTCAACGACTCTGAAACTAACCCCTGTGCAGGGGTTGGAACCACTTTACAATAGTGTAGAGCCATTAAAACACCTCAATAGAATTTATAAAGTTTCCCGTTAAGGTAGTTACAAACTTATACGACGTCATGACACGACAGGCTTTCAGTTTTCCATTTCAGTTTTGCAGACGGGAATAAATTTAAACTTTAATCTTTTTTTTTCTCAGCTATTTTTCTACTTTTGTGGATTCACGAATTCGCGAGTTCTTGTAAAATATTATCAAGTTTTTAGAACAAGAGTTTATCCAATAGACCCCATCATATAAGAAAAGTTATCACAGCTATACTATTTTTAGTACTTATAGCTATTTTGAGTAAGCTCCGAAAACTGTATATGATACGGGTCTAGGAATTGAAAAGCTTTAAAGGTATCCTCTAAATAACTTTGAATACATTTAAAGCTACTATAATATAATAGGTATAAAGGTTCTGGAGAGCCGACCGCGTACCGGAAGACGTAAGCCTCTCACCCCACAAGGTGGACCGATGACCTGATGAAGGCCACTAGAATCCGCTGAAAGCGAGAAGCACAGAACTGGTCGGAGTGGCGGTGCTTGGGGGAGGCCTATGTCCACCAGTGGACGTCTTGCGGCTGAAACAAAAGAGATAAGTATGCAGGATCGTCGGATATAGTTGAAGTTTAGTAAGAAACCGATGGATGTTCTCGGATAAAATTTAATTTTATTAATAGAAAACAAACAGCTCATTTATCAAATTTAATTTCAGTCGACAACATCCATCGGTTTCTTACTAAACTTCAACTATATCCGACGACCCTGCATACTTATATCTTTTGTTGACTTTACATAG
The DNA here is from genome assembly GCA_945859645.1 of Amphipoea oculea. Lineage (NCBI taxonomy): Eukaryota > Metazoa > Arthropoda > Insecta > Lepidoptera > Noctuidae > Amphipoea > Amphipoea oculea. Next base: position 5,193,273 of record OX243884.1, read on the forward strand.
GGTATATTTAAGTATTGAACAAAATATTCCAAACAAAGCAGAAAGCTTCATGCAAAACCTTTGATACTTCGCGGCGTCATTCTGACAAGCCTTTAATAACACCTTAACATGGGAAGTCGAAAGCAATTACTTAACTGTCGATCATCGAAGTCGAGTGAGTCAGCAGTCGTTTGAAAGAAGATAATTTTAGCCTATTGTCAGGAAATACTGGCTGAAATAAAGTCATTAAGAATGAAGGTAGTTATGATAAAATCTGGTTTGTTTTCGTACCTTTCGTAAGTAACCAGTTACTAACTCAAATCATCAATGAGTAGCCAGAATGCCACAGCATTAGTATTTCAATGGCGGTCCGTACATGAATCAGAATTTAATTTATTTCTCTAGTTTTATTATTACATATCACTTAAAAAATCTCATTTTACAATTGCGTGTTTAATTATGTCCGTAGAGTAGGAGCTTTTGAAACCTATCCTGGTAGTTTCCTCTATTACTAGCGCTTATATAATTTAACATGAGGATAACGATAAAGCAGTGGGGTTTAGCCCCAGCGGCAAGCCGCTTATTACTTTATTGAGTGACTCTACAGTCAGAGTCTACTCTGTCGGAAGGGGGCAAGTCGTTTGAAGAGCGGCTTTTTTTTTGGATGGGAAGTCATCAAATGACCCTTCCTGCTCTGGGTGGAGCGGAAGGGAGTGTCAGACTCTTACTGACTAAAACCCATCCGTGTTCCTTTATGCTCCCTTTATGTTCCGGGGTAGCGGTTAACCTTTCGGACAATCCCGCACCCCCGGCAGGTTTCGGCCCTAACAGGCCCCTTCCTTTACGCTGACAAGAGCGGTTTGTCCCTATCTTTTTTATTAATGTACTCAATTTCACCTACTCTAGTTCATCTTCATGTTGTTTTCCGTTCATGAAGACGAACTAGCAGGGGATCGAGGGGGTGGAAGGGGTGTTCAGGGGATCAAACCGGAGTAAATCAAACTTTTGAGTACAGTCCGTTCACATTAATTTTACCTCTGACAGCAGCAACCCAACAGCAACCTTATACTGATGATAATAAAGATTATAATGATTTTGACAGACTTGTCAATGGCAGTAATCCAATAACAACCTTATCAGAATGAGAATATAGATCACTGTGATTTGAACAGTGATGCAAAGTCAGAGGTAAAATAACTGTGAACGGATGGGTCTAAAAAGTAAGTGTGAAATAGTACTTATATAATTATATTTTAAGGACTTTAAGTAAACAAGAACATGACATCACGTCATCCCTAATATCAATAAAGAATACACCGTATATTGTGCACTCTCAGTTTTCGCATGACGACATTTATCATACTTTTTTTACTGCTTTCGACAACAATGTGGACATGACTGCGGTTGGTAGCCCAGTTAGGCTTTTTGAGGGAATTACCAGCACCCTAATTGCATAGTACACTATCAATCTCAAGAAGAACATTGCTTATCCATTGCTCCATATGTTCGAAAAATTTGTCTGCTCATCAACGTAAATAATGCATTGAATGTTGTTTAATTGTCAAAATGAAAGCCATTGCTACTGCTTGTTGAGTAAATATTATAACACATATAGCCAGCTACCAGTTTTTGTTTTAGCCATCGATTTTAGGGCTGCTTCAAAAGCCCAACTTGTCTTGAAACTGTTCAAAGGCAACTTTCAAAATGCCTAAGTAATACCAACAGTTGACTTCAGAAGACTCTTAGTTGACTCTTCTTTATTGGTTATCTCTTTTTTACTATGTAAAATCAAGGAAATAAGTTATTAAACAAATTGATTACCAACTAAACACTTAAAATATTCAAATCACAACTGTTATTCTATAAATGACTATAACACGGCCAATTAACGGAGGGTGTCAATTTGTTTTGCAATGAATTTTCCTGGCTGTACTTGAACTAGACTGAAAAACGCAACTAAATATTATTAAAAAGTTATTTCTGACGTCTAAAGTATTACTCAACACATGCTAAGAGATTTTCAGTTCGTACAAATAGGTATAAATTCAGACACAAATTCCCAAATATTGCAACATAGGTATTAACTTTCGTAAAAACTTAATTTTAACATTAAGATGACAATAAAAAAGCGAAGGTCACGATTGGTAGCGTTTAATGAGAATAAATACTTTTATGAGGTTATTTACTTTCAACATTTAATAAAAATGAGAATTCTATTGCAAAGAAAAATATGGACATATTTTTGTTAATTAATGATAAAGATCTATCGTAGGTCTGCCAGACACAATAGAAAATCTATTGTTCGCGGTCACCGTTGATTTGTAAACTTATTACTCTCGGTTAACACAGCTTTTTTAATAATAAAAGTCGTTTCTAAACCGATGAGACCAACCACCTACTACTGGGCTTAAACAGTATACACAACATATATTATTATAAGGTCCCATTAAAATAGATGGAAAAAGTTTTAGAAATCATTCAGACCACCAAAATAAGGGCGATGGTAAAAAAAATATATAAAAAAAACGCATTAGATACTTACAAGAAAAATAATCAGCTAACGAAAATACACTAATGTGCCGGCAATTTTTTTTAAATTATAATTTTAGGTCAAAATAAAATCACTTTATTCAGTGTTTTTTTTTTTGCTTGGATATCTTTGGCTAAACGTTCTAAGCGCTGTGATAAAATATGTCCATCTATTTTAATGGGACCCTGTATACACACCGCGACATATCTAGCTATACATCACCAGTTTTAGCTAACCTCGCATTGTATTTCATACAATGAGAAGTCAGCTTATAGTCCTCCTCCTCAAGTCGTACTCCTCATTACTGAGGGTCGTGATCCACCCTTGAAAACATTTTTTCCCTGACGATGTTTCGCCATCTCTGTCTATCCTTGGCCAAGTGAAGCGCATCATGAACTTTCGTGTTAAGAGAAGAGCTTATCTGGTCGGACCATCGCAAAGGGCTGCGACCTCTTGGACGTTTACCATCCACCTTGCCGGTAACCATCAGTTGTTCGAGGTTATTGCCATCTTTCCTCGCTATATGGCCGAAAAATTCCAAAACTCTGCGGCGACAGGTAGTAGAGAGTCTGGTCTTTATTCTGAGCTCGCGTAGGATGGACTCGTTGGTGCGGAATGCAGTCCAGGGTATCTGGAGCAACTTCCTCCAACACCACATTTCGAAGGCGTCTATACGAGCTCGATCGGCCTTTCTCAAGGTCCAAGTTTCTGCTCCGTATCCGAAAATTGAAAAGACCAGCGTGTTGACCAATTTCACTTTGGTATTTCGCGAAATATTGCGATCTCTCCATATTTTTTGAAGCTAGCATAGCATTCTTGGCCATGCCTATACGCCTACGGATTTCTTTTTCGCAAGAGCCTGTGTTGGATATGTTAGATATGTTATAGTACTGCAGCTTATAGTACTGGATATATACATATAGCTTGATATGTCGTCATGCGTACCGTTGACAAAAGATGAGATCTAAAACCAAGTCGAAACGTTCAAACATATCTAAAGTCTGCCTGTGAGTACATACATACATACATACTTAGCCTATATTGTTCCCACTGCTGGGACACAGGCCTCCTCTCTGTGAGAGGGGGTGGGCCGTAATCTACCACACGGGCTCACCGCTCAGTGCGGGTTGGTAGATGTCACATGTCTTCGAATTTTTGGTTCTAGGACATGCCCGATTCCTCACGATGTTTTCCTTCACTGTTTTGAGGGCAGTAGTGATGATATAATTTACACAAAGTAAGGGTTCGAACCTACGACCTACAACTCGTAAGTCGCAGCCGTGACCACTGGGCCATCACTGCTCTGTGCCTGTGAGTGCGATTAAAATAATATGTAAATGTTTTGCCCAATGGCCAGTTACCTTCAAGACGAAAATGTATAAAGCTCATCGTCCACGACGCTACTAAAGAGTAACGCGTTACAAACTCAAAAGAACAATGAGTAGCCAAAATGTCACAGCACTATTTCTTTTGCAGTGGTATCAGAATCAGAATCATAATATTTATTTGTGAAACATAGGTATTTACTATTTACATAAAGGTCTTTGGTTATTAACATGGGCGCTATGTTTTGCCGTGAAGGCGTACAAATATTGGAGAAAATAAAAGCAAACAATAAAACAAAAAACTAACAGAAAAAAAAAAAACAAAATAAATAGGTACATACAAGAGAAAAAGAAAAAAAACTGTTTTAAATTTAATTAAATATCTTAATAAAATCTAAGTACTATTAAATATAGCCTAAAAAGAGAAACAGATTTCTTAAAAAGTATTGCACACGAAATATCAAAAAATTATCATTTATTAAATCTTCTACAGTATACTAACATTATCAATTAATAGTGATTATAGACTTTTCTTAAATTTTAATAGAGGTAAATTTTTCATGCTATCGGGTCATTTTTATTATAAATTTTCGGAGCCATGCCAAAAAACTACTTGGTACTAAGGCGTTATTAACTAGTTTATGATTGGTGACGTCGGTCGTGGACGACGGGCCTTACTTAACCAACTAAAGATGCCATCTTCAGCGAACTTCAGCCAAAACAGTCTCAGCTTCGCTTCCTACAATATTTTCCTACACACAACAACGATTCCGTGAGGTTAGACTCTGCCTCTAAAGATTTGAAACTAAACAAATAATTAAATCCAGTGTGAAACCCCTAACAAACAGACCGTTTCTCTCAACAACTCCCCATAGGTTAGGTAGGTAGGCATATTTATACAGTATTGTATGAACACGTCCCCACTGTTTATATCTTCTGCGAACGCATCGGCTTTCTCCCTGTTCACACGGCACAATGAAGGGAACGTCATACAAGTTAGTAGAGAAGGTCCACGTCTAACAACTGACGTACGACTGTTGCGAGTAGATAAGACGCAGCGCAGTTGTGAACTGCACCTTAATTGCGTAACACACTATCAATCACAAATTTGAATAGTTTTGAAGGATATTGCTAATCCATTGCTTCCTGTGTTCGAAAAATTTGTCAAATTTTTCTTCATTTACCGTAAGCTTGACATCAACGTGACAAAAGCAGTCATTGATTTACATATCGTCGGTTAAATAGAAAAGTGGCGTTATTAAAAAGAAATTTTTAGCAAGAAATTTCGTTTTTCCATTTAATCAACGATATGTACATTTACTTGCAGATTCTAGTACAAAAAATTATAAAGTCAGTAAACATACTAAAACCATTTTTTATATCGTTGTGATAACAGCGTTAGATATCGATTCAGGAAATTGGATGTTCACTAATGAAAAATAATACTCATGTTCATTGTTCGAATTGCTACGAAGAAATATTAGTGAATAGTCAATGGCCGCTATTGCTATGCTAATACCACTACAACGACCAACTATTGTGACTTAGAGTGAACCTTCTGCTCCTCTCTATTTACTGTGTAGCAAGCGTGACACTTGTGCCCGCACCCGCCGCATGCGCAGCGTTGCGATTAATTAATGAAATTATTTCACGTGTCAGTGAAATTATGTTCACTAATTAATTACTTAGCATTGAGCAGTGGGCGGCTTTGCATATGATGGGAATTTGAAAGCTATGTGTACTTTATTCCCTTGTGGGTGAATAGATATAATAGAATACATGGTTTTATAAAGTAGAAGTATCAGCAGGTAATTAATTATGCCCTACACCTAAGTGTAAATTATGATATTCCTACTTATCAAAAAGTCTTTATGTAGGATATTGTTTATCTACTACACATTGTGAAAAAAACATGCTCGGCTGTCATTCATAGATCTTTGATAATCATTACGGGTAGTCAGAAGCCCGACAGTCTGCCGCCCAGTCTTTTCTAAGGGTGTTTCCTAGTGTAGAATCCTGTTGATTCCGTGTTTATGTAGATTATATCACTTCACTGACTCACTACCACACCAAGCGCCATCGTATATAGCCTGCTTCACTTTGTCTGTTTCCCGCCATTCCTCGTAACTGACAGATGACATAAGTGACAACAGCTACCCCGCTTGTGTGAATGAGACAGTGTTAACATCTATTTAATAGATACACTACACCCAGTAACTGGGTTGTGGAGGTCAAATCGCTTGCTTAGCTTGTCAAAAAACAACTCAAAAAAGACGATTTTTGTGACATCGCAAAAGAATATTTTGCTATGAGGACTTATCCTACTTGTTGGCGCATAAAATTAAAACTGATTTGATTTGATTATTAATTAATCATGAATGCTTGTAGTTTGAACGTCTATGATTAACTATTGTTGAGATCTGAGTAAAAAAATTCTGTCACTCAATTCTGACCTATCTACTAATGGGTCAATATTCCATCTGTTGAGCTCCGCTAATGAGACACAATTGATTTTTCTATTGTTTCGTCGCCAATAGGCGACGCGCGGTGCTTAAGAAATAGGCAGTCGAACTGTGTAAAGTACTGGTATTCAGCAGCATCCACTTAGACTGGAAGCCGACCCCAATATAATTGAGAAAAAGCTAGGCAGATAGGTACCAAAAGTAATTAACCTATAAACCTAGAGATAAATACGAGATTAGACGTTTGACGAACGAAAGTAAGAAAAAACACAAAGCGAGAAGCGCGATCATTTTTGTCAAACATTTTCCTCAAGTTTCTTCCTTTATTGAAATCGCCTAACATTACTCTCACTTTTAAAATAAGTTAATTTATAAATCAAAACTGAATAACCTTTTACGAAAAAGGAAATTGAGCTTTCTTCAACATGTCCATTGTACTGTATAAAAAAATGTGGCTGCGAAAATTAATACTTTAACAGTGATATTGAAAGATAGCGAATGGTGAAAACACTGATAATAAATCCAATCTTATACGATAATCCATCTTAAATTTAATAATAATTCACAATAGCCGTGGTAAAATAGTGAAAACGCGTCTCTTCGCGTGCTGTAATTGATAAAACTGCTTTTTTGTGAGTAAACGTCAACCAAAGATTAATAAAAAGTATACACATTGGCTAGCTATGCTATACGTGATTTCGTTAGCATATTACTCTTGATTCTCCTGCACTTATCCCAAATCGTTTGGCGTCGGCACAACATGACTTTTTCTTCCATACGAGTACTTCTCTACTAGCAGCGCCCCGCAGTTTTACCCGCATAAGTGTCAATCCCGTGGGAATATCGGGATAAAAACTATCCTATGTCCTTTCCCGGGAATCAAGCTGCCTTTATACCAAATTTCATCTAAATCTTCAGCGGTTTAAGCGTTAAGAGGTAAAAGACAGACAGACACATTACAGAGTCATTACGTCAGCGCCGGCTGTCGCTGAAAACCAGCGCTGGGGCTCTGTCTTGCATAGGGTCGCAGCATTATGCTGAGCGATAGCCGTTTACCTTCTTTTTTTGTGTTTATGTTCTTTTTTGCGTCATGTTCACCGCAAATAAACGTATTTTCTTTCTTTCTTTCTTTAAACACACTTTCGCATTTATAATACTAGCTGCGCCCCGCGGTTTTACCCGCATAAGTGTCGATCCCGTGGGAATATCGGGATAAAAAGTATCCTATACTTAAAATTTATACACTTTACAGTAATATAGCTTATACATCAAAATGTATAAGCTATATTACTGTAAAGTTTCATAAAAATCCGTTCAGTAGTTTTTGCGTGAAAGAATAACAAACATCCTAACAAAGTTTCGCGTTTATAATATTATATTAGTAGGATTAGTCGTTATCTCGGTAGTCCTCCCCTTTCTAGCCATATCATCTTTTATTTACACAATCCGTTTATCGTTTCTTCGGTCTTTCCCTACTCGTATCTATAGCCATCCACATTCATGTTTAGTTAGCAAAGTAAATTCAAAATCATCTGTTTCACCCAAACAGGTATTTTTGTTCGATAAATCGCACGTCTACCCCTGTGCAGGAACATAATATCTTTCTAAATAATTATGTGTCTATCTTTAATGGTTTAGACATTTCAATTTACAATTTCTGTCAGTCATACAAAAAGTCTGCAGTCAATCACGAAACAGCTTTATTTATACAGAAGAACTGACTGTGAAAATTCGATCACTATCTACTGAATTGGCATGCTTAAACAGCAAGCAAATAACGTACACGCGAATTTCACGCTACTCAAATCGATAAATAACAATCTCGTTTCAATAGCGTCAAAAAACGACGTACTCATTGGGAGCAAAAGAAAGGCTGAAAGTTAGCCTTGAATATGGCGGAAGTGAAGGCCAATGAAAAGTGTGATGTGTAAACAAACAATATACCTATAACTCTTGTTTGTACGGTTTAAGTCGTGCCAGGGACACGAAGAAGAGGACGGATTGTTGATTATTTTTAAACTATGTATTTTTGTTTTAGAATGATTTTTCATTAAGACGATAATAGATTTCAAAATCTATTGATGTTCATCTGACATTGAACATATAAAATAAGATAGCATTGCCTTGACAATGTTTAGAAAAACTTTGCGACGTAAATCAACTCAACCTATCGCAGTCCACTGCTGGACATAGGCCTCTCCCAGACTGCGCCACAACACCCTGACATATTTCTCGCTAAAGTGGATCTTCTTTGACAAATTTTAAGACATTGTAAGTAGCAGCTTTAGCCAGGATACATGTAGACCAAATGTTGCAACATACAGGAGAAGAGCATACGGCCAACCATGAACCGCCCATTCTATCTTCAAAAGACTTAATTGATTGTTTTACAAAACATTTAAAACCCGCTTTAGCCCTAGCAATGCTCAACATGACCCTTGTTTACGACGTGTCATGTATTGTGCTCCAAACTCGACAATATGTTGACACCAGAGGTCACCGCCACGCTCGACTACACTCACTGGAGTAAGGTTAAGGCCCTACACGACAATGTCACATAATAAAAGAGCATTATGTGCGCTTTATGTTCATGTAAATAACAATAAACAGTGTATCGAAACGCTGTTTTTGATTGGTTACAGTTGTGACTGAACTGATTGAACTTTATGTTTTTTTTTATGGATGGGAAATCATCAAAAATGACCCCTCCCGCTCTGGGTGGAGCGGAAGGGAGTGTCAGACTCTTACTGACTAAAACCCATCCGTGTTCCTTCCTTAGCCCTTTATGTTCCGGGGTAGCGGTAACCCTTTCGGACAATCCCGCACCCCTGGCAGGCTTCGGCCCTGACAGGCCCCTTCCTTTATGCTGACATCTCTTTGAGGGGTCTATGATATTGTATACTGCGTACCGGCAAGCGCAGCGTAGAATGCCCCCCAGCTAGACCTAGCTAAACCCAGAGGACCGAAGATTTTAAAAAGGTGGTTGAAATAGATTGGATGATGGAGGTGGAAGACAGGGTGTCGTGGCGCATTCTGGAAGAGGCTTAGATATCCAGTAGATAACTGCAACACGCTGAGTAAATTTAATGATAACTAGATGTTGATCAGTGATCGGCAAACGTGCAATTTCGCGTCCAGCAGTGAACTGCTAATAGGCGAATAATTATCATGAGTGTATTTATTTAACCACATACTAAAATATTCTTTTTTGATAAAGAATATTGAGCTTGAAGCTGCATTTCTCTTCAGGACTACTGAAAATAAAATCACTTTCTGAAAACTTCATAATTCTGAGCTGATAAGGTTCTTTTCAGACAATTAGAAATGAATAAGCGCAATGTGGAAACACGGATAACCCCTAAGTACTACCGCATCTGTTTTATAACAAAATCGCAGGAAAATATACTTGTCTATTTTTACACAGGTTTTTATTAGCAGAGATTAACTTACGATTCTTTGAATATCGCCTATCGCCGCGGGCGATTGTAAAAGTCAACGAGGGAAATCTTACTATGTTTTGTATGTTTGGATGTTTGTTACTCAATCACGCAAAAACGGCTGAATGGATTTGTATGAAATTTGGCATACAGGTAGTTTATAACCTAAATTAACACATAGGATGTTTTAATCCCGGTAAATGACATGGCTGACTGTTATCAAAACTAGATTATGCATTTTTCATTTCTCTCTGGACCCAATTCAGAAGTCCAGTGCTAGTGTGTTATAATTATAAGACCATAGCTACGAATAACAAGCGGTTACTACTTGCAAGCAACCTGTCGTTTTATGCACGTTTATGATAATTAATCTTGTCCAGTTTTGACACGCCTTGTGACGAAATCCTTAGCATTAATAGCCCGAAGCTGCTCGAATACATCTAGGTTAGTGTCGTAGCTAGGAAAAAAGGTGTTGACATTTATCAATACATTGGCTTCTTCGTCTGATCGCAGTCTACTCAGAAACTGTGGAATGGAATGGAAACAGTTAAGATGAGATCTGAGCCCTGATTCACAACCATACGACAAGCTATCGTATCGAAAACCTTACATTTCGATAACCTGATTTGACTTTCCCTCAACAGCAAATAGCTGTTGGAAGAATAATGGGCATCTGTTTGATTTAAACTGACAAAATTTTCGGGTTTTGGACTTGTGAACAGCGTTGAGAAGACTCGTACGATAACAATGATTAATGATCGATACGATACGGAAGCATATCGAGTGTTTGTGAATAAGGGGGCAGGAACCGAGGAAAAGTGAAGGACTAGTGATATTTTGGGTTTCAATGAGAGAGAAAGTGATTCTACCATAACTATCAATTTAGCCCTCAAAGCTCAGTCATATTACTTTAATCATTTGATTTTACTAGGGACACAAGAGGGCCTAGACAAGTGGTAATCGCTTTCAAAGCATTTCGTATTTCTATACAACGACTTTGAATGGGATTGACATAAATAAGCTTTTCGTTAGGTTAAGTCGGTCCCTTTCGGCTTTTGGCTAAGAAATAACAGCCGCACGGTTCGATCGATCAGGTTAAGCTACGCTTGCCGCGGTTGGCCCGTGGGTGTATGACCATCTTTACATACCAAGACCCCTCCGTGCCTCGGAAAGCACGTTAAGCCGTTGGTCCCGGCTGTCATTCGTGGATCGTTGACAGTCGTTACGGGTCGTCAGAAGCTCGAAAGTCTGACAACCAGTCTTACCAAGGGGTATCGTTTTACCCAGTAACTGGGTTGTGGAGGTCAGATAGGCAGTCGCTCCATGTAAAATACTGGTATTCAGCTGCATCCGGTTAGACTGGAAGCCGACCAGTAGTTGGGAAAAGGCTGGGCAGATGATGATGATGATGATGTCGGTCCCTTACATTTTTTACTTTTCCATCATTGGTATCGCTGATAAAATGTCACTTTGTCTAGACCCTCTAAAGCCACGGCCTTTCTTTTGCCCAATACACTGGATTGCACGAAATATAACCAAAAAATACCCCACATATTTGTACGCCGTAGCATCCAGCGGAATAGACGCACCCTACTCATTTCCTAATGCATTGGATTGCACACAAATATGTGCAGTGCAGTGCAGTAAAAGGAGTGCAGAACATTCGGCGCGAGCGACTGGCGTCGGACGCATGCGCGGAATGCGGTCAGCCGGTGTAAACATTTCGCTTGGATTGCCGCCGCGTTAAGTAAGTGAGACCTTTGGAGTTAATGTTTGGTTTGTGTGGGTACTTTTAGACTTTAGGAACCTTTGTGAGTCTGGGTATTATCTATCTTGGGTAGAGGTAATTAAGATCACGAAGTTGATAATTGACCTAAGAAAACAGAGCAAAGGTCAAGCTTAAAACTTTTAAGTTGAGAGAACGTCATTAAGAGTTTCTTGCCCGTTCTTCTCAATAAAGATCTGCGTTTCGGAATGGCCAACGTTCTGACTAACTAACCGACACCTTGACAATTCAAACGTGCTTATAAATGTTTAAATTGAAATAAATCCTTTGAGTTTGAAAGCTTAGTATTTAGTAGAAACTCATTAAATTCCGTACAAAAAAGTTAATATGAGCGTAATAGATTATCCTAATTATAGGTATTGTTATTGTTGTTGTTATTGGTAAAGTTAATATGAGCGTAAAATTCAAATCAAACAGGTACAACTACCTACACAAAATCATAGACACAGATAATTATATTAAAATAATACCAAACTAAACTACTGAGCCAATTTTCGCTACAGGAAGTGTAAATCGATTTCTCTCGCTGTCGCAGAGAGAGTATAGTCCCAGTCGCCCCCACATGGATTGCCCCCAGGGGGCAATTGGGAGAAAAAAATCCCAGTTGCCCCCGGGTGGCGACTGGGACATTTTTGCCCCCACTTCAAATCGCTGTACATTGCGGCGTGGATCGCCAAACCCCCTCATCGCTATATTTCTTACGGCCGCGATGACGGGGGTTGGCGGTCACATTTCCAATGTGGTTTTATTAGTAGATAAGTGATATTTTTAGGGACATACAAACAAGATTTAAAGAAAACCACAAAATATTATCAATAAAACCACACCAATACAAACAATGCACACAATAAACTACCCGACGGATTAAGTCATAAAACACGTGTTTCGTCAAAATGAAGGAGTTAGTTAAAACTTCATGAATGTGATTGTGGTAGGTATAACAATCCTTTTATTTTTTGCCGCCTATAGTCGGTATTCATTTGTTTTGTTTGAAGCTCTCCAAAACCGACTCAGCGATAAGGAGTACACAAATCACAATAGATGTGTCATTCCCTTCCCCTACCCTTTACCGGCTTTTGCATCTATGACATTGAAATGCAATTTAGTCTATCTATAATCATGTCAGAGCAAAGTGCGTCTTGCAGCTCCGGACAAAGTATACTATACATAAAAAGACGACATGGGACAATTATTCTTCGTGCAGGACATCAGTATCATTTGAAAAGAAAAAACAAAAGTGACGTAGAAACGTGGGAGTGCACCCAAAGGAAAAAAAAATGCAAGGGATTTATAAAGATAAAAGTAAGTCACTAAAGCCTATGATTTATCACTTAAGAGCGTGCAGCCGCATGATTCTTATTTTTGAGTAATTATATTCACAGGCAATAATATATTATGCACGTTCCTAAGAACTTTTCAATTCTACCTTCCAGCCGCGGCTGTTATTTATAAACTTCTGTTGTATAAGTATGTAGATGCGTGTGTGCGTTTCCAGCTTATTATAATCTTGCAGAACATCTATCTTATAATATAAAAAAATACTCTATTGAAAAAAAATTGTAACACTTACTAGCAACAATTTATGTAATCATTTAATTTAAAAAAATAGTATAATGCCTTGTTCTTGTTTTTAGGATAACAACATTGTACACGAATTCAATCATACATGTGCAGCCGATTTTAAGAAAAATGAAAACGAAGAGCGCCTTTATCAAGTCAAGCAAGCGCTGATAAATAAAAAGTTTCCTGCTGTTCCTCAAACATTTAATTCACTGATTGCTTCGTGCGAAAACACAGAAGAAACTTTATGTGATTTACCAAAATATTCTAGTGTGAAATCCTCTTTGTATAGATTTCGCAATAAAGTTGCTGGTGTAGATAGACTACAGTGTAAAGAAGTTGATCAAGTACAAATTCCATTAGACTATCAAGATTTTGTTTTGGCAGATTATTCTGAAAATGGAGTAAGAGTTATAGTTTTTTGTTCTGAAAGAGCTAAATTGACGTTGACTGAAATTGTTGACTATTATAGCGATGGCACCTTTAAGTCTTGCCCAATACCCTTCATACAGCTATATACAATCCACGGGGATTTAGGAAGCACAGTGAACAGTACCAACATAGTGCCACTCGTTTATGCTCTTATGAGTAGTAGAACAGAACAATCGTACTTCATATTGTTTTCATTAATAAAATCCCAAATACCCGAATGGAATCCAAGAACGTATAAAACTGATTACGAAAAGGCAGCGATGAACGCCATTCGATCTGTTTTTCCAACTGTAATAGTAAGGGGTTGCTATTACCATTACAATAAAGCAATTTGGAGAAAAGGCAAAGAACTGGGTATCACAAAATCCCATAATTCAATGAAAATACGAGAAGTAGCACTCAGCGCTGTGCTTCCTTTATTGCCCGCAACTGAAATTATGAAAGGCTGGACATACATCACGCGCAAACCTTGTGAAGATGAGAATATGAAAAAATTCCGTACCTACATGGAAAAACAGTGGCTAAGAGAAGGATTTATGGATGTTTGGTGTGTATACGGGCAACAGCACCGAACTACAAATTATTTAGAAGGCTGGCATAACAAATTAAACCACGAAGTCGGCACGAAGCACCCCAACCTCATGTGTTTACTACATGTCTTGCGAAATGATTCTTCGTATTCCAGTATTTGTACTAGCAGAGTAAAACAGAAAAATCCATTAAAACAAAGAAAAGCGAAACAAATATTTAGAGATCAATTTATACAAGAAATTCAGCTAGAGTTGGTGCACGGCGATATGACAGTGGGACATTTTCTCGAAACGATAAGACACTAAAAATATTTTACGATTTCCATTTAACGTTTCGGTACAAGATTTTAAGAATGTACCTATGTTCATTGTTATAAAGTGATTACCTATTCACTATTGTTATAAGTTGATTATTATCTTTTATTTCATATTTAGACATATTATTTACATTTTTAAATATTTTTATAAAAACAAAAGTTGATTATTGTTAATATTTTGTTCTGTGATTTTCTTGCAATAAGACTGTTATTTTTAAGTTTTTTTTTACTATTATATGTTTAAGCTTTTTTTATACTTAGGTACAAAAATTTAAGAAACGTAGGTAACGATTGTTTTTTGTAAAACATGATTATTGTAAATATTTTGATTGTCTGTGATACAAATTTACACCAAGTTTTTATGATTATGAGGTAATTTTTACGTTTAAGTAATTTGATTGATAAAACATAGTTATTGTAAATATGTAATTTCATTATCTGTGGCTGATGATGACTAGCTTTTGTTCCTAGTACTTATAATTATTGTAAAAACTAAGATTTTCTGTGATACGAATTTACACCAGGTTTTTATGATTAATAATAATAAGTGATTAAAAGCAACTACAATAAAGAAAATCTTGTTTGTATGTCCCTAAAAAATATCACATAATTATCTACTAATAAAACCACATTGGAAATGTGACCGCCAACCCCGTCATCGCGGCCGTAAGAAATATAGCGATGAGGGGGTTTGGCGATCCACGCCGCAATGTACAGCGATTTGAAGTGGGGGCAAAAAGGTCCCAGTCGCCACCCGGGGGCAACTGGGATTTTTTTCTCCCAATTGCCCCCTGGGGGCAATCCATGTGGGGGCGACTGGGACTATACGGGATGTTCGTAATTTTCTCCTAAGCCCTTCGTTCTGTTTGACAAATAAGGTATTATTGGTATTTATTATGAACTGGCGAGATGCTTTTTGCGAAGTTTTCCTTAGATGATCGATAATAAATATTTCTAAGTGCGTCAGTAATTTTGCAAGGAGGCAGACTGTAATTAATTCTGTGTTCCAAGAATCGTAAAATAGTTCTGAGTAGAATCAAATGAAAAATATTTTCATCCGTGTTCGTAAAATACAGGGTAAAATAAAATTGTCTAGTGAAACTCTGCAGTCGTGATGGTTATTTACCTAAACACGATATAAAACAAAAAAAAAAACATATTAAGATGATATGTTTTTGTGGAGTCAGTGACCTCTGGACGTAGTGCGAATTGACTTGAAGTTTATGTAAGTTGAGAAAATCTGTTTTTTTATACCCATTACATCTGTAAGGTTTACACATAAAAAACAAAACTGATTTCTTAAACTGATATTTCAAGTAATTAAACCAGCTAAGGCTACGTTTACCCAAAAACTTTTTTACAAAAAAAAAAACAACCGACTTCAAAAAAAACACTACAAAGTGATAAATAACTTTAATTTCGGAAGTCGGTGTCGTTGATTCCGCATTTTTGATTTTTTGACACCGACTTCCGAAATTAAAGTTATTTATCACTTTGTAGTGTTTTTTTTGAAGTCGGTTGTTTTTTTTTTGTAAAAAAGTTTTTATTTTACACTTTTTAGTTGTACCTACCCCACAAAAAAGTAAACAAAAAGATCGTTAATGTAGACAATGTAGATAAATTATTAGATTTTTGTTGATTTTTCAAAAACCGCTCATCCGATTTCGATAAAATTTTCATGGGACCATTTGGGAAGTATACCCTTTCTAACAAAAAAATAATTTTTCAAATCGGTTGTTAAACGACGGAGTTATGCGCGAACAAACACAAAAAAAAAATACAAACATTCGAATTGAGAACCTCCTCCTTTTTTAGAAGTCGGTTAAAAAAAAACAACAACCATTTTTTTTTTTTATTAAGCTAGATATTGATACCCAACACGGCTGTAGAGTTTTGCTAACTAACTTAATTTGACCGTGAATACCAATATGCAATACAACATACCTAATAAACAGAGTTAAGTGTAGTCTGTGCGCAAAACGAATCCTACCTTGAAATCTCCGAAAATAAAATAAGTAGAGTATATGAAAATGATGCATTACCTGAAACAAAAGAATACATTTGTTAATTAAAATTATGTAATAAAATTTAATGAGTTAGATAAAGCATTGGATTATAATCTGAATTAGCGATTTATTTGCCAAAAATGTAAACAAATAAGAGTTTATGGAAAAATAACTTTAAATCCTACACCATAAAGTTCAGTTTACGCTACAACTTCAAACATTTTTATAAATTTTTCAATAGTTCTAGTCACTCTGAAACCAACTTAATTATCACTTAAATAAAGTTGATATTTGTTTAACTTGAAATAATAGGTATTAATTTGAAAGATAAGTTTGAATGGACTTAAAGTGAAATTACTGTAAGGCTCGCTCTGCAGATATACTGCAGCTGTAAACAAATAAAATCTTAAATTCAATAATTACTTTATTATTGACTACCGACCCGCCCCGGCTTTGCACGGGCGCAATTTACATGTGAAGACGGTATTCTGTTCACGACATGTTATTGTGCACAAATTCTGAACAGTAACCTAACAAAAAGTACTAGGCTTGCATGAATTTAAGATAGTATTATTAAGTACTTTTTTGTATATATTTACATAATTATTAGGCTATGTCCATATGGAATAATTTACCTTGAGACTTTTTAAAGCTGTACCCTCCACATTTACACATACTCAAAAATTTCACTCTCTCTATTTATAATATTAATAGCAGTGCCCCTTAGTTTTACCCGCATAAGTCTCGATCCCGTGGGGATATCGGTATAAAAAGTATCCTATGTGTTAATCCAGGGTGTCAGCTACCTCCATACCAAATTTTATCAAAATTTATCCAGCCGTTTGTGCGTGAAGAAGTAACAAACATACAAACACACACACAAACTTTCGCCTTTATACGTAGTGTGATTATAATTGATCATATCTTTAGAATAGCCTGAGGTCGATTTTCCTCCCTTTGAAAATAACATTAAACATCATCCTCTTTATTTATAAACGTTGCTTAAAGTTAAGTATTGATTAGCTACTGTTTAACCAACGTTTAAACGTCACTTAACTTTAATCATCGTTTATAAATAAATCCCCATAATATCTAAGTAAGCGTTAAAATGAGAAAGTGTAAATACAAGTATCCATAATCTGTATGAAACTACTTGGAAAATCCTGAAACGTATTTAGACAGAACCCGTTCGCATAACCTACTCTCACCATAAATACTATCTCTTCTATTCTTAAACGTATTTGCATTTCCTTTAGCAAAATATCAAAGCGCATCCACTTAACCCTTTAGGTAAATGCCGATAACATCCGTTTGCATTGTATATGCAAGGAGGTTCACTCACCTACTTTTAAATTACAACGAAGTGATTAGTCAGAGATCGGAAAATCTTAATCACGCATGCGCTGTGTTAATCTATCTAAGTATTCGCCCTAAGTGCATTCTTCGCACTTAAGTTCTGTTATACGCAAATAGAGTTAAAAATAAATTGGCCTTTGAATGCAAAGAATGTGTTGTTTATTGACCGGTTATATTTTGTTTTCTTTTTAGCATTGTTTGTACTTTATTTACTTGTTATTATATTTGTCTAACAGAGACAGGACGCCATGACATTTCGAGACTCCCAAAATAATCCAACAATTATTATTTACCAAACAACCTACAACAAAAACGTAAATAAGAATCAATACTAATATTAAAATACTGATATTAATACAAATATAATATCATGGAGATAGACGGCATCCTGAAGAAGGACACAGGCTACTTTTTCTCCCGTTCACATGCACGCACGTTCCCGTGGGATAATTTCCGCCATCGACGCGGGCGCAGCCGCGTAAATAAAAATTCTTTATTTTACCAAAAAGCCTTTAACAACATCCTTATAGCTAAAAAATAACGTATTTTTTTGCTTCTAACTCCAGCAGTCCCGGACGTTTAAGGTGGGTGTTTTTATTTAAACTTTTTAACAATGGTCTTAACTTCACTTTCTTGAATCTTAATTCAGCTTCTTCTTCTCGACGATAATTATACCTATTTATCACAACTGCTAAGCCTAGGCGTGCCTAGGCTGTCAGCATAGGTACCACAGAAAAGATAATGGGTACTTATAGATACGGCCACCAAAGGAGATAAGTAACCAGGGTCGTCGGATATAGTTGAAGATTAGTAAGAAACACAGATATTTCGGAATGATTAATAGAAAACAAACAGTTCATTAATAAATTTAAATTGCATTCGAAAAGAAAGAAAATAAATTTATTTAGCACAGCCTAAAAGACACACAATACACCAGATACATCAAATAAAAACAAAAAGTAAAGATTAAATAAAAAAAGTATATGGTCCGATGTAAAAAAAAAATAAGCTGAAAAGTGTGCCTCACGGCTGCGCTAAAAAAGGGCCAGTTCAGCAAAACATCCATGACCCTGGTTACTTATCTCTTTTGGTGACTGTACATACTTGGCATTACCCTCTATTACTGCTTCCACGTCTTTAAATTATAACAGTCGATAATTATGATAACAACTTTACAGTTGATTGTAAAGTCGGTGAGAGTGTTCAACGAGTGGTAAAGACAATGGGTGTATAAACGGAAGAATCCGCGGAAATTATTGTTGCATAAACGTAAACAAAGTACACGTTTCGGAAATATGCATGGGTTCTGTTCAGGAGCAAACTAAATAAAAAATAATACACTGAACCATTTCTTTATAAATCCAACTAGCTGCGCCCCGCGGTTTCACCCGTGTAAATGTCAATCCTGTGGGAAAATCGGGATAAAAAGTAGCCTATGTGTCAATCCAGCAACCTCCATACGAAATTTTATCAAAATTGGTTCAGCCGTTTCAGCGTGAAGAAGTAACAGACACATATAAACACACAACACACACACACTCACAAACTTTCGCCTTTATAATATTAGTGTGATTAGCGTGATACCTAAGTTTTCTAAGCACGCTAGATTACAGAGTAATTTAGGAACTGGATTCAAATCAATCTGTCTAGCCTTTTCCCGACGATTTTGAGGTCGGTTTCCTGTCTAGCTGAATAGGTACTAGTATTTTAAATGGAGCGATTGCCTTTCTAACCTTCACAACCCAGCTACTAGATTACGACACGCCATGGTACGATTGACTGTCAGACTTTTGGAATGGATGGTCATCCCATCCAAGAACTAACCGCGGAAATCATAGCTCAATCTTCGATCGACATGTGTGGCTGTTATCATTTAGCCACGAGCCTATAGGAACTGGATTATTTACTGAATATTGATTCCAACACAGATATAGATGTACCTAGATAAAGCAAAGTATCACGAACTGTATGAAAAATAAGCGTGCCACTTTTTGACTACCTACTATGACGTCACAAGCTCGCGCTCTCTCGCTCACGCTCACCCAGCCAGCAGTACGCAGGACTGAGCGCGAAAGTGGCGGCCCTTATGATTTTCGACGTAAACTGGTGCGATTTTTGGCACGCAAAGTAGGTGCTCTTGCGTTATCTAGGTGTATCTATATCTGTGGATTCCAAAGTAAAGTTTTAAACATACAACACGACGTATGGAGCTAAGTAGGTACCTTATAAACCAAGACGGCACAACAGCGAACGATCCTCAGGGATAATGCCATAATCACAACGAACCAGGAACGCGAGACGCATCTTAGATTACAGCAGGACGCATTAGCACGAAGACGGACGCTCCTGCCCGTTATATTTATAATCTCATGGACACACGGAGAAACTGACTGGGTCTCGGGGGGGCAGGCAGGTTTTGGGTTCGATTCCCAGGTTGGAAAAAGAGTTATTGGGTTCTTCCATAAGGAATTTCCCAGTAGCAGCCCGAATTTGTGCCAGGTTAATAATAATAATCGTTAGGCGGTTGGATCAAGGGCTTGATTCAGAAGGCAGGACACCTCGATAGGAGGTTCCTGTCTTTGGAGCCCTAACCACCGGTAGCTTGGACCCTGCTCCCGACACCGGCGGACTACTACTTTTTTATATTTTTAATGTTTTTTTATACTTATTTTTTTATATTTTAAGAAATATTTGAAAATGTAATTTAATATGTAAATAGATAAATAAACGAAATAATAATAATAATTGTTTATTGAACAAAAAGGTACAGATGATGGTGAGAAAAAAAAACTTAAAATAGTTACAAGCAAGATTACAAAGTTATGTAAGTACATTATATGGTAGAACATGTTGATGTTGGTACAATCTGTTTTGAGTTGAGGTTGATGACAATAGGCTCGTCCCTGTTACATGAGACTTAAACATAATTGAGGAAAGATGGGTTTAATATTCCCCCTTCCCCTCGGATCGCCAGAGTGTTAAGACGTGTTTTTAGTGGTTTTTGTATTTAAAATAACTTAATTCTACAAAAATAAATTCAAATAAAATTACCCGACTACCAGGCGTCCATAATATCGCAAAGCTATTAGTTAAACATCAGTGAGCAGCAGCGGCAGCGGTAGTGCAGCTGCACCGAGACTCTCCGTGCGTGAGTAACCTCTCACTCGCACACATTGCTAACTAGACCCCGCCTCTTCACGTACATGTCCTCGCGCGTGTGCAAATTACACACACAGTAAACCTTACTATCGCGCTTCTTCGTGTTCGGCGCTTGCGCTTACGGTCCTACATATTCCTGTTCGCCTAGTACAATGCTTCGCTCGCCACCTAAGTGCGGATCAGAATCGGATATACATACCAAGGCAGACGATACGTCTTCATCGCCAAATCAATTTGTTAGTTCGCGCCCACTTAAGCGCCGCAACGACAATGTCACAAGAGACGATTTCGATGATTTTAAAGAAGAAATTAGGGAAATGTTCGCTGCCATTCAGCACAAGATGGACACTTCACTGGCTAGCATCGAGAGGAGCCTAGAGGCTATTTCTCTACAACACGATGAATTCCGCACCAAAATAAAAACCCTGGAAAAAAGCTGTCTGGAAAATCATGACTACATAATTACCCTGCAAGAAAAGGTTGAAGAGCTGCTTCGTGTCTCGAAATTAACTACTGTTGAATTGAGAAATGTGCCCTATAAACATAAGGAAAATAAACTTGACCTCTCAAATTACATCACTAATATATCGAAGTCGCTAAATATTAGTATTCAACCAACGGACATCTACGATATATATCGTCTACCCGGTCGAAAAGACTCCAGAAAAGACTCAAACAGACCCATTATTATCCAATTATCTCATCTTTACGTGAAAAACACGCTTCTGAACGCCGTTAAAGACCTGAACAGGTCCAACCAGCACAACAAACTGAATATGAGTCATGCAGGTACAGAAGGAAATACAAGTCCGATTTATCTCACAGAACACCTTACTGTAAACGCGAGAAAACTTTTCTACCTTGCGCGTCAGCTGAAGAAAGAAAAGAAAATTAAGTACTGCTGGATTACTGATGGTAAAGTGCTTGTAAGGAAAGTTGATGGTGATCAATCAATCCTTGTTAAATCAGAATCTCAAATTGAAGCCCTTTCTAAAGAAGCCTGA
Source organism: Amphipoea oculea (assembly GCA_945859645.1). Taxonomy (NCBI): domain Eukaryota; kingdom Metazoa; phylum Arthropoda; class Insecta; order Lepidoptera; family Noctuidae; genus Amphipoea; species Amphipoea oculea. Next base: position 5,215,156 of record OX243884.1, read on the forward strand.
CTATGTATTAATTCCATGTGCATGCCAATTTTGTTTATACTTTATCTCGTTAATTTTTTTGATTGTTATGTATTTTTTATATCCCTTTACCCTTTAAAAAACGGATTCCAATTAATTTGTATGTTGCTACGATGCCAAAATGCCAAACCTTTTTTAACATCACTTTACAATCACACTAACAAACACACATCCATTACACCACACCCACACTTACCTCTACACACTTACTCATCTGATATTCAGTTTCTCATTTGCTCTTCCGCTGCTGTTATTTTTCCCATTTGCTTTATCCCAAGGAATTTTGCTTACCACGACATGGTTATCACTCCTGTAAAATCGGTTCGTAATATATATCATCTACATAAGCCCTTAATTATACGCAAATTGCTTACTTTTAATAATGTTGGATAATATAACCGAGTTAAATGATAACATTGACCAAATTTCAGTCTCAAGTTCAAGATGTTGTAAACCGGAGGAGTGTTCTCTGCATATTGGTGACCCTTGTAAACAGTTAAAATTAGTAACCCAAAACATCAGGTCCATCAACGCTAACTCTGATTCCTTTTCAACTCTCTTAACCAGGGTCAATTTAGATATTGACGTTATCGTGCTGACTGAGTGCTGGCTAAAGCATAGTAATTATGTTATACCACCGATCGCGAGCTATTCCCATTATCATACTATGCTTGTTTCAAACCAGAATGACGGAGTCGTTATTTATGTTAAAAACCTCGACAACTATACTGTCTTTGAACCTAAACTTTTGGACGCTAGCTGTCTCGTGCTTAAAGTTGGCACCGAAAGGGCATTTATATGTATCTATAGGCCTCCCTCCTTCAGCGACCCTGGTAATTTTCTAAATTCCCTTAACACACTCCTAGTGGACCTCTCGTCATTTCCAAATATAGTAGTCGTAGGTGATATAAACCTCGATATCACTAGTACACCCTGCCCCAATCACATAGCTGAATATCTAAATCTTTTGGCTTTTCATGGTCTACTTCCGGCACATTCCTCCCCTACTCGTGAAACTGCCTGTCTGGACCATGTCATGTTAAAGACCAACATGTCAGCGTTGACAATCGTAATGGATTCCTCAGTTACTGACCACAACTGCGTGTTACTGTGCCTTCAGTCAAATAAACCTTATAAACAGCAAAGTAGGACTATTTCCAGAATTGACTATGTCGCTCTTGATAAAAACATACATTGTTTAGATTTTCAACCTTTTTATGAATGTATTGACCCTAACGAAGCCACAGACTTATTAATCAATTCTATTGCTACCATCATAAACTCCCATTCAACTATTATTAGAGTATCTAATCACAATCGATTGCTCAAACCTTGGATGACCTTGGGGATGCTCCGCTGTATGCGTAATCGTGATGAAATGCATAAAAAGCTCAAGCTTACTCCGAATAACACTGTCCTTTTAATTACTTACAAAAGATACAGAAACTTCTGTACCAAAGTCCTTAAAAAGCTCAAAAGAGAGTACGAGAGGGCTGAAATTAGGGAGGCTGCTAATGACAATAATAATAAAAAGATCTGGCAGGTTATCAAAAGAGTCACCTGTACTGCAAAGCAAAAATCTCCCACTACTGACTTGCTTATGAGTGCATCTTCCCCTCAAGAGTCTGTTAACCAAGTAAACGAATTCTTTGCCAACATCGGCGCTAACCTTGCTGCCAAAATCCAAAACCATTCTGTCAGTCAATTTTGTGCGGATTCGGTGCTTCATTCTTTTGTTATGATAGATACGGACGAGGATGAAGTTGATACCCTCGTTACGTCGCTAAAATTGAACTCAGCCGTTGGCTGGGACAATATACCGTCTAACTTTCTCAAGCGCTACAAACAACTTCTTGTCCCACCTCTTACGCATTTGTTTAATCTCTGCCTACACACTGGTACCTTTCCTCGGTCTCTCAAAAAAGCGATTATTCACCCAATACACAAGAGTGGAAATGGAAACTGTGTCGATAACTACCGACCTATAGCTGTACTACCATCCATATCTAAAATTTTAGAACGTATTATTAATAACAGACTTATTAATTACCTTGAGGACAAAGGGTTGTTGTCTCCAAATCAATTTGGTTTTAGGCAAAAACATTCAACTAGTGGTGCCGTTTTGGAGCTAACTTCCCAGATTGTTGACCAACTTGATTCCAAAAAAAAAGTTCTGTCTATTTTCCTGGATCTGAAAAAAGCTTTCGACACGGTTTCCATTCCCATCCTCATTTCGAAGCTTGAGGGGCTGGGCGTGCGTGGGGTTGCGTTGGACATTTTTAAAGATTACCTACAAAACAGGACTCAATGTGTTAAAATACTTAACCACCTAAGTGATGACCTTCCCGTGACTTTCGGAGTGCCCCAGGGAAGTGTAGTTGGCCCCTCTCTCTTCCTGGTCTACATCAATCAGCTTTGCAATCTAGCTCTGCCCAATGGGAAAATTACCGTATTTGCCGACGACACTGCCCTTACCTTCTCAGGTGCTACCTGGCATGACACTTTCGAGGCAGCGCAATTGGGGTTGAACACTGTAGTCGATTGGCTTAATAAACACCTTCTTACTTTAAACACGGATAAAACAAAAATACTGACCTTTACTTTACACCAATCCACACAACCCCCAGATTCTTTTGCACTTGCGGCACATTCTTGTCAATCGCCGGAGTCCGTTGCGTGCAGTTGTCCTGTGCTTCAACGAGTACGCTCTATAAAATATCTTGGGGTACTACTCGACAACGGTCTTACCTTCTCCTTGCATATAGACCTGTTGACCTCAAGAATCAGGAAACTGATTTTTGTTTTTAAAACGCTTCGCCATGTCGCTGAGGGAGGAATTGTCAAGAGAGTCTATCAAGCTCTTTGCCAATCTCTCTTAACGTATTGTATTTCGACGTGGGGCGGGGCGCCTAAAACCATACTGCTAAAACTGGAGAGAGCCCAGAGAGCCGTATTAAAGGTAAGCACCTTCCGTCCCCTGCTTTTCCCTACAGATGAGCTATATAAATGCTGTGGAGTTCTCACTGTGAGACAGCTCTTTGTCCTTCATACCGTAGTCTTACAGCATCAAGACACCCCTTACGCCATAATCACCAGAAGACGTAGAGACGCGGTCTGTCAGCCGCATAGATGTAAGTTCGCATTTACTAAGAGATTCTTTTGCTTTCAAGGCCCACATTTATATAACAGACTCAATAAATATCTGCAATTCTACTCTTATCCAAGTAATACCTTAAAAAAAATTGTAACAAATTGGCTACTTGAACAAAAATATATTGACACAGAGCGACTTCTTCTTTCCGGAGAAAAGTGCTACTAATTTGCCACTATCCCTCTCATACATAACACACACACTTCACACACATCACTTACACTTCTCACCACCACTAAACTCCCTCTCGCTTGTATTTTTGGCATTTGTTTCTCTTCGTTGATTTTATTTTACTCAATTTTCATGTATAAGTTACCTTTATTTGCTTTTTTTGTATTATTTGCAATGCCTTAAAAAATATGAACCAAGGGTTGGCACTTGTGCCCTTAATACAAGTTATCCTGATAACTTAGCAAGGGTGCAAGTTACGACAACTTCTAGTGCTATACTCACACTTAAGTCATAAGTATGTAACATTAATTAGCTGTATTGTTGGTACGAATAAATATTATTATTATTATTATTATTATAATATAGGTACACCTCTGCCTTACCCGGGTAATTACAGGCGTGACGTTATGTATGATATTTCAATGATACTTTAAGACGAACACTTCGTGGAAACATGGAGAACCGTACCAACACATTATTAAAAGCTTACTCATTGAACCCTAACGAATGCTGTATCAGAAACACCCATGCATGTTATACGCAGTTCACATCACACGTTGCGCAACGCGTTTGCGCATAAATTGCACAAAAACGAGGAGCTTCTGCGTTGTCTGGACGTCATTTGCGCTAAAAGTTTGCATCCATAGCGCTATAAAAGATATCATTTTCATAGTAATAGATGTAAGGCACGCAGGAGCAGCACTTAGGTTCTAAATGACTATAAAGTGTGCATCTGTACCTAAGTATAGTTTAACCGCAGTTAATAACATCGGCGTGGCATTGACCGATGACTTTTAAAGTTCTTCAAACTCTGCGAATCTCGAGTGGTGTGTTCTTGAAATATGCGTTTCTTTATTTGCGTAACTCATTTATTAGATTTCTATATTTATATATATAATTTTTATGGTGTACATAATAAAGAGTATTCGGTCTAGGTATCTATTTATCTATCTAGGTATAGATTTAACTTCTTCAACATATACAAGCAACAGAAAACGCTACGATGCAGAATATATATTAACAGATATCCCACTCTCGGAAAAATCAGTACTTACTCGTAAGAGAACCATTAGGATAAAAAAAAAATATAATATATATCTAACGGCGTACCATCTCAATATCATGATAAAGTCGATTACAAACGACCGTTTGAATGAAATAAACCTCTCATACCTCGATACGCGCAGCTACCTTCTCTATCTCCCCAATCATTTAATTCAGCCGCTCCAAAGTTATTTGCCGAGCTCTAAACACTTACAAGATATCGCCAGTTATATGCAAAATGGAAATAATTTACGAGACATTTAAGGTAGTTGCCACACGCAAATTCTAAAGGAAGCCACGAGAATTGTAAGTCCTGACTTAGAATTCTCGTGGCTTCCTGCGCTGCGTTCCTAGGCCGGACTGGGCCTAGATTGCCAAGCTATGCACCTGTTTCGGTATTTTCTATCTAGATTTTATTATATGTGAACGATACTTCCTTTAGAATTTGCTTCGATTCTGCCTTAAGAGATAAGTGTTGGTTTGGATTTGATATGTCAGTTTGATTTGCGTCATTTATGATTAGAAGTAATGTGATGTTATTTGATGAATACCTTAGGTAGGTTAGTAGTTCTGCTACCATTGCAGTCATTCTAAGTTTATAACCATCTGAGATTATAACCTATAAGTATAATTTGAATCTTGAACTAAATTATAATCATTTCGAAGACGTTCTAAATACTATAGTTTAAGGAATGATTTCTATTTAGATCTAGTGTCTACTCACAGAATACAAATCTTAAAATCCATTCCTCATTCACTGACAGACAGCCTAAATCGCTGGGTCTAGAAACATGAAAGTTTACACAAGACCGAAAGTAAGCACTAAGGAAGAATTTTTGAACATTCATCCCCTAAAGGAGTTAGATAGGGATAGAAATTATGCATGGACGTTCGTCACTTTCGCTGATTGGAAATCCCACCAGGCACATGCCTTGTTCAGATATACAACTGACAATCTTGAAACATTCGTAACAATAACATTAAATGTAAATGTTACTGAGTGTGGGCCCAAATAGCGCAGAATTGGTGCTCTGAGACAGTGAGGCGGGGTCGCGGTAGACCACGTAGGAGATGGCGGGACGAGCTGGATAGGTTCCGTCAAAACTGGAGGGAGGACGCGCGGGCTCGCGAAAGATGGAAGGAGTGGAGGGAGGCCTTTGCCCAGGAGTGGGACAGACCAGGCTAGTAAAAAAAAAAAACATGACAGAGGAATGAGAAGAATGTCGTGAGGAAAGTTTTTAGTATGAATATGCATGGCTATAAGAGTAGGGGAAGGATTGTGTGAAAGATTATATATGGCTAGAAGCGGGGTTACTACCGAGATGACGACTAATACGGAAGCAAGGGAGATAAAAGAAATGTAGTGGCGACCTCAAATAAATTGGCATAAAGGCAGGAGAATGAAGAGAGCAATAAACTTTAAGTATGCCTAAAATGTTAAACCATGATGTTTGCTTGTAACCGTTTCAGATTCCACATTACAAAAACAGCTCCAAAATACGCAAATTCTGGGTTGATTAAATACAATACAATAATTATAATGTTGATCTTTTGTGCGTCAACTATTAATTTGACATTGTTTTCTACAAAGCCACGGCCGAGTGACGTCACATGTTTAATATCTATAAAATGTAAAACAGATTGAACAGATGTACAAATATTGCAAGTTATAACGACGAAGATACTTTTTAGTTATGTAAAGTCTGTAAGTAAGAACAATGTTTGTGAAGATTATGTACATATGTAGATCGGCAGGAGCAAGATGAAATCTTTAATGATTATAACAAAATCTGCGATCATTAGGTACTTGAGATTTTGTAGCTTAAAAAAAAGTCTAAAATTACAATAATTCTAGTTGGGCATCCCGAGGTTAGGTTTGGTTACTTTAAGTAAATAATAATAAAATTTATTAAAAAATATAAGAACTGACGTAGGATGCAAGAGCGAGCAAATGAGAATACAAATACCTTTACCTAGGTACAATTAAATGGAGTTTTAATTTTGGTGATCTAAGGTAATAACTACAATTAAGTGTGACCGCTGTTATTTAAATTGATTATATTAAACTCCACATCAATCTTGACTGTAATAATGTTTCTTGTACTTTTATTACAAAGTGTGCCCCTAAAAGAGCCTTTTTTAACTTCTGTCTAATGCTATAGTAAATGGAGTATAGACGAAAATAAACATTACTTAAAAACTTAGCGCGTCCGGAACGTACAATGGTTTTCTCTGCGTAAAATGAACTGAAGGAAATGTTCCTATAGTTATTTTCAGAAACTAGCTGTAAACCTGAAAACCATATACATACGGAAGAAGATTCTAGTATAACTTTATTTTTTGAGAAAATAGGATGTAGTTTTACTGTATCGAGTGTTGAATGGCTTCCGTACAGATCCGGATAAGAACTTAACTTGACTTTCAATAACTTGAAAATGTTATTAAAAAGGTACGCTGAAGTTTTCCTAATACTTACCTATAAGGCTTTTGGGACTGTGTTATTATTAACAGTTTAAAATAAGACACAACACAATTATAAAAAAATGTCTTAAGAAATAACAGAAAATGTTTCAACATTGATGCGGATGTAGAATTTTAACAAATGGCTTTTATTTTTATACAGACTGTATTATTCGGATTGTAATCAATTGTGTTCAAAATCCAGTTTTACTCGTGTCATTATTGGGACTTTTTTTTAAACGAGTTAACAATGATGTCATTGAATCAACATAAATTGTTATTTTATTTAAAAATCGAACGTAGATTGTTATTGAGTCGTTTCGCTATACGTAAAGTTAGTCGTATTTCATTTTCAAAATCAATGTATTATGTTTTAAATACAAACTGCATTTATTTAAAATATACCAATACAGGCACTTTTGAATTGTCAAAGAGTCAATCAGTCAGAAATATGAAGCAAGTGGCCCATTCCAAAGAATAGTAGTAAGAATAGTAGTAGTAATGAAGAAGAACGGGCAAGAAACTCCACCAATAAATCTATAATATAATTATTTACTTTACTGCCTCAATCAATCAATCAACTCAGCCTATCGCAGTCCACTGCTGGACATAGGCCTCTCCCAGACTGCGCCACAGCACCCTGTCCTCCGCCTTTCGCATCTAGTCTACCCCAGCCACCTTCTTTAGGTCGTCTGTCCATCTAGCTGGGGGGCGTCCCACACTACGCTTGCCGGTACGCGGTCTCCACTCCAGGATTCGTCTGCTCCACCGGCCATCAGTCCTTCGACAGACATGGCCAGCCCACTGCCACTTCAGTTTGCTTACTCTGCAAGCTATGTCGGTAACTCCGGTTCTTTTCCGGATAATTTCATTCCTGATTTTATCCTTTAAAGAGACTCCGAGCATAGCTCACTCCATAGCGCGCTGAGCGACCTTGAATTTGTGGACCAGCCCGACCATCAGTGTCCACGTTTCAGCACCGTATGTCATGCCTTTACTGCCTATACAACATTAATGGTAGGTGCATATCAAGGAAATATACCTTCTGATGTAACAATATTACATTGCTCTACAAATCACCAAATTAAGTGGAAGCCACATACCATCACAAAGGGGGCTATCATCAAATTTCACTGCATTGCATGGTTACGCAATTATATCGACGACCAAGTGTAATACAATCAGTTGCGTCATAATTCTTTTGTTGGCGACATGCAGGGTTGAACGAGTTGCATGAAGATATGTTACAAAGTTATGATGACTTGATTGATGATGATAAAGATATAGGTACCTTTATTGTGCACCGAGAGAAAGAAGTTCAGGAATACATATACATATGGCGAATATATGCACACATTGGGGTCAATTGCCTCGAGTGAAGTCAGTATACGTCAAGCCAGTCTAAGTTGACGTTCATTCCGATGGACCCAACGCGTCAGGGTGGTAAATTGGTAATGAGAAAAGCAGGGAAGAAGTAATATGAACAGTAACACACCTAAGGTCCGGCCGCGCCACATTTGCCAAAGATGTAAACAACAATGGCCGCCCTAAATTGAATAAAATCGATATACAACAAAATTTATTATTAGTAATGTTTGTTTTCGTCTAAATCTCCGAGCTAACTAGACGAAAACAAACATTACTTAAAATAAATGTTCTTCAAAATCGATATACATCGATTTTATTCAATTTCGAGCGGCCGTTGTTGTTTACATTTTGGCAAATTTGGCGTGGCCGGACTTTACATAATCTCACACCTTCTTCCCATTTGGGTAGCCAGATACTACACTACAGAAGCTACAATGCTTACGTAATCCATTTGCTTCGTTTACGTTCATACATCTGCAGTGTAATTGCGTAACACACTATCAGTAGCAATGGGTTTCATTTTGACAGTTCAACAACATTCATTGCGTTATTTACGTTGTTGAGCAGACACATTTTTCGAACATATGGAGCAATGGATTAGCAATATGCTTCAAAATTATTCAAATTGAGAGTAAGATTGTGTTACGCAATTAGGGTAGTCATACACACACACCGGTTGCGTTGGCGGTCGCTTCAGGAATTTAGGTAGGTGCAAAAATGGGTACCTACTGTCACAAAACAAACCTGGTCGCTGAAAGCATTTTCATTAGACTAGGATTGGATAGAAATAACTACAAGGATTAAAAACATAATATACAGGGTTATTGGAAAAACATCAAAAACCTCTTAGGAGGTCATTGTACTCATGAACAAATTTTACTATGGGACCAAACCTGAAATCGCGATTAAAAAAATCAGCTGTTCCCTACATTATGTTTGTATAACTCGTCGAAATGTAGGGAACAGCTAATATTTTGTTTCGCGATTTCAAGTTTGGTCCCACAGTAAAAGTTGTTCATAATGATGAGTACAATGACCTCTTAAGAGGTTATTGGTGTTTTTCCAATAACCCTGTATTTCACCATTTTATTAATAGTATTGCAAGTAACTTTTCTAAACAAAAATGAGGTTTGGTTTGTAATTTATGATTATTATAACTAATAAAATCAACTCTTCTATTCAAATAACAACGTAACCCAGTCCACTGTGTAGCAATACCCCATTGTTGCTCCACTTGCTTCTAACTAATTCGAAATCGATACCTATTCAGATTTTCGAAAGGAAATTAATTCACGAAAGATATTAATCATAAATCATTGGCCAACCCTACCTCGTCGAAGTTTATTGTGGAGGAGAGTCACGCCTTTCCGCGGTTCGACACAAACACATCGCGATCGACACGACATTGTGTTTATTTTGACAATTTAAGCAATCGTTCAAATGGGGGCAGCGTGAATTAAATTGATATTATTGACTTACTAGCTGCGCCCCGCGGTTTCACCCGCGTAAATGTCGATCCCATGAGAATATCGGGATAAAAAGCAGCCTATATGTTAATCCAGGGTGTCAGCTACCTACATACAAAATTTTATCAAAATTGGTTCAGCCGTTTGAGCGTGAAGAAATAACAAACATATAAACACGCACACACACACACACTCACAAATTTCGCCTTTATAATATTAGTGTGATTTGTTGGGATTGCCTCAAGCGCTACTGTTGAGCAGGCCCTGGGTCCGGTCAGGCAGCGTTATTGGGTTTTTCTATCTGAAATTTCTCAGTAGCAACATTCTTTCACGTATTACCTACTAGCTGCGCCCCGCGGTTTTACCCGCATAAGTTTCGATCTCGTGGGAATATCGGGACAAAAAGTATCTTATGTGTTAAACCAGGGTGTCCTATCTCCATATTTTTTTATCAAAATTGGTCCAGCCGTTTGTGCGTGAAGAAGTAACAAACATACAAACACACTCACAAACTTTCGCCTTTATAATAATAATAACGTATAATCTTGTGGAGAACAATGTAACATGCTTATTTTCTGGATTTTCATTCTAAAATAAAAGAAATAACCAAACATACGATGAGGGCGCCACTGCGCGGTCGGTGTCGTCTTAATCCAGGTTACAAACTACCTGTTTGCCTTGCCACAATTTTTTTATATACGAATTTTCATAATTTTGCCCGAAATCACCAAACACCAATTTCCACTTTAGATATAGATAATCCATACTAATATTATAAATTCGAAAGTAACTCTGTCTGTCTGTATGTTACCTTCTCACACCTATACCACTGAACCGATTTAGATGAAATTTATTAAAAATATAATTTGAGTCCCGGGAAACGACATAGGTAGTTTTTACCCCAATATTCAAACGGGATCGAAACTTATGCGGGTGAAACCGCGGGGCGCAGCTAGTAACTAATATAATTTATATCATATGCACCTTCAATATTATGTAAATCAATAGTTACACACTTCGTAATCACGTCATAATATTATATAATGAAGTAATGATACAGTAACATAATTTTGAAATTATTTATTAACCAGTGCACATTGACTAATGTATCACGTAGTACTTTATCATCGACTACCTGTGCCCGCGACGTCATTCGCGTGCATGACGGAAAAGGTTTTAATTTTTTTGCGCGGAACCCTAATTATTTTTCTGAAATGAAAGTAGCTTAAGGTACTCCTTATTACATCAGCAATCTGCCAGTGAAAGTCCCGTCAAAATCGGCCCAGCCATTTCAGAGATGAGCCGGAACAAACAGAGAGACAGACAAAATTTTAAAAAATGTTATTTTTGTATATGTACCGTGTATACATCCATATGCATTTAGTAAAAACCGGTTATTTTAATATTACAAACAGACACTCCAATTTTATTTATTTGTATAGATGTTACATGTACCTTATTTTATTATCAAACTGATATTATTTTGAAATAATATAATACTTAAGAACCTTCAGATCCTGAAAAAAGAGTCTATTGCCGCTTACCAGGCTTGAATCCAATCTGGATTTGGGATCAGAGACCGGCCGGAAAACGGGCTTTAAAAAACCAAGAACTGTTTGCCCGACCCGTGGATCTAATCCAGGAACCGATGTTCAGACGTCGCACTTGTGCACTGAGAGAAAAATATTGTTGGGTGTAACAATAAAACTTTAACAGGGGAGAGCCGTTTAAGGTCGACAGTTACCACTACAACGTTTTTATTGTTATCTGGTTTTTGTTACATTAAGGGCTGGTAATAGTTCAGCTAAAATTCAGATTTTGTCCCCACTTCCCCGCGCTATGTATCATTCTATCCCACTCGCACTGACATACTGATTCAGTTAGGGTGAACTGAACTATTGTTGGAAGGATGTCAAGAAATAAAATGATTAAACTTAACATTAATTTATTACATTCACATTTTATGTACAGTATATATAAAATTCTTTTAAATGGGCAGGTAAATAATAAGTAGGTATAACAAAACAAACATGAGACACTCATCATTCGCATAGCAAATACAGTTTACATCGAAATCCGCAATATAAGTACCTACTTCATTAGTGTTCTATGACCGACCAAAGACCATTGCTCTATCGCCATATATTTGTCACCATAAGACATCGACAGCCAAATAGAGCCGGCGCTCAGCTCACTGACAGCGTGCCACGGCAGGTTGTGCTGCGGCATCCCGCGGCGTTCCGTGGCATCCTGCTAAAAGCCCGCACAGACCGGACTGCGTCCCATTAACCGAAATAACCGCAGCACAAGTTTCAATCTTATTTCAACTAGCTTAGCAATCATAATTCCTCGACACAACGTGACCCACACGTCCCGCGGGATGCAATGGCGCGCCGCGGCATTACGTGGAATGAAACGGCATGACACAAGGTAGTCGATACATGTTGCATCACACACCAAAGGCCGACCTAACTTCTAAGGCATTATGGTCAATCTGTCTGGTCTTTTCCAATCGTCGCGAGCCATTGGGTTCTAAAACAGCTGGCAACCCAGCACTGTCAAGAGCACGCAATGGTTATAACGCATAATAATACGTCATCGGAATGACTGATGTCAATTATAAAGTTTCATACATTTTGGCTTTAACGGAGGTTTGGAATAGAACGAATTTTAAAATAAGTTGTTTTTAACCCCCGACGCAAAAACGACGGGGTGTTATAAGTTTGACGTATCAGTGTGTGTGTGTGTGTGTGTGTCATGAGTCTGTCAGAAATAGATTTATATCTTGAAAACCGGAATATGACCAGAACGTCATTCCTTTCCTCGTACATCAGGGAAATCATTAATATTAATAACGAGCCAGAAGCTTTAGCCGAAAACGCAGCTAGTACAAGCACCAGCAATGTAATTGACACATCATTATTGCACAAACTGTCAAGGAAACATAGTAAGAGTTCATACCAAGGCATTCAAGGTGATCCAATAGAGCAAGAATGTTGGCGTTACATTGCTGGTGCTGATCCTACAGAACCATAAAATGGTGATTTACTATCCTATTGGAATAATAAAAAAGAAGCATTTCCATCAGGAAATGCTTCTTTTTTATAGAGTAAGGCTCTAGCAAGAGCAGCAAGTCATCTTGCTGCTCTTGCTAGAGCTTTACTCTGTATACCTGCCACTAGCACTCCGAGTAAGAGGGTATTCTCGGTAGCTGGGCACTTTGGACACTTTATTTCTACTATTTTGTCTTCTCCCTGCACAACTCCGTCCGGAGTTGCACCTAGAAAAGGTAACTCTTTATCAATAAAAAGACCACAAGGCTCTATTTTTTTAATATTAAATTGTGATGCTAGTTGTTCCATGGTAGTTGTTTCACTTTCTATTCCATGTTTTATGGACGGCACATTACATACATTTTTTGGATATATAAGATTTTTAACTAAAAATAACTTTAATTTCGGAAGTCGGTGGCAAAAAAGTAATATACAAATCCAAAGACACCGACATCCGAAATTAATGTTATTTTTCACTTTGTAGTATTTTTGGGAGTCGGTATTTTTTGTCAAAAATTTTTTGAAGTGAAACTTCTTTAGGCGCGCTTGACTTGGGGAGTAAACTGGCGAACGCGTTACGGAAACGTGTGATCGGGCGAGTAGGGAAGGTACGTATTTATGCGACCGGGTTTTTACACCAGGTATTTGCTTCCAAGTACGGACACAAGTACGTAGGTACTCAAATAGTTCAACAACCGCGTTTGTTTTCGCAAATGCAATCATGCTCCTTATCAGTAAGAGCACAGAATACTTAATTAATAGTACTACGTACAGAAAGGACACTCCCTTCCTCGACCTCATATCAGATACAGTTACCGGCACGTAAGTTGGCAAGATTTTTCGTAGTGGGGGAAGTTCGCGCATGTAAAAATGTATGAAATTGTGCATGCGCGAACTTCCCCCACTACAAAATATCTTGCCAACTTACGTGCCGGGTATTATACCGCACCTCACCCCGCACTTCGAGGTATTCGTCGCCGACTCTTTAGCAAGGGCGCTCGCGAACCGCAGCGCTGTATTGCTGATACGAACACACAATTATGCGATTTAAAAGTTTTATTTGAGTTTTAATCACGATGGTTGGATATTGTGATGCTTTTCAGAATTCGTATTTACATAAACTGTTTGTAAGATTTCGCATTTTCATTTGTTTATGTAGTAGTAATAGGTAATTATTTTGCGAGCGTTGTATGGAGTGTCCGAGGTGTGGTAAGAGTCTATGGAACAATTTCGTATGCAAGTATTTTTACTTTAATGCTTTGTAAAAGTATTTTATTTTTAATTATAATTAAAAATATACCATTAAATTTCTGATGCCAAACTGCATTCAGTGATGGATTATTTTTTATTAAATAGTTTTTGTAAATAGATAATAGCTTCATATTTGCAATAAATTACCACCGTTGTGTCATCGCGCTTCTCTTTCTTTTCCTACCGAACCTACGGTCCTGCATGCGGCAGCAGCGGGCAGCATTATATATGTTTATTTCCTTCAAAGGAACTATTTAGTCTCAGTAGTTCCTTCAGCTTTTGCAAAGGGACTACTGATCAAAAAGTTCTCAATAGTTCCTTCAAAGGAACTGCTAAAGGAAATATCTAGTCTCAGTAGTTCCTTCAGCTTTTGCAAAGGAACTACTGATCCAAAAATTCTCAGTAGTTCCTTCAAAGGAACTACGCGAAGGAACTAGTGAGCATAAACGATATTTTTTACGAAAACAAGTTTTGATATTATAACACAACTTTAAATACCTCCAGTACATGCGGGTGCAAAATTTGCTGTTTGTGGTAGTGCGCATACAGCAAAATTTCACACCAAAAATTAAAGTCGATTTCCAGCAATTACTTTTGTCACAGATCTTTTGTGCAATGTTACTTAGTTTGATGTACGACGGCTATAAGTCTTTTTACACCCTGTATCAATAAATAGATAAAATATTTATAAAAATAGTTTTGCTGAATATATTGAAAACACCATTACACATTGGGAACTGTCTAAAATAGGTACGTTTACCTCCCTAAATTTCTGACAATGTTTTGACATTGACATGAGATTACGATTTTAAACCATTTCAAAAATTATTTTATGAATGAAAACTACAAAATTTGGAAAAAATAAAAATACGAGGCCTTATATTTTACATCTATATTTCATTTTACTTTATTACATAATTTCTTCAGAACATAAAACGTTGTCAATCGGGTCTTTTGAGCGCAAGCAAAGTGACACGGGTTCCCCGTCTGATAGCCGAAGCGGTACTGACAAATACTGAATCGGGGTCCTGTCGGGGGCCGGGCGGCAGAGCGGTTCAAGGTATGAGTGGTTATAAAGCTGGATATTGACGAACGCGAGCCGCTGTGTTATATAATAATTTATTATTAAAAGAATTAAGCTATTTTGTAAAATGCAACCACAAATTACTTTTCTCTACGTTATTGCCTTTTTTTAGATATGATTTTTTAGTAGTAAAACATTTATAAACTATGAGTAAAACAAGAAAAACATAAAAAAAATATCGATTAAGCCTGTTTTTCGGATTTTTTTTTGATCGAGTGAAGTTTTCGATATCGTGTTTTGAACCACAAATTGTCAAAATACATAAAGTAAACTAGAACAAGTTTTTTTTTTCGATTTAAAAAATCACGATTTCTTTGTTTATTGTTAAATCAAAGTGATATAAAATTGGGAATACCTGGCCTTAACAACGTTATCGTTCTGCGGAAGGAATTGTTAGACCAACAAAACCATTATATTGTTATCGCAACAGTCAATAAACTGATCTTGTAACAATTTAAAAATGTTTTGGCATTAATTTAAGTATGTTCCTATAACAACTGAGCTTTAATAGAGTAAAAATTTTTCCTTTGTTTTTGCACCTACCGTCACATAAAAAAGTTGATAAGAATACAAACTTATTTTGTTACTGTAATGACATTAACTTGGTACTACAGCAAAGGTGAATATTTTCTACGGCAAACTTAATTTGTTAGGATATTTGTAAGTACTAAATTAATGTCATTACAGTAACAAAGTAACTTTGTATTCTTATCAACTTTTTTACAGAATAAATTTATCCTAACAAATTAAGTTTACCGTAGCAAATATTGACCTTAGCTGCAGTACTAAATTAATGTCATTACAGTAACAAAATAACTTTGTATTCTTATCAACTTTTTTTTGCTACTCTAGCAAAGGAAAATTGTTACTGTGGCAGTTTTAAAGGTATGATTCCGATCTCGGCAGCACGCAGCAGTGCTGCCGCGGCAGTGCGGTCGCAGCACTACTGGTCCTCATACATTTTCTATAGGTTTATATGAGGTTACATTCCGAGCACGGCAGCAATGCTGCGCGACATTGCTGCGTCACATTGCTGCCGTGCTCGGAATGTAATCTCGTATAAACCCATAGAAAATTATGAGGACCAGTAGTGCTGCGACCGCACTGCCGCGGCAGCACTGCTGCGTGCTGCCGAGATCGGAATCATACCTTAAGACAGCTACTCCTGCGACAGTGGCGCCATTCCGTAAAATTATTAACTACTCCCTGAAAATTGATTAAAACCAAATTTTCTAGAAAAATACTAATGAGTCTCGTGTGATTTGACACTAGAACTGGAAAATGTCTTGTTTCAATAATTGTATTGGTTCTAAATAATCTTAAGTGCTTTTCTAGATAGAATTTGGTTTTAATTGATTCTCAGAAAGTAGTTAATAATTTTACGAAGTGACGCCACTGTCGCGGTAGTAGCCGTCTCCAATCCATTACCTGTGGGAAATAATATAAAGGTTTTTAGTAAAAGAAAGTTTAAATAGGCAAATTAAAATATTTATTCAACATAATATGTGTTATGACATTAAAGATTTTTTAAACAATATAAGTACTTACTATAAATTACTGGACTTTTGTAATGCTGAGATAAAAGTATCATATTATTGTATTGATCCTGTGACATTTAACTAATCATTATTTTGCATGCAATTGATACATATCCTGTATAGCTAAACATTTTTGATTAATATCTGACTGTAACAACTTTATACCATGTTTATGGCAAATAAAGACTTATCTAACATAATCACAATCAGTGCAGAAAATATTTGACATAGATCACCAAAATGGCGGGACCCATGCTTTTTTAAATTTCTTGTGAAATTGTACATTTAATACATTAAATAAAAAGATATTCAACAAAAAAGGTCGACATGTCTTCGTCAAAGTGGTGGGATCACCATAATATATTACCTATTGTAGTATCAACTTTAACACACCAATGCTCTCATGTATATTATAGAAGTAATAATATATTTCAGAGTTTACATGCCAGACCAAGCTACGCTAAGTAATTGGTATTAAAATTTGAAGTATTAGCTTTAAGTATTCTGTGGTATTAGTTTGGGGCTACAGAATGTTATTTTCATTAAGTGATGGTGGTCCCGACACTTTTACAGCAAAATGGCAATCCCACCATCTTTGTTGAATACCTATTCATTTTTATTAAATATTTGTATAAGTACTGTAAAGTAATAAAATCGTACTAATTGTGAATTAAATCCTAGACACAAGAAATATTTAATAATGAGTGGATCCCGTCATTTAACATAAGTAGGTACATGAAAAGGTTCAAAAACCAGTACAATTTTTAAGTGCAGCAAAAAGAAAGTGAAGCGAGAATCAGACACTAGTCACACCGCGCATCGATCGACATAGAACAAAACGGCACAATATACATCTCCTGCGTCGGTTCGCAGTTTCGTCTGTTCTTCGTAAAGTGTAATCAGTTTTGAGGAAAATATTAACTCCATGATATAATTATCTAACAGAACTTGAAAAACAAAAAAAAAATATTAGTTCCTAAACTTCCTAACCTATACTGAGCGTCAGCTCAAAATTCTAGCATGGAAGTCATCAACATGCTTATAAACAATGTCTAATTACTTTAGAAACAGTGTTTTCAATATTTTAGATGATTTCGTGGTTGATGCACAACTTTAAGTACTTATTATCTAAAAAGTTCTTATAATCTAACTAATATACAGGGTTTTACAGAAAGGGTATATCAATACAAACGGGTTGAAGAGTGTATCTGGTCTAGAATCTCTGTACAAAATTTCAGCTCAAAAGCATTAACTTTGAAAATGCTTAATATTTTTTTATTTCGACATCACGGCGCTGCACTGGCGCGCGGCGGCGAGATGTGCGTGTACTAGGCGCACAGACACACTACAGATAATGGATGATGACCCTCGTAGTGCGGTGACACGTTTGTTTTGATTTCAATTTAATAAACTATCGAAATAAAAAAATATTAAGCAATTTCAAAATTACTGCTTTTTAGCTGAAATTTTGTACAGAGATTCTAGACCAGACACACTCTTCAACCCGTTTGTATTGATATACCCTTTCCGTAACACCCTGTATAAAAAAAAACTCCTAGCAATTATAGAGGTTTGAGAAACGTGATGACAAATCACTATAGTTTATTCAGTGTAAAAAAAAATGTATGATTCATATTTCACAGTATGTCAAACATTTTTTTTACACTTTAAGGTCCACTTGCAGCAACATTTACTAAATCTCGATTTTGCTAAACCTAGATTTTGCTCATACGAATATGTCAAATTTTTAAATCTACATTTAATATTTTGACAGTTTCATAAGGGCTACATCTAGGTTTAATAAAATCGAGATTTAGTTAATGTTACTGCAAGTGGGCCTGAATTACTCAGAATTGTATACTAAACTAAATTACTTAGTATCTAATACAATAATAAGTAATCATAAAAAGGTTACAGTGGCTTACGCAAAATGACATATTATTAAGGCTGGCTTGGTATACCTCTAGCTTTAATCAACGCCTCTCTGTCACTGCAGTACCTTTCGACGTCTGAAGCAGTTGCAACACGCCCGAGAAAATCAGACCGAACTTCTTCTCTCGAAAGTTTCCACACTTTTTTGCGCGGCATGCAGATGGTAGGCATCTGTCGTAGATGAGTAATTATTGATAAAAATGCAGCGACGTTAGCCTGCTCCTCTCCCACTGAAAACAAAATAAAATAGGTACTTGTTTTCATAAAAATAAAATACGTACTTTTTAAATTACATGATAATAATAATAACTTGTTTTGGCAAGGAAGAAGAAGAATAAGTTCAATTAGAAATTGTGCTATACTCACCAGATGCCAATTCTAATAAATCTAATGTGGGTTGGTCGACTCTCGGGAGTTCCCCTTTAGCGGCAAGTAATTGTAATAATTTTGTTTTAATTAACGGAAATTTCTCTACGAACTTGTTATTTGCGCCAGGATTGATGATTTCAAAATCTTCGGAAAGCTGAAAAATAAAATAAAAATATTAAAAACTGATTAAAACCAGGTAAGTACTTGTCACCTACCTACTAAGGTAGGTAAATAAAAGTAGCTTCAAAAAGAAGGCTTCGGTGTCACTCACCAATTTATATCCATTGGGTAATCCCAGTGCGGGAAAGGTGTTAAAATATTCTTCGAATGAAAGTGTCACGAGTAGTTTATTTCGTAGGTCTAAAGTAGCTTTCCATTTTTCAACCACCACCTCGGGCGGAGAAGAAGAACTTTGTAGCCAAGTTAGTTGCTCGTCTAAAGATGAATTCTCAGTGGAAGAGGTGATTTTAAAACCGTCAGGAAGAGGTCAAACTCTTTTATTTCCACAATTACTAGCTTGCCCTGAGCTGTGACCACTGTCGCATTCACTGCTACCGGTGCTGCCTTTTCTTTTACAGCCTTCAGGAGCCAATGATCTTCTGTGCGTAATAAGTCGGTTATGTATTAGGCCACTCGCTTGAATCACTTTTTTGCGATGACTTTGTATGGCACGTAGTATAACTCAGTTTTTTCACCATTAAATTCTTGACTTATCTCATGAGCCCATGGCATCCATACATCTTTTCGAATAGTAGAAATCAATTTCTCCAATTTTTTAAGTTCTGATTGGACAATGCGTTTAACAATGTAAGCCCGATCACGAAAGTTCAAGCCGCCGCCTTTTTCTGTTTCGAACAATTTTTTGTCTGTTGTTTCTGCATTTAGCAGACGTCGTAGGATTTTGTTTGTGTCTTGAATAGGGTCTATATTTTAAAAAAAATCTGCGTTGTCAAAGAATCCTGCTTCAGGCTCCAGTGAAAATGAAATATCCTGAAATAGATAAAATCATTATTATATATATCAATTAATAAATTGTGCAATGGCCATTTTCTAGTGACTAAAAATTAATCAATTCACTTTAGTTGTCTTATATTATGTAACAGTTTAGTTGACCATACATGACTAATTGAATTGCAAGTAAATAAGAACATTGTGTTTTAAAGTTTAGGTAGGTACCTGAAGTGTTATATTTTCTTTCTCCTTTTTGGGTACAATGACAGTGTTTTGCCAATGAGGTATAGCGACACTTGTGATGGAACTTCCAGAAGCTGATGCCAATATTATTGGGTTCGCAATGTGTTGCAAACTTGTCTAAAAACAAGAGAGTATGGAAATAAAAGACTAAATATAATATAATAAAACAAAAATAAAACAAAAAAAAAAAACAACCTAATGACGTGTGACTGTACATTAGTTAAGTTAGGTACAGTTTAAACATGTTGGGGGGCTTAATTTTACGTTTAACATACATGACTAAAAAATGCAAATAAATACGAACATTACTGTTTTGTACTTTACCTGAAGTGATACATTTTCTTTCTCCTTTAGGGGTACAATAACAGCGCTTTGTCTATGAGGTAATGCAACACTTGTTGAATTTTCAGAAGGTGATGCCAATATTATTGGATTCGCAATTTCTTTCAAATTAGTCTGAAAACAAGAGAGTATGTGAATAATAGTTATTTATGCAACTGTCGTATTATAAGGGGTATTAAAAGTGTCACATGAGTGTTTAATACCTTATTATGTACAGTTGCATACAAGACTTGTATCTACATCCATGTTATGAATCCTCTATAAAAGTTTCTGAAACAGTTTTTTGCAATACTAATATCGAACAAATATGGCGGCCGGCGGCATACGCCGTGAATTCGAATAACCTATGTTCTTTTTTTTTTATTACGGCGCTCGCGCTGTGGTAGTGAAACGCGCGTGCATGACAATGTTCTTTTTCGAAAACGAGTTGCATAATGAAATTTAGTACAATATTATAACTAATAACACTCGTTTGGATGATATTATGGTTACTATGACACGGGTTATTTTAATGTTGGCAATAAGCTAACTGTTTCAGAAACTTTTATAAAAGATTTATAGCATAGGTGTAGATAAAAGCCTAATAAATAACACCTAGCTTTGAAATCGTGAGTTTACATTAGATAAGTTACAATTTGACCGTATTATGGAGAAAGCAGTAATGTCGGGAAAGTATAAATAGAGTTATAAGCATTTTTCTGTGGATAGTTGCACTTCGGTTGTATATTAATTATACATACTACTACTTACTTATTATTTATTGTACATTATTACAGAAAAGTGCAACCATCGACAGAAAAATGCTTATAACTCTGTTTGTACTCACCCCAATTGCGTAACACACTATCAATCGGAATCAGAATCATTTCGAAGCCAATTGCTAATCCATTGCTTCATAAGTTCGAAAAATTTGTCTGCTCAACGCGTAAACAACGCAATGAATGTTGTTGTACTGTCAAAATGAAACCGATTCCGATTGATAAAGTGTTACGCAATTGCCCCATCAAGAAAAATAAAAGGATACTTACCGATCATATGATCAATGCACTTTTCAGTAACACCAATTTTCACTAAAAAGTCCCTTAATTCTTCATATAAACAGTCTACACTCATTTTTCCGTGCGTATTCATGAGCACCCGTAAAACAAATGAATGCCAAATAGATATTGTTGCGTACAGCACGCAGGTACGCGATTAGTCGGGGTAAATGAGAAACAGTTGAGTTAAATGTTGAAAAGTGTGAGGCCTCGCTACGGCGAGATCGCGTCGGGTGCAGCCAGGTGCAGCGTGCAAGCTATACGAGATCTGAAGACGAACTAACTGTGCGCGTGACGCGCGCGCGCGTGCGATGTTCGTTCGCGACTGACTAGTTTAAACTAGTTTTCTAAGCACACACAGATATTATAACAAAGTTTTCCATTACCCGCTACTACCCGCATACCGTCAAATATTTTTATCACAACAACGTTTATATTGTACGTTGTTAGATTGACAGCTTACGTTTGAACTCCATAACAAACGCTTTCGATGTATTGACTTTGTTACCGTATTTACTTCACATTTATTTAACTTCACAAGATAATCCTGTCATCACAACAAAATAACTTGAACTTTTTGGCAGAGACTAATTGTTTATTGTTCGTGCTACAAAGACAACTTAACAAATTAACTTTGTTGCACACTTGTAATAAATTTACGGCTCAACCAAGTTAGTTAATGTAGTTAAAATAACAATGCACATATTATTATTATAACAGTATTTATTTTGTTAGATTAGACTTCAATATTACATCAAAATATACTTTCTTAAAAAAACAACGTACTATTGTTATCTATAAGAACTTTTTTATGTTAGCAAATTGCGCGCTGTTCTTATCACAACAAACCCAGAACAATAAAAAAGTTGATATGTAAACTAAATGAGCCTGGATGTTGTAACAGAGGTTTTAGTTTCTACAACAGGAAAAATTTAGCAAAGCTTTTATTGTGACTTTGTTAGCCATTATTTTTCTCAGTGTGGCTACTAGAAAAACGAGGCAGTCCACATAATATACTTGTGCATAAATAAGTAAACTTATAATTATATTGTAGTGATGACCTAACTAACCAAACGTATTCTTATTAAATATAAATAGTCGCGCATAACAATGAGCATATTAAATTTTAAAGCGGAATTAAAACAATTTTAGATGTTTTATTTGCTTTGATGCAATACTTTGACACTGATTGAATTTCCTATATTATATAACACATGATTGATATTACATTATCCAATATTTAATACCTCACCCAACAAATTATTAATATTACCTACAATTTTAATTATTTCCTTATTTACTTTATTTTTTTTAGTTTCAAAATTCTACAAAAGTGCAATACCACACGGTCAAAATGTATGGAAAAGCATTTTTTTTTAAATAAGGTACAGACGCCAGCACATCAAGCTACCCGAAACTGTAAAATTTTCCCAATCAACTTTGAATCTTATGTGTTAGCGATAAAGTTGAAAATCTATTAAAGAAATTTGACAGATTGTAGTAGCTTGTTGTGCTGGCGTCGATATCCTTGCAAAAAGGTAAAAAAAAAAAAACAAACTCCTATACGAGGTACACCTCTGCCAATTCTGCCTTACCCTTTGGAGAATCCAGTGTGATGTTATGCATGTTAGCAAAAAGTAAGTATTGCTGGTTATGGTCGTTTACTTACGATAATTTGGCGTCCCAATAACTTAGCAATTGTTTTGTGCGCACGCGACGCTCTTAAAAGTGGTGGACAGCCGCATACCAATCAGTGTTAGTTAACGATGTGGTAAAGTTGCGTTTCCTTAATTGCAAGGTAACAAGAAAGATTAAATAATAATTAATAAAGGTATACTCGTAGATATAGTTTGATAAATGCCTAACCTGCCAAACGGTTATCTACCAAGACTGCAAATGTATCCGGAAAACCTTGAATGGCAAAAATAAAAATAAATTATTCAGGAATTTGAAAAACTTAACTCATCAAAATCAACATGCCTCTTTATTGCTAATCTTGCCATATATTTGAATGTTTTATGAAAAAATATACCTAGTACTTTTTTATTCATGGTTGTATATTGTTATTTCAATTATTTCGTTTTTAATCATTGATCCAAAGATGCGTTTGTGAAACCACCTTTACGCTGCGCATGAGTGCATCACACACAGACAGAGCATTCGCAAAGACATTGTGCAAATTGTTATAACTACGTATTTTCCTTCCACTGTTACATTTACACGCAAAACAATTAACAATAAACAAAACAAAAAGTATTTCATGTTTTTCATGCTTTCTGCACGCGTTTGTAGTATTTAATTTAATTTACAAGATTTATTTGACAATTTTATTTGCAGCCAGCATGCGTGATCACTGAGAAAGTTTCTAGATTTGGTATTTGAACACTTAATTGTGAAGATATCTGGTTTTCTTTGGGAATATCTCACGCTACGAGAGTTATTGGGTGCTAAACAGGATTTATGAAACGGCAATATTATACCTTTATTCAGCTTCTCTATCTTTAAAGGTTTTGCTCAGTAACTAACATGCAACACGTGGATGAATCGTAATTCTTCAGAGCGTGATTATTGAGGGATCGTTATTATTTTGTTTATTGGCATTATTTCGTAGTTAGGGTGTGAATAAGAGATGAAAGAGCCGGTTTATTTTCGCCGTGAAAACTTTGGTGATGTGAGCTGTCAATCTCTAACATCAAGTGGGATGATACCTACAAACGTGGTGAATAGGGATGCAGGGGTGAATCGGGACGAAACTTTAAAATGGATTTTAACGTTGAAATAATATAGTTTGTTGTCAATAAGGTCACGTAATCGTTAATTAAATTACAGTAAACACATTAGGGTCCTTTTTGGCCACAAACTATATTATTTTAATATTAAAATCCCTTTTAAAGTTTTCTCCCGATTCACCTCTGCATCCATATTCACTCCGTTTGACGGTAGTTCACTTCAAGCTCACTTTAACAAAGCTTTCACTTTGAGATTTTTACATAATAGTACCTACATCAGAGGGGAAATTCTCGTAATAAGAACGTTCAAAATCTAGTCGCAGTCTCATCTCGGCGACAAATGTCCAAAACTTGTCAAAATGTAGGGAATTAGAGGTATTTTTGACAGATTGAGACTGAGATCAGACTGTGAACGATTTTAAAATTACGCCTCTGGTGATTGACTTTAAAAACAAATGAGTTTGCCGATTTGAATGTGTTTCGAAGGGAAAACATTGCCGTTTATTTGCAAACTGCCGCAATTTAACTAAATTACTTCAACTTTGCTTTTCATAACCGACATAAACACATACCCGTCAAACCTCTTCATCTTACCCACACCAATTGAACAAAACAATTCTATTACAATATTACCCCACAAAACATTAGGCTGCCAATCATAATTAAACACTAGGTTTTACCATCTTACCCTTACGTCATAGTGAGTGATGATACCTTACATAAGGCATAGAACACATAGCATTTTCTCAGTCTATCATGTGTACGGTCAAATGACGTGGAACAACTTACAAGCGAGGTTTTAAGGTAACGTAACATACGCGGAAGATTTTCATAGGAGGGTAATTAATTGAACTGTACCGTTATCGTAATAGTGTGTTTCGATCTTCACAAGTGGGGTAATGTGATGGTTTTCATAACTTTTTTGTAGGTTACGACTTTTGGGATGTGCGTGAGATGGTGTGTTGTACGTAGTTATGGTCATGTAGAAGAGTATATTTGAAGCAGTTTTTTTTTATTCTTTTTTTTACATTGATTTACATTAATTACTAGAACTCACACCCTGACTTATTGCTTGTTATTTTTTTTTATTTTTTTATGAATATAGTTTACTTTTACCATGTTTATAAATATGTGAGCACCATGTATCTATCAGATAATTAATTTATATGCCATGGTTTCGTTTATAATTATTTTACCTATTGTGATATAGTAATTTTATTTTAGGTGCATCTTCTTCACATATTTTTATATAATTAATAATGTACCTATGCAAAATATTGTAAAACATTTTTAAAAGAGTATAACGGTGGAGTTTCTTGCCCATTCTTCTCTACACGAAAACTACCTTTTGGAAGGGGCGACTAGAATCAATTCTATTTTAATGTAATTTTTGACGTTCAAAAGTGCTTTTCATGTGCATATTTGAAATAAATGCTTTGACTTTGACTTTTGACTTTGCAGTGCAGCAGTGGTTGGATAGAGATCGAGATATTCGATTACTTAATCTATACTATAATAAATTATAAAGAGGTAAAATTTGTTTGTAAGTTTGTATGTAGGGGGTAATTTCTGGAACTACCAGTCGGATTTGAAAAATTCTTCTTGCATTTGATAGCCCAATTCTTGAGGAAGGCTATAGGCTATTTAACGTCACGCTATGACCCTTAGGAGCCGAGCAAAAGCGCTATGGGGGAACGAAGTGATAGAGCAGGAGACGCGGGCAAGTGATGCAATACGACGAGATGGGTCGAGGGAATAAGAAATTTCACGCGAACGAAGTCGCGGGCAGCAGCTAGTGCCTTATATAGAAGGTCAAATGGACAGATATCGATACCCATCACGTCAGCGGAGTGTTGCTAGCTAATTTAGTTGGACCCTTTATGACAATTTAAAATAAGAAGGGTCTTCTAGATACGATTATTCTCAGAGTAGAGTAGCCTAGGTCCTATAAATTAATTCAAACTAGCTACGCCCCATGGTCTCACCCGCATAAGTGTCGATCCCGTGGGAATATGAGGATAAAAAGTAGCCTATATGTTAATCCAGGGTGTCAGCTACCTCCATACAAAATTTTATCGAAGTTGGTCCAGCCGTTTGAGCGTGAAGAAGTAACAAACATATAAACACACCACCACACACTCACAAACTTTCGCCTTTATAATATTAGTGTGATTCTGTAAAACATATGAGAGCTGTATGCCTCGCTTGTATAGTTATCCGTTCGAGCGGAATACCTTGAACAAAATCATTCGTTTCAAATTCGTCGCTTGATTTGTTATTGACATTATCTACCACCACACATTTCCGAAAGACATTATCTACAATCTACACTTGGGAGCAAATAAATCGAGCCACTTGCTTTTTTTTGCACGTATAATGGTTATTATTTTTGGTATTATGGAACGTATCAAATCGAAACATATATCGCCTAAGGGCTTATTTAATAATCTTTACAATGAGGGTAAATTATTGAATGATAACCTTATTTAATGATAAATTATTGGCTCTGAAAGAAAAACGGTAATTTTGATAGAAAATTGTAGGGTTAAAACAGTCCAGAAAATCTATCGAAATCAGGGCAAGGGGGGGTAATACAAGATATTAAGAATAAGTTTATACCATAATTTTGTTTTTAATTGTTTTTTTCTGGACTGACAATTTTCTATCAAAATTACCGTTTTTCTTTCAGAGCCAATAATTTATCATTAAATAAGGTTATCATTCAATAATTTACCCTCATTGTAAAGATTATTAAATAAGCTCTTAGGCGATATATGTTTCGATTTGATACGTTCCATAATACCAAAAATAATAACCATTATACGTGAAAAAAGGAAGTGGCTCGATTTATTTGCTCCCAAGTGTACATACGTATTTATATAGCTATTAATATACATTATACCTGTAATAATTTCTTAACGATAATGTATTCGCTCCAATAATAAAGACTATTACGAAAGAGTTTGGAAACAAGATCAGTTTTTTTTTTTTTCAAAAAACGTAACTTGTGAGTACATTATGATTTTTATTATGACATAAAAGTGACTAAACGAAATCAAAGTATTGCTTCCTTTCGTAATTCAAACTTCGAATGTCTTAGCAATAAACATGGCGGAATGTTAAGGAGCGTCTGCAATAGCCAATCGAACGCGTGCTGCATACCGCGCCGCATCGCGTGTCAACGCCTAATTATCGACAGAAACGCTGCGTTTTATATTACATTGATGTGCGTTTCATTGGTGTAAGTGTCAGCTTTGAGATTAAATATTAGGTCCTTACATATGAAATTGGCGTTTTGTATGGAAGGAACAAAAAGTCGAATATTTTTTAATATAATATATTTAATTAATCAAAGTATGAACCATTGTTTTCAATGCACTTTTGCCATCTTATAGGTAGTTCATTGATCCCTTTACTAAAAAAACCAGTCGGACGGGAATCAATAAAATCTTTGAAGGCGATTTGGACTGCCCCATCGGAGTTGAATTTTTTCCCTTGCAAAAAGTTATCCAAATTGCGAAAAAAATGGTAATCTGTTGGAGCAAGGTCCGGGGAGTACGGAGGATGTCTAAGACATTCCAATTCAAGCTCTTCTAATTTGGTTTGCTTCAAGTGAATTAAAACAGTTTTATTCAATTTTGCTAACAGTTTTATTCAATTTTATTCAAATTTGCTTCAAGTGAATTAAAACAGTTTTATCACTAACATCGAAGCCTGCAGCTAACTCGGACGTGGTTTGCGATGGGTCCGCTTCCACAATAGCCTTCAATTCTCCATTATCAACTTGGGTCTCAGGCCGTCCACGGGGCTTGTTCTGCAGGTCGAAATTTCCAGAACGAAAACGTTGGAACCAAAAACGAACTGTGTTTTCTTTTGCAACATGACCGCCATACACATCATTCACCCTTCGAGTCGTTTCCGCAGCACTAGTGCCACGGCGGAACTCGTACTCGTAAATAATGCGATATTTTAAATTTTCCATTTTGTAAAATGAGTGACGCAAACAGAAAAAACAGAAGAAAAAAAACAAATGAATGACGGTCATCGAAGCACAAATACATGAGTAAATAGCTGTACAAATTTGAATTTGGAATTCCTTACCAAAGAGGAGAAATTCGTGATTAAAGTGGCCAGTACGAAAAACGCCAATTTCATATGTAAGGACCTAATATATCGTTTTATAATTGTAGCGGCTAATTATACAGATCGGACTAACTTACCTAGTGACGTCCGATCCTTAATTATGTGAAGTAATCTCATCCTCATTGTATAGGTACTATGTAGTCGCACCATTTCGTGCGCACACGTCACAATATTTAAAGATGAAATTCAAATTTTTTCATCCTAAAGAAAAACAAATGTTGTCTGTGGTCCAGTCGTTGGCGCGGTCTCCTGACATCTGTCAATCATTCTTTCAAAGCATAAGAACGGGACTTCACGATGACCTACATGGGCATCGTATAGTCCCGGCATACAGCACAACACAACTTCTAGAAGGGGTTTAATAAGGCAATCCAATACACCTAAAGTATAGGATGATTATCTGGGAAGGGTTGGGATACAATGAGGATGAGATTACTTCACATAATTAAGGATCGGACGTCACTAGGTAAGTTAGTCCGATCTGTATAATTATGCTACGTAATCTCATCCTCATTGTATAGGTACTATGTAGATGTTCAAAGAATAAAGTTGTGTTGGTCATCATAGGTACCTACATAAAATGAGCATTGTTCAATAATTGAACATTGTAACATAACATGCATACTAATTGTAATGCGTTTCTATTAAGAATCAGTGTACCATTAAGGTAAATAGTTACCTAACTTAATTTATAATTCTCTAATTACTATTAGATTCTGGAAATATAATCAGTTTTGAATCAACTAGTTTAATTAATAATCCCATATGGCACACATCAATTTCTTGTAATCAGACAATTAACATTGACATGTAATAAGTTCTAGTACAACCACTCTATAGAGCACACAGCTGGTGCAAAAACATTAGAATCACTAATAAAAAGGTCTCTTATAAAACCGAGTAAGGGTTGAGAAATTTGTGGTCCAACCAGCATAATGACACCTTCTTCAGAGCCCTTTGAAGTAGAGGCATGTCTGTATATGTGAATTTAGAAATAATAATATCTATTCCACTCTTACTTGAAATTTGTTTTATCCATCTATTATTGGTTGCAGTAGAGGTTGCATCATAAGGCTTTCTTATAGTTATAATTAATGATTTACAATTTTGTCTTTTACTCTTACCTAGTAAAATCTAGATAGGACAATTTAAGGGTTGTGGCAGTACAGAAAGATAAATTATCTTTAAAAAATGGTAGAATCAAGTTGAGTTCGGATCTACCAGGTTTTAATTATATCTGGATTTTTATGTTAATTTTGTCCTCATTATAAGAAGTGTACTAATGAGTGACCAGGTTTGAATTTTGTGTGCAGTTACAAGAGCTATTATCGTTACTAATTGTTTGGTTAGAAATTCTAAACCAAGGGTTTGATTGGGAAATAAATTAATCTGTCGAACTCCGCTAATGAGATACAATTGATTTTCTATTGTTTCGTCGCCAATAGGCGACGCGCGGTGCTTGGCCGGTTAAATAATGCAAAACGATACTAGGGTCCCACTAACTTCCTATTTGGGATTCTTTGGTCTTAATATAAATATATCCCTGAGAAACCTTGTCGCTCTGTCATTGTTGTGTCAATGTGGCGGTCAAAAACTACAGAATTTGCTGATTATTATATAGCTCACTCAATACCATTAGGATATCATACATCATTAAACTTAGTGGTAAAAATTATATGACTATCATGACTGAGCCTAGGGGTCAATGTCTTGTGTCTAACAGAAGAGAGTCTACTGATCTAGAGCAAAGCTAACACTATATTAATTGAGGGATCAGTCTTTCTCCTATCAGGAAAGCGTTGATAATATGGCAGCAAACAGTGACTCCTGTGCATTGGGTGTTGAGATCCCATTTGACAGTGAATAGATCTACAGAACATACTTGGATCAGGGAGCCATGATATGTTGATATTTAGTATTAGACCTGATTGTAAACAGGTTAATCGGGGGCTGGCCCAGTACAGCACACACCCCCCCCCCCCCTGCTTACATAGGTATATCTTTACTTAGAAGTATGTCCTTATGTAGGGTTTCAAAGTTGTACAAGTTGCTGCAATTTTTTTTTTTTTTTTTTTTTTTTATGTTTTTTTTTTTTTTTTTTTTTTTTGCAACATTTGACTTGTAGGCTATATCACATCACTTCCATTTAATTTCTATGTTAGGAAGCCTAGATTCAATTTCCCATACTGTTTTCTTTGGAACTAATATAAAATGCATAAACCCGTATTTGTCATTCCTTGTACCGTTGCCAAAATTGTTAAGCCAAGCTATTCAGATGAGTAAAATGAGTACCACCCATCTTACTGACACAGGATATGGCCGTTGTGATATCTTTTCTAAGTCCTTACAGTAACTGAGTTTGCTTGCAAATGTTTTGAGCCCCATAAATGCTGCTAATAGTTCAAGGTAAGGTAAGGAACTTTTCAACATTAACTGTCCAGTGCCTGTGGATGTTGATATCATTACATACCAGACCCCAGTCAGTTTGGGACAATATTTCGAGAACAAAATCTAATTGTTTAATTCTATTGTGGTTTGTTGGAATGTAAGGTAACCAACAATCTCTGCAAATAAATGATTTTTAATTTGTTTCTAGCCCTGTTGTATTTGTAAATAAGTGATTTTTAACCTAGTTTGGTATAAAGTTAACCATATTCATATACAGATGCAGCTACTAGAATACCTAGTAATTAGACACACTCGATTATTTATATCTCATTTCAGACTTAATATTCTTTATGGACTACAGGGTGAAGTCTATATTTTCCTGAGGAAGTGAAATGGCAAACTGGACTGAACCCAACTAATATCCTAGACATTGGCAGCACTGTCTGGGCACTCTTTTCAGTTTTAATAATAAATCCTAGATATTTAACACAGTTTGAGTATCAGACATATTTTCTAAACACTGCATATGGATCGGCAGGGCACAGAATATAATTGTCAAGATGTATGACAAAAAACAACCCTAGTGACCTCCGGTGACAGACAACTGGCTTTATGATGTTTGTGAATACATATGGAGCGGTGCTAAGTCCAAATACGAGGCATGTAAACTGTTATAACTTATAACATATCTTGAAATAGAAACTGGGGATATCTCCTGAAATATTTTCATATGGATAATTGATATGAATTTTTTAAATCAATGTAATATTGTAGGCAAAAAACTTATATACCTAGTAACATACTACATATTAAGTTTTTATTTAATATGTATCTCCAAACACCATGCGATTTTGGTACAATTATACCAGATAAAATTACTTATTTGACAGGAGCACATGTTTCTATAGCACCTAATATAAGAGATTATTCCATGGGGATAGATTGCTTTCTTTCTGAATGAAGTTGTTATTCAGAAGTTTGAATTGGAAACTCAGTAAAAGGTAGTTTATAACCCTTGATCCACTCATATATGGTTGGATTAGTAGTAATATCATACTTCAGAGAAATATTGCAATCTACCAGTCTGTACCTGAGCTAGTGATGATGCTGGTTCTGGCAACGGTTGTTGGCATTGGATTTATCTTGAAGCTTATAGATAGCTATTCTGAATTGGTGTGTAGAATAGGTATTTTGATATTGGTGTTTACTCACATCAATTCTTGAATTTCCTCATGGCTAGGTAGGATTAAGGATCTCAGATTATTGCAATTTTCATGATAAATTAATGTCACACTCAGTCTAGCTCAGTAACTTAATGTTTCGATTTGATCTGCACTATACAAACGCTTGGGAGGCTATTAGACTGTTATGAACTGTTCCCAATGAATGTAATAGTAGCGGCCACTGTAGTTCGCTGCACCTTGATTGTGTGGTCCCATTTGATTCCACTTCCATTTACTGCTGCCACCCTTCCTTTTTAAATTCTGGTGGGTTCAATAGGCTACAAATTATGAATGTTTCATACTTCTTTTAAATGTTTAGCTTCATCTCCACATTTAGTCCATTATCATAATTGACCACCGTGTGGCCAGACTGCCATGCAGTTCTACAGGTAAAGTAGCTAACTGTACCCCAGCATCTCACAAGTAGATTTTCAATACTTGAACTTAGGACTTCACGTTGGGTATGTATATCGTTCCACTCTCAGCCTCCTTTCGGCTGTATTTTAGTAGAATTGAAGTACTAACATAGCTTATATAAGTTAAATTGTATATTAACACCCTCACTGAGAGGAGGCCTGTGTCCCAGCAGTGGGAACATTATAGGCTGATTATGTGTTATGTATGTTACATATTAACATCTAGAATATAAAGTATTTTGGAATTAGATTATAATTAACGGCATTGAGTATGGATATTCCCAATCCGGCTGTGTTGGCTTCGGTCACATAACACAAAGTCCAACTGTAGTCTTCCATGGAAGAGGGCTCCGTACTCATCTACGAAGACTAATTAGAGTTAGGTCCCAGACTGCTTAGATCTAAATCCATGGCTAACCTCACGTGATAGCTCTAGGAATGCAGGAGGGATGTGTTTTTAACACTGGACGTATAGACTGGTTTATATCTGATTTTATTTGATTTAACCTGAAATAAATGGATTATTATTATAGAACATTGACTAACCTCTCGTGAGTCTGTGTGGAGTTGATGGCACAGTTGAATGTTCTCATGGTTCACCTCGCCTGAGAACACTTAGAGACGGCCAAAGATCCTCAGAACACTGAACGTATATACCATGTAGTGTCGTTCTTATGTAAGTATACAGCACAGTTACGTTCTCATGGTTGACCTCACAGTGAAAACTAGAGACTGCTGTGTGTATTACGGCATCCCTTGTCAGCCAAAGATCCTCCGAACACTGAACGTATATACCATCGGCTAGCCTCGCGTGATAGCTCATGTGGTATCGTTCTTGTGTAAGTATACGGCACAGTTACGTTCTCATGGTTGACCTCACAGTGAAAACTAGAGACTGCTGTGCGTATATTACGGCATGATTTCAATTGCCGACAACTGAGTTTCGATGACGGCTCCGCTTTGCTTTTTCAAGCGATTTTTCCAGTTCTCGCAGGCGTACGGTCAGCTCCTACATTCCATCGTCTCGTTTTCTTCTGTTTTCCCATCTTGTTAAAACTTTTCTGAACTTTTATATACGAAAACGTGATCAGTGCGCGGCACAAAAAAGTACAATGATTGACAGATGTCAGGAGACCGCGCCAACGACTGGACCACAGACAACATTTGTTTTTCTTTAGGATGAAAAAATTTGAATTTCATCTTTAAATATTGTGACGTGTGCGCACGAAATGGTGCGACTACATAGTACCTATACAATGAGGATGAGATTACGTAGCATAATTAACGTCGAATTGCTGGGTACTAAATTACGATTGTGCAGGGCTTTGTAAATCAGGGTGTTTATTTGTACAATCGTGGTGTAAAAGTGGTTATTCCAGTTTATACTGGCTGTCAAGACATGCAGCCATTACACATCACGCCATTCGCGCTCAAAAAATATACACAACGGAGGTAAAAACCGATGGCAAAAACATCTTACAGCATGAAGAATTCAACCGTCGCCACTCGTAATACAGTTTCCAATACTTGTGCGTTTTCGCTTAAATTACGCAGAGATCTCAACTGACAAGTTATGCGGACTAGACACTACAGACATATTATAATAGCTAGTGTTTTTTTGCTAATCGTCGTTTTAATGCAACACTCCAGTTGACGGCACACGCCCACAAATTATTCCAACCTACTTTCACTGAGACAAAATGAATCATAATATCATGTTCAGTAAAACAACCAACATTTGACAATTTGATATCACTCTGTCATATATCCATTTCGTAACGTTTCAAGTTACAAATTATATGTTTGGACGTATTACGTGATTTTCGAACCGATTGGTACGTGGTTGCTGGCTTGAAATACTATAAGTGTGATTGCTGCTTTAGAACGCGTTGACAGATGTCACTTCCCCTTCTAATCGTAGTTTACGATGAAAGGACGAATTTTATTAAGCCCTGCAACAAACTGCTCTCATTTCAGAATGAGAATTTGTGTGCTATATGCAATGACGTATTATATATAGACACGTTATCAACCAACATCTCGGCGCTTAAAAACGGCGAAAATACTAGATAACTACTTATACGCGTAAAGAAAGGGAAAGAAAATATGACACCGTACGGCGGGATGCCTGATGCTAGAGGGAGATAAATAAACATCTTCAGTTACGTCACAGGATAAGTAATTGTCAAATTACATGCTCATTGGTCGAGCGCATGAGTGACGTAGCTATCAGAGGCATATGGGGAAAAAAGGACACTCGATTTTCTAGAGTTAATAAAATAATTGATAATTGACAACATTTCAAACCTGACACGACCTTAAAACAAAAATACTATTTCTTTATTTTCGTATCCTGAGTTCAAATATATTTTTATTTTATTTTTTTATTTGTTAATTTCTGAGAAAAAAATAAAAATCAAAAAACATGTGATGACGTCACATAAACGGCGGAATGAGGTAGTTACCTTTGCGCATTCCAATGTCTTTGATTGAAAACATTATATCAAACAAGACATGTCAATGTCACCTAAGAAGTGTAACTAGAAAACAACTAAAAAACTGAATTGAATTCAACAATATTTTTTCCTATCAACTCGACACGCTGCTTACTGTTAATATTATTAATTTTTGATTGATATTTCGCCAATAAAATGGATCCCAATGAAAAATATACGCCAATGACGGAACCAAAACAACGACTGAGACAAGTGACATCTAAAAGTTTTTTTGACGGGTCACAATAAAGCAAAGGTAATATCGCCATTCTACCGTCATCTGGCACTTACGTCTTTTTAGAATACACCGAATTTCAAAGTTAAAATTATGAATGAAAAGTACATAATTTCGAAAAACGAAAAAATATGGGTGCCCTAGATTTGAATTTACTTTTATATAACGTAATAATACATGCAGGTTAAAAATATGAAATGTTGTCAATAGTACCGTGTTACCTACTTTACCAATAAAGTAATACCAATATTATATCTTTTAAATGTAGTTAGTATTTTAGTATAGGGAGTTGGTAGCCAATCATTTTCACGTCTTTGAACCCTTATTATGTTAAGCCACTTTTCTTTTATCAGCCCATCTGTAGGCAATCTAAAATGAAACGGAAAACAATAATGTATATTCATAACATAACAAGTGCATATTATATTCAAACAATATTATAAATTCTAACAACCAAAACAAACTTGTGTAATAGTGTCCCAACCTCCCCTAACGTCACGTGACTACTAACTTCATGCGCCGGCCGCCATTAGACGCAGCGTCGTACAAAATAAAATAAAATAATGTAGTTTTGTAAACTTACGCGTGAAATGACACATTTTTGTCTTTAACTTTTGGGGTATAATTTGTACATCCTTTGAAAACACACGACGGCATGTTTTCTTTATGTTTTGCACAGGTTTTCACACACGATATAAATTAAAAACAAACACTAGCGCGTCGCGCGACAGGTTGGTGCGTGACTGAACGCAATGTGGCCAATTGGCTTCATTTCATGTTGCCATTTTAGAGTGCGGACAACGTATCTATAGTTTTATACATCATTGGCTATATGGATCTTTTGGCGCCTGAATGACATTAGCAGGGAGGCGTTGTTGATAAACATGTGTGAAACTATCACTGTCTTTGTGTTTTCTGAATTTTTGAAGAAATCAAATTTTAAGCGATTAAAATCTTAAGGCCAATTCCCGTAATTTAAAACGTTCAAAATCTAGTCGCAGTCTCATCTCGGCGACAAACGAATGTCAAAAACTTGTAAAAATGTAGGGAAATTAGAGGTATTTTTGACAGATACTTTGAGACTGAGATCAGACTGTGAACGTTTTTAAAATTACGAGAATTGCCCCTTTTAACACAAGATCTCTAAAACGAGGATAATTTATGAATAACCACATAATAACCACAAAAATTATTTTAAAGATTAGGTACATTACACATAATGAAAAAAGAGCATTTCGACGTTGTGCACTGGCATCATTATTAATTCAATCAAAACTAAAGTAAATTACACACCGACCAATCAAATCGTAGTCACAAAAAAAAAACTTTTGTTTTTCAAATTAACCCATGCGTTCTTGTATCATTAAATCAAATGTTTCTGGTCTAATTTCCTCAGTGAGCTAGAAATGAAAAAAAAAGTGAGAGTGGCTTCGCTGTTCATCATCCCGTGCAAACTGTAAGAGTTAATTGAGGGAGACGGATTACTGCGGTGCGGTGCACGGGTTACCTTAACTTCTATCGATTTTTTACTGTGCGAGAATCTTTTTTTGTTTGTTATTTTTGCATGAAAAAACATGTTGCGCCGACCCTAAATAAATTGGGATAAGGGCAGGAGAATGATAGTGATATGTGCAATTCACATTTAGTCTCATTACGTAGTTTTTGTTTTTTTTTTAATAATTGGACAAATCAAAAAATCCAGACCATTCTTCACATCTATACCCAGTATCCTCGTAAATAGTTTTTAGTAGTCTGAGTTTGTAACTCTCGGAGAGAGGAAGCCTGTATCTCAGCATTGGGAACATTATTGGCTGATTATGTATGTGTATGTACAGTCAACAAAAGAGATAAGTATGCAGGATCGTCGGATATGGTTGAAGTTTAGTAAGAAATCGATAGACGTTCTCGAATAAAATTTAATTTTATTAATAGAAAACAAACAGCTCTTTTATCAAATTAAATTTCAGTCGACAACATCCATCGGTTTCTTACTAATCTTCAACTATATCCGACGATCCTGCATACTTATCTCTTTTGTTGACTGTACGTTATGTTAAACGATCAAAGTATGATGTACGGATAGGTACCTGCCAGATTATTCTACACGTCTTTTTGCGTCGTATTTTCCGTTTTCCCTAGGTATTCACTTTTCCTACATTCCTTCTACGTCTCAAACAATATTTATTATTTATTATGACAGCATACAGACCCACCGCGCCCAATGATGCGTCTCATCACGTACATCCATACCATACCCATGGGAAGATTATCAAAGAAACGCAAACATTAACCATTCACGGCGTCTATTGTTACAAACATTTCCATGTTTATTCATGTCTGTATAATTAATGAGTCAATTATTCGTTTAATAATGAACGCAATCGGGCGATGCGTTCCCAATGCGTCGCTTATTGCATGCAATAGATTGATTCCTTGATTAACAACGTTACGTAGTAGCTGTTTCGACTACAGTGTGTCTAATTTACCTATATGTTAACTGATTTATATAAAAGTTTACGTGTTTCGAGTAATTCGTTCCATTGAGTTCTCATTTCTCAATATTAGTAGATGGGTATTGTTAAGAAATAAAAAATAATTGAAGAATGCATGAGCATGACGTCTTAACGCGGTTACAACTTATACAACTTGATACGGACCCAATTTTTAACCGACATCAAAAAAGGAGGTTCTGTATTCGACCCGTATGTATGTATTTTGTATGTCCGCGATTTTCTCAAAAACGAATAAACCAATTTTGATTATTCTTTCACTAATGTGAAACCTTCCTGAAAGTATGTAGATTACATTAGTGAAAGAATTATTAAAATTGGTTCATTCGTTTTTGAGAAAATCGCGGACATACAAACATACATACATACATACGGGTCGAATACAACACCTCCTTTTTTGAAGTCGGGTAAAAATAAAAACCTTTTTAAACTTCAAAAAAAAACTACAAAGTGATAAATAACTTTGATTTCGGAAGTCGGTGTCGTTGGTTTCGCATTTTCGTTTTTTGACACCGACTTCCAAAATTAAAGTTATTTATGACTTTGTAGTTTTTTTTTTTTTTTGAAGTCGGTTGTTTTTTTCGGAAAATCATTTTTTGTATGAATGTTACCAAAGTGTGAATGGCTAGAAAGGGGTGTTGTTACGAAGGTGATTGCTTATACAGGTGTATGATAGAAGATCGTGCTACGCCGAACATCATCATAACCAGCCTATAATGTTCCTACTGCTGGGACACAGGCCTCCTTTCTGTGAGGAGAGTGACCCATAAACCACCACGCGAGCCCAATGCGGGTTGGTGAATATCACATGTCTTCGATTTTTTTGGTTCTACGATATTCCGGTTTTCTGATGAAATTAAATACACAAAGTAAAGTGTCTGCCTGGATTTGAACTCACGACCTACTCGGAAGATGGGGTTGACACCACTTGGGCCATCGCTTCTGCGCCGAGCCGAACCCAAAGTGACTAAATGACTTTCTTTTTTTTTTCTTAGCCTATTCTGTTCCACTGCTGGGCAAAGGCCTCCCCCAAATCCTTCCAGGAACTCTTTCCCCGCGCCACCTCGAACCAGCCCTCGTGGTACGCGCGTCCAGGTCATCTCGCCATCTCTTTCTGGGTCCGCCTCGGCGGGCGCCGTCCATCTTCAGGCACCCATTGTGGTGGAGATGTTTTCCCAGCGGTCATCGTGCTTAAGGCTAATGTGACTCGCCTAAATGACTAAACAACTCAATTTGGAACTAGACTCGTTTTGAGAAGAAATAATTTATACAGACTAGTTAAAAGAAAAATTATTTTAATTGCAAACTATTGAGAGCAAAGTATTAGGCTAGCAGAAAATTGAAGTAGATTTGATCAAAAAATTTTGTGATCGATTTTGTGTGTTTTTCGTACAGCGAAATAAATCAGATAATTGGCTTGTAACAATTCTTCTGCCTAGACAAGATAAATTACTAAAAATCTAGTTTCTGGGAAATCAAGAACGATTTAGTAGCGTGGCAGAGTTTATTACTTTAATTTATCGCGTAGTTTTCAACCAGCTCGCTACTGTTTGGTATTTAGAGCTGTTAGAACTGCTTTCATTTACGTTGGTATCCATCCATGCAGGTTTTAGTTCAATTCTATACTTCTTAAGTCTTTATCGCAATTTAAAAAGTAATTTTCGCACTCTGCTCCTAGTTTCATCACCTATGGTAAGTTTCTGGAATAATGCTGGATATATGGCTCGTGAGAATGAAGTAGTATGTACCTACCTATATGTAGCTGTCGCTGAACACGTATCTTTTGGCGTCCCTCTTGTTTTTTCAATACAATTCATAAAATAATTGCAGAAAATGACAAATGTTTACCAACAGCACCAACGTCATTCGAACGCCAAAAAAACTTTGTAGCATTGTAACACACATCTTGGTTCGCTCTTCAGCCCACAGTAATACAAGAATGCATCGACATATTTAAAGATAATTCAGAAAAAATATGTCTTCGAAAAATGGAGCTACGGCGTAGCGCGTAGCGTAGTGGTACGCTACGCGGCGAAGGGTTAGTGTACGCAGTTATTTAAATTCTGAACAATTCCTTATTCTGTGTTTAATTTTTCACTGTCAATAACTTGAATTTATGTCGTGATTGTTTTTGTCGTGAGTGTTGTGATTGTTTTTCTCAAATAAATTGTCGATCCATTTTGTCATCAGGGTCTCCATAGTCGGTCTTTTATTTAGCTGCAGTAAAATGACAGCTTATGTGTTACCATTTATTAACGAAATTTAAATAGTGATGTCACAAAATAATCGATCCATTCAAGTAGCGTTCAGTTCAAAATCGATCCATGTTAAATTGATTTTATAAAAGATACTATATGTATAGAGAGAAGATACTTTATAAAGATACGATATTATTAGAAAATTATATTTATAATGAATTTTGTACGCAAAATACGCGCATTGACGTGGAGTTGCGGACACCAGCCCGTATTACCTATAACCTATAATGAAATTCACGATAATAGTTATTATTATTTATTATTCGTATTATGTAATAGTTGTTATTCTGTGAAACTTCTCTTGTGTTGCTGACCCATATATCATATACAATATATATATCTACTTATTCATATATCTCGAAGCAATGATGATAAAACCTGATATGATTTATTTGATTCAATGTTTAGGTGTTGCTTGGAGGTCAATTCGTAGGTAGGTTATATACATTTGAATCTAATGTGTATTTCGTAATTTGTTCGAATGCCATTTAAAAGATGCAGATCTACAAGAAGAAAATTTTAAAGGAATTACAAGAGCTAAATCGATCTCGAATTATTACTCAGAACTACACAAAAATTACCTACGACAACTAAAAACCACAGCTCACCGTAAACTGGTTGATGTTTTGTTCCTTTTTTTTAAAGTCATCGTTTTGTCGCCAAACATCGCATTGTAGGAACCCATTGACAATTTTACGGACGTCACTCTCGATAACGATTCAATGTAATCGAAAATCAATTCAACAATCGAATTCAAGGGCGTGTCATCGGTTCCCATGATGAATTTCGACACAACGTTTCCGGTTGATCGGACTTCCGTTTTTTAGATTGTAAGTAAACAGAAAACATGGTGGACGAGTTTCTGCGTTACGTAAATATGTGAACTAGATACATAGACATAATTACGTAGATTATTATACATACGGAAAACGCAAATTAATGGTTTCCTCATCAGTGAGTACTTAGGTAAAGCATCTTACCATAGATAGAGATATTATAGTTTATTATTTATTCAGTAATGTAGGCAGGCCAAGGGCAAAAGCCATACAGCCTGACCAATTTTAGTTTTCTTCCTTTTCTAAAAAGATTTGCAACTTTTACATAATACCTGCTTGAAAAATGTGTACCTAAGTCCTTCTGGTTGACCGTGTTGACTATCGATAATACCTATTAGCAATTTCAAATTGATTGACATTGGGTAGATACCTACTAATTTTACTGACCACTATGTTAATTTACCAACACATATTTTTATTTTTGCTACGCAATAATAATCCTTATTGTGAACAAACAACAAACCTTCCACAGGCTAAAAAAAATCTCAAGAACTTAGTGTGATATCACCAAAATAAACAGTAAAAGTGATATCGGATTATAAATCTTATATACAGGTGATAAGAGTGAAAGATTACCGACTTTATAAGGTTCTTTATAATGTCAATGATGATGCTCATTAGATATTATGTCATCTTTGGCATCTCACTGGGTGTGCCCAAATGAAACATCATCGAGGTGTGCCTCGATGATGTTTCATTTAAAAATAAACGGTTACATGCTGACCAGAAGAATATACCTAATTAATGTCTGCGATTCAATTATCTTTTGTCAACTCCTCATTAGCAACGTTATAATGCATCATTTCGCTATTATATTTATACATTAAAATTCTTATATAGGTACAATATTTATAACACACTATTTATACTAGGTAGGTACCAAATTAAAAGCCTAACTAGCTTCCTATACAAATAAAGACAAAAGCAAAAAGGACACTCAAGATCCAAAAATTTAAAAAAATATATATTTTTTATTGTTACACTGAGAAAAATAATGGCTAACAAAGTCACAATAAAAGCTTTGCTAAATTTTTCCTGTTGTAGAAACTAAAACCTCTGTTACAACATCCAGGCTCATTTAGTTTACATATCAACTTTTTTATTGTTCTGGGTTTGTTGTGATAAGAACAGCGCGCAATTTGCTAACATAAAAAAGTTCTTATAGATAACAATAGTACGTTGTTTTTTTAAGAAAGTATATTTTGATGTAATATTGAAGTCTAATCTAACAAAATAAATACTGTTATAATAATAATATGTGCATTGTTATTTTAACTACATTAACTAACTTGGTTGAGCCGTAAATTTATTACAAGTGTGCAACAAAGTTAATTTGTTAAGTTGTCTTTGTAGCACGAACAATAAACAATTAGTCTCTGCCAAAAAGTTCAAGTTATTTTGTTGTGATGACAGGATTATCTTGTGAAGTTAAATAAATGTGAAGTAAATACGGTAACAAAGTCAATACATCGAAAGCGTTTGTTATGGAGTTCAAACGTAAGCTGTCAATCTAACAACGTACAATATAAACGTTGTTGTGATAAAAATATTTGACGGTATGCGGGTAGTAGCGGGGAATGGAAAACTTTGTTATAATATCTGTGTGTGCTTAGAAAACTAGTTTAAACTAGTCAGTCGCGAACGAACATCGCACGCGCGCGCGCGTCACGCGCAGTTAGTTCGTCTTCAGATCTCGTATAGCTTGCACGCTGCACCTGGCTGCACCCGACGCGATCTCGCCGTAGCGAGGCCTCACACTTTTCAACATTTAACTCAACTGTTTCTCATTTACCCCGACTAATCGCGTACCTGCGTGCTGTACGCAACAATATCTATTTGGCATTCATTTGTTTTACGGGTGCTCATGAATACGCACGGAAAAATGAGTGTAGACTGTTTATATGAAGAATTAAGGGACTTTTTAGTGAAAATTGGTGTTACTGAAAAGTGCATTGATCATATGATCGGTAAGTATCCTTTTATTTTTCTTGATGGGGCAATTGCGTAACACTTTATCAATCGGAATCGGTTTCATTTTGACAGTTCAACAACATTCATTGCGTTGTTTACGCGTTGAGCAGACAAATTTTTCGAACTTATGAAGCAATGGATTAGCAATTGGCTTCGAAATGATTCTGATTCCGATTGATAGTGTGTTACGCAATTGGGGTGAGTACAAACAGAGTTATAAGCATTTTTCTGTCGATGGTTGCACTTTTCTGTAATAATGTACAATAAATAATAAGTAAGTAGTAGTATGTATAATTAATATACAACCGAAGTGCAACTATCCACGGAAAAATGCTTATAACTCTATTTATACTTTCCCGACATTACTGCTTTCTCCATAATACGGTCAAATTGTAACTTATCTAATGTAAACTCACGATTTCAAAGCTAGGTGTTATTTATTAGGCTTTTATCTACACCTATGCTATACTTAAATCTTTTATAAAAGTTTCTGAAACAGTTAGCTTATTGCCAACATTAAAACAACCCGTGTCATAGTAACCATAATATCATCCAAACGAGTGTTATTAGTTATAATATTGTACTAAATTTCATTATGCAACTCGTTTTCGAAAAAGAACATTGTCATGCACGCGCGATTCACTACCACAGCGCCGTAATAAAAAAAAAAGGTTATTCGAATTCACGGCGTATGCCGCCGGCTGCCATATTTGTTCGATATTAGTATTGCAAAAAACTGTTTCAGAAACTTTTATAGAGGATTCATAACATGGATGTAGATACAAGTCTTGTATGCAACTGTACATAATAAGGTATTAAAACACTCATGTGACACTTTTAATACCCCTTATAATACGACAGTTGCATAAATAACTATTATTCACATACTCTCTTGTTTTCAGACTAATTTGAAAGAAATTGCGAATCCAATAATATTGGCATCACCTTCTGAAAATTCAACAAGTGTCGCATTACCTCATAGACAAAGCGCTGTTATTGTACCCATAAAGGAGAAAGAAAATGTATCACTTCAGGTAAAGTACAAAACAGTAATGTTCGTATTTATTTGCATTTTTTAGTCATGTATGTTAAACGTAAAATTAAGCCCCCCAACATGTTTAAACTGTACCTAACTTAACTAATGTACAGTCACACGTCATTAGGTTGTTTTTTTTTTGTTTTTTTTGTTTTATTATATTATATTTAGTCTTTTATTTCCATACTCTCTTGTTTTTAGACAAGTTTGCAACACATTGCGAACCCAATAATATTGGCATCAGCTTCTGGAAGTTCCATCACAAGTGTCGCTATACCTCATTGGCAAAACACTGTCATTGTACCCAAAAAGGAGAAAGAAAATATAACACTTCAGGTACCTACCTAAACTTTAAAACACAATGTTCTTATTTACTTGCAATTCAATTAGTCATGTATGGTCAACTAAACTGTTACATAATATAAGACAACTAAAGTGAATTGATTAATTTTTAGTCACTAGAAAATGGCCATTGCACAATTTATTAATTGATATATATAATAATGATTTTATCTATTTCATGATATTTCATTTTCACTGGAGCCTGAAGCAGGATTCTTTGACAACGCAGATTTTTTTTTAAATATAGACCCTATTCAAGACACAAACAAAATCCTACGACGTCTGCTAAATGCAAAAACAACAGACAAAAAATTG
Source organism: Amphipoea oculea (assembly GCA_945859645.1). NCBI lineage: Eukaryota > Metazoa > Arthropoda > Insecta > Lepidoptera > Noctuidae > Amphipoea > Amphipoea oculea. The sequence goes on from OX243884.1 coordinate 5,259,531, forward strand.
TTAGAAACATCAGAAAAAGGCGGCGGCTTGAACTCTCGTGATCGGGCTTACATTGTTAAACGCATTGTCCAATCAGAACTTAAAAAATTGGAGAAATTGAATTCTACTATTCGAAAAGATGTATGGATGCCATGGGCTTATGAGATAAGTCAAGAATGTAATGGTGAAAAAACTGAGTTATACTACGTGCCATACAAAGTCATCGCAGGAAAAGTGATTCAAGCGAGTGGCCTAATACATAACCGACTTATTACGCACAGAAGATCATTGGCTCCTGAAGGCTGTAAAAGAAAAGGCAGCACCGGTAGCAGTGAATGCGACAGTGGTCACAGCTCAGGGCAAGCTAGTAATTGTGGAAATAAAAGAGTTTGACCTCTTCCTGACGGTTTTAAAATCACCTCTTCCACTGAGAATTCATCTTTAGACGAGCAACTAACTTGGCTACAAAGTTCTTCTTCTCCGCCCGAGGTGGTGGTTGAAAAATGGAAAGCTACTTTAGACCTACGAAATAAACTACTCGTGACACTTTCATTCAAAGAATATTTTAACACTTTTCCCGCACTGGGATTACCCAATGGATATAAATTGGTGAGTGACACCGAAGCCTTCTTTTTGAAGCTACTTTTATTTACCAACCTTAGTAGGTAGCTGACAAGTACTTACCTGGTTTTAATCAGTTTTTAATATTTTTATTTTATTTTTCAGCTTTCCGAAGATTTTGAAATCATCAATCCTGGCGCAAATAACAAGTTCGTAGAGAAATTTCCGTTAATTAAAACAAAATTATTACAATTACTTGCCGCTAAAGGGGAACTCCCGAGAGTCGACCAACCCACATTAGATTTATTAGAATTGGCATCTGGTGAGTAAAGCACAATTTCTAATTGAACTTATTCTTCTTCTTCCTTGCCAAAACAAGTTATTATTATTATCATGTAATTTAAAAAGTACGTATTTTATTTTTATGAAAACAAGTACCTATTTTATTTTGTTTTCAGTGGGAGAGGAGCAGGCTAACGTCGCTGCATTTTTATCAATAATTACTCATCTACGACAGATGCCTACCATCTGCATGCCGCGCAAAAAAGTGTGGAAACTTTCGAGAGAAGAAGTTCGGTCTGATTTTCTCGGGCGTGTTGCAACTGCTTCAGACGTCGAAAGGTACTGCAGTGACAGAGAGGCGTTGATTAAAGCTAGAGGTATACCAAGCCAGCCTTAATAATATGTCATTTTGCGTAAGCCACTGTAACCTTTTTATGATTACTTATTATTGTATTAGATACTAAGTAATTTAGTTTAGTATACAATTCTGAGTAATTCAGGCCCACTTGCAGTAACATTAACTAAATCTCGATTTTATTAAACCTAGATGTAGCCCTTATGAAACTGTCAAAATATTAAATGTAGATTTAAAAATTTGACATATTCGTATGAGCAAAATCTAGGTTTAGCAAAATCGAGATTTAGTAAATGTTGCTGCAAGTGGACCTTAAAGTGTAAAAAAAATGTTTGACATACTGTGAAATATGAATCATATATTTTTTTTTACACTGAATAAACTATAGTGATTTGTCATCACGTTTCTCAAACCTCTATAATTGCTAGGAGTTTTTTTTTTTATACAGGGTGTTACGGAAAGGGTATATCAATACAAACGGGTTGAAGAGTGTGTCTGGTCTAGAATCTCTGTACAAAATTTCAGCTAAAAAGCAGTAACTTTGAAATTGCTTAATATTTTTTTATTTCGATAGTTTATTAAATTGAAATCAAGACAAACGTGTCACCGCACTACGAGGGTCATCATCCATTATCTGTAGTGTGTCTGTGCGCCTAGTACAGGCACATCACGCCGCCGCGCGCCAGTGCAGCGCCGTGATGTCGAAATAAAAAAATATTAAGCATTTTCAAAGTTAATGCTTTTGAGCTGAAATTTTGTACAGAGATTCTAGACCAGATACACTCTTCAACCCGTTTGTATTGATATACCCTTTCTGTAAAACCCTGTATATTAGTTAGATTATAAGAACTTTTTAGATATAAGTACTTAAAGTTGTGCATCAACCACGAAATCATCTAAAATATTGAAAACACTGTTTCTAAAGTAATTAGACATTGTTTATAAGCATGTTGATGACTTCCATGCTAGAATTTTGAGCTGACGCTCAGTATAGGTTAGGAAGTTTAGGAACTAATATTTTTTTTTTTGTTTTGCGTTATCGAAAAGTTAACGTTTTTGTCTTCAAGTTCTGTTAGATAATTATATCATGGAGTTAATATTTTCCTCAAAACTGATTACACTTTACGAAGAACAGACGAAACTGCGAACCGACGCAGGAGATGTATATTGTGCCGTTTTGTTCTATGTCGATCGATGCGCGGTGTGACTAGTGTCTGATTCTCGCTTCACTTTCTTTTTGCTGCACTTAAAAATTGTACTGGTTTTTGAACCTTTTCATGTACCTACTTATGTTAAATGACAGGATCCACTCTTTATTAAATATTTCTTGTGTCTAGGATTTAATTCACAATTAGTACGATTTTATTACTTTACAGTACTTATACAAATATTTAATAAAAATGAATAGGTATTCAACAAAGATGGTGGGATTGTCATTTTGCTGTAAAAGTGTCGGGACCACCATCACTTAATGAAAATAACATTCTGTAGCCCCAAACTAATATGTTTAGCTATACAGGACATGTATCAATTGCATGCAAAATAATGATTAGTTAAATGTCACAGGATCAATACAATAATATGATACTTTTATCTCAGCATTACAAAAGTCCAGTAATTTATAGTACTTATATTGTTTAAAAAATCTTTAATGTCATAACACATATTATGTTGAATAAATATTTTAATTTGCCTATTTAAACTTTCTTTTACTAAAAACCTTTATATTATTTCCCACAGGTAATGGATTGGAGACGGCTACTACCGCGACAGTGGCGTCACTTCGTAAAATTATTAACTACTTTCTGAGAATCAATTAAAACCAAATTCTATCTAGAAAAGCACTTAAGATTATTTAGAACCAATACAATTATTGAAACAAGACATTTTCCAGTTCTAGTATCAAATCACACGAGACTCATTAGTATTTTTCTAGAAAATTTGGTTTTAATCAATTTTCAGGGAGTAGTTAATAATTTTACGGAATGGCGCCACTGTCGCAGGAGTAGCCGTCTTAAGGTATGATTCCGATCTCGGCAGCACGCAGCAGTGCTGCCGCGGCAGTGCGGTCGCAGCACTACTGGTCCTCATAATTTTCTATGGGTTTATACGAGATTACATTCCGAGCACGGCAGCAATGTGACGCAGCAATGTCGCGCAGCATTGCTGCCGTGCTCGGAATGTAACCTCATATAAACCTATAGAAAATGTACGAGGACCAGTAGTGCTGCGACCGCACTGCCGCGGCAGCACTGCTGCGTGCTGCCGAGATCGGAATCATACCTTTAAATCTGCCACAGTAACAATTTTCCTTTGCTAGAGTAGCAAAAAAAAGTTGATAAGAATACAAAGTTATTTTGTTACTGTAATGACATTAATTTAGTACTGCAGCAAAGGTCAATATTTGCTACGGTAAACTTAATTTGTTAGGATAAATTTATTCTGTAAAAAAGTTGATAAGAATACAAAGTTACTTTGTTACTGTAATGACATTAATTTAGTACTTACAAATATCCTAACAAATTAAGTTTGCCGTAGAAAATATTCACCTTTGCTGTAGTACCAAGTTAATGTCATTACAGTAACAACATAAGTTTGTATTCTTATCAACTTTTTTATGTGACGGTAGGTGCAAAAACAAAGGAAAAATTTTTACTCTATTAAAGCTCAGTTGTTATAGGAACATACTTAAATTAATGCCAAAACATTTTAAATTGTTACAAGATCAGTTTATTGACTGTTGCGATAACAATATAATGGTTTTGTTGGTCTAACAATTCCTTCCGCAGAACGATAACGTTGTTAATGTAACAAAAACCAGATAACAATAAAAACGTTGTAGTGGTAACTGTCGACCTTAAACGGCTCTCCCCTGTTAAAGTTTTATTGTTACACCCAACAATATTTTTCTCTCAGTGTATTTTCCGGAAGCAAAATGATAATTGACATATTTTTGCAGACAATAATAGCTATAACAAATTGTAGATAACAGGTGATTATAAACGACTTATTTTTAATTACTGAAACCAGTTTCATGTTTTTAACAACAACATTAAGTTCAAAATGGCAAACTAGAATTTGCGCGCCAAAATTGACAGGTGACACAAGTTACGAAAAAATGTTAACGAGCCTACAAATTGATTAAATTTTTTTATAAAGCTTCCAGTTTTAAATACTAGTATTAGATAATGATGTTACCCCGTACGCAAAATACGCGCATTGATGTGGAGTTGCGGACACCAGCCCGTATTACCTAGGGATTAGATATGTTATGGGATAATACATGCGTCATGTTCGTGAACGGGCGCCGTCGGTAGGGACTGGTCATCTCTTTGTTGCCATGGCTTACCTATTTTATTTTATTTAATATTTGAATTGTTGTTTTTTCTTATCTTTTCATTATGGACGCTTTTAACGTTCTGCATCGTTCTCACATGTACCTATAATTTTTAACATGAATGATGTTACCAAGACTTTGTAACTATATTATTTTGATTTAAAAGAGTGTCCATGGAGTTTCTTGCCCGTTCTTCTCCATAGGTACCTACGCTTTGGAATGGGCAACTAGCTTCATCTTTCTGACTGACCGACCCCTTGACAATTCAAAAGTTCCTGTAATTGGTTTAATTGAAATAAATGCTTTGAGTTTGAGTTTATCATTAGAAACAAAAGTATTATTATTAGGTTACTATTAGGTATCTAACAACCAAAATTGGCAAATAACTACAACAAAATAATTAGTAGATAGGTAATATTGACCCGAGGGGCAATTGCGTAACACTTTATCAATCGGAATCGGTTTCATTTTGACAGTTCAACAACATTCATTGCGTTATTTACGTGTTAAGCAGAAAATATATTCGAACTTATGAAGCAATGGATTAGCCATTGGCTTCAAAATGATTCAGATTCCGATTGATAGTGTGTTACGCAATTAGGGTGCAGACTACTTATTATAATATTAATAGTTGCCAGCGAAATTCCAAAGTGGCTGTTTATTTTACAAATGCCAGACTAAGGTCAAATAACTAAAACATTGGCGATCACTTGCAATAGGAATACATTAATATTTTACAGAACAAGTTTTAAGATACCTACGCACGCATTGATAAAACATAGGTACTTTTGGATTATTATCAAGCATTAATCAAAATGGCTATCACAGTAACTAACTTAATTTGTATTTCGAACTATGCTAAGCTTGTGACATATGCAGATGCTATCAGCCGCCATCACTTGCTATGCCACACTACGTGTGTTAATTTGTTCTACGTCTATGGCTCTGTTAATAATGGTGATGACGTTGACGTTTATTCTATGATGTTAATTAAATGTTATTTGTAACCACCGGAATGCCTTTCACGCCGGTCTAGGAGTTTTATTAGACAGACTATTGGCTGATGGTCTGGGAAACAGTCACTATGTAGGTATGTAGGTAGGAATGATGCACTTTGATCACCCTATAACGTTCCCAATGTTAGGACACAGGCCTCCTCGAGGTATAGGTATCTACGTAATACTTACTAACTCTCAATCAACAAACTGTCAAACCTATAATAAATATTTTTATTCATAAAAGGTTTACTTATGTTTTACTGTTCTCAAATTCTTGGAGAATTAACCCTTTAAATACCTAACTCATCTTATTACCTATATTAATAACGACAGTCTAATGATACACGAGTTATTATTTTAATTCGCAACCAAAACAACACCATAAGTACTTACCTATTTGGAAGCCTGACTGGACTTTGATTTACAATCGAAACGACATAACATCTTTACAATGAAGATACGTCCAAAGAAATACGATCTATGTGTAAATTACATGATAAATTATTAACACTATAGTGACAAGTGGGTACCATACAGGTAACCATGAAAAAGTTCGTTATACCTACCTACTTAGATAGAGAGGCCTTCAAAGATCCAAGTCTGGGCGGAATATGCGTATTGGCATTATAAATGCTAAAGATAATGTTATGATTTTATGGCTTAATGGATCTACCATCTTGTTTTGGTAACCATTATTTAAATTGAGAATCAAAACATTCAAAAACCCAACATCTGTGCGTGTTTTCAACTTTTTGTCCAAGGCATCAACGACTTGCAGCCTAACCACAAATTACTACGCCTTACTATAAAGATCCTTGTCCATTGCACTATAAAGTAGAGTACTTACTCACTGCTATGATTTTCTTGTTTATAGGTACTACTTAGTTGTACATTAACGGACCACAATCATGTTTTAATGGTAAAAATCTAGTTTTTCGCTCCAAATTTCACGGCCGCGATCATTTGTTGAGCACGCCATCACACGACATATGGCCGACCCTCTTATCCATTGCGAGGAAATTGTAAATAATAGCTTTTTATAAGTTATAAACCGATAAATAAGATCACGGCCGGCATTACCGTGCGTTATGAACGGGTTTTTAATTAAGAGAAGAGAGATTGTGATAGCAGATAACCGGGATATTTCGCACTGGATGTTTGTTTGACTACGCTATAACTTGTGTTGAAAAATAGGTCCCTTTTTAACCGACTTCAAAAAAGGAGGTTCTGTATTCGACCCGTATGTATGTATATTTGTATGTCCGCGATTTTCTCAAAAACTAACGAACCAATTTTGATAATTCTTTCATTAATGTTATCTGCATACTTTCAGGAAGGTTTTAGTATATAATACATTGGGTAATTATTCTTATGTACGAAGTTATATGCATAAATGTACTGCATGTCCGGCATTTCTATGCGAATTTTGATGATTCTTCTAGTCGGTGTCTTCAATTCTTCAATGCACATATGTTAATTGAATTTGTGTGGGGTAGGTTACAACTAAAAAGTGAAAAATAAACTCTTTTTTACAAAAAAAAACAATACAAAGTGATAAATAACTTTAATTTCGGAAGTCGGTATCATAAAACGAAAATGCGGAACCAACGACAAGATACAAGATACAAAGCTAAATTATTTTGAGATTTCAAATGCACGAACGTTTAAGGACAAAAAATGCATCTTAACTTGAATACCTGGGCGAAATCAACATGATGTTTTCCCATTTTCCGACAGTGTCATAAGTAGGTACTATATTATACTCGTAAAACCTTAACAGAATTAGGAAAATAAATCATATCCTTGGCCAAAAAGCCTTAAAAATAAATCAATGTGAGGAAAACGTTTTTCAATGCTATTTGTTGCTTGTGTTAGCATTGAAAAGTACGTGATATGACGGGTAACATTGAGGAAAGTCTGCTAATTCTTTTATTTACACAAGGATTTATTTTCAACAATAGCGCACGAAGTCTATGCCTTTTATATCTTGTTTACCTATTTGTGTATATTATTCCCAGACGCTCCATAATTTTATTCCAGGCGGCTCCAAATTAAAAAAAGGCAACAGGAACAATTTTAGTATTATATAATAACTAATAAAATTATGGAGCTTTAGGGAATCAATGTATGGAGTGAAATTGTTTGGAGAACAATAGATTTGGAGCTCCTGAGAATAAGCCATATTATCAGCCACTTTTAATTAATGTTAATTCATTGCTCTTCCTCGTAATTAGGTATAATAATGTATAATAAGCAGAAAAAACTATACATAGTTGAAAAACACGCGTCAAAAAAGTTGCCAATTCAAAAAAATGGTTTTAAAAGATTAAAAACTTTTTGAATCACGTCTTCGTAGTTCTTAAGTTACGAGTATAAATTAAACACAGGGCGGGAATCACGTTGATTATACCGCTAGCAGACGAAAGTGAAAAGAGGTACAACCTTGTTTTTTTTTTAACTTTTCTCGTCGCACGAGCTTAACAAACTTGCTTGACACGCTTACCGAACTTACATGTTGGAGCTGTTTTTGTTTATAAGAAATCTTTTCGCTTTTACTCTTTTAGCATAATTCTACATAGGTAATTAATTTATGAGATCTTAATCAGTTTTCATCATGATAATTATGATATTTTATTGAGGTTTCTCGGTTTGTTGGCATAAGTCCATGCAGTTAGAATGCAACCTTGACAATAAAAGCAGAATATTAACTTATTTACAGCCATTACAATCATAATCACGTCTTGACATAAACAATTAAGAAAAAAAAAATAACCTCAAAACATTTAACTGGCCACACAGAAAAGAGGTCCACATAAAACGCGTGCCATATTAAAAAGATAATGGCACTAAAGATGAATTAGCTCGTAATCACCCATTCAAATAACAACAGAGCGGTCAATGACCCCACTGGAGCAATAATACGCCTTTACCAACACAATCGGATTGCAGATACGGTTTTATTAAAATTGAAATAACATTAGCAAGCTGGTGTTATTGGAGCTACTTTGTAATTTGCATGCTGAGCGTGAATAAAAGAAGCGTCATGTAAACAAATTGTTCGGAAAATAACATACCAAGTAGGTACCTGAGTCCCTGGGTAGAATGAGTACTTAACCATAAAAAGGTAGACACAGTTTTGATCTCAATGAGAAAAAAAAAATGAACCAGAAAAATATATAAGTTAGTTATCCACATGTGTCAGTTCCTAAATTACCCTAGGCAGATAAAATTTTCGGTTTATGTTTATTTTAGAGTTAAGATCGACTTTCCTGGGGGAAACCGGCCTAAACATTAATATTACTAAAATTGGGAAAAACGAAAATTTTATCAGCATAGGGTAATTTAGGAACAGTGGACTACTACCTAAGACAAGAAAACCAATACAAAACCTTTCTGTTCCGAATCGAATCGCTTGCAAAAAAGAGTTCTATCCAAACGGAAAGACCGTTATTTTCGTCCGTTCTGAATGAAAAAAAAAAGAAATACTTAGGTATATAAAAATAAAGAGTAGGTAGGATTTCAATACCTAATTGAAATCGAATTTCAGCCATTCGACAGCTTTTCCTAAGATTCATTAGACGCTAGTGATGGCGCCAAACAAGTGGCCGAATTCTGGGCCGAGTACATTTAGATTGCCATCGACACGCTAAGAAGAAGAAGATTGGTAGGTAAGAGTACCTACTATAGGTAGGTACGAGTAGGTACTATAGGTAGGTACCTACCTACCTACCTACATACCTAGGTAGGTATGGTTATTAAGTTTCTGATGGATTACATTGCAGCATCCATGGGTGATAGTTACCTATTTAGGTGATAAAGGGTGACCTTAGAGTACCTATATTGCCTTATTATATTTCCTTACCTTATTGTTGCTTCCTGTAATTTCTGTAGTGTATACGAACGTTGGTAAATCTAAATAAATAAATTGAGTAGCTAAAAACATGATGTACATAGATACCTATAGTTTATTGACTTATCCTCCATTTACTATAGCATTAGACAGAAGTTAAAAAAGGCTCTTTTAGGGGCACACTTTGTAATAAAAGTACAACAAACATTATTACAGTCAAGATGGATGTGGAGTTAAATATAATCAATTTAAATAACAGCAGTCACACTTAATTGTACTTATTTAACCTATCTACCTTCTGAAATGACAAGGCTTTCATTTAATATTATTTAGTTCTTACATAAAATATTGTCGTGTCCACGTTTAAAATCTAAAAGAAGCAGGGGCGGACAGTACCGGGAACGTTTTTCATGTCACTATAACTCTACCAAATCTAAAATGTTACCTATTCCCTTCAATTTTGTTAAGCTAAAGTACACACGAAGACATCAAACTATAGATCCATTTTAGTGTTAGCTGACCTCGCATTGTATAGGCTTTTCGTATAATGAGAAGTCAGCTGATACTGGTAATGTATAGCTTAATATGCCGTCGTGCGTACCTGTAACACGCAATTGCCTCTTGGAAACCTCTCTAAATAGACCTATTGCCTCATTATATTCTAATATGTATATCTAATAAACTAATTCGTGATTAATTCCCATTCGTCGTGCATCTTCCGAAGTCGGCTAACAGCGCCAATTACAACATCGATCGACAAATATTTCACTCAAACGCGAAATCTCTCGTTTAGGATCGACATTGCCCAACTATTTACCTATTCAGCCAGCAAACGTGAACTAGTCGCGACAATTGAGCAATAGACTATAGACACAAAAGCTTTTCTTACAAATACTTTAAAGGCATTATTGGAATCCATAAAAAAGAAGTCGACAGTAGCGATTGATCTTGTTTTTTTTTTTTTATTTACTTGTCAAACGCTCGGGTTCGAAGTTCAAATCTCGTTTATGTAATTGAAACTGATATTTCGATGAAATATTGCATATTTACGCCAAAGAGAAGGAGCTGTAGTTTTTGGAGCGAAACCTTTTATCATCATAAAAATGCACGTACGTAGAGCTTTTTTTTTGTATTGCTAACCTATGGGCCTACTTACTTTTTTTAAGTATTTAATTTTGCTATTTCATTATTTGTAGACATTTGGGTAGGTACCTACGTTCTTATGAAGGCAGGTTTTTATTTCCTAGGTAAAATAAGTTTTTTATTTTCTAGTTATGAAAATATAATGTATTACTTATTATAATAAACTATTACGTCTACTTATAATTACTTATTGTTCTTTATATTATATTGTTGTTAAGTTATATTTCTTAGACTTATAATGCACCTATGTAGTTATAACATATAGTTAGTTAATTAAGTAAGTAGATGGATAATTTTTTGTTTAATGTTACGAAATATACATGTAGGTACATATTTAATTTTAAATAAGTATATTGTGATATAAATATTATTAATAACAGTTGATAGCCACACTTTTGACTTAGGTCTAAGATATGATAATAGAGGTAAATATATAAATTAATAAATAAAGAATGCTTTACAAGCTCACATTCTTTATAAATATTAATTTTCCGAACAAGAAAGCCAAGTGGTCGATTGCCCTGACGGCCTGACGAGCTTGCTTCTTTAACCTTTTAGAAAAGGTGAACGCTACTTTCTGATCTTAATTGAACATTTCAAATAGCATGCTAACCAATCTAATCGGTTGAACCGAACACAAACAATGCATGTTGCGAATTGCTATTGTTAATCTCCAAATAAAGATAGATACAGAATGATTTGCTAAAAGCGTTTGTTCGTGTATAGCCGCTCTATCGTTATTTAAAACGTTGTTCTACGTTCTACGGCCATTACATTTTATGACTCCATTCGTGATGCAACTGGCCGCCTTGAACTTTCTTGGTGTTTGCACATCAAGGCACCAAACAATGACCTGCTAGGAAAGTTTAAACTGCTGCCAAAGGAGTCGGTTATTTTCGATTTGCGATGTGTGAAACGAACTGAGTGAAACTCGGAATAGAAATGTGTTAAATTGTTATGTTTGCTGTCTGCACGAACGATCGGATGATAAATGTTTGAAAACAAGCTGAAGCTACTGAAACTTATCGCGTTTGTAATTGGAAAAAATAAAACAAAAAGATCGAAAAAGATCGTCTATATATGTATAAGACCTACGCCATCATCATTTAAGAAGAACGTTGACGTTAATTCAAATCTCAAACAAGGTAAAAACCTTTCGTGACAGTAAAATTATCACTCAAGAGCAATCTTTATGAAGAGCATGGTAACAGATAGTCTCCATTACATTGTAAAGAACAGCTTAAAGTATTTAATACAAATTATAAGAGGATTCACGCTCGACTCGGACGCGCCAAATGTCAAGGTAAGCTACAAGATGGCGCTATTAAAACAAAAATGAACGACGAATGCGGAGACTCGAAATTTGAATTTCTTGACTGTTCTCACTTTTATTTTTAAACATAATGGAGATTTATAATTTTTCATTGTTATTGCTTTTTACGTCATAATCTGAAATGGTTCTTCATACAGGAAATATAAATGTAGTTTTAAGGAAATTAAGGGGTAGGTACCTACCTAAGTAAGAATTCAGTTCAGAAACACTCCGATTCGGGATTTTTTAATCAATTAAGTATCGTGTCTAATTTAAATTAAAGCTTATCATTCCCTTAAGCCGAACAACGGAAAACATCTTCTACAGGTCAGTTTCATTCAGACAAAGCCAAAAAGGGATGGTTTTTAAAGAAGACGTGACGCTTTTGCCTCTTTGTCAACTCTACTCAGCTGTTTAAAAAGTAGCGATCTCCATTTATCAAACCACCTTCTTAATAACATACTCGTAACAACCGCTAATTTACTAAACACGATTTTTGTTTATCTTGTAAACTCAAACATTACGGTGAAGGCTTCGACCACACGTAAGCAAGATACGTCGAATGTCCTTGCTTATATTTGACGATCATTCGAATAATCTGTTCGTTTATAGGTACGACTCAAGTATTGACTTATTTGGTGACCGTAGCGTATTAGGGTGCCGTGGGCTTACAAAGCCGAGTTTATTTGACTACCTATTATAATGCAAGAGACAGAATGGGCGACTACACATGTATTCAAGGATTACGGCTAAAACAGTTTGGTTGTTTTTGGTCTGATTTTTTATCAAGCCCAAGTCATGAGAAGCTGTCCTAATGACATCTTGTACCTATAGTGCCAAACTTTCAACCAAGAAATCTCGATGGGACAGTATCGCTTTTAAGTCTATGATAGCCCCTCCAAAATATCCTCATTTTTGCTTCTTGCAATTTGACTATTTTCTCTTCGTCTCAAAAATAAACTGAATTGCACATACTCAAATTGAACCGTCAGTCAACGAAAATCGATAAATTTTTCACGCTCCCGGATTTTTCAAATTCTAATTTCAAACCCAAACAAAAATGGCGCCCAACCTCACTTACAGGTCGCACTTGACCGTTGATTGATTTAAGTATAGTAGTATCGTCAAAAACTGGAAATTCGAGGTTTACGTTTGCATTGGATTTATTACCAAATATTATCATAATCCGGAGGCCACAAGGCGGTGAGCTCCCACCACGTGTGTTTAGAAACAAACAACTGACGGTAATTATATATTAGAACACGTTCATATCGTGTTTTCTAATAGGATACACTCGATAGCTTTGTTCGGCTTCATATAGATCGTTATTGGCATTGTATTCACGATCATTGTCGAGGTTTGAACGTTTACACCATCCTGGTAGGAATGCAACTGGTGTGGTGCATTCACATCTCGAACCATTCACACCAGAACTATATAAGCAATACCAGATAGCTGATCTTGCCTGATGCCCACGGAGAAGGAGAACGATCAAACTAATAATATAAAACCTCTTTACCTACATCTATGTGTTAAAAATAGGGCTACTGTATAAACGGTTAGAACAAGAATACCTACGCCTTATGCCTTATCACATTGTGCATACTTCGAGACTAAAGTAGACCTTGATGAATATTTGAACCTCATTTAGAATTCCCAACTAAGTTTGACATAGATAATTTTGACGAGCATTCTTAAGATCATGCTTATTAGGATCAAGATCATGCTTATTTCCGCGGGTTTAACTGAGGTGTATTATAGGGACTTTGGGAAGACACCTCTTGTGTTGATGAGATGGATTTAGTACCTATAAAGTGTCAAGAAACGGCTGAACCCAGAAGCATGAAAAGTTGCAAAAGAGTTCCTTTTATAACGAAAGTGAGGACTATGGAAATATATTTGAAAATCCATACCAATCATTAAATAGCGGATGAAAGTGCTTATAGAAGTTCGTCATTTTTGCCATTTATGGGAAATCCTATCAGGCACGGCTTCTAATCAATTAAAAAGGCATTAAAAGCATTGGTCTAACTAGGGAGCTTTTGTGGTGCTAATTAGAAGCATGCCTATGTTCAGCAGTGAACTGCAATCGGTTAAGCTGAATGATTGATTGACAAGCCATTGAAATGAGTGTTACAAAACGAGCACGATTATGAAGTCTATTCACGCAAATAAATTTGCAAAATAATTTAAAAACTAGTGGACAGTTCGCATTTAAGCATCTTAAGTGATTAATAGATGTGGACAAAGCTAGCTGCTGAGGTATGCACAAGGACGGAGTGAATTTTGTAGCCCTTCTCTTGATTCTGTGAAGACATGTTCTAACTCACGACAACTAGACTACCTACGAGTAAAATATAACGTGGATATGATTTCTGGGAAGGATAAGAAAAATAAATGAAGGACATGAGGAAAGATTTGAGTATGAATGTGGATGGCTATGAGAGATAAGAGTAAAGGAAGATTAAAGGAACTATGGATGGATGCTGTTTAAGATGATATGGCTAGAAAAGGGGTGATGCATTTATTGCGGATAAAGTTGAATGGAAGTAGAGACATGCTGTGCTGATCCCAAATAAATTGGTAGATATAATATGTGTGGCAGGATGACCAAAGAAACGATGGATAGACTGTATGAAGATGACATGGTTAGAAAGGGAGAGACGTATGGAAGAAGACATGTTGCGCCGACCCCAAGAAAATTGGAATAAGGACAGGAGAATGATTTAATGGGTCGGAGGGTGACACTGGAGACTTGCAAGAGCTACTACAAAGAAATATTTGAGAAAGACAAGAGAAGACGAGATATCAAATCGAAATTTGAAATTCTATTCACGAATTCGTATGCATCACGAACGACACACGGATCCAAGATCCCAAAGCTTAACGGAACTGTCAAAACATTACTCATATAGTCATGAAGCAAAGTTTACTCACATATAAAGTGTATATTACAACATATACCTAGTAGATGGAAAACCCTCGACTAGCGAGCCGGTTTTGAAGGGGTCAAAACTTTCACGAGGCATCCGCGAACATTTTCGTCTCAATATATTCTCTATAACGTAATAATCTCATAGATATGTTAAACTCCGTTTGCATTTGTGACATCCGCGTTTTCTATCCATCTACATAATGCAGTTCATATGTCAATGGACAGTTCAAGAGCTCTTCAGTAAATGTCAGTTCTTACGTGGTTTTTGAAATGTCGGCTCTTTGTTTTGAAAGAAGCTTTTAAAGTGGCTTATGTACCGTTTTATTAGGGATGTAGTATACAGTTTTAGGTTGCCTTTATTCTGTTAATGAATGACGAAATGTCTATAATGATGAAAACACAACACAACCCGAAAATAAATGTGGTAGAGACCTTATTACACTTTTATAATTCCTACATTTATATGTATTTCTTAGACTGTATTATTTTTAGGTAGTTTACTAAATATCTGATTTATAACAGCTTTAGAACTAAGTCAGCTCTTTTTACACGACCTAACGAATGATACAAAGTATCTTATTTACTACCGCTTGTCAAAAACTAGGCCCAAACTCACATTATAAAGTTCAGCGAGCTATTAATTTTCTGCACGGCTAAATAAACACTCGGTTACGAGTTCCAAACGAGTCGATTTGCAATTAATTACCTATAACATTTACCGCAAATTGCTGGTTGAGCATTAAAAACACAGTTATGAGGTTTGCGGACCAATGCAATTATGTTCTAACAATAGACACTTCGTATGTTATTTCTTGGAACTAGAAATATAGCCTTCGATATTGACAAGTGTCCTAAAGTCCTAAGTAACAGATTGGAAAAATAATATTACCGCTGTTTGCCGAATAGTTAGGTGATGGTAATGAACATCCATGTTTCGCCATTTAGTCCCATGGTGTAATACGGGGTGAGTTCATTATCATCAAACGGGCAAAAATGTAAACTCTGGGTTGGTGCTGGGAAATTCATAATGGAAAAACCTTTGCCCGACCTGGAAATCTAACCCAGGACTCTAGGCAGAGCATTTGCATTTGTGGCCAAACCAACGAGACAGGCATAAGTTATATTATTTGTGTTTAATCTATTATAGAACGACTTATAGTTCCAAATGTTGCTTGTAAGGAGAACGTCTGCATTTCTATAAGCGAAGAAAATCTTTAAAGATGCAGGGAAAGAGCGGTAGGGCGACCGGTTTTCACCTCTCCTGTTCAGTTTATTGAATATTTTCAATTTTCTCTAAAATACATAAAGTCTGAGCGCTAATTATTAGCTTGGTTTGCTTATTATAAGAGTGTACTTTAATTACAATTAAGTAGGTATATGAGAAAATGAGAATATTGAAATTTCTTCGTTCTAGGAGAGAAAAGAGGTAGCTGTTGGTGTCTCGTGCTTTTCAATCAGAAAATAATTAAATCCCTAACTGGTATTAAGGTATGTAATTATAGAAAGTTGCTAGTGATAGAAGCGAAAACGACTGTTTTCAATATCAATGCCGCGTAAAACTGGAAAATTACTGGAAAATCCTGCTCCTGTGTGACAATCCGTTCGCCAATTAGTATAGCGATAAGTAACTTAAAGTTTTAATTAATAGATAATATCGGATATCAGCAATGTAGACAATTTTCTACTATCATCTAATGAGGTTTATAAATACATACCTGTCGCGGAAGCGCGAAGGGAGAGTAGACCCGTCCTTCCGGGCAGTTTCCAATTTTCACATTCACTCCCTCACCACTTTTCAGGGAAAAATCCCAAAAGAAAAAAGAAAACACTCAATAATTAAAAAATAAACAGTCACACAGTTCAGAGTCCATCATAGTAGAATTTTAAATTTCGAACACGGGGTGATGAACGAACGGGGTTGCATTCGAAAACTTCGAATTCAAAATCGTACGTCACTAAAGAGGTGCGATCAAAAACCGGTAGCGTGGAGCGTGCTCGCGGCAAAGAGGTTGGTTATCAACTGCAGGTGAGTGAAGCGTCGATGGCGGCGAGAGGCTGGGTGCGGGCCGCGTGTGAATGTAAACTTGTAAAGGTTCTTCGGGCTTCAATTCGCGGCCGGTTTGAGCCGGACATCAAGGGACAAAATCAGGATGATTGAAGAGAAACTTCCTTTCCTTCCTTCCTTCCTTAAAAAAAAAAGATCCGATGCGGTTTCCTTGGAAATGTGAAAGTGTTTACGAGTAAATGTAAATTACTTGATGTAGCTCACGGCAATAAATCATAAATGAGCGTTAATTAAATATTGAGTGGTATGAAAATTATTGCACGTCAATAATTAATTATCTGTGTTTGTAATATACACTTTCAATTTTCTCCACCTAATCATGAATGATAAGGTTTCGAGTAGGTGGCTACCAATACCTACCCTCTGCCCTACCTAAACCCGACACACAATCTCATACGAAGACCCCAGATTACCTATACAGGCTTATTTTTTTATCACCATTCAAATTTTTACAGGGTGTTCTACCCAAGAATATGAACAACTTTCACTATGGGACCAACTCTGAAATCATTTTAAAAAAATCAGCTGTTTCATACATTTTGGTCAAGTAGGTATTGAACTTTTGTATGAAACAGCTGATTTTTTTTTTCGTGATTTCAGAGTTGGTTCCATAGTGAAAGTTGTTCATATTCATGGGTAGAACAGCCTGTAAAAATTTGGATGGTGATAAAAAAATAAGAAATATGTATAGTATGGCTAAAAAGCTGATCGCACAGAAAAGGAAAACGTAATATAAAATTAAACACCTGACTGAAGAAATCCTTTTCGCAATTCAGAGTACCTAAATATATAAATACCTATCAATAGCTCTCCATCTCTCATCCCTAAAAATAATTTGCAAGCGAGAATTCAAGCTCGACCTACCTAAGTACTACGAAGTAATTTCTAGATTGTATTCAAAAGACTGCAAAGTAAATTTTTAAACTATGACCTACAGCTGACCCGACAGGCGTTGTCCTGTCCAAATTTCAATAATTCATAAGTAGAAGAAGAATTCCAAAAACGGTAGGTACTTTCAAGTTTTTCCTATGTGTGTACATAAATGGTAAAATAAAAAAATAATAGATTTGATCTATAACGTCGTTAATGAAGAGCGAAAACAGAACTGGTGTGAGATGAGAGCCCTGAGGAACTCCTGAGTCAGCGTGTCCAGGCAACTGTTCCAATTTTTCTGTCCGTTAAAACCAAATTCGAAAACAAATCGGTCCAGCCATTCTCAAGCGTTGCACTTATAACAAAACGAACAGCATTTAATTTTTATTTATACAGGGTCAAATTAAATTAGCTAGCAAAACTCTGCAGACGTGATAGGTATCGATATCTAAACGTGATAAAATAAAAACAAAAAAGACGATGGATTTTTTTGGGTTCTACGACCGCTGGTTTTGTTTTTACTTGAAGTATGAGTTGAGAAAATCCATTTTCTTCTGTTTTATCGTGTTGACCCATCACTCTGTGAAGTTTACACAAAAGATCTGAAGGCCAATTCTCGTAATTTAAAATGTCATCTCGGCGACAAACAAATGTCAAAAACATGTCAAAATGTAGGTGAAATTAGAGGTACTTTTGACAGATTGAGACTGAGATCAGAATGTTAACGTTCTTAAAATTACGAGAATTGGCCCTCAGATATTTTGAAACTGATATTTCAAGTGACTACACTAACAATGGACGATAACCACACAAAAAAAACCATCAAATTAATGTATTTTTTGGTTTATCATTTAAATATCGATGCCCATCACGTCTTCGAAGTTTCGCTAGCTAACTTAATTTGACCCTGTATAGAAGATAGACCGCTCGCGATCGCTTTCGTGGAGGCAAGTACCCTCACGCTGAGGGCTGAGCGTCAGCGAATTGAATTATCTGCTTACCCCAGCGAGGAATATAAATATGACAGCTAACTACCTAACACATCTATGAGTATAACGACATCTATGGCGTATTTTGCGAACTAACATTTGAACACTTCCGAAATATTTACTTTTGACACTAGATGGCGTTAAAACTCTGAAAATTTTACTGTATCCCCCCTGTTAATAAACTTATTATATCAGATGAATAGTAATTACACACCGATTTCTCTCTTTCAGTCGTCAGTAATTTGACTTTCGAAAGAAGACAAAGCGTTGTGTAACTATACAAACGCTATACAACGTTTATTAGTAAGGAGTTATGTGTGCACAGGAGTCTACAATATTAATACAGGTTAAATCTACACTAAGACCATCCCACAGCTGAGCAAAGGTCTCTCCCCATGAATATTTTATTTCAAGATAAAATACAGCGCTGTCTCTGTTTTGACCAAATTATATTAGTCTATGACCAAATTAATGTGAGTATGGAATTATGAAATACTCGTAGTAGTAAGAAAAATAGCTTTTTAGTTGGGTAACATTGTTTTATTTAGTCCACACATCTTTATTTACTTACACCAAAAATAAACATTGGCTTTTTTTTGCTGGTACAACCAAAAACTACAACAGAAATAATACTATCCCTACCATACATTAAGACACTTTTAAACAAAATCAGCTTGATAACAAATAATAAATACGGTTAGGTACAAATCTTATGCACTAAAGCAGGTGGTAAGATAGGCGGTTGCACCATGTAAAATACTGGAATAAATAAATAAATAAAATAATAATAAATCCAGCTGCATCCGGTCAGACTGGAAGCCGACCTCAACATAGTTGGGGAAAGGCTAGGCAGAGATACATGTATAAATATTAAATGTTACTGCACACAAATCCTTTTACTATCCTATAATTTTATCAAGTCTTGATGTTGATTTACAGTCAAAATAATAATAAAAAGTAATTTTATGTGTAGAATAGGTGATGGCTCAAGTAAGGTTTAAAAGCGGCTGTATGTCAAACAGTGTATCTGTGTATGGAGAGTACACTGTTGGAGATACAACCTCTATTAAAATCCATCCATCAATAAATACTTGTGACTGTACAAATTATACTTAATATCTAGGGTAGACCAAACTTAAAAGTAGTATAATTACTTTTCTATGCAAGAATCATAAAACACATAACCATTTGTATTAAAGTCCGTATCAGATCATCACCAATGGTATTCGTTACCGTGTTACCATGAGTCCTATAACTGAGGCTTCACATCTTTATTGAGGATCAGCAATGGGTTCTGCATGTCAAGCTGACATTGAGCAATGTCACTTAGGGCTCCTTGTATCTTCTCTAGGAGGATCTCTCCTTGGCGTACCACCTGGAACAAAATATTTATTTAATTATAAAATTGTGTGAGCATAGCAACAATTTGAACATTATATGGACAGGTGGAAACTAAAGTTATTTTGTTGTACTTATCTGAGTTACGTATCTTTACTAGATAATAACTGGAACTTTTGCATTGAAAGATTGTTAAGAAGCAAGTGTATCTGTTTTTGTTTTTGCCAGACTGCCCCAGAAGTAATGTTTTTTTACCTATGCTGACATACCAATCAGCACAATGTTCGTTCCCTACTTTATCTCATAAAGATTTCGTAAGAAAATAAGAAGGATTATAAATTTAAAGTAAGCAACTGAATCCCAAATTCTCTCGGTCTTTTACCGGTTTAATGCCGTAATTACAGACACAATTAAAAAGCCATTGTGTCTCGCGTGGATCCACGTTTAAGCATACGAAGGATTAAATTTGGAACACCAACAGAAACACACCTCCTCAAGTTGCTCAGCAGCCTCCTTATTCTCAGCCTCCAAACGCCTCAAGCTTTGCACTTGCAGCTCAGTCGAGCTCTCCTCACTCGGCAAAGATTCAATTAACGTGTCGATATCTTTAGCACATCGAGATATCAACGCAGCAAACAGCACTGCATAGTCCTCCTGATTTTGCTGTTGTTGCGGCGTTTGTGAGCCGCTGCGGTCGAAGCCAGGGAACTTGCTTGGCGTAGAGAACTGTTGCAGTATACCTATGCTGTTGCAAAAGTGCTCAGCTTGCTGTAATACAGTAAATACCGATGTAAATATACATTTGAGGCAGCACCAAAATTACGACAGAATTTTCATTATGTTACCTGGTTTATGGTGTCCTGAAGCTGGGTTAGACGGTCTGCCATGACTGTTATGTGATTCAAACACGTTTAATTACAAACTGTGATTACAATACGGCGAAGATTTAATTTTAATGAAAGAAAATGCACGCAAAAACTGAAGTGAAGTTAGCCACAGATGTTAGTGACATGACATGACATGTCTGTTTTTTTTTTATTATTTTAATGGCCTGGTTGCAATACGCCACATACAGTCTGTTTGACAATATTTCTTTACCACAGATTACACTATACTTAAACAAGACGGTACCTCCGCGTTTTTCGGATTCAGTAGATTTTAGAAGGAACCATCATGAAGATATTGCTATATGAAACATGTTTTCATGGTCGCGATATGGGAAGAAAAATAAGTCAATATTCGATGTCGCGTCAATCTTCCACGTCATCATCATCAAGCAGTCCACTGCTGGACGTAGGCCTCTCCTATTGCACGCCATTCAAAGCGATCTTCCACGTATTGTTTATATTTATTATTATCAGTGCCGGAGTTATATTTTTTATGAGTGTAGGCCACTTTATTTCCGCCGCCCCCATCCATGTAAAAGTAATTATTTTCCATTTGTAGTAAGGAAGGCACTAAAGTTAAATAAACAAACGAATTAGACATTAAGAAAGAGCGTAAGGGGCCGTCTCCACGAGCGAGAGAATCTAACTGGGAACTGGCACTCGGTCTATCTAGATTAGTAAAACTAGGATCCGAATAAGACTCGAGACTGTCTCGCCAAGAGGTACTCTTCCAAAGGTATCTAGGCACTTGTAAGAGGAGTTTACTGTTTAGATAAATACTTCATTTTGATTATAACATAACTTCATTATCTTCTTTACTTTTCTATTCGACAATAGATAGATAGAGGGCACAGGTGTATAAACTGTATTAATACACAACAAATTCGTAATAGAAAAGCATAAACACTGTCCCTGCCTCAGAAACGAGCACTCAGTTAGTGTCGCACTTGCGGCCAATACACCAATAAGGTCATGAAAATTCTAATAACAAATAATGAGAATGGTCCTATAGGCGAAAGGACTCGGGAACGAGCACTCAGTTACTCTTTCTGATTTCGCACGTTAGCGGCCACAGAGTAGGTACAGACGCCAGCACATCAACCTACACCTAACTGTCACATTTTCCCAATCAACTTTGAACCTTATGATTCAGTGATAAAGTTGAAAATCTATTAAAGAATTTTGACAGATTGTAGTAGGTTGATGTGCTGGCGTCTGTACATTTTATTATACTTGCGGCCAATACACCATGTCATGTCATGAAAATTCTAATAAGAAATAATGAGAATGGTCCTATAGGCGAAAGGACTCAGGTCACTCAGGAACGAGCACTCAGTTACTCTGGTGTCGCACTTGCGGCCACAGAGTAGGTAGGTACATTTTGTTATAGGTACCTACTTGCGGCCAATACACCAATGAGGTCATAAACATTCTAATAAGAAATAATGAAAATGGTCCTATAGGCGAAAACATATTTTGTTGTTCCATCCATGCACGACTGGATCTAGCCAAATCTAACCAAGAGCAAAATTTAAAAAAAAACCGGTCATGTGCTAGTCGGACTCGCGCACCGAGGGTTCCGTACAAAGTAGGTAACTACAAATTTACGGATTTCGGATTTTTTCCTTTACTTTGCTACATTGACTTGCTTCTTGCCAAAAGAGATGGCTAAAAAAAAACCCAGAATCGCCAGAAATTTCATATATGCCATTTTTATAGGCATAATAAGTACATCAAAAATATATAATAATATACTGTAAAAACGACGTGGTATACTAGATATACAGGGTGAATTTTTCAAGTGGGCGTGGATGGCCAAATCCAAAACTTTGAGGACTAGCGAAAAGTACTCAAAGGAGTCGCGGGCTCAATTTTGATGAAAACTAAAACTGCATCATTGGATTTTTGAAAAATCAATATTTCTAGCCAGGAATCGAACCTGTTGATTTTGAAAAAAAAACACACTCTGTATTATTACACCATTCGATAGTGTTGCTAATAAGGATCTAATTCTGGGAAGTAATGACATACGTCAAACTAAAATAAAGAGCTCATTTATAACAAAGTAAAAAAAAATCACCCTGTATAAAGATTATTAATAATAAAACATATTAAAAGATGTATTGAAGGGTATATTTTTTACATTATTTTAATATATTATCATAATTATACTAAAGAGATTGTGATAAATAAAAGTCGAGTAATCAATGTAAGTATGAATAACATAAACACACAAAGTATAATAACTTTTATACTATATGGTTTAGGAGGCTGATTTTTTGAAACCGTACTGGGTTTACTATAGTGAACTCATTTTTATACATTTCGTTGCTGGCGATTCTGGGTTTTTTGTCTATGAATTTTTAGCCATGTCCTTTCATGATTCTAGGTAGGTAAAAGGGAAGTACCCCATAGCGAGTGTCAAAATATGCCGCATAAACGGAACCGGGAACATTAACCCACGTATCTTTTGATTGCGTTGTCTTAGAAGTTTGATTTTTTCACTGCTTCAAGGAATTGCAGCCTCAACGCGTTCCTGAGAAAAAGGGTCTTGCCAGACGACGTAGTGATCTTTTAAGGGTTTTTCTTCCTTTTGAGGTACGGAAAAGGAACCTTGCCGACTCGTAGTCACACGGGCAAATATAGTCAAACACTGGACACCTAAAAGAGGACATCGCCATCGATGTAGACAGCGGCGAAGGTGTTGTGACGATCTGGCCTCGTTTACAGGTCCAACATGGCCAGAGATTTCACCAGACAGGTTTGGAAGGAAAAAGTCTCGAGGCCTTTGCCCAGCAGTGGGACACAATATGGGTAGATAACTAAACCAATAAAATAATATTGAACATTATATTTATTAAATTAAGCAGTGTACATAGTATTTATGACTAGAAGTAAAAATATCACAATCCAATCAATTATGTACAGTCAACAACACCAATTTTGCCGTTAAACATTTTTTTAAAGTATCTGTATTATGCATACATTTAATTTAACAAACTAAAAGGCTTGGCATTCAAATAAATATAAATTTATGTATTTCAGATGTGTTGATTGTACCTATTAAAGTTATTGCACTTCATGAGCACTCGTCATTGTAATTTTAAACCTTATGTCCATAAGCATAAGTCACAGCATGCATTCTCATGATTTCCAACGATTAAACCTACATGTGCTGGTGATCAAACATTCCTTGGATTCATAAATTATTAACAAACTATACTTTACTATTGTGCCATAACTATAATATTATTAATGACTAGTTTAACTTTTGAATTTCAGAACAAAATAGAGCCCATACATCATAATATATTCTAACTACTTGATTATGTGAGAACTAATCAAACTGAGTAATGTTCAGATGCTCTTCATTCTATAAAAATATCAGATTTCATTCTATTAACAAAAAAAAAAAAATATCTAGATTAAAATGACTATAGGCCGACCGCTTAACCGAGACATTGCCTGAGGTAGCAGTGCGGTGCGGGAAGGGTGTGGTTACATGATGTGAGAGCTCAGTGATTCGTCAACTTGTGGCAACTACCACCCTTCCCACACCGCGCAGCTACCTCAGGCAATGTCTCAGTTAAGCGGTTGGCCTATAGTAAATACATGACTAGGCGATAGTGACAATATTTTCTTAATTTGATGCTTCACAAAATAATTAATTAATATGTAACAGTTGTTAAGTACCTATATGGAGTTCATCTATTAAAATAAATGGACATTCTAATGAACATAAATAAATAACTTTGGTGATATGTAACTATGAAATGTAGACATTTAGAGATCATTATGCGACAATAATAGGAACACTATAACAAAACATATAATCTAAGCAAATTGATTCAATAGAAAAGCTTTTTGACAACAATAAACTTTAAATAATTAATCATGTTATAATTAATGTAAGGACTAAATTATTAAAGCCGATGAGGAACACTATGACTAGGCAAAGTGATACATAGAGGCCAACGTACACAACACAAGTTCGAGTGGACTTACTTAACAGTCTTTTAGGGTGAAAGGTTTTACTTAAATATTACAATTTATAATAGTTATTGTTTCTGTCCATTCTTATACGTACTTAAAGCACTTAAAGCAAAACTCACTACGGTTCGAGACTGAAGAGATGTGTGTAAATAAAATGGCTCTTAAACACTTGAAAATAAGAAACAATTAACACAGACAATCACTGAGTAGACTTCTTGTGCAGATGAGTTATGATAACATCAGTCAACCTGAATTATATTCATAGGAATTAAAGGAAGGATTATTTCGTAGGAAGAAAATAGCACACAAAGTTACTAAGCAAATAAAGTACTTGTACATTCTTATTTTAACTGATAAAACCATCAACATAGAAAGGAAAGTTACCACAGCTAGAAGGGAGAAACTTTTTAAAAAAGAATAGCTGAGAAGTGGTTGTTCGAATTTTTTTTTTTTGTTGGGAGAGTTTTGATTTGAGATTATTAGCAAAACTAATTTCTTTAGACATATTGAATAGCCAGAAAACAGATTTCTAGTTATTATAAACCACTAAAACAAATGTCACTCAAGTGCTTTTGAGCCATTCACAACTGAATATCAAGTTATAATAATACACAATCATAAATCAAAGTGGCAATTTTACGTACTATGCAAGTGAGATTCAATAAAATACTGTTTATCGCGCCAGTGCACCCAGTTTACTTCTCAGTTGTGAATCTGTGGGCAAAGCCAGGGCCCACTTACGTAGACCAACTAAAATAACTGAACTTAAAACTAAGACGGCTCCACAAACAGAATACTTGCTTGGAATTTCATTGAAAAACATGACTTGCCACAGAAACGCAAACACAATATCAGCAGATCTAGCAATAGCCACAGGACCAGCCTGCTCCATTTGCAAAGACATTGTCAACAGGATTTGTCCCAAATAACTAAACAGTGCCAGGCAAACAACTAGGAATCTCTCCGTGCCACAAATAGGCATACACAACACACCAAATACGTAAGAGTAAAATAATGTTTGTAATATGGCAATAGCACCAAAGTTTGTCATTATTACAGAGAAATGCAACCCTTTGAGCACCCGCAGCAAAACATAAGCATTAGCGCCAAATATAGTTGAAATGAAGGCAGCCATGGCACCCCTAAGACTATTGTAATTCTGGTTATGCTCTGCAGTTGGGTCATCACCAAATAAAAATGGTGCATGGGTAATCAATATTACTCCAATAAGAGTTAATATAATGGATATTGTGTTCCAAATACCACATGGTTCTTTCAAGAAAACTCGAGCAAACAGTGCAACAAAAACAGGCACAGAAAACACTATGACAGATGCATCTGCCAATGGCATGTTTCGGAAAGCATAAAAACTTAACATTAAGCCTACTGTGCCTACAATGGACCGCAATAACAGGAGGACTCGTTTCCCTGGAGGAAATACAGGTTGCTCTGTGTATATCACTATGGGTATGGTTGGTAACAATACTCCTATGAACCGGAACATAGCTAGCTGCATTGGATCGATGTTTACGAGGCTCTTAACGATGACTGAGCACAGTGAGAAGAACAAAGACGATAGCGTCGCCAGTATCAGGCCAAGGTAAGGACATCTTTTTATGAGTGGTCTCTTGTTCTCAAGTAGATTCGGTAGCGTCTCGTCGCCGCTTCCCGCCGACAAGTCCACAAGATGTTGAAGTTCTAAATGCTCCGGCATAGCTCCACATACGCCACCTGAAACCGCACCCCGCTATGTTATTTGAAGCGAAATATTAATAACTATTAAAATGTATTTTTGTAAAATTTACAAACCTTTCGGGAATTCCTGTTCGAAATATGATTTGTATTAGTATTGTCGCACTTATAAATTCAGCAATCCCATTATAAAACACAACACTGATAAAAATAACACTCGGTCAAAGAAATTTTCAGGATTTTCGTAGATTTTCCAACAGTTTGACGTTTTCAGTTGACAATGACAACTCCGAAATGACATTACCTATTTTTTTTGTCTGAAAACATTGATATATTTTATATATCAATGTCTGAAAATGAAAATGTTTTGCCCATTCCCAAGTTTCGTTTCACGTAGGATAGGGCCTTCTACCAATGTTGTGACGAGTACCTACCAATAGAGTGTAGGTAACAGTTTTATTATTTCATCTTTGTAGTACTTTTGTAGCTTGCCCACAGCCAAAAAAATACGATAACAAATGCGTGCATAACATGGCATTCATTTCTTTCACTTTTTAAGCGTTAAATCCACAGGACCAGAACAATAACTAAACTTCGGACTAAAGGACCAAGAAAAAATATAGGTTGAAGACCTCTGCCTACACCTGGTGAAAAACAATTAAGTTCTTATTTCACAAATTGACATTGACATTAGGCGATTTAATTATGAAGACAAAAATTTGCGGCAAATTGGTAAATAGAATACAACATATTAGTACTTAGCAGGCAGTATCTATCTAGTATCAGAAAAGTATGCAATGAACATTAAGAATTGAAGATATGAGCAATTTTTCTTCGTCTAGAATACCGGTTGTTGGTGAATGTGTTTTAAATCACGTAGAAAAAAGAGTAAAAGAATCTGAAAGTAAACAACGTAAGTTTGGTTATGTTTATACAGTTTCTTTTTATCAACACCTTGTATCAAATAAGCACTTATTTTATTTAGTTTCATCAGTTCTAGATGAGGAGCTTCTATCCCTACATTCTGTGTTTGGAGCAGTTCTAGAGAGAGCGTTAGACATCTTGGAAAAGTATCCAACATTCGTTGCATATTCAACGGCGAACAAATCAAGAACTTTGATAGAGATCAAGGGTGAAAACGACCGATGTTACCGTGTGTTCCCGCGCATTAATTTCTGTCCTTGCCAATCATTTAAACATCAGGTTCTTGAAAGGAAAGCGCAAGTACTCTGCAAACACGTACTGGCCGCTAGGATTGCTCAAATTCTCGACAGGATTACCGACCATGAGGTAACCCAAGATCAGTATTTGATGCTACTGCGGTCCATGTACAATATTGAAGAGAATAATGGATGAAGGAACATCACAGTACTATTTTACTGCTTCTATGGACTCGGGGAAGACGTTGTGCAGCTTGCTGAAAGCTATACAGTTTCAAGAGGTAATGTTTATTTGTATAATTCGATGGTCCCTATTAACAATGTCGGTTCTGCAAAAAGACTACTGTTCAGTAGAGCAGTTCTGAGTATTAATAAAAATTCTATGATTACGTTCCAGACTGCAGTATTCTGTGCCCTCCCTGAGGGTCTGAAGCTGACGGTGGAGGAGGGCAAGTGTGTGCAGGCATCTGCTTATGTCCCCTCTGATAACTTCACAGAGTACCATGTCAGAGATGATGTGGATGTTATGTTTAAGGTAGGTAACTGACAAGGTAACATTTTTTTATCAGTTATAGTTATTTTATTTTTTATATACTTACCCCCTTACTAATAAATATATTATATCAGATGAATAGTTACACACTGATTTCTCTCTTTCAGTCGTCAGTAATTTGACTTTTGAAAGAAGAAGACAAAGCATTATGTAACTATACATGCTAAACAATGTTTATTAGTAAGGGGGTTAGTTAATTTATTAAACTTTTTGTTGAGAAACTATAATATACTTTTTAATTAATATTTTTATCTTTTTGCTACCACAAAATTGCATAGATATTACGCAATTTGCTTGCTACAAATCTCAATAAATTCCTGTAATTTAATGTATCCCACATTTTGCCCAAGACTTTGTTATGGCTACACATGCACTGACCGGTGGCCTGCTTAGCGCCTATACTCCATAGGCTTAGTTACATTTTAATAATAACATTGCTAAATTGAAGAGTACAGCTGTAACGTAGCATGACAACTGAATAGACTGGAATTAGATTTAGTTGGTTTACTAAGTCACATGGTTTTTTTGTTTACCTTTATTTAACTACCTAAGCCTATGGAATATAGATCCTAGTGACTTAACATCCTACGATACACGCTAGGCGACTAGCGAAGGCGCCAAGCGCGCAGAGCGGCCGGTTGCGAAAATTCTAGTGTTTGTTTCACTTCACTATTTGCACGGTGACTTGCTAGGCTCTAGGTGCTAAGCAAATCACTTGTCAGTGCGGACATAGCCTATAAGTTTGAGCATGTCTTGATAGCATGAGGCATAGACAAACTGCCTCTATGATATGCACACATCATGTCATCTGAACCTGTCTCTATAGGCTTTCAGGACAGCTACAAATCAATGACAGGATGAATTCCTGATTGTACTATTTTGATGTTACAGATTAGCATAGCTGTTCTATCAGAATGTCTGAACATATTTGGTTCAGGCGAGGAGTCCAGTTTGAAGATGTACTACAGAGGAGAAGGATCACCTCTTCTTTTAGTGTAAGTTATTGCTGAAGAACCATTGCGTATTTTGCTTGCACGCTTGAAAGCAAGAATTCCTACATATCTGCTTATCCTATCGGGTAGTTGCGTAACACACTATCGGTAGCAATGGGTTTAATTTTTACACTTCAACAACACATATGGTTATTTAGGTTGCTGAGCAGACACATTTTCCGAACTTATGAAGCAATGGATTAACAATATCGAGATTGATAGTGTGCTACGCAATTAGAGTGCCGTATGCAACATCCTTCCTTTATAGTATTTAGCACTATGTAAAGACTCTGACATTTGTAAAGAGCTTTTGAGGCTGAATAAGTAGATCAAGGAGATCTTGACTTTCATAATTTAACTTTAAAACAAAGTTCTTGCAGCTTTATTAAAATCTTTTGTTTTTCCAGATTACAGCCTCAATCAATGCACAATGTAATGACAGACTGTGAGATATCCACTCACACAGCTGACTCAGTGCTAGAGCTTCGAGATGAGGATGCTGAAGAGGTCGCCAAGTTGGTGCTAAAAGCACCCGCCTTCTTAGGCCTCCTGGCAGACATTGAGCGGTCCTGTGAAGTGTTTGAACTCATTCTCTCGCCTGAACACCCCAATGTCAGCATTGTTACTTATGGCATGCAGGTATGTTGACTCGACTAAAGGTGGCTACTTGCCTACGGACTTGCTCGATTTTTAACGAACGAAATCGAGTAAATACAAGCAACAGACAATTGCCATCGTATTTTTCGTCGAAAATCTGTAAGAAACTGACAGATCTTACTGATCATTAAAGACAGCATATCTCTTTTTCTTTTTTTTTCTTCTTTTTGTTACTAATCCTAGTGTGTAAGTTGTAGTATCTAAGGTGTGTACTAACAAAAATGGTTCCAATGTTGTTCCGAATAAAAACAATTATATATATCGAGCGACATTAACTATAGATATCAGGCAAATCTGTAGAAGCTCCTTGATGTAATTGTCGCTTTTTAAAACGTAGTATTGAGCGCGCCACGACCTTTGAAAATACGAATACCAAATATAGTTGGCGCGATGCGTGACCACATTTCAAGGGGCGAGCTATTCACTGCAACTTCTCGACGGATGTCCGTGTTTGCCTGTGCATGCCACGAACACTTGTTGTTAATATGCTTGCCGGAGTGAAGAGGTTAACCTGGTGATTTTTATTTTAGAAGTCCTGTAAACAAAACCATTATTCTCTTGCAGGACCGCTCTTGCATCGACATGCCGAAATCCTCAGACATGGTCCAGAGCTTTAGCTGTGAATCACCCGTCACACTGAAGTACCAGCTCCATCACATACGAAGCATTATGAAGGCACTCGCTATTTCTACCAAGGTTTGTTTATAAATTAGAACTTCCTTCTTTTGCTAGAAAATATTAAAGTATATGCCCTGTCACGTAAAAAGAACGCTGCGTTTACCTGCGCACTGAGCGATTTAACGATCAAATTGGTGGCATGAAGGCAGCGCGACGCTAGTAAAGTAACTATTATGATTCTACAATAAAACAATTACACGTATATCAAACAATAGCCTAGTACTTTAGGACACGGCTGTATTCGTGCGCAGATACACCCCCTCCACTGTCGCTCAGTGTTCTTTTTACGTGACGACAACTGTAACCTCTTTCTTTTATTTTTCGTTGAAGTCGTTCATGGGTACAATTTGACTTCCACAGCGCTTTTATTTCGTAGCAGTAAACGCGGTGTTCGTAATTCAAGTGTTAACGACGTGCGGTTGCGGTTGAAATGATAAGCTAGCTTCCTTATGAAGTCATAGCGTCTAATAATATACAGGATGGGGTTGTGTGGGTGGCATTGACGCGCAAACTAACCCTGAAGTCAGTACAAAATTCTAGACCTAGCATAGAAAATTTTCGTCAATAATCAAATCATTTAAAAAAAAAATCAGCTGTTTCATAAAAAAGTGCAATACCTTCACGTTCAAAATGTACTGAACAAAATTTTTTTTTTTAAATATACTGCGAAAAGTTTTCAATGCAGGGTTCACAGACTCATGTATTGCATCCATGGTAACAGGTTATATAACATCCACTTGTGGGATTATATAACTTCTTAAAAGGTGGACCGATGACCTGGTGAAGGCCGCAGGAATCCGCTGGATGCGAGAAACACAGAACCGGTCGAACTGGCGGTGCTTGGGAGAGGCTTATGTCCAGCAGTGGAGGTTTTTGTTTGAACTGAAATGATTATTATGATAATTTCCTCTCGTTCATAAGTATAACCTCCTATTATTTGTTTACAGGTAGTGCTAAGATGCAGCTCCAATGGCCTTATGTTGTTACAATTAAAGTTAGAAAAAGAAGACCAAAGGCAGATGTTTTCCGAGTTTTATATAGTTCCGTTACTCGATGATTAAGGCTGTTATTAGATTATAAGAATATTTTTATACGAAATAAATAGATAAGTACTTGCAAATTGTACACCTTCCTTCAAAATTTTACATCTATTGTGCCAACAGTCTCAGAGTAAAGTAGCTGTGACATAAGGACGGACGGACAGACAGACAGGTTGAAATTATAAGGATCCCTATTTTACCATTTGGCTTTGGCGGGAACCCTAAAAAGTATCTAAACACCGTCAGTGGCATAAGTTCTTCCGAATATCCTGTGGCTTCATGTTTCCCTTTCCATTGACTTATACAGGGTTATTGAAAAAACACCAACAACCTCTTAAGAGGTCATTGTACTCATCATTATGAACAACTTTTACTATGAGACCAAACCTGATATCGCGAAAAATAATCAGCTGTTCACGAGTTAGACGAACATAAATGTAGGGAACAACAGATTTTTTTTCGCGATTTCAGGTTCGGTCCCATAGTAAAAGGCATTCATAGTGATGAGTACAATGACCTCTTAAGGGTCTCCCCACATTTATCGACGCGGAATCGGCTAACACCGGTTAAAAAAGCCTTTATGTCTACGTAATAAGGGTGTTACTAATACCATTCGCATCGGCTCGGCTCGGACGACGCGTTGCGACGCCGACCGACGGCGAAACGAGCCGTTTGCCTATTAGCTCGGCGATAAGTCGAGTAGTTTGGTGATGTGCACTCGGCTTAAGCCGATTCCGCGTCGATAAATGTGGGGAGACCCTAAGAGGTGTTTTTCCAATAACCCTGTATAATCTCAGTATAATACACAGTGACGTCAGCGAAGCCGCGGGCACAGCTAGTAACAAAAAAAAAACATACCTGCAAAATATATTGACTATATTTCGTTCTCAAAAAATTACATACAACTTATAAGGAATGTCGGTTTAGTAAACACTGGTTGAACTGTTGATGAGTACATGAAGATCGTCAATACGACCTCGCTTGTCTTCTTCACATACAAATTAAGCTTACTTAGGTCTAAATTACATTGTTTCCAAGATAAATTTTATTCAGCGTGATGCAGATTTCCAGAACCAACAAACATATTATATAATTTTGTTAATGAGTTAATACCTTATAATGATCGATATCAATTCCAACAACATTTAATTTTACACGTGTTTATACTAATTTTATTCTAAACATCAGTTGTTTGATTCCTTTGTGAAGGATCAAAAAGTTTTTTAATTGATCGAAATGGAAATTTCGTCACTTCGCGAATATATGTACAAATTGCACTTTCAAGTAACATCGATTCTTCTATGACAATATAAATCATTGTCTACGCAATTTTTAGAGTAAACACTTAGCAATTTGTTCTAGTATTTTTTCAGTACAATTGAATAGTATTTCGTTATGATAGATTTTTCATACACAATAAATACATTATCCTATTAGATAAATAAGAATACAGATGAATAGTGTTCCGATATTGACCGTATCGGAAAATAGATTTAAATAATCATTGCATAATAGGAAAACGATATGCTTCCTTTTCGTATCTAACTACATAGATACAAGATTACTCAATTTTAAGGCACCTCGCGCAATAGGCGGCCACGACCACGATAAGTGGCCGCAACGACCAGATTAACTAAAGAAACCATGTTGCGGCCAAGTGCGCGACGTTCATACTTCTTTAGTTAGTCTGGTCGATGCGGCCACTGGTCGTGGTCGTGGCCGCCTCTAGTACGCGAGGTGCCTTAGGCTCATTTACACGAGGAGAGATTCTCGACCGTCAAGAGGCAAGAATGTCCATGCGAGCGCCATGCGAATATCGCAGATTGTCTTAACACAAGCAAGAAACAATAACTAGGATACGAATGTGCATATCGAGACTTGCCAGGCGGATTTTACGAACTGCGATTTGACATCTCGAAATAGAATTTCTTGTTAAAATGGACAATGACAATTTTAAAGACGAGGCGTTTCTTGCATTTCAGCACACGAGAATGCAAGTAAAGTTTATATCATTTCAATAAACCCCTACCTAAGAGAAACTCTCCGTGCTAACGAACCATCTGCAGTTTCACTAGACTTGACAAGTGGAAGGTATGGAACAGTAATAATACGATATATTCCACCTACCTATTTTTATTAGTATTACAATCAGACTAGCCCCTGTATTAATTCTTGATTTAGTTTTAAAGCCTCTTAGGTTCACTAAAACTGCTTAAAAACTCCGTAGAAATTTACGAAAGGATTATAATGATACCAGCCAAGTGAAATAGCAACTAATTCAATACTTATTAAATTATTTTCATAAAAAAATTGCACGTTTCTGGAGCCTCATAAGCATTGTAAGTAATATTTTTCCTTTTATAAATATTTTTTAATAATTTTGTCTATCTAAGGGGCAGTTTGGCAGTGAAGAATACAATAAATTGTTACTTTAATATCTAAAACATTAATTTAAGTACATTAAATACGTAACATAGATTTGGCTAAGCCTTATTATGACAGTAAATTAATCCTAGAATAAATATACTAAACCTATTGCACAAATAAATAATTGCGGAATATTCAGGCCATATACAGGGCCCGGTTCCTATAAATTTCGGTTTTGGTAAGCGTCGTGTTTATTTAACTATTGAAGCGTAATATCCATAGCATAGTTTTATGTGAGCTGTTGGGCATTTGTTTTTTTTTTTCTTAAATATAAAGCAGTGTTCATAATCTCAGATAATTTACATTCCATCGCTCAGTTATCTACTTTAGTGAAATGCATTTGTAGCAAAAAGATCCTAACACATTTTTGGTTCCAATGGAATTTGAACTTAGTTAAGTATGGCATACAGTTTGTTGTTCCTTAATCTCAAATTCCTGGTTCTAATATAGGAACCGGGTATTAATTAATAAATAAAACATGGCCTGAATTAGCTGAATCTAAAAGTCTCGGCCTAAGAATAACAAATGAGCTACATTTTGCATTGGACTGCAAAGTTATGTTACACAAATTATATTGCAGTCCTTAAACTACATCAGATTCACACCTGACTATGAACCTAATTGGCCTACAGCAGTACATACAATAATATTATTTTCCTATACTCATACTGTGGAGTAAACTCATCCAGCATTCATTTTATACAACCTAACTACCCGATTTCACTTTGTGCTTATGAAAACCTTAATTAGGTACAAATACTAGGTAGAAATAAGTGTGTTAGATATAAATACACATACTTACACTTTCTAGCAGAGTAAGGCCACGTTCACACGACGACCATTCGATTCGATTTTTTCACGTAGGTATACGGTTTTACCGTATACGATGCAATCGTTCACACGGCAACCATTCGATTCGATTTTTTCGATTCTCGAATGGGCGAATCGTGTGAACGAGACAACATGAACATATGCGCCACTGCGTGTCGTATTCGATAAAATCGTTTCGAGACGCGGCGTTCCGGTGACAACTTCGCACGGTATACGTTAAAATATATTTCTCGAACACGGGATTTTCCCGTATGAACGCCGTGTAAACAATTTTTAAGTGTTCATATATATTCTGTTGTCACTACTCTATTCGATAAAATCTCGTATACGGTATACGGGAAATTAATCGCCGTGTGAACGTGGCCTAAGAGATATCCATGACTCATTTACATGTCTTCAGTATTTAGTAGAGAAAGTCATTAGTCCAATTTATTTATGTAGTGACATGAACGAGTAATCTACTTATCTGGCAGCTGTTCGAGTAACTAAATTGTATTATCATAGACGTGTAAACGAGTTTTTAGGGACCAATCACACTTGTCAGCATGACACTGATAAACATCTAAAAATGGCTGACAAATACGAGTTCCTTACTCTGTCTTAACAAACCATCAATCTAAACCCATCAGTCTCGATCTACTGTACCTAAAATTTACTGTAAATGATATACATTGACTTGTGTCAGACACATACAAAAATTGGTTAAACCTACAGTGTATTTTTGTTACACGTCTTATTTGGTAAACAAACTTGGTGAAATTACGAGTTTTGGCATCAATCAGACATTTTCAAGTTACGTATGAATGTGAAAATCATTTTAAGAAATATTCTGATCACGAATGTAGCTGCACCACATACCTACATACATCATGCGCGTGCGCCGGCGGCTAGTGGAATACTGTCAGCGCATTTTTTTTTTTTTTGGGAATGGCATCTCGTAGTTCTACCTATGAGGTTGTCGTCTGCTTAACCGGGCTTGACTGTGGATGCCTCAAAAGTTAAGGCCTCCAGTCAGGGCAACTGTTATATGGTACACCACAGACTACCTACAGTATTTGTCTGTCCTTCCCCTTTTTAGTCCATCCAAAAGTTGTCTTTAAAAGATCGCTCTTAGCGATAAGACCGCCCATTGTGTCACCCATTGTAAAGTTTCGATATTTATGTCTGTAATTTATATGGTGTACATAATAAAGAGTATTCTATTCTGTTATATGAGACCACGAATTTCATCAACAACTGGTTTGAATTGTTCATTAACAGTTTGTGGGACACTAAACTCCCCTAGACGTATTAACAATAAAACCTCTATTGTGTCTCGTTCAGTGGCCTGTATTGGATTAAATAACATAGCATTACGCCTATTTCCCGAAGAGATAGGCAAAGGTATATTCTCTAACTCACATTTCATGGTAGTCCCATGTAACAGGAGCAGAGTTTTTTTTGAAGTAAAAACTACTTTAGACGCGTTGGGCATTTTTTGAGATGAAAAAAAAAAAAACCCATTGAATTCGCGCCACTGTTACCGTAACCGACACAGCTTCGGATGTGTTCGGCTGTCCTCGGGATGTACTCGGTTTTAATGTATTTCCGATATGTCAGTGAGTGATGGCAAAGTATTCTGTTTGTGTTTTGTTTATATGACGATTCAAAAAATACACTCGTAATTTTTCAAGTTTTCCCTTCTGTCGGCCCTTTTTTTTGTTTGAAATTCGATATCTTAGTAACGCCATATTTGTTTACAAAAAAAGACTCATGACTAAAAACACACTTCACACAAGAGTAATAGGTACAGTACCGTATTCGTTGCAGCAGAGTGCTCTGTTGATGACACTTAGCACTCCGCCCTCATTCGCTCCACAGTACGGTGATTGTTACACGAAGGTGTACTGGTTGTCCACGGCGCGGATGTCGTGGTGGGCGCCGCTAGCGACCAGCAGGGCTTCGAGCTCCGCCCGACGCATGCGGACGTCGCTGCCGTGGGTCACGTCCAACTGGGGAGTATAGTATCCAATAAGTATAGGAAATATCTCTATATTACTATCAACTTGCCTAGGTTGATAGTATCTTTTTCTTAGTGATATTTCTTGGTGAATTTATTAAAGGTTGAAAAGTAGGATAACTAGGTAGGGTAGAGTATTACCCGTGGACACGCCAATGCTTATGGGACCTGCCAATCGTAGTGATGTTTTTGGATACGTAAATTGTCATACTTTGATGATTATTTCGTCTTCTTAGCCAGTTATTAGTTCGAAAGCAGCTACTTTTTCTATGCTAGTCAATTATATTTACATCAACAGCTACGCGGTCAACGAATACAAGTACAAGCTATATATAAAAGCATAAATATTGTAACAAAAAACTTACCAATAATGAGTATGCTTGCAACACAACACACAGACAAAAAAAAACGAAGAACAAAACACAGCAAAATAAAAAACAAAGCCATTCCATAGAATAAAGTTTAATAATAAAAATTTACAACCAAGAAATTAAAATTAAAGCTCGGAAGAACATGATTTTGTACAAATTATAAACAATATAATTATATTCTAAGTTCCATTGTTAGTACATTATATTAACAGTCCATTTTATCAAACTTGAGTTATGATAAATAAATTCTACAACAATTAAGGAATAATTGGGCCCTAGTATAAATGTAATCTTATATCAATCTCTCACAGAAACTTAGTTTGCTTTCAAATTAATTTTTTAATAGATATTTTATAAATAACTTATTAAAATACTAGGAACATATACTACTATTTATTCTGTAATATGTTAAAATTACTGGCAGGTCATAAGGGCAATGTGACGTTTCTCTGAGGAAGCCACAAAACATAGTAGTAGCATTTAAAAATCTATGTTTCAGATCTTTATTTGTTTCCTTTGTTCACTAGAACCAAACTATTCCTTTTCAAACCCAACTAATTCGGGTATACTACTATTAGATACCTACCACAACTGGCATATAATATTAGCTTCATAACGAAATCAATGAAAATGCAAACGGACTTGTGACCTACTAACACATACAATACGTACTAAGTTTAAATGCGATTATTCAATAGAACATTGTGATTCCTTTACACCTATATCTATATAGGCACTTAAGTATACACCTAATAATATCTTAATTTTATTTATTTTAAATATGACGTATAAATAAATTTACATTTATTGTCATCAATAAATAAAATGCACGTACAGGAATCGTGGTTACAAGAGTAACTAAACTTAATCGTAATATTGTTCGTAATAATCATATTCAAAAACCGTCTTTAGGTTCTAGTACATAAGAGCTATTTTGTTAAAGCTATGAGACGTAGCTATCTTAAATTAAAGCATGGTCACCATATTGTGTTTATTGGCAAAGATTGGCGAACTGTGTTTTAATAGATTAAGTTCTATTTTATTTAATATTGTTTTCTAATGCGTACAAATGATCCACTTAGCAGCCCACGTCTTATGATGGCTTTCATTTAAAAATTTACCTTATTTTTTAACATTTAAAATACATTTTTAATTGTCTTCAAGAAAATTCGAGAAAAAAATTGGGACTATATTTTGAGTTTTTATTTAGGCAACATTTCGTCATCTTAATAAGTCGTGGGCCATAAATGAGCATGAGAACAAACAATGCTGAGCAAATATAACTACAAGCTACATACTAACAACATCAATAGCAACAAAATATGAACAAACGCTACTTGAAGGCGAAACATAAAAAAAAACATTTCTATGCATAAATATAACTCATGCTTTGAAAATAGCATGTTGTGTATAAAGAAATACCCACAATGTTGGGTAATATAACCATAACGCTTCTGCTTGAAGCAGAAATGGCATGGAGCAGTATTGAGCCTCAAAAGATTCTTAAATCAACGCATTTTAGACCTTAAAGACTTAGCACATATTTTAAAACAAATCTCAGATCCATTGAGTCTTAAGGCCTCGTCGATTTAAGTATAATTATTGCCAATTATAATTACATTATAATTAGCTTGTGAACCTTAATATTCTTTGTCAGATTTTAAAGCTTGTAGCAGTAAGGTTCGGTGGGTCAATCTGCCTCATTATTAAAACTGATGTACCGTAATTATGACACGTCAGGCTTTAGAAAGAGACTGTCACATAGCAATGAGTGACAGAGATAACGCTCTACAAGTTCGGACTTTCTCTAAAATCGATGTGCCATATTTATGGCCGGGTATTGTCGTGTGTGTCATCAAAAGTGCGTTTGTTTGTGATGAACTTCTATAATCAAGTGAAGATCAGTAAATAGGTTTTTGTGATGATTCTCGATTGTTTACAAACAACATTGCACGTCTCGGCATTCATCGGTTTAACATTCACAGACTGCGCCAATGTTCATTTCTCGGGTGTTTAAGAATTTGTACTATTCAAAGATTTTTTTAAAATAAATATCTACATTCACTGGTATAAAATATGTAACTGCCAAACATTTATGCTGACAGATAAAAAAAAACACAGGCATAATAAACAAACAATCGAGAACCATAAAGGCTACCATACATGTTCAGGTATATCTTCACGAGATGAGATCAAGGGCCCAAGAGTCTGCTAATTTAAGTAAAATGCAGTTTCTAACCTAGCGAGATTCATCATTTAGGATAGTGGCGAAGGAATTTCACAGAAAAAAAAGAAAAGTGTTTGATATCCACCACATAGCAACGGAGGCGTTACGACTTAGTGTATTTTCATACGTTCACGGTGTCGGGTGCCCAGCGGCGTAGTGTATAGCCATGTACGTTAGCTTTCACACATACCCGGCGTAGTTTGTCTGGCAAGTGTTACCGGATAGTCGGCACCGGCTATCCGGCAACCGGGACGTGTGAAAAGTTACTTATTATTGAGGTGTTTTTCTGCTATGGTTTTTTATTGTAAAATAGCAGTTCAATTGAAATTCAGCGGAAAGCCAGTGTCCCAGACCAAACTGACGCAATTTCCCCTATCCATGTATGGTACCCTATAATTCTTTAGATAGCTAAGAAACCATTTGTGCGATGCTCACTTGT
The DNA here is from genome assembly GCA_945859645.1 of Amphipoea oculea. Lineage (NCBI taxonomy): Eukaryota > Metazoa > Arthropoda > Insecta > Lepidoptera > Noctuidae > Amphipoea > Amphipoea oculea. The sequence continues at coordinate 5,299,494 of OX243884.1, forward strand.
TGTCTGTTCCCCTCCTGGCAGACGACGTACTCTGTCAGCGTGACGTCAGCAGCGCCGCCCGACTCGAGCGGGATCGGGTTCGCTCGGAAGTGTTCGAGCATGTCGTGCACGTTCGGGAACCAGAGGTGCTGCACCCGACACTGGCCGGTCTCGCTTAAGGTCATGCGAAGGTGCTTGGCGCGACCCTGTGGGTTATCAACTAGGTTTAAATTCAAGAAATTATTTGGTAGAATAGGACAACAGTATCAGTAGCGTTGACTACATACACACTTCACGAAAGATGCGGAAAATTTGAAGTAAAGCTGCGCATAGTCAAAATTACATTCATCGGTGTTAATGATGCATAAAATTGAGCCACTGTGCCTTTTGGGTGGGGCCTGTGTCTAGAAGTGGACATTTTAAGTCAATATACAATTTTAGAAACATTTCGTGACATTCTGAGGGCATTGTAGCGTTTTATTGATGAAATGAAAACAATCTTGCAGTTTTCTCGTCAACAATAGACACACCAAATCTATTGTTGACGAGAAAACTTAAGAGCAAAAAACATAAAATTCTCTCACCTGAAAGTTAAACGTCAGTACATACTCCCCACGTCTTGTCTCACTCTGTCGAACAAGATAACATCCATGTCCGGAAGCGCCGCCCGCCAACACGCATGCCGCCGCCGCCGCCCGGGCCAAAGTACCGTGAAACCACGGCCATTCGGCGAGCGAGACCCGGGAGGAGGACTCGCATGCTTCCTCTGCTATTGAACCTGGGGGATGAGGAAATTGTTAATTTTTATTTGAGTGAAGAAAGGCCCCGTAAGATGAACCTAAGACGAAACGATTTAAAACATCATTGGGTTTCTGTCAATCGTTTGTAGATGATAAGACACAGTGATGTTTTAAATATGTTTAGCTCTAAACGCATTGGCTTTGGGTGGTCTATGTTCAGTAGATGTTCAGTAGTCGTCTTTCTGCCGAGATGATAGAGTACCTGCGGTTCCTAATGATGCTTTTGGACCAGAATTTATTTATTGATTAATACTTTATGCACGAGAAAAAAAAAATTGTACAAAGGCGGACTTAATGCCTGAGCCATTTTCTACCAGTCAACCTTACCTTATGTCTGCATCAACCATTCATAGACAAAACATGGCAGGTGCAATATAAGGGATAAATAACACGAAAAATAATTTAATATTGTGAGTGGCGTTTGGTAAAAGGTTCAGTCGCCGTTAAGGTAGTTTACGGCAGTCTACATACATTCATTCGGTTCACTCGATCTAACACAGGCCATACGTAATAGAGACGGAGGATTCACGACAAAGTTATCTCTAACGCGGTGTCCAGCGTGAGCGACGAATACGACGCGACGGGATGCAACACGACGCGACGTAATGCGACGCGATGCTGCACGCGACAAATGCCCTTCGTGATTTTGGTCATTACTTCTCGAATCATGGAGAAGTACAGTACAATTTTAACAGGAAACCGTCAATGGGGACAACGGGAATACATTTTAATTATTTTTATTGAGTTCCAAATGGGGACAACGGGAACAGACGGAAAGTTCATATGTAGTTCGTGGTGTCGCGTCTGGTCGCTCTCAAAACAAGTACGCGTCACGTCGCGTCTCGCGCCAGACTGTCATATAGGCCGCAAGCAGGGTATGCCGTTGAGTTGATCGCGTTCGTCGCGTTCGCAGCGTCGCGTCGCGTCGTATTCGTCGCTCACGTAGGACACCGCCTAATAGCGAGAAATACCAACACAAAGAGTCCCCAAAACACGTACTTAACATCACCACAACTACGCCGGTCGCAGGTGATTAATGTGGTTCCTCTTGACTTGACCCTCAGAAGGCACTACGCGACACAATAAAAAAAAAAAACGTAAACTATAGTATCACTCGCAGTAGTAGACAATAGACTGATCGCATACTACGAGATGACCTCAGCCATCATGCATGAATGAATAGAACTATGAGTCGACAGACGACCGTGATTGTGTCTTGAGTGTAAATAAATACAGGGAATGGCTTGCTCAGTTGTATAACTTCAACTGAATGAATGGCTGTTAGCGGATTTTCCTTCAGTGGTAGGTATTATTCTATAAACATTCGATATTTAAAAGACGTCGCGGTGTACGGCCCGCAACGAAAACAGTCAAGAGTGTGCCTCAAGTGAATTTTATACAATACCACTACAGGTGCCGAATTATGAAATGTTAATGCCAGTGATTCTAGTGCGAGAGAGAGAGAACTAGACATGACCGATAGCCCTTTGTCTGACTACAATCATGATGGCATGAACCCTTCATAATACGGCCCCAGGATGTTTTAAAACCACCATGTTATTCATGAAATGCTGTAAGACTTGACAGCAGAGCAATAGCAACAATAAAGGTGCTACGATGGGCGGCTGATAAGTTCGCGGCCTAGGGTTGGATGAAAGAAAATTTTAGTTTTTTAATTTTTATTTTTCAATATAATCCCCCTCAAGATAAATACACTTCTCACATCGTGAATACAATGCCTTTAATCCATTAAAATAATATTCTAAAGATTTCTCTTGAAAATGACTCTCCACGGTCGACTTTCATCTCATTGCCATCAGAAAATCTTCGCCCCCGTAACTCCTTTTTAAATTTTGAAAAAAGGAAATAGTCACTGGGAGCCAGGTCCGGACGATATTGGGGATGGTCAATTTCTGCGAACCCAGTGGGTGTTAAGGGATCCCTCGCAACGCGAGCGGTGTGAACGGGCGCGTTGTCTTGCAGAAACAACACTCCACGTCAACTTGCCACGTCTCTTCTGTACGACTGCTTCACGTGCCTGACCCAATAAATTGGCGTAGTATTGACCATTCATAGTAGTTCCTTTAGGCAAGTAATCAGTTAATAAAATTCCCTCGCTATCCCAGAAAACGGTCGCCATAATCTTAGAGGCCGACTTTTCCACTTTAAACTTCTTTGGTGGTCTTTCTCCTTTTTTAATCCACTGCATTGACTTGTTTGGACTCCGGATCATACTGACGAATCCAAGTTTCGTCTACTGTCACAATGCGGTTACAAATTTCGTCCAAATCGTTCTGACACAACTCCAAAAAATCCTTACAACTCGCCAGTCGTCGTTGTTTGTCGAGTGGTGTGAGCATTCGCGGTACCCAACGCGCACTTTTTTCATGTGTACATTTTGGTGTAAAATTTCTCCGATTCGTTTTTTACTAATCTGTAACTCTTCAGCTATCTGCCACAATTTTATTCTTCGATCGGCCACTACTAATTTTTCACCTTTTTTCACATTTTCTTCGGTCACTACTGTCACAGGGCGGCCCTGGCGGGGGTCGCCTTGACAGCTCTCTCTTCCTTGTTGAAAAAGCCGAGCCCATTTTTTTACCATGGTATATGATGGCCCGGAATCCTGAAGAACCGATGGCATTTCTTCAAAAATGTCTTTCGGCGAGTTTCCTTTTTTCACAAGGAATTTAATCACTGCGCGGTGCTCAGAATTGCGAGAATTTTCAGTTTCGGTGGACATGGTGTTGTTGCTTGTTCCATGGTTGAAGTGTTGATGAACCAAATTGAACAATTGGGTGTTATTTATACTGTCAATTAGTGCCGCAAGTAGTGCTATCAGTAACGAGATGATACCTTATCGTTAAGTACCTTAGGCCGCGAACTTATCAGCCGCCCCTCGTATTTGGAACCGAGCTGCCCACTGCAACTGCCGACAGCGCGTGCAGCGACTGCATGCAATCGGCCGCTGGTTTGTATGTATTTATATGAAGCCGCTGCACGTGCTGTCGGCAGTTGCAGTTCGCAACTCGGTTCCAAATAGCACCATAAGTTAAACTTGTAGGTATAATAGGTCCCTATTTTGTAATTTGTCCTCAATAAGCGAAAATTTTAAATCTAAATGTCATCAAAATAATTATTACATTTGAAACAGTAAACAAAATATTTGCTCCAATCCAGAAATGCGTTGACGGATGTTTTGCTGATTTCCATTGAGTAAAAGTCTCTAATTTGATTACCTATGGTGGTAGGAAGTTCATGTTAATCAAGTCAACCCAAAAAACTAAACTTATCTAATTCAGCTTCTTCAGGAGTATCAGTAGATAAGTCAACATTGTTGGTACTGGCTGGCAAGTCCCTCCTCGGTGGCAGGTCAGGTGGCGGCGCACCATAGATAAAGCTACCCAAAAAGCTAAACTCACCTAATTCAGCCTCTTCAGGGGTATCAGTAGCTAAATCAACATTGCTGGAACTGGACGGCAAGTCCCTCCTCGGGGGCAGGTCAGGCGGCGCTGGCTCGGGCATGCCGGGGAGCGCGTCTGGCGGCGGCTGCGTTGTCGGCGGCGAACGCATGCAGTACTTAATTGTTGCTAGCCAGGACTTCATGTCGTCTACATCTGCTGCCTCTATTACATATTCCATGTTGTTGTCCGCCTGTAATATGAATGGGGTAATTTTTTTATGAGGCTTAAGCTTTGAAAATGGTTTATAATCATTTAAAGTATTTCATAATTTGGCTATGATGGAGCAAATCAGTCAAAACGTTGAATAAGGATGGTATTAAAGACAACTGACTGATGGTACCCTAGGGTTGAAGAAAAAGAAAGCGTTGACCTCATTTAGCTTTTTTTTTTTATAATATGATGCATAAAAGTGATTCCAATATTTTATTACTTAATAAACAATTTCATTTCATAGCAACAAAATGAAATAATTCTCCATTTAAATAATATATAAAAAAAATAGTATTACATGTTTATAGATATTTGGTTTGGGCGAAGAACTTGAGAAATGCAAAATGACAGATTAGCGAATTGTCAGGCATTAGTATTTTGTCACAAATGGTCAGAATCGTAAAAAGACAGATTAGCAAAGTGACTCTGACAATATTACAAAATAATTGTTGTCTTAAAGTTATCATTAGTGAAAAAAAACTTGATAGAAAAAAAATTGGAATAGGAAATTCTATTATAGATTTATCGTGATTAATTGAAATTATAATTTATAGCCAAACAGCTGTGTATGGCTGGCATGACAATTCTTATTAGTTTTTATGAGTAACGGCATACTATAGCACACATTCATTCCTATTTCAACACAAATTCCTATGATGTGGCTATAACTATGACTCTGACAGGAAAAACTAGAATTATTACAAATAATTTAACATCACTAGAAGAAAAGACATAACAGGAAAATCTTAAAACATAATAATATGAAGTGTTTACTTACAATACTAGAATCCATACGCATCTTAACATTAATAAATTATGATTCATTGTAAAATGAATTTGATTTTAATTCTGATTATCATTATGGTTCTGTTGAATAAAAGCATGATTCTCACACTTGTTGAATTCACACTGGAAGCCATTTAATGACTAGTACTTACTACTATAGCAAATAATTAAAACATTTACCTTCAACACAAAAGTGTTTTCATGGTCAGGCATCTCCAACGCAGTAGTTTCCCGAGCCTCTGATATGAGGAAACAGAACACTCCACTGCGAGGTTTCTGGGCCTTTGGAGGAGAGTAGAACTCCAGCATGTACCCCCCGACAGTCTTCACTAACGCTAGCCTGCATCTCTCCCACTTCTGGGGGCCTCCGGGCTGCTCTAAGCTCTCAGGAGTTAAATAATTTACCAACCCTTCCTTCCTACACTCTACAACTATCTTAGCTAATTTAGTCTTGTTATGTTTGTTCAGATTTGATGAGAGTTCCACCTCGTCCGAATTTTGCTTGTGAAAAAACCCCTTTCCACGTCTCAGACCCTTGAAAGATAACCTTCGGAAAAATGGTTTGTGTTGCGTTTTTGGCGAATCCGTGTCCTCTGAGTAGTCACTTTCATCGTGTCCCGTGTGTGTGCCATTAGGAAGCTTGTGCATAGCTTTCAGCTTCCCGATTTCATACTCGAACTGTTCCGAAAAACATTCAACAAATTTCTTCAGCAGGTCCTTGTGTGAAGGTTGCGGCCGGGCCGTGGGGTCGTTGGCACCGGTCTGTACGTACTGCAAGCAAGCCTTGGCGAAGTCCTGAGCGGCAGCTTTAGCCTGTCGCTCGCAGAACTCGACCCATCCGTCGGGATCGCCGTCGGACGGGCCCGCCATGGCAAGCAATTTCTTTAGCAGCTCCACTTGGAAGGCGGATATATAATACACCACATTAAACACAATAACTAAGCAATGACGGTTCACTATTTTTCGGCTTATTACCGAGTTTCATACCAATTTTGTAATCAAAATAAAATTCACGATGCTATCACAAGTTTTCTCGCGAAAACAAGTTTTGTTGCCATATACGAAAAATAATGTGGTTGCTTCCTGTCTATAAATTAATTAGCTAGCAATAAAACCAAAATAATGTGTATTGATTTATAAAACATTTTATAGTATTGATATTGTAAATTGATAAGTAATTTATTTTCAAATTAAAATATAAACCAATATTTTTTTACACAAATTAAACTATATTAGGTAAGGCTAGATGGCAGTACTAGTCGTAAAAAGATTTCTAAAATAAACAATAGATGACGTTGTTTAATATAGTTTGTGTCATAAAATGCAGATGGAGTTACTAATGATACCTCAAACATTAAACATTTTATTGGTTTTGGCTCCAGTGTCCTTTAGGAGGGTGTTATAGGATTGGGAGTGTTAATTATTTTTCGTAGAAGTAGACAGTTAAATAAAACTACATGTGAATTGTGAAGGGTCATACCTGCCAAAGCGATGACAGTTTCATTATTATCTAATATCACACTAACCCCGCGTTTTCCAGCCTCCTAACCAAAAGCGAGAGTCGCGCGAATACGCGATCGTCGCGTTCCTATGTCACTTTTTGTCCGGTGAACCGGAACGCGTGGCACGTCGACAGACCTTCCAGTTTTCGAACCAAAAGTGACATATACCTACATACATGTTTATTTTTGCTTAGGACGCGGTCTAAGACTGTGTACCTGGAGCCCTGATGAGCCCGACCCCTGAGCCCGAGATGATGCTGCAATGTCTTCGAAGTCGATAGGTACAGTCATTGAGAGATACGCTATTGGTTCGAACCGGGTTCGGCCTGGCTTGGAACCATAAGTCTTTAGCATAGTCTTCCCAATACTGGCCTCCTAAGTGTGCCGTAATCCACGATTTATTCCAGCCCAGAGCGGGTTGGTAGATGTCACAATATGTCTTCGAATTTGTTGGTTCTGCACATGCTGGTTTTGAGAGCAGTGGTGATGAAATAAGTAATTTACACAAAATAAAGTGCCTGACAGGGTTCGATCCTAGGACCTACAGTTCGTAAGTCGCGGTCGACACCATTGGGCCTCTAATGCTTTCACGTTAGTCTTTAATTTGTTTAATTTATTTCATCAGCACTGCCGATGTCACATTTCCTGGAACCAAAATTAGAAGATAAATGAATTAGGTATCTACTGTTCTACCACGGGATGGATTAGATAGAAAAGACACTCACAGAAAAGAGGTCAAGTCCCAGCAGTGGGAATTATAATATACGAATTAGTATGATTAAGCATGTAGGTATGTATTTTATACATATCTACTTATAAAATAAATGAGAATAATGTACTTAGCTCACTTTGATTGGTTGGCAGGAATAAACAAAACGCGTAAGTACCTATACCTACCCAAATGAAAGCAGGTCCAACGAAATGTTAAGCCAGTCGCATACGTCCGGTTTCCGAATCAGGAATTCAGATTCGGAGACCCTGAACGCACGCATTTCATACAAAATCTATTCTTTAGCGCACACATTCTCGTTCGCGTTCCTCAGGGTTTCCGAACGGAAAATATAAGAACGTGTGCGCTAAAGAGAAGATTTTGTATGAAATGCGCGTGCATTCGGGTCTCCAAATATGAATTCCAAATCACGAAACCGGGCATATGCGGCCAGCCTTATTGAGCAGCGTTCTTCCAAACCCAATAAAAGTTCAGAAAGTTTAACTACAAGTTCATGGCAGAAAGTACAGGCTAGGTGCCCTCAGAAATTAATAAAAATACTCCAGAGCGTCCAGAAATACCCAAGGACCACTTACATGCGTCATCGACATCAGATCTTTTCTCATAAACCCCGTCTAGCGTCGATCGTAAAGTGTGCGCGCTCGTCTCTGTCAAATTTCCAATAATCTTATTTTGGCGCGCATCACGCACCCCGATGACGGATATATGGGAGCCATCTTGCGAACGACGCGCATGCGCCCGGCCGTTCACCTGAACCGCGACGATAGTTTTACGACATCCCTCTATATTTTGCGATGATAAAAATAATAGTAACACCTTGACCACGGAGAGAATATCGGTCAAATTGTTACGTTTTTATGTAACACAAACAGCGAATTTGAATCACAGTTTTATTCGTATTTGTGTGGGTATGGCGACAGAATTCGCTAATTTGATTGGTGTATCCATCTTATCCATAACTAAGGCATTAGTCTGCCTTTGTACCTTATTGTGTGCGAGAAGTTTAAATAAATAATACTTAAATGCTGTACTTAGATACTTTTCATGACCCGTATTCAGCTGCATAGACGGGAAACTTAGGGAAAACATGGTTGGAGCAGGAGTTTTAAAAACTTGGTGGTGGAGCTTTTTCATGCTTACCTTTACATATTCGTAGTTATTTTCGCTAACTTAAGGATAGAATTTTACAATGAGGTTGATGACGCGGACGTTACCTAATCTGTGATTCATAGGTATCCATGGGACATCTTGTATCTTACATAGGTATCCGTGTTATTTGCCTGAAATATCAATCGTGGACTCGAGCGTTTTTGATTTCTGATGCATCGTCAAAATAACGCACAATAATAATCTATACTAATAGTATAAAGAGGTATTTGTTTGTAAGTTTGTATGTAGGGGGTAATCTCTGGAACTACCAGTCGGATTTGAAAAATTCTTCTTGCATTTGATAGCCCAATTCTTGAGGAAGGCTATAGGCTATTTAACATCACGCTATGACCCTTAGGAGCCGAGCAAAAAGAAAAAAAGTCAAAAAGAACGTTAGTGATAGCGCGGGCGGGTGATGCGATACGACGGGGTGGCTCGAGGGAAACAAGAAGTTTCACGCGAACGAAGCCGCGGGCTGAAGCTAGTTTTACAAATAAATCAATCGTTTCAAATATTAATTGAATCAGAATGATAATGGAAACAATTAGGTATTTTATGTGTTCATTTCAATTTCACACAAGTTAGAATACGATGTAAGTAGTAAGTATAAAATTCCTTTAGATTTTAATTCAATCATAACTTTCAGGTTTCTCGTTTGTTTCGAAACTATTACTCTTGTAGGTAGGTAAGTAGGTACTGTACAGGTTTTGTCCCGATTTGATTTTGTCGAGGTTTTGCATTTGACAACCGACCTTCACGAACATTTTATAGGTGTCTAATACCCAGGTAAGTAGGTACAAACCTAACTAAGTTGATGACGAACTTGTTGAGGTAAACGAAGATGATGAAGTTGATGAGATAAACACTATTTTCATATTTAGAAGATTAAAATCAATAAAAAAATTAAAATGAAAATATTTATTTCACATAAACCTACATGGGCACTTATGATACGTCGGAAGCTGTTACATGCTCTATGTCAGAAGCTAGGCGCACGGTTCCCATTGGTCGTTTCCTATGGAGAATAGTCTTATAAATCTTGGAGAGCTGGCAGAGCGCGCCATGATGTAAAATAAGTAGACTGATCTGATTAAAATAATAACCAGATTTTAATATAATAGGTACTACGTCTTTCATTATTCGGCCCGGTATTTTAAATGCCAGTTCATCAGAATGTAAATTTATTTTTATTTAAATCCTTATTTATTTATTTATTTAATACTTCAAGCACATAAATGTACAGAGGCGGCTCTTACATTTTCCTTTAACATTTTACGTTAATTACTTTCCTTAAAATATTATTTCTGAGAATTTTTCTTTTGAAGAGGCTGTTTGAAAACAAAATTAGCCGCGCGCACACTCTTGCGATGCTTTACGATCTCTGCCAGTAAACAAACGCTACTGTTCGTGTTTACAGAGAAAGTTTTGTTACAATAGGGTCTCCATGTTTAGGGTACTGATCTGTAGGGACTGCGTCATCCATACTATCCATACTTAATATTATAAATTCGAAAGTAACTCTGTCTGTCTGTCTGTATGTTACCTTTTCACGCCTGAAGCGCTGAACCGACTTAGATAAAATTTGGTATATAGTTTGAGTCCCGGGAAAGGACATAGGATACTTTTTATCCCAATATTCCCACGGGATCGAGACTTATGCGGGAGAAACCGCGGGGCGCAGCTAGTAACAGTATATAAGTAGGTACGATGATAGTAGGTACTTGAACTAAATATATGTAGGTATTGCTGGAATACTGGAGGTAGGGTTTCCTTAATTGCGCTACCTACAAGTTGTTGCGAAAACCGTAGAACCGGGTTTTGACCGGGTTCTGCGGTTTATTGAATTCGAATCCAGTCTGTCCTATTCCCGCATTTCCCAGTCTTTTTAGGTTGTCGGTCTTTCTAACCATAATATATTTAGTGCTTCTTTGATTCTGAAAATGCTTTAAAAAAGGGAAGTGAAGAGCAATATAGGCTCGCCCCCCGTTTCATGGATCTTACACATAACTGACGAAATGTGGGTGTATGTACTACCTACCTATACCTACTGTACCTACCTACTATAGGTAGGTACACCTCTGCCTAAACCTTCGGGGAATGCACGCCTGCATTGAGAGCTGTGGTGTTGAAATAATTTACCCAATAAAGCGCCTGTCTGAATTCGAACCGACGACGACCTGCAACTTGTAAGTCGCGGCCGTTATCACTGTGGCACCACCGCTTTCCTTAGCTTTGCACAGCACTAGCTTCTCATTTAACAGACAGCGGTGCTGCTGGGAAGTTTGCTCCTCAACAGCACACATATCTGTTAAGTAAGAACAATATACCTGGGTACCTACCCTACCTATTCTATGCGACTATACAGGGTTACAGGGGTACAGGGGAGAGCAGTGGTGGCCCAGTGGTAACGGTCACGACTTACGAGTTGTAGGTCGTAGGTTCGAACCCAGACAGGCGCTTTACTTTGTGTAAATTATTTCATCACCACTGCTCTCAAAACGGTGAAGGAAAACATCGTGAGGAAACCGGCATGTCCTAGAACCAAAAATTCGAAGACATGTGACATCTACCAACCCGCACTGGGCCCGCGTGGTAGATTACGGCCCGCTCCCTCTCACAGAGAGGAGGCCTGTGTCCCAGCAGTGGGAACATTATAGGCTGATTATGTGTATACAGGGTTATTGGAAAAACACCAACAACCTCTTAAGAGGTCATTGTACCTACTCATCATTATGAACAACTTTTACTATGGGACCAAACATGAAATCGCAAAAAAAGAAATCAGCTGTTCCCTACATTTTGACGAGTTATAACCCCGTATAGGTAATATCAGAGTACCTGACGCCAACATGGTTACTGGTGTTGATCTTAGTAAAGCAGCTGGAGGAAACTAGTAAATTAACAGACATTTCTGAAAACAATAATAATTTTAGATTTAGGTTAATAGGTGGTGGTACCATAGTCCACTTTGTTGTGATGTCACCATAAACATGTCTCAATTTATCCAAATTCCATCAAAATCCTCCCATCCCTGTCCCAACTTTCTACCAGCACGCAGTCTTACTACGAAGCCGTTTTTCTGACAGTGCATCCGGCGCAGGAGAGCCCGCTGACAGACAAACGCTTGCAGGAAGACCGCGTCGTTAGCGCTGTCGTCGCCTGCGCACTAAACTTAAATAAAACCAGCGCTCAGTTAGCTCGCGAGTGGTTTTTCACTGCATAGATGCGAGCACTTTATTTTCAGATGTTTTTGTATGTGAAAGTGTTTGATGTTGTGGGAGAGATTTAGGGAAAAGGGGTTTTCAGGCAGGTTGAAGGTTTATTAAAACTAGGATTTAAAAAATGCAGAAATCAAGAACAAGTATAATAAAAAACATTGTTGTAATTCGGAATTATCTACCTAAAATAAAAAAAAATGGGGGCTTAATTCGTAGATTACCTACTTATAAATTAATAAAAAGTAGAATAGAATACTCTTTATTATATAGGTACCCCATATAAATTACAGACATAAATAAAGAAACCTTAGGTACAATGGGTGACAAACCCATGGTTTGTGTGGGGTGGAAAACTGTAGGTAGCTAAAACCAGCGCTCAGTTAGCTCATAAGTGATTTTTATCGTTTTATTAAAGATTCAAACATTTACATCATTTAAAAACCTAACAGTCTTAGAATAAATAAATTAATAATAATTGTTCGTACTTTATTTTTATTTGTTTTTAGTGAAAGTTTTTAAGTCTTGACAATTGTGAGAGATTTATGACACACTCAATGGACGCCTTGATTGCCCGGAGTTGGTAGCACAGATAACTTTTAATACTCCCCTACGGCGCGCGGCGCACTCGTCACACCACACGCCAATGTTGCGCGTTCCTAGGCACTCCACTAACTATGCCAAGAACTGTGTATTGACTCGCATTGCTCGAATCTATAACTCGGAATTCTCCGGAGTTGATTTATTTAACTGTAATAAACAGACATTTAAAAAACGAATAATTAAAACTATAAACGGAGATAAATGACAAGCAACCAATCTTCTTCTTCTTTCTTTTTTTTTATCCAACCTTTTTTGTTTTAAAATTTCCAAAAATGTAAATCTTAAACTTAAAAGTAATATTGTGTTGTATTGTAATTTCATTTTGTTCATTAATTTGAAATATCTGGCATTAGTCCGTTCGCATGTATTATAATATCCCAGTTATACAGGGAAACCTATAATTGGCCATAATAACTGTAACACGCATACTTATTTTGTAAAATATTTTATGTATCGCTGTTGGTTACCTAAATAAATAAATTAAATTAAATAAATTTTGGGGAAAAAGGTCTTTAGGACCAAACAAGAGCTTACACAAATTAATAAAACTTTAATTTAGTAATTAAGAAAATGTAGATATTACCCCAGAATTAGGTACCTACTACATATCTCCCTCAAATAAGTAACCGGGGCGGAAATCATACCAGTAAATTAATTCTTTGTTTTCCCAGAATAAACAGCATTCACATATCCCAAGAATATCTTAAGGTTCGTTTTGGAACAAATTGTCTCCAAGAATAGGTACGCATCTTAGCGACCTAGACTCAGACGCATACGCACGTCGGTTCAACGACTAGTCTCTGGGTACATCTTGACAAATGACCCGTTGCCACACCACACATTAATTCTTTGCATTCAATACCCAAATAGACTGGTACATTAAACAACCTATTAACTGGTGATTTGTTTTATTTTTTAACCGAACTCTTTGGTACCCTGCGTGGGATGATCTTTGTCCACAGCGAAACTCCACCTATTATAACCTCATCTCTTTCACACTCCCCATCTTGACGCACGTAAGAGTGAGAGATGAATATGTAAGTCACGCCTACAGTTTAAAAAAGCTTTTCTCCTGACTGAAAATATTAACAGAATATCTAATGTTTGAGATAATAGTATAAAATATTATGAATTATTATGTTGTTATGTTTCGGTCGGATATCATTCGACAGGATTGTTTCGAATAAAAAATAATGTGCTAATAAAAATAAATTAGGTCCGTGAAATATTTTTATAACATTCGACAGTTACATGGTTCTTTTTTTAAATGGCCGATGTTCTGGGTGTATCACGACTGTTTGTATTAAATTGTATGTCAATAATTCTTTTTATTTAAAGTATTTACTCAGATTTTTGTGTTTCTTAGAGAAATATTACTCTCTTGGATGTGCCAACCAGTGTTACTTTTTTTTTCACGGAATCTTGTAACACATTGTGAATTTATTATTACAAGGATTCTGAAAAAGAAACAATATCTACTGAACATAATACGGGTGATACAAGTTAATTTAAAGCAGTTTTCCTTGCGATTAAAATAACATTTGGGAAAATTATTTATGTACCTATAAGAATAAATAAAAAATGCGAAAATAAAATAAAAAACTAATGATAAAATGAGAAACCCTGGTTTTATTTTCAGAATTATAACTACTCAGCACTGGATGCGTCGTCAGCGCGTGACGCAGTTACAATTTTTTGAATTCCACAAAATGTTTGTAAGTACCTACAATATGTCCTTTTGTGAGGTTTCCTATTCCTGTATTCGTAAATTTTTTGAACAATAAGAATTCCGTATAATATTCACACTTATAGGAATCCAAAAACACTACCGACCTTTTACTTCCGGTCCGTTTTCAATCATTTAAATATTTGCTACGAGAAGTCGTAGCTGCGTAGCAATCGTAGCGTGATCGTAGTAACTTATAAATTCATTTTTAAATCAATTTCTTTGGAAATTTATTTTTTCTATTAAAGTATTTATTTGGTCTTTGTATTTAATTTATTGTTCTTTGTTGTTCCTTTTTCATCATTTCAGCCGAAAGACGTCTACTGCTGGACATAGGCCTTCCCCAAGCACCTCCACTTCAACCGGTTTTGTGCTTCTCGCATCCAACGAGTTCCTGCGGCCTTCACAAGGTCGTCGGTCCACCTTGTGGGAGGCCTTCCAACGCTACGTCTTCCGGTACGCGGTCGCCACTCCAGAACTTTTCGGCCCCATCGGCCATCTATTCTGCGAGCAATTTGCCCTGCCCACTGCCACTTATGTTTGGCAAATTTAAAAACACATTATCACTGAGAGTTTATTAATTATAACAATTAAAAAAAAAGTTTTTATTGTTTCTCATACAATTGTTCTACAACACAAAATTGAGGCAGCCCCGGTAAGTTAAAAAGATACTTGTGATGGGGTTACCTTGCAACTTCCCATGGGTTACTATTTACAATGTTGAGACATAATTAAAAGAAAAAGAAAAGAAAAAGTTTAGTTTCTAGGATGTTACACATTGTTGTAGCATGTTCAGGTATGTGTAACAATTGATTATTAATTTTGTAATTTTGTTTCTATTTGATATGTGTGTAGAGTGTAGTAGACTACTGCTGAAAAGCTTTTTCAGTTTTCTAACGTTAATAATAAACCCAAATAAGACAACTGGCTTTTATACATTGTATGTTCGTCTACAGTCTTATCATGATAATACTTGATTTTTAATGCTTCAGTTCATAATACCAACTTCTTCAATCGAAAAACTATATTTGTCAATTTTGTCCATTGGGTAGGTACAGACGCCCGCACATCAAGCTACTACAATCTGTCAAATTTCTTTAATAGATTTTCAACTTTATTGAATAAGGTTCAAAGTTGATTGGGAAAATATTACAGTTTCGGGTAGCTTGATGTGCTGGCGTCTGTACGTCAATTTTCTTTCTCGTGCCCGTACAAATAGCTAAAATTATATGGCATGTGCTAAATTTTCATTGTAAATACTTTGTTAGATAATAAAGGCTATTTGAATTTGAATGGCTTTTACTTCTTGTAAGGTATACGTTCGATTGAGCCAGATCAACCAAATCTCATATTATTTTCGACCTTTAGGCTGCGTTTCCACCAGAGATGTGCGAGGATAAGTAGCGAGGGATGTGTGTGAAACAAACCAATAACATCGCTTCATTTTCGTCAATCAATCAATCAATCAACTCAGCCTATCGCAGTCCACTGCTGGACATAGGCCTCTCCCAGACTGCGCCACAGCACCCTGTCCTCCGCCTTCCGCATCCAGTCTACCCCAGCTAACTTCTTTAGATCGTCCGTCCATCTAGCTGGGGGGCACACACCACGCTTGCTGGTACGCGGTCTCCACTCCAGAGCCTTGATTCACAACCATACGACAGGCTATCGTATCGAAAACCTGACATTTCGTTAACCTGATTTGACTTCCCCTCAACAGCAAATAGCTGTTGGAAGAATAGCGGGCGTCTATTTGATTTAAACTGGCAAAATTTTCGGGTTTTGGACTTGTGAACAGCATTGAGAAGACTCCTACGATAACAATGATTAATGTTCGATACGATACGGAAGCATATCGAGTGTTTATGAATAAGGGGGCCGGTTATATTCATAGCTTGAACTAAGTTAGCGTTGTTATTGGTTAGTTTTACACACATCCCTCGCTACGCATCCTCGCTCATCTCTGGTGGAAACGCAGCCTTATTTTCGTAAAAATAGGTGAGTGTTGCATCAATATTATCTAGGTACAGACGCCAGCACATCAAGTTACTACAATCTGTCAAATTTCTTTAATAGATTTTCAACTTTATCGCTAAAGCATAAGGTTCAAAGTTGATTGGGAAAATTTTACAGTTTCGGGTAGCTTGATGTGCTGGCGTCTGTACGTCAACTTTCTTTCTCGCGCCCGTACAAATAGCTAAAAATTATATGCCATGTGCAAAATTTTCATTGTAAATACTTTGTTAATAAAG
The DNA here is from genome assembly GCA_945859645.1 of Amphipoea oculea. Taxonomy (NCBI): domain Eukaryota; kingdom Metazoa; phylum Arthropoda; class Insecta; order Lepidoptera; family Noctuidae; genus Amphipoea; species Amphipoea oculea. The sequence continues at coordinate 5,315,910 of OX243884.1, forward strand.
GCTATTTGAATTTGTATGGATTTTACTTCTAGTAAGGTAGGTATACGTTCGATTGAGCCAGATCAACGTTATCTCATGTGATTTTTGACCAAAGTCAAAGCATTTATTTCAAATATGCACATAAAAGGCTCTTTTAAACATCAAAATTTACATTGAAATAGAATTGATTCCAGTCGCCCCTTTCAAAAGGTAGTTTTCGTATGGAGAAGAATGGGCAAGAAACTCCACCGACCTTTAGGCTGCGTTTCCACCAGAGATGTGCGAGGATGCGTAGCGAGAGATGTGTGTGAAACGAACCAATAACATCACTTCATTTTCATAGCTTGAACTAAGTTAGCGTTGTTATTGGTTAGTTTTACACACATCCCTCGCTACGGTGGAAACTCAGCCTTATTTTCGTAAAAATAGGTGAATGTTGCATCAATATTATCTAGGTACCTAGAACCATTACATTATGTTGTTTACTCTGGGCATTCCTACCTGTGAATCAGTAGCTGCACTGAAGTGGCACTGTGTTTACTGCACGATTGATCAACGATCTCGCTCAGATAAACAGAGTTCACACTTACACACTTATGCGTTGAGAGATTGCTTGTTAGAAAAACTATAGACTATCTACTAAAGCTGGGAATGCACTGGGGATTGTGTGAACTTTGCACAGCGCTTCTCCTCCACTTTTATTATGCGCACAGCCAAAGGCATCTGTGTTCCTTCCCACTTTTAACCCGTCTGCCTTCAAATCAAAAGTTAACGGGCATCTTCTGGACACGCTCGTTCCATCATAGACCTCATCTAACGCTTTCCATCAGGCGTGATCGGGGTCAAGAACGGGCTAATTAAGCAATAAAAAAAATTAAGACGCCAGCACATCAAGCTACCCGAAACTGTCAAATTTTCCCAATCAACTTTGAACCTTATGCTTTATCGATAAAGTTGAAAATCTATTAAAGAAATTTGACAGACTGTAGAGCTTGATGTGCTGGCGTCTGTACATAACATATCATCACGCCTGTATTCCCCAAAAGGGTTAAGTAGAAGTGAACCTATAGTACCTACAATACATTTCGCCAGTGATATTTTTAAGTCCTATGTAATAGGGGGCCAGCCTATTGCCATCAACCGGGCACTAATCCAGACTCCGGGCTGCTAATGAGAAATACAAGACCGAAACCTAATAATACTTTGCCCAACCCGGGAACCGAACCCATAGGACCTCATGCTCAGTAGTAGCGCTTGTGACCACTGGACCTATGTGTTTTTACTGTTTTCCGTTCGCAGAATTTACGTTTGTTGTTAAATATTTTGGTTTGTAGGTATATGAATTGTAGGTCAATGAATTTATTAGGCTAGAAGAAATATAAAAGTTATCTTGCAAAAAAAGTTAGGTTCGGTACCTTGAAATGGGGATAGCGAAACAGTTTCTAGTTTATTATAGTCCCAGTGATTTCAAGTAGGTATTAGTTTGAAGCTACAAAATTGCTTCAAGCATCTTTCTTACCTACTGCTTAAAAGTTTGGGTATGCATGACCCCCAAGATCGATTGGATCTTGAGAACGAGAGTAACGCAATTTTTTTCATTGAAATAATCACGAATAAACTAAGGTGTGTAAAACAGGGCTAAAATCTGTGCACCCTTTTAGTTAAACATGGAAATCTCATGAAGCCAATGAAAGCTGTAAACTCTGGGATAATTATTGCACATAAGCCCTGCCAGTGTTTATTTTTATGTGCAACCGGACCAAAGGATCGCAAAAGGGGTTTCTGGCTAAGTCATTACAGCCGCACGGGTCGATCGATCAGGTTAAGATACTCTTGCCGCGATTCCAAAGGAGGTCTTTGTAATCAAGCAAAACACTTTGAACTTAGATACTTAAGTAGGTACATAAGAATTAGGTAGTCATAGGACAAGTAATCATCTATGTATTTCAGAAAGATCAGTGCATAAGATAGGGATATAATTATTATAAAAATTGTAAATACTCTGGTTTGACTTCGTCAAAAAGCTCACACCTCAGCGCCTTTCTATTATAATTTTATTATATAATATGCTTTTTCACAATATAATAATCGGATACTGGTACCTATCTATGCTTTGTTGTAACACTGCATTTTTATACAGATTTGAGTACCTATTATTGATTTGGATACTTTGGTACCCGCCTGGGTAGTTAAATATTAACACCACGATGTATTATTTCGACTGTGGGTGTAGTTGCAATTTTTGTTGAATAGTTTCTCTGTGCGCAATCTCTGTGTGTTTATCTGTGTGTTGTGTGTGTGTGTTTTTATATGCTGTTTCAATACTTGTACCTTATTGTACACAGCACTACTCAAACATGGCGAGCCACCGGTAGCCTAGTTATCGTACCCGCTACTATCACAACCAGTGCGGATCAGTAGGGATATATGGAGCACAAGGTTCCATATATCCCTACCGGTAGCGATAATTGGAAAAAATCTCCAAGTATCCCTACCAGTGGACATACATCAGTAGGGATATATGGAACAGGGGCTAATTTCTTATGCATACTTAGGTACAATTTTTAAGAAAGAACTTAGATTTTTCAAAGAGGTAAATACAGCTATTAATTTCATGTGCATAATTGGTGTTGTCTGCAGGTATTTAACAGGATAAAATATGGCCAATATGCATCGGTATAGTATTGTCTTGCTTTTAAATATAACTTAGACTCAACAAACGCCTCTGGATAATTTCACAAACCGAGTGGGCTTGAATAGGTACATAAGTTTAGAGTTAAATCAAAACGTACATCGTCGATAACATTCGTCTACCTACCGGTTCAGGTAAAGTCGAACCAACAAACATTGTAGTACATAATTCAGATGAAAATAAATAAAGTGCTGTGGGAATGAAAGCTCTCGCGATTGGGCGGTGGGCGGAGCGGGGCGGGCTCGGCGCTGGCGACGCGCGCCGACGACAGAAGCGTTCTCCTCGCGCCACCGTCTGCGCGCGCGCATAACTTGATTAACGCACAGAAAACTGATTTATTGTGTCGCGTTGAAAAAATAATCGGCTGCCGGTGAAGAAATGTGATGGAGGGACAAGAGTGGCGGGGCGAATGGCAGCAGCCGCGCCAACTCGATGGTCAGTGAGTGATCCTGTGTATCTGTTTGTCTTTTGTGCCGATTGATGGAGATCCAATAAGAGAAGTCCTGGCTCTTGAACCGGTAAATTGCCTTTGTTTTGTCTAAGTCCTGGTTGAGAGAGAGGGGGCAAAGTTCAGTTGAGTTTCAGTGAAAGATTTAGTTTCTTGAAAAAGAGACAAGGCAAAAATTCTATCTATTTTCTTGCTCTTCCTTGAAAATACCTATTTATTAACATATTGTGCTAAGTTTTCATAAATTCAGTACCTACTGTGCAATTTGTGTAGATTTCATTCAGATGTCACTGTTAGGTACAACCTCTTTTTGTTACTCCTGAAAAAGTTAAAACCTCTTGACTGGACCCTCCAAGTCGTCGGCACAAAAGATTTGCTCCAAGTTTTTGCATACATAATGACTTGCATGAATTTAACGACCTACGGAGAAGACATGCACATATTATGTCAAATTCTTTAGATTTTCGGCATTCTATGCCAAAATCAAAGGTATTCTTGAATATAAGTTTTTTTCTCTTGATAATATAGATAACCCAATTTGTGAAACTGTCATTTCTAATTTGTGTGCCTAAATTTTAAAAATTGTTTTGTGTGATTACGAAAAATGACATAATTGGTTCAATTTGATTGTTGATCGAAAGCTCAAATACAGTATTTTAAAACACTATCGTAATATTGGTTCAATGGTTAATCGGAAACTCAAATACAGTATTTTAAAACATTATCTAATTCGTTCAATGGTTAATCGGAAGATCAAATACCTACAGTATTTTAAAACACTATCAAAGTTTGAAAACAAATAACAGTAATTTCAAAAATAAAATAATTTTGTCCCTGAAAACCTTGTGCAGTGTAAGTATATTTAAAACAATTGCACATCTCAAAGTTTCTTCTAAAAATCATACAGTAATTTAATCTTAAAAAAAAATAACAACACGAAGTAACACCAAAAAAATCCCAAGACAAATCCTAAGATAAACATATCTTAAGTCTTATAAGGCGAAAAACGGGCTCCTCAACGATTTACGGTCCCTGGTATGTGTGACTCAAATCGTTCACGTTCCCATCGCTCTTCTGTGATAGTGTTCATTCATCTATCCGTCAGCAGCGCGGCTCCGATCGACGCGGGCCCGACGATTGACACCCAACCATGTCGCACAGCTTTCAGATCTTTTAGCCCACAGTTTTAGCCTCTCTTTTTGTCCCGCGAACATTTTGTGACTGTTTCGAATAATGTTAGGATTTCAAATCGGTCGCGAGCTTTGTAACCGCAACATCAAAAGTTTCATTTGAAATGATTGTTGAGTGAAGACTGTTACTAAAAATTAGTAGTAAATGTTTGGCGGAATTGTTATTTGAGCTGCACGAAAATAAGCTATTATGTAAACGTCGATAGATACACGGGGTATTTTGGAATTTTTTTCAACTAATTCGTTTTGATAGCAGCCACGTTTCGATAAAAATTTAACTAGGAGCACCTACTAAACTGAAAATTGTAGCTTTAGACGTCCATCGGCTAGAAATTACAATTATTGCTCCTGTCCTTATCCCGATTTGGTTTAAAGTGGCACAGCAAGTCATTTTATTTCGACTTCTCTATCGGCCGTAATTTCGGTCTTTTTCTCGTTTTTTTGCTAAATCCCTCCATCGTTACACAGATCATTTGTTATATCCTGTTGGACATTACAAAAATGTTCCATATTACATTTAGTTCCCTCATCCTTTGGCATTAGGTAGGTACTTATCATCCTCCTGCCTATACGCAAATTTCTTTATATTTATTTGGGGTCCATCCTTTTTTATCCTGCATCTTATAGTAGGCCATCACACACGATCTCCATTATTTCATTTGTCTTTCTCAATTTTATAGGTACGGAAAGCTCCTCGCTTTATTGTTTTAAAAACAACTAAATTAAATGGCGTAGGATATCGAATAAAAAAAAAATGTACCTAAATGATCGCTGGCCAAAACACAAATGAGCATGGACTTATCAAATGGGTCGACAACGTGTTTCGGCCAGCTATAAAATTTATATTTTTTTTAATTCGTAATCCTACTCCACTTGTTCTGTTTTTAAAACAATAAAGCGCGGAACACATAGTCCAAAACATGTCAATCTAGATTGATGACCCGCCAGGGGTGGGCGACATTTTTTGTGGTAATTAACCGACGCCCGGCGGACGTGAAAAAACTTCAATGCTACTTGACTCGAATACTTACAATTCGACTATTTTGTTATTTCAAAGGTTACTAATTACTGTTAGTTTTATTTTTGTTTTTGTATGTCAAACGCAAAACTATTTAATTTGTTGGTATCAATGTTTAACTTATTTTTTTCGTAAAATTCCTAATGATTAATTTTATAATAGGTACGGAATAGTCGAGCATATTTATTTTTACCGAAGTATGATTTTAGGATGCGAGATTTCAAAGAAATAATGTTTCTTGTATTCGGTTTAACCTGATACCTACAACTAAACTTACTGACTCATGAAATAAATAATGCAAGAGTTTCCCAATGGATTCTTGGATTCATGAGCGTTTCTCTAAAAAGCGAACTCCAATAACAAGCCTAATATTGTTTGAGTCGGGATAAAAAAAAAACAAAATCTGTGCGGAACAGTTAACTGAAAACAGAATCATAGACTACTAACGAGGCATCATCACTACCCACCTTTTGAGAAAAACATAAAGATAATAATGAATCAGCAGCAGGTTAGATGAATGGTTTCCCTAATAAATATCGTTTATAAGAATTTAAAGAAGATATAGATTTTCCGGTACCTATTCATTGTGTCGTAAACGTTTATATCTGTGACGAGAAATGGTACATTCTGCTGGAATGAATTTCTAAGGTATCTCATACTACATAATTTAATATGAGGTAGGTACTTCAAAATTAATTATGTTCATACCGGATATTTCAACCAGTATTCTAGCTTCTAACAGGACTACCCTACGCACTACTAACCCTAAGCACTTAATGTTCATAGACAATAAAGCACTCAAAATCATCATCCGATGCAAATTATGACAGCAAGATCTATAAATATTATACCTTGCAAACAAAATAAACTACAGATGATACCGAAATTTCTTTCGCTGTAGAGTTATCTAAACTCGCAGAATCATTCCATAAACGAACAAGACTATATGCAACTGCCATTAATAATTTACCAGTTTATTACCTGGCAACTCGTAACTTACACTCCAAGTCTCCAAAACTCTCATATCGCAAGCACCCAACCCTACCCACCTCAATATTCAAGAGTTCCATAAATCTTGTAGAACAAAGTTTTTTCCTCAAAGGATACGCGCCACTCCAGACCGTCACACGTGGTCCCGATGATAATCGCATTGATTATTATTGCAAAAACTGTAATGTAAACTAAAGATTAAGAGCTTCAGGGAACTATGGAGCAGTAGGTTATGAATTAATTACATCCGGCAGCCTAATTGCGGAACGCCAAATCGTCAAATGATTCTGATCAGTTGGCTTCATTTCTATCACAATTGGCTTCATTTTACGATTTTCGAATTGCGAAACTCTAGTTTATTATGAAACCAATTATGAACGTTAAGGCCCTGCGCAGAAACTAGAGTTTCGCAATTCGAAAATCGTAAAATGAAGCCAATTGTGATAGAAATGAAGCCAACTGATCAGAATCATTTGATGATTTGGCGTTCCGCAATTAGGCTGCGGGTTGAAACAATACGATGGCTTGAATTTGGTAGAGTACAAATAAATAATTAAAGTCTTGACCAGCTTACAAAGTACAAGAAGGATGTTTGTTGTGATAGTCATATTGAAAATATATATTAAATCGAAGACAAAAACAATACTTCACTTAATCATCCATTTAATTTAGAAAACAAACTAACAGAGGAATGTTGCAAGAAGCAATAGCAACATGCAGTTTTGCAAAAATCACAAAGCAGGATGATATGTCCAGCAGTGGACTGCAGCTGTAAGCTGATGATGACGATAAACAAAGCAAGATTCCATCTCAATATGTTATAGTAGCTAATGAAGCTGAAAACCTGAAAGGCAGCAGTTTTTATTTTAAAGTATAAGTACCTAACCAAAGAGTACAAATTGCAAATCCGAACAGGCAGACAGCTTTACGAGCATCTAACTGTAAAAGTTTTACAAGGGCGGAAAAAAGTTAACACATTGCAGACTCTACGCCTACACGTGGCCTTTATCTTATCTATGAATTTTGTTTTACAACCCTTACGTCGATACCTCTCACGCAAGCTTGACGTTTTACCATTATCTTTTGCAATTTGTCCTCCGAAAATAGATTTTTCTCAGCCGAGTGTGTTTGCGAACGATATTTTTTTCTGATTCGTCGATGCTCTTAAAACGTTTATGGGTTGTTCAGGTTTTGTTCGTTATTAGGTAATCTATACAATCTTTGTGTTAATTTGCATTTTTAGCCATTGGTATACCTATTTAACTAGAATAAATGTTACAGTTTACGTTTTGGAATACACATGACTCACGACTGCTGCACTAGGTCAAATATTTTAGAAAAGATGAGCGTTACAATAGTTGATTTAGATGATGATTCCAACTTCAATAGCAATTATTGAATCGGAAATGGAAACAACCATAATGCAAAATCCAGAATAATCATAAATACGAAGGTGTAAAAGCGCTCTCAAACATCTTAATCGGACCACCTACATAACGCAATATCAATCACTAATCCACCGTTGACATGCCCTTTCAAATTCTCACGGCTCACAAACAAACCATCTATTTTGAGTGCTCGGAAAAAAATATGAAACAAAAAAATATACAGGATTACGAGAGCTCATAATGAAAACAAACAATTGGGGCATAAGTCATGATACGACGGACGGTGGCGGCCGCAGCTGGGAGGATATTCTCGAGATGAGGAATAAAGTCGCGAGATGATAGAAATATGAATGGAATTAAAATTCACATATGGTTCGTAACGAAATGCGATCGAAACTTTGAATGAATATTTATTGATAAAATGATTAGCATACCGAATCATATAAAGCTACATTTGGGCAGTAAGCAGAAAACATTTTGTGTAGACTAACGCTATTTACCCTAAATGTATAAACTGTAAAACGATGGGTAGGTACAAAGCATATCGGACATACAAATGGGTAAAGGACTGAAGACCATTGATAGCTGACAAAATTCTGAATGTTAAAAGATCTGAAATAAATGTTTTGATCATCCTCATATTCTTATTTAAAAACGGAGCATGTCTTTTCTTCTTCTAAACTTCTCGTTCAGCCGTTATTTCAATAATAAATCCCTTCACATTTGTAACATTTAAAATAATTCAAATTTTATCTAGATGTAATATTATATTAGATATAATAATTATTATATTAAAAATACATTGTTCGTTGCAGCTTTGAGAATAATTCCCTCGGTCACAGCTAATTTAGATTCAACTCTCACGCACTTCTCATGATTTACCAAGAATTTATTATTATCCTTAACGTTTATCCCAGCTTTAACATATTTTACTTTTATTTTGCCTTGATGATTTACTTTGAAGTCTTCAATAACAACTCCATCAGTCATATTATTAGAGGTTACTAAGTCCAGATTAGAGAGAAAGGCTACTGGAATAATAAATACTAATTTGATTGGACGACATTCCATTACAGGGTTTCCCAATGTTAATTTGCATTTTGTTTTTTCATCTTTCTTATCGAATTTCGTACCCATTGTGACTGGCACATACTTACTTAAATTAGGTGACGTATTTGCTTCCTTGTGTTCGTTATGTTTGAAAACACGACATGTGACATCGTTCAGTATTATTTATGAATCAAGGTGAACTTGGTCAGAAGAATGATATTTCAATCAAATGTAAAGTACTTACCTAGTTTTTGAAAATCACTGTCTGAAAATAAGAACAGTATTTAATTAATTGCTTCCATCACAAAACATTGTTCTGTATCTATAATGTGTTTCATATACAGCAACGAATCGTATAATTACAATCATCCATAAATTATAAACGAAATTACGTTCCTATTCATAATTTCTCATAAAACTATTTGTTTTTACTATCAATAATAAAAACAGTGTGAAGAAATTTATTAATTTCTGTTTGTTTTGTTAGATTTTGTAGGAAACACGATTAAAATCACAAAGGAATATTGTGATAATGTATTGTGGCGCTGAAACCGCGTTCGTCTTCGGTACAGCGCGATATAGCATCGTAAGTAAAATAAACATCGGCTCCGTCGTTTGTTTGTTTTCGTAATATTTTAATTTTGAGCGCGTTTGTTATAAGCGCCTCGTCTTCAATCTTTGAAGTATCACTTATATATTCAATGTTTGTTTGATTTCAATTATAGTAACATTTGACTTTAATTTACGGTTCTATCACGGTGTGTTCAAAATCCATTTTTTATTGATTTCATAGGACAGCTTTATCTTTTCTTCAACTGGTATTTGGGTGTTTTGCTGTGCCCTGGTTTGAGAATGTAGGTTTAAATAGAAGTTATTCATTCATCAGGCATTATCTACCAGCAAAGTTTGCTTTCCTAATGCGGAAGGTCGCATCACCTAATTGTGAAATATGCAACAAAATTGAAGATGTGCAACATTTGATAATGGAATGTGTTAAAAGCAAGAATGAAAGGCAATAATTGATTCTCTAATTTGAATTTAACATTTTGGACGTTGGGTTAATTCAGAACACTTTAGCAAAACCTGGATCGGCGATTGCAAAGAGGTTGTGTGGGCTGGTGAAGATGCTTAGTCAAAGATTTTAGTTTTGTTACACAATATGTAGTTATTTCAATTATAGTTTTTTTTTATCCGAGAAACAAATCACCAAATGTTCCTTTGATTGCATTCAAACAAAAAACAATAACCTAAGTATATTGTTTATTTTTAATAGTAGGTAACCATATCCGGCTGGTATTTTTTGCGAAACTTATTTGAAATGCAGGTAACGTTTCATAAAACTGTAGACACAGTCTGGGTATTTAATCTAGCCTGCTCCAGCTTCTGCGTTTGTTTATAAAACGTGTATTATTCTCATAAGAGTCGCGACTCGCGCGCATGAAGCATTGCTATCGTTAACTCGTGTGTCATTGCGATACATTATGGACAAGGCGCCATCAAATGGCAGAAAGTGGCGCCAGCGCCTGTTAAAAATTTAGCATGAAGCCACTTAATTCTTTTTCTTCTATACCCTTTGTAGTTTTGGTTACTTATTTTCCATCTTTTTTTCTTCTTTTGTTGTTGACTTTCTCTATTATGAAACACAGAAGTAAGCCTGATAGCGAAGCTTTCAAGGATTTTGAGATCAACAATCAACACCAGTACCTATAGTTACAACAGTATTAAAGGCAATAGATCAACTATAAGATATTAATTTTAATCATGTAAACGATGCTATAATTATCTCAAAGATTGACATAGTGCTGTCGTAATAGCCGTATGGTGTGTCGTGTCGTGGTTGCTGACGAATCTCCTTACGAAAGTAATAAAACCAAGAAATGAGTTATTAATACATTGAGCACCTCACTATTTCATGTAATCGACATTTAAATTACCAGAAGGAATTCCACAGTAATTAGGCCTGCTGCATATTATTCCCGTAGATACAAATCACCAATCTTCCTCGTAATCCGAACTATGCAAGCCAGCGTGCCTCATATATCGTCCAAGTCCCGTTCCGTTACCGTGCCGTCGCCATCTCGTCCCGGTATCGTCCCCGTGACGGTATTCCGGATAAATTAGCCCAATTAGTTCCGATGTCGAAACGGCGGCTGCGTATACGCATGTTGTTCCTTTTTCCAAAGATAGGGTTGCTGCGTAACAGTGGTTATTTATCGGTTGACATTTTTCATTGTGAGTGATGTAATTTACTTGAGGTTGGTATTTATGTTGCTATGTGGATGTAGGTGAGTTATAATTAGGGAAATTATTGTTGCCAAAATTACCATAATTTCTTTAAAGGTTAGGAAGATTTAGACGATGCTGGTCTCTCTAAAGATCCCAGAAGTAAAAGGTCTCAATACTCATCAAGTAATATTATAGCTGTCAATGATTCAGACATGAATTAATTGAAACTTTCAATGTCGGAAGTATTAAAAGTTATAATGTTATGAGTAACAATTTTTAAGAGTACAACAATACTAATGAAGAAACATTCCTCTCCAGACTATTTTTCACATAAACTCACAACACCCCTTCCCTCATTATCTTCCCAATCAAAACTACACCCTCATCCTTCTGTCTAAGTCTGAATCTCCCTTAGCACACCATATTGTAAGTTATTGAAACAATCGTGTGTGGTAACCATCATGTCCTGAAGGTTTGATTTACGCATCGGTCAGGTCTTCACTTCCCGCCCGGCGTCATAATTTTATTCTGTGGCATCGCATCAATTACTTCAGGCATTGTTTGACGGCTCTTTCATATATTTTGCGAGTAAAGTATCGTCTTTATTGGTGGAGTGATCGTTTAGCTAATATGCGTATTGGTTTTGCAGGAGGTTGGCGTAAATATTGATGTCACTTAGCCTGGTAGAAGGACGATTTTGGAATTTGAGTGAATGTTCAAAATTTGTTATGCTTTTTGAGATGACCAAGAGAGCCGGACGGGTAATTCCCGAATTTTAAGAACGTTCGCATACTAATCGCAGTGTCAATCTGACAAAAATACCTATTATTAACCTCTTTTCGTACAGGAAGGCATGAACATTGATCACCACGTTTACTCAAGGCGGATTGAAGAATATCTCTCTTTGGATATATGTCCCATTTTTGACAAGGTTTTGATATTGATTGGTTTTTAATTAGGTACGAGAATTCGCCTTCTGTTCTTGTATAATTTTTTGACGATATTTGATATTATAATTTATAAGGTATTATATGTATAAATATAAGATAATTAACATTGATTCCATCAGAGCTTTATTATTTAAGTCATTAAACTAGGTATAATGTTTAATTACACACTTGGTCCTTTAGTTTTACATCTCGATATGAAAATTCTTTACTGTTTTCTTATAGCAATGAATCTACGAATGAAAACATTTTGTATACTTCGCAAAACATTACCCTGTATAAAAAGAGCTTTTATTATTTGGTAGGCACTTTGAGACAATAATCCCTTACCATCCAAACTTATGCTTGAGTGAGTAATTAAATTTCAAAAGACATTACTTTTTCTGTTGGACGCGTACGATTTATTTGTTTGACATTTAGTCGGATTCCACAGGATAAATAAAAATACGAGAATGAATAACTCCGTGATCGGGTTTCTGAACTTCTTTTTTTTCCGTTTGATATTTGGAGAACGTTTTGTAATTTAGCGTAGGATTTGGAAAAGAGAAAAGATATTAATTATGCAATATAGAAGTATCTAATTAAATTCTCTTATTATTTAAGTGTTCGGTGGTGGGGCCCACTCCCTCTCACAAGGAGGAAGCCTGTGGCCCAGCAGCAGGAACGTTATAGCTTATGTATGTATGTAGAATACTTGGAAAATCACAGCAATATGTTGCCATTGCCATTGTTATAGGTATAGAGACTGCAGAGGTATAGGAGGTAGGTTGCAATAAGGCAGACGTGGTCAGGAATCGCTAACTATAGAGAAGTTAGGAAGGGAAAAGGGGAGACCCTTGCGCAGCAGTGGGACACAACGTAAACGCACAAAAAAATCTAATCTGTTAAAAGTAAAATGAATTTAAGGTACATTTCCAAAAATAACACTGTCCACAGTTCATTAGACAAGAACGACGGCAAGACGTTGCTCTGGCAATTTATTTTCAAAAATCAAGTGCGATATTTAGAAAACATAATAAATACTTTGTCACACAGCAAGGCTGCAATATTTAAAAAGCTGCGGCTAATGACGTAGTGTGGGATCAGTTAACAGCTAACGAGGCCTGCGACACAAATCACCATTAGCGTTGGTGATGGACCGTGAGCGACTTACGAGCGAGCCGATATTCTGTAACACCTCGGAAATGTCCGTCTTTTGGACTAAAATAAACGAAGGTTTTTCTAAAACCCTTTGTATAAAATTTTCCTTAATTTATAAAACCAAAGCAGAGTATTGAACACAGGAGCAACAAAGTGAGAAGTGTTCTGAATTTTTGACAGGAACAATATCTGTTTCTCTAGTCGAAGTTAGTTTCTGGTAGGTACCTACTTATTATGAGCCTGTTATGTCCCACTGCAGGGCAAAGGCCTTCCGTCTTTCCATTTTTCCCTGTCTCTTGCTACATCTGGCCAAACCTTTAGATAGTCGTCCAATTCGTCACGCCATCTCTTTCTGGGCCTACCGCGTCGCCCATTCCTGTTATTCGAAATCCAGTCAGTGGCTACTTTTGCCCAATTCTGTTGCGACATGCGGCAGATGTGGCCTGCCCAATTCCACTTTAGTTTGGCGGCTGTGTTGCCCACGTCTGCGATTTGTGTTTTGGAACGAAGTATACTGTTCCGAATGCCCTACTGTACCTACTTGGATTTTCACAAAAACTGCTTTAGGCTTCAAAGTCATTTAGTTTTTTAAATGGTGAGAGCTTTTCAAGTTGACTTAATATATACATTTCAGCAGTTTATTTATACGATGTGGGAGTTTTGAAAGACCTTTTGTAACTTTTAACATTCAAATATTGCAAATTCTCAGTCTGATTAGAAGAATAGTCGAATCTTTAAAACCGACCCCTGAAACAGTTACTGACGGAATCGGCTAGAACCAGGAGCTACTCTTGCAATAGAGATAAATTCATTTAGCTAGCTATAGCTCGAAACAACAGTCATAATGATCTAATTAATAAAGTGTAATGGCTGATAGGATCAGTTAACAGCCAATGAGGCCCGAGACACAAATCACTATTGTCTATTAGCGATGGCGTTGGACCGTATTACTAACTGCCAGAATAGTTACTAGCGAGTCTGGCAACATTGTCTTATGATTATGATGGAGTTAGGTTACTATTTTACAACTATTATAATAATTTTTAAGACTTGTAACATTTTCGAATGTTTCGAAAAGGACCGTATTATTAGCTGCCAGTTATTAGTGAGACTATCAATTTTTTTTCTTTGTTGCTGCCTTCACTTATCTGTTACTTTATGACACTTTGTAATCATTAGTAGGCACAGAGTACACTATAATATGTTAGTAGGTAAGATACTGTGACAAATGGACCGTGTGAAAGTTAAGGGGAATTCTATGCTTGAAGGAGTGGATTTCAAGTATAAAGTACTTATGTTATCAAATTCAAAACGGTTCCCAAAATAAGTTAGAAACTTGATGAATAAAAGAAAATACCAACTGATATGTTTGTAAAAATATGAGATTACCGTGTATAGGTAATCCAGAACTTTGTTCCCATACTCATGCCCAAAGCAAAACAATATTTGGACAATCCATGTTTTGAAAAACTTAATATGATAGGTAGTATAATTTTTCTTAATAAAATCTATTAAACCCACTAATTTAAAAGCTGTACCTATTAGCTACAAAATCTCACCTTTAGCATTGTATAACACACCTCGGTGATGCCAGCAACACCGCAGCCTCGTCGTCTCAGAATAGAAGTTGGCACCTTCTGTCAGCAATCACAACACTTCGGTACTTTGCCACATGAGTACCTGGCATTCTTATGTTTGAGAGTATTAGCGGGAAATGCAGGTAGAAGTGATGATGGATCTGGGATAAATGAAGGTACTTACTAATGATGCGGGTAATTGTGATGATCAAAGTGATAATGAATTTAGGAATGAAGTAGTTTGAGAAGATGGTCTTGCAAATAAACAAAACGAATTCCAACTTACAGACTGTCATCTGTCTTGCGTACCTATAGGACAAGGCTACAATGCGTAACCACATTTGGCAAAGAATGTAAAGCTATTTGTGAATGTGTATAACAAATTGTTGCCCATAAAAGTTCTTGATACCGCAGCTGAGCTTAAATTCATCAAATCATAAGATCCTAAAACATTAGGTGCAGACTGAGCTCAGACAAAGACAGATCTAATAACCAACCGTCATAGCGTTACCGTAATCAAAGATCTAATCGGCAACATTGCAGAATCACGTGCACATTACTGCAGATATAGAAACGAACATGTAAACATTGATAGTATCAAACGGAGGCATATTTGTTCGGCTCCGAGAATAGCGTAGGAATAGCATCGGATTAGTTGGCAGCATCAGTCAATCACCAGTCACAACAGAGGCGACACCTCGCTTACACAATGCTCTTCCTAGAACACATCTGCTACGTGTAGGTACTAACGCCTGGTTTATTCCAGAAACGAATCGTTTATCTGTGGTAATAAGTATTTTTCAATATTGTTTAAAAAAATTAAGTAAGTATTTTGTTTCAAAAAAGAGATTTTTAATGGTCTTTTTATGAATAATTCTGCTACTTGCACTGTCGCCTGTTTTCAAGACGATTCGTTTTTGTTTAATGGGGTAATATTTTTCATTATCATAATGATACTCTGTTTTGTACGGTTGATTTGAATTTCGTTTTACAAGACATGATCTTCTTTGAAGACATCTGATTCCACATTTTGAAATCAGGATCCAATGAGAAAACAATCGTCACTAGATCCATCATGGATCTGGCCTATGGACCTTCTGAGATTGAACGCTGTTTATTCTATTCAATTAATCGTTTTAAATAGAGTTATATTTGTCGTCATCATCAAAGTAATTTGTTTCTTAAAGTTAAATTAAATGGTATTCCTATTATAGGAGACATCGGATTAACGCCTGTTTTACATGAAATTGTGGTTGCTCGTTTCGTCATCGTGATTCTAATTTGTTTCTATTAAGTTTTTTTTGGGGTTGTGGTTGCTCCTAATGATGAAACAATTGTAACGTGTGTTCTAAAAGTAAATTATGAAGCTTATTGGCACACGAGACTAGGGTAATTTGCACGGTCAAATCGGAATATGGTATACCTAATTGAATCAAGCCACAATAATCGCTAATGTATGTATATTACTAAATCACACACCCACACACACCACACAAACATCACACATACACACGTAAGTACCATACCATACCTGAAATTGCCTCTCTAATCTCCACTCTGGAATTCGTACTCCGAGCCCCAAGGTACAGACTAACTGTCTAGTTTGGGGCTCACTAGTGTCGTCCGAACCTAATGTTAACAAGTGAACCTGCTTACTGTGTTTTACCAGGATAATAAATATTTTTCTATTTTCTATTACTAAATCATTCACCTTCGTCGCTTTCCAAGTAGATTCTGTTCTGATGATGGATAAAATACCTACTTTATCGTTAAGTACTACGTATATAAATTTGATTCTGTAAGCACCTAGTCCATAAGATTTGTGAGAAGTAAAACCAGAGATATATTGAACAACAACAATGTTCAATACGTGTGATAGTGATCTGTCAAAGTATTTAAAGAGAATAGGTTTGAATTAAATTAAGATAAATGGTCCTTTAGATTTCATTGATTAGACAAGAAGATATATTGTTCTGTCAGGATAGCAAAAACAGAAAAACGTATAATGCATTGTGTATCGAAACAGTTTTAAATGAACTATTACGTATTACTTTATGATATTTCAGTTTGCCAATTAATCTCACCTATTGATAATTAGAATATTTCACCAACATTATTCACAATTACTGCTGGAAATATAGGCTTCTCTTTACCCAGGATTCACCACATAGTACTGCATTTTGACATATAAGAGTGTAATTTTTTTTTCCAAGTAGACGTACCCTAAAACTCCGATTAAAATAAGTAAGTAATCAATAAAAAAGAAAGAGAAAATAACTTTTATCATGTAGAAGGTAAAACTCAAGATATACCGTATACTATAGATAAAATAAGCACAGTTGTAGGTGCAACGGTTTCTCTTGAATTCCCACCTATTTTAACAGCTATCTCCGTCTTAGTCCATACATTTTAAGAATCCGCCGAAGTGACGTCCGTCGATCGGCTTGTTAATGAGGCTCGCAAGCTATGTTGACACCACTCCGTGATCAAAGTGCTCACTCACTTGCTTGCTAATTCGTTAGTGCTTCCTCTGAGCATTGTCTATTTGTAAGCAAAACGGATTTCAACCCGCCAGCCCAATGATTCACTGAATCGTTTTTCTTTGAGTCTCTTTTAGCATAAACAATGTGGCCAGTTATTTGTTTATTAATCTTTTGATGGGGTTTGTGAATTGTGTTTTGGTTTTTTTGCACAACATCGGATGCTGTAGCTTTAACACCTTCTTCTACTCTTTCTCTGATAACTAAATCTTCTGACAGACTAATATCTGTCCCTAGTTTTGTATTAAAAATCTTCAGATCAGTTTTCTATCTTTATCTATTCCTGAACTTAAATATTTCCCGAAGCCCTTCGTTCCCCCCATTTTCATAAACAAACCACTACGGCGTTTTAGATACAACGTAAACATCAACAGATAGAATGTTATGACAGGTGGACTTGTAACACGCTCCTTAATCATATTTTTCCTCAAGAAGAAACTTATCATACGATGACTTAAAATAGGTGATTGCCCTTCATTTTGGAGTTATTGCTGTGTAAGAAGGTATAGTCTACCGCCACCTTCGTTCATAGTAAAGATTTGACTGACAATACCTATTCCAAAGTAACAAGCGGTTTTTGTTGTTCAAGTGTCCCTACTGACATGCGGTTGACTATACCTAAGCATAATCAGCCTATAATGTTCCTACTGCTGGAACACAGGCCTTCTCTTTGTGAGAGGAAGTGGGCCATAATCCACAACGCGGGCCCTGTCCGGGTTGGTGAACATACCTAAGCAAGCACTATGAAACCAGCTGTCTTAGATTAAGATGACCATTATTTAATGGTATATTCCAAATATGGGAATGTACAAATCAATGGGATATAATACGGAGTGACAAAGTTAGATTACATTAAAGGCAGGTACTTGATCAAATGATCACATAAGTACAAATAAATTGGATCACCCTTGTACTTACAAGGGTGATCCAATTTATTATAGCATGGAAATGATGTTCTAAATAACTCATAATAATATGTATGATATGTTCATCATATCGGTATATGATAATACCGCGTTTGTTAGCGGTATGAGCGGCAATTTGTAGCGGGCTGGGGGCGCGTAAATCAAACGTGTCTCCCGACTGCGCCTGCGCTGCAACACACGTGTTGCCACGGAGTAGGGCTGTCCTCTACTACTGTTTTATTTAAACAATACAAAAATTATTCTATCATCATCATCATCTGCCTAGCCTTTTCCCAACTATGTTGGGGTCGGCTTCCAGTCTAACCAGATGCAGCTGAATACCAGTATTTTACATGAAGCGACTGCCTATCTGACCTCCACAACCATTCATTCATACGAGTCTATTTCATGGAAATTCGAAAGGTTTTATTTTTTTAGACTCAATATTACGCGTTATAGCAACAATATGATTGTGGGTTCGAATTTCAAATGGAGTCAGTAAAAACTGGCTGACCTTTAAATATGTCTCGTATTGTGTAGATAATGTTATTTTTTCATTCAGTTCATTCTTTACCGTTAATTGAAAAGTAAACGGGTATAGGTAGGTAAATATCGCGATTCGTTTTGTCATCTGAACTGCACCCTAGTTGCCCAACACTGATGATTACTTACTAAAACAAACATTAAACGTTCAATAGTAGGTATCCATTGCTATTCAAATGCATGGAAGATACGTCGCCAAGCTACTCAGTACCAGTGGCGTAGCGTGCCTTGGCGGGGCCCCGTATATAAATTTGTTTGGGGGCCCCTAGGAAGGGTAAAGATTTCTCACAAAAGAAAAAAGAATGTTTGCATAAAATGAAAAGAAATATTTATTCATCATAATTATCTATCTATAGATCACTTTTTCCAAAATTTTTACAAACAATTCAAATTAAATATACACTCTCCTTGCCTTTTTTCGGCAAACTGATTTATTAAATCATTTATAGCTGATTTGCTTTTTTTAACTTTTGTCATTTGTGAAATTAAAAGGGGAAGTTTTTATTAATTTTTGCTTAGGTACGCACGTTGGAGGCCCCCGTGGCCCGGGGGCCCCGTATAATTGATACGGCAGATACGGCGATGGCTACGCCCCTGGTACCTACCAAGTAGGTAGATAAGTGCTGTTCAACGCAATTTGTGTAATGAAAGCGAGAGTCTTATGCAACTAAGATAACTACTACCTACTGTTTTTTTCTTCTGAGCAAGATGTATTACAGACACAGACCATTCACCTTTTATGATTACTGATGTTATTTTTTGTGTCAATAATATTGTCCATTGTCTCCTTTATTCGACTAAATACATACAAATTATATTTTTAAATACCTATTAGAATATAAAAAATATTTAAAAATAGTAGCCCACCGGTATCAGGAACAGGGTCCTAGCTACCGACGGTCAGGGCTCCAGAGAGAGGAACCTCCTGACAATGCGAGCCGTGTCCAGAAGTATATTGTCATTTATTATTAGAGTGTTTTATACTTAATTAATGCGTTGGCTCTTGACAAGTCAAGGTTTTCTGTCTTTAAACCCAGTAACACATTAAAGGCTAATTAATTAATTATCATGTTCTATTTTTAAGCTCGCATTAATTATCTTAATTATAATATCAATAGGTAGCTAATATATGTACATAGTAAGTAGTTTGGAAGGAGAAAGTATGAACCGTTTGAAAAATCATTAGTTTATAAAATGAGAATTTTCTTGTAGCAACCCTACAAGGTGTAACCGATGCGACGGCGCGGGCGCACAGTAGATTTATAGCGCTCAATCAATGCGGATTTATTGCTAAGGAAGCGACCAGCACTCGCCTTTTGTTGCACCGTATATATAGAACTAACTTCAATATAATTGGCTCTATAATTTACCTTAATTACCGCCGAACGATTGTTCATTTGTATGTGATGTCATTATTATTGAATACTGGCTGTGACAACCGCTTGTGAAAAAAGTGATAGTTGTTTTAACGAAATGACATTTTTGGTTTGTAATAAAAATGTACTGTTCTAAGCTCAGAATTCTATGATATGAGAAAAATACCAACATCCAAAGTGTCTAGTTTCATACTTAATTTCTTTAGTTACTTACGTAGAAAGTTTCTTCTTCTAAATGTTTACACAAACTCCGTTCCAAAATTGGATTTTCACGGCACTATTTTGTTATAGGTATTAAGGTGACATTCCATTGTTTTTCACTTCGGTACCTATCTACTTTAGTCAGGCAACCAAGGCCTAGCCTCCAAATAAGAAGGCCGGTACCATGAATCTTCTATAAGATATCCCATGGTCAGTGATTATGGGCTGATAACTAAGACCTCGTCATAAGAAGTTTGCGAACGTGACCAACACAATGCGATTTCGATCGAATCAAGATTAAGGCATGCCTTTATTGAATTTGATTGTTGATATTGCATTGATTTGATTTCCGTCGGGCCTATTGGTTTAGTTGACGTCATATTACAAGATTTTTACCATATTATTATTACTATAATCTATATTGTAAATGAAAATGAAATGATAATCATTGGTAAGCGCATCACTTGAGCTGGATCGATTTCGCCATTATTTGTTTGAAATGTTTGTAATTGTCCGAACAACGTTTTTATGGAAAAATATAGTGGCCCAGAAAATTTTCGAATTCGGAAAAAACTGATAATTTTAAAAGTATCTACATATAAATGGGATACATTTTTTGACTTTTAATTTTTTATACACCTACAATATATAAAAATTAAAATTAATACATATGTGTTGTCACAGAACAATGAACTAATATAAAATTAAACGAAATAGGCAATCTCCAAAGTCCAAATAGAGTAGGTACACGATCGTAAAAATGTTTGATATTTTTAAAATAGTGTTTTGTCAATACCACTTGGAAAGACATGAGTGTACGGTACATGGTTTTGAAATATGTATTTTTGACGTAATAAGCTAGTTAGTAGGCTCGCGTATTTGCACTTTGATCGCGACCGCGACCTACATTTGGGAGTGCATGACATACAGAGGAGCCTACCTGGATGATGCATTTTTGTACATAATTTAATTAGTGTTCGAATAGACGTGGTTTGAGTCGGACAACTGCATTTTCATTTAGATTCATACCCGTTGAGCATTCATTGACATTTCTTGTATTTTCTTGACATTTTTCTGCATACTTACATTTTGCATTTGCATTGACAAACTTGAGTGTTAGGTTAACGCACCCTACAATGAGATTTACATGATTAACTCAATTGTGTCACGCATCTAATATGGCTATAAATATTTATGTTTAAGTGGAAGACTGTATTGAAAAGGTATTTTAAACTCAATTAGTGATTTTGAGTTTTATATTTTCTTTTTCTATCTATACTCATATCAAAGCTGAAGAGTTTGTTTATTTGAATAAGCTAGTCGCTGAAAGTACCAGTCGGATTAAAAAACATATTTTTGCATTTGATAGCCCAATTCTTGAGTAAAATTTATCCGAACAAAAAGAAAAAAGTCAGAAAGTAGCTCTAACCGAAAACGAAGTAAAAGTGCGGGAAGATTGTAGGGGGAAACAAGAAATTTTAAGCGAACGAAGTCGCGGACACAAGCTAGTAATGGCAATAACTGGTGGGCCCAAAATTGTGCACCGTATTTACGTTGTCACATCACTAGTATGTACGTTTGAAGATAAATATATGTCTCAATCCTCCGGTATTGGGGGATTAATGCCATGGTCAAAAAGTAAGTAAACATAGCGTTCCACAATATACCTCTCTCTTCACTTTGACTCTCATTTTCACTAAGAGAATATTAAATTAACCACTGGTTCGCACAGCATACCACGGCACGAATTTACAGGACAGGTTCAATGAAGACACAAAACTCCTAAAATAAAACTATAATATATTTATTTATCATCGAGCATCACACAAGTGTTCCCAACTCTTCGCTGATTGCCAGGACACGTATCTCCTGCGAGTGCATTTCCTGGTCCTGTGGGCGAATCAGTTTGACTTGGGTCGGTCATCCCATCGTTCATCGCACCAGTTCCTTGATTATTGTTAGGTACGACACCTCGACTGGGCATAGTCACTTCATTCATTACACCAGTGTCTCCATCACCAACGTCCTCATAACACACACAGTCCTCACCAAAACATTGTGCCTCAACATCATAAGGGATGTAAGGAAAACTCGACTCAACTCTTGGGATTGCAGGAACCCCCACAGCACAGTACACTGACGTGAACAACACGAACAACACTACCACATTCATCCCGAACCACAGAGCAACAATGAATGATGACTATATTTCTATTAACCATACTTATGTACGAAGTTTCCAACTTCGTCATTTACATAAAGGCCTTGTACGAGGTTAAGGCGATGAAGGTTCTGTACCTATAAAAGAGTTAAACGTTGAGTAACTTTGTTAGACCACGATCGTCGAGGTTGTCATCGAAAACTTGTTAGTGACATAATCTTGTCTTATTAAAAAAGCATTACGCATCTTCTTCAAAAGAAACAATTTGTTTGTATTAAAAATTTATTTTGTGTTGGCCTGAAATTTTGTTGCTTGATTTATTAGGACTTATTTATTTTGATCGAGCATAATATTGATTGATTGAGTTTTATTTAAATAAAAAATAAGTTTATATTATTAAGAATTTCCATGATTTATTTTAAGGCGATACCAAAATAAATTGGGGGTTTTTTCGTAACCATTTATCTCACTATTACAACATGTATGGATTTAATTTTTGGCTACAATTATGTTTATTGACGATTTGATTTATACTCTGACTGAAGGAAAACGCAATTGGGGTCCTCGATAGAAGCTAATTCCGAAAAGACCTCTATTTTTTATATTTTTTTCTGTAAATCTAAAATCCTAATTAATTTCATTGCAAAATTGCATTCAAAATGTGCGTAACAGGTAATTGAAAACTCGGGCCAAAAATATTTTTTTGATACATAGCTTAATTTATTTTTAAGCAATTTATATTTGGTTTGGTGCTTACGTTGTTTTATTTTGGTTCCACCGCATTATTGCGCTCTCTTTTTTTCGCAAGTGGAAGTAAATTGACTCTTTCACTTTCTTATGTCCGCTCAGATCGCCTGCGGCCTTTGTCAGTAACGTTTTACGTAGGTATCACCTTAAGACCAATGTAGAGATACCTTAGGTTTTTTGAAGTTTTGAAGGAACCCCAAACATGTGGCTGAACTTCATACAAGGTTTAATTCGTCGAAATGTTTGATTATTCTCCAAATTAAGATGACTATCTGTAACTAGAACAATTTATTGACAGGAAGTATATATGTACCTACTTATGTCTGTTCGTCTGTTACACAGATCATTCTATGATCTGTGGTCTGTTACCTGTTTTTTTTCGGGAAAACCCATTTTTTAAAGATGATTCCAAAATCGTTTTCATTGTGAGATTTTGAAGCTTTTCACCAATTTTATTAGTTTTTCATCGTTAATGATTTTAAATATTACATTAAAATGGTTAACTCGAACCATTACATGTTTTAATTAATGATACCCATATACATAATTATATAGTTGTGTAAAAACGGAACAACAAGTATTTACCCCAACAGTCCGTCTAAAAACCAACTTCTTTTAAACGGTCCCTAACTCCTTACAATTCATTAGCGCGACGAATTCGGACATATCCGGCGGGTATTGTATTATCATTACTTGAAAGTTGTAGACCTTGGCGGCAGCTGTCGTTGTCGTTTGAATTAGGTACACAAGTACTTCGTACTTGCAATGAAACATTGTGTGTCATTTTATATAGCGCTGAGTTCTTACAATTTTATTATATTAATGAGACACGAGCGGCACCTCCTCGATGAGAATATCGTTCTAATCAAATCAATTTATTATTTGATGATTCTCATAGATATAATGAGCCCGGTTGGTGGCAAAAGGCTCGCCCTCTATTACGGCAATATTGGGTGTAGGTACTATAGGTAAACCCCTGCCTACCCCTTCGGGATTACAGTCGTGATAGCTATGTTATGTGATATAATAAGACACATCGTAAGGAATTTCTAAGTGCAGACAGCTTTTTCGATTATGTAATCTTTTGTCGCATCATTACGTAGGTAATAGGTACCTACTTACCTACTTACTAATTTAAATTAAATGGCTACAGTTTGAATGGCTACAATTTCTATAACTTTTTGTTAGTTTATGTATCTAATAATAGCTAACACAAATTACAGTAGAAAAAAAAATCTTTTTAACCGACTTTAAAAAAGGAGGTTCTGTATTCGACCCGTATGTATGTATGTATGTTTGTATGTCCGCGATTATCTCAAAAACTACTGAACCGATTTTGATAATTCTTTCATTAGTGTGATCTACATACTTTCAGGAAGGTTTTAGTATATAATACATTAGGTATATATTCTTATGTACGAAATTATATGCATAAATGTACTGCATCTCCGGCATTTCTATGGGAATTTTGATGATTCTTCGAGTCGTGTGTTCAATTCTTCAATGCACTAGTGTTAATTGAATTTGTGTGGGGTAGGTACAACTAAAAAGTGAAAAATAAAAACTTTTTTACAAAAAAAACCACCGACTTCAAAAAAAAACACTACAAAGTGAAAAATAACTTTAATTTCGGAAGTCGGTGTCAAAAAACGAAAAACCCGGAACCAACGACACCGACTTCCGAAATTAAAGTTATTTTTCACTTTGTAGTGTTTTTTTTGAAGTCGGTTGTTTTTTTTGTAAAAAAGTTTTTTATTATTTCCCAGAAGAAACACTCTGATTTTTCAATCGACAAATAATTTTAATTCGTGGAATAAAATTCAATTTTTGACAGTTCTTCCATGCAATATCTGTCAGACGTTAATTTTATTCTACGAATAAAAACTCAAACTCAAAGCATTTATTTCAATTAAACCAATTACAGGCACTTTTGAATTGTCAAGGGGTCGGTCAGTCAGAAAGATGAAGCTAGTTGCCTATTCCAAAGCGTAGGTACCTATGGAGAAGAACGGGCCAGAAACTCCATGGACACTCTTTTAAATCAAAATACCTGTAATGTACCTGTCGATTGAAAAATTTGCCATAAGTAGTACTTACTATTAGTTATTCTGTGCCCTAAGACACATAAAGCCCGGTTTCCAACGCGAGCGGAGCGGACCCATTAATGACTTCTTTTACCTCTCAAGAGAAAACTGCTTACATGTGTTTCCACCAACAAAGAGTCTAGCGGAAATGACCCAGCGGGCAAAAAGAGTAAAAACGAGCTCGCTCATTTCTAGAGAGAATCAGACGACTAAACTCTTTCTTGGTGGAAACGCAAACCTATTTCATAAAAACGAAGTCCGCTCCGCTTAGCTATTTCCGGCTCATTACTCTTTCGCGGTGGAAACCTGGCTTTAGTGTAGCGATACCTACACGTGAAAATAATTGCGCGACAGATTACGGAAATTCCGCGTGGTTGCCTGTGTTTTCTGTGAACATAACGTAACGTTATTTCGGCCCGATGTGTCATAAATTCATAATACTCATGAGTAATTTAAAAACACTGCAAGTGTAAACACCGAACATTCTGTCGCGTACTTAATTTCAATAGATTTGTTGCAATACTTAATAACTGCTGCTGCTATATATGATACTACTAAACAATGACTATAAAAATTCTCTTTGCTGCTAAATGACTGGGTTGTGCACAAATAAATATAAAAAAAAAAACAGAAGAAAGACTATCTTTCTAATATCTATGGCTGTGGAGGTTACATAAGCATCCGCTCTAAGTTAAAATAGTACTGACTAGCTTCCGCCCGCGACTTCGACCGCGAGAAATTTCACCCTCCCCCCATTCACCCCCTTAGGGGTGGAATTTCTAAAAACCCTTTCTTATTGGATATCTACTCTTCACAAAAAACACACCCTGCAAATTTCATATCTCTAGGACCAGCGGTTTAGGCTGTGCGTTGATATATCAGTCAGTCCGTCAGGACTTTCAATTTTATGTGTATAGATTTTCAGCTATATCGAGTTTGACCGGGAGCTGACTCCAACATAGTCGAGAAAAGGCTAGGCAGATGATGATGATGATGATGAAAAATATAACATCTATACTTACTTAAAAAAATATTCCAAGACATTATGCATACTCATTAGTTTCTATCTGCTATAAGTAGTTATTATCAAAGCACACACACGCACAGTCTTGGCAAGTGCATCGAATATTACTGCAACTGGAGTGGAACAAACGTTCCACCTTGCGCTGGCTGTGCATGCCATCAATATTTATTGTCCAACAAACCATCGGCCCACATTTAATCGATTCAGTTTATTTATACCAACTGAATGAATGGGTCTACGGTATTTGCCATTCAGATATGTGATTTACGGTTGGTCATCCATATTGTCATTTTATTGCGCTGAAATGAGGCAGAGAGCTGAAAGATTTTGGTTTTTGCATCGCACTCACGGCTTAGGTAAGCGACATAGAGAAGCCTAAAATTATTAGATACATTTTGGTAGTATCAGTAATAGAAGCTATGAGCTATTTGTACTATGTATCTATTCACTGTTATTTTCCTAGCAATTCATTCTTGAACAACTTTTATGATGTCGGATGAAAATTATTAAGATTTCAAATGAAATTGTTTGAATGTGAACACTGCTATGATTGATCGCCATCATATTACTGTAAAATGTAATATACATGTCAACCTAGTGATGACTTTGTTTCACATAAATAACTAAACACTACCCACAGGGCTGCAATAACAACTTAATATTATTACCATGACAGTATTGAGACCCATTGTCAAAATTTTAACAACATACTTAACTGAAGAAATATGAGCAAAAAATTCTTAATGCAACATATCTTGTGGATTTATTCACAAACGCCACATTAGCGCCCGTGGCACCACACAAATAACTCATAAAGTGACAATTATGCGTTTTTCAACGCGTATGCGAAAAAATTTATCGTTTCCGATTACATGCACCGGGACATCGCTTGGGTATTATGATTCCAATAAAAATGTCTCACGTTATTATTACATTTTTGCCTGATTGTTGAATACGGGAAAAGTTAAAGATTGATTTCAGTTTTTCTTAGTAGGTTTCTAGGAAACACGATAAAATATTAAATAAATAAAGTTAACCGTTCGAAAGTATCATCATCAATGTTCCCACTGCTGGGACACAGGCCTCCTAACTGTGAGAGGGAGTGGGCCGTAGTCCACCACGCGGGCCCAGTGCGGGTTGGTAGATGTCACATGTCTTTGAATTTTTGGTTCTAGGACATGCCGGTTTCCTCACGATGTTTTCCTTCACCGTTTTGAGAGCAGTGGTGATGAAATAATTTATATACACAAAGTAAAGCGCCTGTCTGGGTTCGAACCTACGACCTACAACTCGTAAGTCGCGGCCGATACCACTGGGGCCACCACTGCTCCTACTGTTCGAAAGTATGAATCGGTTTAAAAATACTGCGTAAGTGAAACAAAAATAAAATTCGATTGCCCACGAAAATAAAACTAAGATCATTGTCGTTTCTACGCAAGTATAGTTTTCATCACCCGTCTTATTTATAACACTCGTCTTGACATCGCGCGATGAAATTATTGCCGCCATTTTGGACGCGTTTTGAGTTTTCCCGCCATTATAGCAATTAGTTGAGTGAGATGTCCGCGCACGGGTGGACGCTTTACGGTTTTTATGGGACTGTTTGTTTTTTTTTCCTATATAGTGTTTGCTTTTATGTGTCCAAATGTGGTTGTGACTGAAGTGTGTGTGTGTAGTCTGTAATGTTAGTTTTCAGTGTACGTAGCGCGATGAACAAGGTTCGATACTTTGTATTGTCTTTCCTTTAATTGTATTGTGTAATACTGTAAGTCATATACTAATAAACGTTGTATAGCGTCTGTATAGTTACACAGCGCTTTGTCTTCTTCTTTCGAAATTCAAATTACTGACGACTGAAAGAGAGAAATCGGTGTGTAACTATTCATCTGTTATAATTATAATATCTAATTAAACGGTGTCATGACGGGTAACGTAATTATTTCGATTAATTTTCCGTAGTAACGTGGAGTGAGATGACTTGCCACTGATAATTACATACTAAGTAATATAACATTTGTTTTGAATTAAATAATAGATACTAATTTACGGAATCGTTTCACGTTTTTACATTTATCTCATGAAGTCATGACATAGGTAAGTAGGTGCCTATGCTATTTTCTAAGCTGACCTTTAATTCATTTCTTCTATTCTAAATATAAATCAATGTTTGTCTCGTAGGTATTTAAGCTATCGTCTTATAACAGACTCGCGGAGGTTGCATGCTTTATCTATGTTAGGTTACAACCTCTACAAATTGAAACTACCTGCGACGAAATAGAAATATAATCACAGAACATTCTGATGCTCTAACCTTCCATGACCCAACCGTTGATGCGAGGTTTGGCGAGTAAGAGGCCGTGAGTTTGATCCTCATTCGTTGCACTATTGACGTGACCTCGCCAATGTTAACACTTTCACATTAGGTATATGCCTCTAACCATCATAACAATAATACTTATATTGTGTCTCGTGTACCGCGTTGGAACCCGATAACTATGATTTCTATCTTTGTTAACATTGAAGAGGTCAACAGGACCAGGGTCAGTAGTAATGTCCAATCTACATAGCTATCATGAAAAGCAACTAGTTACATAAAGAAAATGCGGCTTTCCGATAAGCTTTTTCGGAAGCTACAGGCTAATCATCTCTAATATTCATTATAATATTTATCACTTAATATTCAATTTATTTATTCAGTAACCATTCACATCCATACTATACAGGGTGAATTTTTCAAGTGGGCGTGGATGGCCAAATCCGAAACTATGAGGAATAGCGAAAAGTACTCAAAGGAGTCACGGGCTCGATTTTGATGAAAACTAAAACCACAGAATACTTAATAGTACTACGTACTAAAACTGCATCATTAGATTTTTGAAAAATTAATATTGCTAGCCAAGAATCGAAACCGATGATTTTGAAAAAAAAAAAACAAACTGTATTATTACACCATTCGATAGTGTCGCTAATAAGGATCGAATTCTCGGAAGTAATGACATACGGCATTTTTTGTATGTCCTTACATAGGATAGTTTTTTCCTGATATTCCCACGGGATCGATACTTATGCGGGTAAAACCGCAGGGCGCAGCTAAATCCGACCTGTTTTAACCGACTTGCCAGAAAGGAGGAGGTTAAAGATTTGGCGGGATTTCTTTTTTGTTTTTGTCCCGATTTTTTCGCGATTAATGGGCAGAGTTAGGTGGCTGTTTTTTAATTTGAAAGCTCGCGCGCTTATTTAATTTAACCCTGTATACATGTGCTGGGGTAGTTTTTGAGTTATAGGTACAAACGCCAGCACATCAACCTACCCGAAACTGGCAAATTTTCCCAATCAACTTTGAAGCTTATGCTTTAGTGATAAAGTTGAAAATCTTTTAATGAAATTTGACAGATTGTAGTAGGTTGATGTGCTGGCGTCTGTACAATAACACGTGATTAATACATTTGGTGTAAGTTGATGATGTTATAAAACTTTTTTTTCTAATCTGAATTCTACAACGGAGAACACATTTCCTACTACATTCGATATACATATAACTATAAGTAAGTAACTAAAATTATTTATGACTGAAACAGAAAAAAAACTTATTTGTTTTGAGCAAAATGGTTTGTATCGATGAAAAGCATATTTTATTGTTATCGTTTGTTGAAATATGCACGTTGGTGGTAGGTTAGTTACGGTACGTTACTCATATCTAGCGATGACTGTACGTTTCGAAAGGGAAATTATATGTGCGGCAACAAAAGTTTTCTTTAGCACCTGCAACCTAGCGTCTTTTTTTATATGTGGGCGACGAGTTAATAGAACAGCTTCAATTATATTAATTCATCATCTTTACTATTCCAACAGAATATCAAAAAACCAGCGTCAATTTACGAGCGTAAATTAATATGACTCCGAGCTACCGATAAATATATTTACTTCTGATTTGATAACTCAGCGACTAATGTTGTAAGTGAGCTACTTTATATATTTTAGAGATTCAACATCTGTCTGCTAATAAAATCAAATTCCAGCCTCAAAATTAGCAATCAAAGTTTTTCATTCAACAACTAAATTAATAAATCATATTCCTTTTTCGTGAAAGTTTGCAACACAAGCGCGGGAGTGTACCTGACGCTCGTTGGGAATCAGAGGGGCGCGACCGATAGACGACGTAGGATGCAAGAGCGAGCGAAGGGCACTCCGAGGTTCGGTTTGGTTAGGTTACTTTCCCCCCCGGTGGGTTCCCGCATTGTCGAGGCGGGGGGGCTCAGTAGCCGTGGCTTGGACACCCACGGTGAAGCGAAGTGGAACCCGAGGAGGGGCCGCTCGTCAGGGCTTTTGCCGGTAAGCCGACGACGTAGCGGCCAACAAGTAGGTTGCGGTGCCGCTTGAGCGACATCGCAGCTGAGGCGGGCCGCGATGTCGTATCGGAGGCATCGCGGCTGAGGGTTGGAGGCCGCGGTGGGAGAGAAGTGTCGGTATTGCGGTGCGCCGCTCTCCCTACCTTCCGCGGCCTTGACGGGGTCGCCACCGTCCGATGGCGGACGCGGTGCGGCCGCAGAGGAAGAGGAGTGTTGGTATGACGTTGGCCGCTCTCCCTATCCTCTGCGGCCGAAAATTGGCAGGCGGCGGGGCCAATGACCTGACCCGTCGCAGGGGGACCAAGGGTGCCCAGACACGGGGTCGTCTGGCGCCCATGTGCTGGTTTGGTCCCTAGGGTGGTCACGGCGTGCTATGTGTTCTGGTGCGCCGGTGATGGGGAATACTCCCCAGAGGAGGGTCCGGTGACGGACAGCCGCGGCGGGTTCACGGATGAGTGCTAACGCGTGCCCGTGTTCCCGCCGTAAGCGGCAGAGGAGGACACCGTGGAGTTTTAGTGGGTTGGAGTCCCACATAACTGCACTATCTCCCCGTGGTAGTGCAGAATGCATGAGCATTTCTCCACGTTAAAAAAAAAAATAAAAAAAAAAATGGTTAGGTTACTTTAAACCCTTTACACAGAAATAGGGGCCCCGCGAAGCGGGGCTCCGTCGGCATAGGATGCAAGAGCGAGCGATGGGCACCCCGAGGTTCGGTTTGGTTAGGTTACTTTAAACCCTTTACACAGAAATAGGGGCCCCGCGAAGAATGTTCATTTGGGTAGGTATAATAGTCAATTACTTATGGTAACATTATAAATAGATAGGCGAATACATGAAATTATAGCTTTCATTGACCATTATTTGATGACAATAATAAGGAAATTTTATGTTCAAATATAGTAGATTCACTCATCAATTACTTATGCTAAAGTATAAAAATAAAGGTGACTCTATGAAATTAGAGTACGTTGATATTATTTTATAGATGAAGTTGATACACTTATTAGAAGCTGGCAATGAGTAGACATATCACAAATTTAGTTGCTTAAGAATTATCACCATGTTGCGTCATATTAACAGTAGCTTGTTTTACAATATATGGTCGCTTATAAACCATTTATTAGACGCTAAAAGTTCGTCGCTGACCTATTAATTCATTAGACAACTAAATATATTTGCAGACGAGAATGACATTTTAAAGAAGCTGCCTTAATTAGCACCCGTTTCGAAATAGTCTCCCCACAGTACCATTAATATTTTATGGGTAAGGAAAATTGAGGAAATCGATAGTCATGGTAGTGACGGACTTTTTTTCGCCCGAGGAAAAAAGGGGTTAAAGATGGTGGGCTAAAGATGGGTTTGTAATAAAATACTTGATAAACTACAATAAAAAGCTAAGTACTAATAAATAGTAATAATGAATCTAAAATCTATCCTTATCATAAGAGTCCAGCAAAATCATACGATATACCTAATTGTGTAGTTAGGCTCTTGTACACGCGTCAAACATAAGTATGTTTTAAATATTTCTTAAAGTAGATTTGGTCAGTGTTTCCTATAAGGACCATTCAGATTAATGTCTGAGTTAGTCTTTTGAGGAAAGAGCCATACAGATTTGAGTCGACCTGTCCAGTCAATACATAGATAAAGTAGTGTAGGTATCTAGGAATAAAAGTTATTTCATGTATCAGCATGTTCTTCTAACGGTGTAGGCACTAAACAGTTTTCAAGTTTATAGCTCTTAGACTAAAATAACTGAAAGTATTTGTCTTTGCCCAATAGTGGTATGATCTGCCTGATGGTCTAGTGGTTAGTGACCCTGACTGCTATGCCGGAGGTCGTGGGTTCGATTCCCACCCAGGACAAATGTTTGTGTGATGAGCACGATCATTTGTTCTGTGTTTTTGTGTAATTTATCATGTATGTATTTAGAAGTATATAAGTATGTTTGTCAGTTGTCTAGTACCCATAACACAAGCTCTGCTTAGCTTGGGACTAGATGGCGTTGTGTGATAGTTGTGGAATATTATTATTATTTATTATCTAGGTTGACAACAACAATAACCTGAATAGGAGGATCTGACCAAGATTATGTCTGGACTTTAAAAAGACTGTGACTTTGTTTCGGCCTTTCTTCTCAGAGTAGTCGCTAGTCAGATAGGGAACGCCGCCTTATCTAGTTTTTCAGATATGATTAACGTGTAAAAGGGTTTGTACAAACTTACTTACCTACAGAAATAAAGTCATTTATCATTAAGAATCGGATATCTATGAGATAGTTGCTGGTGGAAAAGATTAAGCAGTAACTATTCATTATTAGGTGCATTTATGTCTGTTTCTATGCACTTTAATTAAAAGCATGAAGGCAACATTTTCGCGAACACGACACCTGGCAAAACGTGACGCCTTGACTCTGTAGAAACGCAGTTGCATATCGTTGTATGGATAGATATAATAGTTGTATGTGCGTCGGCGAATTCTACACGGTTTAGTCGCATTTCTACAATACGCTGACGGTTACCGTCGCGATTCCTCGTCCGCCGCCAACCGGGATACTTTGTTCCGTAGGTTTTCTGTTGATTACGGTGCAGTGGTGTTATGGATAAAGCGTTAACCTTTTAACCACCCGACTTCATAACAGATATCGTACCCCAGCGCCCGAAAAAAAAACGAAAAATAAATACCTGATAGAATACAGCGTAATTAAATAAAAAGCAGATTAAATGGGCTGTGGTATTTGGTCGTATATATACGACTCTGGCAAAATGGACGCGAAAATATTTGTCGGATTAATCCGACGTAAGCGGTTAAAGGAAGTTGCTGCAAACACAATCTATTAAAAAAAGGGGATATCTGATACCCAGTGCGAGTACGGTGCTCTCCATCAAACCATGCCCAATTTGTATTGTGGAGTGTCAAAGTTACCCCATACACCTGCACTTTTGAGGACCTAAATACATCACTGACGCCGCGACTAACCTACAGCACCCTAATTGCGTCATACACTATCAATCACAATCTGAACCATTTTGAAGGATAGTGCTAATCCATTGCTTCATATGTTCGAAAAATTTGTCTGCCCAACAACGTAAATAACGCAATGAATGTCGTTGAACTGTCAAACTGAAAGCCAATGCTACTGATAATGTGTTACGCAATTACGCTGCGCTGGACTCAACTGTCAACTCGAAAAGAAGAAGGAAACTATAACTCAAGGTTCTTTGTTATCAGGTATCGTATCATCAAGCGGATGTCCTCGTGGCGGGTTCTCACTTTCACAGTCCCTGGTGGAGCGGCTCGGTCGCGACCATGAGCAGCTTCCCGTGCTACCGCCGCTTCACCATACTATCAGAGATGTGAGTATCGCTTACTTTTTGTTTAGCGTTTTGACGCAGGATTATTTAAAAGTTGTACATTCGATAGCTTCAGCTAATAGTCAAGCATTTATAAATGCTTGACTAAATAAATGCTTTTTTGTATATGTAAATGGTACACCACAGACTACCTATTGCCTCTCCTTTCTCCTTTGATCCACTCAAAGTTCATCTTTAACCTTTTAAGCGCGTGGCTAAATATCAATTGCCGTGCCACTAGCGCGCGGCTAAAAATCGATAAAATACGATAAAATAATACCTACAATAAATAAGGAAGAGCAATCGTTGTATCGATTAAAAGAATGTCAAAAAGTTTTAATCTCTATTTAGTAA
Source organism: Amphipoea oculea (assembly GCA_945859645.1). Taxonomy (NCBI): domain Eukaryota; kingdom Metazoa; phylum Arthropoda; class Insecta; order Lepidoptera; family Noctuidae; genus Amphipoea; species Amphipoea oculea. Next base: position 5,350,192 of record OX243884.1, read on the forward strand.
TGGTTCGCAGTTAATAGGACGAAATAGAATAGAACGAAAAAATCATGCATGCTCTCTGACGCAGAAATACGACACGAGCGGTAGGGAAATATGTGTCGCATAAATGCGACACAAGCGGTCAAAAGGTTAAAAGATCGCTTTTATCTATAAGACCGCCCTTGTGTAACCCTATGTAAATTTTGTATCGGTAATTCATATGGTGTACATAATAATAATATTTTGTTATATTCTATAGTCTGGTTGAACATTTCTAAGAATGGACTCATTTATTTATTTAGATAATTAAGGTTCACCAACAGTTGTTACAGATATTATACTACTTAATAGGAAATAAATAATGACTGTCACTGCAAGCTATGAGCACTTTGATTGGATCAAAAACGAAGACCGTCGGAAGTCGGAACTGTGTTGTAATGTTGTAAGACCAACCCTACCAACCTAAAAACAAAACCTATAACCAACTCCAACCGACCATACGGTGTAGGTCACATCGTATTGCGATTGTCTGGGTGTTTTGAGGCCCACTTGTACCCTAAAGAGGTGTACTATAGATGCACATCTGCCCAACCCTTCGCGGAAACAAGGCGTGATGTTGTTATGTTATGTTGTACTATACGTGATGTTATGTTTGTTGTTCTATCAGCGGTCGGCAACCTTTTAGCAGGCACGGGCCACCAGTGGCAAAATGAAATAAAGGTGGGCCGCACTTGTTCATAATTTTGTGTACCTATATCGATTATGTTAAAAATGCAAAAAAAACAACAACTACAAATATGTACTTTTACATAATTTTATTTATAATGAGGAAAAATGACAAAGAAAATGAGAAAAAAAAAACAAATTAAATGAGATCTAGTAATTATGCATGCGAGTCAAATTAAAATTTAATGTGATTTTTGAGGCTGTATTTGACTCGCTATTTGTGAAATGTTTGTTTTTATTACAAAGCAGTTGCGGGCCGCAAAGAGGAGGCACGCGGGCCGCGGCTTGCCGACCGCTAGTATACATCACTAAATGCGTCAATTTTCATACGAGTTTTGCTATGAAAGGAACTCTTTTGCATTTCATGCTTCTATAGACCCAGTTTGTCTATCAGCGAATTTAAGACTTATATTAAGCAGATTGTGTTTAACTGGATTATTCTTCTGCCAGAATTCAGTCTGCGCGCGCAGCACATATTCCCCACTGCAGGCGCTCAGTGAAAGCACATGTCGCGACCCGGGCGTGTCCGCGCCGCCGCCGCCGCAGCCGCAGCCTCCTCGAGTACAGGTACCTAACATAATTTACCCTAGTACTAGTAGCCCTTAAGAAAATGACCTGAAATGTGTAAGTATAGTCCGTTACAAAAGTACCTATATGACGTAAATATAACAAAAGGATCAGAAAACGTAGAATACATGTCACGCATGTACAATCACGTCTAAAAGTATGTATACACTTGGCTTTATTCAAAGGCGATTTTCTCCTTTATTTTTGAATGAAATTTTATGTTATTACGAAAATAGTATTTTCGAACCCATAGGTTTATGTTAAGTGTCGTATTTCAACGTTGCATTCGTTATTTCACGAAAAAATCGCAATTGAAAATTGCCAAGTGTATACATACTTTTAGACGTGACTGTAGATGGATCAGACCGGAATAAATCGCTAATGAGTTTTATTGCCACTTTCAAATTGAGTGCTTTGATTTGAATATTTAAAATTCTAATTTTAAATAGCCTCAAATTTGTTTTTCGTTTTATAATTGGCGTTAATTTTATGACCTCAATTTTCGTCGATGGTTTTTCCGTGTATTCCCGGTCGTCCCACCGACTATGTAATTATGTTATTCAAGCAATATTTTTTGAAAGGTGGTGAGATACTTTAAATATAGTTGAAACCATCTAGATACAGATGCATCTTACTAATTCCCTTTAGTGAGTGAAACTATCGTAATTTTAAGAACGTTCACAGTCTTATCTCAGTCTCAATCAGTCAAAAATAGCTCTAATTTCCCTACATTTTTGACAAGTTTTTGACATTGATTGTCGCTGAGATGAGATTGGGACTAGATTTTGAACGTTTTTAATTACGGGAATTGGCCTTCTGAATAGGGTTTGCTTACACTTTCATCAGATACTTTTGGAAGACATTAGGAACTGAAATACTCATTTATTTACAATCTAAAGGTTACCAAATTGCTTATTCCCAAGATGTCGAAGAGCCCTACTCTAACAAAGTTCTCATATAAACCTACTTTCGTATCCAGGCGTCGAACCAAACCGTGACACTCCACCCGGCGATAGCGCGCTGCTCGGCCACGTTAGAGCTGTCAGCACTATGGCGCAGCTTCCACGAGCTCGGCACGGAGATGATCGTCACCAAGGCGGGGCGCCGTATGTTCCCAGCGTTGCAAGCTCGGCTGTCGGGACTGCTGCCTAACGCGGACTATCTGCTGGTGGTCGACTTCGTGCCTCTCGACGATAAGAGATATCGATATGCTTTCCACAGGTACCTATTGTGTTTATTAAAAAAAAGCATAGTCTACATCTTAGGTACGTCTGATTTACACGGTGAAATTAAATTGCCTTTGGCATACGATGAGTTGAAGGAACAATAAAAGTTGCACCGTCTAAAAGCTGTTTAAAGACCCCGTCACGAAAAGCTATACATTTTGTAAATAAAAAACTTCTACTAAATTACGAAGCGACAATTAGGCAATAATGCAAGTCTTTCGTTGCTTCACTTTTATTGTATGGCACAGGCAAGAAATTTGTTTGTTGTGTAATGAGGACTGGGGGTTTACGATGATGAAGATGTATGATGTATTGGAGGATGTCCGGAATTTGGGATCCCTTGAAGCCGTTATGTGGATTGCACATATAAGAAACAATGTCTTCTTTTGATAGATTTTTGCCAGGGTTTTTTCATGCATGTAAACTCTAGATAAAAGACGCGACTAAATTAGTAACCTATGTATGCATTCATCAAACTTCAGAAACCTCACTTAAAGATTTCGCTGAATTTTATATCTACAAACACGTGTACCTACCAGATGAAATCAAACTGTTCGTATTGTAGCTCAAGTTGGGTGGTGGCGGGTAAAGCGGACCCGGTGTCCCCGCCGCGCATCCACGTGCACCCGGACTCGCCCGCGCCCGGCTCCAACTGGATGCGCCAGCTTGTCTCCTTCGACAAGCTCAAGCTCACCAACAACCAGCTTGATGATAACGGGCACGTGAGTACCGACAACTGTAAAATTTACTATTGGCAACACTAGTTGCCCAAGTTCTTATTCTGAAAAGTGGAATTTATCAATTTACTGCGTCTCCTCTCGAAACTGAAACTCTCGAAAAATAATCTCCTTACTATAATTAAGGAGAATGTTTATGTATCATGACTTCATGAGTGGTTTTGAAAAGATCCGTTCCGTAGGTAACGAATGCTTTTGGAAAACTAAAACGAAGCGGCCGAAGTATCAGTGTGAAAAAGATCGACCTCCACAACATTAGACAACATGTTTTATCTACACCTTTCGTACAATTTAAGCCACAGTTCTAGGAAACTTGTGGCCGAATCTCTCCAAAATCTATACATTAATATGGTTTCCACAGATAATCCTGAACTCGATGCACCGCTACCAGCCGCGGCTGCACGTGGTGTACCTGCCGGGCGAGGGCCAGAGCAGTGCGCACCGCACCTTCGTGTTCCCGGAGACTGGCTTCACTGCCGTCACCGCTTACCAGAACCATAGGGTGAGTGTACTACCGTCAAGTGAAGGATTTTTAGGTGCATTTAGGAGCAAGTCTTTTAATAGTTTTAATATAAAAAGGTATTTAAATTTAAAATATATCTCATCACTGCTTACTAACTGATCTTAGATTGTAGCAAAATAGTATACAACGGTACAAGGATCATTGTACATATACCAGACATCTATGTTCATCAAAAATAATATGTATAAATTTGACCGAGTAGGTAGTCAGCGTCGAGCTGACCGGCTACAAACTGTTGGATCTAAAACTGCTTTATATAAGAACAGTATTTTCGTAATGGCTCCAAAATTATACAATAAATTGCCAAAGTGTATCAGAAGTGAGGAAAATGTCAGCCATTTAAAAAAAAAGTTGTTCCTGTTTCTAGTTGAAAAGACGTATTACTCAATTGAAGACTTTTTAAATGACAAATTATGACTAAATTTAAATTTCTTTGACATTCTAAATAATTAATGATATAATCCAATTACTTTATTTTATGCGGCTCATGACATTTTTCTATTGCTTCATTTCTTTTATCCTAGATTTTATTAATTATGATAGTAAATGTAACCTGCTTACTAATATTATATTTGTATGCCGATTAATGGCCGAACATACAGATCAGCTAAAATGTATAAATAACACCTTTTGTACTTATGTTCACAAATAAAGATTGATTTGATTTGATTTGATCTTTTGACGCATGGCCAAAATCGGAACTAACGCCGCCATTTTGTTTTTTAATAAAAAATCATGCATCTAGTATAGTTAGCGCCACGAAAGATGAGACTTGACACACCACGTGGTTTGACTTGCGCAGTACACGATTTTAGGTCTCTTTAGCGGTATAAGGTCTGAGCGCGGGACGGGACCGGACGTCAAACGTCATAGGGGCGGTGGGAAGAGCGCGGGAGGGTCATTCCGCGGAAATCCAGTAACGGCGAATATATGCTAATAATAAATTAAATATCATAGCTGCATTCTTTTTTTACTTTATATGACATTTCTTACATGTTTTTACGTATGGCGCCGCTATCTAAAAAAGTATAACACCTTTATTTAATTTATTATTGCAATCAACACGCACCAAATGTCCTTACCATTTCCAAACAAAAGTCGGCCTAATTGCGCGGAATGGCCCGGGAGATGGGGTCAAGTCTCATCTTTCGTGGTGCTAACTATAATATAAGTAGATGTTATGACAGCGTATCAAAACGATATGATGATAGACGATGATGGTACGAGTACGTTATACACTGCAACTAGTAAAGCAAGAGGCTACTAATAGATTTCCTTTTCGTTCTTACAGATAACGCAATTGAAAATAGCGAGCAATCCCTTCGCGAAGGGATTCAGAGACTGCGACCCCGATGATTGGTGAGTTCTAATATCACTTAACTTTAAGTTAGTATGGTATGACGAGATTGGTTAAAACTAAAGATGGATGATCTAATTTTCATAAAATGTTTAAGACCAAAAACCAAGCATAACGAATTAACTTTCGAAAATATATTTCCTCAATTTATGTCTACTCCACATTTTGACATGAGACCATCTTAAGAAATTAACGAGACATTAACGGTCGGGTAAACGTAACCACATTTCTCCTGCGCCCCACAGCAGGGCTATGAATCAATTTATTTACAAAGTTTTCATGCAACGCTTCGGAACTCATTTCAACAGCCGGTGACAATTTACTTTTACGACGTGCCCATCGAGTAAAGAGTTACGCACGACAGTTATGGCGGACACGACTCGTTTCCCGTTCCCGCCAAAATAAAAAAAGTATTTCTAACCTTAAAATTTATTGTTTTATAGTTTTCTGTTTCCAGTAAATTACTTTGAAGTGCGTAATTGGGAAAGATTTAGTTTTAATTATTTACCTCTGTTATTGGGGACGGCATCCTTTACTTTCTATTTTGGATCACCCCTGACTCAGCATTTACAGATACATTTGTGTATCATTAAATCACATTATCCAATCGCCGCCTAAGAAGTTTTACTTCATAAAATAATTTTCAAGTGAAACTTCTATCACGTGGACGGTGCTACACGCGCCATTTTTTTTCTTGAAAAAGTTACAAAAATGCCTTTAGGTACCCTACGATTTCTTTAAAAGATAAACGTTAGGCAAGATTTACCTTATAATGATGCAACTAATTGATAGTAAATAGAGTTCAGTACCTAAAGCCCGTGCACCTGTTTCGTATCAAACGGTGGGAGGCGGCGTGTTCAGTAAGATTAATTCTTTTATAAACATCCACTCGACAGATGTTTATCTACCTACTATGGGTGTGGTAGAATGCATTTTATATAAAACTGTACAGGCAGGTGCAAAATACTTCAGGATTTTCTTCGTCAGATTTTTAAAGCTTTTATTTTGTTTTGGGAATATTGATCGGATACATATTGTTTAAATTATTTCATTACCACTGCTCTCATAACGGTGAAGGAAAACATCGTGAGGAAACCGGCATGTCCTAGAACCAAAAATTCGAAGACATGTGACATACCAACCCGCACTGGGCCCGCGTGGTGGATTACGGCCCACTCCCTCTCACAGAGAGGAGGCCTGTGTCCCAGCAGTGGGAACATTATAGGCTGATTATGGACATATTGTTTGAAAAGAAAAACTAACTGCATCTGTAATTTATGAGGATTTCGAAAATACTGCATTAAATACAACATTTTTACATTGTCTTTGGCTGTTGGCATCGTTATCGAAAATGATAGGTAGTCCAAATTGTAAAATTTCTCCTCGCCTGAAACTGTAATTTCCTTTCAAGGCTTGCTATCTACATCACCAGTAATATAAACCAAACTTAATTTTCAAAGCACTTGTTTATATTCCACATTAAAAACCACTTACTCTGGCATAAAAGTTCAAAGTACACTCTTACTGACTGTACAGCATAAACACTAAACAGTGTGCGCCTGCGCAACGATCTCCTTGTTTATGGCGTACTCGGTTACGGCCATCCTGCCCACTGTATTGGCTACCAGTGTTGCCATAAATCTGGCCTGTCAACCATTATTTTCCCGGTACGGTAAACTGCATAAATTTTATGTACCGTTTATAGCCATTGCGTGTCTATGGTCAGCCAATCGTGTGGGAAATCTGTTTTTTGTTAAATTAATTGATTTGGGATTCGCCAATGGCGTTAGTACTATTAGTTATTCTGTGCCAATGGTGGTGAAGACAGTGATGAATTTACCAATAACTATATTAAACAATGTAATGTTGCGTCGTATATTTCGACATTTATGCTACAATATTGGTACAGATAGCGCCATCCACGAAGACGCGCCCCACTCTTCTTCATAATCGCTTACAGTGAAACATTCCGCTACTGTTTTAGGTTTGTCGATACACAGTAATTACTTATTAGTGGGTAATATTAGTGTGTATCAAAAAACTAAAACACTAGCGGAATTAACTAGCGATAACCACTAGCGATTAGTAACAAGAGTGGGGCGCGCCTTTGTGGATGGCACTATAGTAAAAGTAGCAGCAGGCTATCAAAAAAATAACTGTCGACTAAAATTCACGACTAACTTGTCATCTAAGCAATTAAATCAAGTGATAAATTATCCAGACTTCTGTGAAAACTCAATCTACACATGCACAAACAGTTAGAGGGGGACAAAAAATATCATAAACTTTTTCCCTGTCCTACTTCCTGGTACCATAGATTAATAACTCCGGGAGGGACGTATGAGTGCCATTTGTCGCGCGCTGTCAAAATAGAGAATTAACGCGAAGCTGGTAATACGACCCCGCCTACTGGGCGGGCGAGGCCATTATTTTTTTATTTTTATTTGTATCATATGTTGATAGTTGCCACTCATTAATTTAGTTGGACACTAAAGACGATTAGTGATACAGCTCTATTTATAAAACGTTTTTGTGTCTCGGGACGATTAAGTTAAAATCTCGAGTTCTCGACTCCTACACGATTAGCATTATACAGTTTGAATTAGGAATATAATTTTGTAATCAGCAGTAACTTTCAATCTTGATAGGTTTTAGTAATAAACTAGCTGTCCCGGCTAATTTCGTACCGCCATCGAAATCAGTCAATCCGTTCTGGAGATATCATCATAAAAGCCGTTCCACACAAAACGTATGAAAAAATGAATTATCTTTTCTTTTTTTTTCCCATGTTTTTTGTTCCCATTTTTTGAAAAATCCGTCTGCTCAAAAACGTAAATAACGCAATGAACGTGGGTGAACTGTCAAAATGAAACCCATTGCGATCAATTGTCATTTTAGAGAACTGTCAAAATGAAACCCATTGCGATCAACTGACATTTTATGTACCTATGTAACGCAATTACCCCGCTGAACTTCCTTGTACCCACCAATCTGGTACAAACACCACAAATCAAGCTACTACAATCTGTCAAATTTCTTTAATAGATTTTCAACTTTATCACTAAAACATAAGGTTCAAAGTTGATTGGGAAAATTTTACAGTTTCGGGTAGCTTGATGTGCTGGCGTCTGTACCATATCCTTCGAATCTTTGTCTTTTTATTTGTAGATTTCTTGCAACCAACGTTAATGTCTGTTAATAGTCACAGGAGTGTCTTATAACTAAACTGATTGGTATGTCTGTGTGCGCAGTCCCCCCGAACAGAGTCAGCGCGGCGGCGCGCGGCGGCGCGAGTCGGCGGCGGCGGAGGCGTGCCCGCAGCTGGCGCAGCCCTACGCCGCCGAGCCCAGCTCGTGCGGCCCGCTGTACCCGCCGCATGCGCATCCTGTGCGGTCAGTCTTATCACTATGTTGATCTTATTTACGTCTATAAACAGTGAGGGCAAGGAATTTCTTTGCTAATTAAAATTGTCCGCCAATTAAAAAAAAACACAAGTGACAGTTGACAGTTGCATGAAACGGCTATACATAGTTAGCGAATTAATCTGCTAAACAGTAGTTTCCTAGACTGTATACCTAGTTGGGAAAATTAATTGATTAGCAAATTGACACCCTACGTCAGTTTGCCATGTATAGGTAGCCATTTCATATAACTGTCAATGAATGACAGTAATGATTTGAAAATACTTACGGACAATGTAAGTTGGTAAGTAATTAAATTATTTGCCAATTAATTTCCCTGACTTTACCTTGATGGTATTACATTTGATTGATTTCATGCCAGAACAATACACATAACATAAGTATTATAACATAAGTATTTATGTAGGTCGAAATCATTTCAAGTTTTTTTGTGATAATTCTAGATAAACAGATTTATACGAAGAACCTCATTTGAAATCATCGATAGTGTGATTGATGTGACGTATCTTATCAAAATAGCATACCTACTTTTAGATCCGAATATCGACCTCATTCGAAGCTTCCAGCATACTCGTAGCTATTCACATCCATTCGACAGGTTGTCGATTCGAAAATGACACATTTTCATTACTGGTTTTCGTTGCCCCCGACAGCAAATAACTGGTGGAAAAATGGCTTTCGTCTATTTGATTTTACCTATTAACCTTAGAAAGTGCGTTACTTAAGGTGAGAACTCTACTATTCAACGCCTACAGGTTTTTTGAACGCAATGATGTATTCAGTGCAACACTCATCTTGAGTTGCAAGGCGTTTTATGTTTTACTGTAACATAACCAAATTCCGTGCTTAATCAATAACAAAATACTTACTGAATGTATTTTTATGTATTGTTACAGTTACCAACCCCACTCGGGCCACAATAGCGCTTACAGTGCTTACTACGCTCACAGATAGCTGGATATCTGACGGTGCGCGATAGGTAGTGATTGTAAAGACAACGGCCGCCCGCTGACGACATGCGACAGATATGAGCGACCGCGTCGCTGGAACGCGCACCATCTGTCAATATTACCGCCTTTATGGGGAAATAAAAAAAGTGGTGAATTTATTGCGGCTCTATGGTTATGGAACTTTTTCAGGTCCTTTAAAGTTTTATTGTCTATGTCCATAGAGCCGCAATATTTTGTAATGCGTAGCTTATTGTGATTTTGGATAAATTTTCTGATCTTGAAATTCTTGGCGAAACGTTTTTATGGAGTTGATGTAAAAATTCTTGTATAAATTCTAAAAAGAAATGAATTAGTGAGTAATTTTTGTAGGAAGCGACAATGTGGAGTCGTTATTTAGGGATGTATAAAAAATCAACCATGAGGAGAAAATTTTTAATTATAATATTTTGGCGTTAGTGAATAAATCGGTTATTTGTCAGATGGTGCCTCGGCAATGTATAAAAGTTGGTTTGAAATACGAAATAAAATATAATTTATATTGTTACGCACACATAATTTAGTGTTGTAACATGGTTTAATGAAAGAGAGATATACTATAGAGAAATATAAACATTAACCTGTATAAGTAACCAAAGCAAAAGGTTTATATAGGACTGCAGAATGTGAACCAAATATTTTATATAAATTCTACTAACAATTTGTTTAATCTCAATTATTACATATTATTGGTAATAAAAGCACTGTCTACGCCTATGCAATAAATGTGCCTTTTCTGTCACAATTTTATAATTAAAAAGATATTGAAACTATTTTGTTACCAAATATAATGTATTTATTACTATAGTCTAATATAATTTTAGTAAATATACCAAAAACTCGCGCGTTCTGCTTCATTTTATTAGAAAATGAAGGGATATGAATGCACCAGTCAAAACGCCAAGTGCCAAATATAACCAAAGGAACATAGTTAATGTTAAGATAGATTAAGATTTAGTAAATATGTTTGGATATTTATTTAAATCTATTAAACTTGACGCAAGTCGAAAACGTGATTTTATTTTCGTCCTACAATAGTTAAAAAAAGCCTTATTACTTCCACGAAATATTAAAATTCCTGAAGGATTGCCTGTAGCGACTTAAGGTAATCACATAAATAGGAATTATAATTTAGAACTATTTATATAAAATTCAAAGTCCTGACTGACTGATATATCAACGCATAGCCTAAACCGTTGGTCCGAGAGACATGAAATTTGGAGGGTGTGTTCTTTGTGAAAGAGTAGGTATCCACTAAGAAAGGGTTTTTCGAAATTCCACCCCTAAGAGGGTGAATGGCACGCGGACGAAGTCGCGGGCAGAAACTAGTTAATAATAATTCAATTAAGAGCATTCTAACCAAAACGAAACTCGTCGTCGTTAGGTATACAAGGTGAAGATGACAATACGACAATAAATTAAAGTTCGTATAACTATCTAAATAATTATGACGTTCCCAGTCTGCATACAAAAATTCGACCAAATAATATCCATTAGTTTAGTCACTATCGTTGCTTAAGATTTGCAAAACCCTAATCGGCCCATAACTACTATTAAGTTTGTTTGAAAAAATCACGTTCTCAATTTCGATGTTAGATTTTAATTGATAGTTTTTAAATTATGCATTAGTATTGCCGGTGTTTTTATTTATTTTCCTATTGTCGTCTATATTGTGGAATGTGGAGAATAATAACAAAAAGTAATTTCATCACAGCATTTTATTATTTGCTCATGTATTTCGCTAAATACCTATACATAATTTAACGCTGCAATAAAATAACATTTATTTGCAAAATAATAATAATAAATCTATTCTAAGTTCAAGTCTACATCAGAAAGAAACAGTACTGCATTTGCTGCGGTAACCTTTCAATCTCGGGGGTTCTAAAATATGACTTTTCTCCGACAGTGTATGTCATGACATGGTTGACAGTCGCTGAACCGGGCTCGTCTCCTCTATCCACGTACACTTTAGAAGAAACAGTCTCTTCAAGCTCTTCTCCCACTAATTCTGGTTCGGGCTCAAAAAACTCTTCGATGGGCATGATGATAGTTGAAGCAGAAGTTACAGGTTCCATGGAACAGTAGGAGAAGTCTTGAGGAGCGTAAGACACAGTATCGTAGAAGTTGGGGCGCTTGCTCACAGGAGGACTGTTGTAATAGTTAACCGGAGGAGGGATCTGAGTCTCATACGGGTTGTTGTAGAAATAGTTGTAGCTGGGGTAGGAGTCCGCGTGATGATGATGGTTGACTACTGGTTGCGCATTCAGAGCAACCGGTGTCTGTTCAGGATTTTTGACAGAGGACACGTAATAGCGGTCGTTTTCTTGGGTAGGTGCATCTACAGGAACATATTCAACTTTCCGGCTAACATTTTTCATATCTATGGAGTCTTGTAACAAGGAGTTCATTTCCTTAGCCTGTTGGTTAGCAGCAAAAGCGAGGTCAGACAGGATCTCAGTATCAGGGCTGAATTCAACTCCATATTTGTCAGCGATTTCTTGCGCGGTCATCATTTTGTCGATAGCAATATTTTGGAATTCGTTGTTAGATTTGATATGTTTGAGCAGTCTCGTTACCATTTGACTGCTGGCCATAGGAGTTTCTACTGATCTCCTCTTACGTAGGTTATTGCCTTCTGTTTCTTCTTCCTCTTCCCCTTGTCCTTCTCCTTTGTCATAGCTATTGAGCGCATAAGTGAGGAGGTTTGCCATCTCGCTCTGTATCGCAAGAGTGATCTTCTGCGCGATTTCCTTGATTTCATCCAGCTGTTCTTCGACTGATTTCTCAGAGTTGGTAGCTTGAGTCATCATGGCGACTGAGGAAGTCGGATACAAGTGGGTGTCGGGTAGGAGGAAGAAATCGATCCAATCCTTCTGACCGCCGGGTTGCTCATTGGTTACGTCATCGTTTACATCTGTGTTGTTGTTTGTAATCTCACCACTGTTGATAAGTTCTTCACTGTCGGTTTCGTTAGCGAAAGTGAAGGAACCCTGAAATCAAAACTCAATAATTAAATAATTATGTTTTTCTGAAAGGTGTATCAATAAAACGCACTAAGATTAACACATTGCTGACAACCAAGCTAGTTGCGGTTAGTCAGTTAATGAATATTCCTGGAGTTTTCAAGGAACAGAGCCCTGATTCACAAACATACGACAGGCTATCGTATCGAAAACCTGACATTTCGATAACCTGATTTGACTTCCCCTCAACAGCAAATAGCTGTTGGAAGAATAGCGGGCGTCTATTTGATTTAAACTGACAAAATTTTCGGGTTGTGGACTTGTGAACAGCATTGAGAAGACTCCTACGATAACAATGATTAATTTTCGATACGATACGGAAGCATATCGAGTGTTTGTGAATAAGGGGGCAGTTCAGTTTTTGAAAGAAAAAGAAAACAAGTGAATGTGGATTCGTAACATTGTGGAACTTACCTGGATGGCCAAGCCAATGATTATGTACAAGAGGCCCATGGTGAACAAGTTGTGCTCTTCCACCTTCAGCACATACATTTATATGTAACACTATCAATTCATGAGGAAATTGTTTTGAAACTTTCTAAGTAACAATTTTAAAGTTAGATAGGACATGTTTTCTGAGCTTGAGCAATAATGCAACATGTTTTCTTTTACAAAATCTGTTATTTAGTTTCTGATGAAAGAGCACTTTGCAAATTTTCTGTTTTCTTTATCATTTGTAGGGGTTGTTCCATGTGAGTTTTTTGAACCGTAGTTCAGGAAGTAAATATATTTTCGATTCCTTTACCGAAATCTAATCTTATTTGCCTGCTACGCCCAGAAGTATTCCGATGAACATGATTATGACGTGTTTAATAAATAGTGTTTCCGTTCTGAATTGATTCTGTTTATTCAAAATGATGAACTAATCATTATGTATGATCTGCATAACAAATAAATATATACAAATATTTATCGATTTCTATTTTTTCTATTGCAAGGTAGGGAAGTGGTGTATTTGAATGAGATTATGTGTTTGTTGCTTTATTTTGCAATGGACAGATTTCCGCTTCACAGTAATTTTGCACAAAAATGTTCTATCCACTGTTACTAACTGTAAAACTATCTATTTAATGACTGTCTAGTGTCTATTTCAATTACTCCTTTTGCTACATACTGTGCTCTTACTAGTGTCTGTTCAACTACACTGAGTGTTACTATAGATTTTATTTCTATATGATTTTATAAAATAGTTTTCTCCTTTGTTTCATCGTGTTTAGATATCGATACCCGTCTGCAGTTTTGCTAGCTAATTTTAATTTGACCCTGTATATTACTCCTGTAGACTTCATACAACTCAAAGCAATCCCCTACACCTATTAGCTTGGATATCCCGACAGGTTTGGTCGGTCTCAAATAATAAGTAATCATTTACATAATTCCACAAAATTTGCATTTTTTTACAATGTTGTTACCTACATATCGTCACAATGAATAACGGTCAAAGGTTAAACATAATGATACATAATGCATCGTGGCTTGATCGTAGACGACGAACAAAATTGACTTGGTATTGAAAGACATTTTACGCATATGTAAGGTATTTTCATTTTGTTAATAAAGGATGACGCTATTTATAGAAAAATAGCTCAATAATGTTAATAAATAAAATACAGGAAGTAAATAATTAACAACATTTTATTAAATTACAATAAATTAGACCTAGTCGATACTTCTCCTATTCGTACTTAGGAAATTTTGATTAATAATTAGTATAAGTACTACTTCCCCTCCCCCCACTACTTTCCTTCCCCTCTACATTAACTGTATCGCCTTTCGGGATGTTTAGGGTGATGTGCGGGATATGATGGTGGCCCTGAACTAGCCGGTGGGTATCCAGGCTGATACTGGGGTGGGTAAGATGGCACTGGAGGGTAAGGAGTGGGTACGGGTGGGTATGACGTAGGTACGGGTGGGTAAGACACAGCTATCTGTGGGTATGGTGTCGGAGCTGTTGGGTATGGTGTCGGAGCTGTTGGATAAGGCGCACGGGCTGTTGCGTACGTAGGAGGCGGTGGGTAAGCAGGCGTCTGTGGGTATCCAGGTGCCAATGGGTATGTCGGGGCTGGCGGATACCCTGGCGGTGAAGTGGGAGGTGGAGGATACGGCGTATATGAAGCTGGCGGATATTCGTGATGATTAGGCGGGTAAGGATGAGGATACGGAGTGCTTGGTGGAGGGTAAGACAGCGCAGAAGGCTCGTATTGCGGGTAAGGATACTCATAACCATAAGGCATAGGTCGAGGCGCCGGTGAAGCAGTAGGATAAGAATATTCAGGTGGAGGGGTTTCGAAGCTATAGTAAGGACTTGGAGCAGTCGTTGAAGTCGTGGCTACAGCAGATGGAGGGTTTGTTAAAGGTGGTGAGGTCGGAGGAGGCACGTATATGACTTGAGGGTAGAGGTAGCTGTACGTAGAGGGGTCGTAATCGTAAGTGGTCGTAGATGGTGTTGAAGGGTACTCAGTCGACGATGTTGGTGTGGCAGTGGATGATGTTGGAGTGGCGTTGGACGGTTCGCTTGTAGAAGCTGGCTGCACAGCGCGCAGTAACGGTGCTGAAAATAAATTGATGAATTGAAGCTCTTCTTGAATAAATTCTCACTCTCAAAGAGCAGAATTCCTTGACAACATTCACGGGTACGTATGAACATGTCGCTCTTTATTACCCTAGTAAGAATTCTTGATTTGAATTAAATATCCATACTATATAATTTATATTGTATAAAGAAAGAAAAAGAAAGAAAGAAAATACATTTATTTAGCACAGACTAAAAGACACACAATACACCAGATACATCAGATAAAAAAACAGAACAAAGATCAAATAAAAAGCGTAAAGTCCGATGTAAGTAATAGTAGTAGTAGTGTATGTGCGAAAGGCAGATTTTAATAAGTGCGAAAGTAACTCTGTCTGTCTCATACTCTTTAACGGCTGTACGGATCTGAATTACAGTAAGCACACAGGTAAAGTATGACCTAGGCTAGGACCAGTGGCTTAACTATACCGTTTGGGGCCCGTGGCAAATTCATGGGATGGGGCCCTCCCTCAATGTACAACCAACGTCATAGTTTTTTTCTAGCACTTCGCGCGCGACTTCGTCCTTGTAGATTTCGTTATACTTTCTACTACAAAATTTAACACCTGATTGCTTCTTTGGTCTAGGGGTCGCAAGCGCTACTGCTGAGTATGAGGTCCTGTCCAACAAATTAGACAAACAATGAGAAAACATTAACATTTTGATGTCGCATTGCCCATCTGTGTTCCTCTTCTCATCGATGGTATTAAATGGGCGTTTTACCTTCACTTTTTTGATGGGAGCATGGATCACATAAAAGGTGACTACAACATCATTGAAGATCCTAACCTTGTCGTCAACGGAAATGGCAAATTTTGGCTACTTTAATTTTTGGATACAAAAAATTTTAGGTTCCTTCTGTGCTCATGACCCTCTCGGGTCGGGGGCCCCCTCTGGCTGGGGGTCCGTGCCATTTTGCCCCTTCTGCCACCATATAGTTACGCCACTGGCTAGGACATAGGGTACTCTTTGTTCATCCTTGTAGCATTTTCCCATGGGATTGTTTTTAACCTCCACAACGCGGGTGAAGCCGCGGAAAAAGCTAGGAATAAATAATGAAGCCTTTTCGCCCGAAAGTTTAGTTCGAGATACATCCTCTTTGTTATGTAGTTTTCCAATATTAGTTTATTAACCTTAGACCTTCTTAGTAATACAGCAATAATTGATTAATTGCATTCTATACAAAACGCGTTGTCAGCTGAGAGGATCTTCTCCACGCGGCAGTCTTTTGAAACAATAACAATGTAAGGTCACTTACACATACATACCTAATGATTGTATTACTTTCGTTCGCATTGTGGGTCGTGCCTCTGCAACTTCAAAGTTAAACTTTAAGGATCGCTTGCACAAATCACTAACCCCTTTACTAATAAACGTTGTATAGCGTCTGTATAGTTACACAACGCTTTGTCTTCTTCTTTCGAAAGTTAAATTACTGATGACTAAAAGAGAGAAATCGATGTGTAACTATTCATCTGATATAATATGTTTATTAGTAAGGGGGTATGACTCCATAATAAACCCACAAGAAACCCCTAAAGTATAAATAAAGAGTTGAGGAGTAGGGTCCAACTCCTGAGGAAAGGTTTCATTATATCTACTTATCAGTAAAACATATTGAAACTGTTATGTAAGCGCCCTTATGTCACCTATTTGTTTTAATTGGACATAAGCATAAATACTTACATGATGAATAAAGAGCGCTGATCATCTGATTCATTCGCTCGTGAAGAGCCGCCATCTGCGAACAAAATTATTATTTTGACGGTTTCATCTTGTATTTTACCATTTTTATCCGACTCCGGCGGAGCCGAAAAGGAGGGTAATGGTTTTGAAAGAATTGCCCATGGGCATACTTAGTATAGACTAACTTGGCCAAAGTGCTTTTACTTATAAACGTTTCAAATAGTATTTAATGTTACAGTAAATGCCTGCAATATTAATTGCGTTATTTACGTTGTCGCGATGAATTTTTCAAGCATGTCTATCCGTGTAGGTACTTATTAAAATTGTCTTCAAAATTTCTTCAGATTTTTAAAGAAACTGGGTTACGCTGTTAGGGTACTGTTTTTACAAGCAAAAAGTGTTTAGGCCAAACCAGTTTTATTAACTGACTTCAAAAAACTTTTTACAAAAAAAAAAAACCGACTTAAAAAAAACACTACAAAGTGATAAATAACTTTAATTTCGGAAGTCGGTGTCGTTGGTTCCGCATTTTCGTTTTTTGACACCGACTTTCGAAATTATAGTTATGCATCACTCTGTAGTGTTTTTTTTAAGTCGGTTGTTTTTTTGTAAGAAAGTTTAAATTTTTCACTTTTTAGTTGTACCTACTCCACACAAATTCAATTAACACTAGTGCATTGAAGAATGAAGACACCGACTAGAAGAATCATCAAAATTCCCATAAAAATGCCGGAGATGCAGTACATTTATGTATAAGAATAATTACCTAATGTATCATATACTAAAACCCTCCCTGGAAGTATGTGAATCACATTAGTGAAAGAATTATCAAAATTGGTTCACTAGTTTTTGAGAAAATCGTTTACATACATACATACATATGGGTCGAATATAGAACCTCCTTTTTTGAAGTCGGTTAAAAAAGGAGGAGGTTCTCAATATGGTTTTTTTTTTTAATTTTTGTCACCTCGGAACTCCGTTATGTATAAGCCGATTTGCAAAATTATTTTTTATTTGTAAGGATAATAATACCTATACATTCAGATTGGTCCCATAGAAATTTCATTAAAATCGGATCAGTAGTTCAGTTTTTCAACCAAAATTACTAGCAAAAATTCAAGTAACCGGAATTGCGTCGTTTGCTGTTTTTTAATATGACTTTTCCGTGGTGACTCAAAACGTTTTTACAAAAAAAAAACCGACTCCCCAAAAAGACACTACAAAGTGAAAAAAACTTTTTTACAAAAAAAAAAACGGCTGTCTTCCAAAAAAAAAGAACTACTAAGTGAAAAATAACTGTAATTTCTGAAATCGGTCGTTGGTTCAGCATTTTCGTTTTT
This sequence comes from Amphipoea oculea, assembly GCA_945859645.1. Lineage (NCBI taxonomy): Eukaryota > Metazoa > Arthropoda > Insecta > Lepidoptera > Noctuidae > Amphipoea > Amphipoea oculea. The sequence goes on from OX243884.1 coordinate 5,368,336, forward strand.
TGACACCGACTTCCGAAATTAAAGTTATTTTTCACTATGTAGCGTTTTTTTTTTGGAAGTCGGTTGTTGTTTTTTGTAAACAAACTCACCTGTGATTGGTGCAAACTCTGGCTGCTGCTCGAAGTGGCATAACAGGGGCCTATTGACAGCGCACATATTAATATTAGTACCTTCAGCATTTCTGCTGCCTTGGTACACGATACTGCAGAAGAGGTTCTAACAAGCAGTCAAGCCTTTCACAACATAACTCCATTGCCAACGTTACTATGATATTTAAAGTATTATTTGAACTGTAATCTGTTGGAAAAACGTGATGTTGTTCGGAGAAGATCTGATAGGGGGAGATGATAAGTTTAATTGTGATAAGTATGTTCGTTCGTGAGGATAGTGCAACAGATAGGTTAGTCATAAGTTAGATAGTTCTTGGTAATGTTAGTTTACTGTTTTGTGACCTATGTCTCTTAGGTAGGTACTTTCCGTGGTGTTGTAAGAGATAACTAAAGTATATCATTTGCTTAACTTGGCTGCTCATTCCTCCTAAGATAGGATCACCAACCGTATTGCCAAGTGATAAAGCAGAATTAGTGGCGGCCACTTAGAGATACTTTGGTGTTTAATATTGATGAAGGGCTATTTAATATTTCAGGTTGGACCAAGCATGGCCTTTGTATTTGACTGCTTTATTAAAACACTAGCTGCGCCCCGCGGTTTCACACGCATAAGTTTCGATCCTGTGGGAATATCGGGATAAAAAGTAGCCTATATGTTAATCCAGGGTGTCAGCTACCTCCTTACAAAATTTTATCAAAATTGTTCCCGCCGTTTGAGCGTGAAGAAGTAACAAATATATAAACACACACACACACAATAACAAACTTTCGCCTTTATAATATTATATATAGTGTGATGACGATACGAACATTGAGCGACATGTTATTTACCACACCAAGTAATTTTGGTGGCACAGTAATTTGCGATAGAAAGAAAGAAAGAAAATAAGTTTATTTGACCCAGGTTAAGCAAGGCACACAATATTCACACAAAAAAAAATAAAAAAAATAGGTTATAACTAGCCAGCATAATTTAAAAAAGGCTTGAAACCGTAATACGATGTTTTCCATCCTTCTCGTTCCAATTTTGTATTTCGGGTGTATCATCACGTGCAAGGTTAATGAAAAACATATGGTAATTGAGATTTTGATTGTGAGTTTATTTATTATTGTTTTTTTTTTTACCTACTAATGTGAATTTACGGGCGATACGACGGTTTGCAAGCAACAATATGCAAACAAACAAACAATTATTTCCAAAAGTGCTAAGAACGATTAATTAATTTAACAAACGTGCTGAATTATTAAGAAGGTCAAATCTTCACGGCTCTATATTATTATCACCATATTCAACGACTGCAGAAGCATCATCAACATCTTCTAATGTAGGTTTAGCGTCACCCTCCCGTAGCCTGTCCTTCTTGGCTTTACCAACCATGATCTCAATTCCCAGCAAAAGAACAGACAAAAACGCTCCAATAACAGTCAGGGCTAGCGATGGTGCTATATCTCCCAATTTAACCCTTTCAGCGAGAAGAGACGCTCTGCAAGGTGGTTGAGGAACCCTCAAGCGGGCAACCAGACGCTTCCCTAGACCAGTCTCCAGCAACCATCCTCCGGCTGTGCGTAAGACTTCCGTCCACTGCCCGTCTTTGGTTGATTGTATCCAGGTTAACGTCTGTAGATCAAAATGTTGATTAAAATACTTATCTACTATTGTATAACAGGAATGGGCAACAAGGCGTGTTCGATATCATGAGTGGGATTTACTTCTATAGTTTTAAGCAGTTTAATTACATTAGCTGCTGTGTCTTTCTATAGAAGAGGGATTGTTTTAATTCGTGTATATACATTTACTTAGAAAGCCTTGTTAAACAAGTTGTTTTCCATTCAATTCATCCTTCGAATCGTCTTTCTTATTGTTATGCTTTGAAAAAGATTAATCAACTTACTTCAGGAATAGTATCAACATGCTGTAGCTTGCAGATATGCTCATCACTGAAGGTCTTGAAGTGAGGGTAGATCTGGTTGTACTCGCTGTGGAAGGCGGTGCTCCCTTGCTGAATCAGCTTCACGCCTCGCTCTAGGTCCTGGTAGAAATTTGACGTCATCTTTTTCTTTTTCAAGTATTCGAGGTCGTCCCATGTGGTTTTCACCTGCAATTTGCAAAGATGCCATTGTTGGATAAAGTTTTGCTGTTTTAGCATTCTATAGTTGTTTCAAAGATTTGATAAACTCCGCAGTGCTTTAGAAAATATTTTTTGGTTTTATAAATCCTGTCCTTTTCGGTTTTCAACAGCGAGGTATTATGGTTGGATCATATGAGATGTATGATTCTATATTCTGTAGTTTCATGCTTAAAAAGTTCTTCAATTTAGCTAAGGGCACTGTAAATATCAAGTATATACGTTATCGTGTTAATAGTACTTACATCAAAGAACAAATATCGCATATAATCGTAATCCTCTGACCCGATTGCATACTTGGAGTCTCCGAGAGCCTTTAAAGAGTCAGGTCCGCCACGGCCAGTGCTCATCAACGCGGAGACGATGGCAGAGGTATAGTACGCATGTACCAACATCGCACTTACTGAGAGCACCGTGAACGCGAAGCGGCCTGACCCACCTTCGGGCACTGCACTGGCGTCTGGTGGAAATATTACATAGGTGGAGTTCGCGCCACCACTGAAGTCCTGCGTCAAAGTCTTCATTATCTTTGGAATATGAACCAAAATGCCTTGATCCGTTGGACTTCAGTGGTGGTGTGGACTCTACATAGAGATAAGCCAAGAAACCAACGCGCGATTATGAGATTTAATATAGAGCCTACTTGCCTACTACCTAGTAGTAGTAATATCCATTTGAAGCCGCTTCCATACTTTCAATGTTAAAAATTCACATTAGGTAAATATGCATCCGAATATCCGATCTCTAATTATAATTATAAGGTAATGCTGATTTGAGCTAATTGCTTTTTAAATAACCCAAAAGGAATCCAATCAGCCTTTTGCTAGTAGGCTTACCTTGCTGCAACCAGGTAGTAAGTACAGTATAAAGTGCCCCGTCCTTCTCTTTCGGTGACTTGGCTGTTATCCACTCGACCATTGCCAGGATGGCCATCATGGCCAAGCAAGACCACCACACAGCAGGAGAGAATGGCTCCAAGAACATGTTGCTGCTGCTCTCTCGCTCTGATAAGTACGTGAAGCCTACCCTGTTTAGTAACGTAAGATCAATTATATTATTTACCTACAGACTTGGTGTCCAGAAAAAAAGAACATTTGTATTAAATAAACTATTTGAACTATCACAGTCAACACTTGGTTCTCCAACTTATGCATTACTCTTCAAATCATTGCTCGATGTCCAAGGGAAAGTTACCCAGATGGTATACAGAGTAGGAAAACAACAAATATTAAGAAATAAATTTTGGAAACGCATACGAAAATAGTTGTTCGCTTATTTTTTGTTTTCTGATTCTTGGCAATAGTGCATATAGTATTAAACTTTAATGACAATACCTGAACGGCCATATCGGTATGACATAGTCAAGAGCGAAGGTCCTCTCCCATAAAATGCGCAATATTGCCCCCGAGATGTCCGCTTGGCCGGTCGACACCATCACGTACATACTGTTGTTATTGATCACGGCTGCCCATAACTCGTTTTCTATTAGAACATCTCTGAAAAAGTACATTTTCTATATAGATATTAGGATATTTCGTTAATTTTCAGCTAGATTTCACCCACTGCTTCGCTCCCCTGATGTATCCCACTAAATCAAGTTGTGCATTTTTTTTCGGTCAATCATCAACTTCTATGCAAGTTAAAACTGCAATTACTAGGTATTTGTAAATATATAACTGAACATTGGCAAAAAATCAATCAAAAATTATAAATCTATCAGGGAAAAAACAATTGCAAACCATACAGAGTTACTTACTGTGCATTCAACACTTCAGTGAGGAGCATAGCTGTTCCATACCCACTACGGATGCCAGGATCCTGGTCTGACATAGACTCGTCCTCTAAGAAGTCTACAAATGTTCCATCATACAGGTCATTGGAATAATGTCCTACCTGCAGAAGAAACGTTTTTAGTCCTACTGGAAAATCAGCTATATTCGATGAAACAATTATTTGATGATTATTTTGATTTTTGTCTTTTGCTCGACTATGGCGCAGCAAAGGGAGAGAGAATCCCAAATCTGGCTAGAGTCATAGCCCTGGATGCAAGTGCCGTGCCCTGTGGGTTAGGATTTATTCGACCACTACGACTTCTTGAATATTTTCTTTTGTTTGAAACTACAGTTTTTTCACTAGTAGGTTTTTAGATATTGTTTTTTTATTGAATTAAACAAATAGTGTACCAATTAATAATAATCTATTTATTTTAGGAAACACAGGCCCATAGATCCAAAACCTAAACATGCATATTCTTATTATAATATATACAAAGTTTGTTTTAATAAATAAGACTTATTGATGTAACATACTGGGGTAGCTATTCTCAGAGGGAATCTCTTCAAGTCGAGCCTCCTTAGTATTCTTTCGCGTTCGTGCATTAGAACCAAGCCGGAGGAGTTAGTCCAATGCGCCCAGACGTTTATGGCTATGCCATCTCGCGGGTGCACGTATGCGTCGTAGATGTGGGTTGAGGTCCTAGTGTCCGCAATTATAGCTAAAATAGTAGCAAAAATAAATTTTATATTAAATTGAACTTATACTTTGTAACAAAATATTATGTTTTAAAAAAGGAATAATTGGGGTTTCTTGCCCGTTCTTCTCCATAAGAACCTATTTTACTTTGGAATAGACAACTAGACAGCTTTCTCTTTCTGACTGTCCAACTCCTTGAAAATTATTCAAAAAACCCTGTAATTAGTTTGATTGAAATAAATGCTTTACGTAGTCTCATTCTTTTTTTTTAATGCTACGTGCTTTACAAAATATTGATGAGAATGGTGAAGAGGCAAGAGAAATGAAGAGAGAGTGAGACAAATTATTAAAGTAAGTTATTCAAAACAGTTCTAATTTTTAGAGAAAATTTAGCAATATGTAGATAGTTAAACGACCAAAAATTTAAAAAACGAATATTCCCTACATTTACCTGTAGAGTCCCTGGTTTCATTACTGGCGACATGTTCCCATTTAAGAAAGGCTATGTCAGAATCATATCGAATCTTACGCAGAACGTCAGGCACATGGTCACCTAGTATCAGCCACTTGTACTTCATCATGAAGTGCGTTTTCTTCACCTGGGGTAACATATGTAGCAATCATAATAAGATATTTAAAGATTAAGCCCCCATTTACACGATGTAAGATTCTTGCCTGTAGTAGGTATACCTATTGTAAAATTGAAGCAACAAATTGCTCGTATGCGAATTGCGATATGACTTACACCGTTTTAATACTGTTTAGACTACCTACCTTGCATCGTCTAGTACAATTTAATTGCCTGCATACCACATGCAATGAAATCGTACCGTGTAAAAATAAACCGTCCCTGGGAAACACTAGTTTATTGATCAGAATCATTTACAATCACAGCCTCTTTCCTCCCTTGAAAGGCATATTTTACTTGTCGCATTTAGCCAACTTATTAATTATTTTTTAAATACTACCTACCTACTATTGTACTACCCTATGTTCGTTGTAAATTCATATATTATAACTGTCATTGTCCACCTTTACTAATTTTACTAATAATGATGAAAAAAGCCTTTAGAGTATTTTCATTCTCAAAACTAATATAAGTACAGTCGACACTTCACGTAACCAGAGGGCTGCGTCGTTCTTTGGCCAAAGAATTAGCATTACCATTCAACGTGGCAATGCTGCCAGTCTTCTGGGTACATTTCCAGATGATAGCGATGCGGACGAGTACTTCGACGCTTAAGTATCCTTTGTTTTTGTATAGTACCTAAGTTAGTCATTTAATTTAGTATCAAGTGTAAATAGTTATTTACATTTTCTCTCAATAAATACCTATTTATTAGAAAGCAAAAAAAAATATATTTAACCTTTTTGAACATAGGCATGTCGTCATGTTCGTGGGTAATGTAAAGAACTCCTTGTAAATACTGATGCCGAATATGGTCCAGTATGGCCGGGTCACAAGAGACTGTAGCTGTCATCCCATACTGTGACAGTTGACGAGTGAACTTTATTTGATCTGAAACACAATTAATTTATGTAAAAGTTGTAGGTTGAAGTGTAAACGATTTCATGATAAAGAAAATCTGTCGCGCTTTTTTTGACATACAAAATTGTTCACAAAATAATTTCGATTCATTAAGTATTTGAATTTCGCATTGGCGATGTTAAATACTCCTTTTTCGATGAGTAAAACCTACATACTAATTCCATGGTTTTATTTTAATTAGTCAATCGAAGCTGGCCATATTTCGTCAAAAAAACGTAGTGACGCCATATATTTTTTGTTCATAATTAATTTTTTCTTTAAAAATAGTGGCTTCAATCATAATTTTTTTCGGATCTAACGGCCTGTTTCTTTCTCTATATTATGTAAGATGTGTCAACCTCCTTAGTGGGAACTTAACCTTTTACTAATAAAAATATTAGTAAAGCCTTTTTATTCACGTAATCGTAGTGTTGTGCCTACTGGAGGCCAACATGTCAGTACAATAAGAGGTACTACTGACAGTTTTATGCTTGAAGAATTCCACCACTGTCTGAGTCAACATGATTTCAACACAGCTTTAGATTTCAATAATAAATACATACAAAATTGTTCACAAAATAATATCGATTCATTAAGTATTTGAATTTCTCATTGGCGATGGTAAATACTTCTTTTTCGATGAGTAATACCTACATACTAATACCTCATTGGGGTTTATTTTCATTAGTCAATCGAAACTGGCCATATTTTGTCAAAAAAACGTGACGATGCCATATGTTTTTAGTTCATAATTTATTTTTTCTTTAAAAATAATGGCAACATTCTTTTTTTTTCGTATAACGGCCTGTTTCTTTCTCAATATTATGTGAAATGTGTCAACCTCCATAGTCGAAACTTAACTTTTTACTAAAAAAATAATTAGTAAAGCCTTTTTTTTCACGTAATCGTAGTGTTGTTTTGTGTTTCTAATCAGTCTTCTTCTGTTTTTCTACCTAAAATTTAAAATATTTTGCTCAATATCATCTTACTTACCTACTGGGGGCCAACATGCCAGTACAATAATACTACTGACAATTTTATGCTTGAAGAATTCCACCACTGCCTGAGTCAACATGTTTTCAACACAGCTTTAGATTTCAATAGTAAGTTCACAATTTTCTAGGAAAACATTTTATGTTGCCAATATTATAACAAATAGTATGTACAATCGCAATCTTCAATGTTAAACATAATTCTCGACCTGAATTGTTTGGTTTCAATATATCAATGTTGCTGATTTAATGTACATATCCAATCACAAACGTGTAGCAGTCTACATTAATTATAAAATTAGTACCCAAAATTTACAGTTTTCTCTATCAATGTTACAGTCGCCCCTCTAAATTACTTTATAAAGACAAACTTTTGAAATCAGCCGTTGAATGTTAACTTGGCGATACTCTTAGACCAGTAATTTTTAGTTTGGCAATAAATCCAATTATTCAACCGATCCGATTCGATTCGGCCTAGACCTTAATGTTTCAAAATACGAAATTTATCTTCTCCAAACGACTGACAGACAGACTACCTACCATAGCAAAATTTAATACAATAGCATCAAATATCAAAATTACGGAAAGAAACTTCACCTCCTAGGGTCCCCAATTTTTGACAAATCCTTTCCAGCATTCATTGAGGAGAAGATACAAAATTTCAACGATGTCTCGGAAAGACTTTTCAACATTAGTTAAATTAAATGTGGCCCTGGACGACCGAGCGTGGCAGCTAACCTCACTGCCCATTCACCTTGGCGGTCTCGGCGTCCGCAAAATTTGAAGTATAAGCACACCCCGGACACTCCATACAACGCTCGCAAAATAATTACCTACTACTACATTAAAAAATGACGTTTGTATACGTATGAATGTGTGCGTGAGGTTCTTGTGTTTGCGAGCGCTCTTGTTAAAGAACCGGAGACGAATATGCCGAAGTGCGGGGTGAGGTGCGGTAACATCAGTTACCGCACCTCACCCCGCACTTCGGCATATAGTATTTTAAGTATTCTGTGGTATAAGTTTACCGGCTTTCCTCTCCTCGCTCTACAGTCTACCGATATATTAGGAGATTATGAAAATAAATTTTCTTCTAAAACTGTAGACATTAAATCCTATATAACAGTCATATAAATAAAATTACTATGGTGAAAAGCCGAAAGTCTGAACATATAACTTGCTTTCACAAATAACTGCATCCTACTAATATTATAAACGCGAAAGTTTGAGAGGATTGATGGATGTTTGTGACTCTTACACGCAAAACCTATTGAACGGTTTTGAATGGGCACACAGACCGTCTTATTACAAAACGAAATCTAACTTTAGTGCTAGCCTAAACCTTTGGGCCAGTATTTGTATTTCGAACTTTATTTCGATGTAGGCAAAGTCTTTAATACTAAAAGGACAACTTAGCACCGAACTAAGCTTTCATTTTTGTATAAAGAACTGCATTTCTATAAAGTAATACTGGCTCGGTGGTTTAGACCTGATCTAAAGAAAAACATTGTTTTGTAATAAGGGGGAGATAGTTTATAACCAGGATTAACACTCGATATCCGTGATTAACATAACACATAGTATACTTTTTATCCCGATATTCCCACGGGATCGAGGCTTATGCGGGTGAAACCGCAGCAGAGCGTTGCTAGTAATTATGTAAACAAAACACTAGTACTGAAGACTAAATCATTTATATCTGTTTATTTATTTATCGTTTCGCCTGTACCGCTGCATACGAAATGAATTTGCACAGCAATTTGGGCGTATCCAAGTCCAAATGACAGGGTTCTGGCAAATAACCACCGTTGGTAACGACCCCCTTTGTGAATCACTAAATAAAATAAGCCTTTGTTTGAGCCAGTGTATTTATTTATTTATGAATGTGGAATAAATAAAACTAAACTAACATTACTAAGAATAGATTAATAGTATTTGTATGGACACGGGCATGGAGGGAACTCCAAGGGCTTAGGCTCTAAGGTTACAGGTACCGGAGGGGGCACCATGTAAGCTGTCATAGGATATCCAGGAGGAGGGCATGGTGGTGCACAACATGGAGGAGGGAATGGTGGTGCACAGCATGGCGACGGGGGAGGGGGCGGAGGAACGAGGGAAATAACCAACGGTGCCGGGGCTGGAGGCGGCAGGCAGCACGGTGGAGGTGCTGGAAGGCACACAGGTGCCGGAGGAGGCGGTAGAAGCTTCAACGATGGTGGCGGCGCTGGCAACAGGAACGGAGGTGGTGGTGCTAACACTATTGGAGGAGGTGGTGGTAAACAAGGTGGAGGCGCTGGAAAGCACAGCGGAGCGGGTGGAGGAGCGGGCAGTATCAATGGCGGCAAGCAGATCGGAGCGGGGGCAGGCGCGGGCAGGCAAAATGGCACCGGAGGGGGCGGCAGCAGGATCGGTGGCAAGGTTGGGCAGCCGCACGGTGGTGGTGGTGCCGGCACCAGAATGATCGTGGGAGGTGGCGGTGGCAGCTCTTTGCAGCATAGTTTCTTATCTGCAATTTAAAGGCAGTGTTAAAAATATAATGAATGAAAGTTTATTCCCCGAATGTTTTTAGGGAGGATTCGACGAATTACATACCGAGCAGCTTGGTAGTAAGAAGCGGCTTCAGCAACCTGTAACATTGTAAATGCATTAGGATTATGGCTAGACATGTCTTTAGTAACTTATAAGCACCACGATAGAACAACTTACGAAGCCAGCACAGCTTTCTTGCATTCTTTCAACTCCTTCAATGCTTCGAGCTGTAAGAACAATAAACATCGTCATTCTTATGAAATTACTCATGCTAATGAATATACAGTGTGAAATTGAATTCATGGACATCCTTTTAAGAGGTCATTGTAATCATCATTATGAACAACTTTTACTATAGGACCAAACCTGAAATCGCGAAAAAAAATCAGCTCTTTCGTACATTTTGACGAGTTATGTGAACATAAATGCAAAGAACAGCTGATTTTTTTTCGCGATTTTAGGTTTAGTCCCATAGTAAAAGTTGTTCATAATGATGAGTACAATGACCTCTTAAAAGGATGCCCATGAATTTAATTTCACCCTGTATTGTAGATATGCTTAAGAATGGAATTTTCGTCAGTTTTGTTTTTAGATGCTAAAATGTTTGACTTGTACATATTTCAATTTGCGATTTGCGGAACTTGGTACCTTTGCTTGGATGTTTTTTTTATAAATGAAAGTTTTATAAATTCAAATAAAATCTTACCACACATAGTCCTTTCTCGTCACAGGCGATAACGTAACACGAGGAGATCAGCATGATTCCTATGGAGGACCAAAACACCTTTTGACCCCCCATGTTCAAAGCTAACTGAATCAATCTTAAACAAATTATGGTTAAAAAACATAATTAAATTCGTATTTAAAGATTTGCTTTTGACATCAGCCTGTTACTACGTGATTATCGTTATTAATTTTATCTAGAATTTACGTAATATTGATAATAGGGAAGGTTTAAACTTGGAGGCTTTTTGTCCTGATAAGATGAAACGTGTTGATAAAGCACGACGATTCTTATTTCAAACTCTTATCATCAGTGATATCATTTGAATATTGATTAAATGAATACGTAATGAACTTATATGACTAAAATAAATGTAAAGTTTTGCAATATAAATGACTGGCAGTGATTTTGAAATTATTAAAGGCCTGATAAAGTTGATTAAACTGGTGCTGACACTTAGTTATTATATAGTATATGGGTATTAATAGTTATTAGTAATAAATGGTTTCTAGCTTGAAAAAACCGAGTCGGGTCCAGCAGACGTACCTACTTATATTTTGAATTATATTTACCAAAGTTTCTGCATCCGGTTATCTTGATATGTGTTATGACATAATATATTTCTTTATTTATGTAGTACACCAGTGAAAGATTGATAAGTAATGACGAATGCAACGTGCTTTTAACCGACTTCAAATTAAGGAGGTTTTCAATTCGTTTGAATATATGTATATATATATATATATATATAGTTCTGGGGATACAAACATAATATATATATAGAACTCCGTTCTTTATAAGTCGATTGCAAAATTCTTTTTTTTTATTTGAAAGGATATAGTTTCAGATTGGTCCCATAGAAATTTCATCATTTCTCATTTTATTTCATCAAAATCGATTCAGTAGTTTCGTTTTTTAACCAATACTGGTGAAAATTCAAGTAAACGAAATTGCGTCGTTTGCTTTCCTATGACTTTTCGCGATATCTCCGGCAATTGTAAATCGATTTCAAAAATCCTTTTTTTAATGGATAGGCATACTTCAGGGGTGGTGCCATATAAATTTTATTAACGTTGCTTGGTTGGTTTTTGAGTTTTCGGATTTCTTCCTTTACTTGTGCTACATGACTTTGCTTCTTGTCTTTTATGATTCTAGGTCAACCTATAGGTTTTGTCTACAGAACATAAACGCCCGTATCTTTTGATTGCGTTGACTTAAAAGTTTGAAGTTTTCACTGCTTCAAGGGATTGAAGCCCTGAGTATTTGATATTAATTTTAACTTGATAACTCCACGCGTTCTTGAGAAAAATTGTCTTGACAGGCGGACAGACAGACGGACAACGAAGTGATCTTATAAGGGATCCGTTTTTCATTTGAGGTAAGGAACCCTAAAAACAAGATGACGGCGTTAGTTTAGTTTATTACCAGGCGCCAAAAGATTCTTGTACAGTTTTGTTTAGGTTAGCCAACAATTGTTTAGACAAAACCTACAACATTTTTTTTAATATTACCTCGTATTCTCATCCACTTGTTATCAGACACGCTGCAAAATTCGTCGCCCCATCTATCCTCAGGGCGTCCTGCGTTTGCTGATTCATGGTATCTACTCAAGTATTTGTGGAGTCAACATTATTGCCCTATTACTACAATATTAACTATGCTAATAGTGCATTTTTTAACACGAAGGGCACTCCACGATAGTGGCGATAAGACCCCTCTTTGAGGAGTGGCTAGAGAGGCGTCACGGCGTTCTCATCTACCGCCTGACGAGGTCCTCACCGGACTCGGATGTTTCGGGAGGTTCCTGCACATCATCAGGCCGGAGGAAACGCCCGGGTGTCACCATTGAGAGGATCTCCCGGATTACACAGTGGAGCATACGGTGGAGGTCTGCCCCGTTTGGGCGGAGCACCGCTGTGTCCTCGCAGAGGCGATCGGCAGCGGCGGTGACCTCTCGTGTCCGGCCCTGGTTCAAGCCATGGTCCGGAGCGAGAGGGAGTGGGAGGCAGTCACCTCCTTCTGCGAAGCAGTCATGCTAGCGAAGGAGGTGGCGGGATGGTTAAGGGACAGAGCCTCACGTTCCAGCCGCCGCGGGAGGAGTCATTTGATGATTTCCCACTCTCAAAAAAAAAAAGTAAAATTTTAGGGTCTTCTTGTTTGTGAATGTAAAATATTTTTGTGTATGTCATGTTCTTTAACTAGTGCTCTTTGCCCTTTATGACATACGGGATATGTGATCACTGACAGCCGGGTTCGTCCACAAATTCACAATTACAGTGCACTACGGAGCTATGCTCGGAGTTTCATTGAATAAAAAAAAAAATATCTGGAAAAGAACTAGAGACACTGACATAGCCTGCAGTACTAACACTGCTGAAGTGGCAGTAGGTGGCTTTGTTTGAGGAAGTGAGAATGTGGGAACATACGGGTCTTTGCGTGGGAATAGTGTATCGTATAGCATAGCATATCGTGCAGGGTGCTCACCGGCTAGATACCTATCACCTTAGAAACTCGGCTAGGGCAAACAGGATGTGGAAGGCGGAGAACCGGGTGTTGCAATGCACCTTGGAAGAGGGCTATGTCAAGCATTGATTGATTTGTTACGGTGTGCCGCAGGGCAGTATACTCGGTATTACGCTGTTTCTCATCTTTTTAAATGACCTCTGCAATCTCATTATCACAAATGCAAGAATTGTGTTTTTTGCTGATGATACAGCTCTTACGTTTTTCGTAAACTCATGGTCAGAGCTTCAGATTACTGCACAAAATGGTTTTAATTCTGCCTCTAACTGGCTTCGATCCCACACTTAACACATCCAAGACGAAATTGATGACGATTCATTTTAAGATTTTTGCAATTGTGTTTTGTTTTTTATAAAAAAAACTTTTTGGCTCCATAAGTATTATACATGATTATTGTGATACTAAATAGGGAGATGAAACTGTCTCTCCTAAATACAGATTAGTCAGTAATCTAGCTAGGAGAGCAGCGATTCACTCAACAATTCGTTGTACCTACACCAATAATAATAATGCATACTTTCTAGGTCCCTCATGTATTGCAAAACCTTTATGTACCTTAGTAAATTTATTAATATTATTGATTATTTGTTGTTAAAAACAATTGTTAATTCAAAGACGTGTTTAATCATTGATATTTTGAGATAACGAGACAATGATGTTTTCAATACGGTCGTCTTTATATACCGGTCCCAAAATAAAGTAAGGGTTTTAACAAATCAGTAATCGCAACAAGATGTCGGTTAAAGTGTACAGTATAAGAAACATTTATGTCTTTGTGATCTTAGTAGGATATGTAAGTATCATATTTTGATTTTTTATTTCATTCGTTTAAATGGGGTACAACCTTTTTGTAAAGTTTCTGAACTTTGTAGAAATATCTTTCAAAGTCGAGTAAAGTGTAGTTTCCTACATGCTCAGTGAGCTGTTTGTAGCCCCGTCGGTCTCGTGGTCACAAGCGGGTTCGATTCTCAGGTCAGGCAAAGTGTTACCGGTTTAACTATTAGGAATTTCTCAGTAAAAGCTCAGAGTTTAGAAGTGGGCGGTGTGATACTCCCGCGTCTCGGTGCGCAGGTTAAGTCGTTGGTCCTGCGCCTCTCTCTGGTCATGACGGATTGTCATCTCATCGGACTAAGAGAGTGAGTGCACCAGTGCCTGCGCATACACTTGTGCACTGTAATATCTTCTGCGTAGATGGCTAGTCTTCTTTGAGATTGGCTGCCATGACCGAAATTCAGTTTGGAAGACTATTATATCTATGTATATGTTACGACACATTTTCAGCAGCTGTAAACCCAGGTAGGGGTCCTGAAAATTTCAATAGCTATCCCCAAACGTATCTACCCATAGTCCGTCACAGTTCTAAATCGAAGAAAGAAGAATTCTCGATTTGTATTTCTATCAGTTTCAGCTGGAAGAACTAATAACGTAAAAAACAGAGATTATTTCACTGTAGTTATACTCTTAAATATGCGTCGTTTTGTTAAAGTTACCAAGAGAGAGGCGTTTGTAAGTTTAGACCCATTATTATCTGGATACTTACTCCGACTTTAAGTATAGGTATCCGTTTCAGTATACCTAGTTAAAATTATGAAAATATCTCTTATATTTCAGATATCTTCATCCTGCACAAACGCGGGTCTAATTGAGGAACAGAAACTTAGCAACCCTACGGTGGTCAAGAAGTACTCACATAACTCGCCAGTGTTCATTAACATAAAGTCGAAAGGCCAGCATCTCTCAGCAGAAGTGGTACATACGTTACAAGTGAACTCGGCGAAGGTGAAATCAATGAAGTTGACCAAAAGGCGTTCTCGATCTATATTGCCTGTGCCGAAGCTTCCTCTTGCGCCCTATGTCCTACCTCTAATCCCACAGTCGCTTTTCCTCCCGTTGGTCCCCAATTGGCTTCCGAAACCTAAGCGTTCTATCTTGTCTATAAACCCAAGCCCCTTACTTAAGCTATCCCACCTGCTAGGCTGGAGCAAACGGAACCTTCAGCTTCATGAGAAATTGCTGGAGTTGAAGCATAAGGGAGCCTTGACCACCGCTCAGTATATTCGATTTCAGAATTTATTGTTGAGCTTGCAATATTAATCGCACATTTCTTAGCAACGTACACACCGCAAGCGCCGTACGAGGCGCATTTCGTAAAATGCCGTAGGCATTCGAATATTGAAAAAAACAAAATGCGGCGCGTACGGCGCGTGCGGCGCGTACGATGCTGATAAATGTGCGACCACCTTTAATTAGACAACTGGCAATACTATAAGCTACTGTAGTAAGACAAATGTGAGACCTGACACGACAAGACGGCGGCAAGGCTGCACCACATTCAGATCTCTCATTGTCTTGGGCTAGCTTTAGCCTGAATTTGAAAATGAAACATCTTTTTTACTCGATGCAAGATTTACTCATTTTTAGGGAGAAATAATGCTCGAAATAAATGTACCATTCATGTGTAATATTTTGTATTTTTACGTACAGTTTATGTTATTTTTTAGATAAATCATATAATTGATTCATACTCTTTGTTTTTCTAACCAATGCCTTTTGTCTACGATTTTTCCACATTAGATAGAGCATCGTAGAGCTTCACACATCACATCAATGGCAGCGCAAATCCAGATTTGGGCTGCCATTGTATCTAGTAGTTTAGTTTACCTACATCTCCGTTTACGGGAAACCTATGTTTTATCTAGATTGGAAAAATATAAATAAAAAAGCATAGTGAAAAAAGAAACAATAAAAAATCTTTAATACCACCTTACATACTAATAACAACCGTACTTCTAACAATTAAGATCTATTTGAGTTTATTATTCTTAGCGTTGGCCACGAGGGCGTTGAGGCCTCGCACGAACATGTCCTTGACCTTGGACAGGTAGCTGAAGAGTGGGTAGGCGAAGGGTCGGTCCTCGGCGCGGCAGGAGAAGCAGGGCTCCGGCCGCTGGGGAAGCACCAGTGATTTCTTTAGCAGGATACTGCTCTGAAAGTGAAACAAACACGTTAAAATCGTTATTTATAATCACATGAGTATATTCATACTAAAGACACATTGGTATAACTGATATTCAGCTACATCCAGTTATACTAGAAGCCGACGACAACTTAGTTGGGAAAAGGGTAGGCAGATGATAATGATGATGACGTATACTGAATATACGCCATCACCATGATACACTATGAACACACACACACTATGATATATTATATTCGTACTGGATCATCACTCTACTGCTGGAAATAGGTATCTTCAGTTGCACAGTAGGTATCTACTAACAAAGAAAGCAGGCAAGAGTAGCTGTACTTTCTTGACACTGGAAAATTCAATCCAAACTTTTGGTAGACATTTCTGCGTGCAAAAGTTTGGAGAAAATATTGTTAAAATATAAAACTGTAAATACATAAGTTGAAACTCGTTTTCAATCATGTTCACATACGAGTAGTAGGTAGATATTTTTAAACGTTTCCTAAACGTGCCTTTTGCTTGATTTTAGCGTTATGTGTCAACATAATCTATGATAACGTTAGTATAAACATGGTACATGGTATAGTATTTATTGTGGTCATAGGGCTAACGCCCGCCTGGTTTGCGACCACCCACTGGAGTCCGGCGTCAAGCAGTCTGCTGTGTTTCGACGATGCGTGGGAGTTCCAGTGCCTTAGGCATCTTCTGGGCACGCTGGTTCCATCATAGACCTCATCCATCGCTTTCCATCAGGCGTGATAGAGAGGTCAAGAGCGGGCTCATTCAGTAATAAAAAAAGGTATAGAATGCTCTCCTATTTACAAAATTTAAAAGATGAAGAATGCAATACTACCACTGGTATCGCTAGAAAAATATAAATAGTGGGATATAAAATCACTGTGTTCTGGATTACGGATTAGGTTGGTACATAGGATGAAGAGCTAGGCCAGTACGCAGCAGTGTACGCAGAAATATCTTGTTTGTATTCTCAAAATCAAACCATTTATTTTAATTAAACCAATTACACGCACTTTTGAATTGTCAAGGAGTCAGTCAGTCAGAAAGATGAAGCTAGTTGCGTAATTAAAAGAGTAGTAAGTTCCTATTGAGAAGAACGGGCTTGAAACTCCACGGACATTCTTTTAAATCAAAACTACTTCACAGAGGCAAGGTGAGTGGCGATAAGCGACACTCACTTTAATGTGAGTGCAAACAGAACCCACCGAGTGACACAATCACCACGATAAGAAGACCAATGCAAAAACAAAATCAAATAACGAACCTCCACAACAGTCAACGCAGCCACAACGATCACCGTCCACATGAGAAATCTTCTTAACCTCATTCTCGTAGTACAATTTGACTGCAAGGTACACAACTACGCTGCAGACATAGCAACTACTATACACCCACTGCATGTCGCAGCCTAACTGTGGTAGAACCTTATACGTCGCGAATCATGCAGTAGGTGAACCATCTGTGTGAATGAACACGTAAGGTAGATAAGGTGGTACTGACATCTCGATTCTTTGTGATTATTTGAGTAATGCGACCTTCAGGAGAATGGAACTTGGATTGACTGTGGGATTACCATCATTTTTAGGTTACATAGATTGTTCTGTTGAGAAATTATGTATGTAATCTCTAATACCAGATCTGACAAAAGGTTTTGAAGCTATTTGATGCAGGACTTGCAAGATTTTTTTTTTTTTTTTGTTATTCGTTATACATTTGACCACTTTTCGTGCCCGGATAGAAATTGGCGATGTATTTTTTAAGAGATTTTGTATATATTGAGTAATCATAGATCCTAACATGGGTGGACGACCATAAAAGTGGTTGTGAAAGTCTGGTTGCGGAAGGCGAAGGACCGGGTATAGTAGTACATATTGCGAGCGAGAGGCTTATCTAGCAGTGGACTGTGATGATCATTTAATTAACTCAAAACAGTGTATTTATTAACCTAATGAAGAAGCTGTGAAGATTTCCTTGATGAGTCCTTTTAAACTATTTAATTAGTGGAATTAACATTATCAAGTCTCAAATTGTCCTAAACTAAGAACCATAACAGATGGAAACTCTACTGACAACCGAGTTTTTGCTGACTCCGCTGGAATCGCAAGCGCCGATGTTATACGTGATCAATGGCAGTTACGTTCAGACGCTAAAATGTCGTGACAGTGCGCAAGAGGCGATATGTGTCGGTACGTGGCGGTAGCACTCTTACTGGTTCGTATCTTAGTGATTGATAACGAGAATATCTTAGATATTGATATGGAACTTTTGATCCCGATTGTGCTTGGATTGTACAATTTGTAAGGATAACTGTGTTGTTTTATCTTAAGGTCCTGGCTATGATAAAGTAGTTGTGAAGGATTTTTGAACTGTGTTTATACGTTACGATTTTTAAGCCAAGAGGCACTTCCTTTAATTGCGTAATCAACGACCTCATCTAGCTTAATAAAAAAAATATGATTGACGTGTAAAAGTGTTTGTAAAAACCTTCTTACAGAAAATAAATCATTTATCAATTATTAACAAAATTGTTTCTTTATGTAGAACGATTTAAACAAAGTGTTAAAAAATAACCTTAAAAACTTTAAGAGGTGCTCTAGACCATCGAACTGAACAACTTTCACTATGGGACCAACCCTGAAATCACGAAAAAAAAAATGAGCTGTTTCATACATTTTGGTCGAGTAGGTACTGAACTTTTGTATTAAACAGCTGATTTTTTTTCGTGATTTCGGAGTTGGTCCCATAGTGAAAGTTGTTCAGTTCGATGGTCTAAAGCACCTCTCAAAGTTTTTACGGTTAATTTTTTAACACCCATAGTTCAAAAACGATTAGGTAGCTAATAACATTTAAGTATGGTTTTAAAATAGCCAGTAAATGGATTGGTAATTCACAGGTATTCCTTATCCTGGGTCCAATCTTATCTAGAATCTAGATACATTCATAAAAAGTAATCGTTGCCTTATTGATGGAGCTTCGAAGTTAAAGCTGAAAGTCAGAAACGTCAGAAAAAAGCGCATTACGCATAATACATATATATGAATTAAAGCAAAATTAAGTGGAATGAAGTGGTTCAAAATCATAGATATCCGTGTTCAAAATTTATATCAACAGAATTAAAACGAAAGAAACCCTAAAATTACACTAGGTGAATATTTGATGAATTTCAATGGAACTTGTGTGCCAATTCTTATTAACTAAGTGATACCGTTTCAGGTAAATTATATAGCAGGAGCTCCACCGCCCCTTCGCTTGACAATCGACTGCTCCGATGAAAGGGTAAGGTAAATTACACCAATATTCAACAAATATTAATTTCAGCAACATACCTACAAACGGGGTGAATAAGGATGCAGGGGTGAATCGGGACGAAACTTTAAAATGAAGTTTAACGTTGAAATAATATAGTTTGTTGTCAATAAGGGCACGTAATCGTTAATTAAATTACAGTAAACACATTAGGGTCCTTTTTGGCCACAGACTATATTATTTTAATGTTTGTAGGTACTTAAAGACGTTGTATTTTTGGCGTTTGTCTTTACGCTTATGACGTTTGACTTGTCAATATTTTGTAATGCCAATAAGGTCTTGGGTTAATTGTAACAAACCATTGACACACACAGAGAGGAGGCCTGTGTCCCAGCAGTGGGAACATTATAGGCTGATGATGATGATGATGATTGACCAAAGACAGGACGTGATTGCCTTGACCACTACAGCCAGCGGGGTAATAGCGTAACACACTATCAGTAGCAATGGCTTTCGTTTAATTTTAGACACTTGGACAAAATTCATTGCGTTATGTTCGTTGTTTAGCAGACAAATTTTGCGAACATATGAAGCAATGGTTTACCAAATACCAATATCCTTCAAATTGATTCAGTTTGTGATTGAAAGTGTATTACGCAATTAGGGTGCTGGTACAGACGCGAGACGCCAGCACATCAAGCTACTGCAATCTGTCAAATTTCTTTAATAGATTTTCAACTTTATTCGTAAAGCATTAGGTTCAAAGTTGATTGGGAAAATTTTACAGTTTCGGGTAGCTTGATAGCGTTTGTACTTGACAACTCATTTAACAATGGTGTCATCACAACAAGACTATTTTATTAGTCTTCGTGTACACATAGGAGAAGCGAAGTTAGTTTATGTTAGTCAGAAACTAAACAAACATAATAATTTAGAATAATCAAAAATGTTCGCAATAATTTAGGACTTTTCAAAATAAGAAGCGATTTCCATAAAATAAATAACTTAGTAAATATTAAATTGTGATACCTAAATTTAGATTAACAAAAAATAAAAAAGCCGGTTACAGAACTTAGCGATGAAAAGTTCAAAACCCTCGTCAATCGTGGCCTTATCCAAAAAGCATCTCGACTGTGCAATTTCAAAACCTAGCAGCTGACAAAAAAAAACACCGATTTTTTTTTGTCAATTGTTAGGTTTTGAAATTGCCGAAATTTATAAGATTAAAGACTACGTTGAAGACAAGGTAGTTTGGCAATAACTCCTTCTGCACATGCAGCTTCCCTGGCACCTCATTAACGGCTTAACTATGTAAATGTCAATTAACTGCTTCCAATTTACGATGTTTATTTTTTTATTAATTTTTTACATTCTTCTTTGACATAATCTTTTTATTATTTGACATTATCATACAGACAATTCTAATTTAAACTCTTTATTACTGGTTGTAGAGGCACAGATTTTATTTGGTTTTAATAGGTTTTTATATTTTATTTATCTTTTTGATAGATTCTTTTATATTTTGTGAATGTGTAAACATTGTAGGGCCTTGTAGACTGTAGATCTGTAGACTATCTTTTTATTTTATAAGAGTTCCTGGAAGGCTTTGGGGGGGGCCTTTGCCCAGCAGTGGGACAGTACAGGCTAACAAAAAAAAAAAGTACCTGGTACTTATTGACAGCCCTACGCTGTCCTCCCATACCTATTAATACTGTAATTTGGAAATATTGTAAATGCCAATTATTTTTAAAAGAGTAACCGTGGAGTTTCTTGCCGACTCTTCTCCTTATGAAACGACCAATTGGAACCGTGTACCTAGCTTCTGACGTTTCTTAAGTGCCCATGTAGTTTATGTGAAATAAAACATTTTGATTTTGAAAAACTAATTATAATTATTATGAACAAGTCAAAATGTTTGTCTATACGTTTGTAAATAATCAAAGGTTTGTAAATCGAACCGATCATAAAAGATCGTTCACTGTTAGAAAAGTTAGAAAGCCGAAATCCTGAGATATTTTTTGAAGTTAAAACAAGAAACACGCGGATGATGTTGCGGGCACAAGCTATTAAATAATAAATCACATTGTTTACGTTTTGTGTTCCAGGTCCCGTACGGTTCCGCATTCCGTTCGTCCGACTTCAACAGGAACTCTCGCCTACACGTCGACTCGTTCTGCAGCCTCATTCACAAAGCGTTCCCGAAAACGGTCCAAGACGGCAAGTTCATCCTTTTAGAAACAGACGACCAAACAGGATACAGTGACACACAAGTACCTATATCGATCGCCCCACCAACAGGCTTTATACCAGGGCTAAGAATACCCAAGTTAAAGATCCCTAAACTACGAATACCTTCACTGAATTTACCTAAATTAAAAGAACATCCCGGTCCATACACGCCTCCCAGAATAGGTTCACCGATGACGTCAACAGCAGTAATGAGAATAGGAGACGAATCCAGTGCAGAGAGGATGGAGAAGTTCAAGAAGGGCGTACAGAAGATGCTGCACGTCGTCAAAGTGTTGGGGCAGATCGACCAATACCTGTCAGAGAGAACGCGAATCATTGTTGATAAACTTAGTAAGACTTTTGGCGAATAATACAATTGAATATATTTCTTGTTTTATTGGATTATCTACTCTTACTTTTTTGCGCCAATTATACAGAAAAAATTCTAGGATTAGTTTACCGGCTTTCATATCCTCGGTCCACGGCACTGAGAAAATTAATCCTGATGTGCCGTGCTATACCGAGGATATGGTTGCCTGGAGACTCCCTTGGCCAAATTCAGATCCACCGGACAACCTATCTTCCCTGAGACGGTGGGATCAGCCGCTCTGTAGAGTGGTACAGAATAATTTACTTGACTCTGCTACTACTGCGGAGCGTGCGCGCCTGCTGGATATGACAAAGTCCAGTTCTTGAATTCAGACTCATATTTATTTTATTCCAGTATCTATCCTTTTATTTATTTTCTGATTTTTTTCTTCACTGCATTATAGTGATATCCAAGAGAAACTTACAAATCTACTTACCTAACTATTTTTCTGAAACCAAATTAGGGAAATTCTATACGTCTGTGAAATTTTCTTCACGTACCGTTCTTTTATATTTATAGTTTTATTAATTTAGTGTTAATGACTATTTGGTACTAAAATAAATAAACAAATTCCTAATCAGTCGTCTACTTTCGCGTGGGTGTTTATGTTTTTATTGCGAATAATGAATATTCGACCCAACTAGAAACTAGATAGTCGACATAGAACAAAAATCATAGTTAGCAAAAGTACAAAATACAAGTACAAAATTGTTGGCAGGTAGGTATGTACGCACAATTATTAAGGTCAGGTCACAGATTAATAAACGTTCAATAATAATGGCGAATATATAATTATGTAAATAAATAACACTACGTTAAGTATATAAGTTTGGGGAAATGGTTCAATGCTCAGTGCACTCGACGAGTTCCAAGAATCGATTTTGGGTATTGTGCCAGTTACCATTTCTTGTTACTTCGAAACGTGAGTATTGACGATATTATAATTATTTGCTTTGTTATTGTGTTATATTGGTTTCATAACACGTACTTTCACACGAAATCTTCGTATTTTTTTTCTAAAAGGAAAAGGTCTCTAATATATGGAACCATATTTCTACGATATTTTATTCTGTAGGCCATTTTTAGGGTTCCGTAGTCAACTAGGAACCCTTATAGTTTCGCCATGTCTGTCTGTCCGTCCGTCCGTCTGTCCGTCCTCGCTTAATTTCTGTGACCGTTAGCACTAGAAAGCTGAAATTTGGTACCAATATGTATATCAATCACGCCGACAAAGTAGTAAAATAAAAATTGGAAAAAAATGTTTTATTAGGGTAGCCCCCCTATATGTAAAGTGGGAAGTGATTTTTTTTTTTAATTTCAACCCTAACGTGTGATATATTGTTGGAAAGGTATTTAAAAATGAATAGGGGTTTACTAGAATCATTTTTTGATAATGTCAATAATTTCGGAAATAATCGCTCCAAAAGTAAAAAACAATGTGTCCCCCCCCTCTAACTTTTGAACCATAAGCTTAGAAAATATGAATAAAATCTGAAAAGTAGAACTTTATAAGGACTTTCTAGGAAAATTATTTTGAACTTGATGGAAACAACACTTTTTGTACAAAAAAGACAAAAAGTTGTACAAAATAATTTCTAGACTAAGTTTGTAGTATAATCGTATATGCAAGCATTTTGTTTATTTATTTATTATTAACTTCGTTTACATATTTTAACTTCGTTTACATATTTTAACTTCGTTTACATATTTTATTATCCTGAACGGATCTTTTTTCAAACATAAGAAGAATTATTAAAACCTTTAAACTCATAAGTGGGAACACTTATTGTGACGGACGGGAAACTCCGGAACCCTACACTGAGCGTGGCCCGACATGCTCTTGGCCGGTTTTTATTATTTATAGTACATACCTGGTACTTGTTAACAGGCCAACGCTGTCGTCCTTCCATACCTATAAATATTGTAATTTGAAAATATTGTAAAAGCCAATTATGATATTTTTCAGGATATATGCTAGTTATATACTGTGTTGAAAACATAATATAACTAATTTGATACTCGTACTAAAGAAAAAATCATGAAGATACCTCTAAAACTTTCTTTTTATAATAAAAACCATACTACGGCGTTAAGTTTTTCGTGGTAGCGTGCATTCGTTGTTAAGTGTTGCGTATTAGTAAACGGGGACGTGTTATTCGATGTTACACTTTTCTAAGTCACGTAACACACCCCTAATATACATACAATCGTTCTGTTTTTTTTTTTTTTTCAAATTATTCTACAAGCAACATACTAAAGCAGTAGTGTGTTAATTTTTTAGTCCAAATAATATTATTTTTGTAAATAGATACATCGGATGGCCGCAATTATAATTGCTTCATATTTTCCAATAAATTACCAGGGTTGTGTCATCGCGTTTCTCTTTCTTTTCTATGCAGTCCGACAGTGACCGCGCTTTAGGTCGTCTAGTCCCCTTAATCTGATGGGACGGCTATCCGATCCAAGATCAGGCGCGGGGCCAACGGTTTAATTTGCTTTCCGAGTCACGGGGGAATCACAACGCTATCCTTCCAAACCCCGGGCTGCTGCTAAGAAATTCCTGATGGAAAATCCCTATAACTCCAGGTCGGGCTTGGCCCGTCTCTGTCAATCGAATTCAGGACCCCATGCTCAGCAATCGAGCTTGCGACCACCAGACCAACGAGAATCCGATCATCAATACAATGTGTACAGACGCCAGCACATCAAGCTACTACAATCTGTCAAATTTCTTTAATAGATTTTTAACTTTACCTATCTCTAAAGCATAAGGTTCAAAGTTGATTGGGAAAAGGGGTTTGAAGGTTTTGGCCCTAAAATCAGCAGCATTACATAGTCTCTGGGATTAAAAAACGAACTATAAATTGCCGTGTTTAATTATTTATTTAAAAAAGTCTATTCTTCATTTGTTTCTTCTCCATAAAGGTTTCATAACGTTTCTATTACCTCAATAGTTCAATATGCTTACCTGGAGGGAAAAAAAACAAAAAAGATCCTTGTTGTTTTCGACTTATATTTTGGTGAAAAACTCCGAAACCTGACGCTTTAGGATATTATGTTAAATAATATTTTTTGTTTGTATAAGTGTCCTCTATCTAAATATATAACTTTTGTTGTGCACCGCGAACCTGAAAAAAAATCAAAATGGCGGCCGACCTTAGGGCCACCCTCCATACAAAAATCTTCACACCCCTTTGACAGTTTCGGGTAGCTTGATGTGCACATCAAACTACTACAATCTGTTAAATTTCTTTAATAGATTTTTAACTATATCTCTAAAGCATAAGGTTCAAAGTAGACAGTTTCGGGTAGGTTGATGTGCTGGCGTCTGTACATAAAAGCGAAGTACTCTCTCAGTATCTCGATGATGAACATTTGACGTTGAGTAATTCGTCATGGCACACTTGCCATCGTCGTCGAGTATCTATTTGGTACTTGTTAACACTTTAACAAGTACCAAATAGATACTCGACGGTTATGAGTCATAACCGTCGAGTATCTATTTGGTACTTGTTTGCAACAACAACGCCATAACTTATGACGTAGTAGTTGCTTAATTATTCCTAAATTACTTTCAAATATTCTCATTAATATCTAAATAATATTCTTTGTATTTATTTTCCCATAATAAGTAATTTATTTGATTTTTATAACAATAATTTAGTATTCATAACATATTGAGTAGTTCACTGACAGTTGATTTGAATATGGCGGTAAGTGTTTAAAAAGGGAGGCAAATAATTTTTTTAACATTCATTATATTGTGAACTAGTGACTAGTGATAAGGACGTTACTCTGCCCAAATACTTGAGTGTGAATTGGGTTGGTTCGTGTTTAATTGGGTTAAACCTGCTACTGACAAGCTTCCGAAGTTCCGTACATCGCAATGATGAACATTCTCAATGAAGTAATTCGTCATAGCAAACTTTCGAACTTCCGTACTTCGCGATGATGAACATTCTGAAGACAGTACTACATCGGTATTTTGGACTTCGAAGTTCAGTATGACAGTCGTTAAATCCTCATTTTTTTTTTTTAGAAAATCCTTCATGATGGCGTCTACACCTCAGGAACGAGTATTGACTCGGGAGAACATGCTAGTAACTGATCCGGCTATACAGGATCTACCGCTAGATGGCGAGAAGATCGTCATCACTGGCATGTCGGGCCTCTTCCCTCAGTCCCACAACGTTAAGCAACTTTCCGACATCCTTTACAACAAGGTACGTTTGATTTTGAAAAAACCTATTGATTTTGAAAAAAAAAACACACTGTATTATTCCACCATTCGATAGTGTCGCTACTAAGGATCGAATTCTGGGAAGTAATAACATACGGCAAACTAAAGGAAAGAGCTCATTTTTAACAAAATAGGTACTTTTTATATTTTTCTTATGTTACCTACCTCATCATCATCTGCCTAGCATTTTCCCAACAATGTTGGGGTCGGCTTCCAGTCTAACCGGATGCAGCTGAATACCAGAATTTTATATGGAGCGACTGCCTATCTGACCTCCACAACCCTGGGTAATACTACTGGGTAATACGATACCCCGTCCCCTTGGTAAGACTGCTTGTCAGACCTTCGAGCTTCTGACTACCCGTAACGACTGTCAAAGATCCAGGAATGACAGCCGGGACCAACGGCTTAACGTGCTTTCCGAGGCATGTAAGGATATGACACGGTATCTAAAGTTGGTCACCCATCCACAGACCAACCGCGGCAAGCGTAGCTTAACCTGGTGGATTGAGCCTGTGCGGCTGTTATTATTTAGCCGGGCCCGGGTTATGTTACCTACCTACTAAACCTTAACTGATTAATTGTTCAAAATGATGACCATTGTTTTCAATACATAGCTGGATTCGACGTCTGCATTCAGCATTAAAATATTATTGATTCCATTAGAAAGGAGACTGTTAAAATTTGTATGGGAAGTGGTCTATGATCCAATAGCGATACTGTAGAGGTATTTCTGTGGGAATAACTCAACTATACCCTTGTGCAAAGGGACATCAAAATCTGACCCGGCAGTTTTGAGAAAAATAATACTTTGTAATTCACATTTCTTGCTACATTTTTATATTTTAAAAACGTTTTTACGGGTATTTCTGACTTTATACTACTTAATTAATGTGATTTTCTGCTAAACAAAGACACTTACCACCTCGACAGTGCTGAATTTGTTTTTTTTTTCGTTTTTATCCGACTTCAAAAAAGGAAGGAGGTTCTCAGTTCGTCGGAATCTTTGTTACATTTTTTAATATTTATATTCACCGATTTCTCGAAGACGGCTTGACTGATTTAGAGAATCTTTTTTTGTTTGAAAGGGTATACTTTACCAAGTGTGCCCATTGTCACCAGGACAGGTTTGAACGGGTATTTCTGACTTTATTAATGTGTTTCTCTACTAGGCAAAGTCACTTGTCCCCTCAACTTTTTTTTTGTACTTACCGATTTTTAGGC
Organism: Amphipoea oculea; assembly: GCA_945859645.1. Classification (NCBI taxonomy): domain Eukaryota; kingdom Metazoa; phylum Arthropoda; class Insecta; order Lepidoptera; family Noctuidae; genus Amphipoea; species Amphipoea oculea. Next base: position 5,395,635 of record OX243884.1, read on the forward strand.
GTTTTTTAAATATTTATGTAGGAAGGATACGTCTTAAAATAAGAAGGAACTCTATTTGTAGCAGCAGAAAAAGGGTGTATGTAAAAAAACCTTTTTATACATCACTACATAATATAAAACAAAGTCGCTTCCCGCTGTCTGTCCCTATGTATGCTTAGATCTTTAAAACGTCGCAACGGATTAGAAGTCGGTTAAAATCGAAACAAATACTAAAATCAAGGAAAGAAACACATTAATTAAGTATTATAAAGTCAGAAATACCCTTTAAAACGTTTTTAAAATAAAAATGTTATCATGAAATTATGTATTCTAAAATATTATATTTCTCAAAACTGCCTGGTCAGATTTTGATCCCACTTTGCACAAGGGTATAGTTGAGGTATCCCCACAGAAATATTGTAACAGTATCGCTATTGGTTCATAGACCACTTTTTAATGTTATCATGAAAATATGTATTCTAAAATTTATATTTCTCAAAACTGCCGGGTCAGATTTTGATGCCACTTTGCACAAGGGTATAGTTGAGGTATCCCCACAGAAATATCGTAACAGTATCGCTATTGGTTCATAGACCACTTTTTAACAGTCTCCTTTTCCAAAGACCGTAATAGAAATTTGAATTTAGAACATTATGTTTTGAAGGTGACTGCACTGTGTGTTAATAAAAATATTGAGCATAATTTCGAACAAGGTACGTAATGTAGGTACGAATACTTTAAAATAAGAAGAAGTTTATTAAAATTAAACATTTTCCTTAAAGGAGACTGTTAAAATTTGTATGGGAAGTGGTCTATGATCCAATAGCGATACTGTAGAGGTATTTCTGTGGGAATACCTCAACTATACCCTTGTGCAAAGGGGCATCAAAATCTAACCCGGCAGTTTTGAGAAAAATAATACTTTAAAATTCACTTTTTTTGCAACATTTTTATATTTTAAAAACGTTTAATGGGTATTTCTGACTTTATACTACTTAATTAATGTGGTTTTCTGCTAAACAAAGACGTAAGTGTGTCTTGGCGTAAGTGTCTTTGTTTCAGGTTTTTTTTTTCGATAAAATAGCACAGAATGGTTGCAGTCAAACAAATCACATCACCTCTGGGTCGAAACACGATTTCATCATTCAATATTTTTTCATTTTATTTTGACGATTTATTTATAGCATAAATTGCTTAGCAACCATATTAAAGTAATCGAATCGCAACCCGTGAAATACTTATTGATGAGTTGTTCCGGTGGTCATCTGAGGTCTTCATCATTAATACCACTTCCGAGAGCAAATGCACGAGTTACTTTAAAGAATACCCAAATTGTTATAGCTCTGCCTATAATGTTTGAAGAGTTCCCTAGATTTCTCCAGGATCCAATCACCAGATCCTGGCCTGGTGACAATGGGAACATTTGGGAAGTATACCCTTTCAACCAAAAATAGTTTTTTTTTTAATCTAGCCGTCTTCGTGTAATCGGTGAACATAAAAATATTTAAAAAATGTAATTCCTACGAACTGAGAACCTCCTCCTTTTTTGATGTCGGTTAAAATCGAAAGAAATACTATTAAAAAAGTGTAGGAAAGAAACACATTAATTAAGTATTGTAAAGTCAGAAATACCCTTTAAAACGTTTTTAAAATAAAATGTTATCATGATATTATATATTCTAAAATATTTCTCAAAACTCAGATTTGGATGCCACTTTGCACAAGGGTATAGTTGAGGTATCCCCACAGAAATATCGTAACAGTATCGCTATTGGTTCATAAACCACTTTTTAATGTTATCATGAAATGATTTATTCTAAAATATTATATTTCTCAAAACTGCCGGGTCAGATTTTCATGCCACTTTGCACAAGGGTTTAGTTGAGGTATCCCCACAGAAATATCGTAACAGTATCGCTATTGGTTCATAGACCACTTTTTAACAGTCTCCTTTGCCGTATGTCATTACTTCCCACAATTTGATCCTTATTAGGGACACTATCGAATGGTGTAATAATACAGTGTGTTTTTTTTTTTCAAAATCAACAGGTTCGATTCCTGGCTAGAAATATTGATTTTTCAAAAATCCAATGATGCAGTTTTAGTTTTCATCAAAATCGAGCCCGCGACTCCTTTGAGTATTTTTCGCTATTCCTTATAGTTTAGAATTTGGCCATCCACGCCCACTTGGAAAATTCACCCTGTATAGTATTTCATCTAAAAAAGAAGCTGGTCGCTCCACTTTTCTTCTTGATACGGTGTCCACAGTCCAAGATAAAAATACTAATATCCGCACGCTCAACATTCATGTAATGTTGAGCGTGCAGAGCTTACACAACGGCCGACATTACCAAAGTCTGCCTACTAAACAGTTGCAACAGTGATGCCGATTCTGTTGTTCACAAATAAATTTAAGTACAGTGCATCTTTTTCTTTCTATTTCATTAAGAAAAGAACAGAAGATAAATTTTAGTTTAGTCCTCTCAAATTAATCAGCGCCATTAAAACCTATATACAGGGTGTTACGGAAAGAGTATATCAATACAAACGGGTTGAAGAGTGTATCTGGTCTATAATCTCTGTACAAAATTTCAGCTCAAAAGCAGTAACTTTGAAAATGCTTAATATTTTTTTATTTCGATATTGAAATCATAACAAACGTGTCACCGCACTACGAGGGTCATTATCCATTATCTGTAGTGTGTCTGTGCGCCTAGTACACGCACATCACGGCGCTGCACTGGCGTGCGGCGGCGCCAGTAATAATAAAAATTGAGAAATAGGTATTTGTATCACGCCGCCGCGCGCCAGTGCAGCGCCGTGATGTCTAAATAAAAAAATATTAAGCAATTTCAAAGTTAATGCTTTTGAGCTGAAATTTTGTACAGAGTTTCTAGACCAGATACACTCTTCAACCCGTTTGTATTGATATACCCTTTCTGTAACACCCTGTATATGTCGCATCATTGGGTGGCCGAGATGCGAAACATCGGATCTTCTTCACGATCCAACATAGTTTTGATAGTTGTGGGCACTGCAGTGGGTACTCGAACGAAAAGATAATTTGAATTCAAAATAACTTTAATAAACTTACAATTAACAACCGAAATGCACACGTGCGTCGGAAACAAACACGTGCGTTGGTATTGAGCGTTTGCCAAGCAAGACCGTCCGACTCGACTGCCGACCGTAGACTGTCGCGGGTCGCCACACTCAGTCTCTCCGCCAGTCCTCGCTGCATCCCCTCTACCGACGATCGTGTCGAAGCGGTAGGGCTCGCTTGCGTTTCCGATCACATGATTCCTCGTTTACCAATCAAATCGTTAGATGGCGCTGTTCACTGTACTGTGGCGCCATCTATCCACGACATACAGGGTGAAATTGAACACATGCGACAAATCGAAATGGGAGATTGTACTCGTCATTATGAACAACTTTTACTATGGGACCAAACCTGAAATCGCGAAAAAAAAATCAGCTGTTCCCTACATTTTGGCGAGTTATGCGAACATAAATGTAGGGAACAGCTGATTTTTTTTTCGCGATTTCAGGTTTGGTCCCGTAGTAAAAGTTGTTCATAATGATGAGTATAATCTCCCATTTCGGTTTGTCGCATGTGTTCAATTTCACCCTGTATATATATACTTTTTATAATACTGTTAAGAACGCTTCAATATAAGCATTTATTTTACGTCCTTAACACTGGATTGAGGGCATTATCAAAACATTTTCTTACGATGATTTTATTACGATGTCGTGATTCCGGTTAGACTTTACTAAAAAAATCATCAATTTTAAATGATAAATTGGTTACTTTATTTGGTACAATACGATTAATAGACGTTACAATTCAGTCTCTATTAAACTAGTAGAAGACAATGTTATTGCAAAAGTTTACCACATTTTTACAAATCATGTGCGTCACCGCCTCCACTGGAATGCCACAACGTCCTATAATAATAAAATCTTATTTCTTTGTCACACAGGAGAACCCGGTAACATCGGAGGGTCTAAGGTGGAACTACAAGCATCCCGAACTGGCACAAGCATCTGGCATGGCTCCTGAGTTAGATCGTTTCGATGCCCAGTTCTTCGCTGTGCACTACCACCTCGGGAACCACATGGATCCGATGTCACGCAAGATACTAGAGCAGACCTATCAGGCCATTTACGATGCGGGTAGGTTGAACTTGGTTATTTACGATGGATATTTGTAGTACCTCTGGTCAGAAATAAAGAGCCATCAGATTCTCACGATTTTCTCGAATATCTCCCAAAAAACTAAGTTTTATACTTTTTAACAAACACCTCTATGCAATTTTATGGATTGAAACCAGTAAAGTGCGCGTCAGAACACGCTCGGTGAAGGGTTTCGTATTAGGGTTGAATATGTACGCATGACGGAATAAATAAAAAAAAAATTGATTTGAGCGACCGCACCAATAAGATTGCATTTCATTTTGAAAATTTTATTTTATTTCACATTTTTCGAATAAACGATGAAAAACAAAGTAATGTCTTAATTAAAAACAGTAGCAAAGTCTCTTAGAAAATTCAAAATCTTTTTATAATTAGAGAATTCGAGAACTCCACACACATTCTGTGCCTCTTGATTTTTTCCCCCGCAAAGGAAAGCGTAAAGTTATAGTAGTAGTACATTTATGTTGTTTTCATAATAAATTATCTTTCACATTTTAAAATAAAATTAGGTATAACGCTATAATGCATCTAGATTAGACTGGCCATTTAAGTCAATTTCTAGGGATTTTTTACTTATCCAATTACACCATAAATTTTTCGACTGTAATTCTTTAAATTGTAGAGCCTACTCAGCTGTGATAGTTTTCTTTTAACTGCGTTACATATGTGTCGCAGCCAACTAGCTTAATTAACCATTCAGTTAACTGTCTAGCATTTTAACTAAACGGTGCCTTTCAACTAGCGGCCTGAATAATATTCAGCCATTCAGTCAAACAGCTAGGCAAATGACTTGGATCGCTAACATTTAACTACTTGCCTAGCCGAGAAATTTAAATTGGCGATTGATTGAATTGTAATTGATTTAAAATGGCAATTGTTTATTGTTGTTTAGGAAAATTTAAAAATTACAAAATGCATGTTTATTAACAAGCTCGGCAGTAAAAACTGAGCAGTAAACTAAATAAAAAAAACAGTCATAACAAATATTAAAATGCGTAAGTAAATAAATATTTAACAATAAAATGATTTATCGGGCAGTTACGTGTGGCAGTTAACAAATCTAAATTAGTTGGTGAGAAATCTAACTTAGAAGTGGCACTCGCCGGCCGCTCCCGCGGTACCGCTCGCTACGCTCGCTCGGCTCGCGCGCGTTAAGTCACAGTTCTAACCTAACCTTTAACACATTTGTTCGGGGTGGCCTGGCTTCGTTGCTGCGACCAATTCGGCTCGTGCGTGGTTGATCACAGTTCCAACCTAACCTATGAACTGCCAAAATGTTTACCTAACTGCCCATTTCAACATTTTTACTGACCATTCATACCTACTTGAGTATTTTTTGTACTGACATTGTAGGATAAATAACTGACTAATTTTCTTTTTATTACTGCACATGTCTTAGTTTAACAAGCGCCGAAAAAAAAAGACTGCCCGTATTTTTAACCGACGAAAAAAAACGGAGGAGGTTATCAATTCGACGCGTATATTTTTTTTATTTTTTTTTTTTATGTATGATCACGCATAACTTTTTACAGAGCAGTCCGATTTTGATAATTCTTTTTCTATTGGAAAGGATATACCCCGAAGTTGGTCTCATATAAATTTGGAAAAGAAAATCCAACCCTAAGGGTAGGAAAACAGGGGATGATTGATTGTTCACTCACTGATTGTAATGTATGAGCACGCATATCTTTTCACAGACTAGTCCGATTTTGATAATTCTTTTTTTATTGGATAGGACATACCTCGAAGTTGGTCCCATGTAAATTTGGAAAAAAAAATCCTACACTAAGGGTGGGAAAATAGCGGTGATTTATTGTTCATTCACAGATTTTAATGCTGAGCTTTATAAAGCCTGTTTTTTTAAGTATTTTATCATACAAAAAATAATAATTAAATTAAGATTATATAACAGTTAATATCTAAAGTAGGGTAGGTAGCTAATTTAAAAGTAATAAAAAATTAAGCATGTAGTAATTAGTAAATTATAGCCTCAAAAAATTATAAAAAAAAAACTTTTTAACAAAAAAATTAAACCTCCGAAAAAACTGAAAAGCAAAAAATAAAAACATTTCGTTTTTATTTTAACTGATTATAATAACCTCTAATGTGTAAGTAACAGTTGTCAAAAAGATTACCCATTTAAATTAAGTTCCATTTTTTTACCTCACATTTTCCCCTGTTATACATATAAATGGCCTATGGCTATTTGAACGGCGGCGTTTAGTTAAAAGGCTAAGCAGTTCACTGAATGGCTTATTAAACTATGTAGTTGGAAGCGACATATTACATATACTACTGTCGGGAGTACTTTCACATATTCAAACACAACAGTTTAGCTGGTAGGGAGACACGCACTTGACGCCTACAGAAAAAACGGAACCCTGAATCGAAAAAATGCCTGTACTTACATACCCCGTATATATTTGAAAGGCCTATCTAACGATTCCCCATACTATGGAATAGACGAGGAAAATAAACGTCTTCACTTTACGTGTAATGTGGACGTGATTAATATGCCAAATAGGTAACAGCTTTTTAGGAGCAAGAGTGTCTGAGAAAACCGCGGCCAGTTAAACAGACGGACTATAAGGTGGAACTTATTAGTGGAACTATAGGGGTTTCTGGTTTTACTACGGAACCCTAAAAAAAGCACATGTTTGTTTCAGGTCTGAGTCCAGCTCATCTATATGGAAAAAAAACTGCAGTTTTTGTGGGGTCTTCTTTTTCTGACACGGAAGCATATATTACCTCTTCGCCTGTGAAGTCCTGGTCCGGTCTAGATATATTAGGGTCAGTTACACCGCCATTATAATAAGTACAAGCTTATGCCTTTTTACAAGTCCAGACAGAAAAAATTAATTCATGACATTATTTGCCCATTGTACTGAACTTTACACGGAGGTGGTGCAACAAGCCATTCGATTTTCACGTTTGTGTAATTATACATATACATTTTGTCTTCATAGATCGAGTAAGACGATGTTCGCGAATCGCATCTCGTACTGGCTGAATGCAAAGGGTCCGTCTCTATCAATAGATGAAGCTGACTGCAGTTCCACCGCTGCATTGGAAGCGGCATATTCAGCCCTGAAACGTGGGGAATGTGAGTCGGCTATTGTTGGAGGTGCATTTTTAAATCTCCATCCACAGGGATCTGTACATCACGGGAGGTCAGTCTCATAACTATCTATGATTTCATGATCTTTACGTAGACCAAATATATCATACGGCAGTCGAGTTTTTAGTCTGTAGAAGTTACCAGCTAGCAATTGTTTTATTGAATTTTTCAGGCTTTCTGCTACTGTCTCAGAAGATGGCAAGACAAAATCATTCGCACAAGACGCCGACGGTTATATTTTGTCTGACGCAATCAGTGTAGTACTTTTGCAGAAAGCAAAGGACGCGAACAGGTAAAAGTTAATTCATAGATAAAAAATTGTCAAAAAGTTAAAACATTGCTTATACGAACAATATATATATAATATATTTTTAAATTTTTAGAGTCTACGCGGAACTAGTATATGTTAAAAATGAATTTATTTGTTTACTGAGTGATGAAATGGGGCCTAAATTCGGGTTCTGTCGGAATCCTCAGACTACGGCTGGGTTCATTAGACAGTTCTACAAGGAAGTGCAGGTGGCGCCGCAGGAAGTAGAATACGTAGAAGGATGTGGCACAGGTGAGAGGAGTTTGGAAAAACCAAACGTGATGGTATACGTGGTATTCCTGCGTTGAATATCACCCGACTGGCTGGAGGATCCTTACTTCCTCCAGCCAGACGAGAGATATAATCTGGAGGGTCCACAGTCATTGCCGACTTGATAAAATCGTCAGGGTTGAGGTTTATCAATGAATAAAATGTTTGCAAAAAAAAACCGATAACCATTAATTTCACCGTGATCACTTTAAAAAGCCTTTACTAACATTTTTGTTTTACTACATTTCGGGGGTTTATACAGGCGTACCGGCTGCTGACAAATCTGAGCTGGAAGCAATTGAAGAAGTCTACTGCAAAGATAGGCAAGACCCCTTACTAGTCGGCAGCGTGACATCTAACATTGGCTTGACAGTGGCAGCATCTGGCATGAGTGCTATCACTAAGGTTAGTAGCTTATTCGTACCTTCTAGACCTGGACTAGATCTCTTTACAAATGAGCTTGTCTGGAGAAGTAGGTACCCCAGCGATAATTTTGGTGGACCTATTTATTAATGGTTACTTATTAAACATACAGGTGTTACTTGGCTACCACACCGGTCAGCTAGCCGCCAACCTGCACTGTACTAGTCCGCGGCAGGACGTGGTGGCTCTGCGCGAGGGTCGCATGCGCGTTATCACTGAGCACCAGCGCTTCCGTCGCTCCTACGTCGCCATCAACGGCATGTCCGTCACCGGCGTCAACTCACACGTGCTGCTGCATGGACACTACAAACCCAAGGTACCTTTACTCGGTGATGTAACGTTACTGTTAACTGTGTTTACTACGATCTTTGAATGATAAGAACTAAAACACATTCAGTGTCGAATTACGATAGATTTGCTGCCCAGACAAGCCTTAACAACTGTTAAATGTTCCAGGACCTTTCCCGCTACCAGTCTTCTATTCCACGCTTGGTCACATTATCAGGCCGACAAGAGTCTGCCATCACTAAGATATTTGAGAATCTCAAGTCCAGACCTATCGACGCTGAAGAATTGGCACTGTTACACAACATCCATGCAAACAACATCTCTGGACATTTAGGCAGGGGATATGCGATACTAGGTATGGACAAATTGATATGGTTTTCCTAGGTATCTCGCTAGATGAGGTATTACGATGGGAACCTCATACAACATCTCTTGCGGGATGGCTAAGCTCGGCCGCTTATGACAAGGAAGATATTATAGTACATTACTTACATTACTGCAGCGGCCAGCAAAAGAGGCATTGCCATCAATGCCTCTTGAAAAACACGAACGTGTAAATGTGGGCCGAGGCGAAGCCGAGGCACACATACGTAAGTCCATCAATGCCTAATTGTGCCCAAGGCTTGTATAGTACTTTTTTCAAATAATACGAGGAAATTCAAACTAACTAGTACCTAGGCAGAACTTTTTTGTAAAATACAATTACTTTTCAAAATCCAGTCCGGGGCAGTGGTCCAACTGCTCTGTCCAACTAGTTGGACCATGGGTCTTTACTAGGGGCAGTTGTCCAACTTTAAAAATAGTTGGACCACAGCACCTTTTGAGAGTTCCTTGGTCTAATTCATTTAAAAAATAACTTGCCAACTCTAAAAACCTCAACTGCATTTTTATGTGTGTATGGTACCTACTGGTTTACGGTTATATTGAACCTCTTTGCAGTAAAATAACATAATTGAGCGGACCTGTCCAGTCAGTGCACGCATTTGTCAAAAATCGTGCAGTTCAACTCAGAACTTGAGGAGCTCAACGATTCGACGAACAATACCAAAGAAAGGACATTTGGGTAGGCCGCATAAACTACTCAAACTGCCAAACCATAATTAAAACGGAAATAATGACCAACATAGTCCTCACCTTCACAATAATTAAAATAATATAATACAGTAAATTTACATGCTATTGTTTAAGTAAATAGATATTCGATTTAGTTTTTGAGATACCTAATTTTTTTGCTTTCTCCGGTACCATACACACATAAAAATGCAGTTGAGGTTTTTAGAGTTGGCAAGTTATTTTTTAAATGAATTGGACCAAGGAACTCTCAAAAGGTGCTGTGGTCCAACTATTTTTAAAGTTGGACAACTGCCCCTAGTAAAGGCCCATGGTCCAACTAGTTGGACAGAGCAGTTGGACCACTGCCCCGGACTGTCAAAATCAATGACGAACAACAATAATTTTTCCCGCGTTAAAGTGTTTATTTGTTTTTTTTTTTTCAATAAACAGCTTTCTATTTGCAAGCCAGTTCGAAAGAGGTTGGAAGATTTTTGTATGGAGGGTGGCCCTAACGTCAGACGCCATTTTGATTTTTTTTTCAGAAAAAAAAAATAAGGTCGTCAAAATAATGCTCAAAAGTCGCAGGCAGAAGCTAGTATAATATTAGTGTGATATTATAAGTGTGATTATTTCTTCCTAACCTGGATCAATGTATCGTAGAATGCAATGTTTTATTTTCTTATCTTGCCAGACACGGATGGGGACCAAAAAACTGTGAGCTTGTGTGAGAAGGCTGAGTACTTCGACGACGCTCGACGGCCGCTGTGGTTCGTGTACAGCGGGATGGGCTCGCAGTGGGTAGGTATGGGCACGCAACTCATGCGCATACCGACCTTCGCTGCTGCTATACAATGGTAATTATAAAGCATCAGTAGTTTAATCAGAAGCTTTTTTTATTTCTTTATTTTTTGCTGAATGGGGCCCGCTCTTGACCTCGATCACGCCTGAAGGAAAGCAAAGGTCTATGATGGAACGAGCGTGCCCAGAAGATGGCTAAGGCACTGGAACTCTCACGCATCGACGAAACGCAGCAGGCTGCTTGACGCCGGACTCCGGTGCGAGGGTGGTCGCAAACCAGGCAGGCCTTAGCCCTACCACCGCAAGGGAACGATTATACAAATAAGGTGTTGGCCGTGACTCTCCAGGATGCACCGAGCGCTCGTTCAGTTGAGTAACTAGAGGAACAAACTACGCTAGATGAGGAGGCTTCTTCATGCATCCCTGAATTAAAGTGTTTAAGCTGCCACTAGTCGATATTTTTTTCGGGAAGGTATATCTCCACTGTTTGACATTGTACTCCAAAGTTAAACATGATATCGTTTTTTCTTATTATTAATAAATTGTGCCTGTACGGAAACAGAATGAAAAAAGTTATGACCCAACAAAGATTCGTTTTTCTTGCTAATTTTAACGGAACTTTGGGTTTAAAAAAGTAATAAAAGAAGTGCAAAATTTTCAAACAAAGTTGGTACCGACAAAGCTCAATAATTATCGAAGTGTTCAACAAACTTTATTTTTAACTACCTTCTGCCCGCGACTACGTCCGCGTGAAATTCGTACTTTTCTCTAAAAGTTTCGAAAATGTATGCTGGTATGATCTTTATAATTAATTTAGATAAATAAGTATTCGGGCCAATTTTTAAGTTTATAGAACAAAGAAATCAGATTTTTTAAATAAACTGTATCCCCGCTTTTCACCCCCACAGGGGTGGAATTTTGAAAAATCGTTTAAGATGTGTTCATAACTTGACTCAAAGTTTATTTATACCAATTTTCGAGCTCATCAAGTCACGCAGTAAAATCCACCCCTTTAAAATTAACTACCCCTTTTCACACAGAGGTAGGTTTTTGAAAAACCCTGATACACGTTATTAATTATTTTTAGTCCTTAGTATAAATACTGAGTTTCAAGTTAATCGGACAGGGCGTTAAAATTCTTCTATACAAATTTTGACACCCCCGAATACCTCTTTTCATAATTTACTTAGATAAGTATTCGTGCCAAGTTTCAAGGTTATTAACTCAAGAAATAAGATTTTTCATACAAACAAAATCCCCCCTTTTCACCCCCTTAAAGGTTGAATTTCCAAAAACCCCTTCTTCTTCGATACCTACTCTTCACAAAGAACACACTCTCCAAAATTCATGTCCCTAGGACCAGCGGTTTAGACTGTGCGTTGATATTTCAGTCAGGTTGTTCATCCCCCTTTGGGGGTGAAATTATCAAAAACGCTGAGACACGTATAAATTAATTTTCAATCGTTAGCCTAAATACAAAATTTGAAGATCCTAACTTTTAAACTAACGGACTTTCATGCACAACATCATCCCCTATTTAACTCCTTTAGGGGTTGAATTTCAAAAAATCCTTCCTTATTTCTTGTCTACATTATATAGGGAACTATTGTGTAAAATTTCAGCTTTCTAGGTCCAAGGGTTTGGGCTGGGCGTTGATGAGTCAGTCAGTCAGTCAGTCAGGCCTTTTGTTTTTATTGATATAGATAGATAGATAGATACTTTTCCGGGATAAAAAGTACCCAGTGTGGTGCCGAGGATATTAAAGAATAATTATACCAAGTTTCATCGTAATCGAACCGGTAGTTTTTGCGTGATGCCTGAACAAACAGACAGACAGACATATAAAAAAAAAATTAATCACATTTTTGGGTTCGGTGTCGGTCTAGTAACACCCCCTGCCATTTATTTTTTTGATATTTTCAATGTACAGAATTTTCACTTCTACAGATTTATTATAAGTATAGATTGATTTATGGAGTGATTTTTTCATAAAACTCGATTTTCCAAAGGACTTTTCGTAATTTTCTACGCGCGTTTAATTCGGAACGGTGTTTGTGTGCGTGCGAACTGGACGTTTTGTGTGTAAACTAGCCTCTAACTGCTCATCACTGTCTCTGTCGGACACGATGCCAGGTGAGACAGCGTGCTTTTTGGCCATGCCCACCAGTGAGTTCGAGCTCGCGACTAGTTCCACCTTAAAAAACAAGGGGAATTTGAATTCAGTAATTTTGCTCCCTTTCTGTAAATTGCTTAACCATTACATTACTAATACAGGTACTTGTATTGAACTGAATACTTTGTTACAGTTGTCATAAAGTGATGGAACCTGAAGGTCTCGACATTGTTAACATCATAACATCTACTGACAAAAACATATTCGATAATATCCTGCACTCCTTCGTGGGGATCGCTGCTATTCAAATCGGACTTACAGATGTCCTTTATGAACTGGGCTTAAAACCTAGTGGAATCATAGGTAAGTCGCTTTAACGTTCAAAGGCTTAATATTTTGGGTAGTGTCGATCGCCTGATTCTGCCCAAGCTCGTGGAAAACATTACTTCGATTATACGTTTGCGGTTTGAAAGTATAATAATTATTAGACACCCCAAAACTGTACTTTACTCGAAAATATTTTCTTTTCGTTATATTTTTGGAAGGCCTGTGTCATGCTGTGGAACACCCAACCGGGAATGGTCTTTGGTGGTTGTTGGATAATCGTCGGTTGGTGTGATGTCTATCGGGCCTCTGTGAGTTGGTTTCGCGCGCCTTCCAAAGATCCGGGAATATGGTTATACTATATCAAAGACATAATACTCCTCAATACGGCTCGTATTTGTGAGGAGGTTCTTGTTTCTGGAGCCCTAACCATCGGTCGCTGGGACCCTGCTCTCGACACCGGCGGACCACTATTTGTAATATTTTTTTAAAATGTTTAAATGATATTGTATTAAAATATTTGAAAATGAAATGAAATATGTTGCTGTTGTTGTTATTGTAAAATGTTTATACAATGAATAAAGGAAATAATAATACATTTTTCACTTCTTATGCTCTAAAAGTTCGTCTTTATGTTGTGCTTAGGCGACATAAAATCGCTTTTTATGTTCTAGTGCATAAAGTATTTTTTTCTGAGACTAAGGTGGTAATCAGGCCCAACAGCCACACGCACAATAAAACTTCGCAGATTAAAGTCGTGATTTATTTCATTTTCTTTAATTTATACCACTTCCGTGTTTTCTATCGTTAATTTAATAAGATCAGGTAAAATAGTTGTCATTTATTATTTAAAAACGCAAAGAAACGTTTTTATGACTTGGCAGTATGAAGTACCTACCCTGGAAGAAGTACCTTGGTAGTAGTAGTTATATATTTTAGCATTATGTATTTATTTAAGTATACTTATGTTATTTTTATTTTATTTTGCATTATATGTGTAGGTTTATTTAATATTTTAGTTTTAGGCTTCACACATTCATATTTCTCTCTTCTTGTTTTCACACACTATTGTCTACATTTCTTTTTTTACTTCTCCTTTCGCAGGTCTGCTGGAAGAAATTTCTTAAGAAATAAGCAGTACCTTTGTACTCAAATTATAATTATAACATTTCCTTATGTATTTTACTGTGTGTACATAAATAATAAAATAAATAAATAAATAAATAAATAAATACCCAAGTCGAGTGACACATGTTGAAAATTAAAAAAAAAAAAAAACTTTTGAAAAGTTTCGTGGCGGGAATTAGCCATGCTTTGCAACATTTTTGATTAATTATGTACTGTATACTTTATGCCTGTTTCATTTTCTCGCAATCGAAGTGAAAAGCAGAGTGTATAACTCAGGCATAAACGAGCCATTTTACCCCTCGACTTAACTATCCACCCTCGCCTGCGGCTCGGGTGGATATAAACCTCTCGGGATAAAATAGCTTCTTTTATGCATTAGTTGTACAATCTACTATGTATTTTGCCGTATTAGTGAATCATATTTATTTTACCCTAATATTTTTGACATTGCATTAATTCTTACAGGACACAGTGTTGGTGAGCTGGCATGCGCATACGCCGACGGATGTTTAACAGCGGAACAAATGATAATGTGTGCTTACTACCGTGGACGTGTATCACTGGAGACTCCCATCATACATGGTTCAATGGCTGCTGTCGGTCTCGGATATGATCAAGTAAATCCAATCATTCATTGTTGTTTAATTTTACTACCCTATTAATAAACCTACCCCTATAAAAGGTATATTTTAACCCTCTCAGAATCCGTGTTACTATAATAACCTCCATCATGGGCAACATGGCATACACATTATATATAAACAACCCAAGGGTAGTAACAAGAAACCGTGAAACAAAATCCTTTTTTCAAGTGTTCGGAACACTAAGTTCTGTCTCATCATTTTGGTTTTGATTTACAAATATAGTTATCGAAGATATGTCCGCCTGAGATCGACGTAGCGTGTCATAACGGGCCTGACTCCAGCACCATCTCAGGACCTGCTGGCGTGATTAAGGAGTTCGTCGCTCAACTCGTGGAAAAAAGCGTGTTCGCGAAAGAGGTGCCGTGTTCCAACATACCGTATCATTCACGATACATCTCAGTTGCAGGTATGAGATAACTTCCTGTTGAACCTTTTGAACGCCTCCAATGAATGGTGAAGCAGGGGTATTTCTCAAAGCGCAACTATTTTTAAGCGCAACCAACTAAGCGCAACTAAATTATTCCTCGAAGCGCAACCATTAGTTGCGCTCACAAATTCAAGTACGCTGCACGCCAACGGCGTCAAATAGCCGTAAAAAGTAGGTCACGAAATAGAAATATTAAATCATAAGTGGCGGCCTGTACCTACTACAGGCCATACCGATGCGTTTACATGGACCTATGGCGTTCAAAAGGAAACGTAACTAAGCACACATTATAATGGAAGATTACATAGAAAACTTTTTTCAGGTCCTCAACTTCTCGAGTCACTGAATCAAGTAATAAAGAATCCGATGCGCCGCAGTGAGCGTTGGGTATCGACTTCTATTCCGCAGAGTGAATGGAACGAATATGTTGCTAAAACATGTTCAGCAGAATATCAAACTAACAACCTACTGGTGAGTAGCGGTGGTTTTTTGGTTGTTTGTACACAAGAAGACAAGGCATCAAAACCACAGTACACTACATACCCTGTCTAAGTACCCCTCCACATTGCTCTCAAGTCCAAGCGTTCACAAAAAATCCCATGTTGAATGACATTGCGTCAAACTTGATCTGAATTGGTTGTATGTCGCAGAGTCCTGTGTTGTTCGAGGAGACGCTACGGCTGATACCTAACAACGCTGTGCTGGTGGAGGTGGCACCTCACGGACTGCTGCAGGCCATCCTCAAACGATCCATGCCGGCGGCAAGTCGGCATGTTTCGCTTACCAGGCGCGGACATCCTGACAACGCGGTTTTCCTACTTCAAGCGGTTGGCGAGTAAGTACTTAGAAATTCATAAATGTTTAAAAACTTTTGCGGTTTTTTTGTTTTCTTATTTTTTATTTGTATAAATTATGTGGCTGTAATAGCAGCCGCACGGGTCGATCGATCAGGCTAATCTACGCTTGCCGCTGCTGGTCCGTGGATGGGTGACCATCTTCACGTACCAAGACTCCTCCGTGACTCGGAAAGCACGTTAAGCCGTTGAACTCGGCTGTCATTAGTGGATCTTTGACAGTCGTTACGGGTAATAAGGAGCCCGAAAGTCTGATAACCAGTCTTACCAAGGTGTATCGTATTACCTGGGTTGTGGAGGTCAGATAGGTAGTCGCTCCATGTAATATACTGGTATTCAGCTGCATCCGGTTAGTCTGGAAGCCGACCCCAACATAGTTGGGAAAAGGCTAGGCAGATGATATTGTATAGGTAAGCTCTAGTACTTACTAATTCCATGATTGCGAAAAAGTTAAAGTTCTATTAACCCTACTTAGGCCCACTTGCGCGTTCATGGGTTATCTACATAACATACATAATCAGCCTATAACGTTCCCACTGCTGGGACACAGGCCTCCTCTCTGTGAGAGGGAACTCGGAGTTAACAGGTAACTCAGTGTTATTCAATTTAATTCATCTTGTGACACAAAGAGTTAGCGATACCTAGAATTAAACTTTTAAATATTAAACCAACTGATGTGGGGGAGTTAAGTCGCTGAACTCTGGGTTAGTTTAAGAAACATTGACTTATATAATATTACTGGTTAGAAATGTCAAAATAAATTGACGTTATGAGGTAGGTAACGATGGAGGTTATCAATTCGACACGTATATATGTAATATTATTGGAACTGCAATGTAATCAGATATGACAATCTATTAGGGCTTCCAAACAAATATACAAAATTTCATAGATGTATGTATTTTCTATTTATTCCAAAAAATAAATATTTACATAATATAAGCTAACATATAAACTATAATAATATGTACAATTATATGAAAAAATAAACAATCATTATAGGGCATCAAAGAATTCGTCCGCATCGCTGTCAACAGGAACAGTGCCCAAAAGGCTGGCAGCATTGCCACGTTGTATGGCAATGCTAATTCTTTGGCCAAGAAATAGGCCAGCCCTCTGTATGTATTTAAGTATGTATGTTTGTCCACGTATTTCTGCGCAACTATTAATCGGATCGTGACAATTCTTTTATTGGCTTACATTTACTTCAACTTAGGGAACAGTGCAAGTTTTCATTAAAATCGATTCAGTAATTTTCAAGATATGGACTAATACGTGTAAGTGTGACGGCCTGGCTTATTGATACCAGCTACGGGTGTAGTGTCAAAGGGAAAACATCTCAAAACCTTGGTCAAATTCTAGTGCAATATTTACAACAAAACCAAGCACTCACAGTCTTCGGCCGAATCTGCGCTTTGGTGTGAGATCACACTAGCGATAAGCCAGCCCGTTGTAATACCCTGTGTTACAATAACTGAGTTATAAATTATTTTAATCTTACAGTTTGTTCATGCACGGATACACACCAAAGGTGCAAGCTTTGTACCCGAAAGTAGAGTTCCCTGTATCTACGGAAACACCTATGCTGTCACATTTAGTCGAGTGGAACCACAGTGAAACATGGTAAGTCCAATACAAAACAATACCAGCCGGCAGCCCGTTAAGGTGAATATAGACTAGAGCATTTACTTGTAACAGAACGTAGAGCATTCGCTGTTTTTAGATTTTATCGAACCGCATTACGAACACGACGCTCGATGTTATGTTACAACCTAATTTAAAAAAAAAACCAACGAGCGTATTGGTGTAACATGCCTTTGTTCCGATGCAAAGGCACGAGCGGTACCAGTAGCTCCGACATTCCAACAATGACCACAAGGTAGGAAGAAATGTTACGGGTAAAGGTAGGTACTCGCCGTGAGATTACGTCCGCGTCGGACGCAGCGTCGAGCATTCGCAAAAACGATACATCATATGGAAATGCTTTTGGAAACTGAGCTTTTGCCTGTATTGTACCATTCTATAACGGAAACCGAGCCCGTCATATAGAAATTAGTCGTATGATTATTATGATGTTGTTTATATGACGTAAGAATATAAGTATTGCATAAAAAACCATTGTGATTGGTCGCAGTTTTGTCCCCGACAGGTCGAGACAAATCGGAACCTGTCGGAGGCCGGACGCGAACAAATAGTGTTATTGGTGGGCAGTGTAGCGGTATCTACAGCGCCACATGCGAACAACGCGTGATACTGACGTCACGCAAAATCCTGCATCTCGCAAGCAGAGTTTGCCGTGCAACTAGCATAGATACAACAGCCCGACGTGAATCATCGGGCAGTTGCCCGCCAGACATAACACCCGTCTGGTCGGAGGATCCTCCCTTTTCTATAGAGTATGAGTGAATTTTACACCCTTTTCCTCATACTTCGATAGGTATTGTATTATTAATACCCATTACTTGCACCCACGTAGCCGGATATAATATAAAAGGGTGCTATATATGCCCGGTGAAAATGTCCCATTACCCTCAACGAAGCTCATACTGAGAAACCTGAACTATCGCCAACACAAAATAAAAATGCATGATAATCAATGATCTATCCCTCTATTGACGAGAGGAGAGGCATTTGGCCTCCCGTGAGAGAGAAACTAAACCATAATTTCATCGCTTGAAACGCATTTTTTTTAATTTCTTGTATTTCCTTAAAGGAAACTCACATATTTTGTCGATGGAGAGAGGCGAGTGGCTGCAGCCTGCCAGTTCGTGAAGTCCATTCATGATAATGAGTACAGCTACCTACGAGGTCACGTTGTTAGAGGTAAAAAACTGGATTTAATTTATTAACGCCCTCACTGTTTGGAGTTGGGAAATATGTCTGTTTCATTGTCCATGAGTAAGGATGAGATGTGTACAATACATAAGTGTTATATAGTCTACAAAAAAGCTTCCATAATTATGTGAACTAATTGACATAACTAACCGGATTCTTCTTCCACCGTCTGTTTATGAGCTATACATAAATATCCATACCATGGCTTTTTAAAGCAGTTTTGCAGCACTTCGGAATGGATAGTATAAGAATGCTAGTGTTATTACAGGCTCATGAGACATTTCAGATTTTCTTCGAGATGACAACAATAATGCAATTATTATCCATAGGTGGCGGTGATCACTTGTAATCACGAACTTGCATTTAGCTTGTGCATGGATGTAGAAAATCCAATATTCCCGTGACTTCCAGAGAAACAGTGCTACCCTTTCGCGGCTGCTCTGATGGCGACGTGGGACACCCTCGCGATGCACTCAGGGGATGCCAAGCGTCAGACGCCGGTGAAGTTCCGTGACGTGCACCTGTACGCTCAGCCCACGTTGCACGACCAGCGACCGCTGAGGCTCATCGTATCACTGCACAGGGGGACCGGAAAATTTGAGGTATACTGATTGTAGTGTATGTATTTAACCCCTCAAGCGTCAAGTGTACGCCAAGTGTACAAAAGAGAAAGTGCTCGAAACGTCAACGGTACATCAAGTGTACACAACAGTGTCATTGTTGTATTGTCATTGTTAAAACAATAACTTTACTGCGCCCATTCAACAACTCCGACGCGTGGGGTGTTAAGATAGTGTTAAGATAGGTAGGCGGGCAAACGTGTGAGAGGTTAGTAGATATGTGAACCCGGTCTCTCACACACACAAGTAGTCGGGTAGCTGTTACTAACTCAACTGTCAGTCAGCACGACTGGCGGAAAGTTGAAGCGTACCGTGGACTAGGACTTAGATGTGATGGTGAGCCTGTGTTTTGTGAGTAAATTGTGATATCAGCACTGCTACAGAAAATACTAAAGTGAATCAAGTTATAATTCTCACATAGTTCAATGTTCGGTGGACAAACAAGTGAAAAAAAAACCTCAGTTGCTCGATGATGGAACTCAATAATTGAAGTCAAGTCCGAATAGCCAAGTATTTCTCACTATTGTAGTTACATTCAATTGTACATATTACTAACCCTGAACGACTTTTCATAGCAATTTTTTTCATTTTTGTCTGTAAGGATGGGGTTCGGAAGCATGCCATCTTTTTATACTCAATTTTATCATTATTTTGAGACACTTTTCTTTGCTGTAGGACGTGGGTTAATTTTGTATGGACCGACCTTCTTTAGAAGATATTCTTTGTATTACGCGAAAGTTTATTATGCACTATTAAAATAGTGCAACTGCTGAACATGGGGTTCGAATTCTAGGCCAGGCAAAGTGTTATTGGGTTTTTCTAGAATATTTCAGTAGCACTTCATGGCCAATAGGCTCAGCCCCTGTGTCATGAGACTCCAACATAACTGGTGCAATATGTGTTTAGTTTACTAACACTTCTGCCAAGTCTTTCAGGGAACACAGCCGTGATCACAAGACCAATATATCTCCAACAGATCTTGAACGAGAATTTCAAAGTGGCATCGGGATACATTCAAAGTGGTTCCGACGTAAACTTCACAAAAACTAATGATACTGACATGGTGCTCAGTTCACAAGACATCTACCAACTGCTGCAAGACAGGGATTATAATTACAGGTCAGTCATAATAAGTTAACAAATAACACACACAAACACGGTGGTGTTTCTTATTATTTTTGAAGTGAAAACTTCTTTAGGCGCGTTGGGCATTTTTTGAGACGGGAAAAAACTATTGAACTCGCGCTACTGCTACCGTAATCGACACCGCATGTGTTTGGCTGTCCTCGGGATGTACTCGGTTTTAATGTATATCCGACCTGTCAGTGAGTGATGGCAAAGTATTCTGATGGTGTTTTGTTTTCACTTCTGTCGGCACTCCCGGAGTGTTTTTTTTTATTTCTGGGCCGTCGGTTTAAAACATTGATTTATTACTCGTTTCCATTGCTATTGCTAAATTACGTTTTGCTTTCATCTGGCTGCGAGTGTACCTCAACTTTCCACTACAACATAAGCTGCGCACGCACAATCACACAATGGAGATACTTAAGGAAGTATTCTCGCTCCATTCCCCTGAAACAAGATTATGAAACTACGTCTTTGCCGCTGGGCTGCTTAGGGTACTCATCCATATCAGTCCATGCATCCGAGCGTAGCGTGTTCAATTGCATTGCCATGGTCTGCATTCTTATACAAAACGAAGCTGCTGCACATCCAGAGTTTTACGCAATTTAACAAAAACTTTCCGTATATCTTGCATTGTATCAATGTTACTCTTTTGTTATCCAACAAAGCTTATTCGATGTATCTATCTTGTAGCGGCGAATTCGTGAGCGTCGAGGCTGCGAGCGCATCTTTGAGCCAGGCAGCGCTGGTGTGGCGCGATAACTGGGTCACATTCATCGACGGCTTGCTCCAGCTGAACATGTTGCGACAACCACACGATGCAGTATCCCTGCCCACACACATCAGAAGATTAAACATTGACACCCGTAGACATCTTCAAGATGCCTACAACTTGAACGGGAAGACTGTTGTGAATGCTTACTTTTCTGGTGTCCATGATCTAACAAGGTGACTAAGTATATTATAACAGTTTTCTCCAGACCTAATTTCAATCGGCCAATCTTTAACGGAGACTAGCCAACTACGGAAACATTCTTGTCCAAGTGTGTGTGCAAACAGAGGTGTACTTTCAATTCCCTCTCTCCCGTGCGGTCCCCGGTCGTTTCGGATTGATTATAGTATACTAGTACAGAGAGCTACATTTATTGGAAAACACTAACAAAAAAAAAAACGTCATTGTCATCATCTAATGTTATTAATGTAATATATGTTTGCATGCCGAACAGTGAATTAAGTCTTAGCTTTAAAGCAATATAACACCTATTATGTATTTCCCGTATTTGCAAAATAAATGTCTATTATATTCTACTCATATTATGTTCATCGAGATACATGTTCTTGTACGGTCAGCAGCAAAAGTCAATTAACACTTCAGTTTATTCAATCTTAGTTATTAATCAAAATATTTTTTCAAAATTGCAGCAGAAGAAACATTTTTAGAATATAAACTCTTTGCTATTATGTGAGAAGCTAAAAAGCAGTTTATTGATAAAATTGTTGTCAATTTAATAACATGTAAAAATGACAGTGTTAATCGACTTTTGCTGCTGACTGTACGTTTAAATTTGTGTAAAGTTGAACTATATAATTTATACATTTCTAATGCTTCAGGTGTGGTGGAGTTACTCTACAGAATATTAAATACCGCAATCTGCCTCCCGTTAGTCAAGACGCAACAAGGGTGGACCTGGTTGTACCACCGTATCTGGTTAACAGCGCAAACGTTAGTGGTTCTTTTACAAATACATTTTCAGTGTTGGTTTTCATTTTTTTTTGAGGAACATGTCAAAGTCAAAACATTTATTTCAAATACGCACATAAAACGCACTTTTGAACGTCAAATGTCGTCATGGGTTCTTGAACGTGATTTTGACAAAACTGTATATTAGGTGCAAGATAAATTAAAAGAGTTATAAACGTTTATTTCGATATTTCAGTCACTACCACTATGTGTTGCGATAAATCTAGTTGTGAAATTTTATAATTATATGTACAAAACTACTTGCCTTGCATCGGCGGAATTCTTCTTAGCTGCCTCTAGAAGAAAAAAAATCCTATCCTTTTATAGTTATCTCAGTAATACTTAGACTTACATAGGTTTTTTTTTAATACAGGAAATCACAGGCGGCCTGCAGTCACAAGGAGACTTGAAGAATCCTGTAATACTTCAATGTTCACAAATAGGAGATCTTGAGTCCCTGCACTGGGTAGAGGCTCCTTATTTAAAGCAGTCTGATTTGGCGGTAACGGTATGTATATACTAACTGCTCACTGCTAACTGCCCGTTATATTCTTCTTATGACTCCTGCTCTCCACTGACTGTGAAAGAAAAAGATTGGCTGAAATAACTGAAACCTTGTTCGTTTTTTTTTTGTTATTTGCTACGTTTTAGGCTGCGCTTTGGCACCAAGAAACAGTTCTATTTGTTGTTCGTATTATCAGGTTCACTACGCCGGGCTCTGCACGTCCGATGTGAAGAAGGCGGTTGGCGTGACGCCATGCGATTCCAATGTGTACGGAATGGACTACAGCGGAACTACCAAGAGGCAAGTGTTTACATTCCGATATTTTTTTTAATGAATGTAAGGTTTTTGTAATGCTGATCTTATTGTAAGTGCGTAGAGCGTGGTGCCACAGATAATGTAGAAACAGCTGTTGGCGGGTCTAATATATACATTACTCATAATTC
This sequence comes from Amphipoea oculea, assembly GCA_945859645.1. Lineage (NCBI taxonomy): Eukaryota > Metazoa > Arthropoda > Insecta > Lepidoptera > Noctuidae > Amphipoea > Amphipoea oculea. The sequence continues at coordinate 5,418,833 of OX243884.1, forward strand.
TGATTTTTGAAAAAAATATTTTCTTACAAATTTTGTAAAACACAATAAATCGGATTTGATTTTACTCGTATCCCATGGAATTTCGCCAAGATTGTATAAGTTATAGAGGTATGAGGAACAGGGTGTAAAGTTCACTCAACCTCCATAGAAAAGGGAGGATCCTCCGACCAGACGGGTGTTGTGTCTGGCGGGCAACTGCCCAATGATTCATGTCGGGCTGTTGTATATGTTGCAGTCAAAACTCATAACCAGTCAAAAGTACTTTTAACTAACAAAATCAGTCAAAAGTACTTTTGACTGGAAGCTCTCGACAATAGTACTATTGACTGAAATAATAGTCAAAACTAGTTTTGCCCAATGGAGCTGGTTAAAAGTAGTTTTGACTGACTAATTTCGTTAAAAGTAGTTTTGACTGGTTCTATCAGTCAAAACTCTTAAAAAGTTAAGGTGGGCAACATAAATTATGAAGAAACGCACGTATAAAGTTTTTTAAAACTTAAAAGCAATTAGAGAATCAATAGATATTAGTTAAAAATGAGTGAGCACGAAAAGAAATAACGTTTTTTAGGAAGAATTTTAGCGATAGAAGATATGAAAGATAGTCATTTAGTGACAAAGAACAATTTGAAAAATTTACAATAGAAGTGGAAGACGCAAAATTTTCAGAAAAGAAAACGCCGTTACAGTACAGTAGATTAAAAAGCTTTAACATAATTGAAGTCTGTAGTATTATAAAGTTAGTTACAAACACAGAACCTATCAAATATTTTTTACCGGCTGAAGAAATCTACGACATAAGTAATTGATGCTGCTCATATTTTGTATTACTATTGTTACGAGCTTGGGGTTCGTGACAATAAAAACTGCCGATTGAATAACCAAAAATAGACACTTTAATTAAAAACAACAATTACAACTTTAACACACTAACAATAAAACACAATCGCACTACAAGATCACTTGAAAGTCGCACTTGAAGATCGCTTCGATGTTTTCGCTTGTATCGCTTATCCAATACTGATCCCGGCTCGCAGGCACACCGGCCTTATATAGGCCTCGGATAGTTCCAGAACCTTCTACTGTAGAAACATCTAGAATGTTCGAGTACATACCGATTCCGACCGACCAGGCGTCGATAGTTCTGGAAAGTTCTAGCATCGAAGTTTCTAGAAGGGACCCGAATAATTATTAGTTCTGCTACTCGATACTAGATGGCGCTAGTAGTAGCTAATGTCGCCATCAAGTGTGGCGCGTAACACTATTTATATTAGTGGCGGCTGTTTGCAGATTGCGCTTTAAAACTGTACCTTTTCTGAACCAGGAGGATGTGCTAGCGTTCATGTCAACTATGGGGTGACCTAGAACCTTCCACAGACCAGCCATCTCGAGCCTGAGCATAGCATGTATTGGACTCACTATGGGAGAGGTCTCATGGATGAAGAAACTAGTAGTTTTAAGATGATAATCCAAATCTTGAACGATGGTATCCATAAACTCAGATGAGAATTCCAAATCTCGAAGTATAGATCCTATCACTAAGGAGGGCCGGCCACATCTTCAGTAGGATGTAAGCCCTCTGCTGGTGGGTTAGAAGTAATGATATCAATCTGTCTAACTGCTGTCTGAATTCTGCATGTAAGGAGTATCCTGGATACTTGCTCTTATGGATCCATGTGTAACAGTCTACAGAAAACCACGCAGGGCACATGTCTGAGAAACACAGCAGCATCGAATAGGGAACCAAAAAACAAGTATGCGATGTTACTCGCACCAGACACAGCTCGGCTTTCAGGATTATCGACACCTGTCCAATCTTTATCTCTTGACGTGGGGCGGTCGACTGGGCTACAGAGTTGATAGCTGCAGTCAGAGACAGAGCCAGCCCAGAGAACAGTGAGTTGAGCGGAAACGAAGATCTGGTTATGGGAGGTGGTGGCAACCTATAAAAATGCTCATAGGCTTGCTGCATGGCCATGACTGCCACATTGGAGGCTCTCTGATGGAGCTCTAGTGATAGAGAGTCTACTCTGACCCATCGCTCGAGATCGGAGCAGCACCACGCAAGAAAGCCCTCGGAGGGGAGTAAGGTCAGGTCTTGGATGTCGTCGAGAATGCGTTTGTGGTGTGGTCGAAGGGCCTGGGGATTATCCTGGTGTGACAGGATGTAGCTTATTTCCGTGGTGGTTATAGCGGATGCAAGATGTCTTTCTCGTCTGTAAACATGTGTTTTTTGTGGAGGTTTCTCTTCTACATCGTGTAAATCTTCTACAAAATCCATGATGTAAAGGGTCCTATTATGTATTACTTATCTAAACCTTGAACTATATCCTGGTGTGACAGGATGTAGCTTATTTCCGTGGTGGTTATAGCGGATGCAAGATGTCTTTCTCGTCTGTAAACAGGTGTTTTTTGTGGAGGTTTCTCTTCTACATCGGGTAAATCTTCTACAAAATCCATGATGTAAAGGGTCCTATTATGTATTACTTATCTAAACCTTGAACTAAATCTTCGTAATAAACGAATTTACAACATGAAATCTATTATTACATCCTACTAACTGGTTATAGTTATTTTAACTGATGCTCTATTGGTTAAAACTAGTTTTGACTAAGAGCTTTAGCCAAAATCACTTTTAACCAAATATTGTCAGTTAAAATCACTATTGACTACCGATTTTCAGACAAAACTACTTTTGACCAACATGTTCAGTCAAAATTACTTTTGCCTGATTTTTTCAGTTAAAAGTACTTTTGACTGGTTATGAGTTTTGACTGCAACATATATATGCTAGTTGCGTGGTAAACTCTGCTTGCGCGATGCAGGATTTGCGTGACGTCAGTATGACGCGTTGTTCGCATGTGGCGTTATAGATACCGCTACATCACTCCCCCCCGGAGACCGGAGGTCGATAGTGGGTTGAGTCTTGTATTGCGATGCTTGCCAGGCCAGCTGAGGTTCCAGTGAGTCGGAACCGGTTGCCGCATAGTTCACGGTGAGTCGGAACTGTCTGCGAAGATGTCCCCAGTGAGTCGGGGTGGCGCTGCGTTATGCTCCAGTGCGTCGGATGTAGTACAGCGCCGGGTTGAGGCTGACTGCTGGCGTCGACCAGGAGAGAAGGGCTCTGCTTGTAGACCGGCCGAAAGTGCAGTGTGCTGTGCCGAGGTTGCTGATGAGGCTGAGGGTGATGACCAGGTATGCGCGGTCGCTGCATGCTGGTGGTCAGGATACCCGTTGAAGCCGTGGGTGCTGGCTGGCTGGGTGACTCGCCGCTCTAAAGCTTGCGGGAGTGATGATGACGTCACGCTGAAGTAGGTGCACGAAGGCTGCGCTGACGTTCATGTTCGGGGTCACCAGTATAGAGGTATGAGGAACAGGGTGTAAAGTTCACTCATACTCTATAGAAAAGGGAGGATCCTCCGACCAGACGGGTGTTGTGTCTGGCGGGCAACTGCCCAATGATTCATGTCGGGCTGTTGTATACATGCTAGTTGCGTGGTAAACTCTGCTTGCGCGATGCAGGATTTGCGTGACGTCAGTATGACGTGTTGTTCGCATGTGGCGTTGTAGATACCGCTACAAAGTGATTAATTGTTGCGAATAGGTCACACAATTTCATCATTCTAGAAATAATGTGTCGAATAACAAAAATGGGGCTAGGATTGTGCCATGTGGGACATTAGGTGTCCCATTTCACTTGTTATCCGGACGATTGAGCACCGATAACATCTACATGCCAATCACATAAGTAGGAACTAGGTTCAACGCCAGTGTTTTAATAGCATGTTGTTTGAGATTGCAAGTACGCGAGTGTGATGATGAATGATGATGAGAGTGATGATGAATGCAGTCAAACGCTTCAGAGAGATGTGCCTGCTCAAATGTGAACCACTGAAGCAGGTTACCAACTACAAATATTTGGGTTTACTCGTTAATGACATTTGCGATAAACTGCCAACAATGCTAGACAAAATCAAAATAGGTATTTTATTTCACTTAAACCTACAGGGGCACTTATGAAACGTCAGAAGCTAGGTGCACGGTTCCAATTGGTCGATTCCTATGGAGAAGCACCGGCAAGAAACTTCACGGTTACTCTTTTGAAAAGAATTGGCTTTTACAATGTTTTCAAATTACAGTAGGTATGGGAGGACAGCGTAGGCCTGTCAACAAGTACCAGGTACTTAATAAATTAAGAAATAGTCTGAAATGGTGTGAAATGGAATGGTCTGTGATGTTTTTGTTTATATTTTGTTTTGTTCCTTAATTAATAAACAAATAACATCACAGAAAATACCAATACCATTTCGAGGTTAATGACAATTATGCTCTCCCATAATCGTAGCTGGCGAAATTTGGGTGTACTTACAGTTCTGCAGAAACATGAGGAATATAAGCGTGATGTTATGCTATGTTTATGTTACAGTGGTGAGCGCGTGATGGGGCTGGTGCGCGGCGGCGCGGCCGGCAGCGTGGTGCGCGCGCAGCCGGAGCTGCTGTGGCCGGTGCCGGCGCACTGGAGCCTGGAGGACGCCGCCACCGTGCCGCTCGCCTACGCACACGCACTCTACTGTCTCGTGAGTTTACGTAATTAGATACAAAAATGGCCAAATCCAGCTGCTTTGCATCGTAACTCAATTGATTTTTATTATCTTCTTTATTAACCATTTAAATTGATCTTTCATTAGATAATCAAGGCGAGGATGTTACCTAGTAGTGACGTGCTAGTGCACGGAGGCACCGGCGCATTGGGGCAGGCGGCTATTGCCATTGCGCTTGCTCACGGGTGCACAGTGTTCACGACAGTCAGCGATTTACGGAAAAAGAAGTTCCTGCAGAAACTGTACCCCGAGCTTAAAGGTAGGCGATTTTGATAGTTAGTAGTGATATCTGGGCCCGTGCTATGACGACGGACGAGCCATAAGATTACAGTAACGAATATTGTGGTTTTATTCGGAATAGCGGCTTACAATATCACCGTCTGGTCAGGCTATAACAGCAAACACAAGTCCTTGACTGCCATCAATGTTCCAGTGTTTTAGATAGCTCTATCCCTTTTTCACGTTTTTTTACGGATCTTGGGTTTGTGCTTGTATACTTTAAAAACGGGAGTGCCGACAGAAGTGAAAACAAAACACAAACAGAATACTTTGCCATCATTCACTGACATAGGTACCGGATATACATTAAAACCGAGTACATCCCGAGGACAGCCGAACACATCCGAAGCGGTGTCGGTTACGGTAACATTGGAGCGAATTCAATGCTTTTTTACCATCTCAAAAAATGCCCAACGCACCTAAAGAAGTTTCACTTTAATTTCCAGATGAAAACATTGGAAGCTCCCGCGACAGCAGTTTATCAGATAATATTTTGTTAGCAACAAAAGGAAAAGGTTGTGAAGTTATCGTAAGTTGCGTTAAAGGGCAACTTAAAAATGTAAGTTTTTACTTATCTAACAAAAATATTAAATAAACAAATAACAAGTAAATTATGATAAAACAATGGTTCCGTAATAATTATCTGTTTTTCAGACCTCTCTCAAATGCTTAGCATGTAATGGAACCTTCGTCGACACTGTTCAACTTCAGGACGGTGAAGAATACGAACTTGGAATGTATTTCATGACTAAGCAGCGGTCATACATCGCGAGTGACTTGTCGTCTCTATTCACGCAACAAAAAAATTATGATATGAAGTATCTGCAGACGATGTTGAGCGAGGGTATTAGTCGCGGCTACGTGCGTCCTCTGTCGCGCGTGTCGTACGCGCCGCACGACGCCGCGCGCGCCTTCCGACTGCTCGCGGCCAGCAGGCACCGCGGCAGGGTGCTGCTGAGAATGCAAGACTCTGTGAGCAACGCATACCCCAGGTAATGTGACCCACGCTTACAAAAACTGGCGCAGATATACCGTGTCTCCGCAATGGGGTATCTGAGAGACTTTTCAAGAATTCGCTTTTCACGGAATGAGACTGTATATTATGCCTGTATTCCGTAGGCATCCGAATGTGTTTGGCCAACTAAGTATAATTACGCCTTCAGGATGTCATTTAATCAGCTAGAACTTAAAGTAAGTCGTGTTTTGTTTCAGAATAATATGCAATCCTGATAAAAGTAATTTAATGTTCTGGGATGATGGTGCTCTTGGAGTTCAACTAGCTGACAAACTAGTACACCGCGGAGCTAAAAATCTATACATTCACTGTACAAGCTTAAAACTGTACCAATGTTATAAAATAGGGTAAGATTATTACATAAATCTGTCACTATGGATTGGATCAAAGTTATTCAAAAATTACTTTTTTCTTCTTTTTCAAGGTCTTGGCGAAATCTAGGCGTCAAAGTGGTAACTCTAGAAAAAACTATTAATATCAGAAATGGTATTTCTGCCGTAATAAACGATGCTAACAGTCTTGGAACAATCGAAGGCATTTACGTAGCTATAACAAAAGTGAACGATAAGCATAAGGAAGAATTGACAACACTTCTAAATTCTTTAGACGTAACTTCAAGATCGTTATGTCCTGAACTAAAGTTGGTATATTTCAATATTCATTTTATATATTCAAACTGTTGACATTCATTACGATTCGCCTTTAGTGGCCCATTCTCTTATCTTCATTGCTGAATTCATTCCGCTAGCTCCTTTATTTACATTTGTTGCTGTTTGGTACACACTGTCTCTTTGTTTTATCCTGAGCTCCTCCGGCATGCGACGTGCCCAGCCCAATTTTACGTAAGCTTGATAATTATTAAATGCTTACATTTTAATAACTTGAATGTATCACAGGTACTTTGCAGTCGTCTCAACAGTCAGTTCTGTGGGCGAGGACATATGTGTAGCAAGAGCAAAGTGTGGTTTGACAGCTACAAGTTTGGATCTGACGGGTTTAAGCGAGGTAAGTTAATTTGTAATATGATTCCGTTTTTTTTATCTACATAAAAGACAAGATTAAATTATTAATTAAAGAAACTCATGCAGTCAATAAATTTATGTCACACACACCCACTTGACACAGTCCGGGTACATATTTGAATGTCGAACATTAAAATACCTACGTGTAAAATGTCAACGTTCAAAACATCGAAAATTTAAATATCGGTTATATCGTAATATCGCAAATTGTTATACCTAAGCATAAAATGTCTAACATTGAAATGCCGAGTTATAAAAATATCTAATGATTAAAAACATCGATAACCATTATACCTAAGTTCAAAATGTCAACATTCAATACACTTTAGTTCATTATATTTACGTTAAAAATACCTACTAGTTAAAATATCGAACTTGCATGCCTTGGTTGCAGGATGCAAGAGAGAGCGAAGGGCACCCCAGTGTTAGGTTAGGTTAGGTTACTTTAAACCCTTTACACAGAAATAGTAGCGTAGCGGGGCTCCGTCGACATAAGATGCAAGAGCGGGCGCGGCCTACAAATGTGTTTTTTTTTAAGTTATTTACTATGTGAAAATAATATTACTTAAGCATGCAGAGTGCAAGCGAACATGCATCATGTAGCAGGTATGGTTTCTGTCACGGCTCCGGCGCTGCGGGGCTCCGGCGGTCCCACGCGAGCTTATCGTCGTCGATGGTTTCAACGCTCACCACCGCAGCTTCGGCTTGCTGGCCGGCTTCGCCGGCCAGCCTCAGCCGCGGCGGCGGGCGTCAAAGCCACCTCCGCCTCAGCTCGCGGGCCGCCTCGCCCCTCTGCGCCTACGCGGGCTTAAATTACACTCTAGGGGTAGGGCAGACAAGACCACGTGGAGTCGGTTTTGCAGCGATTTGTTTCTGTCACTAATTTTTGTAGCACAACATATAAATAAAATCGATATTACATTCGATACTCTGTACTTCGATATTTACATCATTAGATAATCTGTACTTCGATATTTAAGCCTTTCGATGTCATGTTTGTCGATAATTAGATTTTAGATATATTGGACGTAGGTTATCTAACCATTCGACAATATAAACTTACGTTATTTTAATTTTCGGTTTTATGGTAGTTCGATATTTAAATTTTCGATGTTTTGAACATTGACATTTTAACCGTAGATATTTAAATTTCCGAAATTCAAATATGTACCCCACAGTCCACTGGCACGTCTGCCACAATAGAATCATATAAGCATATCTACTTTATAGCCGGGTACTGCCCCCTAAGATACAGGCCTAGCCTAGTTTAGGGGACAGGTTTGGACCTATTGTACTTATCTACCTAATGCTAAATTAAGATGTTTAATCTGTATACAGTGCAATGTACTTGAAGTTTGTGGTAATAAACAAATTATTATTATTATTATTTACTTTTTGAAGGAAATCCATCAGATATTTAAATAAAATTTTAAGGACATGGGGATACACAATTTTACCTCTCAATCATATAGCAGTTAATTATTAGACAAAAAGTGAAAAGTCTTGCCACTATATCTATTAGCGGTGACTGCAACCTGCCCGGAACATCACTTGCTACACAAATGATTATGGTTATTAACATTCATTGTGTAATACAACATATTTGTAATGATTTTTCGCCACATAGTAAATCAGCTGCACCTTAACACAATGTATGTTTTCTTGGTACAGAGCAATCCAAGTTCTCTCGACTTGTCTGAAGCCGCGGAGCGAGCGCTGCGCAGCACGTCTGCCGTACTGCGAGCGAAGCCTGCACAGGCAAATACACCCAGACTGTTACAAAAACTCGTTGCATTGGCCGGTAATAAGACCAATTCAATTTAAAACGAAAAAGCACGCTTTTATTCCAGGGTCAGGCAGAGATGTTAAGTACATGCACAATTCACAAGTTTTATTTAAATAATAGGATCGTGTCATAGAGCTCAAGCCTGTTGATATAAACCAGGTACAAGTAAATAACGTTCCTGGACCTGGGATTGGACCCGATGCTCAACGGCGCACTTGCGACCACTAAACCATCGAGGCAGTCATAGCAATGATTTCGTACCTTGTCATCAACATGCCTTATGTAGGCATATTATTATGACGTCGTAGCCTCACAAAAGCTTAGTAACAAAGCCGCAGCCTATAATTGACGTATATTTCAGGAATAAGCATACCACAAAACGCAAACCCTGACACTACTTTGCAAGAGTTAGGAATGGCAGATGAAAAAATTTCAATAATTTGTGCCTTCTTGAATACTGCGTACAATATATCTTTGGAGGAAGGCACAATACCGCTATTGACTCTAAACGGGTAAGTTTAACACAAAAACCACAATAAGCATTTGTGCCTTCTTGAATACTGCGTACAATATATCTTTGGAGGAAGGCACAATACCGCTGTTGACTCTAAACGGGTAAGTTTAACACAAAAACCACAATAAGCAAAACATATTTTTTATCATACAATTTTAATCCTCAAGCTATTTATGTAATTATTATTTATAGTCTTACTCGTTATTTTCATCCCCTTGTTTATTGTATCGCACTTTTATCCCAATTTATTTGGGATCTGCGCAGCATTTATTCCTCCAAATACCTCAATTAGCGGTCATCTCAGTAGCCACCCATTTTCGACCTTCCATCCAAATTCAAATTCAACCATCGTTTCTTTGGTCTTCCTTTACTCGCAAAGCCTTATTCTTACTCAAAACTTCTCTTTCCAAAATCGCCTTTCTATAATATCATATCGTCAGCATTAATTTTGATTATATTTTAGAATAAATGAGCTGGTGGAGTCCGCATCTGATATTGTCCCAGGAAATGTTACTGGGTTAGCGACATTCTTTACCAACGTTGGTTCTGATGAACTCCTCGCCTCAGTTGACCTTGTCGTGGTACCGACACTTAATAAAGATATCACGTTGGTGAGTACAGGATAAATGAACCTTATTATTAATTGTAAATAACTTTTAATATTCTTATTGTCTTCATGTATCGGCGCAAATATTTAAGTCACATCGCTTGCCAATGTAGAAATAACCCAGTCAGTAAATTTAAGTGTCGCCAATGGAGGCAGAGACCATAAGAAAGCAAAAACAACGGGTATCTCAACATTGGATTCGTAAAGCCTCTATCTACAGGATTGTTTTCCCTTACTTCACAGTCCGATGACGAGTTTGACGTGAACAAGAGGTACTTGTGCATAGTGCCGGGTATGGAAGGTCACCACGAGAGGTTCCGCGTGCTGTGCGAGCGCCTCAAGTTGCCCTCGCTTGTGCTGCAGCCGGGACTCGACCGCCCGAAGGAGACCGTGCGGGAGACTGCGCAGAGATACGCTCAGGTAAAGCATAATAAAAAGCCTAATATAAACTATCATCGTCATTCAGCCGAAAGACGTCCACTGCTAGACATAGTCCTCCCGCAAGCATTGCTATAACGACCAGTCCTCGCCTTCCCGCATCCAGTGGATTTCCGCGACCTTTAGTAGGTTATCGATCCAACTTGTGCCGAGTCTACACACGTTGCACTTTCCGGTACGCGGTCATGACTCAAAAACTTTTTATAGAGAGTTGCTGATACTCAAGAAACTTATTTAATTGTTGGCAGATCCTCATAAACAAAGTCAGGGTTCAAAATAACTTCTACTTGCTGGGATACGAGAGTGGAGTGCCTGTGGCTCTTGAACTTGCCGCAATACTCGAGGATAAAGGTACTATTCTCTGTTCTCCTATTTCTTTTTGCTAATGAATGTCTTACCTACGCTATCAGGATCAGGTATTTCATAAATACATACCTATATTATTATTGCAGGTTTAAGAGGAACGGTGTTTTGCGTCGGATGTTCGCCTGATGAGCTCCAAGGAACTATCGATGAACAACTACGCGATTTTAAGACAGAGGAGCAGCTCCAGGATGCCGTTATTCTACATATGTCCAAGCTGATAGTTGGTGAAGATATAGTAGGTTTGGACGACTTGCTGCGGAACGCCGCCACTTGGTCTCAGAAAGTGGACGCCAGTGTCAGAATCCTGTTAGGACGTATGCGACATTCAGCGCAGTACGCCCGTGGGCTTATAGAAGTTGCGTTGGCAAACATCGAACGCATGCGCGGCTACGTGGCGCCGGCGCGTGCGCTTCGCTCTCAGCTGGTGCTGCTGCGCGCTGCATCCCATGTGACGTCAGCGCCGCAAGCGCTGCAACGATACTCGCAGCGACCGGACGTCGTACACCAGCTGCGTACACCGCTGTCTTACGTCTCAAACGATTTGGAGTGTTCGGCCATCGTTAACCGATACATAGACACCGAAATAAAATCTGAGTTTGACATGAAGAATATGTGTGACGCTTATAACCTTTAAACTATCAAATTCTCTTGACGAATTTAATAAATGGCTCGACCTATACCTATTAAATTGTAAGTTTACTTAAAAAATCAGAATTATGAAAATATACGATGAATCTAAAGGTTTATGTACAGACGCCAGCACATCAAGTTACCCGAAACTGTCAAAGGACATGTATGCGATTGTCTAGGTAGTCAAAGAAAATGTTCAGTAATGATTGTTATATTATTATAATCGTCGTATTGTATAGTTTATCTATTAATAAGTTTCAGTAGTCATCTCTTGCGAAACCTGGTCAAAATAAGGTTAATACGCTGGGGTTTTTGTTAGTTTTTTTTTAGTATAACGCCATCTGTGAGCGAATACAGGTACTATTTGGTGGTAAGCCTTTGTGAGGTTGATGAAACATAATATTTTGTTGGTCTGAGATCATATTCTGCTTTTTTTTTAATAATTTTATTTGTGTAACAAAAATATATTATAAAGCATCTATTGTTTATCTATTAAATACTTACTAAGTGCTACCATGTGCTTTATTTTTTTTTTCATTTAATCACTAAGAATTGTTATTCTTTATTGTACACATACATGCACATATTATGATATTGGCGGCATGGTTGTACCATCTACCTTGCTAATACTACGAGAACTGCTAATGATGATCGCCTGACACTTCGTAGGGTTTACAGCTAAGCCAAACCTATCAGACCAGGTTTTTATGGCTATCAAGTCCTTATTTAGTTTATCGATAGCATCAGATAATTCATCAACCTTCCCTCGATAGTACAACTGCAAGTCATCTGCATACAGATGATACGCATACTGAAGTTCGGAAGTTATAAGATTAATAAAAATAGAAAACAGAAGAGGAGAAAGTATACCACCTTGAGGAACGCCAGTTTCCAAATCACACCAGTTAGAAGAAGAATCCCTAACATGAACGGACTGCTGACGTTCCTGAAGGTAAGAGGAAAACCATTCCAGTGCTTCGGGAGAGACCATAATATAGGAGAGAATGGCTAACAGGATGTCGTGACCGACGGCATTGAAGGCATTCGAGAAATCAACCAACACTAGAACAGTAACTTTGGTGTTCTCCAGTCCTGCCCTTATATCGCCAGTCATTTTAAGGAGTGCGGAAACAGTGCAGTGCCCAGGCCTAAACCCAGATTGGAGAGGACTAATAATTAAATTACAATGAACAAAGTTGGAGAATTGTTTGTGGACACAGGCCTCGAGCACTTTGGATAGGAAGGGAAGGATAGAAATTAGACGAAGTCAGTAGGAAGAGAGGGTAGAAACAGTGGATAAATGCCGGTTGAGATCGTCTTAATCAATTGAACTAGGAAGATCTAAATGTCGCGATTTGCCGATACCAAGAGTACCAAAAAAATTCCAAATATCGGCAGAAGAGGAAGAATTGATAGTATCAAGAATATGGCGGTGTTTAGCATTGCGTATCATCTGATTACATCTATTTCTTGCAGCCTTAAATGATGTCCAGTTTTCATCAATACGATCCTTTTTAAATTTACGGAACGCGCGGTTCCTACGTCGCATTGCCACCTGTATACCTCTAGTCATCCATGGTGCAGGTAGGCATTATAATTTAACCTTTTTGACGGAGTCATGCATGTTATAAAGGTTGGCTACAACATCATTGAATATGGCAACTGAGGTAGCTTCCGTCATAGGCTCCCAATCGACCACAGTTGCATCTTCTTTGAGCTTCTCGACATTCATGCGTGCAAAACAACGCCTGTACAGAACTTTGAGCTTAGGTTTGGGAGGTTTTAGGATATAGGAAAGGAAAATCATGTCGTGATGAGAAAAGCCAGGAGCGTCATGTTGATTGTGGGAAGATGTACGAGGGTAGGATTCGAGGTGAGGATCGGGTCGAGCCAGGTGTCTTCGCCAACAGTGTTGTGATGAGTAAGTTTGAGCGGCAATACGTGCAGACTAGCTGACTCGATAATAATATGGTGGAGGAGCTTACGGGACCGAGGGGAGTTGAGGGCAAGGAGGTTTGTGTTGAAATCACCCATGATGAATCATCGCAGGGCTCAAGCTAAACTGGTTGTTTGCGTAAAATGGTACAAAAAAGTATACCGGGTTGATGTATTTTTGAAAAGTCCCTTTCTCTCACTAGGGTATTGTCAATACGTCTGTCCCTTTCTACCTGGACTAATGCCGTAGTGTTGTGACCATTTCAAAACCACGAAAACAAAGTCTTATAATTTGACGGTAAAAATTATGATGATAATTGTAAAAATGTAACATTTCATATTTCCAAATATTCCGGAATCGAAAGAAAAGTAGATTAATGCAGTTCACAGGGAAAATTGCTTTCCAAAAAATACAGCGTTGTTTGTTTAAGGCATTTCACAGCAGACCGCTTTGTTTGCTGTTTTATTTGCACCCAGTTAACACGCTATCAGTATTGTTAAAAAACAATAGAATTAATACAAGTCGATTTTATCTATATTATTGTTGCAAAACTGACTTGGGCATCACTATGTTTGGAATATTTGTCGTGACATTGTTGCATCGGCCAATCACAACGGCTGTATTTTCTTCGTCCCCCGGCTCGCAGTGGTAAGTCGTGTGCCTAGACGAAATCGGTCTATATCAGCTCTCAAGTGGTTTAATTCTCTTTGGTTGTAACGTATGCCCGATGAGAAAACAATGCAATTTGAACTCTATCAATACAACTAAAACTGGAAAAGGTGTGTCATAATATTCTTGTTGTGAATTTTGTACGTAAAAATAATATGTTGAAAATGTACGATCGTTTTGTTAAGTTCGCAGATTTTAGAGTGAAAGAAGATAAGAGGAACACGGTGATGTGGCAAACTGCTATTGAAGCTATTGTATCAGATTTACTAGGCAATGAAACGTTTGTGGTAATTAACTTAATTGATCAGCCACGTGATGTCCTCAAAGAAGTTGCTAAGATTCCAGGTGGGAACTTTGCTTCATAACAATGATATTATAGTGAAAGGTTGATTAAGGTTTTGAAATGGCTTTATTGCAACATTCAACAACAACAACTTTATATGTGTAAGTACCTTATCTAATAAGGTACCTACACATATTTTGTACTATTTATTTCAGGAGTCGTTACCAATATTTATACAGATAAGAGTGCAACCCTAGGAGAACTATGCACCATCCTAGCAGAGAAGGTTGACGTTAATATACCGAAAGAAATTGCTTCTTATATGACTGTTGGACAGTGAGTTAATGGTTTATTTTTTATTATGCTAAATTACAGCCAACAAAAGAGATGGGCATGCAGGATCGTCGTATATAGTTGAAGTTTAGTAAGAAACCGATGGATGTTCTCGAATAAAATTTAATTTTATTATTAGAAAACAAACAGCTCATTTAACATCCATCGGTTTCTTACTAAATGTCAACTATATCCGACGATCCTGCATATTTATCTCTTTTGTTGATTGTACATCCTTGTCTTTATTTAATATTATTATTGTCTTGGTAATACGAGTAGATGAGTGTGCGGTCAGTAATATCAAAATTTGATAAATAAAAAACATAGTGCAACAAATAAAAATATTAATTATATATTTTTCGCAAAATTTTTACGATTGTTAGAATTGATTTGCGATAATGTTTGCAACATTATATTATTCTTTTATTTTTTGCGTACTAAATGACTATGCGTGTTTAAGTGCTCATATAAAGGAGCGGCACGTAAGTTGCCATCGGCAGCCGTCGACGCGTCTAAGGCTGCGGTCGATGAGTGTCGATAGCTGCAGTTGCCTCTGCCATTGGGAAAGTGCCGCTCGAGATTATGAGCACTAAGAAAACCTTTCTATTTCACAGGCCAAAGAATATGAAAGTGTCAATGATGGAGATAGATGAAGAAGTTCCTGCTTTCGGCGGATACATCTCTTACATTGATGACGATGAAATTCTTGCGAGCAACGAGCTTGTTTTTATGCCTACTCTTACACATAGAACGAATATGGTAAAGTGTTGATTCAATTGGAGTGTAAGTGTAATTTCTATTATATGTACAGATAACTAATTTTTTACACTAGGTACTAAATTAAAAGATTAACTATGTAAAAAAAAGGACAGTTATGCGTCGAAGTACTCGTCCGCATCGCTGACATCAGGAAATGAGCCCAGAAGACTGGCAGCACTGCCAAGTTGAACGGCAATGCTAATTCTTTGGCCAAAGAAAGACCCAGCCCTCTGGTCACGTGGTCACGTGAAGTGTCGACCAGCCGGCGAGTTTATTCGTAATTGTATGTTAACACCAGAAAACTACTTTATTTGGAACACTTGAATAATTAAGACGAAAATAATAATACCATACGTTGGTACCTAACTGTTATCATAGACAAAATACGGCTATAGAAAGTAATAGTAGGTAAAGTTATGGTTTACGACCAGATAATATTTCAAGAAGTAACAAATTTTGCCCTATTCTAGAAACCAGATGAATATGAAGACGATGAAACGTATCTATGCATAGTGCCGGGGATAGAGGGCAATCACGAGCGATTTCGAACTATGTGCGAACTTCTGAAGCTACCAGCTGTAGTCCTACAGTTGGGCGTTGAAGAGATAACTCAACGATCGTCGATGTAAATATATTTATTGAATTATTTAAGCTCTTGCTAACGAAATTGTGGCTAAAGAAATGGTTAATTATTTGGTTTTTTGATTTCAGACGCTAATGAAAAAGTTGAAGATACACAGACATTTCTATCTGCTGGGTTACGAATTTGGTGCTCCCATTGTAATAGAAATGGCTTCAATACTAGAAAGCTATGGTAAGTTGAAAATTGTTTACCTAACACCTTATCAAATAATGTGGGAACAGGAATTTGTTTTTCTAGTGGGCATTTGTTTGACCTTTTTCCTTTCACAGGGTTAACCGGCACAGTGTATTGTTTAGGAGGAACACAAAACGAAATCCGTGCAAATCTTTAGCACAAATTACAAGGCATGACGGAAAAAACTTTACAAGTTTCACTGCTCCAACATCTGCACTATTTAATATTAGGCGAGAAAACTCCAGAATTGGAAGATAATTTGCGAGACATGGAAGAATACTCGGATAAAGTAAGGTACTGTGTAAGTCTCCGTGGACGCGTACCGTATACGGGACACTACATAGAGACACTCATGGAAGTTGCCTATTCAAGAATTCAATTGATGCGTCACTGTCATACTGAGTTCAACGTTTTGAGAGCGAAAATTATAATTTTACGAGCCAAGCTGCCTAAAATGAAACTAATGGAATCTTGGAAACTCTCACATCAGGATATTGTGATTCATGATCTACAAGCCACACTTGTCCATGCTCCGCGTGATCTAAGGTGTTCTTCCTTAATCAATAAGTATTTGGGAAACGACTTATTGACAAAGTTTAATAAAAGAAACCATTGTGAAAGCCAGACATAGAAGATATATAAAGTAAAAACTGATGAAAGTTGTTAATAATGGGGAGTGTTTTTAATAATAAGTAATAACCTATCACATGTTAAATTTCATTTGTTCTGTAAAACATGTTTTGTTGCTTATGAATAAAATATTAGAATTGAATAATCATATTAAAGTTTTTGTTAAGCTTCGCATCGTCTTCGTGTCATCATTCAATTGGTTTCAGTCTGTAAGAAATATAAATGGACCTACTCGTACTGTTCATGTACAGACGCCAGCACATCAAGTTACTACAATATGTCAAATTTCTTTAATAGATTTTCAACTTTATTGCTGAAAGATAAGGTATAAAGTTGATTGGGACAATTTCAGAGTTTCGGGTAGCTTGATGTGCTGGCGTCTGTACATCAACCTTTAAATTCATCTATATTTTCATCAATCTGTTTTTTTAAGTAAAACTACAATTGAATAGGTATAGGTAGAGCCATTTATTAAATTCGTCAACATAACTTGTCACTGTAAAGGCTGTAAGCGTCACACATATTCTTCAGGTCAAATTCAGATTTTATTTCGGTGTCTATGTACCGGTTAACGATGGCCGAACACTCCAAATCGTTTGAGACGTAAGACAGCGGTGTACGCAGCTGGTGTACGACGACCGGTCGCTGCGAGTTTCGCTGAAGCGCTTGCGGCGCTGACGTCACATTGGATGCAGCGCGCAGCAGCACCAGCTGAGAGCGAAGCGCACGCGCCGGCGCCACGTAGCCGCGCATGCGTTCGATGCTCGCCAAAGCAACTTCTATAAGCCCACGGGCGTACTGCGCCGTATGTCGCATACGTCCTAACAGGATCCTAACACTGGCGTCCACTTTCTGAGACCAAGTGGCGGCATTTCGCAGCAAGTCGTCCAAACCTACTATATCTTCACCAACTATCAGCTTGGACATATGTCGAATAACGGCATCCTGAAGCTGCTCCTCTGTCTTAAAATCGCGTAGTTGTTCTTCGATAGTTCCGGGGAGCTCATCAGGCGAACATCCGACACAAAACACTGTTCCTGTTAAACCTGCAATAATAATATAGGTATGAAATCCCTGATCCTGATAGCGTAGGAAAGACATTCATTAGCAAAAAAAATAGGAGAATAGCGAATAGTACCTTTATCCTCGAGTATTGCGGCAAGTTCAAGAGCCACAGGCACTCCACTCTCGTATCCCAGCAAGTAGAAGTTATTTTGAATCCTGGTTTTGTTTATGAGGATCTGCCAACAATTAAATAAGTTTCTTGAGTATCAGCAACGCTCTATAAAAAGTTTTATAGTCATGACCACGTACCAGAAAATGCAGCGTGAGTAGACTCTGCACAAGGTGGACTGATAACGATCCCTGCTGAAGATCGCGGAAATCCACTGGATGCGGGAAGGCGAGGACTGGTCGTTATAGCAATGCTTGAGGGAGGACTATGTCTAGCAGTGGACGTCTTTCAACTGAATGACGATGAAAGTTTATATTAGGCTTTTTATTATGCTTTACCTGAGCGTATCTCTGCGCAGTCTCCCGCACGGTCTCCCTCGGACGGTCGAATCCCGGCTGCAGCACAAGCGAGGGCAACTTGAGGCGCTCGCACAGCACGCGGAACCTCTCGTGGTGACCCTCCATACCCGGCACTATGCACAAGTACCTCTTGTTCACGTCAAACTCGTCATCGGACTGTGAAGTATGGGAAAACAATCCTGTAGATAGTTTTACGAATCCAAAGTTGAGATACCCGTTGTTTTTACTTTTGACGATACTTAAATTTACTGACTGGGTTATTTCTACATTGGCAAGCGATATGATTTAAATATTCGTGCCGATACATGATGAAAAGAAGAATATTAAAAGTTGTTTTTAATTAATAATTTATAATAAGGTTCGTTTATCCTGTACTCACCAACGTGATATCTTTATTAAGTGTCGGTACCACGACGAGGTCAACTGAGGCGAGGAGTTCATCAGAACCAACGTTGGTAAAGAATGTCGCTAACCCAGTAACATTTCCTGGGACAATATCAGATGCGGACTCCACCAGCTCATTTATTCTAAAATAAAATCAAAATTAATGCATGAGATAATATGAAGATTATAGAAAGGTGATTATGGAAAGAGATGTTGTGAGTAAGAATAAGGCTTTGCGACTAAAGGAAGACCAAAGAAACGATGGATGGATTTGGATTTGGATGGGGGGCTACTGAGATGACCGCAATTTTTTTTTTTATTTGAAATAGACTTGCTCTTTACTCTATTAATTGAGGTATTTGGAGGAATAAATGCTGCGCAGATCCCAAATATATTGCGATAAAAAGGGATAAAAGAAGGGAGGGGAAAACAAGGGGATGAAAATAACGAGTAAGACTATAAATAATAATTACATAAATAGCTTGAGGATTAAAATTGTATGATAAAAAATGTGTTTTGTTTATTGTGGTTTTTGTGTTAAACTTACCCGTTTAGAGTCAACAGCGGTATTGTGCCTTCCTCCAAAGATATATTGTACGCAATATTCAAGAAGGCACTAATTATTGATATTTTTTCATCTGCCATTCCTAATTCTTGCAAAGTAGTGTCAGGGTTTGCGTTTTGTGGTATGCTTATTCCTGAAAGATACGAGATAAGAGACGTCATAATAATATGCCTACATAAGGCATGTTGATGACAAGGTATGAATTCAATGTTTAATATGACTGCCTCGGTGGTTTAGTGATCGCAAGTGCGCCGTTGAGCATCGGGTCCAATCCTAGGTCCAGGAACGTTATTTATTTGTACCTGGTTTATATCAACAGGCATGAGCTCTATGACACGATCCTATTGTTTAAATAAAACTGGTGAATTGTGAATGTGCTTAACATCTCTGCCTGACCCTGGTATAAAAGCGTGCTGTTTCGTTTTAAATTGAATTGGTTTTATTACCGGCCAATGCAACGAGTTTTTGTAACAGTCCGGGTGTATTTGCCTGTGCAGGCTTCGCTACCAGTACGGCAGACGTGCTGCGCAGCGCTCGCTCCACGGCTTCAGACAAGTCGAGAGAACTTGGATTGCTCTGTACCAAGAAAACATACATTGTGTTAAGGTGCAGCTGATTTACTATGTGCCGAAAAAACATTAGTTATATGTTGTATTACACAATGAATGTTGATAACCATAATCATTTGTGCAGCAGGTGATGTGCAGGGCAGGTTGAAGTCGCCGTTAATAGATAAAGTGTAGTTATGAACTATATCGCAAGGCATTTCACTTTTTGTCTTATATTGAACTGCTATAAGATTGAATGGCAAAATTATGTATCTCCACTTCCTTAAAATTGTCTTTAAATATCTGATGGATTTCATTCAAAGAGTAAATAACTACATAAGTGTATCGACTGTAGCACTATGCATGAGTTTCTTTAATAATTTAATCTTGTCTTTTATGTAGATAAAAAAAAAAACGGAATCATATTACAAATTAACTTACCTCGCTTAAACCCGTCAGATCCAAACTTGTAGCTGTAAAACCACACTTTGCTCTTGCTGCACATATGTCCTCGCCCACAGAACTGACTGTTGAGACGACTGCAAAGTACCTGCGATACATTCAAGTTATTAAAATGTAAGCATTTAATGGTTATCAAGTTTACATAGAATTGGGCTGGGCACGTCGCATGCCGGAGGAGCTCAGGCTAAAACAAACAGACAGTGTGTACCAAACAGCAACAAATGTAAAGGAGCTAGCGGAATGAATTCAGCAATGAAGACCAGCAGTGGGCCACTAATGGCGAATCGTTATGAATGTCAACAGTTTAAATATATAAAATTAATATTGAAATATACCAACTTTAGTTCAGGACATAACGATCTTGAAGTTACATCTAAAGAATTTAGAAGTGTTGTCAATTCTTCCTTATGCTTATCGTTCTTGACTTTTGTTATAGCTACGTAAATGCCTTCGATTGTTCCAAGACTGTTAGCATCGTTTATTACGGCAGAAATACCTTTTCTGATATCAATAGTTTTTTCTAGAGTTACCACTTTGACGCCTAGATTTCGCCAAGACCTTGAAAAAGAAGAAAAATGTAATTTTTTAATAACTTTGATCCAGTCCACTGTGGCAGATGTATGTGGGTCATTCCGCGGAAATCCAGTAACGGCGAATATATGCTAATAATAAATTAAATATCATAGCTGCATTCTTTTTTTACTTTACATGACATTTCTTATATGTTTTTACGTATGGCGCCGCTATCTAAAAAAGTATAACACCTTTATTTAATTTATTATTGCAATCAACACGCACCAAATGTCCTTACCATTTCCAAACAAAAGTCGGCCTAATTGCGCGGAATGGCCCATGTAATAATCTTACCCTATTTTATAACACTGGTACATATTTAAGTTTGTAGAGTGAATGTATAGTTTTTTAGCTCCGCGGTGTACTAGTTTGTCGGCTAGTTGAACTCCAAGAGCGCCATCATCCCAGAACATTAAATGACTTTTATCAGGATTGCATATTATTCTGAAACAAAACACGACTTACTTTAAGTTCTTGCTGATTAAATGACATCCTGAAGGCGTAATTATACTTAGTTGGCCAAACACATTCGGATGCCGACGGAATACAGGCATAATATACAGTCTCATTTCGTGAAAAGCGAATTCTTGAAAAGTCTCTCAGATACCCCAATGCGGAGACACGGTATAACTGAGCCAGTTTTTGTAAGCGTGGGTCACATTACCTGGGGTATGCGTTGCTCACAGAGTCTTGCATTCTCAGCAGCACCCTGCCGCGGTGCCTGCTGGCCGCGAGCAGTCGGAAGGCGCGCGCGGCGTCGTGCGGCGCGTACGACACGCGCGACAGAGGACGCACGTAGCCGCGACTAATACCCTCGCTCAACATCGTCTGCAGATACTTCATATCATCATTTTTTTGTTGCGTGAATAGAGACGACAAGTCACTCGCGACGTATGACCTCTGCTTAGTCATAAAATACATTCCAAGTTCGTATTCTTCACCGTCCTGAAGTTGAACAGTGTCGACGAAGGTTCCACCAAATGCTATGCATTTGAGAGAGGTCTGAAAAACAGATAATTATTACGGAACCATTATTTTATTATAATTTACTTGTTATTCGTTTATTTAATATTTTTGTTAGATAAGTAAAAACTTACACTTTTAAGTTGCCCTTTAACGCAACTTACGATAACTTCACAACCTTTTCCTTTTGTTGCTAACAAAATATTATCTGATAAACTGCTGTCGCGGGAGTATCCAATGTTTTCATCTGGAAATTGTAATTTTTTTAAGTATACAAGCACAAACCCAAGATCCGCAAAAGACGTAAAAAAGGGTTAGAGCTATCTAAGACACTGGAACAATGATGGCATCATGGCAGTCAGGGACTTGTGTTTGACTGCGTTTATTGGCTTGCCATAAAAAATGGCTGTTGTAGCCTGGCCAGACAGTGATATTGTAAGCCGCTATTCCGAATAAAACCACAATATTCGTTACTGTAATCTTATGGCTCGTCCGTCGTCATAGCACGGGCCCAGATATCACTACTAACTATCAAAATCGCCTACCTTTAAGCTCGGGGTACAGTTTCTGCAGGAACTTCTTTTTCCGTAAATCGCTGACTGTCGTGAACACTGTGCACCCGTGAGCAAGCGCAATGGCAATAGCCGCCTGCCCCAATGCGCCGGTGCCTCCGTGCACTAGCACGTCACTACTAGGTAACATCCTCGCCTTGATTATCTAATGAAAGATCAATTTAAATGGTTAATAAAGAAGATGATAAAGATAATTTGAGTTACGATGTAAAGTTGCTGGATTTGGCCAAGTTTGTATCTAATTACGTAAACTCACGAGACAGTAGAGTGCGTGCACGTAGGCGAGCGGCACGGTGGCGGCGTCCTCCAGGCTCCAGTGCGCCGGCACCGGCCACAGCAGCTCCGGCTGCGCGCGCACCACGCTGCCGGCCGCGCCGCCGCGCACCAGCCCCATCACGCGCTCACCTCTGTAACATAAACATAGCATAACATCACGCTTATATTCGTCAAAGTTTCGGCAGAGCTGTGAGTACACCCAAATTTCGCCAGCTACGATTATGGGAGAGCATATTGTCATTAACCTCGAAATGTTATTGGTATTTCGTGTGATATTATTTGTTTATTAATTAAGAGGAACAAAACAAAATATAGTTAAACAAAAACATCACAAAAAGCTCAAGGTTTTTCCGGATGTAGACACACTTTTAAGCAATCTTAATACTAACTTAATAAAAATGATTAATTTATGGTTAACACATACTTTATAATACATTGTGATGTAGTTAATAATAATACCTAAAATGTACAAAAACGACGACGGCGCGGGTAGTGGCACGGGTCAGGCATCCCGTCGATGCTAATTACTTATTGAATGAAATTTAAACAGGATGATGCATTTTCAAAGAGAATCAAAGAATTTTAATTGATTTTTTGTAGGAACATCATTAGTTATAGTAGGTATGAAATAAGCGTTAGTTCGTTTTCTGTAATAGTTCTTGTATAACGGTACTACCAGTTTTGATTGGGCTGCCATTCTTGTTACAGTGCTACGACAGAATTTAATTTGCAGTTCTTTGTTGGCGTACTGTTCTATTCATAACTACTTTCGCATTTTAGAGTGTATTGGCAGGATTTTAACATTTTTAAGGAAACCTGTTACGTCATCACCATCATAAAGCGTTATTCTTATCTTATTTGGTATTAATATTTTTAATAAACGAAATTGTAGGTTGTATATTATATTGTCTAAGTAAGTTTTATGTTGTGCCATAGCTAGTAATTCCGTATGAAATTATTGACTCCGCGAGAGCATTGAAAATGTTTTAAGTAACATGTTAACAGGTACTTTGTATTTAATTTAATGCTTTGTCAATTTGTGTTGTTGTACTGCTCCCAAATTACGATGTTTATTTTTGACATTCTTCTTTGATATAATCTTCTTATTATTTGACATTATATACAAACAATTCTAATTTCAACTCTTTATTAGTGGTGTGTTATCATATCACTTGGTTTTAATAAGTTTTTATATTTTATATTTTGTAAATTTGAGGACTTTGTAGTCTTGCCGGCCCTTGTCCATAGGAATCGTCCAATTGGAACCGTGCACTTAGCTTCTGACGTTTCATAAGTGCCCATGTAGGTATATGTGAAATAAAATATTTTGATTTTGTCTAGCATTGCTCGCAGTTTATCGCAAATCGAGTTATTGTGAAAGCCTCAGTTAAATCTGTCATTAATGAGTAAACCCAAATTTTTAGTTGGTAACCTGCTCCAACCTCTCTGAAGCGTTTGAGTGCATTCATCGTGACTCGCGTACTTGTAATCTCAACCAATATGGTATAAAAACACTGGCGTTGGACCTAGTTCCTTCTTATCTGATTGGTAGAGTACAGCATGTAGGTTTTATCAGTGCTCTATTGTCTGGATAACAAGTGAAATTAGGTGTACCACATGGCACAATCCTAGCCCCATTTTTGATATTCGACACATTCTTTCTAGGAAGATGAAATTGTGTGACCTATTTGCAACAATTAAACACTTATACAATCTAGGCGAAATTCTATGGGATACGAGTAAAATCAAGATTTATGTGTTTTTGAAAATTTATCAGAAAATATTATTTTTCAGAAATCAGAATTGTGAGTAATGTATATATTGGACCCGCCAACAGCTGTTTCTACATTATCTGTGGCACCACGCTCTAGGCACTTACTAGTAAGATCAGCATTACAAAAACCTTACATTCATTAAAAAAAAATATCGGATTGTAAATACTTGCCTCTTAGTGGTTCCGCTGTAGTCCATTCCGTACACATTGGATTCGCATGGCGTCACGCCAACCGCCTTCTTCACATCGGACGTGCAGAGCCCGGCGTAGTGAACCTGATAATACGAACAACAAATAGAACTGTTTCGTGATGCCAAACCGTGGCCTAAAACGTGGCAAATAAAAAAAAAAACGAAAAAGGTTTCAGATATTTTAGCTCAATCTTTTTCTTTCACAGTCAGTGGAGAGCAGGAGTCATAAGGACGAGTAATAAGGGCAGTTAGCAGTGAGCAGTTAGTTTATACATACCGTTACCGCCAAATCAGACTGCTGTAAATGAGGAGCCTCTACCCAATGCAGGGACTCAAGATCTCCTATTTGTGAACATTGAAGTATAACAGGATTCTTCAATTCTCCTTGTTGCTGCAGGCCACCTGTGGTTTCCTGTATAAAAAAAAACCTATGTAAGTCTAAGTATTACTGAGATAACTATAAAAGGATAGGATTTTTTTTCCTAGAGGCAGCTAAGAAGGATTCCGCCGGTGCAAGGCAAGTCGTTTTGTACATATTATAACTATGAAATTTCACAGCTAAAAGAGATGGCTAAAAAAAAACCCAGAATCGCCAGAACTTTCATATAAGCCATTTTTATAGGCATAATATGTACAACAAAAATATATAATTATATACTGCAAAAACGACATGGTAGGTATACTAGATATACAGAGTGAATTTTTCAAGTGGGCGTGGATGACCAAATCCGAAACTATGAGGAGTAGCGAAAAATACTCAAAGTAGTCGCGGGCTTGATTTTGATGGAAACTAAAACTGCATCATTGGGTTTTTGAAAAATCAATATTTCTAGCCAGGAATTGAACCTGTTGATTTTGAAAAAAAAACACACACTGTATTATTACACCATTCGATAGTGTCGCTAATAAGGATCGAATTCTGGGAAGTAATGACATACGTCAAACTAAAATAAAGAGTTCATTTATAACAACGTAAAAAAAAAATTCACCCTGTATAAAGATTATTAATAATAAAACATATTAAAAGATGTATTGAAGGGTATATTTTTTACATTATTTTAATATATTATCATAATTATACTAAAGAGATTGTGATAAAACAAAAGTCGAGTAATGAATGTAAGTATGAATAACACACAAAGTATAATAACTTTTATACTATATGGTTTAGGAGGCTGATTTTTTGAAACCGTATTGGGTTTACTATAATGAACCCATTTTTATACATTTCGTTGCTGGCGATTCTGGGTTTTTTGTCTATGAACTTTTAGCCATGTCCATCGCTACACATAGTGGCAGCGACTGGAATATCGGAATAAACGTTTATAACTCTTTTAATTTATCTTGCACCTAAAATACAGTTTTGTCAAAAACACGTTCAAGAACCCATGACGACTATTGACGTTCAATAGTGCGTTTTATGTGCGTATTTGAAATAAATGCTTTGACTTTGACATGTTCCTCAAAAAAAAAAGTTAAAGCCAACAATGAAAATGTAATTGTAAAAAAACCACTAACGTTTGGGCTGCTAACCAGATACGGTGGTTCAACCAGGTCCACCCTTGTTGCGTCTTGACTAACGGGAGGCAGATTGCGGTATTTAATATTCTGTAGAGTAACCCCACCACACCTGAAGCATTATAAATGTATAAATTATTTAGTTCAACTTTACACAATTTTAAACGTTCAAGAACATGTATCTCGATGAACATAATATGAGTAGAATAGAATAGACATTTATTTTACAAATACGGAAAATACATAATAGGTGTTATATTGCATTAAAGCTAAGACTTAATTCACTATTCGGCATGCAAACATATATTACATTAATACATTAACATTAGATGATGGCAATGATTTTTTTTTATTTTGTTGGTGTTTTCCAATAAATGTAGCTCTCTGTACTAGTATACTATAATCAATCCGAAACTACCGGGGACCGCACGGGAGAGACGGAATTGAGAGTACACCTCTGTTTGCACACACACACTTGGATTAGAATGTTTCCGTAGTTGGCTAGTCTCCGTTAAAATTGGCCGCCGTGAACGAAATTAGGTCTGGAGAAAACTGTTATAATATACTTAGTCACCTTGTTAGATCATGGACATCAGAAAAGTAAGCATTCACAACAGTCTTCCC
Organism: Amphipoea oculea; assembly: GCA_945859645.1. Classification (NCBI taxonomy): domain Eukaryota; kingdom Metazoa; phylum Arthropoda; class Insecta; order Lepidoptera; family Noctuidae; genus Amphipoea; species Amphipoea oculea. The sequence goes on from OX243884.1 coordinate 5,445,498, forward strand.
GTTCAAGTTGTAGGCATCTTGAAGATGGCTACTGGTGTCAATGTCTAATCTCCTGATTTGTGTGGGCAGGGATACTGCATCGTGTGGTTGTCGCAACATGTTCAGCTGCAGCAAGCCGTCGATGAACGTGACCCAGTTGTCGCGCCACACCAGCGCTGCCTGGCTCAAAGATGCGCTCGCAGCCTCGACGCTCACGAATTCGCCGCTACAAGATATATACATCGAATAAGCTTTAATGGATACCAAAAGAGTAACATTGATACAATGCAAGATATACGGAAAGTTTTTGTTAAATTGCGTAAAACTCTGGATGTGCAGCAGCTTCGTTTTGTATAAGAATGCGGACCATGGCAATGCAATTGAACACGCTACGCTCGGGTGCATGGACTGATATGGATGAGTGCCCTAAGCAGCCCAGCGGCACAGACGTAGCTTCATAATATTGTTTCAGGGGAATGGGGCGAGGATACTTCCTTAAGTATCTCCATTGTGTGATTGTGCGTGCGCAGCTTATGTTGTAGTGAAAAGTTGAGACACTCGCAGCCAGATAAAAGCAAAACGTAATTTAACAATAGCAGTGGAAACGAAGTATAAATCAATGTTTTAAACCGACTGCCCAGAAATAAAAAAAAAACACTCCGTGCATGCCGATAGCAGTGAAAACAACACACAAACAGAATACTTTGCCATCTCTCACTGACATATCAGATATACCTTAAAACCGAATACATCCCGAGGACAGCCAAACACATCCGAAGCGGTGTCGATTACGGTAACAGTGGCGCGAGTTCGATAGTTTTTCTCCATCTCAAAAAGTGATCAACGCGCCTAAAGAAGTTTTCACTTCAAAAATAATAAGAAACACCACCGTGTTTGTGTGTGTTATTTGTTAACTGAATATGACTGACCTGTAATTATAATCCCTGTCTTGCAGCAGTTGGTAGATGTCTTGTGAACTGAGCACCATGTCAGTATCATTAGTTTTTGTCAAGTTTACGTCGGAACCACTTTGAATGTATCCCGATGCCACTCTGAAATTCTCGTTCAAAATCTGTTGGACATAAATTGGTCTTGTGATCAAGGCTGTGTTCCCTGAAAGACTTGGCAGAAGTGTTAGCAAACTAAACACATATTGCATCAGTTATGTTTGAGTCTCATGAAACAGGGGCTGAGCCTATTGGCCATGAAGTGCTACTGAAATATTCTATAAAAACCATATAACACTTTGCCTGGCCTAGAATTCGAACTCCATGTTCAGCAGTTGCACTATTTTTAAAGTGCGCAATAAACTTTTGCGTTATACAATGAATATATTCTAAATCAGTGTAGTATTTTCTGTAGCAGTGCTAATATCACGATTTACTCACAAAACACAGACTCACCATCACATCCAAGTCCTAGTCCACGGTACGCTTCAACTTTCCATCATTCGTGCTGACTGACAGTTGACTTAGTGACAGCTACCCGACTATTTGTGTGTGTGAGAGACCGGGTTCACATATCTATTAACCTCTCACACGTTTGCCCGCCTACCTATCTAAACACCCCACGCGTCGGAGTAGTTGAATGGGCGCAGTAAAGTTATTGTTTTAACAATGACAATACAACGATGACACTGTTGTGTACACTTGGTGTACCGTTGACGTTTCGAGCACTTTCTCTTATGTACACTTGACGTTTGAGGGGTTAAATATACACACTATAATCAGTATACCTCAAACTTTCCGGTCCCCCTGTGCAGTGTTACGCTGAGCTTCAGCGGTCGCTGGTCGTGCAACGTGGGCTGAGCGTACAGGTGCACGTCACGGAACTTCACCGGTGTCTGACGCTTGGCATCCCCTGAGTGCATCGCGAGGGTGTCCCACGTCGCCATCAGAGCAGCCGCGAAAGGATAGCACCGTTTCTCTGGAATTCACGGGGATATTGGATTTTCTACATCCATTAGTCTTACAAGCTAAATGCAAGTTCGTGATGGTAAGTGATCACAGCCACCTATCCATACTAATATTATAAATTCGAAAGTAACTCTGTCTGTCTGTCTGTATGTTACCTTTTCACGCCCAAACCACTAAACCGATTTAGATGATATTTGGTATAGAGATAGTTTGAGTCCCGGGAAAGGACATAAGATAGTTTTTATCTCGATATTCCCACGGGATCGAAACTTATGCGGGTGAAACTGCGGGGGGCAGCTAGTGGATAATAATTGCAATATTGTTGCCATCTCGAAGAAAAAACTGAAATGTCTCATGAGCCTGTTCATTTTTATATCATCCAAATCGGAACGGAGTGCTGCAAAAAAGCCTTGTTATGAACTTTTATGTATAGCTCATACACAGATAGTGGAAGAAGAATCCGGTTAGTTATGTCAATTAGTTCACATAATTATGGAAGTTTTTTTGTAGACTATATAACACTTATGTATGGTACATATCTCATCCTAAGTCATGGACAATGAAACAGACATATTTACCAACTCCAAACAGTGAGGGTGTTAATAAATTAAATCCAGTTTTTTACCTCTAACAACGTGACCTCGTAAGTAGCTGTACTCATCATCATGAATAGACTTCAGGAACTGGCAGGCTGCAGCCACTCGCCTCTCTCCATAGACAAAATATGTGAGTTTCCTAAAAATATTAAAATTCAAATAATTTATTGTGGATCATAGGTGCATAAGATGGTGTGTTAGTTACAGGTAAATCTGCTATGTCCCGCCATTGAGGCATACAAAATTCACATTAGAAGTTTAGTATATGATTAAAATATAATACATCAAATTGTCATGCAATACATTAAGATTAAGTCTGGTCGACTCATCACGTGACCAGAGGGCTGGCCTATTTTTTGGCCAAAGAATCAGCATTGCCATACAACGTGGCAATGCTGCCAGCCTTTTGGGCACGTTTCCCGTTGACAGTGATGCGGACGAATTTTTTGATGCCCTTTGATTATTTTCCCTCCCTTTTTATATACTTGTACATATTATTATTTTAAGATTGTTAGCATAATATTAACTGAATATTTTAAAAATAAAGAACAAATTTAAATGACAAAAAAAAAAGATTAAATTAGTATAATATTTATGTCAAATTACAATTAATTAGTCATGTCACAAAGTAGTATGATTCAATGTATTATCATTTAGAAATTCTCTTATGGAGTAATAACATTTATTTATCAATAATTCGTGTAGTTTTTTTTTAAAGGTATTTATATCGGTCATAGTTCTGAGAAAAGGTGGAAGATTATTAAAGATACGTGGCCCCATACAGAAAATGCTTTGGTGGAAAAGCTTTGTTTTACTGGGTACGGCGCGCAGCTTGTCTATGTGTCTAGCCCTAGTGCAGAATTCAAATAAGCTTGGTTTTGATTTTATGAATATTACAGTTTCATATATATATACACTAGGGAGAGTTAATATTTTTAAATTAGTAGAATGTGGTCTGCATGAATCCACTTGGTGCATATTGCACATCGATCTCACACAACGTTTTTGAGCTCTAAAAGCACGCTCTTTTTCCACAGAGTTGCCTCAGAATATGATGCCATAGCGTATGATTGAAGCAACACATTATCCATGATAGGCAGTTAGTAGAGCAGACTGACTAACAGTGTGTCTTAATCTGTATAGAGCATAAGAGCTCTGACTAAGTCTTTTGCAAACTTGCTCTATATGTGCCTTCCAATTTACCTTGCTATCAATCTAGAGACCCAGAAGTTTGGTTTAGTCATGAATTTCTTGTATGCTGGTTTGAGAGTAACATATATTTACTTTGGTATCAGGTTCTATTCGCTGTTTAAAATCCATGATTTTTGTTTTATCTAGGTTTATTTTTAGGTCATTTTCATCAAGCTATTTTATAATTGTTGTTAGGGTGCTATTTAAGTCAAGTTTTAACTTTGTTCTGTCATTACCGGTAAACAATATAGTACTATCGTCAGCAAATAATGTCATATGGTGCATTGTAACTGTCGACATTTCATTTATGTAAATTAGAAAAATGGTGGGCCTAGAATGCTGCCCTGAGGGACACCAGAAAGAATATTTCTAACATCATAAACAACCGTTTCTTCAGTTCTGGTAGTTAAGGAGACTCTTTTTAATTCTACCATCTGTTTTCTGCCACTGAGATATGATTCGATTAATTTGTATACGTTACCTCTTACATCAAATGAATATAATTTATCCAAGAGTATTTTATGGCTGACTCGGTCAAATGCTTTTGACATATTCATGTACAGCGCTATAGCTGGCGACCTAGTGTCCATATTTAGGAGGACTTTGTGTAAAAAGTTATACATTGCTATATTAACAAATTTATTTTTTCTAAAACCATATTGACATGGGGTAAATATGTTATTACTTTCGAAAAATGGGTAACGGCAATTATATATGTTTTTTTGAAATATTTTAGAAAAAATGGTTATTAAAGCAATTGGCTTGTAGTTACTGATGATAGATTTGTCAAATCAAATCAAATAATTTATTTGCAACGAATGTAGGTACATTACAATACAGGTGGAGTAGATAGGAGTGAGCCATGTACACTCTGCCTGGAAAAAGGCACGCAAAATTTATAAAAATTGTTAAGTAGTTAAAAATAAAATTACAAATTAAAATGTCACAGTTAGAATTATTATAATTATACACACATTCATAATAATTAATATTGAATAAATGTCAAATTAAAATATTACATTAGCATTAAAAATAAAAATGTATATTAGGTCCAAATGTTCAAATAATATAAATTATATTTATTATACACATTGCTGATTAAAAAGTTTTGTCCATTAAAAATCATAAATCGAATAATAACATCTTTCTATTAGGAAGGCCACTAATTTCTTTTTAAAGTTTTTAATTGTGTCATTTTTCATTACATCTGGCAATTTATTGTATATTGTAGGACCCATACAAATAACACTTTTCAATAACGCTGTGTTACAGGACTCGATTTGTAATAAATTTTTGTATTGATTTCTGACAGGTCGTTTTCTAGTTTCTGACATCGTGGGAAAAAGGTTTTTATTGGTCTTTACAAATATGGCCCTTTCCAGAAAAAACACGGAAATGTAAGCACTTTTAGGGACTTAAACTGTCATCTTTTTACCCGACTGCGCCAGAAGGAGGGTTATGTTTTTCGAGAGTATGTATGTATGTTTGTATAATTGTTTGGCACTCTCTGTGGCCTGAACGGCTGGATGGATTTTAGCTTGAGAGGTGTCGTTAGATTCGTATTGACTGTGAGAGTGACACTGTGTATATCAAAATAAAAAAAAAACATAATGACGGATTTTTGGCGCCATGTTATGCCTTCAAAATTTTTTTTTTCTCTAAACCTATTGAGTGGGGTATCAAAATAAAGGATTTTAAAATGTGATTACAAAAATATATACAACTTATATGGTTAAAAGTAATTCAAAGTGACAAATCGTAAAAAACACGTATCACGAACTAAATCGTCTGCGAAATCATTCACATTTGTAAAATAAAAAGCTGGAAATTAAAAAAAGCAATTTAAAAAATTAAAAAACCCGGCTGCAACCTTATACTAAAACTAAATGAAAAGCTAATAAAAAAAAGTAATAAAAAAAATTAAAAAACCCGACTGCAACTTTATACTAAAACTAACTAAAAAGCTAAAAGCAAGCCCAATTTATATTAAATAAAAGTTGGAAGCAGGCGAGACCTATTTGAGTTTGAAACTATAATAATGGTATGGGCCCCGCCTGCTTCCAACTTTTATTTAATTTAAAATGGGCTTGCTTTTAGCTTTTCAGTTAGTTTTAGTATAAGGCTGCAGAAGGGTTTTTTTAAATTTTTTTAATTACTTTTTTTATTAGCTTTTTTATGTACTGGTTTTATTACTGACAATTTTAATTTCTCTGGAAAAATACATATTCTATGCACAAGTTGGTAATATAATTTAAAGGAGCAGCAATTAAAGTTGCTACATCCTTAAAGATCTTTTTAGTAATACCATCATAACCTGTGCTATTCGTATTCCGCAGAAAAGTTATAATTTTAAGAATGTCTGGTGGAAATGTTGGAGGCATGAATATTGATTTAGTGTTAAATGTCAAGTTAGAAGAATACGATCGCGTTGAGTCAGAAAAAAAAATATTATTAGTGTTTTTAACAATGTCAGCAAAATAAAATAGTCATTAAAGTTATTTGCCATAGTCTTAGGATCACTAAGTACCTCGTTATTGATTATTTATTAGCTTCTCAATGCCCTCGTTAGGATTGCTAAATTTAGCGTCATTAATTACTTTCCACGTTGCTTTGGATTTATACAAGAAATAAAAAAAAATGCGTTTCAAGCGAGGAATTATATTTTATTTTCTCTCTCACGGGAGGCCAAATGCATCTCCTCTCGTCAATAGAGCGATAGATAGATAGATTATCATGCATTTTTATTTTGTGTTGGCGATTGTTCAGGTTTCTCAGTATGAGCTTCGTTGAGGTTAATGGTAAAATCACGAACAGAGATAGTAAAAGTTGCCACTGAATTTTATAAAGACCTCTACAGCAATAAAAACTGCCACTATTCAATACAAAAAGCACCGGATACAAGCACAGAGGAAACCTTAGATAACATGACTCTTTGACAATCTAGAAATAATGAAGCAAATAGAAACATTGAAACTGGAAAAGAGCCCTGGGCCCGATAATATACCAAACTAGGCTCTAAAAGTGGGAAGGTTTGTTCTCTGCAGCCCCCTAACACGACTATTTAACCAAATACTACAAGAACAAAAGACACCAAAAAGCTGGGCAGAATCGAAAATTATACTTCTGTACAAGAAAGGTGATCCAGCGGATGTCAACAATTACCGACCCATAAGCTTGCTGCCGACTATATATAAACTGTTCGCAGCATGTATAGACAAAAGAATAGAGCCAAACATAGAAGAGCACCAGCCGGTAGAACAGGCAGGATTCAGAAAAGGATATTGTACTATCGACCATCTTCACACCCTAGACCAGGTGATAGAGAAACATCAAGAACGGAAAGCACCATTCTACCTAGCCTACATCGATTTTGCAAAGGCTTTTGACTCCGTATCACATGAAAGCATATGGCAAGCAATGAAGTCTCAAAAAATCCCCAACGCCTAAATAAATATCTTAAAAGACATTTACAACAATAGCATAAGCCGAGTAAAGCTGGACCGACTAGGCGCAGAAATTAAAATATGTAGAGGGGTAAAACAGGGAGACCCTTTATCTCCCAAACTCTTCATCTCGGTCTTGGAGTTTATAATGAAAGGCCTAAACTGGAAACAGAAAGGAATCTATATTAACGGACATTTTCTGAGCAACCTAAGGTTTGCGGACGATATCGTTCTCTTCTCCAAAACACCCAAAGAATTAGAAGAATTGATCATATCAAAATCTATTAAAATTGTGAAGCTTTGGATGAGCGGGTGTGGAGGTACAGTGAAGCCATGAGGTTGTAACATAACATCGTGGGTCGTGTTCGTAATGCGGTTCGATAAAATTTAAAAACAGCGAATGCTCTACGTTCTGTTACAAGTAAATGCTCTAGTCTATATTCACCTTAACGGGCTGCCGGCTGGTATTGTTTGTATAGATATATTAAGTGAATGAAATTAATGGACTTACCATGTTTCACTGTGGTTCCATTCGACTAAATGTGACAGCATAGGCGTTTCCGTAGATACAGGGAACTCCACTTTCGGGTACAAAGCTTGCACCTTCGGTGTGTATCCGTGCATGAACAAACTGTGAGAATAAAATAATTAATAACTCAGTTATTGTAACACAGGGTATTACAAAGGGCTGGCTTATAGCTAATGTGATCTCACACCAAAGCCACAAAACAGAAAGTTACAGAAGTCAATCACATGTCATGTATGTACTTCACTTTTCATACCTACGCTTGGCGGTCGCACTAGGGTCGTCAACTTTGGCTTATGCACAAAAAACTACGAGGTACTCGTATCTAGTGTTTGATTTAAAAAACCCGGCCACACGAATTAATATTAAAGTGGACTGGGCGACCGAGGGAGCTACTCCAAACCCGCAGTTGAATCTATCGATTGGTGCCATAAAAGTACAGGATGCCATTTTTTCGGACTTTAGTCGGTTCGATTCCCGGGTGTACCAAGCATATTTTCAAAAATCTATAAATGCAGTTTTGTTTCTTTTTAAAAATAAAGGAATGTTTCCTTTGAGTAAAATTTGCTGTCTTCAGTATTTAGAGTACTTTCCCTCCATATACACTTCGAAAATTCCACCCTGTATATAAGTTCATGAAAATATTGCCTACTGGCATATTACCGAATCTTCACTTACTACAACGTCGATCGATATAAAATACAATATACATTACTGCAGCGGCCATCAAAAGAGGCATTGATGGACGAACGTGTAAATGTGGGCCGAGGCAAAGCCGAGGCACACATACGTAAGTCCATCAACGCCTAGTTGTGGTCAAGGCTTGTATAGTACTTTTCTCAAATAATGCGCGGAAATTTACTTACTTTTTTGAAGTGAAACTTCTTTAGGCGCGCTTGACTTGGGGAGTAAACTGGCGAATGCGTTACGAAAACGTGTGATCGCGAGTAGGGAAGGTACGTAAAAAATAGCTGGAAATACCTGGTGTAAAAACCCGGTCCCGGTCGCATAAATATGCGACCGGGTTTTTACACCAGGTATTTGCTTCCAAGTACGCACACCGGGTACCGACTCAAAATACTTGCAAGACTATTAAGTATCTTATACGGCTACTCGCTCAAATACGTAGGTACTCAACCGCGTTAGTTTTCGCAAATGCGATCATGCTCCTTTTGGAACAATTTCGTATGCAAGTATTTTTTACCGACTTCACAAAAAGGAGGAGGTACTATGTTCGGCTGTTTGTATGTTTTTTTTTTTGTATGTTTGTTCATCGAATATTCCGCCAATTGTCGACGGATTTTCAAAATTCTTTTTTTGTTCCAAAGTAGATAGTTTTGAGGTGGTCCCACTGTCACCAAGTTAGGATCTGATGATGGGATCTTAGAGTAATCGAGGGCAACCTTTAAATTTTATAGGCTCACTTATTGTTTTTCGCATATTTTACGAAGTATCTTGTGTATTTGCGTATGGTTGTCACCATCTCAGGTAGCTGGGCTGATGATGGAAGTTACAACTGCTTAACAGTAAGAAGTTACTCGAACAGGCAAGGACTGTTTTAGTCAATTGTTTTGATGTTTGATAGGGCATTTGCCACATTTGGTCTCATGATCATCAAGTCATGACCTGATGCTGCAGTCAGGATAGTCTGCAGAGTACCTAACTCCTCGACAACTAACAGCAGATATATCGTGTTAAGGCTCATTGAAAAGGGCTCGATGTGTGGATAAACGTACTGTTAATGAGGAACACCGAAGTACATAAAGACCTGATGCTGAAGCCAGGAGCATTAGAAAAAGTACCAACCTTGAAATTACAGCACCGTAGTCGTGTTTGGGCTCATTTTAAACAGGACTAAATTTTAAGTTCAATGCAATGTTGACAAGTCTGGCCTGATGCTGCAGCCAGGATTATCAGCATCTAGTCTAAAAACATCAGGGCAGGATTTGATGATGGGATCCTGGAGAAATCGAAGGAACTCTTCAAATATTATAGGCACACCTATAGCGATTTGGGTATTTTTTATAGTAACTCGTGCATTTGCTCTCGGAAAGCACTATTTGGTGATGTGGAACTGATGATGAAGACCACAGATGGCCACCGGAACTACTCAATAATATCTAAGTATTTCACGGGTTGCGATTCGATTACTTTAATATGGTTGCTAAGCAATTTATGCTCGTCACAATGTGAATGGTGATACGGAGCTGATGGTGGATCTGGAGAACTCCTCAACAATTAACTTCCCTGTATCGGGAAAAGCAATATTTTGTTTGTAAAAGGCGACGATCACTAGGCTATTGTAACTTAGATAAATTATAAGCAGACCCACTAAAAAGCGTGAAATAAAAACTTTTTAAGAAAAAAAAAACCGACTTTCAAAAAAACACTACAAAGTGAAAAATATCTTTAATTTCGGAAGTCGGTGGCAAAAAACTAAAATAAAGATCCAAAGACACCGACTTCCGAAATTAAAGTTATTTTTCACTTTGTAAAGTTTTTTTTGAAAGTCGGTTTTTTTTTCTTAAAAAGTTTTTTTTACTTTAATGGTTTGCAAGTATTTATTTGTAAACGCGATTTTGCTCCTTATTTATTCGAAGTCATTGATCAATTTCCTATGCAAGTAGTTTTACTTCCAACGGGGCTTTTGAATACGCGTTTGTATTTCTTATCTGTATGAAGTTATGGATCACTTTTCTATGCAGATAGAAAATACTTGAAAGTATCTCGCTCCGTCGTACCTCGACGCTCGAGTACGTAGGTACTCAAATAGTTCAACAACCGCGTTTGTTTTCGCAAATGCGATCATACTCCTTATCAGTAAGAGCACAGAATACTTAATAGTACTACGTACAGAAAGGACACTCCCTTCCTCGCCCTCATATCAGATACCGCACCTCACCCCGCACTTCGAGGTATTCGTCGCCGACTCTTTAGCAAGGGCGCTCGCGAACCGCAGCGCTGTATTGCTGACACACAATTATGCGATTTAAAAGTTTTATTTGAGTTTTAATCACGATGGTTGGATATTGTGATGCTTTTCCGAATTCGTATTTACATATACTGTTTGTATGATTTCGCATTTTTAATAACATGCGATTTAATAACCCATTATTTACAGATAAGTCATTTAAACTAAACTATTTTAGTGTTTTTATTTCATTACGAACCCGACTATATAAATAAACATTTGAACTACATGGTCACTTCATAATAATGCACACGTTCGGGCAGCGCCGCCGCCGACGTCGTTCGGTTCCCCGACACAAATTGCTTTCCGCGCCATTTTTTTTTACGCTACTAGATTTCACGCATACATTTGCACGTATACAAACGTCATTTGTTTATGTAGTAGTAATAGGTAATTATTTTGCGAGCGTTGTATGGAGTGTCCGAGGTGTGGTAAGAGTCTACGGAACAATTTCGTATGCAAGTATTTTTACTTTAATGGTTTGTAAAAGTATTTATTTGTAAACGCGATTGTGCTCCTTATTTATAGGAATTCACGGATCAATTTCCTATGCAAGTACTTTTTACTTCCAACAGGGCTTTTGTTTGATTACGCAATTGTACTTCTTATTTGTATGAAGTTATGGATCAGTTTTCGATGCAGATAGAAAATACTTGAAAGTATCTCGAGCCCTGGTTTCTTAAGGTGGACGTACTTGGAAGCCCTGGTACTCGATTTTGCAAGTACGACCCATGTCTAAGGGCTACGGGCGAGGCGAACGGGAGTTGAGTGGGGGATATAAGCAAGAGAAAGCAGTGCGCGCGCACATTTTCTTTCTCTCTTCCTCTCATAGCCAAATACGTTTGAAGTTTCACTTCAGTCGTGTGGTCATAAGCACACTCGGTTTTTTTTGTTTTTTGAACTTTTAACTTTTTTTGTTAATTACAATTACTTTTCAAAATCAATGATGAACAACGAACAACATTATTTTTTCCCGCGTTAGGCTGGCCACATACGTCCGGTTTCCTGATTCGGAATTCAGATTCGGAGACCCTGAATGCACGAACTTCATACAAAATCTTATCTTTAGCGCGTAAAATATAAGAACATGTGAATTCTGTCCTGCGCGTGTGTCATCCGAATTCCTGATTCGGAAACCGAATCATGAAACCGGAAGTATTTGGCCGGCCTTAAAGTGTTAATTTGTTTTTTTTTTTTTTTTTTATAAACAGCTTTCTATTTGCAAGCCAGTTTGAAATTTAAATAAAATCTTCTTGTGTATGTCACGCACTGTTGTGACGAAGCCATCGAGAAACACGGTGGCACTTGCTGTGTCGCTTGATATCTGGAAGGCCTTTGACAGGGTCTGTCACGCCGGTCTACTCAGCAAGCTTCCTGCTTATGACATCCCAGCTGATTTTTGTAGCTGGATATCAGACTTCCTCAGTGAGCGGTCGATCAAAGTTGTCGTTGACGGCTGCTCCTTTGACCTTACGGCTATTGAGGCCGGAGTTCCGCAGGGGTCTGTTCTCTCAGCAACTCTTTTCCTGTTGCACATCAATGACCTACTTCAGCCTGGTATTATAGATAGAGATACTTGTCCAATGCAAGGGTCAGCGGGTCCGAAGTTCGTTCCTTAAGAGAGGCCATGGTAGAGCGGACAGATTTGACCATAAGCCTTGTCTCCCAGTGGGGTGATGACAATCTGGTTTCTTTTAACGCCACCAAAACACAGGCGTGTCTTTTACCGCCAAAAAGAATCGTTTCGACCAGACTCCTACTTTTCGGGGTACATCTGTTCCTGTAACAGATCGGCTCGAGCTACTAGGCATGGAGTTGACATCTAGTCTCAACTTCGGCGCCACCATCGAGTACAAAGCCCAAACTGCGGCCAAGAAGCTGGGCATCCTAAATAGGGTGAAGCGATACTTTACGCCTGGACAGCTTTTAACCCTATACAAAGCACAAGTCTGATCCTGCATAGAGTATTGCAGCCACCTTTGGGATGGCTCAGCGAAATAACAACTTGCCGCGCTTGACTCGGTGGAACGCAGAGCTAAGACGCTCATTGGCGACTTTGTCTTTGTCACCTTTGACCTAGGCTAGAGTCAAGAGCAAGCCCATTTCAAATTAAAAAAATAACCTTTGATAAGTTACCTCCTTGGTTGCCATGTCTCGGAGTAAAAGATCGTTCCATTTTTAAATTACACGACAGATATGAGTTTACTATGTAATTTATTTGGCCGCAAAACACGACAGATATGGATTTTAAAACAACTTTTGCCGGCCGCTGCTCGCATGTATTTGGCCAGTCAGCAATTTCGATTTATCTCGAAGAAGGTTGTCAAAATAATGCTCAAACCAAGCATGTTTGAGAAAAGTAAGTTACCATCGGTACCTACTTCATAACGTCAATTTATTTTGACATTTTTAACACTATCCCAGAGTTTAGTATTTTGAACTCATATAGGGAACCCTTAGTGACTTAACTGTCCCACATCGGTTGGTTTAATATTAATTTAAAAGTTTATTCTAGGTTTATCTCTAACTCTTGGTGCACGGAGGGGTCTTGGTACGTGAAGATGCTCACCCATCCACGGACCAACAGCGGCAAGCGTAGCTTAATAAAGCGAATCTGTCCTTATGCTAACAAATGAACCTGATCGATCGACCCGTGCGGCTGTTATTATTTAGCCACAGAGTTTATACAATACCCCCTTATTAATAAACGTATTATATCAGATGAATAGGTAGACACCGATTTCTCTCTTTCAGTCGTCAGTAATTGGAATTTCGAAAGAAGAAGACAAAGCGTCGTGTAACTGTACAGACGCTATACAACGTTTATTAGTAAGGGGGATAAAATATTAGAAAACAAAAAAAAAACCTCAAAAGTGTTTAAGCATTTAAGAATGTCTATGTACTTACTCGCCAACCGCTTTAAGTAAGAAAACCGCGTTGTCAGGATGTCCGCGCCTGGTAAGGGAAACATGCCGACTTGCCGCCGGCATGGATCGTTTGAGGATGGCCTGCAGCAGTCCGTGAGGTGCCACCTCCACCAGCACAGCGTTGTTAGGTATCAGCCGTAGCGTCTCCTCGAACAACACAGGACTCTGCGACATACAACCAATTCAGATCAAGCTTGACGGACGCTATGTCATTCAACATGGGATTTTTTGGGAACGTTTGGACTTGAGAGCAATGTGGAGGGGTACTTTGACAGGGCATTTAGTGTACTGTGGTTTTGATGCCTTGTCTTCTTGTGTACAAACAACCAAAAAACCACCGCTACTCACCAGTAGGTTGTTAGTTTGATATTCCGCTGAACATGTTTTAGCAACATCTTCGTTCCATTTACTCTGCGGAATCGAAGTCGATACCCAACGCTCACTGCGGCGCATCGGGTTCTTTATTACTTGTTTCAGTGACTCGAGAAGTTGAGGTCCTGAAAAAAGTTTTCCATGTAATCATCTATAATAATTTGTGCTTAGTTACGTTTCCTTCTGAACGCCATGGGTCCATGTGAACGCATAAATATGGCCTGTAGTAAGTACAGGCCGCAACTTATGATTTAATATTTCTATTTTGTGACCTGTGTGCCTACTTTTTTGCGGCTATTTGACGTCCTTGGCGTGCAGCGTACTTCTCCATTCATTGGAGGCGTTCAAAAGGTTGAATATGAAGTTATCTCATACCTGCAACTGAGATGTATCGTGAATGATACGGTATGTTGGAACACGGCACCTCCTTCGCGAACACGCTTTTTGCCACGAGTTGAGCGACAAACTCCTTCATCACGCCAGCAGGTCCTGAGATGGTGCTGGAGTCAGGCCCGTTATGACACGCTACGTCGATCTCAGGCGGACATATCTTCGATAACTATATATTTGTAAATAAACACCAAATTATGAGACAGGACTTAATGTTCCGAACACTTGAAAAAAGGATTTTGTTTCACGGTTTCTTATTACTACCATTGGGTTGTTTTTATTATTGTCATCATAGGCAACATGGCATGTGCATTAGCATATGCCATGTTGCCTATGATGGAGGTTATTATAGTAACACGGATTCTGAGAGGGTTAAAATATACCCTTTATAGGCGTAGGTTTAGTAATAGGGTAAAAATGAAACAATAATTAATGATTGGATTTACTTGATCATATCCGAGACCGACAGCAGCCATTGAACCATGTATGATGGGAGTCTCCAGTGATACACGTCCACGGTAGTAAGCACACATTATCATTTGTTCCGCTGTTAAACATCCGTCGGCGTATGCGCATGCCAGCTCACCAACACTGTGTCCTGTAAGAAATTAACCGGTTAAGCGGCGCGGTTCGCCAATCGGCGACGAAACAATAGAAATTCAATTGTGTCTCATTAGCGGAGCTTGACAGATTAATGCAATGATCATAAATATTAGAGTAAAATAAATATGATTTACTAATACGGCAATTTTTTTTTTATTATTTCCTTTATTCATTGTATAAACATTTTACAACAAAAACAACAACAGCAACATATATATTTCATTTCATTTTCAACTATTTGAATATAATAATATTTTAAAAATATTACAAATAGTACGAGCTGTATTGAGGAGTATTTTTTTTAGGTCTTTGACATAAGTATAACCCTGGAGTCCCGGATCTTTGGAAGGCGCGAGAGGGGGCGAAACCAACTCGCAGAGGTCCGATAGATACTCTTAATGAAATAAGGCACCACCCGACGATTATCCAACAACCACCAAAGACTATATATTCTCGGTTGGTGTCCCACAGCAGGACACAGGCCTTCCAAAAATATAACGAAAAGAAAATATTTTCGAATAAAGCACAGTTTTGGGGCGTAGGTCATTATTATTTTCAAACCGCAAACCTATTTAGGCGCGTTATGGCGCCCTTGTTTATATAAATGAAACTAGATCCAGTTCTTGTAGATGTGCATTTATGTCACAGCACACGGTACAGTATCCAAGTGGCAGCGAAGGAATAGGCACACGTTTACTTATACTAGTTATAACAATAGTGTCATTAGGTCCTGTGGAGAGGAGTAATAATGGTTTTACATTTAAATTCAAATTCAGACCGACTAGCTACTTGTTGTCCATAGACATCATGCTGTAGATCCGCGTAGTATTGTCTTTATGGTATGTGATAGTGGGAACCATAGACAATTAGTTTGGTTAGCCACACCTATAATCGAAGTAATGTTTTCCATGAGCTTGGGCAGAATCAGGCGATCGATACTACCCAAAATATTAAACCTTTGAACGTTAAAGCGACTTACCTATGATTCCATTAGGTTTTAAGCCCAGTTCATAAAGGACATCTGTAAGTCCGATTTGAATAGCAGCGATCCCCACGAAGGAGTGCAGGATATTATCGAATATGTTTTTGTCAGTAGATGTTATGATGTTAACAATGTCGAGACCTTCACGTTCCATCACTTTATGACAACTGTAACAAAGTATTCAGTTCAATACGAGTACGTGTATTGGTAATGTAATGGTTAAAAAATTTAGAGAAAGGGAGTGTCTAAAATTACTGAATTAAAATTCCCCTTGTTTCTTAAGGTGGAACTAGTCGCGAGCTCGAACGTGAGTTCGAGCTCACACTGTCTCACATGGCACTGTGTCGGAGAGAGATAGTGATGAGCAGTTAGAGGCTAGTTTACACGCACAACGTCTAGTTCGCACGCACACAAACACCGTTCCGAACTAAAACGCGCGTAAAAAATACGAAATGTCCTTTAGAAAATCGAGTTTTATGAAAATACCGCTGCATAAATTAATTAACAATAAAGTTTATTGAACACTCCGATAATTTAGCTTTGTCGGTACTGACTTTGTTTTGAAGATTTTACACATCTTTTATTATTTATTTACACCCAAATTGCGTTAAAATTAGCAATAAAAAACGAATCTTTGTTGGCTCATAACTTTGTAATGGCTTATTTTACTATTCTGTTTCCGTTCAGACATAATTAATAATAAGAAGAAACGATAATTATCATGTTTAACTTTGGATGTATGTACAATCTCAAACAGTGGAGTAATACCCTCTCGAAATTTGTGTGGAAAAAATATCGACTAGTGGCACCTTAAACACTTTAAAACTTCTGATTAAACTATTGATGTTATATATTACCGTTGTATAGCAGCAGCGAAGGTCGGTATGCGCATGAGTTGCGTGCCCATACCAGCCCACTGCGAGCCCATCCCACTGTATACGAACCACAGCGGCCGTCGAGCATCGTCGAAGTACTCAGCCTTCTCACACAAGCTCACAGTTTTTTGGTCCCCATCCGTGTCTGGCGAGATAAGAAAATAAAACATTGTATTCTACGATACAGTGATCCAGGTTAGGAAGAAATAATCACATCACTCTAATATTATAAAGGCGAAAGTTTGTATGTGTGTGTGTGAGTGAGGGTGTGTTTATTTGTTTGTTACTTCTTCACGCTCAAACGGCTGGACTAATTTTGATAAAATATTGTATAGAGGTAACTGACGCCCTGAATTAACATACAGGCTACTTTTTATCTCGATATTCCCACGGGATCGACATTTACACGAGTCTCAAGCGGATGGCACTCGCGCTCTCACTGGTTCCAACCAGTGCGAGATATCGTGTCCGTGAGCGGTGTTTATGTGTGCGTTGCTCGAGCGCACTTTGTAAGTATGTTGAGTTCTGTACTCTCTGTATTTTGTGCTAAAATAGGCCAAACGCGCGGTTTTTACATCTGATAACTGTCTTACCTTGCTTGTCATAAGCGACCGAGCTTAGCTGCCCCGTAAGAGATGTTGTATGAGGTCCCCATTGTAATACGTCATCTAGCGTGATACCTAGGAAAACCATATCAATTTGTCCATACCTAGTATCGCATATCCCCTCCCTAAATGTCCAGAGATGTTGTTTGCATGGATGTTGTGTAACAGTGCCAATTCTTCAGCATCGATAGGTCTGGACTTGAGATTCTCAAATATCTTAGTGACGGCAGACTCTTGTCGGCCTGATAATGTGACCAAGCGTGGAATAGAAGATTGGTAGCGGGAAAGGTCCTGGAACATTTAACAGTTGTTAAGGCTTATCTGGGCAGCAAATCAGTGAGAGCAGTGGTGGCCCAGTGGTATAGGCCACGACTTACGAGTTGTAGGTCGTAGGTTCAAACCCAGACTGGCGCTTTGCTTTGTGTAAATTATTTCATCACCACTGTTCTCAAAACGGTGAAGGAAAACATCGTGAGGAAACCGGCATGTCCTAGAACCAAAATTTCGAAGACATGTGACATCTACCAACCCGCACTGGGCCCGCGTGGTGGATCCCTCTCACAGAGAGGAGGCCTGTGTCCCAGCAGTGGGAACATTATAGGCTGATTATGTGTGAGGCTTATCTGGGCAGCAAATCTGTCGTCATTCGATACTGAACGTGTTAGTTCTTATCATTCAAAGATCGTAGTAAACACAGTTAACAGTAACGTTACATCACCGAGTATAGGTACCTTGGGT
This sequence comes from Amphipoea oculea, assembly GCA_945859645.1. Taxonomy (NCBI): domain Eukaryota; kingdom Metazoa; phylum Arthropoda; class Insecta; order Lepidoptera; family Noctuidae; genus Amphipoea; species Amphipoea oculea. The sequence goes on from OX243884.1 coordinate 5,463,612, forward strand.
TTGTAGTGTCCATGCAGCAGCACGTGTGAGTTGACGCCGGTGACGGACATGCCGTTGATGGCGACGTAGGAGCGACGGAAGCGCTGGTGCTCAGTGACGACGCGCATGCGACCCTCGCGCAGAGCCACCACGTCCTGCCGCGGACTACTACAATGCAGGTTGGCGGCTAGCTGACCGGTGTGGTAGCCAAGTAATACCTGTATGTTTAGTAAGTAACCATTATTAAATAGGTCCTCCAAAATGATCCCTATCGTACCTACTTCCCCAGACAAGCTCATTTGCAAAGAGATCTAGTCCAGGTCTAGAAGGTACGAATAAGCTACTAACCTTAGTGATAGCAGTCATGCCAGATGCTGCCACTGTGTAGCCAATATTAGATGTCACGCTGCCGACTAGTAAGGGGTCTTGCCTATCTTTGCAGTAGACTTCTTCAAGTGCTTCCAGCTCAGATTTGTCAGCATCCGGTACGCCTGTATAACCCCCGAAATGTAGTAAAACAAAAACTTTAGTAAAAACTTTTTAACGTCGGTGAAATTAATGGTTTTCGCTTTTTGCGTAGTGATTCATTTTGCATACATTTTATTCATTGATAAACCTAAACCCTGACGATTTTATCAAGCCGGCAATGACTGTGGACCCTCCAGATTATATTCCCCGTCTGGCTGGAGGAAGGCAGGATCCTCCAGTCAGTCGGGTGATATTCAACGGAGGAATACCACGTATACCATCACGTTTGGTTTCTCCAAACTTCTCTCACCTGTGCCACATCCTTCTACGTATTCTACCTCCTGCGGCGCCACCTGCACTTCCTTGTAGAACTGTCTAATGAACCCAGCCGTAGTCTGAGGATTCCGACAGAACTCGAATTTGGGCCCCCTTTCATCACTCAGTACAGAAATGAATTCATTTTTAACATATACTAGTTCCGCGTAGACTCTAAAAATATAAAAATATATTATATACATATTGTTCGTATAAGCAATGTTTTAACTTTTTGACAATTTTTTATATGAATTAACTTTTACCTGTTTGCGTCTTTTGCTTTCTGCAAAAGTATTACACTGATTGCGTCAGACAAAATATAACCATCGGCGTCTTGTGCGAATGATTTTGTCTTGCCATCTTGTGAGACAGTAGCAGAAAGCCTGAAAAATTCAGTAAAAACAATTGCTAGCTGGTAACTTCTACAGATTAAAACTCGACTGCAGTATGATATAATTGGTCTACGTAAAGATCATGAAATCATAGATAGTTATGAGACTGACCTCCCGTGATGTACAGATCCCTGTGGATGGAGACTTAAAAATGCACCTCCAACAATAGCCGACTCACATTCCCCACGTTTCAGGGCTGAATATGCCGCTTCCAATGCAGCGGTGGAACTGCAGTCAGCTTCATCTATTGATAGAGACGGACCCTTTGCATTCAGCCAGTACGAGATGCGATTCGCGAACATCGTCTTACTCGATCTATGAAGACAAAAATAACTATGTATAATAACACCAAGGTGAAAACCGAATGGCTTGTTCCACCACTTCCGTGTAAAGTTCAGTACAATGGGCAAATAATGTCATACATTTAAATATTCCGTCTGGATTTGAAAAAAAAAACCAAAAGCTGTTAATTATTATAATGGCGATGGAACTGACCCTAATATACCTAGACCGGACCGGGACTTCGTATCCGTGTTACCATATGTTTCCGTGTCAGAAAAAGATGACCCCACAAAAACTGCAATTTTTTGTCCATTTAGATGAGCTGGACTCAGACCTGAAACAAACATGTACTTTTTTTAGGGTTCCGTAGTAAAACCAGAAACTCTTATAGTTCCACTAAGTTCCACCTTGTAGTCCGTCTGTTTAACCGGCCTCAGACACTCAGCTGTTACCTATTTCGCATACGGAAAAACTCTATTAATCACGTCCACATTACACGTAAAGTGAGGACGTTTATTTTCCTCGTCTATTCCATAGTGTGGGGAGTCGTTTGATAGGCCTTTCAAATATACCTATACGGGGTATGTCAGGCATTTTTTCGATTCAGGGATCCGTTTGCGACATATTAAGTGGACATTTCCGTAGGCGTCAAGTGCGTGTCTCCCTACCAGCTATACTGTTGTGTTTGAATATGTGAAAGTACTCCCGACAGTAGTATATGTAATATGTCGCTTCCAACTACATAGTTTAATAAGCCATTCAGTAAACTGCTTAGCCTTTTAACTAAACGGCGCCGTTCAAATAGCCATAGGCCATTTATATAACAGGGGAAAATGTGAGGTAAAAAAATGGAACTTAATTTAAATGGGTAATCTTTTTGACAACTGTTATTCAAACATTAGAGAGGTTATTATGATCAGTTAAAAACATTTCGGCGCTTGGTAAACTAAAACATGAACAGTAATAAAAAGAAAATTGGTCTGTTATTTATCCTACAATGTCAGTACAAAAAATACTCAAGTAGGTAGTGTAATAAATGAATGGTCAGTAAAAATGTTGAAATGGGCAGTTCGGTAAAAATTTCGGCAGTTCATAGGTTAGGTTGGAACTGTGATCACGCACGAGCCGAATTTTTCTTTTTGGCTGAATGGCTGAATATCATTCAGGCCGCTAGTTGAACGGCACCGTTTAGTGAAAAGGCTAGGCAGTTAACTGAATGGTTAATTTGGCTGCGACACATATGTAACGCAGTTAAAAGAAAACTATCACAGCTAAGTAGGCTCTACAATTTAAAGAATTTATAGTCGAAAAACTTATAAAGTGTACTTGGATAAGTAAAAGATCCATAGAAATTTACTTAAATGGCGTTTAGCCAGTCTAATCTAGGTGCACTATAACGTTATACCTAATTTTATTTAAAATGTGAAAGATAATTTATTATGAAAACTACATAAATGTACTACTACTATAACTTTACGCTTTCTTTTGCGGGATAGAAAGAATCAAGAGGCACATAATGCGTGTGGAGTTCTCGATTTTTCTAAGAGACTTTGCTACAGTTTTTGATGGGTGCGTCTCATATCGTATAAAGTTATTTGGTATATTTTCATTTCAATAACGTTCACAAGATAATATAATAAAAGTGACATATACCGACTGTTGATATATTTTTTATACATATAACATTTATATACTCTAAAACTTACTTCGTATAACGTTATTGGATATAACGTTTATTTAATCGAAAATTTATTTAGAGGTTTTGTAATTATATCATAATTATATTACATACCCGTTTTTGAGACATTACTTTGTTTTTCAACGTTTATTCGAAAAATGTGAAATAAAATAAAATCTTCAAAATGAAATACAATCTTATTGTTACGGTTGCTTCAACGTGGGTGGTCCGACGCGCACTTTACTGGTTCCAATCCATGAAATTGCATAGAGGTGTTTGTTATAAAGTATAAAACTTAGTTTTTGGAAATTTTCGAGAAAATCGTGACAATCTGATGTATCTTTATTTCTGATCAGAGGTACTACAAATATCCATCTTAAATAACCAAGTTCAACCTACCCGCATCGTAAATGGCCTGATAGGTCTGCTCGAGTATCTTGCGTGACATCGGATCCATGTGGTTCCCGAGGTGGTGGTGCACAGCGAAGAACTGGGCATCGAAACGATCTAACTCAGGAGCCATGCCAGATGCTTGTGCCAGTTCGGGATGCTTGAAGTTCCACCTTAGCCCCTCCGATGTTACTGGGTTCTCCTGTGTGAAAAACAAATAAGATTTTATTATTATAGGATATTTGGCATTCCAGTGGTGGTGGTGACGCACATGACTTGTAAAAATGTGGCAAACTTCTGCAATAACATTGTCTTCCACTAGTTTAATAGAGACTGAATTGTTACGTCTTTCAAAAAAAGTAACCAATTAACAATTTTAAATTGTTGATTTTTTTAATAAAGTCTAACCGGAATCACGACATCGTAATAAAAAGGAAATGTTTTGATAATGTTTTAATGTGTTTTGTTTAATCACATTTTTGGGTTCGGTGTCATTCTAGTAACAACCCCTGCCATTTATTTTTTTGATATTTTCAATGTACAAAATTTTCACTTCTACAGATTTATTATAAGTAGGTATAGATAAATCAAACGTACCTTGTTGTAAAGGATGTCGGAAAGTTGCTTAACGTTGTGGGACTGAGGGAAGAGGCCCGACATGCCAGTGATGACGATCTTCTCGCCATCTAGCGGTAGATCCTGTATAGCCGGATCAGTTACTAGCATGTTCTCCTGAGTCAATACTCGTTCCTGAGGTGTAGGCGCCATCGTCAAAATTTTCTAAAAAAAAATAAAATGAGGATTTAACATAATATAAAACGCTTGTATTTCCGTGAAGGGTTATGGCATCAGACCAGTCGGTCCTCCAACGGACTACAAAGTCACTATCACCTCGGACCTTATTTTTCTATTAATTTCACATTTACATTTATACTATTCCCGTTGCATTAAAAAATTGTCACTGAGATTAAAGTACTGCCTATTAAGGATTCTGTGGTACTGCCGAAAGACGTAGACAGCGCACACTTTTGAGTTTGACACACAGACCACGCAATATTATAGGCAAACCGCTTAATTGACTCCTCGCATGCGAGGCTAGGGGCGCGGGGGTATGACGAGAACGGCGACCGGGAGCGTTGCGCGCGGCAGGCGCATTCTTGTCAAAATTCAGTTCGCTCACTACGCGGTTAGCGGTCGTACGTGTTGACAGTTGCGGACGCTTTGTGAGAGTAATACATGAGATTACATTATCAAGATGAGTCGAAATATCTTCGGACATAAAAAAATTATAGTCAGTGCAAGCAAACGGCTTTTAAAGTATACAATAATTATTGAAAAAAAAAACTGGATCCAAATACTGCTGATAAAAACAATAAAACCATGGTCAGCAATACGACCAGTCACCACAAGCAGCACTCGTTTACGGGCATAACGCAAAGATCACATCAGCCATTACCCCCCCCCCCCCCCCCGCCATATTTGAGGGAAGGACGCAACCCAATCCCCAACGCTACCGCAAGCAGTGACATCTATGGGTGTGTCCAGATATTCTTTTATCCGTACCGTACCTCCGTTTAGCCGTGTCCATTATGTCCTTTTCTCAGTTTCGTATCAACGTCGCGATCCAACGCTGATACGAAACGGAGGTACGGTGCGGACAAAAGAACATATCTGGATACAGCTTAAGGGAGCTTGACGAATTTGCTGCCGGTTGCTCAGGCAAGAATAATTAAGATCAATCGTAAAGGTCGCTAGCTATCCACATATTGCAATCAACTCATTAGAAAACATTGAAATGAGTAGATTATGTCAATAATAAATTAAAATAAAATCAAACTGAATTATACAGTCAACAAAAAACAATTATATGAACACATACCTATAACCAACTATTCCTGTCGTTTAAGTAGTCGTTGATGGAATATGTATGCCTTGGAACAAAAGTTTGGCCTTGGCAGTTAAGAGATGACCAGTCTCAACCGACGGCGCCCGTTCACGAACATGACGCATGGATCAGCACCATCCAGCTCAACCATTTTGTAGGGAACCGAATGATCCAACACACGTGCCACCATCAGTGAGACATTTAAGTGAGCATGAATACACTACCTATCAATCAAAATCTGAATAATTTTGAAGGATATTGCTAATCCATTGCTTCATAATATGTTTGAAATATTTGTCTGCTCAGCAACGTATAAGGCAATGAATGTTGTTGAACTGCCAAAATGAAAACCATTGCTACTGATAGTGTTACGAATTACCCTGCTGCTGGTAAAGCTGACAATTCTTCGGACAGTGGAATTGAGATTGTGGTCGAAGAGAGCTAGATGGATCTATTATTTATTACCTATTTGTTCCCAATTTCACCTAGGTATTAATTTTTTTTTTTCAATAAAACTTGTTTTTTTTTTCAACTTTTCAAAACATCAAGCGAAAAATTCGAAAGAATCCTGTTTCTTTCCAACGAATTCTAGTAACATGCGAAAAAAAAAACACAATTTGCGAAAAAAACCCACAATTTGCGAAAAAAAACCCATAATTTGTTTTTTTCGTGAAAAAACAAATTGTTTTTTCGGCATTTTCAACGCTAATCACGCTACGAGCGCCCGCCACCCGCACCTCTTCCGGTCCCCGTTCTCGTCCTACCCCCGCGCCCCTTTACCCCACAGGCGAGGACTCAATTCAGCGGTTTACCTAACATTCATAAACCATCCCCGAACTTATACTTAATGTAAACTAAGATTTTTTAAGCATCACCTTTGTACCTATTTTTCTGTTCTGTTTTTTTCTTGTCTATTTATATATGTACATAAGTGGTAAAATAAATAAACAAAATAAGTAATTTTTATATGCAAAAGCTCACCTAATATAGTAGAGATGTATGAAACGGCACACTTCAGACGGACAATGCAGTATTATGCGCGGTTCTGGCACAACAATTAGGCGTATATATAAGCAGTGTTTATTGTATGTTAATATTAGTGTTTGAATGATGTCCAACGTATAAATTAATATCATTTCACATGTGTTTATGTATAAATTGGCATAATTCTGATTAGTAGGTAAGTATACAGGGTGTTAAAAAGGTGTTCAGTGGAGTGAAAGTACGAATTAAAGAAACATTCCTCTTTTCCATTAAATAAGTAAAATTGCATTTAACAGACCTCTTTGTGAAGTAGCTCATCCGAGGAAGTACTAGCAACAGTAGCGGCAATCCCTAAGGCCGATGAGGCCGCGCCTGCGGTAGCCAGATATTGGGGGCGGCCAACCGCGCAGGTTCCAAACTTCCAACCGCTGCTGCAGCTGGCAATATCTCTACCATTTTCGAGATATAAGCAAAAGAAAAAAACAAGATACAGACAGTACTGTTTTTAACCGACTTTTTAATCGACTTTATAACCGACTTTAAAAAAGGAAGTTCTGTATTCGACCCGTATGTATGTATGTATGTTTGTATATCCGCGATTATCTCAAAAACTACTGAACCGATTTTGATATTTTTTTCATTAGTGTGATCTATATACTTTCAGGAAGGTTTAAGTATATAATACATTCGGTAATTATTCTTATGTATAAAGTTATATGCATAAATGTACTGCATCTCCGGCATTTCTATGTGAATTTTGATGATTCTTCTAGTCGTGTCTTCAATTCTTTAATGCACTAGTGTTAATTGAATTTGTGTGGGGTAGGTACAACTAAAAACTGAAAAATAAAAACTTTTTTACAAAAAAAACAACCGACTTCAAAAAAAAAAACTACAAAGTGAAAAATAACTTTAATTTCGGAAGTCGGTGTCAAGAAACGAAAATGCGGAACCAACGACACCGACTTCCGAAATTAAAGTTATTTTTCTCTTTGTAGTTTTTTTTGAAGTCGGTTGTTTTTTTTGTAAAAAAGTTTTTTTGCACCTGAAGTCGAGGTGTTGGTGTGAATTTCTATTCATGACAACTAATTTTATTCCACACCTTTTTAATCGCGATTAAAAATAGTCAGGTTTAGTTCGATTTAGTTAGACAATCAAAATTTTAGGTGAATGAAAAACGTGAAATTCAGAATAGCAAAATTGCCATTTTCAATAGATTGCCATCTTAGTGCTGTCAAACTAAAATATTGTTAAGTTGTCACTTTAGTCAATTTCAGAATAGGAAATCGTCGCTTAACAGGAATAAACAAAATTTTTGTGATTTTCAGTCTAGTTTAGAGGCATTTGTGACAAGAGAATCGGCACCATTGTTACTTAAAAAAATATATGTGGTTTAATGCATCAAGTTTATCTATTTATTATACTATCCTTAATCCCGTCCTTCTTATATTTACCTGTCAGAAAGGAAGCGAGCCGCTTAGTAATTTGTATGAAGTCGGCGGCGCGTGAATATGTCCGATGGAGACGCGCCGCCGCCGGCGAGGAGCGAGGTTATACAGGGTGTTACCACAGTATAATATCTACTGTGGTGTTACGGAAAGGGTATATCAATACAAACGGGTTGAAGAGTGTATCTGGTCTAGAATCTCTGTACAAAATTTCAGCTCAAAAGCATTAACTTTGAAAATGCTTAATATTTTTTTATTTCGACATCACGGCGCTGCACTGGCGCGCGGCGGCGGCGGCGTGATGTGCGTGTACTAGGCGCACAGACACACTACAGATAATGGATAATGACCCTCGTAGTGCGGTGACACGTTTTTTATGATTTCAATCGAATATCGAAATAAACTATCGAAATAAAAAAATATTAAGCATTTTCAAAGTTACTGCTTTTGAGCTGAAATTTTGTACAGAGATTCTAGACCAGATACACTCTTCAACCCGTTTGTATTGATATACCCTTTCTGTAACATCCTGTATAAACGACCGCGTGGGCGAGCAACGTTCAGCGTCGGTCCGCGCGCCGCGCGGGTCAGTCGCTTATGCTCCATGTTTGTATACCGGTCTGTCTCCCACACAGATAATAGGCCTGCACTGTGCTTAGATATACGGAACGTATTTGGCTATGAGAGGAAGAGAGAAAGAAAATGTGCGCGCGCACTGCTTTCTCTTGCTTATATACCCCACTCAACTTCCGTTCACCTCGCCCGATCACACTTTTCGTAATGCGTTCGCCAGTTTACTCCCCATGTCAAGCGCGCGTAAAGAAGTTTCACTTCAACAAGTATAGACACGAAAAAAATATTATTACAATGTTTAGCATGTGTGACGAGCAAAATTGGAGTATAAGATCATATAGACAATAGTTATTTTTCCATGTCTACAAGTCGCTCGGCAAGTCGGTACACGCAAGATTGGCGGACCGCCGGGCGCGGTACGATGTCACGTGCGGTCTTGGTTATGCAATTTTCAAACTAATATAGATTGTAAACAGTGCATATTACAATGTCTTGAGTTGGAATGGCTTACCCTGTTACAGTGTTACAGGGTGTTGAAAGGGTAACCCGTTCGTAACGGGTTAACTACACCCGTTCGAAGGTATCATAGGGTTTTTTTTCGAAGCGCTTAAATAAACCCTTTCAACGAGTATCCGGCCGGTCCCTGGCTAAATGAGCCGGAGCACCCGTTTATATAGGCTCGGGTCGCAGAGTAGGGGTCGAGCGGGTGACCCCTCCGTGCATCGCAGGACTAGACGTCAACATCTCCACCCTTGAAGGTATCTCCTTCAAACATATGCCTGTGTCGAGCAAAGGACACAAGCGATTTACTGCACGACGAACGATACCATTTGCTGTCCTCACGTCTGCTACTCTTGCCACTTCATCATTGCCCAAGTGTAGGGCCTGTATTCGTCCAATTGTCCATTTTAAAGGAGATAAATTGTTATCCTTAATAATGACCATATCTCTAATTTGTAACTTTATATCCACTGTATGCCATTTGGTACGATGCTGAAGCTCAGTGACGTAATCATGCTGCCATCTCATCCAAAAACATTGTCTCATCTGTTCTAATTGTTCGTATCTGTGGAGTCGATTGCAATTAACATTTGACAAGTCAGGAGAGGGAAGAGCTAGCAGTGATTTACCGACGAGAAAATGCCCAGGAGTCAGGGGTTGGAAATCATTAGGATCGGATGACATGGGAAATAAAGGCCTGGAATTCAATATGGCTTCTACTTGAACAAATAATGTGGAAAGTTCTTCATATGTCAAGTCCCTGTTCCCTAAAACTCTTTTTATATGAAATTTGGCAAAAAGTCAAAGCATTTATTTCAAATAGGCACAAAAAAGGCACTTTTGAACGACAAAAATTATCTTAAATAAAATAGAATTGATTCTAGTCGCCCATTCCAAAAGGCAGATTTTACCCCTGCCTCCCATAAATAACCCTCCAAAATTTGGGGCATATGGTGGTATGAAGGTGAACTTCATACCTCCATCTGAACAAAATTTATCAATGTCTTCTTTATTTACTAATAAAAATTTATTAAGTTGATTACTAGCACCTAAAAAATTTGTTGCATTATCGCAATATAGTGTGTTAGGTTGTGAACGCCGCGAAATAAAGCGCCTGAGTGCCAATAAAAAAGCTTCAGTACTTAAGTCACTGACAACTTCTAAATGCAGAGCCTTGGTTGTAAAACAAACAAATAAACACATGTAACATTTACTGATCTTACAACAGCGACCCTTTCTATCAGTTATGAGATAAGGCCCAGCTAAGTCGACTCCAGAAGTTTCAAAGGGCGTCCCTGGATTTAAGCGCTGCTTGGGTAAGTTCCCCATAATGGGCACTATTGACTTAAACCTAAATCGCTTACATACTATACAACTATTAGCTACGCTCCTAGCTATTTTACGGGCATTAATGACCCAATATTTTTCTCTAACACCTGATACCATTCATTGACAACCACCGTGAAATAATCTAATGTGTTCGTAATCAAAAATAAGCCTTCACAATCGGTGATTGGAATCCAAAAGAAAGGGATGCTTTTTATCATAGGGAAGAGGTGAATTTCGGATACGACCTCCTACCCGCATTACCTTAAGTTCAGAATCCAAAAACGGGCTAAGAGATAATAATCTACTTTTATTGCATAGAGGCTTATTTGTTAATAGCTGATTATACCTACTCATTACTAAATGAACCTAACTGCGACAGTTTAACTGAAATAAACATGCTATCATTAAGTTCATCAACAGTTAAATAACTACAAGTGTGGAGAAATCATACACCTCAAGTACAGTTTAGTAATGTTTATTCACTTTATTCCAACACAATCAGATTTATCACAATCACTCACAGTAGAATATAATCAAAATAGCACGGAGCCGTATTCACAGTTTATTTAAATAATGTTTATTCACTTTATTCTAACACAGTCCGATTATCACAATTACACACAGTACAATTTAATAAAAGTAGCACGGAACCGTAAGATATGCTTACGGTTCAACGTCTGGAAATCGACTGACTCTGTCCAAGCAAATTATTTGCCAACTGAATGTTCCCCACTTTAAACGGAAGTGAACACTCAGCCGGCTATACGACCAATCAGAGCAAAGCAAACAGTGCATTATAATCATTTGACTAACTAAAATACATTAGGGCTTATGTTTAACAATAAATAAACCTTTTTAATTTAAACAATATTGTTTAGTAATTATACAAAACAAGTACACTTACAATACCCTTATTCTACAAATAACTACCTAAAACTGATGTATAAAGTTCGTGCACCCACTAGCGCCATCTGTCGCTTGCGGTAAAAGTCTTATTTTTAATTAATATTCTATAAAATCATTACATTCGGCCATCCGACATCGTGCGATCTCCTGACGCACGATTTCACAATATTCTAAATGACAGTTATATTAAAATGAGCCTTACATACACAATCATTACATTCGGCTATTCGTTGATCTCAGATTCGATCTCAGGGCATGTTTTATCGTCATCGTTATTACTTTCAGTACCAGAAGATGAGCTATTATTATCATCTAATGAATTTTTATGATCAGGGGAACGAATATTTATCCAGGGTCTTACACGGTCAGCGGAAACTACACTTTTAAATGTATTTTTTCGTTTACTAAAACCCGGAATTTCAGCAATTTTATATCGGTCATTACCCAAAACTTTTGTGATTTTGTACGGACCTGTGAATTTTGAAAGGAGTTTAGTGCTATTACCTTTGTTATTGAAATTAGTTCTAGTAATCTTAATCAAATCACCTTCTTTATAGGTACTAGCAGGGATCCTACCGGCATCATAATTAACTTTTTGTTTTTCTTGGCTAACTTGGATATTGGTGCTGACCTCGTCTCTTAAGCTTTGTAACGTGTCTGGTATGGCGTCAGCTCCAACATCCAATTTATTATTTAAACTGTCTTTGAACCTGGTGCCGAATAGGGCCTCTGTGGCAGTCCGTTTCGTGGAGGAATTAATGGAATTATTTACACCCCACTGAATTTTGCCAAGATGTATGTCCCAGTTACGTTCGTCATTGCCGTCATTATGTTTTGCCAAGGCATTCAAAATAGTTTGGTTATACCTTTCAGCTTGGCCGTTGGCCCTGGGACATGCTACAGCGTTCAGAACATGTTTAATACCATGACTAACGCAAAAGTTCTTAAAAGAAGTCGAAGTAAAAGAAGTACCGCGATCAGATATGATTCGAGATGGTAAACCAAAGTCATAAAATATGTTTTCAAGAACTTTTATTGTGGTTTTAGTTTTCGTGTCTTTTACCGCTTTTACAAATAGGTATTTTGTAAAGCCGTCAACTATAGTAAGGATGTAGGCATTGCCGTTCCTACTCTTCACAAATGGGCCAAGATGATCAATGTGAATTGTATGGAACGGAATGCTCACTTTCTCTATAGGATACAATTGTCCAGTTTTTTGTCTAGAAATATCATCTTTATTGTAAGCGCACTGAATACAAGACTTTACATATTTCTTTACAAATCGTCTCAACTTCGGAAACCAAAAGACAGATTGAATTCGATCAGTCGTTTTAGAAATGCCTAAGTGCCCTACGTCATCATGATTATAGCGACATATTTGCCAACGAGCATTACGAGGGACAACCAGGCGTACATCATCGCCAACTCTTCTATATAATTTATGATTTTTGATAAGATAGTTTTTCTTGATGTCTTTAGATTCTTCGTCTGATTCAGGTTTGAGAATTTTAAAAATACGTGAAATATCTGGATCTGACATTGTAATGTTAATAACCAATTATCAGTCTCAATATGATACACGGTAACGGAGGACTCATCGTTAGTATCAGAAGGCAATATGGTATTACGGCTTAATGCATCGACATGTTCCATGCGCGTCCCGGGTCTGTACTCAATAGTAAAAGTGAACTCGCTAATTTGGAGCCACCACCTAGCTATACGTGGTATAAGGTCTCTTTTAGTTAGTGTAGTTCGGAGCGCATTACAGTCGGTTATTACTTTAAATTCTAATCCCAGCAGATAAACACGAAACTTTTTCAGTGAGCAAACAATGGCTAACGTTTCAAGTTCATAAGAATGTAAGTGACGCTCTTCAGGCGTCGTTTGTCTACTAAAGTAAGCAACAGGCTTGAGTACCCGAGGGTTAGATTGCCATTGTACTAATATTCCTCCTACACCTAAGGCACTAGCGTCTGTGTGCAACTCCGTTGCAAGTTTAGGGTTGTATAAGGCTAGTATCGGTCTGTTTATCAAATTGTCTTTTAATGTAGAGAATGCTTGGAATTGGGCTTCTGCCCAAGTGAAAGTATTTCCTTTCTTTAATAAATTGGTGAGGGGTCTTGCAATTTCTCCGAAACCCTTTACAAATTTTCTAAAATAGCCTGCTAAACCCAAGAATTGACGAACCTCGTGTACATTGCGAGGAACAGGGAATTATTTTACAGCTAGAACCTTATTTTCATTCGGTCGTATTCCATCTGCCGATATTTCATACCCTAGATAGTTAATAGTTGTGTCAAAGAAACGGCATTTTGCTAGTTTAAGGGTGAGACCATTTTCTCTCATTAGCTTCAGAATATCCTCAAGCCTTCGAAAACCTTCCTCTAAATCGGTTGAAGGTACAAGAATATCGTCTAAATACGCCAGGGCGGATTCGTAGCGCTTTGCACCGAGCATTTGATTTATAACTCTCTGAAACACGGCTGGAGCGTTAGCCAATCCGAATGGCATTCTTTTAAATTCATAATGCCCATCGGGCGTTACGAATGCGGTAAGGGGACGGCTTTCTTCGGCCATCGGAACCTGATAATATCCTGAAGCAAGGTCTAACGAGGTGAAAAATCGATTGCCGCTGAGATTAGTTATTTGATCATCAATTAATGGCAAGGGAAAACAATCTTTTCTAGTTTTGTTGTTTAATGATCGGTAATCTACACAAAGACGTTGTTCTCCCGTTTTCTTTTTTACAATTACTATAGGGCTGGCATAATTAGAATTAGATTCCTGTATTATATCATTTTGCAACAGGTCATCAATAATTTCCCGTACCTGTCCTCTTTCGAAGTGCGATAAGCGATAAGGTCTGTAGACGACAGGTCTATCGTCAAGCAAATCTATCTTCATTTTAATAGAGTCATTACAACCTATCTCACTCAAATTAAACGCAAAACAATCACGATACGATTGCAATAGTTCGTAAAGCTTATCCACTGTTTTATCGTCAACTTGTGGACCGACTTTGATTTCAGACTTAACGAGAGGAACTAAGCTAGTAATATCCTTTGCAATTTTGTTAATGGATAGAATTTCTTTTTCTTCAAAAGGTAAAGCTCTGGCAATTAGAGTGTTTTTGGGCAAATTTAGAGTATGGTCAGAAAGATTTGACAGAACAAGGTAACACTTACCTGCATTTACACGATAAGTACCCTGATGCAAACTATATTCTTTACCAGGTTTATTACTATTATAACCTTCTATATAAACATCCCCAGAACAACAGGAATCTAAAGCAGAAACTTCAACTAATTCGGATTTGTTCCTGGCTATATGTATGTGGTTCGGCAAAGTAAGTTTTAGAGAATTCAAATCACTGGTCTTGCCACGGAGCCCAGGGGCTTTGTAAAAGAATAACGTACTGTCGTCTTTATATACAGCTACGGATGGTAATTCAGTAAAATTTTGGCCAACGAGTAAAGCCGTTTGCATAAACTCATCATTAACGACCAATACTTCTATACTCGATTCAATTTCATCAATTTTAAGGTTGACAAAAGTACTATACAGGGGCGTAACTGCGGAATTACCAAAACCCTTGATTATTGGTAGTTTTGATAGAATTTTGGAGGGGTTAAGACTATTTGCGTCGGATTCACGCATAAGACTGCACTCGCTGCCAAAATCTACGTACCCACCAAAAATTTGGTGGTTCACTTCGACTTGTTTAAAAAACTTTTTATTGCGACTACTGTATGTAGAAATTGTTAGAGTTTTACGTTCTACGTTATCGTTTGACTTAGGTTCTGTGTGTGGAGTTAGCGGTGTAAGTTTGCAATTTTCGTTATTATGCCCCACTCTGTTACACTTTAGACACTTCACAAGAGGTTTAGGACATTTGAAGTAAGGGTGGCCTTTACTACGACAGTTAAAACAAGTTATTGACTTATCATTTGAATTCGATGTTGAGGCAAGGTCATGACGCTTTTTATTTGTAGAAACGGTTTCTGATAAAATACGCTGAGAACTGAGAAAATGTAACAAGTCTTCTGGTTCATTACAATTTAATGCTTGAGCTCCATTTCTAATAGATTTATCATAAATACCGTGAATTATACAATCTACGGCTCTTTTACCACTAATATGACATCTGTGTATAAGCATTAATTTGTCATAAAAATATTCAGATAAGTTTTCATTACTTCGAGTCGTACGAGCTAACATTTCTTCCAGAAGCCGACCATAATTCTGCTCACTTGGAAAAGCCTTTGTTAGTTTAGCTTGCCACTCAGTCCAACTAAATACTACACTCGGTAGGGTTTCGAACCATTTTTTGGCAAGCCCAGCAAGTTTTTGTAGAGCAAAATGTATGGTCTGCTTCTCGTCCCAATCGTATATTACAGCACATTCATTTACCTTCCTAATCCAACTTCCAATACCCTGAGTTTTGCTAGAAGGATCGAACTCCGGTATAACATTATTTAAATGATTATTGTTTAAGTTACGAGATGTTTTACGAGTTCCTTCTTGAAAAACATTCAAAAGATTCAGTACCTCTTTTTTTGACCAACTTGAGCTCCTCTTCTGTTTCTTGCGTCGCGGTGGTGTACTTGAAGTATCAGTTGTCGTGCTTGAAGACGAAGAGGTCGAAGTAGACCTCCTGCGCTTCCCTTTAGGTCGTTTCTTTGCACGTTTCGTCTTTGTCTCTGCCTTTTTCGACATAGGGGCTCCCCGTTTGTCTTTTGATCTCCTGCTCAACCGAACTGGCGGCTCTTCTTCCGGAGTTTTGGCACCATCCGATTCCATAGCGTGCTATAAATTAGAAAAATTAAATTGATCACTTTGCTCGTACCGGGCACACTTGGCCCAAGTCTTTATTGGCTCACTTGGCCACACAAAAACTTCTTAAAGCACACTTGGCTTTATCTTTAGCACACTTGGCTTTGACTTTAGCACACTTGGCTTTACTTTAAGCACACATAACCTAACTTTTCTGAAATCACTTTTACTTTAGCACACTTGGCTTTATTTTAGGCACACATAACCTAACTTTTCTAAAATCACTTTTACTTTAGCACACTTGGCTTTATTTTAGGCACACATAACCTAATTTTTCTAAAATCACTATAAATGTAGGCATATCCCACTTCTGAGATGTGGAGAAATCATACACCTCAAGTACAGTTTAGTAATGTTTATTCACTTTATTCCAACACAATCAGATTTATCACAATCACTCACAGTAGAATATAATCAAAATAGCACGGAGCCGTATTCACAGTTTATTTAAATAATGTTTATTCACTTTATTCTAACACAGTCCGATTATCACAATTACACACAGTACAATTTAATAAAAGTAGCACGGAACCGTAAGATATGCTTACGGTTCAACGTCTGGAAATCGACTGACTCTGTCCAAGCAAATTATTTGCCAACTGAATGTTCCCCACTTTAAACGGAAGTGAACACTCAGCCGGCTATACGACCAATCAGAGCAAAGCAAACAGTGCATTATAATCATTTGACTAACTAAAATACATTAGGGCTTATGTTTAACAATAAATAAACCTTTTTAATTTAAACAATATTGTTTAGTAATTATACAAAACAAGTACACTTTCAATACCCTTACCCAAATAACTACCTAAAACTGATGTATAAAGTTCGTGCACCCACTAGCGCCATCTGTCGCTTGCGGTAAAAGTCTTATTTTTAATTAATATTCTATAAAATCATTACACAAGTAAGTCTATTTTCACGATTCTTAATTCTACAATTCTTAACAAATCTAAGTACGTACGCTATTGTATTTTGTAATCTCTTCAGCTTAGAATAACGTTCGAATTCTAGTAAAGTATTTTTAATATTTACATTTGCTACCAATTGTACTTACTAGTTTCACTTCTGGTAACTGTACATTTTTTAACTTATTTTTATCTACCTACGAGTACAATGGGCCAATCAGTCTCTGATAACAATAGAAAGGATGGCCCACTCCACCATAATTTCTGCACTGAATCATTCATTTGAGCTACTCCTCGTGAGATGTAATCAGCTGGGTTTACACCGGTTGGTACATATCGCCATTTACTATCTTTCGTAAAATTTTTAATTTTAATTACTCTGTTCGCAACAAACAATTGTTTTGAAACTGCGCGATCAGTACGCAACCACCCGAGAACAATCATCGAGTCTGTCCAGTAAACACAATGGACCACATCACAACGCAAGGAGTGAGTCACCTTTTTTCCTAACTCGGCGGACAATAACGCGCCGCATAACTCAAGTTTAGGTGTAGTTTTAATGGAGCGACCCTTGATTTAGCGCAGAGTAATTGTACTTGTACATGGATGTCTCCGTTCCGATTGATTGACCGCACATAGGTACACGTCCCATATGCATACATAGAAGCATCAGAAAAAATATGAATTTCAATGTGTACGGCATCTTCACACATGACATGCCTAGGTTCTTCAACACAGATAAAAGAATTCATGTTTTTAATAAAGTTTGGCCACAAAGTTTGTATTTCTTTAATTAAGGGGTCATCCCACCCATATTTATATAACCACAACTTCTGTAAAATTAATTTAGCCTTGATCACAAATATACTTAAAAGACCTAAAGGATCGAAAATCCTTGCAACAGAAGATAATATACTTCGCTTGGTAATTTTTTTATCGTTGTCGGTTTGTATGTACACAAAATTTGAATACATCAGTGTGAGGGGACCAAGTTAAACCTAAAGTACTAGTAACCGTTTTGAATTCAGTGATGGATTGCACTTCATTTGACTTGTTTTCACAAATTAACTTAGTAGCATTTGATCTAAACTTTCGTAAACAAAGTCCAGCTGAACTTAAGGTTCTAGTAATAATTCTACAAATTAGATTTAACCCTTCCTCAGTCTAATGCCCGGCAATTAAATCGTCCATGAAAAAATCACGCTTAATTATTTTTTTGAGCTCTACATCTTCACACTCATTTAATAACTGCAAAAGACAACGAGTATTACTTAAAAACGGGGTGGACGCGGTTCCGTAGGTAACCGCACCTCAAATATTTAAACGGGTCGTGCTCGTTATCCCTCCATACTATCATTTGCAAATGTCTTTGACTGTCAGATATTAATATTTGCCTATACATTTTTTCAATGTCTGACGTCATGACAAATTTATGTTGCCTCCACCTGACCAATATAAGTAGTGAATAAATCATCTTGAATCACTGGACCTACCATTTGTATATCATTTAACGAATACCCATTACTTGATTTCTGTGACGCGTTAAACACTACACGAAGTTTTGTTGTCTCACTCTTTTCGCGAATGACTGGATGATGCGGTAAATAATATGCAAAGGCAGGCTTACAAGTCTCAGACAAGTGATTCAATAGTTCATATTCCCTTATAAACTTCGTATTGGAACTTCTTACACTAGGTTGTTTTTTAAACCTTTTTTCTAAATTAATTAAACGTGATTTCGCTATTCCTAGGGAATCGCCTAATATGGACGGAGATGTGTGAAATGGCATCTTCACACAAAACCTACCGTCACTCGTTCTACAGGTATTTTCTACAAAATGTTTTTCACAAAATTCTTCTTTAGTGCTACTGTTTTTCATTTATATTTAATACCTCTTCCACTTTCCAAAATTTCTCTAATTGTTCACTAATACGTCTAGTTAAATTACATTTAACTTCATATTGTGGAGCATTCCTACTATACACCGGACCAGTGAAAAGCCAACCTAACTTAGAACTCTGCAGTGTAGGAAGACCTTTACCTAACTTTACTTGTTGACCGGTCACTAAATCCCAAAACAAATCTGCCCCTATCAACATATCTACGTCGGCAGGTTCAAAAAATCTACTGTCCGCCAAATCCACGACTATGTCACCCGGAATATTCAATTCATTTACATTTACCTTTACATAATGGTAATCTATTCGTAATTTTTGGCAAGACCATGCTGTTAACTTCTACCGAAAAATCGTTAAGCATTGCGTTGATTACTAACTTACAGCTGTTTGCTACTTGTATCTTACTATTTCCTATACCATAAATATTCATATTTTGATTAGTTACTGTGTGCGACAACCCTAAGTTATTACATAAATCTACAGTTACTATCGATATTTGGCTACCAGAATCTAACAATAAGCGTGCTACATAATGCTTATTATCTATTTTGCTAAATACTTTAACTAGCGCAGTTGAAAGAAGTACGATTACGTGACTTTTAATCAGACGGCTGTGATTTTGACTAGTTCTTAAATACGCAAAATACGCGCGTTGACGTGGAGTTGCGGACACCAGCCCGGTCCAGCCCGTATTACCCATTACCTAGTTTCACATTGTAATAAAACATATGTGATTTTTTATTGTTCACTTTTACGTTGTTATTTACGTACCTACCTAAATAATAATCAAGGAGGGGTTTTTTTTTTCAAAACTTCAATTGCTTGTATTAGGAGTGGGTTCAAGTCAGTAATGGGTGGGAATCAAACTCGCGACTTCTCGATCGAAAGTCCGATACCTCAGTTGACTAAAGAGCCGAAATTATCTACATTTTTTGTACGTACCTGCATCATAATTGGTAACAGATGGGAATGCTATTTATGATGGCAAGAAAATATAGTAGGCAAAATCATAACCCTCCTTTGGCTTTGCCGTAGTCTGGTAAAAAAAAGCCTTAGCCAAGCCATGATCGGGCTCTATCATAATACCAACGCTGCGGAATTTATTTTTAAATGTCGACGGAGCGGCAACGTCGCGCTCGCGTCGCTACATGCAGGCTTCATGACGCGTACGGCGTACCGCATGTCAAACGCCGGGGCGAAAGCACAAATGTTTATTTCTGTAAAGATGGCTTTGCTTTTATAATAGTAGTGCTACAATTTGCAGTTAATTCTGATAAGTAGTTTTACTCATTCTATACAATGAGTGAAATACACTGTCATCTTCTAATAATTCTTTTGCCGCTACGAATAATCTACAGTTGATGTTTTTTTCTATATACGGATGCATTCAATATAATCGTCGTCTTCAGCGACTTCAAATGTAGTAATATGCCAAAATAACGTCTTCATCGTCCGACGGCATTGTCACAAATGATTGAAAACGTACGCGTGTAATACGCCTCGTGGGCAGGGTTCAGTACGCGGGTTGCTCAAGCTGGCTGGCGTATTTTGAAGCGTCTATGAAGTTACGCCTCCGTGGACAGTGACCCTAAGACATAGGCACATGTAAAATATCGAATTCCATGCATATCTAAACCTTCGCGTGTCATGATTGGTTATTTACTACTTATTAAATTCAAGTACATGTCTATCCAGTAAGGATGACACCACAACTCTACAAGAGCTAAATCTTACAAATGATCAATAAAATACAAGAAATACTAACGATTTTGCGCGATAAACATAACCTTTATGTAGAAGAAGAAGAGATATCTAAAGGAACTATGGCTTTGTTAGTTATTAACCTAATCAAAACTATTATTTACAAAAAATCTCGAATCTGTGAAAAGAACATGGCTATATTCTGGCGTTTGGCGTAGCAACAAAATATTACACAATTGCCCTCAGGGTTTTGTACCACCAGAACCGAAGAGACGAAAGTAGTTATTGATATTTGTACCAAATTAATCAGAAAACTAAGTACCTAACCAACCCAAGTAACTTGTTCTTGTTTCCAGAATAAAGGAATTGAACGAGACAATACCAAACGACTTCAAAGACATCAGGTTTGACTGTGTTCTTCTCGTACGTCAATCTTGACCAACAGCATACCAATACAGAAATTTTATTACTGTCATCACTCGCTAAGGAGCAACTACAGTATAAGCACAGAATACTTAAAGTACTGCGTACAGAAAGGACACTCCCTTCCCCGCACTAACATCAGTTACCGCACCTCACCCCGCACTTCGGCGTGTTCGTCGCAGTTATTTAACAAGAGCGCTCGCAAACACAAGTACCTCACGCACACATTCATACGTATACAAACATCATTTTTTAATGTAGTAGTAGTAGGTAATTATTTTGCGAGCGTTGTATGGAGTGTCCGGGGTGTGGTATAAGTAAAAATGTAATGAAGAGCATTTAAGTTTTATTTGGAAATAACCGCTTCGATCCAGCTGTTCTCAAGATTACCTGAATACGGCTAGACCGAATTGGTTATTTCTTTGCTTTTTGGAAGTCGGTTGTTTAGTTTTACTGTAAAAAAGTTTTTTTTATTATCATAAAACAAGTCAAAGAGCAAAATGTCTACAAAAGCGCTTTTGGTATGAATTACACCAAAAAAAAAAAAACGGATTGCTGTCCGAGCAATTTGTTTTAAATGTAATTTACATTTACGTACGGTTCCCGTTTTGGTAAGTATTGTGTATAAATAAATATTATAAGGGTTCCCTTAACCCCTTAAAAGATCACTTCGTTGTCCGTCTATTTGTCTGTCAGTCAAGACCCTTTTTCAGAGGAACGCGTGGAGAGTTATCAAGTTGAAAAAACAAGAAAGTACCATCCCGTGGTCGAATGCTACCATAGCTTTGTATGTTAGTACAGCGGCATGCGACCACGGGAAGGTACTTTCTTGTTTCATCCTTTTCAGTAGTGAGGTTTTAGCTTTTAAACTTATTTTTTATTTCATTATTTTGGGGCTTATTTCAGTAATATTTATATTTTCATTTGATACCCAACAAGCAATGAGAATTAAAACACTTGAGAGCTGATAGACCGATTTCGTCTAGGCACATGACTCACAACTGCGGGCCTGGGGACGAAGAAAATACAGCGGTTGTGATTGGCCGATGCAACAATGTCAGGACGAATATTCGAAACATAGTGATCCCCAAGTCAGTTTTGCAACATTAATATTGATATCGATAAAATCGACGTCTATTATTATTATTTTTTTAATCATAATACTGATAGGGTGTTAACTGGTTTTTGGAAATCAATTTTCCCTGTGAACTGCATTAATCCACTTTTCTTTCAGTTCCAGAATATTTGGAAATCTAAAATGTAAACATTAGGTAATGTTACATTTTTTACCATTATCATCGTAATTTTTATCGTCAATAGTATCTATAGACTTTGTTTTGGTGGTCTTGAAATTGTCACAACACTACTGTATTAGTACAGATAGAAAGGGACAGACGTATTGACAATACCCTAATGAGAGAAAGAGACTTTTCAAAAAGACATCAACGCGGTATACATTTTTGTGCCATTTTACGTAAACAACCAGTTTAGCTTGAGCCCTGCGTTTATGCATATTTTTCTTACCGATGAAAAGTTTCCCACACCATATAATAGAACAGGAACACATAATTGTTTTTATTTGTGCAGAAAATGTTTTAAAAAGTATCAAAATAACCGCGTGTGCAGAGATCCAATAATTGCTCAAAACTAAAATGGCCACTCATAGTTTCATCTAACATAAGGCCCTGTTGAAGGTGACTGATGACATCCGCTGGGCAATGGACCACAAATCTCTTACTTTACTTGTACTTCTTGACTTTAGCAGTGCTTTTAACTCTGTAGATTTCGATATCCTCCTTGGGATCCTTAAATCTCTAAATTTTTCCCCTTACACTATTGATTAGTTTAA
The DNA here is from genome assembly GCA_945859645.1 of Amphipoea oculea. Taxonomy (NCBI): domain Eukaryota; kingdom Metazoa; phylum Arthropoda; class Insecta; order Lepidoptera; family Noctuidae; genus Amphipoea; species Amphipoea oculea. The sequence continues at coordinate 5,486,355 of OX243884.1, forward strand.
CTCCTATCTTAAAGGCCGCTCGCAGCGGGTCCGTCTCGACGAGTTGTCTTCTGATTGGTGCTCTCTTACCGCAGGTGTGCCTCAGGGTGGCGTTCTCTCTCCTCTTCTCTTTTCTATTTTTATTAACTCTGTCACCAGTGTCGTCTCTTCCTACTTCCATCTCTATGCCGACGACCTGCAGCTTTACAATAACTTCCAAAGGGAAGATGCGGAAGCCGATATTTCTGCCATGAACAGTGACCTGGATTTGATTAGTGAGTGGTCGCGGTCTTTTGGACTACAAATCAACCCTAGGAAATCCCAGGCCATAATTATCGGCGGCAGGTATATGCAGAATCACTCCGGTATCACCGGGTGCCGCCCTACCTCCGTCGAGTAGTCGGGGCATATTTGACGGATAGAGCCGTCATCCACCCCGGTCGCAACGGGGAGTGGAACCGGCGAGAGATGTCGTGCGGTGTCCCACAGGGATCGGTTCTGGGGCCGCTCCTGTGGGACATCGGTTACGACTGGGTGCTGCAGGCCGACCTCCTTGATGGCGTCAGCGTGGTTTGCTACGCTGACGACACGCTGGTCCTGGCGCAGGGGAGGTCGCATCAGGCGGCGGCCGACGCACATCATCAGGCGGGAGGAGACGCCCGGGTGTCACCACTGCGAGGATCGCCCAGAGGACACGGTGGAGGTCGGCCCCGCATGGGCGGAGCACCGCCGTGCCCTCGTAGACGCGATCGACAGCGGCGGCGACCTCTCGCGTCCGGCCCTGGTTGAAGCCATGGTCCGGGCTTCTGCGAAGCAGTCATGCTAGCGAAGGAGGTGGCGGAACGGCTGAGGGAGAGAGCCTCACGTCCCAGCCGCCGCGGGAGACGCTCCGGGTGTCGGGAGCCGCGTGACGACTCCCGGCCACCGTAGGCGCGGGCCTGCGGACGGAGAGTAAAGGGTAGCTCACCGTCCGATCAGGACTAGGCCCGTGCCGGACGGCGCGTACGTGTTCCACGCGCGCCTCAAAGAGATGTCAGCATAAAGGAAGGGGCCTGCCAGGGCCGAAGCCTGCCGGGGGTGCGGGATTGTCCGAAAGGGTTACCGCTACCCCGGAACATAAGGGGCTAAGGAAGGAACACGGATGGGTTTTAGTCAGTAAGACTCTGACACTCCCTTCCGCTCCACCCAGAGCGGAAGGGGTCAATGATGATTTCCCATCCATAAAAAAAAGGTATATGCAGAATAGGTGTCTCCACTCTGTCTGAATGGAGTTCAGATTGAATACGCACATACAGTTAAAAACCTGGGGGTGACCATGGACTCTTACTTGTCGTGGACTGCTCATGTTGCGCAAGTCATTCGCAAGGTGTACTACACGTTCCATTCGTTGAAATGTCTCCAGGGCTTTTTGCCCTTGAACGCCAAAATCTCTCTAGCTTAAACCCTCATTGAGCCCATTATTAATTACGCCGACGCCTGTTATTTGGATGCCACCGAGGAGCTTTTAAATAAACTTTAGCGTTTGCAAAATATCTGTATTCGTTTTGTTTTTAATCTTAAAAAGTATGATCTCGTCTCCAACTTTCGCAAGATACTCAAGTGGCTCCCCATTCGACTTCGCAGGAACTCTCAATATTGTGTCTGCTATACAATTAGTATAAAGACCCTGACCTGACCAAATCACAATCACACAACACTTACACATCACACACACACACACACCACACAAACATCACACATACACACGTAAGTACCATACCATATCTGAATTCACCTTTCTAGTCTCCACTCTGGAATTCGTACTCCGAGCCCCAAGATACAGACTAACTGTCTAGTTTGGGGCTCACTAGTTAATAATAAAATATTGTAATTAAGCTACTCATGTCGTCCGAACTTAATGTTAACAAGTGAATCCTGCTTACTGTGTATTACCTGGACAATAAATATTTTTCTATTTTTTTTCTATTCAATCTCCTTCACAATCCTAAAACACCTTCCTATCTGCGGGAGCGTTTTTCCTACGCCCGTCCTTCAGATGCGCCTTGCAGGTCGCATCTTAAAAAGCTCCTTAAGTCCCCTCCACACTCCACTGACTTCTACTCCTACTCCTTCACAGTGCACGCGGTGCGGCTGTGGAATACACTACCGCCTGCAATTAGGGACTGCCAAACTATTGCAGTTTTTAAAAGAAGAGTGAAAGAACACTATCTCTCCACCCTATCATAGTTCTGTATGTATTTTTAATTATTTTATTTACATTCTAGTGATATTTATTTAGAAGTATGTATGTTTATTTGTATGTGTGTTTATTTGTATGTATGTAAGTATATTCTTGTATTATTTGTTTAGTTTTATAAAGTGAATCGTTTATTAGATTTTATGGATTTTTTTTGTCTCCTCCTTGTCTCTTTAACACGCTGTCTACATATCTTTATTTTTTGTCCTATCGGAGGTATGCTGGAAGAGATTTCATATGAAATAAGCATCACCTTTGTACCTATTTTTCTGTTCTGTTTTTTCTTGTCTGTTTATATACAGTGTACATAAATGGTAAAAAAATAAATAAAAAATAAGTGCAATTTCAATAATATGTCGTGAGCCTGAGTCGCCCGTGTGAGCAGTCAAGAGGTTGTATAGTCATTGCCTACAAGGCATCATTAAAAATTATTATTTTTTAATATCATGACTTTATGTCTGCATAGCCTATAACCAGCAGCGGACGATCAAGACGAAGATAAGTACCTCATTTGCCTAATTATGACAAGCAGTTTAGAAGTTATGAGGAAACAGATGAACATACATACATACCGGTCAAAATCATAACCCTCTTTTTTGCTTCGCCGTAGTCGGGTAATTATTATCAATCGCAATAGCTAGAAGCAGTGAAAAAACTTTTTAACAAAAAATTAAACCTCCGAAAAAACTGAAAAGCAAAAAATAAAAAAAATAATATTTTACCTTAATAAATATAAGTTCTTAAACTAATGCAAGTATACCTAAGTAATTTTGAGTCGGCGCCAAACAAGCAACTTAATATCGTTGCGAGTGGTCGTGCGCAGAGCGCATTTTTTGTTTGGAATGTTATATTTATTGCTGGAGATTTCACGTTGCATTATTAATTTGATTTGGTTATTTCTTTAAATTTAAGGTAATTTAGTGATCATTGTTCATTGATTGTTTGGCGCCGACTCAAAATTTCTTAGGTATACTTGCATTAGTTTAAGAACTTATTTATTAAGGTAAAATAAAAAATGTTTTTATTTTTTGCTTTTCAGTTTTTACGGAGGTTTAATTTTTTGTTAAAGTTTTTATTTTATCATTTTTTGAGGCTATAATTTACTAATTACTACATGCTTAATTTTTGACTACTTTTAAAATAGCTACCTACTTTACTTTAGATATTAACTGTTATATAATCCTACTTTAATTATTCTTTTTTGTATACTAAAATACTTAAAAAAACAGGCTTTATATACCAACATAGATAGGCCTTTTATTTTAATTGTAATACACAGCTCAGCATTAAAATCTGTGAATGAACAATAAATCACCCCTATTTTCCCACCCTTAGGGTAGGATTTTCTTTCCAAATTTACATGGGACCAACTTCGAGGTATGTCCTATCCAATAAAAAAAGAATTATTAAAATCGGACTACTCTGTAAAAAGTTATGCGTGGTCATACATTACAATCAGTGAGTGAACAATCAATCATCCCCTGTTTTCCTACCCTTAGGGTTGGATTTTTTTTTCCAAATTTATATGGGACCAACTTCGGGGTATATCCTTTCCAATAGAAAAAGAATTATCAAAATCGGACTGCTCTGTAAAAAGTTATGCGTGATCATACATAAAAAATATATATATATATATACGCGTGGAATTGATAACCTCCTCCGTTTTTTCGTCGGTTAAAAAAATCAAACTTCAAAATCAACGCAATCAAAAGATACGGGCCCGAAATCAAAACCTATAGAGTAGGTACTTTCCGTTGACCTAGAATGTCCTAGAATCATGAAATTTGGAAAGAGGCAATGTCATGTAGCACAAGTAAAGGAAAGAACCCGAAAGCCGTAAATAACATACCTACAAATTTGTCCGGAGCCCTCGGTGTACGAGGCCGACTCGCCCTTGACCGTTTTTTTAAATTTAATTTACACTTTTACATGCGTCAGACGATGACGTTATCAAGGAACATGACCTTGGCCTTTTGTGTTACGCAACTTGTGTAACACTAGTACTAACAATACAGTTAATCTCTTAGCAAAAAAATACGGAAAAATAGCAAGAAAAATATGAATTGAAAATAGAAATAAGGATTGTCTCTAAAAATGGCCTAGATATTTGTTCATCTCGAAGCATGCCAGTCATGCCCGAACTTAATATTTTTATTACGTTTCGCCTAGAGTATTGTAATTATCTATGGTTTCACACACGTTGTACAGACGCCAGCACATCAACCTACCCGAAACTGTCAGATTTTCCCAATCAACTTTGAACCTTATTCTTTAGTGATAAAGTTGAAAATCTATTAAAGAAATTTGACAGATTGTAGTAGGTTGATGTGCTGGCGTCTGTACAAGGCTACAAACGCAGTAAAAAGCAAAAATGCACAAAATAAATTAAAACAATCATTATGTATTAACCCTCTTACTAATAAATCTATTATATCAGATGAATAGTTAGACACCGATTTCTCTCTTACAGTCGTCAGTACTTTACTCTCGAAAGAAGAAGACAAAGCGTTTTATAACTATACAGACACTATACAAAGTTTATTAGTAAGGGGGTAAATGAATAAACTAATAATTAATTTAAATAAAGAACATTTTTTTACATAGAAATACCTAATTATTCAATTGTTTATTACGTTTGTGTCGGCACGATTCCAGAAGGCCAATTCCTGTAATTCAAAACGTTCAAAATCAATGAATATCGAAACCTTGTCTAGGGAAATAACAGGTATTTTTGACAGACCAAAAATTCAAAGACATGTGACATCTACCAACCCGCACTGGGCCCGCGTGGTGGATTACGGCCCACTCCCTCTCACAGAGAGGAGGCCTGTGTCCCAGCAGTGGGAACGTTATAGGCGGATGATGATGATGATTTGACAGACTGAGACTGAGATTAGACTATGACTGTTCTTAAAACTACGAGAATTGTCGCTCAGGTAATATTACCGAGCGACACCTAATTATTATTTCATTATTCATTACAGTCATCATCTGCGTAGCCTTTTCCCAACTGCCAACAGGTCGGCTTCGAGTCTAACCGTCTGGTTATACGGCTGCTGAATACGAGTATCAGTACTTTACGTTGTTTATCAATTTAATTATTATTGTGAGCGAAATTCCACGACTGAATTGCCTCTAACCCTATCACAAAAATGTATTCGGTCTTGTTTGCTCTACATTGTAGACACATTTATTTGCAAAAATGGAATTCCAATTAATTGAACTTTGGATTCAAATTTAAATTTTAAATGTGAGTAGTGTAATTTATATTCTTTTTCTTTATACAATGTCATAGGTCAAAGTAAATCTAAATTATGATTGAGGAATGCCAGTGAAGTAAACCGAAACCGAAAAATCTACACAAATATATCAATATAATAGTAACACGGCCTTTATCGAACGTGCAATGGGGAGCATACCACCCTCGCCCACGCACAGTGGGTCGAAACTGCTGCTATATGAGGGACATAGTGGTTTTTTTATTTTTAAAATTTCATTTAAAAAAATACCTATCGAAAGATCTGACATTTTGATGAATAATTATAATTGTTATGAAACGTTTTTCTCTAAAACTGATAGTTTGCCAGGAAAATATATTATTGAAGTGAAACTTCTTTAGGCGCGCTTGACTTGGGGAGTAAACTGGCGAATGCGTTACGAAAACGTGTGATCGCGAGTAGGGAAAGTACGTAAAAAATAGCTGGAAATACCTGGTGTAAAAACCCGGTCCCGGTCGAATAAATATGCGACCGGGTTTTTACACCAGGTATTTGCTTCCAAGTACGCACACCGGGTACCGACTCAAAATACTTGCAAGACTATTAAGTATCTTATACGGCTACTCGCTCAAATACGTAGGTACTCAACCGCGTTAGTTTTCGCAAATGCGATCATGCTCCTTTTGGAACAATTTCGTATGCAAGTATTTTTTACCGACTTCACAAAAAGGAGGAGGTACTATGTTCGGCTGTTTGTATGTTTTTTTTTTGTATGTTTGTTCATAGAATACTCCGCCAATTGTCGACGGATTTTCAAAATTCTTTTTTTGTTCCAAAGTAGATAGTTTTGAGGTGGCCCCACTGTCACCAAGTTAGGATCTGATCATGGGATCTTAGAGTAATCGAGGGCAACCTTTAAATTTTATAGGCTCACTTATTGTTTTTCGCATATTTTACGAAGTATCTTGTGTATTTGCGTATGGTTGTCACCATCTCAGGTAGCTGGGCTGATGATGGAAGTTACAACTCCTTAACAGTAAGAAGTTACTCGAACAGGCAAGGACTGTTTTAGTCAATTGTTTTGATGTTTGATAGGGCATTTGCCACATTTGGTCTCATGATCATCAAGTCATGACCTGATGCTGCAGTCAGGATAGTCTGCAGAGTACCTAACTCCTCGACAACTAACAGCAGATATATCGTGTTAAGGCTCATTGAAAAGGGCTCGATGTGTGGATAAACGTACTGTTAATGAGGAACACCGAAGTACATAAAGACCTGATGCTGAAGCCAGGAGCATTAGAAAAAGTACCAACCTTGAAATTACAGCACCGTAGTCGTGTTTGGGCTCATTATAAACAGGACTAAATTTTAAGTTCAATGCAATGTTGACAAGTCTGGTCTGATGCTGCAGCCAGGATTATCAGCATCTAGTCTAAAAACATCAGGGCAGGATTTCATGATGGGATCCTGGAGAAATCGAAGGAACTCTTCAAATATTATAGGCACACCTATATCGATTTGGGTATTTTTTATAGTAACTCGTGCATTTGCTCTCGGAAAGCACTATTTGGTGATGTGGAACTGATGATGAAGACCACAGATGGCCACCGGAACTACTCAATAATATCTAAGTATTTCACGGGTTGCGATTCGATTACTTTAATATGGTTGCTAAGCAATTTATGCTCGTCACAATGTGAATGGTGATACGGAGCTGATGGTGGATCTGGAGAACTCCTCAACAATTTACTTCCCTGTATCGGGAAAAGCAATATTTTGTTTGTAAAAGGCGATGATCACTAGGCTATTGTAACTTAGATAAATTATAAGCAGACCCACTAAAAAGCGTGAAATAAAAACTTTTTAAGAAAAAAAAAAACCGACTTTCAAAAAAACACTACAAAGTGAAAAATATCTTTAATTTCGGAAGTCGGTGGCAAAAAACTAAAATAAAGATCCAAAGACAGCGACTTCCGAAATTAAAGTTATTTTTCACTTTGTAAAGTTTTTTTTTGGAAGTCGGTTTTTTTTTCTTAAAAAGTTTTTTTTACTTTAATGGTTTGCAAGTAGGTATTTATTTGTAAACGCGATTTTGCTCCTTATTTATTCGAAGTCATTGATCAATTTCCTATGCAAGTAGTTTTTACTTCCAACAGGGCTTTTGTTTGATTACGCGATTGTACTTCTTATTTGTATGAAGTTATGGATCAGTTTTCGATGCAGATAGAAAATACTTGAAAGTATCTCGAGCCCTGGTTTTAGGCCCTGGTTTCTTAAGGTGGACGTACTTGGAAGCCCTGGTACTCGATTTTGCAAGTACGACCCATCTCTAAGGGCTACGGGCGAGGCGAACGGGAGTTGAGTGGGGGATATAAGCAAGAGAAAGCAGTGCGCGCGCACATTTTCTTTCTCTCTTCCTCTCATAGCCAAATACGTTTGAAGTTTCACTTCAGTCGTGTGGTCATAAGCACACTCGGTTTTTTTAAATTTTTGTTGTATGGAATGAAACAGAAACTGCTAAAATTTAGCCCAAATCTTGACAGATCTTGCTTTAAAACTACTTTGTTCTTATTCTTTGGCTTGTTGGGTATAATTCTACACCATCAACGCGCACCCATAGTTGCCCGTTCAAGAGTTTCATTAAAATGAAAAGTAAGTAAAAGGTACTTTTTATTAATAATATCATAGATAAAATTATTGTGTTACATAAAATACTTATAATTAAGAAATATTAATCATTTCAAAACATATATTTATCGAAAAAGTACAAAAAATATTTTATTATAATTTTAAACAAAAATTTTTCACTGTTTGTAATTACTTTCCAACAACAAAGACAATTTTGTTTTCATTTCTCATACTCGGAAAGTAGTGTTTGTTTGATCCAAATAGCGGGTGGAAGACGCTGCTCACCACCACAGGGCGGGAAAGACTCATAGTAATTACTTCCCTCTTTAGGGTGGGAATGAATTTTAAAAATAGAACTGTAGTCAGCTACGAAATTTTTTAAAATACATAAATTAAGAAAAATGCTGCAGTCTCGTGAGTGTATAAACAGCCAGCGTGAATTGAAAAAAAACCTATTAAGCGGGACAGCCCGCGGCGATGACGCGGTGTGTTCCATATTTAAAATAAAAAAGACAACAGTATTATTTGGCGGGATACTAACCCTGTAAGCTGTACCGAAATTCAAAAACTTTGCATGCTTTGCAAGCTTTGCTTTGTTATCAATATATATTTTACTTTACTAGAAAAACTACTACTTTTTACTTTGCTTATATTCGAAATGAAAAGTAGAGTGTTTAACACGGGTGAAAGTCATCAATTCCTACTCGGGCTATAGCCGGCCTCGCTGCGCTCGGGCGTCGAAATGCCTCGTATAGGAATTGATTCCTTTCGACCCTTGCATAACAATCTACTATTAAATTTATTATTTGCTTTAATTTTGGAAATATATTTTTTGTAGGTACAGTCAGCATCAAAAGTCGATTAACACTATCATTTTTACATGTTATTAAATTGACAACAACTTATTTCAATAAACTGATTTTTAGGTTTTCACATAATAGACAAGATTATATATTCTAAAAAAAAAATTCTTCTGCTGCTATTTTGAACAAATATTTTGCTCAATAACTAAGATTAATAAAACTGAAGTGTTAATCAACTTTTGATGCTGACCGTACTTTTAAACTAAGAATGCTAGCTTAAAGTACTTAATAATAGTAGATTGTTAAACTAGTGCATAAAAGAAGCCATTTTACCCCGAGACGTTTATATTAAGTCGAGGGGTAAAATGGCTCGTTTATGCCCGAGTTATACATACATCTGATGATGGGATCCTCGAGAAATCGAAGGAACTCTTCAAATATTATTGGCACACCTATTGCGATTTGGGTATTTTTTATAGTAACTTCTGCATTTGCTCTCGGAAAGCACCATTTGGCGAAGTGGAACTTATGATGAAGACCACAGATGGCTACCGGAACTACTCAACAATAAGTATTTCACGGGTTGCGATTCGATTACTTTAATATGGTTGCTAAGCAATTTATGCTCGTCACGATGCAAATGGAGCTGTGAAATACCAGGAGAACTCCTCAACAATTAACGTCCCTGCAAACTCAAACTCAAAGCATTTATTTCAATTATTTTTTTAATGTGTTTTACCTCAGTACTTCGTTATTTAGAACCCGATTTGCAAATTTTTTTTTTTATCTAAACGGGTATACTTTCATATTTATTTATTATTTATTTAAAACGTAAATAACACCAACGTCAATGGAATGTTATTACTACAAAGATACACATACATCTAATTTACTCATAAATACAATTTAAAATACAATAATACAATTATTTAAAATACAATTACAAATACCCTTAAAAAACAATTAAAATCACTACTCAACATTTTCTCTATGGAGAAGAACGGGCAAGAAACTCCATGGACACTCTTTTTAAATCAAGATATTACAAAATCCTTGGTACATTATTCTTGTTGCTTCTATATGTGAGAACAATGTAAAAAAAACACATAAATGAAGAAACAATACAAGAAATAAGATTAAAAATAAGCCTTGGCAGTTAAGAGATGACCAGTCTCAACCGACGGCGCCCGTTCACGAACATGACGCATGGATCGGCACCATCCAGCTCAACCATTTTGTAGGGAACCGAATGATCCAACAGACGTGCCACCATCAGTGAGACATTTAAGTGAGCATGATACATTCGCAACTGCCATGCTCTTACAAGTCAACATAAAAAAATCATAATAAACGGATCCATGGTTCTTACATTTACAAAATTGAAAAAATGCTTCTAAATTATACAAAACTATAGATTGCAATTTATTTAAGAGATGAATAAAATTTTTAATACCAAACAGGAAAAGGTGTTTAGTATTGCAGCATTAAACAATTAAAGCATGATTGAATAAAATAAATATAAATATTAAGATCGTAATGTCAGAAACACTAAAAAAGAAAAAACTTTTAACAAAAATACAACCGACTTCCAAAAGAAACACTACAAAGTGAAAAATAACTTTAATTTCGGAAGTCAGTGTCTTTGGTTTTGTATTTACGTTTTTTGCCACCGACTTCCGAAATTAAAGTTATTTTTCACTTTGTAGTGTTTCTTTTGGAAGTCGGTTGTATTTTTGTTGAAAAGTTTTTATTTCACGATTTTTAGTGGGTCTGCTTATAATTTATCTAAGTTACAATAGCCAGTGTCAACATGCTCACCGCCTTTTACATAATATTGCTTTTCCCGATGCAGGGAAGTAAATTGTTGAGGAGTTCTTCTGATCCACCATCAGCTCCATATTACCATTCACATCGTGGTGAGCATAAATTGCTTATCAACCATATTAAAGTAATCGAAGAGCAACCCGTGAAATACTTTGATATTATTGAGTAGTTCCGGTGTCCATCTGTGGTCTTCATCATCAGTTCCACTTCACCAAATGGTGCTTTCCGAGAGCAACTGTACGAGTTACTATAAAAAATACCCAAATCGCTATAGGTGTGCCTATAATATTTGAAGAGTTCCTTCGATTTCTCCAGGATCCAATCATCAGATGCTGACTTGGTGACTATGGGACCACTTCAGAAGTATCTCCTTTCGAACTAAAAAATAATTTTGAAAATCGGTCCATAATTGACGGAGTAATCGCGTAACAAATATACAAAAAAAATAAAAAACTTACCGTCGAATTGAGAACCTCCTCCTTTTTTTGAAGTCGGTTAAAAAAAAGGGAAGCACCTCTTCTAAATATTGAAATTTTAACTAGTGAACTCTAGTGCCTATGGAGCAGGACCAGCATTTAGCCAAGCATTTTTATCTGCGATATAATCATCCAACTTATAATATGCTTGTCTACATAGTGTGCGTTTAATACATGTTTTAAATTTCTTCTCATTTAGTTGAAGAATATCGAGTGGTATTTTATTATAACATTTTACACAGTAACCCATAAAAGAAGTTTTTACTTTAGACAATCTGAAACGCGGTTGATCTAATTTGTTCCTATTTCTTGTGTTAAAATTATGCCTGTCACTTATCTTACTAAAAAGATGTAGATTTTTTCGAACGTACATAATGTTTTCATATAAATATATTGACAAGGAACCGTCATGATGTTAATTTTTTTAAACAGTTCCCTTAGAGAATCGCGTCTACTGAGCTTGTATATGGCTCTGACAGCCCTCTTTTGCAGGATGAAGATAGAATCAATATCTGCAGCCCGTCCCCACAAAAAAATACCGTTAGACATGATGCTATGAAAGTAACTAAAATAGACCAGTCTCGCGGTATCCACGTCTGTTAATTGGCGGATTTTCCAAACAGCGTAAGCGGCTGAACTTAGCCGCCCTGCAAGAGATGTTAAGTGCGGACCCCATTTCCTTATTCAATACTTGCAACGTGACACTCACTACTTCTAACATTTGGTAAAGCGAATCTAATGCATTTAGTTTTTTTTTTTTTCATTTAATACCAAATTATTTACAGTAAACCAATTATGGACCAAAAGCATAGCGTTATTTACGTCGTCAAGCTCCTGTGCACGTCTGCTTACTTTAAAAATCAGATATGTGTCATCAGCAAATAACACCATTTGTGAACGGTTTATCAGTAAATGAGGTAAATCATTTATGGCCCCAATATTGAGCCCTGCGGTACACCCATTTTGACTTTCAAACCCGATGAATTTACACCGTTAATTTGAACTTGCTGAAATCTGTCATTTAAGTATGATTTTATGAAGCTAAGAGCAAGTTTTCCGAGTCCGTAATGCTCAAGTTTCAAGAGCGGTGTATCGTAATTCACGCAATAAAATGCTTTGGATAAGTCGCAAAAAATGCCTATTGCATCTTGTGCCTCTTCCCATGCGTTAAAGATATGTTTTAATAAGGTGACACCGGCGTCGGTTGTACAACGTCCTTTGGTGAAACTATACTGTTCATCGTGTAGGATGTTATTACGATTAAAATGATTGAGCATTTGATTTAACATTACTTTTTCAAACACCTTACTGAAAACCGGCAAAACCGATACGGGTCTATAATTATTTTTGTTTTTGCTGTCCCCAGATTTGAAAAGTGGAATAACTTTACTGAACTTCATTATATCCGGGAAAACCCCTTGATCTACACACAAATTAAATATTAAAGCTAAATAGGGTGCAATTGTCTCAATACTGGATTGACAAACTTTAGTAGACATGCCCCACAGATCCTCGGTAACTTTGATCTTAATTTTCTTAAATGTCTTTATAATGACTGTAGGGTATATATGTTTAAATTTTAATTCCACAGGACAGGCTGAGACATTCGCTCTTAATAACGGTATGTATGTACGAGTATGTTCATTCGCTCCCTCATAAATTCAAAAACCGGCCAAGAGCGTGTCGGCCCACGCTCAGTGTAGGGTTCCGTAGTTTCCCGTCCGTCACAATAAGTGTTCCCACTTATGAATTTAAAGGTGGGTATCCATTATGTTCGCGCTCCAGCAGCGCTCCGCGCTCCTGCAACTGCTCCCGGTAGTGGGTACGTGCGCGAACACGGAGCGTGCAACATTGCACGCTACGTGGCAGGCGCTCCAACTCGTGACGTTTTTTAGCGCGAACACAAAGGGGAGCGCAGTGTGTCAAAGGGGAGCGCATGTAGAAGTGCGCGCGACGTATCCATTGGAGCAGTTGCAGGAGCGCGGAGCGCTGCTGGAGCGCGAACATAGTGGTAACCCAACTTAAAAAGGGCTATTTGTTACGGAACTCTAATAATTACGGAACACTAAAAACGGGCCCACAAAGGACGGTGATAACTAAAAAACGAGTTATAGATTCCAACCACACATGGAAAGTTCGAGAAAATGTTGTCTATTTGAGTCCCACCACGAGTAGTGGGTAGGGGTTGTAACATGGAGTGATAACCAGCGTCATTTAGTAATTTAAATACTGCAGTATTGCTGTTACTAAGGTAGTCTTCCTTAAAATCTCCAAATATAATGCAAGAACTATTATGCGACAATACAACAATTACAATATAACAATTCGATAATACAATTCGATATTACAATATAACAATTCCATAATACCCGACCCAATGCAATAAGTACCTACAGCGCCATCTCTCGGGGAATTGGGTTCCTAATTAATACATAGACGTGCCAGAAGTTTTCGGTGGTAATTTTGGATTGCGAGATTTGTTTGAAAAAAGATACGTTCAGGATAATAAATATTGCATATACGATAATACTACAAACTTAGTCCAGAAATTATTTTGTACGACTTTTTGTCTTTTTTGTACAAAAACTGTTGTTTCCATCAAGTTCAAAATGATTTTCTTAGAAAGTCCTTATAAAGTTCTACTTTTCAGATTTTTTTCATATTTTCTAAACTTATGGTTCAAAAGTTAGAGGGGGGGGACACATTGTCTTATACTTTTGGAGCGATTATTTCCGAAATTATTGACATTATCAAAAAATGATCATAGTAAACCCCTATTCATTTTTAAATACCTTTCCAACAATATATCACACGTTAGGGTTGAAATTAAAAAAAAAAATCACTTTCCACTTTACGCATAGGGGGGCTACCCTAATAAAACATTTTTTTCAAATTTTTGTTTTACCACTTTGTCGGCGTGATTGATATACATATTGGTGCCAAATTTCAGCTTTCTAGTGCTAACGGTCACAGAGATTAAGCGAGGACGGACAGACAGACATGGCGAAACTATAAGGGTTCCTAGTTGACTACGGAACCCTAACAAAAGTACATATAATAATTTGACAAATATTAATCGTTCGAAGCGTTTTGACCGTCCGCTGATTACAGGCTATGTGACGTCACACTCAATTCAATATGGCGCCTTCTAGAAGACATAAAGTAATGAATTTAAAAATAAATATTTTGGGATGGTACCTTGTTGGGTATCAAATAAAAGGGCTTAATTAGCACATTTGAAAAATATGAATATTACTAAAATAAGCCCCAAGATAATTAAATAAAAAATAAGTTTAAAAACTAAAACCCGACTATTGAAAAGGATGAAACAAAAAAGTAGGTACCTTCCCGTGGTCGCATACTACCATAGCTCATAAGTATGTTAGTACAGCGGCATGCGACCACGGGAAGGTACTTTCTTGTTCCACCATTTTTATGTAATATGTCAAGTTTACACAAACAACATTTGTAATGATATTAATTTATACGTCGGACATCATTCAAACACTATTAACATACAATAAACACTGTTTAAATATACGCCTTATTGTTAGGTACATAACCGCGCATAATACTGCATTGTCCGTCTGAAGTGTGCCGTTTGATACATCTCTATATTAGGTGAGCTTTTGCAGATAAAAATTACTTAAAATATCTTAGTTTACATTATAAGTTCGGGGATGGTTTATGAATCTTTTCATATTTAATATTGCGTGGTGTCTGTGTGTCAAACTCAAAAGTGTGCGCTGTCTACGTTTTTCGGCAGTAAATTAATTTCAGTGACAATTTGTTAAAGTGAAACGGGAAAAGTATAATCGTGAAATCATTAGGAAAATAAGGTCCGAGGTGATAGTGACTTTGTAGTCCGTTGGAGGACCAACTGGACTGCCACACAGGCTTGTTCAAAACAGCAGTCTTCCGCTTCACCTGACAAGTCGAAGGGTGCAATAAAAGAGCCTGCGCCAATTACTGCGCAGATGCCGTATTATGACAGTTTAGTGCCGTCATGATTCCAGTGTAAGAGAGAGAGACGGAGCTATACATGACCGATATGACCATCCCTTTTTCGCACTAGAATCATGATGGCATTAATACTTGGTAATACGGCTGCAGGTCGTGTGAAAAAAGAGAGGAAGAAATACTAATTAAGTGTCACAGTGTGTTCACTACTATGATTCAACTCAGCCTATCGCAGTTTACTGCCTAAAAAAGGCTTATAGCTGTACCACAACACCCGGTGCTCCGCTATCCGCATCCAGTCAGTCCTCTCCATTTTTTGGGTGATTCTAATTCTATACTAATAAAGACTAATATTCTACAATACCCTTTAAAGATACAGTAACACTAACGGTCCACACGATGACGCCGACACCGCAGGAGCATGCGACCCACGAGGAGATCCAAGCCGCGCCGGGCATGCATGGCGAGAGAATCGTCATCTCCGGCATGTCGGGACTCTACCCGGACTCCCACAGCGTCAAGGATTTGTCTAACATTTTGTACAATAAGGTAAACCTTTTCAATGGTATGTTGACTTTAACACGGTGGCGGGACATCATGACGTTAAACTTTTTTACAAAAAAAAAAAAAAACAACCAACTTAAAAAAAAACATTAATTAAGTAGAAAATAACTTGGGTTTCGGAAGTCGGTATCAAAAAACGAAAATGCGGAACCAACGACACCGATTTCCGAAATTAATGTTATTTTTCACTTTGTAGTGTTTTTTTTTAAGTCGGTTGTTTTATTTGTAAAAAAGATTTTATCTCTCACTTTTTAGTTGTACCTACCCTACATAAATTCAATTAACACTATTTGCTATGTAAATATCAGTTATAACAACAATATAAACTAAGTAGAAAAAAATCGAATTATTGAAGCTAACTCATAAACTACCAATGCAAAGTTAATCAAATGTATATGGGACCACCCCTAAGGCTTAACTTATCCAATAAAAACGATACATAGATAAACAATTGCAGCCAAGCGGTGCCAAGCTAAGGTGCGTTAAGAATTGAAGACACCGACTCGAAGAATCATCAAAATTCGCACAGAAATGCCGGAGATGCAGTACATTTATGCATATAACTTCGTATATAAGAATAATTACCTAATGTATTATATACTAAAACCTTCCTAAAAGTGTGCAGATCACGTTAGTAAAAAAACATTGGTTCATTAGTTTTTGAGAAAATCTCGGACATACAAACATACATACATACGGGTCTAATAAGTAAAAAAAAGTAAAAGTCGGTTAAAAATACCATGGATTCAGTTCATGATTTAGAACAGCGTTGAAAGTTTTCGGCGGTTTAAAAAATATTATCTTTTCCCTACAAAAGTCCAATAATATCTACACGATCAAAATATATGAAACCGTCAGTTTTTATCTAACGATAAAATGTTTCAACTCTTGGGTTTCTGAATAAATGGCAAGTTTTATATCCGATTTCCTGTATATTCTTTCTTGTGCCAATATTGGAATAGGTCACCTCTAGATGTATACCTAAGGCTACATCTCCACGTGCAACACAACTGTTGTGACAAATGTGAGTGCTTGTTCCATAGCAACTTGCAAGCATGTGAACTGCGTAGCAAGTGTTATTTTGAAATGAAGCCTGATGAAAGCTATGCAACAACACAGTTGTGCGCTAAAACGATTGTATTTCACGACCACTTGTAAGCACTCAAATGCAAGTCGCAGACCCACTGTGCATTTCATATTAACAGACTTATTTATTAATTCTGAAACATAAAAATACCCCGTATACCAAATTCCCCGTAGGAATTTATAGAAGTGTTAACTTTTAAGTCTCATGTTTTGAGAGGTGAGTCTATCACCATTATAATATATATATAACCCGCAGGGCAGCATGTGGCGAGCTGTTGGGCAGTAGCGACCCCACGGACCCTATCTCCCGGGAGAAGTTGTTCCTCACCTCTGGCTTGCCTTTATTGGCCGGCTGGAGTGAACAATGACGAGGAACAGAGCTCCCACCTCATTCTTGCCTTTATTGGCCGGCTTGAGTGGAGATTCGCAAGAGCAAACGTGCTCGGAGGAAGGAAGTATTTCAGTAAGATGCTGGTAGGGATCTTGACCGTACTTCCGGGAATGTCCTGATAGCCGTGGAATACCTCTCCACTCCTCATTAGCACTTCAGAACATGTTGCCCCCTTGTCGCTACGTTACTATGTGCTAGCGACCGTTTCCGGGGGCCCATTATTGAGTGTGCAAGTCACCCCCTGCTATTTTATCCGTGTATATATAAAAAATTGATTAGGCAGGGGTCATAGTTCCTCCATAGTTATTGGTAACCGGTCCACTTTAGCCATCCAAACCCATAGTCCAACTTTTATTTTTCCATATACTGCAATAGTTCTACAACAACCGGGGGTTGTCCTTGGGTGCACTTGCATAGTGCATACAGGGATAATCGTCGGTTGGTGCCACATTTCATTGAAATTTCCTAAGGGCCCTCTGCGGGTTGGCTTCGGCCCCTCGTACGCCTTCCAAAGGACCGGGACCGCATGGTTCCGAGATATGTAAAATCGCACAAAAATAATAATCTTTATTTTTCTCTCCTCACAAAGGTTCACATAGTTATAAATAGAAACAAGTTATAGCGTTATGACAAAAATGCATAAAATATGATCCTTTGTGAGAGACTGGCGTCCATACTAGGATACCCTGTGTGACGGATCACCAGACTTTCACCCCGAATTAAACTCCCGAATTAAACCATTAACTGGATAAAAAATTCTGAACGGAGACCCCAATACCCTTTTTTTCTTTTTCGGAGTTCAAACCAAGGAGTTAGAAATCGATTTCTGATTCCTATCAACTTTTTCTTTCTACCAACAAGACAATCAAAAATAAACCTAAAACAAATAATATATTTTTGATGCAACGCAGGTCAATCCGGTATCAGAGGCAGCGCTCCGTTTCAAGTGCAAAAATCCAGAAGTGGTGCAGCATGCGGGCTCCGTTCCTGGTCTCAGCACGTTCGATGCACAGTTCTTCAAGGTGCACTACCGACTCGCGAACTGCATGGACCCCATGGGCCGCAAGATCTTGGAGCAGGCGTACCAGGCCATCTATGATGCTGGTTAGTTTACCTACAACGCTAGATGGTACTTTTAGCGCGTGGCCAAAATCGGAACTAACAATTTCACAAATGTTTGCCAACAAAGATCCTTATAGCACTATCTAGCTATTAACGTGGCCTTCTGTTGGACCCTAACCTAAAAAGTACCATCGACTAGAATAGAAGAAGAACAAGTATCTAGGTTGTACCCGCGGTTCGCTCCCGATATCCAACCCTCAGGAATAGTTTATTTTTGCGAGATAAAAAATCTCTGAACAAACAGACAGACAGACCGACAGACAGACAAAAATTATTTAATCAGATTTTTGGGTTCGTTGTCGGTCTAGTAACACCCCCTGATATTTATTTTTTTGATATTATTTATTATAAGTATAGATTACGATGTTGGTCCCATGAAGAAAGTTGTTCAGTTTGATGGTCTGTACCACACCCTTAAATTTGGCTGGTCTTTGAAGACTAACCCTGTATATGTGATGTCTTTTCAGCTTTATCCCTGGGATGGCAACCCGTTTGTGTGCGTGCTTCTGGCGGAAACGCCTCTCGTTCCCGCATAAGGGCGAGTCGAAGCTTCTAGAACATTATAGAAGCTTCCTGAAAAAGAAACGACACACGCCGTTGTATGTTAAATAAAGTGTTTTCAGTACATGTGTGTGTGTGTTAAAAACATTACATAATAGTTAACTAATTATTGTAGGTACAACGGTTGAAAAACTATTATAAAACCAGGAAATAGTCAATGTCACTATTTTATATACAGTTGTTTGTTGCGCCATTTGTTGTTCCCAGCTAAACCACGAGGAAGTGGTGACGTGTGGGCATTTTGGGGGCTGCATTACATAAACATTCAAAAAAAGTCTATACTCTATCATTCAAATGAAACTGAATTTTAGCCTAATTTGAATTATAGAAGGATTCTTTGCTTTTGCATACGCTTTTCAAATCTTCACTTTTCTTATAATATACCTAATAACAAGCCGTGCATTCGATAGGATTTCCCACCGGCAAAAACCAACTTTCAAACATCCTCTATTGAAATCCTTTGGGAACTGAATTTTCAAAAATCCCTTAACTACAGGGTGAAATTGAATTCATGGGCATCCTTTTAAGGGGTCATTGTAATCATCATTATGAACAACTTTTACTGTGGGACCAAACCTGAAATCGCGAAAAAAAATCAGCTCTTCCCTACATTTTGTCGAGTTATGGGAACATAAATGCAAGGAACAGCTGATTTTTTTTCGCGATTTTATGTTTAGTCCCATAGTATCATAAAAGTTATTCATAATGATGAGTACAATGACCCCTTAAAAGGATGTCCATGAATTTAATTTCACCCTGTATAAGTTAACACTAACAAAAATTTCATGGCTTTACCACCAGCGGTTTAGGTTGTGCGTTGTCAGTACTTGTCAGTCAGTGAATTTATTTAGATATACAATGTGGATATGGAACTACGACATTAAATTAAAACGAGCACAGTACTAGTCCATCGAAACATTTTAAACCACGAAGATTAGTAGTTAATGGAAAATTAAAAAATTGCAATTTTCAAACAAAATAAATAGCAGAATCAACTGCATAAAAAGTAAACACGCTTTATCTACGAAAGGTCACTGACCTATTGCGCGGCGGGGTGCGGGCTGCAGCGGGCGGCGGCGCGGTGCTGGGCGTAGGTACTTTACACGGAGAATTAATCACGTAATATTACATCACAATCACAATTAAAATCATCAATAGTAGCTTTTTGGTGACATTCTCCGTACCTAAGTACCATGTCGGTGTACTCGGCAGCTGTGTACCTTATTTGAGGCATAATTAAACTCAAAAAACTTACAAACCTAACCTAAATCACAAAACTAGCTACCTAATAAATGTCCAAAATAACTAACCAATATTACACTAACACTTAACAATAAGTCACACTAACCTATGCACTAATCCAATTATCATAAATCGTCTTTAATCACAATAACAACTAAAACTTTTCATAAAATCACGACAATGCGCGCGCGGCTCGTTTGGTGATAAAAAAAGTAGGCGTGTGCTCTCCTCAAAGGGCGCCGTTCTGCACGGACATGACATAGTTACCGATTCAAGGACTATTTGCCGAAAATATTCCGCTCACACACATTCGCAATTTTCTATGCACCACTAATGCATTATTATCGTAAGTAATATTTCTTTTTCTTTCTAATCGTAGTATTTTGTGAGTGGGCGGGGCGCGTCAGAGTGGGGCCGTATGACACCTTTCTCTGTCTTTCAAGCATAGAATCGTAGGTACGTTTTTGCACAGGTTCCTGACCTTACAATGTTTACCTATTATTACGAACTCAGATCTACATCATGTTGAATATTAAGAAAATGAAAAATAATTTCCTGTGGCTAAAGTATTCATTGGATTTGATTGATTTTTTGTATACGGGTAAAAAGCAAGCCACTCTTTACGTGGTTTAAAGGAATGTCAATCGTCCTGCTCCACATTGTATACAGGTAGGTATATTATATTCAACTATGTAATCTACTTCTTGGTATTGTCTACCTACAGGTACAGGTA
The DNA here is from genome assembly GCA_945859645.1 of Amphipoea oculea. Classification (NCBI taxonomy): domain Eukaryota; kingdom Metazoa; phylum Arthropoda; class Insecta; order Lepidoptera; family Noctuidae; genus Amphipoea; species Amphipoea oculea. The sequence continues at coordinate 5,507,181 of OX243884.1, forward strand.
CAGGTACTCGCACTTCCGTGTTTCGTAACACAACATTTTGTTTCTATCCAAAATCGAAACATTTATTTTCCTAATCCCCATCCTATGAATTACCTACGATTTTTTTTCTAGGTGTAAATCCGGAAGATCTTTCCGGTAAGAAGGTCGGTGTGTATATCGGCACATGTTTCTCCGAAACTGAAAAGGCTTGCTTCTACGAAGCCGCTTCTAGAAGCGGTTTTGGTATAGCTGGGTAAGTCAAGATAAATAAATTTTATATAAACTTTATTTTCTATATTTTCTTTATGGCAATTAGCGCCGATATCGAACGAAATTGTTCTGTATCAGACCACGAAAGGTTTTATTGTCAATCATAAAGCTACGTTAATGTAACAACTGTAGCTCCGTAGCAACAGCTGGTGTCGGCTCCAGCATATAACTCCTTTTACAGCTACTAAGCAACAACTATATTATAGCTACATAGCGACTTCAGTAATACCTTCACCAAACACAAACTACACTTATAAGTATGAGTTTAATGTAGATATTTTTGTTTTGTAAATCAGGTGCAGCAAAACTATGTTCGCCAACCGCATTTCCTACTGGCTGAACGCGAAGGGTCCTTCGATGTCGATCGACCTGGCTTGTTGCAGTTCCACCGCGGCGTTAGAGCAGGCATACCTTGCTATAAGTCGAGGCGAATGCGAGGCAGCCATCATTGGAGGCGCCTACCTTTGTATGCACCCACAGTCAGCTGTGCATTACGGAAGGTACTCTCAGGAAACAAAGTCCTAAATATACGCATTTATTATTTAAATACCTTATTGTGCGCCACATAATACAAAGTAGGACAAACATTTATAATAGTACTGTAAATTGTACGATGGTCTTATCTTACAAGGCGAGGCGAAAGGAGATAGATAATTATAATAATATCACCTTTGATTCTTTTGAACAGTTCTGAACTATTTTCGACTGCCTCTGACGTATCCTAACTTCTTTCTGGAGGACGTCGATTTTCCGCTATGCCGATATTACATTGTTCCTCTATATCCTTCCTATAGAATCGTCTAGTCATCTTAAGTGTTACCTTATTCATTCACCTGGCTCCCCCCTACAACTCTGCAGCTTTTTCTACTTGGAAATAGAAATTCATATCACTTTTAGCTACGTCATCAAGTCCAATAGTTTTAAGCCTGTCCCAAGATTGTTTTTAAAAATTACTTCCAACATTTATATTAAACACTCATACTTTTCTGCTACTTATTAATGTAGAAAAGGGGGTTCAAAAAATTATTAACTCTGATTACAGGCTCTTGAACCTTTGTCAGGATGGTAAAACTAAATCATTCGATGAACATGCTGATGGATGTGCTAAATCTGAAGCTATCAACGTTTTGTTCCTGCAAAAAGCGAAAAACGCTTTAAGGTAGATATACTTTGAAGTTTGTTTGTATCATATTATACGGTATATTTTTGGTCGTACGATAAACAACTATTTTTATAAATTTTAGGATCTATGCCGATGTATTGCACGTTAAAACAGAGTTTACGTGTATTTTGCCTGGAGAAACGGGCCCTCAATTTGGATTCCTCAGAGACTTCAGTAAAACAGTCGGTTTCATTAAGAACTTCTACGAGGAAGCAGGAATCCCGACTCAAGCCATCGAATATGTAGAAGCTTGTGGCTCTGGTAAGTACTTACACAAAATTAAATATAAATAACAACAAAATTGATACTCCTGGATCACACACCATTGAGTCAAAGTGGTAAAAGGAAAGTCGTGTTAAAGTCTATTACAAGATTATTACATTTTTCACATCAGCAAATAATTAACATCAAAGAAGAATGTTAGGGCAGCTGGATTTAATCCAGCCGCTTCGTAACGTGTATTCAAAAAAACGCATGATGAAACGATTTTAGATAAATTGAAAAACAGACCTAAAGAATAACCCAATTAATTAATTCGACAGCTGTACCAGAGGCTGATAAGATGGAGTTGGAAGCTATAGAGGAGGTGTTCTGTGATGGAAAACGAGATCCTCTCCTGGTGGGCAGTGTTATGTCCAACCTTGGTTACAGTGAAGCTGCGTCTGGTATCACTGCTATTACAAAGGTAAGCTTCGCCTCGGAAAAATATGTTATTCTTGGGTAACAAGATCTTAAACTGACACCTTTGTGTTCAGAATTGTCTCAATATTCTGAAACACTTTAGAATGTAGTAAACTAGATTAGGTTTTAATAAACGCTGCTTTTTTATTACACCATAGTGCCATCCACGAAGACGCGCCCCATTCTTCTTCCTGCTCGATAGTGTTTTGGTTTTGTCGATATACACTAATTACTTATTAGTGGGTATTAGTGTGTATCGAAAAAACTAAAACAGTAGCGGAATTTACAAGCGATAACCACTAGCGATTAGGAAGAACAGTGGGGCCCGTCTTCGTGGATGGCACTATTTGTACACTAAGTTATGAACTGTTCACTATAATATAATAATAGTAATGTTACTTGAATATGTATTTTTTTCTCAAAGAAATTTATGAAGTAAGAAATAAAAATTGGTTTATTGCTACACAAACAAATGCGCAAAAAAAGATAAGTTCGACTGTTGTAATGAATCATTAGAAGTTACTGCACAATTTTCATCTCTCTCGCAGGTATTACTTGGATTCCACACTGGTCAGATAGCTGCCAACATGCACTGCGACAATCCGCGTCAGGACGTAGTTGCTCTGCGTGAGGGACGCATGCGCATCGTCACCGAGCACCAGAGCTTCGGCCGGTCTTACGTTGCGGTGAACGGCATGTCCGTCACCGGCGCCAATGCACACGTGCTGCTGCATGGACACTATAAACCAAAGGTAAAAACATTACCTACCTTAACCATACATCTAGCCTTATCCCAATTGATTTGTGGCCCGCGCAACATTTCTTCCTTCTTTCATACCTACATTTCTATCAAACGTCATCTCAGATTCAGACCCTTTCTACCCAAATTCCACTTTCACACAATACGCCCAAGGTTTCCATTGTTTTTTTTTTTCTGTTCATATAGCTATGCTATACTATTCAACATTTTAGCATTACCCACTGTAGCGATAGGTACGATTCAGACCAACCGGCTCGCATCGGGCCGGGCCGGGCGGCATTTTACAATGCGGTAAAGAACATTGAAATGTATCAACAGTAATTACAGTTCATATTTGCATGCAACTTACGTATATTTACCTTCGTCGGCATCCCGCGACGCGTCGCGACGTGTCGCAGAATGCGTTCAGCTATCGCGACGGCCGACCGGCCCCGACCAGCTCCGAACGGCGCTGTACTGCGCCGTCGGCATCCAATCGGCTGCCGTCGGGTCCATTCGGAGCCGGTCGGCCGTGCGTCGTGGAATACGAACGGAGATTACGGTGCAGCAACTAGCGAATCATTCAAGTTGTGTTCTTCAAGCGGCTGTTTCAAAAATGGATACGGAACAAAAACTAATTTCTTTAGTTCAGACATGATTGTCTGTATGACGTTAATTCCCGTAAATACAGTGACAAGTTGTGTAAACAAAACGCATGGGAAAGAATAAGTAAAGAAATGGGAATTTCAGGTTTATTTTTTTATTATTTTCTTCTTCCTCTAATGCAAGGGCTAGCAAAACGACGTCCCACTCCACCATATCTATATATATAAAAATGAAACCCGTTTTCCGTTGTCACGACATAACATGAAAACGGCTGGACCGATTTCGCTAATTCTTTTTTTGTTGTGATCGGTATTGCCGGGACAAGGTTTGTATGAAAGAAAATTTTGGAAATTCGAAAAAAAAATTGCACCCGTGCGAAGCTGGGGCGGGCCGCTAGTTTTAAATAAAATTTCACTTAACGTCTACGCGACGCAACAGCACTTCTGGGCGCTTGGAGTGCGTACGGATTTCAGCGGACGCTGTTGGCTGCCGCAGCACGCGTACGGCTCCGTTCCGATGCGGCACGACGTGAGCCGGTTGGTCTGAATCGTATCTTACTTCAAATAAATTAATGAAAAGAAAGAAGTTTTTCATAACCACAATGACTTTGCCTTTCAGGACCCCAACCGCTACAAGTCGAGCATTGCTCACCTAGTGACTATTACGGCAAGACATGAAGAAGCGGTTACTCATTGTCTTAGCGAGTTGAAAGCCAACCCCATAGACCCTGAACAGTTGAGGCTCCTGCACAACATACACCAGACAAATAGTGCCGGACATTTGGGCAGAGGATTCGTCATTCTACGTAAACATTTCTTACATTTTTTTTTATCAGTTTGAATTCGCATCTATATTAAGTAGTAGCCAGTGTGTTGTTCAGCTTAAATGGAAATGGCGGAAGCGCTATGGGCGAAAATGGCTGCAGAAAAAGTGCGTGATGGCGAATCGAACTCGACTTTTTTCTAAAGTTAGGCCAGAGACGGCAATAAATGTAGCGCGGAAGATAAATGGGCACTAAAAACACCGAATTTTTGCAAACTAGACAATTAAACACCTACCTAACCATGATACCTAAATATTTTTTTCTAGAGACGGACGAAGAACAGAAGACCGTATGCTTATCTGAGAAGTCCGAGTACTTCGACAACGCCCGGCGGCCGCTGTGGTTCGTATACAGTGGGATGGGCTCGCAGTGGGCTGGTATGGGCGCGCAACTTATGCGCATACCGATCTTCGCTGCTGCTATACAACGGTACTCACATATCTTTAGTCTATGAATCACAGTGCATATGAAACTTGAAACATTCTAACCACTTATATAAATTCATTGCAGCTGCCACAAAGTTTTAGAGCCAAGGGGACTCAACATTGTTGATATAATAACGTCACCCGATGAGACCACCTTTGACAACATTTTACATTCGTTTGTCGGAATAGCCGCTGTACAAATCGGCCTGACTGACATTCTCAAAGAACTTGGACTTGTACCCGATGGAATCATTGGTAAGAAATAAATTCAAAAAGTTTATGAAGGGGACGGTGGGATATACAGGACTCATTTTCTAAAGAGAAAACTGACTGTGAATGTGAGTACCATGCAGGCTAGATAGAACACATGACTTTATAACTGCCTGGTGGTTTTGAGTAGTCTTGTAGATCTGGTGGCGTCGTGTCGTTGAACTTCCTAAAATAGGGTTGAGCTACCCGATGACTGATGCTTGCATGCCGTCTGTCAGGACAGGTCAACTTAAAGCTGCAATAGCACTTTCTTCTTTAAGGCCATCCAGACAACACCCTGCATTGTTAGACTCACGTTAAATCTTAATTTTTGGACTTTAACCTCTGCTTTTGTTTCGACATTCTTCTCAAGGATCGGTACGCTAGGAAATGCCGGCGCCATCTAATTTTAAAATATTACTGAAATAAACATGAGTTCATTTAATTTCATCGTCATGTCTTTAAAGATCGACTGAAATAAACATCAGTTCATTTAATTTCATAATTCCATCATCATTTCTCAAGGACTGGCTTCCAATGTCAATAGAGGCAACTGAAAACAGATATTTAGAAAAAATAATAAAGGAAACACTAATAACAACAATGTCAAACAGGTCACAGTGTAGGAGAGCTAGGATGCGCATACGCTGACGGTTGTTTGACAGCAGAGGAGATGATACTGTCAGCTTACAGTCGTGGCCGCGTATCGCTGGAGACTAAATTCATCCGCGGATCCATGGCCGCCATAGGTCTGGGGTATCAACAGGTAATTTAATTAGTCATCTGATCAGCTAGCTTTATAACAGCTACAGGCAACTAAGAGTCCAGCATTTGTACACTTGAAGGATGAAAATAGGCTACTCATCTGTTGAACGCTTCAAGCACTGTATTAATGTTGCTATTATTTTTTAGATCTTACCATTGTGCCCACCTGAAATCCAAGTTGCTTGTCACAACGGGCCTGAATCTAGTACAATTTCGGGACCCGCTGAAGTCATGAAGGAGTTCGTCGCAGAGTTGACTGCTAAGGGTATTTTCGCTAAGGAAGTACCATGCTCCAACATCGCCTACCACTCGCGTTACATTGCTGATGCTGGTGAGTTCTTTACTCTTAAGTAGCGTCACTTTACCTTGTGCTATTTCATTAAATGAAGATAAAATTTGGTTTTTTTATACATTTACGTTTCAATTATAGGTGATCCTTGATGTAATCCACATTGTTGTTGTTGTGCTGTAATTTTTCGAAGTTATTAATTACAATTTAAAATGCAGGACCTCTGCTACTCAAGTATTTATCGGAGGTGATAAAGGATCCGAAACCAAGAACCGAGCGTTGGCTTTCAACTTCTGTACCCGAAGAGAAGTGGAATAATCCGGCTGCAAAGCTATGTTCAGCTGAATATCACACTAACAACCTGCTGGTAAGTAGGGATGTTTCTGTGCAAGTAGCTTCTAAAACTCTATCAACATACATATTTTCGAGCATGACCTTCGAGACTTAGGACCTACCAGGTTTCAGGCCTTTCAGACCTTCAGTCGTCCAGGCTTTTAACATCGGAACACGCTCCGAAACCCTTGTGAACTTGTGTATGTATGGCCCACGTGAACAAGTTCACTCAAAATGTATGCCGGCAATGTCTTTCCATTTTCTGTGGAGATTGCGCCCGGAGGTTGGAGGGCCCTTACCCTGATATTTGTTAAGATCAATTCGCCTTCGCCGGAATGCTCATATTCTTTCCTTATTGTATAATGTGCTCATTTCCCCTTCTACCCCTCTCTATCTTAAAAAACGTTTTCATTATCTTTGCGACTCCCACACGAAGTTTTTGAGATCATCGTTCATTCCACAACATTTTTCGACAAATCCTTTTCTGTTCAGGTCGCTCGTTTATGGAATACATTGCCAGTTGAAATAAAATGCGCGCAATTGTTAGATGTATTTAAGAGACTCGTGAAGGAACATTACTTGTTGTTGTGATCTTGTTTTCGTAGCTGCAATAATCTGTAGTCATCATTTATTTTCGTTGTTTATATGTATATGTAAACGCATATACAGGACTAAATGAAAAAGAACAACTACGAAGAGTCTAAGGAAATTTCTTAATAATTATTTTCACAGAGCGCAGTGTTGTTCGAGGAGACGTCGAAGCTGATACCTAACGACGCTGTGCTGGTAGAGGTGGCGCCGCACGGACTGCTGCAGGCCATCCTCAAGCGATCATTACCCAGCAACTGCAAGAACATCGCACTGACCCGGAGGAAGCATGCTGATAATACATTGTTACTGCTTGAGGGTATCGGCAAGTAAGTAAAGTGATAATCACAGTTAAAATAGAATTTTGATATCACTGATTCATACAATAATTAGCTTTTACCCGCTGCTTCGCTCGCGTGGAGGATCGTTTTACCAAGTCAGAAACCTTCTCTAACGCGTACTATACACCTCTGCCCCTTCGAAAAAGACGGGCGTGACATGAATGTTTGTGTTATTTCAAAGCATCCATCATTTTCAGGTTGTTTATGGAAGGTTACAATCCTAAAGTTCACGTTCTCTATCCGAATGTTGAGTTACCAGTTTCTACGGGAACGCCATTCTTGTCGCATCTAGTCCGATGGGCTCATGGTGAAAAATGGTAAGGACTTTCTTTTTGTTACTCTTCGCACATTTTCGAACAAAATTATAAAGTAACTATGTCAAGCTTTTATTTTCATATTTTGAGTATTACTTTTTTCTGTTTTAGGCCATTGCCAGTGTATCGCCAAGCCAACAGAACAGCAGCTGCTGCCCTCGACTATAGCGCCTCTGTGCAAGACACAGAACACGCTTACTTACAAGGCCACTCTATGAGAGGTAACATAAACACCCTATTCGTGTGCTGTTTTAATTCCTAGACCCAATATGAAGTTTGAAAATATTTTAAACCAAGCACAAAGTTAGACTCCGCTATCAGCCACGAAAATTTGAATTATAGGTAATGTATATTTTATGCGAAGCAGATATAATTAAACCATGCGCTGATCATTACCTAGTGGTGTTTAGCAAGTCGCCTCAACGATGAGTTCTCGTTCTCTATGTTTAATAAATCATACTTATAGTAGGTGCTTATCTATTGAATAATACCAACGATATCTATCTTTAGGACACAACGTATACCCGTTTGCCGCCACACTAGCTCTGGTGTGGGACACCTATGCAATGACGATGGGATTCCCGAAGAAACAAATGTCTGTGGAGTTCAGGGACCTGCATCTGTATGCGCAACCGATAATACACGATCAACGTCAGATTCGTCTTACCGTCACTTTCCATAGAGGAAATGGGTGTTTTGAGGTACTAAGATTTCCGTTAACAAAAGTCCCATACCTACTAAGTTTAAAAAATTAAGATCTTCACACTAGAGCATGTTTATACCAACAGCCATCAGTTTGACAGTTAGCTTTGCCGGTCTATTGTCATATCGGCGTACTATCCTTTAGGCCAGGTGGACGACTATAGTCCTCTATGTTCTCAGCTTATTTGGGATTCGATTCTTCATAACCAAGCACACATTACAGGCTCAACAGGCCGCAGCGCAACGTATTTTCATACAAAATATTGCGGTAGCGGCTTTTAGTGTGCGTTGGTCCATGGAAAATGTACGAGTGTGATGATTTTTACAATGCGTTGGGTAGCAGTGCGTCCCGACCTAACTTAACCCAAAGCTAGCCCAAAATAATGCTTATCTTATATTAGGTACACTTACTTCATAGCTTACTTAATATTTTACTTCAGATTCTGAATGAAGACTCCAAAGTCGCAACAGGCTTTATAAACGAATTGGATGAAGTTGAAGATACGAAAGGAAAATTGAAACAAATACCTGACACTAAAGTGAGCATAGACCTCACTGCTGAAGATATTTACTATTTATTCAGAGATAGGGATTACTCGTACAGGTAAGTTTTAAATTAGGAAAGAAATTATAAAATAATTAGAGTGAGCTTGCATAATGTGTTCCTTTAATGATGATCGATGTAATTTGTTTCAGCGGCGAGTTCCTTAGCATTGAGGGTGCTAATAAATCCCTGAGCGAAGCTTCATTGGTGTGGCGCGACAACTGGGTCACGTTCATCGACGGCTTGCTGCAGCTGAACATGTTGCGACAACCACACGATGGAGTATCACTAGTCTCGCACATAAGAAGTATGAAGATCAACGTTAAATATCATAAACATGTTGTAGAAGAATCTTTCGTGTCGGATTACAAAGTTCTGTTGAGAGCAGAAGTATTAAACAATTGTGACATTACCAGGTGAACATTATTTACTTTCTAAAATTACCGCCTAAGATATTCTATTTGTTTGTCAGTAAAGTAAATAATTTCTGTTTTTTTTTCCAGTTGTGGAGGTGTTACAATAAGCAATGTTAAATTTGAAAATATGCCTGCTGTGAGTAACAGAAACATGGCGTTAAAGACTTTAAAGTTTGTTCCTTATTTCCAATCGGACATAGACGTAAGTACACCTTCCAGTTATAAGTAATGTGCAAAACAAATAAGACTGAATAATAAAAATCCAGGATAATTTTTAAACTCGTGCAGGTGTCCTCATCACTTCAAGTTTTCCTACAAACAGTAACGGAAAATGTGAACAAAACAAACTTGAATGTTGTTGGGTTAGTTAATCAACCTGGAATAGGATCCATTTTCTCGGAAATTAGTAATGCTATTAGAAACATTTTTGGAGTAAACGTTAAATACGAAGAAATTAACCGCGAATCGGCGTTGAAGAAACAAAACAACTTCCTAAAAGGTGCTGATCTGGTGCTGGTTCAACACCTATCCACTGACGATAACGTAAGTAGATAACGTTTGAAATGTTTTATTTTCAATTTGTATTCTATGTGTTTTATTATAATTTAACTAATTTGGCCATACAACAGATGTGCCAGCTGCTGCATCGCTTCCTACAGAGAGACCAGTTTGTGGCGAGCGAGGAAGACCTTGCTTTTGGTGGTCGCTCGCGCCCGTCGTCACTTTACCGTGTGATTTCCGTTCACTCCATTGTTAGCAATAGCAACAAACGGCAGTCACAACTGCAGCTCGTCCGATGGGGTCCGTCTGCGACCGTACCTACAACAACTGTCACAATTCGAGACAACTCTGATATCCTACTCCTCATTACAACGCGCAATAACCTGACTTTGGGACATCGGCTCCTTATTATTGCACCTTACCCTGCACTGCCAGGTCTTAAGGAACTTGTAAGCAGCTGGCGTAGAGAAGCTAATCGCAACAAGATCCATCTGATCATGGTCGCTAAAGAAAGCAACGATAATTTTTATTTCGATGAGATGCCAGATATTGACCTGGCGTTCAACGTCGTGGAAAATGTAAGTGGATCTGTTTGAATCGAAATACATTAATTATTCAAATAATTTCACATTGAATGTAAAATAATTTTCATTTTTTCATCAGAGTAAGTGGGGAGGAGAGTTTTATGTACCATTAGAAGACTCTGCATCAATGAGCAACAACGTATCCTTACAATGTAGCCAGTTTGGTGAATTGTATTCGCTCACGTGGGTGGAAGCATCTGAGGCATCCGGATCTGGAGTCCCTGTGAAGGTATACCTGAATTTATTTTAATTACCTTGATAATGTTTTAATCCCAATTTCACCATCATCTGCCTAGCCTTTTCCCAACTATGTTGGGGTCGGCTTCCACTATAACCGGATGCAGCTGAGTACCAGTATTTTACATGGAGCGACTGCCTATCTGGCCTCCACAACCCAGTTACTGGGTATTACGATACACCTTGGTGAAACTGGTTGTCAGATTTTCGGGCTTCTGAGTACCCGTAACGACTGTAAAAGATCCACGAATGACAGCCGGGACCAACAGCTTAACGTGCTTTCTGAGGCACGGAGGAATCTCGCTATGTTAAAGATGGTCACCCATCACAGACCAACCGCGGCAAGCGTAGCTTAACCTGATCGATCGACCTGTGCGGCTGTTATCATTTAGCCACGGCCCCTCTTATAATCTGATTTTTTAATCCCAATTTATGACCACAATAATTAGTACTTACTTTATTTTTACATTTATTTACATTATTATCAAAACACAAACTTATATAACTTTTAATATCACCAGGTTCAATATGCTGGTATAAGTTATGATGACGTCAAAAAGGCCAGCGGCTCCTTATTATATAAACAAAACATTAAAAATAGCTTTGGAATGGAATTCAGTGGAACCACAAACAGGTCAGTACCTTAAAATGTTCCGAAGTAAGGACTCGTTTGTTTTATTTATTTACACATTTAAGTTATATTTTATCGGTCCTAATGTTTAGTTTCAATTGGTCGTTTGTTTTATAAGTCCTAACGCTGATATGTAGGTAAGTATGTTATACAACACTGGGTCAAGAACTGATCGCTATAGTACCTACTCCAGCTTCCACATTAAACAATCTTGATCGTGCTTCGCCCCGTTTCACCTATGAGTAGCAACATATTCGGTAGATTTCCCTGTACTTCAGCAGGTGTATCTTTTGTGCAAGATCTGAGGGGTTATTCTCGTAATTTTAAGAACGTTCACAGTCTGATCTCAGTCTCAATCTGTCAAGAATACTTCTAATTTCCCTACATTTTTGACATTGATTGTCGCTAAGATAATATGATGAAAACTAGATTTTGAACGTTTTCAATTACGGGAACTAGCCTTCTGGTCAAAAGCGTGCTGTACATCAAAGGTGACTAAACTCGCATATCTAATTACTAGTAAAGACATATTAATAATATACAAAATTAGTAACTATAATTGAGTTACTAATTTCATAGGTAGTCGATCAGTTTAAAGTAATAATCGTCTTCTTCGTTGTCCTTCTCATCGATCTGGTTTTATAAAGTCGTCTTTCTTTGTCCAGGCGGTTTTCCTTTGGAATGCGCTCCCGCAGAATATCAGGACGGTAACCAATCGGTTCACATTTAAAGTGAAAGCTCGAGAACACGTCATACACAATAAGTTGGCAGATTCGTCTCAGAATTAAGTTGTTGTAGGGTTTCTTATTTATGTCTCATAACTATGTCTATATATATATATATTGTTGTACATATGTATGTATATATGTATTTATTATTATATCTATTCTTGTATCTTAGTTATAAATATTTTCTTATCTTTTCTTTCTGTTATTGCACCTACTGTGTATTGTCTCTGCATCACCCTAAGGTAGACTGGTAGAAAATGCCTAAGGCATTAAGTCCGCCTTTGTACAGTTTTTACTTGTGCATAAAGTTTTAATAAATAAATAATAAGTAAATATCGATTATGTCGATCATTCCCACCTCTAAAACTGTCAAGTGTCATGCTTGAAGTTTCTGATGTCAAGCAAAAAACGACAAATTTTGGATTTTTATTATTGTTTTATACTTGGCAAAGATATTGAACTCTTCAGCCCACTTTTGAAAGAGAAATTAGAAAATTTATTTAAAATTATTGACTGCTTCGAAAATCAAAATATTGAAATCGGTTGCTTAAAATAATTACGTCTATAAATTAAAAATATAAAAAAAAAATAAGTACCTAAAAAAATATAATTTACATACTTATTTCCACAAATCTGAACCAACTTATTTCGCCATGCAGCGGTGAGCGCGTCATGGGGTTGGTGCGCAGCGGCGCGGCCGGCAGCGTGGTGCGCGCGCAGCCGGAGCTGCTGTGGCCGGTGCCGGCGCACTGGAGCCTGGAGGACGCCGCTACCGTACCGCTCGCCTACGTGCACGCACTCTACTGTCTCGTGAGTTTACACACAAGATGCTTCAACAATATAAGATAAGATAAGATAAGATTCATTTATTTGTATAAACATGGTATGTATACAAGAGCATGCAAGATGACATAAATTATATTAAAGTCCAATCATGTTTAGCCTTATAATATATTGGCGTACAAATATTTCAGTCACATTACTACTTTTAATCAATACAACATCAATAAACATTTTAGTAAGATTAGTATCAGACAAGTTTTTCGACTAGAAATTCAGACACACTATAGTAAGCTTTTTCCGATAGAAACATTATCAACTGACGCTTGAACGCATTGATACTTAGCTCCTTCCAACGCTTAGGTAGCTTGTTAAATATCGTTGGAGCCATGCAGATGATACTTTTGCGCATGAGTGCAGTTTTAGCAGGATATACGCGAATTATGCTCATATCCCGTCTATTACGTGGGACAGCGTCCTGTAGGCTTGGAAACAATTTAGGATTCGCTTTAACAAACATCACAGTTTCGAGGATATATAGACAAGGCAAAGTTAATATCTTGTATCTTATAAAATACGGTTTACAAGTATCAACAGTCTTTAGCTTAAACATTGACCTAATGCATCTCTTTTGGGCTTTGAATGCGATGTTGAAGTCTGTGGAGTTTCCCCAAAAGATGATGCCGTATCTTAAGTGAGACGCCGCTAAGCCGTGGTAGGCCGCAATTAAGGTATCCACATTCACGACTGCAGCTAGGGAATGCAAGGCAAAAGCAGAACTACTAATTTTTTTACAAAGATTCTCTATGTGTGATTTCCAGTCCAGTCTTTTATCAATGATTAGTCCGAGGAATTTAGTTGTATTAACTCTTTCAATGGTTTTATTATCAATATTGATGTCCAAATTATTTATCGTTAAACGCTGGCTGAAATGCATGATCTTAGTTTTGCTTAAATTGATCTTTAAATTATTACAGTCTAACCATTGTATTATAGATGTCAAAGAATTGTAAATGTCAAGTTTATATTGGGTCATGTCATTATTATTATTAGCAATGGTCACTGTACTATCGTCTGCAAATAGAGTCATGGGATGTGAAGTTGATTTTGGCAAGTCATTAATATATAAAGTAAAGAGAGGAGGTCCCAATACACTACCTTGTGGAACACCAAAGGTAACGTGACGTTCATCTGAAACATATATCTCTTCTTTTTTCGTAGCTATATTGATTCTAGTTATTTCTGTCTTTTGCTTTCTATTGTCTAAATAAGATTTGATTAAATTAAGTACATTACCTCTTATTCCGTAAGCGTCAAGTTTTCTAATTAGAATGTCATGATTTACGTAGTCAAACGCTTGCGTCATGTCGCAAAAGATACACACAGGTTACATACAGGTGTTCTTTTGTCCATATTTTGTCAATACTTTGTAAAGAAAGTCGTAGATTGCCATACTTATAGTTTTATTTTCACGAAATCCTTTTTGCTCGTTACATAATATATTATTTTTTTCTATGTAACTGTTTAATTCCTTGTGCATGAATTTTTCAAAGACTTTAGAAATTATTGTAATCAGTGAGATAGGTCTGTAATATTCCATGAGCTCTCTATCCTCTTTCTTAAATATTGGTCTAACGATCGCCATTTTTAGTGAGTCAGGGAAAGTGCCAGATACAATCGAAAGATTAATAATATGACACAAATGGCTGCATATTTCAAACGCCACTACCTTTAGTATTTTGGTAGATACGCCATCGTACCCAACACTATTTGTGTTCTTTAGGGTCATTATAATTTTTATAATTTTTTTTCAATCATTTCTCTATTTACTATTAAACTGATTCTACTATCTCATTTTTACTACCAGACATGCAGACGTATTGCAGGGTACCATCCGCACTTGGTTGGTATCCACATTTACGAAGCGCACGGCAAAAGTGTGGAATTCTCTGATACTTACAGAAAAAAATTCACCGTTAATGTCAAACTCACAATAAATTCTGTTTATTTTAAGGTAATCTTAAATCCCAAGGGATTACAACCTAATACCTCTGTGTTGATTCATGGAGGGGCTGGCGCTTTTGGTCAAGCTGTAATATCAATAGCCCTTGCTCTCGGCTGCGAAGTATTCACAACTGTTAGTGACATGAGGAAGAAACATTTCTTACGTAAATTATTCCCAGGATTAAAAGGTATTTTGATGATTTTCAGTTTCACTAAGGCAATTTGAGATAAACATGATTTTTTGTAAACATATGACTGAATTGTCACTGTTTTCTTTGTTTCAGCTGAACAAATCGGAAATTCTCGGGATCACTCTTTTGCAGATATGGTTCTAACTGGTACAAACGGAAAGGGTTGTAGCGTAATTATTAGCTGCCTTGGAGAAGACCTGAAGAAGGTACGGTTACCGTTTTAATGTTGTTTTTATACTTATTAATTTGAAATGTATGTATTAATGTATGTTATAAAACTGACCTCTTGTCTTTTCAGACTGCAATTAGTTGTACAAAAGGCTACGGGACCTTTTTCGATGTTTCGCAGTTGCACAATCAAGATGATTTCTCTTACGGGATGTACAGCCTCACTCAGGATCGAGCCTACGTCGCCGTTGATATTTCTTCGATATTTGATCCTAAACATATTAACGACGCAAGGGTAAGTCTCATAAATGTACCTGAACTAGGTACCCACTGACCTAGATTTTTCTTTTGGAATTAAGGCACAATGGGGTTCGGGAGCAAAACACCAAATTATATTACTTATATTATAGCTATGAAACTAATTCCCCGAACATTACGAGCACCTTCCATTAAATTGCTGCATAGGAAATCAAAATAATTGGCATCCTCTCTGGGGGGTGTAAAAACGGTACTTTTAATAAGAGTCCAACATTTAAATACAATACAAATGTTAAATATTTGTGTATCTAACAGGTGATTTTTGCATTTTCATAGATTTCCAAATAGTAACGTGGCGCGTGGGTTTTTCGAATAAAGATGAATAAAATATAACTGTTCCACAAGCATCTAATTTTGTATGTCGCAGGCTTTGCAGACGATGTTGAGCGAGGGTATTAGTCGCGGCTACGTGCGTCCTCTGTCGCGCGTGTCGTACGCGCCGCACGACGCCGCGCGCGCCTTCCAACTACTCGCGGGCAGCAGGCACCGCGGCAGGGTGCTGCTGAGGATCCAAGACTCTACACTGGAGGTTCAGCCCAGGTATCGCTAATTACCGACATTTATATCGGCCTAAGCAAGCTTTTGGAAATAGCTTAGTAACACCTGACTTTTGGGCTTATAAAGAATATTGAACTGACCAGGATCACATACGTAGCGTTGGAAGGCCTCCCACAAGGTGGACCGACGACCTTGTGAAAGCCGCAGGAACTCGTTGGATGCGAGAAGCACAAAACCGGTCGAAGTGGAGGTGCTTGGGGGAGGCCTATGTCCAGCAGTGGACGTCTTTCGGCTGAAATGATGATGATGATGATGAGGATCACATAATAATGCAGTCGTTTTTGCTTCTAATTTTTTTTTTCTTTTGATGGTGATGGGGTATTAATTCGTAGAATTATTTTACAGGTTGACTTGTAAAGCTGATCGTACCCATCTAATACTCTGCAATGATGAAACCTTTGGACTACAGTTAGCTGACAGGCTTGTGGAACGAGGTGCTAGGAAGCTTTGTGTACATTTCAAGAGGCAATACATGAGCTACCTGCAAATAAAAATACGGTAAATTATTTAAATATATTTCATCATTTTCAGCTTCCTCGAGGTACTCGACAAGAGGGATAGTGATATCAACAATTTTGGAACGGCGCTGTTTTCGATCTATCACCACAATAACATCGAGCTCATTAGCTACAATTTTCCTGTCAGTGATCATAGATCGATCCCAGTACAATATGACTTGACCATTCTCAAGAATAGGCTCAGTTATTATTTTATTGTTATTAAAAATATTATTATTATTTGTATCATTTTTTTTAGATCATGGCAGCAATTGGGTGTCGAAGTAGTGGTATTTTCTGATGACTTATCAGAAGAAAAAGACGTCAATGCACTGTTAAATAATGCAAGTCGTTTTGGTCCCATCGAAGGAGTGTATGTGACTGTGGGCGATAAGCAGAAGGATATCGGCGAAACTCTACTGAACACTTTGGATTTGGTGTCAAGGAAATTGTGTACGGATATTAAGTAAGTTATCATAAACATGACGTGTTCACACTTTCGCATCCAATGACGAGATTACTTCATATTTTGGGCCTTTAACACCACCTTGCAGTAAACCCTCGCACATGGCAGATAATTTTATAGTTTATTATACAATTGACTAGTATTATACTAACAAATATTTGTAACAAAAAAAAATCGAACACTGTTTACACCGTTTCTTTTTTTCCAACCATTTGTGTTTTATCGGAATCGAATCTGAGACTGTTGTTTTGTTTGACAGATATTTCGCAGTACTGAACACTGGTGACAATACAATTGGGAAGGAAGTGTGTCTTCGTCGGTTACAGGACAATCTACCCGCAACAATATTGTCATTGCCGGAACTGAGTCATGTAAGTTTAGTCTGTCATCTATACTAGATGCTCGAGAGAAGAAAAGAGGAATCCTGTTGAATGGTCTCACTTAACTACTCATCAAATGTCTTATGGCCCGACGTAGGTCCATAAGAATGTGCACTGTTAGCAAAAATATTTTAATATCTACGTTTGATTATTTACATTTACTTGAATTTATATAATTTTGTATATTATGTAGCGTTGTTAGTTTTTTTTTATTTTAATTCTTTTACTGACTAAAACCCACCCGTGTTCCTTTAGTTGCCTGTGCCAGGGGCCACGGTATCTCTTTCGAGCAACCCGCGACCCTGGCAGATGTTCCAATAACTTAAATGTCTTTCAGATTTTTAGAAGGTTATTCAATTTATGCTCATATTGATCACTTTTTGATCGCAGGCTTCGTGTAACATTGGTGCATGGTACCGTGGCGCAGTAGAGGTGACGGAGAAGGCGCTGCGAGGCGCTCACAACGTAGTTCTCGCAAGAACGGCGCCTGCGCAACAAACCCCGCTGCTGCAGAAAATAATTTCAATTGCTGGTAATGACGTTAATTAAATTAGTTTGACAAATTATTTCTTATAAATCCAGCTGATCGTAATATGTTTAATATGATGAATATCAATACCCATTAAATCTGTGAAGTTTAAAAAAGATGTCGCATTCGCTATTTTACAGATGTAACCATAAAGGTGGATACGGACAAGAATACTACTTTGGCAGAATTGGGAGTAGAAAACTACAAAATTCCATTAATTTATAACTTCCTAAGAATTAATTATAATCTTGTGTTCGAAGAGACGGAAATACCCTTGATTACTATTGACGCGTAAGTAGAGTCTCAGATATTATCGGTATTATTTTGGCCGTAGTATGTTTTTCTTCTTCGCCGTCACCTATCTATTGCTTTATCATTCACTCTCTTTGCCACTCTTTCTCTCTTCTTTTACCTTTCATTTACTCTTTGGTATTCCTCCTCCCCTAGATATAGGTATCAACATATAGAACCATCATTCTCTAAGTCACAGTGTAACGCATCACTCGATTTTCATCAAATTTTTCTTTCATCCGTTCTCATCACATGCCCAATTGCCTATATTTAAAGTACACATAGAACGCATTATTTTTCACTAAGGCGTCAAAGTCGAAACAATTTTCGTTCGGAGATATACCTATTATGATATTTGGAGGCGGATCGAAAGATAAGATCATTGTAAATTAATTACAGCGTTTTCGCCGTACAAATAAATGTTTCTAGTAGAAACTTGTATATGCCATCATTAAAATAAACATTCTTTATTTTAAGGAGTCATTATGTGACTTAGATTAGGTAATTAAGAAAACGTTTTATTTTTTTAAGGATACAACAAATGGAACGGTCTATCATCAAAACAGATTTCCAGGATACTAGAGGCTTGTCTACATTCTTCACCTTCGTAGACTCCGATGAACTGACTGCTACCACTGACTTCGTGTGTATGCCGACGCTCTTTAACAATGCAGTTATGGTACGAACAAGTTTTTGTTTTATAATTTTAAGTTCTCATTTCGAAGTTTACCCCAACGTATTTGAGAAAAGACAGATGATGATGATTAAGTTCGCATTTATGGTCCAACAATTAGGATAGTTGATTTAAAACTGTCTATCGATGTCACTAATGAATCCATCATACCCCTCTCTATTTTTCATCATGGTTGCGCTTAGTTTGTTGCGCTTTGAGGAATACCCCAATGTTATTTATGCTACGTTTTCTTTGTCTGTCGCAATAGTGTTTTCGGATAGGTAACGGTAGCTAGGTATGCTGAGGGTTCCGTACGTGCGAATGAAAAAACGGAACCTCATCATCATCAACCTCATCAGCATCACTCGTGTGTCTCTCTGACCGTCTGTCAATTGCTCCGAATCGAATAGACCGACATAGTTGAAATTTAGCACACATAAATCTCTGTGACTCAAAGACATGTGGCAAAAAGGAAATTTTGCCTTCCACAGTCGTCATACGTCACTCGTCAGACGTCTATAGTATTAAAATAACATGGCAAATCTCTTAATATTGTGCGTACAGTCTGACATTTGCAGTTGGAATGTGTGGGAGAATATGTTTTTCAACTACAATATTGAGTTTTTCTTGGGATAAACTCTTCCCAACTACAGAACCCTTCATTGTGCTTGGTCCAAGACACACTTGGATGGTTTTTATTATCATCTTCACAGACATATTAAATAGTTATACCACAACGTCCATCCTATTTGTGCTCTGATTTTCTTGTCAGTACTGTGGTTAGAATTTACATTTAAAAAGTGGTTTGCAAAATAAAATAATGTCAACTGATTGGATTGTTACAGAGAGACGATGAATTTGATGCTGACCTAACATACCTGGGTATCGTGCCCGGAATGGAGGGTCACTACGAGAGGTTCCGCATTCTGTGCGAGCGCCTTAAGCTGTCCGCGCTGGTGCTGCAGCTGGGACTTGACAATCCAAACGAAACAATACAAGAAACAGCTGAGAGATTAGCAGCGGTATGGAATTATTTTACAATGCTTGTCATATGTACCTACTTAGCCTAAGAGTGCGGTAGTCATTGGTTTCATCACAAACTTCTTTACGTTTACAATCTATTACGCGGTGGTTACTCAACATCTCGTCCATCAACATTATGTTATAGTCTACGGCCGCAAACTTACTCACGGACACGGTGTTTTTTTTTTATTCAGGTGTTCCTGAAGAGTTCGGGGCTGAAGAAACATTTCTATCTCTTAGGATATGAAAGTGGAATTTACGTAGCCTTAGAAATCGCAGCTATCTTGGAAAGTCGTGGTAAGAAATTAATTTAATATTCAGAGTACACTTGATCATGTACTTTTCTGAGCACAATTTATTGTAACGTAAAATATATTTTTATAGGTATGACTGGCACAGTTTATTGTGTTGGATATGCACCGGACGAATTCAATGTACATTTCGAAGACCACCTCGCTGATTTTGAGACAGAAGAGCAGCTCCAAGATGGCGTAGCTCGTCACATGTTTACATTGATGGCAGGAGGAGACACTACGGGTCTTGATAATGCACTGCAGACTGCGAGCACATGGTCGCAGAAGGTAGACGCGTGTATGCGGACTCTATTGGGTCGCGTGCCGCACTCTTCGCAATACACGCGTGCGCTTC
This sequence comes from Amphipoea oculea, assembly GCA_945859645.1. Lineage (NCBI taxonomy): Eukaryota > Metazoa > Arthropoda > Insecta > Lepidoptera > Noctuidae > Amphipoea > Amphipoea oculea. Next base: position 5,527,614 of record OX243884.1, read on the forward strand.
TTGAAACTACGCTGAGACGTGTGGAGCGTGCGCGTGGCTACGTGCCGCGAGTGCACGCGCTGCGCTCTCAGCTGGTGTTGCTGCGCGCCGCCTCCGCGCGCCCCGCGCCGGCACCACTCGCGCTGCAGCGGCACTCGCAGCGCCCGGTCATCGTCCACCAACTAAGCGCACCGCTGGCACACGCACCCATAGATCTGCAATGTGCGGCCGTCGTCAACACATACTTAGACCCCACACTACTAGAAATTTTCAATAAAAAGAATATTTGCAGCACATATCTTAAAAACGCTACTGCCTTCATGGGACTTGATACAAACGAAAAATAAAAAAGGACTTAAAAATATTGGTTGTCATAAAATATTCCAAGCTATTTTGCAATAACCGGTCATGTATGTAGAGTGAAAATTAAATAAATATGTTTAGTTGCTCAATGGTCTTTTCTTATATTTATTGTTATACGTACCCAATTATTTATACGTACTGTTACAATTAGGATTTCTTACCTCTTGTGGCAAAATATTGGGTGTGGCAATAAGAAAACAGCAACTATATCAAACACTGTATATTAATAAAAAAATAATTAGTTTAAGTTTAAGTAGTGAAATGCGCTCCTCGAAGGTTGATGAGCAAATAATGATGTCATCTAAATATACGAGGAGCACATCTTAATTGTCATCTTAATTGTAACAGTACCCTAAGAATACCTACGTACACAGCATCAATTTAAATACCTAAAACAAAGCAAGGGTAATTGCTATGAATACATCTATTGAAAGTCATGAAAAATTGCAGGATACAATAGTTGAAGGTATATTAAAGGTTATTAGGTAAAGGGTTTTTTAAAATAGAGTAACAAGAAAAGACGATATACTTAGTTTTCAAGTTTTTTATATTGCGTCACAATAATAACAGCGACTGTAATAAATTTTATCGATTGTGTTACAGTCAATAAAATAGGTAAATTGATTACCTATTTTTTTTACTGTAACACATTGGTCGTTATTTGTACATTGGCAATGTAAGTGTTAAATGATGTTTGTTTTATTTAAAAGTTTTATTTTCGTTTTAATTCTATCGATTGGCCGAAGTAAGTAGATTTTTGTCAAGGATAGAACAAATAATGAAGGGAATAATGCATTAGCATTGATAACCACATAAAAAAAACGCGAGTCGACGATTTCAGTACAGAGGTACACTACGTTTTGTGGTTTGTGGTTTGTATAATGAGGTACCATCAGGATGAACAGTCAACAAAAGAGATAAGTATGCAGGATCGTTGGATATAGTTGAAGTTTAGTAAGAAACCGATGGATGTTCTCGAATAAAAATTTATTTAGTACCAATGATGCACATCTTCAACCTGAGCCTAGAGACCGGTACCTTCCCAGAATGCTGGAAAATAGCTGCGGTTTCCCCCATCTACAAAAGCGGTCCCAAACATGTACCAGATAACTATAGACCTATAGCACTGCTAAGCTGTGTCTCTAAAATATTAGAGAGGATAGTTAACACCCGTCTTATTTCTTTCATTGATAAAAACCATCTCATCTCTGATAACCAATTTGGATTCCGAAAGAATAGGTCAACCGAGGACGCTGCTACTCTTCTTGCCGATTGTGTCTCCTCTCATATTGAGAAAAATGAAAAATGCCTAGCCATTTTCCTTGATCTTGCAAAGGCCTTCGACACGGTATCAACTGGCCTTCTCCTTAAGAAACTGGAATGCAGAGGAATACGAGGAATTTGCCTTGAATGGTTTAAAATCTACCTGAGAAACCGAAAACAGTACACGAAAGTAAGCTCCTTCACTAGTGATCAACTCCCTATTAATTTCGGAGTTCCACAGGGTAGTGTACTTGGTCCCACGCTTTTCATTGTTTATATTAACGACATACTAAACCTTTCCGTAAATAATGCTGAAATTATAACTTATGCAGATGACACTGCCGTAATATTTCACGGAAAGTCATGGGAACATGTACACTCTCTAGCAGATGAGGGATTATCACTAATCGCAAACAACCTGGACAGAAACCTGCTCACGCTAAATGGCAGTAAAACGAAATATATTGTTTTCTCCAAAACCGCCGCTTCAAACCCACAGGAACACCTTAAACTCAAACTACATCATTGCTCTTCTAACATTTCTACTTCCTCTTGCGACTGTCCTCCTCTTGAACGTACTTCTTACATTAAATATCTTGGTATTCTTATCGACGACCACCTAACATTTAAGCAACATATATCCAACCTTTCTGGCAGAATAAGAAAACTCATTCACACCATGCGTAGACTACGAGACTGTCTGCCCACAGACACACTACAACAAGTTTATCTAGCGCTATGCCAATCGATAATTCAGTATTGCATCACTGTGTGGGGCAGTGCTGGAAAAACCTACCTAATTGAAGCTGAAAGAGCACAGAGGACGCTTCTTAAAGTAACTTTTAAGAAACCCTACCGGTTCTCTACAGATTTACTTTACCGCGAAACGAAAGTCCTCAGAGTCCGCCAGCTTTTCATTCTTTCTGCTTGCACAAAAACGCACAAAAATATTAAAAGGAGACCCGACTACGCAACTACTTTAAACAAAAGAAACTACAGAATCCCAACACCTGACAGCACCTCATTGCTAGCAAGACGCTCCCCGGCCTACTCTCTCATTAATACATACAACAAAGTCTGCAAACTCTGCGAAATTAAAAACACTACCTCATTCGGCTGCAAAAAAATTGTAAAAGAAACTCTGCATAACACTGGTTATGATGACTCTGAACTATAACCCCCTTATTCATAAAACTTATCAAACCTATTTTAGTTAAAATGGGGTTTGTCTCTTTCTTACACATAGAAATGACAACGTGACAGATAAAGACAAACGTTCTATAAACCTATTTTAACTAAAATAGAGATAAAATAGGATTATGAATAAGGGGGTTAGTATAAAGACCCTGAACTGACACCAAATCAAATGAAGCACACTTACACAAACGAACCAGACGCTCACGCAACACTCACACATCACACACACACCACACAAACATCACACATACACACGTAAGAACCATACCATACCTGAATTCACCTTTCTAGTCTCCACTCTGGAATTTGTACTCCGAGCCCCAAGATACAGACTGTCTAGATTGGGGCCCACTAGTTAATAATAATCTATTGTATTTAAGCTACTCACGTCGTCCGAACTAAATGTTAACAAGTGAATCCTGCTTAATGTGTATTACCTGGACAATAAATATTTTTCTATTTTTTTCTATTTCTATTTTATTAATAGAAAACAAACAGCTCTTTTATCAAATTAAACTTCAGCCGACAACATCCATCGGTTTCTTACTAAACTTCAACTATATCCAACGATACTTCATACTTATCTCTTTTGTTGACTGTACCTAAGTCCTAAGGTATAATTATTTATAGGTAATCTCCCTTTTATGTAACATGACTAAATGTTTATGAAATATATTTATATTAAGGAACCCTTTGGAAACAGTTTCGTTATCTATATTTATTAATAATCAAGCTGAAGAGTTTGTTTGAACGCACTAATCTCTGGAACTGTAAGTCGGATTTTAAAAATTATTTTTGCTTTTGATACCTCTATTCTTGAGGAAGGCTATAGGCAATTTAACATCACGCTAGGAGCCGAGATAAAGAATAAAAGTCAGAAAGAACGCTATGGGAAAATTAAGTTATAGCGCGGGTAGGCGATGCGATGCGACGGGGTTGATCGGGGGAGCAAGAAATTTCACGCGGACGAAGTCGCGGGCAGAAGCTAGTAAATAATAAACCAAAATACCCAGTTACTTATCCACCTACTTATGAATCCCTCGCTTTCAGCCACAGATAATGAAAACGTGAAGTTAAAAAACAAGCTTACACAGTCATTAACGCATTTAAATAATATTTTGGTTAATATCGGAGGCAACATAGATCATGAGACGAAGATGTTGTCGCAGATCGATTATGATTTGAATCGCACACATCCTGCAGCTGACAGAATTGACTACAACCAAACTAAGGACATTTGGTGGAAATCGCGAAACCCAGTAGCTCCGGCTGATGGTAGGCTAAGTTCGACGTTTTCATTATTTTGACAGCCTAACTAAATACCGCCGCACTAGGCCGCAGGAACTCGTTGGATGCGAGAAGCACAAAACCGGTCGAAGTGGAGGTGCTTGGGGGAGGCCTATGTCCAGCAGTGGACGTCTTTCGGCTGAAATGATGATGAGCTAAAATACCCATAAGGTCTCGTTCACGACCGCGAGCGATGCGACTTGCATCAAGCGACACGCGCGCGCATCACTTGTTTCCGTACAGTTAGCGCCACGAAAGATGAGACTTGACCCCACCTCTTGCGCTCTTTCCGCCGCCCCTATGACGTCGGTCCCGTCCCGGGTTCAGACCTCATACCGCTAAAGAGACATAAAATCGTGTACTGCGCAAGTCAAACCACGTGGTGTGTCAAGTCTCATCTTTCGTGGCGCTAACTATACGTCGCGTCGCCGCATCGTCGCTCCGCAAGTCGCGTCGCGGTGACTCGTGGCGTGCTCTTACCAGTTTTTGTTTATTTTGTTTTATCTGCAGTTGCTGTCACTAAACGCGTGCCACTTGAACGTGTAGTTCATGGCCACGGGGTAAAGTTGTTAAAACGGGAAGACAACAATTTTCTTAATTCTCAGTTTCTACGCAAATAGTCAATAGGTAGCCTTCAGGTCAAAACAAGATTCAAGTATGGCAAACAAGCTGACGGCTCCCCTGATATCTAGTGGTTACCGCTGCTAATATGTGTACATCCTAGATTTATTTATTAGCTTTATTTTATCCCTTACATTTAGTTTTTGTGATGTGTACTTATTTATTTATTTTTTAGTACTGTTAGTTTTGTACTTAAATAAGGTTAGTATTGTTAGGTGTAAGGGCCGCCTTTTGCGGTGAAAGCCTCCTTCAAACCGTCCCAGATGGCTCTGTCCTTTGCCCGTCTGGGCCATAAGGCTCCGGCTATATGTATAATGTCGTCACTCCATCTTTTAGAAGGTCTACCCTTCCTTCTTTAATTATATATTGGGTACCAATTAGAAATAGTTTGTGACCATCTTACATCCATAGCTCTTTGAATATGACCTGAACATTTCCATTTCAGTGTCAGCACCTGTTTGACTGCATCCCTCACCTTTGTTATTTTCCTTATCAGTGAACTTTTAACTCTATCTTTTAATTTCATGTTCATGTAGCTCCGTTCTATTCCTTTTTGACGGCTTCTTATTTTATTTAAGAGTGATTTTTTAAGAGACCACGTCTGGCACGTGTAAGTAAGGCAGTTGTTCATCGCTTTCGTTTTCAGTTTTGTTGGTATGGGGCCTTTGAAAATTTCCTTCATAGCATAGTACCTATTTGTTCCACGTATTCTTCACTCTGCGGTTGATTTCTTTTTCTGTACAGGATTTTATTGAGATTAGATGTCCAAGGTAAATGTAGTCTGCGACGAACTCTGTAGGTTTAGACTGTTTAGATATAGATATTTCTTCACGATTAGTCATAATTTTCGTTTTGTCCCAGTTGATTTGTAGCCCAATGATCTCTCTGTGATGACTAAGGGACTTTATCATATGGTTCAGTGTGTACGGGTTTTCCGACAACGATACTATGTCATCCGCAAACCTGAGGTCTGAGAGGTACTTGCCATTGATATTTATTCCCATATCACTCCAATCGAGATTTCGAAATATGGATTCTAGGACTGCTATGAAAAGCTTTGGGGAAAGCGGATCGCCTTGCTTTACCCCCCTTTCTACTTGAAATGTTGGTCCTCTTGAGTCTAGACGTACTCTTGTTGTACTTCTCAAGTAAATCGCTTTGATAAGTTCTATGTAGTCGTGGTCTAGTACTTGCTGGTTTAAAGCCTGCCATATGGAGTCATGTGAAATTGTGTCGAAAACTTTCGAGTAATCTATAAAAGCAACGTATAAGGGAAGGTCATATACCATGTACCGTTCGATTATTATTTTCATTGTGTATAAATGGTCATTGGTAGCGAAATTTTTCATGAATCCCGCTTGTTTTATAGGTTGGTTCTCGTCAATTTTCATGAGTACACGTCTTAGTAGGGTCGATGCAAATAATTTATAGAGACAGGATATAAGACTGATAAGTCTGATAATTTATACATCAGTTTGGGGTCTCCTTTTTTATAAAATAGAGTTATTTCCGAGCATGTCCATGTTTCTGGGAGTTCTTTTATTAATAGGATGTAGTTAAAGAGCGTTGTGAGTGGTTTTATTAGCTTTTCTTTCTCCGCTTTTATCCTTTTATATGTAACATGCCGAAATGTTTATGAAACATAATATTGAGGAACCCTTTGGAAACAGTTTCGTAATCTATATTATACTAAAACTAAGAGTTTGTTTGTTTGAACACGCTCATCTCTAGAACTGTAAGTCGGATTTGAAAAATTCTTTTTGCTTTTGATAGCTCTATTCTTGAGGAAGGGTAAAGGTAATTTAACATCACGCTAGGAGCCGAGAAATGAAGTTATAGCGCGGGTAGGCGATGCGATGCGACGGGATTGATCGGGGGAGCAAGAAATTGCACGCGGACGAAGTCGCGGGCAGAAGCTAGTAAATAATAAACCAAAATACCCAGTTACTTATCTACCTACTTATGAAGCCCTCACTTTCAGCCACAGATAATGAAAACGTGAAGTTACAAAATAAGCTTACACAGTCATTAACGTACTTAAATAATATTTTGGTTAATATCGGAGGCAACATAGATCATGAAACGAAGATGTTGTCGCAGATCGATTACGATTTGAATCGCACACATCCTGCAGCTGACAGAATTGACTACAACCAAACTAAAGACATTCGGTGGAAATCGCGAAACCCAGTAGCTCCGGCTGATGGTAGGCTAAGTTCGACGTTTTCATTATTTCGACAACCTAACTAAATACCGCCGCACTAGGCCGCAGGAACTCGTTGGATGCGAGAAGCACAAAACCGGTCGAAGTGGAGGTGCTTGGGGGAGGCCTATGTCCAGCAGTGGACGTCTTTCGGCTGAAATGATGATGAGCTAAAATACCCATAAGAGGCAAACCACACGGGTGGTGCGGCGCCGCACCGCAAGCCATTTCGCCGCGCTGGCGACCACACGGGCAGAGCGGCGTCGCAACGTTCTACGGAGCCGCGGCGGCGCCGCAGCGGCGGCAAAATGAGGGGTTGCCCATCGCTACGCGACAGTCTGTAATAACAAACAAACAACTGCGAGCGGCGCCGCTCCGGCTCCGCTCTGCTTACACCCCTCCCCGCCTCGTCTCGATTCCGATGCGCGCGCGGCGCGGCGCCGAAGCACACCGCACGGCGCCATGTGGCTACAATGCATTTTTGTATGTAGAAAACCGCAGCGGCGCCGCTCAGGCGCCGCGCGCGCATCACCAGTTTCCGTAAAGTTAGCGCCACGAAAGATGAGACTTGACCCCGCCTCCTGCGCTCTTGCCGCCGCCCCTATGACGTCGGTCCCGTCCCGCGTTCAGACCTCATACCGCTAAAGAGACATAAAATCGTGTACTGCGCAAGTCAAACCACGTGGTGTGTCAAGTCTCATCTTTCGTGGCGCTAACTATATGTCGCGTCGCCGCGTCGCGTCGCGGTGACTCGTGGCGTGCTCTTACCAATTTTTGTTTATTAAATTATTTTGTTTTATCTGCAGTCACTGTCGCAAAACGCGTGCCGCTTGAACGTGTAGTTCATGGCCACGGGGTAAAGTTGTTAAAACGGGAAGACAACAATTTTCTTAATTCTCAGTTTCTACGCAAATAGTCAATAGATACAGTAAAACGGGGCTACTTTGACTTCCAGGGTTACTTTGAAAAGGCCGATCACGACGCTATGACGCGTTCCCGACACCCCACGCCTCGCGCAATATTACTCGAGGTCTTGCACACTTGCTGAGCACACGTGAAAACCGATTTTGGCGCTCTGTTAAAGTAGTTCCAACGCCTGTCAAAGTAAACCTGGATGTCATAATAGCCCCGTTTTACTGTATAGCCTTCAGGTCAAAACAAGATTCAAGTATGACAAACAAGCCGACGGCTCACCTGATATCTAGTGGTTACCGCTGCTTATATGTGTACATCCTAGATACAGAGCTGAAATGACTGATGTGTCTGTAGTTATACCGGTACCTTTCAAACCAGACCACAGCCACAGCAAATATAAGCGTGGTGAAAACGTCGTATGAAACGCGTGTGCATTGATCATTACACATGCAGCTTACATTAATACATTTTTGTCTAAATTTACAATTACAATAGCAACACCCTAATTTGTCAGCAAAGCGATCGACAGCCTCTGCGGCGACTGCGAAGCCATCTCCACACACCGTTCCAGAAAGTGAGTGTGTGTGAGTGAGTTCGTATTTTATTGAAGGCGGTTTTTTTTTTTCTTTGAAAAAAAATTATATTCTGAATAATTGGCAAAAAAAAAGTAAAATAAAATATGTCTGTCCTTGATAACCAGTCGGTCCCAACTTCTCACATTGTACCACAATGTCGGAACAATGTCGTGGCCTGGTGTTGGGTCTTTTCACACCCGTTATTCTTGACTTAATTTATAACCGAACTAGCAAACAGAGACTATGGTACCGTTATCGTAGACGCAGGACATCAATCAGGTTGTGATATTTCTGAAAAAACAGTTTAACTACTTAGATATTTTATGATCAAGTACCATTTCTTCTTTGCAGCAGGTACTGTACGCAACACCACCGAGTCTACTGTAATTGTAACCAAGTCCTCGGCACACAGACGAAGTATGATCGATGAAAAACTTGTTAAGCATTTTCTATTAAAACATATTCCTAATTTGTTTGAAAAAATTGAAAAACCTTATAAAAATAAACATCATCACTTGTCTCGTGATGGGCATTTGAACAAGCGCGATCAAACAAGACAAAGAGCTCATATGTCTTCGCAAAAATATTACAGCCATTCTGAATCCTTTGAAGATTCCGTAGAAAATGATATGCTTCATAAGATAAGAGAAGCTTCCAGCTACAGCGATGAAGAAGACCTCTTGAAAAATAATTTGTACAATGCATTTAGACATGGTATCAGGACATTCGCGTCGTTTAGAAAGTCAGGTGGTGATATAAATAAACAAACACTCAGGGCATTATCTAGCGAAACTGATGAAGAATGGGTATTAAAAAACAATATTTATAAAGTTTTTGAATAGAAAAAATATCAGCTACATTAAATATGAAAGATATGCTCGAAGTTGAAAGAGAGGAAAATATTAAATTAGTCAACATACATGAAGGTATTTAAATCAGTGATGTGGTACTGTGGACTTTCAATATTATTATTACAAGCTTATTTTATAGTTATCTTGTGACCATTATGTTGGCAAGCTATGTTGGTACAACTTCCTTTTGGCCTAAGTATCAATAATTCAAAACGATGACAGTTATGCATTTATGTTGAAGAGAAGACTTCGGATAGGATGCGTAAGCAATAAAGTATTACGTCTGTAAACTTGTTTCTTTGACACATTCCCCCTTATTCATAAAACTTATCAAACCTATTTTAGTTAAAATGGGGTTTGTCTCTTTCTTACACACAGAAATGACAACGTGACAGATAAAGAGAAACATTCTATAAACCTATTTTAGCTAAAATAGAGATAAAATAGGATTATGAATAAGGGGGTTAGAATTAGGATGTTTGGAGTCCTACATTTCTTTTAAAACAATTAAAAATTGTTATGTAAGTACCGCAAAAAGTACAAACAAATACATTTTTTTAAATTGAATAAATGGTACTCTTTTTTATTAATCTGTACTCTTTATTTACCCTCTCTGAAATCAGATATACTCTACTTCTTCTAGAAAAAATTGGCAACCCTAAGTACAACCGTAGTTGGTAAAGAAAACGACATCATGCGTAACTTTATTGCTGTCTACATATAACAGAACTCTTAAGCTAAGATAATAAACTAAACTACATTGGTGACGCTTCGTCGCGAAGACTTATGACGAGCATTCAGTTTTTTTTACTCCAATAAAATAGGCACTGAAAATAATATATTTTATGGATTTCAATTTATTTTATTGGTAGTAAGACTTACTTCACCCGTTGATATATTTTTCAATGGGCAATGTAAGTTAAATAGAAATGTTTGTTTCATTGATAAGTTTATCTTTAGTTTTGAGCGTATCGGTAAGCCTAGGTAAGTAGATTTGTATTATAGAAATGCAATATTAAGAGTCAGACAGCCAGTAATTGTCCACCAGTGATAACCAAAAAAAGAAAAAATGCTAAACGCTTCGAAATCGGCCAACACGCACCCACAGTAGGTACCTACATGCTATATTATTACATGAAGTAGTTGTGGAATTTATTTATAAAACATGTTATTGTTGTTGCTGTTTGGTTGTTTATTTATATGACGGCGCATCCGGCAACGTCAGGCGTCAGGTTGACTTTTAGCTGTCAAAGTCAGCCTAGCGAAGCGTCATTGTCGATGGTTGTGAGGGCGGCCATCTTGACTCACTGTTGTTCGAGACGGCGCCCGCGCACCACGCTTGTGACGAATCGCTTCGCATCCGAGTGATAGTTTAATCTAGTGTTTTAATTAAGTTAGTGTCGTGTTGCTTAGACTGTACATTGTTCATTCGACTGTGTATTTCGATTATTAAACCCTGTGCTGATTAAACAACTGTGATTGTAACGAGGACTTGTGATTTTTCTGCTCACGCCCACCTGCCTACCTACCTACCCACATAATCACACAAGATGAGTTCTGATGAAGGCCCTCCTGCCCCTTCATCAGAAGTGGGATCAGTTAGGGCTAGAATTGAGCAAGAAACACCAAAATCGGATGCAGAAAAATTGCTGAATAACATGGAAATGCTTTTATCTCGTGTTCTCGCAGCCCAGCCAACGCCAACTGTGAGTACTAACCAGGCAACACATTTCTTACCGTTTAATCCAGACGAATCAGACTGTGACATAGATGGTTGGTGCAATATTACCGAAGCGATCGTTCATAACAAGCGCTTAGAAGGAATAGACTTGCTCATGGCTCTTACTACCTCTTTAAAAGGACGAGCGGCTGCCTGTATCACTACGCTAAATTTAAATGAAATGTCCTGGAGCGTTGTCAAACAGACACTGTTAGCTAAATTTTCAAAACCAAAGCTTCTTCAGGACTATTTCGACGAAATATTGCGATTCCAAGTAGGAGCTAAGGAGACAGCTTCAGAAGCTGCTCTTCGTTTATGGAACTTAATTGAACGAATACCTAAGACTGTGATGCCTGAAGAAGTGGTGACTGGATTCGTTATTTCTGTGCTTTGCCAGAAGGACAGCCTGATAAGACGCGAATTGATTGCGCACAATATCACAACTCGCACTCAGTTGTTCCGAATCCTGGGAGGCGTATCTCTTAAGCGGCGTTCAGACGGTGTTGAAGCTAACGAACCTGAGGCGAAGCGTTTTCGTGCTACCGAAAGGTTCACTGGCAGATGTAACTTTTGCGGAATATCGGGACATCGTTTCGCGGAATGCCGAAAACGTCGTGACGCGCAGGGATCAGTCGAGCCTCGAGACACTCCGAGTGCTTCCCGTCCGTTGGAGAGGATGACCGATGTAACGTGCTACACTTGTGGCCAAAAAGGTCATGTGACAACTAACTGTCCCGATAAAAGGAACGGTGGTAAAGCTGCGGCCAAGGAAGTCCACCATTGTGAACACCGCCCTTCAAGGGGCATCTTGACAACATCTTCCGGTGAGTCTGTACCTTTTCTATTTGACAGCGGATCGTCCTGTTCTCTTGTGAAAGAAAGTTATCGTGGTAAACTCTTGGGTACTGTGTGTGAAAGTCTCGTTTATCTGAGCGGCATTGGAGGCGATGATATACAGTGTACGACTCAAATTCAGGCCGATGTTGAAATTGGTGATCGCTTGATTAGCTTACTCTTTCACGTGGTTTCCGACAATAATATATCTGAGCCTATAATTATTGGTAGAGATATCTTTGATCAGGGGTTAAGTGTAGAAATTGATAATGATAATCTTGTTATATACTCTAAACAACAATCTAATCTTTGTGTCGCGACATCAGATCTCCCAGATTTTTCGAAAATTGACACGGACTTGCAGGAACGGGATAAAGACATGTTGATTTCCATATTGAGCAAATATGCGAATAACTTTATCGAGGGTATACCTACCAAGCGTGTGAAGACGGGAGTATGTGAAATTAAATTAGTAGATCCACATAAAGTTGTGCAGCGATGTCCCCATAAAAGAGCACCTATAGAGAAACAAATAATTAGGGAACAGGTTCAAAAACTATTAGACGCAGGGGTGATTCGAGAGAGTACGTCCCCATTTGCTAGTCCTATCGTTCTTGTGAAAAAGAAGGATAATTCCGATAGACTTTGTGTAGATTTTAGGGAGTTAAATTCAAATACCATACCTGAACATTATCCCTTACCTCGAATCGAGGAACAAATCGACCAGCTTACGGGTGCTAATTTCTTCTCTTCATTGGATATGGCTTCTGGCTTCCACCAGATCCCTATCCACCCTGAGTCAGTGGAGAAGACAGCTTTCGTGACAAACGAAGGGCAATACGAGTATCTCGCGATGCCGTTTGGTTTGCGAAATGCTCCTTCAGTCTTTCAGAGATGTATCACAAGGGCTCTTAGTCATTTACAAGATAAACCACTTATCTATATGGATGACGGGTTATGTCATTCTGCTAACATCTCCGAAGGACTGAAGCGCCTTGACTTTGTTTTAGGTGCGTTATCAGAAGCCGGGTTTACATTCAATACAAAGAAATGTAAATTTATGAAACAACGAATTGACTACCTAGGATATTCTGTACAATCCGGTGAGATTAGGCCCAATTCACGGAAGATTCAAGCATTGGCAGATGCCCCAGAACCTAAATCGGTTACTAATGTTCGCCAATTTCTCGGTCTAGCCTCCTACTTCCGGAAATTTATTCCTGAGTTCACACGAATAGTCGGTCCCCTATACCCTCTTACAAAACTTAAAGGACGAATTACTTGGACTACCGAACATGAAAAGATACGGCGCAAAATTATAGGTATTCTCACGTCCGAACCGGTGCTAACTATATTCGACCCAGAACTTCCGGTGGAGCTACATACCGATGCTAGCTCTGAAGGATATGGAGCAATCCTTCTGCAAAAGAAAAATAATCTTCCACACGTTGTAGAGTATTATAGCCGCCGTACAGCAGACGCGGAATCTCGTTATCATTCATACGAGTTAGAAACTTTAGCGGTCGTCAGAGCTGTAGAGCATTTCCGCCATTATTTATATGGTAGGCGATTTGTTGTAGTTACCGACTGCAATTCACTCAAGGCGTCGAAATCGAAGAAAGACCTAACACCCCGCGTTTACCGATGGTGGGCTTATTTACAAGCTTACGATTTCGATATTGTATACCGCGAAGGAAGTAAAATGGAGCATGCTGACTACCTGTCCCGAAATCCACTGTCAGATTCTGCTGTTCCTATCACTCCTGTAAAGCCTAAGCCTAAAACTGTCAATTATGTTGAACTACATCAGGGCTGGCTGTCAGTTGAACAGAAACGTGACGCAGAAATTCAGGATCTTATCGCAAAACATAATAATAATGGCTTTCCCGAAACAGTAGGTCAAACATATGACGTTAGAGATGGCATACTCTACAGGAAGATTACTCGTAACAAAGCGGTTTCATGGCTACCCGTAGTTCCACGGTCTCTTATTTGGACACTAATTAATCATGTCCACAACGAATTACAACATTTAGGCAGGGACGAAACTCTAGACAAGCTGTATGAAAAGTATTGGTTTCCCGATATGTCTAAATGTGTACGAAAATTTATAGATTCGTGTATCATTTGTAAGGCATCGAAAGGTCCATCGGGTGCTCAGCCTGTTCAGCTTCATTCGATTCCAAAAGTATCCGTGCCTTGGCACACGATTCACATAGATTTTTCGGGGAAGCTGAGCGGGAAGAGTGACCGAAAGGAGTATTGCTCGGTAATAATCGATGCCTTTACCAAATACGTTTTACTCGAACATACTTTTTCAGTTGATTCCAAGAGTGCAATATATGCCGTACAAAAAGCGGTGTGTCTTTTTGGAGCCCCGAAAAGAATCATCGCAGATCAGGGCCGTTGCTACATTAGCTCAGATTTTAAGAGCTTTTGTCAAGAGCATAAAATAGACCTCCATTTCATCGCGACTGGTTCGAGTAGGGCAAACGGCCAAGTTGAACGAGTGATGCGTACTCTAAAGAGCCTCCTTACTATCATTGAAAACGACCCTAACAAAGCGTGGCGTGACGAATTAGGTAACATCCAACTTGCTCTCAATAGTTCTAAATCTTCCGTTACCAAATACTCACCGTCAGAACTAATGTTTGGAATTCGTTCTAATTCTTTAGGAATGTCTAAGTTGAACGCCGATAATATAGATCATGAGGTTCGCTTAGATTTAGATTCGATAAGAACTGATGCATCAGCTAACATTTGCAAAGCTGCTGAATCTGATACCCTTCGGTTTAATCGTGGTCGGGCCACAATAAGACCTTTCTCTAAAGGAGACTTCGTATTTATAAAAAATTGTGAACGGAATAAAACAAAATTGGATAGGAAGTTTCGAGGTCCATATGTTATAGTAGAAGTACTTGAAAACGATCGCTACGAACTTAAAAGTTTAGGCGGTTCTCAGAGAACTTATAAATACTCTCACGAGAATTTGCGCGCAGTACCCCAGGGACATATCGGTTTGATCGAAATAGCTACTAGTCTTTTAAATTGTGAAGAGGCCGAGACGGCGTCGGAGGATGAAGAAAGTATAACTAATTCAAATCATGACAATGATAACTCTGACACCTTGACCGTATGCTCAAACACTGTTTCCGCCGATTCGAGGACGCTCACAGCAGGCTCAGACACTCTCAGTGTATGCTCAGATCCTGAGACTTGGGAAGTGTTGCACGAAACTGAAATTCATACAGAACGGGACGATTCATAGTCGTAGGTAAGTGGAGCGACCTGTAAGAATCTCTTTTCTGCCAAATATTCAGACGAAATATGTCGTCCGAGTCAGTATCAGATTGACTTGTCTCTGTGCCTTTGTTCTATGAGACGAAATATGTCGTCCGAGTCAGTATCAGATTGACTTGTCTCTGTGCCTTTGTTCTATGAGACGAAATATGTCGTCCGAGTCAGTATCAGATTGACTTGTCTCTGTGCCTTTGTTCTATGAGACGAAATATGTCGTCCGAGTCAGTATCAGATTGACTTGTCTCTGTGCCTTTGTTCTATGAGACGAAATATGTCGTCCGAGTCAGAGCCCTTTAAGTTGACTGACTTGTTCTGGATGTGTTGCAGATTATAGTAAGACGAATATTGTCGTCCGGGTCACATCCACCAAAGGATTGACTTGTCTAATAGTACCAATTGTGAACAGTTAACCTACATGCTGTTTAGTGACGAGGCTGTGTCATCCGGCTTAATTGTTGCGAGACACTCGCCTTAAGTCTTAAGTATCATAGCGCATTGTGATAATTGTAATTAGTCGTCCGTCAGGATGCCGAACGGACTATGTACGATTGCAACTCATTGTTTCAGAAAATCGCCCGAGGACGGTCGAGTGTCAGTCCGGCCGTGACGGCGCATCCGGCAACGTCAGGCGTCAGGTTGACTTTTAGCTGTCAAAGTCAGCCTAGCGAAGCGTCATTGTCGATGGTTGTGAGGGCGGCCATCTTGACTCACTGTTGTTCGAGACGGCGCCCGCGCACCACGCTTGTGACGAATCGCTTCGCATCCGAGTGATAGTTTAATCTAGTGTTTTAATTAAGTTAGTGTCGTGTTGCTTAGACTGTACATTGTTCATTCGACTGTGTATTTCGATTATTAAACCCTGTGCTGATTAAACAACTGTGATTGTAACGAGGACTTGTGATTTTTCTGCTCACGCCCACCTGCCTACCTACCTACCCACATAATCACACAAGATGAGTTCTGATGAAGGCCCTCCTGCCCCTTCATATATTAAAAAGTGGTTCCGCACACAAACAAAATACGACCTATTTTTGTTTTTTATTTTACCTATGACTAGGAAAGTATGGTAAAGTAGGTAGTAGTATTAATATTCATGGTGCAAACGAAACTAATTGTCTCCCCTGCAACATTGATGGTGCCGGTCAATGGTGCATACGGTACAACGGGCATGCGTGTTGGCGATTACAGAAAGTAGTCTAAGGGTTATGTTTTCTCTAGATACTCGTACCTACGTGGGAAGGTAAATAATACTCTCGTTAATAGGTATAAAACAAAATTAAAATATCTTTTAATACCAGACTCAAGCGAAAATTATAATAGTTTTTTTTAAGATAACCCACCCGTCAATTCCACTGTACTTTCAGCTACAGGAAATAACAATGTGGCGTTAAAAGATCAGCTTATAAGATCATTAACACACGTCAGTGAAATGTTGGTTGATATGGAAAACAAAATAGAATCAGAAAGGAGGGTACTGTCGCACTTAGATAATAACTTGAATCAAAAAGATCACCGCCAGTCTCTTTCAGACTATGATATTACCACAGACATTTGGTGGCCCGCGGTCAACTCAACTGGACATCACAAGGATGGTGCAGGTAATATTGTCTAGAATTACGTTTTAATTTTATTTAATCACCTTGAGACACCTCTCTCTCAGAGAAGAGGCCTGTGTCCCAGCAGTGGGAACGTTATAGGCTGATTATGTAACCTTGAGACACAGTAAAAATCATTATGCTGGGTTTCGACTATCTTCGGGGTTTGACGCAGAATGTGCACTTCGCAAAATGTGCACTTGACGCAAAATGTGCACTTCGCAAAATGTGCACTTCGCAAAATGTGCACTTCGCAAAATGTGCACTTCGCAAAGTGCACATTTTGTGAAGTTCACACATTCTGCGTCAAACCCCATTGCTTCATATGTTCGAAAAATGTGTCTGCTCAACAACGTAAATAACGCAATGAATGCTGTTGAACTGTCAAAATTAAACCCATTGTTACTGATAGTGCGTTACGCAATTACCCCGCTGAACTCCGTCATCGGTGCGCCTGTCGTGGTGGATATTTTATAATAAGAAGAATAAGAATAGGTAGTTTATTTGTGAAACAGGTAGGTACTATAATGGGGGAAGTAGCAAGGGAGCTTTTTGATTCAAATTCAATTCCTATGGGATGATTTCATCAGCTATATTTTTCGACTCTTTTCATATATGCATCTTAAAACTACCCCTTTCTACTTTTTTACGTCAAACCTAATCTAATTCTTTGACAAACGCTTGCACGGTCGAACAGCAGATGCCATCAATTTATGACCGGCCTGCATTATAAAAGAGGCGCAACCTCTACATCACATTTAAAATATATACTCGTACATAAGTATTTGAGTTACATCTTATCACACTATCTAATATTATAAAGGCGAAAGTTTGTGAGTGTGTGTGTGTGTGTGTGTGTGTGTTTATATGTTTGTTACTTCTTCACGCTCAAACCGCTGAACCGATTTAGATGAAATTTGGTATAGAGATAGTTTGAGTCCCGGGAAAGGACATAGGCTACTTTTTATCCCGATATTCCCACGGGATCGAAACTTATGCGGGTGAAACCGCGGGGCGCAGCTAGTAATATTATAAATTCGAAAGTAACTCTGTCTGTCTGTCTGTATGTTACCTTTTCACGACTAAACCGCTGAACCGATTTAGATGAAATTTGGTATAGAGATAGTTTGAGTCCCGGGGAAGGACATAGGATACTTTTTATCCCGATATTCCCACGGGAACGAGACTTATGCGGGTGAAACCGCGGGGCGCAGCTAGTTGTATAATAAAAACGCATGCATGCAAATTAAACTTTATTTCATTTTGAATTGTAATTGCATGCATGCGTGTTGGATATGAAATGAAATTGACCTTGGGGTCAATTTCATCTCAAATTTTTAAGAAAATTTAAAAGATTGGAATTAATGTAAAGTCATCATCTACCGAGCCTTTTCCCAACTAAGTTGGGGTCGGCTTCCAGTCTAACCGGATGCAGCTGAATACCAGTATTTTAGTATTCATGTAAAGTATTATTTATGTCAGCATTATACGAGTATAATTATAGAGATTTTTCATGAAGAAACTCATCTATCTATATACACTCGGCGTCACAAAAATCGCACCTCTTTAAAAATTCCCTTCAAAGTCATTTTAACCCTATTAATCAATGGTAGACATATGACTATAAGGTATCATTGGAAAGGCAATTTATTTAAATTTCAGAATAAATCAATGGATTTGGTTTTTTGTTTACCAGGGAATAAAAAAAAGCAAGCTAATGCAAATGATTAAAAAGTTAAATTTTATTTTATCAGCAAAAATTACAACAAAGTCCTTAAAAACAACTTAAAACCTAGTGTTACCTCCCCTAGCCCTGATGACTGCTTCCATGCGTTCTCTCATGGACCTAATTAATGTGACAACAGTCTCTTGCGGAATGTTGCCCCATTCTGCAATGACGGCATCTTGGAGGTCTTGGAGAGTGGTAGGGGCAGGATCACGTGCCCGTACTCGCCGTTTCAGTTCATCCCAAAGGTGCTCAATAGGGTTTAGGTCTGGACTTCGCGTCGGCCAGCGCATAACAGGGATTCCAACTTCTTGCAGGTAGTCTCTTACAATTAAAGCGGTGTGACAGCGGGCGTTATCGTGCATTAACGTGAACCCATTGCCAACAAAACCCGCATAAGGGACAACCTGCTCCTCTAAGATCTCTGTTATGTACCGAGCAGCAGTCAGCGACCCTTGCCCGCGAGCACTTCCAGTCCGAGAAACACACACAAGGTTCGTTTTGCCGTCGATTGACATGCCGCCCCAGAACATGCACGAGCCACCCCCGTATTCCACTGTCTCTTGAATACAGGCTTGTGCAAATCGTTCCCTTTGCCTCCTATACACTCTTCGACGCCTGTCGTTGCAGAAAAGACACACCCTCGTCTCATCCGAGAAGAGCACAGCCCTCTATTGGTCTATTGTCCAATCCACATGGTCACGGGCAAATTGCAACCGGTCTCTCCTATGCTGTGCAGTCAATTTTGGCCCTGTAGCAACCCTATGAGCTGCAATTTTCATTTCCTGCAGTCTTCTTCTAATCGTGGAGACGCTTACAGAAGTTCTGCGATCTGATCGCAGTTGTTGTTGCAGCTCAACAGCATTGGAGAACCGATTACGTAAAGACGTCGAAACAATGAAGCGATCGTCTCTTTCGGATGTGCACCGTTGTCTTCCAGATCCACGTCTTCGGATATAGCCACCAGTCTCTTGGAAGCGTTGGAACACTCGTCGAACGGCAAAACGACTCAAGTTCAGTTGCCGAGCAACATCACATTGCCGCATCCCTGATTGCAGTAGTGCAATGACTTGAGCGGCTTCATCTGCAGTGGTATCCATCTTCTGGGGTATTTTTCTTGCTGTAGCTGTTCACGTGTGTTCACTTCAAAGATTGAATAGCGAATGACCCACATTTAACCCGGGTCGCCCGTTTTATACCCTTGTAGGGAGATGCAATTAAGTGACCGTTGTAATGCGTATTTTGACAACATTTTTTTTAACGTTACGTGCTAATGAGATCTGTTGTGTTTAGGAATTCTAACTGTTGTTAATTTAAAGGTCGTTAAACATACTTTCAATTGATACCAATATTAATTGGGTTTAATGTATTCGTTGCTGGCGGGATATGCTTTAAACTTATTTTCGAAGAGGTGCGATTTATGTGACGCCGAGTGTATATAAAAATGAAACCCGTTTTCCGTTGTCACGACATAACATGAAAACGGCTGGACCGATTTCGATGAAATTTGGTATAGAGATAGTTTGAGTCTCGGGAAAGGACATAGGATAGTTTTTATCCCGATATTCCCACGGGATCGACATTTACGCGGGTAAAACCGCGGGGCGCAGCTAGTAGTATAATAAAATCTTTCAAGTTGTAACTAATTTATTTTATTATAAACTTGTAAAGCAACAGCAAAGATGCTATTCTTCATTAGAAGAAGTTTTACATTTCACAAAGCATAATTCATTAATATATTGAGCACGTAGGTATTTCTTTACTGCACATAATTTTGGAACCACTGTACTTCCTCACCCGGCGCATTTTGATAGTTGGTATTTTTTTTTGGATAGAATAGAACCTTTTTAGTGTAATTTAAAAACCGCAAATTGTGAAAAACTATAGCGGCCGAGAAAAAAATTCCCAGTTTTTTTTTCTGAAAACCTGCGATTTTTATAGTAACAATTTTTTTTTTAGATAGAATAGACCCTTTTTAGTGTAAATTTGAAAACCGAAAGTTCGCAAAACCATAGTGGCCGAGAAAGAACTTCCCAATGTTTTTTGTAACCTAACCTCAAAACACTTAAAAGTTGCTTTTAAAAGGCGTAGTAGGTGTAAAAAAAAATAACCACGAAGGGGATGGCGGGGTCTGATCGCTCGCTGCGCTCGCTCACTAGACCCCGCCATCCCCTTCTAACCTAACCTGTCCGTGTCGGGGTGCCCCAAGTCCCGAGCTCGCTTCGCTCGCTCTTGCAGTCATTACCAATGTGTTATTTTCGTATATTATGTTGGTTTAGTGTGTAGTGTGATCAGGAACACAAAAAAAACATAAACATGTTACATTAATGTACACATGTTACATTTTCCGTAACTTTAAGATTTTTTTTCTCAAAAACTATAAGTTTTCACAATGCGGGATTTTGCGAAAGTGTTTAACATAACGAAATGTAGAACTATTAAAATTGTGAAGCTTCGAATAAACGGGTGAGGAAGTACAGTGGAGCCTTTTTAACTTTTTAAAATATGGAATGCAACTATCTGAAGGCTAATTATTCTTGTAATTAAAAACATTGAAAATCTAGTCGCAATCTCATCTCAGCGACAGTCAATTTCAAAAACTTGTCAAAAATGTACGGAAATTAGAGGTATTTTTGACAGATTGAGACAGATCAGACTGTGAACGTTTTTAAAATTACGAGAATTGGCTCTCTGTTGTTTTTAAACCATTAAGGTGACTATAGACTAGAGCGTTTACTTGTAACAGAACATCGATCAAGCATTCGCCGGTTTTAAATTTTATCGAACTGCACTTCGAACACGACGCTCAATGTTTTGTTATAAGCTAATCTTCAAAACCAATGAGCGTATTGGTATAACATTTTATCGAGCAAAGGCACGAACGCGGGCGACGCGGAGTGAGAAACTTAAAGTTGTCGGTCCATCGAGCAGGTGGCATCCCATATTACGCTTGCCGGTACACGGTTTCCACTCCAGGACTTGTCAAATTTTGCATCCATGGTAGATGAGATATGGCAGTTTGGGCGAATCCGAATTAATTACTAAAAATCACAAATGCCAAACCACAAACCGTCGCTTAATTTTCTTTCAGTTTAATAATTATTCAGTGATATGAATTGTACATTACTTACAGCAAATACTACAGCTACAACACCTACACCAGGAAAATATGGCAACGTTACGATTACGATTATAACTACTCCATCATTGTTTCCAAGGCCAACGAAGAGTACTTATCCAACACGTCCAAACTGGCCACCAACCAGTAAGTGCCTAACACAATAATATAAGCGTGTGGATCGTCAGATCGGCAAGCCTATGCTTGCCGCGGTCAGGCCATGGATGCTTGCCCGGTTTCTTAAATTTCCTATTATATAGCCTACACAGACCGCCGTCTGACTGCCACGTCTGTCGGGCGGCCATCTATCTGACATAGAGTTGTATCTTTTAACCAATTATACAGTTAATATTTTCCCTGAATATGTTTCTATCCTATACCTCTATAATAGTACTTAAATAATAATAAAAAACATACAACATTTATGGTGGTACGTTACCTTCAGTGCGCGATGCCGACACGCATGACTTCGTCTGGCTTTTATTATGAAATCTAAAACAAGTAAATATATAAAGCCAACGAATTAAGCAAATAGTAAATATCATATACCTTCTTTACTTATACCTCATGGACAATTTTTTTTTTCAGCAGTTGTGGATAGTCCCTTCATAGCAGATATGAAGCAAAATATGGCATTAAACCACCACGGTTATTTCACTGCCTTCTTAGAACGATTCGCGGGATTGGTATTTACAAAGGATGAGACTGAGACATATCCTGTGGTGTATCAAATTGTGCTCTTATCGAAGGAGTGAGTGAGACATTATTTTTGACCCAGCACCCTAATTCCTAATCCATTGCTTCATGGGCTCGAAAAATTTGTCTGTTTAACGACGTTGGTAAATAACGCAATGAACATGGCTAAACTGTTAAAATGAAAGGAAATGCGATTAAATGCCATTTTATATGTATTACGCAAATCCCCTGCTTCAGCCTTAGTGCAGATATTGCAATTCATGAGTGCATCGAGATGTGGTCGCGGTGGACAAGGGCCTCACCCCGCTCTTCTTGGCTAAAGAGACTCGTCTGCTCCACCGGCCATCGGTCCTTCGACAAACATGGCCAACCCACTGCCACTTCAGTTTGCTTACTGTGCAAGCTATGTCAGTAACTCCGGTTCTTTTCCGCATAAATTCCTGATATTATCCTTCAAAAAGACTCCAAGCGTAGCTCGCTCCATAGTGCGCTGAGCGACCTTGAATCTGTGGACTAGCCCAACCGCCAGTGTCCACTTTCACCACCGTATGTCATGACGGGCAAGACGCACTGGTTGAAGACCTTAAACACTGCATCCGATACGCACGCTGCTGCGTCTCTCTATGAGGTCATCTAGGTAGATTTCAGACCTCTATGTCTCACCTCACCCCGGACTCCGTATAACAAGAACGTCTGCAGCTTGGTTTGTAACACTTTAAACATCACATCACAGACGCCAATTTCTTGGGGACAGTCATTAATAAAGGATATCCAGTATGCAGCCCGTACAATGAAAACCAAAAAGTGAGCATTGTGTTTGTTTGAGTGTGCGTGTTTACAAGCTGCATAATCCGATTTTGTTTAGGTTTGTTTACAGAGCACGAAATCGTCGTGCCGCTCAGGCAGCGGCAGCTGCCAAGGCGTCTCCGTGCTCAGCTCAGACGTGCATAGACATAAACGTTCACGGCCTCGGATAATGGGACTTGCGTCGAGCACGCGTCTCTTGTTCCCGTTCATAGCTCTGCAAGTCGTGTCTCGGTGACTTGCAGCGTGCTGTCAACAACTTCTATTATTTGTTTTTTCCACAGTCGCTGTCGCAAGACACATGCTGGTTGAGCGTGTAGCTCGTGGCCACGGGGTTAGAAAGATCTTTTGTATAAACTAAGCTTGAAGCACACTTGCCGACTTTCAGTTGTTTTCGGCGCACACCACGCAAAGCTCACGTTTCTCTTATGCGAGATGTATACTATACCTACCTACGTAAAGTTGCACTGATTTTAAAAATCGATAATTATTATAATAGTTATGTACCATGAGCTGTCACTATTTTAACGTTATCTACAGACTTGCAGCAAACGGAACATTAAATAGTTTGGGTGATGAATTACTTAACGGACTTGCAAGGAAATTATCTTGGTTTGATAACTTGACGCCTAATCGAGTAAAGCGTAAGTTGGATATTACATTGAACTATACTCCATTTGTTTAGGTAATTAAATAAAGGTAAACAAAAAAACCACGTGCCGTGGTTATCCAACTAAACGTAATACCAGTCTATTCAGTTGTCATGCTACGTCACAGTTGTACTCTTCAATTTAGCAACGTTATAATTCGTTAATAATGTTGCTAAATTGAAGAGTACAACTGTGACATAGCATGACAAGTGAAGTGAGTGATATTACGTTTAGTCGGCTAACTAAGTCACGTGGTTTTTTTGTTTACCTTTATTTAATTACCTAAACAAATGGAGTATAGTAAAGTAACTGACTTCACGATACTGTGCCTTGCTGCTACCTATGATTACAGAAGTCTTACCATCATTATTTTATCAACCGAATACTCCACTACTGGCCATAGGGCACCCCCTTGCATTGCTATAGCTGCCTACCGGTCCTGCACTGAATGCATCCGGCAAGGTGGACTGACGACCCAGTGAAGGTCCAGGGCCATAGCTTTTTATTATTATTCCAAAATGGGCTTGTCTTGACTGACTTCGATCTCGCCCGATGGAACGCAATAGTTTGGTCTACGATGCACAAAGCGTGCCTGGAAGATGACTATCACTTTCCTTTTTTTATACCTACTTAAAGCATATGAAACGTCAAATTTTGATTACAAAAGATATACCTACCTAACTTAATACTCAGTCTAAGTAAATTCATATTAATATGGTTGGAATTCAAACAGAACAGGCAGGAGTGCTACACGTCACACTCAAGGTCGTAGAGCAAGCTGTGAATAATGACATAAAATCTCTTTTGGATTTCTATGATAAAATGTTTACGGATGAAGAGGGACAAAAACTTTTCGAATCGCTGGAACCTTTTTATTTATATCCTGAAGGTAAACACGCTTTATAGCATATAATTATTTAACGTCAAAGCAAGACAATACACAATAATCAAACGAATACTTTTAAGTTTTAGGCATGTGTCATAATATTTAACATCAATTGTACTTTAAAGACTTAAGACCAATCTTGCTTGCACAAATTCTAATGTACTTAAACAACATGTCCCGGAATTAACGCACACCACCAAACACCCCAATTATAATTTTATGTTATAATCAATTCATAAGACATACACTGAATGTTTACCATTATGTATAAAACATTGTTTATTTATTAAATTAGATTTACTGATTGTGATCACATTACAAATCTAGGCACGTATTAAGTCGCATCGTATAAGGATCTAGTGTTGTAGGTACCGCATACATTTTGGTATTTTTTGACTCTATAGCGGATGTAGTTTTAATTATTTTTGTGATTAAAAATTACCTATATTAAAAATGACAGAAATCGATTCAGTAAAAGATTCTGAACAAACTACTTTCAAAATGTGCACAAATTGTATACTGTGCAACCTTGCACAACCGCAAATTTGCTCAAACTGAAGTTCCACAAGTAAGCAAGGGTACGTTGAAACTGCGTACTGCATAAAGCGTAAACGGTTTACTGTCGTGTAGGTGTCACACAAAGTTCTTTGCGCAAGTTTTGCACAAACCGTTCGTTTGCGCAAAGAACTTACTGTCGCTGCGTGTAGACAGGCCTTTACACTCGGGTTTTAAGAAAACCAGGTCATTACTTTTGCGCCACCCTATATTAATTTAAAGCTTCCAATTTCTCTTAGCTTAATCGATTTTCTATTCCCAGGAAACATGACTTTTATACCAATAGGAGAAGGAATACTTAGCGCGGCGCTTGCTCCATACATTAAATCAGAAGGCACAAGAAAACAAAAAAGACTCGTTCAGCATATTATCATGGCTGTGAATAGCATAAATCCGTATTTTCGTCAAGCACAGACAATGTCATCGCTCTCGCTATCGAACAATGGCACCAAAGCGAATCACTCAATGAAAGGTAATTTATCGCCTATTTCAATTCACTGCATCTGCCTAGCCTGCTTCATTTTAACCGGACGCTGTAGAATACCAGTATTTTACGTAAAGTGATAATATGACCCACACAACCCAGTTACTGGATAAAATGAAAATAATGCTGATTGTATTGTATATTATGTTTATTTTGCATATACTATATTGCTTATTAAACAATTAACTATTTACACTAGATATTAAATTAAGGGGATTACATTGCTCAAATCCCAAAAATACCGAATGTATAAAGAAGTTTGTAGAGGAAACCTTTCATGCGTTTTTCTTATAAAAAATATTATGTTATAGGTCATCATAAATGTATTGTATTGCTTAAAATTTTAATATACTTTTCCGAATTACGGAAAAAATCATAGTATGTCCTTTTTCAACCTAAATTGTAAATTTTCTCTGTAACGGCTGAATAGTTCAACTACCAAAAAATACGTAGTGACGTATTAAACAATTTGTAGTGTTTTCACGAGGCAAATGACGTGAATATGATGCGACGATGACACCGAGTCATCATGACCCAGATTTTATCGATTTTTATCGAATAATTGTCATGAAAAAGAAGTTGTCTAAATTTTAATAATTATTTATTACACAAGAGTTTTTTACATAGTATTTAAATTAAAATTATTCAAATTTATTTTATAAATCAAACTTTTACTAGTTAACTTAATAGCGCATGCAAAATCAACTCTGAAAACATGACATTAATATTTTTTAAATTTTTGATAAAGTATTCTAAATAATAATATGAATTTAACATATAAAACGTACATACTAAAATAGAGAAGAAACAAACTTCTTATCATAATAATAATAAAAAATCAGTCTTCTACTTCCTCATTCAGAGACATGGAACTTTTGCTATTATTGTAGTACGGAATCAAATGATCTGGGCATATGTAAATCTGGCATGCATTGCAAGTATTATATCTCTTCTTATCCTTTTTAGACCGTCATATTTGATATTTTCTGACTTTCCGGAAACTTCGGGAGACCTGCATAGCTATTCACAAACACTCGATACGCTTTCGTATCGTATCGAACATTAATCATTGTTATCGTATCGGAGTCTTCTAAACGCTGTTCACAAGTCTAAAACCCGAAAATTTTGTCAGTTTAAATCAAATAGACGCCCGCTATTCTTCCAACAGCTATTTGCTGTTGAGGGCAAGTCAAATCAGGTTATCGAAATGTCAGATTTTCGATACGATAGCCTGTCATATGGTTGTGAATAGCTATGCTGGGTGGGGTCACCCGCAATACCTGCGATTATTTCGCGCATCTGTCGAAACAACATTTGACCCTTCTTTATCAAGGCAACAACGTCATGCCGTCTGGTCTCTTACCACCATCACGTACCAAGCCGTTACTAATACCGCTGTTGGTGGCGGTGACAATGGCTCGCTGAATAATATTGTTGAGACTGGCGTACCGTACTATACAACCCTGTTACGCTTCTGCAGCAGGAGCGCAGGAGCAGAAACTGTTTTATGACTTACAGTCATGACGTACAGTTTCTTTTTTTTTTTGCAGATCTTAATCAAGCAGCTTTACCAGAGAGAAAAAGTATGAACTACAAAAAAATTGTTAAACATCTTCTAAAAAAGCATCCTAAATTATTTAGAAAAATAAAACGTCAATATAAACATGATAATAAAAATGAGCATCGTCGCTTCTCTCATACGCGGAAGCGTCATCATAACTATCGTAAAAGCCGTGAAGAACATCATAGACGTGAACGTTTGTACGACCGCGGGCAAAAAAGTCAAAGGGCTTATACGGAAAGTAGCTATGAACCGGAAAACGAGGGAGGTGAGACAGACTCTAGCGATAGTGGTGCATATTATAGTGGAAATTCTGAAGCTCATCAAGAAAAAAACATACACAAAGTACAACGTACACAAATAAATAAAATACGACTTGATAAACTGAAACAGCATACTCAAAAGCAACGTAATGCACAACTAAAACAATGGAATCTTCCCAAAGGACCAAGATTAACTACTAAACCTTACCATAATGATCCACAATACTTAAAGCAGCTTGCAATTCGTTTCTTAAGAAATAAACAACAAAGGGAAAACTTTCATAGAAACAGAAGATTCAATATTCCATCTTTCGAAGAAGAAAGTTGTAATCATTCTCAAAAATTTGAAGATTCTATGGAAAATGATATGCTTCATAAGATAAGAAAAGCTTCCAGCTACATCGATGAAGAAGACCTTTTAAGAAATAATTTGTACGATGCGTTAAGACATGGTAACAGGACATTCACGTCGTTTAGAAAGTCAGGTGGTGATATAAATAACAAGCAAATACTCAGGGCCTTATCTAGCGAAACTGATGAAGAATGGGTATTAAAAAACAACATCTACAAAGTTTTTGAACAAGAAAAAAAATAGTTGATAATTGTTAAAAATATATTAGTGCAGACATGAAGCAATCATGGTAATGACATCAATATGTGCAACCACGAGTGAAATAAAAAATCAAGGCAAAAAATGTATACTGACGACAATTTAACGAGAAATAAGAATTTAAAAAGTTTTTATCCTTGACCACAAGATAAACAGACAGCTATTTAGGCCCACTGTCTACGGACGCATAAGTTCGATAAGGTGTCTAGATTATTATTATACGCTCGGTGGACACCTGCTTGTCCCGGTCCCGGATTGTCGTTGCGTTATGTCACGGTAATATTATTACCGTGGTTACGTTTAACAAAACTGCCACATTTAGACGTATTTCAAACGAAAATGCGGAACCAACGACACCGGCTTCCAAAATTAAAGTTATTTTTCACTTTGTAGTATTTTTTTTTTTTGAAGTCGGTTGTTTTTTTTTGGTAAAAAAGTTTTTAGGACGGACTTTCATAAAACTGGTGACTATTAAATATTCATAAAATTACTGTTTTCACTAATAGTACTAGTTTTATTTACTACTGTTTCACTTCGTCATTAAAAGTTCTAAATTAAAATTTAGAACTAAATTCTACAACCTGACGTTTCAATTCACAATGTTTTGGTAACCTCTAACCATTGCCACGTTGACCCTCTGCACGCTGCATTGTTATATACAAAACGTTTATGCAATTCTGCGTATTAGACTTCAGTAATTATGGAAAATTGCTAAACGTTGTTCAGTGGTTACGTAACAGAGCTGTATTGTAAAACGGCTAGGGATTATGTAAAACAGAGGTTTCGACAATCAAATCAATCAATCGGATTTTGCGACATAGAAAGAAAGTAACAAAAGAAATAGTCGTCAGGATTTATTTCCTTTGATAAACTTATAAATTTTTTCACCATGCATTTCTACCTTTGTGCTCACTAGTTCCTGTAGCAGTTCCTTTGAAGGAACTACTGTGAATTTTTGGATCAGTAGTTCCTTTCTCTCACAGAGTGAACTAATAAATTTTGTAAAAAGATCTACTGTTCCGCTATAAAATAAAATACAATAAATAAAACATTGTATTGAGCTCGATCCATACTAAATTCATTGCGATTTCAAAAAGTTCGAGACGATGGATTCTCTTCGCATTACATATTACATACATCGAGAGCTTCTTTTAAATGAAAATGCAGCGCTTAATGGAGATATAATTTATTTTAATTTAAAATATTTAAATGACAAACTTGTAGGTAAATAAAAGTTTATTGTTCATCACTATTAGCAATCATAAAAGTATATGGGTTAAGTAGATATCCTTCGCAAATATTTTTCTCTTTAAATGACTCTAAAATCTCTTGATCTAAGTACTCATTAATCACAGTCGCACAGCTCATGTCATTAGTAGCGTGTGCCAGTGGTGTGGTTAGCTGGTGTATGGCGACCGGCCGCTTCGAGTTGAGTTGCAGCGATTGCGCGGGTGACGTCACGTGCGCAGACGCGGCGCGCAGCAGCACCAGCTGAGAGCGCAGCGCACGCGCCGCCGCCGGTGCCACGTAGCCGCGAGCGCGCTCGATACGCGCCAGTGCGGCCTCTATGAGCGCGCGTGAGTACTGCGCCGAGTGAGGCACACGACCTAACAAAGTCCGCACACACGTGTCCACTTTCTGTGGCCACGAATCTCCATCTTTAAGTGCTCCCTCCATGTCCACAACGTCGTCACCCACCATCAACTTAAACATATGTTTGACCACTCCATTTTGAAGTTGCTCTTTTGTTTTATATTCTGCGATATTTTCTTCAATCACAGTTTGAACCTCGCTCGGTGCACATCCTAGGCAATATACAGTACCGGTTAAACCTAAAAATAAGAAATAAACGGCATTAGTTTTGTTAATTAATATTTTCAAAAATACTGTTGTTAACTAATATTTCTAACCTTGATCCTCTAGGATAGCTGCCATTTCCAACGCCACCAGAACGCCTGTTTCATAACCCAATATGTAGAAAGTATTTTTCAATCCTGTCTTGTTCAGCAGCACCTTAAAATATGAGAATGTAAGGTTAGGTAAAGTTGTAGTTGGTACATATTTAATTTTCATAACCGTATATTTTTAATTTTGTGCGCTCATACATCAACGTATCTCTGGGCGGTCTCCCGCTCGGTCTCCATCGGGCGGTCGAGTCCCGGCTGCAGCACCAGCGCCGGCAGCTTCAGACGCTCGCACAGCACGCGGAACCTCTCGTGGTGACCCTCAATACCCGGCACTATGCACAAATACGTCTGGCTCGCGTCAAACTCGTCTTCGCGCTGAAATATTTGACAAAGTTTTAAAACCCGATGAATCGAGTGCGTGATGATAATATAACATGACCAGCTAAAAATGAATGCCTATGCCTAAGATGATGACATATACAGGTGTTACAGAAAGGGTATATCAATACAAACGGGTTGAAGAGTGTATCTAGTCTAGAATCTCTGTACAAAATTTCAGCTCATAAGCATTAACTTTGAAAATGCTTAATATTTTTTTATTTCGACATCACGGCGCTGCACTGGCGCGCGGCGGCGTGATGTTCGTGTACTAGGCGCACAGACACACTTCAGATAATGGATAATGACCCTCGTAGTGCGGTGACACGTTTGTTATGATTTCAATTTAATAAACTATCGAAATAAAAAAATATTAAGCATTTTCAAAGTTACTGCTTTTGAGCTGAAATTTTGTACAGAGATTCTAGACCAGATACACTCTTCAACCCGTTTGTATTGATATACCCTTTCCGTAACACCCTGTAGAGAGGTATGGAAGAAGATAACAATGCTGCCCCGACTACAAATTAATTTAAGGTCAGGAAGTGGTGCATCTAATAGACCTTATCTGACTTGTTTAATGTGTAAAATATTATTTGTATTATATTTACCAATACGCTGCCGCTAGTGATTGTAGGCATGCATACTAATTCTGAAGTAGCAAGTAGTTCGTCCGTGTCCACATAAGATATGAATGTCGCTAAGCCTTTAACATCTTCAAATGCCTTTTCTGTATTATCCAAATTCAGTATTCTGGTGGTCAAATAAAACCATTAATTCCATAAGTTTGGTATGCTTTTTAAAATATACCACATTTAATTTTATAAAAGAACTTACGTTTCAACTGTTAGCTGTGGTATCTCGTGTTCGAAGAACTCAACGTTATGGTTAATTCTCAAATAACTAGCAACCAGTAGTAGTTTATCATCTTGAATTCCAAGTTCTTCTAAAGTAGTTGTTTTTGGGGTGTTCTTTTTCAAATTTATATCTGGAAAATAAATATTATTTATTTAAAATACAAAATAAATTTATAATATACGAAATAAGTTTACAGTATGCGAACACCAAATTGTTTAGGTATATGCTAAATAAAAGAAAAGTTACATAAAAGAACTTGAATGTTAAATACAGTTATTTTTTTTTATCTGCACTATTAGTTTTCTCTTTAGACCAACATCACACCACTAACCGGCCAATTCCGCTAGTTGTTTCAGCAGACTAGGTTGTTGTCTATGAGTTTTCTGTGCAACCACCAAGGTGTCTACACCACAAAGTGCGCGTTCCACCGCGTCCACTGCACCACCAGCACTCGACTCCTGAATGGAAATTAATGTAGTTATTGTTGTTGTTTTTTTTTAAGTTGATTCGTTGTTGGGCGTTCATCAACTAATTTCGTTGATCGACTCTAATGAGAAGTAAAAGGTAAGTATCTAAGATTAAATTGAAGTGCTCAGTGATCCATAAAAATCATTTGAATAGGTTCACATAGACACACTTCCTAGCAAATTCAGATTAAATCATTTCTAGGACATTTGCCATCATTTAGTCTTATTACAATAGAAGAATACAATGTGTGAAAAATTGTAGCAGGAATTGTACTGAATTACTGCACGGTCAGGTGTACCGCAAGGCTCTGTTTAAGGGTAATTTTGGTTTATCATTTTAAAATCTGTCTATCAAAAAGTTTTATTTGCAACGCTTACAAAACTTTACGGATTTTCAAAGTCGAGGAAGAACATTTTGATGATCTATTATACTAATACTTACGTTCTTCAGTTCAGGTAGAGTTATCAATTTAGCTGGTAATTTATTTTGAACCCGGGAAAGACACGTCGGTTTTCCAAACATAGTCTCACCAACATTTATCACCGCAAAGCATCTGAAAAATGTAATAAAATAATAAGAAAGATTAAATGGACGAAGACTTACCAACAAAAAATTATAATTGTTTCTATTTTTCAAAGAAATTAACAAAAACAGCTGTAGTGCTACCTTAAATCTGGGCAAAATCTTCTTGAAACTGCATCCAGATGAGCAAAGAATGTTTCTTGAACCATTTGACCATCATTGCTAGTGGTATATATGCTTTGAATAGAACCCAAATTAGCAGCATCCTTAAGTATCTTTATAAAATCAGTTTCATTATTTAATTCTTGAGACGATATTTGGATTTGCACGCCAATCTTCTGCCAATTCCTGAATAATAGAAAAGTTCTTTTTTGTAAGGCTAGGTTAAGACATAACATCATCATCATTATCGTGTTCATTCGTATTATCAAAATTAGCAAAATTGATTTTAACCATTTGCTTACCGTAGTTTAAATTGAAACTTTGCAGTTGTATGGGCCTTACTGTGAATGTGTAGTTTCCTCGCACCTCGAGCAACTAATTTGTCAACCATCTGGAGTCCAAAACTTTCTTCATTCAATATTACAACTTGGCTGTGATTTGGATTGAAAGAGATTCTGCAATCAAAATAATAATATTGAGAATGAAATACAATGAAACAGTCAAAGCTAACGACTCCAGTCCCAGCAATGGGAACATTATAGGCTGATTATGTAGTCAAAGCTTAATCTCGGTCCTACAAAATTGCAAAACAGAAAAAGGGTCTCTCTTCACCTGGGCTCCGCTTGTGTCGAATGTTCCTGCATGTTAAGCAGCACCCTGCCGCGGTGCCTGCTGGCCGCGAGCAGTCGGAAGGCGCGCGCGGCGTCGTGCGGCGCGTACGACACGCGCGACAGAGGACGCACGTAGCCGCGACTAATACCCTCGCTCAACATCGTCTGCAAGGCCTGTGGATTAAATAAAGCAAATGTTCTGATAAGATAACTGAACCATGATCTATTATAAAAACATGGACGTCATGTTGCTTTTTAAAATGGTCAACCTACTAGCAGCACATTTCAATCTGAGTGGCTGACAGACAAACACAGCCTATAATATCAATAGCTAGCTCTAAATGAACCTTAGATCAATGATATTGATTAACAAATAAAAATACAATATGACAGATTTATTTGTTCAATTCGTGAAAGAACTTCACCGAACCCTTGTATTGTGTCATCATCATCTGCCTGACCTTTTCCCAACTATGTTGGGGTCGGCTTCCATACAAACCGGATGCAGCTGAATACCAGTATTTTACATAGAGCGACTGCCTATCTGACCTCCACCACCCAGTTACTGGGTAATACGATACCCCTGGCCCTTGGTAAGACTAGCTATCAAACTTTCGGGCTTCTGACTATAGTCCATCCAACAAAGAGATTGTAGAGTGCGTGAGCAAGGCCCTAAGCAATTACTTCAGAAAATTGTTCAGGGTGCTTAGAGAGTTAACATACTAAAAGTCCTGACATCTAGGGGGTGAGGCGGAGTGGGGGGAGGGGGTTAAAGTTCCCATTTTTCAGTTTTTCGCTAATATCTTTTAAACGGTGCGTTATGGAGATAAAAAGTCTTCTACGCAATGAAAGCTTATAAAATTATGTACAACTTTTATCTTATGCACTTTTTCACATTCCTACCTATTTTCGAACTACACATTCCGGAAAAGTGAAAATTGAAAAACTACTTGAATTGAACACTACCTTTTGTATACTACTTCCTTCACGTTATTTGGGGATAAAAAGTATCTTATATCTTAAATCAACTCCTACTATATCAATTGACTAAATTTTATCCAAATCTGTACAGCCGTTGGGATATCAAAACTTTTATCTACACTTGTCTTATACACTTTTTCCAAATTTTCACCAGTGTTCGAGTATCGTGCTCCGAAGAAAGTGAAAATGGAGTTAATTTAGTGTGATGTGACAAGCATTACCGAATGTTAAATATGAGCTAGTATATATAAATGGTATAAATACTCTCCAAGCCACTGATGATGCCGACGTTCTTATCGTGAAGACTGTTGTGGAACTATCGACTCATAGTGCTGTCGTTGGTGAGGATGTGGACCTTGCTGTCCTTTTGATAGCTTTAACTCCTCCCACCCAAGACATTATTCTGCTTAAACCCGGCTGAGGAAAAACCAAAACAGTTGCACTGTCCACCCAAGAGATGCAGCAACATGGATTTGAGCACATCCTTTTCCTTCATTCATTTACAGGTTGTGACACAACATCTGCAACTTTCAGAAGAAGCAAAGTGGGTTTCTTAAAACTGTACTTGAAGTCAGATATTATCAAGGAAGCGGCTGCGATCTTTTACAAGCCCACCTCCACGCACAGTGAGGTTGAAGAGGCTGGGAAGATGTGCTTCCTCAAATGGTATGGCGCACCAGCAAGACTGATCTCCCTCAATGAGTACCGATACCAGTCATTCGTGAGATCAGTGGCAAATATTAAGCCTGATTTCAGCTCCCTCCCACCAACTGAAAACGCAGCTAAACAGCATTCGCGGCGCATTTACCACCAAGTGCAGCTTTGGCTCGGAAATGAGCTGCCTCCTCAAGAGTGGGGATGGAAACATGAAGGGGACAGCCTGGTGCCAATAACAACCGGAGATTTGCCAGCACCAGAGATACTAATAAAAACAATATTTTGCCGCTGCACGAAGGATTGTGGTAGTAGAAAATGTGGATGTCGGAAAGCAATGTTGAACTGTTCCGCGGCGTGCCTCCACTGCCAAGGGAATTGCCTCAACGGCGTGTCTGTTGACGTTGACGATGATGAAGACGACGTAGAGCCTCTTCAACAAAGTACCATCTACTGAGGATGAGGGAGCCTTGGAAAAAGAACCATTGTCAGGACCCTCACAGCCTAAACGAATTAAAAGATAAAAGATAATATGTATCAAAGATACAAGTTTTGATTACTCAAAGGCTGAACCGATTTGGATGAAATTCGTTATGATTAAAGGCTACTTTTATCCCGAAATAACGCAAACAAAGTAGCAGGCAACAGGTAGAGATTCATAAAAGTAGTTTTTTCGAAAATTTTCACTATTTTAAAATGTATATGTAAAAAATGGGTAGTAATTCGAAAAAGTGTATAAGACTAAAGTTGTAGGAAATTTTATAAGCTTTAATTGCGCAGAAAACTTCTTTTCTCTAAAACATACCGTTTTAAAGATATTAGCGAAAAACTGAAAAATGGGAACTTTAACCCCCTCCCCCCACTCCGCCTCACCCCCTAGATGTCAGGACTTTTAGTATGTTAACTCTCTAAGCACCCTGAACAATTTTCTGAAGTAATTGCTTAGGGCCTTGCTCACGCACTCTACAACTCCTTATGGGTGATTTATTGAATGGACTACTACCCGTAACGACTGTCAAAGATCCACGAACGATTACGGTCGATTGTGTATCTCTTGTATATCTCTTTGTCTCACTTATTTATGATTATGTAACTATTATTTGAGTTTTGGCCGGTTTACTTGATGTACTTACTTTCATTTCCTCGGGCGTTTCGAATATCGTTGAGAAATCGACAGAAGCATAAGCCCTTTCTCTAGTGAGGTTGTACAATCCGTATGAAAAATCTTCATCTTGATTGTGAATTTGAGAAACATCAAAAACTGTGCCCATGTGACTAGTACATTGAGGTATATTCTGAAAAATGAAACAATCCAGTGTAGCTGCTAACTGCTAATAATTAAAGTAGTTACAAATTAAAATATACAAAATAAGATACACACTTCCTTCAAGCTGCCTTTTGCTGAACTTATGATAACGTTACAACCTTCCCCTTTTTTCGCATTAAGAATCATATCTAGGAAACTTTGATCCCGAGAATTGCCGATATGGTCAGCTAAAACAAATAAAACAATTTAAAAATGTACTCAGAATAAACATTACTAATTTAAAAAAAAAACGAACATCACGAGTAGGTTACCTTTCAAATCTGGGAATAATTGAAGTAAGAATCGTTTTTTCCGCATGTCACTAACACTTGTATATACTTCACAGCCGTGAGCAAGGACTATTGATAACAAAGCTTGGCCCAAAGCTCCAGCCCCTCCATGGATATACACAGAGACATCAGACTTCAGCTTCTTGGCATATTTGATTCCCTAAAACAAATCAGAATTAATAATATTAGTTTTTTTAGCTGACAAATTATAGGTCTTTAGGAACAGACACTGGTAGAGGGCAGAGGGCTCTACACTTTGGCTGTGCGGAGAGAAATTATATATGAGGAGGAGGAGAAGCGCTGAGTACCTCTGGTCGAGGTATTACACATGTGATGAAGGTATCTTGCAGTATGTCCGGTAGTAAAAGGGACATGGTGGGAACAGTTTAACAGTAAACAGTGAAATTATTGTTGAAGTATCTTGTGTGTAAACTCACGAGACAGTAGAGTGCGTGTGCGTAGGCGAGCGGCACGGTAGCGGCGTCCTCCAGGCTCCAGTGCGCCGGCACCGGCCACAGCAGCTCCGGCTGCGCGCGCACCACGCTGCCGGCCGCGCCGCTGCGCACCAGCCCCATCACGCGCTCACCACTGTAACATAACACATCTTAGATTCTTTATCGCTCTTTTAAAATCGATTGATAACCCTAAACCACCCCCCCACACCTGTGCACTTGAGGGTCATATGACTGCACCAGGGAACTGAATTATATTCGAACTTTTCCAACCAATTTTTTATTTCCCGTCGAAATGCTAAGAAGAATCGATTGATCTCGAATCTGGCGCGAATCTGGCAAAAATAATATAAGGCCTGTACACGACTTCTTTTCCTAAGTTTACTTCAGCTTTTTCACACCGCCTTGTATTAAACACTTCATTACCTTTCTGTTATTCCACTGAAATCCATGCCATAATTGTTTTCTCCATCATGTTTTGATGTTATTTTTCCAATTGCTTTTTTAACGTCAGTGTTGGACAATCCGGCGTAATGGACCTGAAAATTCAAAGGTATTTTTTAAAGTTAATTTGATATTAGGTGCATATTTTCAATCTTAACCAACTATGGTCTTAGAAAATATTAATAGTTATGTAAATTATCATTTGCAATAAATAGGTGTACGTACCTTCACTGGTACTCCAGAGCCATATGTCTCAGCAGCATCGACCCACTCCAAAGAATTTAAATCTCCTACTTGTGCGCTTTGTAACGTCACATTGCTGCTCACTTTCGCACTATCCTGTACTGGCACGTAATACTCTCCTCCCCATTTACCCTAAAATGAAACGTTATTGTGAAATATTGGAGTTGAAACTGAAGTACAGCTGTTGATACGTAATATTGACTTCTAGAAAGAGACTATCACACACGACGTTCTACAAAGCCGAACTTATCTGAAACTTGATTTGCCAAATTATGCCTTGTTACTGTACTCATTGGTCTATTTGAATGTCAAATAATGTTGACACTTACATGATCCAAAACGGTAAAAGCTAGATCGATATCCGGTAGATCGTCCAAGAAGAAATTGTTGCCTTCTTCATTGTTAACAGTTAATAGGTGAATATTGTTACGTTGGACGTCTTTCCTCCAACATTGTACTAATTTTTTGAGGGCAGAGGGAGCTGGGTAGGGGGCCACGATAAGCAGACGATGGCGGGGGGACAGGCTGGCGCGGGCGGCGGTGAGCAGGGAGAAGTCGAGATGCGCGCGCACTGTAATGGCTGTAGTGGGCATGGCCACCTTAGTGGGCCGCCAGCGCACCAGGTCCAAGCGCGAGCTGGCGCTGCTGTGAGCTGAGAGTTGACGATACAGAGACCTCGGCCGAATGCGACCTCCGTACAAATTATCTTCTTCGCTCACTATGAACGAGTCTCGTTGAAGCGCAAAATGAAGCATTTGACACATCTGTGGATTTTTTATATAAAATTATTTCCTTAAATCAAATTGACAAAAATATACTTTTTTTTTTTCAAACTATCTTACTTGATCGTCGGTGGAAAGATTACGGACGATAGCAACGTCTGCATTCTTAATTGAGAGGCCACTATTCTTTGTTGAATTCAAGTCTACCAGATTGAATTCCTCATAACTAATGTTGACGCCATTAACACGAGCCCCAAGTTTCTTCATTTCTTCAAAGACAGATCCTTTCATTTGGTTGTTTGTAATACCAACAACTTTGATAGAGTCTTTGTTAACATTTTCGGCAACCATTTGCAAAAAAACTTGTAGTGAAGTTGAAACCTGATAATCAAAATGACATATTCCATTATTACTACATATACTTATTCATAATTTTATTCAAATCATCATCATCCAATCCTTATTTCATTTGAGGTCTTCTCAGTTATCACTTATCACACTTTTTTAGCTACTTATATATCATCTTTATTCATTATCCAATCATCAGCACAATTTATGGAAGTTCATTTAAATTAAAGGTCCCACTTACTTGTTGGTCTACTTGGAAATAAGAAACGAACTTCAGTGTCTGTAACGCCATGTTCCTTTTATTAATAGCTGGCAAATTGCGATATCTTATATTTTCCATCATTAGCCCTCCACATCTGAATACGGCGCGAAAAAAAAAGAAAAATTAGTACCACACTTAAGTAAAACGTGGTTACAGAATGGGAATATACATATTTTGTTAGCAAAAATTTTGGTTTACCTTACGAAATCATGTTCTTCTAAAACTTCAGCTTTGTACAAATCTTTATCCTTTTCCGTGGTTATTTTCTTCGTAGGATGTTTCTCCACATCTATAGATATTCTCCTGATGTGGGTGGGCACGGTGACTCCATCGTGTGGTTGTCGCAGCATGTTCAACTGCAGCAAGCCGTCGATGAACGTGACCCAGTTGTCGTGCCACAACAGCGAAGCTTCATTCAGAGAAGCACTTGCGGCTTCGATAGTGCGGAATTCACCACTGCGGAGAAAATTGTCTTTTGATTTATCTTTCTAATGTCGATTGAATACACTCGTGAAAACTGCAAATGATACAAGACCCAAATAGCTTTATTTAGACTCAGCTCCTATTGAGAAGCTATCGATCTTTTTATTCCTCTCGATAACCTTTCTTTTATAGTTCGCTCCCATATCAATGTGCCAAGGTTGCCTGGGACAGATCGCAAAAAGCGATAAAGCGAGAAGTTTTTTCTGGTGTGCAATAAAGTATATGTAAATACATACAATGTGATTCACCAAGTAAAAGAAAGAATGAAAATGCCGATTCTCCACGGAAAGTAACCCTTGACTTCATCTTCATCGTATCTAACTAGATCCGGATTCTGTCTCTCTAAATGTTCTTTAAAATGGTTTACTTTATCGCACATTGCTTCACTCTAAACTTACATATTAAAAACGTTATAATTATAATAATATATCTTCCTTACCTGTACAAGTAGTCTTGTTCACGCAACAAGTCATAAATATCTTTAGCACTGAGGCTCATATCTTGGGATTCTTTAAGTTGTATTTCGTCTTTTTTGTCGTTTGGTTTAAAAACAGTAATCACGCCTGTTGCTACTTTAATTTTATCATCGAATACCTGTGGAATTGAATACTTTTAATAGTCTTGCTCTCATACTAGAAAGAGGGATTAGCTAATGTCACATAGTGCAATAGCAGTCACGTGATGGTAAGTGATAACCGCCTATGGAAATTAGCAATAAGGCATAGTAGGTCCATTGCCATGTCTCATATACCTGTCTTACATAATACTTTCATGGTCTGGAGCAATAAGGGTTTAGATAGATTAAGTAATGTCACAGAAGTTTCAGTACATACCTCAAAACATCCACTTCCTCTTTGCAATGCAACTCTAAGTTTCAGTTGAGTCTGTATGTTCATCACGGGTTGTGCGTACAGGTGGACGTCGCGGAACTCCACTGAAAGTTGCTTCATCGGTACACCCAGGGTCATGGCCAGGGTGTCCCAAACAGCCACCAGGGATGATGCGAACGGATATACCGTTTTTTCTAGAGGAATTATGAGAAATTAATCACCACTGCTGCTGACCATTATAAAAAGAACAAGGATCGAATGGTAAGCATATTAGAGTATTATTGTACCAGCAATTGACAGAGATGAAGCTGTACATCATAAATGGCATCATCTCCTTTTTGCAATGGACAGTGACACCTTTGATACTAAAAAATTAATATAGCCAAAGCTGTTTTTTTTTTCGCCTCAGGTAACATAAAAAACAAAGTGACCATAGGTAATCAGAATACATAATATGCTGTTTTTTTATTAGGCTAAGGTACCTCTGATAACATGTCCTTTCAGATGCTCATGTTCCTTATCGTACAATGATATGGTATATGTGCAAGCTGCACCCTTCCTCCTGCTAGCAGTATGGTAGAGAGGCAATGCCCTGAAAAATGAAACAAAAAATGTTGTTACGTTAAACAAATAAACTTAACACTTACTAACTTACCTAAGTAACTTAATTTTAGAGGACATACTATAAAATCTGTAAGCATTATTAGTCATTGTTCACAAAAGTAATATCACTCACCATTTTTCTCCATGGGCCCACTCGATCAGATGGGAAAGGAATGGCGTCCCAGTGGATACTGGCATCTCTATTTTAGGGTAGAGAATGTGGACCTTTGGGTGGTATCCCTCCATGTATAATCTGTAAATAGAAAAGAAAATAACAATGAAATAATTGGTTTTGTACATATGTGTTTATTTTGGGTGTGCCTGACTAGTTTCGAATTCATATGCCGCGTTCCGTATTATTTAAAACCACTCCTGAAAATAAACCAAATTGCGTAACCCTCTTCCAATCATAATCCGATGGATTTTGAAGGGAATTGCTAAGCCATTGCTCATAATTATGTTTGAAAATTTCTTCTGCTCGACAACGTACATAAATCACGCAATGTAGTTTTTTGAATTGACAAAATGAAAAGCATTGCCATTGTAAGTGTGTCACGCAATTACATCGCAGACATAAACAGGTTAGTCGAAAGTTAATCATAACTGGTACTATTGATACGTACTTGCCAACCGCCTCGAGCAACAGATATGTGTTGTCGGGGTGTGCACGCCTAGTAAGTGCTATGTTTCTACAGTCTGCAGGAAGGGAGCGCTTCAGGATGGCTTGCAGTAGACCATGAGGAGCCACCTCCACTAGCACTGCGTTCGTTGGTATATGTTTTAACGTCTCTTCAAAAAGTACCGGGTTCTGAAAAACAAAAGAACATCAATACCTACTACGAACATTGTAAAGAATAAAAAGTTTTAAAAATAGAAATATTTGTTGAGACAACTAAAGTAGCGACTGTAACTAAAAAAGCACCAAGACAAGATCAATCTTGGCGAGACCAAAAATTTAAAAAAGTTACTTATTCAACTTTTGCGAAACACGCAACACAATTAATCAGAATTCAGAAAACATAATAATGGTACATATCAACTAGGAGACAGAAAAGAGTTAGGTCATATAATATAGCCGTATAAGACCAATTACCATTTGAATCCTTGACATTTCAAAAGTGCCTGTAATGGGTTTATCACACTATCACACTAATATTATAAAGGCGAAAGTTTGTGAGTGTGTGTGTGTTTAAATGTTTGTTACTTCTTCACGCACAAACGGCTGGACCAATTTTGATAAGATTTAGTATGGAGGTAGCTGACACTCTGGATTAACACATAGGCTACTGTTTATCCCGATATTTCCACGGGATCAACACTTATGCGGGTGAAACCGCGGGGAGCAGCTAGTTTGAAGTAAAAGCTTTGAGTTTGTTATATTAGTTGTTCAAATTTCATAATTTATTATGATGTAGAGATTGTGAGTTCTTACCAAAAGGTTGTTAGTATGGTACTCAGCCGACGAGTACTTAGCCAAGGGCTCCTCCCATCTGTCTACTGGTACCGAAGTCGAAACCCAGCGCTCACTCCGAGCCCTCGGGGTCTTAATTACTTCGCTCAAATACTTTAGCAAGCCGGGACCTGTTTTTAAAGATTATAATTGATTTAATCGAATTCATATACCAACTGAGTTTGTAAGTATAAAATAAGAGGCATATTTGCTTACCAGCATCAGCAATATAACGCGAGTGGTAGGCGATGTTGGAGCATGGAACTTCCTTAGCGAATACGCCCTTAGCAGTCAACTCTGCAACGAACTCTTTCATGATATCAGCAGGTCCCGAAATGGTACTAGATTCAGGCCCGTTGTGACAAGCCACTTCAATTTCAGGAGGACACATTTTTGAAATCTGCGAATAAAAGTAAAATATGCATGTTGAATCACCAAAAGAAAATGGATGACTAAGAAATGTGCTAGACAAGGAGTCTTAAACTGGGTACGTATGCAATCAAATAGGTTAGCATATT
Organism: Amphipoea oculea; assembly: GCA_945859645.1. NCBI lineage: Eukaryota > Metazoa > Arthropoda > Insecta > Lepidoptera > Noctuidae > Amphipoea > Amphipoea oculea. Next base: position 5,570,162 of record OX243884.1, read on the forward strand.
CGTATAAATAAAAAGCGTTACGATCAAAGCTCGTGCTTTCTCTGTATATGAAGAGACCTTAGCCCTGCAGTGGGGCAATTATTAGCCCGTGATGCCCGACTGCAGGATAAGCTATTATTTTTTATTATTAAAAAACCGTATGGTTTACAAAATACTCTTACCTTTTCATAACCCAGACCAATAGCAGCCATGGATCCTCTAATAAATGGAGTCTGCAGCGACACCAGACCGCGGCTGTACGCTGATAGAATCATCTCCTCTGCCGTCAAACAACCGTCGGCGTACGCACAGCCCAGCTCGCCTACACTGTGACCTGTCGACGAGAAGAGTAGATCATTTTTGGAGTTAGGCTTCAACCTGAAGGTGCCTCACTTGATTTATTTAAATAGCCTTTACGAGTTGTGTTGTCATACTAAATGTCTATTCAGCGCTCCTTGGGCATCATCACCTTTCTGACTGGATAATAATTATTTGAACTAAGACATGAGCTATTATTGAGAGCAGTGGTGGCCTGGTGGCATCGACCCCGACTCGAGTCGAGACCCAAGCAGGCACTTTACTTTGGGTATTTAATTTCATCAACACTGCTCTCATAACGGTGAAAGAAAACATCTTGACGAAACTTAGACAGGCCTGATGGTCTAGTGGTTAGTGACCCTGACTGCTATGCCGGAGGTCGTGGGTTCGATTCCCACCCAGGACAAATGTTTGTGTGATGAGCACGATCATTTGTTCTGGGTGTAATTTATCTATTATATGTTTTTATTTAGAAATATATAAGTATGTTTATCAGTTGTCTAGTACCCATAACACAAGCTCTGCTTAGCTTGGGACTAGATGGCGTTGTGTTATAGTTGTCGAATATTATTAAACTGGCATGACCTAAAACCCAAAATTTTAGTTCGATTATGGCCTACCCCTCTCACGGAGAGGAGCTTGTGTCCCAACAGTAGAAACATTATAGAGTGATTATGCTATGAGCGATTATTTATTTAAACACTATGCACAATTAAAAACTAAATGCTCTCCAAAGGCGGACTTAATGCTTGCGGCATTTCCTATCAATATGGCAAGAGTAACATAAAATAGCTAAGATAGCTCGAAAATAATTATAAAATACAAAAATAAATACTTACCAAACACATAGATGCATACAAATAAAGAAAGTAGACCAAGAAAATTATGGATCAGTTGATGGAGATAACGAATCCAATTCTCATATAGATCATACGGATAAGAGAGAATAACAAGAAATACAAAAATATTAGTATTACCGATAATGCCATCAGGCACTAATCCAAGTTCCCGAAGCACATCAGTGAGTCCTATTTGAATAGCAGCTATTCCAACAAATGAATGAAGAATGTTGTCAAATACAGTCTTATCGGGCGATGTGATTATGTGCACAATGTCGATTCCTTTTGGTTCCAAAGTTTGTCGGCAACTGGAATTTTGAGATAGATATTAATAATATTAATACTGGATTCATTTAAAAGAAAGAAATAAAAATATTTTCTATTGCAAATGAGGAGCGTCGGAACAAAAACCGATATGTCTTAATTAAGACATTTTTTTTTTTTTTTCTGTTACAAAATGTTTTATTATACACCCTTCAGGAAAGAAATCAATTAAAAAACAGTTACATCCATCTTAAAAAAAATATCAAAATACTGTGGTCAAATCAAAACCCGACAAATAAATTTTTAAATTCAACAGGTTCTTGTTGTTGGATTAAAAACCAATAATTCTTATTAAGTTTTACACAATTCAACAATGGTCGGTGCAAATTCCGATTAGGTACACGTTTACAAAAAAGCTTAATCGATTTTTCTATTCTTTTATTAAATCGATTCCCAAAAAATATCTGAACGCTCTTCGTAAATACTTCGCCTTACCCTCACGTGATTGGCTGGGTGTCGTTTATGTCCACTCGCTATCAAGTTTCTTCCCGTTTTGTGTTCTCCTTATTCTTTGGTTCTCCTTTCCGTTACTACTGCTTTTACTGTGTGCCTTAGATTTTTCGATAAATAATTGTTGGAAATGATTGGTTCTCCGTCTATTTTAGAGGATTGTGTTATAGGACAAGACATTAAACAAGAAAGTACTTACTGTACAAAATAAATCAATATAATTCGCACATGAAACCAAATACTGTCATAACTCAAAATTGTAAGTTGCGAGTTAACGTCATTTGAGAGTTTAGAAAATTAGCATGTAAATACATACTTAATTTAGGAAATAAGATACAAAACTATAATTTGGTTTTACCAAAATCCGATAAATCCGTTTTGATCATATCAGATACCGACATATCCATTTTGGTTTCGTCAAAAACCGATATATCCAAATGATCGCGTCAAAAACCGATATATCCAAACTTGTCCGCCTAGTATCTCGCTAAATTAAGTATCTACCCTCCGTCAAGTTTCACACATCAATCGATGTCACTTTAATTGCAAATTGACATGCAATAATTTTCCACTTTTGTAACATTAAAAAACTTACAAGCTTTCTTTTAATTTGTGAAAAATATGGTAAATTGGATATATCGGTTTTCGTTCCGACGCTCCTCAAATATAAGAAAAATTTGGGCTCTGTCAGGAAGAAAGAAAAATCTGCCAAGAGACATTAAGTTAAAGGTTAGCTTAAAAACTCATTTACCGTTCTATAGCAGCGGCGAAGATCGGTATGCGCATGAGTTGCGCACCCATACCAGCCCACTGCGAGCCCATCCCACTGTACACGAACCACAGCGGCCGCTGAGCGTTGTCGAAGTACTCAGCCCTCTCACATAGACTCACTGTCTTTTGTTCTTCGTCCGTCTCTAGAAAGATGAAGCAAAACAGATTTTAGTTATCGCCAATACAGTTCCGCTTGAAAGTTATTAGTTAGAATAAACAAATTAAGGAGGCAATGGACCGGCCGTATTTTCCACTGAGTGCAACTATTCATATACATACTCGTAGGGTAGCAGGACGCCCTCAGACTAGGTGAAGCGATTATGATGGTAATGGCTGGATAAGAGTGGCCAAAGATTAAGTTCAGTGGCGGTGCCTAAGTCTGGCAGTGGACTGATATTAAAAGCTTCTGATGAGGATGAAGTAAGTACCATAAGATTATCACCAAACATACTTAAAATGATAAATCCTCTGCCCAAATGTCCTGGGATGCTCGTCTGGTGAATGTTGTGCAACAAAGCCAACTCCTCAGGGTCTATCGGGCGTGACTTCAAGTTCTCAAATATTTTCTCTACAGTAGTATCTTGTCTTGCTGATATAGTCACGAGATGTGCAATACTACCACTGTAGCGTGACAGATCCTGGAACAAATGGAAAATGCTTCAGGGAAAAAATTACCAAGTGTTATAACATATTTTGTAGTAAGCTACAGCAAAAGGACGTGGTGATGGCTGATGGAGCAACCGAATGATTTTGACTGGCCAAGGTCGGGTCAAACAAAACTGAAAAGCTAGAAAATACGTTGGATTGATTATAATATATTATTACATTGTCGGTAAAACCAGAACGAGAATAAAATTGTGGAGACTTGCAGAAACATTTTTTAGTTGATCCCAGGCTGAGAAGATGATATAAAGAACAGAACAGAAAAGGTAATTCTTGCATATTATATCGTAGTTTCTACCTTGGGTTTATAGTGTCCATGCAGCAGCACATGTGAGTTGACACCGGTGACGGACATGCCGTTGACGGCGACGTAGGAGCGACGGAAGGGCTGGTGCTCAGTGACGACGCGCATGCGACCCTCACGCATTGCTACCACGTCCTGCCGCGGATTGTTGCAGTGCAGGTTGGCGGCTATCTCACCGCAATGGTAGCCAAGCAACACCTGTTGATATCGAGAAGAATCTGAATACCTAGATCAGGGACCAAAAGTCTTAACAAAATTGAGCTTTGAAATTAGAGTTGTTGGGTCGTGAATCCACAACGAATGAAATCGTTTGTTTTTAAAGAATTCATTAAAAACAAATGTGTGCTCCCGAATACTCCGTGCAGTGATGACAATATTCATATTTTAAATTATTATATGTTTAGATGATAATAATGATGACCCAATAAAAAGGTTACCTTCGTTATAGCGGATATACCCGATGCAGCTTCTCCGTATCCAATGTTGGAAATGACGCTGCCAACTAAGAGTGTGTCTTCTTTTCCCTCACAGAAAACCCTTCCAATGGCGTCCAGTTCCGCTTTGTCAGCATCGGGCGTACCTATAGCGAAATTATATAATTATAAGTACTGTTATTTTTTACAAAAATATTGTTTGTTAATGACTGGCTCTTTGGTCTACTGCTCGACTGCTGAACGTACTCGTGGGGTCCTGGGCCAGATCCTCAAGTTGGGCAAGGAGTTATTTGTTTTTGGATTAGTCTCTACAGTAGCAGCTTGGAAGCTGGAGTTATTACGGCTTTAAAAAAGGAGAGAGATAAGAAAAGAGAAATCTAATCTTCTGGAGAAATCTTCCCTAATTTACACCTTTCTTTCATATACTATCAAGTCAAAATCGAAAACAAGAGAAATTAATACCTGAACCAAAAGCTTCGACGTATTCCACAGCATGCGGTGGGACCCTCGCTTCCTCATAGAATCTGGTCAAAAACTCAACAGTCTTATCAGGATTCCTAAAGTATCCGTACTGAGGGCCCGTTTCTCCCGTTAGCAAGCCGGCATATTCCGTCTTCGCGTGCATTAAATCTGCGTAGATCCTGTAAATAACAGGAAAAAAAATAGAGTTATCTTAAAGAGAAAACAAGTAGGTGGAGGCTGGAGGCACCCTTATTTAATTTATTTAATTTAAAGTTGACAAGTATGTGCGTATTTTCCTTTGATCAGAAACATGGGCTATCATAAACCTGCTGCGGAAAAGAGACGGTGTTATTGGTCATGTATAACTCCATCTCTCTCTAGCACTGGCTGAACTCACATTCTATCCTGCTAGAAGAGATCCATAAAACTTACCTCAGAGCATCTTTAGCCTTCTGCAGAAACAGAACGTTAACGGCTTCCGATTTGACGCAGCCATTGGCATTCTGATCAAATGACTTCGTTTTACCATCCATTGCCTGGCTGATGAGTCTGGAAATTAAAAACACGATTACGTAAATTAGAATGCTATTGAATTTTATATATTCTAATCTATTATGGACAAAAGTTTACTCTAAATTGGAAATTAATTGAAAAATTGAACCTTTATAATAGCACCTTTGTTTTTCTGTTCCATCAAGAGTCAAAATTTCACTACTCGTTTATTTTTTCCCTCCTTGAACCCTCGACAAGCAAGTCCAATTTGCAGATGGTAAGTATTTACAAATAATATGATGAGTACAAAATAAGTGTTCACCTTCCGTAGTGCACAGAAGACTGTGGATGCAGACACAAGTAGCAGCCTCCAACGACGGCTGCCTCGCAATCACCTCGACTCATAGCGAGGTAAGCCTGCTCCAGCGCCGCGGTGGAACTGCAGCACGACTCGTCAATCGCCATCGACGGACCCTTCGCGTTAAGCCAATAGGAAATGCGGTTGGCGAACATTGCCTTACAGCATCTATAAATAAAAGGTATTATGAATGGCATACGGCACGCTGCATGTATATCATGCAGTCGACTAATCTTGTGATAGCAAGAGCGACTCCAGTGTTCGATCTTTGGCTCAGGAAAAGTATTGTTAGGTTTCTCTTTCAGGAATCTCGAAATGCTCCCGGCATTCGAATTCGAGATTGAATATATTTGAAACGAAATTCGAGTTGCGTAACAAACTGACATTGAGAAAGCCTTTTATTTGACTGTTCAACAACATTCATTGCGTTATTTACGTTCATGAACAGACGAATTTTTCGAACGTATCGACCAATGGATTAGTAATTTCCTTCAAAATCCTTCGGATTGTGTTTGAAGTTGAGATGCTGGTTTTGTGCTTACCGCGGTTATATAATAGTTAAAGGCAATCGTCATCTTATCCGTACTAAATGCGAAATATTCATATCACTTGCACTCACATAACTTGCAAAATGTGAATGTCCCTGCCTTGTCGGAGCAAATAAACTTGATATTTATAAATTAAAAAAATTGTTTCTTACCCAGTTATACCCAAGCCTGATTTAGAGGCAGCGTCATAGAAGGACGCTTTTTCAGCTTCAGAGAAACAGGATCCGACGAACACACCTACTTTTCTACCAGATAAGTGCTCAGGATTCACTCCTATGAACAACAAAAATATTATTAGGTTATTAAATCGGCCCGCAATTTCACCCGCATAAGTGTCGATCCCATGGGAATATCGGGATAAAAAGTATCCTATATTATATATTCTTCTAATATATAAGCTATATTACTGTAATTTTTTTTAACAAAAAATAATCATAATCTGACAAAAAATCAGAATGATTGTATGTATATTAGTATGGTTTTTATTGTAAAAAGAAAGTTTTCAGAGGTATCTTCATGATTTTTTTCTATCGTATCAAATTAGTTGTATTATGTTTGTAACACACTATCTACCTAGCATATATCTTGAAGAATATCATATATTTTTCTGATTTTGTTTACTGTAGTCGGTCATATACTTTTAGGCATTATAAAACTTGCATTTTTTGCGTTTAAGTCCTGAAATCCCCTTAATTCATACGGAAAACGAATGTTGAAAATCGATGATCTAATCTAATTCCCACATATCTTATAATAATTGAGAATAAATTTATATCAGGCCTATATCAGTTTTATTCAGTTTCTGTAAAAAAGTGTAAAATAGATTTATCGACTTTTGAAAGTACCTACTCCTCAAATGTACATCTGGCGCCCTCTGAGAAGTTTTCCAAAATTCTAACCATAGCCAGCTTCTTATTAAAAGTTTGTGAGATTCACTTTCAATCCAAAAATTGACAAGAAATACAGTCAAGTCAGCAGCAACATGAACTTAATATCTCTTACCCGCATCATAAATAGCGTTGTAGGCCTGTTCAAGAACTTTACGGGACATGGGATCCATGCAGTTGCCGAGGCGGTAATGCACCTTGAAGAACTGGGCATCGAACCGCTCTAAGTCTGGTACCGAGCCCATGTGCTGCGCCGCCTCAGGGTGGCTGGCTTTCCAGCGCACATTCTCTGCAGTCACTGGGTTCACCTTGGGGATAAGTGTTATTGGGTTACTGTTCTACTGGCAGTTTTAAGGTTATTATTGCCTAGCCTGGCATCATTTGGGTATTTATATCAGTCTTTAGGGAATATGTATAAATTGAGCCTACTTCTATAACAGATGGAGAACTGCTGCGAAATTAAAAATTGGTTAGGAAAATGCTTAGCTCAAGAATGAGTAAGTTATATGGGGCCATTCAGCTAGCCAACAATTCCCAAACACTCACCTTATTGTACAAAATGTCCGACAAATCCTTGACGTGGTGCGACGAGGGGAAGATCCCCGACATGCCGGAGATGACGACCCTCTCGCCGTCGGCGACCGGAGTCGGCGCCGACGCAGCGTCGCCCTCCGACTCTGGGCGGGGTTGGTGTTGGGCGAGCTCTTGCGGAGTCGGAGTCATGGTTGAGCGTAGTGACTATAAATATTACAGAGTTGGTTTAACAAAAATGTATTGATATAAATTGTCTTGTGATATTTTTAATAGAGTATAGGTATACAATGGGTGAGGTCAGGCTGTGGATGATGATGATATACAGAAGCTGTTGGCAAACTTTTTTTTAATAAATAAATGATTTAATACATGGATTATTCAGAAGGTATCTATACAGGGTGTTACGGAAAGGGTATATCAATACAAACGGGTTGAAGAGTGTATCTGGTCTAGAATCTCTGTACAAAATTTCAGCTCAAAAGCATTAACTTTGAAAATGCTTAATATTTTTTTATTTCGACATCACGGCGCTGCACTGGCGCGCGGCGGCGTGATGTGCGTGTACTAGGCGCACAGACACACTACAAATAATGGATAATGACCCTCGTAGTGCGGTGACACGTATTTTATGATTTCAATTTAATAAACTATCGAAATAAAAAAATATTAAGCATTTCCAAAGTTACTGCTTTTGAGCTGAAATTTTGTACAGAGATTCTAGACCAGATACACTCTTCAACCCGTTTGTATTGATATACCCTTTCTGTAACACTCTGTTTACAGGGTGAAATTGAAAACATGCGACAAATCGAAATGGGAGTTTGTACTCATCATTATGAACAACTTCTACTATAGGCCCAAACCTGAAATCGCGAAAATAAAATCAGCTGTTCCTTACATTTTGAAGAGTTATGCAAACATAAATGTAGGGAACAGCTGATTTTTTTTTTTGCGATTTCATGTTTGGTCCCATAGTAAAAGTTGTTCATAATGATGAGTACCTCCCATTTCAATTTGTCGCATGCTTTCAATTTCACATGAAAAAGAAAAACAAGACCAAAAATTATTTCTGTTTAAAAAAATTAAAGATAAGTCTAGTAGATTTGGAGCAAATTGGCTGTAATCTTATAGGGGTTCCGTTTTTTTATTAGGACGTACGGAACTCTAACAAGACCTAAAATTATTTCTGTTTCTAAAAATTAAAATGTAATATTAGAAAACAATAAAATGTTTGTTTATATAGAATAGGATACTCACGTGTTTATTTTCTATTAAATAAATAATAGTCCACACCAAACTCTAACGACAGTTCGGTGAGAATGATACCAAATCGAACTATCTTCTATTTATATAAATTGAAGGACCGGAAGAAATGCTTTAATAAGTAAAGACCGCATTTGAACTCCGCCCGTGACACGCTGAATCATAGTATTTGGGTGCTAGATGACGATGTATACATTTATTCATTAAGTGTAACGTACCGTAAATTGTTTAATAATTATACGGTATTGCCGCAGTCATTCGCTCTATCTTCGCTTCGAGTAAGTTAACCAGCGCGTCTCTTCACCATCTTCTGTGATCAGAGCATCAAATTCGGCATTTGCGAATTATAACATAGCATTACAACACGCCTGTACCTATTCTTCAAAAGGTTAGGCAGAGAACAGAGGAGCTTAGTGTACCTAACACTGACATTTCTCAGTCGTAAAAGTGGGCGAGTCTATTACCATTAACACAAAACCAGGCAAAACATTAATTTCACCATGTAGATATCGCTCATCTGGAGAAACATCGACGTACCAGCAACTTTTTTTTTTAATTTAAATCTTTGCTTTCCTAACGTAAATACGCTTTCTAAATGCTTTGGCATATTTAACTCATTTTTGGGAAAAAATACATTTACGTCGATATTTCTCCAAATGAGCGATATTATTGACTAGAGAGTTAAGTAATTATTTCAGCAAAATTGTTATGGGTGTTGACTAAGATAGTGTATAAGATTTTACTAACACCATAGGTACCTTATAATTGTAATAAAATATTTCTCTGTTTTTTTTTTGGTCATTTGTTTTTTGTTTATTTAATTCTCTGTATTTATAATTTGTAATTGTATGGATTGATTTTATCTGAAATAAATTGATTAATAATAAAAAAGTCCACTACCAGTCCAGTACTTTTTTACACTCAATCATTCATTCAGATTTATGTAGGCCCTACCTAATAGTCGAAAAAGTTAGATTTTTCATCAAATTCCAAAAGGGCACTTGCGCTGTCATCGATTTGAATAATTTTCCAATCAACAGTGTCTACTATTTTGGATACGCCTATTAATTTATTCTCCAAGGTAATCGTACTCAATGCCCTTTCTTTTGATTATTTATTTACCTACAACACAATGAAATAAATACATAGATTGTATACCATTCGTGTTTTCTTTGTTTGTTTATTAGGTGAGTATAACTTCAGACTTAATTAATTAGAAATCAGTTCATTCACCGACACTTGAGTAAGTAAATTTTTAATTTTTTTTTTCATTTGTAATCCAACGGAAATACATTACAATGTTTTGTGGGACCCAACGCCAAAAATATTAAACTGGGATTCAAAAGTGGGATCCAACGAAAATAAATCTTAATATCTCAGTAAACCTTGCTTAAAGTTAAGTCATGATAACGCCTGTTTATTAACCATACATTTTTGCCTTCTTATTTATATTGCTTTTCTGGACCATCATAGTCTCACAGAATGATGCCATTTGGGATCCAGTTCTCCGCTTCCGCCAGCAGAGACCTAACTACTGGTTAAAGCCGGCTTTTGACTATGTGATGTAATATATATTACATCTTGAGCTATATATTACATCCCGCGATTGCTGTTCACACTGTAAGCTATATATTTTGGAACAGTTCAGCTTCGGTCATCACTGTGTCATCACGTTCTTTATTTAATTAATTTAATGCGTACTTCAAATATCTATACTTAACATCTACGAAAATACAAAACAAGTGATCAGTTGACACGTCTGCACACGAACGTTACCATTCAAAATTCAAACTGAGGGCGAGACAGGAGGAGGCGGGGTGTCCGGGGACGTGAGGTAAAATATACATCTTCAAATGACCTCTAAATATCGCTCGAAAAAATATTTATAGTTTGGGATGTAATATATATTATAGCACAGTGTGAACGGTCTCGTACAAAATGTATGACGAGCGATAAAATATTATATCTCTAGATATAATATATATTATATTATATCCCATAGTCAAATCTCGCCCGATCGTAGTGACCAGGACCCGTCTTTCAGAAGCCCAAGCAGGGCACCCTTCGAGCGTGTGCTGTGCAGAATCCATGCCGCCTCCGCAATGGTGGCAACTTGCCGTGGCCTCTCACCCAATCTTGTTCCGGTACTCACCGAAGCAACCGTGTCCGGTTAGCACCTGAGTGAGTCTATAAGAGATGCACTTCTCTCTTTTCAGCCAGGCTTCGAAGTGCGGTAGGACGACTTCGACAACGTGCTTATGCATATATTGCGGCGGTTGCAGCCGCTTATGCCACCGCTAGAGCGCGTGTCGCCGTTCGTGCCACCTCATCTGATCAACAGCAATTCCTGTCACGCCATTGCCACTTTGGCTGATGATACGGATTCGGTTATAGACCCTCGCTTGAATATCCGCCAAAACATCCAGCGGCGGAAAGTGTGCAAGGAGAGTTGCCGCCTGAAAGGATACAGTACTGTATCTTCGTGCGATACGAATAACCTTTTTCTGTGCAGACTGTTGATTTTAGTCCTGCAGCGTCGGATGCCTGATAGCCTATTTGACCAAACATGTGCCTCATAAAGGACCATCGATCGCACGAGACCCGCAGGATGATGAGTACTAGGTATCTTGTAGGTATAGAAAAGGGAATTACATAGTAAGTAGATACTTACTATAAAGTAGAGAACATTTATTTATCTGATAAATGACAATTAAATGTTCAGTTACATTTCTCAACGTTGTTTCGGCAGTGTTGTTTTTATTATTATTACCAGGCCACTCAGAAAGTATTGCGAAAAACATAATCTATTTTGAAAATAATGATTAAGTAAAAAAACTTTTTTACAAAAAATAAAAACAACCGACTTCACACTACCTACTTGCTATGTAAATATCACTTAAAACATCATCAATATAAACTAAGTCGAAAAAAATCGTATTATTGAAGCTAACTCAAAACCTACCCATGCAAAGTTAATCAAAAAGAGATGGCTAAAAAAAACCCAGAATCGCCAGAAACTTCATATGCCATTTTTATAGGCATAATATGTACAACAAAAATATATAATAAAACAGGGTGAATTTTCCAAGTGGGCGTGGATGGCCAAATTCTAAACTATGAAGAATAGCGAAAAGTACTCAAAGGAGTCGCGGGCTCGATTTTGATGAAAACTAAAACTGCATCATTGGATTTTAGAAAAATCAATATTTCTAGCCAGGAATCGAACCTGTTGATTTTGAAAAAAAAACACATACTGTATTATTACACCATTCGATAGTGTCCCTAATAAAGATCAAATTCTGGGAAGTAATGATATACGGCAATCTTAAGAAAAATGTTGAATTTTAATAAATATATCTTATTTTAAAGTATTCATACCTTCTACATTACGTACCTTGTCCTAAATGATGCTCAATATTTTTACTAACACACCCGCAGCGCAGTCACCTTCACAACATTATGTTCTAAATTCAAATTTCTATTACGATCTTTGGAAAATATTCTAATGGAATCAATAATATTGTAATGCTAAATGCAGTACCTACAATCCTTGAGACGTCGAATCCAGCTATGTATTGAAAACAATGGTCATCATTTTAGTTTAGTAGGTAGGTAACATAACCCGGGCCCGGCTAAATAATAACAGCCGCACAGGTCAATCCATCAGGTTAAGCTACGCTTGCCGCGGTTGGTCTGTGGATGGGTGACCATCTTTACATACCGAGACCCCTCCATGCCTCGGAAAGCACGTTAAGCTGTTGGTCCTGGCTGTCATTCCTGGATCTTTGACAGTCGTTACGGGTAGTCAGAAGCTCGAAGGTCTGACAACCAGTCTTACCAAGGGGAAGGGGTATCGTATTACCCATGAGTAACTGGGTTGTGGAGGTCAGATAGGCAGTCGCTCCATGTAAAATACTGGTATTCAGCTGCATCCAGTTAGACTGGAAGCCGACCCCAACGTAGTTGGGAAAAGGCTAGGCAGATGATGATGAGGTAGAGGTAACATAGGTAAAATAAAAAAAAAGTATTCTTGTTAAAAATGAGCCCTTTCCTATAGTTTGCCGTGTGTCATTACTTCCAAGAATTCGATCCTTATTAGCGACACTATCGAATGGTGTAATAATACAGTGTCTGTTTTTTTTTTCAAAATCAACATGTTCGATTCCTGGCTAGAAATATTGATTTTTCAAAAATCCAATGATAAAGTTTTAGTTTTCATCAAAATCGAGCCCGCGACTCCTTTGAGTACTTTTCGCTAGTCCTCATAGTTTCGGATTTGGCCATCCACGCCCACTTGAAAAATTCACCCTGTATACTGCAAAAACGACGTGGTATACTAAGTAGATATATTACAGGTTGAATTTTTCAAGTGGGCGTGGATGGCCAAATCCGAAACTATGAGGACTAGCGAAAAGTACTCAAAGGAGTCGCGGGCTCGATTTTGATGAAAACTAAAACTGCATCATTAGATTTTTGAAAAATCAATATTTCTAGCCAGGAATCGAACCTGTTGATTTTGAAAAAAAACACTGTATTATTACACCATTCCATAGTGTCGCTAATAAGGATCGAATTCTGGGAAGTAATGACATACGTCAAACTAAAATAAAGAGCTCATTTATAACAAAATAAAAGAAAAATCATTCTGTATAAAGATTATTAATAATAAAACATATTAAAAGATGAAGGGTATATTTTTTACATTATTTTAATATATTATCATAATTATACTAAAGAGATTGTGATAAAATAAAAGTCGAGTAATCAATGTAAGTATGAATAACATAAACACACAAAGTATAATAACTTTTATACTATATGGTTTAGGAGGCTGATGTTTTGAAACCGTATTTTTAGTAAACCCATTTATACATTTCGTTGCTGGCGATTCTGGGTTTTTGTCTATGAACTTTTAGCCATGTCCTTTGGGATCACCCCTGAGTTTATTTACTTTATCCATTAAAAACAATACATAGATATAAAATTGCAGCCATGTGGTGCCAACAATTTTCTGAAGAAAGCTTAGGGCACGCACTCTACAACTCCTTTGTTAAGTGGTCTATTCCCTCTACCTAAAGCTCGGAATTTACACTGTTGACAGCCCAATTGAAGCTCACTTCACGTCAAGTTTCATGATGAGATTTTTACAGAATAGGTCGGGTTGGGTGGCGTTGAGTCACCTCCGGTACACAGCTGGCTATGACTGCACGTTGATAAAGCCTTTAACCACCGCATGCATTGACACCATGTAACCCGCGTACCCGCGCAGAGACCTCCCTCCAACCTACTTGGCCACCGGGTACGAATCGTATCGTTTACAGGCTTACCAGAAGGCCAAAAAGACAAAAGAAAAAAAATAGAAAAAAATGAAAATCGCACTTCAAGAATTAGCTGTTAAGTATATTGTGTATTCTGAGATTGTGCGTAACCTCACTTTTACTAAATCTGTTTTATCTCAGCTCTCAGATTGCCAAAATCCGCAAAATTATCCGTGGTGGTACTCGTAATAGCTATCAATTGACACCAATTTCATCATCTTACATCCAGGCCGAAGATTGTATGAAATTGTATCAGTCTCCTTTAGAAGGAACTAAATTCTACAATCTGACGTGTCATTTCACGCTGTGTTACCTCTAATCGTAGAACAAAAGCATATACAATAATTCTACGTGTTAAAGTTCAGTAATTATGGAAAATCGCCAAATGTCATTCAGCTGTTTTATATAACGGAGCTGTTTTGTAAAACAGCTAGTGGTAACGTAAAACAGCGAATTCGACAACCCATATGCGACAATATACAAAAAAAGAAAGTAAGGAAATGAATATTCGTCAGTATTTACTTTCTTCAAAATATCGTGAGGAAACCGGTATATCCTAGAACAAAAAAAAATCGAAAACATGTGACACCTACCAACCCTCTCACCGAGAGGTGGCCTGTGTCCCAGCAGTGGAAACTATATAGGCTGATTATGCTATTAACTTTCTATGTTAAAGTTATTAATTTTTCCAACGTGCATTTCTCTGGTACTTGAACAAATAAATTTTGTTATAAAATCTACTGCCTCCAAAAAAAAAACTGTTCATTGAGCTCGATCCATGGAAATTCATTGTAATTTCGGGACGGTAGATTTTCATCGCATTACATACGTCGACATCGAGAGCTCATTTTAAATAAAAATGCAACGCGTAATCGAGATATAATATATTTTAATTTCAAATATGTAAATGACAAACTTGTACATAAATGAATGTTTATTGCTAATCACTATTAGAAGCAATAAAAGTATAAGGGTTAAGTAGATATCCTTCGCAAATATTTTTCTCTTTAAATGACTCTAAAATCTCTTGATCTAAGTACTCATTAATCACAGTCGCACAGCTCATGTCATTAGTAGCGTGTGCCAGTGGTGTGGTGAGCTGGTGTATGGCGACCGGCCGCTTCGAGTTGAGTTGCAGCGATTGCGCGGGTGACGTCACGTGCGCAGACGCGGCGCGCAGCAGCACCAGCTGAGAGCGCAGCGCACGCGCCGCCGCCGGTGCCACGTAGCCGCGAGCGCGCTCGATACGCGCCAGTGCGGCCTCTATGAGCGCGCGTGAGTACTGCGCCGAGTGAGGCACACGACCTAACAAAGTCCGCACACACGTGTCCACTTTCTGTGGCCACGAATCTCCATCTTTAAGTGCTCCCTCGATGTCCACAACGTCGTCACCCACCATCAACTTAAACATATGTTTGACTACTCCATTTTGAAGTTGCTCTTTTGTTTTATATTCTGCAATATTTTGTTCAATCACAGTTTGAACCTCGCTCGGTGCACATCCTAGGCAATATACAGTACCGGTTAAACCTAAAGATAAGAAATAAACGGCATTAGTTTTGTTAATTAATATTTTCAAAAATACTGTTGTTAACTAATATTTCTAACCTTGATCCTCTAGGATAGCTGCCATTTCCAACGCCACCAGAACGCCTGTTTCATAACCCAATAAGTAGAAAGTATTTTTCAATCCTGTCTTGTTCAGCAGCACCTTAAAATATGAGAAAGTAAGGTTAGGTAAAGTTGTAGTTGGTACATATTTAATTTTCATAACCGTTTATTTTTAATTTTGTGGGCTCATACATCAACGTATCTCTGGGCGGTCTCCCGCTCGGTCTCCATCGGGCGGTCTAGTCCCGGCTGCAGCACTAGCGCCGGCAGCTTCAGGCGCTCGCACAGCACGCGGAACCTCTCGTGGTGACCCTCAATACCTGGCACTATGCACAAATACGTCTGGCTCGCGTCAAATTCGTCTTCGCGCTGAAATATTTGAAAAAGTTTTAGAACACGATGAATCGAGTGTATGCTAATGATATGACCAGATAGAAGTTGAATGCCTAAGATGATGGCACATAGAATTCGAATTTTGTATAGAAGAAGATAACCATGCTGCGACTACAAATTAATTGAGGTAAGGTCTGGAGGTAATGCATTTAATAGATCTGACCCATATTATCTACTTCAAATTGTCAAACGATTTAAATAATTCGCAATATGCAAAATATAATTTGAATAATATTTACCAATACGCCGCCGCTAATGATTGTAGGCATGCATACTATGTCTGAAGTAGCAAGTAGTTCGTCCGTGTCCACGTGAGATATGAATGTCGTTAAGTCTTTAACATCTTCAAAGGCGTTTTCTGTTTCATCCAAATTCAGTATTCTGGTGGTCAAATAAAACCGTGAAATTTCATAATTTTTACGATTTTTAAAATAATTTACATTTAATTTTGTAAAAGAACTTACGTTTCAACTGTTAGCTGTGGTATCTCGTGTTCGGAGAACTCAACGTCATGTTTAATTCTCAAATAACTAGCAACCAGTAGTAGTTTATCATCTTGAATTCCAAGTTCTTCTAAAGTAGTTGCTTTTGGAGTGTTCTTTTTCAAATTTATATCTGGAAAAATCAATATTATTTATTTAAAATACAAAACAAAAAGTTTTCAGTAGACGAACACCAAATCGTTTAGGTATATACTAAATGAAAGAGAAAGAAACAGTTAAATAAAAGAACTTGAATGTTAAATGCTGTTATTGACTTTTTTTTATCTACAGTATTAGTTTTCGGTTTAGACCAAGATCACACCACTAACCGGCCAATTCTGCTAGTTTTTTCAGCAGACTAGGTTGTTGTAAATGAGTTCTCTGTGCAACCACTAAGGTGTCTACAACACAAAGTGCGCGTTCCACCGCGTCCACTGCATCACCAGCACTCGACTCCTGAATGGAAGTTAATGTAGTAATTGTTATTGTTTTTTTTAAGTTAATTCGTTGTTGGGCGTCCATCAACGAATTTCGTTGATCTGCTCAAAAGAGAAGTAAAAGGTATCTAAGATTAAATTGAAGTGCTCAGTGATTTTTATAAAGCATTTGAGTACGTTCACTTAGACACACTTCCTAGCAAATTCAGCTTAAATCATTTCTAGGACATGTAACTTGCCGTCATTTGGTCCTTTTACGATGGAAAAATACAATGTCTGAACAAAATGTAGCAGGAATTGTACTGAATGACTACACGGTGAGGTGTACCACAAACCCCTGTTTTAGGGCCATTTTTGTTAATCATTCTAAAATCTGTCCAGGAAAAAGTTTTATTTGCAACACTTAAAAAACTTTACGGATTTTCAAAGTCGATGAAGGTAATTTTGATGATGATGATTTATTTATTTTGTTAGGGAAAACAAACAATTCTAGATTATATATTACATCTAAGATTACATTGGAAGTGGGTAAATTTACAATCCACGTTTCTACAGTTTACCTATGTTAATGATACAGTGACGACACAATATTCACGTCGGTGCTCAAGTTACAAAAATACAAAGAAGAAAACAGAAAGAGAAAAAAGAGGCTGTACTTATTTTAAACTGAAACAAATATTATTCTAGATACAATTATTACGAAAACAAACAAAAATAAAAGATACTAAACATCACGCAAATGTAGACTATTCACTAAATATTTCTTAAATTTTTGGCGATCTAAAGCAAATATTATTATCCAAATTCACAAAATGTTTATTGCATGGAGAGGCACCCGTTCACCCACGTTGGGACGACAAGGTGTCATGGCAAAAAGTGGTAAACGCGTGCCTCCCGTCGAGTAACTGTTCTAGGCACTACATAAAACATATCATTAACTACGTATCTTTTTGTACAACAGATCATGAAACATCATGGTTTGAAGCAACAGAAGCCATGTTTCCAGAGTTAGAAGGTTAAAATTAAAATTATACTACCACTTACGTTCTTCAGTTGAGGTAGAGTTATCAATTTAGCTGGTAAATTATTTTGAACACGGGAAAGACACGTCGGTTTTCCAAGCATAGTCTCGCCAAAATTTATCACCACAAAGTATCTGGAAAATGTAATAAAATAATAAGGACGATTAAATGGAAGATTTAACAACAAAACATAATTGATTATATTTTTCAAAGAAATTAACAAAAACAGCGGTAGTGTTACCTTAAATCTAGGCAAAATCTTCTTGAAACTGCATCCAGATGAGCAAAGAATGTTTCTTGAACCATTTGACCATCATTGGTAGTGGTATATATGCTTTGAATAGAACCAAAATTAGCAGCATCCTTAAGTATCTCTATAAAATCAGTTTCATTATTTAATTCCTGAGACGTCATTTGGATTTGCACGCCGATCTTCTGCCAATTCCTGAATTATAGAAAAGTACTTTTTTGTAAGGCTAGGTTAAAACATAACATCATCATCATCATCGTTGTCATTTGGTTTATCAAAATTAGCAGAATTGATATTAACCATTTGCTTACCGTAGTTTAAATTGGAACTTTGCAGTCGTATGGGCCTTACTGTGAATGTGTAGTTTCCTCGCACCTCGAGAAACTAATTTGTCAACCATCTGGAGTCCAAAACTTTCTTCATTCAATATTACAACTTGGCAGTTATTTGGATTGCAAAAGATTCTGCAATCAAAATAATAATATTGTAATTGAAATACAATGAAACAGTCAAAGCTAACAACTCTCTCTCACCAAGAGAAGGCCTGAGTCCCAGCAATAGGATAATTATAGGCTGATTATGTAGTCAAAGCTAAATCTCGGTCCCACAAAATTGCCAAACAGAAAAAGGGTCTCTCTTCACCTCGGCTCCGCTTGTATTGAATGTTCCTGCATGTTAAGCAGCACCCTGCCGCGGTGCCTGCTGGCCGCGAGCAGTCGGAAGGCGCGCGCGGCGTCGTGCGGCGCGTACGACACGCGCGACAGAGGACGCACGTAGCCGCGACTAATACCCTCGCTCAACATCGTCTGCAAAGTCTGTGGATTAAATAAAGCAAATGTTCCGATGCGATAACTGATCCGTGATCTACGTATTACTAGCTGCGCCTCGCGGTTTCACCCGCATAAGTCTCGATCCCGTGAGAATATTGTGATAAAAACTATCCTATGTCCTTTCCCGGGACTCAAGCTATCTCTATACCAAATTTCATCAAAATTAGTCCAGCCGTTTGAGCGTGAAGAAGTAACAAACATATAAACACACACACACACACACACACTCACAAACTTTCGCCTTTATAATATTAGTGTGATTATGTAACTATTATTTGAGTTTTGGCCGGTTTACTTGATGTACTTACTTTCATTTCCTCGGGCGTTTCAAATATTGTTGAGAAATCGACAGAAGCATAAGCCCTTTCTCTAGTGAGGTTGTACAATCCATATGAAAAATCTTCATCTTGATTGTGAAGTTGAGAAACATCAAAAACTGTGCCCAAGTAACCAGTACATTGAACTATATTCTGAAAAATGAAACAATCCAGTGTAGCTGCTAACTGTTAATAACATAAAGTAGTTACAAACTAAAATATACAAAATAAGATACACACTTCCTTCAAGCTGCCTTTTGCTGAACTTATGATAACGTTACAACCTTCCCCTTTTCTCGCATTAAGAATCATATCTACGAAACTTTGATCCCGAGAATTGCCAATATGGTCAGCTAAAACGAATAAAACAATTTAAAAATGTACTCAGATAAACATTACTAATTTAAAAAAAAAACGAACATCACGAGTAGGTTACCTTTCAAATCTGGAAATAATTGAAGTAAGAATCGTTTTTTCCGCATGTCACTAACACTTGTATATACTTCACAGCCGTGAGCAAGGACTATTGATAACAAAGCTTGGCCCAAAGCTCCAGCCCCTCCATGGATATACACAGATATATCAGACTTCAGCTTCTTGCCATATTTTATTCCCTAAAACGTATCATAATTAATAATATTAGTTTTGTTAGCTGACAAATTATAGGTCTTTAGGAACATAGACACTAGTAGAGGGCAGAGGGCTCTACCCTTTGGCTGTGTGGAGAGAAATTATATATGAGGAGGAGGAGAAGCGCTGAGTACCTCTGGTCGAGGTATTACACATGTGATGAAAGTATCTTGCAGTATATCCGGTAGTAAAAGGGACATGGTGGGATCAGTTTCACAGTGAAATTATTGTTGAAGTATCTTGTGTGGAAACTCACGAGACAGTAGAGTGCGTGTGCGTAGGCGAGCGGCACGGTAGCGGCGTCCTCCAGGCTCCAGTGCGCCGGCACCGGCCACAGCAGCTCCGGCTGCGCGCGCACCACGCTGCCGGCCGCGCCGCCGCGCACCAGTCCCATCACGCGCTCACCTCTGTAACATAACACATCTTAGATTATTTATCGCTCTTTTAAAATCTATTGATAACCCTAACCCCCCCCCCCCCCCTCCTCACACCTGTGCACTTAAAGATCTTATGACTGCGCCAGCGAAATGAATTTTTCGAACTTTTCCAACAACTTATTTTATTTCTCGTCCAAACGCTAAGAAGAAGAATCTAATTGATCTCGAATCTGGCGCAGATCTGGCAAAAATAATATAAGGCCTGTACACGACTTCTTTTCCTAAGTTGACTTCAGCTTTTTCACACCGCCTTGTATTAAACAGTTCATTACCTTTCTGTTATTCCACTGAAATCCATGCCATAATTGTTTTCTCCATCATGTTTTGATGTTATTTTTCCAATTGCTTTTTTAACGTCAGTGTTGGACAATCCGGCGTAATGGACCTGAAAATTCAAAGGTATTTGTTAATGTTAATTTGGGGATCCTGCCGTTTTGTCGAAAAGATTTTGCCAAATTTTCATTACCCAAACAAATTTTAGCAACCTTTTTTTATACCAATGTAATATTTGGAATAATTTTAGTACGCACATTTTCATTTGGTCAAATGTTTACTCGGCAGAATATTACTTGGGATAATGTCATTAAGGCATTTGGTCTTTAATCAAATGATTTATTACAGCAAACAATCTTTACACAATGAACATTTAGTAAAATTTTCGCTGTGAAACAAAAAATACAAAAATATTTTTTTTTGGGAATTATACATATAATTAAAAATGGGGAATTATAAAACGAGCGAATAAAAAAAAACTTAGCGACTGACTCCGTCGACATAGGATGCAAGAGCGAGCGAAGGGCACCCCGAGGTTAGGTTTGCTTAGGTTACTTTAAACCCTTTACACAGAAATAGGGGCCCCGCGAAGCGGGGCTCCGTCGACATAGGATACAAGAGCGAGCGAAGGGCACCCCGAGGTTAGGTTTGGTTAGGTTACTTTAAACCCTTTACACAGAAATAGGGGCCCCGCGAAGCGGGGCTCCGTCGACATAGGATGCAAGAGCGAGCGAAGGGCACCCTGAGGTTAGGTTTGGTTAGGTTACTTTAAACCCTTTACACAGGAATAGGGGCCCCGCGAAGCGGGGCTCCGTCGACATAGGATGCAAGAGCGAGGGAAGGGCACCCCGAGGTTAGGTTTGAAAAATATGTTACACCAACTGAAATATTTGACTAGATAAAAAATGGTAAAAGTACTAGTTGGTGAACAAGTTATTGTTCAAACGTTCACTTGCCAAACATAGGTTTTCGTAACAATTATTTGTAAAGAGATTTTTTGGTAAGTAATAATTTGGCAAATGAAATTATGCGAAAATTTGTTTGGGAAGTGATAATTTGGCAATTTCTTTTCGGTAAAACAAGGGAGACCCGTTAATTTGATATTAGGTAGGTACATATTGTCAATCTTAACCAACTCTGGTCTGAGAAAATATTAATAGTTATGTAAATTGTCATTTACAATAAATAGATGTACGTACCTTCACTGGTACTCCAGAGCCATATGTCTCAGCAGCATCGACCCACTCCAAAGAATTTAAATCTCCTACTTGTGCGCTTTGTAACGTCACATTGCTGCTCACTTTCGCACTATCCTGTACTGGCACGTAATACTCTCCTCCCCATTTACCCTAAAATGAAACGTTATTGTGAAATATTGGAGTTGAAACTGAAGTACAGCTGTTGATACGTAATATTGACTTCTAGAAAGAGACTATCACACACGACGTTCTACAAAGCCGAACTTATCTGAAACTTGATTTGCCAAATTATGCCTTGTTACTGTACTTATTGGTCTATTTGAATGCCAAATAATGTTGACACTTACATGATCCAAAACGGTAAAAGCTAGATCGATATCCGGTAGATCGTCCAAGAAGAAATGGTTGCCTTCTTCATTATTAACAGTTAACAGGTGAACATTGTTACGTTGGACGTCTTTCCTCCAACATTGTACTAATTTTTTGAGGGCAGAAGGCGCTGGGAAGGGAGCCACGATAAGCAGGCGATGGCGCGGGGACAGGCTGGCGCGGGCGGCGGTGAGCAGGGAGAAGTCGAGATGCGCGCGCACTGTAATGGCTGTAGTGGGCATGGCCACCTTAGTTGGCCGCCAGCGCACCAGGTCCAAGCGCGAGCTAGCGCTGCTGTGAGCTGAGAGTTGACGATACAGAGACCTCGGCCGAATGCGACCTCCGTACAAATTGTCTTCTTCGCTCACTATGAACGAGTCTCGTTGAAGCGCAAAATGAAGAAGTTGACACATCTGTGGATTTTTTAAATAAAATTATTTCCTTGAATCAAATTGACAAAGATATAATTTTTTATCAAACTGTCTTACTTGATCATCGGTGGAAAGATTACGGACGACGGCAACGTCTGCATTCTTAATTGAGAGGCCACTATTCTTTGTTGAATTCAAGTCTACCAGATTGAATTCCTCATAACTAATGTTGACGCCATTAACACGAGCCCCAAGTTTCTTCATTTCTTCAAAGACAGATCCTTTCATTTGGTTGTTTGTAATACCAACAACTTTGATAAAGTCTTTGTTAACATTTTCGGCAACCATTTGCAAGTAAATCTGAATTGAAGTTGAAATCTGCAATCAAAACGACACATTCCATTATTACTATATTTATAATTTTATTCAAATCATCATCATGAAATCCTTATTATTCCATTTGGGAATATTTATTCCATTATATTCCATTTGGGATCATCGTTATTCATTATCCAATCATCAACACAATTTATGGAAGTTCATTTAAATTAAAGGTCCCACTTACTTGTTGGTCTACTTGGAAATAAGAAACAAACTTCAGTGTCTGTAACGCCATGTTCCTTTTATTAATAGCTGGCAAATTGCGATATCTTATATTTTCCATCATTAGCCCTCCACATCTGAATAAGGCGAGAAATTAAAAAAAAAAGTAACACACTTAAGTAAAACGTGGTCACAGAATGGGCATATATTATGTTAGGAAATAGTTTGGTTTACCTTACGAAATCATGTTCTTCGAAAACTTCAGCTTTGTACAAATCTTTATCCTCTTTAGTGGTTATTTTCTTCGTAGGATGTTTCTCCACATCCACAGATATTCTTCTGATATGTTTGGGCAAGGTGACTCCATCGTGTGGTTGTCGCAGCATGTTCAACTGCAGCAAGCCGTCGATGAACGTGACCCAGTTGTCGCGCCACAACAGCGAAGCTTCATTCAGAGAAGCACTTGCGGCTTCGATAGTGCGGAATTCACCACTGCGGAGAAAATTGTCTTTTGATTTATCTTTCTAATGTCGATTGAATACACTCGTGAAAACTGCAAATGATACAAGACCCAAATAGCTTATTTAGACTCAGCTCCTATTGAGAAGCTATCGATCTTTTTATTTAGACTCGATAACCTTTCTTTTATAGCTCGCTTCCATGTCAATGTGCCAAGGTTGCCTGGGAGAGATCGCAGAAAGCGATAAGGCCGCCCATTTTATATTTTGTATCAATAATCGTATTTTTTTGTTAGGTATGTTTTTCTGGTGCACAATAAAGTACATATAAATAAATACAATATGATTCACCAACTGAAAGAAAGAATGAAAATGCCGCTTTTCCATGGAAATGATCGGATCCGGATTCTGTCTCTCTGACTGTTCTCTAAAATGGTTTGCTTTATCGCACATTGCTTCACTCTAAACTCACATATTAAAAACGTTATAATTATAATAATATATCTTCCTTACCTGTACAAGTAGCCTCGTTCACGCAACAAGTCATAAATATCTTCAGCACTGAGGCTCATATCTTGGGATTGTTTAAGTTGTATTTCGTCTTTTTTGTCGTTTGGTTTAAGAACAGCAATCACGCCTGTTGCTACTTTAATTTTATCATAAAATACCTGTGGAATTGAATAATTTTAATAGTCTTGCTTTCATACTAGAAAGAGGGATTAGCTAATGTCACATAGTGCAATAGCAGTCACGTGATGGTAAGTGATAACCGCCTATGGAAATTAGCAATAAGGCACAATAGGTCCATTGCCATGTCTCATGTACCTGTCTTACATAATACTTTCATGGTATGGAGCAATAAGGGGTTTAGATAGATTAAGTAATGTCACAGAAGTTTCAGTACATACCTCAAAACATCCACTTCCTCTTTGCAATGCAACTCTAAGTTTCAGTTGACTCTGTATGTTCATCACGGGTTGTGCGTACAGGTGGACGTCGCGGAACTCCACTGAAAGTTGCTTCATCGGTACACCCAGGGTCATGGCCAGAGTATTCCAAACAGCCACCAGGGATGATGCGAATGGATATACCGTTTTTTCTAGAGAAATCATGAAATATTAAGCACCACTGCTGACCATTATAAAAAGAAAAACCGGCCAAGTGCGAGTCGGTCTCGCCCATGAAGGGTTCCGTAGCAGCAAGTAACATAATATAAAAGTTCTTGTAGTTCGTTGTAACTTTGTGAAAGGTAAATTGCGGTTTTCGATTTATGACGTATTAAAAAAAAACTACTTACTAGATCTCGTTCAAACCAATTTTCGGTGGAAGTTTACATGGTAATGTACATTATATATATTTTTTTAATTTTATCATTCTCTTATTTTAGAAGTTAGAGGGGGGGGACACACATTTTACCACTTTGGAAGTGTCTCTCGCGCAAACTATTCAGTTCAGAAAAAAATGATATTAGAAACCTCAATATCATTTTTGAAGACCTATCCATAGATACCCCACACGTACAGGTTTGATGAAAAAAATTTTTTGTAGTTTCAGTTGTAAGTATGGGGAACCCCAAAATTTATTGTTTTTTTTCTATTTTTGTGTGAAAATCTTACTGCGGTTCACAGAATACATCTACTTACCAAGTTTCATCAGTATAGTTCTTATAGTTTCGGAAAAAAGTGGCTGTGACATACGGACGGACGGACAGACAGACAGACAGACATGACGAATCCATAAGGGTTCCGTTTTTTGCCATTTGGCTACGGAACCCTAACAAGGATCGAATGGTAAGCATAATTAGAGTATTATTGTTCCAGTGATTGAGAGAGATGAAGCTAAACCTACATTTGGCAAATGGCATCATCCCTTTTTGCAACGGTCAGTGACACCTTTGATACTAAAAAATGAATACAGCCAAAGCTATAAAAAACAAAATGACCATAGGCAATCAGAATACATAATATGCTGCTTTTATTAGGCTAAGGTAGGTACCTCTGATAACATGTCCTTTCAGATGCTCATGTTCCTTATCGTACAATGATATGGTATATGTGCAAGCTGCACCCTTCCTCCTGCTAGCAGTATGGTAGAGAGGCAATGCCCTGAAAAATGAAACAAAAACTGTTGTTACGTTAAACAAATAACCTTAATACTTACTTACTTAATTAACTTAATTTTAGAGGGCATACTATAAAATCTGTAAGCATTATTATTCATTGTTCACAAAAGTATGTCACTCACCATTTTTCTCCATGGGCCCACTCGACCAGATGGGAAAGGAATGGCGTCCCAGTGGATACTGGCATCTCTATTTTAGGGTAGAGAATGTGGACCTTTGGGTGGTATCCTTCCATGTATAATCTTTAAATAGAAAAAGTAATAAGTATAATGACCAAAGAAAATAACAATGAAATAATTGCTTTTGTAGTTTTGAGTTTTTTTCGGGTGTGCCCGACTAGTTTCGAATTCATATGCGGCGTTCCATATGATTTAAAACCACTCAGGTAACTAAACCAAATTGCGTAACCCTCTTTCAATCACAATACGATGGATTTTGAAGGGAATTGCTAAGCCATTGCTCATAATTATGTTTGAAAATTTCTTCTGCTCGACAACGTACGTACTTCGTACTTTCTCTTTGTCACATTTTCAATTTAGCCTTGCAGACCGGTACATTTCAGTGGAAAGTTTCTAGAGTAACACCTATTCCTAAAACCAAAAACAAAAGCTCCGTTTAAGATTACCGCCCTATCGCAATTTTATCTTCCCCGGCGAAGGTCTTTGAGAACATCATCCGTAATGCCATATACGAGCAAGTAAACAAATATTTATGTATTGAGCAGCACGGTTTTAGAAGCACTTTTGCTTCTAAAACCGTGCTGCTCTTTACATAGTGCGTAGCTCATTATAGTGTCAGGAGATTCGAGTCAACTGACCTTTGTCAGTTGACTCGAATCTCCTGACACTGGTTGAATATATCTCCTCCAGCTTGGACCGCGGGCGTCAGGTAGACGTACTTTATTTCGACTTTCGGAAGGCGTTTGATAGGGTTAACAACGATACGCTGCTGATGAAACTTAGCGAAATCGGCTTTGCACCATCTCTCCTCCGTTTCTTCGCAGACTACCTACGCGATCGTCAGCAGTTTGTTAGGCTCGGTATGTATGAATCAAGCACCTACCACACACGTTCCGGAGTAAGTCAGGGCTCAATTTTAGGGCCTTTATTATTTTTAATCATGGTTAATGATCTTCCCCAAGTTCTCCTTCATGCAAAATGTGTATTGTACCTATGCTGGCGACTTGAAATTGTACCTCGAAATAAACTTCGTGTGCGACTTTTTAGCACTACAGCAAAACATAGACTCGATATACAAGTGGAGCTTAGACAATAAGATGGAATTTAATGACATTTGGTCGATTGCGGCACCCAGTTAATTATGAATATAATTTAAAAAACAATGCCATCATGAAAACATCAGCCATGAAAACATCAGCCATGAAAGATCTGGAAGTCACATTCGACCGAAAGCTCACCTTCCACGACCACATCGCCACGGTAGTTAAGGAATCCTACCAAAGATTGGGTTTTGTTTTGCGTAGTTGCCGCGATTTTTTTTTCACTCTGCACATGCCATCAAAATTATATTTAATGCACTCGTACGTAATAAATTGGAATCCAGCTCCTACGTGTGGAATCCACACGAATGTACCTACGTGCTTTTCTTGGAAAAGGTACAAAAAGCGTTCCTTAGGTTTCTATATAAGCGTGAACACGGCTATTACCCTTACCTCTATCCAACTAAATTTCTACTGGGATGCCTCGGATATAACTCGTTAGAGGTAATGCGAGCAAAAGACCAGCTCACGATAGCCTGTAAGACGTTCCGTGGCACTATCGACGCGCCTGATCTAAATACTGTGCTGGCCCGCTTCTTTGTGCCAGCCAACTACTGCCGCGGCAGAAAGCACAGCCTGTTTGTTGTGCCTCCATGTCGCACAGTTGCGCGTGCTAAGTCCCCAGTACCACATACTCTGGCCCCACTTAATGATCTCTTGGACTCTAATCTAACAAACGATCTGTTTGTGACGAAGATTTTGTCGGCATGTCAGAAGTACTGTGAGAGGGATGAATGAAAATGTTGTTAAACTTTCTTTTGCTTGATGATTTATATTTAATCTTTTATGTGTTTTTTTTTTTTGTGAGTGCCTTTTTTGTGTGTATTTAATTTCTGTAATTGGTTTTAAACCGTTTTAATTAAATAAATAAATAAATCACGCAATGTATGTTGTTGAATTGACAAAATTAAAAGCATTGCCATTGTAAGTGTGTCACGCAACTTCCACGCAGACATAAACATGTTAGTCGAAAGTTAATCATAACTGGTACTATTGATACGTACTTGCCAACCGCCTCGAGCAACAGATATGTGTTGTCGGGGTGTGCACGCCTAGTAAGCGCTATGTTTCTACAGTCTGCAGGAAGGGAGCGCTTCAGGATGGCTTGCAATAGACCATGAGGAGCTACCTCCACTAGCACTGCGTTCGTTGGTATATGTTTTAACGTCTCCTCGAAAAGTACCGGGTTCTGAAAAACAAAAGAACATCAATCCTACTACGAATATTGTAAAGGATAAAAAGTTTTATAAATAGAAATATTTGTTGAAACAACTAAAGTGGCGACTGTACCTAAAAAAGCAACAAGACAAGATCAATCTTGGCGAGACCAAAAAATATAAAAAAGTTACTTATTCAACTTTTGCGAAACACGCAAAACAATTAATCAGAATTCAGAAAACATAATACTTGGAGTAGCAGAAAATAATAATGGTTCATATCAACTAGGAGACAGAAAAGAGTTAGGTCATATAATATAGCCGTATAAGACCAATTAATTACCATTTGAACCCTTGACATTTCTGAAGTGCCTGTAATGGGTTTATTTGAAATAAAAGCTTTGAGTTTGTTATATGTATTAGTGGTTCAGAACGGTCATTTGTGACTCAGACCCGACAGGAAAGAGACATATTTCAGTTTTTTTTGTTATTTTAAATATAGCTAAAATATATATTTTTTATATTCGAAATCAATGGCTAACACCAAAATATTGCCTTATGTTTTTGTTCAGGCGATATACTTACAATTTTCTTATAATACCTATTTACCTACAAAATTCGTAATTGTATGTAATTCAATGACGATACAATAATTATGGAATTATCGAGGTGACCTGGTGATGGAACTGGATTATATATTTTATAAACTTCTAGTATAACAATCGAGTTAGGGTTCATTAAAATCGTCTTAATCGGTGATTTAATGCAGATTAGAGATTAGGGTAGCTATCATTAAGAAGCTGTATAGACAGTGGAATATATTGGTAGTTAGGTACTAAACACACCGAGTTTGAGCTTTTTCAGTGCTGTTTGTTAAATAAAAGACGGGTTGCACTCCGGGAGTGCCGGCAGAAGTGAAAACTTGAATATTAACGTTGAAATAAATCAATTATTAATTGAATTAATATACTTAACTAAGTTTTTTTCACTATCTCTGCGTCACTTTTTTCATTAATCGATGCACTTTGTTCAATTTCCATTTTTTTAAACACTTTATATACACGAATTTTACGAATACACAGCAGTGTGGCTACTACACAGACGGTCGAGCCATCAGCTGTCCATCCACGTCCGCGTCCGCGACCGCGTCCACCATCACCATCACATCACATCACATCACCATCACCATCGCCATCGCCATCGCCATCGCCATCACCATCACCATCGCCATCACCATCGCCATCGCCATCACCATCACCATCGCCATCACCATCACCATCCATCCATCCATCCATTATCGTGTCTCACTTGGTTCACTTCGGTTGGCGCCGCCGCCGTAGAAAGAGATGGGGGGGGGGAATCTCTCCTGACGGTCACGTGTCCTGACGCGATGCCCTGACGCGAGTTTAACATTTTTTACCCATTACAAAAAGTGTTCAACGCCGCTAAAGAAGTTTTCACTTCAAAAATAAAACCAATATTTGGAAATTATGGTTTGTTTTATTCAATGTCAAAGTCTCTTAAAACATAATTCATACCCAGTGTGGGATGGTCAAAGTGATCCTGATGTCTAGCCCACCCCAAGTAATACACGACACTAATGACGTGTGCGCAACTTCCGAGCGTCCTCTTACCGTGGTAGCACGTGCAGTTATGTTCTGTTATTGCATTTATTCCTTTATATTTTTATCAAACGTTCACACGCAGCACAATTATTGTCAGCCATAACAACTAACCACTCACAAAGCAAATAATCAAGTTCGGTAAAGACAAAGCCAAAAATCGTCGTAAAATATAAGTTTTATATTTATTATACCCTTTGACAGAATTTAGAAAATAGCAAAAATAAAAAACAGACTTAAAAAAAACCCTACAAAGAGATAAATAACTTTAATTTCGGAAGTTGGTGTCGTTGGTTCCGCATTTTCGTTTTTAGACACCGACTTCCGAAATTAAAGTTATTTATTATCACTGTAGTGTTTTTTTTTTGAAGTTGGTTGTTTTTTTTTGTGAAATAGTTTTTATTTTTTACTTTTTAGTTGTACCTACCCCACACAAATCCAATTAACACTAGTACATTGAAGAATTGAAGACACTGACTAATCGTCAAAATTCGCATAGAAATGCCGGAGATGCAGTACATTTATGCATATAACTTCGTACATAAGAATAATTACCTAATGCATTATATACTAAAACCTTCCTGAAATTGATTAATTAGTTTTTGAGAAAATCGCGGACATACAAACAAAAATAACATACGGGTCGAATACAGAACCTCCTTTTTTGAAGTCGGTTAAAAAACGCACAGATCTCAACTCAGTAAGCCAATTTTATTTAATATTTTTTTAATGACATCTCGCAGTTCAACTTTGAGGTTATCGTCTGCTTAACCGGGCTTGCCTGTGGATGCCTCAATAAATTAAGGCCTCCAGCTGTCTATTTTTTGTATTTTTATCTATATTGGCGTCATTTTAAATAGATATAATTGCTATTCATTAAAAAAAAAAATTTTAAAATATTTTGCTTTACCAAAATCAAATGGCAATCAATATATGGGTGATAGCCACTGATATTCAGAATAGTCATAAATTATTTCTGTTATATTTAATATAACAAAATAATTGAGATGCGTTCCTTTTGTGTCGGGCCTGGGTAAATTTTCTATGGGACGTGACCCTTCTTCTTTCATAATTTATTACGATGTAGAGATTGTGAGTTCTTACCAAAAGGTTGTTAGTATGGTACTCAGCCGACGAGTACTTAGCCAAGGGCTCCTCCCATCTGTCTACTGGTACCGAAGTCGAAACCCAGCGCTCACTCCGAGCCCTCGGGGTCTTAATTACTTCGCTCAAATACTTTAGCAAGCCGGGACCTGTTTTTAAAGATTATTTGATTTAATCGAATTCATATACCAACTGTGTTTGTTAGTATAATAAGAGTCATATTTGCTTACCAGCATCAGCAATATAACGCGAGTGGTAGGCGATGTTGGAGCATGGAACTTCCTTAGCGAATACGCCCTTAGCAGTCAACTCTGCAACGAACTCTTTCATGATATCAGCAGGTCCCGAAATGGTACTAGATTCAGGCCCGTTGTGACAAGCTACTTCAATTTCAGGAGGACATATTTTTGAAATCTGAAAATAAAAGTATTATGCATGTTGAATCACCAAAAAAAATAGATGACAAAGAAATGTGCTAGACAAGAAGGAGTCTTAAACTTGGTACGTATGCAATCAAGAAGATTACCATTTTCGGATGAACAAAAAGCGTTACGATCAAGGCTCGTGCCTTCTCTGTACAAGAAGAGGCCTTAGCACTGCAGTAGGGCAGTAACAGGCTAGTATTTTTTTATCAGAAAAAAAAAACCGTATGGTTTACAAAATACTCTTACCTTTTCATAACCTAGACCAATAGCAGCCATGGATCCTCTAATAAATGGAGTCTGCAGCGACACCAGACCGCGGCTGTACGCTGATAGAATCATCTCCTCTGCCGTCAAACAACCGTCGGTGTACGCACAGCCCAGCTCGCCTACGCTGTGACCTGTCGACGAGAAGAGTAGATAATTTTTGGAGTTAGGCTTCAACCTGAAAGTGCCTCACTTGATTTATTTAAAAAGTCTTTACAAGTTGTGTTGTCATACTGAAATGTTTATTCAGCGCTCCTTGGGCAGTCAGCGCCACTATCATCACCTTTCTGACTGCATAATAATTATTTTAACTAAGACATGAGCTATTATTGAGAGCAGTGGTGGCTTGGACTAAAGTCGAGACCCAGGCAGGCACTTTACTTTGTGTATTTAATTTCATCATCGCTGCCCTTAAAACGGTGAAGGAAAACATCTTAAGGAAACCGGCATGACCTAGACCCGAAAATCACAGAGAGGAGCTTGTATCCCAGCAGTAGTAACATTATAGAGTGATTATGCTATGAGCAATTATTTATTTAAACACTATGCACAATAAAAAATACACTCCCCAAAGGCGCACTTAATGCCTGCGGCATTTCCTATCAATATGGCAAGAGTAACATAAAAGATAGATAGCTCGGAAATAATTATAAAATACAAAAATAAATACTTACCAAACACATAGATGCATACAAATAAAGAAAGTAGACTTTGTCAAGAAAATTATGGATCAGTTGATGGAGATAACGAATCCAATTCTCATATAGATCATACGGATAAGAGAGAATAACAAAAAATACAAAAATATTGGTATTACCGATAATGCCATCAGGCACTAATCCAAGTTCCCGAAGCACATCAGTGAGTCCTATTTGAATAGCAGCTATTCCAACAAACGAATGAAGAATGTTGTCAAATACAGTCTTATCGGGCGATGTGATTATGTGCACAATGTCGATTCCTTTTGGTTCCAAAGTTTGTCGGCACCTGGAATTTTGTGAGATATTGATAATATTAGTACTGGATTCATGTAATAGACAGAAATCAAAATATAGTAATTATGTTCTATTGCAAATAAAAGATTTTGTTAAAAAATTTGAGCTCTGTCAGGAAGAAAGAAAAATCTGCCAAGAGGCATTCAGTTAAAGGTTAGCTTAAAAACTCATTTACCGTTCTATAGCAGCGGCGAAGATCGGTATGCGCATGAGTTGCGCACCCATACCAGCCCACTGCGAGCCCATCCCACTGTACACGAACCACAGCGGCCGCTGAGCGTTGTCGAAGTACTCAGCCTTCTCACATAGACTCACTGTCTTTTGTTCTTCGTCCGTCTCTAGAAAGATGAAGCAAAACAGATTTTAGTTATCGCCAATACAGTTCCTCTTGAAAGTTATTATTTAGAATAAACAAGTTAAGGAGGCAATGGACCGGCCGTATTTTCCAATGAGCGCAACTATTCATATACGTAGGGTAGCAGGACGCCCTCAGACTAGGTGAAGCGATTATGATGGTAATGGCTGGATAAGAGTGGCCAAAGATTAAGTTCAGTGGCGGTGCCTAAGTCTGGCAGTGGACTGATATTAAAAGCTTCTGATGAGGATGAAGTAAGTACTATAAGATTATCATCAAACATACTTAAAATGATAAATCCTCTGCCCAAATGTCCTGGGATGCTCGTCTGGTGAATGTTGTGCAACAAAGCCAACTCCTCAGGGTCTATCGGGCGTGACTTCAAGTTCTCAAATATTTTCTCTACAGCAGTGTCATGTCTTGCTGATATAGTCACGAGGTGTGCAATACTACTACTGTAGCGTGACAGATCCTGTAACAAATGAAAATGTTTCAGGGTAAAAAATTACAAAGTGTTATAAAATATTTTGTAGTAAGCTACAGCAAAAGGACATGGTGATGGCTAATGGAGGAACCAGTGAATGGTGGCCAAGGTCGGGTCAAACAAAACTGGGAAGTTGGAAAATAAGTTGGATTGATTATAAATATTACATTGTTGGTTTCAAGTAAAACCAGAACGAGGGTAAAATTGTGGAGACTAGCAGAAACATTTTTTAGTTGATCCCATGCTGAGAAGATGATAATGAACAGAAAAGGTAATTCTTGCATATTATATCGTTGTTTGTACCTTGGGTTTATAGTGTCCATGCAGCAGCACATGTGAGTTGACGCCGGTGACGGACATGCCGTTGACGGCGACGTAGGAGCGACGGAAGGGCTGGTGCTCAGTGACGACGCGCATGCGACCCTCACGCATTGCTACCACGTCCTGCCGCGGATTGTTGCAGTGCAGGTTGGCGGCTATCTCACCGCAATGGTAGCCAAGCAACACCTGTTGATATCGAGGAGAATCTGAATACCTAGATCAGGGAACCAATAGACTTAACAAAATTGAGCTTTGAAATTATAATAGGGTAGTTTCCTGGGTAAAAAAATAATAATTCTAATTAGTCCGTCAGTTAGATTATCGAAAAATAATGGACCCTTATTTTTTCTTTTGTCAATCAAACAAAAAATGACAAAGATAAAGCGCGTCAAAATTTGGGAGTGGGGGTCGTGACGTCACGCCGTGCTAAAAAATGTCGCACGGCGTGACGTCACGACCCCCCACTCCCAAATTTTGACGCGCTTTATCTTTGTCATTTTTTGTTTGATTGACAAAAGAAAAAATAAGGGTCCATTATTTTTCGATAATCTAACTGACGGACTAATTAGATTTTTTTAGGAAACTAGCCTATTGTTGGGACGTGAATCCACGACGAATTATCTCGTTTGTTTTTAAAGAATTGTGTGTGCTCCCGAACACTCCGTATTATATATTGTGTGTCCGTGCAATGATGACAATATTCAAATTTTAAATTATTATTATGTTTAGATGATAATAATGATGACCCAATAAAAAGGGATTATTCCACTTTGCCCCACCGGCCGCCCCACTGGTGGCGCAAAGTAGTATGCCAAAAAAAAAGGTTACCTTCGTTATAGCGGTTATACCCGATGCAGCTTCTCCGTATCCAATGTTGGAAATGACGCTGCCAACTAAGAGTGTGTCTTCTTTTCCCTTACAGAACACCCTTTCAATGGCGTTCAGTTCCGCTTTATCAGCATCAGGCGTACCTATAACGAAATTATGCAATAGGAACTACTGTTAACGACTGCCTCCTTGCTCTTTGCTTTCTACTGCTCAATTGCTGATCGTGATCGTTGAGTCTTACGTTCCTCGAGTTGGGCAAAGAGTTATTTGGTGTTGGCTGGCTTAGTCTCTACTGTGGTAGCTTGGACGCTGGATGTCTCACGGCTTTAAAAGAGGAGAGAGAGAGAAAAAAGGAGAAATCTAATCTTCTGGAGAAATCTTCCCTTATTTTCCCCTTTGTTCTTCCATATACTATCAGTTCAAAATCGAATACAAGACAAATTAATACCTGAACCAAAAGCTTCGACGTATTCCACAGCATGCGGTGGGACCCTCGCTTCCTCATAGAATCTGGTCAAAAACTCAACAGTCTTATCAGGGTTCCTAAAGTATCCGTACTGAGGGCCCGTTTCTCCCGTTAGCAAGCCGGTATATTCCGTCTTCGCGTGCATTAAATCTGCGTAGATCCTGTAAATTACAGAAAAAAGTGAGAGTTATCTTAAAGAGAAAACAAGTAGGTGGAGGCTGGAGGCACCCAATAATTATTTTATTTGAAGTATGTGCATATTTTCGTTCAATCAGAAACAGGAGCCATCATAAACCCGCTGAGAAAAAGAGATGGCGCTATTGATCACGTATAACTCCGTCTCTCTCTAGCACTGGCTGAACTCACATTCTATTCTGCTCGAAAAGAAGCATAAAACTTACCTCAGAGCATCTTTAGCCTTCTGCAGAAACAGAACGTTAACGGCTTCCGATTTGACGCAGCCATTGGCATTCTGATCAAATGACTTCGTTTTACCATCCATCGCCTGGCCTATGAGCCTGGGCATAAAAAAAAACACGATTACTTATTTTTTAAATTAGAATGCTATTGGATTTTTAACCGACTTCTAAAAAAGGAGGAGGTTCTCAATCCGAATGTTTGTATTTTTTTTTTTATCTATTCTTATCAATTATGGACAAATGTTTAATCTAAGTTATTGGAAACTAGCTGACCCAGCGAACTTTGTACCGCCTCAGAATCAATTAATAAAAAAAGCCGTTCCTTACAAAATGTATGACAAAATTAATTATCTTAATTTTTTTGTGAATTTTACCCATGTTTTAATAGTCATTCTGCTATTTGGGGCGGAGACAAATCCAACTAATCAAAGATCATAAAAATAAGTCCAGCCGAGCTTGAGTTATAAATGGTGTAACTAACCCGACTTTGTTATATATAAATAAATTAGTAGAAAAATGTAACCTTTATAACAGCACCTTTGTTTTTCTGTTCCATCAAGAGTCAAAATTCCACTACTCGTTTATTTTTTTCAGTTTGAATTGCTGTAACCCTCGACAAGCAAGTCCAAGTTGCAGATGGTAAGCAATAACATGATGAGTGCAAAATATGTGTTCACCTTCCGTAGTGCACAGAAGACTGTGGATGCAGACACAAGTAGCAGCCTCCAACGACGGCTGCCTCGCAATCACCTCGACTCATAGCGAGGTAAGCCTGCTCCAGCGCCGCGGTGGAACTGCAGCACGCCTCGTCAATCGCCATCGAAGGACCTTTCGCGTTAAGCCAGTAGGAAATGCGATTGGCGAACATTGTCTTAGAACATCTAAAAATAAAAGGTATTATGACCAATGGCATGCAGCACGCTGCATGTATATTATGCAGTCGACTAATTTAGTGATAGCAAGAGCGACTCCAGGATAAGTGATATTAAGCTCTTTCAGGAATTTGAATTCGAGAATTCTGCGGGTAATTGCGTAACACATCACATTGACAAAGCTTTTCATTTTGACTGTTCAACGACATTCGTTGCGTTATCTACGTTGTTAAGCAGACTTTTTTTTCGAACGTATGAAGCTATGGAATAGGAATTTGTTCAAAATCCTTCGGATTGAATTGTGTTAAGTACGTGGGAGTTTTTCATATCACTTGCACTCACATAAATTGCGAAATGTGTATCTCCCTGTCTTTTCGGGGTAAACAAACATGATGTTTATAAATTAAGGAAATTATTTCTTACCCAGCTATACCTAAGCCTGTTCTAGAGGCAGCGTCATAAAAGAACGCTTTTTCAGCTTCAGAGAAACAGGTTCCGACGAACACACCTACTTTTCTACCAGATAGGTGCTCAGGATTCACTCCTATCGACAGTAAAAATATTAAGTTATTTAAATAGGACATGATTTATTAATGGTTAATCATCATCTACCTAGCCTTTTCCCAACTATTTTGGGGTTGGCTTCCAGTCTAATTGGATGCAGCTGAATACCAGCATTTCAAACGGAGCGACTGCCTCTCTGACCTCCACAACCAAGTTACGGGGTAATACGATATCCCTTGGTAAGACTGGTTGTAAGACTTTCAGTAATGGCTAGTCTTTTAATAAATACCGACAAAAATAGGCTCGTATATATTTTTTGAGCACGCGTAACTTTATATAGAGTAGGTACCTAGTAAGACTGACGGTTTCTTTTTTTAACCGACTTCAAAAAAAGGAGGAGGTTCTCAATTCGTCGGAATCTTTTTTTTTTTTTTTTATGTATGTTCCCCGATTTCTCGAAGACGCCTGGACCGATTTGGAAAATTTTTCTTTTGTTTGAAAGGGTATACTTCCCAAGTGGTTGCATGATCATCAGGTCAGGATCTGATGATGGGATCCCAGGGAAATCGAGGGCAACCTTCAAATTTTATAGGCACATAGTACCATTTTCATATATTTTCTAAAGCTGTTTAAGTATTTGCATCTGATAATCATCATCTCAGGTGGATGAGCTGATGATGGAAGGTACAACTCCTCAACGGCTTGGAGTTAAAAGAAAATTCTTTCAAAATTATTTATAGTAACACTCGTGCATTTGCTCTCGGAAAGCACCATTTGGTGAAGTGGAACTGATGATGAAGACCACAGATGGCCACCGGAACTAGTCAATAATATCTCCGTACTATTTCACGGGTTGCGATTCGATACTTTAACATGGTTGCTAAGCAATTTATGCTCGTCACAATGTGAATGGTGATATGGAGCTGATGGTGGACCAGGAGAACTCTTCAACAATTAACTTCCCTGCATCGGTAAAAGCAATATTTTGTAAAAGGCGATGAGAAAGTTGACACTAGGCTATTGTAACTGAGATAAATTATAAGCAGACCCACTAAAATGCGTGAAATAAAAACTTTTTAACAAAAAAAAAAACGACTTCCAAAAAAACACTACAAAGTGAAAAATAACTTTAATTTCGGAAGTCGGTGGCAAAAAACTAAAATACAGATCCAAAGACACCGACTTCCGAAATTAAAGTTATTTTTCACTTTGTAGTGTTTTTTTGGAAGTCGTTTTTTTTTTTGTTAAAAAGTTTTTTTTAAGAGAAGAAAGCTTGCTGTTGTTTTCTTTTACTTTTTGTTATAATGATATGGAGACAAATAGCTAAACTTAAGAACCCTGAAAATGTTTAGCAAGCAGGTCAGAACAATATCTCGTCGAGCCATACATAATTACATACATAAATTAACATTGATTGCGGGTGTGGCCATTGTGACTCCATAATATAATGAATAAGGTAATTTTTTGAGAAGATGAATAAAAGACGACTAAAAAAAGGTATTTACAAGGCAGAGGTGAGTGGAAACGCCGGGACGGGTGGCCCTAGAGGCCATAGTGACCTTACTGGTAATGTTTGACCTTACTGGTAAAATTGCCAATATTCTTACCATAGCTAGCTTCTTTTTAATAGTTTGTGAGTTTCACTTTCAATCCAACAATTGACGAGAAATACAGTCAAGCCAGCAGCACCATCAACTTATAATATCTTACCCGCATCATAAATAGCGTTGTAGGCCTGTTCAAGGACTTTACGGGACATGGGATCCATGTTGTTGCCGAGGCGGTAGTGCACCTTGAAGAACTGGGCGTCGAACCGCTCTAGGTCTGGTACCGAGCCCATGTGCAGCGCCGCCTCAGGGTGACTGGCTTTCCAGCGCACATTCTCTGCAGTCACTGGGTTCACCTGGGGGATACATGTTATTGGGTTACTGTTCTACTTTCACATTTTACGATATTATTGCCTAGCCTGGTATTATTTGGGCATTAATATCAGTGTTTTGGGAAATATGTTATAAATTGAGCCTATTTCTTAAATAGATAAAGAACTATAATAATAATAATATCTCGACTTAGCACACGAGGTTGTTGACATGTGGAATGTGAGCTCGGCTATCATTGTGCCGATTGTCGTATCGGCCAATGGCCTTATGGCCGAAAGCCTCGATCAACATCTGTCGAGGCTCTCGTTAGGCGGTTGGATCAAGGGCCTGATTCAGAAGGCAGTACTCCTTGATACGGCTCGTATTGTGAGGAGGTTCCTGTCTCTGGAGCCCTAACCACTGGTAGCTTGGACTCTGCTCCCGACACCGGCGGAATACAATTTTTTATATTTTTAAATGTTTTTTATACTTATTTTTTATATTTTAAGAAATATTTAAAAATGTAAAATAATATAATATGTACATAAATAAATAAACGAAATAATAATAAAACAATCTGACCGCGTATCGTGTTCGGATGCTCTCTCTTTTTCAGGTGCTTGAACCAGCTGTCAACGTTTCGGTACAACGACTACAGGTGCGGGTCATCCAACGTAATCATATGTTGGATGACACTATACTTGATCGCCTGCGAAATGAAATACAGAGTAGCCATGTCATCGCTCCCCAGTCGCAGACTGCTGTAATACTACCGCAGTATAATACAAGTCTTGCTGACGAGGGGAGTAATGATCGGGCTACAAACGTAAGTACCCAGTGCAATGAGGAATTGAGGAGTGCTTTGGAGGATGCGATTCAGGAATATCGCTTCATGTCGCCCGAACTTAGGCCACGCTTGCCTCGTTTGCCCATGCATAACAAAAATAGGGCGCTGGTGGCGGTTCTGGATTCGCAGTTGTCAAAATATTTTGATACCTGCGAAGACCTCACCGATACTCATTCGATTCTGTACTGCGCGGCTGTAGCGGCATGTCGTGTAGCTCACGTTAAATTTACCAATGACTCTAGAGCTACACGGCCGAAACCAGCCGTACCAGCTTGGCAGTGCAGAATTGAACGTCGTATTGGTGGGGCCAGAACGCTCATCGGCAAACTAATCTGCTTCAGGGAGGGCAATACTCGCCCTAGAGTGATGCGCTTTGTGAGGCGGGCATTCTTGGGGACTGATATCAGCCCTCAAGACTATATGTCCTGTGTCACAGAGCGCATCGACTTCCTGAAGCAGAAAGTGTATGCATGGGCGAACCGTATCCGTCGGTATAAGCGGCGAGTAGAGCGATACACTCAGAATCGCACCTTCCAGAGTGATGAAAGGTGGGTTTATAGGAGTTGGGAACGACCGGACCAAGGTGTGGCTGACACGCAACTGCCGGATGATGATGCCATGTGTTCCTTCTGGCGCAGTATCTGGTCGGTGCCTGTCAGTCACACCGAAGGTGATTGGGCTCGAGAGGTCGAGCGAGCCTGCGATCCAATACCAGAAATGGGGCCTATAACCATCTGCCCCCAAGATGTAGCTCGTGCAGTCCGTCCACTGCCCAACTGGAAGTCTCCAGGGCCGGACGGGCTGCAGAACTTTTGGATAAAATGGTTTTCAAGGTCGCACGCTCGCTTGGCATCTCAGTTCCAGGTCGCTTTGGAATCTGGTTCGCTACCCCAGTTCCTAATGACAGGAATTACCCACCTGCTCCATAAATCAGGTAGCACCGCGGAACCCAAGAATTATAGGCCGATCACGTGTTTACCGACGGTTTATAAAGTTCTTACATCCATTTTGAGAGCTAAAATTAACAAACATATAGACACCAACGCCATCATGTCTACCTCTCAGAATGGATGTAGGAATGGATCCCGCGGTACTAAGGAGCTACTCCTCATTGATATGGCCATCAGCCAACAGGTTCGTCGCTTCCGAAAGGATCTGTCGACATGTTGGATAGATTATAAGAAGGCCTATGACTCGGTGCCACATACATGGCTCATGAGGGTGTTGGAATTGTATAAAGTAGATACAACTCTGCGCACCTTCCTGATGTCGTGTATGGGGCAATGGAGGACGGTCCTTCGCTATCCAGGATGTCGAAATATTCAGAGGAATAGCGAACCGATAAGGATCGAGCGAGGCATATTTCAGGGTGATAGTTTGAGTCCGCTTTGGTTCTGCTTAGCCTTGAATCCTCTTAGCACACTGCTGGAGGATTCAGGTCTAGGCTATCGGTTGAGGAGAGGTGGTCAGGTTATATCGCACCTCCTCTACATGGATGACCTAAAACTCTTTGCCCCCAACAATTTGCAACTGATGGAGCTACTGAAAGTAACTCAAACTTTCAGTAACGCTATTAGGATGGAATTTGGTGTGGACAAATGTGCGGTCATGCATGTAAAACGAGGGGAGATTGTGGAATCCGTGGGAACTCAACTCTCGGATTCCACAAACCTTAGAGCCCTCTCCGCATCCGAAACCTATAAGTATTTGGGTATGTCGGAAGCGTTAGGCATCAATGTTACTGACATGAAGCAATCGTTAAAGGAGCGCTTCTTTGGCCGCCTGAAAAAAGTGCTTAATAGTCTTCTATCAGGCGGAAACAAGGAGCGTGCCTTCAACAGTTGGGTCATGCCGGTTTTGATGTACTCTTTTGGCATACTCAAATGGACTCAAACCGAACTCGACGCCCTGGATAGGAGGGTCCGTACGCTGCTGACTGCAAATCGAATGCATCACCCACGGTCATCGGTAATGAGGTTGTATATCCCGCGAAAGTGTGTGGTGGAGGTCGAGGGTTTTTAAACGCTAAGACCCTCCACAATCGCGAGATATGCAATCTCAGGGAATACTTCCAAGAAACCGACGTGGGGATGCATCGAGATGTAGTCATAGTGGACAAGGGCCTCACCCCGCTCTCCTTGGCTAAAGAGAACTGGCGCAAACCAGTAGTGCTTGACACTAATGATCGCATGGAGGTATGGCAGAGTAAGGAGCTTCACGGACGCTTTCTTCGGGCCCTTCATGGACCCGATGTAGACCTACTAGCGTCCGTAGCCTGGCTACGTTGCGGTGATCTCTTTGGAGAAACCGAAGGTTTTGTTTGTGCAATTATGGACGAAGTTATGATGACAAACAACTACCGGAGATATATTGTGAAAGACGACACGGTTGACATCTGTCGGGCATGCCACCGGCCGGGAGAATCAATCAGGCATATTATCTCCGGGTGTTCTCGTCTAGCTAACGGAGAATACTTGCATAGACACAACCTTGTAGCCAGGATAATCCATCAGCAGCTTGCTTTGAAATACAACCTTGTAGAATCGGAGGTGCCGTACTATAGGTATGTGCCCGACCCAGTTCTCGAAAATGGTAATATCACATTGTACTGGGATCGATCCATCATCACTGACAGGACTATTGTTGCCAATAAGCCTGATATAGTGGTGGTGGATCGATCAGAGCGGCGCGCAATGATTGTTGACATAACTGTCCCGCATGATGAGAACCTCGTGAAAGCTGAGAAAGATAAACAAATTAAGTATCTTGACTTGGCTCGCGAGGTTGTCGACATGTGGGATGTGGACTCAGCGATCATTGTGCCGATAGTCGTTACAGCCAATGGTTTGATAGCCAAGAGCCTCGACCAACACCTAAGGAGGCTCTCGTTGGGCAGCTGGATCAAGGGCTTGATTCAGAAAGCGGTACTTCTGGACACGGCTCGCATTGTCAGGAGGTTCCTCTCTCTGGAGCCCTGACCGCCGGTAGCTTGGACCCTGTTCCCGATACCGGTGGGCTACTATTTTTTATATTTTTAAATGTTTTTATATATTTTTTATACTAATATTTAAAAATATAATTTATATGTATATAGTGAAATAAAGGAAATAATAATAAGTTTATTCATCAAAAAGTAAAATACAATGTGATGGATTCGGTGAGCCACAAACTAAGTATCGCTTGTATCTTGTGGCTC
Organism: Amphipoea oculea; assembly: GCA_945859645.1. Taxonomy (NCBI): domain Eukaryota; kingdom Metazoa; phylum Arthropoda; class Insecta; order Lepidoptera; family Noctuidae; genus Amphipoea; species Amphipoea oculea. The sequence goes on from OX243884.1 coordinate 5,612,847, forward strand.
TGGAGTGCAATGTTACAATGTTTATGATTATTACATTACAGTTTGAGGATGAACTGCTGCAAAGCTAAAAATCGGTTAGCAAAATGCTTAACTTAAGAATAAGTAAGTTATATGGGGCCATTCAGCTAGCCAACAATTCCCAAACACTCACCTTATTGTACAAAATGTCCGACAACTCCTTGACGTGGTGCGACGAGGGGTAGATCCCCGACATGCCGGAGATGACGACCCTCTCGCCGTCGGCGACCGGAGTCGGCGCCGACGCAGCCTCGCCCTCCGACTCTGGGCGGGGTTGGTGTTGGGCGAGCTCTTGCGGAGTCGGAGTCATGGTTGAGCGTAGTGACTATAATATTACAGAGTTGGTTTAATAAAAAATTTATACTTTTCACCCAAAGTACCTACTCGTATACATTTTTTTTAAGTTTAGTAAGAAACCGATGGATGTTCCCGAATAAAATTTAATTTTATTAATATGTAGAAAACAAACTGCTCATTTATCAAATTAAATTTCAGTCTGCAACTTCAACTATTAAGGTGTAAAAAAAATTACCTTAAAAACTTTAAGAGGTGCTTTAGACCATCGAACTGAACAACTTTCACTATGGGACCAACTCCGAAATCACGAAAAAAAAATGAGCTGTTTCATACATTTTGGCCGAGTAGGTATTGAACTTTTGTATGAAACAGCTGATTTTTTTTCGTGATTTCGGAGTTGGTCCCATAGTGAAAGTTGTTCAGTTCGATGGTCTAAAGCACCTCTTAAAGTTTTTAAGGTTAATTTTTTTACAATTTGTATATCCGACGATCCTGCACACTTATCTCTTTTTTTAACTGTACGTTGAGCAGAAAAATTTTTCGTACATATGAAGCAATGGATTAACAATATCCTTAAAAAATAATCAAATTGTGATTGATAGTGTGTTACGCAATTAATGTGCTGCTAACTACATTTTATCCTGAGAATAGAACCAACTTAACATAGTAGTTGAAAAATATGTTCTGCCATACGTTTAGGGATTGCAATTGCTGGATCCAGCATACAGCAATCCAGCTGGATCCAGCGCCTTTTTAAACATGCTGGATCCAGCATACAGTGCTGAATCCAGCGATGCGGATCCGCAAACGTATCAATTTCTATTGTTAAGTTTTGAGTTGCCACCATTTTCAAAACGTTAGTGTAGGTACTTGAAAAATCTAAAAAAGTATAAAGAAGCAGTAAAAAAACCTGGCTATTTTCCTTTGCCAAAAAAGAATGCGATGCGGCAGAGGATGAAAACTTTGTTAGAACGAGTAAATAAACAACATATTGTAGAGCCGGTGCAAGAAGATATCATGGAGTTAAAAGAGGATGGTCTAGATGATGATGCAGAACCCGTGAAAATGACTTTAGAGCAAGAGCTTGAGATGGAACTTAAAAGAGAGAAGGAGCACTTTAATAAACAAAAGCCAAGCGGTCCATTAGATTACGAAAAGGTCCTGAAAAAAGAAATGAGCGTTTATGAGACCGAAGGAGTGCGAGGTGAACATTTATCTATGGTTTATGAGTATTTAATGGCCCTAAAACCGACCAGTGTAGAGGCCGAAAGGGCATTCTCAGCAGCCGGCTACATATGCAGTTCTGTGCGAAGCAGGTTGAGAGATAGATAAAATTTGTTTTCTAAGGTCTTACTTTCAGAGAATTCAAAAAAAGACATAGTCAGTCTCTTATCGTCAGATTTTATACTGCCTAATTATTAACGAATAACGAGTGGAGAGAAGATTATTTCGGAGCTTCTTTTGATACAAACAATTGATTGAAGATTAAAATAGTATTATTATTACGGTCCTTTTTTGTAGTTAATTTTAAAAGAATTTGTAAGACTGATTGCTACTGATTAGCCGTCCTATCTTATCTTATCATTAAACATAAACGTAATAAGATATTGCTTACTTAGAAACATTATCTAAAATGTTATATGACGTTTTATGTTTGTTATTTAATTTTAAGTTGATTCTTTTGATCTCAAATGATGAAGAAACCAAAGCAAATTGATATCAGATATCACCAAATGAGTGAAAGATTTCATAGATTATCGTAAGAAGTACAAATTTATAAAAAAAGTCTTAAAAATGTCGTCTTTTTATTTTTGTTTCACATTTTGCTGGATCCGCGCTGGACCCAGCTGGATTCAGGTCAATCCAGCAACAATCCAGCTGGATTGAAAACGCCGCTGGATTGCAATCCCTACATACGTTCCAAATGCAATTGTAAGTTTGTACGCACAATATTGAAAGATTTTTCATGTTCTTTTAAGGCCATAGACGTCTTATATGTGTTTCTGTAATATAATCTGTAAATAATTAACTAATTTCTATATATTTTTTTTTCCAAATTTTAGGCTCAATAGTTCAGACTGTTCGGAGATAAGATGAACTGGTCAATTTTCATATATTTTCTTAAATAACCTCAAAACTGTTGTTTTCAATTTTCTAGTTTGCTCCCCAAAAGTGACCCCGATATTCAAAATTAATTTATTTACGTTACACGTCCGTGTTTGGGTCACAAAAATTCATATGTGTAGCAAAAAATAAGTTTAGTAAATTAGGAGCAGATTGACTGTGGCAGACTGACAGACAGACACACGAGTAAACTTATAAGGGTTCCGTTTATTCATTCGGACGTACGGAACTCTAAGAAGACCTAACATTGTTTCTGTTTAGAAAAATAAATTACACTTAATATCGTGCCCTGCGTGTCCTGTCAACGCTAGTGATGGCGCCAAACAAGTGGCCGAATTCTGGGCCGAGTACATTTAGATTGCTATCGACACGCTAAGAAGAAGAAGAATGTATGTTTGTATGGAATTGGATACTCACGTGTTTATTTTTAATTAGATTAAAAACAAATTAATATTAGTCCACAACAATCTCTAGCGACAGTCCAGTGAGACTGATATCAAATCGAACTATCTTCTATTTATATTAATTGAAGCACCTTGAAGAAATGCTTTCATTTGTAAATACCGCATTTAAATTTCGCCCTTCAAACTCGCCCTGTTCCGTGGTACGCTGAACCATATTATTTGGATGCTAGATGACGACCCATTCAATTTTATTATTTATTGAAGTGCAGCCGTATGTTTCAGTAATTATGTACAGTATTGCGGCAGTCATTCGCTCTATATATCTTCGTTCCGAGTTAGTAAACCAGCGCGTCTCTTCTCATATAGTAAAGAGATCAAGAAGATCGGCATCACCATCTTCTGTGATCAGAGCATCAAATTGCTTTCAACTGTAGCGGCATTTGTACCTATTTTTCAAAAGGTTAGGCAGAGGACTAACACTGACATTTCTCAGTACCGAAAGGGGGCGATCCTATTGACATTTACACAACCAGGCAAACCATTAATTTCTTTTTTTTTTGCTGTTTTATTTACATACCTCTCTAGACAATATCTCATTGCATAAATATAATCAATATCCTACCGAGTTCTGGGCCGAGTCGATTTAGATCGCTATCGACATGCTAAGAAAAAGAATGTCTCATTGACTAGACGCTGAAGAAGTGTGTTATTATTTCAGCAAAAAAACGTTTACTGCTGGACATTGGGGTCTCTGAAGAAACGATACAACAACTGAGTCTGCGCTGCCACACTGATCCATCTTGTCTGCCCTTGCACGATGTGCCTTCTAGTACGTGGTCGCTTCTTGAGAACTCTTCAAACGCTTCTTACACGTTCAGTGAGTTTATCCATAAGCCCATCTATCCTCATCCATAGGTACTAAAAGTCATAGATGATGTATCAGAACATATTATGGGCCCGCAGCGGGTGCCTGAAGACGGGCGTCGTCACCGACGCAGGCTTATACTTTTACCGCAAAAAGATCGTAGCACACGTATCAAATCGGAAAGGGATCGGCACCGTATCGCCTATCGCCTCGCCATCAAACAGGCGTCAACCTAATGTACGCACGTAACTAAAGCGGATCAGAAACTCCGATACGTCGACTCGGCTACGGCTAGGCGACGCCGCGCTTACGGCTCGCCGACCGCTGGTTGATGGTGCAGCAAGCAGGCCGGAGGGGTGAGAGGGGCAAGGGTGGACGAAGAGACGTAAGCTCGGGTACGGAGAGACGTAAGCGCGGGGACGACGAGCCGTAAGCGCGGGAACGACGAGCCGTAACGCACCGCACCGCGGTTCGTGAGCTTGTACCGAGTTGATACGGCACAGTGCCGATCCCTTTCCGATTTTATATGTGTGCTACGACCTAAAGCCTACAGATAAAAATAAATGGCTAAGTATGGTGGAGACCTTTCCCCAAAAGTGAAAAGAAAGAAAATACATGACACAAAAAGAACACGAACACAAAAAAAAATAACAAATTGGGGCAAAACATGCGTCACATCCACGCAATACGGCCATCGCTCAGCATAATGCTAAGACCCTATACGAGACAGAGCCCCAGCGCTGGTTTTTAGGGACAGCCGGTGTTGACTTGATGACGTCAACCAGTGCAGCATACGATCAACCGAGAGTGGGATCAACAACAGGTTCAGGCTTCAAGTTAATATACAGACAGTGTATTTTCAGCCGTGCCTGCTTAGGTACTAGCATCTGCTACAGCACTACTCGATAATACTTTTTTACATAAATTTTCATCATCTCAGATCTAGGTATCTAATAGACGAAAAAGTTAGACTTTTCATCAATTTCCATAAGGGCACTTGCAATGTCATCAATTTGAATATAATGTCTTCTATTTTGGATGGGCCTATTAATTTATTCTGTAACGTGATATTATTTGGTGATTGTAATATGACCTTAGAAATAAAAAAAGACATTGAGTACGTCTTGTACTCAATGTCCTTTCTTTTAATAGAAATTAGTTCGTTCACCGACACTTTAGTAAGTATTTTTTGATTCTCGTGTTAATTAAATCAATCATAATGAAATACGAATACCTCCTGGGAGATTAATTATTGTGACGTGTTAGTACTTGGTATCTTGTTACTACTACTACTTGGAAGCCGACCCTAACATAGTTGGGTAGGCTAGGCAGATGATGAGTACCTAGGTATCTTGTAGGTATGGAAAAGTGGGAATTACATAGTAGGTAGAAACTTACTTTAACCACAGTATAATAAATATACAGTAAGTTATCTAAGGCCGCCCGCCGAGTTATTAGCCTACTCTTGCGTTGATCCCCAGGGTTGTCACTTTTACTTTTAGTTAATATTTTCGAACAAGCAGCACTTGATCTAAATTTATGAAATAAAAAGCATATTATGATCGAATATTTTACCAATTTATAAATTTAGTAAAAATAAAAAGCCTTTATTCACATAACATTTATAATACTAAGTTACAAATTTGATACCGAGAAAATTTTTCTCCTGTTTCTGCACGTCCGGAACGCTTTATTATTATTTGTTAATGTAAAGTAAATTCTCATTCTTATGTAAAGTTTTTGTAAAAAGCTTTTGGGAAAGCATGGACAGGGCATCTTAAATTCTATATCATTCAGTTGATCGTGAATTGACTAAATAAAATACCTAGTGTGCAGGACGATCGACCTATTAGTTTCATTAATTTTACTTTCGGTGGTTGGGAAACCCAATTTTATGCAATTTTGAAATAATGATCACGCAGAATTCCCACGGTGCTGGGGCGACACAGGGTAATTATTGGTTTTCCCAAAACTAAAATTCATTGTGTTGTTTTATTATTCTCAACATGTTTTATTGCTGGTATTGTAAACCAAATTGTCGGCACCCTTTGATAAAAATATGTCTTTGATAGTTTGCTTGTGTATTTAATCAGTTCCGGCTTAGATCTCGCACAAGAGACTTCAGTAGTAAGTAGTTCTGAGTGATGTGATGTGACAAGCTCTCAAAATAATATCAAGCAAGTAACTCATCAGTTTGTATTTATTATTGATTTAGCTCCTTTGTTGCCCTTATTTATTAGTAAAGAATAAATAAATAAATAAAATAACTACCCAAAATAGCTACATAACCAACAATTATACCGTTTTTAATACAACCAAAAAATAAGATGACCATAAAAAGTACTTAATAATTTTGTGCTCGACTGTACTTGACTCGAAAATGTATGTAGAAGTTCACGTGGATATTTAACATACTTCCATATAGTAAACCAGGTCGAAATTATCATGGTTGGAGACGACTATTTCTTGACTATTTTTTGGCGTTCTCAAAATTGATTTATAAGAAGTTTTCAAAAGTGAGGATTGTGTGGTGAAGGACACTAAAAACTAGACTTCTTAAAATAAACTTTAGCTCTAAACATAGTATTCAGAAAGTAAATTTGGGAATACATTTATATGGAAAAATGCGACTCGGCTACGCTCTTAATAAAGCAAATAAACTGTGAAATAAACAATACAATACCACATTTTCTAATAATATTTAAGTATAAGTAGGTACTTACATTTCTGGTTGAGTAGGAACTATGAAGAATGATAAGTCCGGGTTTGCGAAATCATTATTGGGGCACCCGAAAACACTACAATATTTTTTTCCCCTTTTTGAAGTCATGATACTCGTAATTTAAGTGGCCGCCGCCGGCGAGAGTTGACGAACGCAAGCGGTCATGTAGCGTACGCGCGTGCTCACAGTCGCGCTGCACAGCCCGCACTGCCGCCACCTTATTCCCTCATATATTATGCTAGCGTGTGCGTGAAATCGCGTGCCGACACGGCGCGCGGCGCGCACGCACACATTCAAACCGAGAGCGGCACGTTTGTATGAAGATGTTCTACTGTATATTATATCTACTGTGCTTTAACCTTTTAAGCGCTGGCTAAATGTCAATTGCCGCGTCCCTAGCGCGCGGCTACAAATCGATAAAATCAAGATAAAATAATACCCTCAATAAATAAGGAGGAGACCCTTAAGACGACCCACTGACCGAAATCGTTGTATCGATTAAAAAATAGTCAAAAAGTTTTTATCTCTATTTATTTATTTAATGGTTTTAGTTGTACAACGCAGTTAATAGGACGAAAATAGAACGAAACAGCCACATTCTCACTACTCAATTCATGGTATCTTTATGAATGTCAAAAAAAAGAACAGTGTCATGATGCACGCGCGTTTCAGTTCCTCTACCGCAGCACAGTATAATATACAGTAAAACATCTTCATACAAACGTGCCGCTCTCGGTTTGAATGTGTGCGTGCGCGCCGCGCGCCATGTCGGCACGCGATTTCACGCACACGCTAGCATAATATATGAGGGAATAAGGTGGCGGCAGTGCGGGCTGTGCAGCGCGACTGTGAGCACGCGCGTACGCTACATGACCGCTTGCGTTCGTCAACTCTCGCCGGCGGCGGCCACTTACATTACGAGTATCATGACTTCAAAAAGGGGAAACAAATATTGTAGTGTTTTCGGGTGCCTCAATAATGATTTCGCAAACCCGGACTTATCATTCTTTATAGTTCCTGCTCAACCAGAAATGTAAGTACCTACTTATACTTAAATATTATTAGAAAATGTGGTATTGTATTGTTTATTTCACAGTTTATTTGCTTTATTAAGAGCGTAGCCGAGTCGCATTTTTCCATATAAATGTATTCCCAAATTTACTTTCTGAATACTATGTTTAGAGCTAAAGTTTATTTTAAGAAGTCTAGTTTTACTATAAAACAGAGGATTGAGTTCGAAACATCGTTTAGGTAAACGTATCTGTCGCGTATAGATGTAATAAGGGCAATTTCACAATAATTAATATTGCAAATTAATTACTATTGAAATTATTATTTGTTCTATTGTCTGATGTGTTGTTCAATCCAAATATGGTGTCTTATACACCCATTACAGGAATTACGGCAAAGATCGAAATTTACTCATGATCCCACCTGATGATTTTGTCGATAATGTAGAAAGGATGGAGCAGGTGTTTCGCAAAGCGTTCGAAAAGGACCACATCAACATTAAAATTGGCCGGTCAATTTACGATCAACTGAATGATATAGAATTTAAGATGCCCTGTCCATGCTTTCCCAAAAGCTTTTTACAAAAACTTTACATAAGAATAAGAATTTACTTTACATTAACAAATAATAATAAAGCGTTCCGGGCGTGCAGAAACAGGAGAAAAATTTTCTCGGTATCAAATTTGTAACTTAGTATTATAAATGTTATGTGAATAAAGGCTTTTTATTTTTACTAAATTTATAAATTGGTAAAATATTCAATCATAATATGCTTTTTTATTTCATAAATTTAGATCAAGTGCTGCTTGTTCGAAAATATTAACTAAAAGTAATAGTGACAACCCTGGGGACAAAGCAAGAGTAGGCTAATAACTCGGCGGGCGGCCTTAGATAACTTACTGTATATTATACTGTGACCGCAGCGCCGTAATTAAAAAAACAACCGGTCAAGAGCGAGTCGGACTCGCGCACCGAGGGTTACCATCATTTATGTTTTTAAATTTTCATCGGCGAGACCTATATCCGGCGGAGAATTTTAACACTGCGGTGTAGAATATTGCAGTTTTAGGTCAGCGCCATCTCTTGACTGATAGTGGAACTAATGTAACTTGTTGATGATTTCTGAAAGTGTGCTATTATTATAAAGACATCGTTTTATTTTTCCTGTAATACTTTACACATACTTCTATCACATAGAATTATTTTAGATTTTTCTCTATGTAAACTTCGGAGATAAGGGGTTTTTATGGCTTGCCAATATGAAGTAAGTACCCAATTCGAATGACACATGTTGAAAATTGAAAAAAAAAACTTTTAAAAAGTTACGTGCCGGGAATTAGCTATAGGTACTCTTCTTCAATTTTGCAACATTTTTTAACAGTGAAAATACTGTTATTATACTTTATGCCTGTTTCATTTTCTCGCCATCGAAGTGAAAAGCAAAGTGTATAACTCGGGCATAAACGAGCCATTTTATGACTTCTTTTATGCACTAATTGTACCATCTACTTTTTTATTTTTCTATTAATATAATTTATATAATTCTGTATGGACCTAAATTACGATTAATAATTATCAAAAAATTATTAATAATGATTATTTAGCCATAAGCGCTGATAAGCAATAGCAAAATAACTGCTTTTATTACTGTAAGAAACACAATATGTTGAACTTGAGAATCTTTGTCACTTTAACGCATAGGCTCACTCAGACGGTCTTTGTCCGTTTCGCACAACCGTGCGTTGTTCGATTTTTCATCTGCTTCTGTAGATGAATAATCATTATATATTTTTTTTGTAATTATTTATCGTAGTTTAGGTTTATATGGGACCACATATATTTATGAAAATTCAAAAATAAAAAGTTTACTTTTTGATTAAATATGAATAAAATATCAATTTTTCTATAATTTAATTTTTGTTCACTGTGAAATTATCATTTTTAAGAGTTGCCAACTCTTAGTCTAAGAAAAAGAAAACAGGAAAATGTTAATTTGTTGATCAGCTACAGCTATTTATTTATTGAACTAGCTTCTGCCCGCGACGTTTGGTTCCCCCGACACATCGCATTGCATCGCCGGCCCGCGCTATTACTTCGTTTTTGCTTGGCGTTCTTTCTGACTTGTTTTTCTTTCTGCTCGGCTCCGAAGAGTCGCAGCGTGATGTTAAATAGCCTATATCCTTTCTGACTTACCAACTGAACTTCGACAAACTTTACTACGGCAAGATTTTAATTCGACACTACGGAACTCCGACACGTCTTCATTTCGACAATACTTTACTTCGAAATGCCTTAAGTCCGACACTACTGTACTCCGATAAAGCGTTTCTTCGACATGACTCAACTAGGAAACGATGCGACTTCGACGATGTGCTACTTCGACAACTATGGTAGTCCGACATGAGTCAATTTCGACATACTCTACTCCGGCATGCTGTACTTCGACAATATCTTACTTCGACGTTATATATCTGAGACACGATGCTACTTCGAAATTGAAATTTGTGAAAGATGATATGGCTAGAAAGGGGGTGACTACCGACTACTACTAAAAAAAATGTATAGTGCTCTTAAATAGAAAGAAAATTAATATTTTTAAAACTATTATAGAGTTAAATATAGAAAGAACAAAGGAACACAGAAAATGAAAGAACTCGAAATATCTGAAATATCTGATATTGTCGAAGTACAGCATGCCGGAGTAGAGTATGTCGAAATTGACTCATGTCGGACTACCATAGTTGTCGAAGTAGCACGTCGTCGAAGTCGCATCGTTTCCTAGCTAAGTCATGTCGAAGAAACGCTTTATCGGAGTACAGTAGTGTCGGACTTAAGGCATTTCGAACTAAAGTATTGTCGAAATGAAGACGTGTCGGAGTTCCGTAGTGTCGAATTAAAATCTTGTCGTAGTAAAGTTTGTCGAAGTTCAGTTGGTAAGTCCTTCGTCGTGTGTGTGATAGTCCATTGAATTGTACGGCGAGCGATATTTTATCATTATAGTATCTTAGCCGTGTGCAGCGCCCCTTATTGAATTCCACTGCCGGTGACGTAACCTACGACAAACTTATTATTTGCGGTTGGTACAGTAATGGGGTCTAGGGATCGAACAACTCTATTTTAAGATAGTTTTTGACGTTCAAAAGTGCCTTTTATGTGCCTATTTGAAATAAATGCTTTGACTTTGACTTTGAACCGCAAAATTAACTTTGTTTTTATTGTATATTCTTTTCCGGGATAAAAAATACCCAGTGTGGTGCCCAGGATATTAAAGAATAATTATACCAAGTTTCATCGTAATCGAACCGGTAGTTTTTGCGTGATGCCTGAACAAACAGACAGACAGAAAGACAAAAAATTTTTAATCACATTTTTGGGTTCGGTGTCGGTCTAGTAACACCCCCTGCCATTTATTTTTTGATATTTTCAATGTACAGAATTTTCACTTCTACAGATTTATTATAAGTATAGATTGTAGATATTTTTTAACCGACTTCAAAAAAAGGAGGAGGTTATCAATTCGACGGTATTTTTTTTTTTTTTATGTTTGTTACCTCATAACTTGCGACTGGGTGAACCGATTTTCATGAATTTTTTTTTTTATTTGAAAGCTGGTGCTTCCCGTGTGGTCCCATTGTCACCATTTTAATATCTGATGATGGGATCTTAGAGAAATCGAGGGCAACCCTCAAATTTTATAGGCTCACTTATTGTTTTTCACATATTTTATGAAGTATCTTGTGTATGTGCGTATGGTTGTCACCATCTCAGGTAGCTGGGCTGATGATGGAAGGTACAACTCCTTAACAGTAAGAAGTTACTCGAACAGGCAAGGGCTGTTTTTAGTAAATTGTTTTGATGTTTGATAGGGCATTTGTCACATTTGGTCTCATGATCATCAAGTCATGACCTGATGCTGCAGTCAGGATAGTCTGCAGAGTATCTAACTCCTCGACAACTAACAGCAGATATATCGTGTTTAGGCTCATTGAAAAGGGCTCGATGTGTGGATAAACGTACTGTTAATGAGGAACACCGAAGTACATAGAGACCTGATGCTGAAGCCAGGAGCATCAGAAAAAGTACAAACCTTGAAATTACAGCACAGTAGTCGTGTTTGGGCTCATTTTAAACAGGACTAAATTTTAAGTTCAATGCAATGTTGACATAAGTCTGGCCTGATGCTGCAGCCAGGATTATCAGCATCTAGTCTAAAAACATCAGGTCAGGATTTGATGATGGGATCCTGGAGAAATCGAAGAAACTCTTCAAATATTATAGGCACACCTATAGCGATTTGGGTATTTTTTATAGTAACTCGTGCACTTGCTCTCGGGAAGCACCATTTGGTGAAGTGGAACTGATGATGAAGACCACAGATGGCCTCCGGAACTACTCAATAATATATAAGTATTTCACGGGTTGCTATTCGATTACTTTCATATGGTTGCTAAGCAATTTATGCTCGTCACAATGTGAATGGTGATATGGAGCTGATGGTGGACCTGGAGAACTCCTCAACAATTAACTTCCCTGCATCGGGAAAATCAATAATTTGTTTGTAAAAGGCGATGAGCACTAAGCTATTGTAACTTAGATAAATTATAAGCAGACCCGCTAAAAAGCGTGAAATAAAAACTTTTTAAGAAAAAAAAAACCGACTTCCAAAAAAACACTACAAAGTGAAAAATAACTTTAATTTCGGAAGTCGGTGGCAAAAAACTAAAATACAGATCCAAAGACACCGACTTCCGAAATTAAAATTATTTTTCACTTTGTAGTGTTTTTTTGGAAGTCGTTTTTTTTTATCTTAAAAAGTTTTTTTTATTAAAAAAACATTTTGCGTCAAAATGGCAATTAGGAGAGTAAATGGTTAGGCCCCTAAGTAGTATTCGTACCCCAACCTTTCTCCTGCCGGAGTTAAGAACTGTAGTGCACATTTCGCCTCTTGTGTATCACCACAGAATACATTAGTACTAGGTACGTATCACGCTACGAGCGCCCGCCGCCCGCATCTTTTCCGGTCCCCGTTCTCGTCCTACCCCCGCGCCCCTATACCCCACAGGCGAGGACTCAATTCAGCGGTTTGCCTAACAGTCATAAACCATCCCCGAACTTAGATAACTAAGATATTTTAAGTAATTTTTATCTGCAAAAGCTCACCTAATATAGAGATGTATCTAACGGCACACTTCAGACGGACAATGCAGTATTACGGTTCTGTTAGGCCATATATAAAGTGTTTAATGTATGTTAATATTGGTGTTTTCATGATGTCCGACGTATAAATTAATATCATTATGCATGTGTTTATGTAAATTTGGCATAATTCTGATAAGTAGGTAAATACAGGATGTTCAAAAGGTGTTCAGTGGAGAGAAAGTACCAATTAAAGAAACAATCCTCATTTCCATTACATAAATAAAATTGCATTTAACAGTAGTATTAGACCTCTTTGTGAAGTAGCTCATCCAAGGAAGTACTAGCAACAGTAGCGGCAATTCCTAAGGCCGATGAGGCCGGCCTACGGCAGCCAGATATTGGAGGTGGGCAACCGCGCAGGTTCCAACCGCTGCAGCACATAAGTAGATAGTTTATCTACTCATGTGGCTGCAGCTGGCAATATCTCTGCCAGTAGGTACATAATGGAGCTATGATGGCTAAGTTGAATCTAAAGCAATGTTTTTGACTATTCAATGGTTTTTATATATCAATGATTCAATGTTACCCCTATAGGGTCCTATAGGACATGATGTATTCTACTGCTTTCATTCATCGTTTACACCTAATACAAGTTGTAAAAAACAAAACGTGTTAAAATGGTTAACAATATTACTGTCGGATTTTAGACATTCATTTTGCGGAAGATATTGGATATTTAACATCACAATGAAAATTGGAAGTTAACAGCAGTTATGTTTCTACAATAGCTACATTCATTATTGCTGGGTTTAAGCCTCATCTGTTTGGCGTATAGTTGCAAAACTTCTGAAAAATTCTGAATGATTCCGGAATACTTCTGGGAAAGTTTCTTTAAATCAGAATTATTCAAAATGAATTTAATTAAGATTTTTTTTTTTTCCTGAAAATCGTATTTTGCATCGCACGTCGATCGCCGCCGCGCTACCTATAGACTAATATATTATATAATATGAGACGCTACCCCTCTGTGCGCGCCCGACTGCACGAGGCACGAGTCGTGCGTGCAGGCGATGGCGGTGCGAGGTGCGGTAAGAGGGGAGATGCTCCCTGGAGAAGTTTTCCCCCCGCGAGAAAGATTCGTACCCCGCAATCGAATGTTTCCGCCGAATATTTCGCCCGAATAATTCAATGGGAAATATTCCCAAAGTTTCGGAATATTTCGGAATACTTCCGAAGTATTCGACGGGAATGATTCGGAATTTTTCCCGCCAGCATCTATAGTTTGGCGTTTTCATTAGCCGTCCCCCGACATGAGGACGCTTGGATCAAAATATTTCGTGCAATTTATATTAAACTTAAAGGGCTAATAAATATTATTATTTTACTTTTTAGCGGTTTTTGTTTGAGTCGGGGGTAACTTAACTTTTATTTCTTGCTTTTTAAACTTTATAATATTATATTACTAGTAAACATACTGTTACGCGCCACACTTGATGGCGACATTACTACTAGCGCCATCTAGTATCGAGTAGTAGAACTAATAATTATTCGGGTCCCTTCTAGAAACTTCGATGCTAGAACTTTCCAGAACTATCGACGCCTGGTCGGTCGGGATCGGTATGTACTCGAACATTCTAGATGTTTCTACGGTAGAAGGTTCTGGAACTATCCGAGGCCTATATAAGGCCGGTGTGCCTGCGAGCCAAAAACAGTATTGGATAAGCGATACAAGCGATAAAATTCGAAGCGATCTTCAAGTGCGACTAGAGTGATCTGTAGTGCGATTGCGATTTATAATTAGTGTGTTTAAGTTGTAATTTGTGTTTTTAACTAAAGTGTCTATTTTTTGGTTTTTAAATCGGCAGTTTTTATTGTCACGAACCCCAAGCTCGTAACAATTGGTGTCAGAAGTGGGATTGGTTGCGTCGATGCCAACATCTATCGACTGGGACCCTCAGCAAGGATGCACAAACGAAACTTTTAGAAGACTGCCGTAGCGCTCTGTCCCAAAATGAAATAGTGAAGGCTAAGAAGGTGTTACTCAAGTACGCCGATGTTTTCTCGGCAAACGATGCTGACATCGGGAAGACTGGCTTAGTTCAACACAAACTAAACACAGGAGAAGAATTGCCTATCCGTCAGCTGCCAAGGAGATTGCCGGTAGCACGTGAAAAGGAAGTGGAAACCATGATTGAAGGAATGGTGAAGGATGGTGTTATTGAACCTTCATCTAGTCCATGGTGTTCACCTGTAGTGCTGGTAAGGAAGAAGGACGGCAGCATGCGGTTTTGTGTTGACTATCGTCGTCTGAACGACGTTACGAAGAAGGACAGCTATCCTTTGCCAAGAATTGATGACACGCTGGACATGCTTACTGGAGTAAAGTGGTTTAGCACGCTGGACCTGAAAAGTGGCTACTGGCAAGTTGAAATTGATCCCAAGGACAAGGAGAAAACTGCATTCTCGACAGGAAAGGGTCTTTGGCAATTTAAAGTTATGCCGTTTGGATTGTGCAATGCCCCGGCAACGTTTGATAGGTTGATGGAACTTGTACTTGCCGGGCTAATTGGTGATGCCTGCCTGGTCTACTTAGATGACATCATCATCGTAGGCCGTACGTTTGAACAACATCTTCAAAACCTGGAACGCGTGCTCATGAAGATCCAGAGTGCCAACCTCAAGTTAAGTCCGAAGAAGTGTTCACTATTCAAACGACAAGTTAGCTTTTTGGGGTACTATGTAGTGTCGGAAGAAGGTATTCGCACGGATCCAGAGAAAATCGCCGCTGTCAAGGATTGGCCAGTTCCAAAAGACAAGACGCAGGTCAGAGCATTTTTGGGTTTGTGCTCTTATTATCGGCGATTTGTTAAGAACTTTGCGGATATAGCCAAACCCCTGCACAAGCTAACCGAGGAGAAGCGACATTTCTGCTGGGATGAAAGTTGCAACATCGCATTCCAGGAGTTAAAGGACCGACTGTGCAAAACACCTATTTTGGGGTACCCTGATGCAGGCAAGGAATTTATAGTTGACACAGACGCAAGTGACATAGGACTTGGTGGTGTATTGTCTCAACGGAAAGGTGATCAAGAGGTTGTAATAGCGTACTTCAGCAAGTCGTGGTCAAAGCCGGAAAGGAACTATTGTGTCACGAGACGGGAATTGCTTGCTGTGGTAAAGTCATTGCAGCATTTTAGCAAATATCTTCTGGGGCGGAAATTCCACTTACGCACTGACCATGCTGCACTGAAATGGCTATTGCAGTTCAAAAATCCAGAAGGACAATTTGCGAGATGGATTGAGTTACTGCAGGAATACGACTTCGTGGTCGAACATCGCAGCGGAAAATGTCATGGCAACGCAGATGCATTGTCAAGAAGACCTTGTCCTGAAGACTGCAAGCATTGTACTAGGCAAGAAAGTAAAGAAGTCGTACCTGTGAGGATGGTGAAGACGGACCTCAGCAGCGAGTGGAAGGAAAGCCTACAACATGCACAGCAGGAAGATTCAGACCTCAAGCCGATTCTCGAGTGGATGAAGGCCAGGGCACCAAAGCCCACGTGGAGCGACGTCTCAGCGATGAGTTCGACCACAAAAAGCTATTGGGCTCAATGGGACAGCTTGGTGATTCAGGAAGGAGTCCTGTGCCGTAAATGGGAAAATGCTCGAGGAGACAGCTGTCATTTTCAAATGGTTGTCCCTAAAGCTAAAGTACCGGATGTTCTACAGCTGTACCATAATGGTTGTTCAGGAGGCCATTTGGAAGTTAAACGGACCCTACTGAAGATACGAGAACGGTTTTACTGGGTCCACTGTCGTGACGATGTCGAGGACTGGTGTCGCAAATGTACAAGTTGTGCGGCTGTAAAGGGACCTCAGACACGTAGTAGAGGTGCATTGAAATTGTACAACGTTGGTGCACCATGGGAGAGGATAGCTCTAGATGTTGCGGGACCATTCCCGGAAAGTGAAAGTGGTAACAAGTATTTCATGGTTGTAATGGATTATTTCACTAAGTGGCCGGAAGTCTTCGCCATTCCAAATCAAGAAGCTTCGACCGTTGCAGATAAATTAGTCCATGAAGTCTTCTGTCGTTTTGGAGTACCTTTAGAGATTCACAGTGATCAAGGAAGGAATTTTGAGTCCCAAATATTCCAGGAAACTTGTCGAGTTATGGGCACTCATAAAACGAGAACAACTTCTTACCACCCACAATCGGATGGAATGGTGGAACGATTTAATCAGACATTGGAGAGATACCTAGCAAAAGTTGTGGAAAGTCGGTAACGAGATTGGGATAAGCACATACAACCGTTTTTGTTGTCATATCGAAGTGCTGTTCACGAAAGTACATCGGTGACACCAGCTTTCGCAAACTTTGGAAGAGAATTACGGCTGCCTGCAGACCTGATCACCGGAATACCACCTGATGCCCCACGTAGTATAACCGATTATGCGAATGACTTGCGGAACAAAATGAATGACATCTATGAGCACGTCAGACAATCGGGCCAGCAAATGTCTGAGAAGATGAAAACCCGTTATGACCGCAAAATGAACAATAAAGGGTTCGACGAAGGTTCACTAGTGTGGTTGCACAATCCAGTCCGCAGCAAAGGGAAATCTCCTAAGCTTCAAGCTAAATGGGACGGACCGTACCGGATTGTGACAAAGATTAATGACGTAACCTACTGGATACAGAAAGGTGCAAGAGGTACTCCTAAGATCGTCCATGTGGATCGACTGGCGCGTTATTATGGGGCCAATAATGCTCGGGACGAGCATGTCTTAGGAGGGGGCAGTGTTACGCGCCACACTTGATGGCGACATTAGCTACTACTAGCGCCATCTAGTATCGAGTAGCAGAACTAATAATTATTCGGGTCCCTTCTAGAAACTTCGATGCTAGAACTTTCCAGAACTATCGACGCCTGGTCGGTCGGGATCAGTATGTACTCGAACATTCAAGATGTTTCTACGGTAGAAGATTCTGGAACTATCCGAGGCCTATATAAGGCCGGTGTGCCTGCGAGCCAAAAACAGTATTGGATAAGCAATACAAGCGATAACATTCGAAGCGATCTTCAAGTGCGACTAGAGTGATCTGTAGTGCGATTGTGATTTATAATTAGTGTGTTTAAGTTATAATTTGTGTTTTTAATTAAAGTGTCTATTTTTTGGTTTTTAAATCGGCAGTTTTTATTGTCACGAACCCCAAGCTCGTAACAATACTATACGATCCACACGTGATTAGCCGAAATCTGCGCAGCTGTACCTACTTATTTTTTTACCACAGTGAAGCGAAGCTAGTTAGGTACTCGTGGTCGTTGGCGTTCATTCCATACTAACGTATTCCTCTGTGAATTCGCCATTTCTGGTGGCGGCCATCTTAGATTTGAAATTTGTAATAGTGTATAGTATTGTACTAGTCAAGCCCTTTCATTTGACACCCATATTGAGGGAATTGTGAAAAAAAAATATAATTCGCCATTTTGTGGTGGCGGCCATCTTGGTTTTGAAATTTAGCATAGTGTTTGGTATTCTACTTGTCAAGCCCTTTCATTTGATACCCATATTGAGGGAGTTGTGAAAAAATATGTAATCCGCCATTTTGTGGCGGCGGCCATCTTGGACCGATTTTCTTTAAACATAGCTAAGAACACTCGCGACTAATTCACCTTTCAAACAAAAAAAAAACAAAATCAAAATCGGTTCATCCGTTCGGGAGCTACGATGTAACAGACAGACACACACACACACACACAGACACGTCAAACTTATAACACCCCGTCGTTTTTGCGTCGGGGGTTAAAAAACAAAACGTGTTAAAATGGTTAACAATATTACTCTCGGATTTTAGACATTCATTTTGCCCAATTCTTGAGGAAGATATTGGATATTTAACATCACGCTACGACCGGAGCCGAGTAAAAAGAAAATAAGTCAGAATGAACGCTTAGCGAAAACGAAGTAAAAGCGCGGGCGGGCGAAGGTATGCGACGCGGTAGGTCGGGGACCTAAATTTCACGTGGGCAAAGTCGCAGGCAGAAACAAGTGTTTTATATACGACATTTTTTTGACAAGTGTTATTAAAGGCTTGTTGAAGCGTTGCAAGAGGGTGCACTTCCGATATAGGCTTTAAAATATAGGTACAAAAACATTCAAAGATAAATAGTAGATTACTTTCCAAGGGAGCAAACAACTATTTTGAAGGCGAGAGTGTTTCTTTGAATCCAGAGGGCAGCGAGGGATTCAAAGTACGTCACTCTAGCTTAAAATAGTGTTGCTCCCGAGGTGGACACTCTACTTTTTATCACCCTCTATGAAAAATTAAGCAAGTGCAACTAATTAATAAGAATAGTACGTTTATTTATTTACATTCAATTACTTGCGAAAGATTTTTTATGAAACTAAGTAAAATGGTAATGGTTGATACATTAATTACCTGTACGTTATTAGTTTGTTACTGCATGTTGTTAATACGAGTACATACCTACTTCGTGTACTAAATATTTGCGTGTCATCATTAGACGGCGGAATGTGTCTTTGCACTACAATTTTTTACATAAATCATCTTTTGCACCTACCACAGTTTATGCAAATAAACGATTTTGATTTGATTTTCAGAATGCTTTTTGAAATGGTAACATTCCAGGCAACGACTCACGCGCCGCCCGGCTTGCCTTGGTTGCCTTTTCTGACCAATCCTGACGACGAGGCCGGTCTTCCAGGACCCACTGCGTGACGACTCTGGCCCATCTGTCCTGCTGAATTCAACAACTACCTATCCAGCCAGCCCAATCCCATTTCAGCAGAGCAAACTTATTGCCCGATTCCCGTTTTGGCGCGTATACTGGTACGTGGGTACTGGCTCTTGTATCATATTAAAATATATCTAGTTCATACACTAGTGCTGAGTGAAACCTAATGACTTCGGATAGGTAAATCCGCTCATTCATTACAGCGTTTGTTTAGTACCGCAAAACGGGGCTACTTTGACTTCCAGGGTTACTTTGACAGATTTTGGAGCTACTTTGACAGAGCGCCAAAATCGGTTTTCACGTGTGCTTAGCAAGTGTGCGTGACCTCGAGTAATATTGCGCGAGGCGCGGGGTGTGGGGAACGCGTCATAGCGTTGTGATCGGCCTGTTCAAAGTAGCCCCGTTTTACTGTACTTTACAATGGGTTTTGCCGAACGAAAAGATTCAACTTTTTCACACTATACAGATTTAGTTAAGATACGACTTTAGTGTGGAATCTAGTCAGCTTTTCCATTCTTTGTAGAAGAAAAAAAACCTGATTGTATATGTGTTTAATAATTTAGTACGTGCCTGAAGACGGGCGTCGTCACCGAGGCAGGCCTAGGAAACGCTAGCGTGACGATTTAGACTCATTCTTAACCGACTGGACGGAGAAGGCACAGCACAAGGAAATGTAGAAGAAAATAGGGGAGGCCTCTGCCCAGCAGTGAAATAAAAAAATTGTAGGTAGGAAATAATGATCGATAAATATGTTTGGACGCCTGAGGGAGGACATCGCTATCGAGGTAGACCACGGCGAAGGTGGTGTGACGAACTAATAACGTTTGCAGGGCCAACATGGCCAGATATCGCACAAGACAGGGAGGAGCTATGACCGCCTGTATGTTCTTAGACGAGTACATAAGGCGCATGTCGTCTGCATACACATATAAACCCGACTTTTGCCCAACTACATTACTGACGCTATTGACATGCATGTTATAACCAACCGGTCCATAAACGGAACCAGTCGGAACGCTAAGGTTTACCGTACCTTCTTTACCAACCACACCAGATGCAGGTTTGGGTCCTGCCACCTTACCTACAGTAAAGTGATCCTGTCTGTGTTTTGAATGAAAGGCCTTGTGACCCTGCAAATCGGTTCCCGAAGACTTGTGGAATTTTAATTAACGAAAGCGAACTCCAAGCTATTTTTGCATGGCGATGACATTTGCCTAATTGAATAATAACAATAGGAATTATTTAACGACTGACAATGTAGTTACTTCCTTGTATTTTACAAGCTATTATTTAACTTACAATGTATGTAACTATGTTTGTTCGGGTGGACTCTTGCAACTCAATTTTGAAGCAGATATCTTTAACCGATTGAGCTGAAATTTCGTATAGACGTTTAGTTTGGATGGCAATGCATGGTTAGCTGTGTGACGTCATTCTAAATCCAACATGGCGGAACACCCAAGATGGCGGAATAATTATTTTTAATGCACTCCTACAATCAAATGAAAGGGCTTGCGGAGAATAACTCGAAAAATAAGGTGACGTTACTCATAATCCAATGTGGCGGCTTCTAAAGATGGCGGACTAAGTTTTTTATGATTTCCTACAATATGGGTATCAAATGAAAGGACTTGCTGAGAACACGAATGCGAGTTAAACTCCAAAAAAAAACGTGTCCAGCGATAATTAAAAAGTAAAAAAACTTTTTAAAAACAAGCTTTTAGTTAAATGCGCGAAAAAGAATAAATAGTAGATTGTTATGCAAGGGTCGAAAGGAATCAATTCCTATACGAGGCATTTAGACGCCCAAGCGCAGCGAGGGCGGCTATAGCCCGAGTAGGAATTGATGACTCGCGACCCTTGCATAACAATCACTCGATGATGATGAATTGAAACACTCTACTTTTCATTTCGAATATAAGGAAAGTAAAAAGTATCTAGTAGTTTTTCTAAAATATTTATTGATAACAATAACATGCAGTTTTTGAATTTCGGTACAGCTTACAGGGTTAGTATCCCGCCAAATAATACTATTGTCTTTTTTTATTTTAAATATGGAACACACCGCGTCATCGCCGCGGGCTGTCCCGCTTAAGGCGCAGATATACGACTTCTAATGATTTTAAATTCAACATCACGTCTAATCGACCGGACTGATTTCTTTGAAAAAAATAAATGTTATACTAGACCATTTGCTTCGTAATTTGATATGTGAATATTTGCAATTATATTTTTTTAACATAGTGTAATTAATTTGTAAAGTAATGTCTACCGC
Source organism: Amphipoea oculea (assembly GCA_945859645.1). Taxonomy (NCBI): domain Eukaryota; kingdom Metazoa; phylum Arthropoda; class Insecta; order Lepidoptera; family Noctuidae; genus Amphipoea; species Amphipoea oculea. The sequence goes on from OX243884.1 coordinate 5,634,463, forward strand.
GGACATAAAAACGATAATCACGCAAACACTATCGGGTGTATTTTCATAAAACTTTCACCATCTAAAAGACAATTTAATTCCCCGAATTTTAGTATACGGTTTTTATTTGTTTGGTGTTTGAGAGTTTTTGTAAATAGATAATTGCTTCATATTTGCAATAAATTACCACGGTTGTGTCAATGCGCTTCTCTTTCTTTTCTATGCAGTCCGACAGTGACCGCGCTTTAGGTCGTGTAGTCGCCTTAATAGGTTTTTTTTTTAAATTCACACTGGCTGTTTATACACTCACAAGACTGCAGCATTTTTCTTAATTTATGTAAAAAATTTCATAGCTGACTACAGTTCTATTTTTAAAATTCATTCCCACCCTAAAGAGGGAAGTAATTACTATGAGTCTTTCCCGCCCTGTGGTGGGAAGCAGCGTCTTCCACCCGCTATTTGGATCAAACAAACAATACTTTCCGAGTATGAGAAATGAAAATAAACTTTTCCTTAAAACTTTTACTATCAACTTGTAACGTCATTACACAATTTATATGATATAAAAGTTTGTCGCGAGATTTACCTGTGTAGATAAAAAAGTAAATTAAATAACTGGATCTGATTGATTTTAATTTTATAATTTTCAAACTAAATAAATATGAGTAGGTACTTAAATCTCGCTCTGTCTAGAAATGCATGGAGGAAAAATTAATAAGTTTATCATAGAAAGTAAATAGCATAATCAGCCATATCAACGGTCGATGGCATGTTTCCACTGCTGGGACACAGGCCTCCTCTCCGTGAGAGGGAGTAGGCAAATGATACCGCGAGGCGCTGTTAATATTATTTGTTTAGTGTATATATTTTGTTGGTGATCCTAAAATAAATAATAATTTATAAATAAAACGATGCAATGAGTAAGTATTATTAATTCACAATTATAGAATTACAATATAATTATAATTATTCGAGGATCCAATGGTATTATCGCATGCATGCAAATTAATTTTTATTACACAAATCAAGGTCAAATTTCATTTCATGTTAAAAGGTGATGGAAAACTGTGAGCCCAAATGTAATAATAAGTTAAGGATGACACCTGACCTTCTTTGTGAAAATCCGTTCTTTCACCTCTAGGAGGGACAGACGTACATACATCCATAGTTACAGTTGCATACCAACCAATAATATTACCTCCTTTTGGGCACCACAGTCGAGTAAAAAACTTATTGGCTCCATCGCAGTAATAATAAAAAAAAATAACACTGCCGAAACAACGCTGAAAAATGTAACTGAACATAATTGTTGTCTATCAGATAAGTAAATGTTCTCTACTTTATAGTAAGTACCTACCTACTATGTAATTCCCACTTTTCCATACCTACAAGCTGTGCTACAAGATGCCTAGGTACTCATCATCTGCCTAACCTTCCCAACTATGTGAGGGTCGGCTTCCGGTCTAACCGGATGCAACTGAATTCCAGTATTTTACATGGAGTGACTGCCTATCTGACTCAGTTACTGGGTAACAAGATACCTAAGTACTAACACGTCACAATTAATCACCCAGGAGGTATTCGTATTGCATTACTAGCTGCTGCCCGCGACGTCGTCTGCGTGAAGGCTCTACAGCATCAAAAATACCTAAGATGCCAGTGTCGCTATAGCATTATAAGTAAACAACTTTTAAAATAGCATTAAAATATAAGTTTTTTTTGCAAGCGAAGCAAGTGAAGAGAGTTATATGGGAGTCCTGCTGAGTTCAGCCATAAGATGTGACTGAAGGAAATGGAGAAAATAATGCAGGAATACATTCCAGGACACAAAAGAGTAAAAATACGTACAAAGGTATCATACCTTACAACACTTCCCTATAAAATACGTTGGTAGTTAAGCTGCCAGGAGCCAAAATGTAAAGAGAGTCAGGACTGGTGACGCGGGAGCAAGCGACGTACAGTTGTCCGTGTGAGAAGCAACTCGTCCTGAGGTCGACACCCGCTGCCCTCAGTGTCTGCCTCTATTGATGGTTATCGCGAAGCAAACACTCACGGGGAACTGTACGCGCTTGAACTGGAACGGGAAGATATGAGGTATGAGGGGAATGCGTGGTATAAATACTGCCTCGCCAACACCACAACCCGTAAGAATTTCCGCCTCAATGGTGTGTCTGTAGAGCGAGATGACTTTAGGGTGGGTCCCGTTACACAACTTCAGAGGAGATAGGTTCCGAAGAAGCATAATCGGGACACCGACCTTCAGCTTGATGGTATGCGCTGGAAGTCCACTTGCTGACAGGGAGTTCAGAAATTCCACGGGATAATGTGTGGCGTCATCTTCCTCGACAACAGTGTTTATCGAGGTGTAGACCACTTCATTCCCCTCAATTTCCGAGAGAATGCATTCGTTAATTGCTGCAGCCTGATCATTTTTGGACGTTAAAATGGCCCGCTCACACACCCAAGAATTCTGCAGGTGCAGTATACGACTGATGTCCCCGTACACACAGCAAATGAGTTCTTCTAAGCTGGATACCACTCTACCGAGAGACTCTGGAAGCACCACCTGTCCACCTCTCTCTTCTGGTAGAGTGCCTTCGCCAAGATTTAGAAGGACATTGCAGAATTCTTGAGCACGTGCATTGCCGCCGAGCCGAGCTCTCATATTAATGGTCAAGCGCAGCGTACGAACTCGTGACCACAACGAAGATAGTTTCAACGAAGCATTCACCTCGTCAGCCCTCGATCCCCGTGTCACCACGGGAAGCGTTTGCCGGAAATCGCCACTGAACAGAACTGTGATACGACGCATCAAATGTTCGTTCCTGCGGATGTCCTGCAGGGTTCCGTCCACGGCCTCAACTGCCTTCCTATTGGCCATCGTACACTCATCCCATACGATCAAAGAGCAATCCTTGAGCACGTGTCCCTTATCGCTGTTACGTGACACACCACAAACAGGCGTTTCGGCGCTCTCTAAATCGATGGGAATTTTAAACATGGCATGTGCTGTCTTGCCACTCGGAAGCAGTGTGGCAGCGATTCCCGACGACGCTACAGCAATAGCAAATTTGCCTTACCTACTGACCTCTGCAAGTATGCCAGTGGTAACAAATGTTTTTCCTGTTCCACCAGACGCATTCCAAGAAAAACATTTGACCCTGGTTTTTGCCCAACGCTTTCATGGACGGTGTCATAAATTTGTTTTTGCCCTGAAGAGAACAAAGCGACATGGTCATTTCGCCCGGATCGTAATTTGTCTCAGCGTTATACTCCCGATTTACACGGTCTTGATGCGGTGATGATTGGGGAGCTGGTAACCCATATTCGATCAGTGGATTGCCGCCGATAGAAATGACCACATCTTGAAGTGAACTGAGACAGGTGTTCAGCACGCGTTCATCAGTTACTCCGACTTCGTCTCCAGTAGGAACATAACTTTTTTGTAATACTTAACACCGCATTTTTTTTTGTCGTTCTCAACTCTGCTCAAAATTTTAAGGGTTTTGTTGGAACTTGAATTTGTCAAAACGAACTATACGATACAACTTTTATGAAGAAAATGCACATTGCCATCTATGAATTTTAAGAATAACTAACTACTAACCTCGCCAACATGATCAAATTTAAATTATTAATATCCAAAAAGTGTCAACATGTAACTTGATTTGATTTTTATGAAATCTCATAATTCAAAATTTTCTTTATACTACTAAAATTCATTAAACTGTTTTTTCTGCCCAAGTTACTTAAATGACGTAGTTTTTATAGTGTAAAGCTAGATAATAGCATGGCTTACTGAAAAACAACATTTAAATATGCGTCGTTAGATTACACGCTGTCACAGAATGCGTAAGAAAAATAACGATTCACAGCTCCTCCCCCGTAGCACATGAGTAGACAAACGGAACAGAGGCAAAGCTTCTTAAGAACGTGCAAAATTGTTACCTATTTTGGTAGGGTTGTCACAATAGGTTAAGACAAATTAAACAAAACATTTGTTAAATAGTTTTATTATTCAGTATGATTTACAAACTACTTACTCTAATAATTTTATTTTTATAATTTTTGTTTTTTAATCATTTATTATTTCTTTTAATGCTGTGGTAAATGCTTTGAGCTGAAACAAAAATAAAATGGAAATGCGAACCGAACACTATTATACAAAAGACATAGGTAGACCTATATTTTAAAGATTATCCCCCTTATTCATAAAACTTATCAAACCTATTTTAGTTAAAATGGGGTTTGTCTCTTTCTTACACACAGAAATGACAACGTGACAGATAAAGACAAACGTTCTATAAACCTATTTTAGCTAAAATAGAGATAAAATAGGATTATGAATAAAGGGGTTGTATACCTATTTTTATAATATTTATTTAATTTCAAGACCTACTAGTAGCGAGAAATAAGTACGATGTAGGTATTAATAATAAGTTTCGATTAAAAATGCTTTTTAAACACGTATTCAAACTTTCATGATCATGCTATTATGGCCGTTGAGGAGTTCCATCGTGAGAAGACCTGTCTGCAGCAGCAGTCTATGGTGAAGATCATGTTTAGCAAGCAAAATTAAATTTAAATAAAATGTTTCACTTTCAAGTCCATGCTACTAACCGTTAAAGAGTTCCCTTGTAAGGAGACAATGCTGGCTGCAGCAGCAGTTCATGATAAATATCGTGTCGAATTATCAAAATTCATCTATCATACAAAATTTCGTGATCGTGCTACTAACCGTTGAAGAGTTCCCTAGTGAGGAGATAATCCTGGGTGCAGCGTCAGGTTATATCTTATTATTGCATTATCACCGAAGTTACGCAGGTATACAAAATTTCAGCTCAATCAAACATCGGGAAGTGGTTCAAACCTTACTTGCAATATTTAAACTTAACACACATACCTACTACATACCAACCCATCCACGTACCTACAAATATATAGTAAAAACTTGTAATAATAATAAAAAGGTAAAAACACACCGTGTACAACCGTCTTCTCATCAAAAGGGTCCTTACTTGAAAAAGAAGTAATCAAATATTTACCTACCTATTGTACTCCTTGGGATAGTTGCAGTATGATATATCTTTATTTTTTCTAGTATTATTCATACACACAGTACAATAAACCACCATTAATAACAATAATATACCACGTTTTTACATTAAAATATTCAAACTTGGAACTAACAAAACAAATAACGTGCGTCGCGCTGACCCTGAGATTGTCAACTAGCTGTGCCAGTGTAAACCGGTTTTTTCCAGTCTCGCCGCGTACGTGACAAGCGGCCAGTGGTCACGCACACATGCCCCGCGTGCTTGTAGTAGTGCAACCGATTCGCGCGGTTGTTTGAAGCTTTGTATCTGTTCCGTTTGTCTAATGATGTGATACCAGCGGCCATACATCGTCAGTACCGCGCGACAAGGATGGGAATAATCCCCACCAAACTTTTAAAAGTGTGTAGTTCCCCACCAAATTTTTTTTAAGGATCATGGCCACGCTCCTAACATGCTTGGTGGACTAGTAAAATGTAAAAAAACGTCTCTTGATGAAACAAACGTTGTTTTATTTGCATATCTAATAATTACATTAACAATGTACAGACGCCAGCACATCAACCTACCCGAAACTGTCAGATTTTCCCAATCAACTTTGAACCTTATACTTTAGTGATAAAGTGTTATTTTTTTTTTTTTGGATATTTACATAATTTAAAAAGCTAACAATCTTAAAATAATAATATGTACAAGTATATAATAAAAACTTTTTAACAAAAATACAACCGACTTCCATAAGAAACACTACAAAGTGAAAAATAACTTTAATTTCGGAAGTCGGTGTCTTTGGTTTTGTATTTACGTTTTTTGCCACCGACTTCCGAAATTAAAGTTATTTTTCACTTTGTAGTGTTTCTTTTGGAAGTCGGTTGTATTTTTGTTAAAAAGTTTTTATTTCACGATTTTTAGTGGGTCTGCTTATAATTTATCTAAGTTACAATAGCCAGTGTCAACATGCTCATCGCCTTTTACAAAATTGCTTTTCCCGATGCAGGGAAGTTAATTGTTGAGGAGTTCTCCTGGTCCACCATCAGCTCCATATTACCATTCACATCGTGGCGAGCATAAATTGCTTAGCAACTATATTAAAGTAATCGAATCGCAACCCGTGAAATACTTAGATATTATTGAGTAGTTCCGGTGTCCACCTGTGGTCTTCATCATCAGTTCCACTTCACCAAATGGTGCTTTCCGAGAATGCACGAGTTACTATAAAAAATACCCAAATCGCTATAGGTGTGCCTAAAATATTTGAAGAGTTCCTTCGATTTCTCCAGGATCCAATCATCAGATCCTGACTTGGTGACTATGGGACCACTTCAGAAGTATCTCCTTTCGAACAAAAAAATAATTTTGAAAATCGGTCCACAATTGACGGAGTAATCGCGTAACAAACATACAAAAAAAAAAAAAACATACCGTCGAATTGAGAACCTCCTCCTTTTTTTGAAGTCGGTTAAAAAGGGAGGGAAAGTTGAAAATCTATTAAAGAAATTTGATAGATTGTAGTAGGTTGATGTGCTGGCGTCTGTATTATATGTATTTTGGTGACATTCTCATCTTGGGACGAAGTTCTGTTTTTTCTTAGTCCAAAATGACCATGATCCTTTCGGAAGTCGGTCTCCAAAAACGAAAATGCGGAACCAACGACACCGACTTCTGAAATTAAAGTTATTTTATTTTTTTTATTCTATTCGTGAAACTTACATGCATTTGAAGGCCATTTATTTATCACTTTGTAGACTGTAGTGTTTTTTTTGAAGTCTGTTGTTTTTTCGAACATATTATTATGAAGTAATGGATTAGCAATATCCTTCAAAATGATGCAAATTGTGATTGATAATGTGTAGTGTTGGAACTGCTAGAGGTGGCGACTGCAGTCGCGTTTGCGATCACTAGAGAAATGAGGAAGTAATTTTTCGCTTGACTAATTCCGGGTTCAGCTGTAATACCCCAAGGTTAAAATAGGCTTCTAAAAAATTGCTAATTTAATAGCCACCACGCTTAGTAAACCGGTCTTGTGGCTAAGTAATAACAGCCGCATGGGTCGATCGATCAGGTTAAGCTACACTTGCCGCGGTTGGTCCGTGGATGGCTGATCATCTTTACATACCAAGAACCCTTTGTGCTTCGGAAAGCACGTTAAGCCGTTGGTCCCGGCTGTCATTCATCTTTGACAGTCGTTACGGGTCGTCAGAAGTCCGAAAATCTGACAACCAGTCTTACCAAGGGGTATCGTATTACCCAGTAACTGGGTTGTGGGGGTCAGATAGGCAGTCGCTCCCTGTAAAATACTGATATTCAGCTGCATCCGGTTAGACTGGAAGCCGACCCCAACATAGTTGGGAAAAGGCTAGGATGGCTTAGTAAACCGGTCACAAATCGGTTAAGTAGCATGAATGTGTGAGTCATCGAAGATAAACCAAACCAGTCTTAGTTTTTCTGTCATTATTTAAATGGGTAGTAGGTATTTATTAATTGTTAAAACTGGTCGCTCCTAAAGTTTTGATCGTTCAAGCCATTTTTGTTGCTGACCCACTTCTTTGCATCTAATGGCCAATTCTCGTAGGTACTCAATTAATATAAAATTAATTTAAAACGTTTAAAATCTAGTCGCAGTCTCATCGCGGCGAAAAACAAATGTCAAAAATGTACCTAGGGAAAGTAGAGGTATTTTTGACAGATTGAGACTGACATGACATCAGACTGTGAACGTTCTTAAAATTACGAGAATTGCCCCTCTGATATACCGCATGGGTTCAGCGGAGTAATTGCGTTCACTATCAATCTCAATCTGAATCATTTTGAAAGATATTGCTAATCCATTGCTTCTTATGTTCGAAAAATTTGTCTGCTCAACAACGTAAATATCACAATGAAATTTGTTGAACTGTCAAAATAAATCCATTGCTACTGATAGCACAGAATAAATAGTACAAGCTGATAGTGTGTTACACAGTTACCCCGCTTCTTATACAGGGTGTTACGGAAAGGGTATATCAATACAAACGGGTTGAAGAGTGTATCTGGTCTAGAATCTCTGTACAAAATTTCAGCTCAAAAGCATTGACTTTGAAAATGCTTAATATTTTTTTATTTCGATAGTTTATTAAATTGAAATCATAACAAACGTGTCACCGCACTACGAGGGTCATTATCCATTATCTGTAGTGTGTCTGTGCGCCTAGTACACGCACATCACGCCGCCGCGCGCCAGTGCGCCGTGATGTCGAAATAAAAAAATATTAAGCATTTTCAAAGTTAATGCTTTTGAGCTGATATTTTGTACAGAGATTCTAGACCACGTACACTCTTCAACCCGTTTGTATTGATATACCCTTTCCGTAACACCCTGTATACAGAGTGAATTTTTCAAATGGGCGTTGATGGCCAAATCCGAAACTACATAATATGAGGAGTAGCGAAAAGTACTCAAAGGAGTCGCGGGCTCGATTTTGATGAAAACTAAAACTGCATCATTGGATTTTTGAATTGAAAAGAAGTATTTTGTTAAAAATGAGCTCTTTCCTTTAGTTTGCCGTATGTCATTACTTCCCAGAATTCGATCCTTATAGGTGATAGCGTGATAATATGTAGCCTATATGTTGACCCGACCTCTTAGTAATATTCATGCAAAATTTGAAGTAAATCCATGGAGTACTTTTTGAGTTTATCCCGGACATACAGACAAACAGACAAAAATTCTAAAAACTATATTTTTGGCTTCGATATCGATTGGAGATCACGCCCCAAGTATTCTTTTAAAAAAATATTCAATGTACAGTTTTGACTTTCCTACGATTTTATTATATGTATATATAGATGATTGTTTTAATTAACACGAGCATCAAAAAATAAGTACTTACTCAAGTGTCGGTGAACGAACTAATTTCTATTAAAAGAAAAGGACATTGAGTACAAGACGTACCTACTCAATGTCTTTTTTTTATTTCTAAGGTCATCCATCTTACAAACAGCAAATAAAATCACGTTATAGAATAAATTAAAAGGCGCATTCAAAATAGTAGACATTTGTATTCAAATTGATGACATTGCAAGTGCCCTTTTGGAAATTGATGAAAAGTCTAACTCTTTCGTCTAATATATAAGTACCTAAGTACGTAAATCTGAGATGATGAAAATATCTAGGTAATAAAAAAGTATTATCGAGTAGTGCTGTAGCAGATGCTAGTAGGCAGGCACGGCTGAAAATACAATCTATACCTATACAGGGTGAAATTGAACACATGCGACAAATCGAAATGGGAGATTGTACTCATTATTATGAACAACTTTTACTTTGGGACCAAACCTGAAATCGCGAAAAAAAAATCAGCTGTTCCCTACATTTATGTTCGCATAACTCATCAAAATGTAGGGAACAACTGATTTTTTTTTCGCGATTTCAGGTTTGGTCCCATAGTAAAAGTTGTTCATAATAATGAGTACAATCTCCCATTTCGATTTGTCGCATGTGTTCAATTTCACCCTGTATAACTTGAAGCCTGAACCTGTTGTTGATCTCCCTCTCGGTTGATCGTATGCTGCACTGGTTGACGTCATCACGTCAACACCGGCTGTCGCTAAAAACCAGCGTTGGGGCTCTGTCTCGTATAGGGTCTTAGAATTATAATAGACTAGCTGTGCCCCGCGGTTTCACCCGCATAAGTTTCGATCCCGTGGGAATATCGGGATAAAAAATGTCCTTTCCCGGGACTTAAACTATCTCTATACCAAATTTCATCTAAATCGGTTCAGTGGTTTAGGCTTGAAAAGGTAACATACAGACAGACAGATAGACAGACAGACAGAGTTAGTTTCGAATTTATAATATTACTAGCTGCGCCCCGCGGTTTCACCCGCATAAGTTTCGATCCCGTGGAAATATCGGGATAAAAACTATCCTATGTCCTTTTCCGGGACTCAAACTATCCCTATACCAAATTTCATCTAAATCGGTTCAGCGGTTTGAGCGTGAAGAAGTAACAAACATATAAACACACACACACACACACACTCACAAACTTTCGCCTTTATAATATTAGTGTGATTTCATAAAAAGTGGTACAGTCTGCTGTTACAAAGAAGGATGATAACTTATGTCATTAACAAGACATTTTATATCAACACATTGTTGTTAAGCCAACTCTGTAATATTGACTCCGACTACGCAAGAGCCCGCCCAACACCAACCCCGCCCAGAGTCGGAGGGCGAGGCTGCGTCGGCGCCGACTCCGGTCGCCGACGGCGAGAGGGTCGTCATCTCCGGCATGTCAGGGATCTTCCCCTCGTCGCACCACGTCAAGGAGTTTTGTCGGACATTTTGTACAATAAGGTGAGTGTTTGGGCATTATTGGCTAGCTGAATGGCCCCATATAGGTAACTTACTTATTCTTGAGTTAAGCATTTTGCTAACCGATTTTTAACTTTGCAGCAGATCTCTATCTATTTAAGAAGTAGGCTCAATTTATAACATACTAGCTGCGCCCCGCGGTTTCACCCGCGTAAATGTCGATCCCGTGGGAATATCGGGATAAAAAGTATCCTATGTCCTTTCCCGGGACTCAAGCTATCTCTATACCAAATTTCATCTAAATCGGTCCAGCCGTTAGAGCGTGAAGAAGTAACAAACATATAAACACACACACTCACAAACTTTCGCCTTTATAATATTAAGTGTGATTAGTGTGATAGTGTGATTATAGTGTGATTTCCCAAAAGACTGATATTAATGCCCAAATGATGCCAGGCTAGGCAATAATATCGTAAATTCTGAAGGTAGAACAGTAACCCAATAACACTTATCCCCCTGGTGAACCCAGTGACAGCAGAGATTGTGCGCTGGAAAGCCAGTCACCCTGAGGCGGCGCAGCACATGGGCTCGGTACCAGACCTAGAGCGGATCGACGCCCAGTTCTTTAAGGTGCACTACCGCCTCGGCAACAACATGGAGCCATGTAGTCCGTGTGAAAGCCACCTTTATTTCTTGGAAGAAGCATTACATGACTTGATTAAAACATGCAACACACCCTCTGCTGCTTATGGTATTTATCGATCAAGGGATGCATTATTAATGCACGAGTAAAACACCCACGTGTCCATTTCAAATACTATTTTTTTTATAAATGCATCCCTTGATCGATAAATACCATAAACAGCAGAGGGAATTTTTTTGATCAAATGCAACACTTTGCATCCTAATAACAATAAATTGTCCTTTTCTTTGAAAAAGGAAAATCTTGAACTATCAAAGAGTACTTTGATTTTTTAAATTATTTTTACTTACAACATTGGAATCACAGAACAACATTGCCAATGGCCAAGGAAATCCAGAAACATCAAAGCATCTGGAACTGTCACTGTCAATGTCAACAAAATAGGTTAAATGTTACCAAATAAAATTTTATTTCCCTGAATGTGGGTTTTTAAAGCATTACAATTTTATTCAAGGACTACTGCCAAAAAAACCGGCCAAGTCTTTCTGGACCACGCACAATGAAGGAACCCTCCTTAGTTGGAATGAATATTTACGCATGCACAGAATTTATTTATCGGCTACAAAAAATAAGTTTATTTACCATAGCATTCCTCGTAAAACTGATGAAAAATTAAGTTATTTCTGCGATTGTAACTGAATACATCCCATATCTCATCAGCATAGCTATTCACAACCATTTAACAGACTTCCAACCTGAAAATATGCTGTCACCTGATTTGTCTAGTCCTCGACCGAAAATAGCCCTAGGAAAATAGTGGTCGTCTATTTGGTTTTAACTGTCAAAATTTTCGGGTTTCAGATTTATGAACAAAATAATAAGAGTTCTATTTTTGCCATTTAAATGCGAAACCCATTTTTGCCATTTAAATACTAAATTAAAGTTAATTTTACTCATGCATATTCGACCATTTTTAATAATTTTGTATTTATAATATAATACATCTAAAATTATTTCTTTTTAAATATTTACGTAATATAAGCTAACATATAAACTATAATAATATGTACAATTATATGAAAAAATAAACAATCAATAAATTAGTAACCAGTTCTATTTAGATCTGCGGGGTAATTGCGTAACACACTAACAGTAGCAATGGCTTTCATTTTGACAGTTCAACAACATTCATTGCGTTATTCACGTTATTGAGCAGACTTTATCGACCATAATATGAAGCAATGGATTAGCAATAATATCCTTCAAAATGATTCAGATTGAGATTATTAGTGTGTTACGCAGTTCAGTACATACACCAGATTAAAACAGCAAGAAAATAAACATTTTTTTGATAATGTTAATGGGTAAATTTTACACCTAACAGTAGCAACCCTAAAATCTTGCGCATGCCGTATGTGTACTTGACTGACCGACGAACGAACCGGTAACGTGAAAGAAGTTTCATCAGATTCATATTGTGATTCTCGTGTGCAGAATAGTTGTCTCTAAATAAAAATCAATACCATAGTGAGCTTTAGTTCGACATAAGTTAGAAACAGTGAAAATGGAGAACCTATCAATAGGTAAGTTTTATCAGAGCTCTATTCGTATTTGTATCCTAACCTCTACGCACACGTATGCAACATATTCTTTTTATTTGTAGGTGAGATATACACGTCGGATAAGAATGGTAGTGATGAGACTGGCGATGGGAGTGAAGCGAAGCCGTTTAAGACGGTATTACAGGCTATGCGCCATGCTGGCAAGGAACCATTCCCCACGATTTACGTTGATGCTAAGGACGACACGAAAGTTTTCGAAGTTGTAGCAAAATCACAGCTGAAGAAAATTCACAAGATCTGGGTGAGGGAAGGCCATAAGGCAGCAGACAAGGCGAAAGCTGAAGAAGAGACCAAAGACAAGAGACAACAGAACATTGAAGAGGCAAAGAAAGTTGTCATACAAGAAGATCCTAGCTTACCTAAGGCTACTGTCGTGAAAATATCAGAAAGTGAGTATTATTTATTTATTAAACACTTCATTCTGCCCTTATTGCAATTTATTTGGGTTTGGCGTAACATGTCTTTTTCTTTATTTATTAAAACACTTGCCAGCACATCAAGCTACTACAATCGGTCAAATTTATTTAATAGAGTTTCAACTATACCGCTAAAGTTCAAAGTTTATTAGGAAAATTTGATATTTTGAGGTAGCTTAATGTGCTGTTGTTTGTACACCACCTAAAATAAAAAGGACCGACCTAGATAAAACTAATGTAAAATGACCAGTCTCATTGCACAAGGCAATCTTACTGACAACCTATGATAAATGATTTTATTTCTGTAAGTAGGTTTGCACAAACACTTTTACATGTCAGTCATATTTTCACACTAATACTAATAACTAGTCTGCTCCAATACAAGCTCAAATGTCACTAATGAGACACAATCACCTTTTCTATTGTTACCGAACTTAAGAAGCTTGCCTAACGGACGAGGGGGTATCAAATGCTTTTGTTAGCGATTTGTGTAAATCTGGTGATTGTGCGTAAATCTGGTATTGATATGAAAAATTTAAGCATGTTTTTAACTTTTGTCTCACAATCAACTCTTGAAAAGAGGCTCCGCTTAAGTCCAGAATTAGTTCAGCACTCCTGAGCTATGCATATACTGTATGTAAACCTGTAAACATTGGATATTCCAGTAAACGGTAACATTGTTTTCTAAAAGAAAAATGGTTGCTTACAGAACCAATATTGGAATACTATGAAATGTAAACGAAAATAATTCTCATTTAAATACAAATTGCCAGTTATAAACTTGCACATTTACAGTTTGCAATGCATTGTAGAATCTAGAATCCCATAAACACATCAATGAAGATGATGTAACAAATTGCAGTATTGCGATCTGACTCACTGTACTAACTAATCTTCTAGTAGAGATATTGTTGCAATAATAACTGAATATGATATAATAATAATACCAATAAAAGATAAAAAGTAATAAATATTGAATTGAGAATTTTATAGGTCAGAATTTGTATTCTTGTGTTTTTTATTTACTTACATCTTTGTGGGTTTGCATCTAATTTCTCTCTATTCTGTAACCGTGTAAATACATGGTTACATCACAATAAAGGTTATTCTATAACAGCATAGAAATGTATTTAGATTGGTCTGTAAAAGTTCCTATTAATATAGGGTGGATGGATTCAGTACATGATTTTGAAACCAACCAGCCAACTAAATGTTTCAATGCAGGGGTGCATTGAAACATTAAGTTGGTTATTAAAAAAAACCACCTGTATAAGAACTAATTAATGTGTTATCAAATTGTTTACAGTTTAAATATATCGCAATCAAAAGTCAATAATACCCTTTATCACTATAAATACAAAAAGGGGTTTCCCCTAGAATATGGGAAACCTCATGCAATTGTGATGCAACACAATTACATAAAGTTTTCGCTATTCTGGGGGAAGTTCGTATTTCATCTTACATTTCATCCTCACTAAGTACCTTGGTAGCTGGTAGTAGCTACCACTTCATCATCATCCAGCTATTTCCCAACTATTTTAGGGTTGGCTTAACAGGATACAGCTGAATACCAGTATTTTACATGGACCCATAACTGTATACATAATCAGCCTGTAATGTTCCCACTGCTGGGACACAGGCCTCGTCTCTGTGAGAGGGAGTGGGCCGTAATCCACCACGCGGGCCCAGTGGGGTTGGTAGATGTCACATGTCTTCGAATTTTTGGTTCTTGGACATGCCGGTTTCCTCACGATGTTTTCCTTCACCGTTTTGAGAGCAGTAGTGATGAAATAATTTACACAAAGTAAAGCGCCTGTCAGAGTTCGAACCTACGACCTATATCTCGTAAGTCGCAGGCGTTACCACTGGGCCACCACTGTTCTCATAACTGTATGGGTAACACAATATCCCTTGATAAAACTGGTTGTCAGACATTCAAGCTAATTCTTTGATTGCAGTAATATACATAGTTATCTAACTAAATACTAGAATTGTAAATAATGTGAGCGAAATGTTAACCTACTTGACCTAATAACTGATATTGAGTAAATACTTGGTACTGGTATTCCCACTAGTTGGGTTTTCCTTATTTATAGTACTCAAGGTAAATAAACAATGATTAAAGGGCTACTTTGTAACACAGGTCAGTAATCTGCACACATTATAAGCCACTTTAAGTTATTCTAACTAAAAGTAATTTATGTTTATCTAATTGTCTACTGAGTTTCTTGTTTTATTCTTGAAAACTAAAATATGATAATATTGCAAATGACAACAATTTTGATTATAGAATATAGATATTGACAATGAATGTTGGTCTAGTCTTGGAGCAGACACCAATATTCCCTAAATTAATTAGGATTGAATAATCTTCCAAAAAACGAATTGACCTGCTAATTGAAAACCCCTCTCTTTTGCCATATTCCTGCCTTTTGGTTCTGTTTGTAAATACATTGTGCTCACAAATGCCATTTTTTCACTTGCAATAATTAACCTATATTGTCCCTCAGGCAAACCTTCTCCCCATATTTTCCTATTTTCGTTGTGTTATTCCTTCTCCGGTCGGTCAGAAACGAGTCACAAGTCGTCACGGCAGTGTTTCCTAGGTAAGGCTGGATGCCCGTTTTCAGGCACCCACTGTGTGACGATCCTGGCCGATCTATCCTGATACATCCTTTAAAAAGTGTGACCAACCCACTCCCATTTCAGCACGCAGACGATGCGAGGCGATGACACTCGTAGGTATTACAATCGTATTATTTATAACTTTCAGCAACCGACAACCGCGGCAAGCGCATATGCGTGCGCGGCTGGGTGCACCGCCTGCGTCGCCAGGGCCGCGCGCTCGCCTTCCTTACTTTGCGTGACGGCACCGGCTACCTGCAGTGCGTGTTACATGGCCTGTTGTGTCAAACATATAACGCGCTGGTACTCTCAACTGAGTCCTCCGTCGTCATTTATGGACAACTAGAGGTTGTGCCTGAAGGAAAAATGGTGAGTGTCTATGATATTGTGTAGGAGTAGACATGTTGTAAATTGGTTCTAAAAACACTTTTACACACACATATAGTTCGTGTCAAATAACTTTGCCGCTCTGAAGTGGGCAACAAATCACTGCGCAGTAGTTAATCGTAGGAATAAAACAGCAGCGCGCATGCACGGCTAGCGAAAATGCCTAGCTTAAAATTTAGTCTAAAATATTTATCAAAATTGGTCCAGCCGTTTAAGCGTGAAGAAGTAACAAACATATAAACACACACACACTCACACTCTTTCGCCTTTATAATATTAGTGTGATTGCCACTTTGGGAAAGGTAAACTTTGAATTTGCAAAATTTCTATTTTTGACAATAAATATCATCTACCTAGCCTTATTCCAACTATGTTGGGGTTGACTTCTGGTCTAACCGAATGCAGCTGATTGCCATTATTTTACATGGAGCGACTGCCTATCTGATCTCCACAACCCAGTTACTGGGTAATACCCCTTGGTAAGACTGTTTGTCAGGCTTTTGGGCTTCTGACTACGAGTAACGACTGTCAATGAACCATGAATGACAGCCAGGACCAATGGCTTAATGTGCTTTCCACGTCGTACAAGATGTCCACAGCGCACAGGATGGATGGAAAGCAGCACCTGAAGTAGTTTTTTGCTCAGTTGCTGTAATTGCTGTATGCATTCCAGTTGGAGGATAAATAAATGACCGTCAGTTGAACATAGAAATAGAAATAGTTTATTTGATAACCTTAAACGTACAAAAAATTTGAGATTGGAGCCTCCATTTAAGCAAAAGATGCCTGTATTAGGAGACTCCGCTCTTTCAAAAACAAGTAGTGTAAACTATACAATACATAAAACCTCATTACAATCTTCAACTGTACTTCTGATTGTCCTCCTTGTTATAAACAATGTGCTTCATTGTCTAGGCGCCAGGAGGTCACGAGTTGACGGCTGACTACTGGGAGCTGATCGGACTTGCGCCACCAGGTGGCGCTGACGCCATCCTCAACGAAGAAGCCTTGCCTGACGTGCAACTGGACAACAGGTAAAAGCTAGGAGCCGCAGTACATTTAACTAGTGCCCCTCATTAATTTACTTGCTTGCTGATCTCTTAACGCTAGACAGAGATTTGCTTTTATTTAGGCTCTTACTAATAATAAATAAATATTCGTATTATATTTTTTATATTCAAATATTTTAAAACGTAATTTAATTATGAATCTATTCAGATTTGTTTCAAATTTGTGTTTTTTCAATTTATACAAATATCAACTTTATTTTAATGTTTATTAAGTTGATTTCAGAGTGACTAGCACTATTGAAAAAGTTACAAAAATGTTTGAAGTTGTAGCGTTAACTGAACTTTATTGTGTAGGAATTAAAGTTATTTTTCCGTAAACTCATAATGTTTACATTTTTGGAAAATACTTAAGTCGCGAATGCAGATTAGGGTATCATTTAAGCTATCACCAATTTAATTAGTTTTGTGTTTCTTAAATAATAGGGTTTGTCCTCCAAATAGTAGATCTGTCACCAAAATGTAGTCACCAAACAATGCAAGTGACCTAACCAAACCGAACCTCGGGGTGCCCTTCGCTCGCTCTTGCATCCTATGTCGACGGAGCCCCGCTTCGCGGGGCCCCTATTTCTGTGTAAAGGGTTTAAAGTAACCTAACCAAACCGAACCTCGGGGTGCCCTTCGCTCGTTCTTGCATCCTATGTCGACGGAGCCCCGCTATCTGAGAACGAAAATATTTCGTGGCGATAGATCTATTTATTAGGTGATACAAATATTTCGTGGCGATAGATCTATTTATTAGGTGATACAACTTGATGACAAATATAAATTTTGGTGATAGAAAATATAGTTCCCATGCAGATTATACTGAATGAAAACAGGGGCCCATAGATAACCCTTAACATAAACATAAATATTTTTCTTTCTAATACATAAACTACTGAACATGAATATTAGTGATGACTGAGCTATGATTACTGTTGTCAAAGGCGAATGTGGTATGTACGATGTTACTTTTGACGTTCGAAATTTAAATGGCACGATTGTTTTTTCCAGGCACATAATGATCCGTGGTGAGAACACATCAAAGGTCCTCCGCGCACGCGCCGCCGTGACGCGCGCCTTCCGCGATCACTTCGCAGCTCGTCGCTACACGGAGGTGACGCCGCCCACACTCGTGCAGACGCAGTGCGAAGGCGGCAGTACGCTGTTCAAGTTCAGCTATTTCGGGTAAGTTGTGTTTTGTTGACTTCAAATCGTAATGTACAGACGTCAGCACATCAAGCTAGCCGAAACTGTCACATTTTTCCAATCAACTTTGAACCTTATACCTTAGCGATAAAGTTGAAAATCTATTAACGAAAATTTGACAGATTGTAGTAGCTTGATGTGCTGGCGTCTGTACTATTCTGAGTTTATCTTGGACATTGCTGACTTCGGTGAAACATCGTGTGGAAACCTGGACTTGTAGTTAATATAAGTCTGAAATCGCCAACTCGTCTTGAACAAGCGTGGTGATCAATGCTTGTGTCTTCTGTGTATTAGGCGAGGCTTTTGCCCAGCAGTGGGACAATTAAGGGTAAGTTGTATGAGGTGACACCGCTCACGCTCGTGCAGACGCAGTATGAGAGGGGCAGCACACTCTTCAAGTTCAGCTACTTTGGGTGTTTAGAACTATTCTTCAATGTATGAACATCCTATGTACTTATAAGAGACTAGAAGAGCCCCTTAAAGTAATTAAACAGCAATAGGATTACTTTATATTTATATTGAGAGAAATACGTTACATTACCACGTTAAAACTAGCAGTGACTTATCTAAACTAAATACCTAATAAAATATATGACACTTGCTTGAATGTTCGAATGGAACCCGCGCTTAGCCAGCCTGCACTATATAAGGAAAGGCCACATAGATAGCCTCTACAGTACCGTGTTTCTGGCAAATAAATTACTTTGGCTTTTGAGCATGTTGTATAGTCGGAGATGACCTATCAGGAAAGGGGGTGATTCTACCCGGCACACTAAACAGTTCCTCATATGAAAGCCATGCCCGATTCGCGAAAATACCAATATGTAACCTTCCTTATTATTTTAAGTTGATTTAAAAAATATATGAAACTTGTATTTTCCACAGTGAGGAAGCATACCTGACTCAAAGCTCGCAGCTGTACCTAGAAACATGCCTGGCCACACTGGGCGACGTGTACTGCATCGCGCAGTCCTACCGCGCTGAGCAGTCGCGCACTCGCAGGCATCTCGCTGAGTACGTATGACCTTTATTGAATATCTGAGGACTTTGGTCCTTAGTTTGGTTTTATTTTTCCAAGTAGTACTTATTTATAAAAAAAAAAACATCACCAGTCAAGTACAAACTTCAAAAAAATTGCTTGTCTGGAAAGTCGGTTTACGGACCATAATTTTCCGTGATAACGTCATAAGAAAACATCAGATAGATGCGTCACAAGGCGAAAGCTTAGGCCGATCGTGCCTCTCTATCGCTTGTTCCGCGCTCTCGCTTGCACGCTCGGCTCAGGCGGAACGTGACAATGAGTCATGCTTTTTCGTGCAGCCGGCGTACATCGATTTATAAGACGTTATCACGTCAAAAAACAACTATACAACCAACTGAGTAAAATAAAAAACAGCCTGTCGACCAATCACTATGAGAAAATCATTATCTTCCAAATTTGTTCGAATTTACTTTGGATGTGCATTGCAAGTATCTTTCTCGTGAGGCTTTCGACATGTCGAATGTGGACTCAGCGATCATTGTGCCGATAGTCGTGACAGCCAATGGGTTAATAGCCAAGAGCCTCGACCAACACCTGAGTAGGCTCTAGTTGGGCAGCTGGATCAAGGGCTTGATTCAGAAAGCGGTACTTCTGAACACGGCTCGCATTTTCAGATTCCTCTCTCTGGAGTACTGACCCCGTTCGCTGTTCGCTTGGACCCTGTTCCCGATACCGGTAGGCTACTATTTAAGACTGGATTGCATTGTATATTTCATCTAAAGTCATATAAAATCCATTGTCTATTGCTAACATGTATCTTGTGTATAAACAGGTACAGCCACGTAGAGGCAGAGTGTCCATTCATCACTTTCGAGGACCTACTGTCCCGGCTCGAGGATTTAGTTGTGGACGTCGTGGACAGAGTCCTCGCCTCGCCCGACGCGCACCTCGTCTATGAGCTCAACCCTAACTTCAAGGTAACATTAATTTATAGTAGCTAGTACAGTCTCGTAGAGAGTGTCTGTTCATCTCGTTACTAATTCCTTGTTAGGCTCTTATCTGTACTTATCCATACTAATATTATAAAAGCGAAAGTGTGTCTGTCTGATACCTCTTCACGCTTAAACCGCTGAACCGATTTAGATGAAGTTTGGTACAGAGGACATAGGATAGTTTTTATCCTGATATTCCCACGGGAAACATGCGGGTGAAACCGCGGGGCGCTGCTAGTATATAATAAATAGGTAAATTTGTTAGTTTGTATGTAGGGGGTAATCTTCAGACCTACTGACCTGATTCCGAAAAATTTTTCACTAATCATAAGCTACAGTATTGCCGAGTGTCATAGGATAGTTTCACGCGACGAAGTTGCGGGCAGGACCTAGTTAAATATAACAACTTTCACAAATACGTTCGTCTTAGAACATTTATGGGATATTTGCTATTCAATGGGCCCTAGAGTAGGTAGAGAATAGTCGCTACGTACCCACGTGACCACGTTTGGTGAATCAACTACCCTATATAAGTATATTTATCTTCTTCCAGAGACCCAAGAAGCCGTTCAGGCGTATGGCGTACACGGAAGCTATTGAATACTTGCGCGCTAACAACATTACCAAAGAGGACGGCTCCTTCTATGAGTTTGGAGAGGTAAGTCATTTTATTGATTATCGAATTATTATTATAAATAAACATGAGCTACATACACAATTATTATTTGATTGATTAAGGGCTGGTTTTACCAAAGTCAGATATCTTTTATCCGTGGAATAAATTTCACGTCTGACAGTTTTAGTATGGAAAAATTCAAAATTTATTCACAGGACAAGACTTGTTCTAGGTGTAAAAGATTGTTGAAATTCGCCGTGAATATTTAATGTTTTGTTGATCAACCAATCCCAACAGCTGACAGCTGAATGGATAGATCAGTCTTTTACGCTCGCTTTCTAGATCAGTTTATGAATGATCTAGAATGCGAGCGTAAAAGATGCCCGAAGATGGCCCGTATTCTAAAACTATAGTCATCTAAGGTCCGGCCGCGCTAAATTTGCCAAAGATGTAAACAACAATAGCCGCTCGAAATTTAATAAAATCGATATACAAGAACATTTATTTTAAGCAATGTTTGTAGTCCTCTAAATCTCCGAGCTAACTAGACGAAAACAAACATTATTTAAAATAAATGTTCTTGTATAAGTAATAATATCGATTTTATTCAATTTCGAGCCGCCATTGTTATTTACATCTTTGGCAAATTTAGCGCGGCCGGACCTTATAGTTTTAGAATACGGGCCATGGGAACCATGGATTAAGTAATTACAGAACCAATTAAAAAGCCATTGGCGTCTCACGTCGATCCACGTTCATGCATACGAACGGTTAATCCATTCATTCTTGAAACCGAGAGAGGTTTCAAGAATGTTTTTTTTTTTTAATCTGTTGACTATAAAACTTCGTGTATTATCTTTTCGCAGGACATACCCGAAATGCCAGAGCGTAAGATGACGGACGCAATCGGCGAGCCGATCCTTCTGTGCAAGTTCCCAGCTGAAATCAAGTCGTTCTACATGCAGCGTTGTCCAGAAGATAGGCGGCTTACTGAGTCCGTTGATGTGCTGATGCCAGGCGTCGGGGAGATCGTCGGAGGATCTATGAGGACATGGGACTATGAGGAGCTTTTGGAAGGTAACTAACACCTTATTATTAAAAACATCAGGAAGAAAAAAAAGTATTTTTTGGGGTTAAATAGTATGACACAAACATAGAAAAATAAAAACAAATGCATATCCATGCTATAATATTATAAATTCGAAAGTAACTCTGTCTGTCTGTATGTTACCTTTTCACGCCTAAACCGCTGAACCAATTTAAATGAAATTTGGTATAGAGATAGTTTGAGTCCCGGGAAAGGACATAGAATACTTTTTATCCCGATATTACCACGGGATCGAGACTTATGCGGGTGAAACCGCGGGGCGCAGCTAGTAAAATAATAAAAAAATCATGTACGACATTAAAAGTAAAGATGAAGTTGTGATTATGTTGTTTCTGTCCCAGTTGTTTAGTCCTTGTTGACTGTAGTCAAAGAGAGGCTCTTCGTATGTGCTAGAATAAGCAAGTTGGGGATTATTAAATGGTTCTTCCTACTCATACTTTTCAGTATTATTTCCAAAATAAAAATAAAAATTTTTGAACGTCAAAATTTACAGAACGCGGCCCCGAAATCAATTTTTCATTTCACTACTTTCTTTTTTCGACTTTTAACTAAGAAGAAGTTGCACTATAAAGTCCGCAGCAAATATTTGAGTTTCTTTAATAAAATCGACCATTAGAAGCTGTTCTTACTAGATGTAATAATATTCAAAATACGACAACTATCGCATCTTTATGAACGTAACTAACCATCCTATTTAATTCGCAGGTTACAAGCGCGAGGGCATCGACCCCTCCCCCTACTATTGGTACACAGACCAGCGCAAGTTCGGCTCGGTCCCGCACGGCGGGTACGGCCTGGGCCTGGAGCGCTTCCTGTGCTGGCTGCTCGACCGGTACCACATCCGCGAGGTCTGTCTGTACCCGCGCTTCCTTGATCGTTGCACGCCTTAGGAGACGACATTTGCAGGTGTAATGGAGTTGGAAATAGCAGTGTTCATCTATTGTATTGTCATGAACTAAATATAACTTTAAAGATACGCTTAACAAACATAGTCCTGCTTTTACTGCCGCGCAGTCGGGCAAAAAGCTCATGTATTAAAAATATAAGCCAGTCAACAAAGTAGCGTACATGTTTGTATCGCCACTCTACTAGACTATTTTAAAACAGCCACTCTAGTAGACTGTTTTAACCTTTTGAACGCCAATCACTTGTATACAAGTTCGAGATTTTCGTGCCCTCAGCGCCACTACTTGATTAGAAGTAATAATAGTATAAAATAAATTTACGACTTTTACAAGACCTTTTATTTTGTTTTTATGGAAAATTGCCCTGTTATAAGCCATATTTTTAACTTTTTCACACATAATAAGTTCTTGTTTGTTTTATATTCAATAGAAACAAAAACGCCACAAAATATTTTAGTGCCCCCAACGCCAAGTACTTGATATAAAGTAAGCCAGTGATGGGACACGATGAAGACCTCGCTATATTTCATCTCGTCAAAACGATCATAAATATCATTATTGCAAGAAAATGACGTGAATAAATAATATTTTATAAATATTGTAAACTATAAACTACGTTTTATTCGCCTTAATCAAGAATAAATAGGTTTTCTAATCATTGTCGATAGTGAAACACCGTGTGAAAAACCCATCCCTACAAAGTAGCTAGTTGTCAGTGCGCACAACGCCACGAACTAGTATTGAAGTAAATCTGTGACGTCACAAGCGGACGGCTTTCAAGGTCATAGTGACTTTGTGCATTTTAGTGTAGTGCAATGTTTACATCTTGTTTCTTTTTGAGTAGATTCATCATAAGAAAAAGTTTGTGAATAATCAGAATTTTGAAATAGTTCGTCGTCCTGACATTACGTTAAGTCGTCAACTTCCGTTTCAGGAATGTACTTCCGTTTTCTATTAGTTTCTAAAAACAAGAAAAATCATTGCTAGTATTTTGCGACACCTATACCTACCATTAAAAAAAAGATCTGTAACATCTGCGTAAAACAGTCACTTACACTCCATTTTAATTTTTTTTTAAAACACGTAGGTAGAAAACCACGTATCTAGCTTCTATTGATTGTATTTGGTTCTATTTTTTGTAAGTAAACGAAATAAATTATGCATGAATCGGTTGAGGTTATGCACGTGTAACTCGACCACAGTGAATAGAAAAAAGAAAAATACCATAGACATCGACATCTAGACATCCTTATATCAGAAAGGATTTTGACGTGCCTCGAGCGCCAACGACTTGATATGAAGTAGAAGGATTACATTTGGAGACAAATAGGGATGTGCCTTCTAGAACATACGTCTAATAAATTTACAATTCTTTTCTTTTATTATGGGAAATATATCCAGGTTTTCATATTGATTTTTTTATGAAATAAAACAAAATATGAAAATACGGTATCAGTTTTTATTTAGCTTCGTAAATTGGTGAATAAACGTTAGTTTCAACTTAAAATATTATTTATCGATAGGACATTAATCCCATCCCTACGTTTTACTATAGATACGTTATACATTTGTAGCGTGGCGCTGGAGGACACATCGCGTATTATGTAGATGGGCGCCGAAAAGGTTAAAATAGCCACTTATTGTGACCACTGCTATTTCTAATTACATTGTGTATCTACTTACTTGCTGCAATACTTGCAAACTCCCACTTCGACGCTTAGTATAATATTATCAAAAGATATGTTATATAAAAACGCATTTTTAAAACGAAAATACTTAAATATCAAATTTGCGTCGACGCTCACTGCTTGCATCAATAATACCAGTATATTATTATCAACTTACAAGTATGAGCTCGATGTATAAGCTATCAGTGAATAGCTCACATTTTAACTATTGCATTATATTGAAGCATATCGTGCGACCTAGAGCGTAAAATATCATAATAACATCGATTTTAAGTGTAGTTTTCTGTGGTCAGTAAAGTTGTTGAAAAATGTTTTGATCTGAAATGGTTTTGTAAAATTCATGAAAACACCTCTGGTTTTGATGAAATGTACTGACTTCTCGCTTTGTGCCATCTGTGAAATGGTACAATAGTTTCTATATTTTGTTGACTGTATAGTTTATTATTATTGTAAATTATTTAAATAAATTGTCGCCTAAGTATTTCATGACACAGCTAAACAGGTTACTATGTTATAAACTTCATTCATCAGCATTTTTTCATGTAATCAATAGAATGGGAATGTAAACATTCCATATTCCACTTGCATTGTACTTTTTTATCATTTAAATACAGTTCCATAAATGGATTTTTGACTTTTATTTCTTGTACGAATCTTTCCTTCTTTTTAGGGTTCCGTAGTCAACTAGGAACCCTTATAGTTTCGCCATGTCTGTCTGTCCGTCCGTCCGTCTGTCCGTCCTCGCTTAATCTCTGTGACCGTTAGCACTAGAAAGCTGAAATTTGGTACCAATATGTATATCAATCACGCCGACAAAGTGGTAAAATAAAAATTGGAAAAAAATGTTTTATTAGGGTAGCCCCCCTATACAACATTATTTTTAGTATATGCGAAACCTGAATATAGTTTGTTCAGAATAAGTAACTGAATCGATTCCAATAATTTTTACCCCATGTTATATTTTGGCCCAAAAATATTTAAAAAAGGTTAATAGTTGGACACCCCGAGTATATTATACTGTGCCCCGAGGAGCGACTAAGTAGGTAGTTATCTACCATACGCGCACAATGGCGCGGCGCGGACGCACAGCGAGCGGGGCGACCGGGGCGGGGGTGCAGCAACCTCAGTCACCCGGGTACCACTGGTTGGCGCGCACGTATCGCGTGGGTCCAACTGCATAATCGCGAGCGCGCGGGCCGCCGAGTTGTGTTTCGGTTGATCGTGTACTTACCTATCGTATGTAAAAAGTGTCGTGTAACCATGACTTTCTCATACACAAACGTCCAGTACACAGAAACAACGATAACAGTGATAACGTATCCGTGGCAGTGCGGTGGTACGAGGAGCAATCAGAGTGCTTTGAACAGAACACAATGCTTTGCCGTGATGATTAACATTTTTAAACACGCCAAGATGGTTAATTGTAGAAAGTTATTATTTGTACCTACAGCCTGCTGTGGTTAAGTAATGCGATGTTTAACACTTTTCATCCACTTTGAACAAATCGCATTGACTACATTGTATCACTTACGGCTTACGAATAAGTAATTACTTATTCGTAGCTTACGGCTGCATTTATTTACGAATAAAGTACATTATAATAACTACCTACACTTGACCATTACGACAGTCCAAAGCCTGCAAGTGTGATGGAAAATGTTATCACCCGTTAATTACAATACAATCGCCGCGCGGTGCCCATGATTTCATACGGACAAACAGGTAACATAACAAGCTTATAACTTGGTGATTATTCATGATACAGTTTTGAAATTTTGTACATAGATTCTTTACATAAAAATACTAGACACGTGTTTCGGGTTTCGCATATACTAAAAATAATGTTGTAACATATGTAAAGTGGGAAGTGATTTTTTTTTTAATTTCAACCCTCACGTGTGATATATTGTTGGAAAGGTATTTAAAAATGAATATGGGTTTACCAAAATCATTTTTTGATTATGTCAATAATTTCGGAAATAATCGCTCCAAAAGTAAAAAACAATGTGTCCCCAACTTTTGAACCATAAGTTTAGAAAATATGAAAAAAATCTGAAAAGTAGAACTTTATAAGGACTTTCTAGGAAAATTATTTTGAACTTGATAGAAACAACAGTTTTTGTACAAAAAAGACAAAAGTTGTACAAAATCATGTCTGGACTAAGTTTGTAGTATAATCGTATATGCAAGCATTTTTTTTTTTAACTTCGTTTACATATTTTATTATCCTGAACGTATCTTTTTTCAAACAAAAAAAGAATGATTAAAATTGGTTCTCGCAATCCAAAATTACCACCGAAAACTTCTGGCACGTCTATGTACTAATTAGTAACCCAATTCCCCGAGAGATGACGCTGTAGGTACTTATTACATTGGGTCGGGTATTATCGAATTGTACGTGGGAACACTTATTGTGACGGACGGGAAACTACGGAACCCTACACTGAGCGTGGCCCGACACGCTCTTGGCCGGTTTTTTTTTTATTACCGTAATATTATTTAAAAATAAAAAAAAAATTGAATTTTATTTGTATATGTACATTACGATAAGTCCATTATTGCACGCCGTGCATTATACTATAATATTTTATATAGCACGTGTGACCTACACGCTTTTCTGTATAAAAATGGACTACGTAAGTCACAGAAAAGCTTGACTTAAGTGCGGGTTTAGGTCACACCTATAAAATAGGTTTGAAATCGACTATGACTATGTAAATAATGTGTGTGTTGTCATTGTGTATAAAGATTTTCCGATTATCGATTTGGTTACTGCGCCTGCGCCGGTTGTGGAGTCTTGGTCACGCAAATAGCTCGCGGTGTTAGTGGTGTTAATCTCCGAAATAATCCAAGAACACTAGGGCTGACTCAAGTTACATTGCCATCGACACGCTAAGAAGAAGAAGAATATACTGCAGTCCTTTCACACTTTTTCACCTCTTTTTACATTACTGTCAACAGCAGTGACCTTTATTGTCGTGGCAATAAGGTTGCTAGGTATTAGGTTGGTGCCAGGACAGTCTATCAGAATTACAGAGATCTTTATTTCCGTTCAAATAAGGTTGCTATTAAAAGAACTCTTAGTGATCATTGACGAGGATAACTTCGTGAGTACCCCTTCATTTCCCTTGTTTTATTATAGGTTCACTTTGTGAATGGTCTAGAGTCCATCCATTGCTTATTTGAACTTGCAGGTGGAATGTGCAAGTCTAGTAGAATCTAGCGCTAGCGGCGTGTCAGTCTTCTTTTTTTTTATTTGGTCTTTTTCATTTAATTTTGTCTAACCCGCTGCCGCCACGGGTCTTGATGATGTCTGTGGCGACGAGTTGTCGATCCCAGTTTCGTAACGCAAGTTATACTTACGTTACCAAACTGGTATACAATTGGACGGGTGTATATTTTTATTTTATCAAGTACTTGGTAGGTACTTGTTGACAGGCCTACGCAGTCCTCCCGTACCTACTGTAATTTGAAAACATTGTAAAAGCCAATTATTTTTAAAAGAGTAACCGTGGAGTTTCTTACCGGCTCTTCTCCATAGGAAACGAACAATATTGAAACTGTGCACCTAGCTTCTGACGTTTCATAAGTGCCCATGTAGGTTTATGTGAAATAAAAATGTTTGATTTTGGTGTGAAGTTACTTAAAAGGTTACGTAAATTTTTTTACATACGAACTCCTTCTGGAACCCCTAATACACAAAGTGGGAAAGTTAATTGGAAAAAAATATTTTTTTTTTTTGTAAATCTATTTATTCTTCTTTTATACATACAAATAGTACACTGATAGCACGATAAGATTGATAAGGCAAGGTATCCTTTGGTATAAAACTGTTCGCTATCGAAATAATAAATTCACTATTGACGTTACGTACTAAAATGGTACTAAACTAAAAATCACATTTCTGGTCGGGTAGAGTGCACTTAGGTATAAATAAAATAATGATAACCCGACTATCTTATGAGTATTCACCTCTAACATTCTGATAATATTAAATGCATTGTTGATTTAACAAAATCTTTAGGAGTCGAAGAACTACAGGCTGAAATTGATATCATTGGTATATTTTCATTACACTCGTGAAGTCTTAAATTAAACTCTGACACGACAATTTACAGTGGATCAACGTGAAGAAACTGGATATGTCAATGTTAGGGTTACAAATATAAGTAATGCTATTTATGTATACGTAATCTAGGAGTTTGGGTTCAGTCAATATCTTCGCAATCGCTCAACTATGGCTACTTGTACTTAGAGCCACTTCATCATGGACTCGTTTCAAGGCAACCACTCGGCGTCATCTTTGACGGAATAGGAGCGGCCGCCGGGCGCTTCGGTGAGGTCCTCCTTACTGCTAGCCACCTTCTTGTACACGGTCTTGCCGGCTTCAACCACGTATTCTACTCCGTCGGCTGAAATGAGACACTGGAGTTACTACGGTTCTTCTACTAAAGTGTGGAAACTACACAACAATAGGTAGTCCACCCTGTGGTAAATGGATAATGCTACTGAAGTCCAGACTGCAGCAAATTTGGTAACGGGGCTAACTGCTCAGGGTGTCGAACAATCAAGTCATACTGTAGGAGGGTTATCAGAACTCGACCATCGTTCCAAGAATAATGTAAAATATGATTCTAAAATTATGGACCATTCGCATTTCTGGCCAGTTTGGATCATATATTCTCATTCACTTGTATCTTCAGATTCCGACAGCTGATGCATACCTACTGTTCATCATTTCCATGATCCTAAATAAAGCATAATATGTCATTTAGACTCACCGATAGCACTGCCAGTTTTCCTCACGGCTTGTCCAATGTTGTGTGACGAGAAGGTCTCTGGATCAATGTTAATGTTGACGCCTTCAGTACCGTTGGTGTGGGAGGGGCACCCGTTCTGCGAGATGATGGACAGGTCGTACGGATCCACGCCGAATGATGCCAGCTTGTTGCGCATCTGCAGAATGGAAAAATAAGCGTTAGGAAAAAAAAAGTCATCTCTACTAAGGGCGGGTTGTTTCACGTCCACTTGACGCACGCCTAATACGTAAAAAATGGCGTTAACTATAGTCAAACCAAAAAAAGCGTTGTTTCAAATTACAATTACAAAATTATGGCCTTGCCGTACGTCGAATAATAACAAGTAGGTACGTAATCGTTATTATTTGACGTAGGTACAGTAGGCTGCAAAAGTGCATGGGTAGTACAGAAACAAAATCGTATGAAGCGAGAAATGACGCCATCTAGCGTAAAACCAGTTAACGACTTACAAAATTTACTTATGCTGTTATTAGATGGCGTTGCTTTGCTTTATATGATAAAATATTTTTGCAGTTTCTTTTTGTCTCTTAAAACATTCAAACAATTTATAATTAATAGTTTCTTTTAAAGAAAATTGATCCTAATTATTAACCTACTATGTTAAAATTGAATATCAATTTATAAGTAGGTAGGTATCTGATTTTCTAAGTTTTAGTTTTCAAACTTGAGAGGGTAGGTTAAATATGGATTTATAAATAATTGGTAGGTGGTATGAATAATACTTAGATCGAAGATTTATGACAGCTCAATTGATCGTTCGCTAAGTTCATTTCGATTACCTCGTTCGAGTGCCTTTTGTTCAGTTTTTATTTATGATCAGGCGGATTACTTATTTTACCAAAACGAGCACGAGTTATAATATTGATTTCGTTACAAGAGCTCAAATAATTGCTTTGAATAATCAAGCCAAAAACTTGTCAGAAATAGCCAGAGACCGGTGTAAACGTAAGTAGTTTTATTTTTACACTTTTATATTAAAAACTGCATTATTTTTTTTGTTACTATACTACATAATAATCATTATTGGGTATTATATATTTCTGTTTTATTGTTGCAGAGAAAAACAGTTGTTCTTTGAGTACGACGATTTGAAGAGGAGGGTTCTTTGAAACACCATCAAAGAACTGGTAGACCACGACTTATAAAACACATTGCAGCATCAAACCATGATAAGGTAGTATGAAGAAAATGGATTTCTGACGCCGAACCACTATGCTGGTTTATTTGACACAAGTTTTGACACGGAGCCGCGTCAAAACTTGTGCCGCGGAGGCATGCTGTGAAACCCTTGCTCACGGAAAACCATAAAAGGGCAAGATTACAGTTCACTTTGGATCACATAAACTTCGATTGGAGTAATGTCATCTTTACAGATGAAAAAACTTTTAAGTCCAGTGAACACGGACGCTTATGTTTGTGGCGTCGAAATAATACGCGATACACAAGCGGTTACGTAGCTACGAGCTAAATAATTATACTTAGATAATATTATTTATATTGACTGGAGACCTGGTTATGTGTGTATAAACTATAACTTACGTATTTTTAATAATTTAAAAAGTTATGAACACTTTAAGTTTAAACAACATAGTTTTTAGTTTTTTATGTTGCCTACTAACCATTTGATATGTTTTTGTGCAATTTTGTAGTTATTAGCCTACTTATTTAGTATCCATTTAATCCGTTTGACCTTTGTAATAAAATAACCTGGTCTCCTGTTTGTTTTTATTGAGGTTACATAAGCTTCAATCCTCTTTCCGATTTTGGAAACGAATACTTAAGCTATCGCCTCAATAACTTCATAATATTATAATGTTATACCTATAATATTTAATAAACTGACTATTAAATTTGGATAATAAACTGTAAGAAATAAACCTCTATGATTTTTTATAGTGCCTTTTTTTGCGAGCTCACAAGGCGAGCCTGTTTACCTGCGATGAATCTGCTCATTTTTCCTGTTGCTAAGTAACTACCTACCAATTCGAATATTAAATTAATTATTAAAATACCCACTCGTTAGCTTAATAAATATATTCCTATCGGTTTCTATTAATATTTTTATCATTTAAGCTACGTATGCTGGTAATTGTAATGTAATAATTAGATAAATGTATTAGCCTTGTAATTCCTTCGTTTCTTCCTAACTCCTTACTTACGTTTCGTAAATTAGTCATAGTTGTGAAGAAACCAACGCCATCTAGTTTATTTTCGAAAACTTGAATTCAAACGTTCACGGGAAAATAGACACTAAGGTACCCATGCAATTTTGCTGGCGACTGTACATAATAATATGTTACGAGTACGTTAAGCAACCGCATGAAACAACCGGCCCTTAGTGCCTTAACCTTACTTACGATCATTTAGTAGATCATGGCAAAAGTTTTTTATGGAAGTTTCTACTTTGTTGTTACATCACCAGATATTGATATCAGAACGACTCTGCTTAACAGCCTCTTAAGTATTGAGCAGCATTTGAAGATGCTCTCGTTATGAAGTTGAATCAAAAACTTGATACAAATTCAATACTTTTTTCTTTAGAAGCTTTTTTCTCTTGAGCCCTGATCATATTCCCGATACCGATGGGGCATACATACATTTGATATCCATAAATTGAATAAACGCCCCATTACATCGGTTTGTGATCTTCAAACACGGACGGGGCGTTAAAAGATTTGCCTCTTTGGGGCGAGTTTGGCCAAAATAATTTAAGAAAAAAGATCGGATACTTGCCTTGTCGACGTACATCTTGTCAAGCTCCTTGGTTCTTGAGAGAATGGTAGCAGATCTCCGGTGCGCAAAGGCAAGCTTTTGGCAAGTGAAGATGACGGCGTGGGATGTGTAGTCAGTCATTACGACTGTGTAACTTGCCGAACCCGCTACGCCTGAAAAATAAAGAACATATTTCAAATTAGTGGCTCATTCTTCTTCTTCGTGTCGCTGTTACGACTTCCACAGATCTTGTTCGCCCAAAATTTCGTCGTTATTTCGCACCGCATCGCCCACCTGCGCTGTTACTTCGTTCTGACTTTTTGCTCGGCTCCTAAAAGTCCTAGCGTGATCTGATATATCATATAGCTTTCATTAAGAAATGGGCTAACAAATGCAAAAATATTTTTTTTAAATCCGGTATTTAGTTCCGGAGATTAGCGCGTTCAAACAAACAAACTCTCCAGCTTTAATACTCATAAGAGGATTATGAGTATTCACCACTGGATGGCTATCAGTTTACAAAAAGAAATGGTTACTCAGAGAATGGAAAATTGATAGATACTTACTCAGAGGAAATTTGACTTTCATTCTAGCGGGCACAGTCGGGTCTGGCACTGTTAGTATTCCAGTATACCTGTGGAAAAAAGACAGATGAGGCTTAAAACCTGTTGTATGTAAACAAAATATATTCGATGACAGACGGGCATGGCAAGAAAAAACAAAATTTACAACATAATCTGTTATGATTCGTTGCTTTTAGGCGCCAGTAGCTAGCATCTAGCGCAGGCCACATCGAGAGCTGGAGGGCGAGCATCGTTTCACCTTATATAGCTATTTATCATGTCAAAATATTATAAGGAAGGCTATTTAGTCAACTTTCAACGAAGCAAAAACCAACCCGCCCGTCAGCTCGCGGCGTGGCCTGCACTTTTATTTTTATTTTGTGTAGCTGAAGTGGTAACAGTCTAGGTCTACTCAAAGCTGGGTTAATTGGCTACAAATTAATAGTATTAACATAATTAACGTAGTGTTCTGGTACCTGTAGTCATGCTTCAGAGGTGTAAGTCCCAAGATGAAGTGCTGCGACATCTGCTCCAGTTCATATTGGCCGGGTTCGTTAGTCTTGGTGAAGTTGTACGTCATGCAGTGGGACGCTGTCGATGTCTTCTGTACGACGTACCATACACCCAATAGCTGTTGGTTACAAAAATAATAATAAGAAATAACCAAGCACTTGCAATAACCACTACAGACAGATGAGAAAGCATAGGAGCTATAGATAACTTCGTGCCTCGTGTTGGCGGCATGACCTACAGGCGACTGTTAAAGCTCATGCCGTGGTAAAAAAGATATACCAGTAAGTACGTTGGTAGCTTAGCAGCGTTTAGGACTGTCGAGCCTGGTAATTGCGTAACACACTAACAGTTGGTATGGTCTTCATTTTCAGTTTTTCGAACATATGAGCAATGGATTAGAATATCCTTCATAATGATTCAGATTGTGATTGATAGTCTGTTACGCAAAGGGTCCAGGAGTGTGCTGAACAAACGCTTAGTGTCATCACTAGTCGAGGCTTTTTTATACATTTTTCATAGAAAGATGGTGCAAGTGGACATAATGTAATCCTGAATAATGCTGGTATCCCCATAGCAAGATGCGACAGATTATTTGCCTATTTCGACATTCGCAGAAATTATGGGTAGCACATGCCAAGTTATAAAAGAAACGAAAGTAATAAGTTGTCAAAACAATGGTTGCACTCATTACATGAAGAACAATAGAGTTTTGTGAACAATTGTTCGACTCCAATAAATCAATACACAGATGGAATTCATTCATACATCCATGTAATCTGATAACTTTCCAAGATCAAATTCAATCTAAAATATTGATTTCTTTCATATTCAACCTCGTTTTTGCTCGGAAATAGCATCGTTTCTCAGCAAACAGTTACCTGCCTTATCTATGTCATCTAGGTCGAATACAAACGTGATGACTAATAAAGTAAGAACACACGTAGGTAAATACCTATAGATACTTAATCTGCATAATTTTAAGAATCTGGGTGATGTGAAAGTGGGTATGATGAACTGAAAACAAGTTGACGAAACGTCCTCTCGTTTTGTGAGTCATCGACGAGTGTTGACGTATGTTATCGGATGCCACAGTAGCCGGGTCAAATTCTTATGTTTGTATAATAAGTCACGGCGTTGTGTTGTGAAGACACACGATATCATTCTGTGTGTGATTGATACATCGGAATAACTTGATATCAACATATTTACATACATTACTAGGTGTACCTAGATAGTAATAAAGTTTTCGATTTAAATACAGTCAAACCTGGATAAGCGAGAGTTCAAGGGAGCACAATCTCATTCTCGCTTATAGAGGTTTCTCACTAACCCGAGTTTCTCGCTAATGCAGGTATATAGGTAGCGTTTCTCTCTTATAGGGGTACGCAGCAAGAACATGTCACAGCAAGTATGAATGTAGTAAATATGTAATATTATAAAATTATTAATATTAGGTCCTTACATATGAAATTGGCGTTTTTCGTACTGGCCACTTTAATCACGAATTTCTCCTCTTTGGTAAGGAATTCCAAATTCAAATTTGTACAGCTATTTACTCATGTATTTGTGCTTCGATGACCGTCATTCATTTGTTTTTTTTCTTCTGTTTTTTCTGTTTGCGTCACTCATTTTACAAAATGGAAAATTTAAAATATCGCATTATTTACGAGTACGAGTTCCGCCGTGGCACTAGTGCTGCGGAAACGACTCGAAGGGTGAATGATGTGTATGGCGGTCATGTTGCAAAAGAAAACACAGTTCGTTTTTGGTTCCAACGTTTTCGTTCTGGAAATTTCGACCTGCAGAACAAGCCCCGTGGACGGCCTGAGACCCAAGTTGATAATGGAGAATTGAAGGCTATTGTGGAAGCGGACCCATCGCAAACCACGTCCGAGTTAGCTGCAGGCTTCGATGTTAGTGATAAAACTGTTTTAATTCACTTGAAGCAAATTGGGAAGATTAAAAAGCTTGAAAGGTGGGTACCTCACGAATTGACTGAAGCAAACCGGCAAACGCGCGTCGACTGCTGCGTTACATTACTGAACCGGCACAACAATGAAGGTATTTTAAACCGAATCATTACCTGTGATGAAAAATGGATTCTTTACGATAATCGGAAGCGCTCAGCGCAATGGTTGGATCCTGGCCAGCCAGCCAAATCCTGCCCCAAGCGAAAATTAACCCCAAAAAAGTTACTTGTAAGCGTTTGGTGGACTAGTGCCGGTATTGTTCATTACAGTTTTCTCAAATCTGGCCAGACTATTACAGCTGATGTCTATTGTCAGCAATTACAAACCATGATGGAAAAGCTAGCGGCTAAACAACCAAGGCTGGTCAATCGCTCCACGCCACTGCTGCTTCACGACAACGCCAGACCACACACTGCGCAACAGACGGCTACCAAATTAGAAGAGCTTGAATTGGAATGTCTTAGACATCCTCCGTACTCCCCGGACCTTGCTCCAACAGATTACCATTTTTTTCGCAATTTGGATAACTTTTTGCAAGGGAAAAAATTCAACTCCGATGGGGCAGTCCAAATCGCCTTCAAAGATTTTATTGATTCCCGTCCGACTGGTTTTTTTAGTAAAGGGATCAATGAACTACCTATAAGATGGCAAAAGTGCATTGAAAACAATGGTTCATACTTTGATTAATTAAATATATTATATTAAAAAATATTCGACTTTTTGTTCCTTCCATACAAAACGCCAATTTCATATGTAAGGACCTAATACAAGGAAGAAAAGAAAGGTAAAAGGTAAGGTAAGGTAAGGTGGTTAAAAGGTGAAAGGTAGGAAGTTCCACGAAAGTTAAGAATGAGTCATAAAATAGCAGATGTTAAATTTGTAAATAAAGCTCGACTGTCGCTTATAGAGGTATAGATAAGTAGCAGTCTCACTTACGGAGGTCTATGAGGGGAAAACGACTCTCTCTTACAGAGGTTTCTGTTTCTCGCTAATAGAGGTTTTGGGAGCTTTAAATGACGGGTCCTGGCTATTACTCTCACTTATAGAGTTTTCTCACTTATCCAGGTTTGACTGTAAAGGATGCTGGATGTACTGTGTTTAAGATTATCATCTTTTACACAGTACAGTGGGTAGTGGGTAGAAAGAGGGAGACTACTGACATGGCGACTAATAGAGAAGTTTATAAGAAGAAGATATGTTGCGAAAACCTTTAATAAATTGGGATAATGGCAAAAGAATAATGATGGATAAAAGATGTTGACTTTATGCCTAGGTCCTAGAGAATGAAATAGGCTACTTTTCATCTTGGATATTTGTATAAAAAAAAACAAAAGTACACGCAAACGAAATCGCGGGCAACAGCTAATACACTAGAGGGTGTCCCGTAATTAATGGATAACCTCTTAAGGGGTCATTGTACTATCATTATGAACAACTTTTACTACAGGACCAAACATGAAATCGCAAAAAAAAATCTGCTGTTTCCTACATTTACCTGTTCCCATAACTCGTCAAAATGTAAGAAACAGCCGATTCTTTTTTCGCGATTTCATGTTTGGTCCCGTAGTAAAAGTTGTTCATAATGATGAGTAAAATGACCCTTGAAGAGGTTATCCATTAATTACGGAGCATCCTGTATACAGGTTTTAGTAGACCAATTCACGAGAGCGACCGTATCATCCACACCAAGAATAATATGTTATAATGGTGTATGATTTGTTGTCTTCCTGTACCCATTACCTTCGTAGGTAGGTAAGTGGAACACATCGACTGATTCTATCATTTCGTTTCAAGGCGTCTCTATTATGTTCCTTATTACTTCAGCAATTATGTTATACTTTTTGCCATGCTTCCAAATGATCATTATCGAACAAACATATTTAATTTCCGCCTATTTGTAAGCATTATTTTATGTAAAATTTACCTACCTCAGTAGGTAGAGTTTATTTATTTATTAGGGACAAAAAAACAGTTACATGCCAAACAATACAGAAAGATACTTAAACTAAAATTTAACAAGCACGTAACCCACACCATTGTCCACGATTAAACTAAAGGTTAGAAGTGCTAAAGACATAAAAAAGAAAAAGAAAAGTACAAAACAATAGTCGCTGCCACAATAATATTGCTGTGTTACTTAGCTTAGCTTAGAGTTTGGCGATAAAAAAAAATTATAAGACTGTGGGTGTGGGTGTTCAAATTTGCACTGATTGTTTTATGTATTGTTTATTATGTACTGACATAGACAAAAAGACAAAATATAGAATTACCAAAACAAAATTTTAACTGCTCTACTGAATAGTAGTCTTTTTAACGCAGTGTTAACGCAGTGGTTAGGTGATTAGCTTGCGCACTTGTCGTGGGTTCGATTTCCACATTAACTAATTGTTTGTATTACTTACTGGTGACTGGGTAGTTATTTTTACTCTGGTTATTTCTGTATGCTTATGTTTTTTCTGACACAAACCACGACAGGAGAATCCATAGTGTGGCAACGTTTTTAAATGTTGTTTATGGAATTAATTAAGCAATCTCGAAAACGAATTTATCTTGTATATAATCAAAGGAGATAACTAACTTGTTTATGTAAAATAATACCCCCATGCTAATGTGCAAGGCCTTGAAACACCTATTTTGTACGCCGATTATAGTCGTTAAGTAAGTACCTATTGTTAAATCCCCGAAACGACCATTGCAATATGAATGTTTTGTGTATTTATTGTGAATCACTTCAATTGCATTTGGTAGACGATCAATTTGCACATCAATATGTATCAATCGCGTAAAAATTGACAATTGCAATTGATCGTTTTGAGGATACTTAACGAGTACAATTTGTATTCAAAGTCAAAGTCAAAGCATTTATTTCAAATAGGCACATAAAAGGCACTTTTGAACGTCAAAAATTATCTTAAAATAGAATTGATTCTAGTCGCCCTATTCAATCCTAAGCAAAGTTTAGCCACTTAATGACACGAAGACCTTAATTTTTAAAGTTCCTTAATTTTTTTCAAAGAAGTTACAAAACTAGGTTTGCGTTTTATACAGGGTGAAATTGAATTCATGGGCATCCTTTTAAGGAGTCATTATAATCATCATTTTGAACAACTTTTACTATGGGACCAAACCTGAAATCGTGAAAAAAAATCAGCTCTTCCCTACATTTTGACGAGTTATGTGAACATAAATGGAAGGAACAGCTGATTTTTTTTTCGCGATTTTAGGTTTAGTCCCATAGTAAAAGTTGTTCATAATGATGATTACAATGACCCTTTAAAAGGATGCCCATGAATTCAATTTTACACTGTAGAAGCAAACATGTACCTATGCATAGTCCCAAGAGTACCAAAATAATGTATGGGAGCTAGATGTGACAATTATGTCATAGGGACAAAGCAGCTAATGCATCACTCGTATCTATCATCAATTAACATAAGTTTATGTTAACCAGAGCATACCAAACTAATTACAATGATAAAAGCAAACAGAAAGTCGTCACATCTCTCGGTCTATGATCAGAAGGCCAATTCCCGTAATTAAAAACGTTCAAAATCTAGTCGCAATTTCATCTCAGCGACAATCAATGCCAAAAACTTGTCAAAAATGTAGAGAAATTAGAGGTATTTTTGACGAATAATCAGACTGTGAACGTTCTTAAAATCAATGACGTATTATATACATCATTGCTTAAAATTACCAGAATTACTCCTCTGTTATCTGCTCAATTTCATGTAAACTACTAGTAATACCTACCTAGTAGGTAGGCTAAAATACCTAGCCAAAAATATCATCTATCTTAGGTAAGTATCAACATAGAAATGTATTCTAGGAAACGGAAAGAAATTTGCATAAAATTAATTAACATTCTGCCATGCTTCTACGGTACGACCGTTAAAGTCTATTCTTAAATTATTATTGTTTTAAAGAACAAAACGCATGTTGATTATTGTGTAGAGATGTTATTTCTTTGTCTCAACCACTCCAGTCACGCTACTAGCTGCTCACACACATTTTAATCTCATGAACATAACCCTGGGCCCTGGTCCCTGTGAACCCGGTACAAACAATAAAAAAAAACAAATACTTAGTACATACCCTGTTCATTTCAAAGCCAGGCATGGGC
Source organism: Amphipoea oculea (assembly GCA_945859645.1). Classification (NCBI taxonomy): domain Eukaryota; kingdom Metazoa; phylum Arthropoda; class Insecta; order Lepidoptera; family Noctuidae; genus Amphipoea; species Amphipoea oculea. The sequence goes on from OX243884.1 coordinate 5,673,735, forward strand.
TCGACGAGGGGACACCCTCCCAAGTGGTAAGTGTGGCTGAACGCACCCCCACACACCGCTAACAACACCCCTATTGCCGATAAACTGTACATTTTGAATATTTTATTAAAATATTGTAAGTAGGTACGCGATCACGGCTCGGCGGCTTGCCGTAGACTGGCCAGAGTACCGCAGAGTAGTCGTTTTAAACGAACTGACGCCTTTGACCTTTCAACGCCAGCAATGCGCAGACGCAAAATTCCGAGAAGTGTTGTTGATGTAACGCACATCTAACGTTTTCATTCATAAAACTTGTACAAATTCGTAACAACTGATAGTAAGAGGAAACAACAGTGAAAAGCGTTCAGAAGATACTTACAAACAGTTTGGATTTAGGAAAATTATTGTGACCCTTGTCATCGTTTATTTAGGTCATATTTTTGACAAACATATAAATAAAGGTTTGTTATTTGTTTTTTTATCTTCACCGAAGAATGTGTATCAGAAAAAACTAAACAAATGTATTGTTTACTCTGATTCATGGTAGGTATCAATCAGGGTACCGTGTTATCCAGCAACTGGGTTTTAGAGGTTAGATAAGCAGTCACTCCATGTAAAATGCTATTATTCAGTTGCACCAGGTTAGTCTGGAAATGAACCCCGGCAGCATAGTTGGGAAAGGGCTCTGGAGATTATGATGATAACTCTATTCAAAGCATAGTAATTTTATTGGTCATTATAAAAACGCTACAATATGGCGGAAAACGGTTTTTTGGCGCAACTTGGGCGAAAAGTCCATGTGTCAAAAGTTTAGCAGAGGAATGCGATAGGCTGAGTTGATCATCAACTTCCTGCTTCCCTTATCCAATGTAACGTACTACGCAGCTACGGTCATGGTTCATCATAATCATCATAATCAGCCTATAATGTTCCCACTGCTGGGACACAGGACTCCTCTCGGTGAGAGGGAGTGGGCCGTAATCCACCACGCGGGCCCAGTGCGGGTTGGCAGATGTCACATGTCTTCGAATTTTTGGTACTAGGACATGCCGGTTTCCTCACGATGTTTTCCTTCACCGTTTTGAGAGCAGTGGTGGTGAAATAATTTACACAATAATTTACACGACCTACAACTCGTAAGTCGCGGCCGTTACCACTGGGCCACCACTGCTCTACGGTCATGGTTAGTTGAGTTAAAATGGTTTCCTGTGTTAAAAATAACATCGATAGTTATAACCAGTGTAAAGTGATATGAACAGATTCACATCACTCACATCGCATCATCAATATTTACGTTTTGTTATAATTTGCTGTTATCTCTATTAGTTACCTATGTATTCTGCTGCGCGCACTATAAATCACCCGCTATAAAACTGCTACCTACATCGTGATCTTACGGGTACTTATCGTGCATGCTCTAATACAAATAAGTAGGTATATTCGGCGCATCCTGACTGGCACAGAACGGCTTGTTCGGATGCACTGGGCTGAGACAAAAATATCATTAGGGTTTTTTAGTAGTACCTAGACCTACTATAACACTGGTCAACAAAAAAAATAAAATTGTTTCCTGTGATTTTTTATGGTTTCTATCTCAAATTGACGCGTATTTTTTAAATATGGCAACAGTTTTTCTCTAACAGTAACAGCTTTTGTTTTTGAGTTACAGTTAACCTCATTTGCTATTTTTTTACTTAGATTTGCGTTTTTTATTGGACACTGAAATATATTTTGCTGTCCTAATTTTGTCAAATCAATGACTGAAGTCGAATCCAAAGCTTGGAACATTCATTTGTTTTGGTTATGAGTAATTTCCTAGGTAAAAAGAAATCTGACGACCATGTCGAGCTTGTTGAATCCATGCTATCGAACTTGCAAGAGCTAAGGTGCAACATGAGCATAAAAATCCACTTCCTGCACTCACATTTAGACCGATTTCCACAAAATCTGGGTGATTTTAGTGAAGAGCAGGGTGAAAGATTTCATCAGGATCTTCAGAAAATGGAAGAACGTTATCAGGGCGGTGGGACTCACATATGATGGCAGACTACAGCTGGAGTTTGCAACGAGATCTACCTAAAGTCGTTCATTCATGGAAATCTTATAAAAGATAATTTGATAGTGTTCAATAGAAATTTTGTTAACATATGTATTAATTTTCTGTATTGTTTGTCGATATAATAAAACTGTATATTTCAAAAAGTTAAGCTGTTAGCCATTTCCCAGTATTTTTTTCATAGTCAGGGCTATTGAAATACCCAAAAACAGAAAAAAAAAATAAAGGAAACAAGACTTGTGTTGACCAGTGTAATTAGTAGAAAGTAATTAGTGTGGTTCAAGGGGTTCAAGTAACAGACGTCTTTGTTTTGTTAGAAACTTTGATTAAGCTAGTGTTCATCGAGAGAATCTTTTTTGTAAAAGATACTGTTGACCTTATCTCCTTTTAGAACATAAAAACAAAACCAGTTTTACCAAGGGGGGCTTAGTAAAATTTGCTACAGGCCCCGCGCTGGTTGGTCAGTCCCATTGTGAAATCCTGAAATCTTCGAAACTTGGAAGCTCTATATCCTGAGCAGTCAGACGCACTACCATACTAGATACTGTGGCACCTAGGCCACGGGGGGATCTATGTTACTTAAATTAAACTCCCTTTAGAGTTTAATGGGATATATTTTAGGCGTCTATTATCATATTCATAATTATATCGACTTATTTCTAAGACGTCAAACCTACGACTCTCGCATGACTCCATGACATATGCTTGGACGTTCGAATGGAACATACATCAAATATAACCAGCCAGTCTGTAAAGAGGTGTGGCTTTTCAACCAGCCTTGCTTTACAGCCAGCCTCTACAATACTGCCTGCATGTATCAGAAAGGCGTGATCATATTTAAGGGTGTGGTACAGACCATCAAATTGATCCACTTTCTTCATGGGACATACCCACACCTTTCTAATACACGCTGTAAAGATCGTGCTGCTGGCGAAACAATAGAAAATTACCATAATCTTGCCAGTGTCTTATCGTCACCAGAAGGCTTGGTTTGTAGTTGTGTCTTAGGGTCTTTTTCGTCTTCGTCGCATAATAGTGCTCCCTTACCATGAACATTTTCTCTTTGCTCAACATAATACAGTCATAGACTGTATCTAATATTTCTATAAGTTTTATGACAGAAACAAACTGAGTATGGTTATATACCAGAACCTTAATTTCTAATGGGTACTACAAAGGCTCTAGATTTAATTCTAACAAAGCATAGGAAGGGCTCCATTGTTTTCGTGATTGCTCTAATTAAGTAAATCATTGAATATTAGTTATGTGTCACTTTGTAAGTGAATCATGCAGACACACTGAACTACAGTAACAAACTGAATGTATTAGAACAAAGGTGACGGATGTGTCATGAGAACTTCAATGTTTATGATAACATAATGTGACTTCTCGAAATTAAAGTTTACGAACATTTGACTAATAACACAGAAACTCGGATGAACTCTGTCATAACAATAAGTAAAAACAAAGGATTTATTATCAATATAATTGATTCCTTGGTTTGCCCTGTCTGTAGAAACCTGCTAATAGCTTTCCTGTTTACATTACAAATTGGTATATACAGGGTGTTACGGAAAGGGTATATCAATACAAACGGGTTGAAGAGTGTATCTGGTCTAGAATCTCTGTACAAAATTTCAGCTCAAAAGCAGTAACTTGACAATGCTTAATATTTTTTTATTTCGATAGTTTATCAAATTGAAATCATAACAAACGTGTCACCGCACTACGAGGGTCATTATCCATTATCTGTAGTGTGTCTGTGCGCCTAGTACATGCACATCACGCCGCCGCGCGCCAGTGCAGCGCGCATTTTCAAAGTTAATGCTTTTGAGCTGAAATTTTGTACAGAGATTCTAGACCAGATACACTCTTCAACCCGTTTGTATTGATATACCCTTTCCGTAACACCCTGTATAGTGCTATTGTTGATCGAAGGGCTAAAGCATCATTCTTAATTAGGTTGGTACATTTTCCCTTCTGATATTCCAGCATGATTCAACTGTCTGCTTTCATTATCATAATCATCTCACCCACGAAAGACCTTCACTACTGGTCGTGCACCTCCCCCAAGTGCTTTCTCTCAGAAACTCATTCTTTTGATCAGTTAGCCAGATCAACAGATCATTAACCACCAAGAGAAGGATGCCAAAAGTCGGCAAACGTTCCTACTTTTTTCCGACTTTTGATCAAAGTAATTGGCATCCTGTCGTCTTCGAATTTACTTCAATAAAGCTCTGCGTTTCTTTATAGGATTCAAAACGGCTTTTTGTTTGCCTAAGGATCATAGCACTTTATTTTTCTCCAGAATATCTAAGTATATTTTCTGAAAATGTTCCCTACATTTTGACGAGTTATACAAACATACGAGTAAATGTAGGGAACAGCTGATTTTTTTTTTCGCGATTTCAGGTTTGGTCCCATAGTAAAAGTTGTTCATAATGATGAGTACATTGACCTCTTAAGAGGTTGTTGGTGTTTTTCCAATAACCCTGTATTTATAGGTAGTTGCTATGCATGGAAGTTAAAGTAATACTTTGATAGAACATATACTTACGCACATAAAACAGTTAGTAGGAGCATCGGGAATGGTTTTATTAGTGGTAATATAATAATAGCCGTAATTCTGTTTACCACATGAGTCACCGAAGCCGTAGTTAGTAGGGCGACCAGTCAGCGCGGCCACGATGTCTGGGTCTGACCGCGCTCTGACTCAGCCATGAATAAATATTTATGTAGTCATAACAAAATATACATTTGCTATTAATTAATCACAATAGCGGTTATTTGAGGAGTCGTCTGAGAAATTGAGAACCTTTTCAACAACCGCGTTGGTCGCAGTTACTTGGTTATTTAGTATTTTTAGGACCCTAGAATATGATTTAATACTTGACCAGCACCCTAATTGCGTAACACACTATCAATCGGAATCTGAATCATTTTGAAGCCAATTGCTAATCCGTTGCTTTATAAGTTCGAAAAATCTGCCTGCTCAACACGTAAATAACGCAATGAATGTTGTTGAACTGTCAAAATGAAACCGATTCCAATAATTGATAATGAGTTACGCAATTGCCCCGCAGATGTATGAACGTAAACGGGGCAAAAGGAATATTTGTAAGGATCGTAGCAGGTGACGTTCTGTAGTTTCTGCCTACCTTCATGGGAAGAAGATGTGAGTTTATGTATCTATTTATGGGGTTTATGACATGTATTTATGGGTTCATGTATTTATAGTGCCTCGGAAAGCACGTTAAGCCGTTGGTCCCGGCTGTCATTCGTCGATCTTTGACAGTCGTTACGGATAGTCAGAAGCCCGAATGTCTGATAACCAGTCTTACCAAAGGGTATCGTATTACCCAGTAACTGGGTTGTGGAGGTCCGATAGGCAGTCGCTCCATGTAAAATACTGCCGTGGTATTCAGCTGCATCCGGTTAGACTGGAAGCCGACCCCACCGTAGTTGGGAAAAAGCTAGGCAGATGATGATGAAGATGTATTTATGGGGTTTATGTATTGATGGGGTATATGTATTTAGGAGCGCTAAATGTGAATGATTAGAGGGTCGATTAAATACATTCCGCTTATATTGTGAGTTGACATTGCTAGCGATAACATTTAGCCTTATTTCAATCGATTTATTCTTCGTTCGTCCCGAAGTTTTGTCCCATATACCAAAAAATCCTGGTTCATCCCAAACAATATACCTACTTCCTTCGACCCAAAATATATTTTTACACTGCTGAGTAGGTAAAATTTGTCCCTTTTGTGTCATGCTTGCAATTTCTACACTATTGCTCTTATCCACGAGCGGTTACATATTCAAACTCAATCGTAACTGCTAACTATCTCAAGCTTTCGTAGATTGGAAAGTGTTTCAATTAGCATACTTAATTCTTTTCGGAACTTACAATTCGCGGAAAGGTAAAAGTAACAAAAAATATTTAACTTCTTGTTGTTTTAGCCGTAGCCTCAAACATAAAGTTAGTCACCCCACTAAACAATCACGCAGTACCTATTAGCAGAACAAGATTTGTGATTGACGCAGCGTGCTCGTCACCGGCTTAACAACGCCATCCTGTGACACACTCATACGAGTACTACTTAGTACGCAACGTAGATCAACGGCTATAATTGGACACGATTTGATGGCCTTGATTTTGTTTTTCTTAATAATTGCGTATTTTCATACCAAAAAACCTGAGGTTTATTTATATACTTACCCCCTTATTCATAAAACTTATGAAACCTATTTTAGTTAAAATGGGGTTTGTCTCTTTCTTACACACAGAAATGTCAACGTGACAGATAAAGACAAACGTTCTATAAACCTATTTTAGCTAAAATATAGATAAAATAGGATTATGAATAAGGGGGTTAGAATAAGCACACCAACAGCACTGTCACTTACAATCCAAATTAATTAACATCTAAAAATGGCATTTCAGTAACAACTGATATGTTTGTGATATGGAGGTAAAGTCCGTATGCAGGCCACTTTGTTCCCTTCCGGAGAATCCTTCTCTTTTAGGAAAATAGCCAACAAGATGTGCTCCACGCTTATCAACTTCAACACCTCTGCAAAACCCTTCAGGGAATGCAGGCGTGATCGTATGGGTGTTATTTGTAGTAGGGAATTTGTGCAAACTGCTGTTACAGCATTTAAACTGTTGCTGTTGTTGAACGTTTGAACTGAACTGTTGCTCGCAGCCGCAGTCGCAGCCTCAGATTTTGAGGAGGGGGGGGGGGTCACCATGGGTTAGTCTAGTGGTCTCAAAAGTTACTGCTGAGCATGAGGTCCTAGGTTCGATTCCTGGTTCGGGTAAAATGTTATTATGCTTCGTAATCTCATCCCCATTGTTCACTTAGTAGTCGTACCTTGGTGCCTACACGCTTCTCACAATGTTTAAAGATGAAAGCCAAATTTCATCCTAAAGAAAAACAAATGTTGTCTGTGGTCCAGTCGTTGGCGCGGTCTCCTGACATCTGTCAATCATTGTACTTTTTTGTGCCGCGCGCTGATCACGTTTTCGTATATAAAAGTTCAGAAAAGTTTTAATAAGATGGGAAAACAGAAGAAAACGAGACGATGGAATGTACGAGCTGACCGTACGCCTGCGAGAACTGGAAAATCGCTTGAAAAAGCAAAGCGGAGCCGTCACCGAAACTCAGTTGTCGGCAATTGAAATCAAAGACTATTGAAATCATGCTCCCTATTAAAGGGATGCCGTTATACGCACAGCAGTCTCTAGTTTTCACTGTGAGGTCAACCATGAGAATGTAACTGTGCCGTATACTTACACAAGAACGATACCACATGAGCTACCACGCGATGATAGCCGATGGTATATACGTTCAGTGTTCGGAGGATCTTTGGCCGACATAGGATGCCGTAATACACACAGCAGTCTCTAGTTTTCACTGTGAGGTCAACCATGAGAACGTAACTGTGCTGTATACTTACATAAGAACGACACCACACGAGCTATCACGCGATGTTAGCCGATGGTATATACGTTCAGTGTTCTGAGGATCTTTGGCCGTCTCTAAGTGTTCTCATGCGAGGTGAACCATGAGAACATTCAACTGTGCCATCAACTCCACACAGACTCACGAGAGGTTAGTCAATGTTCTATAATAATAATCCATTTATTTCAGGTTAAATCAAATAAAATCAGATATAAACCAGTATATACGTCCAGTGTTAAAAACACATCCCTCCTGCATTCCTAGAGCTATCACGTGAGGTTAGCCATGGATTTAGATCTAAGCAGTCTGGGACCTAACTCTAATTAGTCTTCGTAGACGAGTACGGAGCCCTCTTCCATGGAAGACTACAGTTGGACTGTGTGTTATGTGACCGAAGCCAACGCAGCCGGATTGGGAATATCCATACTCAATGCCGTTACTTATAATCTAATTCCAAAATACTTTATATTCTAGATGTTAATATACATACATACCACATAATCAGCCTATAATGTTCCCACTGCTGGGACACAGGCCTCCTCTCAGTGAGGGTGTTAATATACAATTCTACTTAAATATGCTATGTTAGTACTTCAATTCCACTAAAATACAGCCGAAAGGAGGCTGAGAGTGGAACAATATACATACCCAACGTGAAGTCCTAAGTTCAAGTATAAAATCTACTTGTGAGATGCTGGGGTACAGTTAGCTACTTTACCTGTAGAACTGCATGGCAGTCTGGCCACACGGTGGTCAATTATGATAATGGACTAAATGTGGAGATGAAGCTAAACATTTAAAAGAAGTATGAAACATTTATAATCTGTAGCCTATTGAACCCACCAAAATTTAAAAAGGAACGGTGGCAGCAGTAAATGGAAGTGGAATCAAATGGGACCACATGATCAGAAGCAGCAAACTACAGTGGCCGCTGCTATTACATTCATTGGGAAAAGTTTATAACAGTCTAATAGCCTCCCAAGCGCTTGTATAGTGCAGATCAAATCGAAACATTAAGTTACTGAGTGTGACATTAATTTATCATGAAAATTGCAATAATCTGAGATCCTTAATCCTACCTAGCCATGAGGAAATTCAAGAAATGATGTGAGTAAACACCAATATCAGAATACCTATTCTACACACCAATTCAGAATAGCTATCTATAAGCTTCAAGATAAATTCAATGCCAACAACCGTTGCCAGAACCAACATGATCACTAGTTCAGGTACAAACTGGTAGATTGCAATATTTCTCTGAAGTATGGTATTACCACTAATCCAACCATACATGAGTGGATCAAGGGTTATAAACTACCTTTTACTGAGTTTCCAATTCAAACTTCTGAATAACAACAACTTCAGTCAGAAAGAAAGCAATCTATCGCCATGGAATAATCTCTTATATTAGGTGCCATAGAAACATGTGCTCCTGTCAAATAAGTAATTTTATCTGGTATAATTGTACCAAAATCACAGGGTGCTTGGAGATACATATTAAATAAAAACTTAATATGTAGTATGTTACTAGGTATATAAGTTTTTTGCCTACAATATTACATTGAGTTAAAAAATGCATATCAATTATCCATATGAAATATGTCAGAAGATATCCCCAGTTTCTATTTCAAGATATGTTATAACAGTTTACATGCCTCGTATTTGGACTTAGCACCGCACCATAATTCACAAACATCATAAAGCCAGTTGTCTGTCACCGGAGGTCACTAGGGTTGCTTTTTGTCATACATCTTGACAATTATATTCTGTGCCCTGCTGATCCATATGCAGTGTTTAGAAAATATGTCTGATACTCAAACTGTGTTAAATATCTAGGATTTATTATTAAAACTGAAAAGAGTGCCCAGACAGTGCTGCCAATGTCTAGGATATTAGTTGGGTTCAGTCCAGTTTGCCATTTCAATTCCTCAGGAAAATATAGACTTTACCCTGTAGTCCATAAAGAATATTAAGTCTGAAATGAGATATAAATAATAGAGTGTGTCTAATTACTAGGTATTCTAGTAGCTGCATCTGTATATGAATATGGTTAACTTTATACCAAACTAGGTTAAAAATCACTGATTTACAAATACAACAGAATTATAAACAAATTAAAAATCATTTATTTGCAGAGATTGTTGGTTACCTTACATTTCAACAAACCATAATAGAATTGAACAATTTGATTTTGTTCTCGAAATATTGTCCCAAACTGACTGGGGTCTGGTATGTAATGATATCAACATCCACAGGCACTGGACAGTTAATGTTGAAAAGTTCCTTACCTTACCTTGAACTATTAGCAGCATTTATGGGGCTCAAAACATTTGCAAGCAAACTCAGTTACTGTGAGGACTTAGAAAACATATCACAACGGCCATATCCTGTGTCAGTAAGATGGGTGGTACTCATTTTACTCATCTGAATAGCTTGGCTTAACAATTTTGGCAACGGTGCAAGGAATGACAAATACGGGTTTATGCATTTTATATTAGTTCCAAGAAAACAGTATTGGAAATTGAATCTAGGCTTCCTAACATAAAAATTAAATGGAAGTGATGTGATATAGCCTACAAGTCAATTGTTGCTATAAAAAAAAAAAAAATGCAGTAACTTGTACAACTTTGAGACCCCACATAGGGACCTACTTCTAAGTAAAGATATACCTATGCAAGCAGGGGGGGGGGGTGTGCTGTACTGGGCCAGCCCCCAATTGACCTGTTTACAATCAGGTCTAATACTAAATATCAACATATCATGGCTCCCTGATCCAAGTATGTTCTGTAGATCTATTCACTGTCAAATGGGATCTCGACACCCAATGCACAGGAGTCACTGTTTGCTGCCATATTATCAGGGACGCTTTCCTGATAGAAGAAAGACTGATCCCTCAGTTAATATAGTGTTAGCTTTGCTCTAAATCAGTAGACTCTCTTCTGTTAGACACAAGGCATTGACCCCTAGGTTCAGTCATGGTAGTCATATAATTTTTACCACTAAGTTTAATGATATATGATATCCTAATGGTATTGAGTGAGCTATATAATAATCAGCAAATTCTGTAGTTTTGGCCGCCACATTGACACAAAAATGACAGAGCGACAAGGTTTCTCAGGGATATATTTATATTAAGACCAAAGAATCCCAAATATGAAGTTAGTGGGACCCTAGTATCGTTTTGCATTATTTAACCGGCCAAGCACCGCGCGTCGCCTATTGGCGACGAAACAATAGAAAATCAATTGTATCTCATTAGCGGAGCTCGACAGATTAATTTATTTCCCAATCAAACCCTTGGTTTAGAATTTCTAACCAAACAATTGGTAACCATAATAGCTCTTGTAACTGCACACAAAATTCAAACCTGGTCACTCATTAGTACACTTCTTATAATGAGGACAATATTAACATAAAAATCCAGATATAATTAAAACATGGTAGATCCGAACTCAACTTGATTCTACCATTTTTTAAAGATAATTTATCTTTCTGTACTGCCACAACCCTTAAATTGTCCTATCTAGATTTTACTAGGTAAGAGTATTGTAAATCATTAACTATAACTATAAGAAAGCCTTATGGTGCAACCTCTATTGTAACCAATAATAGATGGATAAAACAAATTTCAAGTAAGAGTGGAATAGATATTATTATTTCTAAATTCACATATACAGACATGCCTCTACTTCAAAAGGCTCTGAAGAAGGTATCATTATGCTGGTTGGACCACAAATTTCTCAACCCTTACTCGGTTTTATAAGAGACCTTCTTATTAGTGATTCTTTGATGATTTTTGGTGATGCTTTTACACCAGCTGTGTGCTCTATAGAGTGGTTGTACATAGAACTTATTACATGTCAATGTTAATTGTCTGATTATAAGAAATCGATGTGTGCCATATGGGATTATTAATTAAACTAGGTGATTCAAAACTGAATAATAATCCAAAATCTAATAGTAATTAGAGAATTATAAATTAAGTTAGGTAACCATTTACCTTAATGGTACACTGATTCTTAAAGAGAAATACATTACAATTAGTGAGTACCTAACAAACTTGAAATAGCATGTTAACTCACAATGTTCAATTATTGAACAATGCTCATTTTATGTACCTATTACCAACACAACTTTATTCTTTGAACATCTACTAAGTGAACAATGGGGATGAGATTACGAAGCATAATTATACAGATCGGACTAACTTACCTAGTGACGTCCGATCCTTAATTATGTGAAGTAATCTCATCCCCATTGTATCCCAACCCTTCCCAGATAATCATCATATACATTATGTGTATTGGATTGCCTTATTAAACCCCTTCTAGAAGTTGTGTTGTGCTGTATGCCGGGACTATACGATGCCCATGTAGGTCATCGTGAAGTCCCGTTCTTATGCTTTGAAAGAATGATTGACAGATGTCAGGAGACCGCGCCAACGACTGGACCACAGACAACATTTGTTTTTCTTTAGGATGAAATTTGGCTTTCATCTTTAAACATTGTGAGAAGCGTGTAGGCACCAAGGTACGACTACTAAGTGAACAATGGGGATGAGATTACTTCACATAATTAAGGATCGGACGTCACTAGGTAAGTTAGTCCGATCTGTATAATTAGTTGCTCTGAGGCAGCCTGGAGACTGGATTTGTGCCCAGTTGGTGGCAGTAGGATCGTCCCATATAACATGTGCTGTGTAACTCTTGAAGTAAAAACTTTGTAGGCGTGTTAAAAAACCCACAGTCATTTCATAATTTTAAGTTTTTACTTCTGTCGGTACTTTGGTAGTCCCCAATGTCCCATGCCTGCCTATAATGTTCTTAATGTTTTTGTATATGCCCATCGGGGTCTCCGTGGCTTAAGTACAGTTTTAAGTTAGTCATCATCATCATTTCAGCCGCAAGACGTCCACTGCTTGACATAGGCCTCCCCCAAGCACCTCCACTTCGACCGGTTCTGTGCTTCTCACATCCCACGGGATCCTGCGGCCTTCACAAAGTCGTCGGTCCACCTTGTGGAAGGCCTCCCAACGCTACGTCTTCCGGTACGCGGTCGCCACTCCAAACCTTTCGGCCCCATCAGCCATCTGTTCTGCGAGCAATGTGCCCTGCCCACTGCCACTTAAGTTTGGCAATTCTTCGGGCTATGTCGGTTACCTTGGTTGTTGGTCTTGGTTTAAGTTAGTAAGAATAGTAAATTATTCAGACTCTCGACAGCTTGAATGATTTTGCCATAACATCCTCGGACCGCGCCAGATTGCCCGGCATTATTCAAATAAAAAGCGAATGATTTATGAACACTGCACCTACCTATTTAATCCTCTTATGGTCTACATAGACCACATGTCATCATATAACATACAACGGCTAATGATTCATAATAATGAAGGAGAAGAGGATATCAATAAATTGATAATCATTTGTCTAGCATAGGGCTCGCCGTCCGCGGTGTTTATGGGCACCCAAATATGGACTTTAGATTTCAATATTTGGACTTCAGACTCCATCACACACGTAGGTACAATTAAAAAAACGGGTTGCACTCCGGGAGTGCCGGCAGAAGTGAAAACTTGAATATTAACGTTGAAATAAATCAATTATTAATTTAATTAATATTACTCATTTTTTTTTCAATATTTCTGCGTCACTTTTTTCATTAATAGATGCACTTTGTTCAATTTCCATATTTTAAACACTTTCGATCTTATTCATAAAAAAAGCCTATTGAAGGTTTAAACCATTCATTAGTTAAAATGCTCAATAGGCTTTTAAAACATTCGATAAAATTTTGTGTTCATAAACGCTTCATAAACGTTCTATACCTAACTAGAATGTCCTACAACTTCTAAATGTTGCCATTATAATGAAGTCATCCAACAAATTGGCCAACACATTAAATCGGCATACGAGAATATCTGTCTACGAGCCGAATATTTGTGTCCATAGACATTATTACGTATGAAAAACTAATTTATTGTCTACAGTTTCAACAGTTTTGACGCGACAACGTCATGGTCGTCATGGAAACAATATGATTATGTCAATGAATGAATTTGATATTGTATGTGTCAAACTAAAAAACTTTTGAATATTTTTTTTGTATTTAAAATAAATGAAATTAAGACCGGAGACTAGTTGCAATAAAGGGCAAAGAATTGAATATTGGTTGGAGGAGGATAAGGTGTGTACCTACTGTTACAGCTAAAATGTGTTCAAAGTAAGTTATGTTTTGTAAACATTCTCAATTTCTTATACTTATGCTTGCTTTTGCTTCTAATCCTTAGATTTTTTGGAAGAATTGGTCAGGGAGAGGTCTCCATAATAGAAAATAAAAACACTGACACAAGCACCAACGCTAAACAGGGGCAGCCTGGCATGATTTACGAATAAGGTGCCTATCCAATTTACAATTTTACGAAGAACTTCGTTTGCCTGTACAAAACTCATTGTAACAAAAAAAAAACCCGCCATAAGAATAATAATGACTGTTATTTTGATGCCGCTACTGATTAATTAAATCAGTATAAATAAGATAATGAAGAGAAAGAATTTATAACATTAGTTTGGTATTTCAGGTCAATAGGACTAGTAAGGATGGTGCTTCACTACGAATAGCAGAAAATGAAACGGCCTACAGAAGAAATGGCACAGATAGCAAATGAAAAGCAAACATTTTAAAAATGTTGTTCTGCTTGCACAAGTTTTAGAAGCCAAATTAGAGTTTAGAGTATTGTTCAGCCGTGAACAGGCAAGAGTTACATACACCAGCGTCAGCATCAAGAGCGACATACATTCGTTCCACATAAATTAGTAATTAAATGAATAAATTAGTCATCAAGCTGGAGTAGAGTTTGATTCATCTTCCATAATTCCTCTCACTATGGCCAAGACACCTTTAGCCATCACCAGTTCTATGAGTCTGTGGGACCGGCAATGACAAAACTATTTCCTGTGTACACATTGCACGACGTACACAAACCCCTATTCCTACCCAAATTCTGTCTGTTCCCGTAGGTCTCCCGTAGGCTTGTATAATAGGTTAGGGTGTTAGGATAACTAGGGTGTTAAGTAGTTGCTGTAGGTTTATAATCAGTAGGGTGAGGTAACCATAGATACCAGGCTCAATTGTTACAAACTTAGCCACACTCATGGTATAACAATACATGGTATTCTCTTCCCGTGACAGCTGGGTCACGTGATTGGCCCGGTAATACGTCATCAGTTGCGAAGCGGTTCTCAAACTTTTTTAGTGGGGAAAAGATAAAAATAATACCCGGCCCTTGAGTAGTTTACAGAAATTAATTGGAAACAAGCTGATGATGAGTTCAGTAGTAATAGTATAGTTCAAATAGAAACCCTATTTGAACTATACTATTACTACTGAACTCAGTCAGTTGACGGATCTTCGGTCCTTGGCTTCGCTCACAGGAGAGCACACGCGAACGCGGCCTACGGACTAGATGATCGCTTTCGTTACCTGGAGTGGCGAACTTCCCTCATCACCGGGATTCGGCTAAGTAAGGCCTTCCTGAACGTCGGATGATCACACTGCAAGGGATAACCAGAACAAATTTAGAAAAATGGCTATTGATTTACTTTCTGGTCATCCTTAACGATGACTGCTTCTTGCTGACGTTATGGTGTGATCTGATTGGTGACTACGAACTAAATCTGGACGGGGAGCGCTGTCTTGAGTTGGTTTGTGTGACTTTTCAGATTTTTGTTTATTTTTTTACTATCCCTTTCTGTATACGTCCGTTTCCTTATTTCTTTTAAAATCGATATGATTCCGTGGACAATAGTGTGGGTTGTGCGTTTGTTTAATATTATACCTAAGCTAACTATTTATGTTGTAACGCATAACTGTTTTTTGTCCCAAATAAATAAAATAAAAAATAAAATAAAATAACCTTACAGCCCCCTGCGCTCTGATGAATTCCAAATCATCACACAACGGCGCAACACCAAGCATCAATTTAACCGCGCATAGCACCAATCATATAGAAGGCTAGCATAACAAGCCAGACCTGTAACAACGTCCTCGTGTCAGAACACACATGCAAGAGACCCAGGCTATAGGCTATCCAGCAAGAATAAAGCAAATGGTTGAATACTCAAAGGATTCTGCCTCTACCGGACTTATATTAAAAACTCCATCGGGTTATTTGGGCACATCCCGATCCTCTCAGGATAAAGTCCCTCTATCCGCCGTTATATTAGGCTAGTGTGCTTGATCGTAAAAGACCCGGACACGGGACACCGATTTTTTCCAAACCAATCTAACGGTTTCTCGAACAATCTTCCACAGACCACACAGATTCCTTATCGATTTTTATCTTTAATCTATTAGACATTGTTTTTGAATTTAAATATGGTGAATTATACTTATATGTTTGTTTATTTGTTTTAAAGTTTGTTTGGAAGTTGGGTCTCCAAAATGGCCGTTTTGTAGGCGTCCACAGCTTCTTCAGGTGATGAAAATCTCTGTCCACGCAATTTATTCTTTATTTTAGGGAAAGTATAGAAATCATTAGGGCTTAGGTCAGGGCTGTACGGCGGATGGTCTAATAATTCTATGTTTTCTTGCTCTAAAAACTCTTTTGTTCTGTGCGCGGTGTGAGAACTCGCATTGTCGTGATAGTATGGAACAATTAACCATTTTTTTTCTTGCGTATCTTTCAAAGGTTACACTGGTTTCCTTTTCACAGTAAACAATGTTTGGGAACCACAGTATTTTGCTTACCGAGCGAAACAACGCTATAGGTATGAGCGACACGACGATAGCGATGAAATGGTGAGCTGACAGTATGACACTTGTCAATTCGATGTGTGGCCACTGTGTGTAATTGAATTACCTTAGCAAAATGCATTTTTTAACTTAACAAAGCAATTATGAACTAATAATTCAATAGTTTAATCAATTTAAAACTAAATAGATGAATCACACAAGTTACTAAATAGTTAAGCTAGTTAGTAATTTATTTTATTTTTATTAAATAAATGAGAAAGTCCCTAAATTTACTGAAAAGGACAATCAATGGCAACACTTATCGTGACGTAGACGAAGGCCATCGTGGGAAGAGAATACCAGGCGAAGTATATAATTGTACCATGGCCACACTGTATGCATTTGGAATAACAGCCGTACTAAGCTGTAAGTCCCGGTGCGTACAAGTATTATAAAAATAAACTGATATTTGTATACAAGCTTTTTATTAATGAACTACTCTCCCTAAATTTCTTCTCTTTTACTTTAGATCTTGTTGGCTCAAAATATTGCCACTTCCACGTTGTCGTCGGTGGCAGCGCAGAGGTCACTTTGACTGCATGTTTTGCGTAGGACAAATAAGGCAGGATAGGACGTGGAGCATGTTTTGCAACATAGCTTCACAGCCACACCCTACTGGAGCATGTCCCTGCAGGGTGTAAACTTCCGTGGTCGACACGGAAGCATTGTTTTCACACAAAAGCAGCAATGTCCCACAGTATTTTTTGTTGCTATAATGTGCTTCGTTATATTTTTCGTCGCTTCTATTTTGTATTGTAGGTAGGTATATAATAATAAACTAAATTGGTTAAACAGAAGTTCAAAATAAATTAAATACAACTGCGGCTCCTCGAAGTACTATTGTTTACGAAACTGACTTTTCAAACATTTGTACGTCAAATGTCATTTTCTTCGGCCATCTTTGTCGTGTCTCATTTGGTTCACTTCGGTTGGCGCCGCCGTAGAAAGAGATGGGGGGGGGGGGAAATCTCTCCTGACGGTCACGTGTCCTGACGCGATGCCCTGACGCGAGTTTAACATTTTTTACCCATTACAAAAAGTGTTCAACGCCGCTAAAGAAGTTTTCACTTCAATAAATATCTCGGTAGGTCTCTAATTCCAAATTCTTTTGCTGATGTAATCTAAAGAAGTAACAATAAAACAACTTGAAGAAAATTTATTTCAAAATGAAAATATATTTTCTGCACCTTAAATTTACATACATTGCAAAATTGAAAACAAATCCTTGCACCTGTATTTTCGAACATTCGTAGGCAAACACAAAATTACAATAAATAAACTACCTAGTCATTATCTCGACAGTAGCAACTGAGCTGGCTTCCATCTGGACCACAGCTTGCTTGCTGCCTAACTGAATGTTCACTTTGGTTTCTTTACCACTGCGGAAAGAAAAAAATGAGTTACTAAGAAACAGACAGTTTCAATAAACAAAAAATTACTCGAATATTGCAGTAATTAGAAGGCCGTAAACGCTACTGCCCATGGGTATAAGACTGGTAAGGAACAAGTAGTGTGCGAGGACAAAAGGCAAATTTTTAGGGAGCTGGTACTAGCACACTCTATCGCCATGGCTTACTGCCACAGCTGATTGCTCTGGCCATCAATCGAGAAGCAAGATCCTTCTCTACCAGCTACAGCATTTGCAAAATTATCTGGCATAATACCTTGGTATACCGTAAAGCCCCGGCGCCTGAATCAGCTTCGAATACACAAATAGGTACCCAAAGTCGCCACAAGTGGTACGGGTATTTGAGCTTGTGTGCAAAGTTTGAACAAACCTTCATCTTGGTCTTCAAAGGTTTGAAACAACTTCCAGAAATCTGATAAAAGTACTCACTCATTATACAGCACAACCACAGTAGTGTTTTTAGGTGTACGAAAAGCGACGTTCCATACAGAGTCTCCACAGCTATGCTTGTGAGTGACATCAATCCTGCGCGATTCTCGAGGCACGAACTTGGAGAAATGACCCATAGCGTAAAACATTGGCTGTTTGATAAATGCGTTCTTCTCAGGAAATACAATGATGGGAGAGTCTGCGAAGTTGCTTATGTAGGTCGGACCTCCTTGGACGTTTAAACACATATTCCAGTCTATCCATCCTGCAACACCATGGTTGAAGTCCTGCAATAACAATTTAAAATTTAGTTTTTATGTAGCTAAGTCAATAAAGAATTCATTTTAAAAAGAATTCACGAGGGACGCCTTTTTAAAATGGACTTGAGCTACTACTTTTGGACACATACGTCAAGTGCATTCTGAGCAATCAGCATGGACTTATAATACTAATATAATAAGTACAGACGCCAGCACATCAACCTACACCTAACTGTCACATTTTCCCAATCAACTTTGAACCTTATGCTTCAGTGATAAAGTTGAAAATCTATTAAAGAAATTTGACAGATTGTAGTAGGTTGATGTGCTGGCGTCTGTACATGGCAGTCAGTCCATTGCACAGAGTACTTTTTGATAGACCGAAAGTCCATAGACTACTATTGTCATTACCATGGTCATTACTATCAGAGCGGCAGATATTTTTACTAAGCAAATATGCTTAGTTCGCTCCATGTAAAATACTGGTATTCAGCTGCATCCGATTAGACTGGAAGCCGACCACAACGTAGTTGAAAAAAGCTATCCTTTTTTCAACTACGTTGGGGTCAGATGATGACGATGCTTTGTTCGGGCCAGAGAGTAAAATTCGAAGAATATTATCTAGAAAAAATGCAAGTGGAAATACTTACGTCTATAATGTCAATAAGGTAGTTCTTAGCTCTTAACCACGAGCCTATGTCCACACGACTTTGCTCAAACGACATTGTGCCTAGAATGTAAAAAAAAAGCTGACAAGACAGAATTCTTATTCAAATTCTATCGTACCTACCTGTTCAATGTCTTTACTTAAAAAGTAAGTGTCCTGTGTTTTTTTTTATTCTTATTTATTTGTATTGTAAGTTAGTTAGTCATTTATTTTAGTATCTAGTGTATATAGTTACTTATTATGAAGCAATAATAAGTTTTATTATCAATTTATTTTATCAATTTCAATTAGCGTAATTTCTCACCAGTCAGCCATTGTGTATCATTTTGTATTGGTTGATTTAAAAAAACAGTTGATTGGTTTGGCCAATCGAAAGGGGACCCTTTCGATTGGCGCATGATCGATCGATAAAGAGAGGTTGGCATGAATCAGGCGCGCGTTGCTCCAATTTTTGTATAAATTCTGGGAAAAGAAAACCTATCCCAGCCAGGTGCAAAAAATTCCGAGCTCGCTCTCGAAACCTAGGTTCTCTTAATCATTGAAATTTTCTGCGTAAGTAAACTTAGTAAAGTCTTATTATTTCTAAATAAACGTTTAAAAAAATCTAACCTTTCCCAGACGAGTTGTTCACATTTTCGGGCTCATTGCGCGCGTTCTTGCCTTCGAGATTCTCTTCTTCTCTTTTTCTTTGAAACTTTTCTGAATATCCCGACGATGCACTTTCAACCATTCCTGCACGAATGGTCAAAAGAAAATGTAACCTATGAGGTTGTAAATTACAGCAGGTCCAAAAAAAATTTTTCTTCAACCTAACCTAACCTAGGATGCACATAGGTTATTTCTTTGTTAAATTACCGTTAAATCATTAACGCCATTTTTTGCAAAGTTTATTTTAAGGGCTATGTTAGACAGACCTCGCTCTCTCTCTAACTAAAATCATGGATCCGCTACTAGGTGTCGGTAACCACTTACAGGTAGCAGGTGGGACGTTGGCCAATAACATAAAAAGTAATTACCTTCGCAGGCCTCAGTAGCGATGATGAACTTATCTGGATAAAACTTTGCCATCTGTGATAAAACTGCCGCAGGGGTTATGAAGTCTGTGTAGTAGTGTACTGCTATGCCATCTATGTAGTCCAGAACTTTGGGATTCTCTATGATTAGCTGTGTTATGCACAAAATACGGTTAATTCGAATATATTTGCGACTATAATCTTCTTCTTTTTCTAATTTCGGCTGTTGTTAAAATACATTTGAATGTGTCTCACCAAATTCACCCAGTAGGGTAATGTAAGTCTCTGATCGTCTCCTATTATTATTTTAATTTCTTTAAACTGCGAATTTCTTATGGTAGGTCCCAAGTTGTTGACTATCCAATTGCCCTGAAAATGATTTTAGGTATAAGTCCATCCAAAGAAAATATGTAATTTGTCTAATAAATATGGATGGAAGTGACATACCATGGTCCAAGCAGTCCATCCAAGATTGTTCATGTCATCAGGATATCCTAGCAGACCGCTAGTAGGCTCGTTAGTAGTAGTGATGGCCCATATTGGGATGCCTACAGCCTTATATTGCTCTATAAACCTAATGAAGATACCATATTATTATGATGATATGATATTTCAGCGCTCCAGTAGAGTTACTGAAAAAAATAATAAAGAGGATTGTGCGTGAGTACCTACGCACAATCCTCTTTATTGTAATAACAATACAATAAAATGAATTGCATCATATGTTTGAAAAAATCGTCTCAAAGTTAATAACGCAATGAATTTTATTGTCATAATGAAAGGGTCGGAAAAACTCTGCCCGCTCATTTCATAACACACTATGAGTGTGTAACGAAATGAGCGGGCAGAGTTTTTATGTCATGCATGAGTGATACTGTCACGCCGGGTTTGCAATGCGTGCGTCACACACGGCCACCCCCGACCTGGAGACGCAAAAATTAGCGATTTTACATGCTGCACTTTTGTTGTTATTATTTCATCCTCTTTACCAAAAAATTTCGAGCTCGCTTCGTTCGCTCTTGCCCCTTCGTTCCCTCAATTCTTATCTAATAAACTTTTATGGATCACCGACAAAGTCGCCCCTATTTCTATGTGAATGGTCAAATGAAAACCTAACCTATTCAAAAAGGGACGCAAAAGATTGTGAGCTCGCTTTGCTCGCTCTTGAATCCTACGTTCTTTTAATTGTTACTAATTACACTTTCCTGCATTAATGTCGACAAAGTTAATTCTATATGAATGGACAAAAGTAAACTTAACCTATTCTAGACCGGGTGCATAGTTTTTCAAGCCCGCTTCGCTCGTTCTTCAATCTTAGGTTCTCTTAGTAGGTAAATGTAAATGATGTTGCATGAAAACATAATGTTGCACTGAAGCCGCAAGTCCCTTAAAATAATCCTGGCGATGCACAATATAGAAGCGTATGTTTTAAGATCTGGTCTTGCACTCGGACTAACACTCACTGATGACTCACTGCTTTAGTACAAGTTTAGTCGGAGAAAAAGGGTTGTGGTGGGGATGGCATTGTCGGTTATGCACGCAGGCGCTGAAGCGGCTAGCGGCGGGGTCTAGTCACGTCCTGAAAACGAAGACAAAGTGCGCAATTTCTTTTCTTCATTTTTGACATCGCACCGTAGAAATCTTTCTACAATCTGTCATTTAGTCTTTGGTTTTTACGATGCTCGGTGGCTACAGATACGCTTGCTGGAAAGAATTCAATGATTTCTATGCATCTTTTTACTTGAGATGGTAGTCGGCGTATGTCTGGTAGTACTCCATCTTCAGTAGGCTGCGGCCCGAGTACGCGTTGTTGGTCTTCATCCACGGAGGCGGCGACCATGTTGACGCTATCACGTGTATTAGGGTACTCGATGTTTGCATGGCTGCCTTAATCATCGGGATCTGCAGAACAATGGGAAAAGGTTTCAATTACCGCTCAAAAAGTAGCTAATTAAAGATACAAGTCCGAGATGGGCTGCAGACTGCAACCGCAGGCGACACTGCGGCTAGCGGCTGCGGTTGACCGCAGTGCTGCCTGCGGTAGCGATTGCTCCTATTCGAAAGCGTGGCGGCATGCCGCGGCTGCACAATACATAACCATGCCTCAGTCACACCAGTACCTTCGTGCGAGACAGAATGTCGGACAACGCTACCGATAGTCGACAGTCGACATTTTTGTACGTGTGAACTATATGCGGTTCGCGACACCACTGGCGCTGCAGTCTGAGGTCACTGCGCGCCGCGGCTGCAAGCCGCAGTGTTGCCGCGCTCGGAATCAATTTCATAGAGATTCATAGAAACGGTGTCGCTTGCAGTTTGGGGTTGCAGTTTACGGTCTGCAACCCATCTCGGACTTGTACCTTTATAATGTTTTCAGATGAAAAATGTAATACTCGTACATATACAATACATCTATCAGTTGTCTATTTACCTTGATTGGCTAGTAGAGGTAGATATGTGTATATTTGGAGGTTCACCTTATAATGAAAGTCTTCGTAAGCGAGCGAGTAGTTGCTGAGCTGGGCGTCATTCACAGGGAGTTCGTTGTAAGCGTAGGCGTGCGTGGAGAAGTCGGTGCCGCCGATAGGGACACGGATCATGTTGTACTGCAGCCCATAGTCGCTGAAATATGAGCTGTGGATGCAAGGGAACTCAAATTAGTGTGAGGCCTGCTAGAACGGCAATTTTCTTAAAAAGGCTGCTTAAGCCACGTTTTGGATTAAGAGGGATTTTATCAAGAGCGGAATTCGTATGAAATAATCCATCAGACAACTGTTACACTTGTCTTAGAGACACTTGTTGTTGATACGAACAATTACTTAATTTAATTAAACGGTGAGCCTTGATCAGTTGAGTCCTTTGCTAACCTATGACCTTGCAGCTCATTTAAGAAGTAGGTCCTACAAAAAAAAGATAATTACTCAATCAAGGATTTCTGCAGCGGATCAGACAGGTTCTTCCAGTTGATGCCGGCGGCGTCTGACACCGAGCCTCCGAACCCTTCCACCTTCTGATACTTCTTCTCCGGATGCAGGACTAACTTACATCCTGATTCTGAAATAGAATTGTTAAGATTAATTAATATTGCTACCCCTGACTGTCTCGTTGGTCGGTTGCGACTGCTGTTTATGAATTCCTGGGTCGGATAAAATGTTATTGGGTGTTTTCATTAGAAATTATTATTATTATTATACACCTCTACAGCCTGTCCGTTTATAGGAAAACAGTTGTGATATTATGTTAAGTTATACCTATGTTTTGTTTACGATACCAAAACTACATTGTTTTTTTTTATATTTTCAACATAAGTGGGCCTACGATTGAACCTTGGTGCATTCTTTTTTATTCATTTATGGCAATAGCTTCGTAGCACGCTCTATACTGCTCTCGGAGAATTTAGTGATTCCTTATTTGCTTCCTACGACATTTAAAGTATACATAATATGTCAACATTTGGTCTTATGAAATAAAAGCATTAACCTTTCGTATGCCGGAACGTAGATCTACACGAGACACAATGGCTTTTTAATTGTGTCTGTAATTACGGCATTCAACCGGTTAATAATCAAGACTTACCAGATATGTTCAGTGGTTGCAAGTCAACTTTGGTTTTGTTGAATCGTAATCCATTCTGGAAGTATGAAAGTTTATGAATTAACTAAGCCACTAGCTATCCCTTTGTAAACCCGAAAGTTGGCCACTTTACAAAAAGACCTAATGTACCTATAGGTACTGTAGAGACCTCCTTGCGAGACAGGCCGCTAATATTTGAAGGCATATTCCATTCGAACGTTTAAGCATGTGTCATACAGAGAGAGAATAATTATATATATGATGAAAGACTCCTGAATAACTCTATAGTACCTACTACCACACAATTTTCATTTGCAACGCCAATTGATATTGATAACTATAAACTAATTAAGGCAATAAAAACATACGGAAATAAAATATGTTTTTCTGCATGTTTTTTCTGCCCTTACCTAACTGGCAAATAACCGGGCGCCTAATGGAAGAAGAGGTAATCGCCGCCAATGGACATCTACAGGGTGTTACGGAAAGGGTATATCAATACAAACGGGTTGAAGAGTGTATCTGGTCTAGAATCTCTGTACAAAATTTCAGCTCAAAAGCAGTAACTTTGAAAATGCTTAATATATTTTTATTTCGATAGTTTATTAAATTGAAATCATAACAAACGTGTCACCGCACTACGAGGGTCATTATCCATTATCTGTAGTATGTCTGTGCGCCTAGTACACGCACATCACGCCGCCGCGCGCCAGTGCAGCGCCGTGATGTCGAAATAAAAAAATATTAGGCATTTTCAAAGTTAATGCTTTTGAGCTGAAATTTTGTACAGAGATTCTAGACCAGATACACTCTTCAACCCGTTTGTATTGATATACCCTTTCTGTAACACCCTGTATAACACCAAACACACCCTAGGTGTGCGTTGTTTACCCCAGAGTTTTCGTAGAGGACTCTCATGAATAATTATCCAACGAAATATAGATTTACTTCCTTTCTTCTGCTGATACTACTATTAATCCGTTTACCAAGCGTGGCGATTTAGGCACGATGCCTGCCATGTTATATTTTGTTTAAATAAATTATATGCAGATGATACCTGTGAACTCTTATACACGACGTACTGGCCGGGTGTTAGAGGTTCCTTAGTAATAGTGTCGCAGTACGTAGAGTTGCACACACAAACCACCGACTTGTCCGCTATCTGCCGCGCCGCACATGGCTTGTCTGAAGAAAAAATTTATGGGTTTCGTCCTTGATTTTGAAGCTTTGTTTTCTTATTAATATAAGGCATTCTAAGGCTTAGTTGGCATAAAAAGTAGCTTAGTATGGATACTATTACCGTCACATTTCAAAAATGACATAGATTTTAGCCAGTCTTTAATTTTTTTCTTCAGCAAATTCCTTGTAGAATGATAGATATTAATTCTATTATTTATGTTATAATAAAGTTTAGAACTAATGTGGTCCTAGGAAACTACCCTGAGGTACACCAAAAATCATATTCTCTGAATTGCTTAAAAATATTTCGATTTTTACAACCTGTTTACGCCCCGTCAAGTAGCTATGAGGCAATGCCAAGAATGCCAATTTGTTCCAGTTTTTTTCATTAATTTGGGGTCAGAAATGGTATCGAACGCTTTCGATAGGACCAGAAAGACACCGACAGACTTTTTATTGTTAATAAGTAGTAAGCGAGAGTGTGAAGTGGGCTGTGGTACCGGTCTCGACTTACGTGCCGTAGGTCGAGGGCTCTTTACTGTGTTTTTTATTTCATCACCACTGCTCTCAAAACGGTGAAGGAAAGGTTCGTGAGGAAACCGGCATGTCCTAGAACCGAAAATTCGAAGATATATGCCATCCACCAACCCGCACTGGGCCCGCGTGGTGGATTATGACCACTCCCTTCCAGAGAGGAGGAGGCCTGTGTCCCAGCAGTGAGACCAAAGCTGATTATGTGAACGAAAATGTTTTTTTCCCTTTTCATAAACAACTAGGCACTATGAGCTAGAAATTTTGGTGTAACTCCGATTAAAATAAAATAACAAATAGTTCTGCAGTTTTGCCTTATCTTTCGCTTTGGTCATACCTATTGTTTTGTTATTATTGATCTAGTAAGTAATATACGTAATAAGGAGATAAGAGTTACTTTTGTAATAATATAGGGTGGCCAATTCGGAAGGTTACCTATCATAACTTCGAAAAATATTTGACTGAATTTCATTTCACCTATTTAAAACTTTTCAACTACTATCGTTTCGTTTTTATTTTACTTCATCGAAGTCACGTCTGCCACTGTATCAGTTGACCTATTATCAATTCGATGTTTTCCGATACTCATGTTTGACGTTTCATTTGGTCGAAAAACTTTTTACCGAAGTTCCGAAATAACATTTAATTTTGTTCGAAGTATTATGTTTCCGAAAATTCATTATACCAATGTTTTAATTACCATGCAAACAAAGTTGCTTGCTTCAAGCATGCAGCATGCAAGCAGGCATACCGCATGCAAACAAACATGCAAACAGGCATGTGAGTGCCTCCGTCTTTTTGGAACCACGTGTTTTCTAGGTCTAACTGATTTACTTGAAAAAATGTTCTCCCATACATCGACATACGGCACGGTCAATTCTCCAACTGCAGATGTAAGTTGGTAATCACTTTTTTTTACGTGATTAAACTAAAAAATACCGTTTTTGAATTTTTTGCTTTACTTGTGCTGTGAGACCTTGCTTCTTGCCAAATTTCATGATTCTAGGACAACGGGAACTGAAAATTAAAAATCTAAACTTTTTTACGATTGCAGGCCGCAGTAACAGCAGCACCTGTCCTGTAGTCTCTTCAAGGAAGAATGGCGTAATTACTCCCCCTAAGCAGTGAGAAAAAGAGAGTTATGGGGTCCTACGTGGTCAAAAAGGTTTTGCTTCTCCACAAAAGTGAAAATGTTTATTTACAAATCCTCTGTGATCAAATGCGATTAGTACACCTAGTGATCTGTTGAAAAGAATAGGATAGTTTTTCAATCCGTCTAGGAACTTTAGGATAAAATTACCTACTGATGTCAATGCGGTAGCCATGGTCTTATAAATAATGCATAAGGAATTTGCCGCATTTTAAATACATAGATAATTATAATTATGATAGAATAGAGAGATGGATATCAATCTAACTACCGTTTTTGGCGCCAAATCAAAATGGTAGCCAAAAAAATTGTATACATTCGAGTCGGCCAGAAGTAACTACTTATATTGCAAAACTAAAGTTATAAAAGTCAACGTCTGTCAATACTGGTGTAGGAATTAGACTTGCACATTTATCTACCTACTAACTAAAATGTTGTTTATGTACTTATCAATCAAACCAACTTACCGGCATTCAATTCACTGAAAAAGAACAGCGGAGTCCCAAACAAAATGAAAACTTTATAAGTGTCCATTTTTAATTATATATGAAAAATGAAGTCGTTGACTATAGTGTCCGCTCTATTGCAAATCTTATTGCGATAAAACTTTGATCAAATTTGTAAGATATGTTATTTACTTGCATATGTGAATTTTGGTCACAATTTGAATGTCAACTGAGCGACGTCTGCGCATTACTGATTACAATCACCGCTCTCGAATTTAGAGAAATTATGTGAAAATAAAAAGGATGGAAAGGAAAATTACCAAGAATATCTTGCAATAACAATAGAAAAAATTAAACAATAGGTAATTTAGAAATTAATTCATTTTAGAATTAAAATACAGTATATTTTTCTTACAAATAGGTATAACTATACTTGCTGACATTACATAACATATTTATGAACATGAAGACACTTTAATATTTGTTGCAACTATTTTTTTCGAACATTTAATTTTGTATAATTAAAACTTAGTTAACACTGTTAACAGTAGTCATTATCTCGACAGTGGCTACTGAGTTGGCTTCCATCTGGACCACAGCTTGCTCACTTCCTAACTGTATGTTCACTTTAGTTGCTTTATTATGACTGTGAAAAGAAAACCATAAGTTACTCAAAACAGTTACAATGAACAAAATATAATGTCACGAATTTTGATGTGAGGAGTCCCTCAACCAACGTATTGCAGTAATTAGAAGGCTGTGACGTAACCACATAAGGGTATGAGACTGGTAAGGAACATGCAAAGTGCGAGGGCAAAAGGCAAATTATTTGGCCCTTAGGCCGATAGTCCAGTTTGATTAAATCCGATCGAGCTGGTAGGTACACTACTATTCACTATTACATTTTACTGCCAAGGCAGTTTGCCCCGGCCAAATGAGAAGTAAGGTGCTTCTGCCAGGGTCTCGGGTTGTTCGAAAGAGTTACCGTGGTCCCTGGCACAAGCAACTGAAGGAACACGGGTGGGTTTTAGTTAGGAAAAGTCTGACCCAGAGCCAGAGCCCAGAGCGGGAGAATAACCAAAAAAAAATTGCTTCGTTACCAGTTACACTATACGCAAAAATATTTGACATTATCTTGGTATAGCCCCGGCGCCCGACATATCTTCAAATACTCAAATAACTATAAAGTCGCTATGAGTGGCACGGGTATTGAGCATGTGTCTCGGTTTTGCCATATCGTCTTACAAGTCATCAAACGTTGCTATTTCAGGCGCAACTTTTAGAAAAAAAATCCTGATAAAAGTACTCACTCATTATACAGCACAACTATAGTAGTGTTGCTGGGTGTAAGAAAAGCGACGTTCCATACAGACTGTCCAAAGGTAAACTTGTGTGTGACATCAATCCTGCGCGACTCTCGAGGCACGAACTTGGAGAAATGTCCCATAGCGTAGTACATTGGCTGTTTGATGAACGCGTTCTTCTCAGGAAATACAATGATGGGAGAGTCTGCGAAGTTGCTTATGTAGTTCGGACCTCCTTGGACGTTTAAACACATATTCCAGTCTATCCATCCTACAACACCATGGTTGAAGTCCTGCAATAACGATTTAAAATTTAGTTTTTATGTAGCGAAGTCAAAAGAGCCCAGAGTCTTCGGGTGGTCATTTGTGACACATACGTCAGGTGAATCCTGGTCAATCAGTCCCGTTGTTGCCATCTTACTGATTGGCTGGTATTTTTACTAAGCTACGCTTAGTTCGAGCCGGTAAGAGTGAAAGAGCTGAAGAATACCAAGAAAAAAGGTAGGTGCAAAATACTTACGTCTATAATGTCAATAAGATATTTCTTAGCTCTTATCCACGAGCCTATGTCAACATGATGCTTCTCAAACGGCATTGTGCCTAGAAGGTGAAAATAAACGTTATGAGTTAAATTAGGATGTCATAGTATCTAAATACATTACCTTAACTTTATTAAACGAATCAAATGAGTGACTGAGATCGCGACAAGACAGAATTTTTATTCAAATTCTATCGTACCTGGCTGTTGCATGTACTCTTAAAATTCTTCTTTCTAAATAGAGAAGAGAAAAGAAATTAATTTAATAAACTTGGACTATAAAAAGTGACACTGAGATATATCTGACAGCTTACAACCTATCGAAGTCATTGAAGAATTTGCAAAATGCTTTCTGAGAATACTCTTAGTATTTCAAGCCCCGCCCACACTAAAATCCTGTCGTCGACCAACTGGCCACTTACAAGTAGCAGGTGGGTCATTAACATAAAAACTAGGAACCTTCACAAGCCTCAGTAGCGATGAAAAACTTCTCTGGGTATGACTTGGCCACCTGAGACAAAACTGCCGCAGGGGTTATAAAGTCTGTGTAGTAGTGTACTCCTATGCCGTCTATGTAGTCCAAAACTTTGGGATGCTCTGCTATCAGCTGTATTATATAACAAAACACGGTTAGTTTGAATACATTTGTGACTATACGCTTCATCATTTTGTAATTCCAGCTGTTGTTTAAATAGAACTGAATGTGTCTCACCAAACTCGCCCAGTAGGGTAATGTAAGTCTCTGATCGTCTCCTGTTATTATTTTAATATCCTTAAACGTCGAATTTCTAATGGTAGGTCCCAAATTGTTTACTATCCAATTGCCCTGAAAATTGTATTAGGTATAAGTCCTTTACAACAAAGAAACTATGTACTGCGCCTAATAAATAAGGATGAAAACATCATACCATGCTCCCTGCAGTCCATCCAAGACTGTTGATGGTATTAATAAATCCCACCAGACCGCTAGTAGGCTCGTTAGTAGTGGTGATGGCCCATATTGGGATGCCTACAGCCTTATACTGTTCTATAAACCTGTAGAAGAAAACGATATTTCAGTGTCCCAGTGACTCACACACACACGATCTCTTTTATTTTGATAATACAACCTTCGATCAATCTATTATTAATCGAAGAATGCAACAAAACTCATTTCTTCATATCGCATCTTCGGTGCAACAAAGTCACAACAGCTCATTTTTTAATTATTTTGTTTGCTATAGTTTTACGTTAAAAATCTTATATTTTATAATTTGGCATTCTTACCTCAATTTTGCAGTTTTGGCTATTTGTGACTTTGTTGCACCGAAGGTGCGATATGTTTATCATTTGAAAAATGCGCCTGTTCGAAACCGCAACGAAATTGTTGAGTTGTCAAAATGAAATGGATTGTGAGTGTATTACGAAATTAAGATGCAGAGTTGGTGCCGTAGTAAAATTTTTTCAAACATGAGAAGAGAAGTACTGTCGCACCCTGCAAGCGTAATATGTGCACTTCTATTTCTATCGTACGAAGAAAAAGCACAACAAATATTTTCTTCATTTTTGATATCGCGCCGTAGAAATCTTTCTACAATCTGTCATTTGATCCTTCGTTTCTACGGTGCGCGGTGGTCACGTCCCGCGTGCTGGAAGGTTTCCAATGACTTCTATACACATTTTTTACTTTAGATGATAGTCGGCGTATGTCTGGTAGTACTCCTTCTTCAGTAGGCTGCGGCCCGTGAACGCATTGTTGTTCTTCATCCACGGAGGCGGCGACCATGTCGTCGCTATCACGTGTATTGGGGTGTTCGAAGTTTGCATAGCTGCCTTGATCATCGGGATCTGCAGAACAAAGGTATAAAACCAGTAAAAGGTTTGAAACCGGTACCGCTCAAAAAGTGACTCTCATGACAATGTAAATCTAAATTTATCATGTTTTTTCGCGGTTGAAGAATGGGGAGCAGGGTGCTCTACGTGTTAGAGCTTAGTTTGTGAAAATAAGATAACTTGGTAAATAAAAGTGTGGCCTACACGCTCGCTTAGCGCCTTTGGTCCCGCGCTATGTTTTAGCTTGGCAATAAATGTCTTATTGTTCCACTCCGCCAAATATTTGCGTATGACGCATGACATAGCTTGATTGGTTAGTAGGTAAATATGGTATATTTGGTTATTCACCTTATAATGAAAGTCTTCGTAAGCGAGCGAGTAGTTGCTGAGCTGGGCGTCATTCACAGGGAGTTCGTTGTAAGCGTAGGCGTGCGTGGAGAAGTCGGTGCCGCCGATAGGGACGCGGATCATGTTGTACTGCAGCCCATTGTCGCTGAAATATGAGCTGTGGATACCAATTAACACAAGTTAGAGTAAAGAAATATGCAGGAAAGCCAATACGTGTGGCCGGTAAAACGACATTTATTCAAAGACTTAATCTGACGGCCTAGACAAGTGGACGCTTTCAAAGCGTATCGTATATCTACAACGACTTTCAACAGGATTGACATAAGCTTATCGGTGGCTTATGTCATGCATTTTTAAATTTGCCATCGTTATCGCTGATAGAATGTCACTTTGTCTAGACCCTCAATCTGAATTTCGTTAGAAACAGAATTCGTGTGGGATTATCCGTCAGACAGGTATTTAATTGTAACAGACATAATCTGGAGATGTTGAACTTGAAACAAGCTATAAGTTCATTAAACGGTGAGCTCTTATCATTTGAGTCCTTTGCTAACCTATGGGCAAATGGACCTGCAGCTCATGAGGAATAGGTAGGTAGGTAGTAAATAAAAAAAATAATTACTCAATCAAGGACTTCTGCAGCGGGTCAGATAGGTTCTTCCAATTGATGCCAGTGGCGTCGGTCACCGCGCCGCCGAACCCCTCCACCTTCTGGTACGTCTTTTCCGGATGCAGCACTAACGTATATCCCGATTCTGAAGTGGATATGTATCAAATTTTATGATCAAAATATAGGCGAGCTGAATGCAAAACTCTACTCACAGTCACATTAATGTTTCGAACAGAAGTGGGCGTAGAAGTCAATCTTGGCGTACTCCTCCGCTGTAGCGAGCTTACTAACGAGTGGCATGTTTTTCATAAAAAACCCAATAAAGATGAATGATGCTTTTAAAATTCACGTACTTTTTTATTTTTACTTACTTTCTACAATGTATAGATACATATATAATAATAAGAACTCACTAGAATCGTTCAATGTTTGCAAGTCAGCTTTGGTTTTGTTGAATCGTAATCCACTCTGGAAACATGAAAGTCTATGAATTAGTAATCGCTAAACCACCATCCCTTTTATAGGGATTATGCCAAAAAGTTGGCCAGTAATGTCCTCCGGTCTGATAGCAAAAGTAGAGCCCCTTTGAAAGAGCCATATACTTATACCTACTATCGCACAATTTGCAATACCAATTGGCATTACTGTTACAGTGTGTATTTAATCAATAGTATAGATTTCCTTTTTATTTTTCTCTTTTTTAAATCTTAGCAAGGAAGTCCTTGCTCAGATTTGGGACAAACCTTCAAAAAGCGCCTTCTGGGGGTTGTTTAAGTGAATAAACCACCAAGTCGCCCCGGTCATCACCATCAGTAGAAAGGGTACCGTGTCCTCTTATAAGACCACAATCAGAACCTCCCCCCCGCCCTCTGTGCTCGCCACGATTCCAGTCAATGTATTTTTTATTGCTAGCTGTATAATGGACATGATATATCCTACCTGTGAGCTCTTATACACGACGTACTGGCCGGGTGTTAGAGTTTCCTTAGTAATAGTGTCGCAGTACGTAGAGTTGCACACACACACCACCGACTTTTTCGCTATCTGCCGCGCCGCACATGGCTTGTCTGAAGAAATAATTTATAGGTTTCATTCTTGATTTTGTGGCTTTGGCTTCGTATTATATTATAAATTCTAAGGGTGACCGAACACCAAAGCCCGACCCGGCTTAGCTGCCGGGCACATTTTAAACAAAGTGGTCCGACTTGCAGCGATTTCTATTTTGGTTGGCGCAAATGTGCTGAAAATGGAGGGCTAGATAACCAGGGGAAGATGGAGAATCAAGAAATGAAAATAAGGTGGTCAGCGCCCTTAGCTCTCTGCGTTGGCGTATGGGCAACCACTTTAAAAGCGACCAATGCATGGGCCACCGATCGACGTGCGATGTTAATGCCGCGTCCTTTCAAGTTCAGCGTCTTAAACACATCCTCCAATAATATTTGAGAACAATATCGGGGAAATTACGTCCCCTTCGAGAGAAGGGGGCGTAATTTCCCCGACATTTCCCCCGATTTTTAGTTGGCTGGTCTTGAGTTTGGACTGTCATTATCATTCACGTGTTTTCATGAAGATATTTCAACACTTGGGTGTATATCGCCAATGGAATTGGCATCGATGCAGCAACTCTAAAACAGACCAGGTCTCGATAAAGTCAAAAGCTTGCTCATAGACCACAAACGCAAGACCAAGGGACCGATTATACTCTTCGGATTTCTGTATAATTTTTCGCACTGATCTTCCTCGACAGCCGTCTGATCGGGTGACTAAAAGTGGCTAAATTATTCATTAGTACATTATATATTAACTATTAGCTAGTTAAATTATAATGTACAATAAATAATTTTAACTTTTTTCACTATCAAAATAATTCCACTTTATTATATACAGAAGACGTCGATTTCGTATATAATCATAATTTAGTAATATATTACCAAGCCTACGTCCATCAACAATGTAGTTCACCCTAACTGAATCAGTTAGACAGTGTGAGCGGGATAGAGAGATAGATAGATACATGGCGCAGGGAAATGGGGGCAAAATATGAATTTCAGCTGAGCTACGAGTATTACAACGGGCTAACATGCCCGGCACCTGGGATTTTGGTGAGTAGACTCCTTTTGGCAGTGTGCATAAAAAAGTAACTTCTTATGGAAACTAATAACGTCTCATTAGAACACGAGTTATAACTTTAGCCAAAGCGTAACCTTCGAGGCAGTTCTTGTATTTATCTAGAACTTAATTTCAACTACAAAGAGTTAAGTTGCGAATTTTATATTAATTAAACCAACATTTAAGTCAGCTGTAACAGTTTACATATTTAATCAGTTATATATTTTGATTTTTTACGCAAACCAACTGTTTAAATACCTAACCGGCAGTTTGATATTCTGGTGAACACAGGCCTAAGTAGTTTAGTTAATTTTTGGGGATTATCGAAATAAAATACAGTGCAAACTCGGTTTGTAATGAAACAGTTATGTGTTAAGTTCATCATTTCGTTGCCGTAAATGAGTGAATGCTACTCATGAAAGCTATAGTTGCAATGGCTTTTTTACTGTGTTCCACTCAGTGGTAGAGAGAACTTGGGTCCGTATTACAGAACTTCACTAGGACTCAAGCATCCATACTATATACTATAATATACTATTATAAATTCGAAAGTACCTCTGTCTGTCTGTGTGTTACCTTTTCACGCCTAAACCGCTGAACCGATTTAGATGATTTGAGTCCCGGGAAAGGACATAGGGTACTTTTTATCCCGATATTCCCACGGGATCGAGACTTATGCGGGTGAAAACGCGGGGCGCAGCTAGTTTTTTATAAATAGTTTAAATTCAGTTAATCGGTTGAAACTATATAGTTTCAAGCTGAGCTGGAAATACCGGAATTTTTAGGTAGGTACCGGACCGTGGTGTGATACCGGTACCAGAATAGTACATTTAGTATTGGTACCGGTACCAGACGTAGTACATACCTACTTGTATTGTACCTACTATTGGTATTTCTAATCAGTATCGGTATTTTACGGGTACCAAACAAATATTTTCGTAAGTTAGAGTAAGAAAACAGATATAGTAAGTAAAAAGACTAAACTGGCATAAAAAATATTACTATAAGTTTGCCAAACCGTCCGAGGTTCCTCGTATAAATATAATATTTTTGGTACGCGCCGGGTATCTACCTGAATTTGGTACCGGTGCTTGTTAGGTGGAGTTCCGATACCCGGCCGTTCCGGGGTTCCGGTTTCGTTCCGGTGGTTCTGGTTTTTGCTATTTCGGTACCTGGGTAGGGACCCAAGTACCGAAATAGCAAAAACCGTAGTTTCGGCACAAAACCTGTACTTTTGATACCGGCTTCAAGCCCAGGGTTTCAAGTAATGCGCCGGATTTACATTACGAAACTAATAGTACGGTCGAACAAGCTATTTGGTATACAGGCAAAAATATTCATCTTTCCACTACACAGCCAATATTTAGTTTTATTTTATGCGTTATAATTTTTCAGCTTATGGCATCCTTAATTAAATAGAGTGGTATAAAAGAATTGACTAACTCAGCACACCATTGTTTAAAAGTAGTTGCAAGTTAGCTGCCTGTATACCAAATGGCTTGTTCAAATCAAATCAAATCAAAGTATTTATAGAATATGGTACATAAGGTGTTACAGCAAATTAGTTTCAGCATATCCTGCCCTAACATGGCGTGCAAATGTATTCACAATAAGCAATGTCAATTAGTCTAACTTACAAATTACGGATTCTATTGACTTGTCTTCTAAGTAGTCCTTAACGGTATAATATCTTTTAATTAATAATAGTTTGAAAAGTATTTTTTTAAATATTGTCAGCGGTAAGTCTTGAAAACTATTTGGTAAATGATTGAAAATAATAATCGACATGCAGTATACATTTTTCTTAAATAATTTTAGTTTTATTGGTGGCAGTCGAAGTCTATCTTTATGCCGTGTTCGGCTGTACTAGTAGTTTCGTAATGTTAATCCGGCTTTAAGTGAGGTTCTGTAATGCGGACCTTAGTAAGAACTATAACGACAGTTGGAGAGTTTGAGCAAGTAATTATTACTCCTCAGAGTAGGGTTTATGATACAACAAATGTCAGAATGAAGTTCAGTCGGATCGGAACCGACCGAACCAAATAGATTGAACTCTTAGTAGGAAATGACCGAACATTCGGCCGATACGACGACGATACAATCAATTTACCACTTCGGAGTAGACCCCCTGTTCGTATAAACAACTACCATTTGGGAATTCTTGGGAACCGTATGACTCCGGTTTAAATAAAATAAAAACAAGTTCTGCGGTTTTGACTTATGGGTCCCCTAAGTTGTTTCGAACGACGCTGTTGCGACACACGCATCATAACTATTGTATTGTTAATAATTATATAATTACATTATCTAATAACTGAAATACCTACGTATTAATGGGAGGATAAATAGAGTTATTTTTGCCATAATATAAGAAGTTATACTATATTGCAAAACGTAGGTATGTATAAAGACAACTAGTATTTCAATAGGTTTGTTAATATTTACATAATGCTGAAAGAAGTAAATACACATCCACTGTCTAAAATGCTGTTTATTATTTTTCATGCAAACAAACTTACCGGCACTCGATCCATTGAAGAAGCAAAGCAGAAGACTCCCAAACAAAATACCAACTTTATAAGCATCCATTTTTATGAAGAAAAAAAAAAACAGCTATAATACAGACCACTCCATTAATTCTTTTTTTATTTATTACGCTAAAACTTTGATAAAAAAAAAACTACGATATCTTATTTAGGTACTTGTATGTGAGTTGGTCACAACTTGAATGTCGACTGAGCGACGTATGTGCGTTACCGATTACGTAAATACAACCGCTCTCGAGTTACTCGCCAGGATAATTGAGTAGGTACCTACAAATATGGGTAGGCAGAATGAATCAGACGTTCGAGTGTTTACATATAGATATGTATTATCTTAAAAAAGTAGATATCGATACCTCTTTATGAGCAAATTTTTCAGGAGACACTTAAAACTGTTTACATTTTTTTTGTAGACTCAAATCAATCAAAACATATTTTTCACGTAATTTGGAGCTAGCTGGTTTGCCAATTAAGGTATCGATATGGATTATCAGGCTTTTTTTCAAAATCAGCCAGTAGACATTGATTTGGATTCAAATAAAATAGTGAGGCAGATCTAGTGCTCAATAAGATTAGATAGGGTCATCGCTTTAGATTTTGAAATAATATTATTTTATTTTTTTATTGGCGTAATGTAAACAAACAAACAAAATAAACAATTATTGAAAAAAATCAAAGCCATTTAAAGTTACCCTGAAGAAACAGCCATTAGTTTAACAGCGGTCCATAGAAATTTTTGTGTACGAGTCGTGTATAAGTAGCGAGGAGCCCCGTAACGCGCCGAAAAAAAGTGTTCTGTGTGAGACGATCTCAGAGGGGGAAAGTCATGTGAGTGGTTATGATGATCTTACTCTTACCTAGTAAATTAGATTTTTAATAGGTAAGATCATTTACTAATAGTACTATTATAGTTATTCTGTGCTAATATTTAATCTTTATCAGGGAACATGACATCTTTAAGGTCCAAAGCACACAACATGTTACTTTTTGCATCGGCGATCGGCGATTTTGCGGCTGTATCGATGCTACATCGCGTTTTGGCGACTCTCTGCGTTCGGACGCGGTATCGGAATCGCGCGTTTTAGCGACTGCTCCGATGTTGCATCGCGTTTCGGCGACTCTCTGCGTTCGGACGCGGTATCGGAATCGCGCGTTTTAGCGACTGCTCCGATGTTGCATCGCGTTTTGGCGACTCTCTGCGTTCGGACGCGGTATCGGAATCACGCGTTTTAGCGACTGCTCCGATGCTGGCGCAAATGCCAAATCGCTGCAACCGGCATCCGAATGTGTGCGGAGTGTAGCGTTCAGCTGCTGTATCGAGCTTCCGAAAAGCGACTGAATCGCCGCGTTTGGCATTTTTAAGTGCGCGGTGTGGAATGCTTAATCGCTGCATTTAGCTTCTAAAAAGCAGCTAAATCGCCGATTGCCGATGCAAAAAGTAGCGTGTGTGCTTTGGCCCTAACTTAGTCATTAACTTATATTACACCCACAACTCTAGGAGAGATAAGACGTGAAACAACAAACCCTTGTTCTTGTTCGCATTAAAATATTTTGTCAGTAGTTTTCGATATTACACTTTGTAAGTTTTGCTAAAATTATCGTTAAGTACCTGATAACAACAAAATTCTTTATCATAACAATGTTGTTAATGAAAGAGCTAACTTAAATAAGAATGACATGATAGTAAAATAGTCATAGGTCATAAACAAAGAGTTATTTTAATGTTACTTAATATAATCCAGGAAAAAATGAGGAAAGAAAAAAGTATTATGTTAAAGCTGAATTTAATGCATACAGGCAATGTAACGCCTACTTGTAATGACTTAGCACTAAACTCCTGTACAGCGTGTATCAGGAAGGTCTGCTCAAAAAAATACGACTCATTCGTTCCACTCCAATACCTACTCGACCCGATTAGGTATTTATTTTTCCGCGATTTCGTTGTTGGTCCCATGGAGAAAATTGTTCAGTTTGAACAGTTTGATGGTCTGTACTTAGAGTACCAACCACACTGTTATAATCATTATACCTATACTGTTTTTTCACTCTAAAATACTATTTAATGTTCAACGAATATTAAGTACCTACCGACCTAAACTGGATGTAGAGGGAGCTTCAATACATTTAATAAAAAATTGAGGCTTACGAAGCCTTCAACATGGGTGTTTAATTGATGAGTTGCACGAGTAGCACTAATAAAAAATATGTACATATTTAAAATGTTCCCGATTTGACCATAATATACTTTACTAGCTGCACCCCGTGGTTTCACCCGCATAGGTGTCGATCCCGTAGAAATATCGGGATAAAAAGTAGCCTATATGTTAATCCAGGGTATCAGCTACCTCCATACAAAATTTTATCAAAATTGGTCCAGCCGTTTGAGCGTGAAGAAGGAACAAACATATAAACACACACACACACACACAAACTTTCGCCTTTATAATATTAGTGTGATTTTTTTGTACAAAAAGTTGGCAATCCCATCTGTACCTACCACACCTGATACATGCTGTAGTTCAAATTAGTTTATTGCACTGACTTCTATCATACACTTGTATAATAGAGGTCAGTGGTTTATTGGCACCAAAAATAAAACAAAGGTTTAATGCAAGTTTGTATTTAGTTTATTTTTAAGTACCTACCTAACAATCAACACACAAAACCTTAGACATAATAACGCTTCTGCCTATTACATATTTTCATAAAAGTTCTCTTACATGGATAGCTATAAGTATGGATTTAATATGCGCTCATATCGGTCACAACGGCAACAGTTCATGAGGGTTGATTTACCCATGTAAGAGCTCCTCATTTATAATTAGGGGTCTAAAGCAAATCTACTTGTAGGGTAACTCAATGG
Source organism: Amphipoea oculea (assembly GCA_945859645.1). Classification (NCBI taxonomy): domain Eukaryota; kingdom Metazoa; phylum Arthropoda; class Insecta; order Lepidoptera; family Noctuidae; genus Amphipoea; species Amphipoea oculea. The sequence continues at coordinate 5,712,811 of OX243884.1, forward strand.
TGGTTATCGAGTTCCAGTCCAAATTTATCGAAGCCTGTCTACCTTCTAGCACAATGTTCGCACTTGATGGAAATCTGCAAAAGAAAATATTTCAAATTAATCTGTCAAGCTCCGCTAATGAGACACAATTGATTTTCTATTGTTTCGTCGCCAATGGGCGACGCGCGCCGCTTGACCGGTTAAATGAAAGTGTTTGTTCTGTAAATAGGATATCGGAATCACTATTACACGTCATAACATAAAAAAAAATAAGCTAAACGTCGGCGTTCCCTATCTGACTACTCTGAAAAGAAAGGACGAAACAAACTCAGAGGTCACAGTCTTCTTCTTCTTAGCGTGTCGATAGCAATCTAAATGAACTCGGCCCAGAATTCGGCTGCTGGTTTGGCGTCATCACTAGCGTCCATCAGTTCCTGTAACATGCAGCTGACAGGACACGCAGGGCACGATATTAAGTGTCCCATCGTTTGTGGAATAGCACCATATTTACACTCCAAGGCGGAGTCGTCTATAAATCTCCACCTGAACAGGTTTTCCTTGCTTCGGCCAATCTGGGTCCGGAGTCTGTTTAAAGTCGAGACATAATCTTGGTCAGATCATATGAAGACCATGTATATTGATGTCTGAAATGGTCTTTTCAAGAAAGTACCATACGGATTACAGTGGACCAGTCCAGTAAGTGCTAACATTTGTCAGTAATCGTGTAGGTCGACTCAGAACTTAAAGAGCTCAATGACCCGACGAACAATACCAAAGAAAGGACAATTGGATCGGTCGCAAAAAGTAAGTTATCAAAATTCCAGACCAACATTAAAACTAACAGAGAAAGAAAAAAATAATTAACCAACTTGTTCAGACAGAGCAACTCATAATAAGCTTTGGATCTGAATAATGGCAACGAACCAAAAACGTCCAAAGTCCAAGGTCCTTACATATGAAATTGGCGTTTTTCGTACTGGCCACTTTAATCACGAATTTCTCCTCTTTGGTAAGGAATTCCAAATTCAAATTTGTACAGCTATTTACTCATGTATTTGTGCTTCGATGACCGTCATTCATTTGTTTTTTTTTTCTTCTGTTTTTTCTGTTTGCGTCACTCATTTTACAAAATGGAAAATTTAAAATATCGCATTATTTACGAGTACGAGTTCCGCCGTGGCACTAGTGCTGCGGAAACGACTCGAACGGTGAATGATGTGTATGGCGGTCATGTTGCAAAAGAAAACACAGTTCGTTTTTGGTTCCAACGTTTTCGTTCTGGAAATTTCGACCTGCAGAACAAGCCCCGTGGACGGCCTGAGACCCAAGTTGATAATGGAGAATTGAAGGCTATTGTGGAAGCGGACCCATCGCAAACCACGTCCGAGTTAGCTGCAGGCTTCGATGTTAGTGATAAAACTGTTTTAATTCACTTGAAGCAAATTGGGAAGATTAAAAAGCTTGAAAGGTGGGTACCTCACGAATTGACTGAAGCAAACCGGACGGCTACCAAATTAGAAGAGCTTGAATTGGAATGTCTTAGACATCCTCCGTACTCCCCGGACCTTGCTCCAACAGATTACCATTTTTTTCGCAATTTGGATAACTTTTTGCAAGGGAAAAAATTCAACTCCGATGGGGCAGTCCAAATCGCCTTCAAAAGATTTTATTGATTCCCGTCCGACTGGTTTTTTTAGTAAAGGGATCAATGAACTACCTATAAGATGGCAAAAGTGCATTGAAAACAATGGTTCATACTTTGATTAATTAAATATATTATATTAAAAAATATTCGACTTTTTGTTCCTTCCATACAAAACGCCAATTTCATATGTAAGGACCTAATATATGTCGAATTTAGACTTTATTATAGATCGCTAGTCGCTACATAATCTTTAGGTAATAGGTAATACGGGCTGGTGTCCGCAACTCCACGTCAATGCTCGTATTTTGCGTACGGTACATAATCTTTAATAGAGACAATTAGATAGTCCCCATATCCATCTCCGGCCACAGACTAACAATCACTGCTCCTTGTGTCCATGGCATTTTTTGTAAGGGAATGCTGCTACTGTTGCTCTTCAGGGCCTGGTTAACTTTACAACCCCATGGAATATAAAGATCCTTTCGGCCTTTTGGTTCACTGAAAAGGAGTCCTCATCTTCCGTGAACCGAAAGGCCCCTAGATTTTATTCGGGCTACTTACTGATTATAGAAAACAACCACAACAGTATTCTGAGGCGTAAGAAAGGCGACGCTCAGATTAGCCAATCCCTCCTGATTCTCCGAGATTTGTATCCTGCGCGAACCTCGAGGCACGAACTTGGAGAAATGCCCCAACGCATAGTACATGGGCTGCTTGACGAACTGTCCCAACTCTGGCAACACTATGACTGGGGAGTCCACGTCGTTACCATTCCAGTTGGGACCACCGTATTTGTTAAGGCACATGTTCCAATCTATCCAGCCTACCACACTGTGGTTGATGTCCTGCATAACAAAAAAATTCTTATAAGACAACTTGCTTTTGTCTGCGGCTTCGCCCACGTAGATATCGGAAACTATTCCACGGGAATGAACTAATTTCACGCGGACGATGTCACGGGCAGGAGCTAGTGTAAAGTACCTTTTAAATAAGGCTTGCCCATCCGTAATGAAAGTGACTCAACTTACATTGATTATGTCTGTGATGTAGAGTCTAGCTCCGTCCCAGCGCCCAAAAGTCACAGGCGGTCCAGAACCAGGGGTCCGTACTACAAGTAAAGCAGAGAAATGAGAATCTTAATGCTTTATCTAAAGCATTCTTTTTCAAAATAAACACACTCCCGGACACCTAAATCAAGCCAAAGCCGTCCATTAAATGTTTAAAGGCCCAAAAATCAACGAAATAATGATAAGTCAAAGGAAAAGTTTATTATGCAGTTTTGAAGCTAACTTACTGGCCATTATTTCGGTAAATTCATGAATTTGAAATAGAGAAGAAGATCGGAGTTTAGTCGCTCTTATAGAAGAAACAAGCTTTGATTAGAGCATCTCTCATAAGTCAATAGTTGTTTCGTAATTTGTTTTGGTTTGCAAAAAAAGAAGTATCGTCGCGTATTTTTTTTTATCCATTCAATTTATGGATACTGCACATGAAGTAGCTTCGCATGTTGTGGCACTTCTTCAGCAAAACAAAAACATACAGGTTCGCTCGATTCGGTGTCTGGGAGTGTACTCGTATTAAAATACTAGAAACACAACCACTTTTTACGGTCTCCTCATTGATATAATTGATTTAGATAGACCTGAATTGAGGTGTCCTTTATTGGAATAGCTTCCCACCAGACCTTTGCGGGAAAGCAGTTCGACGAGCGAGGAATTCTACCAATAGAATTGCTTCATTTTAATCATTATGAAAGAATTTATTGGCGGCTTTTTATTCTCGATCACAGTTCCGCTTTCTCTCATATCCCTGGTGGAAAACTAGTCTGAGAATGATATCACGGTCTACCCCTTACTGTCTTTCCTTAAATTTTCTCCTTTTTAATCGAGGGAAGTTACATGCGTGATAATGATATTTACCTACACAAGCCTCAGTCCCGAGTATAAACTTATCTGGAAACTGCTCGGCTATTTGGGACAGCACCGTCGGCGGTACAACGTGGTTAAAATAGTAGTGAAGTGAAATGCCGTCCACGTAATCCATTACTTTTGGATGATCTTCAAACATCTGCCAAATAAGATATAAGATTAGATTACATAACGACACGCCAGTTTTCCTCGAAGGATGAGCTGTTCTGCACTACATCCGATCCGAATCCGAATTAAAGATCCGACTTCAAACCGAATTGGGAATGTTCTAAATTGGGACGGATAGAGTTCGGATCTAGTGCGCAACCCCTCATACAAATAGGACTAAGGTCACTTCGGACTGGCATTTCTCGGATTCGGATCGGATGTAGTGCAGAACCGCTTTAAGGCAGAGGTGTACATTTGTATATCCACATTTTGCTCATAAGATTAATGGCCTATTTAACACGCTTTTATTTTATATATTACTTTCACTTGTAACTATACAGGGTGTTACGGAAAGGGTATATCAATACAAACGGGTTGAAGAGTGTATCTGGTCTAGAATCTCTGTACAAAATTTCAGCTCAAAAGCATTAACTTTGAAAATGCTTAATATTTTTTATTAAGTATGAGGAATTTATATTTCTTGAGGCAATTAATACCATACGTCCAAAATTGCAAGTTAGTCGGTTGGAAACTGGTTCCTTTTTGTAGGGCCTTTAACCTTTCGTATGCCGGAACGTAGATCTACACGAGACACAATGGCTTTTTAATTGTGTCTGTAATTACGGCATACAACCGGTTAAACGAATTAAAGTTTTAACAATAACTACAGTGAATCTGAATATCCTTACCAAAGTGGCCCAATACGGGAGCACTGGCAACTGGGCGTCTGCGCACAAAATCTTGACATCTTTGAATGCCGACTGCCGTATTGTCGGTCCCAAGTTATTTATTATCCATTCTGCCTGAAATATGCGAAGGTTTCTTCAAACTCAAAGTGGTGGCATGACAAATAGCTATGATTTGCTTGTGGCCGTAATCTGCTTAACATTATTACCCCATATATGTCAAAAACTACACTTGATAACTCCAATGCTATGACCATGTACAGTCAACAAAAGAGATAAGTATGCAGGATCGTTGGATATAGTTGATGTTTAGTAAGAAACCGATGGATGTTCTCGAAAAAAAAATTAATTTTATTAATAGAAACCAAACAGCTCATTTTTTAAATTAAATTTCAGTCGACAACATCCTTCGGTTTCTTACTAAACTTCAACTATATCCGACGATCCTGCATACTTATCTCTTTTGTTGACTGTAAATAATGTACATATATATTTTCTTAGCGCACACGAAGTGTGCCCTTGTGCCCCTCCTCTTACAGGCGCTTACTTTCAAGCGGATTTCAATGTTTACCACTGCGTGCAGGAAGGACACACGGATGTCGCTAATGCTGGGGCATACATGGTCGCGATAAGGCGAACGACACTTCGCACGCTGTCTCTCGCATGCCGCTCGACGTCTCGCTGATGCTACGGCTACATTGTCGCGATAGAGCGAACTACACTTTGCATGCTCTCTCTCGCACGCCGTTCGACGTCTCACTGTACAAGAGATCGCGACAATGTAGCCGTAGCATAACAAAACATCTCAACTAGTATTTCCCAAAAAGGCAGACAGAGTCGACAGACTTCCGTACCTGCAGTCATAAACCTACTTATTGAAATAAAATATTGTCTCACAATCGAGTCCGCGTTCCAACCGAGACAGTTCAAAGGTGCGAAGCCTGCCATTCCGTTTACAGGAGTCTTTGGTCAACTGGACCCACTCGAACTGGACCCGCGGGTCCAGTTGACCAAAGGAAAAATTTTCTATATTTTTATTGGTCAAGTGGACCCACTGTCAAAATTAGACAAATATCTTTTGTTTTAAGCTACCCGTGGATACAGTCGAAACAAAAAGACAATGGCACGAATCTGGTACAGAATCTACGAGTACCTCAAAATCTAAAGATAAAGATAAAAGATAAAGATAATTTATTTGTGAAACATGCGTAACTTACATAACATTTTTCTGTTAGTAGATTTATGATCTTATTTTTAATTTGTTTTGTTGTCATGGCTTTATATGACTGTGGTATTTTGTTGTATATTTTCGGGGCCATACAAAAAAAGCTTTTCAAATTCAAATTCAAAATGATTTATTCGGGACAACTAGATCCACCGGTTAGTATACAGTAACTTAGAAACTATTATTAGTACTTAAAATACAATAACCATTGAGTTATATCAATGACAATAACAAAGAACAACACACATCCATCAATAAACATCACAACACAATTCACACAAAAAAAAAAAACACACAAGGCACCTGTGCTGAGACACCCCGCCCCGACAAGATAACCAACAGGGAGATACCTCCCTACAAGATCATCAGACGAACGAAATGCCTCAACACTGGTGCACGCACATCTTCAGCTATAGTTTTCAGAATGCCGTTGTGACTCCCCCGCACCCTCCTCATAAGAGACACGACTTTTATCCGAATGACGGCATGAAAACCGTCAGTGTGAGCCTGTGCGAACATTTCGGAGGCACTGCAGAAACGAGGAAGTCCCAACATCATCCTAAAAATATTATTGTTTTGGACGTGCAGTGTGTCGAGGGATTTTTTGGTATAACTAACCCATAGACTACCCGTGTACAGACCCTGACAATACGCTTTAAATAGTGTGATCTTGACTTGGTCCGTACAGCGGGCGAATCTACGGGCCAGCATGTTGCCACGGACTGACAGAGCCCTGCGCTCCCTCTCTATGTCAACATCATCCTTAAGGCCGTCGGTAAGGTAATGTCCAAGGTACTTAAACTGCGACACCCCATCCAAGTTAACACCATTCAAAGTAATATACCCAAAATATTATGGGTAGTTCTTCGAAATTTGATTCTTCGACTGATCCATATGGCCAAAATTTAATTTCCCTTTCAGCTCTGTAACACATGCTCATATGAAAATAGACATACCAAAGAACATATGTTTGTATGAGGGGCTCGTTTTTATAAAGTAGTTTTCAAAATATCGACGTTCGAATATTTTGTGCCCAGATGAATCAGAAACAGAAATATAAAGTAATAAATACACCGTTAATTTTGATTGATAATTCTAAACAATTATTTATTCTTAACTAAGACTAAGACATATCAAAAGTGTCATATTTAGAACAGTTTTATACTCCTGTCACTTTCTAATTATTCAAAAGGTTATAGCTAAATAAATGATAATAAATAAGACTAGAACTACTAACTTGTACACGGTCAAACATTGGACATTATAATGCAACAAAAGCACTCCTTTCGTGCTGGAAAGGGGAAATCGAATTTATTTCATTAGTCATATGGGGGTTTTGACCATACGAATCAGGCACAGTTGAATTAGATTTTTGCCTACAATCATGCATAACTCATCATACATACAGACTTCATTATTGTTATTTTTCTACACGATTCCATAACCTAAAAGCATCACACGAAACACAGATTGAAGTTTTAAAACAATAAAATAAATTTTATAAAGTAGGCATTGTAATCATAATGCCACCTGAACCTGAACACAGGTGAATCAGATATTTTCCTTCATAACACCGGGATCTAAGCCAACCAGCCGCAGGTCCACCTTCTAGCTCGTCCGTTGCACGACTGGCTTCCCCCCGCGCGGAAAGCCAGACTCTCATTATTATTACCTGACCAAGTACGGTCAAGTGAAGCTTACGCCACATTAATCAGTATTATACGCCGGACACTCCTTATTTACTTATTCATAAACAAAATAACGTAGTTATAATCAATACACATTTTTTTTGTAAGAGGACAACACATTTCCTTTCGATATAATTATAATTTATATTGATGTATCAAAGGGAAAATGCGACATCGACCATTTTGTACCGGAAAATGGCAAACGGACGCGTTATATGAATCAGAAGAACACACTTCAAATATTTTTATTTTCTACCTAGACAGCAAGTATTTAAAAAATATCATTTGTCCTAGTAAGGCATAAAGCTAAACTGTACAAAAAAAAATTTACATGCCGTTTTGTTAGTTGGTTACAGAAATATACCCATAGACATCGAAAATTTTGTCCCTGAAGAACTACCCTTATACCGTAGCGTAGAAGTGATGCCACCATTCCATGAAAGGCCATCACTTAAGCATCTGGGTTAACTTCTGAGGACAGTTTGTACAAGACATATGTGACTGAGCTCAGTTTTTTGTTTATATATTCAATGTGCGCTTTCCAGTTCAGTTTTGCGTCTATCATTACACCAAGAAATTTTGTGTCGTCGACTTTATTTAATACTGTGTCATTGTAGAAGGCTTTAATGTCAATATCACCATGTACCCGTTGACTAAAGTAAGATTAGTAAGATTAGGGTCATGTGGTAGTCAATAGCATCAGGCAGGTCATTGATATATAGGATTAATAATAGAGATCCAAGCACGCTCCCTTCTGGGACACCGTAAATAGGCGTTCGCTCGCCAGATATGTAAATTGGTGGTGAGGTCAAACTGAAAATCCGAGATGGCGGATGTGAAAAATATTCAAATTTTTCATTATGAGTGTCGATTTTAGCACCATTGGTGAGTTAAGAGGTATGACCCAACTGCTTCGCCGGGAGTTCTTAAATGATTCTAGAGAAATAATTGAAATATGTATAACAAATCCACCCAAGCATGGGAGCATAGCAAACTAATGTGGAAAAGGGTTGCAGGTTGCAGAGAGATAGTATTTTAGGGCCCCCTGTATTGATCTATTAATGAAGTTGTATTATAGCTAAAAAAAAAACATATTATCATTTAAAATGGTCGATTTTTGAAATAAAGTTTAACCGGGATCACGAAATCGTAATAAAAAGAAAATGTTTTGATAATGCACTCAATTGATTGAATTCCCGATAAGGTCGTCAGTGTAATAAATACGTGTATTGAAGCGTATTTAACGACTTTATATAATAAAAAATAAAAAAAAAACAAATTAAAATTATGCCTAATTACAGTTCGAGGTGGTAACCAAAACTATTTTTATTAAGTAGAAAAATTTACCATTAACGCTGCAGTAGGTCCTCCTGTATTTAATCCCATTTTTAAGTTTGCTTACTCTCGCGTAAATTAGTTTAAAAATCAACGTGAAACGTATTGCAGTTTTTGGTTTCTTGTCAGTTTGGACTCTAGTGTTGTTACTCTGTAATTAACGGTCAGGCACTCGATTAGCTCGATCACAGAATATAATTATATACCCATCCCGATTATGTAGTTCGAAAACTCAATTCAAGTTGAATCTAAAATATCATGTACTACCTTCCTCCAGTACCTACCTTAAATTCAAACCTAGCAACAGTGTGTTTGAAAAGCACACAAAAAAAATTAAAGGAAAGAATAATAGCAAGATCCAGAATAAAGCAACCGTTCTATATTGGTACCTAGGTATTTCAGTCAGTATCACATGAAATATATAATATCTATTCCCTGGTTTATTACCGACTAGTACTACTACATCAAGTGGCAAATCGAGAGAAAATAAACTCGAGCCTTTATTTTATTTAGAGTAATGAGTTACATATAATCAAGCCGCAGCACTATCTGACACTATTAAAAAGATAAGTGTCAAGACTGTCATGTCAAGTGACAACATTTCATTAATTTATTTATTCCGTTTCTTTCGAATTGCATGAAATTGATATTTCTGTTTTCCTGTGTGTAATTGAAGGATTTTAATGAACATGGAATCTTCAAGACGGTACAGCATGTACTCCAGAAGAATGTTGTGTTAATGGTTGAGTAAGATTTCAACTGAACTGTTCGCGTTGGCTGTTGTGCACATGGTAGAGCTCTTGGACATGGTATCAAGATGAGAAATGGAGCGACCTGCATAATTTTAGATGAAATACTATTTACTTTTATGTCGTCAGACGTTGAAATTGATATCCTACATAAAGTTATAAAAATAATTTGAAAATTATGTGATTTTTGATTTCATGAACCGTTATTCCTACTATTTATTACTGAACAGTGCACTATTTTACTAAATTATAAAACCGAGGCCAAACTTCTCACTAAACAAGAGTTCTTTTAGTGTGTTTTAGGGTATGATGGTATTTCTCAGCTAAGACATCTAGGGAACATAAACATGCGGCTTTTAAGCCTCTGTGGTACTGAATTAAAATTGTGCAATGAGTGGCGTGGGTCATCCTGTAGCTTCGCCTTCTCGATGCAGCTGGGTATAGTCCTGCGAATTTCTGGAAGCGCGATGCGAGTCAGTGGATACAGCATTCGCAACGGGGTCGGTTTTAAGCAACCAGTAATAATCATTAATGTCTTATTTAGAGCTGTATCCACTTACTTATCGTGGGCTGATCGGTTCCATACTGGACAGGCCTGCGGAGAAACAAAGCGCCATTCCAGTTGTTCGCAGGACTTGAGCAGATGCCACCCATCTGGTGGAAGTTAGGCGACGGAGTAAGTGATTTCTGGTAGGTATGCACTTTCTGTTTGACATTTTCGCAGTTTCTCCGGAAGTTAGGGGACCTATCCACTCCTCGGGGTAGGTCTTAAGTAAGTATTCCTTGAGCCACCTGCTCCAAAAAATCTTAGAGAGGCGAAGAGCCTTTTTCCACTTTTTTCTTAACGAAAAATCTCCGTCGTCCAGAGAGGTAGGTAATTGCTGATTTGATGAGCTGTCTATTAAAAAATGAAAAGGTGTGAGGCTTTCATATTCACAGCTGCAACATACATATATGTCAAAGGCCTCGAATCGGACGTCTGCGTTACCATGAACGATATTCTTCCTACGATGCGTCGGTGCGGGCTGGAGGCCAATTCTCAAGCATCTCGCATTCGTTATTGCCGTTCGATTCGAACTTTTCTCTCGAAACAATCAAGCCGAGCTATTCTCGCAGGAAAGACACGCGACATGCCTTAGTTTACATGCGACATATTTATGTAAAAGGAATTTTGTCACCTGATTATCATATTATGATATACCTATTATTATTGTATTACAACAGGGCCATCAAGCATGATGGGGTTTTCGAAAGCATTTCAAACAATAAAGATTTCAAACGATATTTAATTTTTTTCAATATAAAACATAACTAACACAAACAATACGTTATAATAATCACTAGTGTATATGAATGGTCGGCGTCATGAGTCGCGCGCTGTCCGCGAGCTTAGGAATCGGCGGACCATTTCACCTCTCGCCCAATATCTTCATGAACATCAACAGATGTGAATGCGGCAATTTGAACACAAATAAATTTAAATTAATGATGTGACGATACTCCTAATGCGACCCTCAGGGTAAAAATTGTTTTCGCAAGGATTTCTCAACAATCTTTTAGGATTTTGTAAAGTAATGTAGCCGGGTCACGTATAGCCACGTCATTGGAACAACATGCAGCAGGACGGTCCAGTTGGTTCAGTACCGCACTCTTTACGACAACCACAATTCCTCTTCTTCTTTTCCGTCTTGATAAACCTTGATGTTATTGTGGTAGTCATCAGCTTACATATAACATTTGCAGTAATTCTGTTTTATTTTATTACTTAATTTATGTAGATAACCAATGTAAACAAACTACAATTTTGACTTTAATTTGATGTGACAAATATAATTGACATTGACAAATCAGCAACGGTCATGCATTCCGTTGTAACAAATACTAAGGAGGACTTATTTTAATGATAATAGTAAAATAAAAAAGAAAGAAAAAATTAGAAAGCTACATTATCACAGAATAACATAGGCTATAATTTATTTTTTTTCTGCACTAATATTATAAAGAGGAATAAAATTCTATTATATATTATACATATTAGTAATTGATATCTTCCGGACCTCACTACGGCATCTCAAAATCCTGTAACGTTGTTTTAGCTCATTGCAGACAGTAAGTAAGTAAAAATAAGTAAATAAAAATTAAGTGTACCTAATTGAATAATATTATGTATATTTTAAGTCATAGAAATAAAACTAAAAGATTCGGCTTTACTCCTTAACTGTACTAATGATGAAATTTGACAGCGGGTCCAGTCGACCAATTCAAAATTTGACTTGGTCGACTGGACCCGCGGTTCCAGTTCGAGTGGGTCCAGTTGACCAAAGACCCACAGGTTCGTTCCCTGTTGTGATGGCCCATATTGGGATACCTGCGGCCGCGTACCCTTCTATGAACCTTGAATGTATTCCAAGGAAAAAAGCATATTTAAAATAAGTGGCGATTCACAGTAAAAAAAGAAACTTGGGACGGCTGGATTGATGAATTACCACTTTACAGAACCGATCGTTCATCGGCTAGACCTAGACTGTTGCCTACGTCATTCCTATCCTGTTCTAGGAATATCCATAAAAAAAGTCCTCTAGTTACTCTCTCTCAGTTTCGACTTTATAGAAATAAAAACGTACGAATTTTTCCAATTGATACCTTATAACAATGACATAAGAGTCACATGACGCGCGCTCGTAGCTTGCATTATCTATACGATACGACTATTTATGGTTTTGTGTATTAAAAGCTGTGAGTGATTCTCGTACTGCAAATGGTAGTCAGCGTAGGCCTGGAAATAGTCGGTTATCAGGCGACTGTAGCCGATGAACGTGTTGTTGGTCTTCATCTACAAAGGAGGCGACCAGGTCGAGGCTAAGATGTCCACTTTATCAAACGACAGCCTATCTACTTACTTCAAATGGTAGTCAGCGTAGGTCTGGTAGTAGTCTGGTATCAGGCGACTGTAGCCGTAAACAGCGTTGTGGGTTTTCATCCACGAAGGAGGTGTCCAGGTCGAGGCTACGATGTGCACTTTGTGGGGCGATGTCTTCATGATGGCTTTGATCATTGGGATCTGATATCAAGAAAATAGAGTGTCATCATCATCATCATCAGCTCATAGTAGTCCACTGCTGCTTGACAAAGGCCTCTCCGTAACATTACGTAAGGAATCAATAAAACACCACGTTGGGTGCCGGCAAACCCAGGGTCGGCTGATTGAATTTGATTTTTTAATATGACTCACATTACTAGATATTATATTATATTAAAATTTATTTGATTATTATAACCGAGGCCGAGGGCTTGGATTTCTTTTAAATAATTTCGTCATTTACGGAATGTTACTACTACATTCACATGTCTGTTATAGATAGACCGTATTGCGTTTTCCGCACAGCCCCAAAAAGTCAAGCACTCAACACCAGATTACGGATATGCGTCTTGAACCATCATCTGCTAGACATAGTTAAGTATTGCCCATTCTCTCTGTCTCCCCTAATACGTCTTTCAAATCACCTAATTGCTGATCTTCACATTTTCCAATATTTTACCTTATATCTGTAGTCCTCCATTGCCAGCGAGAAATTGGACAGCTTCACATCGTAAGGAGGGTATTCATTGTACGCGTAAGTATGTGTCAAGAAGCCAGTCCCGCCAATCGGCACCCGTATCATGTTGTATTCTAACCCGTTGTCGCCGTAATATGAACTGTCAACAATTTATTTATTGTTTAATACAGACTCCTTCGGACAGTTACACCAAGTCTCATGTACGCAATATTTGATTGACCCATGCTGGACACTAATCCAGCAACTAAACAGCCGATAGATAATTCCTTATTTCAAAACCCACCGACACTTTGCTCGATCCAGGACCACTAGAGCGAGACAGGCAAATAACGTAAGACTGTGTACATTCAAAGATGGTCAATATATAGAAGTATAACTGTGGCCTGTAAAACAATCGCACTTGGACGCGAGATCAATAAGCTAAATCGCTTAGGCCAGTATCAACGCGCTCAACCTGTGTACTTATTATTTTTTCTTTTCATAGTCCGATTAGACAGCAATCTGATACCTATGACCGGAGAAAGATCAGGCGCAGGACATCGAGAGTGAGGGAATAGTGAGTGTACTTGTGTCTGCGCACACACTTGCGAGCTATATCTCCCTCGTGCATAGCTAGTCTCCGTTTATATTGGCTGCCATGACCGGAATTCGGTCTAGAGGACTATCATAATTATGTATTATGATATCTATTAAAATTATTCTGACAATGCAGAAATAACCGCATATGTAAAGCCACAGGGCACGGAGAAGCCTCGCCGGCCGCTGCTGATGTGGTGATCCCATGCTCGGAAGCCTATATTTTTAGCTTAGAAACAAAATACATATACTAATAGTTTAGGAACAAATTGGAGCCTATATTGTTAGGTTTCAAAGGATAGGACGTATTTAGAACGGAGAAAAATAATTAATTACCTACTCAATGAGTTTTTCCTGAAGATGTGCAGGTATGCTTGACCACATGATACCAGCGGCGTCTGTCACTGAGGAGCCGAAGCCTTCCACCGTCTGATACCTCACCGATGGGTCCAATGTGTATGTTGGGCCGGGGCAAGCATCTAAAATTGAAGATACATGTTACTTTCATACATCAATACAAACGGTTGTATTTCAAAACCTTATAAACAACAAAAACAATATATTGTAACTAACCTGATTCTATATACGATTGTAATTTGCCTATGGTTTTATGAAACCGCAATCCACCCTGTAAACATTCAAATATTAAATGAATGTAAATTACAGGCGTTATACTCGTATTAAACCAAGCGCACCTTGCTGCCGCAACGGGCCGCAGCGCAACGCATTTCAAACACAAAAAAGTGCGGTGTGTTCATAGAAAATGTACGAAAGTGATAAAGGAGAATTCTTGAAACACGTTGCATGCGTAGCGTGTGTACGTTACCCCAGCAAGAAAGTGTCTCCTAGAGTTATAGGAGTAGAACGTATAATGTGTGCCCTATCTGCTGTAAATGTGCCCCAACATAAAAAATGTGTGCCCCCTGTCGTTTTGCAAAAAAACAGAAAAAACGATTCTTGCTGGGGTAACGTTTTTCTAGCAGGAAAATTCTAAACGAATGATCGGAGAGAGAAAAATTGTGCATGGCCAGAGAGCTTATATGTGTGCCAAAATGTGCCCCCAAAAATAAAGTCTGTGCCCCTTCAGGTTTTCGAGATATTGAATTTCCTGCTGGAGTAACGTTTTGATGAATCGTATATCTCTACAACCATTGCATGTGCCCCTGTAGAATAAACATACACGAGTAGCTCTTAATGTGTGCCCCTTTGTGCCCCAATTAGATTTAAGAAAATATTTATAGTTTTCAAGTTATCGCGGTTTTATGAAAACCCGAAAAAACATCGCAGCGCCTAAATTAGACAAGGCACAAGTTCGCTGAAAACTGTATTCGGTCCTTCTTGACGCTAATAATAACCATACAAAGTTTCAAAACTGTTCATGCATGCGTTTTTGAATAATCTCGCTAAAAGTCAAAACGATGGTGTCATAACTTTGACGGCAAAATACAAGGAACCGGCTCAATCCCAGATGTGTAGGTGTAAACCAAAATCATGTGCCTTTAGTCAGAAATATATGGTGAAAATATTCAGCTTGGAATGTTTCGCATTAAGTAAATATAAACAAAAAACCAAAATATGTAAGCAACGGCTGGTTATCCGACCAAATTTGAATGACTACTAAAAAGCGACGGATTCATACATATCGATGACCTTCTTTACTTTACTCACTAACCGGTTCACACGTGTTGTGCCTGAGTACACTGACGTAGAAAAGTAATAAGTAATAAAATAAAGTTGTTATTGGATTATATTCAACTAGCCAGTGGCGTGCCTAGGGGTCAAACTTAGGGCAAGCCAATACACTTAAAAAATAAACCTACCGTATCGCTTGTCAACGTTGTGACTGACCGAGTCGTTTTAGTTCTTACTAATATTCGTATTTCATAATTGTAGGTTTTTGCTAATAGCTATTAAAATGAATGTTTTTTAATAGCACCATTTGTTTCTTATATAAATTAAATACTAAGAGTAAGTATTGGTAATCCTTTACAAAATCATAACTTTTTTATTTCCGAAATATCAGTTTCGCGTAAAATATGATAAGACGTATAAGAGTCATCTATTATTGTAGGTACATTATTGGCACAACAGAGCTCTTTGAGTTAGTTCATATTTCACTCTCCCGCAACAGTCGCTTTGCAAAATATTACAATCTGGCCGTGTGGCCACTAGATGGCGCACAAATAATTGATTGATTTCTAACTACACATTATTGTTTACGATGTTGATTGTTGATAATATTTATAATTTGATTTACTTACTCACAATGTGAACAGCCATAACTCTTCATTCTTCGCTTCTTTACCACAGACAGATGACAAACATCAAAGCACACGGAAGACATGAAGCAAAGATACAAGCGCTGAGCAATTGCCTCTATTTAATGAGGTTTTAGACTCGTCGTGACCTCGGAAAGGAAGTTATTGTTGTACTAAATGAAATGACACACAACATCAACCAACCTTTAAAATCCGCCCCTAAGACCCTCTGGCCGAAAAACAGCGCGATTGTGATCGACACGCGTATTGTATTTAGAAATGTCGTCAAGTACATAATTGACGAGATAAAGAAGTTTCGATTCGTGTTTTACCAAAAGTATTGAATGAAACAACAGCATTCATGTGCTTTTGAGAATTCTGATGTCTTTTACTGGCACCAGCGAAGTTATTTAAATCATCGTAACCTGATATTCCAAGCGGTATTTTCTTTTGAGAAAAATATGCAACACTAACAGAATAATTTGTCGATATGAGAGCAGCCTATAATCCAATGAGTATTGTATGCTGATCGACTTAAATGCCTATTACGTGATTTAGATTTCTGAGAAATACTCAAATCAATTTGTCTGTAAAACTCAAAATATTTACCTTTCCGAGTAACGATTTCACACGTTTTAATCCATCACAAGAAACAATTGCATGTTTCCGAATTCATTTTAATGACAAGAAACTTTTTAATCACTTTAAAACAAAGGTAATTACCGCAAAAACTAAACACAACACTTAACTTCACAGAAAATGAAAAAAAAACAAAACAAAAAAATGCTCCAGTAACCGATCAAAACTTTGAACTAATAGACTCGCGCAATGTCTCGCGATCTTACTATTTACACACACACGCGCGTCGTTATACGTTTCATTCATAAAAAATCAAAAGCCAGGCTTAAAAATCAGTACAATTTGGGGAATAAGTACATACTAATGTTATCAACAACGTGAACAATTTCTATACAAATAGTCACAGGTCTAGAAGCCAGATTTGAAGCCAACTAGTGCGAGCGAGACGGGTCGATTTTTGTCGTTGCGCTTTCGCTAAGCGGCATTGGAGATGTTTGGCAACGATGCGCGTGAT
Source organism: Amphipoea oculea (assembly GCA_945859645.1). Taxonomy (NCBI): domain Eukaryota; kingdom Metazoa; phylum Arthropoda; class Insecta; order Lepidoptera; family Noctuidae; genus Amphipoea; species Amphipoea oculea. Next base: position 5,729,677 of record OX243884.1, read on the forward strand.
GAAAAGTGCACGGAATTTGAAATTATTCTTTGAGTATGTAAACCTGGCAACCTTGCATCGTACTTACTATCGCGGGCGGCCCGGCCGGGACGCGCGGAGTTTATTTTTTATTATTCTTATCAATTCTTGCGACATGATTTTATAAGTTTACTTGTGTATTTTTTTTTTATTATTAGGCTCGCGTTTGATTGAAAGCCAGGCTTTTCGGCTTTAGTAAAAGGCACGCCCCTGCAACTAGCTGTTTCTATGACCTTACACATGATTAAGTACATTATAAATAGTAGCCTAAGTGCTATTCCAAGGTAAGCTATCTTTCGATTCAAAATTTCATTAAATACATCCAGTAATTTATGTGTGAACGAAAGAAATACATCCAGATATTTGCCAGGTCTTTGACCCAAAATTTGATTGGTCCCAATGTTTAAAAAAAAAATGAAATGTGTGATGAATACCTACTACTAAAAAGAGGTAGCTCTTTTTTGTATATAAATAAAAAGCCCGTACTTGTCTTTATATACATATATATATATATATATATTTATTGATAAGCCGTAGGTTAGATAAATTAACAGTAAGTTTTTCATCATTAAGGGGGATGCTCCAACCAGCCCGCAAAATTCAAAATTTCTTGCGTTTTTTGCATTTTGCAGGCCAGTGCTAGGTTGTATGTTGATTAAAATATTATTCGCGGCTGTAAGACGTATGTAGTTACAGAATTATAATCATCAAAATCACCAATACGACCCTACAAGTTCATAAAGGCGTAGGAACAACAAAAACAGAAAAAAATTGAATTTTGCGGGCTGGTTGGAGCATTCACCTTACTTAATAGAAGATTCCCTTTTTTCGCCTCCCCACACCGCTGCATATATCTCTGGCCCCGCGGCATCCGATGACGTCGTGTCGCAAGGAGTCGCTTTGTCTAGCTTGGAGAAAGTGAGACAGCTAGTACGCGTACGGTGTTAGTGTGACAGAGACAGTTACGTGTAACGTCGCTCTATTATGAATAATAGGTACGAAGTGTTTATTGACTGGGAAGTGCGTTTGGATTTTTTCTTGGTATTGGTAAACAGTTGCAGTTATGTTATGACGCCAAGGACACTGTTACCTACTGTTACGTTGAGTCACGCAGTTGCACTGATACTGTTTGTTTACTTTTTTTTTAAGTTGGTTGAAAGTGGCGTATTAAGCATTTTATAACAATTATGTGGTTGTAGGGGTGTTGAATTTTATGGCACGATCTGCGGTGGTAAGTATTTAATGGCATTGTTTTGACTTATTTAAAAATACTTGTACACTTGTCAAGTACTTGAATTTTTTTCATTACTTTATATACTTATTTATTTTTTAACAAAAAATGTTCTAAATCATGTTTGTTTTGTTTTCATCTGAAAGGATATACATACTTTCCGATTGGTCCAATAGAAATTTCATCAAAATCGATTCAGTAATTTGCTTTCTTTTTTGTTTAATACGTATTTAATTCTCTTCTTGTGCTAGGTTGATGAAATATAACTTCTAGTTACAATGTAAAAAAATAATTCATGACAAGAATTCATGTCCCCAAAACTAAGACTCGATCACAATCCGTCAACACTCAACATGTCACAGTCACAGGGCTGTATCTTTTTAGCCGAAATAGCTAAATACTTGATTAGATTTTTACAGAATGTTCTATGGCAGCTATAACAACAATAATATAAACACCAAGCAGGGAGGAGTGGCATTTTGCCTATTGGCAAGTTGCATAAACTTCTAACTAGATGATGTAAGTAATAGTTTTGTTGATCTATAGAATATATGTATCTAAAAAAGTTCTGGCGGACCGATCAGGCGGAATATATCTATTTATTCAGGGCTAAATTTTATCACAACTGTATTTTCAACTTAATTGCTAAAAAAAAATTGCTAAAAATTGAGCACAAAATTTTATATCCACGGATATATACAAACTTACATCCTATAAAAATAGTGTAAATTTAATAGATTCAGGAAACTTTAAAACGTAAAGATAATATCAAAATTTCAATTTCGAGTTTTGGGCCAATTAAAATTTAATATTTTTTTTACAAAATATTATACTTATACTTAATACTGATCTGTGATTTTTTGTGATGCGAATTTACTAATTATATGTTAGACTTAGATGAAAAACTGATCTGTGATTAAAATAACAATGATAATTTCTAATATTTATAGGTAGGAACTTTGATCTGTGATTTGATGCAATAATTACTTAAAGAATTAAAATTAAGGGAATAAAAATAATAATTTCCACATCAACAAGCTGTTTCATTTATTATAATCACAAGGTGCATTTAATATATTTTTTAATTAGCCCCCAAAACTTTTGAACGCGACTGTACGGACAACAGCTTAGGTATAATACGTCCAATAAAGAAGGTCATCGATATGTATGAATCCGTCGCTTTTTAGTAGTCATTCAAATTTCGTCGGATAACCAGCCGTTGCTTACATATTTTGGTTTTTTGTTTATATTTACTTAATGCGAAACATTTCAAGCTGAATATTTTCACCATATATTTCTGACTAAAGGCACATGATTTTGGTTTACACCTACACATCTGGGATTGAGCCGGTTCCTTGTATTTTGCCGTCAAAGTTATGACACCATCGTTTTGACTTTTAGCGAGATTATTCAAAAACGCATGCATGAACAGTTTTGAAACTTTGTATGGTTATTATTAGCGTCAAGAAGGACCGAATACAGTTTTCAGCGAACTTGTGCCTTGTCTAATTTAGGCGCTGCGATGTTTTTTCGGGTTTTCATAAAACCGCGATAACTTGAAAACTATAAATATTTTCTTAAATCTAATTGAGGCACAAAGGGGCACACATTAAGAGCTACTCGTGTATGTTTATTCTACAGGGGCACATGCAATGGTTGTAGAGATATACGATTCATCAAAACGTTACTCCAGCAGGAAATGCAATATCTCGAAAACCTGAAGGGGCACAGATTTTATTTTTGGGGGCACATTTTGGCACACATATAAGCTCTCTGGCCATGCACAATTTTTCTCTCTCCGATCATTCGTTTAGAATTTTCCTGCTAGAAAAACGTTACCCCAGCAAGAATCGTTTTTTCCGTTTTTTTCCAAAACGACAGGGGGCACACATTTTTTATGTTGGGGCACATTTACAGCAGATAGGGCACACATTACCTATACGTTCTACTCCTATAACTCTAGGAGACACTTTCTTGCTGGGGTAACGTACACGCTTAGCGTGGCCCGGCCCAGTCTGCTCTAGCCTTTAATGGTCCCTGTACTCAAAGCACATTAGATAGCAGTATAAACTTTGAATGATCTTGGTATTATTCCTGTGTCTTTCAGCTCACCTCAGTGCTGGTATACGTAACAAAAGAGCCTGGTGGGGGCGGTATCCTGGTGATGGTGTCACAGTACGTCACGTTGCAGACACACACCACCGAATTGCCCGGGATCTGCTGCGCCGCACACGGCATGTCTGGCAACATGTCCGAATACTTAGGTTTGTAGTATCTAATTTGTGTTCCAGATCGTGCAATAAGCATAGCACCATTATAGCTATAGACATATGAAAAATAAGATTGAGATGGGTTCATGGCTAAGTTGAGCCGCACAGTTTTATATATGGAAGGTGCGATTGCGGAGGTCGGTCCGTGAAAGGGTGACCATCTATTCCATACAGAGACCCCTCCGTGCTTCGGAAAACATGTTAGGCCGTGAGTTCTGACGGTCGTTAAACTGTCGGTAAAATTCGTAGATCTTTGGCAGGCGTCACGGGTAGTCAGAGTTCCAGAAGTCTGACAACCAGTCTTACCAAGGGATATGTTACCCAGTAACTGGATTGTGGGTTGTGGAGGGCTGGTATTAAGCTGTAAGCGGTAAGATGGAAAGCCGATCTGTGGCCGACCCCAAGATGATTCGGAAAAGGCTAGGCAGATGATGTTCATGCCATAGGCACCTTATATTTGTGCTAAAGTGAGTCATACCTATTAGAGCACATATTATTAAGAAATATTTTCAATTTATTTAATTTTCAAAGGAAATCGTTATCGAAATCGATAAAGAGGAAGACTGCATGTGCTTGATGATGCAATACCACTTTTTATATGAAAAATAAAAAAATGGAAAATAACAATGGATAAAAATGGATAATATTTGGTGGGAAATTATCAAATAATATCGGATTCTCCAGCTCTGCGGGATGGTGTGTCAGACTTTTACTGACTAAAACCCACCCGTGTTCCTTCAGTTGCCTGTGCCAGGGGCTACGGTATCTCTTTGGAACAACCCGCGACCCTGGCAGGCATCGGCCCTAGCGGACCGCGTCAGTTAGTGATGACATCTCTTTGAGGCGCGCGTGGAACACAACGCGCCGTCGACCTAGCTGCCCATTGCTCGCCGTCCGCGATGGTGCAATATCATTATGACTATATGAGATGGAACCCCATTCCAAACGTTTTACTGAAGACCTATCAAAACCTTCCTCGCATTCTCAGGTAATGCGTTCCCATGAGGACTTACAAACAAAAGTGATTAGGTTCCTAAACATGACATTTATCATAGGACAGTTAAACTCGTTTGTAATCACTGAAGCCTAGCTTGCAGATCATATTAAATAATTACACAAAATAGTTTTTAATTTATAGATGTATAGATATTTACATAATATAAGATAACATACAACCTATAATAATATGTACAATTATATGAAAAAATAAACAAAATAGTCATAGGGCATCAAAGAATTCGTCCGCATCGCATCAAGTTAATCCTCTATTCTTATTAGAGACCGACCGAATTTCATTTTTGGTTTTTGGCTGAAATATCCATTTTCGGCAATTTTCGTTTTCATACAAAAAAAAAACAAGTAGGTATAAAGCTTCGAGTTACTCAATTTCAAACGTTTAAATATATTTATTATAAGATCCTATCGACCAAAAACCTTTTCGGTTTTCGGCCGGCAATAAGACCAAAATTCGTTTACATTACAGCCGAAACAAAAATACATTTTCGGTCGGACTTTCTTTCATAGCAATATGAGATCAGCATACAGTTTTTAGGACTTTCAAAGTTAAGATATAACGTAGAACAGTTTATGAACTTTGGGATGGTTATAATAATAAAATTAATAAAATTATCAAAAGCTTAAGCACTAAGATTAACACAAGAAATCGACTTACCTCTAGCATTTGTTGAAGCGGAAAAGCAAAACAGGGTTATCAAGAAAATAATGTTATGTCTTAATTCCATGATGGAAACTAATTTTAAACTATCACTACTAGTATTACTTTGATTTAAAATCAAATAATACAAACCCTCAATATGAATAAATGACTATGATTAAATAAAAGTACAAGTAAAAAAATATGCAAACGTTAAACTATTGATAAACACTACTTGGAACACTCTTTTCCATAGCTTGCGAAAACAACGCTTGTGCAAATATAGAGTCAAGACCAAAACCTGCATTTATAACGTGCTCTTCAACTTGATATAATAAAGGAAATCCAGAAAAAAGGTTAGAACAATAAAATCAGTCAAAACCTAAAAACTTGTTTTAAATTGGTTTTACTTCCTCTTGGCGTCAGCCGCTGTCAGACAATACAATTAATTAATAAAAATTAATTGTGCACTTAATTTTTATTTATAAATTAATACCGTAAGTAATTACAACGAATTTCCGCTAAGTTTTACATGAAATATAGATAAGGCCACCTGCAATTTTCTAATAAGTAAATAAAAAGTGTACCTAATAGTCTTTTAATTTTTCATTCATTTGCAATGGGCCAGTAGCACTGATGCAGTAGCGATTAACTAAGCTAGCTTTATTATTATTTCGTCATGCATTGCATACTTCTATTATATAAATGATGAAATGTTGTTAAACAGTCGATGTTTCCGCCAGTGTGACAATGTCTAGTGACTCCATTTATTATTCGTTAAGCATCTCTACGGTCGTAATTGACTTCTCCCTGATATTTACTTCAGCTTCTTTCATTCCCAAACGCAATCTGACTGTTTCAGCAGCACCTCTGCAAAAAGTCATTGTGAAAATCATTATCATCACCTGTGGGATTCTAAGAAGTGAGTTAACCAAATTCACACTAATAACGTTTGCACGTTTGTAACGTTTTCACGGCTAAACCGCTGAATCTATGTTGATGAAGTGTGGTATAGAGATAACAGGAACCGCGAGTAGGTAAGTAAAAACAATAAAAATATTACTGGAACAATGTGGAATGGGGGAAACTAGAAACAAAAATGTATTTATTGCCACGAAAATTTGCCACGTGCATATAAAAAAATAGATGACCGACGACGCGTCCTTAAGAAAGTGGCTGAGACAGACTGGATGCGGAAGGCGGAGAACAGAGAGTTGTGGCGCAACATGGAAGAGCCCTATGTCCAACAGTGAAATAAGTAAAGTCGGTCTGTGGATGATGATGATGCTGATGATGATAAGGATATTTCACTCACTTGTTCCATATTACTATGACGACAGTATTGTAAGGCGTGAGGAATGCGACACTTTGCAATTTCGCAGTATTCATCGTAAAAGCGACTTTAATTCTTCGAGATCCTCGTGGAACAAATTTGGAGAAGTGTCCAATGGCGTAGAATGTCGGCTGCTTGTAAAACTCTCCAGCCGTTGCGTTTACTATGATTGGTGAATCTACACTACCATTGATGTAACTCGGACCACCGTAAGTGTTCAAACACATGTTCCAATCAAGCCATCCTATGACATTGTTGCTGAGATTCTAGAATACAAATAATAACTTTGAAGCAATCATACGTCACTGCGATGTTATAATCACAAAGAAAGAAAACAAAGGTAAGAAGAACAGCAAGAAGAAAAGAAAATAAAGAAAGTTACGTCTCGAGGATGTATGAGGTTATTTGCGAAAGTTCTATCATGTTAATTCTACTCTAGATTACAGTCACGCACTAACTAGTGAGCTATAATACCTCTATGATATCGTTGACGTATAACTCAGCTCGACTCCATGACCCGTAATCTACACTGACAGTATCCGTCGGAAGAGCACCTGAAAGCATCAAGGATCTTGGTTTATCCAACTATTCTATTACGGTAATGAATCGCAAGAGATTACGTTGGAAAAAACTGCTCCCTATATTGCGTACAACACATAAACAATTTGGGTTTTAAGGTTTCATAAAAAATATAAGGTTCAGCAAACCGCAATGAGATCGCAATTACTTATAATTTTTGATGGTTAAAATGTTAAATTGTGATTTATTAAAGACAGACTGTGTCACTTCAGCTGAACTTCTATGAAGCTGTTTATTTATAACTTTTTAACATTTATTTTTTCATTTCAAATTCATTTGTTTTCGTTTCTCACCTGCGCAGATTTCGGTAGCTAGTACGAATTTGTCCGGGTACTCTGCCATAGCCTGCGATAGGATTGTCGGCGGGACGTAGGCGCTCATGTAGTAGTGTACCGCCACACCGTCCAAGTACTTCAGGGTCTCAGGGTACACTGACACCAGCTGTACAAAAAGCATATTTATCACCTTTACCTTTAGTCACCTTTAAAGTAGAATTAAAAAAAAAAGACTATTGAGAGTAACATTAATCTGTCAAGCTCCGTTAATGAGACACAATTGATTTTCTATTGTTTCATCGCCAATGGGCGACGTGCGCCGCTTGACCGGTTAAACATGTCATGATATCTAAAGTGACAACATCCAGGGTAACAGACATTCAAAGTACACAGACGTGCTCATCAATGCATTTAAAATTAAATAAATTAACGTTTGCATAAATTGTGACCTAGTTTTAGTGTATTAGCGTGAGAAACATTATAAGTGACAAGTTTAAAATAATGAACTGACTGGAATATTTTTAAATATTCTGTTATATGGAAGGCAGCCCCTTTAATCGGAGCGCGATGATACGACGCAGCCCTCCACCGACACCGACCCCGGTACCGACGACCCCGGTACCGATACCGGCACCGACACCGGCTCCGACACCGCCCCGACAACCAAAACAGGACCAAGATGATATAATTGAAGTAGTGACCACTCCGGAGATCCAGAACTGGATGACATCAATTGAGCAGTGCCTGAATGAGGTCTGTGCTACTGCTTCTGATGGTAAGCTCAACACTGAGCAGAAACTAAAAATAAGTAATCTTTGCCGAAAAGTTGGACATGGAGTTTCGCAAATGGCTGTTCAATACCAGTCTTTAAAGCAAAAGGCTATTCAAACCCATTCGTCTCTTAAAACAATGACCGAAGCTCGAGACCTATCAGACTGTCTAACGCAGATGAACCGGACGATTCAGGAGTCCTATACGAAGCAGGGTGCAGGCACATCTTTTGCAGATATGGTGAAGAAGGGGTCCAACAGCTTTGTTCGTCCTAATACTTTTAGCTCCGTGGCGATTTATCCCTGTGATATTTCAAAGACCATTGACGAAACCAAGACTATGGTCCAAAAAATCATATGCCCTGGAGAAATGAAGCTGAAAGTACGAGGCGTACGTAAAATAGGAAAAGGAGGATTAATAATCAGCACTGAGACAAAAGATGACCTAGATAAGCTCAAACAAACAGTCCAACTCGCTTCGTCAGGGCTTACCGTCGACGAACCTCAAAAACGCAAACCTCGCATTATAGTCATAGGAGTTCCCACATCCATGTCTGAAAAGGAGGTTTATAAATGTATCTATGAACAGAACTTGACCGACAAACTGCCGACCATGTCCCAAGACACATTTTTGACCTCAATAAAACTGAGCCACAAATCGGGCAGGAAGGATGCTGAGAATTGCAACTATATTATAGAAGTTTCAGCCATCATTCGCAAGGCCCTCGTCACACAGGACAGATTATTTATAAATTGGACGTCCTGTCCGGTACGAGACTTCACACTGGTAACTAGATGTTACAAGTGCCAGCAGTATGGTCATGCAGCCAAAACATGCAAAATTGCTGCCCCCACTTGCGGCCACTGCGGTGAAGAAGGGCACACGATCCAAGACTGCGCAAAGAAAGCCAATCCGCCAAAATGTGCTACATGTTCGCGCTTTAAAAAACAAGCCAACCACAAGACGGGAGATACAGATTGCCCTGCTAAAAAAGCTGCCGAATACAGGTACATTAATTCGATAGATTATGAAGGCGCCTAAGAGCGCTACATACTTGTTTATATTTTAGACTTAATTTATTGTTTTATTTTAATATGGATGATAATTTAATTACCGATATAGATAACACATTTTTAACTATTTCAAAGACATGTAACGTAGAGGACTGCAAACAATATCTTTCCGACTATCAAAATTCGCTAACCGTACTAACCCAAAACATTCGTAGTATTTATAAGAACATAGATAGCTTTAATATTTTTCTTCATAGACTTAAATTTGATTGTGATATAATGGTACTTACCGAGTGCTGGCTTTCTAATCGCCACGATAACCTCCCAGTAATACCGGGGTACAACTTATTACATACCACAATAAACCACAATCAAAATGATGGTGTGGTAGTCTATGCCAAGGAATCATTAAAGGTCACAGTCGAGGAACATACTCTACAAGGCTGTATGAGTAATTGTTTAGTCATCAAAATTGGTAAAACCACAGCGATAATCGCTATGTATAGGTCCCCTTCCTCTAGGAACTTAGATCCTTTTAACAACTCCTTAAACCAAATTTTTCAAGCACTAAGCCCATTTAAGAATGTTATACTGACAGGTGATTTAAATATAAATATTGGCTCCGAAAACTGCGATGCAGGGACCCAAGAGTACCTTAACATCTGCCTATACCATGGTTTTTTCCCCGCTCACACATTGCCTACTCATCAGAGCGGTTCCTGCCTCGATCATATGATGATCAAAACCAGCCTTTCATATAGTACGCTTGTTACTAACTCAACAATTACTGACCATCACGCAGTCTTACTCAACGTAAATTTAACGCTGCCTAAGCTAAATCGTCCTCAGACTATTAGCAAATTAAACACAAACAAACTCGAATATGATTTGTGCAACATTGACCTGAGCCTAGTTTACAATACTGCTGACGCTAATCTGGCTTTATCGTACTTAATAAAACATGTTCAACAAGCAATATTACGTAACACGACAGTTTCTACAGTAAATAAGAAATTATATAATATTAAACCGTGGATTACTCCGGGACTAATTCGGTGTATAAGACACAGAGATAAACTACATCAGAAAACTAAACGATACCCTGATAATCTAATAATTCAAACCACCTATAAAAGATACAGGAATTTCTGCACCAATCTCCTTAAGAATTTAAAAAATAATTACGATAAAACTGAATTAAATAAAGCAGGTAAAAATACCAAGCAACTTTGGAAACATATTAAAAACGTCACAAATATGTCTAAACAGCGTGAATCAAATTCGAGTTTATTGCTGGCTAATCCTTCACCACTCTTATCAGCTAACAATGTAAATAACTTTTTTGTAAATGTTGGGAAAACTCTTGCCGATCAGATTCCGAAATATTGCGTCCAACCATCTTTCCAAGTATCATGCAATAGCTCTAACCCGAAATCTTTTGTTATGTTGGATACCGATGAAGATGAAATAACCCGAATCATTTCTGGGCTAAAAGACGACTGTGCAGTTGGATGGGATAATATAAGCAATAAGATACTTAAACTCTTTAAGCATATTTTGGTACCTCCCTTAACGCATATATTTCGAATCTGTCTTTCCGAAGGAATTTTCCCTAGGTGTCTAAAAAAGGCAGTTGTAATCCCTATCTTTAAATCTGGAAGTAAAGACGTAGTTGATAATTATAGGCCAATATCCTTACTCCCCTCAATTTCAAAAATTCTAGAGAAAATTATAAATAGTAGACTTGTTAATTACCTAGAAAAAAACAACATCTTATCCCCTGCGCAATTTGGTTTTAGAGCTAAACTGTCGACAGCAGATGCAGTGCACAACCTGACTGATTATATTTCAGAAGAACTCGGCAAAGGAAACCAGACCTTGGGAGTCTTTCTCGATTTAGCCAAGGCCTTCGACACGGTATCTGTTTCGGTTCTTTTGAACAAATTAAAGATCTTAGGAATAAGGGGAACGCCGCTGAAACTTTTTACTGACTATTTAGACCACCGGTGCCAATGTGTTAGAATAGATAATATTACGAGCGATGAGCAGAAAAATACTGGTTTTGGTGTTCCTCAGGGGAGTATTCTGGGCCCCACCCTCTTCCTTATTTATATTAACGACTTGTGTAATCTAAATATTAAAGATGGCAAAATAATATCATATGCCGACGACACGGCGTTAATATTTAGCGCTAAAACCAGTAGCGAACTGTTCGAAATCGCTCAACTAGGTTTTAATACTGTGACTAATTGGCTTCATAGCAATTTACTAACATTAAATGCCGAAAAAACCAAATATATTCACTTCTCCATGCGCAAGCCTCAACTTAACATTACTAACCCCTATCTATACGCCCATCAATGTGGAAACCGTGCAATCACCATGTGTAATTGTCCTTTTATCCGCAAAACAAGCAACATTAAATACCTGGGGATAATATTGGACGACACACTCTCTTTTAAAAAACATATTGAAAGCCTAGTTAAAAGAGTGCGCAAACTAATATATGTTTTTAAAAAATTGCGAACATTAGCAGATTCAAAATTAATCACACAAGTTTATTTGGCCCTATGTCAATCTATAATTCAATACTGTATCACTTCTTGGGGTGGAGCACCAAAAACTAACTTGCTTCCTCTTGAAAGAGCTCAGAGAGCAGTTTTAAAGGTAGCAAACTTCCATCCCTTCTTTTTTCCCACAGATCTGCTGTATAAATCCTGCAATGTACTAACTGTTCGCCAGCTTTTCATTATGCACTTAGTATTAAAACAGCACACCATGCTTGCCTACAATGCCGACAACACTAACAAGAGACGGAATGATTTAGTATGCATATCTAGCGCAACCTCAAAACATGTCTTTGTAGAAAGATTTTTAACTTTCTTAGGCCCATTCCTGTACAATAGATTAAATAGAAAACTAAATATCTATAAACTAAATTACTATAGCTGTAAAAAAATTATACTTAATTATTTATTAACCATCGACTATGCACAGACAGAAAACCTACTTATTGTCTGCAAATAAAACTGCTAACATGCTATTTTATCTACCTTTAGTTAAGTACCTAAGTTTTAATAAGTTTTAATTTAGTTTTTACGTTATACTCATTGTTAATTTATTACATTAAGTATTTATGCGCTTTCTAGCCTGAAGCACAGGTTTAACCTAGTTCAGGCAAATTAGCAACTGTGCGCTATTTTAATTGTTAAGCTATTCAGTGTAAATGTATCGTCTTTTATAAATAAACATTATTATTATTATTATTATATTATTATTATTATTATCCATACTAATATTATAAATTCGAAAGTTACTCTGTCTGTCTGCCTGTATGTTACCTTTTCACGCCTTAACCGCTGAACCGATTTAGATGAAATTTGGTATAGAGATAGCTTGAGTCCCGGGCAAAGACATAGGATAGTTTTTATCCCGATATTCTCACGGGATCGAAACTTACTCGGGAGAAACCGTGGGGCGCTGCTAGTAATAAATAAATGGCGACATATGGGTATCGATATCGACCTTTCATGCATGTGAAGGTTCTCCAATGAATTCAATTTTTCCTTAACATAATTATATCGTCCATATAACTTACTGTATTCCAGTACAGAGTGATGGTGAACCGCAAGTCATCGCCGGTGATGATCTTAACGTCTTTGAAGCTGGAGTTCTCATTGCGAAGAGTTGGACCCAAGCTATGCACAATAAACTCACTCTGGAACAGAAATATATTCACGACTTGACTGAAAAACCTATGTTGCAAAATAAGACCACAACATTATTTGTGGTCTTATCTTTCCGGCCGTTTTTGATGCGCTCATCGGAAATCTAGTAAAATTTAGATATTGATCGAAGTTATCTGCCTCGCTTTATCACGACTATGTTGAAGTCGGCTTCCAGTGTAACCGCATGCGGTTGCACACCAGTATTTAGCATGGAGCAAATGCCTATCTGACCTCCACAACCCAGTTACTGAGTAACGCAATACCCGTTGGTAAGACTGGTGGTCAGACTTCGAGTTTTGACCAAGGGAGTACTTATGTTATAATTATATACAGGGTGTCCGGTAATTAATGGATAACCTTGAAATGGCTTATAGTAGACCCGTTCAGAAAAAAATACAAAACAAAATATATCCTAAGTCTGGGGCTAATTTTGTCGCCTCCACGTTCACCGGACCTAAATCCACAGATTTTTTTTTTATTGGGGCTGCTTCAAAGAAGAGGTGTAGCGTAAGCCAACCAGGTAATTAGAAAATTTACGTAGGCGTGTCAGGGCAGCCGCATCAAAAATAACTGAACGACGCTATACGAGACTGCTCAGAAGAGCATTTATCCGCAGATGTAAAGTCTGCATAAGAGTGGATGCAAACAATTTAAACATTTATTATGAATATTAATCTCAAATAAAGTATTATTAATGTTAAATGTTGTTTTTTATTAAACCCCAATGGTCAGTTGCAATTGGATGTAAAAATTGTTCCAATATTTTTTTGTTATTTAGTCAAATTTACTCCTTTACTACATTAATAGCAATAATTCACTATTTACATAAGATACAATAATAAATTATACCATTATAAAATGTACTTGAAACCGATATTATTTTTAAATTATTGGTCACTCATGTTTTCATACATTTTTTTTATACCATCTGGCATCAAGGGTTTTTGTCACCTCATTTAAATTTGGTACATTTTCTTTTCTTCTTGCACTTCTCCTTCTTATTTTTTTTTTCTTTGCTTCTTAAACTTTGTCAAAAAATTATTAGGTATTTGAAAATTTTTCACTGAAAAATTCATTAAAGTTTTTTTTTTTTTTTTTATTGCAGTAGCTAGACATACTATTTACTGCCTATCTGTCGGCATAGTTAGCGTACAATAATACAGCAACAAAAAACCGATGGAATTCATTCATTTGTGGTCGTAGCGTACAATAATGTAAAATAAGGTAAAAATTTGTAGTCTATAAAAAAAAGCGTATCTTAGGTACTACTTAGGATATATTTTGTTTTGTATTTTTTCTGAACGGCCGTAAGGTCTGCTATAAGCCATTTCAAGGTTATCCGTTAATTACCGGACATCCTGATATATATACTGTACAAGATGAAAGCTATACCAAGTCATCGAGAGTCCAGCCCATGTTGTTGATTTTAGCTGGTATGTAGTTAACGCTAGAGTGAAGCGGTTCATTGGTAGTACTGATTCCCCACACCGATATTCCTTCCTCGGCATATTTTTCTAAAAATCTGAAATAAAAGTTTAGTTCATTATAAAGTTATCAATTAATCAATAGTCACTGAAATATACTACGGGTCCGATCACACGTACCACAACCTCACCACATCGCAGCGGCCAAATGTAGGCGAGCAGTGGATACATGTCAATAGTGTCGCTGCAGCTTCTTGCAGTTGCATTGTGGTAACTACATCGATGTGGTTGTCACTAGTACTTAGTTGCAATGGGGTTTAGTTGAGGCTAGTGTTTATAGACAGATTGACTCCGGCTGTGACAGTGCTGTCGTGTCGACGCAACTTTGTGGTTATGACGTGGCCTTGTTGCGGTCTTTATTGCCCATACGGTTGATTTTGACGGCCAAATGTGGTCCGTAACAAATTGATTTATATAATACTCATTTTCAACTTTTATTGTGAACCTACTGACTTGTAATGGTAATCGGCGTAAGTCTGCAGGTACTTCTTCTTAATTCGGCTGTGTCCCGAGTATTCGTTATTGGTTTTCATCCATATCGGCGGAGACCATGTCGCTGACACGATGTGTATGGGAGCACTAGCCACCGCCATGCAAGCTTTAATCATAGGAATCTGAAAAAGAAGCTTCATTTTAAATACAGTAAAGGCTTAGAGTCCCTATTATCTACACAGACTACATTTCATTTCAATTCTTAAGTCTGCAGTCTTAACTGTGTACTTATGTAAAAACAATAAGGGCCAAGAGTAGTACCTTGTGCTATACCAAGTATTAAAATGCATTTTTTTTTTAAATAATCGGTTTTTTTTTATATTTGGATGACGTTTTGAAGATTATGTTCTGATATTTTATAATGTATCTCTTATATTACTGGAATTTCTGTACATTGGTGTATAATAGTTTAGTACCACCAATGTCAAATGCGTTCCTTGAATCTACAATTATTGCGGTAATTTCTGAAATTTAACTTTTTATTTAGTATTTATTTATCCATTTATTTCAGGCATCAAGGCCCATATAAACACATACAATACAATATTGATATAACTTAAAAAGCCAAAGCTTCTGATGCCATAGGGCTGTGTTTGGTGTGTGTTGAGGTTTATTTAAAATATCCAACCTTATACTCATAATCTTCATAAGCTAGAGTAAAGTTGCTCAAAGTGGCGTCGTCGTCAGGCAGGTCGTTATACGCATAGCCGCGTGTAGAGAAGTCAGTTCCGCCGATAGGGACGCGCAGCATATTGTACTGAATACCCGAGTCTCCGCAGTAGGAGCTGGTAACAAAAAGTCAAACTAGTTTAGCCTTTTGCCAACTATGTTGGGATCCGCTTCCAGTCTATTATTTATTTATTATTTATAAATTTCCCTAATTTTATTGTAATGCAAAAAGAATCTAAACTATGTTTAAGATATAATGTAAAAACGAAAAGGCTACAGCCAGTCTTCTCACTACTGTCAGGTCTACTACCACTCGCTTACTTGATTAAGTGTTGCATGAGCCGCGGGTCAGTTAAGTTCTTCCAGTTAATTCCGGCCGAGTCGGTGACGCCGCCCCCAAAACCTTCGATTGTTTGGTACTTCGTTGTCACATCTAATTCCAAAGTAGTCGGCATACTGGAACCGGTGATGACGGAAAAACCTATAATGAAATGAAATTAGTACCTATTACCGAATTTACTAAAGTAGGTTACACAATTAGAAAAAAGTAGGTGATACATAAATAAGGAAATAACAGCTTTACCTCCAGCATATTTTTGCAACCGAAGTCCACCCTGAAAAGATAAAATTAACACTTAGTTTGACTTGCAGATCCCAAAATCCTTTGAACTGAGTTCAAACAAAGAAGAGTAAAAACCGACCACATAAAACAGCGACAAATCAAGCTACCGACATATATTTCCAAAGTAAGCTGCCATCTCATCGTACGGAAATCCTATACAATGCGTGGTAGTGGTACTGATGGTTCTTACCTCAGAGGACACGTAGGAAACATATCGACCGCCAGTCGGCGCTTCCCTCGTGACAGTGTCACAGTATTCCGCCGTGCAAACACACACTGTTCCATTGCCACTGATAGACCTGGCTACACAGGGCTGGTCTGAAAAAAGTTAAATAGGTAGGTACCTTACATATTTCAGTGCTTTGTTGATTATTAGTATTTAAATATTTCTCTTCTTAAATATTAGTCTTCATTTCGACAATACTTTAGTTCGAAATGCCTTAAGTCCGACACTACTGTACTCCGATAAAGCGTTTCTTCGACATGACTTAACTAGGAAACGATGCGACTTCGACGAGGTGCTACTTCGACAACTATGGTAGTCTGACATGAGTCAATTTCGACATACTCTACTCCGGCATGCTGTACTTCGACAATATCTTACTTCGACGTTATATATCTGAGACACGATGCCACTTCGAAATTATTCTGCGACATTATCAGATATTTCGAGTTCTTCCATTTTCTCTGCTCCTTTGTTCTTTCTTTATTTAACTCTATAATAGTTTTAAAAATATTTTTTTTTTTTCTATTTAAGAGCACTATACATTTTTTTTTTAGTAGTAGTCGGTAGTCACCCCCTTTCTAGCCATATCATCTTTCACAAATTTAGTTGTTCCCTAATGTCGCAGAATAATTTCGAAGTGGCATCGTGTCTCAGATATATAACGTCGAAGTAAGATATTGTCGAAGTACAGCATGCCGGAGTAGAGTATGTCGAAATTGACTCATGTCGGACTACCATAGTTGTCGAAGTAGCACCTCGTCGAACTCGCATCGTTTCCTAGTTAAGTCATGTCGAAGAAACGCTTTATCGGAGTACAGTAGTGTCGGACTTAAGGCATTTCGAACTAAAGTACTTATTGTCGAAATGAAGACGTGTCGGAGTTCCGTAGTGTCGAATTAAAATCTTGTCGTAGTAAAGTTTGTCGAAGTTCAGTTGGTAAGTCATTAAAACATTAAGTACGTAAAGAACAACTAATACCTATTCACAAACTAAAATATAGCGTCGAAAAATTCATTTGAAAAAATTCAAATTGTAAAAAATGTTATTTTGGTATATGTACCGTCTACACATCCATATATACATTTAGTAAAAAGCGGTTATTTTAATATTACAAACAGACACTCCAATAGATTTTATAGCTATGTAGGTATAAATATCTTGTGGGAACATTATCATACTAATCACTCTGAATCAAACGTAACTCGCTAGATTCTATAAACTCTGATATCAAGACGACTGCGTTAAGTATGTTAGATTTATCAGTCAGATGACATCAGTCTATAAGCTGAGATAAAGAGTTAGCAGAAAAACCAATATTATTGGAAAATGCAAAAACAGAAATTGATAAACTATCCTTAGAAAATATTCGACTCTTAAAGAAATTCAAGCACTATTTACATCTAATTCACTAGATACAGTAGATACCTAAAAATATATCTACTGAGAACTTAAATACCCCAAAAGCAAACAATCTGCAAAGCTAATAACAGTAATGGTGATCTTAAGCGGGCTAGTTTTTTGACAATTACTTGCTGCAATTGTATTTTGTATAATCGCCAAGTTGCCGATTATATCGCTCGACACAGTGCAACAATTATTTTCTGCAATCTTGCAGTGTAGCGATATTGCCAAGATATTTCATAGTAGTCGCAAGTATTCAATGTCTAGCCGGCTAGATTGCAAATGATTTATCCCGCATTGACTTTATTTATATGTATGTGCATCTCTTTCCCTCGCTCGCCTCTTGCGCCTCGTCCTATCGCTGCCGCCGCTGTCTCCTCCCATGTGCACGCTGACACCTAAACTATTCTCCACGTGTTCTGCGATTAGTGAAATTGTTTGTATCTGTTGTTGATTTTATTCTGTTCTTGGCGAGTGGTCAAACGAAAAGATTTTGAACTTTATCAACGAAATCCATGTACAGACGCCAGCACATCAAGCTACCCAAAACTGTCAAATTTTCCCAATCAACTTTGAACCTTATGCTTTAAGCGATAAATTTGAAAATCTATTAAAGAAATTTGACAGATGGTAGTAGCTTGAAGTCCTGGCGTCTGTAGGTACGTCCTGAATTATGGGATGTAGAAGCTAGTGCGTATAAATATCGTAACCTTAAGAAGGATGCTTGGGCCGCTCGGAATGACTAATAAGCTGGAAACTGGTATACCTACACCTTCACTTTGGCGTTCTAAAAGTTATCTCAAAAGTCTCATAAAATCGCGTGTCTGCAGCGTCGTTAGTTATTCAAGGTACAAAATAAAAAGGTAAAAGGTAAAAATATAAGATAATAAAAGGTAGGTAACTAGGCCTTTGGTGTGGGATGCAACGTGTGTCGACACCCTTGCGCCATCCCATCTTCCAAGCACGCTGACCTGCAGCAGCCAGGTGCGGAAAACCTCAAACGGCGCAAATACTCCAATCTCTTTGGAACTTATATATTTGAGCCGTTTGGGGTTGAAACACTAGGATCATGGGGCTCGAGTGCCCACTTAGTATTTCGAGACATCGCCAAGCGGTTGGTCGACTCTTCACGTGACCAGAGGGCTGGCCTATTTTTTGGCCAAAGAATCAGCATTGCCATACAACGTGGCAATGCTGCCAGCCTTTTGGGCACGTTTCCTATTGACAGCGATGCGGACGAATTTTTTGATGCCCTTTGATTATTTCCCCTCCCTTTTTATGTACTTGTACATATTATTATTTTAAGATTGTTAGCTTTTTAAATTATGTAAATATTTGAATCTTTAATAAATAAGGTACAAAAATCGTTTTTCGCAATTATCTAGGTTTCTATAGCTCCAATGATATTACTAACAGCAATTATAAACCATATTCACTTCACTTAAATTTTTATTGTGAGAAATATACAGCTACTGAATAAAAATAATTATAATTAAAATCAACAAACAAACATCGCCTTAAGAAAACTATTTTCATTAAACCGAAGAAATGACGTGTTAATACACACGAAATTAATCAAGAATTGATTAAGAATCAAGTCAGCAATCCACGTCTCCGCAAGGGTCCAAGACCTGTTCTTCATTATGGCTGTCTCCAACCATTATGATACATGGATCCTTTAGTCTACGGTTCGGTATTTTTAATGACATTCCATTGTATTCAAATAATAGTTTCCAGGCTGATTTTAGTATTTATTAGAAGACAGTACAAATATTTGCACAAAAAAGCCGCTATAATTATACGCTACTAAATCGCATCACATCGCAAAGAAACGGTATTTTGATTATCAAAGGGTCAAAGTATACTAAATGATAAATGATAATTTATTTATGTAAGTAGGTTTTTACAAACACTTTTACACGTCAATCATTTTTTTTTTTAAAGCTAGATGACGTCGGCGTTTCCTATCTGACTACTCTGAGAAGAAAGGCCGAAACAAACTCAGAGGTCACAGTCTCTTTTAAAGTCCGGACAAAATCTTGGTCAGATCATGTGAAAACTACTCCTACACCATAACTGGTAACCATGGAGCACAACAACCAGTGGCTGTTGTGCTCCATGCTGGTAACGTTACATAACTGCACAATAAAACAAAATACATATTATAAGTGTTATGTAGGTTAATTGCGATCTTTACCTCCAAATACATATATCGGAAACGTGATACTTTAGGGTACCATATTTCTTGACATGTTTTGTTTGTATAAGGGTCCTCTGCCCGTAGGTATATACTACATTCATAGTGCGGAGAAGCTTTGAAAAAAAAAAAATGGCAGCAGGTCGGATATGCCACAAAGGTTCGAACACCTTTACTCCCTTATTAACTTTCAATCAGCATGTTACAGGCTATATTGTACCAAAATTTCAGCCAAATTCACCAAACGGCTTTTTCCTTACATTTTTGCGGGATCATTTTAATTAACGTATCTGGTGACACATGCGACTCTTCTGATGAAGACTCTAGCATGGATTCTGATGAAGATGTTCGAATGGAAGGCGGGACCATTGTTATACCAAAATTACTATTAGGTAGGAATTCAATAAAAGATTTGCAAGGCTTCACACGTATCATGCGATACTATTATCATACTCGGCTTTTTAATACCCCTTGTACAACAGTTGCATAAATAACTATTATAATACTAATGTAGCATGTTTTAAAGCAAATAAATATACTTTATTCTATCCTAATTCATATACTTCTTGTTAAAAAAACCTACAAAAATTGCTAATTTCTTACATCGGACTTTACACTTTCTAGGTATTTGGTTTTTATTAGATGTTTCCTGATTTATGTATCTGGTGTATTGTGTGTATTTTAGTATGTGCTAAATAAATGTATTTTCTTTCTTTCTATATAAAAAAATATTTAATTTCCGCTACAGCGAGTAAAATAATTCTCACAAAGGCTATAGAGAATCTTACCAGTGCAATCTGCCGATGTAAAACATATCGTAAATATTATGATTATTGTCTGCAATTGTGTTCCGAGCTCCATTACGAAATATTCTCGTAGAGATGTGATGTCTTTATACGCGATAGCACCGGAACACTGACACTATATTATTATTTTACAAGTTCGCTTGACTAAGTTTACATGTATAATGTACATGACAGTTGTTTTTGTGCCGATTCAAAGCGCCCCCGCTCGAGCGTCTCAGGAACTAAATAGTTCGTCAAAGTACTCTTATCATTCCGGTTTCGGAATGATAAGAGTAATTTGACGACCGAATTGTTTCGCTGCAGTCTTTAATCTCATCTTCACGTAAGGCATAAAGTATATAAAAGTATTTAATTAAAATTTAAAAGTGACAGTACAATTCGTAATATTAGGTCCTTACATATGAAATTGGCGTTTTTCGTACTGGCCACTTTAATCACGAATTTCTCCTCTTTGGTAAGGAATTCCAAATTCAAATTTGTACAGCTATTTACTCATGTATTTGTGCTTCGATGACCGTCATTCATTTGTTTTTTTTCTTCTGTTTTTTCTGTTTGCGTCACTCATTTTACAAAATGGAAAATTTAAAATATCGCATTATTTACGAGTACGAGTTCCGCCGTGGCACTAGTGCTGCGGAAACGACTCGAAGGGTGAATGATGTGTATGGCGGTCATGTTGCAAAAGAAAACACAGTTCGTTTTTGGTTCCAACGTTTTCGTTCTGGAAATTTCGACCTGCAGAACAAGCCCCGTGGACGGCCTGAGACCCAAGTTGATAATGGAGAATTGAAGGCTATTGTGGAAGCGGACCCATCGCAAACCACGTCCGAGTTAGCTGCAGGCTTCGATGTTAGTGATAAAACTGTTTTAATTCACTTGAAGCAAATTGGGAAGATTAAAAAGCTTGAAAGGTGGGTACCTCACGAATTGACTGAAGCAAACCGGCAAACGCGCGTCGACTGCTGCGTTACATTACTGAACCGGCACAACAATGAAGGTATTTTAAACCGAATCATTACCTGTGATGAAAAATGGATTCTTTACGATAATCGGAAGCGCTCAGCGCAATGGTTGGATCCTGGCCAGCCAGCCAAATCCTGCCCCAAGCGAAAATTAACCCCAAAAAAGTTACTTGTAAGCGTTTGGTGGACTAGTGCCGGTATTGTTCATTACAGTTTTCTCAAATCTGGCCAGACTATTACAGCTGATGTCTATTGTCAGCAATTACAAACCATGATGGAAAAGCTAGCGGCTAAACAACCAAGGCTGGTCAATCGCTCCACGCCACTGCTGCTTCACGACAACGCCAGACCACACACTGCGCAACAGACGGCTACCAAATTAGAAGAGCTTGAATTGGAATGTCTTAGACATCCTCCGTACTCCCCGGACCTTGCTCCAACAGATTACCATTTTTTTCGCAATTTGGATAACTTTTTGCAAGGGAAAAAATTCAACTCCGATGGGGCAGTCCAAATCGCCTTCAAAGATTTTATTGATTCCCGTCCGACTGGTTTTTTTAGTAAAGGGATCAATGAACTACCTATAAGATGGCAAAAGTGCATTGAAAACAATGGTTCATACTTTGATTAATTAAATATATTATATTAAAAAATATTCGACTTTTTGTTCCTTCCATACAAAACGCCAATTTCATATGTAAGGACCATAGATTTATAATAACGTCCAGATGCCTAGTACGCGCTGTCAAAATGCTTCGAATTCACAGACACCAAAATAGTGTATTCGTTCGTTAGCCCCGCCCACAGGCCGCCATTACGCGACAGACGTTCAACGCGTGTACGTCAGAAAACGCTGTTAAATATAATTGAAAAAATGACGGTTTGTGCAGTGAAATCGTGTAAAAACTACACTCCAAAAAAAGACAAGGATACGAACATCACATTTTACAGGTAAGTTTGCAATTTTATGATGAATTTCTACGCATTTCATTGAAATTATTACGAAAACAAAATAAAAACAAAACGACGCCATAATATTTGAGTATTGCCAAGGTAAGGCATGAAATTTTTTTACCCTTTTTTTATGCTGCGATATTTTAATATTGTATAATGTTACGAAATCAACATTATTATTATCAACAAAATGATATCAATGGTTGCCAAGGGTATGAAATACTTTTATCGTCTTTTTTAATACTACGATATTATTGAGTCAACAAACGGATTTGGAGCGAAACAATATTTTAGGTATGTTTGTTACATTAACGTATCATCATCATCATCATCAGCCTATAATGTTCCCACATTAACGTATGTTTAGCGATAATTCTCAAACCAGTACCACTCACAAAGTTTCTGATTTATAATATTAGTACCTATGATATTAAAAGTTTTTTGTTCATTCACACATGTTTACGAAAACCATGTTAAAAATAAAATTATAACAATCTTCAAAAACTATCACAAGAGTCAATCGGTATGAATGTAAAAGGCGGGTTTCATTTTGTACACATATAATAACTATATAATTACCTAAGTGAATATGAATAAGAAAACTACACGAATTTTCCCACATTTTGGGGTAATCATTTTGCGCTGGTATTAGAAAACGTCACGCACACAACTGCAGAAACGATAATAATACACTTGCGGTGGGCGGTACCAACGCACACGCGTATCACTAAATGCATTCAATAAGAACGGTGCGTTTTGTACGGAACACTCAATCTGGACGTTATTATAAATCTATGGTAAGGACCTAATATTAAAATGTATTGTCTTCACTGGCTATTTACAATGTTTGTTTGTGACGTTCCTGATGTTACGGGATTGTCATTGATTGGCTGTGGCTGAAACATGTCATCAACAATACCTAAAGGTTAATTCTCGTAAGTAATATAAAACTTTCAAAATCCAGTCGCAGTCTCATCTCAGCGACAAACATATGTCAAAAACTTGTCAAAATGTAGCGAAATTAGAGGTATTTTTGACAGATTGAGACTGAGACACTCAGACTGAACGTTATTAAAATTACGAGAATTGCCCCTCAGATGTACTCAGCTGCGGCTCATTAGGAATTAAATGAATAGCTTCGGTAATACAGTCTGATATCTTCTTGTACGCAAAATACGCACATTGACGTGGAGTTGCGGGCACCAGCACGTTTTACCTATTACCTAATTGCTTCGGTAATGCAGTCTGATATCTTCTTGTACGCAAAATACGCACATTGACGTGGAGTTGCGGACACCAGCCCGTTTTACCTATTACCTAATTGCTTCGGTAATACAGTCTGATATCTTCTTGTGCGCAAAATACGCACATTGACGTGGAGTTGCGGACACCAGCCCGTTTTACCTATTACCTAATTGCTTCGGTAATACAGTCTGATATCTTCGATTTGTTCTCCACAGATTCTATTACAATAGACCTCAGTCACCTGGTCGGATTTCTTGCCACCATGACGCTTTATCGTTGTGATGTTTGCCCCCGAGTCGCCTAAGAGAGTGGCTGAAGTTCGCCTAAGCAATGTCCTGTATAATTTTCTGGACTGTCTAATTTGAGAAAAACTGCAATTACTTTAGGCATGGCTGCGAAATTATTTCGCCCTATTACTTGCGGTGTGACAGTTCAGACAAGCCATGCGCGGCGAGGGATGTTGGCGGCGAGTCGGTGGTGCGTGTGCAACGTGACATAATGTGACGCCATCACTAGAGTACCTCTTAGTGACAACGAGTACGCCGCCTATACTACAGACACATTATTGGTTTCCGACACCCACGCGAACGAAATCGCGGGCAGCTATAGGCCGACCGCTTAACTAAGACGTTGCCTGAGGTACCTGCGCGGTACCCCTGACCCGAGGAGGCCCGCGGTGGCGGGCCGGCACCAACCGGGGGTTGCGGAAGGATCGTACGTTCCTGCGACCCCCGTCGTAGGTGTGAGATGGAACACCGGGGTGGTTTTTAATCAGTAAGAGTCTGACAGACCCCGCCGCCCGCCCTAGGGCGGCGGACATCCATGAGGACTCCACCCCGCACTTCCACCCCGGAAAAAAAAAGGTGCCTGCGCGGTGCGGGAGGGGTGATAGTTGTCACAAGTTGACGTAGTTCAAAGGTACTATATAGTGACCGTACCTTAATGTAATGTTACAGTCATTGGGGACGTAATTTTAACCTGTCTCTTATAAAATATTTTTTACTGAATTTTAGGCCGGATCAAGAAGTCCTCTGGGAAGTTTACTAAATCAAAAAGTAAGTTTCCGCTTGAACCTATACTTACTATCGTAACAAGCAAGACTTAAAATAAACATACATATGTATGTTTATTTTAAGTCTTGCTTCTTTCATATTTTTTCTTTCATATTTTAGATGTGACTTGTCCACTTACGCTCATCCTGGAGCCGAACATCCAACACCAAACGATCAAGGATTTCGGTGCAGCAATCACCGACTCAGCGGCTATCAATTGGATGAGTCTACCATGCCAGCTTAGGCAACATTTAATAGATTAAATAAAATGCAATAGTACTTGCTATTCTATCAGCAGAACCAGTCAGAAATTACTTTAATGTTTGCTAAATGCAACTACACCGGCGTAGCCCGTAGCAAGCCCGTAGTGCATCTCCTGGCTACATCCGCTACGCCGTCGTAGCAGTCTACGCGAGGACGCGTAGCTCTTTCTAAAGGTCTAAAATATTAATTCTTAACATTTTTGAAAAATAGTGTTACAGCCAAATTAGACCGAATTTAAACTTTCCATAGAAACAGAGATTTCCAGTTATCTTTTTTAAATAAGACATTTCGAAAATGTTCTTTACTAACTTTTTAGACCTTTGTATCCTGCTTATGCGTATGAAATTTCATTAAAATCGGTTCATTCGTTTCGAAAAACAAGGCCTTGAAAGTTTGTATGAAATACCGTACGTCGTAAACACTCTTAAATTCTTTCATTTTCACTGAAAGACAACGCACAGCCAGAACCGCTGGGTCTAAAAGAGTTTAAGACGGTTTTGTA
The DNA here is from genome assembly GCA_945859645.1 of Amphipoea oculea. Classification (NCBI taxonomy): domain Eukaryota; kingdom Metazoa; phylum Arthropoda; class Insecta; order Lepidoptera; family Noctuidae; genus Amphipoea; species Amphipoea oculea. Next base: position 5,755,425 of record OX243884.1, read on the forward strand.
CAAATGTTTTATGCTTAGAATATTTTTTTCCTGGCCTCTTCATGTGATTTGGTAAGGAATGCTAACTTTAAACAAACGATAATTAGCCCCGAGTTAAATGTCTAACGTGATGCTAATTTTAACGATAACACAAGTTGTAGATGTTATATTATTTTACATTTAGATATGTTTACACAACTGTCTAGTAAATGTCAATAAAATAAATAGCAGTTTCTCACCAATATAAGGATCAGTCCAACTGTTACGGAAAAATTGTTAAGAGTTTGTGGTTTTACCACCGAAATATTTTTACCTGAAACTAATGTGCAAACAAACAAACCATAGAGAGGAAATAAAACACAAGCTTTTTTACACGATGTAGTTTTTTTATAATTATTTACAAATCAAGTACAAACATCGAAATATTTACATCTTTTCACGATACCTATATTCATATAAAAATATTTACAAAACAGTCTATTTTTTTATTAGTTTAACTTACAAAGTTAACCTAAAACTTATAAACGAATTACTTATCTTAGAATAATTTAATCTCAATCACACATCATTCAATTTTATGCACTCTTTACACATTTTCATTTTGTATATTATTCCTTAGTACAAACCATTGTACACTTGTATGAAACATTTTCTTTGAGCGCTTGTCCATCAACGACATCAATATTCGTCGATGCAGATCGTGTCATGTCCGTATTCGAATTGAGAACTCCTCCATTGTCACTTCGCGAACTAACAGACCGAGTGTCTGTCTGTTTGAATGTCACAGGGGAATTCATTTTCAACATCCTCGCTTTTAGGGCTTCCTTAACTTTCGATAGGAAAGCACTTTCTGAAAGTTGAGGCCAAGACCATAAGTCCTTACTCGTTTTAGGCTGTTCTAGATTTTCTCTGTCACCTAATTTCCACGTTGATATTGCACCTGTCCGCCTACTCTCGCTCTCCAGGCCATAATTTACTAAGTTATTTTGATCTACTTGACTAGAAATTGGGGGTGAAAATATTGAATGCTTCATTTCACTCGGTGATCCTTTGTGGTCCTGTCTCTGTCCAAGTATTTCCGTATTTTTTCCTAAATTACTTGTTAGCGAGAGTGGCGAAGGTGTTGAAAGTTTTCTAGATTGTAACTTTGTTGATAGTGATGGCCGAGGTGTTGTTGAAAGCTTTATTTTACTGTCTGTATAAGGGTTAATTGTTTTTCCTAATCTTGTATTTGTAATAGGTAATTTCTTACTTGCTTGTCTCCATAAAGTCTGTGTTGATTCTTTGGGTTGTGTAGCTTCTGTGTTTTGAAAGATAGGATTAACGCCTGATGCTCTTTGTATTCCTAGTCCTGGAGACTTCGTCAAAGTAGCTTTTAGTTCAGGGACCTCAATAGTTCTCGGCACTGGCACGCTTGCCGCAGTCGGCATCTTTAACTTGTTCTGGAGCCCACGTGATGATCCCATTCTAGTTTCTTTCTGCTGCTCAAGTCTTTGAGGTTTTAATGTTTTCTTAGATTCTCTCCTACTTGGCAGCGATTGAGGTTGTGATGTTTTCCGTGATATTTTTTTATCTTTGTTGTTGTTACTGAAAGTGCTAAAGGATTCTGTACTGCGTGATTCACCGCTTCCAAATATAGACATGTCGAAAAGATTGTTGCGCATTGTTTCAAGCCTATCGTTGAAATCAATGTGTAGAGCTCGAAGTTTGTCATTAACGTCTTCGTGGTTTCTAGTTATAGCTTCTAATAAGTCGTTAGACTGTAAGTTTACGGGTTTTATCGTGGCTCCTCTCAACTTAGATTCTAACGTATGTTGCATATTTTTCAACGATTGTTTAGTGTCAGATAAAACCCCAATTCCTTGGCTTGATTTTAGGCTATGTCGAAGAGTGTCAGGCTTTCGTAGCTTTTTCGCAATTTTCTGGGTATTCGCTTTCACTCGGGTCCCAAAATCATCCAAACCAGGAATAGTTTCCCACAGATAGTTCTGTCCTAGAGACAGCAAACCATTTTTGTCTTCGAATGCTGATTGTAGCTTTAATGGTTTTAAACGTAAATCTGTAGATAATGGCAATTTAGTCCTAAAGGAATGAAGGTCGAGTTTCGGAATTTTAGAGAACAGATTTGATTGCGGTTTCAGCTGTAGAAAATCTAAATCTACGTCTTCTAGTCTCAAAGGGGGTAGAATTGATTGAAAACGTTTTGCGCTGGCGTCTGTTGACATAATTGGTGCTAAGATATTTGACGTATCAATCATCGAAGCTGCTTCTGATGCCGAATGTCCTTCTACATCTCGTTCAGGTTTATCAAACAAGTTGTTAAAGCCGAGTTTAATTTCATCAAGTGTAGGTAATGGTGGCAATGTAATATCTTGTATGTCTGGTAATGGTGGCAATTTAATATCTTGTATGTCTGGTAATGGTGGCAATTTAATATCTTGTATGTCTGGTAATGGGATATTTAAACTAAAAACATTTTCGTTTGGCTGTAGAACTTTTTTTGGCAAAAACGGTGAGGCGCTTTGAGGTGTTCTATTAATAACAACTTCACTCGCTTCAACATTTGCTTCCAATTCTTGCTCAAATGACTGTTTTGGTAATGTTAAATCACTTTGGCAAATATTTTTAAAATCGTTATTATTTTCATTAACTTGATCAACAATATTTTGTGGGTCCATTATTACATCATTCTGTGTATTGGCAGATTGTTCTGAATCTGCATTCTCATTTTCTGCACTATTTACATCTATCGGTTCTTTTGGTTCGATAACTTCCTGTGTTGGTTCATTGCAGCTCAAAGTATTTGATTCTCGTTCCTGTTCTTCCTGTAACATCTCATCTGATATTTTCTGTAAATCTTGCATGCTCACCTTATCATCATCAGATTCATTTTTAATCTTCAAGTCAACTTTACAGATGTCTGGTTTTACTGTCGTAACTTGAACTGACTCTTTATTTTGACAGTCAGAATCAACTTTTTCATCTGCCATCGGAGAAGATTCTTTGTTTTCGATAATATTGCTTGAAGGTGGGGAATCAAGAATGTTTGAGCTTGTTTTTGGATTCTTTAAGTTTTCTATATGTTTTGCTATTTTTTCTTTTATTGAGGATAGCTTTTCATCCAGTGAAAGTGGCTTAATCAATTTCGATGGATTAACGTCAAAGGTTTTTGAATGATCACTAACTGATAGTTCTTGGCTACAATCCTCTTCTGTCGCTGTATTTTCGTTCACCAATGAATTGTCAACGTTTTCTAGAACTGTATCTTTTGGTATCAAAACATCGTTTGTATTGTTACTAGAATCAGTTATTGAGTCAGCATCGTTAGTATTACTAACACAGCCTTTGTCATTTGACACAAGTTCAGATTCTGGGTCATTGTCTGCTTTATCATCCACCGGTATGCTTTCTTTTGAACTTTCGAAATTTAATTCACCTTTATTATTACTTTGTGCTTCACTTTCAAAAGAACTTTCCATTGATTGTGGGAGATTAGTTTCTGTGGCTGGCAAAGTTTTAATACTGCAGTCATCAGTATTGTCGGGTAATTCATTTGACTGGCTGTTGGCCAATTCTTTGCTCATTTCACTGACAATCTCTTCATTTTCGGAAGGACTTGATGCCGTGTCTATTATTTCAATAGGAGCTATCTTAGCTTCAGTATCTTCACCATCTATTTTAGTTGTCTTAAATGGTCCATTGTTACAGCTGTCGTCATTAATTTGTTCAATTACATTACTCGGGCTTACTTCGGCGTCAAAGGATTTTGGTATTTTTTCAATTATTTCCGTACTTCTAGTAACATATATTGGGTTTTTTTCACTAACAATCTCTTCAATTTCGGAAGGACTTGATGCCGTGTCTATTATTTCAATTGAAGCTATCTTAGCTTCAGTATCTTCGCCAGTTATTTTGGTTGTCTTAAATGGCCCATTGTTACACTTGTCATCAATAATTCGTTCAATTACATTACTCGGGCTTACTTCGGCGTCAAAGGATTTTGGCATCTTTTCAATTATTTCCGTACTTCTAGTAACATTTATTGGGTTTTTTTCACTGACAATCTCTTCAATTGCGGGAGGACTTGATGCCGTGTCTATTATTTCAATAGAAGCTATCTTAGCTTCAGTATCTTCGTCATCTATTTTGGTGGTCTTAAATGGTCTACTGTTACAGTTGTCATCAATAATTCGTTCAATTACATTACTCGGGCTTACTTCGGCGTCAAAGGATTTTGGTATTTTTTCAATTATTTCCGTACTTTTAGCAACATTTATTGTGTTTCTGTCCTTAGTACTCGATATCATAGTATCTCGTTTTTTGAAGATGTCTGGCCAAGCAAGTTTAGGCCTGTTAGGTGTAGGTCTATCTGCTGATTTTGGAACGAGATCTTTCAATGGAATAAACTCAACATCTTTCAATTTTAACAAGGTTTTTAAATCAACTGGTCTAGTGTTCTGGAAAATATTCTCTAAGTGTGATTTGGTTTGGAAGAAACTTTTCTTTGCTTGTTCGTGAATATTATTAGGCGATAAACTCAGATCTTCTTCGTTTTTCCCTTTCAAATTAAACAATGGGTTATTAAATCTCATTTTTGGTATTAAAGGCAAGGAATTTGTTTTATCTTTGCTTTCTAATACAGCTGCATTAGATACCAAATCCTTCAACTTATTCTTCATAGAAGGTAATTTGAAATCAGGTACCTTTTTCATACTAGTATCGACATCTACATTGCTCTTCAGAGAAGGCAATTTGAAATCAGGTACCTTTTTCATACTAGTATCGACATCTACATTGCTCTTCAGAGAAGGCAATTTGAAATCAGGTACCTTTTTCACACTTGTATCAACAGCTACATTGCTCTTCATATCTATAGATGATTTATCTCTCAAGTTTTTGCCCAACTTCATGAATGGGGCGTATTTTCTCAATCCGAATACACTTTTATTCGTCACGTGGTCGTTATCAACATGTACAACGCGTTCTAGAACATTACTAGCACCGTTATCCATGTCTAATAAATTATTGTGTTCAGCAGGCTTGCTTATTCTTGGTAGCCCGAAAATTTCACGCAACAAACTAGGAGGCTTCTGAGCGACTCGCATCTGGCCAAGATTAGTACTAACGCTGTCCAACGGTGCATGTAAGCAATGCGACGCTTGGACATGGGTTTCATGAGGTATGTCATCATCTAAACTGTCGCTATGTTTTGGGTTCACTATGATAGTAACTATATTACCACTACTCGCTTCAGGGAGTGTGTCCCCAAATATGCTTTCTTCAGCCATACTTCTGGTGGCGTCCCTTGTAAGGGCATCCTGGTATTCTTCATCAGTAGCTTCACGTAAGGTTTGTAGAACCGATGAAGCAAGATCTACTTCTGGGTGTAAGAGTGGCTTTAATTCCTCTTTTTTGTCTACAGGCCTGTAAAGAACAAAAACATGAACATGAAAAGAAAAACGTGAAAAAAACATGATATATAATAACGAATAGACTTGGTTTATAGTGTCCATAAGAGGCAACAAGACATAAACAGTTCAGAAACCTTATTCACATGGGGAATGCATGACGACGAACGACGATGATGATGTTCGACGAAGAGTTATTTAAACGCCATAAACCTCTCAGGGCATCCTTCGACTAGCCCTTTTCTCCTCTCCTCCAGTAATTCGTCATGCCTAACTTTAGGGGTTGGTCAAAACTTTTTCAAACGTGTGAAAACTTGGATGGAGCTCCAGCGGGGTTGGTATTATGGCACTAGCGTCCAGCGTCCATACCGAGTCGCCTACTACCAGTCTGTGTTATTTGTGATATCGGTCTCAGAAATCGATACATCTTTGTGAAAGCCACAAAACATTACCGTTATAGCCAAACACGTTGAAAGTTTAAAATATTCGACTCTAACAATAATTCAAATTACACTGCCTTTTACTTTCTATTATTACTACTTACGATGTCCCTAAAAAAATGGAAAATTACTCACATAACATAACCCAATATAACGCTTGTACTTACAGAAAGAAGAAAGAAAATACATTTATTTAACACAGTTTAAAGGTACAAAATATAATCCATACTAATATTATAAATTCGAAAGTAACTCTGTCTGTCTGTCTGGTCTGTATGTTACCTTTTCACGCCTAAACCGCGGAACCGATTTAGATGAAATTTAGTATAGAGATAGTTTGAGTCCCGGGAAAGGACATAGGATACTTTTTATCCCGATATTCCCACGGGGTCGAGACTTATGCGGGTGAAACCGCGGGGCGTAGCTAGTATAATATAATTATATGAACATGAAGCTGTGCACGATGATCAGTTGTTTTGTCACCAGTAACATACCGTCCGCACTGTGCCTGGTGAGTCACGACAGTGTGGCCAGTAGCATAATTTCGCACCATGAGACCTGGACTCAACATGGCGCCGGGTGGTAGCCAGATCGCATCCTATCACTCTCTTTACTTGGTCCACTTTTATAGGATTTCTTGGAAAGATAGTGCAGTGGGTCCCCTTGCCTTCTGCACTGCAGTGATGTTATATGAGTAGTCAGTGCACCCTGCTACCAACGAATAAAATCCGGTTGATGAAGAGATATAACCGGACCCCTGTTCTCCCGTCTGCTTGCCACAATCTCGGTAATAGGTTACTCGACATAACAGGGTTCACCACGAGTAGGTGGGAGTGGAGTTGGTGAGGAGAGGCTAAGTCGTTGTTCTTGTTATGCAACCATGTATTGCGCATCATACACCCTGAATCTCCTTACATACATCCCCTTACGTACATCAGATAAAAACAAATAAAAAGTGAAAAGTCAGGTGTAAAAATTAGCAGGAAAGTATGCCTCACGGCTGTGCCAAACAGGCCCAGTTTAGAAAGAGTAGCTACAGTTATATAGCACATCCAGGTTTCGCAAATTATCTATATATATAATTCAAAGTCCCTGACTGATATATCAACGCAAAACCTAAACCGCTGGTCTTAGAGACATGAAATTTGGAGGTTGTGTTCTTTGTGAAGAGTAGGTATCCAATAAGAAAGGGTTTTTCGAAATTCCACCCTTAAGAGGGTGAACTGGGGGAGGGTGAAATTTCACGCGGACGAAGTCGCGGGCAGAAGCTAGTTGCCTAATAATCAGTAAGTGACCAAAAAAAAGGACCCATACCTTACATAATTCCCATCAGAACGCATTGAAGTTGGGAAGAAGATTGATGAGGCCGCCTCAGAGTCAGAGCTTCGAGGCCTGCACGGACAGTCGTCTATATCCCTTGCTCGGGCAAACATGGTATCGCCATTGGACATCGAAGACTCCTGTGCTGCGACACCCTGCCCAGGGCCCGGGCAGGGGCAGCACTCGCCGAAGTTCAACTGACGAGGTTGTCGGGCATTTTCGCTGTCGTCTGTTACTGGTTGTGATAAAATCTGCAAAAAAAACATGTTTCAATAAATAAAGACAAAATCTAAACTGTAGGCAAAACAAACATCGCCTATCCTGCGTGCGCAATTTATTTGTCAAAAATATAAACAAATATGAATTACTTAATGGAAAAATAACTTTATTTCCTATTCCTACACAATAAAGTTCAGTTTACGCTACAACTTCAAACATTTTTATAACTTTTTCAATAGTGCTAGTCACTCTGAAATCAACTTAATTTTCATTGAAATAAAGTTGATATTTGTTTAATTTGAAATAGGGTGGGACCTGCAACACTGCGCACTTTTACTATACATACATTGAGAGGAGGGCTCAATTTATAAGGTTCAAATGTAGTTTTCAAATAACAACAAAAAATAATCGACATTTCCTGTAACCAGATCTTTACAAGAGTCATTTCAGGACCCAATTATCTATCCATAATGGTCTTGAACGTCTGCGGGCTTGGTTAGCGTACACCGAGCTGAGTTGGATAGTGAAAAAATCAGCACAAATATTATTATCTGCATTTTGTTACGATAGTTGGTACGCACGGTAACGGTAGGTACTTAGTTGAACTACCCAAGCATGCGTATCAGGTAGGTAGGGTAATATCCCGTTTGATTGGTATGTAACCAATGGAAAAAAGGTCGTCGTTTTTACCCGACTTCAAAAGAAGAGGTTTTCACGTTGATGCAATTTAATATAAATAATATATGTATGTAAAAAGTAATAAAATGATAACTTACATGTCCGTAAAATATAAGGCACAAAAAAACTGTCCACCGCCACATCGTGTGAGCTCACATGCCTTCCAAATGAAGCCTGACTCCCGACCCTTACCTTAATAAGGTTAACATTATCATTCGATCTCATTGATACGGCCGGACGCCGCACGCGCAGCTCGGCCGCGGCACACAAACGTGACAGAATCGCTGTTTCGGCACAAATTATTATCAATACCGATTAATAATCTAGTTCATGCTAAACATAAACTTAAATATGTGATCTATTTAATGTTTGATTTGTGAATAACTGAGATAAAGATAAAGTTCAGAATGTACAGACGCCAGCACATCAAGCTACCCGAAACTGTATTTTTTTCCCGATCAACTTTGAACCTTATATTGTAGCGATAAAGTTGAAAATCTATTAAAATTTGACAGATTGTAGTAGCTTGATGTTCTGGCGTCTGTATACCGATATGTGGGGTTAAGCAATGTTTTCGCGGACAAATTTTGGATGGGTGGGTCTGGGTTACGTGTTTCTGCAACTAACTATGCCAATCTGCCTAGCCTTTTCCCAACTATGTTGGAATCGGTATCCAGTTGAACCTGATGCAGCTGAATACACAATAATATTCAATATTCATATAATATGGAGCGACTGCACATCTGAGCCAATTACTAGGTAACACGATTACTGGGTTACTGGATACCGCTTGATAAGGCTGGTTGTCACACTATTGGGCTTCTGACTAGCCGTAACTAACTCGACTGTCAAAGATCTACAAATGACAAATGACAGCCGAGACCAACGGCTTCGTGCTTACCGAAGTCCGGACGGGTCTCGACATGTAATGGTTTATGGTTAGTCACCCATCCATGAACAGACCGTGGCAGGCGTAGCTTAACCTTCGATCGACCCGTGCGACTGTTATCCACGAGCCCTTTCTGTAACTTTTATGTAAGTACTATATTAGAGAATTTCCAAGTAGGTATGGAACGACCTAATCTGCGTTCGCGATTTAATTGCCAAAAATGTAAACAAATATGAATTAATGGAAAAATAACTTTAATAAATACACAATAAAGTTCTGTTTACGCTACAACTTCAAACATTTTTATAACTTTTACAATAGTGCTAGTTACTCTGAAATCAGCTTAACTTTCTTTGAAATATATTTGTTTAATTTGAAATATGTTGGGGATGTGCAGCACTTGCGCACTTTTACTATAATTATAACAACTCGTAAGTCGCGGGCGTTACCACTGGGCCACCACTGCTCACACAGTAACTTGCTGCATTTCTGTGCGAAAAAAAATCGGCTGTTCCTTGCATTTATGCTCACATAACTCGTCAAAATGTAGGGAACAGCAAATTTTTTTTTCGCGATTTCAGGTTTGGTCCCATAGTAAATTGTTCATAATGATAAGTACACAATGACCCCTTAAAAGGATGCTCATGAATTTAATTTCACCCTGTATAGGTATGCAAACACTCAAAAACTCACTACACCAATTACAAGACTCCACCCCTAAACGGTGAAGGAAAACATCGTGAGGAAACTGGCATGTCCTAGAACCAAAAATTCGAAAACATGTGACATACTACCAACCCGCACTGGGCCCGCGTGGTGGATTATGGCCCACTCCATCTCACTGAGAGGAGGCCTGTGTCCCAGCAGTAGGAACATTATAGGCTGATTATGTACCCCTAACACGACCCACTGACCGAGTTGATTAACAATAGCAAACACTTCCCGGGAGCGGGGTAGGCTTCACCAAGTAGGTACCCCTAACTGGATTGATAGCTGTTCCAAGGAACGCTAGGAATTGTGTCTCGTGTAATCACAACAGGCCCCAGTACATGCGCGGTCCGAGGGGGGGGGGGGGGTCGTGGGGGTCATGACCCCCCCCCAAAATCATTCAAGCTGTCAAGAGTCTGAATGATTTACTTGCCTTACTAAACTTAAAACTGTACATGAGCCACGAAAACCCCTCACAGACATGGGGACTGCCGACTGAAGTAAAAACTGAAAACTATGAAATGACAGTGGGTTTTCTAACGCGCCTAAAAATATTTTTCTTTAAAAGCGAGCGAATTGGGCACCCCGCTCGTACGTAAGGTTGAAAGGCTTAGGTAAGGCCAGATTCCAAAACCTAAACTGCTGTGAAACGAGTTTAAGCTTTTCGTCATAATTCGATAAAGTAAGTTCTCTTTTTGTATGATGGGTAAAAGAAAACAGAGACTATTCAAGGTGGGGTGCTAAAATTTTGAGGCTCGCTACGCTTGAGCTTTTCTTCAAAAGTCGACAAAGCAAGTAATTCCTAGTCCTTTTGGAATGATCAAAATTCGAAAGAAAGTCGAACCAAGAGTGTGCAAAATTTTCGAGCTCGCTTCGCTCGCTCTTGCATTTTAGTTTCTTCTAGCTGCTTGAGCTTGCCTGCACAAGTCGACAATGTAACCCCTATTTCTACTTAAAAATATAAAACAAAACCTAATTAAATAGAGGCGGGTTGTAAAAATTTTCGAGCTGGCTTCGCTCGCTATCCCCACCCTGCACAATCTGTCATTCTGATACATACAACGAATTTGGCAGCATTTAAGTAACAAATGTAAAAGCTGCGTCCCTGAATAGCATAAGTAATGTGGGCTGGAGATGTACATGAACCTTAACATATCATCTCGCCTTTAATCCCCAAAGGGTTGACACCCACATTTCGCCAGTTATTAAGTACCGTGAAATGTCATAGAGAGTGAGCCTACTGCCGCCAACCGGGCACAAATCCAGACTCCAAGCTGCTTCTGAGAAATTTCTGATGGCCAAACCCAATAACACTTTACCCGACCTAGGAATCGAACCCAGCTAGGACCTCATGCTCAGCAGTAACGCTTGCGACCACTAGACCTACAAGGAGATGAACCTCCCTTAAAATATTCCTCGGCAACCAGGATGACCCCCCCCCCCCAATCTTGGGCTGCGACCGCGCCTGCCCCAGTAGGCCTCTCTCTTACTGATACAAAAAAAAAAATATTTAGCGAGACACATAATTTGGATGCCCAGATGGAAAGACCCCGTTTTGCTAGATAGGTAGACAAGAATGATTGCACGACTGCCGATTACACTGCAAACATCCTCTAAATTGGGTAGAATATGGAAGTGTGAAGTGACGATTTAAAATAACCACTTCGGCGTATGGCAAGGCAATTCGTAAAGAATTCTGCAACCGACTGACGGTGCGGTACGCTTGCGTTAGTTTTGTATTGTCTTAATAAAGGGTGAGTAGGCCGTTCTATGGGGTTATTATTACAGTACGCGTCCAACATTTCTGGAAACTTGTCTCGCTCGGTGGTAGAGGCACTTCGCAGTCCTTTACCTTAGGATTGAGTAAAACATGCTGGAACGTGTCCTGCTGGAACCGCAGCAGGTCCTCTCTAGGGCTATGCACGTTAGGACTGGTGGCACACATACGACTTAACAGCTGTTGTAAAGCGGCCCTACGTCTCTGGGGTGGGTTACCAGATTATTGTATGTAAGTTCATTCAGTAACGTAACTCAAAACGCAAGCGTTACATGTCAATTACCTTTTGTATTCCTCTCTTAAATTGTTTTATAACTTTCATAATTAAAAATTCCCAACCTTATTTTATATTTAAATCGTTTCTTGTATCCCTCCCTCCTTGTTCTCCAGCTTTAAGTCGGGACAAGGCAAAATACTTCTTGGGAATTCATTACAACCGGTGGGAGTGTCCAGTCTGGAGACGAGCTCTACAGAGTCGTACGGGGAGGGGTACGACTCTTCCCCCTTAGGGGGAACTGACCTAAACACTAATATTTAACGTAATTAGGAAAAAACTAAAATTTTATCGTCCATTTACATTAGACAGAAGCTCTTTTAGGGGCACACTTTGTAATAAAAGTACTAACCTATCTACGAAAAATAAAAGGTTTCGTACTCCTGCTTCTGCGAACCTCTTTTTTCTAATGTTAAACTTATAATAAATGGAGTATAGGGTCATAAGGAACACTCACACCGTGTAGTCGCTTCTTTATAGAACGTTTTGTCCATGTATTTTTTATTGTCTATGACCAAATTTGATGCGTTCCAGGTAAGAAAATGTAAAGGACGTATATTTGTAGCAAAAAATAATGTTAAACTATACTTATATTCGTAGGTTATGCTTAACGTTTCTTTTGTGTCTTTGGAACACGATCAAAAATTCATAGACAATAACGAGAAAATGTTGACATGGGGTATAAACAATTCAAATAGTTTTAAAAATTACGTTTGAAAGTCGTTGTGAAACGATAACGATATTTTAGCAATTTTACCAGTAAACAAATTCGTATTTTGTTTTATTATAATAGGTAGGTGTTTATAATAATTACGCCTAATAAATAATCTGTTTCCTAGCTGTTTTATCAGTAATTAATGTGTCAGTAACTTTTTTAAATTCCTAGGTTTGGTGAGGAAGTTTCCCACAGTTTTGCCTGGAAATCTAACAAAATTCCCTGCCCCAAGATGGATGATTTTCTCAAAATCGAGAAAATCGGTGAAGGTACTTATGGTGTAGTGTACAAAGGAAAAAACAAAATAACTGGGCAGTTTGTGGCTATGAAAAAAATTCGTCTGGAGTCTGAAGATGAAGGCATCCCGTCCACAGCGATCAGGTAAATTGAGATTGAGATGTCAGTCTCTTATTTCACTTTATTCTAATCTTTACTTAACGAACTATCCGAAATCCTCGAAAAATTCCAAGTGTGTTGTAAGTCACAACATAACCTATTGCTTTCTTTCATAATTTCAGAGAAATTTCTCTACTGAAGGAGCTCAACCATCCTAACATAGTAAAATTGGAAGATGTGCTCATGGAGGAAAGCCGACTTTACCTAATCTTCGAGTTTCTCTCCATGGACTTGAAGAAATATATGGACTCGCTTGGTTCTGGAAAAGTATGTACCTCAATTTTTAATTTGGAAATTGAACCTTGCTTAACTCTGGATGAAGTACTATTTAAATTATATTAATCAAGTTCTACTCATGAGCATAACAAATAAAATGAAAGTTACTGCCCAAATAGACTTGATAACCATTACTTGATATTACTTACTAAAATGAAGCTAAAACACTAGGAAGAGGTCACAGACGGGCCTTTGGGGCAGTCTTTGGCCACTATTGTTTTGAAAGTGCAGTTTCAGCCTTATTTTAATATTATGATCTTTGATTTCACATTCAAATTCACAGAATTTTTTTTTTTCCATGTGTGACTTTTTTATGAACAATGTTCCTGTGGTTACAGTTCATGGACCCATCTGTGGTGAAGAGCTACTTGTACCAGATCAACAATGCCATCCTCTACTGCCATCAGAGGCGGATACTGCACAGAGATCTCAAGCCACAGAACTTGCTCATTGACAAGACTGGAATTATTAAAGTAAGTACCTAAAATGTTAATCAAGTAAGCAAATTGTAAAAATGCTATTGGAAGATATTTTCATAACATGTTTTGCTGTCAATACCTCCAAGTAAGCTAAATATCTTTGTAAAACCACTCTCAGTGGTTTCATGTAAACAGTGCAACAGGTGAGATAGACTGGACTTGCCAGATTGTGTTATAACTGCTTCAATTATTTAAAAAATACTAGTATTCATCTGCATCCGGATAGGCTGGAAGCTGTCCCCAACATAGTTGAGAAAAAACTGTCTTCTTATGAATGAAATGAATGAATGAATTGCACCAATCCCTGTGTGGTTAAACCAGACTTGATTAATCAAATGAACCCCAAGATTTGCACTAGCTCCTCTAGCCTCGTGTTCATGGTACTACAGTAACCATTGCATATCAAGGAATATACGGGGGGGGGGGGGGGGGGTAATGGTAGGGAAGATGTGCCTGTAGGATAGGTAAGGATTTAAGAGCCTACCGGATATTCATCCTAGAGTAATCATTGGACTAGCGGAGAGATGGGTAATTATATCTTTGTAAAACCACTCTCAGTGGTTTCATGTAAACAGTGCATCTTTTAATCCTAAGCACAAAAACTAATATCATTAATTGTTGCACACTCAACTCGGGGCACATAAATATTAATTACCAGTTACCAATGCAATATCGACACCCCTCACTAACTCGCGTGCGGGCTATAAGGAGCGAAATGTCTTGAGAAAAGACTGACTTCTAAGTCAATAAATTGGTGGCCATTGTTGAAGAGTCTTATCAATTTCACATACAAGGGTAGACCAGCAGGGTAATTGCGTAACACTATCAGTAGTGATGGCTTTCATTTTAACAGTTCAACAACATTATTTATGTTGTTGAGCAGACAAATTTTTCGAACATGTGAAGCAATGGTTTAGCAATATCCTTTAAAATGATTCAAATTGAGATAGATAGTGTGTTACATAATATGGGTGCAGGTATTAAATGTAGGGGTTTGTTCAGTATGATATTTTCATGTTTCTAATGATTATGTTTGACTGTTTCAGGTGGCTGACTTTGGCCTGGGACGTGCATTTGGAGTGCCTGTTAGAGTGTACACTCATGAGGTGGTAACTCTGTGGTACAGAGCTCCTGAAGTCTTGCTAGGCAGTCAGAGGTGAGAAAACTACTGAATTACTTTTACAACACTGTTAAAATTATAACTAACTTCTTCTATAAAACTAGCTACATAGGAAAGCCTTTGCCCTGCTGTGGGACATAATCCATACTATAATATTATAAATTCGAAAGTAACTGTCTGTCTGTATGGTACCTTTTCACGCCTAAACCGCTGAACCGATTTAAATGAAATTTGGTATAGAGACTGAGTCCCGGGAAAGGGCATAGGATAGTTTTTATCCCGATATTCCCATGGGATCGAAACTTATGCGGGTGAAACCGCGGGGCGCAGCTAGATTATTATTAAGAACTGTAATGCACCATATTTTATGAGATATTCTGTCCTATTCTTGTCTTGGCAAAGTAGTGTTAGGGTGTACCCACATTTATCGACGCGGAATCGGCTTAAGCCGAGTGCGTATCACCAAACTACTCGACTTATCGCCGAGCTAATAGGCAAACGACTCGTTTCGCCGTCGATCGGCGTCGCGCCGCGTCGTCCGAGCCGAGCCGATGCGAATGGTATTAGTAACACCCTTATTACGTAGACATAAAGGCTTTTTTGACCGGCGTTAGCCGATTCCGCGTCGATAAATGTGGGAAGACCCTTAGAGCTAATATATAATTGTTTCTAAAAATGTAACAAGGCTCTTTAGCTCTCCACTTCTGAAATTAGCATTAAAATACAACAATTATTTCCAGGTACTCCTGCCCCATTGACATGTGGTCAGTTGGCTGCATATTCTCAGAGATGTCTTCAAAGAAACCTCTGTTCCAAGGAGACTCAGAAATTGATCAACTGTTCCGTATCTTCAGGTATATTTTTATTTTAGAATGATTGCTATCTAAAAATCCACAAGTAGATAGAAATTCAGACTCTTTTTTATTTTGTTACAATACTTATTCAATATCATCATCTACCTAGCCTTTTCCCAACTACGTTGGGGTCGACCTCCAGTCTAACCGGATGCAGCACAGTACTAGTATTCTACATGGAGCGACTGCCTATCTGACCTCCACAACCCAGTTACTGGGTAATACAAAACCCCTTGGTAAGACTGGCAACACTACTGACAATACTCATTGAATGAATATGTTTGTACAGAATGCTTCGCACCCCTACTGAGGACATCTGGCCAGGAGTGTCATCTCTGCCAGACTACAAACCTACATTCCCTAACTGGACTACTTTCAACCTACATAATCATGTAAGTATTGGTTAATACATACTCGTAGATAATTGTATGGACATTACTAAAACACAGTATTTCTCTGGTATAATATGTGAAGAAAGGTTCCTTGACTTGAATTTCGATACTGCGTAATTTTATATAGTAACAACTTAAGCAAAAGTACCCCATATCAAATAAATCCCATTAGCCGCGTACTGACTGAGCGAGCATCCTCGTGAGGCAGCCGCGTGAGGCAAATCCTCGGTCGGTCAAGACGAGCCTCGCCCGAGGCAAACCCACGCGCTGCCTCGCCCGAGCGTGCCGCGGCCCGAGCCAAACATTGTTGGTTTTTGTCCATGCTCTAAAGTGCCTCGGTAACTTTGCCGCGCGCACTCAAGACGGTTGTGTTTTGCCTCGCTTCTTCGAATAACACCATGAATAAAGAACAGTGTCTCAAATGAACACAATTATATGGCGAATATAGACTACTTTGGGATGCGCTATGTCCTGATTATACCAACAGGGGACTAACAAATTTTCAAATACAATTTTATTCATTCTAGTGAAATTGCTTTCTGCATCATCAAAGCACAACTCTCCAAATAATCTGTTCCCGCTTGTAATCTGTTTTTGTAAATCGTTTTTATCCAAAAACGTTTAGGTTTTTTTCTTTTCTTTTTTTGTACAAGTTGATGAATTAGTATAAAGGCAGTGGTGGCGATAGCCTTCCGAACGCACGGCCTCATGACAATCTTGAGCACAACTGAATATGCGCTACGCTCGCGTGGTCTCTGTTCGACTTGTGAGTCACCACTGAGCGTTCGAGACGTTCGACTAATGGCTCAGCCTCGCTCCGGCTCGGCTTTGCCGCGCGCGGCAGCCTCATGCATATTTAAATACAGACCGAGGCTGCCTCGCACGGCAAACATTGCGAAGCAAACGTCCGAGGCAGCCTCACGAGGCTGCTCGCTCAGTCAGTACGCGGCTAATGCATTTTTCTAAAGAATTTTGTTTCTCACTTTTCAGGTACAAAACCTAGACGAGGTCGGCATGGACCTGCTACAGAAGATGTTAGTTTACGACCCAGTGAAGCGCATCTCGGCGAAGGACGCGCGGCGACACCGCTACTTCCGCGACGTGAAGCTGCCGCCCGGCCTGACACTACACAACGCGTACATTCGCTACGAACCTGAACATTCACCTGACAGCGACTGCAGCGCGCAGAGCGGATAGTACATACCTTACTTGTATGACACTTTGAATGCTGCATTAACATCGGTTACAGTGCGGTTCGGCCACGATAAATCTGCGAGCTAAATAACTGTGCGTGATTCCGAAATATTTAATTTATATAGATTGTTATCTCAACTAATTTCAATTACTCGATACTGTCCGACTCTGCTTGAAAATTACCACAGTTGAAGTAATCAAAATCAAATAATTTCGGTATCGTGCGTCGCTGTTAGCTGTATCATTCGGCCATTGAGTGAAATAGAACAGCTTCGTTACGGTTTCTGAAGGTCTGTCTTTGCACAAATAGGCATTTGTTGTGACTCAGGCAGATATTATTATTTTTTATTTCTCCAAATTTCCAACTGATATGGTTTCTAATTATTTTGTAACTATTCTATACTCTAGAATAGTCTAAACTAGAATGCTAAATACATAGCTGGTGCTATTAAGTTCTGACTATTACAATTTCTTATTGTGCACTTATCCTTACCATAACAATTACGATGCCCCAAATGTGGACTTGGCTTCTCTTCTCACATTCATGTCTTATTGAGTTTGTTCATCTTCTAGAAGCTTTGCTCCTAATAAGTGACTAGACTGATTCTGCGCATAATCCTCTCTTTTATACCTTACTAGCTGACCCGGCGAACTTCGTACCGCCTTAGAATCAATAAAAGTAGAAATTATTGAAATGATGATGAATGAATTTTGTTTATTTCATTTTCGCAAATTTTTCCCATGTATAATAGTTATTCTATTCTGCTATTCGGGGCGGAGACAAATCCAACAAATCAAAGATCATAAACGTCGGTCCAGCCATTCTTGAGTTATAAAAATGATGTAACTAACCCGACTTTGTTTTATTTATATAGATATCAGAGAAGCAAAAAAATAATTATGCCTATGATTAAATAAAGTATATCATTTGACGCAATAAAATCTCGTTGAAAATATGAAACATGTGGCCTTCAAAATATGTATTGTAATTTGTAATCGTAATGTAAATAGAATGTTTAGCAGAAATATTTGTAAGCGACGTCGGCTAGGTTTGATATTTTTATATTTACTGGATTGTATTGTTGTCGTCAACATTTTTGAATGACATCAAACACCAATTTTCGAAATAACTGTCCAATAAGGTTCAAGATGACTAGCGATGTGTGCATATTTTTGCGACACGCTGTCTCGATAATATTACGTTTTTCTTCTTTTCTTACGAGAAAGTTCTTTATTTTACGCGTTTGTGTAGGGGTGTCTTTTAACTTAAAGGGTGAATATCAGTGTTGTTCTTTTGAAATATAGTATTGAATGCCTGCAGAGCCTCTTGGTAGTTGTGCGCGGTTTTAATTAATTTTGTGAAAGCACAGTGGTCTGCTAAATTATCAAACGAACTTAGCATATAAACACCTGACCATAAATAATGTTATTTGAATTGTATGTGCCAAAAGGAAAACTGAAAATAATGTAAAATTATTCTCTTTGCTACCATTTTAGACTTCTGGGCCGCTGTGTTATATTTGTTCAGCGTTATTATGAATAAATAAGAATGAATTGCATTGATTTAGGTATTATCTTAATTTTAAAATAATTAAAATTTAACAATAAGTTTTAGTAATTTGACGTTTTATTTATACCGCCTAAAAACTTGGGAAAAAGTACTAAAATAATTAAAATGCGTTTAGCGAAACAAACAATTTAATGAAATATAAAATAATTGTGTCTATTTACATTATTGCTCCATTCTTTGTTCCATAGTGAAATATCATCATTATATCTTATTTACAATTAAAGAATATACACAAATAGCTATTCTACGACTTACTACGAGTAGGTAATAGATATCGCTGTAGACCTATAACTACAACTTACTAATGTACACATAAATTCAAACATACAAATGTAAAGTAGAGCAATCTCAATATATTCAGGCACCAGTGCAATAAGACTTCCGATTTCTCTCTAAGTTGTCTACTCACTAATGTAATTGTTGACAAAGAGTAGTGAAGACATGGAGTGCAACACAGTGTTGTTTGATACGATCAGAATGTCTGAAATTTCGTCTAATTTGGATCTCGAACATCACGACTGTCGATAAAGTGACTGTCAAGGATCTACATTCTAAAACGTCGCAGAGATTTGTGAAACTTCCTTTAATTTACTATATAGGGTCATAAACTCATAATAAAGAGTTTTGAAGACTAAAATGAATCTGGTCTTTAAAAATTTGTACCTCACAAGGTAAAGTTTGCTGGTAACACTCCATTTACTACTTATTTGCTCAAGTTATCTAAAGATTATGCTACGTGTGTTGTGTATGTATTAGTTTGAAGCGTCGCCTTCAATGGTGGATGGTGTAGACGGCAGGGTGCGTGGCGGAGGGCTGCGGCTGCAGAATGATCCGGTGCGTGACGCCGCCCAGCTCCTGCTGCGACAGGCCAGACACTGCCACCGTAGCTGGTTGCAACTGTACATAATTATGTTTGTTATTAGAAAAATATATTTATAAGGTAAGTTTTGAGATACTTTAAGGCGGAAACTAAAGTATGAGAAATCTTGAGCTACATTTTGGAGAAAACTAGAGCCGTATTTGTTTAATCGTAATCGAGCCAGTGGAGTTTCCGGCCATCTGTTCTATTAATAACAAGACATTAATTGGAATTGAGGTCTGAACATACCTGAAGAATATTGGGCAGCATGGTCTGGCAACTGGACGTAGCCACGTGTAGTTGTTGTTGCTGCACTTGTTGCACGCCCACCGCCTAAGTAATACAATTGTCAGTGTTACTACAAGTTACGTCAATATTCACGATTTGATCATGATCCTTTATCGACGAGAATTGAAAATCCAAGTGTATTTTTATGACGCGCTAAAATGCACTCTATTGCATTCTCAATGCTTGTCTCAACACCGATAGTCGCCCGTGGTTTCCTGGGCTCAGACGACCAAACTCAGAACGAACACAATACAAAAGTGTAGTTCACTTACATGTATTTGTATAGGTTGATGTTGGGGATGTATCTGTATGGTTTGTACTTGAAGCTGCTGCGGTTGTTGCTGTAACGAAAATAGTGGTTGTTATAACTTTATCAATGAAGTACCCTTTATTCAAAAAGCATTAGATGCTCTCGTGAATCTTGGGAAACCGGACACAAATCTCACATGTATAAAAAACAGTCTAAAGTTTCGCGGGACACCCGGTTGGAAAGAAGTTCCTTTCGCACACTTGGCGAATGAGACGAGACCGAAAAAATTTAACATTTAGGCCGTCACGACACTTTTTACGGAACAAAAGGGTCGTGTGCAGAGCATAACGAGCGATAAGGAACTTCGTTTCATAAATAAACTAGCACCCAGAACTTCATAGACACATACATGGTATATACAAAGTTTTGGTTCTTGCGGGAATCGAATCCGTGACCCAATGTGCTGAAACTTGATCAGCCAATGCTCTTATTATTTAAATTAATAAAAACAATATACAGTGTGGTGACGACATAACGACATTAAATGAAAATACGACCTCCACTAGTTAACCTAAACACTTTAAAATGATCAAATTAAGTATTACATGAAAATTCAAAAATCTATTTTTTCAAACAAACTAAATGCGAAAATAATCAAAATTTAAAACAACATCCTTTATAATATTGTCTACTAACCTCATCTGACCTTGTAGGGACTGTACGTAAGAGCGGCAACGTCGCTCCCGAGGGGTAGTTTCATTCATGTAGGTACAAATATAAAAAAAATGGCACGCGGCATCTATCCCCGCTTCGCCCGCCGCCTCCCGCGCGACTTTTCTACCAGTAGATTCACGATTTATAAACACAATTAAACTTTTAATACACTTTTAAATTTTTAATTGTTGAAATTGTCAACCATTTAAATCCCCATAAAAAAAAATCCAGTGGAGTTAGGTCCGGTGACCTTGCTGGCCATCGGCGAGGTCCATATCGGCCAATCCACTGCTGTGCAAACATATTATCAGTGAGGCATTCTCTGGCTCTCACCACAGAATGTGCAGGTGCTCCGTCTAACTGGTACCATCTACGGGAGTCACCATATCTTTGACGATATGTTCTTAAAGCTAGGGCCGCGTTTCGTTGACACTCACCATAAATCAATATCATATCGGTATACTCCATAGCACTGTAATTGAAACGAGGCATTCTGATCTTATAACTTACAACCAAATAACACAAAGTAACTATCACACTATTGTTTACACATTAGGTATGTACCGTAACCTACGAAATTACACAATCGCATTATCTATCAATAACACAACAGTTGCACTGTATGAAATTGCAACAAAACAATTTTCAGTTTTACACAAAATTATTAATAATGCGCTAAACCACTCTTACGCATCGAAATTAAAACAAAAACATGCTTTCACAAGGGTGGCATGTCACGCACTAGATGGCCAGGAGCAAATTCCAGGAAAAACCCTAGATGTATTTCTTTCCTTTTCTTGCACAATAAATCTTTTGAATGCAGAAGTGAACTATTGTTGCCCTACAGTCCCTACACTTACTTTGTTTAAACAAAAACGTCGAATTGGCAACGTCGCTTTCTTTTGTTTACAAAAGGAAATGGCCCTCGGCAATCTTTGTTTGCTTATGATAATAGGAATTTTATGGTCATGGTTATTAGGTCTAAATTCAATCGCCAATTTTGGTTACGCAAGTAGGTAAATGAAATTGTTTTGATGTGAATGAACTTGCGTCGTATTCACATCATGTGTTAAAATTGTCAAATTAAAAAAAAATTCCTGCGACTATACCCTTGATTATAATTTGATAATTTTTGGTATACGTACTACTAACGCGATGCCCAGTATGTGGTTTCAATTAATGTCGTATTATCCTCACCACCCGATATATGTCCTAAGTTATAATACTTATAATAGTATATTGTGCTATATTTTTGAAGTGCAATGCGGACGTTGACAACACATAATAGAATGTATACCGTGTTAACCTGTTGTGTCTGCTGCAGCTGCAGCGACTGCACCGACGAGATCACCGGGTACGGGTGCTGGCTCTGTAGCAATGAACAGTGTGTTAGACCAGCGACGAGCAGTTTGATAAGATTAGTGGACAAGCAATTGGCTATCTAGCCAGTTTTATTTTTTTTATTCTTAGGTAAGAACTAAGTTCTTTTTATCCCATCTATTCACAAAGGACTAGTGTATTCTTCGCAAACAGCTACTAAAATAGCTCTTTAATCCCTAGGGACTAAAAGTGATTTGAATTTGGAATGTGGATATTGTTAGTAAAAGTTCCAATCACCAAAGACATCAATCACGAACATTGTATGAACAAGTAACAGGCTGTAAGATAAAGTAAAACGCGCGAGATCCAAATTTAAAAAAAAAAAGTTTGTGAAATAATAAAAACAAAATCAAAAGTAGATTATATCAGTTCAGTTTATCGTACCTGTACTCCAGACACGGTGATGCCTTGCTGCACGTGTTGCGCATGTATGGGCACCGCAAGCTGTTGCACGTTGCCCACCTGCAGCACCGCTTGTTGCTGCATTTGTTGCTGTTGCTGGTGATGCTGTTGCTGCACTTGTTGTACTTGAACTTGCTGTACTTGATGCTGTTGTTGCAACTGCTGTTGTTGCTGCTGGTGCTGCTGTTGTACTTGTTGTTGTTGATGCTGCTGCCGTTGTTGTTGTTGTTGCTGCTGCTGCTGTTGCTGCTGCTGTTGCTGCTGCTGCTGTTGCTGCTGCTGCTGTGGTTGCTGTTGTTGCAGGAATATTATTGGCTCCGTGTTACGGCCGTTTTCCTGAAAATAAGATTCAGCGTAAACTTTAATATTTCTTGGATTTTCCAATATGAAATGGAGGTCAAAGCCATGTTTTTTTTTTACAATTTACATAAAATTGGCATATTTGACTAGACAAGACGTCACATATGCGTTAGTTAGTCTGAAAGTTGAAGCCAGTGGCCTCTTCCAAAGCAATGACTCCTTTCAACTTACCAATAATTTTCAATTTATACTTCTCTGTGTGTGACCGTGTATGCGACAGCTCTCAAAGTAACTTACTTGTTCATGCACCAGCATGTGTTTCTTCAAGTTGTGTAGATACATGTACGTCTTGACGCACAGCCCACACTTGTAGCGCGTGATCTTCTGCTGCGGGGTGCGTTCCACCTGTCCCTGGACCTGCAAGACCTGCTGTGTCTCTTGCACTTGGATTTGAACTTGAGGTTGAGCTGAAATAACGTTAGAATTTGCGTTTAGTCAGTAATCAGTAAAGACCGGATTATATGCAACATAGAAAGCTTGAAATATGCATGCAAATATGCATGAAAAATGCTTGAAATATGCATGAAAACTGACAGAATATGCAACATTAAATGACAATTTTTTTTTTTTGTTTTGTAAATATTATTCCTTTAGATTTAAGTTTATTGTTAGCTAGAAGTAGATGCGGTTATAAGCTGTTGTCGTGGACCTTTTTTCTGCAATCCTGCGACGTGAACACTTGTCTTGACATGTTGGTCTATTTGAAACTTTTTAGTGCACGAAATATTTTTCTCGCAAACTCGACAATACAAAACAGTTCCGTCGTAAGTAAATGTTTCAGGAAAGTCACTTATCCACTAAGACACACTTTTTTTTTCGGGAGGCATTGTACAATTTGCCACAAAAACTTTAACTGCAGATCAATGAGCACGCGCGTCAACAATGAAAGCAATAACATGCATAATAGGTGGGAGGAAGGAGTATATAAGAGAGATCGCGACGATCATTTGTCTCTTTCATTTTATTATCGTACCAAAACAAAAGACGCGCGGCTGCTGAGTGCGCTGCGCTCGAAAAATACTGTAAATTATAGCGATAATATGCATCATCACTAGATCTTAGGAAAAATATGCTATTAGCTCTGAAAGTGGCTTAAATATGCAAATGCATATTATCCGGTCTCTAGTAATCAGTTTATAAAGCCAGCCTGTAACTTGGGTGACCACTATGTCCATATTATTCTATTCATCGGTATTCGGTAGCCCTCAATTAGATCGTCGACCGTGATTCGTGACAACCAAGATAAAGATGTATTTATTTGTTTAAACATGTGTAACATGATACATAGCTGATATGCACATATGGATGGAAAAATATTTCTGGTTCATCATGTTTTGCCATATTTGGCGTACAAAATAGTTTTAGTTTGTAGTAATTAGTTGGAGTTATAAAACGAAATAATCAAATTATAGTCAAAAAAATTAATAATAATATAATAATTAAAACAATAAAATTAATAAAACTCAATACCTACATATTAATTAATGTAAATGTAATCTTTGTTGAAAACACTTAGACTTTATGCAAAAGTTTTAAAACGTTGTCCCATTAATCTTGATCGCAAGGCTAAGTAGGGTTCAATTCGTTTGAGCATTGTCATTGGGGATTTTTCATTATGATTTTCTCAGAAGCAGCCTGAAGGATATTTAGAGTTCCTTTTAACATGAGACAATTTTATATTTAAAGGTACTTTACCTTGATTTGGCGCATCAGGCAAGTCCTCAGTGACGGTGACGGTCTGATGTTCTGCGAGGCAGGGCTCCTTGCCCTGCGGCGCCTCCGCACTGTTCTCCGACGTGGACGACTCCGTCTCCGACTTCGCGTGCGTCTTTACGTGCTTCTTGAATGAACTCGATTCTACGTAACCTGGGGATAAAAGTCAGACACTGTGTCTTAGTGTAATAGTGGTAAGCTTTCTTGTAACACGATTCATCTTCTGTGTTTGTCTGATTAATAGTCTGCATTACTCAAACGTGTTCAGTATAGATACAGATATAGTATTTGTATCTCACGAAGCGACGCGCGCTTTACTTGTAGTTAACAAGTGTACAAACACGCTGTGAATGTTTGCGTGAAGACGAGTAGAGTCAGCACATAAAGGTGCATCCAAACAGAACGAGGCATGCGCCGGAATTGTTTTTTTTTTTATATGTGAGATGCCTCACCCTAAGGCAACCGTACATATAAAAAAAAATCATTTGCGGCGCATGATTCGCTCTGTCTGGATGCACCTTTACACACACACTTCCGACTTCGCCATTATCTGGGATAATACAGGGCTCCTTCGCTTACACACACATTCACAACGTGTTTGTACACTTGGTAACCACAAGTAAAGCGCGCGTCACTTCGTGAAATACACATACTGTACATACAGAATGAGTTTTTGAAATGATACTTCGAAAGGGCAATATCGAAACTGAGCTAATTTTACTTCTAGCTCATGACACCTTTAACCATTTTGCCCTATATCTACTTTTCTAAGATCCGTATTACAGCACCTCAATCAAGACTCAAACATTATTCACTATAATAACTAGTTTAAATCCATTTGATTAATTGAAACTAGTTTTAAGTGGGTAGTAAAAAACACGGCTGTATGACGTAGGTACAGTCACGTCTAAAAGTATGTATACACTTGGCAATTTTCAATTGCGATTTTTTCGTGAAATAACGAATGCAACGTTGAAATACGACACTTAACACAAACCTATGGGTCCGAAAATACTATTTTCGTAATAACATAAAATTTCATTCAAAAATAAATGAGAAAATCGCCTTGGAATAAAGCCAAGTGTATACATACTTTTAGACGTGACTGTACATACCTTTCCCGCAGACAGGACACTGGTACTTCTTCTCGCCTGTGTGGTAGCGGCGATGCACGGCGAGATAAGACGCCGAGCTAAACCGCTCTCCGCACTGATTGCACTCGAATAGTTTCTCTCCAGTATGCTTGCTCGAGTGAACGCGGAGTTCTGTGCGCGATGTGCAGCCTTTTAGGCAGACTGGACACACGAACCTGAGAGGAAAGACGGGAACTTAATAATAAATGATGCTTTTCAAGTCTTAGTTAGATTTATGTTCGTTTATTGGGTCCAATTAAATTATCTGGCGAAACTTCACAAGCACGGGTTGATATATTATTATACAAAGAATTATATTTTTAAGTAACTACACCTAGCAGCGGGACGTACAAATAAACAGATAAATAAATAAATGTAACTTTTATAAATAGTTGAATGTGTACCTCTTGTTCCCGGTATGTGTGAGCATGTGGTTGTTCCTGGCGGAGGAGGTGGTGAAGCGCGCGGAGCATACCTTGCAGCAGTAGGGCTTCTCGCCCGTGTGCGTGCGGCGGTGGTAGATCAGCGCCGACTGCTGCGCGAAGCGGCGCTCGCAGTACTGGCACTCGTAGGGACGCTCGCCTGGACACAACACAGATGTTGTAGGAGGCATACAAAAATAAAATTAATTAAACAACAACACGGGAAAGTGCCGTCGCCTTAGATATGCACTCGGGTTGCCAATCGCTCATTATAAATAAAAAATAAGCTTCCGCCCGATAGGGTTCCGCATCGGTAAAAAGGACGAACTTCCATCCAAACTGTCATAGCAAATAGGGGTCAATAGCATCCTTTGGGCTATGAATTCCGAAAATCCTTTCTTAATGCTCACTTTCGTCTAAATATTTAGACCCAGCGGTTTTGGCTGTGTGCTGTCTGTCCATGAATTTAAGATTTTATTAGGTAGAAGATGACCATGTTCTGATATTCAATATTACGTACCAGTATGCACCCTCATGTGCGCGTTCAGCTTGGACACCTCATAGAATCCCTTGTTGCAGACATTGCACACGTGGTTACGGATTCCGCGGTGCTTCTTCATGTGCTGGCATAGGGTCGAGTGTCGCCTGAACGTCTTGTTGCACTCCGTACACTTCAGCGGTTTCTCCCCAGTGTGTAGGCGAAAGTGTACCTTATGTGCAAAAGTATAAAGGAGCATGAATGTAAATTTTAAATTCAACCTACTTCCTCGTTTTGATAAATACCAGCCGTGTGTTTATTAAAAAGTTTACGATAAAACGAATATTGTGGCCATGATATGTCATGTCAAATATTACATAGATAACAACCATTAAAAATTTTCCTCTATGAATTATTCTATTTGACATACCAAGATTTTAGCGAAAATACTTCGTAATAGCTTTTAATATATTTTTTTTAGTTCTATATACATTAACTGACATTAGCAAAACAGACATTAATAACAAATAGGTCGCGATGGGTTTCGATTTCTACGGCATCCTAGGAGTGAAGCGCAACTGTTGCCAGCTCGACGTAAAACGCGCGTACCGACGGCTGGCGCTGAAGTACAACCCCGAGCGGCACGGCGACGACGAGAACATGAAACGCATCTTCGCTCTGATCGCAGAAGCCTACGAGGTACTTGTCGACCACCAACACCGCGCCGTCTACGACCAGTACGGAGAGGAAGGCCTCAAGCGCGGCGTGCCCGGCCCCACAGAGTTCATCCAACCCTACACTTACCACGGAGAACCTCTCAAAACCTTCAACGACTTCTTCGGCACCTCCAACCCTTACGCAGATCTATTAGATTACTATGAAAATCCTCCTCCGATGTTCGAGTCTCTGATAGGCAAAGGGTACAAGGAAAAGGACGCAACTATAGTTAGACCACTCGCACTGTCCTTAGAAGAAGTATACAAAGGTGGACTCAAGAAAATGAAGATCCAGAGACTGGTGTTCACAGATGAGACGTGCACAGAACTAAAGCTACGGGAGAAAGTTCTGTCTATCCCAATCAGAGCCGGTATATACCCGAACACCGAGGTGAGGTTCAAAGAAGAGGGCGACCAGGGACCGACGAGGATCCCCGCCGACGTTATATTTATTACTGAAGATCGTCCGCACGACACGTTCGTCAGGTCCAACTTGAGCGACTTGCTTTACATCAAGGATATAACTTTACAGGAAGCGTTGTGCGGGTTCATGGAAACTATCAGAACGTTAGACGGCAGAATATTGAGGATCAAAATAACGGACGTTGTGACTCCCACGTACGAGAAGATTATAGAAGATGAAGGGCTTCCACTACCAGCTTGTCCCACTAAAGCAAAAGGCAATCTCATTTTAAGATTCCGCGTCTCGTTCCCGGAGTACTTGTCGCAGCGCAGTAAAAAAGCGTTCGAGGAAGCGTTCAGAACAAAAGATGAAGAGGAAGAAAAGTTTCAAAAGTTAAAGTGTGGTACTCTATCAGAGGCTTCTATGACTTAATCTGCTTAGCTAGTTTCTGTACGATTGCTAAAGAAAATTAATAAACTT
Organism: Amphipoea oculea; assembly: GCA_945859645.1. NCBI lineage: Eukaryota > Metazoa > Arthropoda > Insecta > Lepidoptera > Noctuidae > Amphipoea > Amphipoea oculea. Next base: position 5,783,711 of record OX243884.1, read on the forward strand.
CTGGTAAGTAAATGATTTGAATTTTTTGGATCCGTCATTTATATGTCTTCGTTCCAACTCTAAATCCCTAGACCACAACATTCAAATTTTATTAGAAATATAATGCTATGGCACATTGATGTAGAAACTGCTGCTGTCTGGTGTAAGTTCTAACTTAATTCCTGCCATGTTTATCGTTCCTACGAGCACAGACACACCTTCAGATCAATCGAGTTATAAATACTTTTTTTGCACGTCGTGGGACGGAGAGCTGGTCGCCGCGGTGCCGCGCCATGTGCGAACGTAACGCGAAGCCGCGCTAGAAGCGCTTGTCGTGCAGAACACAGGAGTGTCTTACCTTCAGATCAGTCGGGTTATAGAAGCTCTTGTTACAATTCGAGCAGACGTAGGGCCGCTCGCCGCGGTGTCGCGCCATGTGCGAGCGCAGAGCATATCCGCTGTAAAAGCGCTTGTCGCACACAGAGCATAGGTGTGTTTTCTGCTCGAAGTGCGTCTGTCTGTGTCGGTATAGCAACGTCTTGCTCGGGAACGTTCGCTGGCACACCGAGCATGTTGGCTGCTTAGCTGGACGCTGCTCGTGTGTTCGCATGTGCATCTTGAGCATGCCTGGGCCCTGGAAAAGTTGATTGTTGACGGGATTCAAGAGGAAGAAGCTCATAAAATAATGATATAAGGAGACGAAATATTTGGATATCAAAGAAAAATTATGCATTTACGAAACTAAAAGAGAAAATGAAGGTGGTATCAAGGATATTAGCTAGGTTTTATTCTGTTTAAGTCCTTAAATGGTTCTAAGTAATACAAAAAAGGTGCTTATAAATGACTTGGTCGTGCGCTTGCAAAGAGGCTGCTATCCTTGGCTCGATAATACATATTTTGTTTACTCTCAGTTCTCTTGGGTTAACAGATTTTGTGAGGTGCTATCGTATCGTTTACTTTGCGTACCAACGTCTGAAGCCAAAAGTAAAACCTTGAGTAAAACACATACTTATCATTTCAAATTCCAATCTTGTCCTCACCTTAAAAGTCCTATCACAGATGGGGCACATGGGCGGCTTCTTACAGTTCGCCTTGATCCAGTTAGTATGTGATCGCATGTGCTGCTTCAGCCAGCGTGCATGCTTGAACTCCTTGTGACAGAGGTTGCATACATGTCTACCTGGGGACACCGTGGAGGTTGCTTGGAAAAGGACCAGTTGGAGGTAGTTCTCCTCATCAGAGTTAAGACCTTCTTTGTCTTTCATTTGAACGAGGTCTGAGTCCAGCTAGAATTAAAAGAAGATGGGATGAAGACTTTGTCTGGGTTAATGGTCAATTAAGGTCTGACCCACATAGATCAGGGTCACGACCTCACCAAGAATCCGTCAAGAGCGCAAAAACTGCCTTTACACATTTTATATGATTTCTTTCATAGAACAAGCCGTGTCTGAGGCATCCGCGGCCCTCGTGTACTGGACTTGTGTGGTCAGGCGTTTTTAAACTCCAACAGTTGCTCAATAAAATAACAAATATTACTAAAAACTGCACCATACAACCGTGAATACCTTCTCAACATCGAATTCTTGTTTATGTTCAGTATCGGGTGCGTCTGTGGGCGGCTGGTCTGGCGTGGCCGCGAAGAACCCATCCAGGATCTGACTCGTGTTGGTTAGGGGGACCTCCATGTACTGCATGTACGGCTCCGTGCAGTTCAGGGTTAGCAGCTTCTCTTTCTGTGCAGAGGTGGACAAATACTTGTAATGTAGGAAGTAATTCTATGCCTATACATATGCACCGGTGAAATGTTCTTGACTAACTTTAAATCAGAGGAAATACTGGTTTCACACGTCTATTGTATTTGTTTACAGATTAACGCCCGAAATTGTCGATGCGATTGCGATATTGCGCCGCTTTTTTGTGTGTCGGCAGCGGCTCCTCAGTAGTTCCTAATTACTCTTAAATAAGGTTGTATTCTCCAACTTACCGCACTCCAAACCAGGATCATTTTCATTGTACACTTTCAGAAATAATTAATACCAACTATTAAGCCAGTTCCTTACCTCTTCCCTCTCCCTCTTAAAGGCTTCTTCTGCCATCCGAGAGGCATGCTCTCGCAGCGTGATGTCATTCCTTTCCACCAGGTCCTTGAAGGCATGGCACCGCGAGATCTGGTGCACACACTGGAGGCAAAGCTGGGGTGGTAGACCGTCGCCCACTGCCACCTGCGTTACGAGCAGAAACTTATTGAATGAACCAAAAACATTACTTAACTAATATCTAATTCATTTCAACAACCAAAATATTGCTTTTTTAGGGCTCTGTACCTACCACAAAAGGAAAAACAGAACCCTTGTTTTTTGGTGGGAAATTATCAAATAACTTTTCCCGCTCTAGGCGGAGCGGGAGGGCGTGTGAGACTTTTACTGACTAAAACCTACGCGTGTTCCTTCAGTTGCCTGTGCCAGGGCCACGGTAACCCTTTCGAACAACCCGCGACCCTGGCAGGTATCGGTCCTAGCGGACCCCATCAATCAGGGCTGAAATTTTTTGGAGGTGCTGTCATGTTCGTGAACAGGTGCTGTCAGGACTGGTCATCTCTTTGCTTCCATGGCTTATTTTAATTTAATATTTGAATTGTTGTTTTTTCTCATCTTTTCATTATGGACGCTTTTAATGTTCTGCATCGTTCTCACATGTATAATTTTGAACATGAATGATGTAAGTGATGTAACCAAGACTTTGTTACCATATTATTTTGATTTAAAAGTGTCCATGGAGTTTCTTGCCCGTTCTTCTCCATAGGTACCTACGCTTTGGAATGGGCAACTAGCATCATCTTTCTGACTGACCGACCCCTCGACAATTCAAGTGCCTGTAATTGGTTTAATTGAAATAAATGCTTTGAGTTTGAGGCGCGCGTGGAACACAACGCGCCGTCGACCCGGACCTGACGGCGAGCTACCCATTGTTCGCCATCCGCAAGCCCGCGCCTACGGTGGCCTGGAATCGGCTCTCGATTCCCGACGCCCATGGCGTCTCCTGCGGCATCTAAGGGCGTGAGGGCGCAAAGATTGCCTCTCCCTAACGTGCAGGAGGAGGTCTGCCTCCTCCTGCACGTAAACAAGCAAGCATTACTGATTCGCAGGAGGAAAAAAAAACAGAACCCTTATAAGATCACTTCGTTGTCCGTCTGTCTGTCCGTCGGTCAAGACCTTTTTTCTTAGGAACGCGTGGAGTTACATAACCAGCCTATAATGTTCCCACTGCTGGGAGACAGGCCTCCTCTCGGTGAGAGGGAGTGGGCCGTAATCCACCACGCGGGCCCAGTGCGGGTTGGCAGATGTCACATGTCTTCAAATTTTTTTTGGTCTAGGACATGCCGGTTTCCTCACGATGTTTTCCTTCACCAAGTTGAAATTAATATTAAATACTCAGGGCTGCAATCCCTTGAAGCAGTGAAAAAATCAAACATCTAAGTCGACGCAATCACTGGCGTTTATGTTTCGGAATCAAAACCTATAGGGTACTTCCGGTTGACCTAGAGTCCTAGAATCATGAAATTTGTCAAGAAGCATTGTCATGAGCACAAGTAAAGTAAAAAAAATCCGAAAACCGTAAATTTGTAGTTACATTACAAAAAAATATATATATTTCCCGTCCCTCGGCACAGAATAGCTTAAGGTGAATGGGTAGTAGTAGCCCGCGAAATTCAATTTTTCTTACGTTTTTTGCAATTTTCAGGTCAGTGTCAGGTTGTATCTTGATGAAAATTTGATTCGCGACTATAACAGGTACGTATTCACAGAATTATAATCATTAGAATCATTAATACATCTTTCTAAGTTAGATTTCTACCGTTAAGAACAAATCTCGTATGGAAAAGTGTTGATGGTAGAAATCTAACTTAGATAGATGTATTAATGATTCTGATGATTATAATTCTGTGAATACGTACCTGTTATAGTCGCGAATCAAATTTTCATCAAGATAAAACCTGACACTGACCTGAAAATTGCAAAAAACGTAAGAAAAATTGAATTTCGCGGGCTACTACTACCCATTCGCCTTAATAGTATGCCCTCGGTGCGCGAGGCAGACTCGCTTTCTTATTATTTATTTAATTAAGGACTTTTATGACCACAATGTATATGACAGTCTCATCGTACCCTAAATACATAGGTACTGCTACGGTACATTTGGACCATGAACAGACTGAATAAACTATTCGCATTATGACCCTTTGGTTGAGACAGAATTTTATGGAAGGTGCCCATATCAAGTCGGCCTCAAGACCCCAAACAGGATCACTTTTATAAGACTCATATCGAACACAGTCCATCAATAAGTAATGTAAATCTTCCACAAGTTCACACTCCAAATGATTGCTGAAATGAAAGAGAAAACTTTCCCATATAATCGTACCCGGCCGTAAATATGGCACATCTTATGCCCGGAATACACGAGGCTAGTTTTTCAAGCTAGGATAACAAGCAAGTAATATCCTGGCTTCGCACTTGTAAAGATGAAGATAAATTAAATAAAGAAGTTCTGTATACAATACAAGAGGCCAGAGTGACTAGCTTGCTATCTTACTAACACTAGGTACTTTGCTCTCCTGAATCCTCGTGAATCCCGGGCATTATACCTCCGGAGTGACAGCCTCTTTTTAAAAGCTCGATCAGTCATAGTATTTAAGACCTCCGCGCCGCGTTGAATTCGCGTAAACGCATCGGATCGCTTCGCAATCGCATTCGCGTTGAATCGTCCACGCCGCGTCATAGATTAATGCGTCGCGTAACGCAGAAAACGTGAAATTGAGGCGACAAAACAAGAGCGGATTGCTGATTAATATCGATGTCCATGAGAATTCAATGTTGAAGCCTCAGCGAATGACTGCCAATAGTGCCAATACCACATCGAGGTACCTAATAAGTATCAAAAAGGGATACCTCATCAGAAATAACAAATGTATTATACTACATAATATTTTTGAAGGGTTAGAGATTGAGTGTTTGCGGTACATCCCACAATCCCCATTGTCGTGATCCATGCAATGGTGATAGTGGGAATATTGTTTCAATAGATTATGGTCCCACTATCTCCATTAGTCATTTTTCATAACGACGAATCTTCTCACAGTCTCCATTAATGGAGATTCATAATGGGGATAGTGGGATGTACCGAGCGTTTGAGTAGATATGCGAGCGAGACCCATTTGGAGTGCGCGTATTTATAAAAATTAGCGTCAAACCTTAGTACCTACTTACTAAGTACTTTACCTACGAGTACATTTTAAATTGCGCTAGGTAGGTCCAGTACCCAAATTAAGGTACGACGCGGACGATTTGATCGGCGCAGGGCTAGGTGGTTAGGGTAAGTGTCTGGCTGTGTTTAGTTAGTTATTTCGCTCGCTCACGCTCGTCAAAGAACGAACCCTCCTGATTGGCCGGTTAACGTCTAAAGTACGCTTCAGGCCGGCCGCAATCGTCCGGTTTCCTGCCCCCTTATTCACAAACACTCGATATGCTTCTGTATCGTATGGAACATTAATCATTGTTATCGTAGGAGTCTTCTCAACGCTGTTCACTAGTCCAAAAGCCGAAAATTTTGTCAGTTTCAATCAAATAGACGCCCGCTATTCTTCCAACAGCAGTTTGCTGTTGAGGGGAAGTCAAATCAGGTTATGGAAATGTCAGGTTTTCGATACGATAGCCTGTCGTATGGTTGTGAATCAGGGCTCTGATTCGGAATTCAGTTTCGGAAATCAGATTAGGAAACCCGAATGCAAGCATTACAAAATGTTCTCTTGCTTATATTTTCCGTCAGGGTTTTCGAACGGAAAATATAAGAACGTGTGCGCTAAATAGAACATTTTGTATGAAATGCGTGCATTCGGGTTTCCAAATGGAAACCGGACGTATGCGCCCAGCCTTATTGGCTATGTGTGAGCGAGCGTAATAAGTATAACTGAACTCACCCCAGCAACTGAGTAATTGCCAGCTTGGCCACTAGAGTTGCGGGATCGAATCCCTGCATGGAACTTATGGAAGAAACACCTATTTGTTGTTTAATATGGCTGGGTGTCGTGCCATGTAAGATTTCTGTTTTTTTTTAACGTGACTACAACTTAAATTCTTCTTTAGCAATATTTCGGATATTTTCATTAGGTTCTCAAGAGGTAGAGCCTTTTGTGTTCGATAGAAAGAGCCGGGCGGAAAATTGAACGCACCGAGACGGCACTGACTAGCCGACTCGAATGAGAGAGATAGCTCGACCCTCGTTCTCTCTCTCCCTTTTGGGAAATCGACGGAATCGTTTTGATTCACTGACCTCTATTATTACCACTGGACAGGCTGTTGACAGGACAGCAATTTTTTTGTGTCTTTTTGAAGCGCCACTAGCGAGTGTCCAGAGAACTAATTTTGACATATATTACATTTTGGTAGGGTTGTTCCAAACAATGTAAACGAAACATCGAAGCAATGTGTGGGATACATAGCAAGTTTTGTGATTAGATCTATCAAGAACAAAATTACATGTATTGATTGTTTGAGCGCTTGTGAATCAATACCGTCCGTCCGATGCCATATCTGATCGACGAAACGGTATCGCACTAATTATTCAAAAAAATAGAGGTGGACTAACTATTCCATCACAAAGCATCGTTTCTAATTATGTTTGTTAGTGGAATCACTTTTTCGACAAGCATGCAAAAAGACCAATGGGAAGCCGCTGGTGGAAAAAATATTTCCGGCAGTTCTCACAGCAAAAGTTATAAAAGAATTGCTACCAAAATCAAATACTTTGTTTCCAGAACTACGCGTTCATTTTTTGGAAACAATGAAGTTTGAAACTTTAAATAGTTATGATGTATTAATTAAACAAATTATATTATATCGATGTTAGAATTTTTGCAACAACGAAAAATTACTCTTTGTCAATTACAGGTCAAAGTATACGATATTTCTTAACCCGTCAAATAATTTGGGCACGTCAGTAATTAAAATCGCTTATGCTGTTAGGAAGATAAGGCAGTTAACAGATGTAGAAACCGCGCGCTTAGTCTATTTTAGCTACTTTCACAGCATTATGTCGTACGACATTTTACTATGGAGTCGAGCTGCTGACATTGAATCCATCTTAATTTTGCAAAAGAGAGCTGTCAGAGCCATTTATAATCTACGTCGCCGCGAATCTCTTAGGGAACTATTTATAATAAATGCTTTGACTTTGACTTTGAAAAATATAAATTAAATATATAAAACGTGTTTTATTATACCTTTTCGACTGTTACTTAATACATTCATTATTCCATTATTATTATTCACTAGCTGCGCCCCGCGGTTTCACCCGCGTAAGTGTGGATCCCGTGGGAATATCGGGATAAAAAGTAGCCTATGTCCTTTCCCGGGACTCAAACTATCTCTATACCAAATTTCATCTAAATCGGTTCAGCGGTTTGAGCGTGAAGAAGTAACAAACATATAAACACACACACACACACTCACAAACTTTCGCCTTTATAATATTAGTGTGATAGTGTGATTATTTCCTGTAAATTGTTAATATAAGTAGTAATTATGATGATACGTTTATTAATGTAAAAATATTATCAAAAGTTATCGATATTTGCTCGCTGATATCGACATCACTAGTTTTAGTACCACAGACACTCGCTACGGCTAACAGCGCCAAAATGGCGATTATCAATTAGGCACAAAAGCACTTTGACAGCCGCCAGTCCAGTGGTAATAATCATATTTTTCCTATCTCAATGGTAATAATAGAGGTCAGTGTTTTGATTACAGCAGTCAGGCATCAGTCAGGCCAATTGGCGGGCGTTTGTCTTTTCTTTTTTCAGTCGCTCGGTAAATCGGTATAATTAACTGTAGGCTACAACTTGATAATGTCAGCAACCAGACACAGTGATATAATCTTATAAAACCTGTAAAGATGGTGATGTTCCGATTTGACGAATTATTATGGAAAATAATAAAATTATAATGGTTTGACTGTTTACTGATGATGGACTACTGCATCGGAGAAAGCGGTGGTGAATCTAAACCTAAGTTATTAAATAATGTTAATTTCTAAAAAAAAAAACTATCAAATCACCATCGAACGGATAATATCGTGAAACACATTTTTTATTCATAATACAAATTGTAGTTACTTTCGCGCATAATGTATTTCGGTGGAGAAAAAAAGATAAACGATGAGGGACAACAATAATAACATTTCCAGATTCCACACCTATCTCGGTCTTTCAGGTACATTTGGAAGCCTCCGTTTCAATCATCATGCGTGCCAACACACGCGTTAGAAAGAGAACGAATGACATTTCTCAACAAAATTTCGAGAATTCACGCAGCTCCTCAGGAATTCGAAATTGTTCATATCTGATGACTTCTAAACAAAGATGACGCGATGTAAAGGACGATTGCTATCAATACATTCATATTGCGTTTACCATGAGTGTGAAAGAGACAAAAATAGATTCCCAAAATATCTTAACAATTTGTCATCTCACCTGCACTTTCGATATGCCCATCAGCATCGTCGCTGTGAGTTGATCAAATAGGGGTCTCATGTCCTTTTTTATCTCTAAACAAGCGCGACATATTTTGTCGAATTTCAAAGGTTTATTGAGAGCAGCCATTTTGAGCTGCACTACGAAGATGTTTTTGTCCTTGTTATACGATAGTGATTTTCACCACACAAACATTGTTTACAATAAACACCACTTGCTAAGTGCACCTTGGGATATTAATAAAAAAAATAATAGAACGGAGCAGCAATACAAACATTCCTATTTTAACAGTAACAATAAAATTCACCACTAGTCGCTTACAAAACCAAATAAGAAAGAAAGACTGTGACGATGGGTGGGGTGACGAAATTAGAGCGAGCGAATAAGCTGTGTCGGTAACGGCAAACAGTACATGTGAGAAAGAGATGAAGAATGGTTGAATATGTTCGATAAAGTTGGCTATGAATAACTTCTGGTAGTTGATATAGATCTTATTGCTTCCTGATCAAGGATGATATTTGCTATTGCCAAAGTTCATAGGATTTTGTAATACACAACAAGCTAGAAAGGACACTTCACGAAAAGTTGATAATATTATAACAACAGACTGCTTGTGTGTATGTTTTATCCGATTCTCTAAGATATTGTGCAAAAGGTAAAGACTGGCTTCACTCATTTAGAAAATTCAGTCCCATCCAAAATATTCCGGTATTAAAATGAAATAGCTGCCTATCACGTCAAAGTTTTGGATCAACGTCTGTCTCTCTCTCACTTGAACAGATTTCGAAGGCGCCAGAAAGAGATATTGGTATTACCTACTACTTTTTATATAGGCTTTCCTGGTTTATATCAATTCTTTGTAAGCAATTAATTGTTCTCATTTGAACAATGTGTGTCTTTTACCTAAATGTTTTTGTAATGAATGAAGGCACGTATATTCTAATTTTATCGTGGAGTGTATTTTTTTAGCATAGCAATACTATATCAGTTATTACAGGTACTAGTATTTATGCATAACAACATGTTAGACATTAATATCTCGATATCTCTGTCGCACTTACGAGGAAAGACAATTCTTCCGTTTCTTATTTCAGCTGTCAATTACCAAAACAGTGGAGTGGATTCGAAAATGTCAAATGTCATCGCAATTTGTTTCGAATGAATCAAAAAAGTCTTAGTTTTTATGAAAATAAATAAGCTGGATCGGAACAAGTTACACAAAAAGTGATTTATAAATCAATTTGTTAAATTTCATGTAAAATGACCACAATGTCGGGCTCGTCGTGGGAAGGTGCGTATTTAACTGTAAATCAACAGAGTGCCGGTTCACTTGTTCAGAATATTGTGACGTTGCATTGTAAAACTTATCAACACGTAAAACCTTAGTATTGGAAAAGCTTGTTTTATATTATTATAATTATTGGAACTGTCAATCAACGGCTGTATTTTCGCATGAAAACCACATCTTAAGAAATTGTAAAGCAGGTACCGTAGAAATAACATTAATTACGTGGGATGATGAGATACTTATTATAGGTATTTGTTTTATGTTCATATCACAAAAAATCTCGAACCAATCTGTTATTAATCCAATTATTCAAAATATTTATGAAATGATGAATCTTACAGTAAACAGGCAGGCAATCTAACAGCATCTATTAAATAAATATAAATATTTAAACATTTTAGAGTTTCGGAAGCAAGCCCGCCTCCTCGAAAACGACATAGATGTGAAACTGGTGGCATTTAGCAAGCTGGGAGTTAGCTCAGCCAACACGGGGCTCAACTCGGAGAGTGTACCTCTGATCAACAGTGATGACATGTTCGACACCATGTCTATGGAACTGCAACAACTGCTAAACAAGGTCAGTTTCTATCCTGTAAAAGTGTACTCTTCATGTATGATACTTCAATTGCTGATTGTATCTTGAGATAATTGCTGAAAAATAATGCACATTCTATTCATTATCTCTGCTGATTCAAAATTTTTCTGGGTGTCAAGTGCTCTGGCTTTGGTATAATAGGTTAATTTCACTAACTTCACTCTTTTTGACACAACATAATATCATGCTTGATTATTGATAATGCAAAGGTTGTATCCATATTTACCTGCTATAATCATTTTACATTTAATCATTAAAAGCTTCTAAATTATTTTATTTTTGTAAAATTCTAGCTGTCTTCAATAAATGACAAAATGGCTGATCTGGCACCAAGTGGCACAGCTACAATGCACACCATCAAGAGGCATAGAGAAATATTAATGGTGAGTTTATAATTATGTATTATATAGTAGGTAATAGGTAATATGGGCTGGTGTCCGCAACTCCACGTCAATGCGCGTATTTTGCATACCTATATATATTATATAGTATCCACTATGCATCTCAAAAGGGAAAACCTGCCACCACCACCAGGAGGGACCTTGAAGATCCCCTATGAGCGGTGACCAAGGTATCCATAAAGTTACCCAGGGGATGAACAGCAGATTGTACTGCTATGCAGCCCAAGGGTTGGTCAGATTTAACCACAAATCCCAGAGCCCCCTGAAAAGTACTTAGGAAGGTACCTTTATTAACAGTTTTGTATCTCAAAAGTCATTTATTCAAATTAGGCTGAACACCCGCACATTATGAACATCAAAATTACATAAGACATTTCCCCAAATACACCTTTCCACCACTTCTTAGTGCTTCAGTTGAAAAGAAGTGGTGCAACTGCACAGCTGTCTTTTAAGTTAGAAGAACTGGATTCTATATACAATAGTAATTACAAACAAACCACATACAATAGTACTTTTGTATTATCATTACAGGACTACCAGCAAGAGTTTTCGAAGACCTCAGCCCGTGTTAACGCGCGGCGCGAGCGTGAGGAACTGCTGCGGGGAGGCAGCCCGCCGCCCGCCGCCACCATCGGCCTGTCGCGACGAGACCAGTTCACCAAGGAGGCCAACCATTTACACAGGTCTGATAAAACCTCTTTATCTGAATTTTCGTAATTTATCTACAATTAACTAATTAGCTTATGTGTCTAACCAAATAATGATGTGTTATTCGGATTTACTGCATTTCCAAAACTTTTTCTTAACCCTTTAACCGCTTGGCTAAATATCAATTGTCGTGCCCCTAGCGCGAGGCTACAAATCGTCAAAATAATACCTACAATAAATAAGGAGGGGCAATCGTTGTATCGATAAAAAAAAGTCAAAGAATTTTTTATGTTTTTATTTTAAATCAGCCTTATGGCTTCTACAAACAGGCGCGACACAAAGAAACCGCTCATGAAGGTGATACTGAAGGTGATACCCCCGAAATAAATTCGTCAAAGTTTTCTTTATCAGGTACAGTTATGTCTAACGTCCAATTAATGCCTTCATTGTCGTCATGATCCTGAAATGACAAATTAAAATTTATTACGTAAGTATATTATTTTTTATATTCATTAGGTAGGTATATAACTTTAACAAAAAGGAACCTAGTTAGCGTTCCTGCACACGATGCCGTCACCGCGCCATCGCCGCGCCGACGCCCGCCGCACAGTTACACTGTAGAATACGAGTCGCGCGAAGCCCGCCACCGCCGCCACCGCGCGCGTTCCCGTCCCTGTCTCGTTTGATTCATTCCATTGATTCCATTACCGACCGCGTACGAACGTGCACGCCGCGAGATCGCACGCAGCCGGTACCTAATGGAATGAATCAAACAGACAGGGACTGGAACGCGCGCGGTGGCGGCGCGGCGACGGCGCGGTGACGGCATCGTGTGCAGAACGCTTATTAAAGTTATCTTTTTTTTAAAGATAACTCATGCACTAGGAATAATTCCTGTGTAGCTTGGGACTTCACAAACACACAAGTCACGGACACAAAACAGCTACACCCAAACTCGAATAATGATTTATGAAAGAGAGAGAGAGAGAAAAAGAGACAAACGCGAGTGCGAGTGCCTGTCCGGCTTGGTAGGTACTGTCACAGTACCTTAATAATGGTAAGGACAACATACAACACGGTTCCAAATTTGAACAATCAATAGGATATGTAGGTAGTTAAGTAGGTAATATAGGTAATAACAGAATTACATCACAATATTTAAAATACTATTTCGATTCATCAAGGAGTTACCTAAACCCAACGGAAGTCTTATTTATACCTATACCTACTGAATAATGTGCAAATAACCTAAGAAGAAATTCGAAATAGGTACTTACCTCTCCATCACTTCTAAATTCTTCTATCGAATCGGATAATTCCAATTCGTCGTCACACTCGTCGTCGTCACCTTCTAATATTCTTAATAATTCCTCAGTAGTCGTCATTATTGAAAATTGAAATGTGACTATTTTATCGACAATGCACAAATACCAACGAACAACATTAATGGAACTTTCCATTCGTTTGATCCGCTTGTGACGTAGGCAGTGGTCGTATTAATGTGACAGCCGCGCTAGACTAACTAGAGAAATATGTTGCAAGCATAGGAGTCAAGGGATGGGAACTAATGTCAAATGTTGGCATTATACAAAGATCGTGAGGGATATTTTTCTTATGAATAATAAGGAAAAGAATTAATAACACAAGGCAATATGTTAAATTTAACTTTATTTGGTATGACACCGTTTATTTTATGCTGAATGATGCATTATACCTGATTATTTAACTGCTTGTTATTTCGTTTTTAAAATGCGCATTGCATTGTATCCCATCCCTATGGTCATATTTATGCGACGCGCGCGATAGACGCCGAAGAAAATTTCAAGCTGCCAATTACTTATTTTTGTTTAAGTTTTTTGAATGCTTAGAGTTATGACACATAATTTTAAGTAATTGTTGTAAATAATAGCTCTATTTAATAATAGTTTTAGTTGTACCACGCAATTAATAGGACGAAAATAGAACGAAAAAATCATGCATGTTCTCTGTCGCAGAAATACGACACGCGCGGTAGGGACACGGAAATATTTGTCGCATATATGCGACACGCGCGGTTAAAGGGTTAAATTAACAATTTGCAATTTCGGAATTAGAATAATTTTAAGCACACCTGCAATGGTTCATATAAAAAAAAGCATTATCATGAACCATCACAGTAATGTTTATGAGGAGAAAATCATCTATTTGAAGCTTTTCTTTTTTTAAATCTAATTAATCGTTTCCAGCTCTCACATCCTAGTGGATGAACAAATCAACATAGCGATGGAAGCGCGCGAGCACCTCGCGTCACAACGACAGACATTCAAACGGATGCAGACCACATTCAATAACATCACTAACAGGTGAGCTCTCACTCAGATCTCCGTAGCTAATAAGGCAGAGGCCAAACGAGCGCAATTTAGTGAGTTTTTACGTCGAAACTGTTCTACATTACTGCAACCTCATTTTCCTTTGAGTGTTGCGGAAACCACTTTATTTTAGGGAATGGAATGCAATCTACAACTCAATTATACAATAGGAATGACAACTCACAAAATTGAACTTGTAACAATAATAGGGTCTTTGTTTGTTGCTATCCCTATATTATAGGGATAGCAAACTTTTCTAAGGGCTGATTTTTCCACCACCACCACCACCAGATAACTTTTATTCAAGGACTAAAATTAACGTTGTATGAAACAAACTCAAAATTTCAAAATTATTCCTCAAAGTTATCAGAAAGTCCATTCTCTTATTTAAAACAGTCAAAATCTAGTCGCAGTGTCATCTCGGCGACAAAAAAATGTCAAAAACTTGTCAAAATGTTTCTGACAGATTGAGACTGAGATCAGACTGTGAACGTTCTTAAAAATACGAGAATTGCCCCTCAGATGATTAAGAAATCAGCCCTTAGTGTAATATAATGTTAAGTTAAGGGCCTATAACATGAATATTACTTAGAAAAATTCTTGCTACAAAAACCATTGTATTGTTTCTAGATTCCCAATGCTGAACAGTCTAATCTACCGGATCAACGCTCGCAAACGCCGCGACTCCCTCATCATAGGCCTCGTGGTCGCCGTGTGCACGTTCTTGTTGCTGCTGTACGCATTCCACTGAGTGACATTGTCTAGGAAGTGGTCAGTCTTAGAATCGGCATGTGTTGGGAAGTGATGACCAAACAGAGTGCTATCAATGTTTTTTCCATAATTTTATAAGATAGTGGTCTCTGTAATCGATTTAATCTGCACTAAATTATTTCCTGTCCTTATAATAATATACAACTTACTGCCTGCATGATTAAATGATACTTCTGAAAAAGTAGATGTCACCAACGATGATATTTGTAAAAAAGAATATTGTAGGAAATTAATGGGTTTTATGCTTCAATGTGAAAAATTGACAATCTATTGTCAACATGATTAAATTGGTTACTGTGTAACAAAATGTTGGTGTTTTCTGTTAAGCGTTTTAAGACCATGCGCTCTGTACCTCCATCTCTGAATATCTGGCGTATCTACACAACCACATATTCATGTTTATTTAATTTTCTTGTGATGTTTGCATTACGGCACAAAACGGCGAAGATGGAGACATAATTTGTTACGCATATTGCGATTCGTGATCTAGTGCGAACGATGCCTTATGATTTCGGCTCTGCCCGTTTACAATATTTCATTCATCTTGTAATGTCAAGGTAGATGTTACATAAAATATGTCTGTTCGAGATATTAGTACCAAAATATTGTTGCTTTTATTATTGCATATTATAAAAATATAGTGAAGTAGGTATGTCTATTATTTATAGGCCTAACATGTTATTATAGTGTAATATAGACATATGTAAATACTTATCCTATATGTAATTACTGTATCAAATAAAAACAAATTATTTTAAAGAGTTTATTTTATTTTAAAACATTAATAAAAAGAAAAGATTTCTGCACCCAGTCATTCTAAAATGCCTTTGGATTGAAATCCAATTCAAGTGGTATCTCTTTTCACTGGATACGATTCTATTGGACATGGGATGTTCAGTAGAAAAGGCTGACCAATCTGAGATTGGTCAGCCACGCCGAGAGAAGATCTTCCCTCTGCGTGGTTCACACTGCGACGCACATTTTTAAGAAAAACGTTTTTATTCAATAAAATCGACCTTCGATCTTAGCATGCATGATGTGATCTCGAGCTATACATTTCCAGTATAAGCTGACTTCTCATTGTACGAAAAGCCTATACAATGCGAGGTCAGCTAAAACTGGAAAGTATAGCTTGACATTGTGTGTACACTTGCAGTAGGTACAGTCGAGTTCTTTAATATATTGGCAGTGACAATGTTTCAAAATATTGTAAGCGTTAAAATGATCATATAGTTCTATACAAACTTAGACATCAATAAAATGTTTTCATATAAACTGTTCATAAGTATGTTACGGTAGTGCAGTCAAAAATATCTGACTACTCTTCGGAACATAAATATCTAAATACGCTAGTGTTCAATATATTTGTTGTAAACTAGAATTCATAAATATCTATACAGCTTTGAATATTCAACTAAATGGCCTTTACCATAAAATTTATTTTTGCTTGCCGGAGCAGAAGTTCGAGTAATAATGCAATATTGCCGTTGATGGATGTCATAACTGACAACTTCAAGTTGATTTTGTTTCAAGATCTTTTTCATAGAAATATAATTGCATAGATATTTGTGAACCTAACTTTGCGCTAAATAATATGAACAAGGGATTGCGCACAATTTTTAGAGTCTTTGTCTGTAGTAATATTATTGATTTAATGTAGTCACATATTTATGATGTCACAGATTGTTTACAATTTATTGTACGGCGAAGCTGTTTAGAGTTTTATGAAACTTACCATTGCCTATATATTTTTGATTCATGAACATGCTCAGATATTAAAGAACTCGACTGTACAACGAACATTAGTAAATGTACTGTCGAACAAAGTGTTTGGTATACAGGCAGCGTTACTTTGTGGTGAGTAGTCAATATTGGCATAGTGAATAGTCTAATAGATCTATGGGCATTTGGCTATATACCAAATAGCTTTTCGACTGTACGTTAACCAAAATCAGTTTTATTCCAAATCACCTGTTTAAACAATTGCAAGTAATATTTTGTTTACTTAGTTGGCCTTTTACTGCCAAAAAAATCTAAATTCTTAATTTCGTGTACAATCAACAAAAAATACGAGTCTCGGACAGTACGCTTCTGACAACCATTTCTATTCTGAACGATAATTATTATTCATTATGGGCTTAATTTTCAATCTACTATTTTTATTTGTAGAATAAAACTGACGTCTTGACAGATTTTGTATGTAAGAAATGTCAAAGGGGTTTGAAGGTTTTGGCCCTAAAATCAGCCGCCATTTTAATTTTTTTTCAGAATCGCGGTGCACAACAAAAGTTATATATTTAGATAGAGGACACTTATACAAGCAAAAAATGTTATGTAACATAATATCCTAAAGCGTCAGGTTTCGGAGTTATTCACCGAAATATAAGTCGAAAACAACAAGGATTTTTTTTGTTTTTTTTCCCTCCAGGTAAGCATATTGAACTTTTGAGGTAATAGAAACGTTATGAAGCATTTATGGAGAAGAAACGAATGAAAAATAGGCATTTTTTAAATAAATAATTAAACACGGCAATTTATAGTTCGTTATTTAATCCCAGAGACTAATCTGACAAGTGTAATGTCGAACTTCTATACTAAAAAAAACGAAAACACAAAAATACTTAAATGTCAGATTAGTCACTGGGATTAAAAAACGAACTATAAATTGCCGTGTTTAATTATTTATTTAAAAAATGTCTATTCTTCATTAGTTTCTTCTCCATAAAGGTTTCATAACGTTTCTATTACCTCAATAGTTCAATATGCTTACCTGGAGGGAAAAAACCAAAAAAATCCTTGTTGTTTTAGACTTATATTTCGGTGAATAACTCCGAAACCTGACGCTTTAGGATATTATGTTATATTACATTTTTTGTTTGTATAAGTGTCCTCTATCTAAATATATCACTTTTGTTGTGCACCGCGATTCTGAAAAAAAATCAAAATGGCGGCCGACCTTAGGGCCACCCTCCATACAAAAATCTTCAAACCCCTTTGTAAATTATTCCTTGGATAAAATTATCTGGAATTGGAATAGTCAATAGTCAAATATCTTTTATCTGATGAATAATAAAATTATGACAGTTTGACATATTACTTATTATTTTTTATTACAAACACTCAAACCGCAATATTTATTCCTCAGATAAAAGTTATCTAGTCGCAATATTTATTCCTTAGATACTTATAGTCTATTGAAAAATCAACCCTAAGACATTTATTAGGTACTTTTAAAAATAAATCAACAGATAATTTTTATTTTTGGAATAAAATTGACATCTGACAGATTTTATATGGAAGAACTGTCAAAAATTCAAAATTATTCCTCTAATAAAATTATCTGGCGTTGGAAAAATCTGCCCGTAAAATGATAATAGTACTTATGTATATTAAATAAATGCTTGATAATAATTTAATGGAGTTTAAGTAAGTTTTGCCAGTTATGTAAAGCAAGATAACTACATAATAAAAAAAGCGTATAAAATATTATGCTGGAGATTCAAATGATGACATTATAATGACAATCATAACAACATAAATATTAGGCTTAAAATAAATCTATTTAACAACTTCAACCAAATGGTTTAGATAATACTGTTACACTGTAACAGATCAAATACTTTCAGAAATCCTGACTAAGGTCCAGGTCTAGTATTAAGTCTTCATCTTTTATTTAAAAGTCCACCCCTCTTTTGAAGGCCAATTCTAGTAAGTCGGGTCGAACCTTAAAGTCTGCACCGACTTTAAGGTTCCATTAGACTTCAGGAGCGCGTCATTATACTTTTATGTCATTAACTTATGACCGATTCCTATGATTTACGGATTGTTATTGGCTAAAATTAAGAATTGTATCTTTACCAGTAATGAAGCAAAAACCTCATAGCTTTGCATAGTAGACCTTCCTATTTGGAAGTAGCTATCGCAGGTAAAACTAGCTTACGAATCTATTTATATGCCCAGATTGGTAATAATAAAAAAAAATTATTTTGTAAGCAAAACGGTTTGTTTTTGTTTATAGGAACTGAGCATTAATTGACTCGCGCTCCTTAAAATTGCACAATGCAACAACTATTCATTCTTAGCTCTTACACTCTTCTCAGCTTTTTTCAGGGGTTCCACTTTGTGCGTGCACAGTTAGTTTGTGCGACTTCAGCGAGCCTCGTTGCGCGAACCGTTTGTCGCAGAGGTCGCAGCCGAAGGGCCGCTCGCCCGTGTGTGTCCGCACATGCTTGTCGAGGTCTCCTTTAGTCGCAAACTTCTTTCCGCAAGTATCCAGCGGACACATTATATTTCTATTATGTGTTTTTTGATGCAAATAATACTTTTTCCATGCATTAAACTTCTTTTGACATACCTGAAAAAGAAAATTTCAAAGGATAGCTTTTTGGTTTATTCTGAAACTACTGTCATCAAAATGTAAGTTTTACTAATGTAATAATAGGTACACTTACGTCGCATACATAGTAAAAACAATCACCGGTTTCTGTTTTAAACCTTTTTATTTTTACTTTCAAATTCTGCTTTACAGATGTGATGACCTCTTTAGTTGATGAAGTCTGCAATCAATAAAAATTTTAATTTTGTACATCAATGTACCCAATGGCTTGGTACGCGACGATGGCAAGAGACCGGACAGTATGTCTCTATTTCCTTGGAAGGTGGGTAGGCCTTTAGTGTGGGACGCAACTTGTGTCGATACTCTTGCGCCATCCCACCTTCCTGGATCGGCATGCTGTGCTGGCGCTGCTGCTGCGGCTGCAGAAATATAATAACCTTATCGGAAATTATATTTTCGAGCCGTTTGGGGTTGAAACCCTCGGGCCGTGGGGTCCGAGTGCTCATGGTCTTTTTAAAGAAATTTCAAAACGGCTGGTTGACACTTCCCGTGACCCAAGGGCTGGCTTTTACCTTGGCCAAAGGCTAAGCATTGCCATACAACGTGGCAATGCCGCCAGTCTCTTGGGTACATTACCAGTCGACAGCGATGCGGATGAATTTTTCGACGCTATATTTAAGTTTTTGTATAGTTTTAGTTGGTTTTAGTTAAGCTAGGTTTTAATTTTATTATTTTTGTTAATTAAGTTAAATGGTTAAATAAATATGTTTCTAGTCCATTTAATGTTTACGTGATGTTAGAGAGTGGCTTATCTTTGTAATTTTATACATCAATGATTTTCGTACTTTGCATTTTAATGGCCCATGTAAAAAGCAATAAGTTATATGATAGCTTGTGATAACACGAGAGGAGTGGAAATAGAAATTAGTATCGAAACATTCCATTCTTAGAAGGAACTACATGTAACATGCAGTTTTGATTGGAGGCATTCTTGGGTTAGGACATTTATTTAGGAGAAAATAAGTAATTCTGAAAGTGTCTCAAATAGGCAGATGCAATTTAAGTTTAATAAATACAACACCATATGACACCATTCTAGGAACAGGTTGAAGGTCTGAACACCCAATAAGACATATCAGGATTTCTGAAGGACTTACCACAGCTCCAGAAGAGTCAAACAAGTCTTTTCTAACTGATATCTTCTTTTCTTCAGATTTACTCTGAAATGTATGAATAACGACCTTAATAGGAGTAAGCTTGACAAAAAATATGAACAGTTTCAGTTTAAATTTTTTATCTATTTAGGTAGGCATGAATAAAATGACTTTTTGCAAAAAAAAAACCATTCTGCAATTTGGCTATCATTAACTGACACCGGATATCCAAGTTAGCAAATGAAATTATGATGACTCAGTATACCTACAATACAAAGTCAAAGTGTAAACTTAGACCCAATTTAAAAACAGTAACTAAGCCTTAAAACAACAGCATACTACTTGACTCTACAGTAGACTGTACCACTCACTCCCTCAGTCTACATTTAGAGAAAGAACAAAATGTTTTGTTTGTTTCATTTATTTAGTTTGTGTAAAATCAGCACATCTCCTTGGGAGCCGTAAACTCAAGTGCTGTACAAAAATTTGAATTCACTTTATTTTTTGTCAAAAAGATTTTTTAAGTAACTATGTATATGTCAAAATATTAACACTTTGAAGGACATAGAAGGCCCGTAGGCGTAAAAAAGTAAAACTTCTACTGTCTCATTCGGTGTCCTTCAACTGATTAGAGATGAAGAACTACAATGAAGAGCAGTACTTACTTGGTCAGAGGAATCTGATGTCGTCCTCTTCTTTGACTGACTTTGGTTTTCAGGAGAACTATTAAAATTTTCTACTATCTCTAGTTTAACAGTTCTGTCTGAATCTGTGCTGCTTTTCCTTGAAATTGTGTTTCCTTCTTTCTGGTTCTGAAAGGATTGTGATTATTTACACACATTTGAATTAAAAAGACATGTTGCGCCGACCTCAAACAAATTGTGATAAGGGCAGGAGATGGAAGGAAGTTTCCGCAAACAAGACAACTATTATTTATAAAACATTGAGCAAACAACAAGTCCTCCACAATAATACCAGTAGAACATTAATGTGGGTGTACTAAGGTAGACCTCTGCCTCACCCTTCAGGGAAAACAGGTGTGAAGTTATGTTATATATGTAAAACATTGTAGTGCTTGGTAAGGATATTCTAACTGTTATAGACTGACCGCTTAACTGAAACGTTGCCTGTGGTAGCTGCGCGGTGTGGGAGGGGTGTAGTTGTCACTAGCTGAGCTCTCGCATCACGTCACCACAACCCTCCCGCACCACGCTGCTACCTCAGGCAACGTCTTAGTTAAGCGGTTGGACTATAATTTCATGTATTTTCTGTATGGTCACCTAAAAAATGTTTACAATACCTGATCTGTTTTACGGAACCCTATAGTAAATGTTTCATTATCATCAAACAGGGACTTCAGATGTGTATCATTTGCTGTAGCCAGCACTCGCAACTGCTTCGCGTGTACCACAATTTCTAAACATTTAAAGCATATTTTCCGGGGCAAGTTATCTTGGCTGGCCACCTGTAAGAATTCAGTTTATCATTTATTTTACATTCATGTGCGTTCGAATGGCTATTTCTACGCAAAAAATATAAACTAAACGTACGTACATCGACACCTGTACAAAGGAATATATCATGAACTAGTTCTGTGTTTGTAAACATATCATCCGCCCCAGGGTTTTCAAGGCAAAGCCTGCATAGATCGTAAAATAAAACGGTTTTCTGCTTCTCCATCTTTAAGGGAAATTTCTCAGACCAAGAAAAATGCATACATTACACTTTGCACACAGTGCACTTGTCCTAATTTCGCAATTTTAAATCAAGTCATCAACCATCTCTGTTTTTCAAGAATTTTGTCCGTGACGTCAATGAAGTTGTATTTACTCTTCAAGTATGTATATTTCTGTTTGTTTCCAATTTTCCTTTTCCCTCTCAATTGTTAGTATTTATTTTATACTCCCAAACTCCCAGTCCCAAGTCCTATTCACGTGTTTGTTGCATTGTTTGATGTTTGAAACGTTGAAGGTTTTATCTTTTTTTCTTATCAATTTTGACACTGACAGTGTTGAATACTGGAATGAAGGCTTGCTTTCAGATTATTGACAATCTGGAACTCGTTCTAATGACAGCTAAACTCCATCGGTTTTGTATTTTATTGTACGTTTTGTAGGTGACATTGACAACTGAGCCCTGATTCACAACCATACGACAGGCTATCTTTTCGAAAACCTGACATTTCGATAACCTGATTTGACTTGCCCTCAACAGCAAATAGCTGTTGGAAGAATAGCGGGCGTCTATTTGATTTAAACTGACAAAATTTTCGGGTTTTGGACTTGTGAACAGCGTTTAGAAGACTCCTACGATAACAATGATTAATGTTCGATACGATACGGACGCGTATCGAGTGTTTGTGAATAGCTATGCTGAATACGACGATATTCCTTACTACCACAAAACAGTGTTTATCAGTTGTTTAGACTAAACACCTTTTAAACACGACATATTTAAATGGACTTTAAGTAACACTGACATTAGACAGTTGTTATGTGTTAAGCTTTATTGTATTCTTAAAGCTTATAATTGTTTAGTTGCCGTAGATGCAGAAATAAACGTTTCAATAAAACTTTGTTTTATTATGTAGAAGGAATATTTTATTAGTTGCCGTAGATGCAGAAATAAACGTTTCAATAAAACTTTGTTTTATTATGTAGAAGGAATCCAAACTAATATTATAAATTCGAAAGTAACTCTGTCTGTCTTTTCTTCACGCCTAAACTACTGAACCGATTTAGATGAAATTTGGTATAGAGATAGTTTGAGTCCCGGGAAAGGACATAGGATACTTTTTATCCCGCTATTCCCACGGGATCGAGACTTATGCGGGTGAAACCGCGGGGCGCAGCTAGTATTTTATAATAATTGACAAGCCAGATATAACAAACATTGCTAAGCAACAAACCATCGATAATACATAAAGGTTGTATATCTTCACATCCACGATACTTTTAGAGCTTGGACAAATCTTGAAGTCCAATTCTACAGCTTAGCATGTTCAGTCTTGGTCCAAACAATGGCTTCGTAAACATGTCCGCCAATTGCAATTCTGTAGAGACTTGTTTGACAGCGAAGTCTCCATTCTGAATACATTCTCGAATGAAGAAATGTTTTAGCTTGATATGTTTTGTTCTCTTATGGAACTCATAGGGTGGGTTCTCAGACAACCTTATAGCAGACTCATTGTCAACGTAAATTGTCGGTTTTTCGTTCAGGTCTGTTAAGTCCGTTAATTCCTCCAGGAGTTCTTTTAGCCATAAGGCTTCTCTCGCAGTTTCTGTCATGGCTACGAGTTCGGCTTCCGTTGAAGAGATTGCCACTCTTGGTTGTTTTTGGCTTTTCCACATGATGGGACCGGAGAATAGGAAAATCATCCCTGACGTCGAATGGCCAGTTGTTGTGTCACCACCAAAATCAGCATCACTGAAACATATCAGCCTCTTTTCCCGGCTTTTCGCGAACACAAGTCCTTTGTCTATAGTACCCTTAAGGTATCTAAAAATTCGCTTGACTCTCATCACATCAAACCTAGTAGGAGTTTCGAGATGCCTTGATGCAACACTCACAGCGTAGCTTATATCTGGCCTTGTAGCGACCATGAGGTATGCTAGGGCACTTACAGCTTGACGATAAGGAAATGACGAATTTGATTCATCATTTGATTCAACATCTTGTTCTTCATCTATGCCAATTTTTACTGCCGGCGTTGCAGCGACTTTACAGTTAGTCATTCCAAACTTTTCTAGTATCTTCTTAGAATAAGACCTTTGGTTTAAGGTAATACAACCATCTTTGGTTTTATTAATTTCAAGTCCAAGGAAATAAGACGCCGGTTTTGTGGTTGTTTAAACCTATTTTTCAGTTCTTCAATAAATTTCCTTCCAGCATTTTCACTAGTTGAAGCCACCAAACCGTCATCTACGTAAAGTGCAATTAAGACTTGTTCACGTAAGTAAAGGCAAGGATCTTTAGTGCTTTGCTTGAATCCTGAATTTATAAGATACTCTGATATGCAGACATTCCAGCATAGAGGAGCTTGTTTCAGCCCGTAGAGGCTGCGTTTAAGTTTGCACACTTTCTTATTGCCATCATTGAATCCCTCTGGCTGCTTCATAAAGATTTCCTCTTTTACAGCTCCGTTTAGAAACGCAGTCGATACATCGAACTGTTGAAGTACCATGTTTTCTCGAGCAGCTATTCCTAAGACAGCTCTTATAGTACTGAGGCGGGCTAACGGACTGAAAGTCTTCTGATAATCAACGCCAGGTTTTTGTGAAAAACCTTTTACTACTAGTCTGGCCTTATATCGCTCAACTGTACCATCTGGATTGTTCTTTATTTTGTAAACCCATTTACATGGCAATGGTTTACGATTTTTCGGAGAGTCGACTAATTCCCAAGTCTTCATTTCTTTCAATGATTCCATTTCATTTTCCATAGCCTCTAACCATTTGGCCTTATCCTTGCTATTCATAGCATCATTAAACGTTTGAGGTTCTGTTTCATTATTCATATCCATGGCTGCCATAACATAATCCTCAAATATTTTAGGTCTGTCAATCTGTGATCTATCACAAAGATTGTATGACCTCCGTTCTTCTGGGACAAGAACAGATGCATCGACATCTATGTCGTTTTTATTTGGTTGATCAGCAGTTTGACTACCGTCATCAATCCCGAGAGAGTCATAAAACAACTCGTTATTTTCATTTTGTATAGGTACCTCGTTAGAGCTTGCAATAACACTATCTTGTACTGCTTGCTGTCTACTAGCATTTTCTTTTGTAGTACCTTTTAAATATATTTCTGTTTCATCCAGTTCACTGTCAGTCTCGTTTGATCGCTTGTGATCATTTAATTCTTGGAAAGGAACAGAAATCACATTTTTACCATCTTCGTAGAACATTTTCTTTAAAATTCGAACATCCTTGGAAATAAGAATGCTTTTCTTCGATGGGACGTTCTAAACGCTTTTGAAACTTCCGAGTAACCAGCGAACATACCCGGAGTTGCCTTTGAAGCAAATTTGTGTTCATGTTTTCCTTTCTTTAGGATGAACGTTTTAGCACCGAATACATAATTATAGATGATTAACGCAGGGTTTTCTACCTACCCATCTTTCGAATGGTGTTTGGTTTTCAATACTCTGGTTAACGCTTCGGTTTGACAAGTAATTTGCAGTATAAACCGTTTCTGCCCATAAACACATAGGCGCTTTTGATTCCAACATCATGCATCTTGCTTTTTCTATAAGGGTTCTATTTTTCCTTTCAGCGATTCCATTTTGATGTGGAGTGTACGGTGCTGTCAATCTTCTTGCTATACCATTTTGTTTCAGAAATGTGTCAAACTTCAAATTTCTGTATTCCGTACCGTTATCAGTCTGTAGGCATTTGATTTTGCTTCCTGTGAAGTTCTCTGCTTCTACCTTGTAGTCTATGAATTTTTGTAAAACTTCGTTTTTATTTTTAATAAAGTATAGGTACTCGGCAGTTATTATATTATATTGTTCTTAAACATTAGTCTTCAATAAATATACGCAATGGAAGTGCTCATCATTCTTTTATTTCTATATGACATCTGTTTTTCTTTTCTACGACTGACAATATCATAGACTAAAAACTTATCTATAACACTCCCCCTCACGAAGATGACCCTTCGGTCTGAGTGACTCCTATGTATCTTTTTTAATAACTTTAACAACCTTGGTTGTGGCAGTGCCTTCGTTAAAATATCTGCCTCCATATTTTCTGTGTCCTTATAACGAATTGTCACTAATTTCTTTTCGACACAATCTCTTATGAAATGTTCTTTTATGCTAATGTGTTTTGATCTTTTTCCGGTAATCATGTTGTTTGCTAATTTTTGCGCAGCCATATTATCATTGTAAATCAGGACTGTTTGTTGTGGCACTCCAATGTCTTCTAGCAGGTGTTTCAAATGCAAAGCTTCCTTCGTTGCTTCTGTCATTGCCATGTATTCGGCTTCAGCCGTTGACAATGCGACCACTCTCTGTTTCTTTGTCTCGTAACTAATTAGACCACCACCATACTTAAAAACATAACCGGTATATGATCGTCGATCGATAGTGCATGCTGCCCAGTCTGCGTCGGCCATACCCGTAAGAACCGCTGACATTCCTGTTTTCTTGTATCTTATACATACATTTTTCGTTCCTTTTAGGTAACGTATAACTCTTTTTGCTGCTTGCCAGTGACTTTGGTCATAACAATTGTTGTACTGGCTTAAATAGCTTACTGTAAACATTATATCTGGTCTTGTTGCGACAGCTAGGTACATTAATGAACCAATAAGTTCTTGGTATGGAAAGTTTTCCTTATTTCCATTCTCATTTTTCTCTAACTTCAGAGCTGGTTCCATTGGCGTAGACACGGGTTTACATTCTCCCATGTTAAATTTTTCTATTAAATTATCGACATATGTTTCTTGGGACAGCGTAATCTCTCCCCCTACATGGGTGAATCTTATACCCAAGCAGTGATGAAGAGAACCCATATCTCTCAATTCAAATGCTTTTTCCAACTTGGATTTGATTTCCTTGAATAAATTTTCTGATTTGTATGCCAGAATCAAATCGTCGACATATATGTTGACTAACAGTTTTTCGCCTCCTTTTTCAAATATGTACAAACAAGGATCCGCTGTAGCATTTCTAAAACCAATTTCCAATAATTTTCTATGTAATTTTAAATACCATTGCCTTCCTGCCTGTTTTAATCCGTATATAGCTTTATTTAGTTGACATATTCCATTATTTTTATATTTATTTATATCTATTAGCATTTCTCTTGCTTTTCTCAACAACTCTTTGTCTTTACCGTGTGATATAATCAATCTTAAATATTTATCAAGATTTTTTGGCTTCTTCATATAAATTTGTTCGTCTATATCACCGTTTAAAAATGCTGTACAGACATCCAGTTGACTTAGTTTCATATTATTTTCTATCGCATATGCAATCAATAGTCTTATTGTACTCATTTTTGCTACTGGTGCAAATGTTTCAGTGTAGTCAATTCCTTCTCTCTGGTTGAACCCACGAGCTACTAGTCGTGCCTTTCGTCTGTCTATTTCCCCAAGTGCATTGTATTTATATTTTAGAATCAGTTTACTATCTATCAATTTTTTACTTTCATTCTTGTGTACAACTTTCCAAGTATTATTTTTTAGGTGAGATTCAATTTCACTTATTATTGCGTCTTCCCATTCATCGCTATTCTCATCTATATCACAGAGGAATAATTGTTCAGCATCCATCTCATAATCTTTCTGCCAAACTGGTGGTTTTCTCTGTCGCTTTTCATTACTTGTACACATTTCTTGTCTGTCTTCATTGTCTATTTCGTCTGTTTCTGTAGTTGCATCAACAAATATATCATTAACGTCTAGTTCTTTGTCTGATTCATTAATTTCATGTCCATTCGAGTCTTCATTTTCTTCCTCTGGAAAAAGGTTGACTTCTATATCATTTTTATCAACTACATCTCCTTTTTGACCTTCTTTTGTCTCATTTTCGTAGAACATTTTATCCAGTACTTTGACATCTCTAGTTATTATCACTTTGTCTGATTTCGGATTAAAGATACGGTACGCTTTGTGATTTTCCGAATACCCTACAAATATACCAGCAATCGATCTGGCTTCAAATTTTCCGTTTCGTTTTCCCTTTTTTAGAACGAACGCCTTAGTCCCGAAAATGTGGAAATGCCTTACAGATGGAACTCTATTCACCCATTTTTCAAATGGAGTCTCATTATTAATACTGCTGCAAGGACTACGGTTTGCCAAGTAGTTTGCTGTATTAATAGCTTCGGCCCAAAAAACTTCTTTCATGTTAGCGTCAATTAACATGCATCTAGCTTTATCAAGTAATGTTCTATTTTTTCTCTCTGCCAACCCATTTTGTTCTGGTGTATATGGTGCAGATAGCCTTCTTTTGATGCCATTGTCTTTTAGATATTTGTCGAATCCATGGTTTATGTATTCCGTCCCATTGTCACTTTGTAAACAAACTATCTTTTGTTTGGTAAACCTTTCTACCTCGTTTTTAAATTCTTTAAATTTTGATAGGGCTTCATCCTTAGTTTTCATTGTATATACTCTTGTATATCTTGAATAATCATCAGTAAATGTAATGAAATATTTGGAACCCGCTTTCGATGGTTCTCTCATGGGACCACATACATCCGTATGCACTATTTGTAATTTTTCATTTGTTCTTTCTTCATTTTTGGATGTAGTGAATGGTAATTTTGTTGCTTTGCCTTTAGCACACACTTCACAGTCTTTAACTGTGTCATTTTTATTGAATTCCAATCCTTCCATGTTCTTTTTATCTAGAGCTATTCGCATTTGCCCCTCATTGAGATGAGCTAATTTTCTATGCCATTGCTGCATTTTATTTACTTCACAGAGTCTGGCTTTTTCTTGTAAGTTTTCTTTAACATAGTATAAACCATCTTCATTTCTTTCTGCTCTTAACAGTATTTGACCATTACGCTTTACAGTTGCGTTTTTCTGTTTAAATAAAACTGTTGCACCTTTATCTGTAATTTTTCCTACTGACATTAGGTTTGTAGTTAGTGATGGTACATATAAGGCTTCGGTCAGTTGCAGATCAGGTCTTTCCTTGATGTTAAGTTTTAATGAACCACGGCCTTCAATTTGTGCTGTACAGTTCTCTGATGCTAACTTTAAGGATCTTTCCTCATCCTTATCAAGATTTCGGAATCTTTCTAAATCATATGTCATATGTGACGTGCAACCGCTGTCAAGACACCACTTGTTTAGTTTTTCTTTACTATCATTTGTATTTAGACATGTCTCTTTAGAACAACATAAATTTGAAGTGCTTTTATTGTATCTTTTTGGGGCTGACTGTACTACTTTTGACCAGCATTCATTTGCTTTATGTCCTTTCTTTTTGCATTTATAGCATTCAACGGTAACATTTGTGTTTCTTCTGCGCTGTCTACTATATAGCGCTTCTTGTCCAGAATTTTGTTCACTTGTACTAGCCATATTTCTTCTGGCTTCAGCTTCTTCGATAATTTTTATCTTTAAGTTTTCAGGATTTGGTAGATCATCCCTGGATTCAATAGCAATTCGAAAATTTTCAAAAGATTGAGACAAACTATAGAGCATCATAATGCTAAGTAGATCTTTATTAATTTCTATGTCCATATCTGCAAGCTTATCGACGATGTCCATAAACTTGTTCAAGTGATCCACTATGTTATCGTCTTCTTTCATTTTTCTTAAGATTAATTCTTTCAAAAGACTTGCCTTTCGTGCAGGACCTTTGCTGGAGTAAATACCCTCGAGTGTGTCCCAGACATCTTTGCTGGTTTGACAGTTCTTCACTTGTTTCAGTTCGCTCGGTGAAATGATCAGAAATAATTCTGCTAATGCCAAGACATCTTTTTCTAAATATTTATTTAGTTCGTCACCTTCACTAGTAGGTTTTTTTATTGTCTCAGAGACGTAATTCCATAGGCCCCTTTTTAATAGAAGGGCTTTTGCGTGTATTCGCCATGTGTCATAATTTTCCCTTTTTAACGGTTCAATATTTATGTGACTCATTATTACTCACATTTGTCCTGCGTTGTATTTTACTAGCGTACATTTGTACTGGGCCCATAACCTATTATATTATATTGTTCTTAAACATTAGTCTTCAATAAATATACGCAATGGAAGTGCTCATCATTCTTTTATTTCTATATGACATCTGTTTTTCTTTTCTACGACTGACAATATCATAGACTAAAAACTTATCTATAACAGCAGTATCTACTGTAGTCATCAATGAAACTTACGAAATACCTGTTGCCATTCAGTGAAGGTTGTTTCAGTGGTCCACAGACGTCACTGTGTACGAACTCAAGACGCTGACTCGTACGTGAATTATTTTTGTCACTCTTCTTGCTAGGCACTCTGCTCAATTTCCCTTCTATGCATATTTCGCATTCACCTAAAGAACTATTACGGTTGAAATCTAATCCAATCAGGCTTTCATTCTTTGAGGCGAGCTTCAAGCGCCTTTCGCTCATGTGTCCCATTTTACAGTGCCATTGTTTAATAGCATCTGCCTCCACTTCTTTTGCTACGTCATTACTACATTCTGTAGCATTGGCTCTATGTCTGTCAACATTATTATTTTTCGTTTGGAGATAATATAGACCATCGTCTTCTCTCACTGCTTGCATTTGTACTCCTCGCTTGTGATAATTAATTATTGCCTTCTTCTTAGTAAATAGAACAGTGAGTCCTTTATCTGTCATTTTCCCAACAGATAGAAGATTAGCACACAGGCTTGGTACATAAAGTGCATCAGTTATTCCAATTTTTCCTTCTTCAATTTCTATTTCTGCAGGCCCTAACCCTTTTATCTCTGCAGTTTTTTCCTTTGAAGCGAGTTTAAGGGTTTTTGAAATTTTCTTCATTTCAATAAAAGGCTTATCTGAAAATGTCATATGTGACGTACATCCACTGTCAAGTATCCAGCATTTTTGGGCTTTGTCATTTATGAAGTAGCTGCTGAAGAGGTTTGTTTCTTTATCGTCCTTTTTGGTATAGCTGTTCTTAGACTTCCTATAATTTTTTTTTTCTTGTCTGTATTCTTATTTTTACACCAGCATTTGGACGAGTCATGGCCTTTCTTTTTACAAATCTTGCAAAAAGTGTAGAAACTTTCTTCAGCATCATTCTTTACGCTAGTACTAGGGATGTCACGACGACGTGCATCACTCTCTTCTATAATTTTAATTATTAGCTTTTCAGGGTCTGGAAGCGAGTCTTGTGATTCAATTGCAGTCCTGAAATTTTCGTATTCCGAAGAAAGGCTATAGAGCATCATGATTGATAACAGATCACTGTTGATATCAATATCCATATCTTTTAATTTATCTACAGTATCCATGAATTTCTTTAAATGCTCGCGTGTATCTGAACCTTCTTCTAGTTTAGCTAATATTAGTTGTTTTAGTAGGGTAGCCTTTCTGGCTGGACCCTTACTAGCATAGATGGATTCAAGAGTCGTCCACACATCTCTGGCAAATTTACAGTTTTTAATCTGTTTTAGTTCTGAAGGCGCTATCAACAACATCAGCTCTGACTTTGCCATTTCGTCATCGTCAAGATCATTTTTTGACGCATCTACCTTTGGGTATTCTTTTACACATGCCCATAGTTTATTTTTTATTAAATATGCTTTTGCATGTATACACCATGTATCATAGTTTTCTTTTCCTAAAGGTTGAATTTTTACAATAGACATTTTGGATTTTTACCTTTTCGTTTTTCTTTTAATCTTACATTTTTCGCTCTGCTACCATGTTAAGCTTTATTGTATTCTTAAAGCTTATAATTGTTTAGTTGCCGTAGATGCAGAAATAAACGTTTCAATAAAACTTTGTTTTATTATGTAGAAGGAATATTTTATAATAATTGACAAGCCAGATATAACAAACATTGCTAAGCAACAAACCATCGATAATACATAAAGGTTGTATATCTTCACATTATGTTTAGTCGGTTTTAACTAAGTCACGTGGTATTTTTGTTTACCTACCTAAACCTATGGAGTATAGATAATATTACCACCACAAATAAATAATGGCATCAGGGTAATAGACCCAGTTCCAAAAGTCGAGATACCAAGACATACGACGGTCTTCGATATCGGAAAGCGAATTATGGAACGAAGATGGAGATGAGCAAGACACTTGGCAATGCGCGGTGATGACAGGTGGATTAAGGCTGTGACAAGAGTGGCGTCCAAGGACTGATAGACGAGATGTCGGTCGTCTGGCGGCGAGATGGGCAGGCGACATTGTTGCTATCGCGGGCAAAACCTGGATGAGGCTGCAGGAACTTGGGGTACCTACTAAAAATACTAATACTTACTTAATTTATTCCAAAAATTAAATATTTACATAATTTAAGCTAACATATAAACTATAATAATATGTACAATTATATGAAAAAATAAACAAAATATTCATAGGGCATCAAAGAATTCCTCTGCATCGCTGTCAACAGGAACAGTGCCCAAAAGGCTGGCAGCATTGCCACGTTGTATGGCAATGCTAAAATAGGCCAGCCCTCTGGTCACGTCTTACTTAATTTAAAAAAAAACGGTTGTTGATAGCACCGGAAAGGCTGAAAGAAGACAAATCAATATAAAGTGAGGAAAAGGTGTTCATTAAGATTTCTCGCAACCAAGTGATGGCGATGACCCAGTGTACAGCCAAACTACCGGAAAGTTCTACCGAACGAACTCCTACGTTTCGAGAAATCATTTATTTATTTAGGATCTCAACAAAAAATGTACACAATACATGTCATGACACATAAAATAAAGGGCAATACCTATCAGGTATTATTTATTTATCTATACTTATAATAAATCTGTAGAAGTGAAAATTCTGTACATTGAAAATATCAAAAAAAATAAATGGCAGGGGGTGTTACTAGACCGACACCGAACCCAAAAATGTGATTAAAAATTTTTTTGTCTGTCTGTCTGTCTGTTTGTTCAGGCATCACGCAAAAACTACCGGTTCGATTACGATGAAACTTGGTATAATTATTCTTTAATATCCTGGGCACCACACTGGGTACTTTTTATCCCGGAAAAGTATATACAATAAAAAACAAACTTAATTTTGCGGTTCGATCCCTAGACCCGATTACTGTACCAACCGCAAATAAGTTTGTCGTAGGTTACGTGGAGGGTGTGTTCTTTGTGAAGAGTAGGTATCCACTAAGAAAGTGTTTTTCGAAATTCCAATCTTAAGAGGGTGAATGGAGGGAGGGTGAAATTTCACGCGGACGAAGTCGCGGGCAGAAGCTAGTTTATGATAAATAAATAGATGTAGGAGCAAAAAAAATAGATGGAGTAAAATTAAGGACTGACGTTCCCTATTTCTTCTGAGCTTTCTGTTGCCCCCCGAAAGCTTCCAGCGCCCACACGGGGGCGGTACCTATCGCCCACTTCGTTGAAGACTGACATAGGACAATATTCTCTGTTAACGCTACATAAGGGTCTGATTCTAATAAATATGATTAGAACCGCTTACTTACATAGTCATAAGTTTATTATTCAAGCCTATTAATTCTATGGTCTGCCTCGTTGGTCTAGTGACCTCCAGCGCTACTGCTGAGCATGAGGTCCTTCGTTCGATTCCCGGTTCGGGTAAAGTGTTATTGGATTTTTCCGTCTGGAATTTCTCAGTAAGGTCCCGACTGGATTTGTGCCCGGTAGATGGCAATAAGCTCGCCTCTATTATATGGGACGAAAACATAAATGCTGAAATGTGGGTGTACTATAGGTACCACCTCTGCCTAACACTTTGCGGAATAAGTATAGGCGTGCCGCGTGGCGTTATGTTATTAATTCTACGGATCTCAGTCTCAGCAATGCAAGCGCTGACACTATACGCACAGAGTAGCTATAGAGCTTTTTAATGAGAATGGGGGGGCGTTGCAACGCACACGTATCAAATCGGAAAGGGATCGGCACCGTATCGCCTTTCGCGTCGCCGTCAAACAGGCGTCAACCCAACGTAAGCACGTAACCAAAGCGGATCAGAAGCTCCGATACGTCGACTCGGCTACGGCCGACCGCTGGTTGATAGTGCGGCAGGCAGGCCGCGGGAGGGGTGAGAGGGGCAAGGGTGGACGAAGAGACGTAAGCTCGGGTACGAAGAGACGTAAGCGCGGGGACAACGAGCCGTAAGCGCGGGGACGACGAGCCGTAAGCGCGGGGACGACGAGCCGTAAGCGCGGGGACGACGAGCCGTAACGCACCGCACCGTGGTTTGTAAGCTTGTCCCGAGGCGAGGCGATTACGTTACGATTCCGATTAGTGTGCGTTGCAGTAGGGAGTTTTATACAAAGAATACTGAACGGCTCGATTTGATATGGTGCCGATCCCTTTCCAGTTTGATACGTGTGCTACGACCTTTAAGGTATCAAGCACACGTATCAAATCGGAAAGGGCATCGGCACCCTATCGCCTTTCGCCTCGCTGTCAAACAGGCGTCAACCTAACGTAAGCACGAAGCTCCGATCCGTCGACTCGGCTACGGCTAGGCGACCGCGACGCCGCGCTTACGGCTCGACGACCGCTGGTTGATAGTGCTGCAGGCAGGCCGCGGGAGGGGGAGAGGGGCAAGGGTGGACGAAGAGACGTAAGCTCTGGTACGAAGAGACGTAAGCGCGAGGACGGCGAGCCGTAAGCGCGGGGACGACGAGCTGTAAGCATGGGGACGACGAGCCGTAACGGCCACATACATGTTCATACATTTTTGTATATACAGTATTTGTTTTTGCCGCTCGCCGCCCCGCGCTAAGCTGCCGCTGATAGCGACATGTTCGTGGCCAGGCCGGAACGCACCGCACCGTGGTTCGTGAGCTTGTCCCGAGACGAGGCGATTACGTTACGATTCCGATTAGTGTGTGTTGCAGTAGAGTTTCTTACAAAGAATACTGAACGGCTCGATTTGATACGGTGCCGATCCCTTTCCGGTTTGACACGTGTGCGTACCTTTATTCATAGGTCATCAAGTGTCATAATCTAACCGCCTTCATTCAAATACTGGCTAGCTAAGTTGTGACACAACTTATTTTTTGTCACTTTGTCACTTAACTATGACTTAACTGACGTTGCGTTGCTGATGTGTGAATGGATGTGATGATTTTAGGGAGTTTGTAAGGTTTTGTGTAAATTTTCGTATAAAAATACCGTAAAAATAGTTTTCAAATTATAAAACAACATTTTGAATAACTTCCGGTCATTCATGATGTGAAGCTGTCCCTTTCGAGTATGTGACCAAAAAGTAGGTAAGTAGACAATTTACCTATGTGTTATTCCATTGCCTATTCTATATTATAAACGTAACCCATGACCTCATGCTCAACTGTAGCGCTTGCGACCACTAAACCAACGGGGCAGTTCAATCCAATAAAATAATAAATAGGTATAATGAATCGTCGAGAATCCGCTATAGGGTTATAATTATTTATTTATTTGCTATTTGCAATTTTCTAGTCATTATATCCAGCAAAGCAAGCTAAGTTAAGTACCTACCTACATAAATAATTTTCATGACAATGCAAAGAGAATGAGCGTGAATGCAGGAGTAGGTATTCGTAGTTTCATTCATACCTACCTATTTCTATTACATTTTAGTAAAATCAGTAATGATGTCTAACATGTCTCACCCGTGACCCGCAAAACACTGTACTATGTCACTCGGCAAAAGTAGCTTTTTATCAGTGAAAAGCTTTGTCGCAATAGGATCGGTAGGTAGATAGGTATTTCCAGAGATTACCCTTTACGAACATACTTGAACTGACAGACAATTTTTTGCCGACTTCAAAAAAGGAGGTTCTGTAGTATTCGACCCGTATGTAAGTATGTTTGTATGTCCGCGATTTTGTCAAAAACTAAAGAACCAATTTTTATAAGTTTAATATTGTATTACGCACATAAACCTTCGGGAACAAAATATCTAAACGATGGTTTAAACCGCAATAAGACTCGTTGTGTAGGTCAAGAGAGAGTAACTCGGCCATACAGACACACATCAAAAGTGACTTTAATTTATAATAATATTACATTATGATTATGTATGTAGTATTGAACTATAAAGAGAGGATAAGCAGCAAGATATAAAACTTTTAATTAAATAAGAAAAATGACGATTACTTACCTACCTATCTACTCATCGACAAATACCTACATTTCGCCTAGTATCTCTTAGCTCTAGCTGTCTGTTAAGCCTTTCTTATCACTTTAAAGTGCAACAAAGTTACTGTTGAAGTAGTAGGTGCTATAACACCGTTATGCCGCGCATTAATTTCTGTTGGCGCCTCAGTAAGGAAATGTTTTGATCCCGGTATCCTTGGCAACGAAGAGGAAAAGTCCATGTATTCCGATCGATTTTCAAGGCATTTGTAAACATTTCAACTTTAAATTCGTTTAATTTACTAATAATTAAAATTGTCTAGAAGTGGTCTGGGCGGAAACAAGAAGGCATTCGAAATGTATTTAGGTAAGTGATACATTTTCTCGTAACTTGAAGCTTGTATTACCTATTGCAATAATTTTCAATGGATAGTTGGCATTTATGAATAGTTTTTTTTTAACAGCTGCATATTTTAAGCCCTGCATATTGTAGGCCCGCATTTGAGCACTATTCAACCTGACTTTAAGTAATCTTTTCTTAGTTATGACTAAGAAAAGATTGCTTAAAGTTACAATTTGGTTACAATTTGGTTGACTGTTGGTGACGACCTGCACTCCGTAAGATGAACAATTTTGTTTATATACAATTGTTCATATCTCTAAACCTGAAGGTGGGTGATCCGTTCGAGGCATTTAGTTCCTATGCACAGTAAAATAACAGCTCGCAGCGCCGACTACAATCCAATAACTCGCCAAACAGCAGCGCAATGACCTGCGACAATAAACTATGTAGGACTAACAGTTGTCCGCGGTTTTCCTCGTATCCTAGAGGAACTTTCATGTACGAAGATAAGACGTGTTTTATGTAAGTATGTGTGTGTGTAAGGTTTACATATAAATAAGTTTATCACCAACACTCAACGCACATTAACGCCCTCCAGACTTCAAGGTTGAATAAAATAATAAATCATCAATATCGTAAAAGCCTGTGATAAGATAAATAAGGCGATGTAATTCATTAATAATATTCGTTGGTAATTTTCCATCTCCAAACTCGTGGATCGCGTGTGTGTATTGCACATCGACTCCGATATTGTTGCAAGATCTGTAATAAAGAGACATGAAATAAGTTTTTTCCAAGCTTAAAAATACTTGCCTCAGAATCAACAGGCACTATTTTGCTACACTTACGCTGAAGCCAAGAAGAATTCATATACTAGTACCTTGGCGATTACCTATTGAAAGGTTTTTTCATTCGTGCAAATATAACGTAATTCTATTTCCAAGAAAATAAATTGAGTAAGAAAAATACAGAATTGATTACTAACTAACGGAATACAATTTGGATTGTGTACTTAATGATCTACAACAAAATACAAATCAGCATAACAACAGCTATGACAACTACGAGTACGATTTATAATTTGTCTGAATTTGCTCCTTTTGCTACGAGGCGGTTCGAGTTGTAGGAATAGGGAGGAGCGGGGAAGCGTAGCACCGTAGCAGTAGATTGTAGTAAGCGTAGCGCACCGCCCGCGTAGCTCGCTACGAAGCTCTACGACTACGAATTTCTTTTTTTGCGTACTAGAGTGGTGTATTCAGGAGGTAAGTAAATATCCTCTTTTAGTTTTTTTGCAATGCAGTGTAATTATTATGTATGGTTGCTAGAAGTTTACATAATTTACAATTTGGATAACTTTTACGTAAATTTTAAGTTGTGTTGTGAGTCATATTTGTAATTTTCCAAATTTCCTAGTAGCGTTGTATCTGATGTTAATGGTTTAGAACGGCTAAACTTAAATTGCTTAAGAATAAAGGTTCAACTTACAGAGTAAAGTAATTTAAATTACTCAGACATCACTATGTTTGATAAACATTCTGTTTTATCTTATACCTTAATACACTGTAATATCTCAATTAGCCGTAACATGCATGAATAACAGATAATTCAATTACCTTATTTATACTTACTTTTCAATTGTTGGAAACCATTATGTATGAACTGAAAGATTTAGGAATAGACAAAACTTTGGAAAACTGAAAGAGCCAAGTTTTCCGCGAAGCGTCGTTGTTTTCACGAAGTATATCTGAGTTGCGTGTCGATATTAATACCTACTTCCCCGAAAATACATTCGCCGTTCGCGGGTACCTATAAGTTATATTTTCGCATTATTATAAGAGTTTTGGTTATGTAAACCTATTTCCGCGAATATTACGGTAGTTGCGTGTTTTCAAAGTAAAATGCGTAGAATTAAGGAATCAAACTTTTGACAGTTTTTATATGTACGTACCTTTTCAATTGAAAACTTTCTACAGGCAAAAAACTTGGCTCAAAGGTCAAGGTTAAGCTACGCTTGCCGCGGTCGGCTCGTGGATGGGTAACCATCCATTACATATCGAGACCCATCCGTGCTTCGGAAATCACGTTAGACCGTTGGTCCCGTGCTGGCATTCGTAGATCTTTGACAGTCGTTACGGGTAGCCAGAAGCCCAAAAGCCTGACAACCAGTCTTACCAAGGGGTATCGGACCTCCACAATACTAAATTGTGTTGTGTTGTGTTGTAATTGTGTTGTGTGAGGTCAAATAGGCAGTCGTTCCATGTAAAATACTGCTATTCAGCTGCATCCGGTTAGACCGGAAGTCGACCCCAACATAATGAGGAAAAGGCTAGGCAGATTGAGTTATACCTACTTTTTCTATTGAAAAACGCTATGGGAGAAAAAACATAATAAATTATATAACTTCTAAAAGAATTTTCCAAAAGTTCCCTTCGAGCGGATCATACCGGTCGAAGTTTTTGTGCAGTGCATATTTGAGGTAGTTGTCTGTTCGTAAACTAGACCTGTTGTTTTCGCAATAAATATAAATATCAAAGGATTTGGTTCGTACGAGTATCTACACTTAATAGCGTGCATAGTTCTTTTTCTTGAGATTCGACTTGAAGATTATATAACATTCCACATAAGTTGGCTAGATATATTCATGCCATTTCATGAATTTGTTTTCTAAGACAATGCACGACAAAAGTATCTATATATATTTATTCAAGGTTAAAAACCATTATAAAATAAATACTACATGAGGAGGTACAGGAATTCATATTCTGTAAAATGCAGGGCGATTTCCATGAAGCAGTATGATTCATTTGTAGTTAATCTACGCACCTATACCTACCCTGTGCAGGCTGTAGATTCAGGTCCGTATGACAGAAGGAAACTCAAGTTTTAATCTCTGTTTAAAACTAGTTTTGAGTCGTCAAGTTTCAATTTCAGAACGTTCCTCAAGTATAGATTCATTGTTTATAGTTCAGCTAAGTTTTGCTTTATTCTAGATCGTCACTCAGTTCGTGAATCGAACCGAAGCAGTCTTCTTCTTAGCGTGTCGATAGCAATCTAAATGTACTCGGCCCAGAATTCGGCCACTTGTTTGGCGCCATCACTAGCGTCCATCAGTTCCTGTAACGTGCAGCTGACAGGACACGCAGGGCACGATATTAAGTGTCTCATCGTTTGTGGAACAGCACCACATTTACACTCCAAGGCGGAGTCGTCTATAAATCTCCACCTGAACAGGTTTTCCTTGCTTCGGCCAACCTGGGTCCGGAGTCTGTTTAAAGACTTCCAGGTTACCCAAGGTCACTCATGTCCAGGTGGGAGGTCCTCAGCGGGTGGAACGAACGGTTTGGGTAAGGAAGCACTGTCTCGCCACAGCTTCAGTCTTTCTTGTAGTGGTTCGCCAATGAGTGGGACGACACACTTTAAGAAGATGTTTCGGCTTTTCAGCCTTTGTGGCACAATTGGATTTGTAATCACCCAAGTGTGGTCGAGACCGCGCTTGAGCATAGATTGTCATGTCAATTTTGTTCTTTTCAAGTTTATTTGCATTTTCGA
The DNA here is from genome assembly GCA_945859645.1 of Amphipoea oculea. Classification (NCBI taxonomy): domain Eukaryota; kingdom Metazoa; phylum Arthropoda; class Insecta; order Lepidoptera; family Noctuidae; genus Amphipoea; species Amphipoea oculea. The sequence continues at coordinate 5,823,371 of OX243884.1, forward strand.
GTATTATAATTATTGTGGAATTGAAGTATTACTTCAAAATGGATATATTTGGAGAAGTAGGTAGGTAGATTATTACAATACCTAATTTATTCAACAATGATGCAAAGAATGTATATTAGCAGGTTTTTTTTCCAATAAGTAGTCTGATATACCTACCTACTTTTTCATCCTTCATTTAGTTTTAAAGTGATAATAAGTTTAAGTCAATTGTCAAAATGAATTACCCTGCCCTGCCTGCCTGGGGGAGCGGTGAATGCTGTTGCGAATCCCGCACCCCCGGCTATAGGTAGAGGTGGAACACCGCGGTGGTTTTAGCCGGTAAGAGTCCGGCATACCCCTCTGTCACCCCCACGATAGAGGAAGTCCATGAGGATTTCCACCGCGAGAAAAAAAAAAGGTACTAACCTACGAAACAAACTTATATTTTGACATTTTAATTACATTTAGCACAATACCCATAGATACTCGGAAGAGTCCGTGGATAGATACAACGCTACAAGGTTCTTTTGCCGTATGGTCAAAATCGGAACTAAAATCACCACTTCTGTAAAAAAAATCACATTATGTCACCTACAATCTAATGGGAGTGATATTATACCCCTCAACCTGAACAATTTCCCAACGGAAGTTGGTATGTAAATGCCTTGAAGTGGTCACGTCAATTACGGTATTAGTGGCGTCCATGAGATTGTCAAAAGTTTATGCCTCGTTTAGCACTGAGCCCTGCCTCTAAAGAGAGCCGTTTGGATGTACCGTCGTGGTAGGTACTTGATTATTTCTTGCGTTTGCAGGTAACTAAATCGTCAGCCTATACATAGGGTGTCATTATAGTTAATCCAATTAACACAATATGGTTCGTATGTGGGTCGTCGTGTTAACTACCCGATGGACTAGATTGACAAGACAAATATTATTTATTCACATTGCCCTACATTTCACAAGGCTTTACGTGTATTTCATAGTAGGTATCGATAATGTAATAAGTTGTTGCAGGATTCAATTACATTAAAAACCCTTATCATAAAAGGTTTATTATGTTTCCGTCTAATTGTAACGGTGCGCTTTTGTCGATTAAAATGATGTAGATTCATATTAAAGATAATCAGTTTTAAATCATTTTAATGCCAAGAATAGGTTGATGTAATTATTGACTGTTCCATTGAAGTACATATACGTGTAATGGGTTGATTCATCCTTTCATGGTATTTATTTAAAAGTGCTTACAGGTATTCTTGTCCTTAATACCGATACCGGGATCATAGAATGTTGTTTAGGCACCATATTGGTACCTACGTGTTTGATGTTAAGTAACTTTAGTCTTGGAGCGTACAGACCTATCTGTTGTTCAACGTTTTCCTTGTTACAGGGTAGATAATGAGCGAGCGAGGTGCTCGACGCGGCGCGGGCGCACCCTTCTATGCGCCACTGCGGCGCAAAACCTCTGCAGAGATCATCAGCGAAGCACGTGCTGCCATATACGGTGGTAAGGAAAACAATAATTTACTGTTCTTCAAATTTACATAGGTAAATAAACCAAACTGGCAACCAAGGTGTCACTAAGTCCTGACAGAAAAGACTGGCAATCAATGGTAAATGGTTTGAAGGATGAAACCATTCAGCGATGCTATACCTACTAACTTCGAGACAACGCTACTGTACAATCTGCCAACAAATAAAGCATAAAGCATAATCAGCCTATAATGTTCCCACTGCTGGGACACAGGCCTCCTCTCAGTGAGAGGGAGCGGGCCGTAATCTACCACGCGGGCCCAGTGCGGGTTGGTAGATGTCACATGTCTTCTAAATTTGGTTCTAGGACATGCCGGTTTCCTCACGATGTTGTCCTTCACCGTCAACAAATACAATTTGTTAATCTGGCCTGTTGACTAATGTCCTTAGATGATCAAAAGGGACATTAGTAACCAAATACACAACACACAAAAAATGTACAGAAATGTTATATTTTGGTCTACCTACTATTAAACACCTTTTTAACTCCTATAATACAAGCTTGACTTAGTTTAGGAGTTAGAGATTTTCATAATTTTATGTTACAGCGTACAACCTCTAAACTAAGATCTAAATTGTTATTAGATTAAGAAATTGTTGTACCCACCTTGATGGAAATAAATATATTATTATTATTTATTATATATTATAACATCGATAGTCAGCACCCTAATTGCGTAACGCACATATTGCTAATACATTGCTTCATACTTTCAAAAAAATTATTGTCCGCTCAAAAATGTAAATAACGCAATGAATGTTGTAGAACTGTAAAAATGAAAGCCATTGCTTCTGCTATTGTGTTACGCAATTACGCCGCAGGTCAATCGTCGAGACGATTACAAAAGTGATGTGCAAATTGCGCGCTTTTACAAATTAAAAGGTTGATACTTAACAAACTGGCAATGTTAAAGATTTTCTTTAGCTGTCCTGTTACTTTTACTCTTCTATGAAGAACTGTGAAAAGTAGTAACGTATCAAATTCTTAATCTCCTTCAAATGATCTATTTTAGAGAGCTTTTAAAGATAAAGTAATAACTAGTAACCATCCAACAAAGTCGTTTAATCGATGCAGTATCGTAGAATTCACCAAATCGCTATCGTTTTTCGCACATCGATTGTGATGGTGGGGTTAATTTGGCGCGACAACCAGCGGTGCCCTCACCTTGTCGATCACAAGGTGAGCTGATGTTGAACAGTCACGATACGTTAACAGCTTTCCGAAAATACAGTTTCGCATCGCCACGTTTGACGTCATAATAAAACAGATTACCATTACGGCTTTCAATAAAGTTTAACGTGAACATATAGTCGACAATATTGTGGGATTTCCACCATTTTCTGACGACATTTAAACTTATACATATTTGTATCACATTTAATTTTCTTTGTTTAACTTTTACTTATTCTAAGGCAGTCATTTTTCGAACTTGTATTTATTACTTTTACCCCTAAATTGATATTTTTGGTAAAGGCTATTATTTATATTTTTATGCACACAATACTACAGAGGTGGACTTGATTATGTGTTACCTACTCACATATGGATATCCAGAGTATCCACAACAAAACCTAGATACTTGTTCGAACAGTTTTTGTAACTCTCTTTAATATTAACACCTACTATTTAGGCACATTTTAAACTTATTCAGTTTTAGGTTTAAAAAAAATAACATGAAACAAGAACAACTTAAACTTTTATCGTATCTAGAACGATGTCTTCACCGCAATGTTCAATAAGTTTACATCGTGTTCGTCGTTTTTCATTGGCTAACGTCTTGGTTTTCGTTTTGTTTCCGAACCGATACATATAGGTTTACAGTTGGAGCTTTCTTTGTGTTGTTTCTCGAGGTGGTTGATCGGCGAGGTCACGCGGTCATTTCGGCTTGTTATTCTGTTACCGTCTCCGTTGCCACGGTGAACTCCTTCGCACGCCATTTTTACATTAATACTTCACATAACGGTGGAGATTTTAAATCAAATGCTTTAATATAGCACTACTCAAACAGAAGGTCATGTCGCAGTATGTTGAAGGGTAGTATTAAAATATTTTCTTAATCACTTGATTGAGAGGTAATTAAGAATTTATTTTTTAGTACAAGCGAGGAGCTTGTGGTGAGAAGCAAAGCAAAAGATTCCAGCAATTTTTGTAGATATGTAAAACACATCATCAAACAAACAAAATTTTTTAATGATTTTAGGAATATTAATAACTCTGTTATAAAACAGCAAAAAAGCTCCGTTTTTGAGGCGGGACGGGTAAAAACAGATTGGATTCTTGTAAACTTATTTGTTTTTAAATTGTATCAAAGCGACTGCTGTTTTCATTATGTTAATGGCCTGAACGACGATCGTCAACAATTTATGCGCCCAAAAGCGTTCACGCGATCTTTTCGATAGAATTTTAGATATTTAGATGAGACAGAGTGACGTTAATTATTCCGAGTATAGAAATACTGTACCATTTTCCGTAGGTCACGCGTTGAAATTGTGTCTAGGTACACAAAACTCATTTTAAGGTTATTGGAAAAACGACAGATTATAGCCATAATTACCTAGTCGAATGAGAGGTTTATTTAAAGAAAGAAAGAAAACTATAAAATTGCTTCAACTAAAATTAAATGAATCTTTGTTAAATCTGGCTTTAACTTTTAAAGTTTTAAAGGTCAGGTAGGTAAAGGATTTTCAATGCATGATTATATGGTTTAAATCTCTCCTTCCAGTCTAACGTATAATTTGATTGATTTCTCGATCACCAAGCTACCTTGATGACAGCTGTATCGGAATAGACAGCTGTCATCCAGCTCGTGGCTAAATAATAACAGCCGTACGAATCGATCGAAGGTTGGGCTACGCTTGCCGAGGTCAGTCCGTGGATTGGTGACCATCCATCACACCACCACATATCCAAACCACTCCGTGCCTCGGAAAGCACGTTAAGCCGTTGATTCCGGTTGTCATTTGCCAGTTACGGGTAGTCAGAAGCCGAAAGTCTGACAACCAGTCTTACCAAAAGGTATCGTATTGCCCAGTAACTGGATGGTGAAGGTCAGATAGACAGACACACCATGCAATATGCTAATGTTGCAGCTTCATCTGGTTAGACTGGAAGACGACTCCAACATAGTTGGGAAAAGGCTAGCTGTATCGATGAGCTGTATCGGAGTATAATCGAGTACCTAACTTTTATTTGATGATCCAGAGATGAGCGGTACATCAAACGGCGGCGGCGCGGGCGGCGGTCTGCGTCCGCTGCGCACGCGCCGCCCCTACACGCCGCGCGAGCCGCAGCGATCGCTGTTCGACGCCAACAAGAAGGAACCCAGACCACCCAGCTCTTATGAGTATGTTCACTAGTGTATTGTTCTACTTTTGACTCAGGTTAAGACTAGACATACGTATATATAAGAAGATAACAGCACGTGATACGCGGCTTGCTCGTTTTAACAAAATGACGTTTATGTACGACGCGTTTGAAGCTTTTCAACGTTGTTAACACTTTTGTGGGTAAATGAAAGCATATGTTCTAATTGTATAAAAAACGTGGAGTGCAATCACGAACGTCTTTATGGCTTGGATCTACGTGATAATTTTTTTACTTGGTTACTCTTTTGAATGAAGTTTTGCGCACAACACTATTTATTTTTTTATTTTCGCGTGGAAATCCTCATGTATGTCCACCACCCTGGGATGGGTGGAGGGGTCTGTCAGACTCTTACTGACTAAAACCACACGGTGTCCTGCTGCTACCTTTAGCCGGGGTGCTTGCGCATTTCGTCACGTTCCCCCGGCCAGGTGTTGGCCCGCATGAATCCATGCGGACCCGTCACCTTCATTGGCCGCAATCGGCCACCATTCCTTGCACACCACACCTGATGATCACAACTCCGCATGCCCTAGCCTCAAGTTCCTGAGTCTGTCGGAGAGCAGCGAGGACACGCTGTCGACGATGGACGCGCGCATCGCACATCTAGACGAGGACGCGCTCAACGAAATGCTCGCTGACACACATCACACACGAAAAAAGCCTGCGGTAAATTCATTTTGTTAAAATTATATTGTGACTACTCTGTATTATTCCTTCGATCTTGACTTTTGACCTCTTGATGGAAAACAATTAATATAGGCATCATTACTTACCTAAATAAAAATAGTACCTACAATAAATTACTTTTCAGTTTGTGTATTAATTGGTCATGGTTTTGTTTTCGTGAATGATCCATAATCAGTCTGCCAGACGAACTTCCCCGTGCTTCTACTTTGCCGCGTTCTAACTTCACAGAAACTTTTCAATTCTGTTAATGCGCGTGAGTGTGCGAATGTGAAAGCTTATTTTCTACTGGTATAAAAACGCCGAATGTAAAAGATCATTGCGCTTGCATTTCGCTCGGAAACAAAGAAACAATAATAAATTTCAATCATGAGCTTTACTTGGTTTGGTGTAGATCCGCAAGGAGACTCGCCCTGCGGCGGCGGGCGAAGTTTGGGGTGGGTTCACCAAGCTGCCGCACCTCAGCGGCCGCAGCAAGCCACTGCATCGCCGGAATACCACCGGACAAGTGCATGCCGAAGGTTTGTCTACCATGTCCATGTTTAGGAGATATATTTAAAGAAAAGACTAATCAAATTAGTTAAAGTTATCTATTATGGGGCAATAGCCAATGTTTGAAAGTTGTAATAGTTTGTTGTAGAGTTATCTCTTCAAAAGGTAAACATGAGTAGGTTCACGAACATCTTGTGGGCGTACCTGCCGTTGAATTCAATGAGAATGAAATTTAAATAATACGTGTTAGTTTCGATCCCGTTGGAATATTGGGATAAAAAGTATCCTATGTGTTAATCCTGGTTATAAAATATCTGTGTACCTCATCCAAATCCATCCAGCCGTTTGTGCGTGAAGAAGTATCAAACATACAAACACGTCACTCACAAACTTTCGCCTTTATATAATATTAGTGTGATTCACCGTATATGTTATGGTAGAATGTACAGAAGTTATAAAATTGTAAACATCAAACTAAGTAAGTATGTAAAACTACATTCTTAAATAAATAAATGCGTATAGAATTTCAGGTGACAGTTAACTGGTGGAACAGAAGTTGTTCCAATCCTGCTCTCCAATCTTCAATCAACCCTGAACTATGCTAAAAAAGTTAAAATAAACTTTAAAGATAGGAACTTAATGCGTACTTTCAGATTTAAAACCAGAGGAACATTTAGGGCGAGCGATCTCAGTCACTCGACCACTGGGCAACATAGAGTCTAGCTACATCCGTAACGCAACGCTCACCGAAAATGTCACAAAATGTAAGAATACTTATACCTTTTCACATAACCACCATAATATTAACTGTTTCTTTAGTTAAAACCATTTCAATGGTTAAAACCCTATAAGTTAGTAGCTCGCAAGTTTTATTGCGTAAGTTTACTTCCACAACAAGCTTGCTCCGTGGAAGCACCAGTTTTACCCACGAACAGACAAAGTCTGACACTCAGACAAACGTTTCCTAGATTAATAAAAGTTACTTAGCACGTCCTTTGGCTTAGATGTTTCCTTCCGTCTCTATTTTGCACTTGTGGATTGACAGCTGTGCGACATCGACAGTGTCAGGAATAATTCTAAGTGCAGAAGTTATATATGCTAAGTGTAGGTAATGTTTTTTCATTAACACAATGTGAAAACACAAAGTACTTAGAAGTTCTACTTGCGCATCAACCTTGCTGGTATATCACTTTGTTTTGTATTTAACTAATGTTACCATGTTTTACCATATTACATAGCATTAACTCCGGAAGTGGCAGTGAAACGCAAGCAGTTTGCACTAGGCAAGGCGGCGTCTTGCGACGCGGCGAGCGGTGCGGGCCTGAGCCGGTCCGACATCGACGTCAAACACCTGGCCGTGCAGTTGCCAAACACTTCAGCTGACAGCTTGGACAAGTACGGAAGCTCTGTTCTTTCATCTTTATGCAGCTTTTAAACAGTAGAATCATATTTTTGGGACTTATCGACCTTTATTTAAGCGTGGTTTTACTGCTTAGTCGCCACTGTAGGTTACCCCCGTGCCTCGGAAAGCACGTTATGCTGTTGGTCCTGCGCCTGATCTCTCTCCTGTCGTGTCGGATTACCGTCACATCGGAATATGAGAGTGAGGGAAGAGGGAGTGCACCTGCTGTGTCTGCGCGCACACTTGTGCACTCTAATATCTCCAGCGCCGAGAGATTCCGGTTCCGATTTTTTTTCCGTTGAGATTGGCCGCCGTGGCCGAAATGGAAAACTGAAGAACTTTTAGGTTACTAACATACAAGATTTTCAGTGAGTGGGAATAATATGATAACTCGCCCCAAAGCAAGAATAAGAGCAAAAATACAAATACTGTTCATTTTTTAAGCTGCAAGCAAGAAAGGAAGTTCTGTATTTGTATATTTTGTAAACATCAGCAGATTTTTCATGCTTGAGGAATAAATATTCTATTTATTTAAGAATTAGCTACATCATAATTATTATTTATCAACAGTATGACCATCTTGGAGCTGTCAGAAGCTTTGTCACAGCGGTGTCAAGACCCTCATCGCACGCTACAGCTCCTCGACAGAGTGATTGTTACCTTGCAAGCGTCGACCCCTGGCGGCAGTCTACGAGACATGCTGTTACGATCCCTGTACGTGCAAGCGGATAGCGATGACGAACGAGTGCTCGTCGCCGTAGCACGCGCCATGCTCACGGTACGTGCTTATTGAGACACATACGAGCATAATAAAAAGAAGACATGCGCATTCTTTACTGCTAATGCGTAGCAGTCTTCGAGTTCTACTACTACGTGCTCTAACTTATTTCGTATTTGTTCCTAGATGCGAGTGACAGGCACGCACTTGGCGGCAGCTTGCAAGCTTGTTTTCAAGATTGCTAAAAATGATAAAAACGACCACTTCTTTAGGAACACTAATTTGTTAGGTAAGTACAAGAGTCTACTTGCAATGCCTTTCATTTTGTGACAGTTCAGCTACGTTCATTGCGTTATTTACGTTATTGTTGTTGAGCAGACAAATTTAAACTTATGTAGCAATAGATGTCAAAATCAAAGGCATCGCGATCGATTGCCATTTTATAAGTGTTACGCAATTACCCGCTGGTCACTGGTCATTATAATCATCACTGTGCTGTCTCATGTATATCAGAGTTGCTGGTGGAAGGCTGCGGTCGTGCCGAGCCGGTATCGGAGAGCTCGTGCTGTGTATACGGGTGTGCGGCACTGCGCGTACTGGCGCTGGAGCCGAGCCTGGCAGCGCGCGCACACCGCGCCGGCGCCGCGCACCTCGCTGCGCTGCACCTCAAGATACTCAACAACGCTGTGAGTACAACCCTGCGGCTCCAGAATACCAAGGAACCAAACCTTCAAAACTTTTATTTTTAAATAGATATTTTGACTCATTTTTTGATCAACTACGGTAAACGTTCTGCTTGACAAAGCAATCTCGAACCTTTACAGTGCTGTCTGCAGGTCCGTTTGCACCGCGCATGTCATAGATGCACAGGTGTGCATCGGTGTGCGTCGTGCAAACAGTTGGTAAGACTACCTGGTGCTATTGTTATCAGCCCTTGCCAACTAATCAGACCTTGTATTTCAGAAAGCGGAATCCCCTCGTTCGCTAGGCGAGCAGGGCACACATGCTCTGTACCAGGTGACAGGTGCGCTGCGCAGTCTGGCGGGAGCTGTGGACCAGTTCGCGAGCGAGTTCCTAGCCAGTGGTGCACTGCCTGAGCTCGTCAATGCGCTCGCACTGCACACGGATCGAGACGTGCTTACTAACGTCGCTAGGTGTCTTAGGTAATTCTGAAACGTAAATAATGTAATGAAACTCAGCTAGCTGAGTTTTGGTTTAAGAAAGTTATTAGCAGAGAGATTACTTTGCAGAGATTACTGCATCTTGTTTAAACTATCTAGCCCCGACTTCTCACCAAGAAAAATGATTACTTCCAAAAAACATCCATCATCGTGATAACTACGATTTCGTGATCAAATCTGGTAGAAAAAAATACTCAATTCTTCAAAGCATAATGTCATAATATGAAGGGAGACGCGTCTACGCCTTTAGCGATCTAAGTATTAAACTCGTCGAAGATGACAAGAAACGCGATTAAAGCTGCCTGTTCGACAGTGTGGTGTCAGGCTCTGCGGAGTGTTGCGCATGGCTGTGCGGCGCGGGCGGCGCGGCGCGTGCGCTGGTGCGCGCGCTGGCCGCGTGCGCGCCCCGCGCGCCGCTGGCGGTGCGGCTGGCCTACACGCTCGGGAACATGGCCGCCGCTGATGAACGCGTCAGGAACGATGTTAGAACCTTCACTTTCCTTTAATAAATAATAATGGATTTCATTTATTACAGGCCCATAGATATACCACCTAAACGTATTTTTTATCATACAAATTCGTGGTAGATATACCACCTAAACGTATTTTTTATCATACAATAACTTGGTTTACACACTTCCCTTTGCACTGGCTTGACTTTTTGCTGTCCTGTGGAAGTTGTCCGCGGAAGTGCTGGAACACCACGTCCTGCGGCCAAAATTCACCAGCCAGCAAACCAGCTATAGTTTTGTCTATGTAACCAGCTCGGAAGTCTTCAACTTCACATAGCAAATGTGAAAAAACCTAATTTGTGCGTTTTTGTCTTTTAACTTTTACAGATCCGTAACTCAAACTCAGCTATTTAATAACGACCTTGAACAACCTCTAAATTAATTGCTAAATTAGATCTTGAAATCAAATCTGAAAACGCACGTTGATTTACATTTCTGTGTTCCTTACAGATTTACAACGAAGAGGGTGCGATAGATGTTCTCCTCACAATATTAGAATCCTACAGCAAACGGAACCCACAAGATCCGATAGATGTGGAGTCCGATCCAGATCTACATTTAGTAGGTGAGCAACGCAACTTTAATTACTGGAGTACCACAGTGTTATTTATTTAACATTTTATGCTAACATGTTGAGCTCATTTCAGGTTCAGATTTGGGCGAATCAGATGGTTCCAATGAAGATGTTCTTATCAAGGTAATTAACTAAATTAAAAGTTCCATTTCTGTATCACATTTCATAAAAATTGGTATTTGTCCATGCAATCGGACACAAGGCAATAATATTATTGTTACGATCGCTTCTGCAAAGAGCAACAAGTTTTCTGTCTTCGATTTCAAAAACTGCAAAATTTCGTCTATAATTATATCAAAGGCAACGAGCTGTCCCTAAATTGACTGAACTTTATATTTTGCAGACTGTACGCGTAGTCGCCAACCTGTGTTTGGCAGAACGTGTGGGGCGCGGTCTAGCGGACTTGTACGCCGAGCGGATTGTGAACGCCCTGTTGGCCTGTCTACAACTCGCTGAGAAAATCATAAAGAACACGGTAATGCTCTACGCTACTTGCTTACTTATAGTAAATATATCGACAGGCCTGATGGTCTAGTGGTTAGTGACCCTGACTGCTATGCCGGAAGTCGTGGGTTCGATTCCCACCCAGGACAAATGTTTGTGTGATGAGCACGATCATTTGTTCTGTGTCTGGGTGTAATTTATCTATAATATGTATGTATTTAGAAATATATAAGTATATTTATCAGTTGTCTAGTACCCATAACACAAGCTCTGCTTAGCTTGGGACTAGATGGCGTTGTGTGATGTTGTGGAATATTAGTAGTATTAGTATATAATTTCATTTTCAATAAACTGCATAGCTATTCACAAACACTTGATACGCTTCCGTATCGTATCGAACATTAATCATTGTTATCGTAGGAGTCTTCTAAACGCTGTTCACAAGTCCAAAACCCGAAAATTTTGTCAGTTTAAATCAAATAGACGCCCGCTATTCTTCCAACAGCTACACTGTTGAGGGCAAGTCAAGTTAGGTTATCGAAATGTCAGGTTTTCGATACGATAGCCTGTCGTATGGTTGTGAATCAGGGCTTTGATTTGATTTCCTAAACTATGAAAGCATTGTGTTTCGTTTTGCCCGACAAGTTTTGAACCTACAATTATGTTCAGGAGAAGTCGTTGGAAGAGCACATGGCATCTGTGGAGCGCGGCAAGGAGTTGGCGACGGCGGCGCTGGCCACGCTCAACAACATTACTTTCTACCGCGAGCCGCCCGACCCGCCCGACCCGCTGCACGTGCCTCTCGATAACATATGCAAAGGTACATGACGCTAACCAGCGTTACGACAACGCTATGTCATCGCTTCGCTGGCTAACTTTACATCAACGAAACGCTAGCGCTAGCAAGCGCTTAGCCTGTGCTACGACATTACTTATACGTCGTCGCTTGCCAGCGCTACGAAAACGCTACGCCGCGCGCCGTCGCTAGGTCGCTACGCCTGGCGCGGGCGCTAGCAATTACTACGTCAATACTGCATCGTTGCTACGCTGGCGTTTGCCAGAGCTACGACAACGCAACGAAATGGATCCTTATCTGCCGATTTATTATGTAAAAATCTCACATGTAATGTAGCATCACATGAATCACCATCACCTAAGTTTTAACGATTAGATTATTACAGAATAGATCGGCTGGTTTTCTCCTCTCAAATGATTCAAGTAATGTCATACATGTTTGTTGTGCAGTGACGTGTCGCTGGCTGCACGACAGCGGGCCCGCGGCGTGCGAGGCGGTGCGCGCGCTCGGCAACGTGTCGCGCGCAACGCGCACCGCGCAGCTCATCGTGCTCGAGGGTGTACTCGACAGGCTCGAGCCTTTCTTACAACATGGTGAGTCTTACACCGAATACATGACATTACAGTATATTTGCAGTTTCGGTGATACGGAAATTGGACCCTTTCTTATTGCGTAAGCCCAAATCGTAATAAAATTGGCTGTGATTTTTCTCTTTATTTGGTAAATAAATGATATTATATTTTTATAAATCGGTTGTAAAACACATTTACAAGTCTAAAGCAATAATAATATTTTAAAACTTCTAGTTTTAAAATATTATTATTTCTTTGAGGACGGTGTTCTCAAACCGACTACTCTGAGAAGTTACACCTAAACAAACTCAAGAGGTCAGTCTCTTTTAAAGCCCATCTTAGACAAATCATGTGAAGACCATACAGATTAGTGTCTGGTATTTTGAAGCAAGAACTACACAGATTTGGACGGATCTGTCAGTCAGTGTACGTATATTGTATCGTATACGTCAACTTAAGTTAAGGATCTCAATCGTAGCTCAACTTATAACTTAAGTAGCTCAACGACACAATACTTTACTTGATATACTTAGTATTATATCTATAAATCTATCTGTGTATCAGAGGAGTGCAGCGTGCGTTGCGCGGCGGCAGGAGTCCTCGTCAACGTGTGCGGCGCGGGCGCAGACTGCGCGGCGGCGGCGGCGCTGGTGGCGCGCGCGCTGTCCGCGGCGGCCAAGCGCCGCGACGCCGCGCCAGCTCCGCTTCTGGCGCGCGCCCTTTGGAATGCGCATGCGCACGGCCACACGCCGCTCTCGCCCATACACGTGCATCTCGTATCTGAAGCGTTAGCTATATTTATTGGTAAGGCGCTTATAAATCTTTTTTTTTTTTAAATCAAAATCTTCAATTCATTCATTCACTTACAGACAACACACAGCCTAAGTCACTGGGTCTAGCTAGAAGCATGAAATTTTGGACAAGAGTTCCTTACCTATACAACGTATAAGTGATCAGCAAGGAAGGGTTTATGAAAATGCATCCCCTAAAAGGGTATAGGGTATGAAAGTTTGTATGGAATTTCGTCATTTTTAACACGCTTTTATTAGCTTCACTGAAGTAACAATGTAACAAAATCATAGAAGTCAATTTTAACCTACTTCTAATTGTCGTATCATTTACACACATCAAAAGTGTCTAGGGATCAAGCATTTTTATTTCGGTTTCGGATTTCTTGAGATTGAGATGTGGCTTTGTAATAAATTTATGATTTTATAAATTTATATGGATCCTTTTTGGTGCATTTCATAATTTGAATCAGGAACTGTGAATCAAATTCGAGTAAAAGATGAAAATCAGCTGTCAATATTTTCCCTATAAAAACATACAACGCATTGAAGACATTATTAGTGCTACTGTTTCCCTACTACTGATTAAAACCAACGTTATTATGGAGCGGCGACGTCATTTAAGCAGGGAAGAAATGCTCAGAGCCGTGGGAATGATAGAAGCTGGTTCCCGGCAACCACGGATATCGAGGGATATGGCATGGAGGCGTGGCGCACGTCGCCTCTATAAAAGGCCATAACCATGGTACAATTATATAATACCATGGCCATAACTTGTAATCTGGGCGTATGTTAGATGCGCGAGTTGCGCGACGGCAGTAAGCGCCGTAGTCATATGTTTGTATCGAAACGTGTGGTGTCATTTCGTATTTTTACAAAATGCCGAATTGTTCCGTCCTTATTTGCAAAAATAGATCAGTCACAACAAACCTTAAGACAAGCGGCGTGTCCTACCACCGGTAAGTAAAAAATCACTGCACTAATTATATTATTTAAGAATTTTACAAATATTTCGTTGTGAAATATTATTGTGATGACATGAGAAAATTGCCTAGCAACGTCATTTGACATGGATCGTGTCAAATGATGCATTAGTGATGCGTAGCGCTGAGATATTGCTATCGATAAATTGTAATTTTACAAGAATTAATAATTATTTTTTTCAGTTTCCCGAAAGATCCAGAAATTAAAAATAAATGGATAGATGCAACAGGCAGGAAAAATAATTGGTTTCCCTCAAACCAATCTGTAATTTGTTCTGTACTTTTGTAAAGTACCAATAATCAACACTATTCTAAGTTTTAACGGACTTTATATCAGTTGTCGTGCCCCCAGCGCCCGACAAAAAAAAAAAAAAAACGAACAATAAATACCGATGAAACGAGCTGTGATGATGTAATAATAATACAGATTAAACGAGCTGTGTTATTTGGTCGTATATATACGACTCTGGCGGAATGGACACGAAAATATTTGTCGGATTATTCCGACGTGAGCGGTTAAAAGGTTAAAAAAACCCTCTTTTTGGGCTTCGCAGCATTCGGGTAATAATTATTATGTAAAAAATTTAGATTAAAATTGCTTGTTCGTCTTATAGGCTAGATTGTAATTAATTATTAAGAACCTGTTTATTTTAATAAACGTTTTTTTATTAAATGTTCAATAGGTTATTTGAATTGTTGTTTTATGATCGATAGTTAAATAGTTTTAATTTTACGTAAGAGAGAAACTAAAGAAACTACTTATTTACTTAAATGTCATTTGCAAACAAATATATTATATTAGGTCCTTACATATGAAATTGGCGTTTTTCGTACTGGCCACTTTAATCACGAATTTCTCCTCTTTGGTAAGGAATTCCAAATTCAAATTTGTACAGCTATTTACTCATGTATTTGTGCTTCGATGACCGTCATTCATTTGTTTTTTTTCTTCTGTTTTTTCTGTTTGCGTCACTCATTTTACAAAATGGAAAATTTAAAATATCGCATTATTTACGAGTACGAGTTCCGCCGTGGCACTAGTGCTGCGGAAACGACTCGAAGGGTGAATGATGTGTATGGCGGTCATGTTGCAAAAGAAAACACAGTTCGTTTTTGGTTCCAACGTTTTCGTTCTGGAAATTTCGACCTGCAGAACAAGCCCCGTGGACGGCCTGAGACCCAAGTTGATAATGGAGAATTGAAGGCTATTGTGGAAGCGGACCCATCGCAAACCACGTCCGAGTTAGCTGCAGGCTTCGATGTTAGTGATAAAACTGTTTTAATTCACTTGAAGCAAATTGGGAAGATTAAAAAGCTCCACGCCACTGCTGCTTCACGACAACGCCAGACCACACACTGCGCAACAGACGGCTACCAAATTAGAAGAGCTTGAATTGGAATGTCTTAGACATCCTCCGTACTCCCCGGACCTTGCTCCAACAGATTACCATTTTTTTCGCAATTTGGATAACTTTTTGCAAGGGAAAAAATTCAACTCCGATGGGGCAGTCCAAATCGCCTTCAAAGATTTTATTGATTCCCGTCCGACTGGTTTTTTTAGTAAAGGGATCAATGAACTACCTATAAGATGGCAAAAGTGCATTGAAAACAATGGTTCATACTTTGATTAATTAAATATATTATATTAAAAAATATTCGACTTTTTGTTCCTTCCATACAAAACGCCAATTTCATATGTAAGGACCTAATATTATTACGTGATTTGGTTTTATTGGTTTTTTATTAATATACCACGTTGAAAGCAGGAAAAATAAATAATACAAAATACACCCAAAAACACTCCTCTTTTTACCCGACTGCGCGACGCAAAGGAGTGGTAATGTGTTTATCAGTCTATGTATGTATGTAAGTATGTATGTATGTTTGTATGTTCCTTTGAAGCACTATACAGACCAAACGCCTGGGCCGATTTTTATGATTCACACGTCAATCGATTCCTCTTAGTCCGGCGAGTGTCACTAAAGACATGACGTTAATGAAAATTCAATATGGCGACTACTAGACGCCATATTGTGAAAATGAAAAAAATGAAAGTCAAGAAACTATGTCAAGTGGGGTATCGTTGGATAGGTCTTTCGAAAATATCAGTGGTTTGGACAGACCGTTTTTTGATTAAGTAAAACGTTCGTGACTTATCAAGCTTTAAAGTACCAATTTTCGTTAGAATCAAGTGTCCCCCCCCTCTACCAACTAAACGCGGCAGTAGTACCTATATATTACGAAGTTTAAAGGGAAACTATCACACTTAAGTGGGATTTACAACTCATAACTAAAAAGAATAAAATAAAAAAATTAAATTTAAAAAATCAAAAAACCCGACTGCGGTAAAAAACTTAAGTTAAAAAAAACTGAAAAGCTAAAAACAAGCCCATTTTAAATTAAATAAAAGTTGGAAGCAGGCGGGACCCATACCATTTTTCTATTTTCAAACTCAAATGGGTCCCGCCTGCTTCCAACTTTTATTTAATTTAAAATGGGCTTGTTTTTAGCTTTTCAGTTTTTTTTAACTTAAGTTTTTTACCGCAGTCGGGATTTTTGATTTTTTTGTAGTTGATATCTATCGATATTTTTATCGATCAAATATTTATATTAACCCATCTTCCCTAGTTGATGCTAGAGTTGCATGTGTGCATTCCGTGACTGTGTCTATACTTTCTAGTGCCCGCCCCTTTTGAGCATGTGTGCAATAAGATAGCACAAAAGTGTTACGCTTATTTTCTTGTGTGTGTGCCAAAAAAGCCGCCCAATTTGATCATGTGTGCCGTATCTATTTCTTTTGTTTTTGTGGGAGTTTCCGGAGTGGGAAAATGTGGCGACACTTGAACTTGAACAAATATGCAGTGAAGGCATATCTCTCGGATATCTATGCCGGCAACGTACTGTGGCTTTAGCTCTGAATACAAGTCAGAGTGTTATCAGTCGACTTTGGACACGTTACCGAAGCACTGGTACCGTGGCTGAGCGCCATGGAGGACGGTATCGCTGCACCACACGGAGACAAGACCGATACATTCAAATCTTAACTCGAAGAGCTCCAACAATAACCGCCATGATGTTAGCCGTGAGGCTTCATCACTCTTCAGGGAACTTAATTAGCGACCAAACAGTCAGAAACCGCTTGCATGAAGTGAACCTTCATTCCCGAAGACCGCTACGGGTACCACCTATAGCAATGCACAATCGTAGGATTCGATATCAATGGGCTCTTGAACACAGAAATTGGGCAGAAGAACAATGGCGTTTCGTGTGCTTTTCTGATGAGTCTCGTTTTGGTATGAGACCGGATACAAGACGTATACGACACTGGAGAACCCCTGGACGCCAACAGCGATTAAAATCCTGCCAGGAAGTCCATCCTTATAGTGGTGGAACCATCATGGTATGGGCGGGTATTTGGATCGGCGGAAGAACTGAATTGATTTGGATCAGAGGCAACCTCAACGCTCAAATTTATGCTGAGACGATTGTATCAGACGTCATCGTTCCTCTACAAGTGCAAATCGGTCCCTTATTTCAGTTAATGCATGATAATGCACGACCGCACACCGCAAGAGTTGTAAGACAGACTCTCGCCGCAGCTAACATCAATGTCCTGCCCTGGCCTGCTCAGTCGCCAGACTTGAACCCGATTGAGCATGCATGGGATATGCTACAGAGAAGAGCTCTGCCGAATATGGAGGGTATCCAGTCGCAAGAAGACCTTTTTTTGTTGTTGCAACGAACATGGGCCCGCGGCCATTCCACAGCGTGATTTGGATGAACTCATTTTGAGTATGCCAAACCGATGTTCTTGTGTTGTTAGTGTTCGCGGTAGAAACAC
Organism: Amphipoea oculea; assembly: GCA_945859645.1. Classification (NCBI taxonomy): domain Eukaryota; kingdom Metazoa; phylum Arthropoda; class Insecta; order Lepidoptera; family Noctuidae; genus Amphipoea; species Amphipoea oculea. The sequence continues at coordinate 5,841,234 of OX243884.1, forward strand.
GGATTATTAATTGTTTAAGTTACCCAATAAAATTTTAAAGAAAACTGTTATTTCAGTCTTTTTTTCGAACTTTTGTGTTAGTGGTTCAAATGTCAAAAATCCCTTTATTAGGAAAATGGCAAATTTCTTTATTAATGCAAAGGTGACTTGGTTTATCGTTACTGTGACAAACGAAAACACTTTATTTGATGAATCCTTAAAGAAAATTTTAATTAATATCAATCAGGAGAAAAGTTATTGCAAAAATATATGTTGATCCCTAGACACTTTTGATGTGTGTAGTTCGAAAGACAAAACTATAATTTGGTAATCGTAATATTAGTTCGAAAGACAAAACTATAATTTGGTATCTTGGAGCAGATCTGATGATAGAGCCAGGAGGTGGATAGTGGAACTCTTCAGTGGCTACTAGTAATCCCCTCGAGTTTGGGGTCATATTATTCGTTTTGACGAGTCCAATACATTGCACTTGGTGTCGAGGGCCTTATGATAGAGCCAGGAGTTGGATAGTGGAACTCTTTAGGGGCTACTTGTAAACCCCTCGAGTTTGCTAGTAGCCAAAACGTCATAACTTCGTTGACTATATACCTACAAGAATATACTAGACGAAAAACTAAAAAAAAGTAAAAATATGAAGTTTAAAAAAACAAGTGCGCTCCACGCTTTTAGAAATCAATTTAAATTGGTTTAACTGTTTTATAATTTTTAGTGCGTGATAAAAACGTGTTTTTTTAGCTTTATTTAAACTACATACGTATTTTTAGAGCTTATTAAACGGAGAACCACCCTGATGAACCGTAGAATTGGTCAAAGTATGACTGCTATTTGAAGTTAATGAGTCCATAAGTTAGTCCATAGTCCGCCTTTGTACCTTTTTTGTGTGGGAGAAGTTTAAATAAATAAGTTCGGGATATTTATAAAAATAACCAACCAGCGGATTTAAATAAAATTCTTAATAACAACTTACTTCTACAAACAGTAACTAAAAAAAATAAGTAGTTCGATAAATGCAGATGTTTACAAAACCAATCTAATGAAACAATAAAAGCAACTAGTTTCATGAACGTTGCTGTTTGCAATATCCACTACTCGTATGTGTGTGAAAGAGCTTTTGCATCACACTCATTTCGCCTTGATTTCTTTCTTTTGCATCACACTCATTTCGCCTTGATTTCTTTCTTTTGCATCACACTCATTTCGCCTTGATTTCTTTCTTTTGCATCGCTCTCATTTCGCCTTGATTTCTTTCTTTTGCATCACACTCATTTCGCGTTGATTTCTTTATTTTGCATCACACTCATTTCGCCTTGATTTCTTTCTTTTGCATCACACTCATTTCGCTTTGAATTTTTTCTTTTGCATCACACTCATTTCGCCTTGATTTCTTTCTTTTGCATCACACTCATTTCGCTTTGATTTCTTTCTTTTGCATCACACTCATTTCGCCTTGATTTCTTTCTTTTGCATCACACTCATTTCGCCTTGATTACTTTCTTTTGCATCACACTCATTTCACCTTGATTTCTTTCTTTTGCATCACACTCTTTTCGCGTTGATTTCTTTCTTTTGTATCACACTCATTTCGCCTTGATTTCTTTCTTTTGCACCACACTCATTTTGCCTTGATTTCTTTCTTTTGCATCACACTCATTTCGCCTTGATTTCTTTCTTTTGCATCACACTCATTTCTATTGGGATATTGGTAATATTTCAATAAGACACGTTAGATTTCTATATAAGCGATATTTATTACAGAGCACAAGGGGCATGACATTTGTCAACACTAAAAAGGAAAAATGCAACAGCGCCACCCGCATCATAAAGCGGAAACTAAATGCATAGTCTACGAAGACACTCTTTAACAAAATGTTTACAAAGACATCTACCTTATAAAGTTATATTTATTCAACACTCCCACTTAAATTTATAAGGTAGACATAATAATACACTACATATTTCCTTTTACTTTTAACTTACATCCCTTGTTCCAACAATTTCAGAAATTAAACATGGATTTAATCCACAAACATTAAACATTAGCCACATAAACATTTCTCATCATCTTATCCCTAATTGAATTAAATTTAGCTTTAGTTAGGTCTAGATACAGATGACAAGAATAGCATTGCTCCCACTGCTTCTCTATATGGAAAATTAATAGACTCATTACTTGTATTCTTAGATATATGTACATTTATATCCGCAGGAGTCCTACTACTTTTAGCATCTGACAAATTAAATTTACATACTTTTAAAGACTCAGTTTCCAATCCCTCTGGCACCTCCATGTATATTTCCTCGGAGAGCTCACCATACAAAAAGGCTGTCTTCACATCAAATTGCTCAATCTGTAGTTCGTCTCTCGCAGCGATGCTAAGCAGCACCCTGATGGAATCATACCTGCTAGTAGGGGAAAAAGTCTCATTATAGTCCAAGCCCTTGACTTGTGTAAATTCTCGTGCACACAGTCGTGCTTTGTATCGTTCTATTTCTCCATCTTTATTCTTCTTCTTCTCAGTTCGATCAGTCAGAATCCAAGTTTGGTTTTCTTCGTGTGACTGAAGCTCTTCAGCCACAGCTTTCTTCCATAGATGAGAATTTGGACTATTCATCGCTTCTTCATAAGTGTTAGGTACTTCCAACTCTGTGAAATGAGCTTCTAACTTATTATTTCGACGAGGCCGTAACGTAATGTTTCTCTGTTCCTCCTGTTCGAAATGTATACCTTTTGGAGGGATATAACTTTCATCTATATCTTCTAAACTCTTCATACTATCATCTGAAGAGGTTTCTTCAGGTACATCGCGTTGATGTTGAAACTCACGCCGTAGGGAAGACACTGTAGAATGTTCTTTTTCTTCTTGTTCAACTCTCAGTTCTACAAAACTTTGTTTTTCTTCTGGTGTACTACATTCATCAAACTTCACATCCCGCGATACTGTAATCTTCCTGGTATTTTGATCATACATTCTGTAATTATCATGATCATATCCAACTAACAACATCTTCACACTTTTCTTTGCAAGCTTCCTTCGCTTTTCTTTTGGAACATGTACATAACCAATGGTTCCAAATATTCTGATATGTTGTAAGTCAGGTTTTACTCCATGCCACAGTTCAAATGGCGTAACATCTCCCGTCTGGCTTGATGTGTTTCTATTCAACAAATATATTGCACAGTTGACAGCTTCTGCCCACAAGTTTAAGGGAATATCCTTTGCATATAACATTGTTCTTGCAGTTTCCATGATAGAACGCATCTCTCTCTCTGCTCTCCCGTTCTGTTGTGGGGTATACGGGGCAATACGTTCATGCGTTATTCCTTTATTCTCCAAAAACGATGTAAATTCTTGGTTCACATATTCACAACCATTATCTGTGTGTAGTATGTGCAAATCACGTTGAAATCTGTTCTTCAAAATTGCATTGTACTTCAGAAAACATTGAAATACTTCACTCTTATGTTTCATGAAGTAAACATAGCGATAGCTTGTAGCTCCATCTTTGAACAAAACAAAGTACTTCATACCTGACACAGAAGGTTCTTCTATAGGACCGCACACATCGCTGTACACAATTTCACCAGGCTGTGTTGGACCTCGGGTAGATTTAAAGAAGGGGCGTCTTGCTTGCTTCCCATATTGGCACGCTTCACAAACAAAATTCTGATTTCCACTCAATGTAACTGGAATCATACCATTCTTAGACATATTTTGAAGTTCCTTGACATTCAAATGTCCTAATCTTTCATGCCAAACTTTTATATCTGTTTGCACAATATTACAATTTTCTTGTTTGATTGTTTTGACATCCAATTCATATAAATTGTTCTCTGTTAATTGTGCACTCATAACAACAACATTATTCTTCATTATCATTGCTTTTTCATTATTCTTTACTATTATATATCCTCTTCTAGTGGCAACGCCTTCAGAAAACAGATTTCTCCTTAAATCAGGTACATATAACACATGCTCGAGTTTACATCTCTCCCATGTACCATTAACTTGTTTATCTATCAGTATGGTTCCTTCACCACATACTTTGATATTCTGTTTGTTACCCAATTTAACAGAATTGTTGTACTGACACTCGTTCAACTCACAGAAGTAGTCACGCTTGAAGGTCATGTGCCGTGAGGCTCCACTATCTAGTATCCATGCCTCTTCATCATGTTCAGATGAGTAACCTTCGGCGCTAAGTGCCAACATACTGTTAAGTTTCTTATCATTGTACTTTTTCTTTGGCATTCTGCAATCTCTAGCAAAATGGCCTCTTTAGTTGCAATATTGTAGCATACAAATCTATGACCTGAATTTCTTTGATCATTTGAAGTATTCTGTTCATTCCCATTCCTTGATTTGGAATTTCCTTTTGACGTCACTAATGCAATCTCACTACTACTTGTTTCATTGGCAAGGCTGGCTTCTTCATCTACTAAGCGAGAAGTGAGGTTTTGAGTTGTTTGCCTATCTTCACTGAGTGACAACCATGCTTGTCTAAGCGAACGATATGTTGATGGTAACGTGCTTAGAATCTTTGTCATTACTGCTGTGTCACTGATCTTCTCACCAGTCTCCCGTAGCTGCTTTGCTAAGCCTTCCACCTTGGACACATGCTGTGCCATCGTATCACTGGCACTATATGAATATTGGTAGAACTTCTCATGAATTAACATTTTGTTATATTCTGATTTCTGTTCATAGATTGCTTCTAATTTTGTCATGACTTGTTTAGCAGTGTCGCAGTTTTCTATAAGAGATATTTGGTTCAAATCCATAGATGAAGTTAAAATGAACATGGCCATACCATCATCTTTATCCCACTGCACTTGCGAACTGGTTTCCACGGGTCTTGCCTTTTCTATATTTAATCCCTTTGCTCTTAATGCACATTTTACTTGAAATTTCCATTGTTTGAAATTTCTGCCATCAAACTTCTCAATTTTCATCGCGTTCGTAACCTCCATTACGTAGACCAATTTTACACCGGTAGTAATCCTGCTCTTAACTTGCCTTTTTATTGAAATATTTACTTATCGTGTACCTGGGCCCATAACCTATTGGGATATTGGTAATATTTCAATAAGACACGTTAGATTTCTATATAAGCGATATTTATTACAGAGCACAATGGGCATGACATTTGTCAACACTAAAAAGGAAAAATGCAACAGCGCCACCCGCATCATAAAGCGGAAACTAAATGCATAGTCTACGAAGACACTCTTTAACAAAATGTTTACAAAGACATCTACCTTATAAAGTTATATTTATTCAACAATTTCGCGTTGATTTATTTATTTTGCATCACACTCATTTCGCCTTGATTTCTTTCTTTTGCATCACACTCATTTCGCGTTGATTTCTTTATTTTGCATCACACTCATTTCGCCTTGATTTCTTTCTTTTGCATCACACTCATTTCCCTTTGATTTCTTTCTTTTGCGTCACACTCATTTCGCCTTGATTTCTTTCTTTTGCATCACACTCATTTCGCCTTGATTTCTTTCTTTTGCATCACACTCATTTCACCTTGATTTCTTTCTTTTGCATCACACTCATTGCGCGTTGATTTCTTTCTCTTGTATCACACTCATTTCGCCTTGATTTCTTTCTTTTGCACCACACTCATTTCGCCTTGATTTCTTTCTTTTGCATCACACTCATTTCGCCTTGATTTCTTTTTTACTATTTTGCATTTATCACGCTTCGCCGGCTCACTACTCATGCGGTGGGTACCTAAGGTCGATAACATAAACTTGTAAGGTTTCCGACGACATCAAACTTTAGGAGGTCGTAGCCTTCATCAAATTAAATTAGCAAGCGAAACTCCGCGGACGTGATGGGTATCAATTAAGTATAGGATCTCATCTCCGCTTTGGAGGTCTCCAAAGCGGAAATAATACCTTGTTAAATCAGTCATCTAATCATAATTTTAATTTCCACTTTAATTTTCATTTTAATTTCCATTTTAAACTCCATTTTTGTAATTGTTTTTGTAATATTAATATAATGTATTACCTATGGATACGAACGTTCTGCATCGTTCTCACATGTATAATTTTTAACATGAATGATGTAACCAAGACTTTGTAACCATAATATTTTGATTTAAAAGAGTGTCCATGGAGTTTCTTGCCCGTTCTTCTCCATAGGTACCTACGCTTTGGAATGGGCAACTAGCTTCATCTTTCTGACTGACCGACCCCTTGACAATTCAAAAGTGTCTGTAATTGGTTTAATTGAAATAAATGCTTTGAGTTTGAGTTTATTGATATCTGTTTTTTTTTATATAAGTACGAATGCTCAGTACTTGCAGTATCTACTTACATAATACCCCATTCAAATTGAACTACCTACATAATATAATTATCTGCATGCGACACCTGCACCTGCTGCATAAAAATCATACATTAGCATAAAATATTGTAGGTAATTGGCAGCATAACAACTATATTTTTAAACGCGATAAAAATAAACATAATGGGAGAGACGAAACATCCACCAAACCAATGTTTATCTTTATTGAATGCATGGTATTTCTATCACTATCAGTAAAGTACATTATCAACAAGATACCTTGCCAATTGGTTACATCTATGTGAACCGTTCCTCTATTTCACATTCGATTTCAAGCGACTCCGTGGCGCAACGGTAGCGCGTCTGACTCCAGATCAGAAGGTTGCGTGTTCAAATCACGTCGGGGTCAAAATAGTCTTTTTGGATTTATCTTTTGTTAGAATCTATTTTCATGATCAATCATTGTTATAGATGATGAATCAGCGTTCGCTGCCTGCGAAGCATCTAAAATGGGAGATCGATGCGCCGGTGATCAAAGTATTGTCCAACACCATGTGAGTACTTATACAATTGTTTTCTTTAGGTACCAACTAATTGTTTACTTTAGAAGTCAAATAACATTACTTTATTAAGTTTCTTAAACAAATTAAGTATAAAAGCCACCAACTCTATTCCAGTCAAGCGCCTCTTTCAAACCTGTTTCGAAAAAAATTACTTGGTAGTTCGTTGTAACATACAAATACGTAATATACAACCGTCATGGCCCGTATCATGATCATTAACAAGGCAAGTCAATGTGACAAATAATAGTTACACCGCATATGGTACAGACGCCAGCACATCAACCTACTACAATCTGTCAAATTTCTTTAATAGATTTTCAACTTTATCACTAAAGCATAAGGTTCAAAGTTGATTGGGAAAATGTGACAGTTTGGTGTAGGTTGATGTGCTGGCGTCTGTACATTTGCTTGACAGCTCTTAACACTACACTTTTTTCCCAATATTGACCTGCTATAAAATTGATTGGTAAACCCCCAGGTAACATTTGATATGGAGAACAACAACTACGCATCAGAGTGCGACCCTTCCTGCTATGCTGCCGGTCCGAAGCGTCTCATTCGTAAGGGCAGCGTCGAGCTCGAAGATAATGACGTCACAGGCGAGGACCTGGGCTTCGAGGAGGGGGATGTGGAGGAGTGCCTGTGTGACCCGTGCCGCCGCCTCGCCTCGTGGGACGAGCTGGCCGGTGTTGCCATACCGCTGATGGAGAGGTTGCGACCTCCGAGAACTGATGCCTCCGTGGGGACCGAGTGAATGGAAACTAAAAGTACCTGTTTTATTGTTTGTCGAGTGCCAGAAAGAAGTAAGCTTGGAGTGAGTATTGTTCTCCTGTACTATTGGAAGCAAGTATAACAAGATATTAATGTAGGGCGGAAAATTACTAGGCCTAGTTGACGAATCACTCTTAGTGAAGAGTCAAATGTACTGTATTGTTGTGGTACTTTATTGTCTGAATAGCAGGATTCAATCCTATCGAAATAGCTTTCGAGAGAGAGAAAGGATAACGACGCGTCGGTTGTGAATGTTTAGTAGTTAATCGAAATTAATTTGCGAAAAACTAGTCAATATAGTTTAATTGATTTAAAATTACTAATAATAGTAGGTACCCATATCTAAGTCACATTTATTTTGCGTCAATGACTAATTCGAATTAATAACTTATCTTAACCTTTATTTTTTCAACGGTTAAAGTTAGAATAATTGTGTCCATTAATAACTAAATCTTTGATATACTTGATGTTAATATGACGTGATTACACATCAACTTTTTAACTATGTACATCTTGGCATTTAAACTATATATGTGTACTTAATTGTATCATCAAGGGCGGCAAAGAAACAATTATAATCTTATGATAATTTATGACGTCCATCAATTATTTTATTTTCCAATGAGTGTATTATATGAACTTTATTATAATATGTAATTATGTATTTAAATGTATGATAGAGTATATAAATTGTATTTTGCTTTTAATCTAGCCCCCTTCAACGTGTCCTTTACGACAACAACGGGAAGAGAAGGGAGATAATTATTATGTATAGTATTTGTATTTGTATGAAATATGTAATTATATTCTTTATATTAAATTCCTACACTTGAATCAATGTATCGTGTTAAATTATTTTAATTTTAATAATTTTATAAAAATTATGATAACTGTCTATACTGTACCAATTTAAAGTTATCTATAAACAAGCAATAATTTGTTTTAATATGCATTTACAATTTTACTGATAGATACGCTTATTAAATACAATCTAGGTACTCGTGAATATTCATTTATTAATGTGGTGTTATTATACGTAAAACTAGATAAAAAATACATTGATTAATCTTGAATGTTTTATTTTATCGGCTCAAACCTTAGCCGACCAGGAATCCCAAAAGTATTCCCTACTCGGTAAGGATCGGATGTCTATTACAAAGAGAGCGTGCAGCGGGGTAATTGCGTAACACACTAACAGTAGGAACGGCTTTCATTTTGGCAGTTCAACAACATTCATTACGTTATTTACGTTGTTGAGCAGACAAATTTATCGAACATATGAAACAATGAATCAAATTGCGATTGATAGTTTGTTACGCAATCAGGGTGCTGTTCCGAGATTCTAGATCCAGGGGATGTCAAACCTGGAACCCTGAAGTCTACGATACTTTTTGTATAGTATAAAATATTGTTACAAGCCGGGGGATAGTATTTTTAAGCTTTACACGGTTAATATCATCTCCCATTATAATATGTATACGCACCATCCTCCTATGTACCTAATTATGTCTGTAATTTATATGGTGTACATCATAATAAAGAGTTGTTGCGGACGACCGGGGTACGTCCAGTACCTGACGGCCGTGCCTGGGACAGTCTCCCACGTTTTTGACGTATGTTCCCTAACTAAATGTGCTGGCGACACACGTCCCACGCACCCCTGAATGCGTACGTAGTGGTGGGCACAACCCACTAAGAGGACCTCGGAGAGATGGGCGGCGAAGAGGCGGCGAAATAAAACGCAGAATTTTCTTGAATGTTGGCTTGCAGATTTCGGCTTGTTGTTTCTTGATGTTGCCTCTTCGACGGCTGAGCTGCGACTGACTTGTGCCGAAAAATGGCCCCATTTTTATACCGGCCTACGTAACCTTACTGGCGACCGCGATTTTTTGACCCTTTTTGATCGCCAATTTCATCAAGCCGAAATCTGTTTGAGCCCCTTTTATTTAAGTTTTTATGCTATTTCCTTACAAGTTTTTATTATACATTATTGTCTACAAGGTCCTTATGCTAATTAACACTTACTTAACTAGTTAACAATAATTAATAAAAATATAGCAAACAAAAACTGCAAAAATTGTGACTTGACAATTTTTTCACTACAGAAAATCCTTTATAACTTTTGAACCCGTGGCTCGATTTGCAAAATTTAAACGTTATTATTATTTTTACACACAATCCTTTCATTTAAAACCAAAATAATTAAATTCTATCCATAAACAAAAAAGTCAATTTTCAAGTTACGTAATTATAACGAAATATCTTAAAACTTACAAGAAAACCTTACAAAATCAGTCTTATTAGTTCAAAACATGAATTCTAATAATAATCTTAACATAATTAATTACATAACTGTCTAATTAGACACATAGAAAGAACAAAACATAAATCATTGAAATTTTACACTATTAATTAAAATTTCTTCCTTACTTTTTACATAGCGGTCTCGCCACTACTTGCGCCCATGTGCCTAGATAGGGTCTCGTCGCCGACATTCTCCCCCTCGTGCGCAGCACCGTCCTCCTGGCTCGGCGAAACTCCCGGCACCAACAGCACCACTCTCGAACTGGGTCTTCGCAGCACTCCTCCTCGTGTCTCGACGTCGACGATTCTGGTCCGCCCATCTGGTCCCGGATACACCCGCTGAATTCTGCCGCGTGGCCAGGTGCATCTTGGTAGGCTGTGGTCGACGATCAGGACGACGTCCCCGACGTGCAGGTCTGTGATGTTGCTTCTTCCCGTAGTCTTCCTTGGTAGTAGAGTGGGCAGGTATTCTCGTAGCCAGCGTTGCCAAAAGTGGTCGGCAAGTCGCTGCGTAGTCTTCCAGGTGTGCCGGCCCACAAGCTCGTTGTTATCGAAGCTGCCGATTCTTGCTGCGCCGCAGGATCGCCCGAGGAGGAAGTGATTTGGGGTGAGTGCTTCCTCCTCAGGGTTCTCGGAGAGGTGGGTGAGAGGCCGAGAGTTGACTATGTGCTCAGCCTCTAATAGGAGGGTGTGGAGTACCTCCTCTCGTGGATGCCTTTCGTTGAGTGTGGCGTCCAGTGCGGTTTTTATTGATCGCACCAGACGCTCCCATGCGCCGCCCATGTTAGGCGCACCGGGAGGGATGAATGTCCACTGCACGCCGATCTTCTCTGCTTCTGAGGTGAGGTCTTCTTTCTTCATGTTTTCTAGCGCCTCTTTTAGTTCTTTGTTGGCGCCGACGAAGTTGGTCCCGTTGTCGGAGTAGATGATCTTCGGCATTCCTCTTCTTGCGGCGAATCTTCGCAGTGACATGATCATGCTGTCGGTGGAGAGGGAAGGAGTGAGCTCAATGTGCACAGCTCTTGTAGTTAAGCATGTGAATAGAGCACCCCATCTCTTCTCTTGACGTCTTGCTACGGTGATCGTCATTGGGCCGAAGTAATCTACGCCGGTGCACGTAAAGGGAGGGTTACTGTGCATCAGTCTCTCTTTGGGTAAGTTGCCCGTTGGCAGTTCTTGGGGTCTTGCCTTCTTCGTTTTGCACCATTGACATTGATGCTGGACTGCCTTGATCGCTGACCTCAGTCCCAGTACCCAGAAGCGTTGCCTCACTTCGTTCATTACTGTCGCGTGGTTTCCGTGGTTGAAGCGGCAGTGGAATTCTTCAATGATGAGTCGTGTTATCCTTTCCTTGCTGTCGAGCACGATGGGACGCTTGTATTCTCTGGTCACGCCCTGTATCGCGTCGATTCTTCCCTTCAAACGCAGGAGTCCTTCTTCAATTATCACGTCGAGCTTCTTCAACTTGCTGCTGCCTTCTAGTTGCTTGCCTTGCTCTAGACGCTTGATGTCTTCTCTGAAGCTTCTGTCTTGACTTCCTTTTAGTAGCAGAGTTTCAGCTCGCTCTAGAAGTTCTGCACTTAGTGGTATGTGGTTCCTTCCTATTTTTCTTGAAGACTGATGTCGCTTCTCGACTGTCTTTGTCTTCGTTCCTTTCGTCTTTCTCCATGTCGGATCTTCTTTGCCGACGTTGACCTTCTCCTTTGTTCTGCAGAGTTGTATGAACTGCAGTACTCTTGCTGTTGCTCGCCAAAGTCTCTTCCAAGACGAAAACCTCTCAGGATCTGGTGACGGATGACTGGTGCTTGCCGTTGCTGCGACGTCTGCTGTCTTTTCTTCGCCGGTGGTTTCCTTTTTAAATGTTCTCGCTTCTGGCCAGTAGGTTTCCTCTTTTCTTAGGAATTCTGGGCCGGTGTACCATCGGTGGTTATAATCGAAGTTATCTGGCACGTCGCGCGTTGAGTCATCTGCAGGGTTCTGCGCCGTAGGCACCCATCTCCAATCTTGAGGCTTGGTGAGATCCTCTATTTCGGCCAAGCGATGAGCCACGAACGTCTTGAATGTTCTCGGGTCTGTCTTGATCCAGGAGAGCACGATGCTGGAGTCCGTCCAAAATGTTTTCTTCAGAATCTTCAGATCCATTTCTTCTTCTACTGAATGGGCTAGTCTGCTTCCAAGGAGGGCCGCCTGTAGTTCCAGTCTAGGGATCGATACCGGCTTCAACGGGGTGACTCGTACTTTCGCTGCCACCAAGCTGACGTGGTATGTTCCGTTAGCACCTTCTGTTCTCCAGTAGACTGTAGCTGCATACGCTGTTTCGCTTGCATCTGTAAATGTGTGCAGCTCCCCCTCGGTGCGATGTGGCGCCAGACATCTCGGAATCTGAAGGTCTTGTAACAGTTTCATCTTCTCCAGATATATTTTCCATGCTTCGTATTCCTTTTCTTCTATTTCTTCATCCCAACCGACGCCGCTCCGCCATACGTTCTGAAGCAGCTTCTTTCCTTGGATGAGGACCGGTGATGCTAATCCCAGTGGATCGAAAGTTGACATCACGGCGCTGGTGACTTCTCTCTTCGTGGGCACCATGAAACCCTTGGCTATTTCTTCTGGAGTGTTCCGGAGGTTTGCCCTGAAGCCGATGTAGTCCCTTTCTGTGAACCAGCGTAGTCCTAGTGTCTTTTCTTCTTTCTCACCAAGGTCCACTTCTGTCTTTTCGGTTGTTTCAGTCTTCACGTCTTGCAGCAGTTGAGGTTGGTTTGATGCCCACCCCCTGAGTTCGAAGCCCGCCTTCTTGTGTATGAAGTCCACCTGCTTTGTTATCCTTCTAAAGTCTTCTTCTGAGTGGAAGCTGTGCAAGTAGTCGTCCATGTAGTGGTTAAGTTCTACTGCCCTTGTAGCTTCTGGATACTGTTCCTTGTAGTCCGCTGCGTTTCGGTTCTTCACGTAGATGGCTGTGCTTGGAGATGATGTTGCGCCGAAGATAACTGATGTCATCCTATACTTCTTTGGCGCCACGTCGCGATGATCCCCGCGCCACAGGAACCTCAGGCTGTCTCTATCTTCTGGTCTGATGCGAACTTGTAGAAACATTTCTTTGATGTCGGCCGCCACAGCAAAAGGTCCTTGTCGAAATCTCAGTAGTACACCGAAGAGTGATTGCAGTAGATCTGGTCCGGGCAGTAGGGCGTCGTTGAGGCTTCTTCCTTTTGACTTGGCTGCAGCGTCGAAGACGATCCTTATTTTCTTCTTTAAGGGATGAACCACGGAGAAATGAGGGAGGTACCATAATTTCTTCATATCTTCTTGTTCATCAGGTGCTTCTTCTGCATATTTGTTGTCGATTAGATGCTGAATCTGCTTGCCGTATTCTGCCTTCAAGTGAGGATCCTTGTCTATCTTCCTTTCGATGTTGATTAGTCGGTTCTTGGCAGACGTGTAGCTCTCTGGCATCTGTTCTTCTTCGTTCTTCCATAGAAGTCCAGCTTCGAATCGACCGTCTTCAAGTCTTCTGCAGGTTTTTTCTAGGATGGTGAGTGCTCTTCCTTCCGAATCCGTAGTAGGTCTTCTTGGTTGCACACCAAGTGCTTCGATCGCGAAGTGATCCTTGATGGCTTGATGCATCTCTTCTTCTGGCGTGCTGACATGAAGACATGTGTTCAGGAAGTGTACTGGTCTTGCATTTCCGATGTCTGACCCGTGGAGCACCCATCCAAGTCCCGTCCTTGAAGCAACTGGTTCTCCTGGTTTCCCTCTTCTTACTTCTTGAGTCACAATTAGCTCCCAATTGTCTTGACCGATGAGCAATTGTGGTGACTCCCCTTCATAGTACAGAGAGTCGGCGATCTTCTTCAAGTGTCGATATTCTTGAATCCTTTTCTTGTCCAGGAACTGTGGTGCAAGCTTCAACTCGTCGATCGTGCGGACTCTCTTCAGGATCTTCTTGTTTTCCTGATGAACCCCTTTCACCGTAAGGTCCAGCATCTGAGAATCCTTTTTCCTTATAAGCTTGCCTCCTACTGTCTCAATGACCAGTTCCTCCTTGTTTCCTTGAGCGCCGACTTCTTGTGCCACCTTCTCGTCCAGAAGTGACACCGTTGACCCTTCATCCATGAGGGCCAATATCTTCTTTGATCCTTTTGACCCGAAGACTTCTACCGGAACTATCTTCAGGTATGCCCTTGCGTTGTTGATCGCGTTCACTGATGCCGTGGCGCTCGCCGCCTCTTGTGGCGTCTCCTTTTTCTGTTCCTCCGAGGTCCTTTCTTCTGACTCGACGTGCAGCAGATGATGATGCCACCTCTTGCATTCTTTGCACGGTGGTTTTCTACAGCTCTCCTTCCTGTGTTTCCCTTGAAGACATTTGAAGCAGACGTGACTCTTCTTTACTGTTGCCCACCGATCTTGCACCGACATCTTCTGGAACTTCTGACATTCGACGAGAAAATGTTCACCCTCACACATAGGGCAAGTCTTCTCTTGTTGCCTTGCATCCTTTTCTTTGAAGTTCCTTTCTTTCGTTGAATGTGTTGCTTGTCGATTGGTCTTCTTGAACCCGCTCTTCTCTTCTGAAGTCGCGAAGGCTCCGCATTTGTCTGCTTCAGTGTTCAGGAATCTGGATACTAACGTGAGGTTGGAGAAATCGCCTTCTTCTGATGCTGCAGTGAAGTCGTACCATCGGAACTTGAGAACCGTCGGCATCTTCTCTACAATTTGCTTCACCATTTCAGGTGAATGCAGGTACTGTGGTTTCTTCAGTCCCTTTATTGCTGCTACGCTGTTGTTGATCTGGCTCGCGAAGATGCAGATGTCTCTTGGAGTTTCTGAGATCTTCGGTAACGCCTTAACCTTATCCAATTCTGCTAACACCAGCGCATCAGGTCTTCCGTATCTTCTTCTGAGGGCTTGCATTACTTCTGACGGAGAGGCTTCGGAGTACAACAGGCTCTTGATAGCTTCTCTTGCGTTGCCCTTCAGCGCTCTTCTTAATCGCGCCATATTCTGGACTTCGTTGAACATTGGTGCTGTATCTTCGTAAACAACCTTGAAGGCCAACCACTCGCTGCTGTTGCCGTCGAAGTGGGGTAGCTCGTGGATGTAGCTCGGCTGTGCTGCTGGTCCTCTTGTGGAAAAGGCTTCCTTCAATGCAGTCGCCAACGCTTGAATCTCGATCGTAGCTCCTCCCGTTGAAGAGTTCTCTTCAGGCTTCACCTTCTGTGGCTCTTCTGCGGTGTGCTGACCTCGCTGCTCTGGTTGTTTTTTGTTGCCATCGCCTAATACTGATGACTCGATCCAGTTCTGCACCTGTGCTGTTCGTTCTTCCTGGTCTTCATCATCCACGGAGTCCTCATCTTCATATTGTGTCATCTCCAGTCTGACACGGGCTAGCTTCGCCGCAGCCTGTGCTTGCTTCAGTTCCAGGCGTGCTAATTCTTCTCTGGCTTCCAGCTCGCGTCTTCTGGCTGAGGAGCTCGTGGTCTTCGTAGACCTGGCACGACGACTGACCCCCTTCGGTTTCAGGGTTGCGGCCGAACCGCGAACACCCTTTTCCGGGACATCTTCTGGAGTCTTCTTAGTCGTCTCCTTCTGGTTGGCATCTTCATTCTTCTTGGAAGACGCCGTGGTCACAGTCTCAACCGTGGTCTCCGTTGCCGTGGTCCCCTCCGTTGTCGTTGTACCCGAAGAAGTGTTCGTGCCCGATGAAGTGTTCGTGCCCGATGAAGCTGTAGTTTCTGATGACGCTGATGCTGACGCTGACGCAGACGTGACCCCTTCTGACCCTGACGCTTCTACTGTCGCGTCCACATTGGTAGGACGGGACGGGGGGCGTGAGGGGGCATCCTTCTGTGACCTGGTTACTGGCATCTTGCAGTCTTCTTAATCTTCTGGGCTCTTCTGGCTTCTTCTTGCAGGGATCCGACGCTCGAAGGACCAATTGTTGCGGACGACCGGGGTACGTCCAGTACCTGACGGCCGTGCCTGGGACAGTCTCCCACGTTTTTGACGTATGTTCCCTAACTAAATGTGCTGGCGACACACGTCCCACGCACCCCTGAATGCGTACGTAGTGGTGGGCACAACCCACTAAGAGGACCTCGGAGAGATGGGCGGCGAAGAGGCGGCGAAATAAAACGCAGAATTTTCTTGAATGTTGGCTTGCAGATTTCGGCTTGTTGTTTCTTGATGTTGCCTCTTCGACGGCTGAGCTGCGACTGACTTGTGCCGAAAAATGGCCCCATTTTTATACCGGCCTACGTAACCTTACTGGCGACCGCGATTTTTTGACCCTTTTTGATCGCCAATTTCATCAAGCCGAAATCTGTTTGAGCCCCTTTTATTTAAGTTTTTATGCTATTTCCTTACAAGTTTTTATTATACATTATTGTCTACAAGGTCCTTATGCTAATTAACACTTACTTAACTAGTTAACAATAATTAATAAAAATATAGCAAACAAAAACTGCAAAAATTGTGACTTGACAATTTTTTCACTACAGAAAATCCTTTATAACTTTTGAACCCGTGGCTCGATTTGCAAAATTTAAACGTTATTATTATTTTTACACACAATCCTTTCATTTAAAACCAAAATAATTAAATTCTATCCATAAACAAAAAAGTCAATTTTCAAGTTACGTAATTATAACGAAATATCTTAAAACTTACAAGAAAACCTTACAAAATCAGTCTTATTAGTTCAAAACATGAATTCTAATAATAATCTTAACATAATTAATTACATAACTGTCTAATTAGACACATAGAAAGAACAAAACATAAATCATTGAAATTTTACACTATTAATTAAAATTTCTTCCTTACTTTTTACATAGCGGTCTCGCCACTACTTGCGCCCATGTGCCTAGATAGGGTCTCGTCGCCGACAAGAGTACTTATTCTATTCTATTCTTAAAATTTTGAATTCACTGTGTTACTATATAAACTTCTGGGTCTAGAAGCATGAAATCTTGCACAAGAGTTGCTTTTATAACGAAGATACTACAAAAATTCTACCCTTGATGGGGTTAATTAAAAAGAGGATGAAAGTTTGTATGGAATTTCAGATTTTTTTGCCGGTGGAAAATGTCTCGGGCGCACGGCTTGTAATTTGTAATACAAGGTGGCAGATTTTAATAACTGACGAAAAATTTCAACGCGGCGAGGTTCAGGATCGTGTACTGAATCCACGGCTGCGCGTCGATGTGCCTGCCCCTCTGTATCTGCAAGCGAGTGTATACTACCTAAAGTAGATGTGGTGGCCACTTGCACTCTGTGCGTGTTTCTAAACTTTTAAATATTCTATCAATAAAGGCGAAAACTGGGATAGATTTTGAACTTTTACAAACTTAAATTTATGTTCCATACAAATTGGTTGTCATAATCATCATTTTGTACGTTATGAACGTGAAAATCCAAACAATTTGTTTCCGTCTCACTGCATTATTTTTATTGTGCAAAAGTTGTTTTACTCTAATCTATGGGCAACAATGTCTGATGCAATATAAGAATAGATTACACGGGATACGAGATGTGAGGAAGTGTATAACACGTAGAGTGTATGTTTACGGCGACCGGAGGCCGGAGGGCCAGAGGGAAGTGCGTCGCGATCGTTTGGCAACTCGAGTGGCGCAAGCGCAGCGGTCGGCGACCAACGCTAATGTCGATGTTCGGACAGACCTTCAACTGGGCGACACCCCGCCCCTATGTACAGGCTGTTGGTGTTTGGTGTAGGCAATATTAACTGAATCTTACAAAAAATCATGCACAAAAGATCACGAAAAATTGCACCTGAAAGATGATCTAAGTACTAGTAGCGATAACCAGAAGAACCAAAAAAAAATGATATTTAATAACAAAACTGCTTGAGTTCGATGAGAACCCACAGAAGCTAAGGCCCACTTGCGCGTTCATGGGTCATTATCCGCTAACACATTAACAGACTTAGGATTAAACAAATAATTCATCTTGCACCACCAAGACTTAGAATTAAACTTTTCAATATTAAATCCACCGATGTGAGAGATTATTAGGAACGTTTAGTCGGGTTACTACAAATTGATCACGACAGTAGAAGCTACAAAGTAATAAGTTCGGAGTGCTTCAAGGTAATGTGCCAGGACCCCTTTTGTTTTAGATGCCTACGTAAAACGACCAACCTCGGGACGTATTATATTGTTTACTTATTAATACTTAGTTTCGTGATTTAGATGGATTTTTTTTGCAGTTGGTTATAGATACAATTTACTATGCCAATATATCATAGTATCAGGTGGTTATTCCATTTATTCACCTCAAAAATCCTCCCTATGGTGGATACGCGGAAACGCATGTCCGAGAATCCACCTGTGGATAAACGGAATAATCTGTTTCAGAACTAATTCAATTGTAAGTCTTCATCCGCCAGCCTTTGTCCCACTTTACTTGGAGTCGGTGTGCTCTCTTCCATTCTCCCCTGTCAACCGTCGCGTCGTCACACTATCATTCATTTCATTTTCATTCTAATCATCCTTCACATAATCTATCGATTTTTTCTTGGGTTTCCCCTCCCTCCATCAACATTGTACGAGGAACATGCACGTGAGATTTAAAAAAAAACATCAGCCTGTAGCGGTGCGACAGGAACCCGGTTTCGTTATAAGTTATTCCTTGCAGCGTGTAACGAACCAATAAGCGAATGCTAACCGATTCGACCACATCTAGTGAATAGTCAGTAAGGTACTGTGTCACATGTTTTTCTATTACATACACACGACATGGCCCTGGGTCATTCCGCGGAAATCCAGTAACGGCGAATATATGCTAATAATAAATTAAATATCATAGCTGCATTCTTTCTTTACTTTATATGACATTTCTTACATGTTTTTACGTATGGCGCCGCTATCTAAAAAAGTATAACACCTTTATTTAATTTATTATTGCAATCAACACGCACCAAATGTCCTTACCATTTCCAAACAAAAGTCGGCCTAATTGCGCGGAATGGCCCCCCTACGGCCTATACCAGTGCAAGTATTATAGTGATGCTCTGTGCACCAGTGCAAAAAATCTACTCACGATCACGAATTTTGTAGCGTCCATTATGGTCCATATAAGGAAAGCAAAAATGTACCTACACTAGATGTTATGATAGTCGTTTCTTTCTCAGGTTTAGAATCTGGATAAATGTAACTGCTACAAACATTAATGAAGGCACTTTAGGTAGGTATTGGGTTTCTGTTTTTTTATAATTATATTGATGTAAAGCTATTAAAGAGACCCCAGTATCTACTATTCTTTATTATGAACAGTTATCACAATAATTTCCATAAGTCACGTACCTATTCTGCAAACCTACCTAGACAGGTTCATTAGTAAATACAACTATGTAACTGTTAATTTAATGTTAATATTAATTTCAAAATTAAGTGCTCCATTATTTATTAATTATAACTAGTTTCGCAACATTCTTGTTCGTCAGTAAAAGGTATATTTAATTGGCAAAACAAATATTTAGATGGTTACGTTGGGGTAGTGATTGCAGTGTACCTAGTGAGTTGGTGATGACAATGGCGCGCGGTCGAAGCCTTGCGATTTTCCTGGTTCTGTCTTTGATGGCCAACGCATTCTGCGTGCCAGCCAGCGGGTTCCGCTTGAAGAGAGGATATGCTGACAATCAGCTTGATGCAAAGGAATCATCGTCTAACAGTGCTTCTAAGGAATCGTCGACCGCTGTTGCTGCTAAAGGATTTGTAAGTACAAACTTTAAAACTACTTCACTTAGGTACTATACATAGAACTCTGTTAGAACTGTATTCCATTCTGTTTGTATTTTTCAATTCGACACGTATTTTTAATTCTTGTTGAGAGCAGACAGTTAAACCAGTTTGGTTAGTTTAAAGCTTGTTGCGATAACTGATTTAAATTACCTGTTGCAGTTTAAATAGGCAGTAGGTCCTTTCTAAACTAGGAATGTCAGTCATGTCCGACAAGTATTCAATTTAATTTTAACCTACGCAAGGGTTCTTCTCTTCAAAATCAATAAAAAAAAAAAAAAAAAAGAATACAATAGTTTGTATTTTAACACTCGTATTTCAACGGAAAACAGTCTTGAACTTACTCATTTTCTATCACAGAAAGAATTCAGCGAGCACCTTTCATCAGCCGACGATTCGAAGACCAGCACCACAACCACAGTGTCCATAGACGCAGACAAAAGCGACGATGACGATGATGACGACGACTTCGGCAACGGGAACGATCCCCCATCGACCGGCGGTGGCAGCAATCTCTTCAGTCTGCTCAACTTGGCCAGCTCACTGTTCCCTGCCTCAACCGGGTCTGGTGGATCTAATGTAAGTTCCCCTTGTTTATCCAAGACCTTTGACGTTAGTCAAATTGATTCTCGAAGACCAGCAGCGCACTTTTGTTTTTTCTTTATCTTTTCACCTACACTACACTGTTGGCTAATAGCTAAGTGAAGTTGATCAAGAAGAATTTAGGTTAATTCTTCTTGATCCTATTAATGCACGTCCCGCCCAGGGTAACGCGGTTTCACAAGTAATTTCCATACTTCAGTGGTGTATGGAATCCCTGAAAGCTAGAAATATGGCATGCAAATTACCACGCAATATCTACTTCCGTAAAAATTATATCAAACACAGAAATCTAAGTGCATGCTAAATTTTATTTATGATTATTAATGAAAATAAATATACAGGGTGTGGCGTAAATAATGGATAACCCTGAAACTGTCGATTGGCCAGATTATCATCTATCATTTACCCCACTTATATCGCCATATGCCCACGGATGACCAAATTATTGATATTTTTAATATTTTAAATAAAAATCGTACTTACTCTTACAAAATCAGCTGCCATTTCTACAATTTGTGATTTTTTTTCGTTTTGTTTTTTTTATGTCACTCCTGAATATTTGTATTATCAGATCAGTATCAAGATTTTTTATTACATTCTAAGATAACATTGCAAAAAATACTTATTCTTAAATTAACATTTTTTCTACGGAATCATGCAATTTTGGGCCCCTGTATCGAAAAAAAATGTACTACACTGCGGTGGCCCATTATTTTTGAAAATTGCCTATTTAATGCAGATTCTAAAATGGTATAATAATAACCAGTATCTTGATAAAGTACAAAGTTATTGCTGTTCGAATCTTAAAGGAGAATTTTCATGCAAGTTTGATTTTAAAATTAAATTACTTTAACACTGCTGTAACTAATTTTAGACTCAAAGAGAATGAGAATTTCCTTAAAATTTGATCACTATGGGTTTGTTGACACAATAAAAGACATTAGTAATTAGCCAAATTTATTGAAAACAAAAAATTATACAAGATGTTCGAAGTGGGCTCCTTCAGCGGTCCTTCATAAGAAGGTGTAGAGCGTGCATAGCAGCTGAAGGAGCCCACTTCGAACATCTTGTATAATTTTTTGTTTTCAATAAATTTGGCTAATTACTAATGTCTTTTATTGTGTCAACAAACCCATAGTGATCAAATTTTAGGGAAATTCTCATTCTCTTTGAGTCTAAAATTAGTTACAGCAGTGCTAAAGTAATTTAATTTTAAAATCAAACTTGTATGAAAATTCTCCTTTAAGATTCGAACAGCAATAACTTTGTACTTTATCAAGATACTGGTTATTATTATACCATTTTAGAATCTGAATTAAATAGGCAATTATCTAAAATAATGGGCCCCTGCAGTATAGTACATTTTTTTACGATACAGGGGCCCAAAATTGCATAACTCCGTAGAAAAAATGTTAAAAATTGAGAATAAGTACTTTTTGCAATGTTATCTTAGAATGTAATAAAAAATCTTGATACTGATCTGCTAATATAAATATTCAGGAGTGAGATAAAAAAAACAAAACGAGAAAAAATCACCAATTGTAGAAATGGCAGTTGATTTTATAAGAGTAAGTACGACTTTTATTTAAAATATCAAAAATATCAATAATTTGGTCATCCGTGGGCATATGGCGATATAAGTGGGGTAAATTATAGATGATAATCTGGCCAATCGACAGTTTCAGGGTTATCCATTATTTACGCCACACCCTGTATATACTTACTTGCAAAACAATAAGTTAACTGGCGTTTCCGGGTGTTTGTATAAATTATCCACGCGAACCTACTTCGCATTCTTATGCATTCTCGCACTTTAACGCACTACATAGTTGACCGGTATACTTCACGACAACACAGTCAAAGCTTTTTACTTTTATTTTGCGTAGTGATTCAAAACAAGTTTGTTTACTCATTGGTTAAAAATTCAAGTTGTGTGTACTTAAGTTATATTTTGTGATGCACTCTCACGGATTTTATTGCACAGAAGCTTTTTGCACCAAAGGTAAGTTTGATTTTCATTTCGCAAATTCTTTGGCACTTTCTATGCATGGATGAAGGGTAGTAATGAAGAATAAATAATAGTTAACAACATCATTCAACTTACAGGTAAAAAACAACAATATAATATTAAAGAAGTTAATACAAGACCTCATACGTAACAACCGCAACCAAATAAAGGTGATACAGAAACGTCAGGACATTGGAGATAATGAGATAGACATCGACTACACCTTAGATTTGAAACCTCCTCCCTTTCAAAAACTTGAAATAGATGAGACTGATGATAGTGATAGTAATGATAGCGATTCTGAAGATTCCGACGAAGATAATGGCGCAGAAGAAAGCGTTGAGAAAGAGAGTAATGAAAATGGTGGATCTAAACAAGACTCCGCTTCGAACGGTAATAATGGAGACGACGATGACAATGATGATGATAATGATTCTGATGATGATGATAATGATTCCGATTACGATGATGTGCCTGGAGGGGACGGTCAGGGAGGTGGCATTTTAGGCCTACTTGCTGGATTGAGTGGCGTAAGTTGGGAACCAAAGTAAGTGTTGCATCCATCGAATATCAGACTAAAACAGACATTTTCAACAGGATGGTGAATCTGATTTGGGAACTTTATTAGCGACAGTAGGTGGTATCGTCGCCAGCTTGAGCGTAAGTTAGACAGTTTTACAAAAGTTATGGTCTAATTTATATGTATATTTCTATAAGGATTTACTAACAAACGAGCATTTTCAGGGAGATGGCGTTGACATAAATGCCATTATAGCAACTGGATTAGGACTTTTCGTTGGCTTGCTGGTGAGTGTAGAACTAAGATATTTCAAAATACTTGTATTCTTTACTAAACCATATAATCTTATACTGACTGACGTATTTTCTTTAAGTCTGATGGTAACCAGAACCCTGGAGAGATCATTGGAAGTTATCTTCTGACATCTCTTGACACTATCACTGGAGGTGGAGCGGTACGTTATAATGTTCCGTTTTTATTTATTTTCAGTACTTACTTAATTTTTATCCAGTGTCTTTATGTAATGTGTGTGTATTCCAGAAAAATAACGGTGCCTTCTTTGGAAAGTTCATATCCACATTAGTGAAAGGGACAAGCGCGGTAAGAGCCAATCTAATAATAAAGATATGTTAAAAAATCCACATACGTATTAGTGGAATTGCATTAAAACATGAACTGTCCCAGGGTGGTGATCCGGATGCATCAGCATCTGATGAGGAGAATGGAGGAATGAAGATGGCGGACTCGGCAGGATTCGTTGCAAGTCTACTAATGGGCCTACTCGGAGAAATGTCCAAAACAAGCTCTGGAGGCAGCGGTTGGCGGCGATAAAAACAAAACACTTTTAGTTAGAGAAGAATTCATGATACTGTAGCTCGTGGAAAACTCAATATAACCTGTATGTAGAGTACTCACACTCTGTCCACTAGGTTAACCGTTTTTTGACAGATAGAACTAGTGATTGCAGCAACGTCATAACAGTTATAAGTATAACACACATTGCGATAATATACACTTTAATTTGTATGTACCTAGTATCAATTATCAATTTTTTGCTGTCGAATTAAAAATGGTGCGGTTTCTATGCCTGTGTTCATTGTTATTAAATACAAAACAATATAAATTAGCCGCTTTGTTTAGGTTTTATAGCGGAAATCGGCTTAAAAATAAAGTATGCACTGGTTTGTCGTATCAATTGTGTTGTACCTAGTGTAGATGTCGCAGCCAACTGGTTAAATCAGTTGGCTACGACATATACACATAAATATGGGGTTTTAGCCCAGTCAAAATAGACATTCAAGGTTACATTAATTCGCATAAAGCTGAAAATTGGTACAAATGTTAGGAACACCATTACAAACAAATTGTCAAAAGTCCCCATCGATCCGACGTGTGCAAAAAACACAACACGAACAAGAAGAACACAACTTTTTCAACTTTATGCATCGTTATATCTCCGAAATGGTGATTCTTAGGAAAAAAGTGTTAAAACAGTTTTTGTAGATAATTGCATGATAAACAATTTTGTCTTACCTACGTTTATATGATAAAACTTACCGTTTAGCTGAAAAATGCGAAAAACCGATTTTTGCTACATTTGACCTTGAATATTTTTTTTTGCACACGTCGGGTCGATGGGGACTTTTGACAGTATATTTGTAATGGTGTTCCTAACATTTGTACCAATTTTCAGCTTTATGTGAATTAATGTAACCTTACCCCTATTTTTGAAGCTAATTTGACCGGACTATTTACTACATATTTTATTATTAAAACACAACGCTTTTTATGCACATTTGATGAAAGTTTTAAAATCGAAATAAAATATTAACAACTTGTTTATGGTGGCAAATCCGTATCCTGGCAAATAATTTATTATATTTTATTGATATTTGAGTGGATACATGGTTTTTCTATACTGATTTAGGTACGTATAATATAAAATGATTATTTTCGATATGTTCATTTGAAGCGATTACATTCGATCCCATCACTTAGTACTCTAATGAATGTAATTTAATACACATAACAATTATATATATATATATATATATTTTGTCAACTAACAGGAGCAATGACTTTCATTTTGACAGTTCAACAACATTCATTGCGTTATTTAAGTTGTAGAGTAGACAAATTTTTTCGAACATAATATGAATCAATGGATGAGGAATATATCTTTCAAAATGATTCAGATTATGATTGATATGTGTCAATTAGGGTGCTGAGCTCATACACATACGGTATTATAATGTCTATAAGAAGTCATAAATAAGATAATTCAAGATAAAGCACATATTTATTTTTACGCATTTTAAAGTTAACTTTCACGTAATCTTGAATAGTTACGTTCTAAGGCAGCTGTCATAAAACGGTTAAGCTAGTGGACAGAGTGTAATAAGATCAAAAGTGGCTTCATAATTCCGTAGAATTTAGCACTTGCGCAGTTGCTTCTTTGCCTATGGTATTACTATCGTTACTTTAATTACATACCCGAAAAAGGTTTTTAATTTAAGCATGTTATCGTTATACATTGATTAGTTTACTAAGTAGGATTATAATATGTATACTATAGAGCCATTTTAGTAAGATGTTAATATAACAATAGAAATAAAAACACTTAATATAATTTATTTATTTGATTCCGTTGCAGATAACTTAAAGTAAGTATTTTCCATGTGCCGTCATGCTAACGAATTTTTTTAAATTTTATGTTACTATTTATTATTATTTAGAAAATGCGATAGCCAAATTTTCGATACATTATATCGGTATATAATGTTCTTATTTTATGTGCAGGCGCAGTCATCATCGCAGTCGTCGTCGTCGTCGTCTCCCGTGTGGATCCTGAAGATGGACGTCTTGCGTGCGCTGGTGCAGTTCGGTGCCAGCATGATCGGCCTCGCGTCGTCTTCCTTGTCACATGCGTCCTTTTAGTCTTAATTATAGTGCATTTCTAGTGTTGTGCCATTTGTAGTCAATAAATATTTTTTAATTACAACCTTCTTTCTGTCACTGGGGTTATTGTAAGCTCGTTTATCTGAAAAGATGAATTTTATTTGTCATCACTTATTTTTCCTTGGTTTACATTTTCATTAGACGAATCCTTACGGAAGGTACAACTGAATGTCGTGATTCGTCCCGTCGTATTGTGTCTATTGTTTATTCTAGTGTCGCAACGTTCAAAACTAGAGTAAACGAAGGATTTAGAATGAGTTGGAATAATTTAAAAACACAATAAGACTATTATAGAGTTCTCGTTAAGGAATAATTTATCATTGGCCACGATATAACCTTGAGTAGGTACCTAATGCATGCAAGTTCCTGTGATTTGGTTATTTATGAGTATGACGCAATCTTGCTCCTGATTTATGGAAGCGTTATAATTACTTCATGTATGAGAACAAATAAACATAACAACAGCTAACTTAATTATCAGAACTCGATACTTTCAACTTTTCACCCTCAACAGATTCGCGATAGCATGTTTTCATCACGACACTGTGGGTATTACTAGTCGATCATATCAAGGTATGGCATACTAACGTTGACAGTAGGAGGCGTGGAGAGCACGTAGAGCACAGCATCAGCCACGTCCTTGGGGCGCAGCGCCGGCATGCGCTGCTGCTCCTCGGCCGACGCCACGTCTATACCTGTGGCCACCAACCCCGGGGACACGCTCTGACGATCAAAAACATTATTATTATAAATAGGTGGTCTTCTCTTGTAAATTTATGATATAAGTACCTATTTAACGTCTGTCGTGCCTTAAAATAGTACTTAGGCTCACCTATCTGACCTTTTTTTTTGGAGGAAAGCTATGTACTGCAGCGAACTTGAAGGGAAAAAGAATATTTCTGCGTTTATTAACTTCTCACAGTAGTCACAGTGAAACATACAACTTGCAACCAAAGGCCTCATATATAGGTATAACAATGAGTCGATCCAGCATAGTCTACTACTGGACGTACTCATGTGCTTGTTCCAAGTTATGCAAAACATCCGGCATCGATTCCCCTTTCACTGTCAATGTAAGTGCGGTAGGATCCTCCAATGTAAACCTAATTACACTATCTACTTACGGTAACTTTGATCTTGTTCTTATGATCAGCCAGTTCATTGAGGAGCCCGGCGCTAAAGCCGGTGATGCCGTACTTAGTGCTGGTGTACACGTTGAACTTGGACGACATCGGCACGTAGTGACCCGCGATACTGCAACACGCGACACAATACAATAAAAGTGCCTAATTGTTAATTAATACAATAGTAGGGACCTATTTACACAATCACACGACAATTACACGAGATTTATGCAATAAAAGTGCCTAATTGTTAATTAATACAATAGTAGGGACCTATTTACACAATCACACGACAATTACACGAGATTTATGCAAATTGTTGGAAAATAAATGTAATTAGGTTTACTTCAATGGGTTTTTTTTTTTTTTTTTTTATTGCTAAATAGGCGCGCTCTAGACCCCGATCACGCCTGATGGAAAGCGATAGATGAGGTCTATGATGGAACGAGCGTGCCCAGAAGATGCCTGTTCACTCTTGATTTAAAGGCAGACGGGTTAAATAATTATTAATAATAATGAATTTAAAATAAATTAAATAATAAATAATTAATTGTATTTATCTTTTATTTATTTTCTATTTTGTGGCTGTGAGAATGTTGTATTCCTCAAAGATGTTTCGATTTGTTGGCTATTTTCTATTTTGTTAAGTAGGTAGGTACCCGAGGCATAAACTGTCCTCACCATAGATATATTATTTTACATTTCTATGGTCCTCACATACTTATTAACACTATTATTTAAAAACATTATGAAAGCCAATTACAAATTTTTAAAAGAGGTAGTTTTTTTGTGGGCTGTTTTAGGAAACGATTAATTGGACCTATCTTTAGACGTTTAATAAGTGCCCAAAGTAATATGTACCTAAATGTGAAATAAAAAAATTCAATGATATCCGGTTCGTTGCTTTTACTAGCACTGGCAGACTAAGGGCGGCAGGTGCGGTCCGAGCGGGCCCTCGCTCCTGGGGGCCCCCAAAAAACGAGAAACACTTTTTAATCAAATCCCAAACAAGACCAAACTATATTCATTATGGCATATGGCAGTTTGTATTTTGGGCCCCGCAACGCATGTTAAATATACCTAAACGTAAGAGTGCATCGGGTTTACCGTTATCGAACTTCGAAATTATAATGTAACTCCAAAATGAATGCAAACATTCTAATGACTGAATCATTAAAGGAACCAGTATAAAAATTTACCTGTTAATATTAACAACGTGCCCATCGAAGTCATTGCTTTTCATAGAGGCGATGGCGTGCCTCGCGCAAAGAATGGGGCCTTTCAAGTTGATGTCAATGACCGACAGCACGTCCCTCTCGCTTAGCATGTCGTTGCCGACGTCTGTAATACATGAAACATTGAAGATATTGTGACAAAGGCCGATTTTGGAATTGGCCGGCTGCAGACGGATAAGTTAATCGAAGTGAGAAAAAGGTTCCAATCAAGCTGAACATGCATTGAAATTAAATTGAATCATTAAATAACCTTGAGAAGTAGGTAATACTACGTGCATGTCTCAATTCTTGAAAGTTTTAATGGATTTATGCTACATTATGTGCTGTTACAAAACTATATTAATTGTCGATAAATTCACGAGTTCACCAAAATCGGTTAAATATAGTCTAATTCATTCATCAGAAAAGAAAACCGATGCTATCCCTCTCAGGTGCACTTAGATCACATATAATACTAACTTCTGCCCGCAACTACGTCCGCGTGAAATTTCACCCTCCCCCCCATTCACTCTCTTAGGGGTGGAATTTCGAAAAACCCTTTCGTAGTGAATACCTATACTCTTCACAAAGAACACACCCTCCTCATGTCTCTAGGACGAGCGGTTTAGGCTGTGCGTTGATATATCAGTCAGTCAGGACTTTGAATTTTATATATACCTACCTGTAGATTATGAGAACAGTCGACTGCATGTCAGTGCAGGTAACAAAACCAGTATAAACTGGCCTTGTATAAGTACTATTGAAACTCCCTAGTTACGAGGCCAATTAGTGTTATTATTGACGTGCGGTCGAAAGTACAGTCTGTCGTTTTGTCGTCCCCAGCCTGTATGTGCAACCTACCTGTGATACCCCCTTGCAGGAACACCCCCGCGTTGTTGACCATGATGTGAACGCAGCCGAAGCTGTCGTCGACCCATTTGAACGTTCCCGCCACTTCCTCCGCGCTGGACACGTCGCACTTCCGGGCTGTGATCGTGCCATTGCCCGTCACTTGTGATTTCAATTCCTGTAACATAAGTCAGTCATTATCAGTCTGTGAATCCTACAGCACGACAAAAAGCAGCGGTTCTTATGAAACCCTAATGCGAAATCAGGCAAATCGCATCAGAATCTAATCGTTGGGATATATTCGATCATAATAATAATCCCTCAAACTGAGAGGAGGCCTGTGTCCCAGCAGTGGGAACATTATAGACTGTATTTTATGTGAAAACCTAAGTAAAAAAACTATTTAAATGTATGTATTTGGGTCCTTCTGTTTTAAGTTAGGTACCAGCGGAGTTATTTTAGTCATGTCACGAAAAGACAGTGTTTTCTCTTTTACCTTCACTGTGTCGTTAAAGAAGAAAGCGTTATGTAAACCAACAATCAACTGAAAGTGAGACCCGTTTATGATTGTGTTCATCGAACCGTTTCCTAGAGACACTTATATAATGTAGGAATTGCTATTACAGTCAGTTAACTTATCATTAGATCAAATATTATTACACAATTATCTACCGCTTGCAGATTTTAATTCTGATAGTCAGAAAACTCTGTGCAAAATATCTACATTAACGAATGTAAGTAATTTGCACAGAGTTTTCAACACTAAAATCCTACCTAACTTAATATTATAAATGCGAATGTAAGTTTATCTGTTACGCTATCACGCTAAATGCCCAACCTGGGTCCTAACCCAGGTTGGGCTAAGATCGATCGAAGAAGATCGATCGGGATACTGATATCGGAATAAGAAGTATCCTATGTCCGAACATAGGATACTTCTTATCCTGATATTACCACGGGATCGAGACTTATGCGGGTAAAACCGCGGGGCGCAGCTAGTACATAATTATTATTATCTATATAAAAGGGGGAGACCTTTGCCCAGCAGTGGGACGTGTGTGTGGACAACATAGGTTCACTAAAATAAAATATCTATGTATAAATTCAGTCCTGCTGACTGACTGATATATCAACGCAAAGCATGAACCGCTGGTCCGAGAGAAATGAAATCTGGAGGGTGTGTTCTTTGTGAAGAGTAGATATCCAGTTATCCACTAAGGAAGGGTTTTTCAAAATTCCACCCCTAAGAGGGTGAATGTAGGAGGGTGAAATTTGACGCGGACGAAGTCGCGCTAGTATAGTACCTATATAAAAAGGGGAGCAGCTCATTGAGCATAATTGGTTGTCAGCATCGCTGTCAATGGTAAAAATAACTAAAATGGCAATGCTGATTATTTGCAATTTATTATTAATCGAAAGTTTCAACAATTTCTTGATAAATATTATCCTGAGTTATAAGTTATAAGTTTCTACAGCTTGATGTCATTAGTTAGTAATGAGTAGGTGTTTACAGTAAAGTCTCACCTCAATAGGTCCAGTCCTCCTGGCGAGGCCGACGACGTTGATGCCAGCATTGGCCAGCTCCACACAGATGGCTGCCCCGATGCCCGAGCTCGCGCCTGTCACCACAGCCGTCTTGCCGACCCAGCGATCCATGCTGTACCAACACGTTCATTCAATGTTTTAAACACAAGTAAAATAGCGGCCAAGTGCGACTCAGACTCGCACACGAAAGGTTCCATACCGCAAGGCAAAACACACGTTTCTTGCTTTTTATGGAGACCCTCTTTAATTGTTAAGGGGGTCTCCCCTTAAATATGTTATTATACACACTGAAAATTTTAACTGTCTACCTTTTACGGTTCATGAGATACAGTCTGCTGACAGACAGACGGACAGGCAGCAGAGGCTTAGTAATAGGGTTCCGTGGGCACCGTTTGTGTACGGAATCCTAAAAACTGCATTCTATCACTCCTATATGAAAACACTCGGTGACTCTCAACTTTGGCGATACCAGCACTTGCAGCCGTCACGAAGGTGCAGTCTTCCGATCTTGCCAAACCAGCGATCAATGGCCAGTTCTATTTTTGAGTTAACACTGTACGATCAATATCATTCCTCACAATACGATTCACGGGTCTTGGATGCCGTCAAATAACTTCGTACATAAACAACACCCCGCAGAGCAACAATCAAATATAGTGAGTATTATTTAAAATCATTAGAGCCGGAATCGAACCCGCAACTAAAAAATAAGTCGAAAGATATATTACCCTCGATGTCATAACAATGTACCAATTTTTGTAAAGGCGAATTGAAATTTTGGAGCCCTTAGGTGAAGATTCTAAATGTGGGCAGTCATCCCGACGTCAGAATGACTGGCCCTTTTTTAAATTCATTTTCTCAGTTATTAATTAGGTTCCAATTATTTAAACAAAGGTATCAAATAATAGCAAATAGGTAGGTATTAGATTTCAGTAATGTTCTAAAGCTGATCGATCATTTTTGGCCAGTCATTCCGATTAAAATCTCTAATAAAATCTTTATTCTTTGCCCTAAAAATGTAGAAAAATTATATGTTTAGTTATTAACAGTGATCGAAAAAGGTAGAGCTATAATTAGGTTCATTGACCGCAAATGGATATTCCACGGGATTCCGACTGATACTACGGGACTTTATTGAATTTCATTATTTTTGTCAATATGTATAAAAATGGTTTATGTAAGCCAATATGCGCATGAGCGACGTTGTAAATTTTACGTCAACAGCACGCATTAAATTTTTTGCCAAGCGCGCGACGTTGCCGCTTTGTTGAGACGCGTATAATATCGCCGCATTATGGAAACAAAAGAAAACAATAGCGGGGTGTTTCTCTAAGGAACAAATAATTTGTATGGTAATATGTTTTTGTACAACTTCAGAATAAAAATGTTTAAATGATTGGTGATTATTGAATAAGATATTGTTACGTAAAAAAAATATATGTGGTTTAATGAATCAAAGTGATCTATTTATTATACATAATCCCGTCCTTCTTATATTTACCCGTCAGAAAGGAAGTGTAATCTTTCATTAGTCCCGAAGGCGAGAATAGTTTTTTATGATTTTACTACTTAAAAACCAAATCCCGGGACTCGGGGAATATCCATATTGTTCTAACCTATGGCAAGTACATAAAACAGCTCTTACCTATTCCGATCTCTGGTTATTAAATAAGTACAAATTTTTTATAAAAGCGAATTTAAATTTTGGAGCCCTTACGTGAAGATTCTAAATATGTGCAGTCATCCTTTTTTTTTTATGGATGGGAAATCATCAAATGACCCCTCCCGCTCTAGGTGGAGCGGAAGGGAGTGTCAGACTCTTACTGACTACAACCCATCCGTGTTCCTTCCTTAGCCCTTTATGTTCCGGGGTAGCGGTAACCCTTTCGGACAATCCCGCACCCCCGGCAGTCTTCGGCCCTGGCAGGCCCCCTCCTTTTTGCTGACATCTCTTTGAGGCGCGCGTGGAACACGTACGCGCCGTCCGGCACGGGCCTGGTCCTGATCGGACGGTGAGCTACCCATTACTCTCCGTCCGCAGGCCCGCGCCTACGGTGGCCCGGAGTCGAGAGGCTCTCTCCCTCAGCCGTTCCGCCACCTCCTTCGCTAGCATGACTGCTTCGCAGAAGGAGGTGACTGCCTCCCATTCCCTCTCGCCCCGGACCATGGCTTCAACCAGGGCCGGACGCGAGAGGTCGCCGCCGCTGCCGATCGCCTCTACGAGGGCATGGCGGTGCTCCGCCCATGCGGGGCAGACCTCCACCGTATGCTCCACCGTGTCCTCTGGGCAATCCTCGCAATGGTGACACCCGGGCGTCTCCTCCTACCTGATGATGTGCAGGAACCTCCCAAAACATCCGTGCCCGGTGAGGAGCTGCGTCAGGCGATAGGTGAGGACGCCGTGACGCCTCTCTAGCCACTCCTCAAAGAGGGGTCTTATCGCCACTATCGTGGCGTGCCCATGTGCAGTCATCCTGACGTCAGAATGACTGGCCACATTTTAAATTATTTTTTTTCAGTTATTAATTAGGTAGGTAACAATTATTTAAACAAAGGTATGAAATAGTAGCAAATAGGTATTAGATTTTAGTAATATTTTAAAGCTGATCGGTCATTTTGGCCAGTCATTCTGATGTTCACCAATCATTAAATTAAAAGTCCGATTATGTAACACATATTCTAATGTTCGTGGTTTATTTTATGAATTACACATATAAATGTACAAAATAATAATACAGTCTAGTTAGTACTTACATTTATTTATAAATATATAGGTAGTGTCCAACCGTTAACTTGTATAGGCCTTGAATTTTAAATTCCGACTTGACCGCTCACTACAACTTTGCAACACAGAATGAATTGAATTGTGTTCGAACACGAAAATCAAGAGGCTGAATTGGATAGAAAACCAAGAATAAACAAGCTTTAGATAATCGTTAATCTAGAGATAAAGAATGAGGTTTGTTACAAATAAAAATATCATCTTATTTTAATTTAAAATTGCTACACTTCTTCCTCTTGCCCCACACTAATCTGGAAACACAACTTTGGTAAATTCATGTCCTTCCTGCTGGTTCACTGGTCTACCTATTTATTGCATGAATTCGGTACCTATCAACTCTTTATATTTACGTATCTAAAAGATATCTACATTGCCAACAACTGTCATAGGAAATAGCAGTCTGAATCCTTCATGCTTGCAAACAATAAATAAAAAAAATTTATGCTTCGATATGATGATTTTTCAACCTACGTAAAGTCACTGCAAGTAGACCATCATACATACGTCGCGTTCCTTCGCCTTGGACCTTCTATTTACTCTGGACTAGGCATATACATTTAAAGATAACTCTGTTAGAAATCAAGCACTCACAGATATTTACCTAAGCAATGCTATGTCCAAAGCACAGAATACTACTTAATTGTCCAGTCAGATCGAATTATTGGGTCATACCATATCAGAAATCGTGGCCAAATAATAACAGCCGCACAGGTCGATCGATCAGGTTAAGCTACGCTTGCCGCGGTTGGTCTGCGGGTGGGTGACCATCTTTACATACCGAGACCCCTCCGTGCCTCGGAAAGCAAGTTAAGCCGTTGGTCCCGGCTGTCATTCGTGGATCTTTGACAGTCGTTACGGGTCGTCAAAAGCCCGAAAGTCTGACAACCAGTCTTATCAAGGGGTATCGTATTACCCAATAACTGGGTTGTAGAGGTCAGATAGGCAGTCGCTCCATGTAAAATACTGGTATTCAGCTGCATCCGGTTAGACTGGAAGCCGACCCCAACATAGTTGGGAAAAGGCTAGACAGATGATGATGAGTTGATGACATAGTATTATGCTTTTGACAGATTTGGTTTTGATTAGTGAATATTTTATAAACATACTGAATTCTGTTATAGAGGGGCCCGTGGCTAAATAATAACAGCCGCACAGGTCGATCGATCAGGTTAAGCTACGCTTACCGCGGTTGGTCTGTGGATGGGTGACCATCTGTACATACCAAGACCCCTCCGTGCTTCGGAATGCACGTTAAGCCGTTGGTCCCAGCTGTCATTAGTGGATCTTTGCTAATTGTTATGCCTAATCAGAAGCCCGAAAGTCTGACAACCAGTCTTACCAATGGGTATTGTATTACCCAGTAACTGGGTTATAGAGGTCTGATAGGCAGTTGCTCTATGTAAAATATTGGTATTCAGCTGCATCCGGTTAGACTGGAAGCTGACCCCAACATAGTTGGGAAGGCTAGGCAGATGATGACCAGACCATATATTATCAGAAATTAAACAAATCTCGTAATCGATTTTTCCCGAACTTTACAAATCTGGATCAAGTCGAAATACCTGATAATAAAATATTGGGATGTAATTATAGTCTTAGCCTCATAATCAATCTGATGATGGAGATGGATGGCGGTTCTAGTAAAAAACCGTTATAATAAACAACATAATAATAGCTCAACAACAAATTTTAACAGCAGGTAAGTACCTACATTTTTTTAACAATTAGAATCAAATTAATTGTATTATATTATATCTAACACCGATAATATTGTAGGTAGGTACATTTTGCAGGCAGCACTGTTGTTCTTAAACCCTTTACAGCCGCTTCTCCATTACTGGTGTTATAGTCAATTCACTAATCTGAAACGAAATATGTTCGAATAGGTAATTGAGTCTTTTATTAAATGACTAGCTGCGCCCCGCGGTTTCACCCGCGAAAATGTCGATCCCGTGGGAATATCGGGATAAAATGTAGCCTATATATTAATCCGGGATGTCGGCTACGCCCATACAAAATTTTATCAAAATTGATCCAGCCGTTTGAGTGTGAAGAAGTAGCAAACATATAAAAACACACACACACGCACACTCACAGACTTTCGCCTTTATAATATTAGTGTGATGTACATGTACAAGTGTAGGTATTTTTGGGTCGCACTATTTCTCAGCTAATTGTTTGCCATTTCGACAGCCCCTATCTAAAATATGAGGTTCCCTATCCATTTGCATAAAATTTTAAGACCTAATATAACTTAGCATAATTTTGTTTAGCATAATTATATTTTCGCATAATATAATTACGCATAACAGCTTACGCATAATTTTTTTAAGCATAATTTCTCTAACCATAATAATGATTAAGCATAATATTGTAAAGCATAAATTTATTAAGCATAAAGTTCTAAAGCATAACTTTTTTAAGCATAATATCCTAAAGCATAAATTTATTTACGCATAATGATATTAAAACATATTTTTATTTTTTCGCTGTAGGAAGCATGAAGCAAGCAAGCATACAGCATGCAAGCAAGCATCCTATGTCGACGGAGCCCCGCTTCGCGGGGCCCCTATTTCTGAGTAAAAGGTTTAAAGTAACCTAACCAAACCGAACCTCGCGGTGCCCTTCGCTCGTTCTTGCATCCTATGTCGACGGAGCCCCGCTTCGCGGGGCCCCTATTTCTGTGTAAAGGGTTTAAGGGAAGGTTCACATCTGACGGAACATGCGTCGCGTATTATCGGTCGCGTAACGCCAGAACAGACAAATGTATAGAAAAACACTTGACCGTTCACACTCAACCGATGATGCGTTAGTGCGGCGAGCGAATAAATAGACGCAATCGATGTTACGCCCGACGCATCTTGCGTCAGATGTGAACCTTCCCTAAAGTAACCTAACCAAACCGAACCTCGGGGTGCCCATCGCTCGCTCTTGCATCCTATGTCGACGGAGCCCCGCTTCGCGGGGCCCCTATTTCTGTGTAAAGGGTTTAAAGTAACCTAACCAAACCGAACCTCGGAGTGCCCTTCGCTCGCTCTTGCATCCTACGTCATCTATTGCGTTCGTTGAGTTCGGGTGCGGTAACGGTAACGGAAATAATTCGGAGTATTGAAAATCGGAATGTCGTTTTTCGGACCGCGAACCCATCGAGCATTTGCATCCCTTTCTCTATCCCACAGATCTGCTATACAAATCCTGTAACGTGCTGACTGTTCGCCAGCTTTTCATAACGCACCTGGTTTTAAAACAGCACTCCATGCTTTCCTATAACATCCCAAGTACTAATAAGAGACGTTATGATATTGTATGTGAGTCAAATGCATCCTCTAAATATGTTTTTGTAAACAGATTCTATACATTTTTAGGCCCATTTCTATACAATAAATTAAATAGGAAATTAAGTATCTATAAATTAAATAATTACGACTGTAAAAAGATTATTCAGCAATTTTTACTTAGCATAACATACAATGAGACAGAGGATTTACTCGTTGTCTGTAAATAAAACATGTTAGTCTTTTAAGATAATATTAGTTTTTAATTAGACTTCTTAGTTTTAATTTTGTATTTTTTTATTATAAAATTCTAGGCACCTTTCTAGCCTGAAACACAGGTTCTACCTAGTTCAGGCAAATGAGCAACTGTGTCCTCTACATATAATTGTTAAGTTATATTATTGTAAATCTGCACCATTTTTATGAATAAACGATATTATTATTATTTGATTATTCGAATATATGAAAATCGGAAAACAAACAAGTCGCATTTATGACTTTCGGTAAAATAAATTTCGTGATTTTTAATAATAGACATTATGATTCTTAGGTATTATGAAATTCGGACTTTTGAAAATCGGAACATCGAAATTCGGTATAAAATATTTCGGAGTATTTGGGTGTTCCCGTTTCAATCAGTTAACTTCTATCTGAGGAATAACCGCCATATTTATTTCTCATAATAGAAGTTAACTGATTGACATATTTTTTTATACAAAAACTGTCAAAACATCTAATATATTCTTCAGATAAAAGTTATCTCGCGATTGAAAAATCGTTTAAGTTACATAATGTTATGTATAAATTATATTAATTGTATGCCTAAATATTATTATGCTAATAGTCATTAGGCCTACTAACGTTATGCTAATAGTCATTAGGCCTACTAACGTTATGCGAATCAAATTTATGCCAAAACAAATTAGTCTTTAAGATGATTATGCCAACATAAAATGTATGCCTAAAAAAATTATGCCGAAGTATTATTATGCCAAAACAAATTGTGCCAAAATCGTTATGCCGAAGTATATTAGGACAAAGAACATTATGCGAAAAGAAGGGATCCCAAAATATGATAGCAAGAAGTACCATAAGTGCAACACATCACTTACAGTACGGTGTCAGGTCACATGGCTGCAGCACTGGCATCTTCATCTGTTGCATGTAGCTAGCCATTAACTAGACAGCATCATCAAGTGAAACAAGAGCAGCTTACATTGACGTGCGGCGGCGTGGAGAGCACGTACAGAACAGCATCCGCCAGGTCTCGTGGCTGCAGCGCTGGCATCTTCATCTGTTCCACGTAGCTAGACATTGAAGTGCTCACCAAGCCTGGAGATATGCTCTAAAGAACATTGAAATTAAAACAAAGTTTAACGTAACTTTCAAAGTGAAGGCCAACCGAGGCCAACCAAGCAAAAACAAGGATGCTATAGGTACCTATTAACAACCAACCGGTCGGTTGAGAAAGGAGGAAGGGCATCAATGATATCGCTTGCAATTTAATTTAAGTACAGAAGTGGCAATGCAACTTGGTTTTTGCGGCAGCTGAGATTTTTCGTAATACCGACCTATGTAGATAAACTAGAGATTTGTGGTCAGAATGCTTTAATTTCACTAGCTTTTGACTGCCGCTTTGCCCGCGTGTATGTCGAAAAATATCGTAAGGGAACATAGTTACTACCTGGATTTAAAGTATCCGGATGTGTTAATCCAGGTTATAAACTGTCTACTATCTGTGTGCCACATCCAATGATTACGCGGCGCACGCCAGTAAAAGTCGGCATGATTTTTTTACGATATCTTCAGCAATCATCGTTATATTTCAGGCAATTTTCAAAAAACCTTATACACATAAACCTTCCTCATGAATCTCTCCATCCTTTGGTGAAAACCGTATGAAAATCCGTTCAGTAGTTTTTGATTTTATCAAGCACAATTTTGAGTTTTTTTTTTTTTCGCGTTCTAGCAGATAGACAGACGCGGCGGGGGACTTTGTTTTATAATATGTAGTGATCCGTGTGACGCGTCTTAACCAAAATTATCGTCATGTTCATCTTGTTCTCCCGCAGCTAACCAAAATGATCTTTCGCGCAAATACGCGACCGTCGCGTACATAAGTTATGTTATCTACTAACCGGAAGGCGCCTTCTGTCGACACGACTTTAAGACGACCAAAAACGATTGTCGTACGAGTATATCAAGTATATGTGATCATTGCGCTCTTTTATATGAATACTAGCTTAAGCCCGTGACTTCTTATTACATTATGTACTAATATAATGCGACACGCGTGCGATCTTTTTGGTTAGGACGTGGGGTAGGTAAGTATTTTAAAAAGGTATATTTGCTCAACGGTTGCCACCGAAAAAGCCACCCAAGCTGTAGGATGCGCTACGCTCGCGAACCCACTGTGCACTGTCATCATGAACCTATTTTTCTAACGTACCGTAGTTTTTATTTTATTTTTAAATGCAGCCAGTTCCGTATTGAGAGTCGCCGTGAATGCAGTGACCGCGTGCTTCGTAGTCGCGTACACGTTCATATTGTCCGCCCAAGGAATGTAGTGACCAGCAATACTGGAATAAACAAAATAACTATTTATTTCTCATTTTTGCAATGGTTAAAAGCACAAGTCTCCCAGATTAAAGGCTCTTCCCCACAGGCGCGTTATTATCGGTCGATAATATCGGATGCATTATTGCGATAATGCGTCCCGATTCTTTGTCACACAGCTGCGTTTTTATCGTCCGATATTTGTAACGTATGCGTGTAACCTACACCAAAGCCGGGCCCGAACTACACGTTAATACGTTATTAAAGCAGGTGTGCCTATTATAGGATCGTATGCGTCTGTATGCGTTCTAATACAAAATGTTTTAAGAACTCATATCGGAATATCGCAGGACGGACGAACGCAAGCGTCCTACTTCTATTGCGTCGTTATTATCGCAGCAGTGTGTAACTTCGTGGCCGTCCTAATACATACTGAAAATGGATATCGCAATAATCTGATATTGTCGACCGTTAATAACGCGCCTGTGGGGAGAGCCTTAAATTAACATGAGGTCTTAACTCATTCCAAGAGTGCAAAATATCAGCCCGGGGTTTGGATCA
This sequence comes from Amphipoea oculea, assembly GCA_945859645.1. Classification (NCBI taxonomy): domain Eukaryota; kingdom Metazoa; phylum Arthropoda; class Insecta; order Lepidoptera; family Noctuidae; genus Amphipoea; species Amphipoea oculea. Next base: position 5,880,924 of record OX243884.1, read on the forward strand.
TTTCCCAATAGTCGTCCTCAATAATAGGACATAATTAGGACGTAGGAACCGACAACTGTAGGTACAGTCAGCATCAAAAGTCGATTAACACTATCATTTTTACATGTTATCAAATTGACAACAACTTTATTCAATAAACTGATTTTTAGCTTTTCACATAATAGACAAGAGTATATATTCTAAAAAAAAATCTTCTGCTGCAATTTTGAACAAATATTTTGCTCAATAACTAAGATTAAAAAAACTGAAGTGTTAATCAACTTTTGATGCTGACCGTACACTTTTACAAACGGGGACCACCCTGCCTAAAGGTAAGGTGCCTATACATTGGTAACGGTATCTTTGAATGCTGCCTACCTGTTAATATTGATAATGTGGCCATCTATCTTATAGTGTTTCATGGAAGCGATGGCGTGGCGAGTGCAAAAGATCATGCCCTTCAGGTTCACGTCGATTGTTGTAATAATTGCATCGTCGCTCAACGTGTTACTGCCCACGTCTGCAAGTAGAAAAGTTGCAGAAACTGTCGATCACAGACGCCGCCGGTTGCCGGTTCCCATACTAAACTAGACTAACATAATTATGTTGGTACTTAGTTATAGTTAGTAATAATAATAGAATATCTTTATTAGAGTAACCAAGACTCAACAAGATTGTTAATAAAACTTACGACTATGTTAGTAAGCACAGACACTAAACAAAAACAAGGAAAACAATACAAGAAATAACGGTTGATCACCGTTGCGACATCCCACGAGAGACGGCACAACAGTGACCCACGTCAAAGACCAGGCGACTCGCAAGTCGCAACCATGCTTAAGACACTGTTGGAGCCGCCCCACGCCCTGCGCACCAGGGAAGCGCACCTTTAACGCATTGTTGCGTAACGACATGCTGTCGTCTCAATATTTGTCTAACAAACAGGATCGAAGCTTATGCTAGCTTTGTCGTAGCGTTGTTGTAGTATTGGCGTCACCGTTTCGTAGCGATATTAGTTACCGAGCGGCACGTGTGAGATCAATACAGGACTATTCACACCAGTACCGGCACTCGCGATATTGTTACAGGCGTGATATCGTTACGGGACTAATTACACCAGTAGCGGCACGCGCGATATCGTTACAGGACTATTACACCAGTAGCGGCACGCGCGATATCGTAACAAGACTAATTACACCAGTCAGTAGCCGCACGCCCGAGATCGTTACAGGACCACATTTTGCTACTTGGATTTTACAAACATCGCGTAGCAGCGTCGTAGCGCAGCCGTAGCGTTATCGTAGCTTTGTCGTAGCGGTGCTACAGCACCGTCGCTGTCGTAGCGATTGTGTAGAGTACGCGTAGCAGGGCGGTCGTACCGTTATCGTAGCACTATCGCAGAGTTGTCGTAGCAATTTTGTGTAGTTTGCGTAGCAGTGTCGCAGTGTATGCGAACATACTCGTATCATTACGTAGTCTTCTTAGCGTGCCGATGGCAAAAATATAGTGTTTGCGTAACATATATCGATGGTCCCTATTAATGTCGGTTCTGCAAAAAGACTACTGTTTAGTAGAGCAGTTCAAAGTTTGTTTTGACAATTCTATATTTTGTCAAACAATACATGTAAACAATACATAAAACAATCAGTGCAAATTTGAACATCCATAGTCTTATAATTTTTTTTAATCGCCAAAACAAACTTTGAACTGCTCTACTGAAAAGTAGTCTTTTCGCAAAACCGACATTGTTAGTAGGGACTTAGGGACCATCGATATGCATTACATTGGTGTTGCATTAGGTAGTGTTTGCGTTGCGTTGTTGGGCTGTGGTTCATAATGATGAAGATGATGGTAACTAACATAGCTATAGTCCGGCGTTTCTATATTTGCCAAAGATGTAAACAACAATGGACGCTCGAAATTGAATAAAATCGTTATACAAGAACATTTATTACTTTACTTTTTTTACATTACTTAAATGTACCTAATAAAGTGAGCAACAATTACGTACCAGTGATATGTCCTTGGTACAGCACACCGGCACAATTCACCAGAATGTGTACACCATCAAACTCCTCGTTAACCCACTTGAAAGTCTCCATCACCTCCTTAGGGCATGAGATATCGCAATGTTTTGGAATTATTTTCCCATTTGTGGCATCCGACTGCAGTTCCTATTTTGTAAATAGAAATAAACTTTACCTTTGACAAAACCAAAGAATCGAATAAAAATGAACAGCCTAGGTACATATACCATCACGCCTAGGTGGAAGGAAGAGGTACAAAACTACAGATTACCCAGGGCCAATTACATTGCCCGACCTGGAGATCGAACCCAGGTCTCCACGCCCAGCAGTCGCGTCTGTGATCATTAGACTAACCAAGGGAAGGACCAGTGATAAAATATTTTCATAACTAAACGTAAGAACAACAGTTTAACTTACAGGTATACGATCTAAGTGCACATCGACCGCGATGACAGTAATTCCGGCATTCGCCAAGCCAGCGCAGAGAGTGCCCCCGATGCCGCCGTTAGCTCCCGTCACCACAGCAGTCGCCGTGCGCCAGCGCTCCATACTCTGCTCCTAGGTTCATTGTAACAAAGAACTTACATCCGTTCACTAGTTAGGGGTTCATTTATTTCGTCAGACGATTTGAGGAGGTCCGAACAAGTCTTATTTGTCTTACATTGGGGTAAGAGGGGTCTAGATTGTTCTTACCTAAGACCACAGAAGTAAGCTAAATCATAATATTACCGCACATACCGATTCATATTAAATCGTTACTTTTTTTTAAACACAATTATTCAAAGCGTTTGTATATTTTTGTTACTTTTTCTTTGCAATTTTGGTAGTACAACACTTATATTACCCAAGATTAAAAGGGGGGGAAAGGGTTCTTCTAAATCTTAATTTTTATTACGTAGGGGGGAGGGGTGTCATAAAGTGGTTAAAATTGTCTTACGTAAAAAATTTACAGCCTCTTACCTATTCAAGTCTCAAGTAATAGGAAGCGCGCCTGTTGCATGCGACCAAGAAATCCAAACTCCGGGCAACTGAGAAATGACTTTCAGTCCCGCTTACGGTTGCTGAGAAAAACTCATGCACGCAGATGACAATTTCTACTAGCTTTAGCTGATGCAACGAACCTAAATTCCTTGAAAGACACGATATAAAAGGCGCGCCAAATCAAGCGATTTTTTTGGTTTTGCAGATTAATTGAGTAGGTACTAACCTTTGCAGCTCCTTGCATAGCAGTTAAACAACTCGTCCTCTAAAGGAAACTACAAGCTACTTTTATCTCAATACTTTTATTTACTTTTGCTTGCTGCATTATTACCAGACTATCGCGATAACGCGAAGATTTGCGCGATAAGTTGATGCTCATTGGCTGGACATACGATGTCAGCCAATAAGAAACAACTTATCGCGATTTTCCCGTATAGTGTGGCCCCGGCATTATCAAATAAGATAACAGGTTACAACTACCGTGTAGAGCGGCGAGAGAGTAAAATGTCGCTCGGCCGAGAGTCATATGGCCGAGTGAGTGTTTACACGTAGGTATAAGCACACGGCGAAACAGTCAGTCAATTCAGTTTAATCCCGGCACCGAATGAGTGGTCCCCGAGTACACGTCGAGTGCGTGTTCAGAAGATCCACCGAGTGAGCGAGCGACACAGTGCGGGGAAGCGGAGGGGCGGTTACTCCGCCTAGTATAGAACGGGGTCCGAGTGACTCTCTCGGCCTGTTGCTCGGCCGACCACTCGGCAGTGTTTACATGTACCGAGCACTCGACCAAGGGCACTCTCTCGCTCGCCACTACTCAGCAGGTGTAATCAAGGTATAACTTTGTAACATTAATCCCTTTACTTAGTTATCTTATGTACCTATTTTGGTTCAGATAACTTATAGACGCGATTAAAAACTTATTTGCAAGTAGACGGCCTACGTGACACTAAAGGTGTTAGTGTTTGTGAGGAGCCTTCAAATTGAAGCTAAAAGTAACTTATATTTAAAATAAATAAAAGACATCAATATGGTTGCATATTTTATTATCGATAATATTATTTTGTATGTTAATAGAAAAATCTCCGACATGCTGACACTTAACAAGGCTAAACATATTGAAATGGTCGACTATACAACACGCGGCATATATTCATCGACAATAATCGAACTTTCTGACACACTCATAGGAACATTTGCACCTTATCCTAACGCAACTATATCTCTATCGGACGCTTTCAATAACCCATATATCTGTGGACACTTCCAGATTTATAAAAGTACTTAGGTTTAAAGAATCTTTATTTCTCATAAGAACATGATACAGTTCACTTAAATGAGATTTAACTTTTAACATAAATACTTCACAATTCAATCTATCAAATTTCTTTAATAAATATTCAACTTTATCGCTAAACCATTAGGTTCAAAGTTGATCGGGAAAATTTGACAGTTTCGAGTAGCTTGATGTGCTGGCGTCTGTACGTCCAGCGTACCTCAGGCAGTCCGCCCCGCTACCAACATGCTGACTAATATTTTTACCACGGAAAAAGGTATTCTTATACAGGTCGGCAGGGACATCGACTCTGTCACCATGGAGTCAGTACATAATACTGGTTATAATTTTTTGTCGATTATTAAAAAAATAATTAGCTGTTCCATACATTTTGACCGTGTAGGTATTGCACTTTTCAATGGAACAGCAGATTTTTTATTTTATTAACTCATTCGTCGTTCAGGATCATGTACTGAATCCATGCCCATGATACCAGGCTGCGCGTCGGTGTTCCTGCCACCCTGTATATGTAAATATTCTGTCGTGTCGAGACAGATCTTGACACGACATAATATTTACATGGTATTTTAGTGAAAGGACAATGCTCAAGAAGACAAAGTGCCGCGTCCTTTCTGCTGATACATGGGTTATTGATGACATGCGTCTGATGATCTACGATAAGCTTATCTCTACCATAGCTAGCGAGGAAATCTCATGACCTCGACCTCCGTGTTGTAAATAAACTTCTATTGACCGCAAATTAGTTTAGGGGCCATTGATTGGGGTACTTTTTAAAATAATTGCTTCTTAAATAATTTACTAATTGCTTTACCTCGCTAAACATATCCTCGTCATATCGCTATGGCTGCCATACGCTTATCGGGAAATAATTTCAGTTATCTACCCTCATTAAAACAATTCAAAGACAATTTATAATCAATTTCAGTCGAACAAACTTATCAAATTCAACAAAGTGTCACAATAAAGCGTGCAATTTATAAAAAGGAAAAAAAATGTAAACCTTTATTGATGCTTAAACCAAAATTCCAAAAAAAATATAAGTATAATTTATAATACTGGAAAAATACTTGTTTAGATTTGAATAATATACATTTCGTCAGAAAACAAAATTTTATCAGCTAAATAATATCTCACCAAATTCAAAGCCACTCATCACAGTCTTTTTAATAAAACAGATTTTTTGTAAAAAATAAAAGCATGGTTAATAAAGAAATACATAATACATGTATTGCATATCCTATGATATTTTTCTGAAATAATATAATTATCTATTTCTCGATATCTTACACACTACGGCTTGGAGTCAAAAATAAAATATTGAAAGTTAATGCTTAGGCTAATGTAACAATATTATAAAGTTGTTACAGTAAATTGCACTTATTTATTATCACTTAACATTATTATAATCATAAATTTAGATTTTTTTATTAACTTCTATTAATTTGATATTTTAATAAAAGTTTTAATATTCCAATGAGAATCTTCGTGCGAATAATAACGTTTACTATCACTACTTCGCTGTACTTAATAATTATGTCTCGCACATAACGTGTCCACTCTAAATAATACATGCATTTTCACAGTTACATAAAAAGTTCTAAATAACAAAAAAAAACTGATTTAACTCTGATATCCCCTCCGATACATATAAATTCAATATTGGTATGTATGTGTGTACTTATTAATATAAATCTGCAATAAATCAAAGCATAAAGTAAACTTTAAGTACAAAGCATTAACTTCACTTAACTAGTTGGCCCTAAGTTAGAGAAATACAACGATGTCCCGACATGTCATAGTAACTAACACTAATGGTCAGCTCAGACTGGTGGACGAGACGCAATGTGCAGCTTATGGACAATGAGATATGGAATTTATTGCTATTTATTTAAGGTTCACAGTACAAGTGAAGCATGTGCTCGTCCGTGGCTCGCCAGTCCGCGCAGACCTCACGTCACAACATCGCCTGCATGTTGCGCAATGTCAACATTAACCACCACTCACTGGAATAAACTCTGTACTTTCAGCTTGGGCAAGTATTGGGGCTGCGATGATTTCGTGATTTTTACCTGAAACAGGTACATTACTTGTTACTATTGATCAAAAATTATTTAATATTATGGTTATAGATTAAATAAGTAAAATAATGTACGTACTTCATCAAATTCCTCTTCTTTGATTTCCAGGGGATCTTTCATCATCTGAAAACAAATAAAACATGAATGGAAGTATTGTACGAGTGGATGTAATCCTTTACAATTATAGAACAAATTTTTTTACTAGAGCTAGGGATGTAGAGCCTGCCTTGGGAGGTCGTCCGCGTCGCGGCGGGTGTCTCGTGTGGCTGAGCACTCGCAGCTGATGCTCACGCAACAAATGCTCGGTGTGCTCGCGAGCAGACGCCAGCCGTTTGCCGCACGAAGAGAACACGCACGTGTACTCGCGATCTATTAAATAAAAGTACGCACAACATTAGTACTGACGATGTACGGTTTTTTTTACCTAAGAGCTGAACGTTAGGGGCATACATTTTCCTCATTTTGTTATTAAATTTAAGTTATTTAAAAGTTTTTTTTTAATTTAATAAATAAACATAGATACCTTTGTATCGAAAAAAAAAAGAGTACAAAATTCAGTGAGGCGCTGAAACTTTCCCAATTATTTATTTATCAAAAAAAGAAAGAAGCGCAACGTCGTAAGAAAGGTAACGAATGGTTGAAAGAATGCTTTTGCCCAGGAATGGCGGGTATAGATAAAATAAGTAAAGATTTAGGTAAACATAGTACGGTTGTCCTCGTCGCTGTGCTTGGCTCGCGCGGGCGCGTGCTGCACGGCGTGGCGCTGCAACAGGCGCTCGCTGGGGAAGCTCAGGCCGCACTCCGCACACGCCGCGCGCTGTGGAAGACTACGCGCCGGACTCTTTATATCAGAGTGCATTTCTCGTCTGAAAATAAAACGTAACAAGACTATTTTACACTCAAATGAAAATGTTACAGTTGCATTACAGTTACAATGTTACAGTTGTCTAGTACCCATATAACAAGCTCTGCTTAGCTTGGGACTAGATGGCGTTGTGTGATAGTTGTGGAATATTATTATTATTATATTATTATTACATCGCCTATTCCTGAATGTATTGAGCACTGCGAATTAACGCCAACAGATATGATATGCAATCCTTGCAGGCCCGCAGCTTCTTCTCCATAACCTCAGCAGGGCCCAGGGAATTAGGGACAATGGTCCAGGCAGTCTCACTATGTTACTGAAGACTGCTGTTGTGCATTTCACTGATTATTAAATTTCTTGTACTGATTACCTGTGCATATACATATGGTTCCGCTGCAGGAACTGCTCTCCGCAGACGGTGCAGTCGTACGTTGCCTCCACCGGGCGCCCGTTCATGTGGCGCTTGCGATGTTGATTCAGATTCGTTACCTAAAAAAAACCGAAAACCATGTGTCTTTTTTGCTATTTCTTTTTCTAAAGTTAAAGAAGCCTAAGTTACTCCTTATAACATCAGCTATCCTATCTATCAGTGGAAGTCCCGTCAACATCGGCCCAGCATTTTCGGAACACACAGACAGACAAATTTTTAAAGATTATTTTTTTGTTATAACTACTGTATATACATTCGTATGTATTTTGTATAAAGTTGTTATTTTGACATTACAAACAGACAATTCAATTTTATTTATTTGTATGTATAGACAAATAAAAATCAGTGGTTTTTAGACTTTACAACCACAGAACTTAATAAAACCCAATCAATAAATTGATATTTAAGTAGGTACTCTAATAAATAGGTCATTCAGTTTAGTTGGGCTATCATGCTAATAGATTTTTGGTTTCAATCAAGAAAATGTTCTTAAAGGAAGGTCAAATGATAGTCATAATTACGTATGTGCTTACCTGCGCGTACGCCTTATTGCACCCTGGCTCCGGACACACGAATGGACGCTCTCCAGTATGCAATCGAACATGGTTGTTCAGATTTGTAACCTGTAGCCAAATAAACACTATGTTTACTATTCCTAGTAAAAACATTTTTTCAGTAAAAGTAATAGACAGTTGATTATTATCCATGTAATATAAACAGGTACAGCCCGATTCAAACTTTATGGCGGCTCGGAACACGAGGCGAGTCGCTGCGCAGTAACAAATTCACCTATAAGGCTGGGCGCAAACGTCCGGTTTCCTGATTCGGAATTCAGTTTCGGAATTCAGATTCGGAAACCTGAATGCAAGCATTTCATACAAAATGTTCTCACTAGCGCACACGTGCTTAAATTTTCCGTTCTGAAACCCGGACGGAAAATTTAAGTACGTGTGCGCTGGAGAGAACATTTTGTATGAAATGCGTGCATTCGGGGTCTCCGAATCTGAATTCCGAATCAGGAAACCGGACGTATGCGGCCTGCCTAAGCGGGGGTGATGGGTGACGTACTGCGCAGCGAGTAGCGCACTTCAGAGCCGCCATTTGAGTTTGAATCGGGCTGTACATAGCTTAAAATATTACGTACAGCTAGGTTACATTAAGTGTTAGTTGCCAGTGAACTGTGAGCCCCAAACTAGATAGCTATTTTGTATCTTGGGGAAATGCTATGCTTATTCCATAAATAATAATTACACACCTGAGTAAATGCCTTCCCACATTCGGAGCATTTGAATGGTCTCTCATTAGTGTGGATGCGAAGATGCGCCCTCAAGTTGTTGGACTGGGAGAACGCTAGAAACAATATATTATGAAGTGTTAGCTTTGTGAACCTGACGCAAAAACAATAGGTATATTTTACGTAAGATCACCTTTTTGGCTCCGTCGCGCCGTAAGATTTGGGTATCTATAAAAGGTGTAATTGGAATATCTGAAAATCTTTTGAGGGGTTATTATACTCGATCATTATGACAAACTTTTATTACAAAAAAAAAACTCAGCTGTGTTGTGCCCTACATTTGTCGAGTTATGCGAATTTTTTTTTTTTCGCAAGTTCGTGCTTCATAAAGACGATGTAATTGAGCACAATGACCCCTTATGAGATTTTCAATTATACCTAGTATTTATGATGTTTTATGGGGCCCGTGGCTAAATAATAACAGCCGCACAGGTCGATCGATCAGGTTAAGCTACGCTTACCGCGGTTGGTCTGTGGATGGGTGACCATCTGTACATACCAAGACCCCTCCGTGCTTCGGAATGCACGTTAAGCCGTTGGTCCCAGGTGTCATTAGTGAATCTTTGCTAATTGTTATGCCTAATCAGAAGCCCGAAAGTCTGACAACCAGTCTTACCAATGGGTATTGTATTACCCAGTAACTGGGTTATAGAGGTCTGATAGGCAGTTGCTCTATGTAAAATATTGGTATTCAGCTGCATCCGGTTAGACTGGAAGCTGACCCCAACATAGTTGGGAAGGCTAGGCAGATGAGGAATGACATCTGTTATAGAAAAAATTTATGTTGAAAAATCATTTTTCACAAACAGATATTTATATCTCACCTTTGTTGCAGTAAGTGCAGACAAAGCGTCTCTCGGCGCGGTGGTTGCGCAAGTGGTTCTGAAACTGCATGTTCTTCTGAAAAGACTTGTGGCAGAGGCCACAATACAATGATGATTCAATTCCCTCCTGCAAGGTGCAAAAATGTTGCTGTAACACTGGGTACAAATCGACGATTCAGCTATGTTAGGGCAGACACGCATCTTATTTCGACGTAACGCGCCATATTAACGAGACATCGCCGATGTGGACCCAATGTTCTATTTTCACCTTAGTGCAGTTAGTTTACAGATGAAAGTATAATTTTTTTTTTCTACTGAGCTGGACAAAGGGTAAAAAACTTGCTACTACTATTCACTAGCAGTTTACTATTAGCAGTCCTAGGGTTCATCTCAGAAGGAAGTTGTGGAAGGATTCAAAAATTTCTTTCAAGCAAGATAGATAATAAAATGGTTTCTTATTGCTTGTTAACATATTGAGGGGATACCTAAATCTACAATGTGTCTCTGTGACTGTCCTCTTTTAAGAGTTTATTTTATCAAGTCTCATAAATTCAAAAGTAAATGTTTTGTGATTTTAGGAGGATCTTGTCCCCATTAACACCTTTGCCCTTCTGCTTCAATGCATTAAATTGAGAATACATACAAGACAAGTATTGATTAACAAAGCAAGAACCTCCTGCTGCAAAATGATTAAATAACATTAGAAATATTATTGATGCTTCTGTGTAACTGTAATACAGTTCCCAATTTATTACTCGGTTTTGCACCATATTAACAAGCATATTAAATAACAGATAAATATATTAGATAACATGTATTTGATAATAACCACCTCTTCACTGTTACTAGTCTGGGGCACTGTGTGGTCGGAGCCATTCTCTCCAAGTGTTATTTCAGGCACTAGCGGCTGGCACTTGAAACAGGCATATATACCATCCTTGCCTGTCTCAAACAGTTGCTGGAACGACACAATGTTATAGATATAATATAAATATAATCATATCATTCTTGTAATACTTTTTGGTTTAGTACAGAACATAAAACGTAAACACCCTCAACATTAATGTAGTAATGGGCAAGTCGAATATTTTGCCATCTTAAATAGAAACAAACAAGTTTTTATGTATGTGAATATATAAAATGCTATTATTATTTAAACAGAGATGCTTGTGGTACCTACAGCATATGCCAAGGTTCACTATTCAAGTACATAAAAAAAGGATCACTGTTGTTTTTTACACTGCGCTGAGCCAGACGTAAAAAAACAGACGGACCGACAAAAAATAGAAAAAAAATACGCGGGCAGGTTTCGAATGTCAAGTTTTTTCTCATTTCTGCATAGACTTCTATTAAATTCCAACTCAATTAGTTACAAAATGCTTGCTTCGTGAAAACTATAGAAGCCCGAATGACCAGGATCGTTATTTTTATAACATTCTCCAAAGAAAACAAAAAAATATTGATGATATATTTCGAGTCGACGCATAAAACAAGTAAACAGATACTCACAACAGCAGGTTTAAGACAAATCCCACATTTGTCCATATTGGACGAACACAATACTATCAAATAAATCAAATTAACTCTAAAAAATAGCTGATATTTATTTAAAAAAAGCAGCCCTCAGTGGCTCTCACTCAGAAAAATCACAGGGCGGGGCGGGAGCGCGGAGTGCAGGGGGAGTGGCGAAGACTAGTGATGGGCGTTGAATCAACGAACTAGTTGAATCAACGTTGATGTCTCTTCAACGGGATTAACGTTGACCATAAACAAATCAACTCGTTGAATTCGTCAACGAGTTACGAGACAACGACGTTTATGAATTCAACTCGTTTAACGAAACGAGAATATGAACTCAACGTTTTGTTATTTTCAACGTACGTAAATTGTATTTATATTTACAAAACTCCCGCTACGACGCGATAGTCATGACAATAATTTGAACTCTAAATAACGAATAAAAGATTTGATATTTATTTAGTAATTTGATCATTATTTTTAAAAGAAAGTAAACGATGACATTCAATTATCTACGCCTGAAATTTGTATTTTATAGCAAATTAATCAGTCAGTCCTAAGCCTGAAAAAAGTATGAAGGGAAGATCATCTAGAAACCTAGGTAGGTAGTAGGTAAAGTCATCATAAAATGTTATCCAATTTCATTTGGTAAATTGCATCAAATTGTTCGTAAATTAACAGCGTACGTTAATAAAAGCGTTAAGGCGTTTATCGTTCATGCAAGTTGACGTTCGTAACACGTTAACTCGTTGACGAAATTAACTAGTTGATCAACTAGTTGACAAACGCAATTCAACGTTAACGTTTCGTTGACGGAAAAACCTTCAACGACCCATCGCTAGCGAAGACATAAATCCGTAGACAAGATTCCAATAATGTTACCATTTTATCTCAAAAGGCAATTTTGTGGTAATATGTAAAAGGTCTCTTACCTTAACTTTTTTTTTTTCATTTGACATTTTCGGATATAGTTCATTCATTCAATCAATGTTCATCTTCATTCAAAATTGTCCACTCGTCGAAATACGAAAATTATCGTGTTTTATTCCTCTTGAACTGCGTATTTTTATTTACTATACTTTTTGTTAAGTATGTTTTAATTAAATCAAGACAACTTTATAATTGTTATACTTCTATAGTTTTATATCCTCATGTGAAGGGCTTTGTTGATAAGTGTTTACTATTATTTTTGTGAAAGATGGCTGAGAAAATTGTCATAACCAGTGGCAACCAGCCCATTGTAAAGATAGGTCACTACACGCTGGGAGCCACCCTTGGCGTGGGCACCTTCGGAAAGGTAAAGATCGGGGAGCACCAGCTGACCAAACACAAGGTTGCTGTTAAGATTCTGAACAGGCAGAAGATCAAGAGCCTCGATGTCGTGGGAAAGATCAGACGTGAAATACAAAATCTTAAGTTGTTCAGACATCCGCACATCATCAAACTGTACCAGGTATGGCAAGTTTGTTTATGTGTTCTTTGACCTTGAATAAGACACTTGACTCACACATAGTGCTGTTGATAATAAATTGTAGTTATCAAAGTAATAATAAGAATAAAATCTTATAAACACTACTTTAAAACTCTTGCTACCAATATCATGTACTTTTCCAGGTGATTTCTACTCCTACAGACATATTCATGATTATGGAATATGTATCTGGTGGTGAACTGTTTGACTATATAGTCAAGAGAGGCAAGCTTCAGGAGCATGAAGCACGGAGGTTCTTCCAGCAGATCATATCAGGGGTGGACTACTGTCACCGGCACATGATTGTGCACAGGGACCTGAAGCCAGAGAATCTGCTGCTTGACCACAACATGCACGTAAAGATAGCTGACTTTGGACTCTCCAACATGATGATGGATGGAGAATTTTTGAGGACATCTTGTGGGTCCCCTAATTACGCTGCGCCTGAGGTTAGAGCACATTCTTGTCATTACTGTTATGTTTAATATTTTGCTGAAGATAATAAGCAACAGCAATAACAATGTTGTGTTACTAATGTGTGGATTAGTTTCAACCTCCTACTGGTTTTAAAGTAATATGATGAGCTGCAAGCAACCCGTTATACTAAATACTACTGCACTGTTATATAATATATATATATATATATATATCGACACCTCCAACGTATGTTATCGTAACTATCAAATTAACGAAAATTACATTTTTTTGATTTACAACTACTTTATAACATAGATTATCGGTTGATCTAATAAAAAAATATATATTTACAATAAAGTTGATCAAATACAGTTACGATATTATATGTAGGTTTCACCTTTCTTTAAAACAGTAAGTTTATCTTTCACAATTATTGCTCCCCAGGTTATATCTGGCAAACTGTATGCTGGCCCAGAAGTGGATGTCTGGTCATGTGGAGTCATATTATATGCGCTACTCTGTGGAACTTTACCTTTTGACGATGAACATGTGCCAACACTGTTCAGAAAGATTAAATCTGGCATATTCCCCATACCTGAGTACCTGAACAAGACTGTGGTCAGCCTGTTGTGCATGACGCTGCAAGTAGACCCCATGAAGAGGGCCTCCATAGAAGATGTAAAGAAACATGAGTGGTTCCAAAAAGACCTGCCAGGATATCTGTTCCCATCTCCTGTTGAGCAGGTAATTACAGTATGTAAACCTCATCCTTTTTTTTTACTAGTTCCTAAGTAGTTTTAGTTGTCTGTCTTTGTTTGTTCCTTGTTGTTTTATGTTTGAATCTAGTACTGTATTATGATGGTTTAAGGTGATTGGATACTGACACTTTTTCATACATTCTTTCGGGGTACAAATCTCGAAATATAAACGATTTTTGCAGAATAAAAGCACGTATATTAAGTTGTTATGACTTATTATTGACGCATATCGACAAAAACCTATAAAAAAAACACTATTTACAGGATATCTAGGCCTGATAAAATCGATAAATTTTTCTATGTGTGCGCGGCCGGAACACGCCCTCTGCAGGATATTTCAAAGAACCATCGAGAAGCAGAACATACATTTTTGCTATGGTTATCAACAACAGTTGATCTTGATCGTTAGATGGCGTTGTAGTCAACCGTCGCACTGGCATTATTATGCGTGATTTTGTTGACAAGTTTAGTTTTTGCGAACATCGATCACTTGATCGATGGTTGCGAAGCGTAGGTATGCAATTTTTAACCGACTTCAAAAAAAGGAGGAGGTTCTCAGTTTGTCGGAATCTTTTTTTTATTTTTTTATGCATGTTACCCGATTACTCGAAGACGGCTAGACCGATTTGAAAAATTCTTTTTTTGTTTGAAAGGGTATACTTTCCAGGTGGTCCCATTGTCATCAAGTCAGGATCTGATAATGGGATCCTGGAGAAATCGAAGGAACTCTTAAAATATTATAAGCACACCTATAGCGATTTGGGTACCTATTTTTTATAGTAGGTAACTCGTGTATTTGCTTTCGGAAAGCGCCATTTGGTGATGTGGAACTGATGATGAAGACCACATGACTGATGGCCACTGGAACTACTCAATAATAAGTATTTCACGGGTTGCGATTCGATTACTTTAATATGGTTGCTAAGCAATTAATCATGCTCGTCACAATGCGAATGGTGAAATGGAGCTGATGGTGAAATACCAGGAGAACTCCTCAACAGTTAACGTCCCTGCATCGGGAAAAGCAATATTTTGTAAAAGGCGATAAGCAAGTTGACATTAGGCTATTGAAACTTAGATAAATTATAAACAGACCCACTAAAAAGCGAGATTTATTTAATTAAAAAAAAATACCGACTGAAAAAAAACACTAGGTAGGTACTAGGCGAAAAAACCTTTATTTTCGGAAGTCGGAGGCAAAAACTAAAGTAGACACCGAAGTTATTTTCGACTTAGTAGTTTTTTTTTTGGAAGGCGGTTTTTTTTTGTTAATTTTTTTTCTTACAAGGCTGGCGCGGTGGCTCTGCCCGCGCAGTTAGATTTTATCAATTTAATCATGAAGTGAGAAAAAATGCTTTACTTTGTGATAGAATTATCTGTGATCTACCCTGGGTTCGATATTACTTACTGTAATAATGAACGTACTTATCATCTATAAAGTTTATGAGCACACTAGCCGAAATATTTCCATACTTACAAATTTCAGGAATTTATTAGGTACTCCACCGTTTGACATAGCACAGACGCCAGCACATCAAGCTACCCGAAACTGTAAAATTTTCCCAATCAACCTTGAATCTAATACTTTAGCGATAATGTAGAAAATCCATTAATGAAATTTGACAGATTGTAGTAAGTACCTAGTTTGATTTGCTGGCGTCTGTACATCCAAAGTTAAACATTATATCGTTTTTTCTTATTTAGTTTTATTCATTTTGTATGTGCGGAAGCAAAATAGTAAAATGAGAAGCATTAAAAAGTTATGAGCTAAGAAAGATTCGTTTTTTTTACGGTTCCGTAGTCAACATGGAACCCTTATAGTTTCGCCATGACCGTCAGACAATCCGTCCGTCCGCCCGCAGCTTAGCTCAGAGACTCTTAGTACTAGAAAGCTATAATTTGGCAAGGATATACATATTAATCACGCCGACAAAGTGGTAAAATACAATCTTGAAAAACAATTATTTTTAGGGTACCTCCTGTACACGTAAAGTGGGAATGTTTTTTTTTCTCTCGTCTACCCCGTGGTGTGGGGTATCACTGGATAGGTCTTTCAAAAATATTGCGGGATTGTGATAATCATTTTTCGATTCAGGGATCCGTTTGTGAAATACTAGAAGAAATACTAAAATTCACGGCAGTAGTATATGTCACGAAATCAAAATCACAGCTGAGTAGACTTTACGAGTAATAGTCGACCAACTTTTAGTTGCAATGTATGGGAGAACATGATTTTCAACTACAATGTTAAGCTTGTTCTTGGGATAAATTCATTTCAACTACGGAACTCTTCATTGTGGTCCGACATGGACTTGGCCGGTTTTTCCTTGCTAATTTTAATGTAACTTAGGGTGTAAATAAGTAATAAAAGATGTATAGAAATTTCTTCAAAACAAAGTCGGTACCAACAAAGCTCAATTATCGAAGAGAGAGAAGAGTTCAATAAACTTTATTTGCAACTAGCTGCGCCCAGCGGTTTCACCCGCATAAGTTTCGATCCCGTGGGAATATCGGGATAAAAACTATCCTATGTCCTTCCCCGGGACTCAAACTATCTCTATACCTACCAAATTTCTTCTAAATTGGTTCAGTGGTTTAGGCGTGAATAGGTAACATACAGACAGACAGGCAGAGTTACTTTCGAATTTATAATATTAGTATGGATATAATATAGTATAAGTATATACAGGGTTATTGGAACAACACTAACATGGTCATTGTACTCATCATTATGAACAATTTTTTTTACTATGGGACCAAACCTGAAATCGCGAAAAAAATCAGCTGTTCCCTACATTTATGTTCGTATAGGTAACTCGTCAAAATGTAGGGAACAGCTGATTTTTTTTCATTTTCTCATTTGAAATTGGAATTGTTGGTTCGAGTGGACGCTGGTGTATGTGAAGTTGTTGGTTTTTAGGCTAAACATACAAACACACGTAAATAGTAAACACATAATACATATTACACATAACACTTATATACATATACATACACATACACACAACGGTTGTGGGTATTTAATTATTAGTGTAATAAAATTACACTAATAATTAAATACCCACAACCGTGTGTACACGGCCTAATAATTTCACGCGTCTGTACACTGCCTGTGGCGGCGGCGGGCACGCTGGGCTGGGCTGCGGTTGAATGATACATTATTATACCTACGCTACGACCGAAATTCGCGGAATTGATACGATGATCGTTGCCGCACCCCCGCCGCGCCTCGCGTCGCCCGCGCCGCGCGTTGCGCCGCTGCATCTCTCGCGCACGACTCAAATAAACATTTCATATATTTTGTTTTATAGTAGCGTTTAATTATACAACAAATCTTAACTGTCCCGTTGGTTTCGTGGTCACAAGTGCATCTGCCGTGCAAGGGGTCCTGGGTTCGATTCTCAGGTCGGACAGTGTTATTTAATTGGGTCTTTCCCGTTAGGAGTTTCTTTACTCTTTTTCTTTTTTTTTTGCCCGGAGTTTGGAAATTGGTGGCGTAATACCCCCGTGCCTCGGAAAGCACCTAAAGCCGTTGGTCCTGCGCCTGTTCTCTCTCCTGTCGTGTCGGATTGCCGTCCCATCGAACTATGAGAGTAAAGGAACACAGAGTGCACCTGTATTTGCGCACACACTTGTGCACTATAATATCTCCTGCAAACCTGGCTAATCTTCTTTGAAATTGGCCACCGTGACCGAAATCGGTCAGGGGATTTATTATTATTTTTAAACCTAAACCTACCCTAACACACTACAAAAGCACCCTTAGAATAATTGAATAAGCAACTGACAACCCTTGTAGCAATCAAGTATTCTTTTCTTCGGTTTTTACTATAAAAAGTACGCTTTTCTTTAGAGAATGATGGACAGTCATAAAAATATTTTCGTAAAAATATTTTATTTTAATTAACGCCACCTCTGGAAAACAAGTTCACAAACCAAGTTTATGAATACAACGCCATCTAGTTCCATCGCAAGTAAAACTATACACGTAGTGTGTAACTGTACATGTGTGTGTAAAGACATAGTAAAGATATAAAGTGAAACGGCTAAATGTTTAGGGGTACAAATCTTTGTATGAGACGAGTTAACAAGCAAAGTGAATATCTAAAAAGATTATGTTAATGCGTTAGTTGACGCATATAACAAAGTTGTTTCGCAAAGCTTTCTGAGTTAGGCGTAAAAATTGAAAATGTTCGAAGTGCGAATGTGCCGCCATCTAGCGATAAAGTGGCTGGGAGATCATGTATCGATTATCCTTAATGCCATCATGAATCCAGCATAAGAGAGAGATACATGACTGATAGTACCATCCTGTGTTGTGTGCTTATGCTAATACTTGGCAGTTCATTTGTTTGCTCTACATGTACAGAATATCCATAAATCATTTGTGTGTGAGAGAATCAACATCCAACACACACAATCTTTAAGCATTTATGTACTGTACATTATTTGAGTTTTATGTTCTCTTATCACAGCAGCTTCTCAAAACACTGTCTAATATCTATAATGAATTTTGATACACATTGTCATAAACAGGATGGTGATTGTAGTATGATCAGCAGTAGCAGGACACAGCAGGATGCTGTATTTTTTTTTCTTTTTTACAAAATTGACAACTTTTGTGACACCCCTCTAAAAGGACATACAGTTTGTTTAACTTTTTTGCACTCTGGTTGAATTCCTTCTCTCAGAGCATTTGAAATATCAAATGGTCACCACATTGCATATTGCACACACAACTGCAATATTTGCAATGTCACACATTTCGCAACTGTACATGACTATTCTATTAAACGAAAAGTTGTGCATGGTGGCTTAACCATACATCTGTCTATATTAACTGACAGATATTACTGTATTTACTTCCACTTTTTAGGACAGCAGTGTGATAGACACAGAGGCAATATCAGAAGTATGCGACAAGTTTGGTGTGAAAGAACATGAAGTACACAACGCCTTACTAAGCGGAGATCCCCATGATCAGCTGGCCATAGCCTACCATCTGATCATAGACAATAAGAGGATCGCTGACGAAGCTGCTAAGGCAGAAATTAAGGACTTCTATGTAGCCAGTAAGTTTCATTACATGCCACCGACAAACACAAAATTGCATAGCAATAGCATTGCATCCTGCGGGAATCTTATTTCCAAGTTATAGCCGACGTCTTGCAGAGGACAAGCTTACAGAGACAACAATAAAAATTAAAAAACTTAGAAAACATAACCCCCCAGTTTTATGATGTCTGTAAAATAAGAGCACAACAAAATCACGATTATCGAATTTCAATCTTATTCCTATAGCAAGACTTGTCATTGACTTGACATTCATCCATCACCATCATGTGGGGTCATTCCGCGGAAATCCAGTAACGGCGAATATATGCTAATAATAAATTAAATATCATAGCTGCATTCTTTTTTTACTTTATATGACATTCCTTACATGTTTTTACGTATGGCGCCGCTATCTAAAAAAGTATAACACCTTTATTTAATTTATTATTGCAATCAACACGCACCAAATGTCCTTACCATTTCCAAACAAAAGTCGGCCTAATTGCGCGGAATGGCCCGCCTACAAAGAGAATGCTCTTTTACTCACAATGTACTTATTTTCAAGCTGGCAACTCTCCTCCTGCGGCGACGGAGACGGCGCGCCCGCATCCTGAACGCATCGCGCCGCATCCGCACCCGCATCAGGACAAGGCCAGAGGGACACCCGTTAAGAGGTAAGTCTTAAGGGCAAGATTCACATATCGCATTTTGACTTCTTTATAGTTTCCCTAAGACCATTTTATTATGTTGGTAGAAACACACATTTTACAAGTCCCATTGATCAGTATGAGCCCTATTATGTAAATGGTCTTAAACCTACACGAGTAAAGTAACTCCGGCAACGACGGTCTTGATACTTTCGTCATGTAAACGAGCCTTGTCTATCTTACTGTTATAGGTGCTATACGTAAGCGTGCGATAAGTGACTTATTAACATTGACAAAAAGTTTAAATTGCAATGATTGTAGCGCGCTCATCAGTCATATTTTAATCATTGAAAAACAAAATATTTTATTTCACATCATATAAGGCTACATGGGCACTTAAGAAACGTCAGAAGCTAGGTGCATGGTTCCAATTGGTTGTTTCCTATGGAGAAGAGCCTGCAAGAAACACTGCGGTTACTCTCTTTTAATAATAATTGGCTTTTACATTGTCAGCTGTCCTCTCCACTTCGTTGTTTTTATTATTTTAAGTCATTAATTTATTTATTTTTGTTTTACAGGGCAAAGTGGCACTTGGGCATCCGATCTCAAAGCAAGCCTAACGACATCATGCTAGAAGTATTCCGCGCTATGAAAGCGCTCGACTACGAATGGAAAGTCATCAATCCGTATCACGTAAGGTGAGTGGAACTTACTAAAATATGCGCTTGCGACGTCCGTTGCAGCAAAGCCGATTCCTTATACTTAGTTAACATCAACTCTTGAACTGTGTTTGGATCTTGTTAATGAATATGCTCACATTTGAAGGATTTTTTTTTCTTTACTTCTCCACCCCTACGGCGCAGCAAAGGAAGGTTAGCGAGTTTTTAGTATAGCAACCGGTTAACTGTATACTTATCGGACGTCATTTCCGTTACAGGGTACGCACACTAAACAAGATGACAGAAAAATACGTGAAGATGTCGCTACAGTTATACCAAGTGGATTACAAGTCGTACTTACTGGACTTCAAGTCTTTATCGGGAGAGAAGGAGGATTCCGACGAGGAGGCCGCGTCGCCCCTCGTGCCGGCGCCGCCCCCGCCGCCCTCGCCCACGGGCCCGCAGGGACATCACACTATGGAGTTCTTTGAGATGTGCGCCGCCCTCATCATACAACTGGCACGGTAATCACTAGCTGCCGTAACGTATTGTTGAGGAGCCGGGCACATTGCAACTTGTCGCTTGTGCAGTGACTAGATTATATGGATTGGTTGAGTGAAGCGTGGCAGCTACTAGGTGTTGCCCGGTAATACTTTAGTGAGTAACCTGTTAGTTGTTCGAGTTATTATAGACTTCCTCGTTCGTCCTGCTTGAATATGACCCAAGACTGGTTTTCCCATAAAAAATATGTTCGGCCGATAGGGAGCCAGATCTATGTTAAATTTGTTCTAGCCGGTTAAACCTTGGTATTGCCACGCTTCGGAATTTGCTCGTAATAAAAAAATAAAGTAGAAATGTAAATAAAGTTGTTATCCCACGGCATGAAACGCGTGTCTGTATAATAATTTCAATAAGCAATATTTTGATACACTTACATGTTTTGAATTTAGCAAATTAATACTTAATCACTAGGCTTAATTGCCTCGAGCAACGCGTATTCTTGCAAACTAATATAATGGAAGCAATGGGAAACTAAATGAATGTTATAACTAGTTCCAAATGTTAATATTGGGGTTGATTGTTAAATTTTAAGTATTAGCTGTACAATAAGTATGATGATCTGGAACCTTCCATTGATAGTGTAACTCCAAAGTTCGAAGCATTGTGATAAATTTATAGTGCGACGCTTAAAGTTCCGGCCACACCAGCGCGCACGCGCGAGTGCTCGTCAGGCGGTACGTTCAAATCGCGCGCGAGCTGACAACATCGCATCCTTTGCTATGCTAATCGACTTTCAGCTTTATTGAGCCTTGCAGCGCTACATCGCCGCCTCTAATCGCTAGCTCACTCGCGACTCATGTGAACGTATCGACGACCCGCATCGCTGGTTTGCTCAGAACTTCGTTCATGTGATTCTACCAAAGATTACAAATGTTAATTTAAGCAAAACTAGTGCCTTTTGTATTTATATTACAAGCATAACATAGCTGTTAACGTGCTCCATAGCTTAAATCTGATTGTTCACATGAAATGAAGGTAACAAATGAGGAGTTGGTGTTATATATGAGATGTATGGGTTTATTAGAATAGCTAGGAGTTTCTAATCCTAATATTTTATTTATAGTGTAATTATATGCAACTGAGTATTATTATATAA
Organism: Amphipoea oculea; assembly: GCA_945859645.1. NCBI lineage: Eukaryota > Metazoa > Arthropoda > Insecta > Lepidoptera > Noctuidae > Amphipoea > Amphipoea oculea. Next base: position 5,902,881 of record OX243884.1, read on the forward strand.
ACTGTTAATTATTTATGTTGTACAGCTTTGAATATATGTATAGTATTGTGCAATTAAAAATTTTACTTCCTTATTTTTTTGAAGTTACTTATTAAAGTCTCTTAGAGATAGTAATAGACGTTTTATTCCATTTAGGTAACACTATACAACACGAGCTATCTTAGTTAATTACGAGTGTTGCTGTGCCCGCGACTTCTTTGGCGTGCGTATTGGATTTCATGGGTTTTATTTTTTTGCGCGCAACCCTTATTCTTTATCTAAAATAAAAGTAGGCGTTACTCCTTATAACATCAGCTATCTGCAAGTGGAAGTCCCGTCAAAATCGGTCCAGACGTTTCGGGGATTCGTCGGAACAAACAAAGACAAAATTTTAAAAAGCTATTATTTTGACATTCCAAACAGACACTTCAATTTTATTTATTTGTGGATGTATAGATAACCATAGAAATTGAAAAACGTTTCAAACAGAATACTGTAATTTATTACAGATCTAGGAATTATTTTAAAATAACTAAGGAATTTATTTTTTTACAAAACAAGATGCAATGAATAGTTTCAAAGAATTCCAATCTACGCTCAACAACATAATAAATAAAGCTAACAGGTATATTATCATCATTCCTCTATAAAATAGCAACGGCTAAAGGCTAAACTGACTGTTGAATGAATATCACAATAAAAGTTATTCATTACATCCCGACGAACTGTTGAGAAGGTTCGACCGCGGATAGTCAATCATCTAGGGATCTCTTAATATAGTCGGTTTGCTTCGATGTTGATTCCAACGTTCACAACGACACACAGACATGGAAGTACACTACGTCAGCGTTTATATCGGTTTATAAATAACATATCTAGTTTTGGAAGAAAGAAGTTCGGCTTTGTAAGTAAAGAGCGTCATGTTACACGGCCGTTTAACCTTTTGACCCATTGTGTCGCATAATACGACACGTATTTCCGTGCCCCTACCGCTCGTGTCGTATTTTTTGCGACAGAGAACATGCATGATTTTTTCGTTCTATTTTCGTCCTATTAACTGCGTGGTACAACTAAAAGCATTATTAAATAGAGATAAAAACTTTTCGACTATTTTTTTATCGATACAACGATTGCTCCTCCTTATTTATTGTAGGTATTATTTTATCGTATTTTATCGATTTGTAGCCGCGCGCTAGGGGCACGGCAATTGATATTATTTAGCCAAGCGCTTAAAAGGTTAACTGTCTCTGAAATTTTACGACGTGCCGTATAAACGCCCGGCGGAGTAATTGCGTAACACATTAACAGTAGCAATGGCTTCATTTTGACAGTTCAACAACATTCATTGCGTTCTTTAAGTTGTTGAGCAGACAAATTTCTCGAACATTTATGAAGTAATGCAGTGCAAGCAGCAGCAATATCCTTCAAAATGATTCAGTTTGTCATTGAAAGTGTGTACGCAATTAGGGTGCGGGTACTGTATGTGCATATGTATACAAGGTCAAATTAAATTAGTTAGCGAAACTCCGCAGACGGGATGGGTATCGATATCTAAAAAGATAAAACAAAAAGGAAATAAAGATTTGATGTTTTTTTTTTTGGAAATATTTCAAGTAAATAGACTATCGTTTGATTTAAAACTGCACACCATTCCACTAAAAATTCTATACAACATATAAAATATGTATGCAACAAGAAGTGGAGTGGATTTCAAATTAAACGATTACTACCTACGGTCGTTGACCCCAAAAAAGAATCCGTTTTATTTTCGTTATTAGATATGGAAACCCGTCACGTCTGTCGAGTTTCCTTAGCGAATTAACTTTGACCCTGTATAGTGTAACTTCGGTCGTGTGGTGTCGGCTTAAGTTCGGAACCACGGTAGTGTTGTGTGCGGTCACGGCTCCGGCGTAGGCGCGGGCGGGACGCTCTCGTCAGGTTTGCTCTCCAACGAAAACGGGGGAATCCTACAGTCGAATGTGTAGCCGTCTTCGCGTTCCATTCTAAATGTGCCCCTGGAAAGAAAATTCAATTATTTTTAAGACTTGTAACCTTAACAGAACTAACTTCTGTAATCACACAAATATTATAAAGGCAAAACTGTTTGTAACTTCTTCACGCTCAAACAGCTGGACTAATTTTGATATAATTTTGTATGGAGGTAGCTGACACCCTGGATTAACGCTATTAGCTACTTTCCCGATATTCCCACGGGAATTAAAAATTATGCGGGTGAAACCGCGGGACGCAGCTAGTGTTATTATAGTCAACCGCGTGCCAGTAGTAACACGTGAACTACGATAGAGAACTGCTTACTGCTAGCTGCTGAATCTAACGCGCTGCCAAAGTCAAATGGTTACCATGAATGTGCTGTTGACTGCACTATGAAAAGCTTTAGATCAGGGCTGCCAGATTATATAATTGGATACATAATCTGTATAATTATTAGATACAAGAATAAGAATTGGAATGTAAAAAAATCTTTACATTCGAATTCTTATTCTTGTATTTACCAACCGGCTGCGTATTCGTAGTTAGAGGCAGAATTCGCTAAAACCTTCTACTGGCAGTCCTGCTTTAGTCAAGATTTTCAATCACCACAAATCCTCAGGATAATAATCCGTTCTTGTTACCTGCATCCTGTTTTCATAAAGTTCAATTATTGCATTTTCTGAAAAGTTACACAAGTATTACCTTGTTAGTACTTACCACATGTGTCCGCTGGGCGCCTGCAAACTGACGTGCGAGCTGTACTGGAAGGCGGGCGAGTGGCGCGCCAGCACGGGCTCCTGCCCCACCACGCCGCGCCCGCGCACCGTCTCCAGCGTGCCGCTCAGCGAGAAGATACGCCAGTGACGTTCGCGCAGCTGTACCGCCTGCGAGCCCAGGTTCTCAAGGCGGATGCAGTAACGCCACTGGGAAACATATATTAGTTAAATTATGCTTATATTGACTTTCGAAGGAAAGGCACTAAAAAATGGAGTCAGTAAGAATAAGTAAATAAGATAATTAGTCATTATTAGATAAGACACAATGTGTATTTGTGTATGCCAAATAAATACTTCATAAAAATGAAATGCATGATATTTTGGACAAGAGTTTCATAACAAAAGTGAGTACAAAGGATTTTTGAAAATTCAACCCCGAAAGGGGTTAAAGGGATGGAAGTTTGGCGATGGGAAAGCCCATCGGTCACTGGGCTTATTTATTACCCAATAAACTGCAGAATTTTGTGACTCGCGGCTGCCCATGTAGAATGGTATGACGGTGACGCGAACACCTTCGGTTGTCTCTCGATGCACGTCGCTCAGCTCCAGCCAGGGATGGTTCTTCTTCTGCCAGGCGCGCAGAGTCTCTTGCGCTATGAAGGGTGGATCTAAAAAACATTAATACTTCAGTGTAGCTCTACAATACTTAGGATTAGGACAGGTCTGAATAGTTAACTTCTGTCAATTTCAATCTGTATAAATTGTGATTTATGTAATAGCTCCTTCAAGTGGCAGACGTGTGTTAAACATTGTTTTTAAAACGTTCGAAAGCTGTTCTCAAACTATTGTTTGACATGTTTTTGTTACTAGCTTCATCCTTACCTACGTTTTAGTATTGATATGAAAAGTAGCATGCCGAATTTTGCCACACGAATGACAAAGGACATTTCAGTGTAAATGGCTGGAAATCTGTAGAGTACAGTTTAATGATATTCTCACCTTTGTCAGCATTATGCATAAGGAATTTGTCAAACAATTCGTGCTGCAGCGGGACTCGTTCTACTGAAGTATAGGGGATAATGTCGTCGTGTGCCACATAGTCCAGTCCGGGGATGGCGTACAAACTTCTGCTTGACTCTTGGTTGCCAAGGAAGGTCACAGCCTCGGTTTGCGCACGCTGAAATGCATGCACATAATATAATGATACTAATAACCCTTCCTTTTTGCTTTGCCGTAGTCGGGTAAAAAGACTACTACTAGAAAGAAAGAAAATACGTTCATTTACAGTAAACATGAAGCAGAGAAAGAACGTAAACCCAAAAAAAAAATAACAAGCTGGGGCAAAATATATATCACATCCACGCAAAACAGCCATCGCTCAGCATAAATGACCCTATGCAAAACAGAGCCCCAGCGCTGGTTTTCAGCGACAGCTGGCGTTGATGTCAACCAGTGCAGCATACAACAACATTAAAAAAAAAACAATCAAAAAAGAAATAATATCAGTATACAATACCTAGTTCTCAATCTCAGTATAAACATGAAATTTATAAAATGGTAACATTCCGGGCAACAACTCACCACCAGCAAGATAATAGGTATCTACATAATTATAAGCATCATCAGCACTAAACTATTTCTAGGTAAAAGTCACCATATTAAAAATAATGGCAATCAGTCAAAACAGTCCAATCTATCCAATAGGCAAAGGGGTTTGAAGATTTTTGTATGGAGGGTGGCCCTAAGGTCGGCCGCCATTTTGATTTTTTTTCAGAATCACGGTGCACAACAAAAGTTATATATTTAGATAGAGGACACTTATACAAACAAAAAATGTAATATAACATAATATCCTAAAGCGTCAGGTTTCGGAGTTATTCACCAAAATATAAGTCGAAAACAACAAGGATTTTTTTGTTTTTTTTTTTCCCTCCAGGTAAGCATATTGAACTATTGAGGTAATAGAAACGTTATGAAACCTTTATGGAGAAGAAACAAATGAAGAGTAGACATTTTTTAAATAAATAATTAAACACGGCAATTTATAGTTCGTTTTCTAATCCCAGAGACTAATCTAACATTTAAGTCTTTTGTGTTTTCGTTTTTTTTAGTATTTTTTTTTAGTATAGAAGTTTGACATTACACTTGTCAGATTAGTCTCTGGGATTAAAAAACGAACTATAAGCCCCTTCGTACACAAGGCTACTCAAATCTTAGATAATCAACGATCTTAGTCTTCAAGCGACTGCCGCCATACAAATCCATTTAAGTTGAAAATGTCGACGGCGCGACTCGTGTACGAACTTGGATGGATTTGTATGGCGGCAGTCGCTTGAAGACTAAAATCGTTGAGTATCTAAGATTTGAGTAGCCTTGTGTACGAAGGGACCAAATTGCGGTGTTTAATTATTTATTAAAAAAATGTCTATTCTTCTTTTGTTTCTTCTCCATAAAGGTTTCACAACGTTTCTATTACCTCAATAGTTCAATATGCTTACCTGGAGGGAAAAAAAACAAAAAAATCCTTGTTGTTTTCGACTTATATTTTGGTGAATAACTCCGAAACCTGACGCTTTAGGATATTATGTTATATTACATTTTTTGTTTGTATAAGTGTCCTCTATCTAAATATATAACTTTTGTTGTGCACCGCGATTCTGAAAAAAAATCAAAATGGCGGCTGATTTTAGGGCCAAAACCTTCAAACCCCTTTATATTTTCTTTCAGTCTGCATTAATAGGCACAAAATATATAATTATATAAACAATTATATATGGCACATATTCATGACATATATCGGACCATACGAAAGGTGGTAGATAAAAAAAGCATATAAATCGCTTTTAAATTATGAATATAATCTTGATGGCTATTATTATTACAATCTTTTTTCACAAATACTTGTGCAGGTTCATTTGTCTCAGTGATGTTCCTTTATTACAACTTATTTTGTTATTAAAAACTATTCTATACTGATTGTACTGGTATTGTCTGAATGTTATTAAAAATAATGATAATTGAGTAGGTAATTGACAAAACATAAATATTATTAGCACCTACAACAAAGCTTTAATATTAGAACAATATCTTTGTAACTTGTTAATACAGTTAGTTTTGATCCACAAACAAACATACATTATTCATGTACATAATTAAATGTATTTTATTGTACCTTTCTCTTCCATTCAGGTCTCATATCGATGTTTGTTGTCACAGTCCAAAATAATTAAGACAGTTAGTAAACATCTCATTTTATAAAATAAAACAGGTAAAAATTATATTACCATAATACAGTATGTTAACTAACAGAGGGCGTTCCCGTTAACCCGCAATAGTATAGCACCCATACATGCTAAAAAAAATATTACCATTCGAAAACAAAATGTTTTTATTTTTTTTAATATTAAAATATTCACTAAAAATGTAAAATTGATACGAAAAAAAACGAGTGTGCTTATGACCACACGACTGAAGTGAAACTTCAAACGTATTTGGCTATGAGAGGAAGAGAGAAAGAAAATGTGCGCGCGCACTGATTTCTCTTGCTTATATCCCCCACTCAACTCCCGTTCGCCTCGCGCGTAGCCCGTAGACATGGGTCGTACTTGCAAAATCGAATACCAGGGCTTCCAAGTACGTCCACCTTAAGAAACCAGGGCCTAAAACCAGGGCTCGAGATACTTTCAAGTATTTTCTATCTTCATCGAAAATTGATCCATAACTTCATACAAATAAGAAGTACAATCGCGTAATCAAACAAAAGCCCTGTTGGAAGTAAAAAGTACTTGCATAGGAAATTGATCCGTGAATTCCTATAAATAAGGAGCACAATCGCGTTTACAAATAAATACTTTTACAAACCATTAAAGTAAAAATACTTGCATACGCAATTGTTCCGTAGACTCTTACGGAGTTGTCTTGTGGACAACGCTCGCAAAATAATTACCTAGTACTACTACATAAACAAATGACGTTTGTATACGTGCAAATGTGTGCGTGAAATCTAGTAGCGTAAAAAAAATGGCGCGGTAAGCAATTTGTGTCGGGGAACCGAACGACGACGGCGGCGGCGCTGCCCGAACGTGTGCATTATTATGAAGTGACCATGTAGTTCAATTGTTTATTTATATAGTCGGGTTCGTAATGAAATAAAAACACTAAAATAGTTTATTTTAAATGACTTATCTGTAAATAATCGGTTATTAAATCGCATGTTATTGAAAATGCGAAATCTTACAAACAGTTTATGTAAATACGAATTCGGAAAAGCATCACAATATCCAACCATCGTGATTAAAACTCAAATAAAACTTTTCGTGTCAGCAATACAGCGCTGCGGTTCGCGAGCGCCCTTGCTAAAGAGTCGGCGACGAATACCTCGAAGTGCGGGGTGAGGTGCGGTATCTGATATGAGGGCGAGGGAGGGACTGTCCTTTCTGTACGTAGTACTATTAAGTATTCTGTGCTCTTACTGATAAGGAGCATGATCGCATTTGCAAAAACAAACGCGGTTGTTGAACTATTTGAGTACCTACGTACTCGAGCGTCGAGGCACGACGGAGCGAGATACTTTCAAGTATTTTCTATCTGCATAGAAAATTGATCCATAACTTCATACAGATAAGAAGTACAATCGCGTATTCAAAAGCCCCGTTGGAAGTAAAACTACTTGCATAGGATATTGATCAATGACTTCCTATAAATAAGGAGCAAAATCGCGTTTACAAATAAATACTTGTAAACCATTAAAGTAAAAAATACTTGCATACGAAATTGTTCCGTAGACTCTTACTGATAAGGAGCATGATCGCATTTGCGAAAACTAACGCGGTTGAGTACCTACGTATTTGAGCGAGTAGCCGTATAAGGTACTTTATAGTCTTGCAAGTATTTTGAGTCGGTACCTGGTGTGCGTACTTGGAAGCAAAAACCTGGTCGAGTAAATACGTACCTTCCCTACTCGCCCGATCACACTTTTCGTAACGCTTACGTCACGCGTTCGCCAGCTTACTCTCCAAGTCAAGTGTGCGTAAAGAAGTTTCACGTAAATAATTTTGACACAACAAAAATCGAATTTGACAGTCGCGACTCGTCGACACGTGGTACAGACGCCAGCACGTCAACCTACCTGAAACTGTCAAATTTTCCCAATCAACTTTGAACCTTATTCTTTAGTAATAAAGTTGAAAATCTATTATAGAAATCTGACAGATTGTAGGAGGTTGATGTGCTGGCGTCTGTACTTATTTGCCCTAACCCCGTGTATTGTTTTTTAGAGCCGCAGGCGCGGAGGGGGCGGCCTTGGCGTGTTTTTTAAGGAATTTTTCACTTTTTGTATGGAAAATATGAAAAATGAGTACCTACATGTTGAGTTTTAGGAGTTTATGGGTTTTATAAAGGGGGTCGAAATTTTCATTATTTTTGCGATAGGACGCACCATTTTCGAGATATAAGCAAAAGAAAAATAACTTCATACGTATTTGGCTATGAGAGGAAGAGAGAAAGAAAACGTGCGCGCGCACTGCTTTGTCTTGCTTATATCCCCCACTCAACTCCCGTTCACCTCGCCCGATCACACTTTTCGTAACGCGTTCGCCAGTTTACCCCAAGTCAAGCGCGCGTAAAGAAGTTTCCCTTCAAAAATACTTGCATACGAAATTGTTCCGTAGACTCTTACTGATAAGGAGCATGATCGCATTTGCGAAAACTAACGCGGTTGAGTACCTACGTATTTGAGCGAGTAGCCGTATAAGATACTTTATAGTCTTGCAAGTATTTTGAGTCGGTACCTGGTGTGCGTACTTGGAAGCAAATAGCTGGTGTAAAAACCCGGTCGCATAAATACGTACCTTCCCTACTCGCCCGATCACACGTTTTCGTAACGCATTCGCCAGTTTACTCCCCAAGTCAAGCGCGCCTAAAGAAGTTTCACTTCAAAAAGAAACACACTGTACACAATACTGTACACGCGTACTTGAAGGACGGCAACGTCGCAATTTCTTTATGAATGACGGGCTGCGTGTGCGGCGATCTAATTGATGTACCTGGAACCTCCCGCTACCCCCGAATGTCCACCTAATTTTAGTCGGAACTAATCTCACGCGCTGACCGGACGCGCATTATTTTCGCATTGCAACAACTTGCGTCATTCTTGTGTGGAAAATGCCACGTTATCAGTTCAGTGCTCAGGAGTATGTGAACATGGTGCTCATTTATGCTGAGTGTAATTATGATGGTGCACGTGCTCTGAGGATGTATGTTGAGAGGTACCTCAATGCACATCAACCGCGGAATTCTCGTGTTATTGTGAGTGCCCTGGTGCGTATTCGTAACAATGAACCGATAGTGCCGCGTCGTTCTGGTGGCCCCCGACCCGTGATCTCTGTGCGGCAGGAAGAGTACGTGCTAAGGCATTTTGAGGCGGAGCCCGGTTCAAGCACTAGAAGAGCCGGCCGCCTGTTAAACATGAGTCACGTCGCACTCATTAAAATTTTAAAGAAAAACAAGCAGCATCCGTACTAGGGCTTTCAATACCGGTATTAGCCAATACGGGGATACCGGTATTGGAAGCCCTAATCCGTACTCACTTCAAAAAGTGCAAGGTCTGCTGGACCCGCTTTCAATGCGACGAGTGCACCAAAATAACCGTCGGCGATTGCCACAATGTGTAGACAGAGGAGGTCAACATATTGAGCAGTTCAAAATCTAGGTAAGTTTTTAACATTATTTAAACGTATCATAATACCTAAAACATTTCGAAAACATTGAAATTAAAAATAACACTAAACAACTGTGCCACAAAATTAATAGGTTCAGAAGGCCCACTCTTTCCTAAAACTGCTTTTATACTCAGGGACGGAACGGGGTACCCGTTCAACGAACGTGTTACTACTGTGACGTTACACGATTGCTATGAATAAACGCAAGTACTTAGGTATTACGAAGGCAACTGCATAAAGTAAAAGTTTTTAAATTTCTTTTATTGGAGAAAACATTCACTTGCTAACGTGTAATACCGTCATTTATCATTTAAATCCTAGCCTAAACTGTGATTTAAATAAATGAAACTTTCTCCAAACTTAACCGCACACTATTTATTAGCGGTACATTATTTTTTTAGGTAAAATTAATTTTTCGTAATTAACACTGTAAGCCTATCGTACCACCGGTCTGAGTGGCTAGGTAAAACAAATTCGTGTACTTGTTCCGTGAGTGGACCTTCTGTACTCTTATTTGTTTATTTGCTTCGTGAGTACTCGTGAGTATTCGGGAGACGTTCGGCATCGTGTGCGCATTGTTGCGACGTTGCCGGTTTGGGCACTACGCTACGCTAGGTACTATTCCGCGCTACTATTTTGATTTTAAACAGGAGGTTTCGAATTTATTGACAATTAATTATTTTTTTGAATTCGGATTGGTTTATGCTTATTTTTCTATGCTAATATTTTAATTTTAATCTATTAATGATATAGATTAACGAGTTTAAGGGAACGCCCTCGGTTATTTAACATACTGTATACTCATACGAGTATACTCATATTATATTGCTTCTTGAAACAATAACATCCAGCCTTTAAAATAGATAATTAAAATGAATTCTACAAATTTATGACCTAAGTATTGATTTATCATGTTGGCCAAGGAATTAGTTGAACTACATTTTTGGAATTATCAATATGTGAATACAAAAGGCCATCAATAGAACCATCTACAAACAAGTGTGTTACTACTATGTAGTTGCTAAATTTCAAAAGGGAAGTGGAACTTTGCCAATTAGCCATATCAACTCACAATATTTATATCTATATATAGGTGCCACATGCAATTATAATTAGACAGAAGTATGCAAGTTTATTATTGGCTTATTAATTTAAGAACATTATCAAAAGCATTCCATTAATAATTTATTATGGTGGTTTATGTAATTACAATACTTACTATGTAAGGTGCATCTCTGGTGTCAATCAGGACTTGATAGAATGTATGTGTGCGGCCTTTGACTTCCTTGCCGGCGTTAGACAGGGAGTCTCCTGAAGCCTCTGTGGAGGACGAGGAGTCCTTGCTCTCCTTCTTGTTGGTGGCATCTCTATCGTACACCCGTGCCAACCAGGGGAACAAAATCACTCCTCGATATCCGAATACCTTGTGTAAAATTAACTGCCCTGTATCATATTTGCCTGTTGGTTTCGGTGGTTCGAGTTTTCCAACCTCTGCCAATCTAAAATAATGGATAAAATGTTTAGCGACTAAATAGGTTATGCAGATATTGACTGTCACGTCAGTTTTTTACCTGGTATAATTTGCTACTTGACATAACAGTAGTTTAGAAGCAGTTACTTTTAATGGATTTGTTGGTAAAATTCTTAACAATATCTCCATTTTATCATTGTAATTTGTATATTTTTTTCCTATTTTTGTTTGACAGTTGACTTTGTCAAACTCACAAGTCAAACAAAGTACTCAATTTCCAAATTTTTATTTATCAGCTGTCATAATTTTTTTTTGTCATAGACTTTTTAGTCTATTCATGTTCAGTTACTGTTATCTAGTACTACTGTTCTATAGATGTAAAAATCTTCTGTTAATAAATTATTAGGTGTTGGTATTTTATTACCATTACAATTGATAATTATGAAATACAACATTTATATAAAATGACTTTATATAAGAAAAAAAAATTGATGATTAGAAATCGGATATGATTACAATGACATTAGCTACTCCCCTCTCTATTTGAAAACTTGATTTCCACAGAGTACTTTTTGATAGACAGAGCAACTTCTCTTCTTAGTCTGTGAATTGATTTCTAAACGAACGAGTTCAAAGTCCCCTGACTTATTTTGATTTTCAGCTGTATTGTATTGTTTTTATTTATTTAATTTCCTAAAATGATAAAGAATGTTTCTAAATTGGTACAAACACTTGGTAAGTATTAGAAAGAATTTTATTACGAAAATCGTAAGACAATGTTGAACAAAATGATTAACTAATAATTTATTTACAGCTCCAACAAGTGTTAGGCAGACAAGATGCATAGCTTCTCTTTCAGCATTATCTGAAGATTACCAAATGCTGTACAAAACATGTCGAGACTTCGCCGAAGGGGAATTAAAGCCCAACGCTGCTAAGTTCGACCGCGAGCATTTGTATCCTGGTGATGCTATTAAAAAAATGGGTGAACTGGGACTTATGGCTATAGCCGTGCCGGAGGAACTCGGCGGCGCCGGTCTCGACTACCTCGCTTACTCTATAGCTCTAGAAGAGATATCACGAGGATGTGCATCAGCAGGTGTTATCATGTCTGTGAACAACTCCCTTTACTTAGGACCTGTGATGCACTGGGGCAATGACAAACAAAAGGAACAATTTGTCACACCATTCACAACTGGTTTGTAGATCTTTGTGAATAAATTATAATGTGGTTGCTATCTTAAATAAACCAAGTAATAATTCTACTTTATCAACAGTACATCTTATATTATCCAGGCCCAATAAGTTGCCACATTTATTGTGGCTGCAGGGAGTCTAGAGATCATCAAAAGTGCAGGTGTCAAGGGACTTAGGACACTAGTAAGTGGATCATGGTCTGGTCAGACACCACAGTCAGTAGGTGTGGGCTGGGACAAAGAATAACAATGTAGACCACTGCAATTCATGTCTAGGCAAAAGGTTGCACAGAGTCTGGTGGTGGTAGATGTATTCATGTCCACAATTTGCTTCTAACTTTCGGTGGCTAGTCTTGGATGTCCTGTTAGGATAAGAAGATCATTATGGATTCCAATTTCCCCATGGTTTGAGACTAGTTTAAAATAATCAACAATGTCAAAAGGATATCTAGTCATGTTTTTTCTAAAAGAGCTTTTTAGGTGTATGATTCCAGTGAAAGGACTTCAAACTCTGCGATGAAATCTTTGTGGATAAGAATGTATTTTTAAATACTACATTAAAACAATTTTATTTCAGGTGAAATTGTTGGTTGTTTTGCTCTATCTGAACCTGGTAATGGATCTGATGCTGGAGCAGCATCCACCACAGCAAAAGATGGTGGTGACAAATGGGTACTGAATGGTACAAAATGTTGGATCACTAATGGATATGAGAGCAAAGCCTCTGTTGTCTTTGCTACCACAGACAAAAGTCTGAAACACAAAGGAATATCAGCTTTTATTGTACCTAAACCTATCCAAGGTCTAGAATTAGGAAAGAAAGAGGATAAATTAGGTATAAGAGGTTCATCCACTTGCTCATTGATTTTTGAAGACTGTTCAATTCCTAAGGAGAATATCCTAGGTCAGCCAGGTCTTGGCTTTAAGATAGCCATGATGACTTTAGATGCTGGGCGAATTGGTATTGCATCACAAGCTTTAGGTATAGCACAGGTAAATATTTTTAGAAAATAGTATACTTTCAAGTGGAAACTTTTCATGATCAAAGTTTTACTGACTAACAAAACACTTGTACTTTCTGTTAACAGGCCTCATTAGATGTAGCTGCTGAGTATGCATCAAAACGCACTGCATTTGGAAAACCAATTATGAAATTGCAAGCCATTCAGAACAAGCTAGCTGATATGGCTCTGCAACTGGAATCAGCAAGATTGCTGACATGGAGGGCAGCTTGGTTGAAGGACAACAAGAAACCTTACACCAAAGAGGCAGCTATGGCCAAACTGGCAGCTTCTGAGGCAGCAACATTCTTATCCCATCAGTGCATACAGGTATGCTAAAAATTCTCTCAACAGGTTTTAGTAGTAACTTTAATTTGCACCATATACAGTTGTGGACAAATAATTAGGAACAGCATTTAACAATAATTACATTGCTCATGTGCCCGCAATGCGCTGGGATTTTCTCAAACAAGATTGGCTACACAAGCCACATGTGAGCTTACGAACGACAACTACTGGGGAGTTGAAGCAATCGCCCTGGCCGAAATCGGTGGGATCGCATCATCATCATCAATGAACGATAAAATTTGTTCTCAATTTTGCAAATTTTTTGATTTCTTGCCTATCACATGGTTACATTCTCCTACGTTTTTAAACCAAAAGTGCATAATTGTTTCAAAATCATGGGTAAAAAGGAAAGTTGTGATCCATCAACCTGGAAAACTATTTTGGCATTCTATAATATTATTGCTGATCATATGAAGTGCTCCAAATCTAAGGTTTATAATGCTGTAAATCACGTCAAGAAATTCAGCACTACCAACACCACGTGAATATGCTTTGATTGTTTTACCCCTTCCTCATTATTTGTCTACAGCTAGGAAGTTTTGAATAGGTAGTGTCCACACACTGGCGTGCATTGCATATAGGCATATAAGCAGTGCCTACCTCGATATATCACAAAAGCCTGTCAATTACATTTTAGTGTGTGTGCCCCACAATTAAGAAACTCACTAAATTATCATACCTAACAAAAAACAAAATCTTCATTCAAACACGCGCGGCAGTAGGCAGTCGCCGGACGGCCTACTCGGCTCCCGTACTATTCGCACATTGTCATTGGCCTTTACTTGTTCAAGTTAATACGACAACATTAAAAATACGTATATCTCACGCGTAATACCATGACGTTCGACCTTCGCAATTTATAACCTTTAAGTAGGCATGCCTACTCAAATAACCACACTTTTGACCTCACTTTTTTTCTGATTAGTTTAGTGACCCGGCCTGGTGAGGCACCTATTCTGAAAACCAATGCATGCCACCGTGTCCACAACTGTATCTAATTTCTACTTTCTGCGTAAACATAACTCCTAATATTTATCACATAAGAAATCCAAGGATTTGTAATATTCTTCTGCCTTTTTATTTTAGATCCTTGGTGGTATGGGCTATGTTTCGGATATGCCAGCAGAACGACACTATCGCGACGCAAGGATCACAGAAATATATGAAGGAACTTCTGAAATACAGAGGCTTGTGATAGCAGGGCAGCTGATCAAAGAATATGGACTCAATTAACTTACAGTATAGAATGTATGCGTAATTACTGTAGTTGTAAGCATAAGACTGTTAAATTACCCTTTTATAGTAATTTATCTCATTTTTAGCTTCAAAAGTATTTGTTTTATATTAATCATATATTTTAGAGCCTCTGTACAAGTTTTTAATAAAATTATATTAAGTATGTATTATATATTTACACCTATTTTAAAATAAAAGAGATATTTTAGTATTTCCAAATACTTTATTGATTCCTTTATATGTTCAAATAATCAAAATAATTAGTCTTAAAATATTAACATACTGTTTACAACTGAAATCTCTGGGCAGACCCACTCATGATTATAAAGTGGTTTAGTAGCACAAAAAATAATACAAACATCAATGCACCATCATGAAGTGTTATAAAACATTTTGGAATGATGTTTTTATTCTTAAATCTCATATTATTTAAAGAAAAAGAGTAGGTATAAAATAAATGCTAACTTTGGGGAATACTGGTTATTGTCCAGGGCCAGACAGCGACTTGTCCATGAATTTCCTCTTGGCAAAGCAAAGCCACCACTTGCTTGGCTTACCATCTTCTGTGGCAAATACCTGAGAGAAACAATCTATGTAAATAAAAATGAAACACTGTTTATTGGTTACTTCACTTCACTTCTTCATCACTTAACCTTTCGTATGCCGGAACGTAGATCTACACGAGACACAATGGCTTTTTAATTGTGTCTGTAATTACGGCATACAACCGGTTAAATGAATAATTACCTTCTCACAGACACGGGCACCAGTCTCATGTCTCATCTGCTGTAAATACTGTCTCATCAAATCTGAAATCACAAAACAAGCCTTACATTACTAAAAATAACATAACCTTAGCTGTATGTCTTCTATCTGCTTTTCATTAAACATTATTGAAATAACAACAGTTTCCAACATACCCGCCTCCTGGGTACTGGTAGGCTTAGCATACACAGAGTTCAGGGGAAATCCATATTCTCCAGGTATATCAAACTTAGATATGGCCAGCATATACATCTCTTGTTGACCCTGATTCTTGTTTGAGCATTTCTGGAGCCGTTTCAGACATTCAGAAATGTACAGTGTGAGGTAAATGAGAACTCGGTCAGCATCAGACTGAAAAAAACACCCTTTTTATGTCTATTTATATGGATTAGGAAACGTTAGGCAGAATATGACTCAAACCCTTACCTTTATCTCATAAAACCTAAAAAAGACATTTGCTTTAAAGTAGTTGAGTGCTTCATCAACAATATCCAATTCAATCTTAGGACTGATCGGAGCCGGGCCTCTGAAAGATGTGCGCATTGGCAGGAGAGCCAGGTTACCCACGGACTGGGTGTAGTCCGTCAACGTTGAGTGATAAGCCTACGAGGAAAATTATTCATATTATAATTTGTAGTAAGTGGTAAAGAATTGCACAAAATATAGTCGGTTTGTGCTCTACGGGCGGAGTCTATGATATTCAGACACTTACGGGCATTTTTTACGGGAAAAGCTGTTTATTTACTGAAATTCGTTTGAAGCACTGCAGTTCCGCCGATTTCTCCAGTTGATATTTGCTTGAAAACCCTACAAATAAGTACGTCCAATATATGATTATATACTACTATAATTACGCGCAAAAAACAGAATAATTTCTTCAAAATGTATCTATATTTGATGAGGAAATGAAAATTAATGAATCACTTGATCGCAGAAACTGACTGACATAATTATTTATTGAAACTGATTGACAGATGTCAGACTTGCCAATTTGACTTTGACGGCATCACAGACAAAGTTTGTGTGCTTTGTGCCGCGTTCTGAGTTAAACCCCCGTACCGAATTATTATTTTTTAGTAATAGAAAAAATTATTACGCGTCATGTCATTTTGAAATTGACATGGTTATGACACTGACGTTGAATTGAATTGACAGAAAATTAAACGTGTACTTTTTGATAGGACTGCTCGTATTGTGGTGGACACTTGCTTATGTGCTTGTTCCTGGTATTTAAGTAAGTATAGAGCTTCACAAGTTACCTCATAGGCCTTAACATGGCTGAAGAAACACGTAATAAAGTTCTCGCGATAGTAGCAAACATAGCTAAAAACAAAGATAACTTGGAAAAATCAGAAAGCAGCAATGAAGACAACAGTGAACAAGACACAACATCTTCAAGTAAAACAGAATCCATAAGAGGCATTCCCAAGTCTGGAAAGTTTTGGAAGTCTAAAAAAGAAAGGTAACTTCCACACTGTGTTGCTTGCTTTTGTATTTATAAATATAACCTAAAAATTATGTTCCTTAACACCTAACCTACTCCACTTTTGTTTTGCCCTTTCAGGTTTTCAACCATCAATAAAACTAAGGGACTCAGGCACACTTTTGAAAAGAAAAAAGCACTACGCCAACAGTTACAGAAAACAAAAGAACTATCTAAACAAATGTTAGCAGAATTAAAACAAAAAGAAATAGATCGAAAGGAAAGGCGGCGACAGAATTTACAACGTGCGGAAGAAAACAAACGTAAAGCTGAAGTAGTACAAGTTATCACAAATACTGCTAAGTTGAAAAGAATGAGGAAGAAACAGTTGAGGTTTATTGAGAAAAGGGACACAACCAAACTAATTGAAGCTAATAAATAACTACTTTAAACAAAAGTCTCCGTTTAATTTCTCTTATCCTTTGTTCACACTAACCAGTTCTACTCATATCTCATATCAGAACCCTTAGTACCAAACTTGTTATACACTCTCTACAGGGGGCACGGTAACACTGAGCTAGATAGCACACCTGAACAAACATAGTGTTGCACTGGTGTCATTGCTACACTCATTTCTCTTAATAAAATACATACTTCCAATCTTTACTAAACAAATTCATAAAAATGATATCTTGCATGATTTTACAATTTTACCAGTCAGATATGAGTATCCACGGAACTAAATTAATGTTTGACAGCTCTAGTATGGACGAACTGTTAAAAATTCAAAATTTATTTTCAGGATCAGGATAAGACATTCTAGGTACAAAAGTTTAGAGGAATTCGCCCATATCAGCGAGTAACATGGGCTGTATTTCTTTTTTAATTACGTGCCTTCTAATTTGCAAGGTATCAAAAATGTGCCTATAAAAGTCATTATTTGGCGTGCGCTGCGAAAACTATTGTATAGGTACATAAAATAATGTACTACTTGTACTAAATAATAGCAATCAGCAATGTCAATATATTATTTATTAATATAGCTTAGTTAGATGTAGCATTTGAATCACCATAACTTCTTGAGTACTAATTTTTGTATAAATTTGGGAAGAAATCAGTTTTTAATTTAATCTTGAAATGATTTATCACCGTGACTGTCGCCACTCCACCAATGGCATGGTATAAAAGGTTACATGCTCTGTGGCACGGTATATCTCGTAAACTACCTACTGGAGTACTAATTTTATCTTGCAGGGTACTAATTTTCTATGTAGGTTTGAGGAACGCGACAAGCTTCTCAAACTTGGAATCAACGGTCAAAATCGTGGTCCAGCTGAACCAGCGCGCGAAAGTTGTCATCGTTGATTTCTTGGTAAATACAAATGTTTCAACTCTGTTTTTTTTTTACGAAAGGGTACTAATTATTTCTATACTTAGAATAGCTGTAGAATGCCCCCTTTTTCGGTGCTCATGGTGGTCCTGCTGAAGGGAAGCGTGACCACCTCGGTACGAAGTTTGCCAGGTCAGCTAGTTCTTTGATAAAATTCCTACAAAAAATACAAATTCGATTTTCTCAAAAACTGCTAAGTACCAATGGTGTTGTTCGAGTACTAATTAGCATCAATTGAGTACTATATACCAAATATGGAAGCGATTGGCGTTAGTGGTCCGGCGGCAGTCACGGACATGAAATTGAAGTACTATTACGTTTTGTGTCGAAGACGAAAATAAAATTCAAGTATACTTCCATCTAATATTTTTATTAAGTATTTATAGCAATATAACATACTCCCACAGATACATATAAAAATATTAAATGCAATTTTCCAAGTTTTGGCAGGTAATGAATTGTGTGGGCATTAAATATTTACATTAATAGTCTCAAGATCAATGATGAGATGAAACAGTGACGCAAATAATGGAACATCAATCTTAATATTAATTTCACGTAATTATGTATTTATGTACATCAATGAGAAAACTTCAGTGACTATTTATATAAATATCTATAAAATACACCAAAACTATTTGGTTACACTTTACATTGAAAACACAAAGCAAGAAATTTTCAAATAAAATTACGATCTATGTGATAGACAATATCAGCAAATTCATAAGTGACTGTCTGTTATGTTCATAAAATTAAGCCTCAATAATTATATTACATCACTTTTGTCAGAATACTGCTCCATGTTAATAGTATTTAGCTCGCACACCGTAAACTTATCAATGATAACCACTTAGTACAAAATAAACCTATTAAAATAAATCCAAAATTAAAAATGTTATAAATCGTTATAAAAATTAAATCACACATACCAAGTATACCTCTTACGATGTAATGTCTTAACATCTTTTATTAAATTCAATCAAATAATTTACAACAACAATACAGTTGTTATAATAATAACAACAATAGTTAGTAGCTTATATTCTAATATTTTAGTCTAACATTTGTCTATAATACTCCATTCAACATATAGAAAAAATCTTCATTGAAAACATCAGTCTAAGGCAGTGACAACAAAGTTTGATCATGGAAACTAATGATGACCACTTGTGATTCAAATAATATCAAATGTTCGGACATATCACAAACATGTCATAATATTGTAAATTTGATCTGGATTTGAATAAAAAACTCACATAAAAATGATTACGTATTAGTGTAAAATAAAAATGAGATTCATACAAAGATCTTAACTTATCTTAACAACCAGATGTACGTACAAAATCGTGTATTTGTTCATGCGGCTCGACACGGTGTATACTGTCAACTTAAACAAATAGCCACCCATAAGTAACCCTTGGATTTGTAAAGAAATAGTTCTCCAGTCACAAACTATAACTGCCGAACTGTTTACAGTAGGTAGGTTACTGTTACTGTTGCCATTACCCAATTAAACATACTGTTACCCATCCAAAGGGTTACATTATTTTGGCATACAGTATATATTTCTATTCATAAAACATAAACGTTTTCGATATAAAATTCATCAAATGCTACGACTGAGTATTTTCGAAATACCAATTGTATTACTGTCATAGTATAATTTAATCGAAATTTATCAAAATCTCTCGCACTGGTCCTGATCACTTCACAGTTTTAACTCATAGACAGCAAGTTACCCTGTGCTGTAACTTGAACTTAACATTAACTAACGAAACCAAAGCGTATCGACTAACCTAAAAAGTACAACTTTACTTATGTCTTTATAATTTTAATAATAAACACATCAACTCACATGTGGCCCAGTGTGCATGTACAGTTAGTTACAAGTTAGCAGATATATATGTATAGTGCAACTTGCTATTCACACGTTTGAGAGGAATAATACTAAATATCTAGGTCACCGTTACTTGAGAGAACACAGAAACGCAGATAGCTATGTAGCTAGAGTCGCGTATCTAACTGTACATCGTCGGGAGGTGAGAGCGGGCGGGCGGCCCGCTCTATGCGGAGAACACGACGCGCGCGCGGCCGCGCAGTCACACGTCGAAGTCGGCGCCCGCCTTGCCGTTCGGCGGAGCTATGAACGGCTCACTCCACATTCTTCTGAGATCTCCCTGTAATAACATAATAGGGCTGAGAATTGTGGCACCAGTCTGTCAAGAAAGGATCATCTTTCTTCAGTTTCCATAGTGAGGTGACGTTAGCCAAGGTTATGCTTAATTTCATATCAACCCATTAATATTCCACACACATAGTAATCTGCTCAATAATCAAGCCTGGAAAAACTTGACCAATTTCAAAAATTTCTTTTATTGATATAAAGTCACACTATTGCGTGAGTATACCCAAAGGATATGTTTTATGGTATAGTTGACTACCACGCGGACGAAGTAGCAGGCAGTAGCTAGTTCAGCTATAATTTGGTACTGGACCAATCATTTAACGGCACAGGCTACATTAAATAAGATAGACAAGCATACTCTTTATGTAATGTTCTTACTTTAACATAAGCCATGGTGAGCAGCGGCAGCAGCGTGAAGGGCACGAGGTACAGCAGCGCGGGCTGCGCCGCCTTGAACACCTCGGCCGACACCGTGGCCGTCAGCAGGCCCAGGAAGTAGCCCAGCAGCGAGCAGTGGAAGTACGTCAGCCGGGAACCCTGCGCGGACGTGACAATAACGTTACTACTTTCAAAAACAAGAAAGAAAATACACTTATTTGAACCAGGTTAAGGCCCACAATAAACACATTAAAAAAAAAAACTTAGTTATAGCAGTATTGTGTGCCTCATTCACTCACTTTTGTGACAACTAGTGCCTGACGCTGGTTTTGCCTGTTTCTTAACACTTAAAAAAAGTAAGAGCCAGATACTAAGCAAGATAAATTTGTGATCATCAATTCAACACATATTATTATAGACATTTTGTGCTAAACAAGCTGAGCAAGTTTCCTTCCATGATTTATAAAGGACATAGATGTATTTGTATTATTGTACCACTTTTATGTGTCATAGAGTGGGTCACTACCTTCAATGGTTACATAAAATGATATCAAAACCAATACTCACTGATGATTACACTAGAACTGAGAGATAAATAACAATGTGTATAATATTTTTATATTAAGTTATTAAATACAAAATTTTATAAAGTGGAAAGTCAATATACAACGGTGAATATGTAAACGGCTAATGAATGGTACAAAAATATTAAATTACCATAGATCTGGGTCCAGGAACTTGTCCCATTTGGCATACTAGCGTAGCCTTCTTATACGCGTCGTAGCGCAAAACAAAACACAGCAGCAGACCCGGCATCACTATGTCTCCGAGACCTGAAAAATAAAACATAGCCCATTTACTTATTTATCTTTTTTTATCTGACCAGGAATAACAACGTGGTATTGGCAGAAAGCTCACTCTCTTAAACATGCGACGTAAACATAACTGGCAGGCACCTCTGCCTTCCCCTTTTGGCGAATACAGTCGTGACGTTATGTTAATATATTTTGTAAAAATAATAACATTGTGGCAAACATTTTTAGTAGTTTTTAGTAAAATTATTATTAAAATTGTACTGACTGCACTTTAGCACTAGAGCACGGCTGCAGGGCGTGCAGGCTCCCCATAATATCGACGCTTGAAAAGCAAAACTGACTAAGCAACATAGGGCTAACTTTACAGAAAGGAAACTTCAGTAAAAAATCATTATTAATTCAGATTATGAAATAAGATTTCAGAAACAGTACGAATTACGAATGTACGATGATTACAAGAATTTATATGATTAGTTCTCCTGTAAAGTTAGCCCTGTGTCGATGTCGCTTAGTCAATTTTGCCTTTCAAGCGTCGATATGAAAAAACATCTAGTAAAGTTCGCGGATTCACTGAATTACATAAACAGCCTATAATTTTCCACTTAGGCCTCCTCTCTGTGAAAGAATAGAGACAACAGGTAGTAACCACGCGAGAGACAGTATATGTCACATGTTTTGGAATTTTTGATTCTTATAATCCTACTAATATTATAAAGGTGAAAGTTTGTGAGTGTATGTGTGTGTGCGTGTGTGTTTATATGTTTGATACTTCTTCACGCTCAAAGGGCCGGACCAATTTTAATAAAATTTTGTAAGGAGGTAGCTGACACCCTGGATTAACATATAGGCTACTTTTTATCCCGATATTTCCACGGGATCGACATTTACGCGGGTGAAAAAGCGGGGCGCAGCTAGTTACCTATAATACCTATACCTTTTTTTTTTTCAAATTTTAAAAACTTAAAAAAAAAAAAAAAAGTTCACTAATAGACAACGCAAAGCCTAAGGGTCCGTTCACACAGACCGGCTCGGAGAGCATCGGCGCGCATTTTTCTTTTCACACAGACCGGATCGTATACGCTTGGAGTTGGTCGGAGCGGAGCCGCCAACTATTTCACATAGACCGGCTGGAAGCTATCTGAAAGCCGATGCGCTCGGAGCCGGTCGGATGCGCTCGCAGCCGGTCGGATGCACTCGCAGCCGGTCGGATGAGCTCGGAGCCGGTCGGATGCACTCGCAGCCGGTCGGATGCACTCGCAGCCGGTCGGATGCGCTCGGAACCGGGTGGATACACTGCAAATGGCGGTCGGCGTGGGGCGGCGTGCACGCAATCGGAGCCGATTGGGTGCGCGAGCGAGAAAGAGCACGCAATCGGAGCCGGTCGGCTGCGCGAGCGAGAAAGAGCACGCAATCGGAGCCGATCTGCTGCGCGAGCGAGAAAGAGCACGCAATCGGAGCCGATCGGCAGCGCGAGCGAGAAAGAGCATGCAATCGGGGCCGAACAGCTGCGCGAACGAGAAAAAGTACGCGATCGGAGCCGGTCAGCTCCTCTTATTATTTCACACCAAGCGCGTTCAAGCATTCTTAATGACAAAAGCAGTGCACATGCAAAAATAAACCTTACTACAAATACTAAAAACTCTGTTTTCAACGTGATAAGAATCTGCTCTCCTCTCCGAGCCGGTCTGTGTGAACGGACCCTAAACCACTGGATCCGGTAGTATGAATTTTGCAGAATAATTCCTTGTATAGTGAATGTGAGAACAAAGGAATGATATTTGAAAATGTATTCCCATAGGCATATGGTGTTAAATAGAGGATGAAAAAAAAGTTTTGCCGGTCAAAGGTTGTGTCAAAAGTCATGGGGAGAGGCCTTTGCCCAGCAGTGGGTTGATGCAGGCTAACAGTAACATTTTTGGCGATGAGAAAGCCCATCGAGCACATGGCTTGTGTTGAAATAAATTACACAAGAAGAGTGGTGGCCTAGTAAGCAGTTGTGGCCCAGTGGTATCGGCCGCGACTTACGAGTTGTAGGGCGTAGGTTCGAACCCAGGCAGGCGCTTTACTTTGTGTAATTATTTCATCACCACTGCTCTCAAAACGGTGAAAGAATCCATCGTGAGGAAACCGGCATGTCCTAGAACCAAAAATTCGAAGACACGATTGTGACATCTATCAACCCGCTCTGGGCCCGCGTGGTGGATTACGGCCCACTCCCTCTCACAAAGAGGAAGCCTGTGTCCCAGCAGTGGGAACAATATAGGCTGATTATGATATGATGAAGTGTGTGGCCATGCATAGGTGAGGCCTATATCCAGCAGTGCACGTCTTTCAACTTCTTCTTCTTCATAGTGTATCGATGGCAATCTAAATAGAATCGGCCCAAGATTTGGCTAAGAGTTCTGAGATGATGACTAACCGAGCATAGAGAAGTGTCCCTGGTGGTGCATGGACGGGAACACGAGCTTGGCGGGCAGCGACAGCTTGGGCGCGTCGCGCATGGCGCCGCCCAGCTGCAGGCGACGAGCTACCACGTTCATCGGGTTCTCTGCCGGCCTGAAAATATAATAATAATAACTTTATTTCAGAACATAAATCTATATTTTTGTTTTTGTAAGTACAGTCGGTGGCTAACATTATCTGACCCACTTGAGTAATAGCGACTTTGAACCTTATCGTGGACATTTGGAATACTCTGTGCAAGCGTTTCGATAAACCATGTTGTCAAGCGATTTTAATCATTATAATGTTGTTGTTAAGGTTGAAAGGCTAATGAGTATCAAGAATAATAAAAATAACCAAGGCGAGGGTGGTATTAAATAAAAAAAAAATTTCGCGCATCAGTAACATTAAAGTTGTCTATGGTTAATAGCTAATTCCGTGATCCAATTTAATAGCTGCTTGTGATTGTGCGATAGTGAACTTAATGAAAATATACGATATGGTTCAAATTCTTTAGAATATTACGTCTACCATCACAACTAAGGTCGAATGTCAAGACATAATATTATAAGTGTTGAGTTGGTCTCGTGGTCACTAAGGCAGTTTGGTATTCGTCGTTTTCTGCGTTCGAAACCAGGAACAACCTAAATACAGCTTTCTGTTAACAATGTTTTGTTTTTAATTACTTATTATATTTTTTTACTTTTATTTAACGAACGAAGTCGGGAAATGTCTTTTTAAATGGGTATGTTTTTTTTTGTATAGAAATGAAACAAAGTCATTGCAAGTAATGAAAATGTTTATTATTTCATTAATCTGTCCAAACTCTGCTAATGAGACACAATTGATTTTCTATTATTTCGTCGCCGATCGGCAACGCGCGTCGCTTGACCGGTTAAAATAGACTTAAGTTAGATAAAGTAATTAAATGCTCATAGTTCAAAATTAATACATTTCATAATATCAAATTCAATCAAACCTAACCATTTAAAAACATTTTAAAAAAGGCATGCTAATGCCTGGAAGTTTGTTATCGAGAAAACATTGATGTATAGGTAAATATAAATCCGAGAAAATTAATTAATTTGTGAAATGTTTTACAGATTTATAGCTAAGTATATGTAGTGAATCAACATATTATTTAAATAGAAAAATGCATTCCCATTTATACCAATAACATCACCACAGAATCTGCAACATTTTAATGGTTAAGTATTCATCAATTGAGCGTTTACTTACATAGTGTTTCAAAATACATATACACACATCAAAAGTGTCTAGGGATCAACATATATTTTTGCAATAACTTTTCTCCTGATTGATATTAATTAAAATTTTCTTTAAGGATTCATCAAATAAAGTGTTTTCGTTTGTCACAGTAACGATAAACCAAGTCACCTTTGCATTAATAAAGAAATTTGCCATTTTCCTAATAAAGGGATTTTTGACATTTGAACCACTAACACAAAAGTTCGAAAAAAAGACTGAAATAACAGTTTTCTTTAAAATTTTATTGGGTAACTTAAACAATTAATAATCCGTGTTTCTACCGCGAACACTAACAACACAAGAACATCGGTTTGGCATACTCAAAATGAGTTCATCCAAATCACGCTGTGGAATGGCAGCCCATGTTCGTTGCAACAACAAAAAAAGGTCTTCTTGCGACTGGATACCCTCCATATTCGGCAGAGCTCTTCTCTGTAGCATATCCCATGCATGCTTAATCGGGTTCAAGTCTGGCGACTGAGCAGGCCAGGGCAGAACATTGATGTTAGCTGCGGCGAGAGTCTGTCTTACAACTCTTGCGGTGTGCGGTCGTGCATTATCATGCATTAACTGAAATAAGGGACCGATTTGCACTTGTAGAGGAACGATGA
The DNA here is from genome assembly GCA_945859645.1 of Amphipoea oculea. Lineage (NCBI taxonomy): Eukaryota > Metazoa > Arthropoda > Insecta > Lepidoptera > Noctuidae > Amphipoea > Amphipoea oculea. Next base: position 5,928,817 of record OX243884.1, read on the forward strand.
CGTCTGATACAATCGTCTCAGCATAAATTTGAGCGTTGAGGTTGCCTCTGATCCAAATCAACTCAGTTCTTCCGCCGATCCAAATACCCGCCCATACCATGATGGTTCCACCACTATAAGGATGGACTTCCTGGCAGGATTTTAATCGCTGTTAGCCTCCAGGGGTTCTCCAGTGTCGTATACGTCTTGTATCCGGTCTCATACCAAAACGAGACTCATCAGAAAAGCACACGAAACGCCATTGTTCTTCTGCCCAATTTCTGTGTTCAAGAGCCCATTGATATCGAATCCTACGATTGTGCATTGCTATAGGTGGTACCCGTAGCGGTCTTCGGGAATGAAGGTTCACTTCATGCAAGCGGTTTCTGACTGTTTGGTCGCTAATTAAGTTCCCTGAAGAGTGATGAAGCCTCACGGCTAACATCATGGCGGTTATTGTAGGAGCTCTTCGAGTTAAGATTTGAATGTATCGGTCTTGTCTCCGTGTGGTGCAGCGATACCGTCCTCCATGGCGCTCAGCCACGGTACCAGTGCTTCGGTAACGTGTCCAAAGTCGACTGATAACACTCTGACTTGTATTCAGAGCTAAAGCCACAGTACGTTGCCGGGAACCAGCTTCTATCATTCCCACGGCTCTGAGCATTTCTTCCCTGCTTTAATGACGTCGCCGCTCCATAATAACGTTGGTTTTAATCAGTAGTAGGGAAACAGTAGCACTAATAATGTCTTCAATGCGTTGTATGTTTTTATAGGGAAAATATCGACAGCTGATTTTCATCTTTTACTCGAATTTGATTCACAGTTCCTGATTCAAATTATGAAATGCACCAAAAAGGATCCATATAAATTTATAAAATCATAAATTTATTACAAAGCCACATCTCAATCTCAAGAAATCCGCATAAAAATGCTTGATCCCTAGACACTTTTGATGTGTGTAAGTAGATTAGTTAGTAGCGGAGTGGCGCACCGTCTCCTTCTATAACTTGCTGTAAGTAGCTACGCATACCGCACACCATGTTCCGACACAATTTTTTTTCTCTCATGTGCTCCCATGTCGACGTCACGATCTCAGCCAAATTGTTTTTATTTCGCACTTCGGATGTGTCCCAATTTAAAACCATTTGACCCCATAGGTTTTCTATAGGGTTCAAATCGGGACTTTTAGATGGCCAGTTAATAACAGTTACACCTTCTTCCAGCTCGGAAGACACAACTTTGAGAAGGAAGCTGACAGAAGGATCCAGTTGGGTTGGGCAGCATTTGGAAAACTCCGTCAAGTCTTCTCGTCGCCTATCCCGCAGTGTTTGAAGACTAAGGTCTTGAACCAGTGCGTCCTGCCCGTCATGACATACGGTGCTGAAACGTGGACACTGACGGTCGGGCTGGTCCACAAATTCAAGGTCGCTCAGCGCGCTATGGAGCGAGCTATGCTCGGAGTCTCTTTGAAGGATAAAATCAGGAATGAAATTATCCGGAAAAGAAGCGGAGTTACCGATATAGCTTGCAGAGTAAGCAAACTGAAGTGGCAGTGGGCTGGCCATGTCTGTCGAAGGACTGATGGCCGGTGGAGCAGACGAGTCCTGGAGTGGAGACCGCGTACCGGCAAGCGTAGTGTGGGACGCCCCCCAGCTAGATGGACGGACGACCTAAAGAAGGTGGCTGGGGTAGACTGGATGCGGAAGGCGGAGGACAGGGTGCTGTGGCGCAGTCTGCGAGAGGCCTATGTCCAGCAGTGGACCCCGATAGGCTGAGTTGATTGACACCTTCTTAAGCGGCTAACCAATTCTGCACAATGCCTGCACGGTGGATGGAGCAATTTAAGTCTCAAATCTATATTTGGATAGGCAATTCGCACAGTCGGCAGCTTGACGTCACACAGAAACTTATACTGACTACTATTAAATCGACCACCAACTTCGACCAATTCACGGTCCCATAGACGACATCCAGCCAGCAATGTTTTGTATATTGTATAAAAATACTTTTCACGATTTACGTCAAACGTTTTAGAAAACGTTTGTGCGCAGTCACTCCTATAAGTCATTAGTCGTAGACTGACTTTTGACACTTAGATCGATTTAGTATCCATCTACCCCACGAAGTAAATATATTTTTCACTTCTCATGCTCTAAAAATTCGTCTTTATGTTGTGCTTAGGCGACATAAAATCACTTTTTATGTTCTAGTGCATAAAGTAATTTTTTTTTTCTGAGACTAAGGTAATCAGGCCCAACAGCCACACGCACAATAAAACTTCGCAGATTAAAGTCGTGATTTATTAATTTTTCTTTAATTTATACCACTTCCGTGTTTTCTATCATGAATTTAATAAAATCAGGTAAAATAGTTGTAATTTATTATTTAAACACGCAAAGAAGCGTTTTTATGACTTGGCAGTATAAAGTACCCAAGTCGGATGACAAATGTAGAAATAAAAAAAAAGCTTTTAAAAAGTTTCGTGGCGGTATTATCTGTGGTTGCGGGAATCAGCTAATGCTTTGCAACATTTTTGATTAATTATGTACTGTAGACCTTATGCCTGTTTCATTTTCTCGCAATCGAAGTGAAAAGCAGAGTGTATAACTCAGGCATAAACGAGCCATTTTACCCCTCGACTTAACTATCCACGCTCGCCTGCGGCTCGCGTGGATATAAACGTCTCGGGGTAAAATAGCTTCTTTTGTGCCTTAGTTGTACAATCTACTATTTTTGAAGATTAGGTAGGTAATAAATATTAATTATTTCCGTGTTACTTAAAAGCTTTTCAACTTTAACGACAAGAAGATAATGATTAAAATGGCTTAACAAGATATGCCGGTGGGTTAGACAATATTGGGTGGGTCAGACAATGTTGGTCACCGACGGTACTGTAGAACTATGTTAGTAAACTGAAAGTTGCTTATCCTTTTCGTACTGGTACTGTAAACTATCTCTGTTTTCATAGCAACTAGTCACATGTCTCGAGTGTCATAATTAAAACCACGATCAATATTTTTATGTGCACAATAAGGGATAATAATGATATCTGTAAACATTAATCCGTGCCGGTTATAGCATAGATAACCTCTTTAGACTATGGTTATCTATTTTAAGTGGTTGCTCATCCTTAACGCTATCGCAACGATAGCTCTTAACAATGATATTTACTTTACAGCATAATCTATATTATTGTTTAAATTATCATAACGATAGATCGATTTATTTATAAAAATCGAGGTCGCGTGAGTTGTTGATATATATTAAATATGATAAACACAGGCCATCGCGCACGAACCCCAGACGTAAACATAAATAATCATAATGTTCAAAGAAGCGCGGCGATAGATAAGAGGAATACTCGGAAATACAATTAAAATTATAACGTTAACGAATCAACTACAAAACGCCTGGGCTTTCTCAGATTCTAGGATACACCAAGTTTTATAAAGAAACTAGGTCAATAAACATTAAGTTCTATATGGCGGAACGACAGCAAAAAAAAAAGGCTTATTCAACAACAAATAACTTAGAATTGTAAGGTGTGATGAGGTCAGATGAGTAATTCGGAACCCAAAACAGAAAAATAATTACTTATTCTGCCCCACTCTTGGGTATCTATCTGAGTGGAATTATTCAAACATTTCTTTCACTTCTCAAAGGCCCGGGCAACTTTCATTCTTCTATTAATTTGATAAAGACATACATCCCAATGCGGTATGCGCTTCGGAAACCATCGCCTATCTTTGGAAATACAAACGCGCGATGAGATCTAATATAGCGTTGTTACAACCATGGAAGTACTTACATATTTTTTGTGTTACTATGATTCCAGAATTTTAGATTAGCCACTCTATGCAATTCCAAAAAACAATTTTAAAACTTTTGAGTGACAGATGATGATCTGCAACCGGAGTAGCCAGCCCAACAGAGAGAAAATTTCATACAAACTTGCAATTATAGGTGCACTTCTACAAAGCGCGGCAGTACAAAACTTACAAGCTTTGCGAGCTAATTCGAAACCACGAAGGAGACCGGCGCGCATACCTTTTTTGGTTTAACTGTATAATTGTATAACTGACCTGGTAGCCACTTTGACCATGACGTTGGTGGTGAATATGTATGAAGAAAAGAAGACCCAAAACACGTCATACAGCAGTAGGCCGGTGAGCAGCAGTGTGGACACTTTTAGTGAGGGTAGGCGGATCAGCGCGATGAACGTCACGCACAGGCCCATGCCCATCGCTGTGGAAATAATGGGCATTTTGTTAGTTTAGCTGTAATTTAGTCTCAAAAGCAAAGCACGAATATGAATAGTAAACTCAGTTTAAAATGTCTGTAAAGGTAAGTTAGCTTAAGAACTAGTTTATTTAACAATTAGAATATACATATTTTTGTAGTTTTTTATTTTTTAACATTATTAACTTTTAAAAATCTAAATCAATTAGTTTCAAAAATTATGTCATTATGTAAAGTAGTAATGTGTGTGGTCTTATTTCATTTGTAGGACACAGAAACGAAATCCTTGCAGTGTTCTGAATAACTAATTTATTTGATGATTTTCAACAGATGCTGTCCCATTTTTGTATTGTTCTAATAATAATATAGCATATCATCATCATCATCTGCCTAGCCTTTTCCCAACTATGTTGGGGTCGGCTTCCAGTCTAACCGGATGCAGCTGAATACCAGTATTAATATAGCATATATAGGCTGATAATAATGTTCCCACTGCTAGGAACCTCTCTGTGAGGGAGCGGGCCCTAATCTACCACTGGGGCCTACCTAACTAAACGTCAAGTTTTGATGGACAAGTAAATCTTACCTCTAGCGAATCAAGTCAGCCTGACAACGTGTCTATACGGCTTCCTTGGAAAAGTCCAAGGGAATATATGCATTACTTTGGCATACGACTCTTATACTACTTTTAAGGACGATGCACTAAGCCTATTATAGTATAATGACTATTTCATGAAATCATTATAATTGAGGTTAATTCAAACTGTTGTTGTATGATTATAATTTTGTAAATACGGTCGCGAATCATATTTTGATCAACATACAATCTGATACTGATCTACAAATTCCAAACACGTAAGTATATTTGAATTTCGCGAGCTACCTTAGCGCATTTAAGAATGAATAGCAAACTAATCTCACCATCCATGAGCAGCCAGTGTCCGGTGAGCACCCACACGGCCACGATGGCCGCGGCCAGCAGCGCGGCCGCCAGCTCGGGCGCCGAGTAGCGGCCGCACACGGCCCCGCGCGCGCCGCCCGCCACGTACTGGCACAGCGGCGTCAGCAGGAACGCTAGCGCCGCGCACGCTATTACTGCGGGGGGACAAACTTTGCGTATTAGTGTTATGTCGTTTATGACACTTTTGACGCGATTATGACACTCAGCATCTCGAAAGTCTGCCAATTACCCTTTCCAAGGAGTATCGTATTGCCCCATAACTGGGTTGTGAAGTCAGATAGACAGTCGCTCCATGTAAAATACTGGTATTCAGTTGCATCCAGTTAGACTGGAAGCCGACCCCAATATATTTGGGAAAGGCTAGGTACGCTTAGTACGCTGAATGAATAATTATGTTAATTCATGATCAGGGTCAGGACAATCCAGGCTCAGTATCCAATCTATAAGATAGCTTGCATGCAGCTTAGAGGGCTCCAGGGTCGACCGAGCCGTCTGCTTTCTGTACCATGTCCAGACTAAAAAAAAAAAAACGAAACCCAGACGTCCCAGAAAGCCCTGACCCGGAACACTCTGACATCAAAAAAAGTCGACAGTTAGTCGACATTTCGGCAAGCAGGAAATGAAAATTAACTACCTACATGGTCTGATGGGCACCACGACAGTTACTGCCTTTTGTCACTTACTTGCAGTACATATCGCTACGAGCGTCTGCATGGAGTCGAAGAAGAAGAACATGATGAGCAGCGCCACCGACGAGCCGAGAGGGAAGCATAGCGCTTGCATTGTGTTCAAGGTTTGGACATCTGGGGAAAGGACACTGATTAGGATACACAACACACTTGGTAAAATATTAGGCGCGCTACACAGTTGTTCGGGTCGGCATGATTCGGCACAGTCGATGCTGACCTGAACACAAATGTGTAGCACACCTTACGTTATCATCAAGTTTGATAGTGGTATAAATGTCGCAGATGGATTGTAGAATCCACTGTTTTACAAAACCGCTAGTTGTTTTACTAAACAACTGGAAAGAAAGGTTTTACTAAACAAAAGGAATGCTGAAAAGACAAATGGAAAGGTCCTTTGTCGTGATTTAATCAATCACTAATGCATTGCATTCTTCATTATCTCTCGTATGGCTTGTGATGTGGGTACTATAAACATAATATATATTAATACGTCGTGCCAAAAAAATATATGCCACTGCCAGGTGTGACGTAGTACTGGGGCCTGACTGCCCATAGCTCATTGAAGCCATATTCTTGCACCATTGAATTCACCAACTGGTGGCAGAATAGCATGACCTTTTTCTTGGGCATTGGGACCTTGTTGTAGCCCCAATGCCATATAGTACGAGTATCCCCGATGATTCTATGTGCATGAAGTTTACGATGCTCTCAACAACATTGTCGTTTGCTTACAAATCACAAATATCTTAATATGTCATTGACACAATAACAGTTTGCATAATGATCTGTGCAGGCTCTTAGGTGCCTACTATAGATAGGTTTGTATCACTAAGCGATAAAACTAACGTAATCAGAAGGGCCAACCAAGTAAGGAACTTATGGTTATCAATATGTTATGAAATGCGTTCAATTCCTGATTTATGCGACATACTGGCGCCAAGGGATCTCCGTATTAGGTTGTGTTCTCGCAAGCTTGTTAGCTGAACTATAAATTGTAGGCAATCGCAGAATGTGCGTGGAAATATCGTTTAAAAGAAAATTAGAACGCGAATTTCTCTACACCGCTATTGCAGCAATATGCTGCACTGTTGAACATAAACAATGCAGAAACTGATACCGCTTACATGAAGAAGTTAAACACATTCACGAAGTTAAACAAATTACATATTTATTAATGCTGTAACGAAGTGCTGCAACTAACTTATTGGTTCTATTAATCTTATCAGCCCATAAAATACCACTTCTAAATATAGGCCTCCTGCTTAATCCGAGTCGCTAGTGTAAACAACTAAGCACCTAGGATTCGTAAGGAACTAGTGCCGATAGCCTCAATTGGATAATGGACATATATGCCATTCCTCTGCACATACCTACTGATATTGGCAGTTCATTTGGCGTATTTATCAAAAATATTAGCGTTTTTTGCTATTCGAAACAGATTTACTTAGTCAAATGCCACCATTCATTTTACTAGTCATCTGCTCTAGTACCTATAACCCGTCAGCCTTTAAAGCAAGAGTGAACAGATAGCTTTAGGGCACGCTCGTTCCATAGTAGGCCTCATCTATCACTATCCATTAGGCGAGATTGTGCTCAAGAGCAGGCCCATTCCGTAATAAAAAAATTATAGATCCGATTACAAACTATTGTGAAATCGCTCATCATCATCATCATCACATAATCAGCCTATAATGTTCCCACAGCTCGGACACAGGCCTCCCATCGGTGAGGGAGTGGCTGTGGGGCCGTAATCCAGCACGCGGGCCCGGTGCGGGTTTTGGGTTGGTAGATGTCACATGTCTTCGAATTTCTGCTTCTAGGGCATTCCAAACCGGCATGCCCCAGAAACAAAAAATAAAAACAGTGGTAGGTACTCCGGGAGTGCCGACAGAAGTGAAAACAAAATACAAACAGAATACTTTGCCATCACTCACTGCGATATCGGATATACATTAAAACTAGTACTTCCCGAGGACAGCCGAAAACATTCGAAGCGGTGTCGGTTACGGTAACAGTGGTGCGAATTCAATGGTTATTCCCCATGTCAAAAAATGCCCAACGCGCCTAAAGAACTTTTCACTTTAAAAAGGTATATTAAAAAAAAATTGCTCACGCTGTGGTAGGAAAGTCTGCCGAGCTAGTGTTGATGTAGATTGAAGTGTCGACATATGTATTTTTTGTGATATTGGTAAAATCTTACTAGAGTTGGAACTGGAGCTGCTGGTGACCGGTTTCCCGCCCAGCAGCGAGGCTTCTCTCTCTCGCTCCGCCCGCTCACGCGCCTCTCGCTCCATGTTCAGCGAGCGAAAGCTGCCGTACACGATGAGCAGCATGGAGATCAGACACGCCGATACCCTACAAACCAAAAAATATTTAGCATTCTAAACAATAACTGTACTGTAACAGTTGTTGATCGTAGCAACAATAGGTCTGTGACCTTTTCATTGTAATTTTGACGTTCCGCACTCATTTGACGCGAGTGAGCTACCAACTGTAAATTCATTAGATATTTGTTTTAGGTACAAGTTTTGATATTTCTAAAGCGAATACATCTCGCAGTTCAGTTGGGGAGTTGTAGCTTTAGACCATTAAGTGGTTACCCTTACTATAAAGGTCATCTGTGCTCACAGCCTGCACGCGCTAGAATTACATGCAACACCGAACGGTGACTACTTATAATGCGAACTAAGTAATACCTACACTGTCTTCCCATACCTATTGACACCAAATTGATAACATTGTCAGAGCCAATTGAACCAATTGTAGTTGCTGACACCAGCCCGTATTACCTATTACCTAAGAGCCAGTTATTAAAAAAAAAAAATCACGGTGGAGATTCTTACCGGCTGTTCTTCATACGAAACGACCAATTGGAATACGCCCCTAGACCGTGCCCTAGCTAAAGTCCAACATTTTGATTTTGCAGAGAATTTTATGAAGAATATTCGTACCTATAACGGCAACATCATTGTCATTATAAATAGGAACGTATAACTTACTTTCTATTTTTAAAGTAAGTATATAAATAGTTTATTAACATAACATTAATTTACATGGCCTTCATAGAATATAATATTAACAGGACATGATCAGGGGTCACTCAAGTCATAGGGGGCAATAAATGAAGCAAATAATGCATAAAAATAAATATTTTTTATTTGATCAGGTGAAATTACTCGACACTGTTTGCAATAATGGGATCTTCGCATCATTAGAGCAAACTTATTTCCTTCTTAATTATTATTTGCCATGGGCACAATTATAGATTAGGGCATAGGGGATTACCTATAATTTCGTTGCGCAGGCTAAGCGGGGTTCATCCCTCTAATCGGAAATCCGATATACCGAAATCCAGTTACATTAGGAAGTTTTGGAGTAGTAAATAATGTAGTGCTGTTGTTTTAGGGCAAAGGCCTCATCTCATACAGGTAAGGCAGGCAGGTGAGTATTGATCACCAATTCACCAGTCACCACGCTTGTTCAAGACGGATTGACGATCGCAGATGTTAGTAGAAAGTATATTACAAATTAAAACAGTCATATTGGTAGTTGCCGTCGCAAGTTGCAAGTCTTTTATTCGAGATGCGTTGCACAGACTTTGTCCTAGGCATCTGATTTAATGGCTGCGACAATGGTGTAAGCAATGATGGGAAATAATCACATTAAGCTGGGTCCACACTTGTATCATTTTAGTGTATCAGATCTCCGACGCGTAGCATCGACGTGTATCATTTTCGCTAGTGTGGACGCAAACTGATACGCAAACATGTTACACGCCGTAGCTTGATACACCCCGATCCGTATGTAACCGCGTATCTGATACATGTCGTATCGGATACGTGTGTCATGATCAGCAGAATGATCGTAGTATGGACGCATTTTGATACTGTGTCACGATACGTCTATGTCATTTTGATACATGAATGATACCATTGGCGTGCATTGCATATAGGCATATAAGCAGTGCCTAACTCGATATATCAACATAAGCCTGGCAATTTTACATTTTAGTGTGTGTGCCCCACAATTAAGAAACTCACTAAATTATCATACCTAACAAAAAACAAAATCTTCATACAAACACGCGCGGCAGTAGGTAGGCAGTCGTCGGACGGCCTACTCGGCTCCCGTACTATTTGCACATTGTCATTGCTCTTTACTCGTTCAAGTTAATACGACAAAATTAAAAATACGTACGTCTCACGCGTAATACCATGACGTTCGACCTTCGCAATTTATCACCCTTAAGTAGGCATGCCTAAGGGCCGGGACACATAAACACGATACGACGTCGCGTCGTGCTACGACGCAGCATCGTTTCACCGTTTGAATGACTTATTATTATTATAAGCCTGTGTTGTCTCACTGCAGGGTCTGCCGAGCAAAGACCTCCCTTTCCTCTTTCCACTTTTCCCGGTTTGAATGATACGTAACTAATAAAACACTAAATCATATACGTCGTAACACGACGCGACGTCGTATCGTGTTTATGTGTCCCGGCCCTTACTCCTTACTTTTTTTTCTGAATAGTGACCGCGTTTGTCTAGATTAGACCCGGTCTAGTGTCTACCAATTCTGAAAAACAATGCACGCCACTGAATGATACACCGCGATCCATCTCGAGGCGGATTTTCCCCGATCATCAAAGGGGATACGCAATGCCAATACACGATCTAGACAAGTTTGGAAGTGCACTTTTATTCGCGATCATCGGAAGGTGTTTTTTTTATCATGAGTTGGGATAACTGGATACGAGGAGATTTGGATACGAGGATCGTAGGAAAAATTTACCGTCTACACATGACGACGCGCTGACAAGACACAGTATCGTAAGTGTGGACGTGGTTTTTGGCATGCCACGGTGAAAGATACGATATGGTCGAAATGGGCGTCCACACTTAGGATACGAATACGCGATACGGTACGCCTGATTTTGAACTTCAAGATGATATAAGTGTGGACCCAGCTTAACATGTTTCCTTTACGACATGTGGGCCGAGAAATCACCAAGAAGGCCATGTATACTGTATTCCTTTCGTCATAATTTTGTACCCATCTATGTTTGAAATTCAGTTTTCATTCATGCAATGCTAATTAATTTCGTAAGTATCCTAATTTGTTATCCAAATAATAACTGAACTGGAAAATAACCAGCAATAAACAATGACAGATAGATAAAGTAGGTAAACCACGAAGTGACCTGTCGACCTGCGCCTAATTAAATGAAGCGCTTTCCAACAGCGCGGGGTATCTCTCTAATGAAATGTAATATCTTGCTCAGGACCCCTCCAATTAACGGCATGCACTCTACATCACCGCACTGAGGACATCGCGACTTATTTTTAAAGTTTCGAAGCAATTAGGAATGCTTGAAATATCGCTTTGTTTAGGCGCTCGTGTGTCATTGGATCCTTCTTCAATATTGCAATATTTTCAGCGAAGATAATATAATTATTCCAAGTTTAAATAACATGGAATAGGACCGCATATTTAAATATGTTACCTATTTTCAATACATTCAGGTCTTATAAAACAATGGTCTTAGCAGTCATCGCACTTTCCAATCTTTCTGTGACCATGGAAGCTGAGCGTATGTCTCCAAAAGAAAAACTATAAACAATGAAAGCGCAATAGCCTGGCTGCTGTACAATTGTTTTTTACATCAATAATGGTTGTTCGCGTAAATAAAGAAACGTTACGTAACGGACTTGTCATTGGTGTTTTAGTAATGGTACTTTCATTGCAAATTATACAAAGTGGTTTCGCAATGTGTCCCTGTGACTGTCGCACATTGTGACGTTCTACTGGCACACGTCGTCGTATTTATTGTTACTGATTGTTCTTTTCCCAGCGATACCTAATTTTCAAAACATCATCGACATTCCATTGAATATTTATGGTACCTAGTAATAAAATGCAGTTCTCAAAGCGTCTGTATTTACAACTTTCTACAAGAATGAATATGAGCTCTTACGCTCCATCCACGTAGTTCCGGGTCTGGACCTTCTGGGTTTCAGGCCGTCAGGGCTTAGTTTTCGAGTACGTCAGAGCATGATTATGAATGCAAGCAATAATAGATGTGGCACTGAATTCGGACGGTCTGCACGACATTCAAAATCAAGTCATTTATTCAAACTTCGCTGAGAATCATCACTTTTCGAACGTCAAAATTACAAATGACAGTCCCTCAAAACACCCGCCCTTCACCACTTCCTAGTGATTTCGCTGGGGGGAGAAGTGGCGCAACAAACTCCCCAATATTTTTTATTATGGACGATAAGGAATATCTGAATCCCCTAATGTCTTGCAGAATAGACACTATTATATCGATAATATAAAGAAAAGATTTAATTACTTGGAGGAGTCCATGATTGAGTAGGCCCACTTATACTCCTGGTATTCCATGTTAGCTCCGACCTGAGCCATCTTCACTGTTCACCACTCAAATCAACGGCCAAGATGTGGTGGTAGCACTACGGTTGGATCACGTCGTGGAGCTCTAGAACAATACACAACACTTATGTACACTCTCAAAACATCTTTACTAATATTAAATCAACTTTAAGCAAGTACACATTTAATTAATAACTTTATCGACCACTTTTTTAATCGGCTATAAATAAATAATAGAACACCACTAGCTACCATCACAAAAACTAGTGATGTAATGACAATTTTTTAATCTGTTCAAATAAAGTTGTTGCCACATTGACCATGTCAGACCAAGGTAACATAACGAACACCGATATTTGAATAATACATCAACACTGCAATTTATCTCATAACAAGGCGGTGGAACGTGATCTCCATTGTATAATAATAACATACTCAAACATTTGTGGGAGAATACCGTATGTGAAGACGCGGATGCGACATCAACTTAAAATTAATATGAGAAGCAAACTTAAAATTGAACCGGGACGACGAATCGGTATGATAACAAACGAACTGCAGATACATAAAGGTGCCTAGCCTATAGATTTGCACGAATTTTGACGATCGAAGACCTCGTGCCTTTTTATCGCGCACTGAATTTTCAACGCACTGCTTATCGCCGAGAGTTGACAATCCAACAGTGTATTTATTTTTGACAGACTTCAAAAAAGGAGGTTTCTGTATTCGACCCGTATGTAAGTTTGTATGTCCGCGATTTTCTCAAAAACTTATTAACCAATTTTGATAATTCTTTCACTAATGTGACAACGACTAAAACATACTTTCAGGAAAGTTTTAGTCATGGAGCACAACAACCAGTGGAGAGCGCGTACAACGTTTGTTCTGTATTCTGAGGTACAACGCTACCGCGGGCGCTAAACATACGCTAAATCAAGCCTATGCCGCGCGATTTTGGTCAGTCGCAGCAATTGTAGGATTAGTACGAACGTCACGCGCTCCCGCTTCTAAAACAAGTAAAACTAAAAGTAATGCCTAATTGTGCAATTAAATGGTGTGGAAAGTGTACTACTACTTCAAGTTACACAAAAGATGGGATAACATTTCACAGGTAAGTGGTTTTCTACTCCATTTATTCATTTTGATTAAAAATGAAAATGAAATTCAAATATTTTAATTTCTAGAATGTTCCCGCTGCTGTCTCTTTCTGGTGCGCTCAATTTCATACTTGCAGTTGTCTCTTTTTTTCTCAATAGTGCTGTTCCCCGCATCGTGACGATTATATCGATATAATTTCAAATAATATATAGGTATTTGGAAAGAAGTTATTTTACGGAGCTCGCGGTGGAAGTAAAATGGGAGAAATGGTCACGTTCATGTGCTGAAGTAAATAATGAAGTCATAATGAGAAACCAAGATAGCGGCTGCAAAATTTTACAAATTTTTCGTCATTGTGTCGTTTTCATGGTTTTCGAGGGTGCTAAACTCAATCGTGAGGTGGTCAAAACGAAAATACAAAATGGCGGCTGCAATTTATTTTAAATGTTCGCCATGGGTTTCGTTTTCATAGTTTTCGAGAGTGCTGAAGTCAATAGTGAGGTCAAAATCAAAACCCGAAATGGCGGCTGCATTTTTTTTTAATTTTCGCCATTGATGTCGTTTTCGTAGTTTTTGATGGTGTGGATAATTATCATTTAAAATGTATTTTTTATACATTAAAATTCGCAGATTTCCCAACGATGACATCAAGAAGAAAGAAAGGGCAATGCAACTTTTGCCATACATTGCTGGCATGTTTTTTTTTTTCTTTTAGCCAAAAGTGAAACCTAGGCCATATGTTAGAGGATTGTATGAGAAATCAATAGCAAAAAGAACTAGGTCTACCAACCACAACCGTACCAAGTTAGAGAGTGTTTAGTAGATTGCTATTGTTTTTTTATCAGGCGTTACTTTTCATAATTAAAAATACTCCGTGTGTAATATTTTAAGTTTCCCATTGTTAAATACTACTCGGCAACTCTAATGAATCATTCCGCGTCCCCCGCTTCGTACCAAGTTAGAGAGTGTTTTGAAAGAAATCGCGAATGTTCATGATGTAGAAAACCCGTTTCATGACTTTTTTAAAAGTGACGATGTCTTTATATTAGATAGGGGGTTTCGCGATGCAATTGACGATCTCAGGGCCATGAACTATCGCGCTTATACGCCGGTGACAAAAAATGCTGGTGCGGCACAGCTGATAACGCAGCAGGCGAATCAAACCCGAAAAGTAACAATATGTACATGGGTCGTAGAAACTATAAACGGACGGTTAAAAAATCAGTTCCGTCAACTTAGATCTACCTTTTTTAATAGAGCAGCGAGTCACTTGTTCGACGAAGTAAAAATAGCCGGTGCATTACTAAATGCTTTTCGTCAACGACTCACTGACCATCCTTTAGTGGAGTCAATAATAACCAGAATAAAAGAAACCCCCAATCAAAACTTTTTCAGCGATTATGTTATCCACAGGAATCTTAATCAAATCAGAGCTGATTTTGTGCCAATGACTGCGAATGTTCCCGGCCTGGACAACTTTCCCGTACTCGACATGAACGACCTTATAATATATGCTCTGGGGACGTACCAAGTAAGTCAGGCCAGAAGTTATTATGGCGAACATGTGAGGGGCGATGGTTCGTACCATATTGAACTGTACAGGAAGGACAGGTTAGATATTTCGGTTTTGGAAATATTCAACATCAACGTCATCAATCCGTGGCTGCTGCGTAGCCGTATCCAATCGCGACACAGACGACAGCGCATATACTTCGTCTATCTTTTGATTGAAGGGATTAACAATGGCGTAGCAGCAATAAAAGGGCATTACTGATCGTGTATTTCTGGCAAGAGAACACTTGGTTGTTGTAGTCACGTCATGTCTGTATTATGGTTCATGGCGTGGGGCAGACATCGACCAAACTTAAGTCCTTCAGCTCAATTTCTGGATTTTATATTAAGACAGGATGAGGAAAGAGAGACGAGTGATGACGATAATGAATTAAGTCTATCTATTATATATCTATATTTAATAAGTAGTTAAACGTTTTCACTGTGTAATAAACCCATAAGGTTCATGTGATTGTTTAATTATTGTGTCTGCTTTGTGGGCAGTGAAAGAAAGTGATATTATTATTGTTCTGTGATGATTGATAAGATAAACAAAGGTTTTTGTAAAACCAGAAGTAATAGTTATTTAATAAATAGTTTCGGTTTTTATGGTTGTTTCATTTCTTTTTTTGTAAGAATATACCATATATATATATATATTATAGTGGATACGCGTTAAATAGTGTTTCAATAGCGATCATCGCAATACACGCGTACCCACTAACGCGTATCTATTCGATAGAATTCTCATTTTTTTTTCGTTTTAGTGATAACTAGAGACCGGATAATATGCATTTGCATATTTGCATATGCAATTGCATATTTAAGCCATTTTCAGCGCTAATAGCATATTTTTCCTAAGATCTAGGGATGATGCATATTATCGCTTTAATTTACAGTATTTTTCGAGCGCAGCGCACTCAGCAGCCGCGCGTCTTTTGTTTTGGTACGATAATAAAATGAAAGAGACAAATGATCGTCGCGCTCGCCTACCGCACTACTCCTTCCTCCCACCTATTATGCATGTTATTGCTTTCATTGTTGACGCGCGTGCTCATTGATCTGCAGTCAAAGTTTTTGTGTCAAATTGTACAATGCCTCCCGAAAAAAAAGTGTGTCTTCGTGGATAAGTGACTTTCCTGAAACATTTACTTACGACGGAACTGTTTTGTATTGTCGAGTTTGCGTGAAAAATATTTCGTGCACTAAAAAGTTTCAAATAACAATAAACCTAAATCTAAAGGAATAATATTTACAAAACAAAAAAAAAAATTTTGTCATTTCATGTTGCATATTCTGTCAGTTTTCGTGCATATTTCAAGCATTTTTCATGCATATTTGCATGCATATTTCAAGCTTTTTATGTTGCATATAATCCGGTCTTTAGTGATAACAAACTGCCAATGAGAAAAAAATATGGCAGTAACAACCAACTCGAATCTATTTTATCAATGGAAATATCAAAATATCACGTATGATTGTATTTTCTTGGAAAAATAGATCAACGCCTGACAAAAATATACTAGCAATACTTCAATATAGTATCTTCGTTCGGTTAGGGTTTATGGACCTGGTTCTTTTTGCTATTGATTTCTCGTATTGTCCTTTATAATATAACCTAGGTTTCATTTCTGGCCAAAGAAAGAAAGTAAAACATGCCAATAGTTTGCATACCCCTTTGGATCAAAGCTACACATAGAGACAATTTTTTTCCAACAAAGTGTAGTGTTGTAGTGTTGAATCTACCAATCACTTAAATGACTTAGCTTCAGGTGTAGCTAAAAAATATATTGATACTAGACTGACATTTATTACGAAAAATAATACGAATCCAAAAGATTATATAAGAAAAACATATTCAAAACTAATCCACTTTGAAAACCAGTAATTTTTCTTTGAAATAAAGCAATTATATCTACATTTAATAAAAACTGGTTTTATTACAAAATCGAACCCGTAATCTCTGTATCGCAAACAAATCCATAAACTACTAATAAGTCAAATTATTATCGATATCGATATTTTTGTATTACCTTTTTGGAATCCCTAAAAAATCAGTTGTCATTTGGTTGTCAATTCATCACCCAATCACAGCGGGCGAAGCTTACCTCTCCCCCCGCCGTTCTTTAGTGACTTTGATTTAGAAGAAAAACGTGCCGATGCTCTCTCCACTGGTTGTTGTGCTCCATGGTTTTAGTATATAATACATTAGGTAATTATTCTTCTGTACGAAGTTTTATGCATAAATGTAGTGCATGAACTGCATCTCCATGCGAATTTTGATGATTCTTCTAGTCGGTGTCTTCAATTCTTCAATGCACTAGTGTTAATTGAATTTGTGTGGGATAGGTACAACTAAAAATGAAAAAAAAAAAAACTTTTCTACAAAAAAAAACACTATGTACAGAGTGATAAATAACTTTAATTTCGGAAGTCGGTGTCAAAAAACGAAAATGCGAAAACAACGGCCTGTATGTCATAATTATAGATGATCAATAATACAGGATGTTTTAAAATGAGACGTGGATGAAAACAAGAAGGTACAGTGAGCTCGATTTAGAGAAGTTTGAGATGAAAAAAAACTAAGTACACAGAATACATAATAGCACAGTTATCTATACTTATAATAAATCTGTAGAGAGGTCAATTCTGTACATGAAATATATTTTCAAAATAACTATCAGGGGGTGATTAGTGATCGATACTGATGCCAAAAATGCAATCAGTAAAATTTTTGTCTGTCTGTCTGTCTGTATGTTCCTTATAGAAACAAAAACTACTGGACGGATTTTAACGAAACTTGGTACAATTATTCTTCATACTCCTGGGCAGGTTATATACTTTTCATCACGCTACAATCAATAGGAGCAGAGTAGTGAAGGGAAATGTTGGGAAAACGGGAGAAGTTACTCCATTTTTTAAGCTTCCGTCGCGTGTGCAGCCTTAATGGTTAAAGTTACATAGAAATCATGTATGACGGAAATATTCTACATAAAATTATCTAAAAAATATCCCGCAACAGCATTATGTCTATCTTTTATGGTTGACTCACAATAACACGTGTAACTCCTGATAGCTTAGCAGTTCGGAGCATTCTGATTATATTTGTTTACTCTTACGTTTATAATACTCTCACTCATCCCTAATTTAAAAAAGTGAACATTATTACCTATTCAATAAAAAAAGAATCATAGAAATCGGTATAGAAACACCAAACTTATACATGAAATAAGCCGCGCGTCGCACGTGAAGACTGAATCATGCTATAAGGATTATTTTTGTGTAACGGTTGCCGCGCTCGACACACGGGTCGCGCGCCCGGCGGTAGGGTTTAAAAAGGCGGGAGGTCCGAGAGCGAGCTTCATTCATTCAATATTTGGCTGTTGATGCGTTCAGAGCGTTCGACCTTATTGACAGACAATAATTATTGATATTGAAAAACCGTGCTTATCAGCGCGACTTTTAGTCTTTAAATAGTTTATTTGAATTTATTTTGTTGTTATTTTGTAAAATAGGTATGAGTTGTTTTGGTAGTGTTTAAATATTCGTTCAAATTAAAAATTATTAAGCGTAGGTACTTTTATTAATTAAAGTAGTTATAAGTATTTATTTTTAAGTGAAGTAGGTATAGGTAGATAGTATTGCACAGGCGTTTCAGCTTTATTTTCATTTCTTTTTTGTTGTGAGTTGTATATATTTCTGGTTATAATTCTATAAGAATATTTTAGTTTAAATAGTCACTTAGATTTTAAGTGTAAGGTAGCTAAAGTTAGGACCACGTATTAGTTGTTTTGGTAGTGTTTAAATATTCGTTCAAATTACAAATTATTATGCGTAGGTACTTTTATTAATTAAAGTAGTTAAGTATAGGTATTTATTTTGAAATTTTACACAATGGTTCCCTTTATAATGTAGACAAGGAATTAGGAAGGATTTTTTTAAATTCAACCCCTAAGGGAGTTAAATAGGGGATGAAAGTTTGTATGAAAGTTCGTCAGTTTTAAAGTTAGGATCTTCAAATTTTGTGTTTAGGCTGACGACTAAAAATTAATTTATACGTGTCTCAGCGTTTTTGATAATTCCAACCCCAAAGGGTTAAAAAGGGGGATGAAGTTGTGTATGAAAGTCCGTCAGTTTAAAAGTTAGGGTCTTCAAATTTTGTATTTAGGCTAACGATTGAAAATTAATTTATACGTGTCTCAGCGTTTTTGATAATTTCTCCCCCAAAGGGGGATGAACGAACTGACTGAAATATCAACGCACAGTCTAAACCGCTGGTCCTAGGGACATGACTTTTGGAGTTTGTGTTCTTTGTGCAGAGTAGGTATCGAATAAGAAGGGGTTTTTGGAAATTCAACCTTTAAGGGGGTGAAAAGGGGGGATTTTGTTTGTATAAAAAATCTTATTTATTGAGTTAATAACCTTGAAACTTGGCACAAATACTTATCTAAGTAAATTATGAAGTTTGAAATTTTTCGTTTTTCTAAAATACCCCCTAAAGAGGTAATGGGGGGGGTGTTATAATTTGTATGGAAGAATTTTAACGCCCTGTCTGATTAACTTGAAACTCAGTATTTATACTAAGGACTAAAAATAATTAATAACATGTATCAGGGTTTTCCGAAAATCTACCCCTAACTGTATGAAAAGAGGTAGTTAATTTTAAAGGGGAGGATTTTACTGCGTGGCTTGATTAGCTCGAAAATTGGTATAAAAAACTTTGAGTCAAGTTATGAACACATCTTAAACGATTTTTCAAAATTCTACCCCTAGGGGGTGACAAGCGGGGATAGTTTCTTTGAAAAATCTGATTCCTTTGTTCTATAAACTTAAAAATTGGCCCGAATACTTATTTATTTAAGTTAATTATAAAGATCATACCAACATACATTTTCGAAACTTTTAGAGGAAAGTACGAATTTCACGCGGACGAAGTCGCGGGCAGAAGCTAGTACCTAATATAACTTTCGTAATTTTATATTATAATGTTAAAAACGAGAAACTATAGTATGGTTCGATAAATTCATTCTTTTTCGTAGTTATTACTGACATACCTACTTACATACATGACGGGAAGACCCCCTTTTTTTGGGTGGGGAATTATCAAATAATTTATCCTGCTCTGGGTGGAGCGAGAGGGCGTGTCAGACTTTTACCGACTAAAACCCATCCGTGTTCCTTCAGTTGCCTGTGCCAGGGGCCACGGTATCTCTTTCGAACAACCCCCGACCCTGGCAGGCATCAGCCCTAGTGGACCCCGTCAGTTAGTGCTGACATCTCTTTGAGGCGCGCGTGGAACACAAGCAACGCGCCGTCGACCCGGGTCTGGTTCTTACCGGACGGCGAGCTGCCCATTAATCGCCGTCCGCAAGCTCGCGCCTAGGGTGGCCGGGAATCCGCTATTGATTCCCGACGCCTGGGGCATCTCCTACGGCGACTAGGGGCATGATTGCTCTCCCTCACGCGCTCCGCCTCCTACTTCGCAAGCATTACTGCTTTGCAGAAGGAGGCGACGTCTTCCCATACGCTCTCGCTCCGTACCATGGCCTGGACCAGGGCCGGACGCGAGAGATCACCGCCGCCGATTGCCGCCATGAGGACGCGGCGGTGCTCTGCCCAAGCAGGGCAGACCTCCACCGTGACGGGAAGCCCCCTTGAGATCAAAACTATATGGGAAAACTCTTAATAAAGAGGTACGTTATTAAACTGTAAATATTAGTGAAGTGGTAAAATAAATAAACCTCCCCATCTTATTACAAAACCGAGTTCTAACTTTAGACCTAGCCTAAACCTGCAAGACAGTTACTGTATTTTAAACTTTATTCCGACGAATGGAAAGTTCTTAATGCAAAATTGGCAACATAGACTCGAGTTTAACGTCCGTTTTTGTAATAAGAACTTTAACTTTGTTGGAATAAAGTTCGAAAATGGCTCGATCGTTTAAGCCTGGGAGATAAAGATAAACCTCGTTTTGTAATAAGACTGGATGCTTTTAAACTTAGTTCATATTTCTTCTTTTCGTGTTGACAGTACTTTGATTAAAATATTATTATATGTATTGTTTGAACCCAATGGCAGTAGGTGGCCACATAGATCACAACTCGATAACCCTTCCCTTACCATGTCATAGTCAGGTAAAAAGATGAAGTTAACATAACATAGGGCGGTATTACAAACGGCGGTACCAATATGTTTTATGAGTTATTGAGTTTACATTGCATACGGTTGCAAGGCAGTAAATAGAAATGATTAAGGATATCAAAAGGGCATTGCCCTGCACTACCGTAACAGTGTAGAGTTGGTTCACCTATTTTAATTAAACTTGTAATTTGATATTTGAAGTACTATCAAATTATACTGCATGCATTGTGTGGAGTCATCATCACCCATGTTTAAGCTTCATTTAGTCTAAAGAACAAACAAAAATTTGTGTGTTGCAATAGTAAGTGGTGTGTATTAAATCGTCTATATTAAAAAAAAAAACTGAAAAAGCAAACAACTTCCAAAAAAAAAAAAAAAAACACCAGTGTAAAAAGTTTTTTTTTATAAGTTATCATTATGGTCAACTGAGATTTTTACATTTTGGGGCACTACTATTCATTCACGCAAGCATAATTACATTTAATTCATACAATATTTAATTTTATGCATAATGTACTCACCAGGCTACTACAATTTTACGTGTTAATTTTTGTTTTACTTATCAATTTAATAAGAGAATTATCAGAATGTCCACTACTACACAACATAATTAATATGCAGAAATACTTTAAAAATTAAATAAATTAAGTAGTACATTAAATATTTATGATATAATCTCTGTTAGTAATGCATTTAATCAATAAACACAAATCAATTAATGAATTATCCTCTAACTGCAGTAAAAACAATATATTAAAACAATAGACACAGGTGTTCAATGAAATTAAATAGGCTAGATCACTGACAACAATCTTGCTAACATAATACAAGAGACCTGTAGTGTACCAAAAGACTACATTATTGTATGTAGGTCATTTTTAACGACTATAACACTTAGGACTATCTCAGAGTGACTTACTAAAATAAATGAAAAATAATTAAAGGTTAATACCATACCATCATTTTAATTATCTACTAGCCGACCAGAAAAGTTTCTTTTAAAATTGAAGAATATAATAAAAAGAGCGAGCTCGAAGTAAGTAGAGCACGAAAATAATGTACACAATAAAGTGAAAGGGTACCAAAATGAAATGCCTCATTGTAATGTAAGTATATCTGCAAATTAAAATGAGCACAAGGAAGTAGCTCATATAATATATTTGGACACTGATATTGTTTGGCTTATTAGCATCTTATTACAATTATCGGGAAGCTTTTACAACTATCTACTCAAGCCTACTAATAAGATACGAAAATTACTCACCAATCCTGGAGACTGCTCCACAAAAAGAAACAACTGTCAGCCCCGAAATCTCATACTTAAAAGTCAAACGTATCCCTATCAACAATTAACTTACATTAGCAATTAATTGATTTTCACACAATTTATTTACGACAATACGACACCCCTACGCTCGATCGACAGCCATTCTGACCATAGAGTATACTAGAGAGTAGAGTAAACTGTAGAAAGAGTAATATAGAGTGTAGAGTGTTTAATGCCCGGGCCACACTAACGGGAAACGCCGATAATTTTCGCGATAATTCGTTAATCGTAGGTGCAGCCATTGAGCCACAACCTATCGCAATAATTATCGGCTTTTCCCCTTTAGCGTGGCCCCGGCATGAAGCCACTATTATGAATCGAATGAAAAAATGTATAGTGATGTTTATTTGGCCCGCACCAGCTTTTGCTCGTACGTAATCAAATTATATATTTTATTTTACAAGCTGTTGCTCGCGACTATGCATTCGAGGATTTTGAATTTTTATATACATACATATACAGGAAAAGTAGCTTTAATGTCTTTCGTCTTTCATAATGATCGGTTTAGTGGTTTAGGTATGAAAAGGTAACACATAGACCGAGTTAATTTCGCATTTATAATTTTATTATTTTCCTAATTCCCGCCACAACTTTTTACTTTCAGAAGTTTCATACCTAGCTTGCCGAAGATTTCAAAACCCTACGTATACATACAAAGTCCACGCACAGGTTTTGACATCGCTAGCTAACGAGCGAAGCGATTAATCGCTGTCAAAATTGTGTACTTGGTAAACTGTTTTGAAATCAACGGCCAATATCGGAGACAATCGTTGCGTGTGTATCTTACTTTATGAAAATTATTTTTTTTTTGTTGTCCATGCCTAACATAACCTCTCGTTGGTGTCAATCAAATGTCAAGACTCCAGGTCAGATTTTTATTTGTAATATTTACAATCTGAGTACTCCCAATTCCCTTTATTAATCATCTAATACTGCTGTTCCCCTTCATTTAAACATGAAACTATCCCTTGTGCTTTTTCGCCGTAATCGCTTACCAAATGGACATTTGTTTAGAGGAAAAGATCGGCTAGTACAAAAAGTAGAACCGAAACATTTACGGAAAATTCAACACGAATTCGCTATCGAAGAACAAAATATGTTATATTTACGCTATCCGTATCTATCACAGGTATGTATATTTTCTTTATTTATATTTAAATATTATTTACTTACCCCTAAACCACAAATTTTGAAAAACTAATAAGTAATGTTAATTTTATTTATTTATTTAGATTAGATACGCATTCGGCCAAGTTTCAAGTTTATCATGAATGATTTTATTTTATTTTTTTATTTTGCACAAACACTTTTACATGTCAATCATATTTTTAAAAACTAGATGAGGTCGGAGGTATAAACCCAAGTACTTAATAAGATTTTTATATAAACGCATTCTTTCCTTTTCAGCCACTTAAGGGTTGGTTTTCGCGTACTTAATCCTTTTTAAATACACCCCTTCGTTTTAACTGCAACTTCTGACCAAAATTCAAGTTTCTGTCTTGTTGTGTGTTTCAAGTTTTTGTGTTGTTGTTATGTTCGAAAAACTCTTGCACAGGCCAAACTGCTAAAGAGCAGTTTGGCCTGTGCAAGAGTTTTTCGAACATACCCTATTCTTTTATGTATACAGGGTGGCAGAGACATAGACGCGCAACCTGTTTCCATGGATTCAGTACATGATTCTGAACCCCTCCAACCTGCACTGGGCCTGTGGGGTGGATTACCCGCAGGATGGATTACGGCCCACTTCCTCTCATAGAGAGGAGGATTGTGTCCCACTAATGGTAACAGTATAGGCTGATTATGCTATCCTCAAGATAGCTGATTATAACATGGGAGTAACGTCAGTGCGTTGGTACACACCTGAATTCTAGGGAGTCTAGAATCATATGCTGAATTCATGGTTACAGTTTGCACGTCAATGCCTCTGCCACCCTGTATACATAAAAGAACAGGGTATGTTCAAAAATCTTTCGCACAGCCCCCCACCCTGTATAGATGATATTACTTATCTAAGCTAAAGAAGAAATGTGTTTGCTACAGCCAGCCTGCACACTATTATTTTTAGTTTTCCCAATTCAGATTAATTCCTATACTTATGCAATAAATATTTTCAGGCTGAAAGTTCCGGTCATACCAAAGCCCTTGGAAAACCAGAAATGAAGAAAGAAAAAATGTTTGACAGAACAAGAAGAATTTTCAAACAAGATGTTACACTTTATGAGAGGCTGCAACATTTACGTGTCAAAGAATCCTGGGATTAATTATTGTAACACGATGTAGTTTAGTGTAAATATGTTATTTTAATGTAGTAGTAATTCTAAATAAAATACACAATATAAACCTGAGAGAATGTTATTATTTGTCAAATAAATTCAATCATGAAACTGATTGCACGGAAGCCAAAGAAGAGGATTTTCAGATGACATTGAGTACACTTTTTTATGCAGACATAAAATGGCTACCTGGGTGCTTGTGCTGGCTAGTTTGAACTTTGAGATACTATTATGGTAGCAACAAGCTCTCAGAAGGTTTTTGAGCAAACATACAGGGCAAAAAGCTGAGTAGGTGTGGCACGATAAGAGAACACCGAAAATATATTTGAAAAGTTTCAAATAGGAGCCCTGGGGTCAGGAGTCTGCTTTCAGATTTCAAATAAAATAATTACATTGAATAAAAAAAAAAAAGTAATTAAAAAACTAAAAAAACCTGACTGCAAACTAATGTTAAAAACAAGCCCATTTTGTATAAATTAAATAAAAGTTGGAAGCAGGCGGGACCCATCCGCGCGTCTCACCCCGTATACTTTGTTGACAGTTGCATGTAACGACAGTGCGTTTACAGCCAGCGAGAGTTTTACTTGTCCCGTGTCCCGTATGTAACATTATGGATATTTACAAGGTAGAATAGTAATAAAACATGTATTTGCATACAACACAGTTACGATGTTGTTCCATTTTCCACAAAACCAATCGAGATGCAGTTCAATATTTTTATTCGTCGCCTAATAAATACCTTGCCATGCCGTGCCGCCAATGGGCGCCGCGCCGGGCCTCACTGGCGTGCGCCGCGTAAACCAAGAGTTTTATGAAAACAATGTATTACAGAATTAAGCACAGAGCATGTAACCTTTGAATTAAGTTTCCGTGTGATAGTTTCCGACCTCCACGCGGGCGAGGCCGCGGGAAAAAGCTAGGTGGTAATAAATTAATACAAAAAATTTAATCAACTTTTTTTTATTATTCATTTATGTACATACATCTAAAGAGGCAATAATTTATAATATCACTTCAATAAGTAGGATTTTATCAAGCAGAATAAGAGTTCACAATAATGACAAAGGGTAGGAAGAAAGAAAGCCAGTTATCATTGAAAAGTTTTAGATCTGGTTGTTAATCAGTTCAGTTCCAATTAAGGTTCTGGTGGATGTGAAGACACTAGATGAAAGTTATTTTTTTCTCATTCTAATGTGGATAAACAACTCTGTTAACGATTTTGACCCTTTGCTGAACCCATATGTGTATGAATATTGCTGGCAGACTAAATATCAAAAAAGGTCAGCCCACGTTTGGTCGGGCGCAGCGCAGTTTTCACTGGCAAACAAAGATCAACCGTGCGATAGTTTGAAATAAAGTTGAAAATAAATAAACTCCCGATTAGTCCGAGAAAGCATAAACGCAGACAAAGGTAATTTAATTTCGACTCTATTCTTAGAGCCGCAATGTTGATATTTGTTTGGCAGGGAACATCGCGCCTCATTATTTTCGCCAGGTCTGCGCCCTAATTGGTATATAAATGTGGCTTCCTTACTTCTTCCCTTAAAATAATTATTTAACATACGGAAAATTTACAGCAAATTAAATACTAACTAAAGAGCACATTACATGTACAATTTATTGTGACATTCAAATTCATCAATAATATAATTTTGCAAGTGTTCTCCATGGACCGTGATGTGTTTATTATTTGTGCTTTGCACGTTAGTGGGGTGATGCACGCGTGTTTGTACCATATAAACATAAGTATGTATGACCCTCCTTCAGGCTGACCACTACGGGCGATTTTGACGAACGAGTTTTTATAATTTTGTATGGATCCCAGGAGTGTCATATTACATAGCATGACTTTATAAGTCTAATGAATGTTTTAGATAAACATAATATTTTAAGCGTCCATCAAAATTAATGGAAAAATATCGCAATTGGACACAAAAACGAGTTGGTTATCAAGGTGCAAGGTATACAATGAAATCATATTACATTACGAGACTTTTCTTAAGGCAGATTTTACCCTGTCGGGTGTTTTTTTTTTTTTAATAAATAAGACTACGATATAATACTTCAGTTGGCAAATAAATTTACAGCTGTAATAACTGTGATATTTCGTTTAACAATATCAATTATCTAAAATATCAACTGAGTATAGCAAAAAAAAAAAACAAAACCGAACATAAAACTGCAACATCATAAGCTGATAACTACCTATCTTAGCACCTACTTCGTAATTTAATTAAGTGTGAATTAACACAATAGTGTTTGTATTACCATACTTAATTACATTTAAAACTTTTTTTCATAATGTCAACTGCATTTATGATAGTTTTTTTTCCTCCTTTGTACTTTATTGTTTTTGTAGTACAGTTAAATAATTTTAAATATAAATAAGCTTACAAAAATAATTGTAAGTAACTTATTACATTACAAATAAACATTAGAATTAGTTTTCATCAAATGCTTACACACGGGTTTATTCGATTTCAATATTTACCATGCATTATAAATAGATAAATAAAATAATTTTTTCCGAAGAAAAATGCGAACATCTAAATCGAAATACACATTGGACTAATCAATCTACACAAAAATGCAATATAATTCCTAAAGGCCACGATTTATTTGAGCATCATGAAATAAAATAATCTCATACACGAATACTATACAATAGAAATTCAACAAGTGGTTACACATTTAGTGAAAAAAGAAATTAAGTCTCGAATTCTGCGCATTTAAAATTATATTGTGGTGCATTGCTTTTAAATACTATTTTCCATGTTCTGATTTGAAGCAATTTAAAAAATATTAATGTTGTTTGTTGGACCTTGAAAAATACAATTAAAGCACACTATTATGAGCGTATACTCTACAGACACACATTTATAGTTTAAATAATATCTCCACGTAGAATTAGATAAATAGAGCTTCGAGCTTTATAAATATAATGTGATAAGTACACCAACATCCCTCAAAATTACAGGAGCTATTGGTCGAGATTATAGACAGCAGATAATGATTAGTTAATATTAATTTTGGTCCACGCAAAAGGGTCTTCTTTGAGGTCCTTCTTGTGTAATGTTTTGCCTTGCTGCAGGAACTCCGCGAACTGAGCAACAACTGGATCTCTCATACACGAAGCTACCGCAATCACTTTATCCGACTCATCAAAGAAGAATATGACAAACTTCAGGCCTTCTACGTCTCCTTCTACTTGAGTACTTGCAGACCTACCGCAGCCAGCGTAGCGGATAGACTTGCCGAACAGCATGGTCCAGAAGAACGGAACTGTCTTCAAGGCAGTTTGTTTCTTTATTATATTTAAAGCAGCAACTCGACCATGGTATTGAGCTAGACCAATATGTCCTATGCTCATATGTTTATTACCATGGGCGAAGACGGGTGCAAGGGCGATATCGCCGCCTGCATACACATTTTTGATATTGGTTTCGAGCTTATCATCCACATTGACCGCACCATTTCCCTCCATTGATATTCCACTGTCCTTTAAAAAACCCGTGTTGAATGTTGTTCCCACGCCCATTATCAGCATGTCAGCAGGAAGTGTGGTGCCATTGGCCAACTCCACCGATTTTATGACTCCGTTCTCGCCGTTACATTTAACTATGGTAGTTTCAAACTGAAACTTGACGCCCTTCTCTTCAAATAACTTTTGTAAGCTACGGCCAATTTCATTTCCGAATATTGAGCCAAGTGGTGATGTGTCCTTGCCAACAACAGTCATTGACTTAGCTTTATCAGTACAGGACGACGCGCTTTCTAAGCCAATAAAACTCAAACCTAATACTACAACATCCTTATCTTTGTTAGATCCCAGTGTGTTCAGGATGTTTACGGAATCATCAAAGTTTCGGACCGTGAAAATGTTTTGTAGATCGACACCTGGAATGTCTGGTACACGTGGACTGGAGCCAGTAGCGATGTATAATGCATTGTAACGTAGTTTGTTTCCATCGCTCAAATGTACAATTTTCTCTTTGGTGTCTACTTTAGTGGCTTCAACACCTTTTAGTATTTCGATATTAGCGTCATCATAATACTGTTGAGATCTTGCTTGTAGTTTTTCGATGTCGGTGACCGTTCCTATCTTGGAGACCTTAATTCTGTCGTAGGGCAGGTAGTTTTCCCTGGCGACCATGGTGATGCGGCCCTTGAACCCCTCGCTGCGCAGGGTCTCGGCGCAGGTGGCGCCGGACGGGCCGCCGCCCACAACTACGGCCACTGAGCTGTCACACTGGGACGCCAGGCCCATCTCTTTGATGCGTTTCTTCGACTTCAAGTCGCTGCGTTTAGCTCTTACCTGAAATTTGAAAACATAAAATAAGACTTTAAATTGCCTCGGCATCCAGCAGTGACGATTACGCAGACACTGTCTGAATAAAAAATCCGTAGAAAAAACTGAATTTCCCACGGTTAAACCTGGCGTGGCTCAACAGCGTGGCGTGCATCAAATATTCAAATGATTTCATTTCATGGATAAGGCTAATAAACTCTCGGCGGTACGTAGATACTAAACTAATAATTCACAGAAATGAGTAGCCGTACCTAATATAAAATGTATTAATATAATTATAATCGGATAATGTAATACAATACGGTACAAAATCAGCCGTTACCATAAAAAAGTTAAATAACTTTGTTTTATTTTACTAGCACCCCTAGTTATCTTATATCGTTAAACGAAGTATATAGGTATAGGAATTAACCTTAAACACTAATAAATATGTAAAGGACCATCAAAACATATCAATAATTTACCACTTTTAATTAGAGGTAAGGTAAAAAAAAAGGTGAGTAACCATGACTATGTAATGTATGTGTCTGGTGCTAAGTGATTGCTCAGGGGAATGACATTGAGTCACCATCCGGTAAGTTATAATAATATAAGTAAAACGTAACTAATGTAAAGAGCCAGCTACGATTGTAAACCAATTGGCTATTTGACAGTTGTAACGATAAAATATATAATATGTTAGATATAGTAGCATATAGGTTCACAATAATCATACAATAGGTTTTATGCATTAAAATAAATTGTAAATATTTTATTTTTGAAAAATAAATTAGAGATTTTTTATCTGTGGATTACAAAAACTGAAACGCGAACGGCCATAATCGAGCATCGTATGACGTCACATCACAATAAATAAAACGTTGTGTGTTACTGTGTTTTATCATCGTTGGCAGTTTGCTGATTTTCCACACAAAATATACTTTTTATGCAACTTTTTATGCAAACTTTCCACACAAAATATGTTTAAGAGTTGAAGCGTCGTAGTTAGCTTTACTAAGTTTATTGAAATGTGACGTCACAGCCATAAATGTCACGTGATCGGCTGTTTCCGCGCGAATTTCAAAATACGGAATGAAAAAAAACATTTTTTTTCGAATAAACAACGCTTTTTTAAGAAAAAAATAATTGTAAGAGGTATAAAATAAACCTACGTATATTTAAAAATATCTTTTCGAAAACTGTCAAATAGCCAATTCTACAGAGTTGGTCAAGGTGAGTCAAGGTCAGCTACTTCTTAGATCACGCTTTTGCAAACCTACCTTGCGATAAGTTAACGTTAAGTTTGCGTAGGCGCACCTGACTTCAAGTATGGGTTTTTTTCCCCTCCCAAATGTTTTACCTATCGTCCTATCCCATTTAGCTATGTCCTAAGCACACAGCCGGTTTCGTGTCCTGTCAGCTACACGTTACAGGAACTGGTGGGCGCTGGTGATGCGCCAAACAAGTAGCCGAATTCTGGCCCGACCCCTTTTAGATTGATAAGAAGAAGATGTATGTCCTATATGTATATGATATAATATATTGTGAAGATTACCAGAAAAGTGGCATCTACTACAGTTATTGTGTAAACAAATATCTCCGTACACTAACAGTGTGTGTGAATAAAATTCTTACTGAACGCTAATAGCTTGAAAAGTAAATTGTTTCACACGAATTTAACGAGTTAAAATTATCATGGAGTTAAAAGATTTTTCTCAAGTCCAAGATGTTTTGTTTTTCTTTATAAATGCAGTACCAGCAAACATGACGGTAATATATCCAGTTCAATCAAAAAAACTATCGAATGGTAGATAAAGACTTGCTTATTTTTTATGAGCAAATAAAATATTTAGGTACTTAATGGTATTCTAATCTAATACGACGTTTGCCACTCATAAAAATGTGGTTTCATAACAGCTAAGTAGATAGTTTTATAAACATTAAGGCGGTACCCCGACCAAATAACCTTGAGCATTGCGACAGAGACAGAGAGCGACACGACTTCCTCGTACGAAAGGGATGCAGCGCACCCTGCGCACGCCCCTTTATATAGAACTCGTACAATTTTTAGAAATATTTTAATAAAAAAAAGAATAGCTATCTTTTTAAATAAATTAAAACATGGATTATTTAGATTTTTAAATTATCTATCCATTGGTGAAATCCTCAAATTAATAGAACGTCTCATTTTGCAAAAGATGCATGCAATCAATAATTTTAGTCACTTTTTTAAAAGGAGATTTTAAATGTATTAGTAACATATAAAAACAAATAATAACGTGCAACGTGGTGATAGGATATCGAACATTAATAATGTGCTTTCAGATGTAGTTTGTTTCTCATAATTATTGAGTTAGCCTCTGAATAACGAAGAAAAACGCGGTTTTGGTCGGGGTACCGTCTTAACATTTCACATTACTTATGCAGCCTACTAGATTTTGTTATCTTGAACTGTAGGCTAAGCTAGGTTATAGGTACGGACGGTCCGATAAAATACCTGCCTAACGTTTTCCATAACAAAATAAATGAGGTAAGCGCATTACTCACTACACTCCTCGTTAGTCACAAATTCACAATGACGCTATGTTTACTTTGCAGGTTCTCAAACTACAGGAGAGACAGATTACTTTTGGATAACGCAGCCTTTCCTACAATGAGGATAATTTAAAATTTAACAAACAGACTAGTTGAGTTTTAGAGTAGACGAATAATTAATACATATAAATAAGTATCATGCAATGGCTCAAGGCTAAGACGCAACTTCCGAATTATTCATGGTTGGACTAGTTTTATATGTAAACGAAACAATCATTGCTTAACGCACAAATGATGCTGATAGCTGATACGCACTATTATAACTAGCCAGGCACGCTGACGATTAATTACGTAAAAACCTATCACGTGCGAGTTGGGCTTGCCCGCTTAGGGTTTCTTACAATTATCTACAACTAGCTGCGCCCCGCGATTTCACTCGCATAAGTGTCGATCCCGTGGGAATATCGGGATAAAAAGTAGCCTATGTCAGCTACTTCCATACAAAATGTTATCAAAATCGGTCCAGCCGTTTGAGCGTGAAAATGTAACAAACATATAAACACACACACACTCACAAACTTTCGCCTTTATAATATTAAGTGTGATTCAATAGTGTTTGTTAATGTCCCAATGTTATGTAATACAAATGTGACTATATACCAGTCACAACTCCAAACGGACAAATTATTGAAACGTGTCTCAATCATAATGATAACAACATTATTTTCCTTGAATAGATTTTACAGACTTTTAAAATGAGCAAACGCTCATTTTAAAAGCTTTTATTTAACTTGTTTCCTTTATACCCGTAACAGGTGAGACAATAAGACAAAATAGGGATCTCTTTCCACATTTCCAAATTTTTTTTCCTTTCTTCGAAACAGAATTTAAGTAAAATATTAAGAATAATGTACAGTCAACAGAAGAGATAAGTATGCAGGATCGTCGGATATACATGGAGTTTAGTAAGAAACCGATGGATGTTGTCGTCTGAAATTTAATTTGATAAATCAGCTGTTTGTTTTCTATTAATAAAATTAAACTTTATTCGAGAACATCCATCGGTTTCTTACTAAACTTCAACTATGTCCGACGATCCTGGATACTTACCTCTTTTGTTGACTGTACATAGGTAAGTGATACCACAGAATACTTAAAGTACTACGTACAGAAAGGCCACTCCCTTCCCCGCACTAACATCAGTTACCGCACCTCACCCCGCACTTCGATGTGTTCGTCGCCTGCTCTTTAACAATGGCGCTCGCATACACAAGAACCGCAGCGCTGTACCTACCTACTGCTGACACGAACACATTATTTTTTTAAAGTTTTATATTTTGTGTTAATCACGATGTTGTATATTGTGCATTATTTGGATGCTTATATTCATCGAGGAACGATAAAGACAGGAGTTTCTTTCGGTTCCCGAAACATGAAAGAAGGGAACAGCAACTCAAATATCCTTTAAACCCATAAAAAATAAAAGCTAGTATATTACAGACAAACAAGTTAAGCCAGTGTTGTGATAATTTATTTTCATAATTTTCTCTATTATTCATTTATTTTCCAAGTTTTCTTCGTTTTAGAACAATTAAAACTTCCGTAACAACTATTAAATTATTGCTCTCTCTCTTTATTGTCTTAGTTATGTATCTATCTTTCACGTTCTATTCGTTCTTCGACTTGAAAAGTAGTACAATAGAAATGTTATTAATTAGATTTCTGTGAGTACCTAGTCTCGCGGCGCGCGGCGCCCCATTGTTGCATACGTTCGGGCAGCGCCGCCGCCACCTACGCACTACTGCAGAGTACTGCCAGCCAGCCCTACTAGATTTCACGCACACATTTACACGTATACAAACGTCATTTGTCAATGTAGTGGTAGTAGGTAATTATTTTGCGAGCGTTGTATGGAGTGTCCGGGGTGTGGTGATACTGTACATGTGTGGTGTGAAACAGTATTTGAGGTCCGGTATGTCTTACCACACTATAGTCCATTTACTATAGCATTAGACAGAAGTTAAAAAAGGCTCTTTTATGGGCACACTTTGTAATAAAAGTACAACAAACATTATTACAGTCATGATTGATGTGGAGTTAAATATAATCAATTTAAATAACAACAGTCACACTTAATTGTACTTATTTAACCTATCTACCTTCTGAAATTACAAGGCTTTCATTTAATAATATTTAGTTTTTACATAAAATATTGTCGTGTCAATGTTTAAAATCTAAAAGAAGCAGGGGCGAACAGTACCGGGAACATTTTTCATGTCACTATAACTCAACCAAATCTAAAATGTTACCTATTCCCTTCATAAGTTATGGCAGCACGTGTTTTTTTTAATTTTGTCGGTTTATATAAAGTTGTTTTTAATAAACTGATTGTTACTAAAAATTGTTTCATTTCATGTACCTATCCAAGCATCGTGACGAGTAGATAGATAGAATAATGCTTTATTGTATGCCGTACATTGTTACTTACAAAACAAGCACATACACTATTTATTAAAATTGTTTGAACTTAACTTGAAGATAAAAGGTTTCGTACTCCTGCTTCTGCGACCCTCTTTTTTCTAATGCTTTAATAAATAGAGTATAGGTATTTATTAATGTGGTAATTAGTTTGAATGAAACATTGCCTTTCTAAATTTCTGTGTCTGTCTCTCAGTTATTGTTCTTTGTCGAATAGTTGCAGAGAAAATCGACTGTAGCAGGGAGTCCAAAACTGTTTTATTCAACCAATTATGGCACGGAACACTAAAACGTAGTAGTAGAAACACCTCCTCTTTGTTGAAATCTGTTCATTGTATAATCTGTCAGCGGAACTGCCGAAGCAAAATTGTGTTTATAAAACCAAATAGTCTGGGTGATTCTCTTACGTAGTACTAATCTGAGACCATCTCGGCGGCGCGTCGAAAGCGTCGGTCAGTGAAAATAATTAAAATGTACGTCATTTCTTTGGCCTTAAGTTAACGGATATTTAGCACAGGCCACCGGCTGGCTTTGTAGTGCTTTTCACCGATTATAAAACTTTTTAGAGTAATATTATCACAGAATTATCGAATCAAGCGATGCGATCTATACCTGTGGTAAAACCCACGCTATACCTAATACCTACGTTCAGATTCGTGGAAATCTGGTATTGTCTGCAATTATGGACTAGTAGTCCTCTATCAGAAGATAATAACCATCATAAATATTATATCCGCTTTTAAACATCTGATAAAGAAAATTAATAAGTACCTAAGATAAACTATGAAAATATTAAAATAAAAATACTTGTCATCCTACATTTACTACTACTCCTATATCTACTCATATTTTATGAGTATGAGTCATCCCACATTTATAGGTAACTAGCTGTCGCCTGTGACTTTGTCTGCGATCCAGGATGAAAAGAAGCCTATGTCCGTTTCCAGGTCATGGTCTACCAATGTGCCAAATTTTATCCAAATCCGTTCAGCCGTTTTAGTGTGAAAGCGTAACAAACAAACAAACTTACTTTCGCATTTATAATATTAGTTAGGATTCGATTTCGTAATATAATTATATCTATTTAATCGAATATCAGCCTAAGTGCCAATTAATTACCGAAGCAACTACTATTAAGGGGATTACAGGACCTAAACGCAATTTTTATAATGCCTAAAAGTATAAAGACCGAACCCTACCAGTAATGTACAGACGCCAGCACATCAACCTACCCGAAACTGTCAGATTTTCCCAAACAACTTTGAACCTTATGATTTAATAATAAAGTTGAAAATCTATTAAAGAAATTTGACAGATTGTAGTAGGTTGATGTGCTGGCGTCTGTACAAGTGCGGTAGATACTCCCATTTAGATGGAGAGAGTTTACTCTCGTCTGTCGGGCGGGTCGAATATTAATACAATTACTTACATCGTTTTAGTTAGCATAACCATTAGCGATGCGACTCTATTTCCAAGGATGCGGTCTTAGGAAGAATGCTTTTTAGCATCACAAATTCAACAGATATGGAACCCCACCGCTGCTTTTCTGTCTGCCGAAAGTCACCAGCATGTCTGCGGCTCTAAAACTACTTGTTTGAAGCATAAACTTGACAAATTAGCCCATAGAGCGTAATGGGTGGCCTTGTGATAAAGTTGAACTTTGAATACTGGTATTTGGAAAGTCATCGGGTGAAAAATGAAAGGTCACTGAAGCTAGATCGTACCTAGTTGGAATAAGGGCCCAGAAAGTGGGTGGCAGGCTTGGCCCACCCTGGGTTTGGTGACGTCGGTCTTCACTCGTCGGCCAGAGGTCATAACTAACAAGTTTACCAGCATAAGGAAAAATAGTCACTATGGTTAAGAAGAACAGACGAAGGCGTGGCGTGGTTTTCGTTGGGTTTTGGCCAGAAACTGCGAAATGCACAACACGTACAATATTTGTCGTCGTTTATGCATCAGCATTCAGCAAAGCATAACACCCTAGCCCGAGATGACATGAATGACATCATCACTCGTCTTATTGCAAATATTTTTATATGTAAGTATTCTAACTTGGAACTCAGGAATAACTAAGACAACGTAGGGGCATACCGTATACAGCAATGCTATTATAGGCTTGAAAAAATATGTAAATTCCAAGATTAACATTGCGAGAGTGTAATGTAATTTGTGATTTTGTATAGAGAAGAAAAATTATTTGCCTTCTATTTACAGTTATTTGTTTAGTTAAAAGCAGGTAAGGCGCCTGCCTACATGCAGTTGTTGTGGCTGATAAGATCATCAGTCACGGACTTATGAAGCGTACAGTCTTTTTCGATGAGGCGCTAAACTAGGCGCAGTTTTTTTTAGGCCTAAATATGTTGTTAATGCGATAAATCGAAGTGTATTTGTTTGAACGCGCTAATTTCTGGAAATACCAGTCAGAGTTGTTTTGTTTTCTATTTGCATTTGATAGCTCAATTCTTGAGGAAAGTATAGGCTATTATTTAACATCACGCTAGAACCCTATGGAGCCAAGCAAAAAGAAAAAAAAAAGTCAGAAAGAACGCTAAGCGAAAACGAAGTAATAGCGCGAACGGGCAATGTGATGCGATGCGACGGGTGGGTCGGGGAGCAAGAAACACGCGGACGAAGTCACGGGTAGAAGCTAGTTATTAAATATGACTTCTGCGTCAAATCCGCCGCTTCCTCGATCAGTCGTGAGCGTCAAAGTGACGGGATCAAGTCTCCAATTTAAAATGTATCACATTCAAATGTTTGTACTACATATGTACTAATTGTACCCTAAACAAGACATTTGTACCTTTAAAGGTAAAGGAAGTATGTGAAGACATCCCTGGTCCCGCCACTTTGACATCAAAGTGGCGGTACCTTCTCAAAATGACGGGATCAAGTCTCCAATTTAAAATGTATCACATTCAAATGTTTATACTACATATGTACTAATTGTACCCTAAACAAGACATTTGTACCTCTAAAGGTAAAGGAAGTATGTGAAGATATCCCTGGTCCCGCCACTTTGACGTCAAAGTGGCGGTACCTTCTGGAAGCGCTACTCAGAGGTAGGTAATTCACACCCGAAGACTTAGTACTACATATGTACAGGTATATACTCAATGTTCAATACAATTATAAATGCCAAATTCAAGTTATGTGATTAAAACATTGGTCCCGCCAATTTGATGATTCATGTTATCGCTGAATTCATATGAAAATTGTTCCAACTCGTGCAAAATCAAATGTGGAAACTTAGTACGTCTTAAGTACATGAAAGTGTGTAATTTTCATATGCATAACATAAGTACATCAAAAGTTATCTATCATTCATCGTTTAATCGTATCATTTATCTTTGAAATGGACACATCTATGCAGAAATGAAACAAGCAGTCTTAATAATTCTGATATTATATTTTGATCAGTGGGGACCCTAATTACGTAGTTTGTATCTCAGTTTATAAGTGGACGTAGTTATGCAGAAACGTTCCAACCCACAAGTCACTCGAAATCGAGATAATGTGATCAAACTACCTTTTATGACACTTAGCGTCAGATTAGCAAAAAGGTTTCAAGTTTTAAGTCTTATATCAGAAAATATTTTTTTCACTTACGTTC
This sequence comes from Amphipoea oculea, assembly GCA_945859645.1. Classification (NCBI taxonomy): domain Eukaryota; kingdom Metazoa; phylum Arthropoda; class Insecta; order Lepidoptera; family Noctuidae; genus Amphipoea; species Amphipoea oculea. Next base: position 5,966,382 of record OX243884.1, read on the forward strand.
CAACCCACAACCTTTATCAAATAATAACTTGTGTAAATTAACTAGAACGTACTATGAGGACAGGAACATTTAATGTTTTACGAAACAGTATATTTATTTTGGTAAAACGCCACAACAACCTTGTAGCGTTTTAGCAAAACCATGTTAAACCATTTTATTTTGTAAAAAATGTTCCATATATATTTGGAACGTTTTTGCAAAATTACAAAAGCGAGGCATAAACGATCCAAAACTTGTGGTACGTTATGTTTCAGACCTAAATAACATAATTTGAAAACTTAAAAGGTTTCATGAATTTTGTACTATTATATACCTAAATAAAAAACCTGTTTCGAAAACAAAATGTTTCAACTTTAAAGGGTTCATTTTTAACACGCTTTAATTAGCTTCATCCTTAACTGTTTGCCATACACGACCACTAAAAATAAATATTTATAACACGTAAAGAAAAAGTTTATTTTCTTTGAAGTTATTTACAAAAAAAATATTACTTGAAACTTTTAATATCATAGACAAAAGAAAAGAATACTAATGACAATAATAATATATTAATTATATCGTCTCGACTCCGGCACAAACCGCGGCAGAAGCGTCAACTGTTGATGCCATCCCGCCGCGGTTCAATCATGCTGGAGAAGAAGATGATAGGGTTGACACAGTAAGTAGCCAGTGCAACGACCGACTGAGGAGCGCACTGGAGGATGCGTTTCTCGAGTATAGATTCACTCCGACCGAGCTTAGACCCCGATTACCACGATTACCCATGCACAAAAAAAATAGGGCGCTGGTGTGTGCCTTGGATTCGCAGCTCAAGAATTTCTTCGAGAGCAGCGAGGATCTCGTTGATACTCACTCGATCCTGTATTGTGCGGCTGTGGCGACATGTCGTTTAGCTAACGTCAAGTTTCCAAGTTGTGACGGAGCTACTCGACCAAAACCAGCCGTACCAGCCTGGCAGCACAGGATCGAGCGTCGTATCGATGGGACCAAGGTATTCATCGGCAAACTATACTGCTTCAGGGAGGGCAATACACGACCACGAGCGATGCACTTTGTGAGACGGGCATTCTCGGGGACTGGAATCAGCCCTCGAGAATACATATCCCGTATCACAGAGCGCATCGACTTCCTGAAGCAGAAAATTTGTGCATGGGCGAGCCGAATTCGGCGGTATAAGCGGCATATTGATCGATACACGCAGAATCGCATGTTCCAGAGCGATGAAAGGTGGGTGTATAGAGCTTGGCAGCGACCTGAACAAATTGTGACAGATGTATGCCGCCCGGATGATGCCGCCACGAGTGCATTTTGGCGCAACATCTGACCAGATGTTGTGCCAAAATGCAACATCTGGTCACGGATACGGGATACGGGATCTGGTCTGGATACGGGATGTCGAGCGAGTGTGTGAGACTGTACCAGAGATGGAAACGGTACTAATTACGCCATTAGACGTTGCCAGAGCGGTCCGTCCATTACCGAATTGGAAATCGCCAGGACCGGACGGACTGCACAACTTTTGGTTGAAATGGCTAATTAGTTCACACACTTGCCTGGCATCTCAGTTCCAGTCATCTTTAGAGTCTGGGTAGCTACCGCAGTTTCTAACAACAGGCGTTACCCACCTGCTCCATAAATTAGGTAGTCCCGCGGAACCCAAGAATTATAGACCGATCACGTGTTTGTCGACGGTTTATAAACTTCTTACATCCATTTTGAGAACGCAAATTAATACGCACATTGAGAGTAACTCGATTATGTCTGCCTCTCAAAATGGATGTAGGAATGGTTCCCGCGGCACTAAGGAGCTACTCCTCATAGACATGGCCATTAGCCAAAAGGTTCGTCGATCCAGCAAGGATATGTCGACATGTTGGATAGATTATAAGAAAGCCTACGACTCGGTGCCACATACATGGCTTATGAGGGTGCTGGAGTTGTACAAGATAGATGCAACTCTACGCACCTTCCTTGAGTCGTGTATGGAGCAATGGAAGACGGTCCTTCGCTATCCAGGATGTCGGCAGATCTAGGGGAATGATGAACCTGTATGGATTAAACGGGGAATATTTCAGGGCGACAGCTTGAGTCTACTTTGGTTCTGCTTAGCCCTGAATCCTCTAAGCACACTACTGGAGGATTCAGGTCTAGGCTATCGGTTGAGGAGAGGTGGTCAGGTCATATCTCACCTCCTCTACATGGACGATTTGAAACTTTTTGCCCCCAACAAATCGCGTCTGATGGAGCTACTGAAGGTAACTGAAACTTTCAGTAGCGCCATCAGGATGGCATTTGGTATGGACAAATGTGCAGTCATGCATGTAAAGCGAGGGGAGATTATGGATTCCGAGTGAATTCAACTCTCGGATTCCATAAACCTTAGATCCCTCTCCTCATCCGAAAGCTATAAGTATTTGGGTATGTCGGAAGCGTTAGGCATCAACGATGCTGACATGAAGCAATCGTTGAAGGAACGCTTCTTTTGTCGCCTGAGGAAGGTATTAATCAGTCTTCTTTCGGGCGGAAATAAGGTGCGCGCCTTCAATGGTTGGGTCATGCCGGTTTTGATGTACTCTTTCGGCATACTCAAATGGACTCAAACCGAACTCGACGCCCTGGATAGAAGGGTCCACACACTGCTGACTGCAAATCGGATGCATCACCGACGATCATCGGTGATGAGACTGTTTATCCCGCGGAAGTGTGGGGGTCGAGGCTTTTTAAATGCAAAGACCCTCCACAACCGCGAGGTGAGCAGTCTCAGGGAATATTTTTTAAAAGCTGAAGTGGGTATGCACCGTGATGTGGTCGCAGTGGACAAGGGGTTCACCCCGCTCTCCATGGCTAAAGAGAACTGGCGCAAACCTGAACCTGTAGTACTTACTACCTATGACCGCAAGAAGGTATGGCAAAGCAAGGAGCTTCACGGGCGCTTCTATCGGGCTCTCCACGAGCCCGGTCTAGATTTCTTAGCGTCCGTATCCTGGTTACGTTTTGGTGATCTTTTTGGGGAAAACCGAAGGTTTCGTCTGTGCAATTATGGACGAAGTTATCTTGACGAATAACTACCGGAGACATATTATGAAGGACGGGACAGTTGACGTGTGTCGGGCATGCCATCGTCCGGGTGAGTCTATCAGACATATTATCTCTGGTTGTTCTCGTCTGGCTAACGGCGAGTACTTGCACAGGCATAACCAAGTAGCCAGGATTATTCACCAGCAACTTGCTTTGAAATATAAACTTGTGGATTCTGAGGTACCGTATTACAAGTATGTGCCCGACCCAGTTCTTGAAAATGACCATGTACTGGGATCGGTCTATCATTACTGACAGGACTATTGTCGCCAATAAGCCTGATATAGTGGTGATAGATCGATTAGCGCGCCGCACAATGATTGTCGATGTTACCATTATACATGACGGGAACCTCGTGAAAGCTGAGAAACAAATTAAATGTCTTGACTTAGCACACGAGGTTGTTGACATAAAAACCTAAAGAGTACGGAGGGAATCATAGATGATGTCGATGGGTTTGGTGGGGAACCAGATTTCGAAATGCAAGAGGATGATGAGTATGACGTATGAAGATTTTATCATCATCAGCAGCATAGCAGTCCACTGCTGGACGTAGGCCTCCCCAATAGCACAAGATTTTATACTGTTTTTTTTAAATTGTGACCTAGTAATAAAAAAATCATAAGCAATTATTGTTCTTTTATTTGTTGTTCAGGTTTTACATATTTATTAAAAAATAAAATTTATATGTAAAATGATGATGTAAAATTTAGATCATAAAAGGTACAGATGGATAAAAAGTACCTGGAACGTTTGTGCAAAATTAATTTGAAGCTATGTTCATGTAAATATTAATTATGTTAAAATGTTCCAATACCAATAATATTTTTTTTTTCTTATTGTAAAGTGAATAGTCTAAAATTAAACATATGATTATCTAAACACAATATAATTCAACAATAAAACCTTTAGTATTGACCTTTACTAGTTAGAATAAAAAAGAATACCATTGAAACGCGTAAATGCTTTTATCTCAAATTCAGTTTATTGTGGAATGAAACATTTTTGCATAACTACGTCCAAGTGTACTAGCACTTTGCCCGCGACTTCGTCCGCGTAGGTATATTTCGTACTTTCCTCTAAAAATTTCGAAAATGTATGTTTATGATCTTTATCATTTATTTAGATAAATAGGGCAAATTTTTCAGTTTATAGATCAAAGGAATCAGACTTTTCAAATAAACTGTATCCCCACTTTTCACCCCCACAGGGGCGGAATTTTGAAAAAAGCGAAAACACAAAAGACTTAAATGTCAGATTAGTCTCTGGGATTAAAAAACGAACTATAAATTGCCGTGTTTAATTATTTATTTAAAAAATGTCTATTCTTCATTTGTTTCTTCTCCATAAAGGTTTCATAACGTTTCTATTACCTCAATAGTACAAAAAACCTGACGCTTTAGGATATTATGTTATATTACATTTTTTGTTTGTATAAGTGTCCTCTATCTAAATATATAACTTTTGTTGTGCACCGCGATTCTGAAAAAAAATCAAAATGGCGGCCGACCTTAGGGCCACCCTCCATAGAAAAATCTTCAAACCTCTTTCTTTTTTATTATATAAGTAACTTATCATTAGAACACTAAAGGCAAAAGTTATAATAGTACATAGTTGGATCAATATACAATATAATTATCAAAACCATTTTGGCTTGTTTCATTTCTGCATAGATGTGTCCATTTCAAAGATAACGATGAATGATAGATAACTTTTGATGTACTTATGTTATGCATATGAAAATTACACACTTTATGTACTTAGGACGTACTAAGTTTCCACATTTGATTTTGCACGAGTTGGAACAATTTTCATATGAATTCAGCGATAACATGAATCATCAAATTGGCGGGACCAATGTTTTAATCACATAACTTGAATTTGGCATTTATAATTGTATTGAACATTGAGTATATACCTGTACATATGTAGTACTAAGTCTTCGGGTGTGAATTACCTACCTCTGAGTAGCGCTTCCAGAAGGTACCGCCACTTTGACGTCAAAGTGGCGGGACCAGGGATATCTTCACATACTTCCTTTACCTTTAGAGGTACAAATGTCTTGTTTAGGGTACAATTAGTACATATGTAGTACAAACATTTGAATGTGATACATTTTAAATTGGAGACTTGATCCCGTCATTTTGAGAAGGTACCGCCACTTTGATGTCAAAGTGGCGGGACCAGGGATGTCTTCACTTCCTTTACCTTTAGAGGTACAAATGTCTTGTTTAGGGTACAATTAGTACATATGTAGTACAAACATTTGAATGTGATACATTTTAAATTGGAGACTTTATCCCGTCATTTTGAGAAGGTACCGCCACTTTGACGTCAAAGTGGCGGGACCAGGGATGTCTTCACATACTTCCTTTACCTTTAGAGGTACAAATGTCTTGTTTAGGGTACAATTAGTACATATGTAGTACAAACATTTGGATGTGATACATTTTAAATTGGAGACTTGATCCCGTCACTTTGACGCTCACGATCAGTCAGACAGACTACTCTGTACTCTGTTGTTACAACACATGCCTGTCTTTTGCTTGGTGGCAAAATACAGACTAGAGACCTAACAACCAGCGGGGCAATTGCGTAACACATTATCAATCGGAATCGGTTTCATTTTGACAATTCAATAACATGATTGCGTTATTTACGTGTTGAGCAGACACATTTTTCGAACTTTTGAAGCAATGTATTAGCAATTAGCTTCAAAATGATTCTGATTCCGATTGATAGTGTGTTACGCAATTAGAGTGCAGGTTTTATACTTGGTTGTAAGCCTCTGTCTGTAGGAACTACTCTGTCTATAACAATTGAGGTAATTCAGACACAAGTGCCTGTCGCTAGCGCCACGAACGCATTCAGGGTCAGGCTCTACAGAACTAAATGCCAGAAGTGAGTAAGTTGTGCACACCCGTCACGTTTTGGAATTTTTATTGGATTGGGGCTTGGTTTGAGAACATCGACACACGTATGATAAGAAGTACCTACAAGTTTACCTGAAGCGCAGTTCTAAAAAATGTTTCGTATTGTCATTTGAGGTCAAGATTAACAACGATCAAGTTTACAAAAAAGCTTAATCAGCCAATGATTTTTGATAGTGATCGGGTTAAAATTAGTGTAGGTACTATCTTCTATCTTTAACCAAAGACGGTTAATCGTAGTTTCTATCAATAGTAGACGGATTCATATGCGAGAATCACATCAATTAATATTATCAAAACACTCCTTTTTTGATAAAAGTTAATTGATGTGCTTCTCACAAAATCATGTCTTTTGACAACGACAATCGTCAACCGAAACTGAGATAGGCACTAAAGAACAAAACTGAACTTTATGTATTGTTCTTTTGGGGCAAAAGGGGCCGAGTTTTCAATATTTTCTAATACCTATGTATTACTAAAATGTTTCGGTTTAGGTTCATGACTTCTACACGAAGACAAAATAACAGTTAATATTTGTCTTCAGTTTGTCATGTCATGCACGACGGCGACGCTAGTAATTATTGATCACGCGGCCCCAGCGCCCGACCTCTATTTCGCTCCGCTCGGGCGTTGCAACCTCCACCCAACTTTGGACGACCGCGACATCTGTTTAGTTCTATACATTTATTTATGTTAGTTTATGCTATGCAAGCTGTTCTCAAAAAACATATTGTAAGGGAAAATACGCTAGGATTCCTTCAGTATCGTGGATTTCCAAATAAATAAATTTGAATTTTGATTTGTTTGCAGACAAACTCATGTTTTGGCTATAGGTACAAATTTCGTACGAATCAGGACCTGTTGCGCAAAAGCCGATCTTAAAACGACGCCAAAATCTTTAATGTTATAATACTTATACGTCCATGATCCATGTGTCTTTATTGTGCATGCTGTGGTCTCCTGTAATTGAAAGAGTACACCTACCAAATACTTTGTTGTCAAACCACATAATGTTTTGTGCATATCTTTTGTTGGAGATCCTAAAATAAATAAATAAATAAAGTAGCAGTCAAACAAATGACTTACCTTAACTTCTCCCTTTTCCGTGACTGTAACTTGGTAGCAAGGTAACGAATCGAAGCCAGGAAAATCTTCAATGTCTCCAGTTTTGATGTTAAAGCAGGCTCCGTGCCAAGGGCAGCGGACTCTGCCATCTCCCAGCGCTCCGGACACGAGCGGAGCACCATAATGAGTACATGTGGTGCCTACTGCACTAAATTCGCCCCTTTGTTTCACAAGCAACACTTTGCCTTCTTCTCCAATATCAAAAACCTTCATTTCATTCTCTTTGAGGTCATCTTCCCTGCAGACAACTGATTCAACATAGTTGTTGCTAGAATCCATCCGCGATATTGTTCCACCTGATAAGAGACAAAAACACACAATATTAAGAAAAATAGAGATCTACGCTAGCATCAACAATTCGGGCATTAGTGGCTGTTTGGTCGCCACAAGCAGCGGTCTATTTAATTTTTAGTCAATGTCATGGAAATGTTTCATACATTTTAGAATATTCTCGCCCGATACCATAGCGACCCAAAACAAAACATTTAAAACGATATTATTATGGTAAGTTTTTGGACTTGACGTCTGCGATGCCAGCTTATAAAAGCTGCCAAATGCGTAAAAAAAGGTGTACCCATTATTTATTATTCTCTCGACAGTGAATATCGAGCCCGATCAATTCCACGTCTACCTACTTTGAATTGTGTTACGACGCATGTCGCATGCCAGACGACGCTAGAGAATATTTGCTCTTTGTCGGGGTAGCGTGCCGAGCTGCGGCAAGCACTCCATCACCCATCTCCGTGGGTACTTGAGGACTCCAGCACCCACGAGAGGTAAATGGACTCTGGTCACCTCTGGTTGCGGACTTGCAGAGCACAGACATAAAAACTGATCAAGCTCTATCGACTTTGAGCGATATTTCTTTAGCATCCTCGCCGCGCGGCAAGACGGCTAACTAACTACTTACGTTATTGTTATTACGTTGGTTGCGTTACAAGCGTGGTGGTGCTCTTGCATTGTGGATTTTATTTATTTATTTATTAAAACTTTATGCACAAGTAAAAACTGTACAAAGGCGGACTTAATGCCTTGGGCATTTTCTACCAGTCTACCTTAATTCTCTTTAAATAACTCCTTTTCCTGTAGGAATGGTCAAAAGAACACTTGACCGTGTCAACCATCTATCCGAGGTGCAAAATATTTCGAGCTCGCGTCGCTCGCTGTTTAGTTTTTGCGTTCGCCAGCGCTACTTTCCGTCAAAAACTAATAAGATGTATTCTGGTCAGCGATGCACTTAAAATGCCACATGATTTGCTTGATCTTAATTGACTGATTTGTTGTCTAAAAGGGCCTAAGCACAGCGTTTTGTTACGCGCCATCGACGCGCGTATTCGCGCTGCAACGCGTGCTGCACTTTCAAGGCAGAAAACACGCCGTCGATACGCGTTACATGGACCGCGCGTATTATAAACGGCGCGTCCATAAGCCATATGAAATAATAACAAATAATATGCAGAAAATAAACAAAATTTTTGAGGGATTCTTAACGAAAATATACTTATAGGTAAAGATGACTGATCTTTCTTTTTTTCATACAAGCATTAGCATAATTTGTATGAAAAACGCATAAATTACCTGAAATTGCATGTTTTGCAATTTTTATACATATTATAAAGATCATCGCCTTACTGTTCTGTTGTATCATGCAGATGCAAACCAAACCATAATGAGAAATTTTCTCATGAATGTTTGACTCTCAAAATGTTATGGATAGAGTGTACCAAGTTATTCTTTTAGGCTGGTAGTAAAGCTAATTGCATTAAGCATATTGTGTTGGATTAACAATTTATCTGGTAAACTTGAAAGACACCTGAATTTAGTCTCTATGAAACCAACAGTAGAACTATATCTGACTAGTGACTACCTATTTCTATTTGTATTTTAAATCTGCCCCTAAGACGACCCACTGACCCAACAACTAGTCAATAAATCACACAGATAAAATACTTTGTACTTAGATTTGTTTTTACTAAATTATTAATAAGAAGTCAGTTTTTTTTTAATTACAGACCTTATAATTACGTTTTTTTTAAGTTCGAGTTAAGTGGTAGGGTGAAATTTTAATTTAAAAAGTGTTCAATAAAATAGCCACTGTACAAGATTTATTCCATAATAAGGTAAAAAACTTCAAGGAACTTCTCTGCATAGACTAAGAGAACGAGGGTCATGCAAGGTTTTTAAAACTCATATTATTAAAAAATATTTTTGTAACTAATATTTTTATGCAACTGTTTTCAGTACCTGCATTTTTTATTTGTATGAAATGTTACTTACTGTTTCCGGGACCAGCTGGACACTGTCCACTGTTAGGGGAATAAGATCTTGAATATGAACTGCCCATTGTGCTGGACAAAAATGAGCCTAGAACAAAATTAACAGTTCGATTTTAAATTACTTTTTGATAGTGACACAGCTATTTCTTAGCAGGATCGAGAGAAACTTCTTATCTCATTAAACACAAATTCTTAAAACAGAAAACACAGACCCATTGTTACTGAAACAATTATTATCCGTTAACATTAAACTGTGAAAGGTTTTACCTTGGACAAAACGTCTAGCAACCTTGTTGGCCAAAACGTAACTTTGACGGAGAAGACCCATTGTTTTTAATTTTGTCAATCGCTTTACGAGTGAATGATTTCGTTCGTTCCAAAGCAATGTTGCCAATACAAACAAAATTGAGTCGTCAAGTCATAGTCAAACATTGATATCCGAAACTATTAGCGTAGCGTCACCGCCAGGGGCGTAGCTACCGCCGTATCTGCCGTATCAATTATACGGGGCCTCCGGGCCACGGGGGCCCCCAACGTGCGTAAGCAAAAATTAATAAAAACTTCCCAATTTTTTTTTTATTTAACAAATGACAAAAGTCAGAAAAAGCAAATGAGCTATAAATGATTTTGAATGAATGAATTGAATGTTTGTAAAAATTTTGGAAAAAGTGACAGATAGATAATTATGATGAATAAATATTTCTTTTAATTTTTTGCAAACATTTTTTTTTTTCTTTTGTGAGAAATCTTCTTAAGGGCCCCCAAAAAATTTTTATACGGGGCCCCGCCAAGACACGCTACGCCACTGGTCACCGCGTAGGTTTGACCACCCTAAAACCCGAAAAGAAAACGATTTGGCAATTTATTTATTTTGTACAGTAAACTTGCACTGATTACGAAAATAGTAACATGCACTAACTACGAAAACAGCCCTTCTGCTACTGATGTGTAGTTGACTGTACTTGGACTTCAAAATGGACAAAGCCACCCGGCCACGACTTTTGGCTTTGCGGCAAGCGGCGCGATGTCTTTGTCAAATATTCAAATGCACTGCTAGCGTTGACGCTGCGAGCGGTGCGTCGTGGAATGGCTTATACATTTTCGTATATTTGTTTTTACCGCTCGCCGTCCTGCGCTAAGCTACCGCTGATAGCGACAAGGTCGTGGCAAGGCCGTTACTGAGTTCTTCCATTGCTTATGGTTTTGTTAGTCGATTATTTGACTTAATCATTGATTAAAAAAAAACGGACGGATAAGATTTTCTTAATTTATTATCTGTGTAATATGAATGAACGAATTTAAATTGATATGTTGAATCGACGACAGACGTGGCTGGCAGAGAAATTATATTATGTTTTTCTAATTTAAATTGTGTTACTAAGAAAAAAATGTCGGATGCCATCGTAGCCAAGGGTCAGCCCATACCCGGAGATCCCGAAAAAAAGGGTTGGCTATTCAAATGGACAAATTATTTGAAGGGTTATCAGCGAAGATGGTTCGTGTTGTCGAATGGACTGTTGTCGTATTACAGGTAATTTACTATTAGATTCTTGCTTGAACCTTTTAGCTGTTTAATCATAATGAGGCAAGAAGCTGAGAGGATCATCTTACAGTCTAAATCACCAAAGTTTTACCTACCGACAGGTTCATTTTATTTTTTATAGTATGGCGCAGTGTTTTTGCAGTATTTTTGTTAGGTTTTCTTGCGCTAGAGAAGTTATTCAGTAAAACTATCTTTACGATTCACTCAAATAATATAAACATTTTAAAAAGCAACTCAACAGTTGAAAATGGAAGAATTCTATACTTACACACATTACTATATACTTTATTTTATGTATGCAGTTTTATGTGTGACAGTAGATAAGTTGTATTGTACATAATTTTGGTTCTAGTGATAGATACACTGTATATACACAATATGATCCTCTAGAGATAATATTGATGACAGCTAAAGTAAAGAGATACCTAGCTGTTGTTGTGGCACAATTTTAGTTAATTGATATTATATGGAACTAATTCCAATGCTAGTACATGTTTTCTGCACATTCCAATGAAATTCACATTGGAAAACTGCTTTTATGTACATTAGGTATTTCAAAGAACAAGATTATATATTATCATTATGTATTTTCTTTATTAAATCCACTCTGCTATGGTTTTTCAAGGTGAGCAAGTTTTTTACTGCTCACAAATGAGCACTGTGTGATGTTTCCTGAAGCTGTGTTCAACATGTTAATTAGTCCTAATTAGACACTTATCACATGATTTCTTGATTATCTCCTCATTGCAGAGTCAAATGGGTCTTACATACAAAATTTGTACTAGATTATATACATTTCGAGATTGTTATGGCATACAAATTAATATTTTAAAGTTCATGTGTGTTCATTTAAAAACCTGCCCTTTCCATTAATTATTACTAGTAAAAAGGCAGTAGAATATAAATATATAATTAACGTGAAGTTATCTGATAACCAAGGTGATAAAAAAAGTGATTGTTTACATTCTTGATAAAATGGGAACATTAAAATGTATGAGTTACAATCGTTTTTTTTAATATCTAGTTTTACCTATTTCTAGATGAGGTTGGTAAAATTATAGCTCTTGGTTAACCTTTTAACTGTTTACGCCGGATTAATCTGACAAATATTTTCATGTCCATTTTGCCAGGGTACGTATATTTACGACCAAATACCACAGCTCGTTTAATCTGCTTTTTTATTTAATTACGCTGTATCCTATCAGGTATTTATTTTTCTTTCTTTTTTTTTTCGGGCACAACAACTGATATGAAGTTGGGCAGTTAAAAGGTTAAACTTATTTCATTTATGACAAGCCATGCACCCAATGGGATTTCCCATTACAAATTCTTAAGAGCCTTAGGGAATGAATTTCCTAAAACCATGGTACAAGTAATGTTTACTTATAAACGGGATTCAAAGTACCAACTTCCATGTTTGTAAATTCAAAAATGACGAAATCCCATACAATCTTTCATCCCCTATTTAACCCTTTATAGGGATGAATTAAAATAAAATCGTATTCCTTACCTTCATTATGTATGGAACCCTGCAAAATAACATTTCACACTCCTAGACCCTGCCCTGTGTTGTCTGTCAGTCAGTGAATTTAAGATATTTGTTAAGAATAGTGTGAGAATGGACACCATGCAAATGTCTGTAAGACATAGAAGCTATTATAAAGAAATAAATAAAATTTGATAACATTGAGCATAGATGCAACATGTTCATAATAGGTTGGGGAAAAAGTTTCTTCGCATTTTTTAAGAAAATTCAAAACATTTTATAATATAGTTTATTTACATTTAACTAAAGTATGTAGGTACCATTTTGTTCGATAACTTTTTGCCATCTTGTAGGTAGGGACATGATCCCATTGCTATAGAAATTTTGGGACTTCTGATCAAAATACCGCGACAAGTGGTTTTGGCAGTCCTCTCGTGATGTTAACCTGACACTGCCTAAAGAATTCTGAAGAGACCGAAACAGGTGGAAATCTGAAGGTGCAAGGTCAGGACTATACGGCAGATGCATTAACACCTCCCAGCCAAACTCTCTTAATTTTTGCTGAGTGGCTAAAGATGTGTGAGGTCTAGCGTTATCATGATGAAAAACCACACCCCTTCTGTTGATTAATTCCGGCCGCTTTCTCTCAACTTCTTGCTTTAATCTCATCAGTTGTTCGCAGTAGAGTTCAGAATCGATGGTCCTGCCTGGTGATAACAGCTCATAATGAATAATGCCCTTCCAATCCCACCACACACACAGCATCACCTTGTTGCGAGTTAACCCGGGTTTCGCCACAGTCTGTGAAGCCTGACCGGCCTTTGACCACGACCTTTTTCGCACGTTCTTGTCGTACGTGATCCACTTTTCATCACCAGTTATCAGCTTCTTCAAAAATGGTTCGGTTTCATTACGTCGTAATAAAGAATCACAAATGAGTACACGGTTCATTAGGTTTCTTTCAGTGAGCTCGTGAGGTACCCAAATATCGAGCTTTTTTGTGTACCCAGTTTTTTTCAAATGCGCCAAAACTGTTTTGTGGTCAATTTCCAGTTCTTCAGCTACGTCGTAACTACTGATATGCCGATCTTGCTCCACTTTTTCAAAAATGGCATCCATTTTATCCGTAATAGGGCGACCAGAGCGACGTGCATCTTTGACATCAAAATTTCCGGATTGAAAACGCTTAAACCAAATTTGTGCTACTCTCACAGACACTGCACTAGGTCCATAAACATCGCAAATTTTTTTCGCGGCTTGCGTTGCATTTTTACCTTTTTTGTAATAAAATTTTAAAATGTATCGAATTTCTTCATTAGATTCACTCATCTTGACAGTACGTAAAACAAATGAAAATCACACATTTTCCTAATTTGAATTTGGAATAATGTTCTTTAAAATTTAAACTTTCAATGATACCAAAACCAGCCAGATACAAATAGTATAGCCAAAGAGATTTTATTACAAGTTCATACATACTATAATGCGAAAAGACTTTTTCCCCAACCTAATATATCAAAGACACAAAAAATTCTCAATATGGTCCATTGAACAATTATCGGCAATTACTTTACGAGGAAAGATAGCCTAAGCAGTTTTTTATTTTAAAATGTAGAAAAGAAAGGAATCAGGTTCTTCTTTTTTTATGTTCAAAAGTGCTTTTTAATGGCCTACTTGAAATAAAAGATTTGACTTTAACTCTAACCTTACTCTAAAGACTTCTACAAGGTACCTACTACCTAAGGTAACAATTAACTTAAATTATTTCAGAAATCAAGCGGAGATGGCCCACACCTGTCGCGGCACTATTTCTCTGCTGGGTGCTCTCATTCACACCGCAGACTCCTGCACCTTCGTCATCAGTAACGGAGGCACGCAGACCTTCCATATCAGAGCTCACGATGAAGTGGAACGACAAAGTTGGGTCACTGCTTTAGAACTGGCTAAGGCGAAAGCAATGTAAGGAGCCTATCATCTGAACGTGTTTACACGGGCGCAATTCCAGGCAATTTTCATAAAAAATTGCGATAGTTGCTTGGTGATACTGAGACGTCATATTGACCACAATTGCCAATAATTGCGCAATTAATTGTCTGTGAAGCGCATCTTAAAATATTGACCTAATGTTGAAACACTTGATGGTTCGGCCAGACGACGCGAGGCCTACGTCGCTTCACTACACACGCAATTATCGCCTCACTTAGATGAAGACTAATTAATTCTAAATAAAGTCTGGGCTCATGTTCACTATCACGATAGGGCCTTACAAGGCATGACCAGAACTATTTAAATTGATATTGTCCAATTAACATAATGTTTATTCTAAAAACACCCCTAACTTGTCGCTAGTATAGAGCGTGCGTCGGAAATGCCTTGTCTGGACGTGGCTTATCATTGTCAGTTGCCCTGAATTCTGCCTAATCAATAATAAAATCATATCATCACTTGTTGCATGTCACTAGGCGGGCACAAAATATCGTCATTGGCCACCTGTTTGATAATATGAATACAGAACAGTCAACAAACTTGAGAACAAATTGTTTGCTTGAATTCTTTGCATGCCTTAGAGGCAATAATATAATATGCTACATTGCCTAATATCTAATGCTACAACAACCTATGTATAGTTAGCGCCACGAAAGATGAGACTTGACACCACGTGGTTTGACATGTGCAGTACACGATTTTAGGTCTCTTTAGCGGCATGAGGTCTGAGCGCGGGACGGGACCGGACGTCATAGGGACGGCGGAAAGAGCGCAGGAGGGGGGGGGGGGGGGTCAAGTTTCGTCTTTCGTGGCTCTAACTATACGTGTTATCTACAAAGATTATGAATTTATTATCACCCAATTAATGAATGAGTTCATTTATCACCTAATCTGCTCATAAGCACCAAAATATTGTGAAATCACAAAACTTATTTCTCACCAGTCGAGCACAAGAATCAGATGACGATGAGGACCAGATATCGACAGGTGTCGTAGTAGCGGGGAGTGGTGAGGGGGAAGGAGAGGACGCGGGCGGGATCGCAAGAGAACTGGCAGCTAGGTTCCATGACCTGCGAACTTGTTCGGAACTTGTGGCGAGGCACGGAGCAGCTCTACAGAGGTCTCTTGTTGACCTGGAGATCCCACCGACAGATACTACAAAACAAGTCTCTGAGAGGGCGACGCTCTTTAGGATATCATGCAATGCTATGATGAATGTAAGTGTGCTTCAGCTTAGTAACACCGTCTGTACAAATTGCACGTTGCAATACATATCGCCTTAGGGTAATACATATTGCATCCATACGGTCGACATCGCATCAATGCCCTGATCAAAGCAGAATCTTTTCATTTTTCATCGATCAATATTAAGCCCGATAGACGTCGGATTGATCACCCGTGCAAATAGTTCGGTTTGATGTAATAAATAGCACATAACGATCCACGTTGAAAGGTTTATAATCAACATTGATCAATACTAGCAAAGTAGTGGTCGATGTTGATCGTGTGAGTCCTGAGACGTGGGACCCCCACTCCAATTGCGTAACACACTTTCTTTCACAATTCGAAGGATTTCGAAGGAAATTCCTAATCTGTTGCTTCATATGTTTGACAAATTCGTCTGCTTAACAACATAAATAACGCAATGCATGTTGATGAACTTTTAAAATGAAAGTATTGCAAAATTGTGTTAATGTGATACGCAATTACCGCGGCTTAGTATCCAATAAATAAATTTAGCATGAGTTTATAAAGTCATAATAAATAAACGTTATTTATTTACTAAAAAAAAATCATAAAACACGCAACTTGTAATAAAGCAATTACTGAACATGATTACATAAAATACAGTAAGTTGTACTACTTCTATATTCATTAAAATCGCATGTTGAAAACAATAAAGGTATTATGGTGCACCTTTTATCATTACAATTTAAAGTATACGCAATATACAGGGTGTCCCTGGAAGTATGGATCAAATCGAATAGGGACGTGGGCAAGGTCATTCCCAAAAGTTTTAGCAAAAAAAAAAAAAACTAAAAAAAAGAGAAGAAAGATCGAATTCGTGAAAACTATCAGGGCTATCAATTTTTTTTTAGATAGTTGATAGCATTTTTTATGATTAATTTCTTTGAACACTAAGCGAAGTGATTGAAAAAAAAATTATAATCGGTCATAACTTTTATTATTATTTACGTTTATTTATTTACGTACATATTAATTTACATTTTTAAATATTTCTTAAAATATAAAAAATAAGTATAAAAAACATTTAAAAATATAAAAAATAGTATTCCGCCGGTGTCGGGAGCAGGGTCCAAGCTACCGGTGGTTAGGGCTCCAGAGACAGGAACCTCCTCACAATACGAGCCGTATCAAGGAGTACTGCCTTCTGAATCAGGCCCTGGATCCAACCGCCTAACGAGAGCCTCGACAGATGTTGATCGAGGCTTTGGGCCATAAGCCCATTGGCCGATACGACAATCGGCACAATGATAGCCGAGCTCACATTCCACATGTCAACAACCTCGTGTGCTAAGTCAAGATATTTAATTTGTTTCTCTTTCTCAGCTTTCACGAGGTTCCCGTCATGTGGAATGGTAACATCGACAATCATTGTGCGGCGCGCTAATCGATCTATCACCACTATATCAGGCTTATTGGCGACAATAGTCCTGTCAGTAATGATAGACCGATCCCAATACAGCGTGGCATGGTCATTTTCAAGAACTGGGTCGGGCACATACTTGTAATACGGTACCTCAGAATCCACAAGTTTATATTTCAAAGCAAGTTGCTGGTGAATAATCCTGGCTACTTGGTTATGCCTGTGCAAGTACTCGCCGTTAGCCAGACGAGAACAACCAGAGATAATATGTCTGATAGACTCACCCGGACGGTGGCATGCCCGACACACGTCAACCGTCCCGTCCTTCATAATATGTCTCCGGTAGTTATTCGTCAAGATAACTTCGTCCATAATTGCACAGACGAAACCTTCGGTTTCTCCGAAAAGATCACCAAAACGTAACCAGGATACGGACGCTAAGAAATCTACACCGGGCTCTTGAAGAGCCCGATAGAAGCGCCCGTGAAGCTCCTTGCTTTGCCATACCTTCTTGCGGTCATCGGTAGTAAATACTACAGGTTTGCGCCAGTTCTCTTTAGCTATGGACAGCGGGGTGAGCCCTTTGTCCACTGCGACCACATCACGGTGCATACCCACTTCAGCTTTTAAAAAATATTCCCTGAGACTGCACACCTCGCGGTTGTGGAGGGTCTTTGCATTTAAAAAGCCTCGACCCCCACACTTCCGCGGGATATACAGTCTCATCACCGATGATCGTGGGTGATGCATCCGATTTGCAGTCAGCAGTGTGTGGACCCTTCTATCCAGGGCGTCGAGTTCGGTTTGAGTCCATTTGAGTATGCCGAAAGAGTACATCAAAACCGGCATGACCCAACCGTTGAAGGCTCGCACCTTATTTCCGCCCGAAAGAAGACTAATTAATACCTTCCTCAGGCGACAAAAGAAGCGTTCCTTCAACGATTGCTTCATGTCAGCATCGTTGATGCCTAACGCTTCCGACATACCCAAATACTTATAGCTTTCGGATGAGGAGAGGGATCTAAGGTTTATGGAATCCGGGAGTTGAATTCCCTCAGAATCCATAATCTCTCCTCGCTTTACATGCATGACTGCACATTTGTCCACACCAAATTCCATCCTGATGGCGCTACTGAAAGTTTCAGTTACCTTCAGTAGCCCCATCAGACGCAATTTGTTGGGGGCAAAGATTATTATTATTATTATTAGCCTGTGACGTCCCACTGCAGGGCAAAGGCCTCCCTACTCTCTTTCCACCTCTCTCTGTTCAAAGCTGCTAAGGACCAGTTCTTGTTGAAGGAGTCCAGCTCATCCCGCCATCTCCGTCTGGGCCTGCCACGATGTCGTTTGCCATTAAGAGGGGCCCATTGGGTCGTAAGTTTGGCCCACTGTTCATCTGACATGCGGCAGATGTGTCCAGCCCAGTTCCATTTTAGCGTGGCAGCTTTCCAAGGTCATAACTTTTGAACCGTAAAAAATTCACTGACATTCTCAGGGTTAAAAAGTTTGGAAATGACCTTGCCCACGCCCCTATTCGATTTGATCCATACTTCCAGGGACACCCTGTATAGTATATAAAAATTACGCCGACGAACGCTGTTACTTTCATAACGATAACCACAAATGGTAGTTGCTAATGTAATGTCGTCGAAAAGTACTATCTTGTAAATACCACCTTGTTCCTTAGGGTCTAGTGTGCAACACTATAATTTATCCGCCTCTGGAGTTCTAGATGAATAACACCTAGAGTGACTGCAAGCCCTTGCCCATTCTTCTCCATACGAAACTTATCTTTTAAAGAGCGCAAATAGATTTAATTGCTCTTTTTTCTTGTAATTTTTGACGTTCAAAAAAACCTTTTAATTTTTATATTGGTCTCATTGAAATATACGACTTCTGAGAAATATAAGAACAAATTACCCCTCATTATCAGGCCTGTTCAGAGTTCATGAGTGCGGCTGCAGCGTCGAGTGCGCGCATGAGTCGCGCGCTTCAACATGAACGCGAACAGAAGATGAGGCTGCAGGAGGTGGTTGAACAACTCGCGCGGCAACACGACAACTTGGAGAAGACTGTCACCGCGCGCAGTACCTCGCAGCCTGGTCAGTATTTTATTTTTATTATATGACTTCTCGCAGGTCGACCTTGGAGGTTGTTATGGCTGCTCAACCGATCTTTTTGGTGAGTGTTTTATAATTATAACTAATGGCTTATTATTATAATAATAAGTAGCGCGCTCAAACCTACGCGTGAAGAGACTATGTTAGATGGTGGAACAGCTCGTTATTCGCACGGCAATCTGGAGAAAACCGTCTCTGCGCGCAGAACTGCAGAAGTACAGAGCCTAATGTTCCGTAATTGACGTCTGTTATACAAAGTCGCGCGCTTTAGCACGAGCGTAAAAAGAAGATGACATGCATTGCATCTCAAGGAACAGGAGTTAGTTGCAAACACTTTATTTATTTAAATACCTACTAGCTGCGCTCTGTGATTTCACCCGCATGCGTGTCGATCCCGTAGGAATATCGGGATAAAAAGTATCCTATACTATGTGTTAATCCAGGGTGTCAGCTACGTCCATACAAAATTTTATGAAAGTGGTCCAGCGCGGCGGTTTGTGCGTGAAGAAGTAACAAACATACAAACCTCCTTCAAACTTTCGCCTTTATAATATTAGTAGGATTGTTGTACACTACAAAAATATGTAACAAAAAATAAATCATACACTAGGTACAAAATATGCAATGGGAGGCCTTATCGCTTTCTACGATCTATTCCACCAACCTTGGAATGGACAGTGATCAGCGACTACGTCTATACTATTCTGCAATATGTTGCAGTAACTTGAAAATTTGGACTAGCGCTGGGTTTTATTGGTCATAGACTATTTTCGTAGTAATTACCATAGTATCTTTATTTTAGGTTGGGACTTGGCAGTAACATGTAAGTCGAAGTATGACATAGAAGCGGGCTTTTTCTTTTTTGTCTCCCAACCTGAACAGCCTGCCCAAAATCTTCTGCCTGTAACTATTCAGTGCTGGTTATAGGTCTCTCTTATGGTAGACAGATATCAGCTCAATAATAAATACCGCCATCTCATTAGCGGCATAACCAAACGATTTTATTAATCAGCTGACGTGACACAAGCGCCCGAAAAAAAAAAATTTACTTTTATTTAATAAAAAAAAATAACTTTTTTAACCGACTTTAAAAAAGGAGGTTCTGTATTCAACCCGTATGTATGTATGTTTGTATGTCCGCGATTATCTCAAAAACTACTGAACCGATTTTGATAATTCTTTCATTAGTGTGATCTACATACTTTCAGGAAGGTTTTAGTATATAACACATTAGGTAATTATTCTTATGTACGAAGTTATATGCATAAATGTACTGCATCTCCGGCATTTCTATGCGAATTTTGATGATTCTTCAAGTTGTGTCTTCAATTCTTCAATGCACTAGTGTTAATTGAATTTATGTGGGGTAGGTACAACTAAAAAGTGAAAAATAAAAACTTTTTTACAAAAAAAAACAACCGACTTCAAAAAAAAAACACTACAAAGTGAAAAATAACTTTAATTTCGGAAGTCGGTGTCAAAAAACGAAAATGCGGAACAAAAGACACCGACTTCCGAAATTAAAGTTATTTTTCACTTTGTAGTGTTTTTTTATGAAGTCGGTTGTTTTTTTTTGTAAAAAAGTTTTTATTTATAAGTTGATCCGCATAGCATTCGGTGCTTTGAATAGGCCAACATGAATTCGGATATGGTTTCAGAACGATTTCGAACAGTTGCCAGCGCAAAATTCCTTCTGCGCATTAAAAAGTTCAATGAATGAATGAAAATCCGAATGACTTTTCAACGAACGTAAAACGGAACGTGTTGTACGTCATACATGCTCTGTGTTGTACGTGACGGATGGAAAATCGAAAAGAAATTTGCGTTTCGGGATACAAAAATTAAACATAATTTCCGTCGAAATTAATCTTAACATTTGAGAAGTGTACGTGTAATAACAAAAATGTATAAACAAAAATAATATTACTATAATTCGGTACGTAAAAGTGTGAAGCGAAACGATATAATTTGTCATACTACAGAATTTTTGGTGATTTTCAAGGTTGTTGTTTTTCAGTTCAACGTATTACAGTTTGTAATTGGTTGTTGTCTATTCGTTTATTTAATTATCGTGTATCGCTACAGAAGTGTTGTCATTTGGCAGTGCAGTATTGTGTTGGTTCTGCCTAGTAATAACAAAATCACATTCGTGTACGCGTCTATTGTGATCTTGGCCTTGTATAGCTAGCTTTGCGTTATTTATTATTCTTGTTAGGTATAAAGCAATGCTAAATTGACTCCTCCATAACAATACAACATTATGGGCGGTAAGTGGAAACAAATAATAAATAAGGAAACACAGTCATCATCACTGAATGCTATACAAAGGCTAGCTTTCCAGTTGATTTCATGGGGTTAATAAAGTGAAGAAACAATCATCAGACACAATAACATGTATGTAATCACTTGCTGGTAGAATAGACCAATTTGATATTACTACATGTATGCTTTAATAGATACATGTAGGAGTAAATATCAGCAGAATAGGGTAATGTACAAAATGTTTAGTAGCAGTATTACAAAATGTTTAGTGTTTTTAATAACTGCTACCTACCAGTAACTTAGATGTTTGTAAATTTCCTACAGGTGTGGTGAGAGTCAGATAAGTCAAAACATAAATAAGAAATCAGTTTAGCTTGCTTTGATCAGCTACTGCATGCTTACCATAATTATAATAGTGTTTTTTCATTGTAGGTTAAGAAAATGAAAATGACTTATGTAATAGACTGGTGCTATAATTATTTAATCAATACAGTTCTTACACCATGGATAGAGCAAAGTGATGTACTTTTTTTATTCTGTAAGATGTTAATTAGTTTTGCAAATATTTTGTTGCAATACATACAATCATGAATAAGTTTGAGAAGTCATTAGATAAGCATATTATAATTTACTATTTAATTAATAGTTTGACCTAATCAAATCATTAAAATGCAACAAATAGAAGCTTGTAGAATATATTCATTTAGAATATTATGACTGATGTTTGCTCAAAAAAAAAAATGTAGAACACACTGTTACTTGAAAAACCGTTAAGGTTTTTAACAAACTTTCGTAAGTATTTTGCACAAAAATAATGTACTTAGAAAATTTTCTAGGTTGACACAAAAAGCTGTGGCAGGATCTTTGAAAATCTATTACTGTAATACACACTATTACACTCAAAATGTTGAAAATAACAAGCACTTAAATAATTCTACACCATATAGTAAATGCGCCCTGCAGTTTCAACGGCATAAGTCTCAATCCCATTGGAATATCGGCATAAAAAGTATCCTATGTCCTAATCAGATTATGATCTACCCACATGCCAAATTTCATCCAAATCCGTTAGCTGTTTAAGCATGAAAGTGTTACAAACATACAAAAGATTAAATCTTTTCTCTTTTTATTAAAATCAGCTTAGACAAACACACCCGCAATATAGATATTAATCAATTATTTACAGTTCTGGTGTCCTATGTAACATCCTATTTATGTTACTTTTATTGTATGGTTTGTTTTTGTTGTGCAGGAGGGAACGGGACAGGACAAGGCAACGAGACTGAGGATGAGGACCATGAGTTCTTTGATGCCGTGGAAGAAGGTGTCTCCACAAATATGGATGACACAACATCATTTGTAATTAAAGTGCCCGTAAGTCGTCTTACTAACTATTTACCTTCCATTCAGAGATAATGTGACTCATCAATAATAATTGCATGTTGCACTTACTTCAAAAAACTTATGGCTCCACTGTACTTCCTCACCCATTTATTCGAAGCTTCACAATTTTAATAGTTCTACATTTCGTTATGTTAAACACTTTCGCAAAATCCCGCATTGTGAAAACTTATAGTTTTTGAGAAAAAAAATCTTAAAGTTACGGAAAATGTATCATGTGTACATAAATGTAACATGTTTATGTTTTTTTTTATGGGCACCCCGACTCGGACAGGTTAGGTTAGAAGGGGATGGCGGGGTCTAGTGAGCGAGCGCAGCGAGCGAACAGACCCCGCCATCCCCTTCGTGGTTATTTTTTTTTTAGACCATAGAGCCCCGCGAAGCGGGGCTCCTACTACGCCTTTTAAGCAACTTTTAAGTGTTTTGAGGTTAGGTTACAAAAATCATTGGGAATTTTTTTTCTCGGCCACTATGGTTTTGCGAACTTTTCGGTTTTCAAATTTACACTAAAAAGGGTCTATTCTATCTAAAAAAAAATAGTTACTATAAAAATCGCAGGTTTTCAGAAAAAAAAAAAACTTTGGGAATTTTTTTCTCGGCCCCTACGGTTTTTCACAATTTGCGGTTTTCAAATTACACTAAAAAGGGTCTATTCTATCCAAAAAAAACTACCTACTATCAAAATGCGCCGGGTGAGGAAGTACAGTGGTTCCAAACTTATGCTGGGTTCCTATAAAAAACAAATGGTTTTTCTTACCAATGGTAGCATTTTATATTGCCACTTTAAGTCCACCTCTGTATGTACAGAGGCGGACTTAAAGTGGCAATATAAAACACAATAATATAAAATTAAATAATATAAATTGCAACCTAATTTTACCTACTACTTTCTTAAATTTAAACCAATAACGGCCCATAACTTATAGGAATCGTCCATTAGTGGTTGTTAATATCAAGTTCCAATGTTACAAGCAATGCCAAAGTAGAACTTAAAAAACAAACTGTTTTGCATGATAATGTTATGTTTACAAAAGAAATACAAATTGGCTATAAACTTATTATCTTTATTTGTTTACTAACAGAAATTGAATTTCCTTATCTTATCTTGCACATGGATCTTAAAACAACTTATTAGTTGTAGTAACTTTCTGTACTAATTATATTGTTTATAGTGACTGATATCATGAATCAACACCATTTATCGATTTACTTTTGATTTACAGTAAATGTTGTAAGTAAATTGTGTTGTCAATGTTAGTCATCATTATCCAGTGAGGGTTGTTGTTGCAGAGTGAGTCATGCTCGTTGTTCATTGTGTTGTGTGTGACTTTACAGGTAAATAGGAAAAACAAAGTAAAAAGCGGCGAAAGTTCAGATGAGTCTGAGGGTGAAACCGTCACTGAGACTCAACAGGTCAGTTACTATTTATTTATTCTTTATTTTTATTTTGTATCTACAGGGTCAATTGAAATTAATTACCGAAACTCTACAGATATGATGAATATCGATATCTAAACAGAGAAAAAAAATGGTTAGACGTTTTTTTTTGAGGCCAACAACTGTAGGTATTGTAAATACTTGGGAGTAGGTATGAGTTTAGAAAATCAGTATAAAGATGAATTTCTAAACTTATACAATACAAACCGCGGCCATAGACCCCAAAACAATCAAATCATATTTTTTCGTTTTCAAATGTTTAGATATTGATACCCATTTACCCATCACGTCTACGGAGTCTCGCTAGCTAATTTAATTTGACCCTTATGTATATCTCGAAGTCGCAATTAAGAAATACTTAAGAAATGATGTCTCGATCTTATCGCGTATCGTCCGCAACGTGAAATATGAAAGTTCTGAATTGAACAAGTTCACTCAATTCTATACAATGCCAATAATATCACACTACAGAATTAGTTAACAGTTGTTTTAAAACACGTTTAAACGTAGAAGTTCTTTTTTCCGCATAAAATGAACAGAGCATTAATTTACATGGTTATGTAGCTTCAAATTGGAAAGGCGCCGGTTTTAATATACTCAGTACTAATAGGTAATAGGTAATACGGGCTGGTGTCCGCAACTCCACGTCAATGCGCGTATTTTGCGTACGGGTGGGAAAATCGATTATTCGATCCACCCCAGCTCCTCAAGGAAGGCCAGCAACGCCTTGATGTTACTGACCGTCTCTCGTAGGGTACCTGGGTTACCGAAGTACTTTGCCCTATACGTGGCGACCACCGGGCAGCTTAGAAGCACATGTGCCGCTGTCTCGTCGTCCTCCATGCATGCCCTGCACAGCGGACTGTCTGTTACTCCTATGACAAAGAGGTGTTTATTAAATGACCCGTGGCCAGTTAAAGCTGCAGTAACTATGCGCAGCTTTTGTTTGGTTAGACGGAGGACCTGTTTCGTGAGGCGGCCATCCAATGTAGGAATAGCTTCCCTAGCCTGCCTACATTCGCCTTGGTCCGTCCATAGTTTTTCATGTTGGTCTCTGGTGCGTTTCCTTACCAGAGTGCGTATATACCCGAAGGGGAGTGGCGCAATGGGCTCAGGTCCCACTGGTGCCATGCTCGATCCCCTTCTGGCAAGCTCGTCGGCTGCATCGTTGCCCAGCGAACCGCTGTGTCCTTTGATCCATTGAATGGTTATTTTATTGAGGTTACCCACCTGGTTGAGGCGCTGGTGACACTCGTATATTAGCCCAGAGTCAGCTGTATAACTGTTCAGCGCTTGCAGAACAGCCATGCTGTCTGAGAGTATGCGTATTGAGTGCTCCTTTACTTCCCTAGCCATAATGGCAGAAGCGGCTAGTGAAATGCCCATGCATTCGGCCTGGAACACTGTGTTGTGGACCCCCAATGGTGCGGCTATGCGTATGTTGAAGTCCTCCGAGAAGATTCCAGCACCAGAGCCACTACCTGTTTTGGATCCATCCGTGAAGATACGCAGCTCTGCAGGGCACAGCCCCTCGCATCGGCGATCCTCGTGAAGCTGGATCTTGTATTTTTTATCAAAGATAAATTGTTTAGGTACCCTGTCATTTACGTTTATGCTCACTAGTTCCTTCGCGTAGTTCCTTTGAAGGAACTACTGAGAATTTTTGTATCAGTAGTTCCTTTGCAAAAGCTGAAGGAACTACTGAGACTAGATAATTCTTTTAGTAGTTCCTTTGACTTTTTGAAAATATCTTAGTTTTTTTTTGGTCAAAATTATTTACGGCTTAAGAGATAAACTGCTTAAACAACCAACTTATTGACCGTTTTCTGAAACCTCCGTCGTAAGGAAAGAGAATATATTCGGTTATGAACACAATTTAATACATTAAATACTCATTAGCTTATATGTATATGGATTGTTCTCAAAAAAGTGGCTCTGTAACCTGTCAGGCAGTTTGGATTTGGATTTGGTCAGTATTTGGTGACAAATACCGCACTAACAATATAGTGGAGGGTTGGAATCACAAAATAAACAGCTTGTTAAAAAAAAAATTCTAACATGCTCCAAGTTTTACATATTTTAAATGATGATGCATGTATTACAAATTTTAAATATGACCAATTAAAAAGATTCAAAATTAATATAACAAAGCGACGTGATATAGACATAGAAAAAGACGACTTCATTAAATCCGTACAGTTACAATTACTGGCTGGTGACGTATCTGTTCCACATTTTTTGGAAAAAAAAATCTTATTATGCATGTATTTATAAAACTTAATCTGAATTAACATCTTCTAAGATAATAATTTAATTTTGTCTATATACAACGTGTAACGTTAAATGCGCAAAACCTGAAAATAGTTTGATCAGAATAACGAGCAGAATCAATTGAACCACTTTTTAATATAGGTCACATTTATCAAAAAATCTACATTAAAAACGTTGCCGTGTCTATTTATTAATAAGTCAAGCCATCACATGCGCAAACCCGCCAAAATAGGTAAACAAACACAAGTTGTTGTCGACCAAATTAAAATTTTCCCATACGCGGGATAATAATAGCTCTTATTTCAATGCAAATTGCAAATACGAATCTTCCGTACAGTAAGTACCATGAATAAGACCATTTGAAGTAAACAATAATGCTATCTATCTTTTTTTAACTTAAACTTAACCTAAGGGTTAGAAAGAGAAATGACGATCTGCACGGGGGCGGGGCGTGCGAAATGCGTGACAGTGGCCGTGTTTACTTCAGTCTGAGCGGCGCCGGCGCATGCGTCACAGGTGTAATTTGTTCTATCCCGTTACCCCAGCGAGGCGGCGCGTGCGCGCGAATTTCGCGACTATGGCGTTTTTGTACACATACATTCAATATGTGAAATGGTGAGAATGTTGGCGCGTTGTCATGACAAAGTTAATTACTGTAGGTAAAAAGCTGTTTAGTCTAAAAATGTGGGTTGCCTAATGTCAGTCCAAGCCTGGAAAAGTGTGATGAAAACATTTAAATCACTGTTCAAAGATAACCTAAGTTTTTTAGGAGCGTAGATAGTAAATAATAATGTCAGCGCGGCGCGGCGGCACAGCAGCGGCCCGGTGACGACTCCTCCCTCGATAGAGCGTCGTCGCAGACGCAAGAAATTATTAGAATTGCCAGTAAAACTTAAACCGCACATAAAACCTTTAAAAAATGTTTAATGATTTTTTTTCTCTGAAATAGGTCAAAATGTATTAAAAATCAGTTGGGGTGTCTCAGGTTTTGCGCATTTAACGTTACACGTTGTATATAATTGTTGTTCGTGAACGGGCGCCGTCGCGACGGCGCCCGTTCACGATTCAGATGACCAGTCTCAACCGACGCGTCGGTTGAGACTGGTCATCTCTTAATTGCCAAAGCTTATTTTTAATCTTATTTTTTACATTGTTTTTTTTTTACATTGTATAGAAGCAACAAGAATAATAATGTACCCAGGATTTTGTAATATTCTTGATTTAAAAGAGTGTCCATGGAGTTTCTTGCCCGTTCTTCTCCATAGAGATCTACGCTTTGGAATGGGCAAATAGCTTCAACTTTCTGACTAAGTGACCGACTATTTAATTTTGACTATTCAAAAATAAATGCTTTGAGTTTGAGTTCGTTATTGATTTTCGTTAAATCCGTTATTTCCTTCAAAAGAACTGCTAAAGGAATTATCTAGTCTCAGTAGTTCCTTCAACTTTTTCAAAGGAACTACTGATACAAAAATTCTCAGTAGTTCCTTCAAAGGAACTACGCGAAGGAACTAGTGAGCATAAACGGTCATTTATGGCTTTCGTAATGGGGAACTCCTTGTGGAGTCCCTCGAGCAGCGTGGTGTGTGGTGTATCACTCTTACCCCAGAGATTTAGTGTATTAAGACGTACTGCCGCCATCGTCGCTTCCTGCTGTATGAACAGGTGGAGCGGTGGAATTCCCAGAATGGCTTCAACTGCTGCAGTCGGAGTAGTCCTCATGCAGCCCGTGGTCGCCATGCAGGCTAGTCTTTGCATGCGTTGTAGTTTGTTAACGGCTGTCACTAGCTTGGTGCGGGGCCACCAGACCACAGCCCCGTAGGTGATCATGGGGCGGATCACTGCAGTGTACAGCCAAAGTATTATTTTAGGGGATAGGCCCCACTTCTTACCTATCATTCTCCTGCACTGCCAAAAGGTTATGCAGGCCCTGTTTAGTTTGTTGTCCAGATGACTGCTCCAGTTTAACTTACTGTCGAGTGTGACCCCTAGATACTTGACTTCGTTGGTCAACTGGAGTTCAGTGTCGAACAGTTTAGGTAGGCGATAAGGCCCTAAAGCTCGTTTATGGGTAAACATGACAAGTTCAGTTTTAGTGGGGTTCACTGAAAGGTCATACTCCCTGCACCATCTCTCTACGATACGTAGCGCTTGCTGAGTGAGGTTGCATACCGTACCCGTCACCTTCCCCGAAACCAGGATTGCGAGGTCGTCGGCATAACCTACTGTATAATAGCGGTTGGCGTTGAGTTTGGTGATGAGATCATTAATCACCAGATTCCATAGGAGGGGGGACAGGACCCCACCCTGCGGGCAGCCTTTGGCTATCATGGCCAGCTGCTGCTCACCTTCAAGGCGAACCACTCGTTTACGTAGCATGTTTGTGATCCAGTCCGTTAGTACCTGTTCTACTCCATGCCTGGAGAGGGCGCTGTTGATACTGGAGAAGTTGGTTTTGTCGAAGGCTCCTTCGATGTCTATAAAGGTGCCCAGGCAGGTGCCTTTCTGATGGATCGCTTCCTCTATCTGGCTGACCACCAGATGGAGGGCGGATTCAGTCGACTTACCTGAGCTGTATGCGTGTTGGTTACCGTGTAGCGGTATAGTCTTCAGAGCGCCATCCCTCAGTTCCCTATCGCACAACCTTTCCATAGTCTTTAGTAGAAAGGAGGTCAGGCTGATTGGTCGGTGAGATTTGGCGTTTGTGTAGTCACCCTTACCTGGCTTAGGGATGAATATTACTTTCACTTCCCTCCATCCCTTAGGAACATATCTGAAGGCCAGGCACGCTCTCATTAAAGGCAACAGTCTTGTGGCGACAGAGGTGCCACCCCACTGCAGTAAGGCGGGGAACACTCCATCAGGACCAGCTGCCTTAAAGGGATGGAAGCTCCGGATGGCCCACTGGAGTTTCTCCAGCGTGATCACCCTGCGGGCATAGAGCCAATCGTTGTCTGATGGTGTCTGAATTTCATCCTGCCAGTCAATTACCTGAGCGAAAACACATCCTGGGAAGTGAGTTTCAATAAGGACGCGTCTCGTTTCTTCTGGCGAGGATGTTAGTGTGTTGTCAGGTCTCCGGAGGGTAGCGATCCCAGGTGTATACTGTTGCGCTAGTACCTTCCTTACCCTGTTAGCTTGCTGACAAGATTCAATACTACCACAGAATTTGCGCCAACCCTTGGTACTTCTGAATCTGATGCATTTTTTGTAACTGGATTTGGCTGCATAGTAGTTATCCCAGTCCTCATCCGCACAAGTATTCATGGCTCTATTCAGAGCTTTTCTTACCTTACCACGCTTGCGCTCCAGCTCAGCACCCCACCAGGGTTGTTTTCCCGGTGTGCTGCGCGGAGTGGTCTCTGGGCAGGCAGTTTGGTAGCTGTCTATAATTGATTTAGTAAGGTGACTTACTTGTACTTCAATTTGTGTTGTATCCTCAAAAGTTGTCGGATCGTTTGATGTCGCCAGCTTTGATTCAAGACTGCGTGTGTAGGCGGCCCGATCCGTGTTGCGCGGATTACGCCGTGGTTTCGTGGGTGGAACACAGACCTGGATATCGTAACGGATCCACCTGTGATCAGAGCAGGAGGCCTCCTTGGAGACATGCCACCCAGTGATAGTTTCCGCCGCTCCCTCTGTTGCCAGAGTGAGATCTATGATTGTGCGGCTTCGCCTGGTTACGAACGTTGGTTCGGAACCCGTGTTTAGTAGGGATAGGTTAGTCGAGAATAAGTAGTCAACCAAGGCCTTACCCCTCTCGTTTTGCGTGTCCATACCCCACAGTTGATGGTGGGCGTTGGCATCCGCCCCGACTACGACTTCAAACCCGCACCTCTCGCAGTGGCTCACTAGGCGGGCGAGGTCGTGCGGGGGCGGCGCCTCCGCCTCGGGCATGTAGACCGAGGCGAGGACAACCACCAACTCCGTGGCATCGCCACGCTGTATAAGCAGCTTTGCTGCAGAGACGTCTCTGCAACAGAAATCAGTTAAGAGCTGTGTTTTGAGGTTACCTGTGATATAGATGCACGCCCTAGGATGGTCGTGATCTGTGGTGACCAGGAGCTTACCACCAAGATTGGAGAGTCCTTGTATGCGGCCCGCCCTTATCCACGGCTCCTGGATCAAGGCAATGGCCGTGTGTTGAACCTCCAACCACTTGCGAAGCTGAGCCGTCGCGGTTTGACTGTGGTGGAGGTTTGCTTGGAGGATTTTACAGGCCGACGAAAGGGACGCCATCACTGGCCAGCCCCTCCTCGTCCCCCTCCAGTTTGAGCCCGGCAAACAGGTCGCCCGCGTCGAAGCCGTCCCCCCCCTGGCTCGAAGCCGGGGACAGGATCATGTCTTCCAGCTCCTCGCCCGAAGAAGGGACGGCGCCCACGGTGGCGGCAGCAGGGGCGACCGACCCTGCCGGAGCAGGTTCGGCCGCGGATGCCTCCGGGTTGTTTGAAGGGGGAGATGACTCCCCCGCTGGTGCTTGCGGCTGGTTTGGCGGGTCTTGCAACTCGCCAATGGTTCCCGTGGCGGGGTCCCATCCCTGCGGGACGTCGGTGAACCTACCGTTCCGACCCTGGAACTTAACGTACACCGCTCCCAGTCCAATTGAGAGACGGCGTCCGGCCTCCATCAGGGTCGGGATTTGGTCCACAGGGACGCCGACCACCACGAACCATTGCTCTGCCTGCTTGTCGGCAAAAAGAAGTACCCACCTCTTGATGTCGACCCAGGGGTTTTGGTAGCTGAGAGCGCGACCAATGTTGGTCGACTCACCATATACCCCCTGCTCGTCTGGGATCACGATGCCGCATCGTGTCCGCTTCTGAATCTCCGACTGGCTCTTGACTACCAGCGAGATGCTAGTAGGGAGAGAGAGGTCGGAGACTGTTTTCTTTAGCCAGGCTAAGGTGTGGTCGTTACCACACCACAGTTTCAAAACTCCCCCGGCGAACAGCGGCTTGGCATTGAACGTCGGACCCGGAGTGTCTTGTTTGGGGGAGCAGGCCTCGAGTATGATCTGCCTCTGGATGGCAGCGAGTACCTGATCCGATACTTCCCTGCTGAGGATCCCCGTGCGGTCGCAGGTGATCGCGACGTCGAGGGTTGCGCTGGCAGCTTGGGCGTAGCTTCTTTCGGGGACCCGTTTGGATTGATCAAGGCGCGGCCGCTTGTGCTCTCCCCGAGGTGTTAAAGTCTCGTTGAGAGCCCGCTTGGCCGCGGCCTGATCCTTCCAATCGGGTCTCCGTGTATCGTTGTCACCTGTAGCCTGTTTCTCCGGACCGCCGGTTGGCGGCTGACTGGGCGTTGGTCGGCTTGCACCGGCCTCTGCCTGCGACCGCTTTCCGGCGGCGAAGTTCAGCTGGCCGCTACTAGTCGGTTTGGCCGACCTAGCGGCAGTGGCCTGTTTATGACGGCTGCCTTTACCTTGCAGCTTGCGTTCTTGCCGTCGCTCCTTCCTCGTAATTCTCTCCCTCTGCTTGCTCTGCGTCGAGGAAGCTGGTGGACCTGAAGGGTCAGTGGGGCGTTGGGCTGTTTTATTGATTTTACCCTTGCCCTTGCGTTTCTGCACCTGCCAGGCAAGTGAGAACGCGTCCTCAGTGCAGCCGACTATCTCCGTTTGACCGGAGACGGCCGTCTGATGGGAGGAGGAGGGTTGAGGAGTCAAGGGAGAAGGAGGGTGTTTGTTGGGAAGCCCGGCGTCGGTGTTACCCAACTCCGGGATCTGTGTAGGGAGGGTCAGACCGGCAGTGGTATTAGTCGTCGCCTTGGTCTTCACCTGAGTTTTAGAAGGGTCGGTACTGGTCCCAGTCAGCGCCGACGTCCTTTGTTTATCTTGGGACTTTTTAGGTTTGGTCTTGGCTGCGGTTCTCGCCACAGCCAGACCAGCGCCCGCGCTGGTACCCGCAGCGTTAGCAGCAGAGCCACCAGGGGCGAGGGAAGTGCAAGCACCTCCCTTGGGAGTCTCATTGGCTTTCGCCTCCACTCCGGTGTGTGGTTGTTTAACTGGCCTTAAATTGTCCATGTTAAATGTTGTTTTATCTTCATCTCTCTGGCTTCCCACCCTCCATGGAGCCCGCACCTGGGAACGTCTCACTATCAAAAAGCTCGAACGTTAGGATTACCAGAGAGATATAGGTGCGCAAGGCTGGTTTACAGTGCGACATCGGGCGCTCGATCGGGTTGGCGTGGAAGGTTCAAAGGGCCAAACCCCCTACGAACTGATCAACCCTCACTTACACCGTCAGCATGACCTTTACCTACCGCTTTGGCCGTCCAAGAACGACCTCAGCGGACCCCACGCACCTCGCCTGTGGCCCTCTGACGGGACACCATGGCCATTTCCCTACCCCTGGCTAGAGGGTAGGGCCACCGTTTCGCTTGAAATCCAGACCAAAGGGGGCGTGTTGCCTTACGGGCACATTACCGCCAGAGCCGCTCGGCTCAACCCCCCAGGACTCCTTCATCCCCACTTACGGCGCTCAACTGCGCAGGTCCTAGCGCAGGTGACTGTTTACTCCTACCCGCCATCAGCAAATTTTAGTGATAGGCGAGCCCGCCACCACCCAGTCACAGGGGGTCGCGGTTAGGAGTGGAGTTGGGAGCGATGGAGGTGGAAAGGAGTGGGAATGTGGTTAGGATGGAGTGTGGAAGGATTGTGAGATTTGGGACAGGAAGTTGAAAGACGGGAAGAATAGGGTAAAGGGAACTGGGTTAAGGATACGCTTGCGCCTGGTGGTTTTTGTTACATCTGTTTCATAAGGAACCAGATCAAATAACGGGGTGGCAACCTCGGGAAGGTACACCCGCCAGACTTGCCTTGAGGATCTACACGACTGTGGCGCTCTCCCTCAAGACCCCGCCACCCTACCGCCTCTGAAGGAGGCGGTAAGGTAGGCCTGCATCTATACTACCAAGCAAAGCAAAGCATGTCGTTGTGCAACCGCAAAAGCATAAATACAGACCCCCCCCATACTCAGTACTAATACGGGTTTTGTATTTTTTTAGATTAAAAATAATCAATAATAATCTGCACAACCGACTCAGTCGTACAATATAACTTTATCGCATCTCACGGATGATGTTCACAATATACGTAAAATAGATACATTCACACGAATCTTAAACATGGAAGCTATTGCAGATGTTTTACCTAATGTCCTCTATTGTGTAAAACCTTAATGTTGCTATTAGTGCAAAAGAGCGGGTCTATAGCAGTTGATGAATATTAACATATTAGCCTTCATTTGTTTTAACACTCCCATGTTCTTTTTAATGAGCATGATGTAGTGCACCGACCTTGTGTTAACACTAATCTGGACTGTATTGTTGTATGAAGGTAATTTTCGTGGAAGACAAAGAGCGACCGGAAAGTGTGATGGGGGGTACGGAAGCGGAAACCACCGCCGAAGGCGAAGCTATCGTGCCGAAAACACAGGATATAGTAGTATGGGTGAGTAAACTTGCTGCATTTATGAATTTAAAATATCGTTTTAAATAAAGTAATTTCTTATCTCATATTATCGCTATGCTTATTGAGTGCAGGTCATGCCGTGTTACAAATATGAGCCAGTCGGCAAAGTGGCAGCGGCGGTCTGCCCAGCTTTCACCGGACGTACGTTTAAGTATTGCTACACGTGAGGCTATTTTATTGCACCCTAAAATTTATAGTTCAGTGACGCGACCCCAAATTGTTGGTAAAATATCCTAGGTACTTCATACTAAAATGATGGAAGTTGTCGTTCATACAATAAGACGTTTGACAAAAACTAGTGGACCCACACTGGGGCCTAATTATGTATTTGACTTCAAAGTCATATTTCGCATTGCATACGTCATGACTAACTTGTATCTATCATAAACATTGCGAGGCAAACAATCATTTGTCTATACAAAAAACTAAAAATGAAAAATTTGAAAATGTTCGCATCCGCCATCTTGCGATTTTCATTTTGACCTCGATATTGGCTTCAGCACCGTCGAAAACCATAAAAACTATCACCCTCTCTGCGCTTCGTTACGCGACAATTTTTACCAGTTTACTCCTACCGCAAGCCGCGTTAAAGAACTTCGTTCCAAAAAAAAAAGAAAAAGAAAATGTTTGTTATGCGATGCTTAGAAGACAACTTCTAAATGTTACTAAACGTGCTCCTGTAAAAACGTGAATATGAAAAGCTATTTATAGGTGGCATGTTAATACCAATGCCGAGGAAAGTGCCAATTTCCCTATGACTCAAACAACTAATACCATTATTACGTGACGCTCCGGTACAACGATCGTGTATTCTATTAATTATTATCTACACAGACTTCAGTGTCCGTTACCCCAGCCAGATGTTGTCGAAAATGGTCATTTGAATCTTATAGATAATTAGTTTTGCGGCTTCTGTAATTGTTGCACACATTTTTAAATTTGTTGCGCTTATAGTTTTTTAATTATTTCACAAAAACATATCCTGCTGGGGTAACGTTACCCCAGCCAGACCTTTTTCTTTCTAATGGGAATATTTAAATAAATACTAGCTATACAATTAGTTGTCTATATGAAGTAAATGTTGTGCCTTATTTTGTATTTGTACTTTCTTCGGTTGCGAAGTTATTCGAGATTTTGCTGGGGTAACGTTTTTGGTTTTGCTAGATCTTTGAAACGGTTTAGCGGATTCTTATCATATTTTGTACATGACTTCTTAGGAATTAGTTTAAATTTGTTCTGCAATAAAAAAACCAAAATAATGCATAGCTTAAAGGTTATTTCATAAAATAGAAAAACACTTCAATTGGTCCCAGCACTCTCAATAAGAGGTTTAAAGACTTACTTTAAACGTTATTTCGAAGCTTGTAGTTGCCTTCAAATGTATGTGAAGTTTCATTAGTATCCTGTAAGTATTTAACAAGTTATGATGATATTCAGTTCTTCACGAGCA
The DNA here is from genome assembly GCA_945859645.1 of Amphipoea oculea. Taxonomy (NCBI): domain Eukaryota; kingdom Metazoa; phylum Arthropoda; class Insecta; order Lepidoptera; family Noctuidae; genus Amphipoea; species Amphipoea oculea. The sequence continues at coordinate 6,001,823 of OX243884.1, forward strand.
CGGTCATGATGCGCGCGGTGTTATTTGGCCACTGATAAGCCTGTTTATGGATATATGAACTGAATGTTATGTCAATAATTAGTTGTTTAGTTCAGTTGTATATCAGTAAAATTTCAGCGTAATACATTGGATAATTAATGAGATAATACGATTAAAGTCATTAGGAAGTGAATGACCGTGGTAACCCGACCAAGTTTAGGTGGTTACGAAAAAGCGAAAACGCAGAACATTATGCTACCTTCTATAATATGTAGGATAGTGTTACAAATTTAGTACAGACATGTACACAAGTTTAAAAAAAAACTACTTGTTTATTAAAGAATTTTTATTAACAGCTAAAATAATCAATTCAATTGAACTTTTAAAGTATTAATTATACTTAAAAACAATCACAGATTAAAATTACAGATAGTAATTTTGCTTTTTTGAAATTTTCCATTACTTTTTATTTAAATTATAGATTTCAGTATACACAGTACACAGTAGGGTGCTTCTTAATTGGGCAAAATTTTTTTTTTTATTATTATGATCCGTGTCACCCTTTTATTCTGTTCTAAGGCGCAAAAAAGTAATATGTAATTTTTATTTTATTTTTAAAGTAATATTTAGGGGTCGCTACCAGCGAATGAAAAATAAAAAAAAAGTATTTTTGAAAATTCTTTAATTAAGTTCTAAAAAAGACAAGCATACACAAATAATATAACTATTAGAATAAAAAAAAGCTGTGACATATGCTAATAAAGTAGATTTCTTTGTACCAGGGTACTTTTGCCTGAAATTTTTCACAACCATAAGAAGGAATTGTTTTTGTTCTTCGTCTGTGGTAATTAGTTTATTAAATTCGTCAATAAATGCTACACCGCGTTCCGCAATGTCGTTCACCACTCTCGTAGAACGTACAATTTCTCTGGAAGCTTTGTAGTCTTCATCTTCTTCCCAAAGACGAGATTCTTTTTAAAGAAATGCAGACGGAATTTCCAGGATTCTAAAAAGTCCTAACGTGTTGCTGGTCACGAAATCCTCAATATTTTCTTCTTCGATGTGGCTTAGATCCAAGGTGATTCGCTTTGGGCTATAGTCTGAACCTTCCTTATTAATAGCAATCACCATTTTTTGTTTGCTTTCAAAAGAAACTTCGTCATCAAAAAAAGCAAGCGCAACAAGTTCTTCGGACAGATACCACAAATGCCCCAGGAACTTCGTTAGAGCTTTTTTGGACATAGCTTTGTTTTAATTAAAAAGGTGTGGAATAAAATTAGTTGTCATGAATAGAAATTCACACCAACACCTCGACTTCAGGTGTAATCAAAATAACCCTCCTTTTTGTACTGTATCTTTTTTTTATTTTTATATCTCGAAAATGGTGTGTTCTATCGCAAAAACAATGAAAATTTCGACCCCCTTTATAAAATCCATATACCCCTAAAACTCAACATGTAGGTAATCATTTTTCATATTTTCCATACTGAAAGTGAAAAACTCCTTAAAAAACACGTCAAGGCTAACCCGCGCGCCTGCGGCTCTAAAAAAAATTCACGAAAAAAAGTGTCGACGAGTCGCGTTTGTCAAATTCGATTTTAGTTGTGTCAAAATTATTTTTGAAGTGAAACTTCCTTAGGCGCGCTTGACTTGGGGAGTAAACTGGCGAATGCGTTACGAAAACGTGTGATCGCGAGTAGGGAAGGTACGTAAAAAATAGCTGGAAATACCTGGTGTAAAAACCCGGTCCCGGTCGCATAAATATGCGACCGGGTTTTTACACCAGGTATTTGCTTCCAAGTACGCACACCGGGTACCGACTCAAAATACTTGCAAGACTATTAAGTATCTTATACGGCTACTCGCTCAAATACGTAGGTACTCAACCGCGTCAGTTTTCGCAAATGCGATCATGCTCCTTTTAGAACAATTTCGTATGCAAGTATTTTTTACCGACTTCACAAAAAGGAGGAGGTACTATGTTCGGCTGTTTGTATGTTTTTTTTGAAGTGAAACTTCTTTAGGCGCGCTTGACTTGGGGAGTAAACTGGCGAATGCGTTACGAAAACGTGTGATCGGGCGAGTAGGGAAGGTACGTAAAAAAAAATAGCTGGAAATGGAAAAACCCGGTCGCATATTTATGCGACCGGGACCGGGTTTTTACACCAGGTATTTGCTTCCAAGTACGCACACCAGGTACCGACTCCAAATACTTGCATTGCTTGCAAGACTATTAAGTATCTTATACGGCTACTCGCTCAAATACGTAGGTACTCAACCGCGTTAGTTTTCGCAAATGCGATCATGCTCCTTATCAGTAAGAGTCTACGGAACAATTTCGTATGCAAGTATTTTTTACCGACTTCACAAAAAGGAGGAGGTACTATGTTCGGCTGTTTGTATGTTTTTTTTTTTTGTATGTTTATCATCGAATACTCCGCCAATTGTCGACGGATTTTCAAAATTCTTTTTTTGTTCCAAAGTAGATAATTCTGAGGTGGTCCCACTGTCACCAAGTTAGGATCTGATGATGGGGTCTTAGAGAAATCGAGGGCAACCCTCAAATTTTATAGGCTCACTTATTGTTTTTCGCATATTTTATGAAGTATCTTGTGTATTTGCGTATGGTTGTCACCATCTCAGGTAGCTGGGCTGATGATGGAAGGTACAACTCCTTAACAGTAAGAAGTTACTCGAACAGGCAAGGACTGTTTTAGTAAATTGTTTTGGTGTTTGATAGGGCATTTGCCACATTTGGTCTCATGATCATCAAGTCATGACCTGATGCTGCAGTCAGGATAGTCTGCAGAGTACCTAACTCCTCGACAACTAACAGCTGAGCAGCAGATATATCGTGTTTAGGCTCATTGAAAAGGGCTCGCGATGTGTGGATAAACGTACTGTTAATGAGGAACACCGAAGTACATAAAGACCTGATGCTGAAGCCTCGAGCATCAGAAAAAGTACCAACCTTGAAATTACAGCACCGTAGTCGTGTTTGGGCTCATTTTAAATAGGACTAGATTTTAAGTTTAATGCAATGTTGACACAAGTCTGGCCTGATGCTGCAGCCAGGATTATCAGCATCTAGTCTAAAAACATCAGGTCAGGATTTGATGATGGGATCCTGGAGAAATCGAAGGAACTCTTCAAATATTATAGGCACACCTATAGCGATTTGGGTATTTTTTATAGTAACTCGTGCATTTGCTCTCGGAAAGCACTATTTGGTGATGTGGAACTGATGATGAAGACCACAGATGGCGACCGGAACTACTCAATAATATCTAAGTATTTCACGGGTTGCGATTCGATTACTTTAATATGGTTGCTAAATAATATGGTTGTTAATTTATGCTCGTCACAATGTGAATGGTGATATGGAGCTGATGGTGGACCTGGAGAACTCCTCAACAATTAACTTCCCTGCATCGGGAAAAGCAATATTTTGTTTGTAAAAGGCGATGATCACTAGGCTATTGTTACTTAGATAAAGTATAAGCAGACCCACTAAAAAGCGTGAAATAAAAACTTTTTAAGAAAAAAAAAACTGACTTTCAAAAAAAACACTAATAAGTGAAAAATAACTTTAATTTCGGAAGTCGGTGGCAAAAAACTAAAATAAAGATCCAAAGATACCGACTTCCGAAATTAAAGTTATTTTTCACTTTGTAGTGTTTTTTTGAAAGTCAGTTTTTTTTTCCAAAAAAGTTTTTTTACTTTAATGGTTTGCAAGTATTTATTTGTAAACGCGATTTTGCTCCTTATTTATAGGAAGTCATTGATCAATTTCCTATGCAAGTAGTTTTACTTCCAACGGGGCTTTTGAATACGCGATTGTACTTCTTATCTGTATGAAGTTATGGATCAGTTTTCTATGCAGATAGAAAATACTTGAAAGTATCTCGCTCCGTCGTGCCTCGACGCTCGTGTACGTAGGTACTCAAATAGTTCAACAACCGCGTTTGTTTTCGCAAATGCGATCATGCTCCTTATCAGTAAGAGCACAGAATACTTAATAGTACTACGTACAGAAAGGACACTCCCTTCCTCGCCCTCATATCAGATACCGCACCTCACCCCGCACTTCGAGGTATTCGTGGCCGACACTTTAGCAAGGGCGCTCGCGAACCGCAGCGCTGTATTGCTGACACGAACACACAATTATGCGATTTAAAAGTTTTATTTGAGTTTTAATCACGATGGTTGGACATTGTGATGCTTTTCCGAATTCGTATTTACATAAACTGTTTGTAAGATTTCGCATTTTTAATACCATGCGATTTAATAACCGATTGTTTACAGATAAGTCATTTAAACTAAACTATTTTAGTGTTTTTATTTCATTACGAACCCGACTATATAAATAAACAATTGAACTACATGGTCACTTCATAATAATGCACACGTTCGGGCAGCGCCGCCGGCGTCGTCGTTCGGTTCCCCGACACAAATTGCTATCCGCGCCATTTTTTTTACGCTACTAGATTTCACGCACACATTTGCACGTATACAACGTCATTTGTTTATGTAGTAGTAATAGGTAATTATTTTGCGAGCGTTGTATGGAGTGTCCGAGGTGTGGTAAGAGTCTACGGAACAATTTCGTATGCAAGTATTTTTACTTTAATGGTTTGTAAAAGTATTTATTTGTAAACGCGATTGTGCTCCTTATTTATAGGAATTCACGGATCAATTTCCTATGCAAGTACTTTTTACTTCCAAAAGGGCTTTTGTTTGATTACGCGATTGTACTTCTTATTTGTATGAAGTTATGGATCAACTTTCGATGCAGATAGAAAATACTTGAAAGTATCTCGAGCCCTGGTTTCTTAAGGTGGACGTACTTGGAAGCCCTGGTACTCGATTTTGCAAGTACGACTCATGTCTACGGGCTACGGGCGAGGCGAACGGGAGTTGAGTGGGGGATATAAGCAAGAGAAAGCAGTGCGCGCGCACATTTTCTTTCTCTCTTCCTCTCATAGCCAAATACGTTTGAAGTTTCACTTCAGTCGTGTGGTCATAAGCACACTCAATTTTTTGATTGATTTTTTTTTAATTTTCTTTTTGTTGTTATTTTTTTTAATTTTTTTTGCAGAATAGCTGTAAGATTCTCATAGCAAAAAGTAAGGAATTTAGTGATAGGTTAGTTCGGTGTACAAGAGAATCGGCACTAGGGCATCCAGTATCGGAAGGTTTTCAATTCCGGAGTTAATTTACGATATTGGGCTCTCAACTCCGGAATTCCGGAATTCCGGAACTGGATCCGAAATAATTAAAAAAAAAAAAAACAAAAATACCTTGAGTAACTTTTAATCATTTTTAACATTAGTCTTTAACTCAGTCTTGATACGACATTGCCAGTTAACTTTGAGTAAGCCAGTTAACAATATTATTAAAATTAGGAAACTCTAAACTTTTTAAAAACTTAAAAATTAACAATTTGAGAGCCTTAAAATATTAGTGAAAAATAACATAATTAAATTAACACAAGAAATATCACGCTTTAGAGTAGTTTGGACATTAGGTACTAGGTACCGGTAAACTGGGGTTACTTTGATCAATTTTGAACTTTAATTGACTGTAATTTTTGAATGTGTGGTTCTAAAAAAAATATAAAAAAAATGTAAGAATCGGTTTTCATAGTTCTCTCTGTAAAAGTAAAAAAAAAATAAAAAAATCGATTAGTTTTTCAGAAAAAAAAAAAATAAAACAAAGTGATAAAAGTTAAAAATGATTCTGGGGTTACTTTGGAACCCCCCGTTTTTAACATAGAATCTGAAAGTAGCCCCAATAAATCATTTTATCTGGTAAAAATCGGTATTTATAAAAAACTTACCTTTTTTTGCATGACACAACGTGTCATCACCAGCGCACCCGCAAAAAGGATTGTGACAGTTTACCAGTGTAGTCATCCGAAAAAAAAATCTACCAAAAGTTGTTCCGTTTTACGCATTTTGCAATTTTATGTCGATAAGAAGTTTCTATCAAATTAACCCCGTGATTCAAAGTAACCCCGGTTTAAGGTAGTTAAAATCAAAATATTAAAATGAGCATTTAAGTCTCTCCTCAGATTTATTATGTTTAACAACAATCTTGACATGACAACATAATCAGTTCACAATTCACATCACAATCAATAAAATTAAACAAGTCTAATTAAACTTTTTAAAACAAATCAACAAATTAAGGGCTCAACAGCAAATACTATAACACTCGTCTAGTTACACATGATACACGCGCAGGAACAATTGCGCGTAAAACGATGAGTTGAAAAATTAAACACATTTTTAAATTAAAAATAATGAATATCGAAATACGATAAATTGAGCCCAATTCCGGAGTTGAAATATCGGAAAAACTATCCGGAATTCCGGAGTTGCGAAATTCCGGAATTCCGGAATGGATGCCCTAATTTCCACATAGTCAGGGAATTTACATATTAAAGGATGTCGTACGCTTACTCTCATTAACGTTTCCACAAATATTATGCGATCACTCAGGTATTGGTGTAGGCACTAATGCCTGAGTGATCGCATAAAAAAGGCCATGATAATTTGCGGAAAAAGAATGAAAAGGGTAAGGTCACAGACTCAATAAAAAACCGGGAGCGTGTGAGTAAGACCAGGGCTCTCTCAAACTTATGCCCGGCTGCCTGCGGCCTCAGAGCCAAACCACACGGAGCGGTGCGGCTCCGGCGCGGCGCCTGAGCATTACCGCTCCGGTTTTCGACATACAAAAATGCGTTGTAGCCATACGGCGCTGTGCGGTGCACTCCGGCGCCGCACCGCGCGCGCGCCGGAATACAGACGAGGCCCGAGAGGTGTAAACAAAGCGACGCCGAAGTGGCACCGGACAGTTGTTTGTTTGCGCGGCACAGGGTAGAATCATCGCCGCTGCGTCGCCGCTGCCGCGGTGCCGCACTTCCCGTGAGGTTGTCAGTGCGGCGAAATGGATTGCGGTGCGGCGCCGCACCGCGCCGTGTGGTTTGGCTCTCACTCAAAGTGACGCGGCCTATAAATTTGAAATACCGGATTTAAGTACGAACTTAACTTTACAATTAAAAACTCTACATCTCGGCCGATGCTCTAACTGCAAATATAAGTTTGTAATCGCAAAAATTAATATTATAATGTGATATGACTAACACTTGACTGTGAGGACTTTTTTCTTGCCAAATTTCATGCTGCTAGGTCAAGAGAAAGTACCCTATAGGTTTTTGAAAGTGAGATAATCGTCTATGTGATATAATTGACCATAACTCTTGATTGCGTTGTCTTATGTGTGCTTATAAGCTTGCATTTTTCACCCGTCCAAGGGACTGCAGATCTTAGTATTTGATATGAGTTACGACTTTATACCTCTAGCTCCTGAGTCAAAGGGTCTTGCTTGACAGATGAACAACAAAGTGAACCTAGGTTCCGTTTTTTTTTCCTTTTAGGTACCGAACGCTAAAAAGGCTGCCAAAGACAGGATACGTACCAAACTTTTCTCACGTCTATAGACCGCATAACCGTAAGGTCCATAGCTACTACGTAAGCCGGTGCTGACAAGGAACCGGACTAACTCCTTTTCATCAAATATGTTGAAGCTTATAAGCAATCATATAATGGTAGACCGTATACCCTGAACTGGTTGTATGTCGTCGTTATCTTCCTCACCGAGGGAACAACGAAAATGAAATGTAATGAGTTTGATGTTGTTGTCCGCAGCCGCACGTGATGCACACACAGGTGGCGCTAATCGACGGCCACCCGCGGCGGACGCGCGTGCCCGACAAGCCCAACTACCCGCTCAGTCTGTGGTCCATTATGAAGAATTGTATAGGTTTGTATTAATCAACCTACATACAGGAAGGTCGTGTCTGATTGCCGTCCCATCGGACTATGAGAGGGAGGGAAGAGTGAGTGCACCAGTGTCTGTGCACACACTGGTTCACTATAATATCCCCCGCGTAGATGGCTAGTCTCCGTAAAGATTAGTGCCATGGCCGAAATTAGGTGTGGAGGACTATTATTATAATAAATGAAAGTAGCTTTTCATGTCTGTCTGTGTGACTGAGTTGTTCAACTAAACCACAAAATGAAATATAATGCGTTTTTTGCCATAATTTAGACTTTTAGAGAATTTATTGCAAAAGGTGTATTTGGGGTTTTAGGTACATTACATAAAGTCCTGCAATCTCGATGTTTTGACACGTCGCACATTAGTAGATTGCACCCGTGCGAAGCAAGAGCGGGTTACTAGTGTATTATATTTAAGAAATTAATAAATAAAACGCTATATTTTTTAATTAGGTAAGGAATTATCGAAGATTCCGATCCCGGTGAACTTCAGCGAGCCGCTGTCGATGCTGCAGCGGCTGACAGAGGACTACGAGTACTCGTCGGTGTTGGATCAGGCCGCCAAGTTCAGTGACCCCGCGCAACAGCTGGCGTACGTCGCCGCATTTACAGTCTCGTCCTACGCTACGACGGCTTGCAGGTACTATCATCACTTCACTTGGTTATTTGGCGCTCAAAGGATGATTACTTCAGAATGATTACTTATCTTTAACTATACAGTCATGTTATAAGTTGCTGTAATTACATTGATTACCTCGTCGGTCTAGTGGTCGCGAGACTTTCTGCTGAGCATGAGGTGCTGGGTTCGATACCCGGAAGTGTTATTGGGTTTTTCCATCTGGTCCAGAGTCTGGATATAGGCTCACCCCCTGTTACATGGGACTTAAATATAACTGGCGAAATGTGGGTGTACTACAGGTACCCCTCTGACTAGCCCTTCGGGGATTACAGTCGTGAGGTTATATGTTATGTTGTACTTAAATTAAGGTCCCTTTTCGTGTCTGTCTGTCGCCAGCTGTGTGACCGCGTTGCTCTTTCGTATGAGAATACATGTACCCGGATAATTAATTACAATATTAGCCGGATAATATTTAATTAAGTAATATTAAAGGAAACAGTGGTCAGTTTATGTATGATATCTATGTACTAGAATTTTTATGCCAACTTGTACAAATATCACATAACAGAATACTTCCTTGTACACAGAAAATAAAAATGAAAATGCTCAATGGGCACTCTTATCAGTCCAGGGAATTTATGCCAGGCAACCTTGGGATGAACATAACACTCATATTATATAGCTTCCGTGACACAAGACACTGTTTTATTCCCTTGGTGAATAATCTACGATAAAATGTTGACTAACATTGTTGCGTCGCACAAATGATTATTGTTTCAGAACGAACAAGCCGTTCAACCCGCTGCTCGGCGAGACGTTCGAGTGCGACCGCATGGCGGACCTCGGCTGGCGTTCCATATCCGAGCAGGCAAGTGGATGATCTTCTAATTTATTGTTAGTGGACCATCCTTATTCACTCATCCTAATCCTTTGTTACTTGTTAAGGAGAATGTGCTAAAATAGCCCGCGTTATTCACGTTTTTGATGTGAATCAAATATTGGCCGCGACCAACTCGTACGCAGTGACGGCAAACGGCTCTCTTATGCCGTTATGCCCCTCTCCGCCAAAGACCAGCCTTTTCGATGTTTAACATCTGCCGGGCGTCCCGTGGCTGTCACATTTTTTTTGCAAATTGCAGCTCAATAGAATGTTTTCATCAAAGATGGATTTTGCAGGCTACTTTGAGCGCATTGTCCTTGAATCATTATTAAACCTTAGCACAGGCGATGGTTATCGAATAATCTGTAGCAATCAAATATTTCACTTTGCATCCGGAAATTGATAGGATTGTACTAAAAGTGCAACCCAACAATTTCCGGTTGCTATATGGTGCCAAATATTTTTCTGCCATATGCGTATCCAGTGTGATTATATCATCGCGTGTGCTTTGGACCTATTTCTTTATTGATTTATCCTTATAAACTCCTTTCCCTGAATATGCAGGCAAGACCTTTCCAAAACTCTCCCTGCCTCTTCCCTGCCTTCCTCTTCCTTCCAGCACTAGCCTTTATTTATCACACTGTCACTACATTTCGGCCTCTAAATATAAATGAATAAATTCAAAATTGTCTGTGGTCAGGTGTCCCACCACCCGCCGATGGTGGCGCAGTTCTGCGAGGGGCAGGCGGGCTGGCAGTGCTGGCAGGAGTTCACCATGACCACCAAGTTTAGGGGGAAGTACCTGCAGGTCATACCGCTGGGCGGCGCCTCCGCCATGTTCCCTAGCTCCGGCAACAAGTACACGTGGAGAAAGGTACGCAGCAGAGCGGGCAGGGGGAGTTACACACCTGAGTAACGCAATACATACTCAGTCACTTCAGTGGAGCTGGAATTTAATGCATGATATTCCATCAATGCAACTGTTTGGAATAAGTTAAATTTTAAGGGCCGGCTTCTGGAGCGGAAATTATCACAAAATTAATGTGTCAAGCGCGCGTAAACTGCTGCGATTGGCGGTTCATAAATCATTCAACCAAAACTGGCCCTTAGATTTTTTACCTTTTTGTTTTCCAAAGTAGTGAAGTTTGCATTACGTGGTAGTGCTGGTGTAAGTAGCGGTGTAGCGTGTGTAGAGGACCGGGTCGGCCGGTAGGTATGTCACCACCCGGCGGCGCGGCCGGCTGGCGGAGCGGCCAGCACCTCGCCTTCACCAGCTGCTGCAAGGGACAGATCATCACGGTCGAGCCCGAAGCTGAATCACGTGCCTCCTTCCAAAATAATAACGCTTTCTATTGGAAAAATGTAGCTTTTCGTCAAGTTACGTGTCTAGTAGCTGTAGCCGTCGCGTCGCCTACCTGGACTATAACTACGCATCAGTCTCTAAATATAAGCATTGTTTGCTCAATATTGCAAGCCCAACATACAGGTGATTTTTTAATTAATCGCCATCCAATTTTTTTGTATGCAAAGTTTTGTTTTCGATTTTTGACTTGTGAAAACAAGTAATGCCTGTAGATCAGCAAGTGGGTCAACAGACTCAACTCACTGTAATCTTGAACTGATGCTTCTTAGGTTGAGTACAATGCATGCAATGGGAATAAAAACTGCCACTTGCTTACTTCAGATGTCACTACTATGAGTTGTCCATGAATTTGACAGCTACCTGTCCTGATCCATAAAAAACACTCCTTCTTTTTTGAAGTCGGTTAAAAACAGATATTTGTATGCACAATATTTTTCTCCAGGTAACAACAACAGTGCACAACATAATCGTAGGCAAGCTGTGGGTGGACAACCACGGCGACATGGACATCGTGGGCGAGGCGGGCCAGGCGGCCGGCTACGTCGCGCATCTCAAGTACCTGCCCTACGGGTACTTCAGCAAGGACACGCAGAGGAAGGTCACCGGCGTCATCAAGGACCCGCAGGGAGTGGTCAGTGTTGTTGTATTTATATAATCGTAACAGATAGTCTGCGGAAACTAATGACACTTATTCTCGTCTAATAAAAAAGTGAATATGAGTTAGATGTAGTTAGTAATGTTCGATATGTTGCAGCCGCGCTACGTGCTGCAGGGCCATTGGGACAGCCGCGTAGAGGTGGCACCCGTGACGTCGGCGTCGCCCGACAACACCGTGTGCAAGACCGGCAAGTTCACCGTCGCCTGGGAGCGCGTGGACGCGCCGCCCGACTCCGACAAGTGGTACAACTTCACGCTGCTGGCCGCGCAGCTCAACGAGTTCGAGGAGGGCGTCGCGCCCACGGACTCGCGCCGCCGCCCCGACCAGCGCCTCATGGAGGAGGGGCTGTGGGACGAGGCCAACACCGAGAAGCTGCGCCTGGAGGAGAAGCAGCGCGCCAAGCGCCGCGAGCTGGAGGCGGCGGCCGAGGCCGCGGCCGCGCGCGACGCGCCGGGCCCGCCCGCGCCGCGCCCGCTGTGGTTCACGCGCCAGGCGCTGTCGGCGCACGCCGCGCAGCCGCAGCCGCACCTGCGCCACCTGTACACGCACCGCTACTGGGAGTGCAAGCGCAAGCAGGACTGGGCCGACTGTCCGGACATTTTCTAGCCGGCCCGACCCGCCGGCCCCCCGGCCCGGACGCCCGACGTCGGCGGGAGTGCATCACCGGATCGAGTCTCAGTCGTCAGTGTCGCTATAGGCTAACGTTAATTTGGTTTACGCCGTCACATTTTGCGTTGGAAGTTTTACTCATTCCATATTAACTGTGGTTGTTTTTATAATTTATTGTTATTTTTCAAAATTAGTTTATCGTACGGTTAACGTGTACATAATTCTTATTTATGACGCTATCTCTATCTCCACGCGACTCGTGGCCTAATAGTTAAGTTGTTAGCTCTTAGACATTTGTGAGCACCGCTTTGATCGTACGTTCCAAACGTTTCGAGGCTTCACACTACAACTAACAACGAAAGTATTTCACTTACATTATCGAAACTAACGGGCTTATCACGGTGTTCCAACTAACACGATTCATTATTCAAACGACTTGATGCTTTGTTGGTCCCAAGAAACTGAGCTGTATTCATAAAATGTTCTAGGACTGGAGATGAAGAAGATATCATCAGTTCCAAACTGTCTGATGTTATTATGAAGTTTATTTTAATCCCACTCTTGGGGTCTGGTCTTGTCTTAATTTAGTTGTATATTTATCTTCTGTAGAAGCCAAGAAAATTAATAAGTAGACGTGAATATAAAATTATATAAAATCAGGTGCTTCTAATGAACAGGTTTCAATTTTAATCAATAATATTATCGTCATTGCTACTAATCTAGAAAGTGACAAATGTCTAGCGGGCATTAAACGAAGCTCTTTACGTCCTTATAGAAAATGTCGCGTCGTAAAACTATCTTTTAATGCCTTAATGTAGGAGCAATAGAGCATTATCTTTGTAAGTGTTAAAAATGAACACAAGTTGATATCAGGACGTGCAGAGTGCTGCGGCGTGTCTCCGCGACAGCCGGCCGGCGAGGGCGCCGCGTCGTGATATCAACTTGTAGTGCTCTAGAATATTTTGTAAGGTCTATTACAAATGTACATTTTCAAGTGGATGTAAGATAATTTGTTAATATTTTTATTATAATAGAATGATATTTGAATACGAAGCCATAAACATCTGTATCATGTTGATTATGAAAATAAAATATTATGTCACTGAATATTCTGTTATTATTTTCTCCAATAAGAATCGTGCTCTGGATAATTAAACTGTGGCAAGTTCAACCAGGTGGTTCACAACCACGATCCCCCGGTAGGGTCATACTCAGAAAGCAAAACTTCAATATGGAGTATTTTTTAGGGTCAAATAGCAACAACGGAACCATTATTTATAAGGCTAAAACGCTCGCTCAGCGACCCTCGCGTGGCACATACGTATACCAGCCAGTGTCTGGGCAGGCACTCTCGTCGTGCTCGATCAAATAGCTAGCCACAAAACTATCCGAACCACACTTGTTGCTCGTTGCTCGCCAACTCGTTTCTACTCGCTGGTATATCCAATAGCTTTCAACTGGGTGCCTAATTTCAATTCTAGTTCTTCCGTCTCGGAGATTATTTACACTATCAATGAAAATTGGAAAGGTGTAGGTATTCTACAATAGTGTAGTAAAATTATGATATTTATTTATCACTTAAAATAAATCATAAACTTTTTGATTACTTATGGAATTTTGTTTACTTTGCTATTTTAGTTGAATAGTTTTGAGTTATGGGGACAACTGCAGAAAAAACTTTGGTATTCATATTTTTATCGAAAAATCCTATATTTCATAGGAATACAGTTATTATTTTTGATTCGATAAAATCAATACTGCGCTTGGCGCTTGCGTAAATATTTAATGCAACTACGGAACCCATCATTGTGCTTGGTCCGAGACATGCACTTGGCCAGGTTTTGTTTTACTCTGCCCTTCGATCCAAAATACAGGATGAAATTGAATTCATGGGCATCCTTTTAAGGGGTCATTGTACTCATCATTATGAACAACTTTTACTATGGAACCAAACCTGAATTCGCGAAAAAAAAAATCAGTACTTCCCTACATTTTGACGAGTTATGCGCACATAAATGCAAGGAACAGCTGATTTTTTTTTCGCGATTTTATGTTTAGTCCCATAGTAAAAGTTGTTCATAACGATGAGTACAATGACCCCTTAAAAGGATGCCCATGAATTTAATTTCACCCTGTATAGTTGATGGAAGATTAGCGGCCTTCAAAAACGGCTACTACTGCCCTTATGTTGTGCGATCAACTATAGAATAAACCCCAATGAATTTTTTGTGATCTTTTATCTAGAGTATTCTTGACCCCGCCAAAATAGTACAGTAGGACAATTTTTAGAAATTATCCTTTGTCCCACTGGTTAGGCAACTTGTGAGTTGAGTAGTATGATCCTTATTTTCACTAAACCTCAAGCAAGAATTTTGAAAACAAAAGATTTTGTATTTTCAACATTTTATTAAGAAAACGGAAACAGTGAAAAAGTACATAACTGTAAATTGCAGTTGGTTACAATATTGTTTATATAAACAAATCTTTTACAGTTAAAATCGGTACTAAATTTTTACTCTATTCACATTTACATAAGGAACATCAGTAATATAATAATGTACAGGAGAAAGTTGCGATTCAAACTAATATTATTGTCGCGCCTGCATGCCCGTAAACATAACAGCCGTGGAAGAAACCTCATAATAAAAAAAGACAATTTAAATTAATTTAACATCTTCATACACAACGTAGGACAATTAACTCCCATTCCAGTATCATACATTTGTAGCAAACATCAACCAAAATCAAAGATTTATCCACGACTGTTACTAATTATCGAAATGAATAATAATTTTCTTTTTGTAACTATTTAAAAGAGAGGCTAGTCAACATAATATTTTTCTTACATCCGGGCGCAAAACAATAAAGAATTATACGTCTTGTTCATTGGTAAGTGACCTAAAAAAGGAATCATGTAAAATAAAAGACGACATCCCGAGGTGCTAATCATGACACAATGAGCTTACTTCTTCGATTGCTTATCACTGGATTGTTTCGCCACAAAAGGTAAAAGCCCTTATAATACGTAAATAAGCCAGAAACAGGATGTCTATGTAAAGCAGGCTAATTATTATCTCACTCCATTGAACTAAAAGTCGTAGAAACGGGAGGTATTCATGACGCGATCTTTCCGATAAAACGTTATAAAAATTATGAAATAAACGTATATAAGTAACAGGTTCGTATATTAATGTCATTGGGTTGCAATGAAGACGGTCACATGCCAGTTTTTTTGTAGCATTTTGTATGCATTTCGTCTTTTATTTAGTTTAAATTAGGCGTCATTATTGCGAGTAACGAACAGAGTAAAAACCTAGAATAATTATTAAACAGTTAGATGCAAAGCAGATAAATAAAATTTCTCATATTGGTACATATTATGATACAGAACTTTTGATCCATTTTCTGAATAAATAATCCGAGTAGTACTACCAAGTCACAGAGAACAAATCCGAAATCTAATTGGGCACTGCTTATATGTTGTGGTATATTTCATATTCATTCAGAAAATGACACAATCGTACACAACTTATGTCTCAGCATTAATTTATTTATACATTTACACTTCGCCAAATAGCTTTCCTAAGCAATATCACTCCATTACCTAAACAAAATAATTACATTTATTTCAGCTCAAGATAATTAATTTTAGCTCATCCATACTTTCATTATATTTTCTTATGTTTATTTTTAGATCTCCAGATATTTGCGTAAAAAAATATTCAAGTAGCTTTTAAAATACGATAAAATTAATAATATTTAAATGGTTATGTTTTCTGCATAGTAATTGCAATATATATATATATATTATTATTTGGAGAGGCACAAAGCCCCGAGCGTCGAGCACGCCGCGCCAATCCGCCGTGCAGATTCAAACCATCACGTAGCACATCAGAGGTTCTATTTAAATTATGATGTCAATTCCCACAGCCTGTGCCAAGGAGTCGTATGCTTAAAGAAAGGCAGTTAATGGAAATACATGAGATTACGACACACATACATTTGTATCAGAATCAATCAATAGCAGTGAATTAGACGGGCTTAGTTTGAATCGGCGCAGCGGGCGTGCGGGCTGCGAGGGCGCGCGGCTCTGACAAGTCTGTTCCGTGTGTAGTCACAACATCCAACTTAAGAGATCTTTTATCTACAACGTCTAGGATGCACTAAAACGATAAAAATCCGATAATATTCTGCATATCTATATACATATTTTACAAGGGAAAGAAATAATAAATAATTTCTATACCTTTGATATGAGCTTCCTCTCAGTACATTGATATCAATCTCAACAATATTAAAAAACATTATCTCTCTGAAAATAAAATGAAATTAATGTACACTATATTTACAATGTTGTGGCCGTTCATACAGATTTTTTTGTAACGATTTTCTCCATCGTCAATCACATAATGTGATTACTTTTTTATTAAAGAAACCAAAATGAGATTTTTGGATTACCTTATAATTGAAATAGATCAGCTTGAATCTCAGCTTTATATTTGAATGGGCCCAGCTCAAATAGTTATTACTTAACTACATCAGACCCTTCGTTTCTAGATTTGATTTGTACAATAAAGAAGCCAGTTGTTTGATCCTTGTTTAGTAGTTCATGCTTAAATCAAATATTGCCGCCTGGATCTAGAATACAGGAGCAAGTTTGATGTGGAAGACATAAGACAAGTGATTTTATTGTGTAATTGTTAGTCACCTTTTGTAAATTCGTCGCAGTGATTAAGCAGTCTTATTTTTCAAAAGAACAGGGTTTTCAACTTTGATAAAGCGAGCGGTTCAAATATCGAATATACCGATCTGGGGCCGTATTCTCTATGACACAATGAACGAAACGGCGCGAAATAAACGCGAGGTTGGCGTGATTAGCTAAGGAGTTGAAGTGGTTTCGAGTAAAGAATCGAGTGGTCATAGTGAATTAGGGCCCTTGTCCGAAACGAGCATTGTATTGAACGGCGCGTTGTGAAATAAGACGACGTCACAGTTTTGAGTGGTGCCGTCTCTGTTTAGCAATTAATTTAAACTTGGTAATTTTTATTAGATATTTTGAAGATGCAAGTTTTTCTATTCATAATTGTTTAGAGATTTCAAAATTGTAAAATCCATAGAAACACTGTTTTGGTATGTAATGTAACTACGACGTATTTATTAGGCATACAAACAACCGTGCAACTACAAACTGTAGACCAAACCAAATATTATTTTTTCTTTTGTTTACAAATAAGAAAAACCTGATGAAATTGCATCATAGGTACTCATATTATAAGTTGAACACTACATTCTACAATAATTTTGATCATTATTATCATCTTCAATATAGCAAGATTTTTGGTTGAATAATAGCTTGTTTTTTTTTTAAATACAAAAACGAATAAATTATTACTGTGGTAATTTTAAATCGAGAGTTTATTATTACCATTCATTCATTTACAGTTACAATTCTGCAATTTAAAAAAATGCTTATCTGACCAAATAGCATAATATTTTGAGTTCTTGACAAAAAATATGTTTTCGTACATAATATTCAATATGTCTGCCATGTAAGAAAGCATGCCAAGGACCCTGACATAACGGTACAAGTAAAAAGCCAATACAAGACTAATTTTATATCTCAGTAAAATTAGAAATGCTTATTGAAACATTTACTTATCTGTGAAAATAATAATAAGTATTATTCTAAGTCGCATAAATTTCGTAGTATTAATAGTTAATTTTTACATAGTTTTTCAAGTCGACTAGTTTCATCTCAAATAAATTTAGGATCCAAGATCCGAAGCAACAGCACGTAGGCCCGCTCGCATGCCAGCCCACATCAAACAATTAGCTAAAAATATATCCGTCTCTGCGAACTTCAAACAATTAAGATAAATAGAATTATATTTTACATAATATGTGTTACAGTACCCGGCGATAAATATTGCACATCGATCTTTGGAAAGAGACAATCGGCTAATTTCGGCTTCGTAGTGCGTTATCTCTGTCGCACACTACCTATGTGACGTTAACTGACGTTTTGTCAGTCGTTGTTCAAGTACGATAGAGTGCGGTCGCGTCCAGTTCAAAATATATATCTAGAGTTGTTAACAGCCCCAAATTTAAATAATTTAAAGTTGTACTATGGCATCTTTAGGAAAAATAGGGGAACCTTTTTATTTTACCCCAACCTAAAGCAATTATTTATAGAAAAATTGGTGTATTTTATACAAAGAATAAAAAGAATTATCAAAAGAAGCAAATCATAATTGTTTTAACAGCTCCTAATAGATACCGGACTGTTTGTATTTCGTGCGGCAGAGATAACGCTCTACGAAGCCGAAATTAGCCGATTGTCTCTTTCCAAAGATCGATGTGCAATATTTATCGCCGGGTACTGTAAGTGAGTTGTCACGGGAGCGGGCTCTAGCTAGGATGTATGGACAATGTTTTGGTACAAAAATTAACAATCACACAAAACCTTTGTTTACGTAAATGCGGCTTTTCATAAAATTGCCTAGTTTACATCATAATAAAATTATAATTCTCACTTTGTTTGGAGTGATTTTAAATAAACCATGATTTTCATTTCTGATGTTTTCACTCATCACACGATTCATACAGAAGCCATAGTTTTTTTTGTTTTTTTTTTTTTTTAATTCTCATATCCAAAGTAACAGTCATTCATTTGAAATTGTTTTTAAGAATAATTAACTTAGGACATGATATTATTTGTCTGTAAACAATTATCACGACTACGATGAATTTTAAATGACTTCTTAATGACTATATAAATGTTTGGTCAAACTTTTTGATTTGTCATACAGGACTTTGTATGACAACAAATGAACAAAGGAAACGCCCAGCGTCGAGCGTACCGCGCAGTAGCGTTTGTCATCGCATATGCACAAACACACATCCTCATGTATAAATTATTTAGATGTTAATTTCACATATTGACATCCTATTCCACTTGAGCATGATCTTACTAATGAATACAAATTAAAATTTTATGTACAAAATAATGTACATTCCAACTCTTAACAAAAGAAAATAATATAAATCACACAGCCAGTGGTGATATTACATAACATTACTTACATTATAATTATGATCTCTAAATTAACTTGTTAAAGTTGATGAGTTCAATATAAAATCACATCACAGCAAGATCATGTCAAGTGTGGTCGCGCCGCCCCTAGTATGGCCAGTTACTCCTTAAAAGATCTTCATTTTATTTACAGTAGGTAGTATCTAATGGTAAAACTTAAAAATATATAACAAAATAGACTTGAGTGGCTAGTTAGAAAAATCTACCAAATATTTGTGATTACAGCATAACAAAAGCATAATAAAAATCAACAGAAACAAAATAATACATGCCTCTTCAACTGGAACCAAAATATGAGTAATGCTCGCCTGGCGCGCTGCGGGTTGGACCAGTGCGGCACACGTCACTACTGCTCCCGACGCCGCGCACGGTGCAACAGCTATGTTGTACTTGGCTATTAATCAAGTCAAGGACGATCTACCTGTGTTATTCCTAACTGGTACATACATTACAAATAAACAATTTTTACAAGGTTAAAGCAGGACATGGTGTTAAATGACAGCAAATGCAAATAACAGAATCACACACATTGTTTAGCGACATCTGCACATGTTAAAGCAATTGTGACTTTCACCCACACAATATAATTATGTTGTTACATTTACAACTGCATTCACTCGAAACCGTCCACGCGCCAGACCACAAACTAAAATTACATCATCCTCTAAATTAATTTTAACAAATAAAGATTTTTAAAGTGCAAATTGAACTGTTAAATGCTTATTGCCACATTTCATACTTTTAAGCGAAATTAAATTTTTTTCAATCACAGCGAGAACACTGGTTAGATAGTGTAATCACTTCACATATTTGATAGTATGAACGAGATACCGATTAGTCGCATCGACGCATAACAGTACTACACGAGACAAGCGCACGCCGACACTCCGTCATCGCATCACTCACACGAGTCCCGTCACTTCACTCTGACCCCTTACTCGGCCATTGAGGATACAATAATACACTAGCATCGTCACCCCACTTGTAACTCATACGATATTTCGTCTCGAGGGCACCGCGGAAAGATTCAATAGTTTTTGTTTTTTTATTCTAATGTAAACTATAGTAACATGTAGCTTGAACACCCGCGAGAATCGGCTCGGCGACGACTGACCCCGACCGTCGGCGATCGTGTCCGAGCGGCGAGCACGCTACGCAGTCCGCTCAGTACGGAGCGCGGTCCACTTGGCACGTTCTGCTCGCTCGGCTCGCTCAGCACGGCGCAGCACCCGCCAGGCCCGCGCCGACTGCGCAGACGCGAGGCTCCGCGCGGCTCGCGGGCAGCGCGCGCTACTCGCTGTAGTAGCGCACCTTGCCGGCGCCGAACCGCACCACGTCCTCCCAGGCAGCGCGCGCTACTCGCTGTAGTAGCGCACCTTGCCGGCGCCGCACCGCACCACGTCCTCCCAGGCAGCGCGCGCTACTCGCTGTAGTAGCGCACCTTGCCGGCGCCGCACCGCACCACGTCCTCCCAGGCAGCGCGCGCTACTCGCTGTAGTAGCGCACCTTGCCGGCGCCGCACCGCACCACGTCCTCCCAGGCAGCGCGCGCTACTCGCTGTAGTAGCGCACCTTGCCGGCGCCGAACCGCACCACGTCCTCCCAGGCAGCGCGCGCTACTCGCTGTAGTAGCGCACCTTGCCGGCGCCGAACCGCACCACGTCCTCCCAGGCAGCGCGCGCTACTCGCTGTAGTAGCGCACCTTGCCGGCGCCGCACCGCACCACGTCCTCCCAGGCAGCGCGCGCTACTCGCTGTAGTAGCGCACCTTGCCGGCGCCGCACCGCACCACGTCCTCCCAGGCAGCGCGCGCTACTCGCTGTAGTAGCGCACCTTGCCGGCGCCGAACCGCACCACGTCCTCCCAGGCAGCGCGCGCTACTCGCTGTAGTAGCGCACCTTGCCGGCGCCGCACCGCACCACGTCCTCCCAGGCAGCGCGCGCTACTCGCTGTAGTAGCGCACCTTGCCGGCGCCGCACCGCACCACGTCCTCCCAGGCTGCAACAGACAACAGTCGTCAGCGAGCGCACGCATACGCGCGCCGACTCGCGGACTCACACTCACCTGCGCTCACGTAATCCACGATCTGCAGCAGGTGCGCCGTGTCGCGCGGCGCGTCGGGCGGCACGTAGCGCAGCGCGGCGCAGCCCGCGCGCACGGCCACGCCGCCCGCGCCGGGCTCGGGCGCGTCGCGCAGCAGGTCGCAGCGCGGTCGGCGCGCCAGCCCGCCCAGCAGCTGCTCGTTGATGTCGAAGCCGAACGTGACGCCGTCCAGGTCGCGCGGGCGCGCCGCCGAGTCCAGCAGGATGACGGGCGGCCGCCGGTCCGCCACCACGTCGGGCGCGGCCGGCGCGGGCGGCGCGCGCTCCTTGCGGCGCGGCGCCAGCTTGTCGCGGCGCCGGGCCGGCTCGGCGCGCGGCTCCAGCGCCGGGTAGCCGTCCGCGTCGGGCGGCGCGGCGCCGGGCGCGCCCTGACCCTCCGCGTAGAAGTTGCAGCTCTCGATGAGGTCGGGGATGTTGTGGCGCGTGCGCGCGATGTCAGCGTAGGAGGCCACGGGCGGCGGCGGCGCGGGCGGCGCGGGCGGCGCCGCGGTCGGCAGCGAGTGCACGGAGTCCATGTCGTCGTTGGAGTCGTTGCTGCGGTCGGAGGGCGGCGCGGACTCGCGGCGTGCGCGCGGACTGGGCGCGCGCGCGCGGCGCGGCGGTTCGTCGGCGCGGCGGCGCGGCTTGCGCTTCTTGGTGACGGTCTGGAAGTCGGTGAGCTCGGCGGCGGGGTCGGGCGGCTCGGGCGGCTCGCAGTACAGCGCTTCGTCGCCCCAGGAGCGCCGCTCCTTGGCGGGCGCGTCGCGTCGCTCCTTCTTGTCGCCGCGCAAGGCGGGCGCGGCCAGGTCGGTGAGGTCCTCCATCTTGGTGCGCGACAGCTCCTCCATGGAGGTGGCGCGCTTGATCTTGTTCTCCTTGTCCTTGCGCCGCTCGGTGGAGCGCTTCTTGCTCTTGTCGTCGGAGTCGTCCTTGTGCTTGACACGGCCTAGCTTGGCTCCGCGCCCGTTGTCCGCGTTCGATTCTATGAACCGAAGCAGCTCGTTGACGTCCTTGTCTCCTTGGTAGCCGTCAATCTGTTGGCAATCGATCACGGTCTCGTTCTTTGAAGACTTTTTCCTCCGAGGTTTTTTGTGTTGACTAGATCCCGAAAGAGGTGAACTGAATCCTTGTACTGAGTTGCCGTTTTCGTCTAAAGACTTCTGTAACAGAAAAAGTAGTCAATTATTTTTCAAAAATAGTATAGTTTTCTATACAACAAGTAACAAAATCACTATAGACAAACTTTTGATTGAATCATCTACTGGCGCACCTTAGGGGTAAGATCGAAACATATGGCGTGACGACAACGGCACAGCGTTCTCAAATGCCGTCATACCCCCGCCCCTTCCCGCCACAGTTCCGTTGGCGACAGTGCGACACTGCCAGCAACTGCGTCGTGACGGGTGAAGGGGGACGCGGTTTAAAACAAATGACGCGCACTCCACCGCACAAGGTTGAGAGATATTCAATAAAAATAACAAATCATAAAGGAGAGATTCCCTCCCCCCTCTGTTTCTACGGCGGCGCCAACCGAAGTGAAGTGATACACGGACACAATGGATGGATGGATGGATGGATGGAAGTGAAAGTGGAAGTCAAAGTCGAAGTCGAAGTGGAAATGGAAGTGGAAGTCGTTAGTGGAAGTCGAAGTGGATGGATGGATGGACAGCTGATGGCTCGACCGTCTGTGTAGTAGCCACACTGCTGTGTATTCGTAAAATTCGTGTATATAAAGTGTTTAAAATATGGAAATTGAACAAAGTGCATCTATTAATGTAAAAAGTGACGCAGAAATACTGAAAAAAATGAGTTATATTAATTAAATTAATAATTGATTTATTTCAATGTTAATATTCAAGTTTTCACTTCTGCCGGCACTCCCGGAGTGCAACCCGTCTTTTTTTTTTACTGAGTACTTCTTCCATAATGCTGTAGGTTATATTATGTTTATGACCAACTCACCTGAGGAGCAATTCTCGTAATTTTAAGAATTTCTGATCTTAGTCTCAATCTGTCAAAAATACCTGTAATTTCCCTACATTTTTGACAAGTTTTTGACATTGATTGTCGCCGAGATGAGATTGCGACTAGATTATGAACGTTTTTAATTACGATTATTGACCTTCTGGACATTGATCTTATTGCCAAATTTGGCCTTTATAGTTTGCTACAGGGAACTTGACATTAGGTATGTAAATACGAGTAAAACCTTGTAGTCGTCTGAAGCGGAGGTGCCGGTGGAGCCGTAGTTAGGTCGCGACAGCGGCAGCCCGTTGAAGCTGTTGGAGATCACGCTGCGAGGCTGCCGGGCGGAAATGTTTACATTTTATCAATATCAGTCACTGATCACACAGTTATAATAAAGGTGCTTCTAAACGGGCAATATTTTACTGCAATATGTGGCTGCAACTAGCGTGGCCGGCAACATTGCCAGCAATATAAGCCAGCTAATAATTACTGATTTTAAAACAATATAAGCTGCTGCGACAAGGTTTCAGCCATTGTTCCCTAATGACGAGCCCGTTGATGAGTGTAAATAATCGCCATACCTGTTGCAGATTAATTGCAACACAAGGCCCAGCCATAGATTGCTCAGCCATAAGCTATAATAAAATGTTTTTGTAATGGCCGAGCAATAGTTGCCAATAATAGTACACATTGCCATGAAAATATAGCCCATTTAGAAGCATCTTAAGAACAGTCCAAGCAGAGAGGCACTTGATATGTACCTTAGGATCTACGGCGACCGCCGACTGTGCCGTGGACGACGTCGTGTTGCAACTGGACACAACCTCCGGTGTTGTGATGCAACTAAACGATATAGCGGAATCGACCTGCAGAAACAATCAAGCATTAGTGTGACTCCTAGCTAACACTGTACTGAACAAAACATTTTAACCAAAGTGGGAATCCTACCTCATCATTGGTGATAGCTGACACCCCGGAGTTGTGCGATAAGTTCTCGTTAGCATTGTTTTTAAAAAGACTTTCAAACAGTAGAACTTTAAGGACATTTTTATCTAGCGCACTTTTCTTCATGTCGCTACTGCCGGGGTGTTCGGGGGGCATCTTTGGTCTTTTCTTCTTTATAATGTTCGGTTTACTATTACTTTCGGAGGCGAGAGGTTTGATGTCGTTATTATTTTCAATTTCGAATATCTGGACGGGAGTTTTAACATTACTATTAGATGGCGAAACTAAAGGATTAGGTAATGTTAAAAAAATATAAGCATTGTTAGGAAGCTGGGTTAAAATAATACGATCGTTCTTCGGGCTGTGTTCGTGTTCAGGTCTCGTGGTACGTTTGTCTCCCGGTTCGTTTGCGCAGCTTAGGATTTCAATTTCGTCTTCACAAGCCGAGTTTGAACACTCTTGTTCTGTGGGATATTGCGCCTCATTATCAGAGTGACGTGTAAGACTTTCTGGGACATTTGAAGCTTGACATATTTCCTCTTTCTCGTATTCACGAGCTGTTGTCATAATGTTGCTCTCTTCGCTATTTCCTATGGATTCTAACAGTTTTTGTTGCTTTGATACATATTCTGTGAATGAATCGTTTACATTACTTTTTTGTGAATGGCTAGGATTCACTTCTGTCAACTCTACATCTCCACCTTGACACTTATCACTTTTTAAATCAACAAAAGGATTTGTGAACCAAGTAATATCTTCCCCTTCATCAGATGAATTATAACATTTCGTAGATGAATAAAATAATTTGGTCGACTTAGTCGAATGTATATCTTCGACGTTGTTTAATTTACTTTGAACATCATTTAAAATTGAATTTGTACCATCCATTTCGTTTGAACATATTATGCTAGCATCTTTTTTAATAGTTTTCTGGGGACGGTTTTCCTTATGATGTGTACCTATTGAATGGCTAGCTTGTTGGACATGTGGGAGGGGTTGACCTATGGTCATACGTCTAACATTCCTTGGGTTTATATCCGACAATGTTGGCACTACTAAATTTTCACCTACTTGTTTCCTATAGTTTTTTCTTAATTTAATATCATATTCAAAACTTTCGACAACCCTGTGCGCTCCTTCGTCATGAAGACGCATATCACTAAAGTTTAGAGATTCTTTTGTTTTAAAATCGTTTTCTGGTAGATCAAATATAATATTATTATTTAAATTATCTTTAAGACTTAAATCTGGCGAATTATTGTGCCCACTAGTTATAGAAAAAGGCAAAATAAAATTATTTTCTATATTTGTACTGTCAGTGTTTTTAGGGTCTGATGGAAAATCCGTAACTTTAGCCTGGATATTCCGTTCCTTCAATTTCTTTAAGTCCGCATATTGTAGAGGGTCGGTATAATTCGGTAGGCTTTTATACCAATGATCTACATTGTCAGCCCACAGCCGGGAAACGTCCGCGCGGTGTTCATTTCTTGGTATTTTTTCAGTTGAACCTTTGACAGTTCGGTCGCATATTGGGAAGCATCGTTCGTCTTTATTGTCCACTCGCTGCTTGAGTAGGTTCGGGCCGCGCGGTTCTCCGTTGTCATGTAGGAGGGCCCCGACAGCCGTACGTTCGGCCCGCGGCCGAGCAGTGCCACCAGACTGCTGAGGGCGCAGGGCGTGCAGCAGGCGCGCCTGCGCACCAGGGGCGTGCGCCTGGCCGCGAGGGGTACGCACCTGGCCGCGAGGGGTACGCACCTGGCCGCGAGGGGTACGCACCTGGCCGCGAGGGGTACGCACCTGGTTGGACGGCGTGGTGGTGGTGACCGCGCGGCCCGAGCACACGCTGCCGCTGCCGATCTCCAGCGTGGCGCGCGCCGTGTACGTCATCGGGAACATCGGCTTACTTCTTCTGTGAACAAATTTCATGTGGGAGATCACATTCGCCGTGGATAGGGCTGACACTTTAATGTTTGTGCGCAAATTACAACTAAATAAAATAAAATTGTTGGTTTTTTTTTCATACACTATTTTGTAATGTCCTTCGTGAGACTACCATGATTACTTTCACTAGCTATATCTATCTTGTAAACATTATATTTCTCTTACAATAACCTATATCGGCCACATCTTCATAGTTTGGACTTCTAACGGCCGAAATTAATATTGAATCCATGAGCCAAGATATAAATCGATCGTCGATATATACCAATCTATGGATCGATCTCCAACCCGCGTCCTAATATCGAAAAATGACGATCCTGCTGTCGCTCAATCCGCAGATATCTTGAAATCCTTTCCCTCTTCGTCATTCTGTTTTAAGAAAAATTTATAAAAATAGACATGGTTTGTTTGTTTGTAATAATAAAAAGCTAAGCATAAACAGGTTTTATAATTTTATTTTATGGATGTTTAATACATATGTATATTTACCGAACGGCGTAACAATTCTAAATTTGTAATAATTTCAAAACTTATTACGTAAAAAGGAATGTCAAGACACGGCTAGAACCCAGGACGCGTTTTAATATCTATGGCGTGGTGCCCGAGTAGCAGCGTTACCAACATGTGGGAATTTCCTCTAACTGCGGGGAAACTCAAGACCATTGGGTATTATGTGGGGAGAGCATACAGTATACATGTGAATATTTGATTTGATAATAATAAATATTGTTCATTTTTGGTATAGAATGAAATAATCGAGGTTACACGGACGAAAGGCATAATTTCAGTCAGCAGTAAATTTACTGCTAATTTTAATAGCCTAAACCTAAAGGTAAACTCCGCATCATCCAGACTGCATGTAGTTCACCCTTTTAATTCTCCGCGCAGAAACACGTTGACGTCTTATTTCTTCACCAGCGTCATTATCGGTATTATCCCAATCCGATAATTGAGCCACAATTTCCATATCACTATCACTGGAGAATATTGACTATGCCATTTTTCAAATGAAATCCTTGAAGTCAATCTTATATCCAAGGAAATTCTAAGATTAAGATTTGGATTGTTTACACCGATCAAAACAAACGTCAAATTCAATGGATAGGTTATTGACACACTCAAACTGTCATTTTCGAACAGAGGTCAATCTGTAATCTGTGATCCGTCCTCTCAAAGATAGATTGATTGAAAAGATTGCAATAGCAATCCGCGGATCGTTTTTTGCTACACTTTACTCTGGATTGAATTTTCGATCTTTAATCTAGAGATATTGGATTAGATTGGTTATTAATTTCGGCCGTTAATCATACTGAATATACCACAATATTGCTACGCCTCGTACCTGTTGAGTAGTTCCATCTCGCCGGGCGCGTTGGCATCGCTGGCGGAGACGCGCCGCTCGGCCAGCGGCGGCGGGTTGACGCAGCGCACCGTGGCCAGGTAGCCGGCGCCGCGGGCCGGCTCCTCGCTCAGCAACGACGCTGGTGACACAATATTAAGACCATTTTAACTTCGTCATCATCATCACCATTATCTGCCTGCCTTTTCTCAACTATTTTCGGGACGGTTTTTAGCCTTACCAGTTGCAGCTAAGGTATTTTACATGGAGCGTCTGCCTACCTCCACAAACCAGTAACTGGGATGCACTGTACGTTTAGCGATATAAAGTTGAAAGAAAGTCTTACTAGACTTTTAACTCTGTATCGCTAATCGTATCACTGATGTTGGGAATGAAAAGTTTGGTTTATTTAATTAAAGACGAACCTTCAGGAGAAATTGATGACCTCAGTAATCCCACCGATGAAGCAGTTTCTCACTGTACTCCTGGGATTAAGGCTAGCAACGATTAGCGCTGATTCTGATGTGCTCGTGATTATAGATCTGTTTTGTTACTTTATTATTCGTGAGTTTTTGTGACAAGTAAACGTATTTTTCTTTCCTTTGTCAGATTTCGAACGTCGATTCGTCGGCGTCATATGGATCGGCCGTAGGCAGCATCACGGGCAGGTAAGAGTGGCAGGAAGCTAAGGCACGTGCCCGTCGGACCGTCGTAGTGAAGGTAATAATAACTCACAGGTGTCGACGCCGGACGGCAGACTGCCGCCGTGGATGGCGCGCGCGGACACGTTGCTGGGCGCGGGCGCGGGCGCGTGCCGCACGTGCGCGCGGCGCGGCGCGGGCTCGGCCGCCAGCGCCGCCACCAGGTCCTGCAGCGAGTTGGAGTGCGGCAGCGCGCGCCGCCCGCGCCCGCGCCGCGCGCCGCGCCCGCCAGGCAGAACGCGCGCCGCCGCTTCGCAGGCTTGCTCGTCCTGCTCCACCTCCTCAAGCAACTCCTGAAACATTCACGATCAAATTGAATGACGTAAAACAATTAGTAAGTCTTTGCATCGTATGTAACTCCTATCTCAGTAAGGTAAGGTATAAAATAGAATGATTACCGATAAGTAGTAGTTGAAGGATTTATCGGCAATCATTCTAATTTATACTTTTCCACAATGTTTTACGTTGATCGTGAATGTCACCTGAGATCCGCGTCACCTTCGTTTAGGGCACCGGACCGCAGCCGATTAACGAAATTTTGCGATACCTATTTGAAACCGTTTATTGCCCGTGGTTCGACCGCGTAGTTCTACTAGTTGGACCAAGGGTATTTTTCTTTTCTGTGGTTCTATCAATCGGACCATGGGCAAATCAAGTTCTATCAATAGTACTTAGGACAACTTCGTTTACCCGTGGTTCTATTAAAACTAATTATAAAACGGTTTTAGATTAAAAAATATGTATTATTTATTGGCATTGACATTTATTATTTTCTGCTTAGATTTGTATTCACAGAGCATCATAATTTAATTGTTTATATTCCTTGGTTCCTTTTGTCCTTGTGGAGTGTATAGTTGTTGTTCCACAATGGAAGTAGATTTAGAAAGTAATATTTGTTTCATTAATAGAAAAGGTGGTACAGTAATATTATATCGCGATTACCAATACTATAGAATGCGAAATTATAAAAACCGGCCAAGAGCGTGTCGGGCCACGCTCAGTGTAGGGTTCCGTAGTTTCCCGTCCGTCACAATAAGTGTTCCCACGTACAATTCGATAATACCCGACCCAATATAATAAGTACCTACAGCGCCATCTCTCGGGGAATTGGGTTACTAATTAATACATAGACGTGCCAGAAGTTTTCGGTGGTAATTTTGGATTGCGAGAACCGATTTTAATAATTCTTTTTTTGTTTGAAAAAAGATACGTTCAGGATAATAAAATAAATAAACGAAGTTAAAAAAAAATGCTTGCATATACGATTATACTACGAACTTAGTCCAGAAATGATTTTGTACAACTTTTTGTCTTTTTTGTACAAAAACTGTTGTTTCTATCAAGTTCAAAATAATTTTCCTAGAAAGTCCTTATAAAGTTCTACTTTTCAGATTTTTTTCATATTTTCTAAACTTATGGTTCAAAAGTTAGAGGGGGGGGGACACATTGTTATTTACTTTTGGAGCGATTATTTCCGAAACTATTGACATTATCAAAAAATGATTTTAGTAAACCCCTATTCATTTTTAAATACCTTTCCAACAATATATCACACGTTAGGGTTGAAATTAAAAAAAAATCACTTCCCACTTTACATATAGGGGGGCTACCCTAATAAAACATTTTTTTCCAATTTTTATTTTACCACTTTGTCGGCGTGATTGATATACATATTGGTGCCAAATTTCAGCTTTCTAGTGCTAACGGTCACAGAGATTAAGCGAGGACGGACAGACGGACGGACGGACGGACAGACAGACATGGCGAAACTATAAGGGTTCCTAGTTGACTACGGAACCCTAAAAATGGATCCGTAGTGTGGCGGTGATTATCATCATCTGCCTAGCCTTTTCCCAACTATGTTGGGGTCGGCTTCCAGTCTAACCGGATGCAGCTGAATACCAGTATTTTACATGGAGCGACTGCCTATCTGACCTCCACAACCCAGTTACTGGGTAATACGATACCCCTTGGTAAGACTGGTTATCAGACTTTCGGGCTTCTGACTACCCGTTATTATTATTATTATAAGAAAAAAAAAATGTACAGGTAGGTACGGTCAGCATCAAAAGTTGATTAACACTTCAGTTTTTTTAATCTTAGTTATTGAGCAAAATATTTGTTCAAAATTGCAGCAGCAGAATTTTTTTAGAATATATACTCTCGTCTATTATGTGAAAAGCTAAAAATCAGTTTATTGAAAAAAGTTGTTGTCAATTAAATAACATGTAAAAATGATAGTGTTAATCGACTTTTGATGCTGACTGTACAATAACAATTATTATTCTGTATTCTGCGAAGCGTAGGGCAAAGGTGTATACTATGTACTACGACAGGCATCGCGGGCAGGAGAGGAGACGCCGCGCACCTTCATACCGCAACCCTCGCGTTGCCCCGCCAGACGGCCGAGTGAACCCAATATATAGTATTACCATAGATATATGAATTACATTTCTATGAGTATTACACTTATGGTAGTAGGTACCGTAAGTAGTACCATGGGCAAAAATATTTATCTTAGTTCTACTCGACCAGTAGATCTAGCGCCAATACAATGTGATAATTTTATAACGATGGTCTGATTGATAGAACCAGCGAAAACAAAAATACCCTTGGTCCTACTAGTAGAACTACGCGGTCGGACCACCGACAATAAACGTTTGAAACGACGGTCGACGTCCATCGAACGCGGTGTGGTTGTGCGACGATGGGGCGCGAACTCAACTTGTAAGTAAAAAATCAACACGAAAAACGCGCTCCCCCGCAGGACGCGTCGCATCGCTTTAAGTGATCCGTCTTAGTGACAATGTTAGCGACGATACGTAATTAGTTATTTATCCAGATAATTTGTTTGATTAACTTGTCTCTTATCGTGTTATTATTATCTGAGAATTAAGTTAAAGTGTTGAACATTCCAGCCACTAGAGGCGCCACTAGCGCCATGTTGCATACGTAACTTTAAGTACTAGAGAACTTTACCGTAACGAGAACCGTTTCTATAATTTTATTATTTTAAGGTGTTAATTAAGGATTTTGAGACTGATTTTTGTGTAAATAATAAAGATTTATTAGTTCTAAGGTTAGAAAATAAGAAAATATTGTAAAGAGTGTCCTACCACCGAAAAAAGGGATGATTTAAGTTCCCCATACAAAAGGGCACCTACGCTCTGATTGGTCAAGGGGCGGGGCATTAGTGCCGTGTGCAAAACTGAAGGGCCTTGATTGGTCAGAGCCTTACGGGTTTTCCTATAAAAAGGGGGCACTTTCGGTGGTCGGGCATCCCCATCATGACTTATGCTTGCGTAGTCTTCGCACACGCCAAGCCCCGTCACCTGCATAGAATGCAGACCCTCCAAAACCGTCTCCTTAGAAAGGTCACGGGAGTCCCCTTCTATGTCCGAAATCTGAATCTACACCTAGATCTCAGAATCCCCACAGTTCAGCAATTCATGAAACGCCTTTCCAAGCGCTTCTTTGATAACGCTATAAAGCATCCCAATCCCCTGATTGCGGCGGCCTCTCGATACACTCCTTCCCGCATAAGTAAGATTCGCCGACCTAGGCATGCTCTCACCATCCCCGACGACGCTATCACTCTCCTCCAGGAGAGTAGCAAAGCCACCAGCACGCTCAAAAGACACATACACAAGACCCGTAAGCCGTCCTTCCGTCCTCGCCGTCGAGGACGACCGTCGCGACGTCCCTTAACTTGTCCACCCCGACCCTTGCTCGAGCCAGCCCGCGCCGCTGTGCCTGTAGCTTTAAATTCGCCCCAAAATAATTCCGATCCAGCCTGTCCCTTGCTGCCCTCCCCCAGCGACGCCCTAAGCCGAGGTCCGTACCCCACAGGGGGTGCCCTTAGCGTGTAGTCGCTTAGCTTTAGTAAATTTTTAAGCCCTGGCTGGAGGCCTTAATTTTGAGGCATCCACAGGCAAGCCCGGTTAAGCAGACGACAACCTCATAGGTTGAACTGCGAGATGCCATACAAAAAAAAAAAAAAAAGTGGTCGGGCATTCTGAATCCAGCAGTGTAGGGCGCTGGCCACACAGAAAGGACGTAAGACGCAGACGGGGCGCGGGCATTTGTCTCTACCGCGTCTCTTTCATACAAAATGTATAGAAGCGTCGCGACTCAAAACATACAGAACAGACAGGGCGCGGGCGCAACGCTGGTACTTTTGCGCCTGTCCGCGACGCGCCCTCGTCTTACGTCTCTTCTGTCTGGCCTGCCCCTAAGCAGAAACATCAAGAGAAATAAACAGAAGAAAAACGGCGTTATTATTTTACTCCTCCTGCTACCACCGAACACGCTTCAGTTAAGATCCCGCCAGCGAACCCGCTCCACAACAACACACAAAACACGAGTTGCAACAGACAATAATGCTGAAGCGATTTAATTAATCTTCCACAAATATTTTAAAGGTATTGTATTACGATACCGGCCGAATTTGTAAGTCCTGTTTATCATGGTATATTGCGGGTGATCATTTTATAAGTTGAGAACCTCTTCCATTTTTGTAAGTCTGTTAAAAACGCTAACATTTAAGCGTAAATACCAAATGCTTGATCAAAATCAGCATTACAGAAGCAATTTTAAATCCGATTTACGCAACTTCTAGTTAAGCTAAGTCTGCGTGGTATAAATACAATTTATTTTTAGCACTCACCTTAAATAGACTGCTTTTACCCTCTCGGTCTTTGGGACATTTGTATGTGATTGCTTCGTCTAACAGTGC
The DNA here is from genome assembly GCA_945859645.1 of Amphipoea oculea. NCBI lineage: Eukaryota > Metazoa > Arthropoda > Insecta > Lepidoptera > Noctuidae > Amphipoea > Amphipoea oculea. The sequence goes on from OX243884.1 coordinate 6,034,576, forward strand.
TCGTAATTGTCCGTCGTCCAAAGTTTCTACATGTTTGTTGTTCTGTTAACAAAAGAAAATGATTTTTTATAAAATAGTGTTTCAGTACATCTAAACTATAATAAAATTGTAATTTGAAACAAAACATCAACGACTTTGACGGTAAAATAATTGATAGATCAATTCCTTGTTAATGTAAGCCGCAGTGAAATAGGCGTGAAAAGATAAGTCGAAATTACGTAATTTATTTATTTATTTAATACTTCAAGCACATAAATGTACAGAGGCGGACTTAATGCCATAGGCATTTTCTACCAGTCAACCTTTGGGTGATGCAGAGACAAACAGCGGTAGGTGCAATCATGAAAATTAAGGAATAAATATTTTAAATATAAAGATACGCATAAACCTATTAAAACTATGAATATAATATATAACTAATTACTATTATTAATTAACTGATATTTATACATAAGAAATACATAATAAGTATTACCTAATAACTACTTTAATCTTAACAGTTGTTTTTATCTCTGCAAGGTAAACACGAAGTATGACAATATTTTGTTAGAAATAGGTAGCAACCAACTAGTTAATGTTATAGATAAAGGTCATTAAATATCGCATTCATGACGAGGTTGGAAAGAAAGTAAACAACGGCCGCCTTTATCTGTCTAACAAACTAGTCAACGAGTTTTGTACTCCAAAATAAGGCATGTCAAAATAACCGGTAGGCTTTACACCCGATCTCCCCCAGCAGTGTGAAAAAAGGGCTCAAGACTAAGCAGATTCATAGCGCACTCAGACTAGCGCCCTGTAGTAAACAATCCCCCGCTAATAAATGGATTGTGTGTGTAATAATTTAACGTGTCAATGTCTCTTAACAGTTTTTTTTTTAATATGCAAGAACCTATTACAAACTTGGTCATGCGGTCGCACACAATGAAAATAAAACTTTGAAAATGGAAAACTGATTTTCCTACCAAGGAACGGTACCCTCGGTGAGCGGTATGCTTCCGACTTGCTCTTTGCTGGGTTTTTTCTCATTAAGATTATGATACAGATATACAATACTGATATTCAGCTGCATCCGGATAGACTGCAAGCCGACCCCAGCCTAGTTAAAAATATGTTAGGCAGATCTATTATAATACATAGATACGTCAGTTTGCACACTTTTCAAAAATAATAAGGCATTGGCGTCACCACTGCTCTCAAGACGGTGAAGGAAAACGGTTCACTAATGTGTCACCAAAACTCCATTGACAAATTTTTAGTTTATAAAACCAACGTTTCGTATACTATTTATTTCACAAACAACTCATTCCGCAAATGTTTTATTTTATAAACACTCGCTTTACAAACATTTATTAGGCAAATCCTTCTCTTCACAAATGTTTCGGATGATATTTAATCATTTATACATTTTTCATTTAATATTTGGATTCTTTTGAAAAAATCACGTTAAATACAAAATATGATTTTATAATATACTGGCGACTTCATTAAAACCCGTTGCGTAGTTTAAAAGATCTAAGCTTACAGACAGCGGGAGCGACTTTGTTTGAAACTATGTAAAGATTTTCTAAACCATTCACAAAGTGATCATGACGGTATTTACCATTTGGGTCAAATAATTTATTTATTTATTTATTCACAGGCATTCATTCATTCATTTATAGGCAAGTATTTTTTTTTATATAATCTAGTCGTTTCTAGCACTCGCCGGCCGCTGCCGCGGCACCGCTCGCTTCGCTCGCTCGGCTCTTGTGTAGGGGGTCACAGTTTTGTCCTAGCCTAACCGAACCATTTTTTTTTTTATAATTAGCCTATTCTAACTAGTTCTGTTCCGAGTAGCCTACTAAAAATAGTTCTCTTTTTTCCATTAGCGCAAGTTGTTTCTGGCGCCCATATTTTGTGTAAAAGTAATTTTTTTCTATATAATCCAGTAGTTTCTGACACGGGCCGGCCGCTGCCGCGGCACCGCTCGCTTCACTCGCTCGGCTCGTGCGTAGGGGTCGCAGCTTACTTAACCTACCTAACAATTAAAAAAAAAAAAAATTAACCTAATCTAACTAGTTCGGTTCCGGGCAGCCCACTAAAAATAATCTCTTTTATGTATCAGGTAGCGCAAGTCGATGAAAGAATGAGTTTAATTTTTAGGAAATTGCGTAATAATAAGTACATAATATGTAAAACGTTTTTATCCCAAAAGTTTTTTTTTTATGAGATAAAATGAATAAAAAATGAATTGTTTGTGAAATAACACGTTATTAAACAAAAGTTTATAGGATAATTATTTTGTAAAGTGAATTATTTGGCAAAATTGTTGTTGTATAATGATGAAATGACAAATCATGTTTTTGCCAATCGTTGCTTGTCAAGTAAAAACAAAGACATTAAAATTTTATATGTACAATAGACGGGACATTGCGAACAAAATCGTGATCCGATACTTTGTACCTAGTGGTCTCAAGTCTCTCAGTCTAGTGACGTACGCCTGCGCGTCAAGTCGCATCGACGCAATCGTGTCCACCAAAAAAAATTTATTTAAAAAGAAATATGCCGAGTTGCGCATTGCGTTATTGCAAGTCTCGCTATGGTAGAACGACTGGATCTAGCTTCAGTTTATTTTCGTATGCATTATTTATATTTACTGAGTAATTTGAATCAAATAATTTTCATAATAGATCTAGAAAATTTCCTAATTTTGTAATAAACGCCATCTATTGCTGAATAGCCTTATTATTGCTGCAGTAAAATGAAAGTATAAGTGTTACCACTTTTTAACGAAATTTTTAACCAAATAATCGATTAATTTTAGTAACATTCAGTTCAAAATCGATCATGATTGTTAAATTGATTTTATAAAAGAGGATAATTATTATTAGAAAATGATATTTATAATGAAATACAGGATAATATAAGTTTACAACAAAAACATTGAGCAATGACTAATTACTGTTTTGTCATCACATCAGTGATCGGGTTAGATTTATAAAAAGCGTTCATTCTAATCACAAACATATCTTCTAAATATTCTTATTTTTGAGGTTTTTGGTGTTTTGTAAATAATCCTATAAAGTTAGTAATCCTTTAATTTATTTAAAAAATTGATTTCTTAGATCGGAGTTTTAGAGCAAAAATTGAAACAAAATTATCTTTGGTAGACTATGTATTTACGCTGATTTGAAACTACAACATATATTTTATCCGATCAATACAAAGAATATTTTTTTGTTTACGGTTAAATCAACACTGCTCAATTTCGAATGCCTGTCTAAATTAAATCGATGTTTCATTGCATTTTAATATCATCACTAGTAGAGAGAGTCGGGACACATTGATCGACGGCGTTCGACGGTTTGTCCATACAAAAAGAGAGCATGTGTGCTCCTTTTCAATCGGCAAAGTGCGAAAGGCCGTCGAACAATGTGTCCAGATCCTTAGTGTGGCAAATTTTTTTAACAAAATTGTAGTAAGAAGTGTCATTTTACTGCAGCTATTTAAAAGTCGGACTATACTGCCTTACAGAGATGTGATTCTGTTATCGATAATATTTATTGGTAAATAATAAATAACTTGTAAACAAAAGAGTAATAAAAATAATTTTGCTAAAAACGAAACGCAACCGACAATTGCAAACAACTATGCCCATTGTGACATAATAGGTCTACTTACACAAAAAGCAAATATAAAACACAAAAAACATAATAATTCGGCGGCAAAGCAGGCAAATTTAAATTTATTTTATTTTAACATGTACATTATCTACTTACATAAAAACACACACTGAAACTAATACCCTATCATAGATGGTGACACGGACAATGAATAGTAGCGAATAAAATATTTTTTGTTTTCTGAGACAAGTTTTCGTAATTTTTTTATTTACCTTAATCCATGGATTGAAAATCGGATCTGGCAACACTAGCCACACTGGCCACCTACCGAGCGATAGCTGAATATATTTTGACAAATTATGTTTGCATTATGCCGCTCAAATTCTGCTATATTATGCTAGATGGCGTCAGTGAGACATGGGATCACAGTTTTTGTATGACATTTCTTTGCATAGCCTCTCTATTGTACCTATCTTAAATCTCTTTGAGTAAAAAGGACATGTCTGGTGGAGCAATGGGCGAATGTCTAGGCAGTCAAAGAAAATGTTCAGTAATGATTGTTATATTATTATAATCGTCGTATTGTATAGTTTATTAATTTATAAGTTTCAGGAGTCAGGATCTTGCGTAAACTGGTCAAAATAAGGATTATACGCTAGGGATTTTTCTTAGCTTTTTTTAGTATAATGCCATCTGTGAGCGAATACAGGTACTAATTGGTGGTATGCCTTTGTGAGGTTAATGAAACATTTTGTTGGTCTGAGATCATATTCTACAGTTTTTTGGATATTTCTATTTGTGTAACAAAAATGTTAAGCACCTATTGTTTGTCACAATATTATAATATTATATTGGCATCATCTTTAATTCCGTATTTTGGTTTCTATCTTCAATACCCATAATATTATTTATATGTAGCTACTTGTTGATACTGAATTGGGATTATAATAAATAAAACTATGTATGTACTCCTATTTATTGCAAAACAAATTACTGTATTGTAGATACATTCTTAAATAAAATGATAAAAAAATAAAACGTCTTCTAGAGACACCAAAACATTGTCCAAAAATGTAGCTGGTGCTAGCACGTTATTTTGATGCCTTGCCCAGCCAAGATACCATACGACAGACATTGACCATGACGTGGCAGACCATTGTATGACCTAGTAATCTCTCATTGTCAGCAGCTTTGGTATTTAATAAATTATAACAATCGTGTCACTTGCGTATCCATCTAATGGGAGCTGGAACAATAAGACATGTCATTGTATTTTTCAAATTATAACACAACTGCTCAATGTACTGCCTTTCCTGCATGGTTTACGCGACTGCCGTAGTATAGAGGCCTACCTGATTTGATAACCATCGAGCAAGTCTCACTTGCAGGGGTAACGCCAGCCTTGACACTATATGTCTGCGAATCCGCAGCACAGCGATGCACCTCATCATAATATCCAAATCGAAAGGAAAAGCAGAATCCTATAAGTATAGCAATAGTCATCGTGTCTAGATGATGTCACTCCGTGTAGAATAGCAATAGTCGTTTAAAGAAAATATCCATAACAGAAAATAATCGCATAGTAAGCAAGGAACGCATACACGCAACTTGGAATTGACGAATTGACAACCAAAAAATAAATGTCAATGCCATGTCAAAAAAGTAATAAATACTTACCTTCATGTTAGGAAGTGGGTATCCGAAGAAAAACACGTTTGATGTGTACACAAAAATGTTTTAGTAATATTGTCGTATTTTATACGCAAATACATTAATATATTCCTTTCATCTAAAACAAGCGGCTTATAATTATTGCTCACACTATTTAAAGATAATTACGGGATAAAATGGAACGTAAAAAACATTTTTAGTACTTTCCGTTTAAAATGGCAAAGCGGAAGCTACGATTGAGTACTGTTTTTTTGAGAATTATGTTACGCAAGTAATATTGAATTAATTAATCCATAGTAATTTAAATCTAAATTTTTAAATCTTACTGAAAAACCTTAAATCACGAACATTTATCTATACCAGAATTACCAGAGGGCAGAAACTGGACATGTCCTTTGTAAATAAATTTTTGGTGAACTGACAGGGCACCAAGGAAAACATCGAGGAAACCTGCTTGTCCTAGAACCAAAAAATCGAAGACATGAGACATCCGCCAACCCGCACTGGGCCCGTGTGGTGGATTATGGACCACTCCCTCTCACAGAGAGGAGGCCTGTGTCCCAGCAGTGGGAACATTACAGGCTGAGATTATGCTTATGCATGGGCGTCAACGTAGCCTAACCCTATTTAATAAAAGGTTTCTATCATGTTATAATACAAAAAAATGGTTGTTATTTAATACTCATAAACTGTGATATATTTATAGATCATTTTCTAGTTTATTTCGCGTAAAAAATTCATGACGTGTCCCGGTGGGTCTGATTTTGAAAGGAGTAAAATGAAGGCTCGAGCGTCTTTGGCATGTATTCATTATTCACCTCAGTACATCACCTAGACACGATAGTCACGCCACTTACAAGTCACGGGGCCGATGTAATTTCAAACACTAATTAACTTAATGGCGAGCCAGTTTTGTGCTTTATTCAACATCGAAACATCATTATTAACGAACGCCCAAAGTACACAATTAGGAAAAGTAGTATTTGTTATAATTGTTTCTAAATTGCTGTTGCTTAGGGCTTTCAGACGTCATTGGTAACAAATACCAGCACTATTCTTCTGATGGCTACATCATCCTTAACGGGTCGGAATGTCGTTGACATGCTGTACTGATATTTAATACTGCTACTATTGCAATTAGAGCTTAATACCGATACAAGAGTAAATTAGCCTGCACATTTACGCAGCTTTGAATCCATTTGTGCACAACGTAAATTGATAAAAACTTAATTTGTAGGAACTCGCATGATTTTATGATCACGATTAAATTAACCAATTCTACGTATGTATAATGCCCGCCCCGCTGTAAGCCATATTCAATCCGATTACGATGATACGTGAAGTAATGACAGGTGTAGCGTAAACCGAAGCAACCGCGTGCGTATGCTATGTACACAAGCAAACACGTTTTGTATGACAAAGCAGAATCTGTTCAGTGATAAGAATCAGTGTTACATTACAGATAATAGAGATAAACAGTGCGTCATTATACTATCCCTGACGGTTATACCTATGGGCTCAGAAGACGACAAGCAAACATGGAAAAATGCCAAAATTCTGACGACATTACGAGACACACTGTCTGGTCTCGACATAATTACACTGTTATCTGGAATTCGAAACATACTTAAATCATTAATGATAAGCAATTTAAATTAGCTTTTAATAGACTGCTTATTTCTTGGAAAGAAATTAACCATTTCGCAAATGGACACGAGCTCTAACATTCTCCTACAGATTTGAGTGAGAAGCATTTTACATAAAAATTATGGTTTACGACGAAAGGAAAACGAGCGATATTTACCTAGGTCACCTGGGTAATACGAGTCTATGAATGTTGAAAGGGAAGTCGAACTAATGACGAAATAAAGAGCCTTATAGATTTGAGTGAGAAGCATTTTACATAAAAATTATGGTTTACGACGAAAGGAAAACGAGCGATATTTACCTAGGTCACCTGGGTAATACGAGTCTATGAATGTTGAAAGGGAAGTCGAACTAATGACGAAATAAAGAGCCTTATATGTAGTTTGAAAAGCCACTGTGTTTATTGATACCTGTGCCCAGCATAAATATTATCGAGAATCCCGAAAAAAGACAAAAAGAAGACGTCAAGAAATGTTACTTTAATCTTTCTCCCGTCCAGTGACCACATCACACCATGACTAGGCATAGGCTTATTGAGTATAGCATTGTTTTGTCAACTTGAGATACATATAAACAGAACAGTTCCAGGCCACAAAATTACCCACAAAATGACTAAACAGTTCTTTGTAACAGCTTTAAAAGGTAAAGCAAGTTAGAAGTTCTTACGCGAATCCCGATTTGTAAACAAACAAATTATTGCAATATATGAGTGAAAGGATTGACGTCATCACATCTGTGCGTCCTACAGGCCGCACGGAGCTCTCCGGAGAGGTCAGGGTCGGGCCAGGAGCGACCTCCGAGAGACGGGATCGATGGCGCGCCCTTGTCCCTCATATTAACGGTTTTCCGTCCTCGCTAGATAGTCGACATAATTTTTTTTAGCTCGTAACAAGTCACTTGTTGCGCTCAGTGCTTGGATGGTCGTTTTTAAACGCCAAGTCATCTTCGTATGCGTCACAAAATGTGAAGGCGGGCGTGAAAACTACGATTGTGTGTCATATTATTTAAGCACTTATCCTTCATCATCTACTCATACTTTACAAATATTAATATTATAATAGTATATGGTGTAGCTGAAAATACTTAACGGCGTAATGATTTTTGTAACTTTTTCCTGTTGTGCCCAAAAACCAACAAGCATCGCGAAGACACCGCTTGTTAGCCGTTCTGAATCTGACAGTACGCATAGTTTCACATGCGTGAATCGCCCCTAGTTCGTGCGCTTGCGGTCCCCAATGCTCTCTGGACATCAACACCACTGTGATTTGTTTGCAGCCGCAAGATGGATAGATGACCTATATCGTTAATGTTTGAGATTTTGTGCAACGCCTTGGACTACATTCTGCAATTTGTGCACTTTTTTTTTAACGGATTTAGTCCACGTGTGCCAAAAATACTATGTAGGTACCGGACATTCATTTCCCCCGTAGTTAGAATAAATGCAAGATTAGGCGTTTTGCCATTATTAATTACCTATCCCAAAAAAAGAAAAACAAATAGGTTACATGATTTGATTATATCGTAATTAAAGTAAGGTATATTAGACTGTCTGACCGCAATAATGAGTATAAACATGTTTCGTGACTCATTAGCAAAATAGCGTTAAGTTGGCGAGCACTGGAAAAAATGGAACATGCAAACGCTGACCTGCAGTATTGGACCATTGCCAAATAATTTTCAGAGATCTGTAAGTACAGCAAAGAACCAGATTGTGTGCGTACTTATTCATAATAAAACTTATAACTTCGGGATGATAACACAAGCGCGCGTTGCTTGCTCGGTCGCGGTGCCACAGTGCTGACCAGACAAATAATTAAAAGTGAATTGGTGTTATCATTGTTCTCTTTATCAGGACCACCATTTTTTTTATTTGTTACTAGCTTCTCCCCGCGGTATCGTTCGCGTGAAAGTTGTGAGACACCACAATATACTAAAATATCAGCCACATTTTTATAAAACTTCCCTGTATAGGTACTACGTTTGTAGTTATGGTCTTAACCGCCAAAAAATAAAGTCTCATTTAAAAGGTTAAATCTGGAACTTTATACTGTTGCTCTGTGTACATATTCTAGCCTATTGGCCCGTCTTTATACAATTTGCGGTAAACTACATATAATAATAGAAGAATACGAACAAATTGCAACATTGTTCATCCCCCATAGCAAATAGCGTGATAATTTATAGCCTACAGACTGACCAGAGTTACAGGAAATATCTATACAAAAGGACATGGCCAGTTTTTGTAAGGACGTCGGCATAGTTATCGATTTTAGTGTACACCTATGATTTTTGGTGTTTTATATTCGTGAATATTTGCTCATTAAATTGCTATAAATAAAAAACTCAAAGAACTTGTCAGTAAAACAAACTAGACAAAAAACAGTTTCATTAAACCTTTTAATCAGATCGCTAGCAATAAGGTGCATAGATTATAATTTTGCTATTAAAACACTTAAAGGCGCTTTAAAATAGCGAACAGTTGTGAATTACATTATTACGTATAAATGATATGGTTTTAATATTATTAAGCATTTAAACAAAGTGATGGCCACCTAAATGAAGGATTTTAAACTGCATATTGATTAACATTTTTATGAAACTGGGTAATAGTCTCAAAAAATGTGACAATAATAACAAACATAACATAACATCGCGCCTATATATTCCCCGAAGGGTTGGTCAGAGGTGTAGTACAACCACATTTCACCAGTTATTTTGAGTCCCATGGGCGAGCTGATTGCCATCAAGCGCACAAGTCCAGACTCCGGGCTACTACTGAGAAACTCCTGATGAAAAAATGAAGAGAGAGATATGGGGTTTATATCTCTTTGCTCGACCTGGGAATCGAACTCAGGACCTCATGCTCAGCAGTAGCGTTTGCGACCACTAGACCAACGAGGCAGTCATAATAACAATTTAACAAAATATATTCGTAATTAATGGTTTTCTTTAAAGTACATTTTTACAGATTACCCTTATATTTTTTTAAATAGGTAGTTCAATATACTATAAAAATGAGAAGCACAAAATAAAGCAAAAGAGTAAAAATAATTATTTATTAGAGAAAATAAATAAAAATATTTTGCTACCTATATTATAATTATTATATCTTAAATGTCTACCTAAATAACATAAATTGCAGCGATAGTATTAATGAATATACCGAGTGAGGTCAATCAACCAGCTTGTATAAAATAGAGAATTTTTATTTGACAAATACAGTAACCTGGATTAAGTGTAAGTATAGGGCTTTAGTAATTACATAAATAGCCGCTTTAAACATAACCAGACATGTTAAAAAATACAAGAATATTTATATATTACTGTTTTACAATTGTAATTATGGTTTTCAAGAAAGATTAGCCTTTTGTTAGATTGTTTTAATATTCTTGAATTGTTAATAATATGTTGTCTAAAAATCCAGCTGGAACTTGGATATTGTTTTGGTGTCTTGCCCAACCAAGGTACCAGATAATTTTCATAACGTGACAACAACAACTAACGGTCCTGTTTCCTACAAGGCAACTACAATAGTACCCTAAAATAGCTTCCAACAGACAGCTTCCTCGGTTTGAGCATTAGTTGCCCAACCAAGGTACCAGATAATTGTCATAACGTGACAACAACAACTAACGGTCCTGTTTCCTACAAGGCAACTACAATAGTACCCTAAAATAGCTTCCAACAGACAGCTTCCTCGGTTTGAGCATTAGTTATCCAACGCGAAAGTCTTGTTTGATGGTGTGCAGAAACCGAGGATATGAGATGCCTCTGCAACCTTTGCATGGCTATTCCGCAGTTGATGCACCTCATATTGATCCACAAAAAAAATCCGAAACGCAATGCAAATCAGAGTCCAGTGTTAATAGCAAGGTAATTGAGTGGTAGAAGGTATCAGTCCGTAGGAATAAGCAGGGGTCAAAATAGGAATATTCGCAAAAACATAAACACAGTAGGTATGTAAAAGTAAACGCGTTCCGTTTTATGATTTTTTTTTGTGTGTGATATATAAAAAAAAAAACTATCTTACGCATCAATATTATGAAAAGATAGTTTTATTAAATGCAACAAATACCAATGAAGATAGTTTCGTAAGAATAAAATGTTCCTAATATGAGCATTTTGTCGTGCACGTCACATGTCTACAAGTAGTATGCATGGTATGGAACGCCCATTAATATATTTATCTTTCTCTATGGTCCACTATGGCGGACGTTGACAAACGGCACTTTGAATTATCTTGCATTACTAAATATTTTGAAATAAAAACTGACGAGTTCAGAGAGGTTAAAAACAACGTATTAATTCATTTTTCTATTTTTAATATACAATACTATTTACTATGTATGTGTACTTGGAATGTACTTTTTTGTCCATGTCTTTTTAACCGATTTGTTTCAAACTCTAAAAACAATCTCTATTGTTTCATTCAGAAGTCAGATCAACTTTAAACTAATACCCGGGCCATAAGAAAGTGGATACTGAAAAGTTACCGAAACCCGCAAAGTAACCGCGACCAAGTCAGAATATGACACGTGTTAATCTAGAACATGTGGTCGAGACAGGAGGCCGACACTTGCTAATGTAACTTGTAATTTTATACAGAGCCTTATGAATGACACGTACGAACTACGAACTATGAACATACAGGACTTACCAGCTAGAATACGGCGATGCAAGGGTGATTGAAACACACAACAAATATATTTGCATTTGTAACGTTGATATTATTATAAAATATCTGTTATTTTGGTAAATAATTAGAACTGGGGCTGCAGATAACCAGGCGACCAAGTATTGACGTAAACAACGTCATAGGGAGGGACCAGACAGACAAACGATAACCCAGCATAACTTACAGTCCGTAGTGAATCTCCCAAATTACGTTACTTTGGGTTTGTGCTACACTTGAAGAAAAATAAGGCGACTCGTAAAGTTTTAAAGAATCATAAGCTCCATGTTCTAGCGTCTTTTTATAGCAATACAAATCCAAAACAGCCATTTGCAATTAAATGATGTATATACGCAGGCGGCGGAAGAGGAGAAGTACTCATATCTCTCCTAACCTCTGTAAAGTACCTACACTACGGAGATTGAAGAGGGTCCTCCAGTGGTACTGAAGGCCCCTTTTTCAATTTCCGGTCACCATGTGGAGTAACCTACACAGTCAGCAGACTTCAGGAAGGCTGTTACCTGATGTCATACAGGTACAGAAAGCTGTGCACTGTGTTCCGTGCCTTTCTAATCTGGAAGATTGTGTGGCCGTAGGCTTGCTAGCCTCAGAGGTGAGTCAAACCTTTTCACGATAGTACAAAACACCGTACCCTTTAAGGAAGTTGGAATTTGTTTTCCAACACACCATTGTGGAGTTTATCGAATCTTGTCGCTATTGAAAGTCCTTTCGGCACGGAATCTTAAAACACGTTGCCGTAACAAGCATTCGAACCAGCCTCTTAAAAACAGTGATTATAAAGCGGGATCCTAGCACAGTACAGTTTGTTGCAGTACAGTTACAGTTTGTTGGGGTAGCCTAGTCTATAGGTACTATATAATATTATAAAGAGGTAACATTTGTTTGTGAGTTTGTATGTAGGGGGTAATCTCTGGAACTACCAGTCGGATTTGAAAAATTCTTCTTGCATTTGATAGCCCAATTCTTGAGGAAGGCTATAGGATATTTAACGTCACGCTCTGACCCTCAGGAGCCGAGCAAAAGCGCTATGGGGAAACGAAGTGATAGAGCAGGAGACGCGGGCAGGTGATGCAATACGACGAGATGGGTCGAGGGAATAAGAAATTTCACGCGAACGAAGTCGCGGGCAGCAGCTAGTACTTTGTAAAGTGTTTTACATTATAATATTAGGTCCTTACATATGAAATTGGCGTTTTGTATGGAAGGAACAAAAAGTCGAATATTTTTTAATATAATATATTTAATTAATCAAAGTATGAACCATTGTTTTCAATGCACTTTTGCCATCTTATAGGTAGTTCATTGATCCCTTTACTAAAAAAACCAGTCGGACGGGAATCAATAAAATCTTTGAAGGCGATTTGGACTGCCCCATCGGAGTTGAATTTTTTCCCTTGCAAAAAGTTATCCAAATTGCGAAAAAAATGGTAATCTGTTGGAGCAAGGTCCGGGGAGTACGGAGGATGTCTAAGACATTCCAATTCAAGCTCTTCTAATTTGGTAGCCGTCTGTTGCGCAGTGTGTGGTCTGGCGTTGTCGTGAAGCAGCAGTGGCGTGGAGCGATTGACCAGCCTTGGTTGTTTAGCCGCTAGCTTTTCCATCACATCGAAGCCTGCAGCTAACTCGGACGTGGTTTGCGATGGGTCCGCTTCCACAATAGCCTTCAATTCTCCATTATCAACTTGGGTCTCAGGCCGTCCACGGGGCTTGTTCTGCAGGTCGAAATTTCCAGAACGAAAACGTTGGAACCAAAAACGAACTGTGTTTTCTTTTGCAACATGACCGCCATACACATCATTCACCCTTCGAGTCGTTTCCGCAGCACTAGTGCCACGGCGGAACTCGTACTCGTAAATAATGCGATATTTTAAATTTTCCATTTTGTAAAATGAGTGACGCAAACAGAAAAAACAGAAGAAAAAAAACAAATGAATGACGGTCATCGAAGCACAAATACATGAGTAAATAGCTGTACAAATTTGAATTTGGAATTCCTTACCAAAGAGGAGAAATTCGTGATTAAAGTGGCCAGTACGAAAAACGCCAATTTCATATGTAAGGACCTAATATGCATGCTAAATTCACATCTAGTAGATGTCAATCAAAAATATTGTGTTGTAACTGATTTGTTGTTGATTGTGTTGTAGTTGCATTTGTGATTGTACATCAGTTTTGTGAATCATAATTATATAAAAAAATAACAACACGAATGCAACTTCCGTAAAAATAAACTGGACCCAATTAGCGGGCTGAATTTTGGATTTGGTATTATGATGATTCATATCACGTAACGTTTGACGTCCAAAGCAATCATGATAAAGGTCGGTAGCATGCGCCAGAGAACCAATAAGTAAGTAGGCCTTGATGTTTTTTGATCCCTTGCATGAATTCATTAAATCTATATATTTTACAGACCGTAACTTGTGCTGGATATTGTTAAGGTGAGTTTCGTCACAGATTTGAGGAGCGTTTTATTAGGCTTGAGCATGATATCAATATAACTAGGTCAGTGGACATCAATGCTAAGACTAATATTGATCTTAGCCTTTCTACAACTTCTTGATATTTTAGCGCAAAAATGTATCGTCGAGCAAGTAACGGACGTAGCAGCTATAAGAAGCACAACACATAGGCGGGCGGAAAGCTGAAAGCTATTCAATGGTATTTAAGATAGGTAATTAGGTATACAAGTGATTGTTATCACTTCAACAGCAGATTTTCCAACACTGTTGTGTTGGAAAATCTGCTTATTCGCCTTTTGGGGGTTCGGTAAACGTTATGGATCCAAATTCTTAGATCACCATGACATAGTTACTGGAATAAAAATGTAAGAGACACGAGACTTGTGGTGAGAGTGCGCAAGAGGCGTCTGCGGCGGCGGCGGCCCGCCGTGACGGGGCAACAATGCAGTGCCCGAGCTTCCGTTACACGACCAGGCCGCACCGCGTAAACCTACACCGCCTCCTACTGTCGCCACTATTGTCACCGATCCGTACCACACTGTCTACCTTTACAGTTCTGCTTGAAATAATTTGCCATCTGACCCCAGTTTTCGTTCAGCTTCATGATGCTGGTAATTATTATCATTTTCGTCGTCCAATCATTAACAACTGTTGGGATCATGAGAGGTAGCTGAATGTATAAAAGGCTTAATGGGTTAAAAAAAAACTAGAATGCAGTACCTATAGAAAGTGCTGTCGATTCAAATTTTGATCTTGCATGCAAATCTAGTCATAATTATTTCTTTTCTAAAGCGAATCAAAATGCGCAGTTTGCACGCTAATGTATCTTTCTTAGATGATGCTGTGAAACTGTGACCTAGCTCAAAAGCACGCGATTAGAGAAATGTCGCAGAACTGTTGCCTAGTGCGCTATACCTACGGCTAGTGCTCACAAAACGAGCTCAGTTTTTCTTGGCTAAATAATGATCTACTCTGTACAATCGGGTTACAATCTATGATACTTTCTTTTTCATCTCGTGTTGGGAGTATCGTTAGATACAGTGCAATGGATAATTATATTTTTAATATTGGTCACGCCAAATATGATATATGACGAGCTGATTTGACGGTCACGCCGGTTGAATGCCATTTTCAGTGAACCATCTGTTGTCATAACTAAGCTCGTCGAAAAAAGTGACTCACTAGATACAAGTTTGAATAGTGGTTTAAATCAAAATGTTCAGTCAGATGTTCCGTTATATTGTACCTAGAATATTGTCTACCTCTATGAAATAAACCAACATAACAATACAATAACCAAATGCAACAAGACTAACTTCAGTATATCTCATTAATTTTATTCAAAACTGTAAATATCCAGTGTGAGCAATGTATCCATTTTATCCTGGATACGCTGAATTTCTGTTTCATTTACGAATATTATAAATAACAAATCTAGTATTTATATAAATACAGCATTCGGCATTCATTAATTATGTATCTGCATTTTTTTTTAGACTAATTTATAGGCGTTGCCATCGCCTAACTTTTTATGATTTAATTTGCTAACCAACGGTAATATTCTCTTCAGCAAATGAATAACCATTTTTTAGTACCAAGTAAATATTCGATGTTTTGACAACATAATTATCACCACAGTAGATTGGACTCTTACAAAACAGGGGCGGACCGCGAATGCAGAAGATATGCATCCCATAACATTATCGATAGGCCTTTACCATGTTTTGACAGTTGAGCTAGATGAGCTTTTAACTAATTTACAAAACTTTGTTGATTCTCATCTTCTACTTTACGCGTTTGATTTGACGCAAATTTTATCAGACCAGTGTGTGGTCACCTAGACAGCTCTATCAAAGGCTTAGTTTAAATCCTGAAAGGTGCAGGCGGTTGTACATGCAGAAAAGGAGGTGGCAGTGTTTGGCTTGGTTAACTTATGGATATATCTCAGAAAGTTGTTTTTTTTTATTGGAATTGACTCCGATTAGCGCAAAAAAGGCACCGTCTCACGCCTGAGACTTTCGTAGCATTAAAAAACCTGTTAAAGTTAGGATCACTCCACTTTTAGGGTTTTCGTTTGCCTTTTTTGAGTATTGCTTTTCAGACTTGACACCTTCCAAATATCGTAGAATCAGCAACGCAAAAACGATGATTTGTTTGATAAGACCGATAATCCTAGAAAAATGCTCATCAAGAAAAGCCTGTACACTATTTTTTCCGAATGCTTTAGTCACACAGTCAGGCGTACCACGCAAGGCGCAATCGATCGACCCTGGTTAACCCAATAATCACTAGCTATGAACAACCCAGAGAGCCTGGACAGCCTCATAATCACTAGCCCAGTAAAGTGGAGAGGATCGGTAGTAGAGGACGCGCATTTTTGCAATAGATCCACACTGTGAAGTAGGCTGCAGGAACGCCACAAGACTACACATGGCAGAAGGTAAAAGTGCCTGGGGGGAGTTTTTCCCAGCTTTGGTCACGCAACTTAGAAATAAGGAAGAAACTGAGAACAAGCAGTTCTAAAATTTTCTTGCTTTGTTTAACTCACAACTGCTTCTCTTGGGATTGCACAAATAGTTTTTTCTGCAAATATTTTTTTTCCAACATGGTTGTCAATCAGAATTCAATGAAACTTTGGTCTTGTCGAGTTAGGTTGTGTCTTTAGGGCCACTTGCAATCGCCAATATTGTGATCAGTGTGCCATTTTTCATATTTAAATTAAGTGGACAAGCTAGCAGTCTCCAAATTTGGGCTAATTTGTGGGTACTTTCATGCCAGTATTTTCTATTTCGTGGTCAAATATTTATGAATTTACAGAGGGAATTATTTTTAATCTTATTTGTTTTCTTTTCGTAGGTCACACATAAAATAAAAAAAATGAGCATACAGAAATTCTGAGGGGATTAATATTCTTTCGAAAATACTTTAACCTAATAAATTTAAATCAATGCATAGAAATGAAATAATACTTAACAAAAACCGTACGCAAAATACGCGCATTGACGTGGAGTTGCGGACACCAGCCCGTATTACCTATTACCTACTTAACAAAAAAAAAAAACGCAATATGGCAACCTGGTGGCGAAATACTAAGAAACAATCTTTTGGGTTAATAACCTAATGCAAAACCTTTAGGTCTCTTCAAAACCTTTAGCTGTTCATTTAGTTAGCTTTAAAAACTTTTAGCTGTTCATTTAGTTAGCTTTTAGCTGTTCATTTAGGGTGCATTCCGAGTTAGGACTGTAATCAATATTATCGATTTGACCCGTACCAAATTAGGTTTTAGCACGCTCAAATCGATAATATCGATTACAGTCCTAACTCGAAACGCGGCATTAGTTATCATATTAAGGACAATGGCAGGCCTGCATGGAGGACGTTAAGACAGCAGCACATTTGCTTCTAAACTGCCCGGTGGTCACCATGTACACCACAGCAAAGTACTTCGGTAACCCAGGTACCCAATGAGACGGTCAGTGACATCAATGGTGGCCTTCCTTGGATTAAATAATTGATTTTCCCACCCATATGTAAAATACGCATATATGCATGATGTTGTGGACACCATCTCGTATTACCTATTAAGGAAAGAGGTGGCCCAGTGGAATCAAGCAGGCACTTTACTTTGTGTAATTTATTTTATCCTCACTGCTCTCAAAATGGTGAAGAAAAACATTGTCAGGATACTGGCATGTCCCAGAACCGAAAATTCTAAGACATGTGACAACCACCAACCAGCACTGGGCCCGCGTGGTGTATTACTCCCACACCCTTACAGAGAGGAGGCCCTTGTTCCAGCAGTGGGAACATAATAGGCTGATTTTGTAATTATTAGTAGTGTAATTTGTAGTAATTGCATTAGAATTAAGTTATTAAAATTTCAGTTTGCTGTGTACTGAAATTTTTAATTTTTTATAATTTATGCTAAGCCAAAAATATGTTGTTTTGTACGCCATAAATGGCAAAACATGCAGATCTACCTGTTATTTAAAGACCTTGCACATATTATTTGATGTATACTCATGTTTTACAATAAAAAAAATATTATTCTATTCTATACTTTAAAAGACTCACCAGTGCCAGTAGCAAAAAAAAGGATGTCATCATTCTGTGGGGCATGGCTTTAATACTACTTAATGTAACAGGGTTTGCTCTAGTGGAGCCAGCTACTTGACCAATGTGACGTTAAAACTATTAATCATAGAAAAATGATCTTGCTGACTATAAAAAAATATTGTTTGAGTGAACCTTATTCTTATAGATATTGTGTGTAGTACATTTTAATATATCATATTATTAACTTTAGAAAGGTACATATATGGCATTGAAATTGTTGTACTATTTTATATTATTCACATTTTATAATATATTTCGGGTAAATATTTTTATAACACTATTTTATTGTCAAAACAAAAAGAAGGTAAAAATCAATAACTTTTTCTAGACAGGTCATGGCTAAGCAGTGTGTATCTGTGTAAAATAACTATTTCTTTTTGACATTAATAATTATTAAAGACAAGACATGAATGTGTTGTGTTGAAATTAAAAATAGGGTTTGCCCTATTTTCAATGATTAGTAATAACTCTTAGTAAATGAATTTCAAAAAAATATTTAACTTTCTTACAATACTTACTTGAGTATGAATGAAGTTGACAAAATATCCTTGAGTGCATACATTTCATAGATTTACTGTTCAATTACTAGAGCTCTACAGTTTATGTTTAATAACTATAACAGTTCCAATAAATGTAGTAAATTAGCGTGCACAAACCAATTTAAAATGCATACTCATGCTTGCCGTACACCAGATAAAGTAAATTAATTATAATTTTTGACAGAACTGTTATCCTTCGCCATTTTCACCTACCTACTTTATTATTACACATACTGCTATATTAGTTTCAATTGTGTAAAAATTAAGTGCGCAAGAGAAGCTACGTTACGTGCATGAGATTACATGCACGATAAATGTAATCGACGACGAATAGGTTTCTACTTTACACACACTAAAATCAAAAAATGGCAGCAGAGATCGACTTACCTCAACTTCAACGGCTGCGGCCGTATTTGTTGGTTTGTGGTCTGAATTTGTGTGCTGGTCAATTATTAGATTATGTAGAAGTTTTGAATCTTCAGTGGAAATATTTGTGGCACTTTTGTCCGGGGCTTTGGGTTCCTTATCATACTCCGGCGGAGGAGCCATCTTGAAGGAAGAGCAGTCAGATGACACAAGTCGTATGACTTTCGCACACCGGAATCACTCTTTTCCTCAACAAAATGTCTTTTCCACTTACTAGCTACTAAATCGAATCATGATGAGTAATTTAGCTACAACATAGTGAAAGTTCTAACCATTTGCAAAAACGGATTCAACATTTTCGACAGATTCCGACCAACATTTTTAACTACTACGAGAACGCCCTCTAGCGACGTGAATTTCAAGATTGGTTACAGATTAAAAACGGTTCTCCAGTTGTCATAGACTTCACATGCCAGCTTTGTAGAAAAAAATTAAAATCACAGGTACAAATCTCGATTCGATCGATTCCTTGCTTGAAATACTAGAACTCGATCAAACCACTGTCATACACGTACACCTCGAATAAAACTCAGGGGATTTTAGACGATCAATCTGGCATCGGTTCAATCTGTCAATATTCATGGAGTCTAAATTGGTTTGATTGATACTGAATCATGCCAATTTAACTATCTATGTTTCAGCTGTACCCTAATTGCATAACACACCATCAATCGGAATCTGAATCATTTTGAAGCATATTGCTAATCCGCTGCTTCATAAGTTCGAAAAATGTGTCTGCTCCACACGTAAATAACGCAATGAATGTTGTTGACCTGTCAAAATGAAACCGATTCCAATTGATAATGTGTTACGCAATTAGCCCGCTGGTTAAGATCCCTTCAAGTCTACAAACTAGCAAATCATGAGCAAAACTGCGTGAATGGGGCAGACAACGCATAGCTATAGTATACAGGTAGCGCTGCTTGTCGATTCAATATTTTTCGGGTTTTCTATAATTATAGCAGAAACTAGCGTCTTTTTTTAGGGTTCCGTACCCAAAGGGTGAAAACGGAACCCTATTACTAAGACTTCGCTGTCTGTCCGTCCGTCCATCCGTCTGTCTGTCACCAGGCTGTATCTCAAGAACCGCGATAGCTAGACCGTTGAAATTTTCACAAATTATGTACAATCTGTTGCCGCTATAGCAACAAATACTGAAAACAAAATAAAATGAATATTTAAGGGGGCTCCCATACAACAGACGTGATTTTTTTGCCAGGTAGACGCTTGAAATATTTACAGAATAGCTACTTAGTTGTATATTCACTTTAAAAATAAAAATAGGTATACCATTGCCTTGGGGGCAACAAGGCGTGGTGTTATGTTATTTAGAGGCTGAAAAATAGATCACAGGTAATTACTGCCCATTTTATGTAGATAATTTTATAAATAGGTTACAAACTTTTATGTTCTTACAAAGTCATTTTACTACATAATTCGATGCTTATGAGCTGCGAACTTAACGTATTTTTTAACAATAAAACAATTGATTTCCAAAAAACCACTACAAAGTAAAAAATAACTTTAATTTCGGAAGTTTTTTTTTTTGTATTTTTGCTATCCACTCAAAACTACCTAAGCGAAGTTAATAAAATTTATACGGGACCACCGCGCTAACCTTGTCTACCTATTGATAAAAGAATCCGGCCTAACAAGAATGAAAATAGCAAAAGTTGTCAGTGTTCTTTTCCTATTTTGGAGCATGCTTCGAAACTCACAACAACATTTTGCATCAGCATCAGTGCTGCGTGCATGCAGATATTCAAACCCTAACAGTCGACATTTTCAGTCAAATGCTGAACTCAGAAGGCTCCATTTGTACTCTTAGTTTCGCGAACTGCGACCACTTTCTGGGTCTTAAAAGGCTATATCCTAATATCTATTTCACTTCGAGTGAAGAAAGCTGTCAATGTCATGTCAAGTATATTGATAATTTGATGTCATTTTTCTATTGTTGCCTTGTTGCCGACTGCTGGCTGCGCTACAGAATTCACATAATTATTTGGGTGTGATACTTCCTTTAATTCTGTAAAGATGACTGATACTAAGGAAAATATTTTCCTTTTTGTGCCAAACATAATTGGTATGTGATTGGGAAGACGATTTTTCTATTTGGATAATGTATTTGCGCAACTCATTCTTAGTGTTATTAATCACTATTAAAATGTTTCAGGTTTTGGGAGGGTAATCCTTGCGATTATTTCTTTTTATTTTATGCCGACACATTGTGTTCTGGCGTGTGTATGCTATGTAACCTCCGCTTTGCTGGACGCTATTGATGGGCATGCCGCAAGATACTTTAATCAAAGTAAGTGTTTTTATGGTATCATATAATTTAATTAGTTTATACTTATCTGTCACCGAGTCAGTAAGCTGGCGAGAGATAACATTGGGATCTTGAAACATAACATGTTATAGTTAAATTACTGTTTTATTGTAACAACAGCTTAAGATAAAGACATAGCTTATGTAGGTGGACTAATAATAGAACATGTTGTGTCTTACCACAGTTATACTAACGAGTCCAGTAATCTGATAAACATCCTGAATGTGTATGATGTTCTGGATATTGATCCAACCACTCAGAAATTGAATTTCAATATCACATTTGATGAATTTAAAAGTAAATAAACTATGTAAAGTCTGGAATCCCTAATTGAATTAGAATAATGGAAGTACTTAGTAGTAATGGTAGCACTATTATTGTTAATACCTCGTAAAACAGAAACAAGTTTCCTAATATAGTACTAAAATAATCAGTACCTAGTTTGTACTCAAAAGATAAACTTGTTTTTCAGGCACAAAGTTTGGTGCAATACTGGATCAGCTAACGGACCGTGCGGGCACTGCCTGCCTCATGATGACCCTGGCAACATTCTACCCGCAGTACACATTCTGGTTCCAAATATCTATGGCAATTGACATAACATGCCACTGGTTGTACCTCCACACTGTAACCCTGCAGGGCAAGGCTTCCCACAAGTTTATTGACATGTCAGAGAACCCCATCATGCGCATCTATTACACAAACAAAATGGTTCTCTTCTTCATGTGTGCAGGCAATGAGGCTTTCTATGCAGCTCTTTATGTAATGTACTTCTATACTGGACCTACAGGTAATGTATTCTTCTTTATAAACTGTAATTTTTTTTTATTGCCTTACCACTGAAAACCTGGCCTAGAAAAATAAGATTTTAACAAATTATTTCTGATTTCAGTCCTGGGTGTTGGTCTGTACAAACTGATTGTTATCATCTCAGCACCAATTGCTATAGTGAAGGCGGGTATATCAGTCCTGCAAGGTGTTGTTGGAGCCATCAATCTTTCTACTATTGATATCAACGAACGAGCTGCTCTGGCTGCCAAACAGAACAAATAAACACAATCCAATCATCAGCAGAATGCAAATGTTAACATTCGAGAGATTGAATACACATGGCATTTTTTACTGAAGCTGATTAATTGAATTAGCTGGTCCTAATCAAAATTATATGCATTATAATGTTTACTGAAAATAATAGAAGCTAGTCACCCTGAATTTACATTTAAAGAAATTTAATAATCTGCTTTTGACTATTTACCACTTTGTGTTGTCAAAATTGTCTTCTTTTTGTATTAATGTGTAAATCATGATTCATCTATTTTTCTTTCATATGGACATGAGTTTTGGTAGATTACAGTAGTGCTCTATTTCTGGAACGAAAATCAACAAAAAAAAAAATGTCCACCATGCATAAACTACTTACTGTGACTACTTGAAAGAATTATCAACAGCCAATCGCATGTCGCTGATTGCGTGGTTATGTGACGCGTTTATTTCGTTAACTAATATTATTATTGAGTTGTATGTTTATTGCGAGTCTCATCTCTCGTTCGTTCTGTGCGAGTTCGTCGTTGCGAGTCGTATCTCTCGTTATGTGGCTAATATTAATTAGGCTAACTGTTGTATTATGTAATGTAACCTGTGACGCCCTTCATTCATAATCTCTTTAGGATACTAGGAGATACCTTTTAGTAGTTACCCTCTCACTGTGAGGACCTTCTATAAAATGAAGGGTTCATCATAACTGGAACAAATTTTATGGTAATGGTAGAATGTAGATAGTCTAAGTGACCTAAGTGTGAAGTCTTTGTGGGATTGTGTATGTATGTACATGTAGTGACTACTTATAATACTTGAACAAATTGTAATGTGTGCTATGTTCCATGCTATTATTACCAACGTCTATTTTCACTCGAATAATTGTTGTTTTTGGTAAGAAAAGAAATTGTAAGTATTTATTATTTATTTATTTATTTAATACTTCAAGCACATAAATGTACATAATTATTCCATGTAAAATTACTCCACTCGCATTTATCTTCTATTTTTATACATTTTTATTTTTAGGCGCCTTTTCTATTTTTTTATTTACATTCCATCCACTAGAATTAAAAGGAATGGAATAAACTGTTACTTTGTTTGAAACTTAATTTATTTAGAACTTTTTATTGTTTTGTTTAGTCACAGTTCAATTAACCCACAACAATTAACAATGATTGTTGTTTGTCTCGTTGCACTTAGCATGTTAGTTAGGGTTTCACATCACAATTTTATTTGTTGTTTCCATGTTAGAATAAGTTGTACTTCTAAGTTTAGTGATATATAAGGACATAAATTATATCGTAAAATACGAAAATGTTATGATAAAGATTTTATCCCTGGACATGGTATACAAAAATATTTTAAAGTATATTAGGTGAGGTTATTTATTGACATTGATCAATTAAATCGATCTCAACCATAATTATATGCAATCCGTTAGGCTGAAAATGAAGTACCCAAAAAATATATTTATGTTGACCCCAATAAATGTCATAAAAGTGATTGTTGTTTCTTTTCTATTTGAGTTCACTATTTTAAGTAATTGAAACAAGTAATTTATTAGTGTGTTTATTTATTTAGTTTTTAGCAGTACATAAAGAAAATTGTATTATCAAGTTAATTTTCTTGTTACTTTCAAAAGCAATATTTAAAATAACATAAACACTGTTGCATAGTGAGAAATAATACTATAAAATTATTATTTTTGAAATTAGAGGATAGCTGTCCTCAAAGCATAGCTTATTTATTATTAAAATAAAGTAAAATTATCCTTTCAAACTGCTCATTCCAGCTCTCATAATCTCATCAACAAGGAGGAGGTTGCTCGCAATCACGGAACATGAGTTGACGATTTGCTTTTTGACAACATAGTTGTCAATAATACCCAAGTCAGTGGGTTTGATAGCTTCACCAGTACTCAGGTCGAGACCAATCGGATCGGGGCTCAAGCGCGACTCTTCCTGAAGCTTCACAATAGTGTCCTGGGCGTCATAACCAGAGTTAATGGCCAAGGTCTTGGGGATTACTAGTAGAGCTTCGGCGTAAGCCTGGATACCTAGACGCGCCTTTCCTTTGACAGTGTCCTTAAATTTCAACAGTTCCATGTTAGCTTTGATCTCGAAAGCGCCAGCGCCGGGAATGACGCACTTATCTTCGATGGCGTTGTTGATAGCTCTGAGTCCATCACGGACAGCGTCCTTGATCTGCGCAAGTGTGTGCTTGTTGGGCCCCTTAATAAGTATGGTAACAGACTCGGGGTTCTTGCACTCCTCCACAAAGGTGAATTTCTCTTCACCAAGAATATGTTCATAAACAAGGCCTGCATAACCAAGGCACTCTTCGGTGAGACCATCGACAGAGTTCATAGCAGAACCGCCGCACGCCAGAGTCAGGCGCTCCATGTTACGCCTCTTAGCTCTGCGCAATCCCATGATGCCTTCTTTGGCGAATGCGTCCAGAGAGATAGGGTCAATACCTTTCTGGTTAATGACTACAAAGGTCTTGTCGGTGCCATCACAAACCTTTTTCTTTAGGTCAATGATCTGTAAAAAAAGATATATTTATAATAAACCTCATATACTACCACAAATGATTGTTTTTATTATTGGTCATTGTTTAGAATGCGTTCAGTATCTGTAAAATAACTAAATGAAATCATTTTGAATAGGTCAGGGTTTATACAATGCCATAATTACAGAAACAATAAGCCATTATGTCTCAAGTGGATCCACGTAATGGCAATACTATGGGTTAATCAAGCAATTTGACTGGTGGTCACTGACAAAAGATGATGACAGATGGCACTGAAACATGGTCGCTCACAATGGGCCTTATTAGAAGGCTGAAAGTCTCCCAAAGGGCAATGGAAAGGGCTGTGCTTGGAGTTTCCCTGCGGCATCGAATCAGACATGAAGAGATCCCCAGGAGAACCAAGGTAACCAACATAGCCCGAAGAATTGCCAAACTTAAGTGGCAGTGGGCAGGGCACATTGCTCGCAGAACAGATGGCCGATGGGGCTGAAAGGTTCTGGAGTGGCGACCGCGTACCGGAAGGGTCAGTGGGTCGTCTTAGGGGCGGATTAGTTAGAAGAGAAATGAATCAAAAAAGCAACCCTATAGAATAGAATAGAATACTCTTTATTATGTACACCATATAAATTACAGCCATAAATATAGAAAACTTTACAATGGGTGACACAATGGGCGGTCTTATCGCTAAGAGCAATCTCCCTATAGTACTCAAAAGAGGGAGAAAGTAAGAGAGGAAACGCTATAAAAAACTGATGAAGAAGTAGTGAAGACAGTCAGGAAAACTTGGACAAGACTAGCAAGGAAAAGGAAAAATTTTAAATGTTTGGGGGAGGCCTTTGCCAAAGAGTACAGCAGAGAATTAAAACTAAAAGGTGATTTTTGAAGTTGTAATAACTGATACTCTAAAATAAGGCTGTCAATAAATAAACTAATTTGTACATACCGCCTTAACACGTTGGTCAATGAAGTCTCGTTCAGCGGTAATCAACTTCTCCCTGTCTTCAGCAGACTTGTAGAAGAATCCGGAGTTGACCTCAGTCTTCTCATACTCAAGAGAAATATTGCAAGTGAGGATGTAGGCGTTCTCAACACGCTTCGGCATATCAGGGTGACGGGTGCCGTGGTCCATCACAATACCTGTGAAAAGACTTTTATGTTAACAGAGTTATGTAGGGTAGGTTTTTAAAAAGAAATCACTATTGCAGCCATGGCAGGATATAGCTAGGTTGTAAGTCTTTTAAAACTAAAGGGAATTGAAGATTTTTATATGCAGCCTGGTATAGCTACTGTCGCGGGGGTCGAGAGCTGCTCAGGTCTCGTGTTAACTCTTGTAGATTCTAATTTGTGTTAATTCTTGAATCAGTGTAATTATGAAGTAAATGTGCACAGTGCTGCACACCCCTACGCTATTTCAAGTTAAACAAATATCAACTTTATTTCAATAAGAATTAAGTTGATTTCAGAGTGACTAGCACCATTGACAAAGTCACAAAAATGTTTGAAGTTTTAGCAAAAACTGAACTTTATTGTGCAGGAATTAAAGTTATTTTTCCATCACACTAATATTATAAAGGCGAAAGTTTGTGAGTGTGTGTGTCTTTATATGTTTGTTACTTCTTCTCACTCAAACGGCTGGACCAATTTTGACAAAATTTTGTATGGAGGTAGCTGACACCCTGGATTAACTTTAACTTTAAATCATCGAACGTTATCGATGGAGCCAGAACATCAAAAATTGAATAGAATAGAACTTAACACGTTGACTGCCAGACCACAGACACAATAGAAAATCTATTGTTGGCAGACACCGTGTGACCGCGGTGGCAGTCAACATGTTAAAGGCTACTTTTTATCCCAATATTCCCACGGGATCGAAACTTATGCGGGTGAAACCGTGGGGCGCAGCTAGTTCATATTTGTTTACATTTTTGGCAAATAAATAGAGAATGCACGGTAGATAAACAATAAACTACCTTTGACTAATGCAGTCTCTGTAGCAGTCTTGTGCTGCATCTCCATGATCTCTACCATGTGCAAGTCGGCAGGTTTGTCTTGTGAACGAATGGTCAGCACTGCATCCACACAAGCATCAGTCAGCACCTCGGATAAGCTTGCATGTACCTGAACAATAGTAGCAAGTACTTTAAAATGTGAGTTATTTCATATTGTCATTATTTTTGATTTGTATGTGTGTCTTCAAGGCTTACTGTCAATTTGCTTTACTATTGAATTACTATTTTATCTTCTAAATGACTAACCAACATACCTTAGTCTTGAGAGATGTACGAGCAACATCAAGTAAATCTGACCGCTTTATTTCAATAGGAATCTTAATTGACTCAAGAACTTCTAGTGCCTTAGCACGGGCTATGTCAAACCCTTCCGTGAGAATCCTTGGATGCAAACCTGCAAATTCAAAATTTTATATTTGTAATGTGGTTATAGTGAAATAAATCATAGTTGGAATGGGTGTTAGAGACAAGGTTCTTTGATTGAGACTAACAAGGAGTTCCTTATATACAAATAACATTTTATAGGCAGTTTTTTTTATTTTATCTATTAAGTAATATTAAGTAATTACAAATAAGTTAACCCATAGTGTACCTTCACTGATGTAAATATCAGCTTGTTTGAGCAGCTCTCCAATAAGTAGTACAGTGGAGGTTGTCCCATCGCCAGTGGCATCATCTTGGGCAGTAGAAGCACGGGCTATTAGTGATGCAGTTGGGTGCTGGATTTGCATCTCATGTAGGAGGACATTTCCATCTTTAGTGATTTTAATGTCACCTGCACCAGAAACCAACCTGAAATAACAGATCCCAGATTTAAAGTGGAGTATAGTCCAACTTGGCACAAGAAAAGAGAGGTCTATGCTCAGCAATGGGTGAAGTCGGGCTGTGAAGGATGATAATGATACTACAACAAGGAAAAGCTACATATAATTTTTGTTGTAATAAACGTCAAAACCCAACCATGACTGATAAACCAAAAAGATAAATCGAGATCATATGACTTTTTCGATGAGAATAAATCACTGAAAAATACAAATTCCCCTCACTTATTTAACGAAATAAAGTGTATGAATGTGAAAATTTTAAATTTTAACTACTTATCAAGCGAGAAATAGCGTAATAGCAGAAAAATTGTTACATTTTCATTGTTCCTTTGGGACCGAGGTTAGTTCTCATCACATCTTGAATTCCTTTTGCTGCAGAAATATTCACTGCCAAAGCTTGCGAAGCCCTCGCTAATTCAGCTTTAGGATTAAGTAGACTGATTGCGGCCATTTTTATAACTTATTTCTCCGACAATTTTAGAAAACTTAAACACGCGGATGAATAATGGCGAACAAGTAGAGGAGCGCAAAAAAAGACAACCGACAAAGACAATTTTAATTTGACAGTTTAGTCAGGGTAGCCATTTATTGAAATCTTGCAAAATAAAGACTATTCTAGTTATTCTTATTCTCTTATCTAGTTATTCTTAGGGTGTTAACACACCAATCGATCGATCGTCGATCGATTTCATCGATCGACATCGGTCGACGTTGATCGATTGGTGTGGTAGCTTTAATTGATCGACGGATACCGGTCGACTAACCAATCAATCGATTGCCGGTCGATGGCATTGGGCGACGGCATCCGTCGACGTAGATCGATTGACCCCGGCTATATTGCATCAGTTTCTTTCGAAATGTATTCTCGATCGACGTCGACTTATCCATTCTACCATCGATCGATTGCATCTATCGACTATCGATCGAATGGTGTGGTAGGAGCTATCGATCGACGTCGACTAATCCATTCTACCATCGATCGATTGCATCGATCGACGATCGATCGATTGGTGTGGTAACACTCTTATCCTCTTAAAAGTGATTTATAAATCACTCAAGAAAATCACAAACGTGAAAACAGTCTATATACTGTTTTTACGTTTCATTATTTATTACGATGCGGTTATGCACTGTACGTTTTATTAGCATACGTTTTATTAGCGTTGGCTGCCTCTGGAACATGGAGAATAGAAGTAAGGAGTACTGACTCATATGGGGCGAAAGTTGAAAAAGTGTCTAAGGTCAGTGTCATTGATTAGGTAACAGTTCAAAATCCCTCCACAATGGCGCTAGCGTAGGAAAAGGATATGGTATGAATGTAGCAGTTGTTGACGGCTAGTTAAAAAATGTAATATTTTTAGTGACTAGACTAGATTAGTTAGTGACAGCCCAGTCTGTCCAGTATACCAAACCTCAACTACATGTATTGTTTACATAGTTCAAAATAATTTTGTAAACAGACAGAGAAAACAGATTCAGTTCTCCTTACAATACTTCTATTCGTCAAGCACTGAAACAATAAATGAAAGATTTTTTTTTTTTTTATGGTAATATTCGGATACATACGTTCAAAACATGATCATCGACCTGATATGCATGACATGCCATCTACCCTAGTAGGCAAGAAGTCTTGTTTGTTGCAATATTTCAAATTGTAAATAAAATTTTGCTCATGATTTGTTACATAATAATTTAAATTAAAAAAAATAATTGTAAATCATGTTTTATAATAAAAATAAGAACAAATTCTGATCTTCAAAACGCAACTGTCAAGGATCATATACCTGTTTGTCTTGTTTATCTGTCTTCTTTCCACATACGGGGTACAAAAATACATTTCTATTTTAGTTCGTATGGGTATTTGAGATGAACTTACCAGCATTTACTAGAACAATCTTTAAAGCTGAGTATATAAGTGTTGCCGGAGTAATATCGACGTATAAAGTATAATTTATCTGGCAGAGACGATGGGTGTTCATAGCGACGAAGCAGAAACTTACAAGAATAAAGGAAACGAAGCCTTTAAGGATGAAAACTATGAAGAAGCAATATCCTTTTACAGCAAGGCTGTCGAACTCGCTGAAAAAGACAGCCGCGACTTATCTACTTATCTAAAGAACCGCGCTGCCGCTTATCTGAAAATGAAGGACTACGATAAAGTTATAAAAGACTGCGATGAAGCCTTACGAATTGTTCCGGAAGATCCAAAAGCCCTATTTCGACGGTCACAAGCCTTGGAATCTTTAGAAAGGTTTGAAGAAGCTTATCGTGATGCTAAAACAATATTTACTGTAGATCCTACCAATAAGGCTGTGCAACCGGTACTGTCGCGCTTACACGCAATCGTCCAAGAAAGGGCGAGGCAAAGTGCACAAACCAGCAACAAGGTGGAGCAAATGTTTAAACTTGCCTTTAACTTGCAGGAAGACATTGAAAAACGAGAAAAAGCTATTTCTAACCTTGTAGTGCTTGCTAAGGAAAATGCAGGTGCCGAAATAATGCTAAAAAATGGTGTAGTTCACAAAATACAACAGTTACTTAAAGTTGAGAAGCATCCTGAAATATATATTAATGCAGTGAGAGTTATTAGCCAACTCTGCAAGAGAAGTGTTGAGAGGACAAAGGCAGTGATTAAGATTGTTGGCATACCCTGGCTGCTTGAAGTCATTGACAGTGAAAATGAAGAGAGGGTAAATGCAGCCCAATACTGTCTTCAAGTTTTACTAAATACTTTTTCTGGAATGGATAACAAGAAGGACTCTAAACCAGATCCAAAGCTCTGTGAAGAATACAAAAGTGAAATGGACACTCTACTTACCTGTTTAACTTACTCTATTACAAACAGAGTAATCAGTGGGCTTGCAAGAGATGCAATTATTGAATTAATCATGAGAAACTGCCACTACAGTGCCTTAAACTGGGCTGAAAGATTTGTAGAAATCAAAGGATTGCAGCGGTTGCTTGAGGTTTGCAGTGAATTAGAGGAGTACAAATACGAATCAGCATTGAACATCACCCCTTCATCTAGAACTATATCTGCCGCTTGTCTTGCAAGGATTTATGAAAATATGTATTATGATGAAGCTAAAGAAAAATTCAACAATCAAGTTGATGACTTTGTAAAAGACAAACTTATGTCACCCGATTTGGAATCTAAAGTTAGGGTAACTGTAGCTATAACCTCTTTGCTGAGAGGTCCTCTGGATGTTGGAAATTATGTTATTTCTAAAGAAGGCATTATTGAGATGATATTGGTCATGGCTCAGACTGAAGATGTCCTCCAACAAAAGGTTGCTTGTGAATGCTTAGTGGCTGCTGCATCTAAGAAAGATAAAGCTAGAACCATAATCAATAAAGGAGTAGACATCTTGAAGAAACTATACCAGAGCAAAGATGATGCTGTAAGAGTGAGGGCATTAGTTGGTCTGTGTAAGGTTGGCAGTTTTGGAGGTGATGATGCATCTGTGCGCCCTTTTGCTGATGGTTCTACTAAAAAGCTAGCAGAAGCTTGCAGGAAATTCCTTGTTAACCCTACTAAAGAAAACGATGTTAGAAAATGGGCTGCTGAAGGGCTTTCATACTTGACTTTAGATGCAGATGTGAAAGAAAAACTAGTAGAAGATAAAGCCGCCCTTCATGCTCTTATTGAGTTAGCTAAAAGTGGTGATCAGTCATGTCTCTATGGTGTTGTTACCACATTAGTAAACCTGTGTAATGCTTATGAAAAACAAGAGCTTATGCCAGAAATGATGGAACTTGCAAAGTTTGCCAAACACCACATACCAGAGACACATGAATTGGATGACCCAGATTTCATAAACAAAAGGATTACAGTATTAGCTAAAGCTGGTGTAACTACTGGTTTAGTTGCCTTGGCCAAGACTGAGAGTCATAATTCTAAAGAATTAATTGCTAGAGTATTTAATGCCATTTGTGGCTTGCCAGAACTTAGAGGAATAGTTGTGCAACAAGGTGGAGTAAAAGTATTACTACCAATGTCTTTAGAAGGCACTCCAAATGGAAAAAAGCAAGCATCTCAAGCATTAGCACGTATTGGAATAACAATAAATCCAGAAGTTGCTTTTCCTGGCCAACGAAATTTGGAAGTGGTTAGGCCTCTTGTGGCTTTACTACATCCTGACTGCACTGCTTTGGAAAATTTCGAGGCCCTAATGGCCCTTTGCAATTTGGCTGGAATGAGTGAATCTACCAGAAACAGAATACTAAAGGAAGGGGGCCTAGCTAAAATTGAGCATTACTTGTTTGAAGATCATGAAATGTTGCTAAGAGCATCAACACAGTGTATTTGTAATTTACTGCAATCTGAGGATGTTCTCAAAACTTATGAGGGAAACAATGACAAAACAAAGTTTTTGTACCTTTTGTGTCAAGAAGAAGACACGGACACAGTAATGGCAGCTGCAGGTGCTTTGTGTATTCTAACATCTCAAAGCAAAGTTTGCTGCAGGAAGTTATTAGATGTTCAAGTATGGCCAGAAACATTGAGGTGCTTGTTAGCTAATCCAAACAAAGAGATTCAGTTCAGAGGTACATACTTGCTAAATAACATAATTTCTGGCGATAAAGATATTGCTGCAAAAGTATTTGAAACTGACATAATGGAAATATTAATGGCTTTGACGAAATTAGAGGATCCAGAACTGAAAAGAACTGTTGAAAATGCTCAAAAATGTCTTGATGCAGCTGAGAAAATGGGAGTCATCAGAAAGCCGGGTGAAGGAACTTTGGTAGATCCGTTTATGGAAGCAGAAGCTGAAGCTATTGAAGAAGAAGCATAATAAAAAGAAGTAAAAAATTGTATTTTGGTGGAATGATGTGAAAGTGATTTTTATTGTAGGTTTTGTTTACTTAACTATAAATTTGAAAGTGTATGTCTATATGTGTGAAACAATCAAACTCGAACTTAAGATTTTGCTACTTTTTATTTATCGGTGTTATCTTCCAACAGGGCGTGTCCAATATTGCCGTCTCGATGCACGCTAAACCAAAAGCGAGTACTTTTTCGCAGATGTACTTATGTTTAATGTATTCCGAAGCTAAATGTTTAATTTTATAATAGGTACTGTTTGAATTATTGTGCTGTATTATTGTAAGAAATAATTTATAGGAAAAACACATTCTTTTTATTTATGATTTTATTTTACAAATA
Organism: Amphipoea oculea; assembly: GCA_945859645.1. Lineage (NCBI taxonomy): Eukaryota > Metazoa > Arthropoda > Insecta > Lepidoptera > Noctuidae > Amphipoea > Amphipoea oculea. Next base: position 6,067,634 of record OX243884.1, read on the forward strand.
AACAAATATATATAACTACTTATAAATTGTTATTATTTTATCCTTAATTCGCATGTTCAAATTCGGCCCATTACCAACAAAGTTAAAAATAACTCCCTCCCCGTCCACAGAGCATGTCCAAAACAAAAGCCCCGGCCCGATGGTGCCTTGCCTGGGACTGGGGGAGTCCCAGTCCCAGGAGTCCCAGTCCCAGCCAAGACGTAAAAATTAAAATGTCCCAGGTATTCGAAAAACCTGTACCATGTTTATTTTTTGAGCTTGTAATAAGATAATTGTATAGGTACATACTAGTAAAGGCGGCTTTGTGGCCATAGTCACAGTATAAATATAGTGCACGCTCGCTAAGGCGAGTACCTACCACAGAGTACTTTATATATATATGGGGTACCTACCGGACCAGCGAGTAGACTGTCTTACCTAACCGGGACCGTTGCTCGTCATCGTTCGCCTCTTTTTTTTTGTTTTCGGTGTAAAACCTTCAAAAGGCGTCGGCATTCGACAGACTATCGTATCGAAAATGACACATTTCAATAACCTGATTTGCCTTGCCCCCGACAGCAGATAGCTATCGGAAGAATAACGGAAATTTCGCCTACGAAAACATTGATTGTTGTTCGATACAGTGCGGAAGCGTATCGAGTGGTTGTGAATAACTAGGTATTATATTTCACAGGTCCGTTCCTATATGGAGTATTGCAGCAACTTATGGGATGGCTCAGCAAAATACCAGCTTGCTGCACTTGACTCGGTGGAACGCAGAGCTAAAAGGCTTATAAGCGACGAGACGTTGGTAGCTACGCTTCACAGCCTGGCTCATCCGCGTAATGTTGCTTGCCTGTCGGTATTCTACATACTGTACTTCGGAAAGTGTGCGCAGGAGTTCCACGACCTGATCCCACCGTCGCCCTTTTACAACCAGACATAGGTACTGCAGCGTACCATCCACACTTGGGTGATATCCCGACGAGTCGTACTCAGCGCTTCTCTTCCACTTTTATTATGTGCACAGTCAACGTGTGTTTTGTGTTCCCTCCCACATTTAACCCGTCTGCCTTCAAATCAAGAGTGAACAGGCATCTTCTGGGCACGCTCGTTTCATCCAACGCTTTCTATCAGGCGTGATCGGGGTCAAGAGTCAAGACTTAAAAGCGGGCCTATTTAGCAATAAAAAAAAGCTATGCAGGGCTTTGCGGATAAGACTGGGGAGTAAAGTCGGTAACGCTACCCCCTTTCATGTACAGATGGTGGTCACTAATATCTGCTCATGGAAGGGGTTACCGACCAATCCGAAACCCCCTCTGTGCAACGCTGGTTAAAGAACATCCCTGGGGAAACTGTAAAGGGGTCTTCCCGAAACCTTAAGTGTGCAAGGCAGCAGGTGCCCACTGTGCTGCCGTCTCCGAGTCCCCGAAGTCCAGCCTACCTTAACGTGACGGCGAGGTCCAACACCAAATAAACCCTATACATGCAGTATAGGGTTCATTTGGTGTGTCTTGTCACTTTTTGGGATCGCTCACCACGTCTCTTCTTCGAAAATGTCGTGTTTCATTACATGATGCCTGGAGGGGCTTGTGGCTAAGTAATAACAACGCTAACGCAACGTTAAGCTACGCTTGCCGTTTTACCATCTTCACATACCAAGACCCCTTTTTTTTTTATCGTGTGGAAATCCTCATGGATGTCCACCACCCTGGGGTGGGTGGAGGGGTCTGTCAGACTCTTACTGACTAAAACCACACGGTGTCCTGCTGCTACCTTTAGCTGGGGTGCTGGAGTGCTTGCGCATTACGTCACGCTCCCCCGGCCAGGTGTTGGTCCGCATGAATCCATGCGGACCCCGTCACCCTCAGCGGCTGCAAACGGCCACCATTCCTCTACAGAGAGGCGCGCGCGGAACACGGTGCGCCGCCGTCTCGGGCCTTTCACTGCTCAGGCAATAAACTCCCCAAGTCTGTTACCTGCAGGCCTCACCCTAAGGCGGCCGGAGATCGTTCCGCGTGCTCTGGCGCCCGGTGCGTCTGCTATGGATTGGAAGGGAGGTTGTATCCTCCCTCTCCCTTTCCGCCGCCTCCTTCGCGACCATCACTTCCTCGCAGAAGGAGGCGACTGCGTCCCACGCGCTCTCACTTCCGACCATGGACTGGACCACGTCCGGAAGCGAGAGAGTATCCGCAGTGCCAACCACCGCGACGAGGTCACGGCGCTGCACTGCCCAAGCAGGGCATTCCTCAAGGGTGTGCTGCGCCGTGTCGTCGAGGCAGTTGCAATGGTGGCAACCGGGTGCAGGTTCCCGGCCTATGCGGCACAGGTACTTTCCAAAGCACCCATGTCCGGACAACACCTGTGTCAGCCGGAAAGTAAGGGCGCCATGCCTTCTCTCCAGCCACTACCTTATAACGGGTCTTACCGCCGCTATAGTGGCGTGCCCTGCGCTGGGTTGCGCAAGTCGTTGCTCCCATTTCACCATTAGGACGTCTGGCGGCACTCAGACCTGTACACCTCAACATGACGAGGCATCAGATGTCCCGGCGCCACCGATATACTGACGCTAGGATTTTGGCGTCAAGATCCCAAGGTGGTGATTCGGCCAAGAGGCTCGCCGCCTCGAAACATACCAAGACCCCTCCGTGAGTTCCGTGACTCGGAAAGCACGTCCCGGCTGTCATTCGTGAATCTTTGACAGTCGTTACGGGTCGTCAATAACCCGAAAGTCTGACAAACAGTCTTACCAAGGGGTATCGTATTACCCAGTAACTGGATTGTGGAGGTCAGATAGGCAGTTGCTCCATGTAAAATACTGGTATCCGGTTAGACTGGAAACCGACCCCAACATAGTTGGGAAAAGGCTAGATAAATGATGGTGGCCTTTATGTGGAGCTGGGCTGGGCCCTTCTGAGCTACGCACGGTGTGAAGGCTTGTTTGGCCACTATGCGCTACCCTCCTCCCTAAATTATTATACCTATATAAAAAAAATATTTATACCTAGTGATATTACATATTGTACCACCACATAATTTTTTTCAAAATTCCCGCGTTTTTATTTTAATATTCTACACGAAAATACCGCGTCCTTCCCCCACTAAAATCCCCATTTTTAAGTTAAGGTTATTTAATAAGTCACGATGCCGCCATTTTCTATTTAACGCTTTTTACAACTAGAAATAGTGTATTAAACAAAATTTTGTTCTTATTACTCATACTTTTTATCTTGTTTTTTGTAGTAAACATTCAGTAAAGCATAATTCTTCTCATGAAATCAAAATTAATGTAAACGGTTGTTAGTCTGCTTCGGAACGTGACATATTAAAAATCTTTTGAAATGACAGCTTGATTTGGTTTGGTTTCCGCTACTGTGCTATTGTGCTATTTTTCGGTTTTTGATACGAAAATCATCAGAAAATGTCAATTTCTACTGCTACAGGTATATATCCTAACATAGAGTATACTTATTTGTATAAATTAACTACAATCTTTACGTGTTTACCATCAAACCTGATAGGAGTTGTTTTTTCGGAGAAATGCCATGGAATCCCATATGGCGGTCCATACTCCACATGATTTAATGACGCTATCTGATAAATGAAAATATGTTTTTTCATGAATCAATTCATAAATGCTAAATTTGAAACGCCAAACATCAGTTTAATCATGCAATCGTAAACGTTAAGGTTACTACAATATCTAGATTTTACTGGTCTTTCTAGCGTCTTCGTAATTGCCGGACACTCACGATTGCCAATATGAGTTAACTTTTAGTTATGTCACATAGCTGTTAATATTAACTTTGTCTAATAATGTGTAGTATGCAGAATACATTTGAGTAATACATATCATGCAAGATAAAACAATTATTTGTTTTGATTGTATTAGAAATGAGTAAAAATGTTTTCTTAACAGCCTGTGACTGTCATTTTGTTACAGATGAACGTACAGAAGGTGATGATGATACATCACAAGGAAGCCAACCAAAAGATGACAGTAGTGACTCAGAGAATGAAAATGAGAATGAGCCTCAGAGCCAAAATGGGGTTTCTCTGGTCCCTGAGGTTCATGAGATCACAAGTGATGATGATGAGGATTGTGTAGTGACTAATGACGATGATGATGACGATGACAGTTCAAATTCTAGTACAGATAGTAATGATACTTCAGACGAATCACACAGTGAAAATAAAATTGTTGAAGAGAAAAAAATTGAAGAACAACATCTAGAGAATGGTGATGAAGAATCTGATATTGAAGAAGTGTCTATGGAGGATCCTCTCAATGAAGCCACTGGTAATAAGAACAAACCCATAGTAGTCAATGACACCAAAAGCTTGGCTGACTTAGCTACTAAACAATCAAAGCCTAATGGAGATCAGAATAGTGAACCAACTGTAGTTATCATTGACACCAATTCTATTTTGACCACTAAACCACCACCCTCAGCACCCAGCAAGCCATCTACTACCAGTGCTATGGATGCACACAACTTGTGCCAGAGTATTGCCGCCCGTGGCACAACTATTACTCCAGTGAGTGTTAAAAATACTTCCATGAACAGCAGCACCCCTGCACCCCAACCAAACATACTGCCATCCCTCACTGACGACATGTTTGTTGTTGAAGCACCCTCTTTTATAGTTCCTTATGTATATGAAAAGCCCTCTGTCAAACCTTTTAGGGAATTTGTAGATAAGTTAGGAAAAGAATTGGAAGAACTAAAAATTAAAGAAGAACATGAAAAGCTTGAGAGAGAAAAAGTAGAAAAAGAGAAAAAGGAAAAAGAGAGGCAAGAAAGGATTGAGAGAGGTGAACAGGAAGAGGAAGGAGAACCTAGTGAAACTAAAAGTGTAGATGAACCAGTGACGGATAAAAAGTCTGAGAAAAAACAGAAAAGAAAGCGTGGAGAGGAAGATGATGATTCTTGGGATGGAGAGTCCTCCTCAGAGTCTGATGATGCCACTGATGATGATGCCGTAGTTATCAAGGACAGAGATGATACTATTGATAAGCTTAAAGACCCAATCAGCTTGATAGCAAAAGGTCTCAGTAGTGGCAAACCAGATAGTTATTTTGATTGTTCCCTTGGACAGTTTTTTATCAATGTTGGTATTAATTTAGTTCAAGAATATGTGCAGAGTGATCTACTGAAACATCAAAACCGAAAATTATATAAGGAAAAGAAATCTGGCAGAAGCACTAAAGCTACTGAGGCAGCTATTGCATCACTTACTCAGAACTTGGAGTTCAGCAAGAAAACAAATGCACCTTACGCTCTTGTACAGAGACGCTGTGAGTTTTGTAGTTTTAAGACTGAGTCCATGTTAGTTATGGCTCATCATCTAGAAGCACCACATATGCGAAATAATATCTACAAATGTAATTCATGTGAGTTTGAAATTCGTAGTCCCCATGACATACTGTTTCACATGGAGGCAGAGCACAACATAAGGGGCAGGTTGGAAAGAGCTCCAGCATACCAGCAGTGTGCTAATTGTCACTTTGAGGATAACAGTAAGACAAAGTTAGCGCGACATCTGATCGCATGTGCAAAAAAATTCAAACCAGATCTCAATTTGGGACCTCCAATAGAGTGGGAACCACCAGCGAAAATACCAAAACTAACAAGAGCCCGTAACAACATGGTGGGCTCCTATCAGACCAACTTCAATAGGACACAAATGAATATGAACAATCTGAGTCGGCCTCAGATAAATATGGCAAATGTAATTCCAAGCATGCCTATACTTGGCAGACCGCGCGGCCGACCGCCGATCAGCGGGCCGCCACGTCCGCAGCCCGTGTCGGGCGTGCCGATCATACGCAGTGGTGTCATGATTATGCACAACACTCCGGCTGTAGGTACCACTATTGCCAATTATCCTATGATACAAAACCAGACCAACAATGCTACACCTAAGATATCAATCACCCCACTTCCACGGGCCCCACAACCATCTTCTTCCCAAGCATCACAAAATTCCAAGGCTACCTTTGTCATATGCGAGATCTGTGATGGCTACATCAAGGACCTAGAACAATTGAGGAATCACATGCAGTGGATACACAAAGTTAAAATTCATCCTAAGATGATTTATAACAGGCCACCATTGAATTGCCAAAAATGCCAATTTAGATTTTTCACTGACCAAGGATTGGAAAGGCATCTTCTTGGTTCACATGGCTTAGTTACAAGTTCCATGCAAGAAGCTGCAAATAAAGGCAAGGATGCTGGCAGATGTCCAGTCTGTGGGAGAGTGTATCAATGGAAGCTACTAAATCATGTTTCAAGGGACCACAATATGACTCTAAAGCCGGCACACCTCTCATACAAGTGCACGGTTTGCACTGCCACCTTTGGGATGTACAAACAGTTCGAGAACCATGTCTACTCAGCTCACAGTGTTGTGGCTAAACGTGTGATGGATAAGAGCAAGCCGCCTGCGTCATCAACCAAGCCTGATGGTGATTCTCTATTGAAACCACTGAAAATAAGTGACGAGATTACAATTATACCACAACCTGCAAAATCAACTGTTACTATCACTGCTAAAGGTAAATAACATAAATGTTTGTGGGACTGTGCAGACTGTACTAGCACCAGTAGACCAACAAGCCTGCTTCTTCAGAATGCACATCCATTGTATCAAGCAGTATTGTGTAAATAACTTATGCTATATCAACTTATTTAACAATATTAATGGAATACCAGAAGTATGGTGATAATTAGATATTGCATTCTCTATTGATGGTGTTTTATCACAAATTAAGTGTAAATTCAGCCAAGTTGTAAATTCACTGTATAAAACTGTTGCATAAATAATTTATGTTTATGTATAACTGTCAACACCACAACACAACTTAAAGAAATGATTATAGCTTTGTCCCCATTTATAATATGTATTGTTATCATGGTGGTTTTGAGTGCTATGTTATTGTTTGATTGTCACAAATTAAGTAAAATCTGTTATTATGATAATAATATGGATCTGTATCCATCTCATTGCTGTATTGTAAGATGGAATGTGAAAAAATCACAAAATTAAACATTTGTCTTATTCCAATGCGCTCGATGAGTAGGTATTTATTTATTTCTCATGTATAATTCTGTTTGTAGTATGCTATCAGCCTGTTCTAGTATAATTCTTGTATGAGTTAACAGAATATTTGTAAAAAATGTCTTAGGTAGAAACTTTTCATTATGCATGTATATTATTAAATCAATTGATTATAACAGTGTAGGTAAGTTTAGATTACAAATCGTAGACACTAATTGTAAGTGAGTACTACTGAGCCGAAAATTACCTGTTTCTTTGAATATCTACTACCAACAGTGCTATTGGATACTAGCAGAACCATTGCAACCTTCGTCGTCGGTCTTATTTATTTCTGATCTCAGGTCAACCAGATGGAAGTGTTGATTTGGTAAAAGTTTACTGAATTGTTAATGTACTTATAGAACTGAAAATGATGTATTTTTTTTATTTAATAAAAAAGACCACTGTAATTGAAAATATCTTTAATTACTTCATTTTAATTAAGCCATTTTTATTTTATGCCACAAATTAATACACATCGCATAAATTCCGATAGTTTATCGCATAAGAAGAGCTCAATACGAGACCTTTAGTTAGTTATAGGTCGGGCCGGGACATACAGGGCTTTGAGAGGCTTCAGAACAGCTAGTTGATTTAAAAAAAGTCATAGATGCCATCTCATTTCTCAATGCTTGCGCAAAAGGTACATATACATAACCTTGCTGATATATAGTAGGTAAGTACCTAAATTTGAGTACATTCAAAGACCATATTGTAATCCTAGTGGAGTTCATATACCACCTAGCTAGTATATATTGTTAACATTTACATTACTATGATAAAATTGAAAGTAATGGACGGGCCGGGCGAAAGGTGGGTTTAAGTAAAAAAAAGTTGTAGGAGTAACGTTGCGCCCTGCCACTAGAGAGCGCTAGCGACGGCGACGCTAGCCATCCACGCCGCACGCCATCGCCACGCGCCACCAAGCCATGCCATGACTCCATGACGTCATACCCGGCTTCCATTGCCTACCCTGCCATCTGACGGCCCAACAAGTTAAAGTATTTTGCGATTATCGATTTGAAACGCGTAGGTACCTCGTAGTCGTAGGTACTCGTAGGAGTTGGGTTCTAGTCACCTAAAAGAATAATGGCCCCAATCCTACCGTCAAATCGCTCAGGATTCGCCATGTATTGAATTTTGACGAACATTAAATACAATACGATCGCCAGCTTTGACATTCAGAATTCCTGCCTGTAACAACTACATTAACAAGTCATTTTCTCTCTTATAGCGTACTTGCTTCGCACATAATTTAAATAGGCGCTGAAAACTTGAAGAGCAAGTTTCTATCCAATAAAGATCGAAGACGTTGACGAAGAAGACGTTGTACACCCACACAGCACAGTTTGTGCTTTGTCTGTTGCAAATCAGCACAATGTATTTAAACATTTTAGAAGACAGGAACATACATAAAGTATGTACCTAACTAAATACATGGTTACCTATCTCTACCTACATCGTAGTTACAGTGGTTGTAAGCGCGACTACTGGGCAGGACTGCAGAAGGTATCGTGTTCGGTATTCGGGTCGGGCTAAGTGCTATTGGGACTTAATGTATATTAACAGAGTGTCTAAAATAAGTCTGTCCGCTTAATTTATAGATAATTTGTCGAATCAATAGCTAGGTAAAAGTTTACTATTTGTGGAACTCCGAAACCAGATATTCTAACAGCATATTCAGCCTATAGCGTACCCACTGGTGGGATGCAGGCCTCTTCTCTATTAGAGAGAGGAGAAGAGTAAAAGATAGAACTAACTTAATCTCTCTGCCCTATCCTATCCAACCTACCCAGCCTGAACACCGCTTTTCGGATACTCTGATCACAACGGATGGGTGCGGTGTAGTCGGTGGTAACGAGATCCCGGTTCCCCTGATACACAATGGAAAGTTGTACGAGGGGGGGGGATTACCTTGGCTCGTAGCTGTCTATAGGACCGCTCATAACAGACTTCTATTTATCTGCGGAGGCATGCTCTTGTCGGACCATAATGTTGTTTCCAGTGAGTTTATGAAAACGTCTTCATACGAGTATCAATTTTATTCTTATAATCTATTTGTTATATTCTAATGAAACGCTTGCTCACGTTTGCATATCGTTGCTGTACAGCCCAGTGGCGGATTTGCACATTTGCCGACAGTAGGCTATTAAAATTTTGCCACCCCTACCGACCTCTACAATAATGTCCTATTTTATTTATTTATTTATAATTACCTTTACAACTATAAAAAAAAAAACATGTCTTTTGTATACTGCTTCGCTTTTTCTTCAAAATACTTAAAATGTTCTCGTTCATCAGCTACGAAAAACTTGCAAAGAGATTTGTAAAGATCGGCAACTGTGGTAAAATCTACGGTAGAAGCCTGAATTTGAGCATTCACTTTGTTTATTCTTTCCAAAAAAACATGGTAGGTATATAAATATTAATCTCTTTAATTGCAGTAAGACAGTTTAAAAAAATGTTAGCCCCAAAGCCGCCCCTAAAATCTGCCGCCCTAGGCTCCAGCCTACTCAGCCTATTGGTAAATCCGCCACTGGTACAGCCTACAGGTTCATCGATATTTTTTCTACTCATAGTTCTCATGCAATCGTTTTAGCGTAATATCAATTTCATTTTGCAATTAAGGTGTAAAAACAATAAGTACCTATCGCTTTCAAAATTTTCCCGTAACGAACTAACGACATTGGGCTTCTGATGACCCGTAACGAAGAAAGGAATGCCAAAGATCTACGGATGAGAGCGAGGACCACGTGCTTTCTGAGTCACGGAGGGGTAGTCACATATCAAAAAGATATGTAAAGATCCCCGAAAGACATGCGGCTGTTACCACTTACCCACAAGCACATGTACACTCACATGCATGCTTAGCACATGGGACTTAAACATAACTGGCGAAATGTAGGTTTACTATAGCTTATGCACCCCTGCCTAACCGTTCGGGAAAAAAGGCGTGATGTTCTGTTTTGTAGAGTATTGCATTTATAAATATAGTCAGTAGCTGGTGTACCTGTATGATCGTTAAATACTATTCGTACCTAATTGAAATACCCAGTTAAGATACTTAAGTACTCAGTTCGACCGTTTCTAACATGGTTTCTAATAACAGCCGCACGGGTCGATCGAAGGTGAAGCTACGCTTACCGAAGCCAATTAATACATACAGGGTGAAATTGAACACATGCGACAAATCGAAATGGGAGATTGTACCTACTCGTCATTATGAACAACTTTTACTATGGGACCAAACCTGAAATCGCGAAAAAAAAATCAGCTGTTCCCTACATTTATGTTCGCATTACTCGCCAAAATGTAGGGAACAGCTGATTTTTTTTTTGCGATTTCAGGTTTGGTCCCATAGTAAAAGTTGTTCATAATGATGAGTATAATCTCCCATTTCGGTTTGTCGCATGTGTTCAATTTCACCCTGTATATTAGGTACAGACGCCAGCACATCAACCTACACCTAACTGTCACATTTTCCCAATCAACTTTTAACCTTATGTTTTAGTGATAAAGTTGAAAATCTATTAAAGAAATTTGACAGATTGTAGTAGGTTGATGTGCTGGTGTCTGTACATACCGAGATCTTTGTGCTTCGGACAGCGTGTTATGCCGTTGGTTACTGCTGTCATTTATTTTTGACAGTGTTAGGTACGGCCTAACGGGTAACGAAGCCTGAAAGTTTGCCCGAAAGCCTGACAACCAGTCTTACCAAGGGGTGTGGTATCGTGTTACCCTGTAACCAATGAAGTCAAATAGTAAAATCAAAAGCCCTAAGCTAACCAACATTATGACGATGAAGTCAATGCCTGTATGTAACTGTGTTTGCGGGCCGCTCCATGTAATTACTGGAATGCTGCCGCCGGTTACACTGTGGAAGCTGACCCAAATATAGATGGGTAAAGTCTAGGCATATGAAAATGATGATGATACTCAGTTCGTTACAAGACGATTGATAAAACACATTTTATACTTTTAAAGTTCGTTTGCACTACAAATCACTCAATCACTCAGGGAAGTGAATTTATCAAATTGATACAGTAATAATTAGGTATGCCAATTTTGCCGTGTTATACATAGATTTGATTAAACGTTGGTACCTAGTCAGTTTGATTGAAAATACATTTTCTAGTATGGACCTATTGTAGTTTTGAATGATTATCGGGTCGGGCTCGGCGAGGGCATATTTTATTCTGAATTTCTGATGTACAGACGCCAGCACATCAACCTACACCTAACTGTCACATTTTCCCAATCAACTTTGAACCTTATGATTCAGTGATAAAGTTGAAAATCTATTAAAGAAATTTGACAGATTGTAGTAGGTTGATGTGCTGGCGTCTGTACAGACGCCAGCACATCAAGCTACCCCAATCTGTCAAATTTCTTTGATAGATTTTCAACTTTATCACAAAGCAATAAGGTTCATATTCAATTGGGAAAATTTGACAGATTGGGGTAGCTTGATGTGCTGGCCTCTGTACATACATTAGTTGATTAGTACTTACCTAAATTAAATTCCTCAATCGGAACCCAGCCATCGGTCATAATTTACGCGTCTGTTATGGGGTGCGTTCAACAGTTTTCACCATTGTTTTCGCGAGGTTTTCATCACTAGGTACAGACGCCAGCACATCAAGCTACCCCAATCTGTCAGATTTCGTTGATAGATTTTCAACTTTACTACAAAGTAATAAGGTTCATATTCAATTGGGAAAATTTGACAGATTGGGGTAGCTTGATGTGCTGGCCTCTGTACTTATAGTATTCTTTACAGGGGCCCTAACAAGGGTTTTTAAAATGACGTCTTAAGGGACTCCTTAGACGATCAATCTGGTAGCCGGGTAAATTGTGTTGTAACACACATAAAGTGGCTATCGCTCCCAATACCTTTAATTTTTTGACTACCATTGCTTCATCAAGTTGTTCGGTTGTTAAATATTTATTTATAAAATATACGGGGTGAATTTTTCAAGTGGGCGTGGATGGCCAAATTCTAAATTATGAGGAATAGCGAAAAGTACTCAAAGGAGTCGCGATTCTGGGAAGTAATGACATACGGCAAACTAAAGGAAAGAGCTCATTTTTAACAAAATACTTTTTTTTATTTTTCTTATGTTACCTAAGTACCTCATCATCATCTGCCTAGCCTTTTCCCAATTATGTTGGGGTCGGCTTCCAGTCTAACCGGATGCAGCTGAATACCAGTATTTTACATGGAGCGACTACCTATCTGACCTCCACAACCCAGTTACTGGGTAATACGATACCCCTTGGTAAGACTGGTTGGCAGACTTTCGAGCTTCTGACTACCCGTAACGACTGTCAAAGATCCAGGAATGACAGCTGGGACCAACGGCTTAACGTGCTTTCCGAGGCACCGAGGGGTCTCGGTATGTAAAGATGGTCACCCATCCGCAGAACAACCGCGGAAAGCGCGGTAGCTTAACCTGATGGATTGACCTGTGCGGATGTTATTATTTAGCCAGCGGATTATGTTACCACCCTATTAAACCTTAACTGATTAATTGCTCATTATGATGACCATTGTTTTCAATACATAGCTGGATTCGACGTCTCAAGCTACTTAAGTATTCTGTGATTGAGCATTACAATATTATTGATTCCACTAGAATATTTTCCAAAGATCGTAATAGAAATTTGAATTTAGAACATAATATTGTGAAGGTGACTGCGCTGCGGGTGTGTTAATAAAAATATTGAGCATCATTTCGAACAAGGTACGTAATGTAGGTATGAATACTTTAAAATAAGAAGCAGTTTATTAAAATTCAACATTTTCCCTAAGTTTGCCGTATGTCATTACTTCCCAGAATTTGATCCTTATAAGGACACTATCGAATGGTGTAATAATACAGTGTGTGTGTTTTTTTTTTCAAAATCGACAGGTTCGATTCCTGGCTAGAAATATTGATTTTTCAAAAATCCAATGTTGCAGTTTTAGTTTCCATCAAAATCGAGCCCGTGACTCCTTTGAGTACTTTTCGCTATTCCTCATAGTTTAGAATTTAGCCATCCACGCCCACTTGGAAAATTCATTCTGTATCATCATTTCAGCCGAAAGACGTCCACAGTTGGACACAAGAATTCCCCAAGCATCTCCACTTCAACCGGTTCTGTGCTTCTGTAGCCAAGGGTAGGCGGGCCGCCGGGCACAGAGTAGTTTTTGATAGACTGAAACCGCTGGTACTAGGGGCCAAGTGTTTTTGTGCTTGTTATTCTTGGGGGTTTTGCCATAATCGCTTTTTTTTTAATAGACAGATGCTATTCATTTCTTTCAACACAAAGTTTTTTTTTTTTTCAAAAAATAATGTTTGTGATTATAAAAAAATATCCCGAACAGATTTAAATTATACGGGAGACTCACTGATTTTCCATCTATCTTTTTTTCTTTTTATCTATACTAATCTATATCTATCCATACTAAAATTAAAGCTGAAGCGTTTGTTTCTTTGAACGCGCAAATCTCTAGAACTACCAGTCGGATTTGAAAAATTATTTTTGCATTTGATAGCTCAATTCTTCAGGAAAACTATAGGCTTAACATCCGGTAGGACTCTTAGGAGCTGAGCAAAAAGAAAAGAAAGAACGCGAAAACGAAGTAATAGCGATATAAAAAGAGAAACTTACTGACCGACATATGTATGTACAGCCGCTACTACTGGGTCTAGAAACGTGAAATTTTGCATAAGGCTTCCTTTCATTATGTAGAGGAGCCCTAAGAAGGGGTTTCGGGAAATTCAACTTTAAAGAGGTGAAAATGGGGGGATTTGTTTGTATGAAAAATCTTATTCCTTGGTGTAATAAAATTGAAACTTGGCTCAAATACTTGCCTAAGTAAATAATAAAGTTTGTCATCATTAGTTTTTTAAACTATCCCGTAAAGGGAGTTTAGGGATGTTACATTTTGCATGAAAGAATCTTAATGCGCGGTCATATTATTTACTCTTCTTATTAGTCCCAGAAGTATTTATTGTACGCTAATATGTCAGTCAGCTTTTCTTCTTATTTAAACAACAATTTATAAGTACAACACTTCATTTTTAGCGTTCTGAAAAATGGGCGAAAGCAACTTAATATAACCACGCCCAATCTGCGGGCTTACAGTAGGAATGGCTTTCATTTTGACAGCTCAACAAAACTCATTGCGTTATTTAAGTTGTTGAGCAGGCAATTTTTCTAACGTATGAAGCAATGGATTAGCAATACCCTTCAAAATGATTGTAATTGACAGTGTTTTACGCAATTAGGGTGCTGCTGCTGGGGACTGAACCCACTACACCAAAGACGCAGTCAGTCTTTCGTATCCATTAAAAAAACACACAGCTTACGAACGCCAGTTTCAGTTGGGTCGAAGATTCAGCCACATTTTGACCGAAACCGAAACTGCAGCTGCTGAAACCTGATTTTTGGCCGAAACCGAATATTTGGTTGGATTTAACTAACTCATGATTTGACTGACGATTTCTCCAAGCAAATAAATTATTTTGACTTTGACTTTGTATGTACTTTGAGATTTTGACTACATTTTTGGTACCAAATATTTTTCTTTAGCTTGGTAACATTATCCTGGTCATATTCCATCCCATTCATTTCATGCCAATACCGTAGTAGAAATGTATACTGTGCCAATAGTATAGTCTATGTTTCATGCCATCAGCCAGCCAATATTGCTCTTGATCCCATTCATTCATTTAATTTTCATTCAATTTTCGGGCGACGGGGCGGCACGTTGGCAACTTGGCAATCGGCACGGGAACACAAAGGTTAGTTTTATTAAAAATTAGTAATTTCAAAACCAATATTAGATTATGATAATAAGACTATAGGTTTGTACATTAAATTTAATATATTCATAACTGCACCGTCTTCATCAGTTCACGTTGATTTTAACCACGTGCCTTTCACCTCTCTGAAATTGAATTCTAGGGATTACTACCTTACTAGTCAAGTAAGATTAAATTTCAATTACTTCTTTCTTTCGATTGTGTGCGAGATAAGATTTTTTTACTTGTGTTTACATATAACCAATACTGCCCGATAAGATTATTTGGTTGAGCCACGCGGGCGGCATGTCTTTTGTAGAAAAGCAAATAAATCGATGAGGTGCTGTTATCTGCTACTTATTTCGTATTTATCTAGATAAAATGATGACAATAACACGAGCCGAAAAGTGTTTATATGATATTAACACGTGATATTAAATGATAGGCCTGATGATCATTACAATACAAAAATACCTATTTCTTTTAATTTAGCGTTTAGTTAATCGCCCCTTATTTTTCATTTTCCAGGTCAAACCATGTTTCTGCATTCTTCATGATAGGTGAGAAGCCTTAATTTAATTACTTTATATGAAGTTTCACTGTAACCAAAAGATTTTCCAATCAGACATCTTCCAATGCCTATCCAATATTTGGTATGCACCTACATTGAATTTAGAAAAGATTTTAAATGTGGGACGGAATAAATACCTAAGCTTGTTCTTAAAGGACAACCTCAATCCGACAGTACCATGTTAGATACTGTACGGGTTGAATTCATTTATTTCTAAAGATTACAAAATAATCACTTATATACTCTCAAATTGAAATCCTCCTTTTTTGAAGACAGTTAAAAAATATGGGTTCGCTGTATTATGACATTTCCTTATGTATTTTACTGTGTGTACATAAATAATAAAATAAATAACAATCACTTATTAATTAATTTGAATTAAAGATTTAATAAATAATATATATTTTTTAATTAAAAGAAGTTTAATGATTGGTTGCCAAATGACAACACTAAAATGATGAGAATCAACATGAGCCAATAAATGTTGTTTTGATAACAACGTGATATTAAATGATAGGGCTGATAAAGAATTTTATCAGTTTTAATACAATGTGTTTATTGATGGAATTTCTAACATTGTGTATTTCTTCTGCAGGTAAGCTGACACCACTTCTAGGGAGGTGGTTTACTTTGCCTCGGTGTATTCAGAGGGAAGCATTATCTTTCTGGAGATCTTTTTTTTTTGCTTTTACTTTATACACAGTCAGACTCGGATCTCCAGAAAGGAAATGATTGCCTTAGGTAGGAACTTTTGTAAGTTCAGGTTGTTCAATTGTATTATATTGATGGTATATTAGTTTTGTTGTATGTGTTTATAATAAATGTTGATTTCTTTGACATGTTTTTGTATGCTTTCTTTACCTGCCACACCACTATTCCACGCCTATGACCTAACACAAGTTTTACATAGAGGTACCTACATAAAAAATACAGCAAACTATTTTCATAAATAATTTTATTTTCTTATAATTCTATCTAGTAAACGGGTCTATAATCTATATTCAACATAATTCTTAATTTTATTTACAGTATTTACACTTGTTTCTTTTAACCCAATATAATCAGCCTTTATTTTTTATGATGCTAGGTACTTAACATTAATAATTTTTTTTAGTCCATTGTCTTGGTTGTCAATTGTGGTGTTATATATGCGTACATAATTCAAACAAGATCATTTACTAGGGTTCCTTGGGTTTGGCTCAACTTGGTTAGTCAGACGAATTGTAACATCCTGCAGTCCCATGTTGGGTAGAATGAAGTCTTCAATGTTAGTGGCTGTGCTTGAAGGTCTGTCGAAGGGGAAGCCCATGGCGCGGCGGTCGGGGTACTTCTTGTCCTTTAGACCACAGAAGCTGGATGCTTCAACGCAGCTAAGCTGTGAGCCATCGGCTTGCTCCACCTGGGTGATTAAAAAAATTTGTAAAAAAAAGTTCTGTTTGCTCGTATTACCATCATCATCTGCCTAGCCTTTTCTCAACTATGTTGGGGTCGGCTTCCAGTCTATTTATTTATTTAATTTAATTAAAACGGTTTAAAACCAATTACATTAATTAAATATAAAAAGACACACATAAAATATTAAATCATCAAATAAAAAATGAAAAGAAGTTAACAACACTTTCATACATCCCTCTCACAGTATTTGTGACATGCGGATGCAGCTGAATACCAGTATTTTACATGGAGCGACTGCCTATCTGACCTCCACAACCCACTTATTGGGTAATACAATACTCCTTGGTAAGACTGGTTGTCAGACTTTCGAGCTCCTGACGTGGTTGTCAGGAGCTCGAAAATCTAACAAGATCAAAGATCTACGAATGACAGCCGGAACCAACGGCATAACGTGCTTTCCGAGGCATAGAGGGGTCTTGGTATGAAAAGATGGTCACCCATCCACGGACCAACCGCGGCAAGCGTAGCTTAACCTGATCGATCAAACCGCGCGGCTGTTAGCCGCACTGCGAATTGGACATATTTTTATTAACATTGCATTGGACCAATCGCGCCTAAAGGCACCGGTTCGATCGATAACTTCGCCACGAGTCCCGTAGCTCCGTTGCTCGCATTATATCGTGCCTAAGTAAGAGACATGACTACTTACGCTGTCAAGATCGTAGTTGGAGAGCATAACGAAGATCTGGTAGGCAGCGCCTGCTTCGGTGCCCTTGGGGACGAGCATGTGCTGGGGCCAGCCGCAGCCGCAGAAGTTGAACTCTGCAAGATTGGGCGCCCGGGCGTCGTTACTCTGCGGCGACAGATCGCGGAACGTCTGCTCGAACGGAATCGTCACGGAAGACTGCGTCGATAAACGAGTGATGGTGTTTTGACCGGCGTTCACTGGAACATTGTAATGGTAGTGTAAATATTTAAGGGGAATCCGGCGACGATCTCCCAGCTTCTTTCTCGTTCGCTAGATGGCGTCCAATCGAACCTACGGTTGAATATTCCAGTCTGCAACACCCACAATACTATAGGTAGGTAGTTGAGTTATAAACTATAGCCACGCTATGAATACACATATACACTCACATGGGGTCACGAATCTGTCCATTTCCACGAACATCTTCCGGTGGTCGGAGAGAGCCCAGGCCAAGTTCCGTTCGTCAAACTTAGGCGCGAGGAAGATACGACAGGTTGCACGGCGGGCGGGACCAGTGTTGTTACAGTTGATACTGAAATATATTAGATAAATTGAAAAAAAAAGATACTACAAAGTCAAAAATAACTTTAATTTCGGAAATCGGTGTCCTTGGGTTCGCATTTTCGTTGTTTGCCACCGACTTCCGAAATAAAAGTTATTTTTGACTTTTTAGTGTCTTTTTTGGAAGTCGGTTGTTTTTTTTTTGCAAAAAAGTTTGGGGTAAGTACACGCGGTTATAGCAATTAGCTGACCCCCCTAAAAACTAAACAAATTTGAACCTTCTGCTTGTTAGCAGTAAGCTTATCGAACTAGAACAGTTCAACGTCTACGATTAATAAAACAGTTATTCGAATTTGATATTTAACACGCAGTGTTAAGGTAGGTATGAACTTGAATATTGTTCTAACTTGTAATATATTATTGCTAATTTCAACGACAATCACCATGTTCGTGTGGTCTAGTGGTAGCTGCAGTGAGCTGACAAGAGCGTGGTTGCGAGTTCGAAACCAACATATTTTCTGCTGCGCATTTTGTTTTATAATTTTTTTTTTTTAAGTTATAAATAATAAATTATAACTTTAGCAACAAAAAAAAAAAGCTGAACGAAAATAAAAAAACGATAATGATGGTAAAAACGATTTTATTTTATAAAAAAAATTATTATAAGAATAACGTAAATGATATAACAGTTACTAATAACGTTGTTACATACTTCACAGAGTTTAATGTAGTGAATCAACATGTTATAATATTTAGAAATATATAGGTATATATTTCTATTTCATAACAATAACATCACCACATTAAATATCGTTGAACTAAATAAAATAGCATTATACGTTGATGTTTTACCTACTAGGTATACTATATATCAATTTGTTTTGTATGTAGTTATGTTTAGGTATAAATAAGGTTTTGACAAAGACTTCTCGTCGGTAAATATGACAACATAATCTTCCCAATTAAAATTGAGATATTCTTGGGCAAAGCGGACCCTTGCTTGGCGATGTGCAGCAGTCAGTTAAATTTTACGTGCTGGCTTGTATTGTTTCAGTCCAGCAACATGCAAATGTTTTCTGACCGTCTGAACAGAAACATTATACTGCATTGAGTAGGCAAAAATGGGTGTTCAGTATGCCTTCTAACAATTGCTTGATGATGTTCTGACACAGGAGTAACATTGCAGGTTTTGGTTCAGGACGATCCTTTTGAATATTCCCTGTCTCTTCAAAACGTCTTAGCCACAGTCTGACTGTATTTCTCTGAAACAACACAATAAGCATAATTTTAATAACCCGGTAATCATAATTTTTCGAATAAGTTTGCAAAAATACCTTTAGATAAACCACATTAGACCTATAAATGATCTCATAATGAAACAGTTAATTTTCTATTATTCTATACTCACGTTTTTAAGCCAACTAACGAATTAAGGAAGTATAAAAAAGAATACACTTACCGCTATATTAAGTTTCCTAGCAATCGCTTTAATACCAACATTCTCCTTATGCAAATACAATATTTTGTATTTTAATTAATAATCACTCAACTGAGACATGACGATTAAACTATCAAAACCGATAATAATAATTAATAAAAAGGCGTGGATTTTCGCAACTTAGTAAGGCAATATAAAAATGTTCGTGCGTATTCACTGCTATTTGTGCATACAATGTCTTGTTCAATTTATTCTTCTACCACATATTCCTAAAATCATTTCAATAGCAGTTTTTGTTGAATACGCATATTGAAGTCGAACTACCCACTTATTGAAAAAGGTGAAACGTTTATCGTTTATCAACTTAATTGATATGCTTGTTCTTTACAATAATGCAAGAAATACTTAACGAACAATTTATATATTGAAAACAAAATTAAACATGAGACTAGATTTGAACTCGCATCTTGCACGTCTCAGCCTTACGCATGAACCACGACACCAGATTAACTTGAGTAAGATAGATGAAATAAGGTATTAGTAGCAATGACACAAATTATCACAACATTAACCTAACCTTTAAGTCTTGCTGATTAGAAATGAAAATTGCGTAACAAATACCCATACATAGTAAATGACCTAACACCAACATCTTAAAGCTCAAATTTGCGTATCAAAATTATTTATTGTTTCTGTTCATCGAGTAGTGTTAGTCCGATTAACTCATACATATTGAATAACCTTTAATGTTATGAGAGGAGGGTGCAAAATCGAGTAATTTTTAGGGGGGTCAGCTAATTGCTATAACCCATTGTACAAACTTACCCCACATAAATTCGTATAACACTACTTGCTATCTAAATATCAGTGACAGGAAGTTGTTATATCATCATTATAAACTAGGCGGCAAAAATGCGTAAGTATTATTGAAGCTAACTCAAAAACTGCCCAAGCAAAGTTAATTAAATTTATATGGGACCACCCTTGAGGCAAACCCTATCCGTTAAAAAAGATTTTTTGAAATTGGTTTACAATTTCCGGATATCGCGTAAAACAAAAAAAAAAAATACAGTCGATCGCTGAGAACCTCCTCCTTTTTAGATGTCTGTTAAAAATAAGGGTGATGCCTATTTTATGATGCTTTTAGTTTTGATCATGCATAGCTAACTTACACGTAACGGAAGGGTCGGTGATTAAGATGAGTGAATCGGGCATATACGGCACCACGGTCGGAGAAGTCCAAGCCTCGAGAGAGATCGACATCACTGGACATCCAGTAGGTGTTCAATGTGTTAGGCTGGCCGCCGTCACTCTCCACCGCCACGGATGTCACTTGAACACCAGGGTTTTCCAGCTGAAAACGATAGAGCGTTTAGTAAGGGCTATACATGCGCCATTAAAACTTGGTAGGTAGGTACAATATTAGGTTCATTTCACGTCTGTTATTTCAATTCATTACTCTTATTAATACAGGCAGTTGTTAAACTTGGCTTTTGGCAATTAATGTTTTTAAAAAGAACCTACCTCCGAACGAGTGTAAGCGCGCACAGCAGCCGACTCCTTGTGCGTCTGGCAGATGTCGTCGATCCACGCGTGCCAACGGAAGAAGAACGGATCACGCATCGTAGTTGCTTCATCAGCGATGACTCCAAAGCTTTCCTGCAAGTAAGAGGAATATTATATTATAAGTTGTATGTGTGGTGCGTCGTACTGTAAATATGTTGGTTATGAATAAATATATATAATTTACGCCTACACGAAATTAAATAGCAAGACATCGTTGTACGGTTGCTGTGGTGGGAACCGCTAGACGCGAGAGCACAGGCAAAAAATTAAATGATATCGTTGTACAGATGAGTCTGAGACATTTTTGTTTTATCTTCAGCGCCTGACTATTGTTGAACACAGACATTTGTTAGTAGAGTCCAGGAAAATAAGATTTTGTCTGCGAAACAAATTCTAGTGAAGTTTTCTCGCTGGGATAATCTTTATTTAGGCATTAGAAGTCCATTGCAAATGCGAAAAAAACCAATTGACTGTTAAATGTCCTGAAAATATATTTTTGCTAATATTTCGCTTAGTATTCGTTTGCGTGAATTTATATACATATATTCAATGATGTATAAAACTATAATACGTCATTGCATATATTACAACAATAATTTTATTTCTTACGTCTTAATTTTGCACGGGTAACTTACCAGATAACGGTGTGTAGGGTCGTGCATGTAGGCAGAGAAGCTGTGTCCGTTGTTGTGTATGCTGCCATACAGCTCCCTGTTCGGGGACAGGATGCTCGACTCCAGCATGTTGCCGAGCTTGTCGATGTCCAGATCGCTCGTTGAACCGTCAGCCTGCAATCATTCAGTGGTTACAATGGTAAAGTGTTCATAAAGCAGGCTGACGTAGTATTATTTATGCAGGTAGGAAATACACTACCACCACTACTAGAATTAAAATACCTAGTAGTTTAATTATGTACTGTTCATTATCATTAGATACTTACGTGAGTCACCCTGCCGGTAGAAATGGCTTCCTCAATATTCCTCCTCCATCTTTCCATTTCGCTGATGGTGATATTAAGTCCGTCAACGGGTCGGTTGAGGTCTTGCCAGCGCATGTTCGCCTGCCGTGGCGGCCAGCCGCGCGATGACGTAAGACTGTCCAGTTTGGGGAAGTAAGCCTCGGGGATTGGCTCCCTCCAGTTGCTGAACTTCTTTACTCTCTTCAGAGCATTGTTGAGACGCTCACAGTTGTAACTAAGAAATTAAAAACGATCAGAGACATTATCTTCCCGCCCTTACCCGAAAAAAAGAAAAAAAAGCCGTTGGCGTAGGATCTGGCAGAGCTAATCTTTCATAAAAAAACTCTGAGGCTGTGTCTAATATCTATTGTTATTTGTTAATGTGATCAGCTACCCCGTAAAATAACAGAAGTTATAGAGGAAAATGTATTGGCATGTACTCGTAAGTAATTGGGGAATAGTTACCGCGCAATTAGTTGTTGATGCATGTAGAAGAAGAGCTCGCCGCGACGGTCTTTAGCAACGATGGATCTCTGTGACGCTGTGAACGGGTAAACGAGATGCCAATGCCAGTGATGTAGGTTAACGCCAATATCTTCACGCCAATAGGCCAAACGATGTTCTTCTTCTAAATCCGTCGCAGTGTAGTCCCGAGGAATGATGATCGGTGTGCGCTGTATAAATTAAATCGATTAGGTATTTAATAATAAGGGCTCAGTCGCTCCATGTAAAATACTTTATACTGGTATTCAGCTGCATCCGGTTAGACAGGAAACAGCCCCAACATAGTTGGGAAAAGGGTAGGCAGGTGATGATGATGATTTAATAATAAGGGCTCTAATGCAGATTCGCGATTTGTTTGCCAAAATGTAAACAAATATGAGTTTATGGATAAATATCAGTTTACGCTACAAGTGCTAGTCTCTCTTACATTAAAATAAAGTTGATATTTGTTTAACTTGAAATAATATTATTTTGAAACCAATGTATGTAGGTACAGACGCGAGACGCCAGCACATCAACCTACTACAATCTGTCAAATTTCTTTTATAGATTTTCAACTTTATCACTGAAACATAAGGTTCAAAGTTGATTGGGAAAATGTGACAGTTTCGGGTAGGTTGATGTGCTGGCGTCTGTACATCAATATTTGAAACCAAAGAGATTTAAGAAAATAATTTAATGTCTTTGTTTGAAACATAAGTATTTGAATAGACTCAAGTGAATAGCATCAAGTGGTCCATGCACCAGAGACAAGATCGTCAAAAAAGGCATTGTATCATGAGGGTTCTTTTCATATATCAAGCTGTTGATCGTCCCCACGATGTTTTAGTGGCCTGGCCACTAGCCGTTACATCTTTACCGAAAAATAATTGATGAATAATAAATGGGTAAACCTTCAAAATCCTACTTTCAACCTCGATCGTGTGCTGAGAGCTATTTGGTAAAATTATGTTCATCTTCTAGCTTTCACGTTTCTCATCCATTTACTCAATAAGTAATTAACTAGTAGTTATAAGTGTAACGAAACGCATTTGTTTTATCACTGACAGCATTTGACACTTGGGCCTTGGCCGCTCCGTTACATGCATAGATTTTCTAAGAAGCCTTAAACTGATGTACAATTTCAACAAGAAGATTAAAAAGTCGTGAAATGTTCACGGTTTCAAAGTTTACACACACATTTCAAGGTAGGTGGTGCTGTGGTGTGGTGGTGGTGCTCCTTACTATTATTTTTCCGGAAACAGACTGATCTGACAATGACATCCGTGAATTATAGCTAAGTGAAACGGAATGCAAATTCATGCGAAAAGTCACGTAGGCCATCGCGCGTGTTTATATTTTGATTAAAATAATAACCTGCGAAATAATGTTTATTGCATTTCTATGTTTTTAATAAGTAAAGATAATGTGTTTATAGTGTTCCTAACATGGAAGATTTTGGTTTAAGCCCAGGCGTAGTCGTAGTGCGCGCAAAACCAGAAGGTCAAAGGAAGACTTTCAAACCAAATATACGTGCTGTAAACAAAATTCCAAATGAATTATTAAATGACCCTCTGTTAAATAGAGCGTGTGAAGCTTTACCACAAAATTACAATTTCGAAATTCACAAGACAATATGGAGAATAAGGTCTTTGGGTTCGAAACGAGTGGCTCTTCAACTACCCGAAGGTATGCTCATTCCTGTGTAAACAATAATTATTTTTTGTTCTGTTTTGATAATAGCATACTTATAAATATCTCCTTACAGGTCTGACGATGTTTGCGACAACGTTGTGTGATATAATAGAGACATTTACTGAAGCTGATACTGTTATAATGGGCGACGTAACTTATGGTGCGTGCTGTATCGATGACTTCACGGCTATCGCACTTGGGGTCGACCTGCTGGTACATTACGGGCACTCTTGCCTGATACCTATAGACCAAACGTGTGACATCAAGGTACTCTACATTTTTGTTGATATAAAGATTGATCCATCACATTTTGTGGAAACTGTTAAACTAAACTTTCCAAAACAAACTCATTTAGCTTTAGTTAGTACAATTCAATTTGTAACAACCTTGCATTCTGTTGCCAAGATTCTAAGAAGTGAAGAATATATAGTGACTGTACCGCAGTGTAAACCATTATCACCTGGAGAGATCCTTGGTTGCACATCTCCCAAGTTAAATTCTGATGTAGTCATATATCTAGGAGATGGCAGATTTCACTTGGAATCAGTCATGATAGCTAATCCAAAAATTACAGCATATAAATATGACCCTTATGAGAAGAAATTTACTTCAGAGTTGTATGACCATAAAGTAATGCAGTCAAATAGACAGAATCAGATTAAAATTGCTGCGGAAGCAGACAGTTTTGGTCTCATACTTGGAACATTGGGGAGACAAGGTAGTACTAAAGTTTTAAGCAATTTAGAAAAGCAAGTTGGCAACTCTGATAAAACATTTGTAAAGATACTTCTATCAGAGATTTTTCCTAGTAAATTAGCTTTATTTGGCCTTGATGCCTTTGTTCAGGTGGCTTGTCCAAGACTGTCCATTGACTGGGGAACAGCTTTTCCAAAGCCATTGCTAACTCCATATGAGTTTTCTGTATCATTAGGTAATAGCAAATGGTTGAAGGATGATGGGACATATCCTATGGATTTCTATTCGAATGACAGTCTTGGGCCCTGGACACCTAACTATAAACCTGTGCTATGTTCAAACACAGACAAAAAATGTGATAACTGCTGCGGTGGCAAAGATAAGTAATGTTACTTACTGCCACAGCCTGGGGGACCACTGCCGCCACCTCACGGGCTCTCTGGAACACCTGAGAATCCATGAACTTGGAAGGGAAAGTCTCAGCAAAGTTCTGAATTGGCACATTCTTGGTGTCATCACTGAAAGAAAAGTTTTGTTTTAGCTTAACTACTATGATAACATTGAAAAGGAGTAATAGAAGTATCTGTTGTTTTGTAGAACCTAACATATTCAGTTTAGTTAAAGAAATCATAATAAGTTTTATAATCAATATAATTATAGTAACTAACAAGTTTTATTTGCACATGCAAAATAAGTGGAATTATTGAGCCATTTTTATGAAGAATGATTAACTTAATGAAATGTTTGTATATGGTTTGCCAACCAGCATAATTTAAGTCAAATGACAGATTAATTACTATTAGTAAAATTAATAAAGTAAAAATGTGTGTCAAAAGTACTAGGCAAAGAATTTAATGAGAAAAATGATAACAAGTGTTTATATTTTTGTATGCACATGTTTCTGTGACAAAGAAACCAATTTTTCTTTCATTCTAAAGGTAGAGGTACATTATTTGCAGAACACAAGAACAAAGCAGAACTTTGACACTCATATACATAAATAGATAACTATAAAGAAAATATGGGGAAACAGATATTATTGAATTGTATACATAGAAAGCTTTTATGTACAACATATTGTATTATATATGCATATTTATTATATTATAGTAACAATTAAGTTGATGTTCACTCACCGATGCATCAGTGCTACTGAGAAACAGTAGTTAAAGAGCTGAGGGTTGAGGTTAGCTCTTGCAAACACACATGTTGACAGAAAGTCTTGCAGCTGATTCTCAGGGACATCTACAGAATTACACAAATATTTTACAATGAGCTGCTAATAACGACTTTATTTTTAATAAATGTTTGTTTTCATGGTAATTTTATGTTTTATTCAGTACTTTATGAGAAAACTGATTTTAAGGCTGGGGCCACTAGGAGCCTGGCGCGGTAGTGACGACGGGCGCGAATTATCAAACATAATTATCTATGTAGCAGTTCATATTCAGCCAATTTAAATAATTTCATAAATTTGGTGTTCATGCTACATGAAGACGTGTTAAATAAGTATGAAGACGCGCCCATGCTACTCACTCAAAAGCGCGTCAATGACTTCAGTAGCCATTTCCTGGTGTTTCGGTAGGAACAGTGAGAAGTCCGCATCGGTAGGCAGCTGTGACGCGACGGTGAACGAGGGGTACGTATCTAAGGTCTTCAGCGGAATCTTCTCGCCAGCATCGTCACCGAAACGGTCGTTTAATTCGACGCCGTTGTTTGCGTACTCCGGGGGCTGTGAAAAATGATTGAATAAACTTTATGTAATGGTCCAGTATAGTGGTGCTGCCGCGGTGGTGGCTATTGTCTCTTCGGGTTCGAACCCCGTGTCACGCAATGTATAATAATAGGTTTATCCATGAGATCCATCATTAAATTCACAGTAAAATACTGAGAATTTTATTCGGCCACAAGTCCAAACTTCGTGCACCAAGGCACAGTCTGGATTTGTGGCCGGTCAGTAATAAACACCTCTACTTACCTGTAACCCCTTTGCAAGTTATGTAATTGCGAAAGGGTGACTTGATGTAAATAATTTACTTACCACAAGTTTTTCTGTGAGCTGAAAGACAGCTTTTTTATCGCCCTTCGGAGTGATCAACGGTTCGTTTGGCCGATCGAACAGCAACTTGAGGCTATCTACAACATCAGCCATTTTGGTAGAATTAACTATTAAATAAATTAATAATTAAATAATACTCACTTCACAGAAACTGTGAAGTGGAATGGTAGTTTTAATAAAATCACATCAATTTATACCATATTCCCGAATAGTATGGGGTGCAATATTCGGAGTGCAAAACCGTATGGGAATTGATAAAATGCGGTGAGAAATACATAGTTATCAAAATTGTGTGGTGAACTATAATTAACATAGAGTAGTGTAGGTAATATAGTAGCAGTGATAAAAGCAACTATACAGGATGGCAGGGACAGCCAAGAAGCTTATAGATAAAAGTGGAGGCAACACTAAATACCTATGCGAAGTGAAGACGACTGTGGTCGGTCGGACACTCTCTTTCTAAATACACACATAAGAACGAGACAGTGGTATGTGTTTTCTTTGTCATATGTATGTATTTAGAAAGGCAAAGAAACAACAAGACAAGAGAAATATCTGATTAGATATTATTGACTGCACTACCGTAATATACTTATGAACAGTTTACATGATAAAATTTTATTGATGTCTAAGTTTGTATAGAATATGATCATTTTAACGCTTACAATATTTTGAAACATTGTCACTGCCAATATATTAATGAACTCGACTGTACCTGTGTGTTAATCCAGTCGCCGCGGGCAAAAGTTAGTAGCTAAGCCAAAAGACAAGTTTCATTTGAACCTAGCCTGTAGCAGGCGCGGTCGCAACCCAAAATGGGGGGGGGGGGGGGTCGTCATGGGTGCCGAGGAATATTTTAAGGAAGGTACATCTCCTCGTTGGTGTAGTGGTCGCAAGCGTTAGGTACTGCTGAGCATGAGGTCCTAGCTGGGATCGATTCCTTGGTCGGGTGAAGTGTTAATGGGTTTTTCCATCAGAAATTTCTCAGAAGCAGCCTGGAGTCTGGATTTGTGCCTGGTTGGCGGCAGTAGGCTCGTCCTCTATAACATTTAACTTAATAACTGGCGAAACGTGGGTGGAAGTGTACTATATGAGGGTACACCCTGCCCAACCTCTTGGGGATTAAAGGCGTGATGATATGTTAAGGTTCATGTACATCTCCAGATCCACATTACTTATGCTATTCAGGGACGCCGCTTTTACATACGGGGGGTGTTATTTAAATGCTGCCAAATTGGTCGTATGTATTAGAACGGTAGAGTATGCAGGGTGGGGAGAGCGAGCGAAGCGAGTTCGAAAATTGTAACCACCCGCCTCTGTTTGATTAGGTTTTGTTTTATATTTTCAAGTAGAAATAGGAGTTACATTGTCGACTGCAGGCAAGCTCAAGCAGCTATCAGAATCTAAAATGCAAGAGCGAGTGAAGCGAGCTCGAAAATTTTGCACACTCTCGGATAGGTTCGATTTTCTTTCGATCATTGAATACCAAAACGACTAGGAATTACTTGCTTTGTCGACTTTTGATGAAAAGCTCAAGAACCAATGTAATTGCAAGAACGAAAGTAGTGAGCCTGAAAATTTTAGCACCCTACCTTGAATAGTCTCTGTTTTCTTTTACCCATCATACAAAAAGAGACCTCACTTTATCGAATTATGACGAAAAGCTTAAACTCGTTTTACATCAGTTTAGATTTTGGAATCTGGCCTTACCTAAGCCTTTCAACCTTACGTACGAGCGGGGTGCCCAATATCCCGAGTTTGCTTCGCTCGCTCTTGAATCCTAGATTTTATACTTTCATAACAGGCTATTTAAAGGAAAATGTTTTTTAGGCGCGTTAAAAAACTCACTGTCAGTTTATAGTTTTAAGATTTTTCTGTAATGTTTTTGAATATACCAATAGGGATTTTCGTGGCTCAAGTACAGTTTTAAGTTAGTAAGGCAAGTAAAGCATTCAGACTCTCGACAGCTTGAATGATTTTGGGGGGGTCATGACCCCCACGACCCCTCCCCCCCCCCCTCGGACCGCGCATGGCCTGTAGTAGCTTGGTGTGTGGACTAGATATTTCAAAAACATTTTTTTCTGCCCCGTCATCTCATTTTTATTGGTTCAATGGTACGGTAACCGATTGGCCGCTGTGCTACGTGTCACAGGTTCGATTAACGAAAAAATAGAGCGCCTCGCAACTCAGCACTTTTCGTGAAATCGTGACCATCAGAATTCAGAATGGACGGTCAAGCGAATATCGACCTATTAATATAATGTTCATATATTCGTATAAGGAACGTAAGCGAAGCAATAGGAACGTAGCAGGCAGGTGGCACGGGCGTTCTGCAGTTTCTGCCTACCCCCAAACACATGGGAAGAAGGCGTGAGTTTATGTGAACTATGTGTATTTGTATTTAAGCGTTTCATTCGAGTGTACATAGATGTACAGACGCCAGCAAATCAAGCTACTACAATAGATTTTCAACTTTTATCACTAAAGCATTAGGTTCAAGGTTGATTGGGAAAATTTGACAGTTTCGAGTAGCTTGTTGATGTGCTAGCGTATGTACTATAGGTACACTTCCGCCTAAACCATCGGGGAATACTACAGACGAGACGTTATGTTAATTTTGTATTTATTTGAGTAGGAACATAACATAACGGAACATTATTAATGCTACCTACACAAATGATGTTAACATATTTTGTACGTGACGTTTGTCAGTGTTTCATACAAATATGAATCTTATTCTCATGACTATAATGTTTATATTCGTATAAGCGAGTGTGAGCTAGCTTTTCGTATGATAAAATACAGGTTGAAATTGAAAATTGAACATTGAACTCATCATTATGAACAACTTTTACTATGGGACCAAATCCTGAAATCACGAAAAAAAAATCAGCTGTTCCCTATATTTTGACGAGTTATATGAACATAAATGTAGGGAACAGCTGATTTTTTTTTCGCGATTTCAGGTTTGGTCCCATAGTAAAAGTTGTTCATAATGATGAGTACAATCTCCCATTTCGATTTGTCGCATGTTTTCAATTTCACCCTGTGTAATGGACACAAGTGCGACTGGTGGGGTCCGGCAGTGTTATTATTTTTTATTGCTGAATGGGCCCTCTTGACCTCGATCACGCGGCTGATGGAAAGCGATGGATGAGGTCTATGATGGAATAGGAATAATTTTTTTCCGTTTTTGCAACATTTTTCATTGATGCTCCGCTCGTATTGGTCGTAGCGTGATATTATATCGCATTTTATTCGTTTTAAAACTTTGTTGCAACCATATTAAAAAGAATTTCTTACGATGCGACGTATTCACGATCGTGAAGACGTCGCATCGTAAGAAATGAAAGCATACCATACCATTTTTATTATATTTTCAAATTCAAATGGGTCCCAACTGCTTCCAACTTTAATTGAATTTAAAATGGGCTTGTTTTTAGCTTTTCAGTTATTTTTTAACTTAAGTTTTTTACCGCAGTCGGGTTTTAAATTTTTTTAATTATTATCTTTACATTGTGACAATTTGTTGCTATGTATGTAGTATCTTACCGCAAGAGGATGTGGTTATGTGTTCAGAGGTCAAATACACAAATAAAATATAATAATAAAATTACTCATGGTATATCACATTTTATTCATCCACTATGGATGTAATAATAAATAGACTAATAACAATTATTTTACTACTCAAAAATTTATGACTATCTAATTTAATGAGAACTGCAATAATTTATATTAGACTATATTCTTATTTCTCTTTTAGAAAATTACAAACTGTTTCTAAGAAGTTTTCTGGCTTCTGACTATGTACCCAGTGTCCGGCGCCTTCTATGAACGTCAGCTCAGCGAGGGGGAAGTATTCCTGTATTTCCTTTAGGTCATTTTTACTGCAAAATAATATAAATATTTTGGAATTACAATTTTGTTCAAAATTAAATACTTGTGATGAACAACATATTTATTTCGATAAGGATTAAATCATGTTTATAAAAAACACCTTCGCAAATAATGCGTTATTTTAGAACTTTGATTACCTACCATAAAAAAGATTATAGGGGAGCAATTCCGTCATACATGATTTTTGTGTAACTTTTTTTGTTTATGCAGCGCAGGCAACAGAAGCCATCAAAAGGAATAATTTTTATCGTGTTTGCAACATTCTTCATTGATGCTCCACTCCTATTGGTTGTAGTGTGATTTTACATAGCCTTCCTCGATAAATGGACTATCCAACACAAAAAGAATGTTTCAATTCGAACCAGTAGTTCCTGAGATTAGCGCATTCAACCAAACAAACAAACAAACTCTTCAGCTTTACTTATAATATTAGTATAGATG
Organism: Amphipoea oculea; assembly: GCA_945859645.1. Taxonomy (NCBI): domain Eukaryota; kingdom Metazoa; phylum Arthropoda; class Insecta; order Lepidoptera; family Noctuidae; genus Amphipoea; species Amphipoea oculea. Next base: position 6,098,958 of record OX243884.1, read on the forward strand.
TATATTTAGCTGCTTTCATGGCTGGCCCTATCAAACACTAATTAATTAGGTACTATAATATTTTCATAAACATGGTGCTTGACTATTAGGTCTCTATTAGAACATCCATGAGAAGATAAAGTGGGAATCCTTGCCAGGAATGGTTACTACAGGCAGCTATTGGCACTAGTCTCTATGATAATAAAGGCTAGTTTACAATGAGCTCAAGAATCCGATACATACCCTATATAATCAGATAAAGATCCTCCTACAAACAGTGTTGGTCCACAGTATTGAAGTCCTCTCAAGTTTGTGGGAAAACTTGATATGTGTGACTGGAAGTTATCCTTTAGAGCCGCTATGTTAACTCTCCAAGTATATGAGCCTGTATTTGTTTGTACTAAATTAGTTATTAAGAAATTCCTCAGGTTTATATCAGGAGTTATTCCTTTTAGCTGCTCATCCGCCAACTTCCGCGCTTTAGACATGGCAATTCCTGGTCTGATCGCTACTGAAGTCATAGCATCAAATAAACTGGCCATCGAGAAGATTTGTGGGCTTGTTTTCACAGGAGAGATATCAACCACAATGAGACTTGATATCATGTCAGACTGAAAACATTTGTATGTAATTAATAACTGAAAAACTACTTATGCAAATATTGTATGTGTGTAACTATCACAATGCAAAGGTCATGGTAACTACAAGTATGTACAAACTACGTACAACTTACACAGAGCAGTGACAGCACCATGGCTGTGCGTCCGCCCATGCTGTGGCCCAGGATAGACACCTTCGACAACTCCAGCTTCTTCAGCAGCTTCATGATGTCGTGCGCCATGTGCACGTACGTGTGCTGCGAGGCATGTCTACTGTCCCCATGGTTCCGTGCATCTACGCTAATAACTTTCCTACCAGTGGTCCTATGAATGGCTTTGCTCATACTGTTCCAGTTGTTTTTCGATCCTAATAACCCGTGTAATATGACCAGAGGTGGCCGGTCTCCAATTTGTGGATCAGTTGTACTTTCGTAAGAAGCGTAGGCCAAGTCCACAGCTTCTGCATTGTCTGACGTAGAGGCCAGGAGTCTGTGGGCAATTTGCGTAGTACCAGGGAGTAATTTAGGGCACACGTTCAAGCTATTGAAAACATTTTTTAGAGTTACCACGCTAAGTAACATTTTTAATTTGGTGTATTTGATAAAAGATACCAATAAATTTGAAGGTTATTTGCTCGACATTACGTACTCTTGTTGAGATGAGTTCACAGAGTACTTTTTGATAGACCTGAAAGTTGAGTTGCATTTCTCATGACATTTTCAATGAGTGTTTGACAGAGTTTAACTGATGATGACGTTGATGTTGACAGCAATGACAGTAAAAAACAGATGTGTCAGTGGAAGTGTCGGAAACAAGGAGCTTTTTTTTTATAAATCATTGCTTTTTGACTTTCAAATACTTAGTAAAAAAAAAATTATCGGACGCGGCTGACGGACGCGGCTGACAGCCGCAACAGATACGTGTCTACAGTCTTTTGAGACGTGACTTGCGGACGCGTTCCAACGCCCATTCCACAAAGAACTGTAGACGAAAAAACATGTACTCGACATGTTTTTTACCCGACTGCGCCAGAAGGAGGGTTATGTTTTTCGAGAGTATTGTATGTATGTTTGTATAATTGTTTGGCACGCTCTGTGGCCTGAACGGCTCGATGGATTTTAGCTTGAGACGTGTCGTTAGATTCGTATTGACTGTTAAAGTGACACTGGGTATATCAAAATAAAAAAAAACCAAAATGGCGGATTTTTGGCGCCATATTATGCCTTCAAAAAAAATTTTTTTTTCTCAAAACCTATTGTTTGGGGTATCAAAATAAAAAGTTTTAAAAGGTGATTACAAAAATATATGCAACTTATATGGTTAAAAAAGTAATCCAAAATGACAAATCGTAAAAAACACGTATCAAGAACTAAATGGTCTGCGAAATCTTTCTCATTTGTAAACTAAAAAGCTGGAAATAAAAAAAAGTAATTAAAAAAATTAAAAAACCCGACTGCAACCTTATACTAAAACTAACTGAAAAGCTAAAAACAAGCCCATTTTAAATTAAATAAAAGTTGGAAGCAGGCGGGACCCATTTGAGTTTGAAACTATAATAATGGTATGGGCCCCGCCTGCTTCTAACTTTTATTTAATTTAAAATGGGCTTGTTTTTAGCTTTTCAGTTAGTTTTAGTATAAGGTTGCAGTCGGGTTTTTGAATTTTTTTAATTACTTTTTTTCGTCTAGTTAAAGTGAGGACAATTTTCGCGAATTAGCGGCGAATTAATTTTTTTGAAGCATGTTTGTATTCCATTAATTTATGATTATACAGTAATTCCCTGTTGCGAACACACTCGATAATTCGTTCGTCCATTTTTACGTAGATACACATGTGCAAGCTCTCGCGTAGTCCGCGTCCTTCTGGGGCGCACGGACGCGTTCCGCACCCCGTACATACCGTCCGCGGACGTTTGCCGCTGAAACATTCAGCGCGCCAGATTTCTGTCGGACGTCCGAACGCTCAAGGTCAGCCCAAGGTTACGTCCACGACTTACATCCGATAGTTTGCACAGCTCAGTGTACAGACGCCAGCACATCAACCTACTACAATCTGTCAAATTTATTTAATGGATTTTCAACTTTATCCTCAAAACATAAGGTTCAAAGTTGATTGGGGAAATCTGACAGTTTCGGGTAGGTTGATGTGCTGGCGTCTGTACATTCATTGTCTAGATACCCTATAAGTCGCGGCTGTCAGCCGCGTCCGTCAGCCGCGTCCGATAATTTGTTTTCAGCTTTTTCAGCTTAACCGTTGGACATTTTTCGTTGGACAAGTTTCTTTAATTGCAGTACCTACCAATCAGTGTTGCTATCGCAAAAAACTGAGTTGCCGTATGTCACAGCTTGGTTTGCCGTATTCCCACTAAATTGCCGTATTTAATAAAAAAAATGTCCAATCCTCATTTGTTTCTTCTCCACAAAGGTTTCTTATCGTTTCTATTACCTCAGAGTCATCAGACTCAGACTCATGTTTATCTAGAGCATACTTGTCCTTGCTTCTCATTTTGTCGCACTCGTAGGTACAGATTACTGATATCTAGGTGGCACTCGTAGGTGAAACAGTTACGTTAGTACAGACGCCAGCAGATCAACCTACTACAATCTGTCAAATTTCTTTAATAGATTTTCAACTTTATCCCTAAACCATAAGGTTCAAAGTTGATTGGGAAAATCTGACAGTTTCGGGTAGGTTGATGTGCTGGCGTCTGTACTTACATACGAGTACGTGGTGACATTTGCAACCTTTTCATTCATTTTTAACCAAGGCGAAAGAGATGCCACTTTGGTGGTACAGACGCCAGCACATCAACCTATACCTAACTGTCACATTTTCCCAATCAACTTTGAACCTTATGTTTTAGTGATAAAGTTGAAAATCTATTAAAGAAGTTTGACAGATTGTAGTAGGTTGATGTGCTGGCGTCTCTACATTTACAACTTCATGTTTGTTGTAGTCGGGATTTTCCCGGCTGTGCTCATAAAATTACCTGTGTACGTTTCGTTTCATTCATTACGCTAGTGAAAAACGTTTCGTTTTACGTATAGTCAATTGCCATTTTTTGTGATACGGCAATGAGAGGACTGCCGTATACTGTATATTCTGAAAAAACATCGCGGATTGCCGTATAATATGGCAATTGCCGTATCAATAACAACGTTGCTACCAATAAATTGATGTTTGGAAAAATCGAAAAATGCTCTTGCAAAGGAGAACATTAATGATATTATTAATTACAATTTTCGGAAACATGAGTGTTATGAACATCGCCGGTAGCACTACAAATAGTGTGAATGAAAACTTTAGGATGAATAATTTTAGGAAGAGTGATCATTCGGATTACAAATCATTAGGAAGAACAATTTCGGGTCAAGAATTTTAGGTGAGCCAATATGGACCCACTCAGAGGTACACAGTCTCTTTTAAAGTCCAGACAAAATCTTGGTCAGATCATAAATGAAGGCCATGTAGATTGGTGTCTGAAATGGTCTTTTGATGAAAGGACCATACAGATTAAGTGGACCTGTCCAGTCAGTGCACGCATTTGTCAAAAATCGTGCAGCTCAACTCAGAACTTCAGGAGCTCAACGATTTGACGAACAATACCTAAGACAGGACATTTGGGTAGGCCGCATAAACTACTCAAACTGCCAATCCATGATTAAAACGAAAACAATGACCCACATAGTCCTCACTAGAGACCGGATAATATGCACTTGCATATTTGCATATGCATTTGCATATTTAAGCTATTTTCAGCGCTAATAGCATATTTTTCCTAAGATCTAGTGATGATGCATATTATCGCTATAATTTACAGTATTTTTCGAGCGCAGCGCACTCAGCAGCCGCGCGTCTTTTGTTTTGGTACGATAATAAAATGAAAGAGACAAATGATCGTCGCGCTCGCCTACCGCACTACTCCTTCCTCCCACCTATTATGCATGTTATTGCTTTCATTGTTGACGCGCGCGCTCATTGATCTGCAGTTAAAGTTTTTGTGTCAAATTGTGCAATGCCTCCCGAAAAAAAAAGTGTGTCTTCGTGGATAAGTGACTTTCCTGAAACATTTACTTACGACGGGACTGTTTTGTATTGTCGAGTTTGCGAGAAAAATATTTCGTGCACTAAAAAGTTTCAAATAACAATAAACTTAAATCTAAAGGAATAATATTAACAAAACAAAAAAAAAATTGTCATTTAATGTTGCATATTCTGTCAGTTTTCGTGCATATTTCAAGCATTTTTCATGCATATTTGCATGCATATTTCAAGCTTTTTATGTTGCATATAATCCGGTCTTTAGTCCTCACATTCATCATCATCATCAGCCTATAATGTTCCCACTGCTGGGACACAGGCCTCCTCTCTGTGAGAGGGAGTGGGCCGTAATCCACCACGCGGGCCCAGTGCGGGTTGGTAGATGTCACATGTCTTTGAATTTTTGGTTCTAGGACATGCCGGTTTCCTCACGATGTTTTCCTTCACCGTTTTGAGAGCAGTGGTGATGAAATAATTTACACAAAGTAAAGCGCCTGTCTGGGTTCGAACCTACGACCTACAACTCGTAAGTCGCGGCCGATACCACTGGGCCACCACTGCTCACATTCACAATAACTAAAATAATATAATACTTTATACAGTAAATGAATAAACTATTTAATTTCATTTCGAAACAATTTGTTTAGGAAACATTAAATCATTTCAGTATTGTGTATGTACAACACATTTTTCAACACACTTGCTCGTAAAATGGCTCTTAATGCACCGCTTTTAGGACCATAATGCAGTGTATTACAAACGCGTGCTTTTCCTTTACGTTACGGTACTTGTGCTTATTTCCACAGATAACTATTTAATTTACTAGTCGGAGGTCGGCGAAGTGCGTTTTTTTTTTAATCTCTTCATAGAGACTTCATGCCAAAAGGATTCCGCGAGCCATATTTCACTTTTTTTTTAATAGTCTGAATTGTCTTTGGTCCCAAAATGAACTAAAATGTATTTACCTGATTAATGCGCAGTTGTAGCCCGCGAAATTCAATTTTTCTAACGTTTTTTGCAATTTTCAGGTCAGTGTCAGGTTGTATCTTGATCAAAATATGATTCGCGACTATAACAGGTACGTATTTACAGAATTAGAATCATTAAATGCATCTTTCTAAGTTAGATTTGTTCCATAAGAACTTAAGTTCTTAGGGAACAAATCTAACTTAAATATATATATTAATGATTCTAATGACTATAATTCTGTAAATACAATCTATTATGTAAATATCTATACATTTTGATCAAGATACAACCTGATACTGACTTGCGAATTGCAAAAAACTTAAGAAAATTTAAATTTCGCGGTCTACCACTGCGCATTCACCTTAGGGTGCATCCAGACATAGCGAGGCATGTGCCGCAAATGATTTTTTTTATATGTACGGTGGCCTCAGGCTGAGGCATCTAACACAAAAAAAAGCACTTGCGGCGCATGCCTCGCTCTGTCTGGATGCACCTTACAATTTTCCGTCGTCCCTCCCGTAACCAAACGGGAAAGACCACTGGCGTTCTATTATTGCGGATTCTTACTGAATTAATGTATATTTCTCTACGCCAATAGTACTTTCTAATTCCATACTAACTAAACTACAATTTGACATACGACAACACTACGATCAGTCTAAACATTATTTTGTGTTTATTATATTTTTGCTATAGGCTGTATATCGGTTTTGTATGTGCCTTTAGGAATGACCATTACTTACTCTATGGGTAAACCTGCGCGCGCACGCTAGCGCGGCGCGCGGAAAAACAAACCCAGCCCGCCATTATCCATACAAGTTAATATTTAACAATACAAGTCTGTTTTTTTCCTCGCAAATGTGTTGAAAAACGTCGTATGATACGCGTGTGCATTGATCATGAAACTCTCGGCTTCCTTATCGCGCTCCCCTGCTGCTCGCGCGACTAATACCGCCTCGAGTTTAATGATCAACATAGCACACATGTATCATAATGTACTATTATCTGGCTCCTCAATCCAGACATTCTATAGGAAGTTATTATTAGGTCCTTACATATGAAATTGGCGTTTTGTATGGAAGGAACAAAAAGTCGAATATTTTTTAATATAATATATTTAATTAATCAAAGTATGAACCATTGTTTTCAATGCACTTTTGCCATCTTATAGGTAGTTCATTGATCCCTTTACTAAAAAAACCAGTCGGACGGGAATCAATAAAATCTTTGAAGGCGATTTGGACTGCCCCATCGGAGTTGAATTTTTTCCCTTGCAAAAAGTTATCCAAATTGCGAAAAAAATGGTAATCAGTTGGAGCAAGGTCCGGGGAGTACGGAGGATGTCTAAGACATTCCAATTCAAGCTCTTCTAATTTGGTAGCCGTCTGTTGCGCAGTGTGTGGTCTGGCGTTGTCGTGCTTTCAAGCTTTTTAATCTTCCCAATTTGCTTCAAGTGAATTAAAACAGTTTTATCACTAACATCGAAGCCTGCAGCTAACTCGGACGTGGTTTGCGATGGGTCCGCTTCCACAATAGCCTTCAATTCTCCATTATCAACTTGGGTCTCAGGCCGTCCACGGGGCTTGTTCTGCAGGTCGAAATTTCCAGAACGAAAACGTTGGAACCAAAAACGAACTGTGTTTTCTTTTGCAACATGACCGCCATACACATCATTCACCCTTCGAGTCGTTTCCGCAGCACTAGTGCCACGGCGGAACTCGTACTCGTAAATAATGCGATATTTTAAATTTTCCATTTTGTAAAATGAGTGACGCAAACAGAAAAAACAGAAGAAAAAAAACAAATGAATGACGGTCATCGAAGCACAAATACATGAGTAAATAGCTGTACAAATTTGAATTTGGAATTCCTTACCAAAGAGGAGAAATTCGTGATTAAAGTGGCCAGTACGAAAAACGCCAATTTCATATGTAAGGACCTAATATTTCTATAAAATTGTTTTATTATTTCGTCACAAGTGTGTTGAAAAACGTCGTTTGGTACGCGTTAGCACTTGTCATTGCAGTCGACACGGGATTGCAGCCTGAGCCGAAAGCGAAGGCATAATGGAGCCGATTGAGGGGAAAAATCCACCATAAGGTGAATACGCGGAAACGCATGTCCGAGAATCCACCCTGTCCCTAACTAAGCCTAGTTGGATAAACGGAATTAATATAAAATTTTTTTAGGGTGGATTCTCGGATATGCGTTTCCGCGTACCTATCCACCTTAGGGTGAATTTTTTGAGGTGGATAAACGGAATAACCGGAGCCGAGTGCCTATATAGAAGCTTGCTGCATCCTATAGGAATTACCTATTTGATGACAATTTGAGAAGTCATGCACTATCTGCGTGCGTGACTTCTTAAATTAATAATTTTTATTTTAGGGCATGGACGGCGACCGGCGTTATCGCAAGATGGCGCATGTCATGACGTCATCTATGACGATTCACAGGACATCGTTATCGCGCTCACGCTAATTCGGTACGGGTGGTGTAAGCACGCTCAAATCGATTACAGCGCAACTCTGCCAGATTAATGTAAATATATTTAAACTCCTACTGTTTTTTATCATAACGCTTTTATCCCTAAACATAATTACCACAATATTTTCATGGCCTGGGAGTTAATACCGCAGTTTTAACGGTACCTAAACCAATAACTATAGGACCGATTCGTGACATTTGAACCACTAACACAAAAGTTCGAAAAAAAGACTGAAATAACAGTTTTCTTTAAAATTTTATTGGGTAACTTAAACAATTAATAATCCGTGTTTCTACCGCGAACACTAACAACACAGAACATCGGTTTGGCATACTCAAAATGAGTTCATCCAAATCACGCTGTGGAATGGCCGCCCATGTTCGTTGCAACAACAAAAAAAGGTCTTCTTGCGACTGGATACCCTCCATATTCGGCAGAGCTCTTCTCTGTAGCATATCCCATGCATGCTCAATCGGGTTCAAGTCTGGCGACTGAGCAGGCCAGGGCAGGACATTGATGTTAGCTGCGGCGAGAGTCTGTCTTACAACTCTTGCGGTGTGCGGTCGTGCATTATCATGCATTAACTGAAATAAGGGACCGATTTGCACTTGTAGAGGAACGATGACGTCTGATACAATCGTCTCAGCATAAATTTGAGCGTTGAGGTTGCCTCTGATCCAAATCAACTCAGTTCTTCCGCCGATCCAAATACCCGCCCATACCATGATGGTTCCACCACTATAAGGATGGACTTCCTGGCAGGATTTTAATCGCTGTTGGCGTCCAGGGGTTCTCCAGTGTCGTATACGTCTTGTATCCGGTCTCATACCAAAACGAGACTCATCAGAAAAGCACACGAAACGCCATTGTTCTTCTGCCCAATTTCTGTGTTCAAGAGCCCATTGATATCGAATCCTACGATTGTGCATTGCTATAGGTGGTACCCGTAGCGGTCTTCGGGAATGAAGGTTCACTTCATGCAAGCGGTTTCTGACTGTTTGGTCGCTAATTAAGTTCCCTGAAGAGTGATGAAGCCTCACGGCTAACATCATGGCGGTTATTGTTGGAGCTCTTCGAGTTAAGATTTGAATGTATCGGTCTTGTCTCCGTGTGGTGCAGCGATACCGTCCTCCATGGCGCTCAGCCACGGTACCAGTGCTTCGGTAACGTGTCCAAAGTCGACTGATAACACTCTGACTTGTATTCAGAGCTAAAGCCACAGTACGTTGCCGGGAACCAGCTTCTATCATTCCCACGGCTCTGAGCATTTCTTCCCTGCTTAAATGACGTCGCCGCTCCATAATAACGTTGGTTTTAATCAGTAGTAGGGAAACAGTAGCACTAATAATGTCTTCAATGCGTTGTATGTTTTTATAGGGAAAATATTGACAGCTGATTTTCATCTTTTACTCGAATTTGATTCACAGTTCCTGATTCAAATTATGAAATGCACCAAAAAGGATCCATATATTTATTACAAAGCCACATCTCAATCTCCAGAAATCCGCATAAAAATGCTTGATCCCTAGACACTTTTGATGTGTGTATATTACTCCTTTTGAAATCATTGCCCCCCCCCCCCCTCTTTCTACGGCGGCGCAAACCGAAATGAACAAAGTTTATTGACACACAATGGATGGATGGATAGATGGAAGTGGAAGTGGAAGTGGAAGTCGAAGTGGAAGTCGAAGTGGAAGTCGAAATGGAAGTCGAAGTGGAAGTCGACGTGGAAGTCGAAGTAGAAGTCGATGTGGAAGTCGAAGTGGAATTCGAAGCGGAAGTAGAAGTGGAATTCGAAGTGGAAGCCGAAGTTGAATTCGAAGTGGAAGTCGAAGTGGAAGTCGAAGTGGAAGTCGAAGTGGAAGTCGAAGTGGAAGTCGAAGTGGAAGTCGAAGTGGAAGTCGAAGTTGAATTCGAAGTGGAAGTCGAAGTGGAAGTCGAAGTGGAAGTCGAAGTGGAAGTCGAAGTGGAAGTCGAAGTGGAAGTCGAAGTTGAATTCGAAGTGGAAGTCGAAGTGGAAGTCGAAGTGGAAGTCGAAGTGGAAGTCGAAGTGGAAGTCGAAGTGGAAGTCGAAGTGGAAGTCGAAGTGGAAGTCGAAGTCGAAGTGGAAGTGGAAGTCGAAGTGGAAGTGGAAGTGGACGTGGACGTGGACACACTGCTGTGTATTCGTACTTAACATTCGTGTATATAAATGCCGTTATTCATAATCCTATTTTATATCTATTTTAGCTAAAATAGGTTTATAGAACGTTTGTCTTTATCTGTCACGTTGTCATTTCTGTGTGTAAGAAAGAGACAAACCCCATTTTAACTAAAATAGGTTTGATAAATTTTATGAATAAGGGGGATAGTGTTTAAAATATGGAAATTGAACAAAGTGCATCTATTAATGAAAAAAGGGACGCAGAAATAGTGAAAAAAATTAGTTATATTAATTCAATAATTGATTTATTTCAACGTTAATATTCAAGTTTTCACTTCTGCCGGCACTCCCGGAGTGCAACCCGTCTTTTTTTTTCTACTATTATATACTGTTAAATAAACTTAACCTGCTCGCAATGTCGTCTAAACAAGACGGGACTCCGGAGCGTAACATCTCGGCTTCAAGAGGAAACAAGAGGCCTGCCTTAAATTCTCCTCCAGAGCCAGCTCCCGCGGTTACCAGCGAGGAGGTGCGCTCAATCGTGCAGGAAGTTATTAAAACAGAGTTTGCTACTATGCTCAAGGAAATAAATACTACGATTATAAACATTGTCAACAGCGAGTTGGCCCCGATTCGTGCGGATCTTGAAGAATTTCGAGTGTCTCTGAATTTCCATACGAGTCAATTTGATGAGTTTCGGTCGGAGCACACCGAGTTTAAGAGTACTACCAAAGAATTAAAAGACGATAATATTAAACTGCGGAACACATTGGCGGATCTTGGTCAGCGCTTAAATTATTTGGAGCAGCAGACACGAGCCAACAACCTGGAGCTGCAGTGTTTACCAGAAAATAAACAGGAAAACCTATACACCAATGTCAAGCAGTTGGGGTCAGTAGTCGGTTGTGATGTTCAAGATCGCGATGTTTCACACTGCACAAGAATAGCTAAACTTAACACGAGTAATATTCGACCTCGTTCTATTGTGGTGCAGCTTGCCTCTCCGAGAATCCGCGATCAGCTGTTGGCCTCTGTAATTAATTAATTTTGTGCTGTAGAACAATTGTATGAGAAACAATAAAAACTTTTTTTTTTTTTTTTTTTTTTTTTTAATTATAACAAAAATAAAAGCCACGAAAAACTTAATACCGGCGATTTTGGTATAGCTGGAAATAGATCTCCTGTGTTTGTCGCCGAGCATTTATCACCTGCATACAAAGCTCTTCACGCTGCAACAAGACTTAAGGCGAAGGAGAAAGGATATAAGTACGTGTGGGTGAGGAACGGCAGGATATTTGTCAGAAAGACGGACGGCGACGAGCATATTCTTATTGGAAGCTTGGACATTTTGGATAAGTTAAAATAATGTGTACCTGCCTGATAAAAACAAATTGTTTACTATTATTGCGTGCACTTGTTTTAATAATATAAATTCAATAATTTGCAAATATATTACCAGAACAGTCGAGGGTTAAGAACTAAGACACATACTGTATCTCGTAATGTTGCCTGTAACAATTATGATGTAATAATACTGTCTGAGACGTGGTTGAATGGCTCTGTGCTGAGCGGCGAGCTGTTCAACGATAGGTACGTGGTATATAGAAGAGATAGAGAAACCTCACATTTTCAGAGTGGTAAAGAAGGGGGTGGTGTTTTAATAGTCTATAATAAACAAATCAAGTCTAAACGCATTAAGAATTGGGAAAGTGATTGTGAAGACTTATGGGTAAGTATTGACTTGCCGATATCATGTACTGTTCGCCGAATGGTTCTCTGCGCAGTATACCTGCCTCCTCCTATACGCCGTTCTTCTCTGGAGCACTATTTGGATAATTGTAATTCTGTTTTTGAACAATGTTCAGATTCAAGTGTTTTTATTGTAGGTGACTTCAATTTGAGCAACATTGACTGGACTTTTGTAGGAAAATCGGATAATAAACGTTTGCCTAGTACTAGTGAAATATTAATTGATTTTACTAATGTTAACAGACTTAGTCAAATTAATTTAGTGCCAAACGACGCTGGTCGCATTTTGGATTTAGTTTTGTCTACACATTCCTTGTGTAGCGTGAGCAAAAGTGCTAGTCCAATAAGTAATGTCGATAAACAGCATCCACCTCTTGACATAGTTGTTTCCTTGAGTAGGAACGCCAGTCTTCCATACAACAGTGACAGGAGTAGACTTAATTTTCGTACCGCGAATTATGAAATTGTTCGTAATTTTTTAAAACAAGTAGATTGGGTTTAATTATTTGTGGGTAGCGACAGTGTGAATGAGATGTTGGATGTTTTTTACGTGACGCTTAATGACGCTATACGTCAGTTTATTCCCTCACGGGTACCTAGCAGACGTAAATATCCTCAGTGGTTTAACTATAAACTAATTAAAATGTTAAATTTAAAAAATAATATTAGAAGGCGATACAATAAATATAAAAACCCAATGGATTTGATTGAGTTAAAATTAAATAGTAAGCGTTGCGATGAATTGGCCACTTCTTGTTACAATGTTTATATTGAAGGTCTTGAAAATAAACTAAAAAACAACCCCAAGTTATTTTGGACGCACGTAAAAAATAAAAGAGGAGGGTCTAGTACCTATACCTACCCTATGACCATGACAAATGGCTCAATGTCCACATCTGATGGTACAATAATATGTGAGATGTTCGCTACCAACTTCTCGTCTGTTTATAGCCCCGAACAAGAATTGAGCAAGGAATTTGATACTAATATATTATTAAAATCTTTCGAAAATAGTAGTTTATGTTTAACGAGTCCAACAATTAGCAGTAAGACATTACTTAAAAAACTTAAAAGTTTAGATATTAACAAAGGAGCTGGCCCTGATGGCATACCGCCAATATTTATTACGTCTTGTGCAGAGGAGTTAGTGTGCCCTCTTATTCTCATATACAGCAAATCCTTATCTTCTGGCATATTCCCTCAAACATGGAAAAGGGCTAAGGTGGTGCCTATACATAAATCAGATAGCAACGATGACATAGCTAACTATAGGCCTATCTCAATCCTTTCTACGTTCGCTAAAGTGTTTGAGTCACTGCTCTGTCCGTATTTCCAAAACCATCTGAAATTATTCATTAGCGACCATCAGCACGGTTTTGTTGGATCACGATCCACGAGTTCTAATTTGGTCCCTTTCACGGAACTTTTGATTGAAGCCGTTGACTCTGGTCACCAAGCTGACGTAATTTATACTGACTTCAGCAAGGCTTTTGATAAAGTTTCCCACAAAATCTTGTCTTGTAAGCTACGTGCTTATAGTATTACTGGTGGCTTGCTTGAATGGGTGATTTCATACTTGAGAGGTAGATCTTTTTATGTTGTGGTAAACGGTTATCAATCTAACGTATATAACATCTCATCTGGAGTCCCACAAGGCTCTCATCTTGGTCCAATATTATTTAACTATTTTATTAACGACATTCCCAATTGTTTACGGCACTCTAAAATTTTTATGTATGCGGACGATTTGAAATTTCTTAGAATCGGTGAATCTAACAGAGACGCTTCACTTTTGCAGATGGACCTTAATAGTCTTATTCAATGGTGTAAAAGTAATGAAATGTACTTGAATTCGAAGAAATGTTACCACGTAAAATATACAAGAAAAAATTATCAAATAAAGACAGTGTAAGTACCTATTACATAAATGAGGACAAACTTAATGAAGTAGACACTATTCGTGACCTCGGAGTTCTGTTTGATCAAAAACTAACCTTTGCACCACACTTAGATTCCATTACTAAAAGAGCATCCAGGATGATGGGATTTGTCATAAGACAATGTAATGGTTTTCGTCAAATTAAAACTAAAATATTACTTTATCAGAGTTTAGTACGTAGCATATTAGAGTATTGTAGTGTGGTATGGCGGCCACACTACGCTACAAATAGTTTGCGTCTAGAACGTGTACAAAAACGATTCGTTTGGCATCTGGCCTTTTCCGTGGGAATAACCAAAAAAGTGCGTTCTTACCAAAAGTGATTGAAATACTTCAACATGCACACCTTGGAAGAACGAAGATGTCTGAATGACGCAATGTTCGCTTGTAAAATCTTGAAGGGAAATATCGACTCGCCGCCGCTGCTCGCACGCGTTAACTTTCGTGCTCCGTCGAGGATTCCGCGCAAACCTATTACTCCACTTTGTCCTCCAATGAGAAGAACGGTGTTAGGATCTAACTCTCCATGTGCTAGGTTCTGTAAGCTTTTGAATGGTTGTAGTGATATGGTTGATTTTCACTTTGATTCTCTTAAGAAACAAAAATCTAAATTTCTGAACTGTTTATCAGATTTGTTAAAAAAGTAAAAGTTTTTGGACTATGTACGTAACTTTTTTAAAGAAACGATGCTTTTAATATTTTGCATTTAGTTATGTTATTTATACATAGATATATCTAACTTAGTTTACTTGTGCAATATGTAGCTTATAAAATTACTTTTTATTGTTTTCTTTTTTGTCCATGTGGTGTTTACCTTTAAGTAATTGTTGCACTGTGTAGAGTTTAAATGCATGTTTTATCTTTGTTTGTAAATTAGTGTAAACAATTGTTGGTAGACCTAATAAATAAATAAATAAATAATTTTTCGTGAGACTTAAAAGATATTGAAAAAAAGTGCCATTACTCATAAATCATGGTACCTACCCACTAGTTTTGAATGCGAAGCTTGTTGTAAAAGCGTATACATGAACGAGTTGCCTACTTTGTGGAGGTGAGTGCGATGTTCAAAGTTGACTATCGTTTGATTAAAAAAAAAAACCGGCCAAGTGCGAGTCGGACTCGCGCACCGAGGGTTCCGTATAATAATTGAAGGTTTTCGGAATTTTTCCTTTATATGTGCTATAAAACATTGCTTCATGCCAAATTTCAAGATTCTATGTCGACTGGAAGTACCCTTTAGGTTTTGATTCCGTTGCGAGTAGTTGCGAGTTTGAAAATATGCGGCTTAAATTGCTGTTTCTTTTGATTGCGTTGACATAGAAGTTTAATTTTGTTACAGCTTAAAGGTATTATAGACCTGAGTATTTGATATTAATTTCAATTTAATACCTCCACGCGTTCATGAGGAAAGGGGTAGTAAGTTTAAAATTATTAATAATATTTTTATTATATGATGTAACTAAAAATTTACGGTTTTAGCAATTTTTCCTTTATCTGTGTCAAAATTCAAGATTCTTAGATCACGGGAAGTACGTTGTAAGTTTTGATTCCCTTGCGAGTGTCGAAAATTTGCGGCATAAACGGCTGTATCTTTTGATTGCGTTGGCCTAAAAGTTTTATTTTTTCACAGCTCTAAGGGACAGTAGACCTGAGTATTTGATATAAATTTCAGCTTGATACCTCCACGCGTTCCTGAGAAAAAGGGTATTGACAGACAGACGGACGGACGAATACCAAAGGGGGTCCCTCTATCTGGCAGAATCTTGATGCTCCGAATTTTTTTTGGCATAACACAATTGGCATAATATTCTTTAAACGAATATTTTTAAGGCATAAAAATTATTAAACATAATTATTGTTTGGCCAAATGTTTATATGTCCGAATTTACGATGGCATACTTTTAAGATGGCAGAATTTTATCTGGTATAATTACCTTTGGCAGAGTTAAAATTCCGCATAATTTCGTTTAGCATAACGTTTATTTAGAGCGGCGATTATTTGGTATAATTTCACTTGGCATACTATGAAGATGGCAGAATTTCCAATTCTGGATGAACCGTCGACCTGCTGACAAAAAACCTAACCCTAGACGGTCGGCGTCAGGGGCACCCCGAGGTTCGGTTGGTTAGGTTCCTTTAAACCCTGCAGGCAGAAATAGGAGCCCCGCTGCGCGGGGCTCCGTCGATCTGCTGACAGAAGCCCGTTTCATCCGGTTCATCCATAAGGTAAAAAGGAACCCTTATGGTGCGACTTCGTCCGTCTGTCCGTCCGTCACTACGTCCGTTACTTTCTGAGATATAATAGTTCTGCCTTTTGATGATTATCGATATAAAATGTATGCCAAAAGACGATTCTGACTGTGAACTTTCTGCGATATGATGGTTCTACTTTTTAATTATTATCTAGGGATATGAAATTTATCCCTAAAGATGATTCTGACTTACAAAATTATGAGTTTTGAATGCATGATAAATGAGTGTATGTCAAACGATTTTCTGCGAAATGAAGTTTATGCTATCCGCTGTTATGCAAAATAATATTATGACATAAAAAGTTCTGCTATAAAGGGTGTACCCATACCAAAGTGATCCTATAAGGGTTCCGTTTTTTCCTTTCGAGGTACGGAACCCTAAAAATGAGGGAAGTGTCATAGAATTGAACCCTGCGGAACGCAGCGGCTGCGAAACGGTGAAGGAAAACATCGTGAGGAAACCGGCATGTCCTAGAACCAAAAATTCGAAGACATGTGACATCTGATCTGCCAACCCGCACTGGGCCCGCGTGGTGGATTACGGCCCACTCCCTCTCACCGAGAGGAGGCCTGTGTCCCAGCAGTGGGAACAATATAGGCTGATTATGTGTGTGTGTTATGTGAACGCCCATGATGATCGCAGATCCTGCAGATCTCTTGCCATTAACATCAACCCTCTGAATTCTGTTGTTCAGATAAGAAGTCAGAAGGTCGAGAGCCCTGTTCCTCATACCACAGTGGCACAGTCTTCTGATGAGTGTATCATGCTGTACGCAATCGAAGGCTTTGGACAAGTCGCAGAAAATGCCAGGGGCATCTTGCGACTCCTCTCACGTTTCAAATATGCTATTCAGTAATTGTCATTCAGTAGTGTCCTAGCAATAAGCAAAATAAACGAAATTTCCAGTTATTTTTTTACATTCCTACTTATTGTATTCGTAAAATCCTTTAGAATAGTATAAAACAATAGTAAATAACAATAGGTCTAAAAAATAAATGCAAAAGGTAACATAAGACACGCAACTCACATTATTAATTAGAATTAAACTAGATTCATTGTGTTTCAGGCAATGGTTTCAGGATACAAATTGCGTAACTGCGTTGAGGAAGTCATTTGGTTTCTCAGAGTGTACATTATGTCCAGCACCTTCAACATAGACCAAATTTGCTTTAGGAAAGAGCTCCCGGATTCCTGTTATGTCGTCAGGTCTGAAATAAAACAAGACTGTTGATAAAAATATTAATAATTAGAGGAACATATTTTAATGGTAGCCTATGCCATATTTCTTAACTTAATAAATTTAATCTTACGGGATATAGTCTGATAGCTTGCCGCCGAGGAATAGCGTAGGCCCATCATACGATTTTCCAGTCATATTTGGAAATGAGGCGATATTGGCAAAATTCTTCTGCAAGGATTTAACATCGCACTTCCACCCGAAAGAGTTATCAGGCAATTGTCCAACATTCATTAAAATGAAATACATGGACCCTTCGTCTGGAAATAATTGAGATTCCGCCAGTTTGTTTTTAGCTGCAGTCTTTGCTTTATCTAATGTATCCATCCCAGTAAAGTCGACAGTGATCATGACCTGGATGACCTTCGGAAAGAAGTCAAGAAGTCTACCATGGACGATAGGCGATATATCTACTACGATCAAACTCGCTACTATCGACGGCTGCAAAAGAGAAAAAGAAAAACAGCTAAGGAGTAATGTGGTCATGCATGGATGCCGATTTGTCAGATGACAAGCTGGGTGTGCGGTCGTTGGAGGAACGCTAGTAGGTACAGGTTCACATTGTTTGTTTCTGTAGTAGGTATTGTAGAGGTTTTAGCCTGGATGGATTACCCAAGCCAAATTTTTTTTTTTTTTTTAAGTTTATTTTATACTAGCTGAACCCCGCGGTTTCACCCGCACAAGTGTCGATCCCGTGGGAATATCGGGTTAAAAACTACCCTATGTCCTTCACCGGGATGCAATCTATCTCTCTGCCAAATATCGAAATCCGTTCAGTGGTTTAGGCGTGAAAAGGTAAAATACAGACAGACAGATAGACAGAGTTACTTTCGAATTTATAAGTTACACAACGCTTTGTCTTATTCTTTCAAAAGTCAAATTACTGACGACTGAAAGAGAGAAATCGGTGTGTAACTATCCATCAGATATAATACGTTTATTAGTAAGGGGGTTAGTATAGTATGGAAGTTGATGAGACGAATGGAGCATTCGAGCACGGGCTAGAAGTTTCTAAATCAGGTCAGACCAGTCCAACTTAGCCCAGTTCATTATCCAACTGAGATAAGCTCTACAGTAACACGTGAAGGCAGCATCCAATACTGAGCGCCTGGAGCGCTCAGTATTGGATGCCGCCTGACTGATGAGGTACACCCATAGAAACCATATGTAGGTATATCTACCTGTTTCAGGCACACACATAATGAAGACGATCAAACTGTGTGCGTTAGACAAAACTATATAAGTATACAACAAAACTGTCTAATGGATTACGACTACACTACTCAGTGTTACAGTTCGTAATTTTATAGTCCCACTACATGGAAAAGGTACGAGTATCTTATAAAGTCCCGCTGTAAGTCAAAGGCCTCCCTTTCTCCTTTTCACTCCTCTCTGTCTTGAGCTAGTCTGGACTAATCCTATCTGTAGGCGTCAAGCTCATCCCGCCATCTTCTCTTGCGTCTACCTATCGCCGGACGTTTTCTGGGACCCACATAGTGCCCATGACTGGGTCTAGTACCACTTAAACTTGGCTGTTTTTTGTGTGACGTCGGCGATTTGTGTTTTGGAGTGCAACACTGTGTTCCTAACACGATCCGTTAATTTGACTCCAAGAATGCTGCGCTCCATTGCTCACTGGCAAATCTCAAGCTTGAACCTCTGCTGAAAGAAAAGGGGAATAGGAAACAGTAATTTAAGTTAAAGTTACATTAAATTGTCCAACCTCTGTCAAAGCTAAAACCATTCCTGTCCTGCCTCCCATGCTGTGGCCTATAATAATACTTTTTTTGAGTGAAAGTTTAGATATTAGTTGAGAGACATCAGCAGCTAATGTTATGTAGTCGTGGACATCGGTATGGGGGCTGTCCCCATGATTACGAGCGTCCACTGCTACCACAGGTTTGTTCGTATTAGCTGTGAGCTTATCACACAAGGTCTTCCAATTTCTTTTAGACCCAAGTAAGCCATGGAGCACCACTAATGCTTCGCCGCCTGTGGGACTGGGGCCGTGGATTTTATATGCTAATTCAACTGTTGATTGAGAACGAACTACTTGAATTGCCCTGCATATATTTTTTAACTCAATGTATGGTTGAGGTCTGATTCTACGGATTGTACATAGAATAACCATCTCATGTCTGTATTTTGAATCTAGTCAGCGGTTTCCACAGACTAAGAAGAGAACATAGAGGAAAAATTTTAATAGGGGAAGAGAATTTAGCGGTTTCTACGGTGGTAGTCCTAGCCCTGTCCTGTCAATTTCCTATATATATGTCACTGTGGATGTCACTCGATGTCACCCATTTTAACAAACCACAACCACTGACCTACAACAAAGAGGTCAGTGTGACAAACAGATACTTTTCAGTGCAAAGAGAATGTAAACACTAGTGTTCCAGTGTTCCAAACACAGCAAATAGTTTGTACCTTGTACCTATCTAAAGCCAGCAGCTTTATATAAAGCAAGACAGAAAAAGATCTCACCCGCGCAAACTTGTACACCCCCGATTCATACAGGTAGTTAGTATCTCATGATCTTTTTTAATCTATAACTCCATTTACTATAGCATTAGACAGAAGGTAAAAAAGGCTCTTTTAGGGGCACACTTTGTTATAAAAGTACAACAAACATTATTACAGTCAAGATTGATGTGGAGTTAAATATAATCAATTTAAATAACAATAGTCACACTTAATTGTACTTATTTAACCTATCTACCTTCTGAAAGTACAAGGCTTTCATTTAATATTATTTAGTTTTTACATAAAATATTGTCGTGTCAATGTTTAAAATCTAAAATAAGCAGGGGCGGACAGTACCGCGAACGTTTTTCATTTCACTATAACTGCTATAACTCTACCAAATCTAAAATGTTACCGTTGCCGTATCGTATCGTATCGTACCGTATGTTGTAAATGTTAAATGTTGTTGTTGTGTTTTGTGTTGTGTTGTTAATGTATGTTGTTGTTATGTTAATTGTTTGAGCTTAACTTGAAAATAAAAGGTTTCGTACTCCTGCTTCTGCGAGCCTCTTTTTTCTAATGTTATAATAAATGGAGTATAGTTAACTCGCAGATGACAGTCTAAGCAGAAGTAAAAAAAAAATATAGTGCACACGCGTTTTATACGACGTTTTTCAAAACACTTGCAAGGAAAAAACAGACTTGTATCGTTAAATATTAACTTGTATGGAAAATGGCGCGCTGAACGGAAAACCCATCTAGATCACATATTAGCTGATTAGCCATAGTAAAAATTATATGTAGAAGTTAACCCACCATCTATGTGCTTAATTGACTGGGTAGTCGGCGGCGCTCCTAGGCGCCTTCATAGTCAATGGAATTAATGTAATTGTCCTCTGCATATTTACGTGCTGGGCAATTTACATCACCAGTTGGATGATCGTTTTTTCTCTTAAATCGTCTACAGGTCGCACATTGAAGCGGAGAACCATTACTATTGCATTCCTTGAAAGAATGTCATGTTTCGCCACAGAGGTTGCAAGCAGGGCTCGTTTCTCTGCAAAATTTGGCTGCGTGGCTCAATCTCTCACTGGACATGATGTCCAATTTATGAAAATTCGGCCTTGGTCCATCATAATTTTCCTGATATTAGCAGAAACTTCCAATATAGGTATAATTGCAGGTAGGACGATCTTTCTTCCCTGACTTATGGCGATCAATTTCATACTTTCTAAAAATGACTCAAGAGTACCTAATGTTCGGCAATTTATCTCTCAAGTTTTGGACGTAAATGCAATCAAATACCTCTTTTTTAGTCAAGGCTACGGGGACACCAATGACAGCAATCCTAGGATGGCGTTTGGATGGTTCTTCAACTGTAAGGCCTGAGGAAACTAGCTTCTGTGAGGTCTTTAATTTATCAATGTCGTCTTTGTTATCCGTTCTAATGATGAAGCCTCCGTTTCTAATTTTCCTTAGACCGTGAACATGGAGTTTTAATTTCTCAGGCGAGATCATTTTTTGTAACAACGACTTAGTGTCGTCACTGGTTTTAGTTTTTTCGCTGGGATATATAGCGACCGAACTGAGATTTGCTGGGCGAATAAATTTATCAGAGCCTTTCTTCACCATGTTAGCGTAGGAAGTACTTTCTGGTTCGGTTCGGCTCATCTTCGTTTCCACGACTTCTTTAAACTGGCAAAGGGATTCCGCAACATTCTGCTGCACTTGAAAGTGTCGGATGGTTGTGAGCGCCTGGATGGACTTAGCTGCTTCTGCTTCAGGGATTGGTACAGCACGGCCATCTGAGACGTCCCATGGCATAGTTGACTTTTCGACAGAGATTGGTGACACGGAGTTTTTGGTCGGAATTAATTTTTCCTTCCGTCACAATCGAGCAAATTTCGGTCAAAATTGTATCGATGGACCCAAGCCATCTCTGAATCACCGACGTAGAGACGACTTCTGTCGGTAAATTTCCGTTCTCCGTGGCTGCTGGCTGCTGGCGGCACTGGTTCTCTTGTCTGGTTTTGATCGGCAGGCGATGACGTCGGTGAAGGTCGTGTCGGTGAAGGTTCGTCTTACCAATTTGCTGCGGCCGAAGGGGCTATCTCCTGGGTTAGACATACCTACTACTAACACCGAAAACGCTGATTGTCTATAAAAACTATAGTTCATCTTTCACAACGAAAAAAATTGGTCACACTCGTCACTTACACAATAAACTGACTCCGCAAATTATTGCAATAACATTATTCGTAATTACTTAAATCAATATCGTTATAATCAACACAAAAGACACGTCCGCTTAGTTTCGCGTCTCAATAGAACAAATCCAGAAGTGTTGGTTGGGGCTTATTCAAATAATGAAAATTGGAAGTTTTAACAGCAGCTATGTTTTCTACAATAGCATACATTAATTATTGCTGGGTTTAGGCACAGTAGACAGATACGAACAGTACGGAAACTACGTACAAACGGTCGCAACGGCACACTCACACAGACGCGCGCATCTACGGTACTCCTAAGCGATGGTCGGGGTACTCTCAGTCACGGGTGCCGTGTTGGAACGAATAATCGTGTATTTAATTTATTCCATGCGCCACGGATCGTCCATCTTTTTAATAAAAACTGTTTGATCTCGACTTCTTCAAAACCGGAGCTTTCCTTTTTTAAACTCCCTGCTGATCTTGAAAGGTAAGAATGATTTATTGTTATAATCGATATCGAATAATGGCTCGTGCGATCATGCACCGACGTGAATTTATTTGTAAATCAAAGATGGCGGCTGCTAACATTTTTTTCGTCATGGGTGTCGTAGGTAGTTAAAGAGGTTGCCAAAATCGTTAGTGAGGTCAAAATCTAAATCCAAGATGGCGGCTGTGAAATTTTTCTATTTATTTGTCATGGGTGTCGTTTTCATAGTTTTCGAGGGTGCTAAAGCCGATAGTGAGGTCAAAATCTAAATCCAAGATGGCGGCTGTGAAATTTTTTCATTTATTTGTCATGGGTGTCGTTTTCATAGTTTTCGAGGGTGCTAAAGCCTATAGTGAGGTCAAAATCTAAATCCAAGATGGCGGCTGTGAAATTTTTCCATTTATTTGTCATGGGTGTCGTTTTCATAGTTTTCGAGGGTGCTAAAGCCGATAGTGAGGTCAAAATCTAAATCCAAGATGGCGGCTGTGAAATTTTTCCATTTATTTGTCATGGGTGTCGTTTTCATAGTTTTCGAGGGTGCTAAAGCCGATAGTGAGGTCAAAATCTAAATCCAAGATGGCGGCTGTGAAATTTTTCCATTTATTTGTCATGGGTGTCGTTTTCATAGTTTTCGAGGGTGCTAAAGCCGATAGTGAAGTCAAAATGCGCGTCGCTCGACCAATGCCTAGTTTAACCCTGCACCTTACCGTTTCAATTCGAGAATGGGTGTAATAGTAATTAAAGAAAACAATATTTAAAAATATATATCTCTATTATTCGTAATTGTAAATTATTTACTGAAAAATACTTTCGCCTGCTACATGTAAATTTTACAGTGTTCTCTTTTGTTCTCTTTTAAAACAAGAACGAAAAATTTCATCCAATACGCTCGACGCATTTTCAAAAAGTTGGACGGTCCGTGGTCTCTGTTTTATTAGTACAACTTTTATTGCGTTTTATTTGGTCTATAAAAAAATTATTAAAAAAGTCCGCAATGGTCTGCGGATCATCACCACATTGTTTACCATCTAAGTATATTAATTTGATTGATTTCGCTTTTTGGCACATTACACATTGTTTTACTAATAACGTTCCAAGTAGCCCTACATTTGTTATGAGCTGTATGGATAAAGTAATTATTCTGAGACTTTTTTGTCAGTGTTATAACACGTTGTAATCTACTCGCAAAATTTTTTAAATTGTTTTTTTTTTATGATATTTCGATTCTTACGATACTTCCATAATAATTGCTGTTTACGCATGCAGCATTTTTTTATTCCTTGTGTCTTCCACTTTGTTTTTGTTTAATACATTTATGAAGTCGCCACATAATATCACTTTCGCGGACAGTCTCAATTTAAATCGTGTTCTAGAATGACACAACAAATTGCCATACAAATATATTTGACGTATAAATACGTTGTGTTGTATGATATTACATGTTTAAAAGACAATATGACAAAAACGTCTTATCACGTCAGCGTTTGAATGTACTTTAGCAGAGGTTTTTGACGATTTCTGGCAGTAACAAATACGAGAACACCACCAGATGGATACATCTGGTAGAGAAGGAGATATCCTTGAGGGTCAAAATCTTAGTCATGTCCAAAGTAGCCATCACGATTAAAAAAAAATCAAAATCATAAGTCATTTATTCAAATTAGGCTGAGAATCAGCACTTTTCGAATGTCAAAATTACATAAGACAGTCCCCCAAAACGCCGCGTTTCACCACTGTCTAGTGCTTTCGCTGGGAAAAAAAAGTGGCGCAACAAACTCCTCAGCAGATCCTGGAATGGGTCCACCTCGGTAGAGTCATCGGAATCCTCAAAAATTCTCATTAGATTTCTCTTGCGCTTATCCATCTAAAACAAACAAAATAACTCATGAAATACAATTTTCATACAATATAGTTATAATTGAATTAGTTTACAACCTAACAATAATAAGATAATAGCATAATCTAATTACTTACGATGTTTATTTGTCTGCAAATATTATGATTCGCCACTCCCGCGCTGACGGAACGCGCGCACCTCGCTACCGTGACACTGCCGCACTGAATGTAGGGAAGCGTGAGGCGCGGGGTACGTATAATCACGTTGTGCGTATGTGTGTAGTGTCGCCGCACATTGTCAACAGTACATTTTTGAAGCGGTTAAAAACAAAGTTCGGGTGACAGTAGAATTTTGAGTTTTTGATATGTTGTGACACAAGGTACAATATAACGAACTTTTGCTTTAAAATTCAACGAACATCAACGTCCTGCCGTAAATAATATTCTGTTTCTGAACGTCATCATACGTTCTGCCGTATCAAAATCTCAAGTGACGACGTACAATTACGTTCTGTCCGCGAAAGTGATATTATTTTCTTTTTACTGTAGCACTACTTCCCAAGTAGTCGGTTTAAAGTATCGAAAAATGTGATTTAACATAATTACGAAGAATAAAGATATTTTTTAAAAATATTGTTTTCTTTAATTACTATTACACCCATTCTCGAGTAGAAACGGTAAGGTGCAGGGTTAAACTAGGCATCGGTCGAGCGACGCGCATTTTGACTTCACTATCGGCTTTAGCACCCTCGAAAACTATGAAAAAGATATTCACGACGAAAATTTTGAATTTTTTCGCAGTCGCCATCTTGGATTTACGTTTTGACCAGAAGGAGGGAAAGATAATCAGTCAACTTCTAACCGCACATCACGTTAAAAACTTCGTTACAATAAAACACATCAATTTTACAGACATTAAGAGTGACAACCCTAACGCTCCAATGAGTCGTAGGTATTTATTTCAACAAATAGGCCTAGTTTCCATACTGTTCATATTTATACTGTGGTTTAGGCCTCATCTGTTTGACGTTTTCATTAGCCGTCCCCCGACGTGAGGACGCTTGGATTAAAATATTTCCTGCAACTTATATTAAACTTAAAGGGCCAATATACAGGGTGAATTTTTCAAGTGGGCGTGGATGGCCAAATCCGAAACTATGAGGACTAGCGAAAAGTACTCAAAGGAGTCGCGGGCTCGATTTTGATGAAAACTAAAACTGCATCATTGGATTTTTGAAAAATCAATATTTCTAGCCAGGAATCGAACCTGTTGATTTTGAAAAAAAGAACACACACTGTATTATTACACCATTCGATAGTGTCGCTAATAAGGATAAAATTCTGGAAAGTAATGACATACGGCAAACTAAAGGAAAGAGCTCATTTTTAACAAAATACTTTTTTTTTCTTATGTTACCTACCTCATCAAATCATCATCATCTGCCTAGCCTTTTCCCAACTATGTTGGGGTCGGCTTCCATTCTAACCGGATGCAGCTGAATACCTCGGTATGTAAAGATGGTCACCCATCCACAGACCAACCGCGGCAAGCGTAGCTTAACCTGATGGGTTGACCTGTGCGGCAGTTATTATTTAGCCGGGCCCGGGTTATGTTACCTACCTATTAACCCTAAACTCATTAATTGTTCAAAATGATGACCATTGTTACTTTACATACATTACATAGCTGGATTCGACGTCTCAAGGATTGTACTGCATTCAGCATTACAATATTATTGATTTCATTAGAATATTTTCCAGAGATCGTAATAGAAATTTGAATTTAGAACATAACGTTGTGAAGGTGACTGCGCTGCGGGTGTGTTAATAAAAATATTGAGCATCAGTTCGAACAAGGTACATAATGTATGTATGAATACTCTAAAATAAGAAGCAGTTTATTCAAATTGTACATTTTCCCTAAGTTTGCCGTATGTCATATATTACTTCCCAGAATTTGATCCTTATTAGGGACACTATCGAATGGTGTAATAATACAGTATGTGTTTTTTTTTTTCAAAATCAACAGGTTCGATTCCTGGCTAGAACAATTGATTTTTCAAAAATCCAATGATGCAGTTTTAGTTTTCATCAAAATCGAGCCCGCGACTCCTTTCAGTACTTTTCGCTATTCCTCATAGTTTAGAATTTGGCCATCCACGCCCACTTGGAAAATTCACCCTGTATATATTAGGTCCTTACATATGAAATTGGCGTTTTGTATGGAAGGAACAAAAAGTCGAATATTTTTTAATATAATATATTTAATTAATCAAAGTATGAACCATTGTTTTCAATGCACTTTTGCCATCTTATAGGTAGTTCATTGATCCCTTTACTAAAAAAACCAGTCGGACGGGAATCAATAAAATCTTTGAAAGCGATTTGGACTGCCCCATCGGAGTTGAATTTTTTCCCTTGCAAAAAGTTATCCAAATTGCGAAAAAAATGGTAATCTGTTGGAGCAAGGTCCGGGGAGTACGGAGGATGTCTAAGACATTCCAATTCAAGCTCTTCTAATTTGGTAGCCGTCTGTTGCGCAGTGTGTGGTCTGGCGTTGTCGTGAAGCAGCAGTGGCGTGGAGCTTTTTAATCTTCCCAATTTGCTTCAAGTGAATTAAAACAGTTTTATCACTAACATCGAAGCCTGCAGCTAACTCGGACGTGGTTTGCGATGGGTCCGCTTCCACAATAGCCTTCAATTCTCCATTATCAACTTGGGTCTCAGGCCGTCCACGGGGCTTGTTCTGCAGGTCGAAATTTCCAGAACGAAAACGTTGGAACCAAAAACGAACTGTGTTTTCTTTTGCAACATGACCGCCATACACATCATTCACCCTTCGAGTCGTTTCCGCAGCACTAGTGCCACGGCGGAACTCGTACTCGTAAATAATGCGATATTTTAAATTTTCCATTTTGTAAAATGAGTGACGCAAACAGAAAAAACAGAAGAAAAAAAACAAATGAATGACGGTCATCGAAGCACAAATACATGAGTAAATAGCTGTACAAATTTGAATTTGGAATTCCTTACCAAAGAGGAGAAATTCGTGATTAAAGTGGCCAGTACGAAAAACGCCAATTTCATATGTAAGGACCTAATATTATTATTTTAGTTTTTAGAGGTTTTTATTTGAGTCGGGGTTTTTTTAATTTTTAATTTAACTTTTATTTCTTGCTTTTAAAACTTTATAAGAGAGAACAGAGCAGTGGTGGCCCAGTGATAACGACTGCGACTTACGTGTTGTAGGTCGTAGGTTCGAACCCAGACAGGCGCTTTACTTTGTGTAAATTATTTCATCACCACTGCTCTCAAAACGGTGAAGGAAAACATCGTGAGGAAACCGGCATGTCCTAGAACCAAAAATTCGAAGACATGTTACATCTACCAATCTGCACTGGGCCCGCGTGGTAGATTACGGCCCATTCCGTCTTACCGAGAGGAGGCCTGCGTCCCAGCAGTGCGAACATTATAGGCTGATTATGTATGATTATGTAAACTTTATAATATTATATTACTAGTAAACATGCTATAAGTACGATCGACACGTGATTCGCCGAAATCTGCGCAGCTGTACGTATTTTTTTATCACAGTGAAGCTAGTTAGGTACTCGTGGTCGTTGGCGTTCATTCAAATAACGATATAATAAATATAATAACGATGACGTATGTAAATAATCGGTTATTAAATGGCATGGTATTAAAAACGCGAAACCTTACAAACAGTTCATGTAAATACGAATTCGGAAAAGCATCACAATATCCAACCATCGCATCGTGATTAAAACTCAAATAAATCTTTTAAATCGCAAAATTGATGTGTTCGTGTCAGCAGTACAGCGCTGCGGTTCCCGAGCGCCCTTGCTAGAGTCGGCGACGAATAACTCGAAGTGCGGGGTGAGGTGCGGTATCTGATATGAGCGCGGGGAAGGGAGTGTCCTTTCTGTACGTAGTACTATTAAGTATTCTGTGGCTGCGGTTCGTTGATTTAGAGATAAATGCAAAATTATAACCACATTTGGGTACTATTGATCAATGCGTCATATTTGCCAAAAGGCTCCATCAATCCCTCAGATATTTATATATTCACCTAATTCACTATCAGGACATGTAACACTATTTTAGAGAATAACTCGTCGGCGCTGGGGCAGGTGCCAAACTCCGGGCTGCTAGCCTGCTAATAACGAATTCCTATTGGAAAACCCAATAGAAAACACTTTGGCCGACCTGGATAATCGAACCCTACGCTCAGCAATCCCACAACTTGCGACCGCAAGACTAACGTGGCAGTCAAATGCAAATAGGTAATCGGGGTAATAAAATTTAAAAATATGTTAAGAGAGTAGAAAAAGAAGACCAACTTCAATCACTCCAGTGTTTTTATTACAGTTGCTGTTATATTTTTGACCACACAGCACGAAGACGCCTCGGCGGCTGCTGCAAGAAGCGGCATCGTCAACACTTTCCATACAGATCAAACGTGTCGCCGCTTACTAGCTAAAGTGCGAGTGTTAAGAGTGCGTTTCAACAAATAGTTCCTATGTTATAATGTTGGCTCCCCTGTCCTCCGCTAGGGGTATATGTGTTTTGTGCCCATGTCTGTCAAGAATTCAAGATAGTAGATATGGGAAGACGATTCTGTGGTTTTTTTAAGATTTGTAAGGTGTCCGTGTTAGAATCATGCCCAAAACATTAAGGAGTGGTGAAGAATAAGAAGCGGTATACATTGTTGCCAACATAACGGCATATGAACTATTTGTTGAAATGCACTCAGCGCACTAGCGAGTAAGTAAGCGGTGACACGCTTGGTTTGTCGAACCAAATGACGTAAAGAAACTGCTGCTTTGAATGGCGGTCCGTGACAGAACTTGGTCTCTCAACCACAGAATAACAGTACTGCGCAACACCCTTTGGGAGCCACGAATTTTATTAGTACTGATGCCGTCTACAGCCGCCGCAGGGCGCGATGATTTCGTGTTCTGTGTTTTAACAAAACGCTTCTTTATATAACAAAAAAAGATGCAAACCTATCACATTATCAGACATGCACATTATAACTACGAGTATGATGGCGTTTTTATCACGCCTTTATAGTCAAAAGTATTGACAACTGCGGAGACGAAGCCATCTGGGTCCTCAACGTGTATGTGATGTCCAACGCCATCGATGTAGATCAACTTTGCTGAAGGGAAGAGTTTATGGATGCCCGCTAAGTCTTTAGTTCTGAAACAAATACGTTTTGTAAATAACATGGTGGGAGATGCTAACCGTCACACTCAATGAAATTTCCAATAAAACCCAGACCCACAACGTATTTCTAAATTTATCTCTACAGGAATTCATAAATACAAAGTAGATATAATATACGGCTGATAATAAAAAATGCATGTTTCATTTGTGTTACTGTTGCGATAAATTATGTGACATAACTTAGGTATTACGTATTTTTCTACTTCGTCTATGTTGATAATGTTATAATAACGGTTCCCTATCCATTTGCATAAAATGTTAAGACCTAATATAACTTGGCATACTTTTGTTTCTCCTAATTATATTTTCGCTGTGACGAATGGTCATCAGATCCTTTTTATGCATAACAGCTTACGCATATTTTTTTAAACATAATTTCTTGAATCATAATAATGATTAAGCATACACTCTAAAGCATAAATTTAGCATATTCATTTTATTTCTAAC
The DNA here is from genome assembly GCA_945859645.1 of Amphipoea oculea. Classification (NCBI taxonomy): domain Eukaryota; kingdom Metazoa; phylum Arthropoda; class Insecta; order Lepidoptera; family Noctuidae; genus Amphipoea; species Amphipoea oculea. The sequence continues at coordinate 6,129,048 of OX243884.1, forward strand.
GACGTCAGGTCGACGGAGCCCCGCGGGGCTCCTATTTCTGTCTACAGGGTTTAAAGGAACCTAACCAAACGTCCAAACCGAACCTCGGGGTGCCTCTGACGTCGTTTAGTATTATGCGAACCCTAAATTCATGATATGGCCAAACGTCGAATGATATATCCTTAAACGTTGATTTTTAAACGATATGGTCAATCTTAGCTGTCCATTTCATGATACACAACCATTTCATGAAATGACCGAACCATAGATATCCGAGAGATATGCCTTTACTGCATATTTGTTCAAGTTCAAGTGTCGCCACATTTTCCCCACTCCGGAAACTCACACAAAAACAAAAGAAATAGATACGGCACACATGATCAAATTGGGCGGCTTTTTTGGCACACACACAAGAAAATAAGCGTAAAACTTTTGTGCTATCTTATTGCACACATGCTCAAAAGGGGCGGGCACTAGAAAGTATAGACACAGTCACTGAATGCACACATGCAACTCTAGCATCAACTAGGGAAGATGAGTTAATATAAATATATGATCGATAAAAATATCGATAGATATGAACTAAGTACAATAAAAAAGAGAAGTGTTTTTTGGGTTTTGGGTGTATTTTGTATTGTTTATTTTTTCTGCTTTCAATGTGGTATATTAAAAATCAATAAAACCAAATCACGTAAAAATATAATATATTTGTTTGCAAATGAAATTTAAGTAAATAAGTAGTTTCTTTAGTTTCTCTCTTACGTAAAATTAAAACTACGAGGGTCATTATCCATTATCTGTAGTGTGTCTGTGCGCCTAGTACACGCACATCACGCTGCCACGCGCCAGTGCAGCGCCGCACGGTGGGCTGAAAATCGGCTTTCATAGACTTAGGCATTTTATTTTGCAAGTGCCAGTTTTTATGCCGGATATCACTTCTATTAGTTATAACAATATACAAAAATGACACCAGAATGGATTCTGCACAAAAACGAAGGAATTATAATTTTTTTACGAAAATTTTGTATGGAGCTAGTATGAAAAATCGAAATATCTCTAAAACGGCAGGGATAACCGTAATACCCTTATAGGAGGTTATAGTACTAATTATTTATGATTTTTTGACATACGTTACATAATGGTTGTAGATGCCGTTTTTTTTTAAAAAATCGACAAAATATTTTTATTTATTTTTACATATGAAACGTTCTTTATAGTGTTTAAGTTGCAGAATTAGGAGCTTTAACAACTCTTAACATAAAATAGCATCACCCCTATAGACCTGAAGGACTAGACAGAGGTGTGTAGTATCTTGTTGATCTTGTAAGATTTCCAACAATACCAAATAGTTGAATATCAATGTCAAAGTGCCCATGCTGTCGCTTCTTTTTGAAAGATAGGGGAATAAAATTGTTTGTTGTTGAATGTGAAATGCGTACGGAGAGTGACTGCAAGCAAATATTGATTGGCCAAGTTGCGTGCAAACTTTAATAAATCAAGAACCAACTATTGATGAGATACCAAGAGCACGCTCAGTCTCTCCAGAACCTTCGACATCATCGACTGTTGGAACAATGACAAAAAGGTCCCGAAAACCATTCATAGATCTGGGAAGCAAACAGAAAAAGAGAAGATTTAGTGAGCACATAGGCGAGGATTCCTTTGAATTGGCATATGCAGCTGCGGCACGTTTAAAAGATGAAGGGTATGAAGATATCGCATCTGTAATCGAATGTATGATCAAAAATCCAGAAGCTGCCGTTAAAATCTATGAAAGCATTAAGAAACCAGTGAAAACAGTAATATTTACACCAGAGAAAGCACTTGAATTGCTTCTATCACTTAAGCTTTCAAAGTGGCAAAATATTACGTTGCGAGAGACTGCCATTCGGGAAGGTGCTAAGGATATTTACCCATCCTACTATCAACTGCAACAAACTAAGCTTGCATGCTACCCTCCTAATCAATCAGTGTCAGTTACGGATTCATCAGCTAGAATTACACTTCAAGCTTTACTTGACATCACGGTGAAGCGGATTCTTCAAAGTCTTTCTGATAATGTGGAAAATAAGCAGTTAAAGCTGATATCGAAGTGGGGATTTGATGGTGCTGGTGGTGGTGGAGTTCTCCTGGTCCACCATCAGCTCCATATTACCATTCACATCGTGGCGAGCATAAATTGCTTAGCAATCATATTAAAGTAATCGAATCGCAACCCGTGAAATACTTAAATATTATTGAGTAGTTCCGGTGTCCATCTGTGGTCTTCATCATCAGTTCCACTTCACCAAATGGTACTTTCCGAGAGCAAATGCACGAATTACTATAAAAAATACCCAAATCGCTATAGGTGTGCCTATAATATTTGAAGAGTTCCTTCGATTTCTCCAGGATCCAATCATCAGATCCTGGCTTGGTGACTATGGGACCACTTCAGAAGTATCTCCTTTCGAAGAAAAAAATAATTTTGAAAATCGGTCCACAATTGACGGAGTAATCGCGTAACAAACATACAATAAAAATAATAAACATACCGTCGAATTGAGAACCTCCTCCTTTTTTTGAAGTCGGTTAAAAAGGAAGACAACCTTTTTTGCTGAAACTCTCGACCTAATACAGTTTCCGGAAACTGAGTTCGAGTTTGTAGGTATATCCAATCTGGATTCTGACTTGGAATTGGAGTCCGACAACGAAAGTTGTAAAGAAAATTTGTAAAATTTAATTATTTGTTATGTTAGTTTATTGTACCAATATGTTTAGTTAATAATTTCATAGATTATTGTTTCAAATATTTTGTATAATTGAATTTATAGCACTTAGATATTATTTTTGTTACTTTTGTTTTATTTAAATTACCTATCAATAAAAGTATATATTTACAGTCTATTTTTATCACATATTCTTAATATTTGGGGAAAAAACATGCTTCCTAACGATGTTCTTAACTTTGACACAGTTCACGGATCGTTTTGAACAGTTTCATATGTAAAAATAAATAAAAATATTTTGACGATTTTTTTAAAAAAAACGGCATCTACAACCATTATGTAACGTATGTCAAAAAATCATAAATAATTAGTACTATAACCTCCTATAAGGATATTACGGTTATCCCTGCCGTTTTAGAGATATTTCGATTTTTCATACTAGCTCCATACAAAATTTTCGTAAAAAAATTATAATTCCATCGTTTTTGTGCAGAATCAATTCTGGTGTCATTTTTGTATATTGTTATAACTAATAGAAGTGATATCCGGCATAAAAACTGGCACTTGCAAAATAAAATGCCTAAGTCTATGAAAGCCGATTTTCAGCCCACCGTGCGCCGTGATGTCGAAATAAAAAAATATTAAGCATTTTCAAAGTTAATGCTTTTGAGCTGAAATTTTGTACAGAGATTCTAGACCAGATACACTCTTCAACCCGTTTGTATTGATATACCCTTTCTGTAACACCCTGTATACAGTGTGTCAAGTTAAACGAGGGACATACTTTAAGGGAGTGTAGTACCCATGAAAATGAACAATTTTTACTAAGAGACCAATACTGAAATCGAAAAAATAAAACCAGCCGCTCTATACATTTATCTTCGCATAACTGGACAAAATGTAGGGAACAGCTGTTTTTTTTCTTTTTCATATTTTTCAGTCCGCCCCATATTAAAAGTTGTTCATTTTCATGAGTATCTACTACACTCATGAGTATCTACTACACTTCCTTAAAGTATGTCCCTCGTTTGACCTGACACACTGTATATAGGATACATATTATATCGAGTCCGCGTCTTACTGGTCAGTTTCCCTCAGTCGTCAGTTTATTTAATTCGCTAGTTTCGTTGATTAGTCAGTTTCACCGATTTACATAGGATATACAACGTGTAACGTTAAATGCGCAAAACCTGAAAATAGTTTGATCAGAATAACGAGCAGAATCAATTAAACCACTTTTTAATATAGGTCACATTTAAAAAAAATCTTCATTAAAAACGTTGCCGTGTCTATTTATTAATAAGTCAAGCCATCACATGCGCAAACCCGCCAAAATAGGTAAACAAACACAAGTTGTTGTCGACCAACTAAAATTTTCCCATACGCGGGATAATAATAGCTCTTATTTCAATGCAAATTGCAAATACGAATCTTCCGTACAGTAAGTACCATGAATAAGACAATTTGAAATAAACAATAATGTTATCTATCTTATTTTAACATAAACTTAACCTAAGGGTTAGAAAGAGAAATGACGATCTGCACGGGGGCGGGGCGTGCGAAATACGTGACAGCGGCCGTGTTTACTTCAGTCTGAGCGGCGCACGGTGGGCTGAAAATCGGCTTCATAGACTTAGGCATTTTATTTTGCAAGTGCCAGTTTTTATGCCGGATATCACTTCTATTAGTTATAACAATATACAAAAATGACACCAGAATGGATTCTGCACAAAAACGAAGGAATTATAATTTTTTTACGAAAATTTTGTATGGAGCTAGTATGAAAAATCGAAATATCTCTAAAACGGCAGGGATAACCGTAATATCCTTATAGGAGGTTATAGTACTAATTATTTATGATTTTTTGACATACGTTACATAATGGTTGTAGATGCCGTTTTTTTTAAAAAAATCGACAAAATATGTTTATTTATTTTTACATATGAAACGTTCTTTTTAGTGTTTAAGTTGAAGAATTAGGAGCTTTAACAACTCTTAACATAAAATAGCATCACCCCTATAGACCTGAAGGACTAGACAGAGGTGTGCAGTATCTTGTTGATCTTGTAAGATTTCCAACAATACCAAATAGTTGAATATCAATGTCAAAGTGCCCATGCTGTCGCTTCTTTTTGAAAGATAGGGGAATAAAATTGTTTGTTGTTGAATGTGAAATGCGTACGGAGAGTGACTGCAAGCAAATATTGATTGGCCAAGTAGCGTGCAAACTTTAATAAATCAAGAACCAACTATTGATGAGATACCAAGAGCACGCTCAGTCTCTCCAGAACCTTCGACATCATCGACTGTTGGAACAATGACAAAAAGGTCCCGAAAACCATTCAAAGATCTGGGAAGCAAACAGAAAAAGAGAAGATCTAGTGAGCACATAGGCGAGGATTCCTTTGAATTGGCATATGCAGCTGCGGCACGTTTAAAAGATGAAGGGTATGAAGATATCGCATCTGTAATCGAATGTATGATCAAAAATCCAGAAGCTGCCGTTAAAATCTATGAAAGCATTAAGAAACCAGTGAAAACAGTAATATTTACACCAGAGAAAGCACTTGGATTGCTTCTATCACTTAAGCTTTCAAAGTGGCAAAATATTACGTTGCGAGAGACTGCCATTCGGGAAGGTGCTAAGGATATTTACCCATCCTACTATCAACTGCAACAAACTAAGCTTGCATGCTACCCTCCTAATCAATCAGTGTCAGTTACGGATTCATCAGCTAGAATTACACTTCAAGCTTTACTTGACATCACGGTGAAGCGGATTCTTCAAAGTCTTTCTGATAATGTGGAAAATAAGCAGTTAAAGCTGATATCGAAGTGGGGATTTGATGGTGCTGGTGGTGGTGGAGTTCTCCTGGTCCACCATCAGCTCCATATTACCATTCACATCGTGGCGAGCATAAATTGCTTAGCAATCATATTAAAGTAATCGAATCGCAACCCGTGAAATACTTAAATATTATTGAGTAGTTCCGGTGTCCATCTGTGGTCTTCATCATCAGTTCCACTTCACCAAATGGTACTTTCCGAGAGCAAATGCACGAATTACTATAAAAAATACCCAAATCGCTATAGGTGTGCCTATAATATTTGAAGAGTTCCTTCGATTTCTCCAGGATCCAATCATCAGATCCTGGCTTGGTGACTATGGGACCACTTCAGAAGTATCTCCTTTCGAACAAAAAAATAACTTTGAAAATCGGTCCACAATTGACGGAGTAATCGCGTAACAAACATACAATAAAAATAATAAACATACCGTCGAATTGAGAACCTCCTCCTTTTTTTGAAGTCGGTTAAAAAGGAAGACAACCTTTTTTGCTGAAACTCTCGACCTAATACAGTTTCCGGAAACTGAGTTCGAGTTTGTAGGTATATCCAATCTGGATTCTGACTTGGAATTGGCGTCCGACAACGAAAGTTGTAAAGAAAATTTGTAAAATTTAATTATTTGTTATGTTAGTTTATTGTACCAATATGTTTAGTTAATAATTTCATAGATTATTGTTTCAAATATTTTGTATAATTGAATTTATAGCACTTAGATATTATTTTTGTTACTTTTGTTTTATTTAAATTACCTATCAATAAAAGTATATATTTACACTCTATTTTTATCACATATTCTTAATATTTGGGGAAAAAACATGCTTCCTAACGATGTTCTTAACTTTGACACAGTTCACGGATCGTTTTGAACAGTTTCATATGTAAAAATAAATAAAAACATTTTGACGATTTTTTAAAAAAAAAAACGGCATCTACAACCATTATGTAACGTATGTCAAAAAATCATAAATAATTAGTACTATAACCTCCTATAAGGATATTACGGTTATCCCTGCCGTTTTAGAGATATTTCGATTTTTCATACTAGCTCCATACAAAATTTTCGTAAAAAAAATTATAATTCCATCGTTTTTGTGCAGAATCAATTCTGGTGTCATTTTTGTATATTGTTATAACTAATAGAAGTGATATCCGGCATAAAAACTGGCACTTGCAAAATAAAATGCCTAAGTCTATGAAAGCCGATTTTCAGCCCACCGTGCGGCGCCGCGGGACATGCGTCACAGGTGTAATTGTTCTATCCCGTTACCCCGGCCATAGTATAAGAGGCGGCGCGTGCGCGTGAATTTCGCAACGTTTTTGTACACAAACATTAAATATTGTGAAATGGTGAGAATGTTGGCGCATTGTAATGACAACGTTAATTTGGCCAAAGCCTGGAAAAGTGTGATGGAAACATTTAAGTCACTGTTCAAAGATAACCTAAGTTTTTTAGGAGCGTAGATGGTAAATAATGCGCGGCGCAGCGGCCCGGTGACGACTCCTCCCTCAATACGTCGCAGACGCAGTTAACGATTAGAATTGCCAGTAAAACTAAAACAGCACATAAAACCTTTACAATTTTTTTAATGTTTTTTTTCTCTCTGAAATAGGTCAATTGAATTAAAAATCAGTTGGGGTGTCTGAGGTTTTGCGCATTTAACGTTACACGTTGTATACAGGGTGAAATTGAACACATGCGACAAATCGAAATGGGAGATTGTACTCGTCATTATGAACAACTTTTACTATGGGACCAAACCTGAAATCGCGAAAAAAAAATCAGCTGTTCCCTACATTTTCGCGAGTTATACGAACATAAATGTAGGGAACAGCTGATTTTTTTTTCGCGATTTCAGGTTTGGTCCCATAGTAAAAGTTATTCATAATGACGAGTTCAATCTCCCATTTCGATTTGTCGCATGTGTTCAATTTCACCCTGTAGATAGGCCTGATAGGACGATATACAAAATTACAAATAGGCTCCACAAAAAAATCTTCAATCCCCTTTAAAAAAATAAAAAAGTACGAAAATACGTGTTCTACCATAAAATATCTTGGAATTCCTATCTTTTGTTTTTATTATGAAGTAAACATGCATAATACTTTTGCACGTAGCTGTACTAATAATAGTTAACTTACGGTTTCATATAGGTATGTATCTTAATTTGAATGTAGGTACAGCCCACTTAAAGAGCAATTGTGTCTTTTCGCGGGCGACTTAAAACAATTCTCTTTAAAGTACCTATACAGAACAAATTACAGTTTGGATTGACGGAAACCAATTATTTTCCCTGCCTGTTGCATCTATCCATTTATTTTTAATTTCTGGATCTTACGGGAAATTGAAATGAAATGTATTAATTTTTGTAAAATAGGTTCTATATATATTTTCGTATTTAGACAGACTAACAATATTTATCGATACTAGCCATATCTCAGCGCTATGCATCACTACCGTTGCTAGGCAATTTTCTTGTTATTTCAAAAATATTTCACAACGAAATATTTGTAAAATCCTTAAATAATATAATTAGTGCAGTGATTTTTTAATTACCGATGGTAGGACATGCCACTTGTCTTAAGGTTTGTTGTGATTGTTCTATTTTTACAAATAAGGACGGAACAATTCTGCATTTTGTAAAAATACGAAATGACACTACACATTTCGATACAAACATATGACTACGGCGCTTAGCCGTCGCGCACAACAACATACGGCCAGTTATGGCCTTTTATAGAGGTGACATGCGGCACGACTCCATGCCATATCCCTCGATATCCGTGGACCGAACACATCATGATATTATCAATTCTATGATCTGGCCACGACACATACATTATACCTACTCATACTCATGGTGGTAATATACAGGGTGAAATTGAACACATGCGACAAATCGAAATGGGAGATTATACTCATCATTATGAACAACTTTTACTATGGGACCAAACCTGAAATCGCGAAAAAAAAATCAGCTGTTCCCTACATTTTGGCGAGTTATGCGAACATAAATGTAGGGAACAGCTGATTTTTTTTTCGCGATTTCAGGTTTGGTCCCATAGTAAAAGTTGTTCATAATGACGAGTACAATCTGCCATTTCGATTTGTCGCATGTGTTCAATTTCACCCTGTATAAGGTGTAAAAAAAATTAACCTTAAAAACTTTAAGAGGTGCTTTAGACCATCGAACTGAACAACTTTCACTATGGGACCAACTCTGAAATCACGAAAAAAAAATCGACCGGGGCGACTGCCCGGGGCGCCAGGTATCTACTACAGGGCGCCGCGCGCCCCGAATAACTTTTTTGTTATTTATCTAAAGGAAAACTAGACACAGCGTATTCATTTTTATGGACTTATCTCACAGGAGTGAGTATGATCATATTATTCTACGAGCTGTCATTTTGTCGCTTGTCATATCTCTCACTAAATAATGTAGAATGAAACAGAGGCAACAGGCGAGAAATTGCAACTCGTATTAGGCCCCCTGCATTATACATACTTTTCTTTCTTTGCTTTTTACATAGGTACTCGTAAGTTCACAAGCAATTCAAAAAACCTTTATAGAAAACCTGTACGTTATCAATAACTTACCTACGAATTATTTATTTATGTACAAATTCAAAATAAGTTTTTTTAATTGTAATGAAATAAGTATAACTAAAAGGGCGCCAAAGGCATGACTCGCCCGGGGCCCTAGATGGCTATAAGGCCGGCCCTGCCTGCAGGTATAATGCATCTTTGGAGCGGGCATATCGTCAGTCCTATTCTGTATGTAGTTTGAACCAGTAAACATAATATTGTATACATGCTATTTGTAAGTACATACTATTTGAATGATCGTAACAAAAATCTTACGGGACACCATATGACATCTTGCCGGCGATGAAAACCGTGGGGCCTGAATACGTTCTGCAAGGTATATCTGGGAATGTGGCGATGTTTCTAAATTTTTTCTGCAAGGTATCGAGGTTGAATTTCCATCCGAAAGATTCGTCAGGTAATCTTCCGATATTCAATAATAAGGCTTGTATTTCCTTATCACTTAGGAATAAATGTTGACTGTGTTCCAAAATTTTTTTTTTAGCTGCCTCCTTTGCGTTATATAAATCCAGCCCTTTAAAGTCGACAGTCATCAGTACATCTATTAGTTTTGAAAAGAAGTCTTTTAAAAATCTTGACGTAGGTAAAGGCGATATATCAACGACGATCAAACCTGCTACACTGCAAGGCTGCAGAAAAAACAAGCAAAGAATAATTATGAAGTTGTGTGTTAACACAAGGGTGGCACAAGGTGAATCGACGACCGGTGAAGATCGCCAAAATCCGCGGCGTGTCTGGCGGAGGCTAATGCCCACTAGAGGACGTCTTTCTGTTGAATAATGATGGCGACGAGCGTTATCGACATCATTATTCTTCTTCTCTTAGCATTTCTTGCATCAACGTTTCTCTAGTCTATATTATGTAAATCATAACTCCAAACAGTTGATAAGCGTGAGGGTTTGAGTAGGGGAATGCGCGCTGTCTACGTTTGAAACGCTTGTAGGTGACGACCAAGCTGACTTCTACGCTAGCGCTCGTACTACTTCATTTGTAATTGTTTTACTACGGTGCAAAGGAAAAGGGCTAAGAAAATAGTAAAGATACATGAATTTACGAACCTTATTTAGAGCCAAAACCATTCCTGTCCTGCCTCCCATGCTATGGCCAATAATAATACCTTTTTCAATTGCAAAATGGGAGTATAATTTTGAAACATCGGCGGCTAATGACGTGTAGTCGTGGGAGTCACAATAAGGGCTGTCCCCGTGATTGCGAGCATCCACTGCTATCACAGGTGTTTTATAAGCAAGTAGTAACTTTTTACAAATAATTTCCCAATTATTTTTAGTTTCAAGACAGTCATGGAGCACAATAATTGGTACACTGCTGGGAGTGGGACTGGGACCATAGACTCTATGCGCTAAATTCTGTGCCGTTGATTTAGTTCGAACGTCAATGAAGCATCTTGATCGAAGAGTACTAATGACTCTATTAGATTGATTTAAGCCGATGAACTGCATAGGTATATTTTGGTGCCGAAGTAATGAAAGAATAGGTTTACGTTTTTATTATAGAATATTTTATTACGCGAGTCAATTTTGGATGTTGGATGCCAGAAGATGTCACGATATCTGTCAAGATCGCCATGCGATCATTGTGGCTCTATAGTATAGTGCTACAACGTAGATGATTTTTTGGCGCCTGAATGACACAACAGGGGGGCGTTGTTGGTAAACATTTAGTGAAATTGTCACGTACGTTATTGTTTTAACAAAACAAGATGACAGCGTTAGTTCAAATTTTGGCCACACGCCAAAAGAACTATGTAGTGTTGTACAGACGCCAGCACATCAACCTACTACAATCTGTCAAATTTCTTTAATCGATTTTTAACTTTATCGGTTCAAAGTTGATTGGGAAAATGTGACAGTTTCGGGTAGGTTGATGTGCTGGCGTCTGTACTTACCAAGTAGTACATACATGGTACATACTATAAATTCCATGATCTTGGGTGATTGTTGGAAAAGAAAAAAGATTTTTCTCTACAAGTAAGTGTGTTTATTTTGAATATACCTACAGGGTTATTGGAAAAACACCAACAACCTCTTAAGAGGTCATTGTACTATTCCTTATGAATATTCATTATGAACAACTTTTACTATGGGACCAGACCTGAAATCGCGAAAAAAAATCAGCTGTTCCCTACATTTATGTTCGTACCTATAACTCGTCAAAATGTAGGGAACAGCTGATTTTTGGGGTTCCGTAGCCAAATGGCAAAAAACGGAACCACAACACACTAAAAGTTTGTATGTAATAATGTAGAGTGGAAGTGAGGTCCTTGTGAAGGCTGCAGGAATCACACAGAACCGGTCGAAGTAGAGGTGCTTGGGCCTCCCCGAGCACCTATGTCCAGCAGCGGACGCCTTTTGGCTGAAATGATGATAATGTGGAAGTGTGGGTGTGTGTGTTTGCGTATGTATGATGTACGTTAGTCTATTATTACAGAGCGTTAGCATGTTATTTAATTTATGATACCACAAGTAGCTCAGTTGCATCATAGAACATGGATTTAAGTCAGTCTGTAATTTTTTGCCTTAGTCTTATCTGTGGTCTCGTTAAAGTTTGGAGCTAATTCTCATGATTCTTACGGTCCACACAGGCGATCCAAGACAGACCTTCAAAGAGCGACGTAATTATGAGAAAAGAGGTATCCACCACCTCAAGACTTTGTTAAGCCCCAAGAACTCCTGCCTCTCGGTCGCGAACTGCAGCTGCCTATTACCTATTACGGTGCTCCTGAACAGACTATTTCCCATCTGCTATTCTCACTCTGACGTCGTAATAAAGTGGCCGCCTACTGGGCCCAAACATTATAAGCAACATGTCGAAACCATAGAAATGTAAAATCTATGGTCGAAACCAAAAGAAGAAGAATAAAAATAAAATTACCTAATAAAATTATGGAAATCATTTTAATGTATCTAATAGTATTTTTAACACACAAACTTAATAGTAACAATGTAGCACCTCACGTAGGTACTTATGTAGACATTTTCGGTTTCGGTTTTAATTGACGCTTGTAGTGATGGGTCTTGATGAAAGAGATCGTAAGCTCCAAAAACGACCTGGGGTTGTCTATGTGAACGTTGTGGCTTGTTTTGGGAATGTAAGTTATTACGGCTTTCGGGAACATTTCTCGAATTTCAGTTAAATCGTCGGGTCTGTAATCAAACGAGTAAGGATTAAATTAAATGTTTTGGCACCTACACGTAAAAAAACAGACTGCAGAGAGGTTTTTATGTGTCCATTGTCTTCAACCCTAGTCTGGCCTTAATATACTGGTAGGGAGCCCAGAAGGTTTTTGAGCAATCATTATGCAGGGCAAAAAAATTATAGCTGAGTAGGTGCGGCATGATGAGAGTTGAGAGAACACCGAAAATATATTTTAATAGTTTCAGATACGAGTCTTGTGGTCAGGGATCCACTTTCAGATTATCAAAATGGACAAAAAAATACCGTGATCTTCAGAGCCTTTGGTTTTTGTATGATATTGTGCGGCCTGACGCATATTGACTTAAATAGTCAAATCTGATACAGTAGAAATTGTTTGCTTTCCCTAAATCTGACAATTAATTCTTGGGTATAACTTCCGAACTTCAGTGTGTGTACGAGTATCATCTGTATGCAGATGACTTGCAGTTGTACTATCAAGGGAAGGTTGATGAATTATAGTATGTTGGGGTAAGTTCGGCGCTAGGATTCTTATCGTAGCGCCGAACTTACCTCAACTTAACTTACGCCGTACGAATCAAATTCCCGGCTTATTTGGCAATATTTTATAATGCGGATAACATTGTATTCTACGCCATTTTATTCTGCCGGAAGACGATCAGGGCAATTTTTTTTTTGTAATAAAATGGCACAGAACGGCTCTTATGCCAGCGCCGAACTTACCTCAACATACCTTACCTGACGCTATCAACCATAATAAACCCTACGAAGTGATCATCATTCGCAGTCCTTATAGTAAGTATTAGCAAGTTAGATGGTACAAATTTGTCGCCAGTTCTTGTCAATAGTACGATCGTTCCTTTTAGTACTGACGTGAAGGATCTAGGCTTGCACATTAATAGTACCCTGAACTGGCGTAGGTACTCAAGTTGCTTGGATGAGCCAGAAGGTTACCGGAACGCTGCGGGCTCTGTACCGTTGAAAAATGTATTAGGTACCATCGAGTACGACGACAATGCTTCTGCACCTACTCAGCTATCAAATTTCGTTTTTCAATAGGAACTCATTATATTGATTACCATCCATTGCGTCCATGCCATTATAGAAATGTAAAAAACAGCATCATTGGATTCTTCATATACATATCTATGGTCCATGCAGTGTGCGTGTTTCTACAGAAATCACGGACGCCATTGCCATTATAGGCTGCATTGGCCGTTTTCACATTGGACGATAACGATTTTTTTTTCCTATATGGCATCTCGTAGTTGACCTTTAGAGGTCGTGACTACTTAACCGGACTATCCTGTGGTTGCCTTAAGTAAACTCAAAGCCTCCAGCCAGGGGCGTATATCTAGTATGCTAAGCGACTACACGCACTCCCTTTGGGGTACGAATCTCGGCTTAGGGCGTCGCTGGGGGAGGGCAGCAAGATGGGACAGGCTGGATCAGATTAATATTATTTAAGCTCGATGAGGTCGGCGTTTCCTATCTGACTACTCTGAGAAGAAACGCCGAAACAAACTCAGAGGTCACGGTCGGGAATTTAAATCTACAGGCTCAGCTGCGGCGCGGGCTGGCACTTCTTCGAGCAAGGGTCGGGGGGGGGGGGGAGCATTTAGCTGGAGACGTCGCGAGGGACCTCGGCGGCGAGGTCGGAATGACGGTGTTTTGTTTTTGTGCACTGTACTGGTTGCCTTATTGGTCTCCTGGAGGAGAGTTACGTGGTCGTCAGGATCGGAGAGATAACGATTTTTTTTCCTATATGGCATCTCGTAGTTGACCTTCAGAGGTCGTGACTACTTAACCGGACTATCCTGTGGTTGCCTTAAGTAAACTCAAAGCCTCCAGCCAGGGGCGTATATCTAGTATGCAAAGCGACTACACGCACTCCCTTTGGGGTACGAATTTCGGCTTAGGGCGTCGCTGGGGGAGGGCAGCAAGATGGGACAGGCTGGATCAGATTAATATTATTTAAGCTCGATGAGGTCGGCGTTTCCTATCTGACTACTCTGAGAAGAAACGCCGAAACAAACTCAGAGGTCACGGTCGGGAATTTAAATCTACAGGCTCAGCTGCGGCGCGGGCTGGCACTTCTTCGAGCAAGGGTCGGGGGGGGGGGGGGGGGAGCATTTAACTGGGGACGTCGCGAGGGACCTCGGCGGCGAGGTCGGAATGACGGTGTTTTGTTTTTGTGCACTGTACTGGTTGCCTTATTGCTCTCCTGGAGGAGAGTTACGTGGTCGTCAGGATCGGAGAGATAACGATAACAAAATCAAAAGCCATTTATTTAAATTAGGCAGAGAATCAGCACTTTTCGAATGTCAAAATTACATACCCAAAACGCCCGCCCTTCACCACTTCGTAGTGCTTTAGCTGGGAAGAAGAAGTGGCGCAACAAACTCCCTAGCAGCACAGCTGTCTGTTCAGTTAAAATAAAAAAACTTGCTTCTATAACTATATGAAGCAAGTTTTTTTTTATTACCTACTAGTGAGTAGGTTTGTAAAGTAGTTAATATTACGTGACACTGAACATTAAATTAAGCTATTTGCCATATGTCAGCTAGCCACGCCAATATAGGTAGGTACCAATAAATATGCAGCATGTAAACTATACACAAGAAAAAAAAAATTTGAAAACAAAAAGAGATGGCTAAAAAAGAACCCAGGATCGCCAGAAATTTTATATACTTATTCCATTTTTATAGGCATAATATGTACAGCAAAAATATATAATAATTTTCTGCAAAAACGACCTAAATGTATAACTTGTTTACTGCTGCCATTATTACCTCGAATACACTATTACAATTTTGGAATCGCGCGGCGTTGTAGATAAGCTTTTGCTTTCGCAACGCAACTATTCGAAACTGCTGTGGCATACCGCAAGACAATAAGCTATTGGTTACACCGTGTCTCACACCGATATCGTCGGACGATATCGCTGTCGTCCGAGCTGACGATATAATATATGTAGGTATTAGATGCGTTGGTGTCGTTATCGTCGCAGTGTGAAAACGGCCATCGTTAACAGTTTCCATACAAGCCAAGCATGTCACCGTTTACCGGTACTACGGCACAAATGACGTATTATAGAAACTGACGGCTTTGAAGGCGGTTCGTGACAGAAATTGAAAGCTTGCGCCAAGAATTTTATTAGTAAAGTCCTTTCACAGTTATTTTACCTCTGATTTTGCATCATTGCTGTTGGGTTACTGCCACTGACAAGTCTGTCTGAATCATTGTGATATTTATTCTTGTTATAATAAGGTTGCTGTTAGGTTGCTGCTGTCAGAGGTAAAATAACTATGAACGGACTGTAGTACTGCCGTGTACTAACTGCATGACTGACGGACTGTACGCTGCCGATGATTGCGCGGTGAGTCCGTGCTCTGTGACTGCAAAGCATAACTTTAAGGAAATAAGGATGAAAGTTCGCCCACTACGATGCGATTTTTTTAATCGCATGTTCATGCGAAATAAAATCGCAAACGCCAAAAATATTTCAAGCGAATTCTCAAGCGATTTTTTACCGCAGTGCGCGGACTCTAGTATTTTGGTATTGTTCACAGATTGGCGATTATTTATCGCAACTATTAAATTTCGTGGTACGAGCTTAGCCAAACCGGTCCAAGTACTTGCAAAGCAAATAAAATGACAAGAAAGAAAGTTCAACTTACGGAATTAATTCAGATAATTGACCACCGATCAAAAGTGTCGGCCCTAAGTACTTCTTTTGTTTCAGAGCAAATTTAGGGAATTCAGCAATATAGTTGATATCATTCAATAAGACATCGATATTGACCTTCCAACCAATAGTGTTGTCAGATTTTATTCTTACATTGGCAAGAATAGCATTTAAGAGATGACGATCTGGGGTTATATCTTTCAACTGTTTCTTGGCTTCATCTTTTGCGCGACCAATTTTTTTCGGGTTCTTAAAGTCCACCGCCTTCATAGCTGCTAATATATTCGGAAAGTCGTCTCTGTAGTGCTTCGACGTCGAAACTGGTGAAATGTCTACTACTAATACGCCAGTTATTTTAAGTGGCTAAAAAAAAAAAGTCGCAATGAAATGAATGTATTATGTAAACAATACAATCATGTAAAATAAATTAGCGAATGGGCACGCTAGCATTTGGATTGCTAGTGTCAATATTTACCTATACGGTTATCGTAGTTAGTGTAGTTACCCATCAAAAATCCACAGGTATTAGGGATCCAATCATTTGATTTGTATTATTTACGTTTATGAGACTATTGAAGCTATAGATATTGTGGAAAATATGCGTGATTGTTAATTGACTATCGCCCGAATAGCTATGCACACTATCCGTGAGCATGGCTATTCGGGAAATAGACAAAATATATTATGTAGTTTTCTGTGACGAATGCACTGGCGCAGGCTGTTTCATACTTGCCCTTGTTCCTTCAGTTAAGAACGTTAAATTTTTCTTAAGACATATATTTACTAACTACACTTATGGGGCCCGTGGCTAAATAAAAACAGCTGCACGGGTCGATCGATCAGGTTAAGGCGGTACCTCGACCTAAACCGCGTTTTTCTTCGTTATTCAGAGGCTATTAACTCAATAATTATGAGAAAAAACTTTTATTCGTTCGAAAGCGCTTCGAAGCGAACACAGGTACTTACGCGTCTCAGGTTATATATTTAGGGTACCTAAGCACTATGCGGTTAGCCGGAATGCGGTCAGCCGTCCGGCTAACCGCAATCAAAAATATCTACGAGAAAGTAGTTTTTATCCGCACTGCGATGCCGGACGGTCCGTGCCGTTCTTCAGCCGAACGGTTGACCGCATTCCGGCTAACCGCATAGTGCGTAGGTACCCTTAGGACTTTATTTTAAGAAACGCAATGTTTGGCAGAATGGTGAACATCTTCAGGGAGGAAGGTACGCGATTTTGCAAAATGCGGCGTACGGGCAGGCAGTCCAAACTTTCGGAAGAGACTCCGGAGCTTATGACTGAACGACGACGTGAAAACCGACCTGTCACTTCTTCAGAACAACGGGCACTCAACAAAAGATTAGAGCATTGGTACGACGCAACCTCCGGCGCTCCAATACACGCTCTATAGAGAAAGCGATTGAGGAACATCGGGGGTCGAAAGTGTTCATCCAATCACTTGAGAGGAGCCACCTGACGAAGTTGACCAAATATATTGGGGATATCGTCGTTTAGAAGCCGGAGATCCTTCCGGAAGTCGAAAACTTCTATGGCCAATTGTACGCATCGCATGTATCTCGGCCTGATCCCGAAAATGGTGTCTAGAGCCATACCCTAACCCGCCACTTCACTGAACACCTGCCAGAAGTCAGCCAAGACGAAATCGAGGCGGCTCTTAAACAGCTTAAAAATGGAAAAGCCCTGACGACGGGATTACGACCGAGCTCCTGAAAGCGGGAGGAAGTCCTGTTCTGAAAGAGCTTCACGAGCTCTTCAACTCTGTCAGTAAGGGTGACAAGACCCTTCTAAAGAACTATATAGACCTATTTCACTCCTTAAGTTGTTTTTAAGAGTCGTCATGAATCGTCTAGCGCGAAGACTCGTCGAGTTTCAGCCACCGGAGTTGGCCGGGTTTCGAGGACGACTTAGCATCATAGATCTCATTATCCATACTGTGCGACAAATTATACAGAAGTCCGAAGAGTATAATCGGTCCCTATATCTTACCTTTGTGGACTATGAGAAAGCTTTTGACTCTATCGAGACCTGGTCTGTTTTGGAGTCTCTGCAGCGATGCCAAGTCCACTGGCGATACATCCAAGTGCTGAGACGTCTTTATGAAAACGCGACAATGACCGTTCAAACTCAGGACCAGCGAACTGAACATATCCCCTGCGTCGAGGGGTGAGACAAGGAGACGTAATTTCCCCGAAATTGTTCTCTTACGCATTGGAAGATGTGTAGACGCTGAACTGGGAAGGACGTGGCGTTAACATCAACGGCGAGTACATCTCACACTTGATATTTGCAGATGACATCGTTATACTGGCTGAATCGATGCAAGACCTGCAACAGATGCTGGACGGCCTAGTTGATTCTTCTGTACGCATTGGTCTCCGAATGAACTTGGACAAAATCCAGGTTATATGCAACGAACACGTTACCCCGGGACCGATTGCTGTCAATGGCGGTGTTCTCAAGGCTGTTCAAGAATACATTTACCTCGGGCAAACTCTGCATTTTGGTATTGGAACAACTTTGAGAGGGGCTAACAGAAGAATTCAGCTGGGCTGGGCAGCATTTTATTCCACAGAGCCTAAAGACTAACGGTATTCATAAAACTTATCAAACCTATTTTAGTTAAAATGGGGTTTGTCTCTTTCTTACACACAGAAATGACAACGTGACAGATAAAGACAAACGTTCTATAAACCTATTTTAGCTAAAATAGAGATAAAATAGGATTATGAATAACGGCATAAGGTCTTCAATCAGTGCGTCCTGCCGGTTATGACTTACGGAGCCGAAACGTGGACACTCACGGTACGACTGGTCCATAAATTCAAGGTCACTCAGCGAGCTATGGAACGGGCTTTGCTTGGAGTCTCTCTGAGGGATCGAACCCGCAACGAGATGATCCGGCAGAGAACCAAAGTTGTCGATATCGCTCACAGAATAAGCAAGCTGAAGTGGCAATGGGCCGGCCATATTAGCCGTAGAACCGATGATCGTTGGGGTAGACGTCATTCATGAGTGGAGATCGTGAATCGGTAAACGTAAGGTGGGTCAGGCTAGGTGGAGCGACGATCTTCGCAGGATGGCTGGTAGCAGCTGGATGAGAGTTGCTGAAAATCGAGTTGAATAGCGTGCAATAGGAGAGACCTATGTCCAGCAGTGGACTGCGATAGGCGGATGGTCATGATGATGATGATCAATGTTTGGCAGTGAAAACCCTGCTGCACTGCGCTTCGACAGGTCTGCGCCGGTCGTATGAGTTTGCTATTTCTTCTGTGTAGGGCACTATAGATTTTCATTCGTCCTATTTACCCAAGGAGAACAGGGTAAGATCTTTATCCACTGCGACAACATTTCGTTGCATCCCCACATCGATCGGTTCGGCATCATCGCAAATCTCGCAGTTGTAGATCGTTCAAGCATTCATGGACAAGTGTTATTGGAAATAAAACATACAATATAAATACTTTAACTAAACCTTAATTGTATATCAAATCCTTACACTCGGTAATAGCCGTTGCTATGGGTTGACAATAGCAACAATCGACTTGTTCACTTCAATCATTAATTATTCTAAGATAGGTAAGATTTTTTTAAGAATTTAATTCCATAAATATTAAGTTTTATAAATAGAGTGGAGAGTAGGCCCAGTGCGGGTGGGATTTTGAGGTTATGTTGAGACAGGTAGAAGCAATTCAAAGCAAATTGCTCTTTAAATATAATTTGTCATAGGGACCTTACCTCCATTAAGGCTAAACACATAGCTGCTTTGCCTCCCATGCTGTGTCCGACGAGGGTCGCTTGTTTAACTCCTAGTTTCTGAAATAAATTTAGAATATCTCCTGCGTGGTCTTCATACTTGTGAGAGTTTACATGTGGACTATCGCCATGATTTCGTAAGTCTACGGCCACCACAGATCTTCGTGTCAAATTCAGTATTATTTTCCCTATGCTTTCCCATTGCTTTTTACCGCTTAGAAGGCCATGAAAAAGAAAGATGGGAGGTTCGTCTGCCTCTGTGCTTGCTTCGCCGAGTATTTTATATGAAAGAACAACAGATCTTTTACAGATCTGGTAGGAAGGTATTACTTGTTTAAATAGAGCTTTATATTGGGATATAATTGAATGGAATCTTCTTTCCATGTTCCGAGTAGTGCGGCCACAGGGTTTTACTGAGTCACACTGTACACTTCTCTCCCGATAAACTTTATTTATAATCTTGCTTGTTTGTCAAATTCGACTTTATATATAAACTCGAATTTGACATTTCTTTATCAATTTCAACTTTTTTTTATTACTTTAATGGCCTGGTTGCAAATTCAACTTGACTTGTACCTCCCATAGATTATGTTATAAAAACTTATACAAAAAAAACCAACCGACTTAAAAAAGATAAAATAACTTTAAGGGTCCGTTCACACAGACCGGCTCGGAGAGCATCGGCGCGCATTTTTCTTTTCACACAGACCGGATCGTATACGCTTGGAGTTGGTCGGAGCGGAGCCGCCAACTATTTCACATAGACCGGCTGGAAGCTATCTGAAAGCGGATGCGCTCGGAGCCGGTCGGATGCGCTCGCAGCCGGTCGGATGCACTCGCAGCCGGTCGTATGCGCTCGGAGCCGGTCGGATACACTCGCAGCCGGTCGGATGCGCTCGTAGCCGGGTGGATACACTGCAAATGGCGGTCGGCGTGGGGCGGCGTGCACGCAATCGGAGCCGATCGGCTGCGCGAGCGAGAAAGAGCACGCAATCGGAGCCGATCTGCTGCGCGAGCGAGAAAGAGCACGCAATCGGAGCCGATCGGCTGCACGAGCGAGAAAGAGCATGCAATCGGAGCCGAACAGCTGCGCGAACGAGAAAAAGTACGCGATCGGAGCCGGTCAGCTCCTCTTATTATTTCACACCAAGCGCGTTCAAGCATTCTTAATGACAAAAGCAGTGCACATGCAAAAATAAACCTTACTACAAATACTAAAAACTCTGTTTTCAACGTGATAAGAATCTGCTCTCCTCTCCGAGCCGGTCTGTGTGAACGGACCCTAAGTCGGAAGTCGGCGTCGTTGGTCCCGCATTTTCGGTTTTTGAAACCGACTTCCGAAATTTAAGTTATTTATCACTTTGATTTTTTTTGAGTCGGTTGTTTTTTTTTTTTTTTTTTTTGTAAAATTATTTATCACTTTTTATAGTTGTACCTTCCCCACACAAATTCAATTAACAATAGTGCATTGAAGACACCGACTAGAAGAATCATCAAAATTCGCGTAGAAATGCCGGAGATGCAGTACATTTACTTATGCATATAACTTCGTACATAAGAATGATTACCTAATTTGTTATACACTAAAACCTTCCTGAAAATATTTTATATCACATTAATAAAATAATTATCAAAAACGAATGAAGCACATACGGGTCGAATATAGAACCTCGTTTTTTGAAGTCGATTAAAAATACACCTGTTTACCAAAGAGTACTTTTTGATTTTACTTAAATGTATTTGTTTGACAACGTAATATACCATGGTACAATTATATGGTATATACAAGCGACAGCGGAGGAATACACGTTTACTCAAACACAAAGTAAAAATCGTGTTAATAAATCACATGGAGTGGAATAATAATGGTTTGCATTCTGATTCAAATTCAGACCAACTAGTTATTCTGTGCACCATAGACATCGCGCTCTAGCTCACCGTAGTGTTGTATTTTATATATAACAGTGGGATCCTTAGACAATTAGTTTGGTTCGCCACACCACCCCCTCACGGAGAAATACAAGGTATACACACAAAAAAAAAACCGGCCAAGTGCGTGTCGGACCCGCGCACCGAGGGTTCCGTATAAAAATTTAAGGTTTTCGGAAATTTTCTTTTATATGTGCTATAAAACATTGCTTCATGCCAAATTTCAAGATTCTAGGTCGACTGGAATTTTAAGTACCCTTTAGGTTTTGATTCCCTTGCGAGTAGTTGCGAGTTTGAAAATATGCAGCTTAAATTGCTGTTTCTTTTGATTGCGTTAACATAGAAGTTTGATTTTGTTACAGCTTAAAGGTATTATAGACCTAAGTACTTGATATAAATTTCAATTTAATACCTCTACGCGTTCATGAGGAAAGGGGTAGTAAGTTTAAAATGATTAAAAATATTTTTATTATATATGATGTAACTAAAAACTTACGGTTTTCGCAATTTTTCCTTTATTTGTGCTATACGACGTTGCTTTGTACCAAATTTCAAGATTCTGAGTTCACGGGAAGTACCCTGTAGGTTTTGATTCCCTTGCGAGTGTCGAAAATTTGCGGCATAAACGGCTGTATCTTTTGATTGCGTTGGCTTAGAAGTTTGATTTTTTCACAGCTCCAAGGGACCCTTTTTCTCAGGAACGCGTGGAGTTATCAAGTTGAAATTAATATAAAATACCCAGGGCTGCAATCCCTTGAAGCAGTGAAAAAATCAAAGGTCTAAGTCGCCGCAATCAAAAGATACGGGCGTTTATGTTCCTATAGGGTATGTTGTATAGGGTACTTTTCCCGTAGACCTTTTTCTTTTTTCGGGTAGTGTGGTATTTTTAACTGACTGAAACCACCCCGGTGATCGATGAAATTTGGCAAGAAGCAATGTGATGTAGCACAAGTAAAAGAAAAAATCCGAAATCGATAGTTACATTACAAAAAAAAAATACAAAAAAAACTCGCGTTAAACTATTTAAATACCTACTGTACGGAACCCTCGGTGCGCGAGTGCGACTCGCACTTCATTGGTTTTTTTACCATTTATACATAGAGAAATTATTGAATACTAGCAGCGCCCCGCGGTTTCACCCGCATAAGTCTCGATCCTGTGGTAATATCGTAATAAAAAGTATCCTATATCCTTTCCCGGGGCTGAAACCATCTCTATACCAAATTTCATCTGAGTCGGTTCAGCGGTTTTAAAAGCGTGAAGAGGTAACAGACAGACAGATACACTTTCGCATTTTAATATTAGTATGGATGACTGTATATCTTCAGCTTAACTGTTTTCTCCTAAGTACCTAAGAACATAAACATAACATAACATCACGCCTTGTTCCCCGAAGGGTTGGGCAGAGATGTACCTATAGCACATCCACATTTCGCCAGTTATGCTTAAGTCCCATGTAATAGGGGGCGAGCCTTATTGCCATCAACCGGGCACAAATCCAGACTCCGGGCTGCTACTGAGCAGATAGAAAAACCCAATAATACTTTGCGCGACCTGGGAATCGAACCCTATCTAAGAATTGTGGCCCTAATCAGTATCATCATCTGCCTAGCCTTTTCCCAACTATGTTGGGATCGGCTTCCAGTCTAACCGGATGCAGCTGAATACCAGCATTTTACATGGAGCGACTGCCTATCTGACCTCCACAACCCAGTTGTTGGGTAATACGATACCCCTTGGTAAGACTGGGTGTCAGTCCCTAATCAATATAATAATAATGATAAACGATTTATTTTCTGTAAGTAGGTTTGTGCAAAGACTTTTACACGTCAATCATATTTTTTTTAAGCTAGATGAGGTCGGCGTTTCCTAAATAAACAAACACAGAGGTCACAGTCTCTTTTAAATTCCAGAATGCGACGCGGTGGGAAGAAGCGTCCTTAATACTATGAATAACAAGAAGAAATAACCTATTCTGGTTAACCAAAGGAATAAGAAAATATTCGGTCGGAGAAAATGTTCAGTCGGTATGCATTTAAGCGGAAATTGCAGAGTTATTTTCTAAACAAATTGTGTAGAGTCATCTCAACATCACTCTCCCTTGAATTTGTATGTATGTAATATATATTATAAGTATTTATTATAGTAAATAGTATGTATGTGTATGTAACTTATTTATGTATTTGTGGACCTAATTTTAGGTTTTTTTTTTTCATTGTTCCTCTCAACCAAAGCACCTGCCGTCTAATCTCTTCACCACACTTGGTTGACTGGTAGAGAATGCCTAAGGCATTAAGTCCGCCTTGTACCTTTTTGTGCGAAAAGTTCAAATAAATAATAAAATATTGCGTAGTGTTAATGTTTACTTCGTCGTAAAGAAAATAGTCAAATTACTATTAGACTTTGATTATACATTCCCCAATTGAACAATCTACTTTAATTACAGATTAGAATTAGAGTGATTCTAATTATTCACTGTACTAACTAGTACATAGGTACTAATTCCATATGTTAGTCACCTATTGAATTGTATTTAGGCGTACCTAAGCCGTCTAACTCCCTCCTGTTTTATTCATAAATTTAATTCTGTCCGTAAATAATTTACCATAAATAGACTTGTCACCTACATTACCTAATTGTTCTAAAATGGCTAAACCTGATTAGACAGTGGTACCCTCCACAATTAAGGTAACGGCTCCGACTTACAAGTTGTAGGTCGTGGGTTCGATCGAACCCACGCCGCTGCGCCGCACAGTGGAACGAATGTATGGGAGCGGTTGGACGTAGACATGTCCGAAAAAAAAGAGTAAAATTATGCCAAACTAATGATGCTATCTTATTCGATTACTTAATGCCTTCATAACTTGTGGTGATGAATTTCTTCATAACTCCCATATTTCGGGAGTAATTTGAGAAAATGTGAAATTTTACTATGAAAATGAGTGTATCGAGCTCTCTCCCTCCTGATTCCGGGCTTGTTTCAAGTAGCGGTCTCTAATATCGTAATGCTATTACTAAGAGCTATATTTAATACTAAGACACATAGTGCGCCAAATGTGCACTTTCTGGGATAAAAGGAAATGAAAATTTAAAAAAAAAAAATCGTTTTTTCCCCATTTGTATTTACTTTAAACCGCAGACAGACTTATTAAGAGGTCTATAAATATATTATATATATACAGAAATATATATTAACAAAAATATTCACAAGAACTGATGAGAGTATGACTTTTAAGTAAGTTGATAATAAATTACCTAGTTTCATTAAAAGTACAATAAATAATTAAGATGTAAGCTCTAATTTACTAAGTTACACATTTTAAAACAATAACATCATTTAATTATCTTCGTCATCATCATCATCATCAATTAATTCAAATTCAGAATCGATGTCCGCTAAATCATTTATGTTAACAAATTCGATATCACTTTTCTCAGAATCCGTAAGCTCATAAAATTCCTTAAAAGAAGATTTTTTTACAAACTTATTTCCTTTTGGACGGATACTTGTAACAAGTGGATCAGAAGACAGTAAAAGATTGTGCATAATATCTTCATTGCATGAGATACTGCTATGCTTTCGAGAATGCCCCTCTCTATATTTTCTAAAATCTTTATTTCTAGCCTCAGATGCCTCTTCGGATAGAAAACCAATGGGCACAATTGACATGTTCTGAACTATGTCTGGCCCATGCATTAAAATTTTATGAAGTGAAGAAGGCATATAATACCATGGGTATAACTCCACGTAAAGCTTAGCAGTATCAAAGCAGAACTCTCGGAATTTAGTTACGTTGATCTTCTCTCCTGATGAAATACACTGCAAGATCACACAGATTTTTCTTAAAAGCATAGCATCTATTCCGGTCAGTTCAGCAGATTTAGTGTAGTTTTCAAAAAATCTCCTTGCCGAGTTGCCATTGTTGGTGGATCCACTGCCTTGTTTCACAACATCGAGAAGTAAGCCCGTTTCTCTTCTTACAGCCTCTTGAACTCTTTTCTTCCTGTCATCAACTTGCCTTTTTGCTATATCACCCCTTACTTGCCATGATTTTATGTCTAATTTGTAGGAAATGTGTAATAAGCATTCCATTGAGCGAATCCAAGCGTGAAGGGTGCTTAAGCCATATTTATACATGTCCTCGTTTGCGTGTTTATCTTTGATTAACTCTAAATTATTCATTTCTTTAGGACAAGCCTTGCATATGTCACACACTGAAGCTGCTGTATTGGATATAATGGAATGAATTTTACCATCAATCATTGTCAACAGCAGTTGGTGTTTGACACTAATTCCATCAGTGATGGTGGATGGAGTTAAGGCTTCAATCTCTGCTTCGATTTCAGCCATCTCTCTCTGCACATTTTCTTTGGTTTCCTTTATAAACTTAAACAATATTGGCCGGCAAAATGAAGTGGAAGATGGTCGCTCGTTTTCCCAAATTGTTACACCTTTTGAGACGAGCCGCAGTGGTACAAGACTAATCATAAAATTACTAGCAAGATCGATTTGCTCATCTTCACTCGTCCTTTGATGATAAATGCTTTGGCTAGATGATCCGTCAAAACCCCATTTGCTGGTCAATACGAGCTGTTGATTGGGATCAACAGGGGTTTCTAACGACCTAATAAGTCTTCTTGAGGTTAAATCCATCAAGGCTTGTAATTTGATTTTTGCAGAGCTCTCTGTAACTGTGAGATCTTCTTTGGCCGGATAGCACTTAATTTTTTCTTTAACCAACATGTAGTAACTCGGGTATTGAAGAGCTCCTTCTTGAGTGTTGAAATCCCGAAGAGTGTTATAGCGCCATTTCGATAAGTTCATCGATACATAAAGAGCCAATGCCTTCAAAGGGGATATTTCCCGTACCTGAATTGATTTACCTTCAATGAAGGCTTTGATTTTTGAGGCCTCTTCTGGATTCTCCGTCAAGTATTTCATAACATAAGCTGTATCGCTTTGTCCTGCCTTTTGAAGCGCCCTTTCGGCCGAAAACATAATTTCAGCGCTGCTACTGCTGCATGAAAGACTATCTTCAGTGCGTCTTCTTTTTTGCCGGTTACTAAGGTCCTCAAAAGATTTACGAGGACTAGGATGTGTACAAGTTGAAGCATCAGATTTAGCAGGAGAAATTATGGGCTCGATGACGTCACTTATATTTTCTGTAGAAGGTTCCATATTTTCATTCTGTAATTCCGGCCATTGAATTGCAGCCTGTAGCCAAATCTCATGTTTCTTCCGAAACTTATCTGTGCTTCTTCCAGACTGTGTCCATTTTGCATAAATGCGGTAGCAAAATCGACGACACCAGTCTTTTAAACTTGTTTCAGCACTTTCACATAACTGAACACAACTGTTATCTTTTAAAACACTGAACAAATAGTTAAAGTCGCGTAAATCTTTATGTGCGCGTGCGCATAAAGCAACGTGAATATCAAGATTTGTATTAAAATTTGGAAAATACATTGCGAGATTAGCTTGGATACAACGAGGTGTAAATCAACACTGATTTTAAAGTTACTAATAGTGACCTATTTATATAAAATCCAGGTATCCCAGGTATCCTTTGTTAAATATTGCAAGGTAATTAGTTATTGTGATAATTAGTAAATGATGCATGCTAAATTAGTGTATTAAGAGCCATTTAGTAATTAAATAATAGCAATGTTCTTATCAGTAATCATTAGTGCATCAGTTTTATATGTAAACCTTAAGTCCCTAATTATATATCCTAATTAGCTTATATCTTCTCTAATTGGCTGCTCAGAAATGTTATTGTAATAAGGTAAACCTTTAGAAAAACGGTTTTAATCAACAAAATAAACAAAAAATAAAAAAATTGTGTTATAAAATAAACATCACTCTTTATCCCAGAAAGTGCACATTTGGCGCACTATGTGTCTTAGTATTAAATATAGCTCTTAGTATAAGCATTATGATATTAGAGACCGCTACTTGAAACAAGCCCGGAATCAGGAGGGAGAGAGCTCGATACACTCATTTTCATAGTAAAATTTCACATTTTCTCAAATTACTCCCGAAATATGGGAGTTATGAAGAAATTCATCACCACAAGTTATGAAGGCATTAAGTAATCGAATAAGATGGCATCATTAGTTTGGCATAATTTTACTCTTTTTTTTCGGACATGTCTACGTCCAACCGCTCCCATACATTCGTTCCACTGTGCGCCGCCTGGCTGGCGCGGCGGCGCTTTACTTTGTGTAAATAATTTCATCACCAGAGGAGGCCTGTGTCCCAGCAGTGGGAACATTATTTATTTTTTTTTTTTTTATTGCTAAATGGGCGCACTCTTGACCCCGATCACGCCTGATGGAAAGCGATAGATGAGGTCTATGATGGATCGAGCGTGCCCAGAAGATGCCTGTTCACTCTTGATTTGAAGGCAGACGGGTTAAATGTGGGAGGGAACACAGATGCCGGCAGAGAGTTCCACACTTTGGCTGTGCGCATAATAAAAGTGGAGGAGAAGCGCCGAGTACGACTCATCAGGATATCAACCAAGTGCGGATGGTACGCTGCAGTACGTCTGGTTGTCCGGTGGTAAAAGGGCGATGGTGGGATTATGGCATTCAAAGCATTGGCTGACTTGACTGACTCACTTCTGAATTTTTAATCAACATACGGAACCAGAGAGTCTCTTCTGACCTACTACTGAAAAGAACTAAAAATGATCGCAAAAACATTGTATGCTTTCAGCATAATCCAACATAATGTTGCATTTACATACGAGTACCAAAACTCTTTGTAACTAACAATAAAAAAAAACACACATCGCATTGGATTTAATAAGGGCGCGTTGATCCACACGCGGTATGTGTGGAGGCACACTACTAAAAAGTAGAGGTAAGGAAAGTGAGTTTACTTCAATTAACCCAGTATATTTAATTCATTGACGCCGGTCGGGTGCGCTGGAGTGCCGTTCAGAATCATTCTAGGCGAACTCTTGGCTTCAGTTACACGTTTCTTGGCCAGGTACTTCTTTATTTACTATCATAGTTGCTAATTATGTGAACCATTTTAAGGATTACTAAACAAACAGTGGTGTACATACGAAATTAATATAACTTCGGTGAGCGACCAGTGAGTTTTCGGTTGAAAAGATTTTTTCAACAGCCAGAACTTTCGGCTTTTTCATATTTTGGGTGCTTTTGTGATTTTTCGTCGTGTGTGTTTAGTTAACAAATGTTGCAAACAAATCACATCAGCCTATTTTAATAATAAAGTTGTAAAAGTAATCTTTGTTTTGGCCTCTTGAAAGTCAATTGTCCTTTGATTCACTGATATCGTCCTGCAATCCCATCAACATATTTTGTAGACAAAACATATGAAATTGGACTGATGGGAATACTCTATTTATACGTGTGAGCCATCCCAAAAATTATCAAATACTATTACCTATCGTAATTTATTTCGTTTAATTAATATTTTCACTTGATAATATTAAAATATTATCCTTAATCCCACCGAATAAGTTTCCTATTTGAAATGTATGAATTATTTTTGATTGTTTGTCAAATAGGAATAATTTTTATTTGTGTAACAGGATTTCCTAGTAAAATTACATGATCTTAAATAGCATAAGTCGTAGTCAAGTGCGTGTCAGACCGCACAATGCGTAGCATAGGGTTTCGATGGCCGTTTATTTTCAATTCATTACGATGCCTGTTGTCTAATACGCGTTAAGACCAATAATGGTTAACGTCATAAATACGCGAAATAACCAATCGCTAAATTACCAACACGCTTAATGACCAATAGGGACACTAAATGACCCACACGTGAAATGACAGGCGAAACAACCAACTAACGTGGAGGTATGCAATCCATAGCCTACATTCGTCCACTGTTAGACAATAGAATTGATATACCTAGTAAATAAAATAAAAAAAGTATATTATCTATGTTATTATTTCTTACCAATAATCAATTAATTATTTATCTTCCTAACATTTTAACAAACACAATTTTTCGAAGAAAGTCGGCAATATATTATATTTTTTTGTATTTTAGTCAAGATACCGTAAATTACATTTTTCAATTGTTTGTTTGAACTGATGTGCAGTGTACAAAGTCTACTTGGTTGTATTTTTTTAAACGTTAAAATGTCATTGATATTATCACTATGACTTTGCCACTACTACCTCCACATTTAAGAGGCTTTCTGGGTGTAGGGCGTAAGAGGTTCATAGTCCTCGCCTCTCGGTAATCGAGGCTGTGACATACAGACGGTCAAACAGATGGTCAGACGAGCTGCATGGCAAATCTATAACTTGTTTGTCTGTCTATGCTTCCTTAAAGTAGACGGAGTACCACTGCGAGCAGTGATGGCTCAGTGGTATCGGCCCCGACTCACGAGTTGGCCGTGAGTTCGATTTCAGGCAGACACTTTTTTATTTTATCACCGCTGGTCTCAAAACGGTGAAGAAAAACATCCTGAGGAAACCGGCATGTAATAGAACCAAAAATTCAAAGACATGTGTCAATCAAAGACAAACAAATCAAAAACTATCCACCAAGCCGCACTGGGCCCGCGTGGTGGATTGTAGCCCACTCCCTCTCACAGAGAGGAGGCTTGTGTCATTGTGTCCCAGCAGTGGGAACATTATAGGCTGATTATGCTTTCTTAAAAATACACCACTACAACGGGACTATCTCTACTCGTAGATACATTCTACCCTTCCCAACACAGGCATTAGATACCTGCTTGCTTACATAAAATAAAACTAGGAAATAGCTAGTCAATTGAACTGAGAACGAAGAAATATGATACTGGATCATATTCTGATGTAATTTCTATCGAAGAACCTACTTGTGATATAATGAGTCCACCGCAGTAGTTCGCAGCCCTTATGCAAATAAAAACACCTTGCGTAATCAATACAACGCGCCTGATCGGGCTTGTTTTTTTTTATGTTTATTTATAATGTCCTAAAACTTAGCAAATAGACGCATTCAGTTTAAGTCGAAAGCTGAAATTAAACTTGTTCAATATCATCAATTGACGTGTCAAAATCATGTCATCAGCGGGGTAATTGCGTAACACAATAAGAGTAGCAACAGCTTTCATTTTGACAGTTCAACAACATTCATTGCGTTATTTACGTTGTTGAGCGGACAAATTTTGCGAGAATATGAAGCAATGGATTAGCAATATCCTTCAAAATGATTCAGAATGCGATTGAAAGTGTGTTACGCAGATCCCATGCGTAGGTACTCCCGGTCAACTACTGAAAAGGTGACTATTCATTGCATAACTATGAATATACTTAACAATAATAATAAATAATTAACTATTCATTAATTATTACTAATACTTTACGATCCCTGTGTAACTAAACAATCGTTATAAGTAGACAGGCCGACACTTAGGTTTCTGGTACTCTCCCGATAAAGGGAAGGTCAGTGACAGATGCTGCATGTAAACAAACTGCATCCCCGTCGTTAGGCTGACTTCACAGCTATCCGGGAGACCCGTACGGGCTGTCAGTACGGGCGCCCGGAGCGGGAGCACTTGTTAGGTGCTAGAACATCGTTTCACAGCGACGCGGCTTGATCCGTATACGACCCGCTCCGGGTTGAGCCCGTACAGCGCATCTGTCTCCTGCTAGCAACCGTATCGTACTGAATCATCGTTTCAGAGCACTGCGGGTACTACCCGTACGGCAGCCTAATTGCGGAACGCCAAATCGTCAAATGATTCTGATCAGTTGGCTTCATTTCTATCACAATTGGCTTCATTTTACGATTTTCGAATTGCGAAACTCTAGTTTCTGCGCAGGGCCTTAACGTTCATAATTGGTTTCATAATAAACTAGAGTTTCGCAATTCGAAAATCGTAAAATGAAGCCAATTGTGATAGAAATGAAGCCAACTGATCAGAATCATTTGACGATTTGGCGTTCCGCAATTAGGCTGCGGGTCTCCCGTGTACGGTCGGCCCATACGGGTCTCCCGGACAGCTGTGAAGCCAGCCTTAGAATCATCATGCAAACATACATAAAATCGCGCCATCTTCCCATGGGGATAGGCAGAAACTACAGAACGAGTACTACTCAACCTACCTTTCTAAAGAATGTCGTCAGTAAGGCCACTATATGACCTCCTAGGCCCTAAGAGGTCGGGAGGGAGAGGACGCCCTGGGACCTAGGGAGTCGCCTCTCCCGGCGTTTCCACTCCGCCACATCCGCCTTTTAGAAAATACCTTTTGTTAGTCGCCTTTCATTCATCCTCTCAATATGACCAAACCATCTATGCATACTCTTTTCAATTGTTGTCCCTACATCTGCTTTTAAATTGCACCGTTGCCTTGTCACATCATTCCTTAGCCTATGGAACTATCGAGCCTAGACTCAACATAATTATGTATAAGCGCAGGCTACACTGGGAACAAGCAAAGTTCTTTTAGCTTCGCTCATGTAGTTACGCGTCTTTTTACCCGAGGAAGGTTTTAATTTTAACCGGTATGTATGTATGTATGTTCATTTGTCCCCTCATAACTTCAAAAGTACTTATAATAATTTGACATGAGA
Source organism: Amphipoea oculea (assembly GCA_945859645.1). NCBI lineage: Eukaryota > Metazoa > Arthropoda > Insecta > Lepidoptera > Noctuidae > Amphipoea > Amphipoea oculea. The sequence goes on from OX243884.1 coordinate 6,161,306, forward strand.
TATCGTACCTACCCTAACAAAACAATACATTCTAACAGTAGTAAGCGATCATAAGGTTTGAAGCAAAGTGGCATACGACCACGGCTATCCTCTGAACATCCCTATGAATATGTATTACTTAAATACATTAACATATATTACGTGTAAGTTGTTTATTTAATAGACGATAAATATTAAATAGTACATGACATAACCATTTCAGATGAGAATATTTTATTTTTTCATACTTTTTAGTGCGTGATTTTTCTGTAGTCGGGTTTTAGTTTTTGAACTTATTTTTTTAAACTTATCATTGTTCTATTCCATAGTTCGCGGTGTGAACCAAAGCACAGATAAAATATAATACGACCAAAGTAAGCAAACACGCGGTAGCTACAAGAGCGACGCTAAACGAACTTAGCTTCGTTCCCAGTGTGCAGTGTGGCCTGCGCTTAATTATCTTCACGTGAAGATCGATATATTTTCCATGCCATTTGAATGAATTCGCAAAAATACTGATGTTCTGTTTGTGTTATAGTGTAGATTAGTAAGTTTTTATTTTATTTTAAATATTGAGTTTTTTTTTATATTTAGGGAACATATTATGTTAAAGTAGTTATTATTTTTAGACGTCATTATAAATACTACTAGTTTAAATTTTACGTTTTTCATAGTTTTAGTTTAAATTGGAATTAATTTTAAGACCACGCTATCGCATTAGGTAGGTTGTGTAATGATACTCGTAGTTGTAAGGGAGATTTTGATAAATAAATGACCAAAGGCTCGCTAAACATTATTGGCAATATGTGGTTGCACTATAGGTACATCTCAGCCTAACCCTTTAGGGATTACAGGCGTGATGTCATGTGTGTGTTTAAATTGTATTTCATGAGACAAGTTTCATAATGAAACTGTAAAGTAGAGTATAAAGTGACTTTCAGTTATACTCTACTTTCACCTTTCAGCGCAGGAGACGTTGACGTGTCTATGTATGATAAGTAGTTCACATCAGTGCACGTTCAGGGATCAATAACCCTTTACTTAATTTATTGTTTACATGCATATTTAAATTGTAACATTTCCATAGACCCTGTATAAATTATTTGTAATTTAAAGTCGCTTCGTCATCGATGCGCGGGCGCTGCTGCTGTAAAGAGTTCATGAAAATAGTTTAGTAGTTCGTGGAAGTACAATGAAAGGTCATCAACATAAAAAAAATAAAAATAATAGTATAATCATTTCATTCTATTTATTTATTTAACCATTTATGCGCACACATAAGTAGGTGAATAAACATACTCTTGTATGTTTATCTATAAAAAAATATGAAGAAAAGAACAGAAAAAAATAGGTACAAAGGTGATGCTTATTTCTAAAGAAATCCCTTCTTCTTGTCTTTATCTATACTAATATTATAAAGAGGTAAAGTTTGTAAGTTTGTATGTAGGGGGTAATCTCTGGAACTACCAGTCGGATTTGAAAAATTCTTCTTGCATTTGATAGCCCAATTCTTGAGGAAGGCTATAGGCTATGTAACATCACGCTATGACCCTTAGGAGCCGAGCAAAAAGAAAAAAAGTAAAAAAGAACGTTAAGTGATAGCGCGGGCGGGTGATGCGATACGACGGGGTGGCTCGGGGGAAACAAGAAGTTTCACGCGAACGAAGTCGCGGGCTGAAGCTAGTTCTGTTTATTTTTGTACTGGTGTAGTGGGTTTTGCTGCTAGAATTCTTGCGAAATAGCGAAGTTATTTTGTTAACTAAGTACACCTTTGATATAAATTTACTACCCCGGTAGACTGATAGTTATGTATAGTCATACTTACTTTCTGATACATAAAAATGTGTCTATGGTAGGAACGTTTTTCTATTTCCATGAATATTACATGATGTGGATTTCGGATTTATAAGACTTATAGAAGCTGATATGGCGAAAATGATGAGATGACATTGAAGTTTTATTAATGTGATTTTTGATGTATATGTGTTTATTTTCTAAGAGACCAAACTGCTTTTGTTTTTTTTTTCAGCGACACTAAGAGCAACATGGGCACCCTAATACGGAATATAACAACTTATTACCGCTACATAAACGAGGACCTAGCGGGTAAGCGCCACATTAATTGATTTATTTTTTAAATATATAACTTGGCGGGGAACTTCAAATAATAACTTGGTTTCTTTCTTTAATGGACATAATCATCACAGAAAATCTGCAATTCTCTAAAAATAAATTATTAGCTGAAAATATACCCCAAGAAGAGTGTCAATTATTTTGTAATAAAATGTTATTTTTTTCCTTGACATCTCAAAGAAAAATTGTCTTAGAAATATTGTTTGCTTTTTACTCAGACTTGCAGCAATTTGATAATTTATATGACTGCATGCTGACTTATTAAAAAGCACTTAAATGATGACATTGAAATGTTCAGTGATTCCACCATAATCATTAAAACATTTCATATTCATAAGAATGCGTATGCAACGCGTGAAAGTAAAACACTTCTGCGTCAGGTCAGACAGGGTCTTGTGTTGTGAATATTTAATACTCTTTATACTAAAATAGGCAATGCATTGTCAATCCCGTATGAAAATTGAAAAGGGAAAATCGACACGTTTGACTGACTTAAGGCTGATGCACAAGTCTGTTAATTTAAGTAAATTAACGTACTGTTGCTGCCACAGCCACAGCGACTGTCAGCCACACACTACAGTCAGTTCACAATTATTTTACCTCTGACAGCAACAACCTAACAGCGACCTTATCGTGACGAGAACAAAGATCACAATGATTTTGACAGTCAGTGGCGCTAGCGACCTAACAGAAACCTTATAAGAATAATAAAGATTACCGTGGTTTGGACAGTGATGCAAAATCAGAGGTAATATAAATAATTCTGAAAGGACTGTCCATTGTGACAGATGCTATTCCCACAGAATGCACATATTGTCCGTACTGGTGCCATAGTGTCCGTACTGGTAGCCATACTGTCCGTACTGATGTCATACTGTCCGTATTGGTGCGATGCTGTCCTTACTGCTGCCATATTGTCCGTACTAATGCCAAACTGTCCGTACTGGTGCCATACTGTCCGTACTGGTTCCATACTGTCCGTACTAATGCCATACTGTCCGTACTAGTGCCATACTGTCCGTACTGGTTCCATACTGTCCGTACTAATGCCATACTGTCCGTACTAGTGCCATACTGTCCGTACTGGTGCCATACTGTCCTTACTGCTGCCATACTCGCCGTACTAATGCCATACTGTCCGCACTGGTGCCAAATTGTCCCTACTGGTGCCATGCGCTGTCTGCATGGTCATAATGAACCTAAAGATCCCTGCAACAATTATTGTTTATTTGTCTACCATTTCCAGATCCTCGGACGAACAGTTTCCCGCTGGTGTCAAACCCGGTGCCCATCGTGCTGATAATGTACCTGTACCACAGATTCGTCAGGTCTTGGGGCCCTGCGTTCATGGCTAAGCGTGCGCCATACAATCTTAAGAACGTCATCATCGCATACAATGTAATACAGATCGGATTGTCGGCGTACCTCACAGCACAAGTAAGTGACAAAGTCCAGTACCATGGTCCAGGGGAGCCTGCGACATTCAATTTCTTTTACGTTTTTTTGCAATTTGCAGGTCAGTATAAGGTGGTACATGTATTGATCAAAATATGATTTGCGACCATAACAAATATGTATTTACAGAATTAGAAAACTAGTTTTATCAAAATTCTTTCCGTGAAATGTGGTTCTGAATATTTTCATTTATTTTATTTATCCTCACACTGGAACGCCATACGGCCATTACACCAACGGAGTAAAAAATCACATCATCTGCTGCTTTCCATCCATGTTGTGCGTGCCATGTATGATTCTTGAACGAAGTCGGTCTCTAAATCATAAGAATACATTTCTTCCAAGGTAAGGGATTTTTTCGTAAGAGTTGATAATGAAAATTCACTCGTTTTGGTCAGAAATGAAAACTTTTCATTGAACTTATTGTAGGCCTCAATTTATTTCCTAACTAGCTGCGCCCCGCGGTTTCACACGCGTAAATGTCGATCCCGTGGGAATATCGGGATAAAAACTATCCTATGTCCTTTCTGAGAACTCAAACTATATTTTTACCAAATTTCATCTAAATCGGTTCAGCGGTTTAAGCATGAAGAGGTAACAAACATATAAACACAGACACACACACACACACTCACAAACTTTCGCCTTTATAATATTAGTGTGATATTTGATTTAAAAGAGTGTCCATGAAGTTTCTTGCCCTTTCCTACTGTCCGTACTGGTGCCATACTGTCCGTACTGGTGCCATACTGTCCGTACTGGTGCCATACTGTCCGTACTGGTACCATACTGTCCTTACTTGTGCCATACTATCCTTACTGCTGCCATACTGTCCGTACTAATGCCATACTGTCCGTTCTCCATAGGTACCTACGCTTTGGAATGGGCAACTTGCCTCATCTTTCTGACTGACCGACCCCTTGACAATTCAAAAGTGCCTGTAATTGGATTAATTGAAATAAATGCTTTGAGTTTAATTCGGATACATACGAATCTATCAACGACAACGAAAAAATTTTTAATCCTGAAAGTATCACTCGCGGTCATTTTCATTTCTTCATCGGGTGTTATACAGGGTGTCCCTGGAAGTATGGATCAAATCGAATAGGGGCGTGGGCAAGGTCATTTCCAAACTTTTTGACCCTGAGAATGTCAGTGATTTTTTTTACTGTTCAAAAGTTATGACCGATTTTTATTTATTTTTTTCAATGACTTCGCATAGTGCTCAGAGAAAACACATTTGGAAATGACCTTGCCCACGCCCCTATTCGATTTGATCCAAACTTCCAGGGACATCCTGTATAATAAAAGGAAAAACGGGAAAAATATCGGAAAGACGTCTTGTAGACTTGTTTCTGCAAGACATCAGAAAACCGTCCTACAGAAATATTTCTGAAGTCTGAAAGACGGTTAAAAAAAACGTTCCTCGCCGCCCCTAAAATTTGCCATCCTGGGCCTACTCAACCTGCTGGTAAATCCTCCACTGCTCAAAATTTATTTGAGTTTATCGTAATCAGAGACAGTTAAATCGTTAGTTATACAGTCAATAGCGTACCGGAGCAGTTGCGTTGAAATTCCGTTACATTACGAAAGCATAATTGCAATCGTGAAAAGCGTAGGAAATGACAATTAAGTTATTGAGCCAAGGCAAGGATACGCAGCAGGGCTGCCTCGCTTGCCGCCGCCGTGCATGCGAGTAATTCAGTGAAATCGGCCCTGGCCTAGGAGGTATTTCCTAACTATTTTTAATAAATGAACGTGTAATCAATCATGCATTCGTTTTATTTGCATAATGTACCATGTCATTTAACTGCCATGCTTTATCATAGCTCAAAATCAGCAAAAAATGTATGATGCAGAAAAACACTTCCAAAAGCTCCTGTCGAAGGTTTTCACAGGAGAGTAGTTCATGTAAAAGACATAAACGAGATAAAGGTTTCTCGTTTATGTCTTTTGCTAAATTGTGTGCATCATTTTCCTTTACTGTTACATACAAACTGAAGATTTTATTAGTTATCGTCAACAATCTTAAAATAATAATATGTACAAGTATATAAAAAGGGAGTGAAAATAAAAAATTCGTCCGCATCACTGTCAACGCGAAACGTGCCCAAAAGGCTGGCAGCATTGCCACGTTGTATGGCAATGCTGCCAAATTCATTTTCCTTTTGATATTTTTTAGATTTCTTCTCTTTCTTTTTGTTTATTTTCCATTTTCATAATAATAATGATTATTATTTATTACAACCAGCCAGTTAGGAGTGGACTGGTTAGATTAGATTTTCCATAAATGCCGTCATATGCCGTTTCTTTAAATTGTTTCATGCTTTATTCTAATTTATGTTTTTTTTTTTATATTTTCGACTTTTCCTGTTGAAAACGATGTGGACGAATTTTTTGATGCCCTATGGTTCTTTCCCCTCTCTTTTTTATATACTTGTACATATTACTAGCGACTTAGCCCGCGACTTCATCCGCGTGAAATTTCACTTTCCCCCCATTCACCCTCTTAGGTGTGGAATTTCGAAAAACCCTTTCTTAGTAGATACCTACTCTTTACAAAGAACATACCCACCAAATTTCATGTCTCTAGGACCAGCGGATTAGGCTATGTGTTGATATATCAGTCAGTCAGGAGTCAGGACTTTGAATCTTATATAATAGATTATTTTAAGACTTTTAGCTTTTAAATTATGTAAATGTTATACTATAACAATAAACTATTATTTATCTTTTAACCGTGTGTCGTCACGATAAAAAAAGACGGGTTGCACTCCGGGAGTGCCGGCAGAAGTGAAAACTTGAATATTAACGTTGAAATAAATCAATTATTAATTTAATTAATATACCTCATTTTTTTCACTATTTCTGCGTCACTTTTTTCATTAATAGATGCACTTTGTTCAATTTCCACTTTTTTCATTAATAGATGCACTTTGTTCAATTTCCATATATTAAACACTTTATATACACGAATTTTACGAATACACAGCAGTGTGGCTACTACACAGACGGTCGAGCCATCAGCTGTCCATCCATCCATCCGTCCACGTCCACGTCCACGTCCACGTCCACGTCCACGTCACGTCACGTCACGTCACGTCACGTCACGTCACATCCATCCATCCATCCATCCATCCATTCCATCCATCCATTGTCGTGTGTCACTTGATTTACTTCGGTTGGCGCCGCCGTAGAAACAGAGGCAGGGGGGGGGGAATGTCTCCTGACGGTCACGTGTCCTGACGCGAGTTTAACATTTTCTACCCATTACAAAAAGTGTGCAACGCCGCTAAAGAAGTTTTCATTTCAAAAATTAAATAACAATAAAATCTTTAGAAATCCGTTGTTAACAATCGAAATAATAACTTTGATAAAAATGTCTTAAAAATAATCATAAAAAATGCTTTAAAAATTAAATACAATAAACTCATAAATATGTAGGTTTATTTATTAGAGTTTCTTACAAAACTGCTGATTTCTTACTTAAAGATTATGTTGCAAAATTGTTAATTAATTATATGTAGTTTGTTAATTTTATTGTTCACCATTTATTTAGACGAATAACACTTATCTTATTCCACCGTACCATGTTTTTTTATGACAGACGATAAAAAATAATTTTGAGAGGATATTTGTGTGCAATGTATATAACTATTACGTCATACGGTTTCTCTTTCTTGTTTTTATGGTCAGAAGTCAATATTTCTGGTAAATATAATCGTGATTATTCATGATAACCCTGCAAAACCATTTTATTATGATTTTACTTGCACCAATGCTTGCACCCAAGGCCGTGGAATAATGTTCCATCGTTACTTTACTTTCTGCTCGACTGGAGCTGTACTTACTTAAAAACCACAAATGTTTATGTAAACGTTTACTTTGTAAACACCCCGAAACTAATGCGTTGCAGAGGAAAGAATATCTTACATATCTTTACGGTCATCATCAACGTTTTTGACCGAAACTAATCAACAACAATAGAATAATCAGTCACGTGAGCGCAACCGTGGGCACAGCTAGTATAATAATAAGAACCTTTAAAGTACATATGTATACATAGTACATGTTGCGTGAGAATTGACAGACATTTCGTTAACGACCGGAGAAAATACAATGTCTTGCGATGAACTTGACGAGAGTTGAGTTAAGTTTCAAGAAATAATATTTCTTGAAACTGAGAGCCTAAACATAATTATTATGTTTTGGCTCTCACGCGTAACGCCATAGAGTCACCAGTGAAGATTCGAGTTTTAGATCGAATGCAAGAAAAAAAGAACAGCGGGCTAGTTGCGTATCACACTATCAGCACAGAATACTTAATAGTACTAAGTACTATCAGTAGCAATGGGTTTCATTTTAACAGTTCAACAACATTCATTGCGTTATTTACGTTGTTGAGCAGACACATTTTTCGAACATATTTATGAGGTAATGGATTAGCAATATCCTTCAAAATGATTCAGATTGAGATTGATAGTGTGTTATGCAATTAAGGCACCCTAATTGTTGCCAAAAATTGCAGTCATAAATCCTGAAATCGTTCATTCAAATTAGTCTGAATATCGGCCCCTACGCAGCCTACCCACGGATATCGATCTAACCTTCACAAACACATAGTTTTGAGCTGAGAACATGTTACTAGTGAAGCTGATAATCGGGATTGCACCTTAAATATTATATTATTTATCTAATAATAAAGCTGAATAGTTTTTTGTTTGAACGCGCTAATCTCTGGAACTAATAGTGGGATTAAGAAAAAATCTATTTGCATTTGATAGCTCAGTTCCTGAGAAAGGCTAAACAACACGCTAGTTCCCTCAGGAACCAAGCAAATACAAAAAAAAAAAGTAAAAAAGAACGCAAAGCGAAAACGAAGTAATAGCGCGTACAAGCGATGCGATGCGACGCGCGACGGGGTGGGTCTGGGGAACAAGAAACATGCGGATGAAGTCGCGGGCAGAGCTAGTACTTTATTATGTATAATAATAAGAATGTTAGTTTGTAAGGTCTATGGGTCATTGTAGCTTAAATTAAATGTTTTATTATATTATATACTTACGGTTAAAGACATTTATTTTCTCAAAAGAATTACAATTCATCTAAAGAGAAAACATAAATAGGTTTAGAACAATGTTATCTGCCAGTAAGCGTAGACTAAAAAAAAAAAAAAAAACTGATGTACCATTAAATTAGTCTGTCTATGTTCTAAGACAATTTTCGTACTGTTTGCAGTGTCTGACCAGGCTGTACCTGTCGGGCTACTACAGCCCGTGGTGCCAGAAGATCATCTACGAGGACACGCCGCTGGAGCGCGTCGTCGTCAGCCGCGTCTGGATGTACTACATGATCAAAGTCATCGACCTCATGGACACAGTGCGTATTCATTCTTTCTCAACAATCAAATCATACATGGTTCCAGGATCATATGCTGGAGCTACACGATGATGTCGACGGTGGGGAGCAATTGCCTGGAGGCCATGAAACGATGAGACTCTTTGGGACTGCATGTGCATACTAAAAAAATTGAAACTTATCGAGTATAGTCACTTAACTTAGTCACTCTACTTAATTGAACGCATTTCGATTATCTATATTCCAGTTATAGAGGGTAATGAACAGAAAGAACCCTAGAATATAAGTAATAGAATAGAAAACTTCCTATTGTGTAGAGTGTTATATTATATGTGCTATTATGTATCTTTGTCTTTTGTTGTGTGTGTGTGTTTTTTTTTTTGTGTACAGACGCCAGCACATCAACCTACCCGAAACTGTCACATTTTCCCAATCGACTTTGAACCTTCATCATCATCATCATCATCATCAGCCTATAATGTTGGCCTGGCCTCCTCTCTGTGAGAGGGAGTGGGCCGTAATCCACCACGCGGGCCCAGTGCGGGTTGGTAGATGTCACATGTCTTTGAATTTTTGGTTCTAGGACATGCCGGTTTCCTCACGATGTTTTCCTTCACCGTTTTGAACCTTATTCTTTAGTAATAAAGTTGAAAATCTATTAAAGAAATTTGACAGATTGTAGTAGGTTGATGTGCTGGCGTCTGTACATGTTCTTCAAGATGTGTTTGAATTTGAACCCATGCTAATTCTACCGTTTCCTCTGGTGCCTCTTCAGTTTAAGTATACTGAAGGCCACCAGCTCCGTATATTTCTTCTTGTCCTCTGTGAGGTGGAACAGCTCAACAGCACTCGTTACCCCGGTCCACTCGCGAATTACTTGTTCGGTGACTCATGAATAACGTACTATAATTTATGCCAACAGGTATTCTTCGTGTTACGAAAGAAGTTCAACCAAGTATCGTTCCTACATGTATACCATCACTTAGGAATGTGTCTACTTGGATTCATAGGCACCAAATATGTACCAGGTATGTTTGTCTTGTCACCTACTGGCATCGCGGTGCATCCAACCCAACACTAGGTCTATTAGCACCCCACCTGAATCATTTGAGGCCGAACCGCTCGAACAACATGAAGAATATGGTTGCATAATACTCACGTGCTGCCCTGTAGAGCCTCGCTTTGTGCAGCGAGGCTCTGGAGAGACCCGCCCCTTCTCAGTGGAGATGCCCATATAGAGGCTCGAATGGTGTCGAAACTACACCATTCGAGCCTCTGTTTATTTTAACCTATCGTCTTGGTAAATTAAAAATAATCGTTTCTTTGAAAAATAATAATTTCTTTGAAAAAGTTGTTTAATATACCTAAGTAATGAGTACAATCATGTGTTTAAGTATCGGCACGGTATCGGTCACTAATTACCAGTCACACTAACTACACAGGATGAAATTGAAAACTTGCGAAAAATCGAAATAGGAAGTGTTACATAATCATTATAATTATTGTCATTTCCCAAACATAAATTCTTCAAAAATTTGTAATTTTCTTCTTAGATAGTGCAAACTAAGTTATTGCCTTCCTGACGAATTGTCGTCGTACCAGTATTTTTTTTTTTTTTTAGAACATAAGTAAGCAATCCATTCATCGCAGAGTTCACAACATGAAGCAAGTTGGCAACGCGTTAAACTAGCGGTGTTTACCTAATTTTGACCATTCCTACGAAAAAAGGGGCCGACGCGGACGTTGCCAAATCGCTCGCCTACGCGCACGTATGTGCATCCCTTTCTACACGTTGAATTAGATATTTTATATTTTTCGCACCTATTCAATTTCATCCTGAGGTATAGTAGCAAAAAAAATCGTATTATTGAAGCTAACTCCAAAACTACATAAGTAAATTCAAGTAAGTCATTTATATGGGACCACCCCTGAGGCATACGCTAGCCATTACAAAATAATGTTTGAAATCGATCCACAATTTCCGAAGATATCGCGTAAGTAACAAACATGTAAAAAGATATACAGTCGAATACCTCCTCCTTTTTGAAGTTCATTCATTCATTCAAAATACATTCTAATTGAGAACCTCCTCCTTTTTGAAGTCGGTTAATAATAGGTGGCCCATTGCATGACTCGTAAATCTGAAAAGTGTAAAGAATAATACAAATTAAGTAGAATTAAAAAATAAATACTTAAGTACCCATAACCCAGGTAATAAAATATGATGACGACCATTGTAAAACTTTTACTTTTAAACAAAAATATTTGAGAATATACCGTGTCGTGATACTTTGTTATTCATAATCATAACAATGTTGATTGTGTACCTACTTGCGCAAGAGTTGCAGCAATGCCAGCATCGCGTGCACGAAATGGGTCGAGTGGCCTAACGCGCCCGCGACGAAGGAAACCGCGCGAACTTCGAAGGACTTCTTACAAACATCCTTACTAATCAATATTATTAGTCCATGTATAGATTTTATTGAAATTCATAATTCGGTAACTATGCAAAAGGTGTTTTTTAAAGCATTCCTTCAGGGGGTGAAATTATTAAACAGTAAAAGAGCGACTCTCGTAAAACTGCCGTCAGGGCGGCACCTTATTTAAACGTATACACGTATAGTCTCTTTTCACCGTATACACAGCGACCCAGACAAATTTTCTTTCCTTTCGTGCGCTCTCTGATGACTATTAAAAACTAGAGACTAACAAAACGGCGACGGCATATAGGCTAGAGCAATGAGCATGGCTTATTCCGATTGAATCCCTCAATCCATTTGAGCGTCCCAGGCGTACAGCATACAAAACTCGCCCCCCTTGAAATGAATACCGTCATTGGGAAAGAACTAGCAGGTAACATACTGCTGAGCAGTACAATGACGACAACGTAGACCTTAGGTATGACCTTGGGTATGTCCCAAACACATGTTACCGTTCGCATAATTCTTACGAACCCAAGTTCCATGAAACCGCAATTCTTTGTTCTCCAGGAGGTCACGGGATAATGCTGGGCTTCATCAACTCCATGGTGCACGCTGTCATGTACTCCTACTACCTGGTCTCCATCGTGAGGCCGCAGTGGGTGCGCCAGTGGTGGAAGAAGTACATCACACAACTTCAGATTGTAAGTGTTTGCTTCATATTGGGGTTTTGTTTCGCTTAGTTGACGACAAAATATATTACCGAAAAAAACGACAACGATATGTACAGTCAACCGACATCAGTGGTATACTTGACCACCATAGACCACCATAGAGGAAAACTTGATCGATGTTTGCATTATGAAAATAAGCAACGACACGACATAAAGGCACTGTCAATGGTGGTTACATAGTCAGCATATAGGTAATGTTCCCACTGCTGGGAAACAGGCCTCCTCTCAGTGAGAGGGAGTGGGCCGTAATCCACCACGCGGGCCCAGTGCGGGTTGGCAGATGTCACGTGATGTCTTCGAATTTTTGGTTCTAGGACTTGCCGGTTTCCTCACGATGTTTTCCTTTACCGTTTTGAGAGCAGTGGTGATGAAATAATTTACACAAAGTAAAGCGCCAGTCTGGATTCGAACCTACGACCTACAACTCGTAAGTCGCGGCGGTTACCACTTGGCCACCACTGCTCTCGATGGTGGAGATGTGTGGTTGACTATATCTATTATTATATGTACAGAGTGGCGGGGACGCAGCGGGGTAATTGCGTAACACACTAACAATAGCCATGGCTTTCATTTTGACAGTTCAACGCTATTCATTGCGTTAATTACGTTGTTAAGCAGACAAATTTATCGAACCTTAAAAGTAATGGATAATTAGCAACATTCTTCAAAATGATGTAGATTGTGATTGATTGTGTGTTACACAATTAGGGTGCTGTTACCATAGATTCAGTACATGATTCTGAAACCTCTTGCGTTAAAAATTTTCGTCCATTATTTGACCATTGTTTACGCAAGTTGCTGTTCCACACATTTCGACCGCATAGGTATTGCGCTTTTCTATGGAACAGCATTTTTTTTTATAATAACCGCCGCAAAGCGAATACACATGTTTACAGTTTGCGCGTCAATGTCCTTGCCATTATCATGTATTAAAAAAAAATACGTTGCATCGCGTCCAGTTAGGCCGAGTCTGAAATAGAGCTTGTGTGCTTATGAACTCTTTTTCTGATTACTTATAAAATATTTTCAGCTGCAGTTCGTCATCCTGATCCTGCACTTTGGTCACGTCCTGTTCGAGCCCTCGTGTGAATACCCCAAGTGGGTCTCCTTCTTGTTCCTGCCACACAACATATTTATTTTATTTTTGTTCTCAGACTTCTACATCAAAGAGTATATTCTAAAGAAAAATAAAAATAAAGCTAAGTAGATAGTTAGGTACGCATCATAAGTAGTAAATATATTATTAATTGTAATTATAACGTAGTGATAACGACAATGAACTTCGTTTTATTTTGGTAGGCTTTTCGTATCTCCCAAAACGCACCCCTGGTTATATCCTACTTCTACCTACAGGCACCTACTTACAGCCCGATTCAAACTTTATGGAATTATGGCAGCTCGGAACATGAGGCGAGTCGTTGCGCAGTAACAAATTCACCTGTCAGCGGAGGCACAGTATAATATACAGTAAAACATCTTCATACAAACGTGCCGCTCTCGGTTTGAATGTGTGCGTGCGCGCCGCGCGCCATGTCGGCACGCGATTTCACGCACACGCTAGCATAATATATGAGGGAATAAGGTGGCGGCAGTGCGGGCTGTGCAGCGCGACTGTGAGCACGCGCGTACGCTACATGACCGCTTGCGTTCGTCAACTCTCGCCGGCGCGCGGCGGCGGCCACTTAAATTACGAGTATCATGACTTCAAAAAGGGGAAACAAATATTGTAGTGTTTTCGGGTGCCTCAATAATGATTTCGCAAACCCGGACTTATCATTCTTCATAGTTCCTGCTCAACCAGAAATGTAAGTACCTACTTATACTTAAATATTATTAGAAAATGTGGTATTGTATTGTTTATTTCACAGTTTATTTGCTTTATTAAGAGCGTAGCCGAGTCGCATTTTTCCATATAAATGTATTCCTAAATTTACTTTCTGAATACTATGTTTAGAGCTAAAGTTTATTTTAAGAAGTCTAGTTTTACTATAAAACAGAGGATTGAGTTCGAAACATCGTTTAGGTAAACGTATTTGTCGCGTATAGATGTAATAAGGGCAATTTCACAATAATTAATATTGCAAATTAATTACTATTGAAATTATTATTTTTTCTATTGTCTGATGTGTTGTTCAATCCAAATATGGTGTCTTATACACCCATTACAGGAATTACGGCAAAGATCGAAAGGGGTTTGAAGGTTTTGGCCCTAAAATCAGCCGCCATTTTGATTTTTTTTCAGAATCGCGGTGCACAACAAAAGTTATATATTTAGATAGAGGACACTTATACAAACAAAAATGTAATATAACATAATATCCTAAAGCGTCAGGTTTCGGAGTTATTCACCAAAATATAAGTCGAAAACAACAAGGATTTTTTTGTTTTATTTTCCCTCTAGGTAAGCATATTGAACTATTGAGGTAATGTAAACGTTATGAAACATTTATGGAGAAGAAACAAAAGAAGAATAGACATTTTTTAAATAAATAATTAAACACCGCAATTTATAGTTCGTTTTTTAATCCCAGAGACTAATCTGACAAGTGTAATGTCAAACTTCTGTACTAAAAAAAAACGAAAACACAAAAGATTTAAATGTCAGATTAGTCTCTGGGATTTAAAAACCAACTAAAAATTGCCATGTTTAATTATTTATTTAAAAAATGTCTATTCTTCATTTGTTTCTTCTCCATAAAGGTTTCATAACGTTTCTATTACCTCAATAGTTCAATATGCTTACCTGGAAGGAAAAAAAACAAAAAAATCCTTGTTGTTTTCGACTTATATTTCGGTGAGTAACTCCGAAACCTGACGCTTTAGGATATTATGTTATACTACATTTTTGTTTGTATAAGTGTCCTCTATCTAAATATATAACTTTTGTTGTGCACCGCGATTCTGAAAAAAAATCAAAATGGCGGCCGACCTTAGGGCCACCCTCCATACAAAAATCTTCAAACCCCTTTACTCATGATCCCACCTGATGATTTTGTCGATAATGTAGAAAGGATGGAGCAGGTGTTTCGCAAAGCGTTCGAAAAGGACCACATCAACATTAAAATTGGCCGGTCAATTTACGATCAACTGAATGATATAGAATTTAAGATGCCCTGTCCATGCTTTCCCAAAAGCTTTTTACAAAAACTTTACATAACAATAAGAATTTACTTTACATTAACAAATAATAATAAAGCGTTCCGGACGTGCAGAAACAGGAGAAAAATTTTCTCGGTATCAACTTTGTAACTTAGTATTATAAATTTTATGTGAATAAAGGCTTTTTATTTTTACTAAATTTATAAATTGGTAAAATATTCAATCATAATATGCTTTTTTATTTCATAAATTTAGATCAAGTGCTGCTTGTTCGAAAAAATTAACTAAAAGTAAAAGTGACAACCCTGGGGATCAAAGCAAGAGTAGGCTAATAACTCGGCGGGCGGCCTTAGATAACTTACTGTATATTATACTGTGGCGGAGGTGAGGGATGAGGTACTGCGCAGCGAGTAGCGCACTTGAGCCGCCATTAAGTTTGAATCGGGATGTACAGACGCCAGCACATCAACCTACCCGAAACTGTCACATTTTCCCAATCAACTTTGAACCTTATGGTTTAGTGATAAAGTTGAAAATCTATTAAAGAAATTTGACAGATTGTAGTAGGTTTATGTGCTGGCGTCTGTACCAAATGTTAATACCTACTGCCCCTGATCCCAAAAAGCAATAGCAAGATGAGGGCACTGTGCTCATTAGCATTAGGTATGTAACCGAGCCGACATTTTTTATTCTTGCTGGCTGGTAGAAAAACTAGCTGCTTATAAGAAGCGGCTAGACTTTTATGTATTTGCAGCTGTGTGTGAGGGATGATTCTATGCAGGACAAACAGCACTATCACGTTTTCACAACGATTAGGTACTTCTTTTAGTTTGTTTATTAAAATGTGATCTCTTACACACTGCGCACAGGCAGTCGCTCCATGTAAAATACTGATATTCAGCTGCATACGATTGGCAGGAAGCCGACCCCAGTGTAATGGGGTTAAAAACTGAAAGACCGTCATAAATGGCAGCACTGTTCACTGTCTACAAGCCGCCATTGTTTTGATTGTGTTTACCTTTGTGTCGATCACAAATTAAACAAAAAATAAACAAATAATAATTCGTCGGTTAAATAGAAAAGTGGCGTTTTTAAAAAGAAAATTGTTACCAGGAAATGTCATTTTTCCATTTAATCAACGAATTATGTAACATGCGACTTACCACTATTAAAATATGACCTAAAAAAAAGAAAAGCGTCTACCACTGATAAAAGCAGCTGTAGTGGAAAAGTAAATAAAATACATATGAACATTTCATAATTTATAAGTATGTTACTTTATATTTTGTTTGTTGAAAACTGGAGGCGTACGAGATGTTAATTATATGAACAGACACACCGACACACCCTTACTATAATTTACACAATATCACAACATAAGTGCTGTAGGTTATGAAATCCACCGGATATAACTTGTATACTAATTTCTCTCATAAAAGTCTTCAGGTTTAAAAAGGATAGCACAATCTCGACGAAATATCGGGTTACCAATTTTTTTCGTAAGCTTTCTCCTAAAGTTTTATAATAGTCTTTTAACATCTTTAGCAAATACATGAGTCGCCGTATTTTTGCAGTCAACAGCTGTGCAACGGGGCATATAACTAGCTTCTGCCCGTGACTTCGTCCGCGTGAAGTTTCTTGTTCACCCGACCCACCCCGTCGCATCGCATAGCCTGCCCGCGGTATTACTTCGTTTTCGCTTAGCGTTCTTTCTGACCTTTTCCTTTCTGCTCGGCTACGAAGAGTCGTACCGTCAAATAGCCTTTCTCAAGAGTTGGGCTATCAGATGCAAAAATAATTTCTCTAATCCGACTGATAGTTCCATTAGCGTGTTCAAACAAACTCTTCAGTTTTATTATAGATTACCTATGCGTATAAGAAGACGCTTGTAACAGCTAGCTGACAAATTATTAGACGTTGGATTTGTAGTAATATCTGAAGTGAGCAAGTGGCAGTTTTTAGCCGACTTCAAAAAAGAAGTAGGTTCTCAATTCGACGGTATGTTTTTTTGTGTGTGTTTGTTACGCTATTACTCCGCCATTTGTGGACCGATTTTCAAAATTCTTTTTTTGTTCGAAAGAAGATACTTCTGAAGTGATCCCATAGTCACTAAGTCAGGATCTGATGATTGGATCCTGGAGAAATCGAAGGAACTCTTGAAATATTGTAGGCACACCTATAGCGATTTGGGTATTTTTTATAGTAACTCGTGCATTTGCTCTCAGAAAGCACCATTTGGTGAAGTGGATCTGATGATGAAGACCACAGATGGCCACCGGAACTACTCAATAATATCTAAGTATTTCACGGGTTGCGATTCGATTACTTTAATATGGTTGCTAAGCAATTTATGCTCACCACGATGTGAATGGTGAATGGTGATATGGAGCTGATGGTGGACCAGGAGAACTCCTCAACAATTATCTTCCCTGCATCGGGAAAAGCAATATTTTGTAAAAGGCAATGAGCAAGTTGACACTAGGCTATTGTAACTTAGATAAATCATAAGCAGACCCACTAAAAAGCGTGAAAAAAAGCTTTTTAACAAAAAAACAACCGACTTCCAAAAAAAAAAACACTACAAAGTGAAAAATAACTTTAATTTCGGAAGTCGGTGGCAAAAAACGTAAATACAAAATCAAAGACACCGACTTCCGAAATTAAAGTTATTTTTCACTTTGTAGTGTTTTTTTGGAAGTCGGTTGTTTTTTTGTTAAAAAGTTTTTTTTTTATATCGACAGGAAAAGCCCGCCTGGCTATTTCCTTTAGTGGCAATAGATGATGAAGATTCCTTCATTGAATAATTATAATGTGGCAACTCTCTTTGACCAACGCCAAAAGCAAAATGTCATTCATGTCATGCCATTCGAAAATGTTCCAGTGATTCAGTATCATCCGTCAGTGGTATTATCGAAGATTTTTATCGTCCAACTTATTTATTTTTTATTTACTACAATGTGCACAGACTTTGGCAGAATGGTCAAAATCGGCTTTGCTTGCCATAATTAAAAACTAGAATAGACACTTGACGGCTGTGTTTGACAGTGACAGGTGACAGATTGCATTTTTGAAATGTTTTGTTGTGATTTCAAGTTTTTTGTCATTTTCTTTCACTTTTCACAATGTGATTAATTTGTAATTTTAGATATTTAAGTCCAAAAAAGTTGTCATAATTTAACTTCCTACTTAATGTAAAGCTTATTTGTTATAAACTATTGTTGGTTTATAATTCATCAGTTTACATCATGTCGGGAGAAAATAATGCAGCCAAACCTGGGGCTGCAGCGTTGGAAAACATGAAGTTGTTGAGACACGAGAGTGCAATATTCAAGGTTCCAAAAATCCCTAAACGGAAAGAGAAAAAGAAAGCTCAAGTTTTGGACGAAGATGTTTATGTCGAGGTAATCTGTAATAAAGTTTGCTAAGAAAACAACTACATACTTAATATCTATTTAGTACCTATTTACTAAAAGATAATGGTGGTCACGATAGTTGAAAAGCCCTGCTTAACAAATGCCTAAGAAATTTGTCAAGAAATTGACCATAATTAACAGAAAAGTTATTCAACATTCTCAATTTTGACCGACAACATTCATTTGTTGCATGTCTAGTGTTAATCATGGTTTTTACTACCCTGCTCTATAACATGTACTTAGTTACCTACTATTATTGGCAAGCTGAGGTAGGGACTCTGTCTACCAAAGCTAAGAGAGAGATAAATGGGCAGATTTCTCAATGTTGTAATAAGTAGGTATTTGTAGACTGCTTCCATTTGTGGTTTATTCTTATGTAAGCATTTGAAAACAATCCCTTAAAACATAAAACAGTTCCATTTACCAATTCATAAAATAATGTTTGTTCAGTTGATTTATTTTATCATAAAATATCTCATTTCTTTTTCAGGGCATTGCAAAAATTATACAGAGAGATTTTTTTCCCGATTTGGAAAAACTAAAAGCACAGAATGAATTTTTGGAGGCAACAGAAAACAAAGATTATGCCCGACTCAGAGAACTGACCAGAAAGTACAGTGGACAGAGACCACCAACAGAACCTTGTGAGTACTCCATTAATTCAATCATTTTGAGTAATGTAGTTTTTACAAATATTTTTTAATTCTATTTTTTTTTCCATAAATTAAATATTCTTCATGGCATATGAGATTTGTAAACAACCATAGGCTAAGTTAGTACACATTCACGCAGTAAAAAAGCCATTTCCTGAAAAAATGTAATACAAAGAACAGCTAATTTGTGTATATCATTTAAAATATGCTTGCACCTAGCTTGCACATTTCAGGGAATGCTAGTGTGTGTTTTCAAAGATTGAAAAACATGTGTAAATTTTCACTTTTCAGATAACTCCCCAGCAACCTTTGACACGCCTCACCTGGACAGACCATTCTCTCCATCAGCACCCACAATAAGAAGTGATCGGCTCGACTCGGATTCAGATTCTATCATATCAGACAGGTCTAAAGATGCCACAGACAATCTCTCTTTAGGTATGGTTTAATAAATACCTTACTCAGAAACTACCACACATAGGCCAGTCATGTAAAACATTGTAGGTCGCAAAAAAGGTGCATCCTATGGAAAAGTCACCCTACACATTTACATTTACTTTTTGAAAAAATGCCCAATGTTTGAAGTACTGTATTGCAGGTCCTGTAGGACCTGCAGAGTTATGGCTGCGCTCAATTGTTGTAAATTGTGTGTGACTTCCAGGATTTTCGTTAATTTTTTACAAAACATGAGGTCTTCCGGAAAAGAAGAATCTTAAAGTGAAACTATGGAAACCAGTCAAAAACAAAACATTTTAATTGTCCTTTACAGATGCATACCTATCTACTCACACAAGTGAAGACAACGCGAGCTATGACCGCGTCATCGCACTCGAGAACAAAAAGCGCGCCGCGAAGCTGGCAACACAGTTACAATCGGAAATCACGTCAAGGGCCATCGCGGACGCGGCGCTCGCGCTGCCCTCTATCGAACAACAAGCGGACCAGACTGAGAGGCCTCATGAGGTAACAGCCTAAACTGCATTTACAATACTTGGTTTCCAATTTATCTAATATCTAAAAAAAGCCTTTAGTCATAAAGTTTATTTTCACTTCTCATGCTCTAAAAGTTCGTCTTTATGTTGTGCTTAGGCGACATAAAATCGCTTTTTATGTTCTAGTGCATAAAGTAATTTTTTTTTTCTGAGACTAAGGTAATCAGGCCCAACAGCCACACGCACAATAAAACTTCGCAGATTAAAGTCGTGATTTATTTCATTTTCTTTAATTTATACCACATCCGTGTTTTCTATCGTTAATTTAATAAAATCAGGTAAAATAGTTGTCAATTATTATTTAAAAACGCAAAGAAACGTTTTTATGACTTGGCAGTATGAAGTACACAAGTCGAATGACAAATGTTGAAAATAAAAAAAAAAAACTTTTAAAAAGTTTCGTGGCGGTATTATCTGTGGTGGCGGGAATTAGCTATGCTTTGCAACATTTTTGATTAATTATGTACTGTATACTTTATGCCTGTTCATTGCCTGTTTCATTTTCTCGCAATCGAAGTGAAAAGCAGAGTGTATAACTCAGGCATAAACGAGCCATTTTACCCCTCGACTTAACTATCCACCCTCGCCTGCGGCTCGCGTGGATATAAACGTCTCGGGGTAAAATAGCTTCTTTTATGCCTTAGTTGTACAATCTACTATTTTGTCTGTAACAATCCAATATTTTCTGAATGTTCAATTCTGTAATGACTAGTCATTCTCAAATCTACTTAATTTACACTTGGGTAAAGTTGATATTTATTTGTACATCAATTGAAAACAAGGATTTAATGGCGAAGTGTGAGTACTATTGAAGCACCTGTTCCTAATCCTTCACCCGATACAGGCGTAATGTTATGTTATGTGATTTAACTAGACTTCACTCCATATAGCTGTCTGGACGCGTAGTGTGGACTTGCATAATATGTCTATCTTGTGGATAAGGCACCTGTCCCTCCGCCGACAAGGAAGCGGCTAGCTATCGATCGACTCAAGAAACGTACAATAGACGTAGGGCCCGTGTCAGTAAAAGATTTTTGGGATGCATGAAGAAGCCTCCTCGTGTAGCGCAGTTTGTTCCGCCAGTTACTCAACGCTCGGCGCATCTTGCACAGTCATACCCAACACCTTATTTGACTGGCCAATTCTTCCCTTGCGGTGGTAGGGCTAACGCCCGCCTGGTTTGCGACCATCCTCCCACCGGAGTCCGGCGTCAAGCAGCCTGCTGTGTTTCGTCGATGCGTGGAAGTTCCAGTGCCTTAGGCATCTTCTGGGCACGCTCGTTCCATCATAGACCTCATCCATCGCTTTCTATCAGGCGTGATCGAGGTCATGAGCGTGCCCATTCAGCAATAAAAAAAAATAAAAAAAATGCACATAATAGTTGATAGCTGACTGTTTACACTGCTGGCGAGAACTCTCTCTTCACTTGTATTTCGCAGCGACAAGAGCTATCAAAGAATAAACTCGCTCAACGACGCTCGCTTGGCGGGCAGAACTTTCGCTGGGAGACTCGCTTATTACATACGTACAGCAGCAAGTGACTGGGCAGTCATTCTTCTTCGCACACTCGCTCATAGCCATGCGACAAAACTATCCGAACTACACACTTGCTGCTCGCCAACTCGTTTGTATTTGCTAGCTCTACTCTGCTCTCCCACCGCCGGCGGTGGGACAGGTGCCTAAGGTTTTCTTACTTACAAAAATTATCAATATTTAAAGTTGGACACCTGGCGCTACACGGCGAAGAACTACATAATGTACGTACCAGACGGGGCGGCGTCCCAGCACGCGCCGCCGAAGCCCGAGCTCGTGCACCACAACACGCGCCTCAAGACCGAGCCCTTCGACCACGTCAAGAACAAGGAAGCCATCAGCGCCATCGCTAGGAGTCAGGTAATATGCAAGTACTTCTTAATGGCGCATTTTTTTTGGTGTTTGTGCATGTATAACTTATCTTTAAATGCTCCCACAACTTCTCTTCCGTTGCATGCACCCATAAGCATAATTTTACATTGCGCACAACCGAAAGCTGCGAATTTTCACACCAAAAAAAAAAGATATATAATTTTTTTTGCTAAATATACCTTAGTTTGATGTTTAGAATGCGTAGTTAACGGCTATGTGATGGGTCTTTTTACACCCGTTATTCTATGCGTACTAGTTGCATACTAATAGCCTCCATTTTCCAGGACGCAAGCGTAACCGGCAAGATAGGCGTGGACGGCGTGAGCATATCCAGCGAGAAGCCTGGCGACGCGTACCCGCTGGTAGCCACGCCGTCGCCGCGCCCGGGCGAGGGGCCCGACCAGTCGCCGCTTATGACCTGGGGAGAGATCGAGGGCACGCCCTTCCGCCTCGATGGAGGGGATACGCCCTTGCCTGCGTGAGTATAGCCTATAAATACAACACAGTTGTGTTTGTGTCGTTTGAAATAGGGAAAAATTAGCGGTCTGCCCCCGCTCCACACGGTTTTTACGACTTGTAAAACCATCGAGATTTCTTTATAATGTAAGTTTAATATCACATCACACTAATATTACAAAGGTGAAAGTTTGTGAGTGTGTGTTTATGTTTGTTACTTCTTCACGCTCAAACGGCTGGACCAATTTTGATAAAATTTTGTATGGAGGTAGCTGACACCCTGGATTAACATATTATAGGCTACTTATTATACCGATATTCCCACGGGATCGAAACTTATGCGGGTGAAACCGCGGGGCGCAGCTAGTTAATATCATAATAGTTAGTTTAATATCATATGCATAACCCTTCCGGAATAAATTCTCTAATTGATGGTGAATGCATGCATATTCGGTGCTGCTGCTGGTGGTAAGTAGATAGCATAAAGTTTACTTTCTTCCCCTCATTTATCTTGACAAGCTCGCGGGGAATCATGTGCTTTAGACAGCAATAAGAACGCCATCTCCCTCTTTACTTGTAAATATTATAGAACGTTAAATAGCTCTTCGTCGTTAATGTTATCATTGAGCTATGTCTCGGTTACCACAATAATGTCATATTGACATTAAAATTAAATAATATCAATATTGCGGATATTGATATTATTTAATTTTATTTGCATTCCTCGGAAATTTTGGTAAGATAAACTGACGGGCTTCCGCTTCTGGGTATTTAGGTACTTACATTAAAAAGGCAGCGTGCAGGGTCTTAATCTGTACAACGCGTGCTCCATCTTTCTTATGGACTAATACGCGGCCATCGCCAAACATATGTATAGCTCTTTTCACGCACAATTTTCCGAGCTTCCGCATGTATAGCTTTATTCAGGGGTGACAGATGTTCGGAGACGAAAACGGGCTATTTGGTGCCACCGTAGCCTAAGTGACGCCAATTATTAAGTTTATGGAAACATGCGCACGGTTTAATTTCGTTACTGATGCTAAAGCTTCAATCACGTTTCCTTGTATTTTTTTTTTTTCAGTTTAATAACGTAAATGCAAAAAAGATAAAGTTTAATACGTAGTAGAGTCGAACGACTAACATTTAGCCTCTGGGACACATGACATTGACTATAACCTTCCTCAAGAAGAACTTTGTTGGCTGTTATCATCTTATCAACTAAATAGGTAATACGGGCTGGTATCCGCAACTCCACGTCAATGCGCATATTTTATCTTATCGACTATTTCGGTATCAAGACTTAAAAACGTCAAGGAAAAAAAGTGCTTGTATTGATAGACGCTCTTGTTAATTT
The DNA here is from genome assembly GCA_945859645.1 of Amphipoea oculea. Classification (NCBI taxonomy): domain Eukaryota; kingdom Metazoa; phylum Arthropoda; class Insecta; order Lepidoptera; family Noctuidae; genus Amphipoea; species Amphipoea oculea. The sequence continues at coordinate 6,185,257 of OX243884.1, forward strand.
GAGCAATGTTTTCTTTCACACGTCTAAAAGCTCATGTCAGTCTAAAATTTGAATTTGTGACTTACGGCAGCTTTTTTTCACTCCACGTCTTGCCCGGATTTAAACCCTAGAAGACTATAGTAAAAGTGAACAGTGCTGCACACCCCCACCCTATTTCAATTTAAACAAATGTCAACTTTATTTCAATGATAATTAAGTTGATTTCAGAGTGACTAGCACTATTGAATAAGTTATAAAAATGTTTGAAGTTGTAGCACATGTTGTAGCGTAAACTGAACTTTATTGTGTAGGAATTAAATTAATTTTGCCATTAATTCATATTTGTTTACATTTTTGGCAAATAAATCGCGAACGCAGATTAGATGACTTTAATTACATACTATAATTTCACCATACTAAGCATATTAATTTCGTTTGCCGTACAGCGTGGGTGCGGGTGCGGCGTACCGCATGCTGGAGGGGGGCGTACGGGAGCGTATCGCTCTGCAGCTGGCCGAACAGGTGGCCAAGCGACGCAGACCTACCACGCCGAGAGTCGCGCCGCCTACGCCAAGGTAACAACTAAAACATTGATTTAGAAATTCTAGACTCAAAATGGGTACTTGGTATCCAATAGTTTCAAAGTCCAGTGCTGCCTAAAATATTTTTTCATGTAAGGTTTATTAACCGGGTATAAGTAGTTACACGTGCGCGCATAAATGACGCGCTCTCGTAATTTGTCCGTTTTGATTTCGTATATGTGTTTTAAACGTATAATATATTTTACAGTTTCAGATCGAACACTGAGCGCCTAGCCAGCATGTCGCCCGCAGCACGTAAGTTGGCAGCCAAACACTTACTATCTCCGCGCCTGAAGCTCACGCCCAACGACATGGGCATCCTGTCGCACGCGTCGCCACGCCGCTCCCCCTCCCCGCTCGTGGCGCGCCGCCCCACGCCGCGCGGTGACGTCGGCGTCACTGAGGACCTCACGGACAATCTACTGCAAATCAATGTCGCCAAGCGCACGAGGCTAAAAGCAAAGGATTTCTTTAAATAAAATATTTGTTGAGATTTAAGTGTTTTGTTTTAAAATTCGGACTCAAAGAGTTCCAGTCGAGTTTGAAAGTAGTCGGGCAGACGCAAAAATACGTGAGTAAAACAACCAAGCGCCAAACGAGCTAAATTGTAATGAAAAACTAGATAGCTTGTTTTTACAACCTTTTTTTTACCTAGCCTGTATTGTCCCACTCCTGGACAAAGGCCACCCCAAAGTCCTTCCAGGAACTTTTCCCGCGCCACCTCAAACGCGCGCAGGTCATCTCACCACCTCTTACTGGGCCGGCCTCGGCGACGCCGTCCTCCTTCAGGTACCCATTGTGTTGAGACTTTTGCCCAGAGGCCATCGTGCATGCGTGTACGTTACCCCAGCAAGAAAGCGTCTCCTAGAGTTATAGGAGTAGAACGTATAATGTGTGCCCTATCTGCTGTAAATGTGCCCCAACATAAAAAATGTGTGCCCCCTGTCGTTTTGGAAAAAAACGGAAAAAACGATTCTTGCTGGGGTAACGTTTTTCTAGCAGGAAAATTCTAAACGAATGATCGGAGAGAGAAAAATTGTGCATGGCCAGAGAGCTTATATGTGTGCCAAAATGTGCCCCCAAAAATAAAATCTGTGCCCCTTCAGGTTTTCGAGATATTGCATTTCCTGCTGGAGTAACGTTTTGATGAATCGTATATCTCTACAACCATTGCATGTGCCCCTGTAGAATAAACATAATGTGTGCCCCTTTGTGCCCCAATTAGATTTAAGAAAATATTTATAGTTTTCAAGTTATCGCGGTTTTATGAAAACCCGAAAAAACATCGCAGCGCCTAAAGTAGACAAGGCACAAGTTCGCTGAAAACTGTATTCGGTCCTTCTTGACGCTAATAATAACCATACAAAGTTTCAAAACTGTTCATGCATGCGTTTTTGAATAATCTCGCTAAAAGTCAAAGCGATGGTGTCATAACTTTGACGGCAAAATACAAGGAACCGGCTCAATCCCAGATGTGTAGGTGTAAACCAAAATCATGTGCCTTTAGTCAGAAATATATGGTGAAAATATTCAGCTTGGAATGTTTCGCATTAAGTAAATATAAACAAAAAACCAAAATATGTAAGCAACGGCTGGTTATCCGACCAAATTTGAATGACTACTAAAAAGCGACGGATTCATACATATCGATGACCTTCTTTACTTTACTCACTAACCGGTTCACACGTGTTGTACCTGAGTACACTGACGTAGAAAAGTAATAAAATAAAGTTGTTATTGGATTATATTCAACTAGCTGTTTCTATGACCTTACACATGATTAAGTACATTATAAATAGTAGCCTAAGTGCTATTCCAAGGTAAGCTATCTTTCGATTCAAAATTTCATTAAATACATCCAGTAATTTATGTGTGAACGAAAGAAATACATCCAGATATTTGCCAGGTCTTTGACCCAAAATTTGATTGGTCCCAATGTTTAAAAAAAAAAATGAAATGTGTGATGAATACCTACTACTAAAAAGAGGTAGCTCTTTTTTGTATATAAATAAAAAGCCCGTACTTGTCTTTATATATATATATATATATTTATTGATAAGCCGTAGGTTAGATAAATTAACAGTAAGTTTTTCATCATTAAGGGGGATGCTCCAACCAGCCCGCAAAATTCAAAATTTCTTGCGTTTTTTGCAATTTGCAGGCCAGTGCTAGGTTGTATGTTGATTAAAATATTATTCGCGGCTGTAAGACGTATGTAGTTACAGAATTATAATCATCAAAATCACCAATACAACCCTACAAGTTCATAAAGGCGTAGGAACAAAAAAAAACAGAAAAAATTTGAATTTTGCGGGCTGGTTGGAGCATTCACCTTACTTAATAGAAGATTCCCTTTTTTTGCCTCCCCACACCGCTGCATATATCTCTGGCCCCGCGGCATCCGCTGACGTCGTGTCGCAAGGAGTCGCTATGTCTAGCTTGGAGAAAGTGAGACAGCTAGTACGCGTACGGTGTTAGTGTGACAGAGACAGTTACGTGTAACGTCGCTCTATTATGAATAATAGGTACGAAGTGTTTATTGACTGGGAAGTGCGTTTGGATTTTTTCTTGGTATTGGTAAACAGTTGCAGTTATGTTATGACGCCAAGGACACTGTTACCAACTGTTACGTTGAGTCACGCAGTTGCACTGATACTGTTTGTTTACTTTTTTTTTAAGTTGGTTGAAAGTGGCGTATTAAGCATTTTATAACAATTATGTGGTTGTAGGGGTGTTGAATTTTATGGCACGATCTGCGGTGGTAAGTATTTAATGGCATTGTTTTGACTTATTTAAAAATACTTGTACACTTATCAAGTACTTGGATTTTTTTCATTACTTTATATACTTATTTATTTTTTAACAAAAAATGTTCTAAATCATGTTTGTTTTGTTTTCATCTGAAAGGATATACATACTTTCCGATTGGTCCAATAGAAATTTCATCAAAATCGATTCAGTAATTTATTTTCTTTTTTGTTTAATACGTATTTAATTCTCTTCTTGTGCTAGGTTGATGAAATATAACTTCTAGTTACAATGTAAAAAAATAATTCATGACAAGAATTCATGTCCCCAAAACTAAGACTCGACCACAATCCGTCAACACTCAACATGTCACAGTCACAGGGCTGTATCTTTTTAGCCGAAATAGCTAAATACTTGATTAGATTTTTACAGAATGTTCTATGGCAGCTATAACAACAATAATATAAACACCAAGTAGGGAGGAGTGGCATTTTGCCTATTGGCAAGTTGCATAAACTTCTAACTAGATGATGTAAGTAATAGTTTTGTTGATCTATAGAATATATGTATCTAAAAAAGTTCTGGCGGACCGATCAGGCGGAATATATCTATTTATTCAGGGCTAAATTTTATCACAACTGTATTTTCAACTTAATTGCTAGAGTACTTCTGGAAAAAATTGAGCACAAAATTTTATATCCACGGATATATACCTACAAACTTACATCCTATAAAAATAGTGTAAATTTAATAGATTCAGGAAACTTTAAAACGTAAAGATAATATCAAAATTTCAATTTCGAGTTTTGGGCCAATTAAAATTTAATATTTTTTTTACACAATATTATACTTATACTTAATACCGATCTGTGATTTTTTGTGATGCGAATTTACTAATTATATGTTAGACTTAGATGAAAAACTGATCTGTGATTAAAATAACAATGACTACACAATGTGCAAATAATTTCTAATATTTATAGGTAGGAACTTTGATCTGTGATTTGATGCAATAATTACTTAAAGAATTAAAATTAAGGGAATAAAAATAATAATTTCCACATCAACAAGCTGTTTCATTTATTATAATCACAAGGTGCATTTAATATATTTTTTAATTAGCCCCCAAAACTTTTGAACGCGACTGTACGGACAACAGCTTAGGTATAATACGTCCAATAAAGAAGGTCATCGATATGTATGAATCCGTCGCTTTTTAGTAGTCATTCAAATTTCGTCGGATAACCAGCCGTTGCTTACATATTTTGGTTTTTTGTTTATATTTACTTAATGCGAAACATTTCAAGCTGAATATTTTCACCATATATTTCTGACTAAAGGCACACGATTTTGGTTTACACCTACACATCTGGGATTGAGCCGGTTCCTTGTATTTTGCCGTCAAAGTTATGACACCATCGTTTTGACTTTTAGCGAGATTATTCAAAAACGCATGCATGAACAGTTTTGAAACTTTGTATGGTTATTATTAGCGTCAAGAAGGACCGAATACAGTTTTCAGCGAACTTGTGCCTTGTCTAATTTAGGCGCTGCGATGTTTTTTCGGGTTTTCATAAAACCGCGATAACTTGAAAACTATAAATATTTTCTTAAATCTAATTGGGGCACAAAGGGGCACACATTAAGAGCTACTCGTGTATGTTTATTCTACAGGGGCACATGCAATTGTTGTAGAGATATAAGATTCATCAAAACGTTACTCCAGCAGGAAATGCAATATCTCGAAAACCTGAAGGGGCACAGATTTTATTTTTGGGGGCACATTTTGGCACACATATAAGCTCTCTGGCCATGCACAATTTTTCTCTCTCCGATCATTCGTTTAGAATTTTCCTGCTAGAAAAACGTTACCCCAGCAAGAATCGTTTTTTCCGTTTTTTTCCAAAACGACAGGGGGCACACATTTTTTATGTTGGGGCACATTTACAGCAGATAGGGCACACATTATACGTTCTACTCCTATAACTCTAGGAGACACTTTCTTGCTGGGGTAACGTACACCGTGCATGCGGCTGATGTAACCCGTCCAATCCCGCCGAGCCCGGCAGCCTTCTTGCCTACGTCGACTAGTGGCTATCAACTCTGTGAGCGGCCAGGTCTGAACACCGTAGGTTAGGAAGGGCAGAATGCACATGTCGATGAGTTTAGATGCTTCAGGATTCCTTATTACGCTTTAATAGATTTTCCACAGGCGTTTCGATTCGATTCGGTGATCGAAACGCCTATATAACGAGTATATCTACTGGCCCAAGTAGATATTATACCTACTCATCGTCATAAACTATTTCCTGCACGTCTACCTCGAGACTTCGCGTAGTGCTGTTGGTCATTAGTTGGGTTTTAGACCGATTCATTATCTTATAAATTATAGTTTTGTTATTTTCTAATCCAGCAGACTGAGACTTGAACCCAGAACCCTCCGCGTGCTATGCAGGTTCATGCGGTTCCTTATATTGTAGTTGGCAATGGCAACCAGTGACGACACGGTAACTCTGATTTACTACCTATGTTGGACCGGAAGACCAGACCTGGCGAAGCGCAGCGCACTCGGTTGTCAAACAAATATCAACCTTGCGTGAGTTGAACTTAAGTTCTAAATAAATAAAAATCCATTAGCCCTTCCATTTTCGACTTGTATTTTAAGGAATTCAATATAATAGTATATAGTACACAAATTAAACAAGGTGTGATTCTTAAATAATATGCATTTTCTTGTAAAGCTATCTCAATAATATGTTAACGATTACAACCATCACAAAAATTTTAATAAGATTTAAATTAATCATTATCTTATCTTATTATCTTATCTTTACGTCTAAGATAAAAGTTTTTGTGCATTGATTTTTGTCTCATATTATTATTATTAACATAGTGCATTGTACAATAATAAATTATATTTTTATAAATAGCATCACAGCATTGATTTCTCACGTCAATTTAACGTTTACCTAATATCAAACATAATAAAATATGATCAATGTTTCAAATATAAAATACATTATAAATGTAATTTATTTATTTGTATAGATATTTACATAATAAATTGTTCGGGTAAATATTATTATTTTACAGACACATGATTACCTGCATACATTTTAAACCAATGCCTATGCTTACAAATACAACAGTTAATGTTTTAAAAGTAGTGCTTTCTTCGCATAGCTGTGACAATAACTACTTGTATTTACAAAATACATATTAAATAAATAAAATAAATATCATCATGTCAAATTCATTGGTTCATACAGGAAAATACCGAATATAGTTCCTAATATGGAACAGGTCATGCAATACATACCAACATGATTTCATAAATTATTATTACCTTATTATTATTTACACTACACAATGATCTATGTCTAAGTCAATCTCATAAAAGTTTATCTATAACTAGCTGTGCCCGCGACTTCGTTTTAATTTTTTAAGTTACTCCTTATAACATCAGCTATCTGCCAGTGAAAGTGCCGTCAAAGTCGGTCCAGTCGTTTCAGAGATTAGCCGGAACAAACAGGCAGACAGACAAAAATTGTAAAAAAAAATATTTTGGTATATGTACCGTGTCCATATGCATTTAGTAAAAAAGCGGTTATTTTAATATTAAAAACAGACACTCCAATCTTATTTATTTGTATAGATGTCTAGATTTATAACCCTGCACAATTAAATACAACCAATTAAACTTGTAATGGCGCTAATTTTAGGCACATTAATATATTACGATAATGCACTCAGTTGTGCTCAATAAATTAATAATAAAGAAAAGAAAGAAAGAAAATACGTTTGTTCGTTCGTTTATAATGAATTCATTATTTAACATACAAGATATTTCATTGAAGATACTTCTTAAACTGGATAAATTATTGTCAAAATAATAATAGAGAGAGAAAGTAAAGATATGTATAATTATTATAATCGTTTTGCTAGTAGGTACTAGCAAGTCATAATGTCAAATGTTCTCATGAAACACTATCTCTATAGCTGCTGTGTAGAGGTTATTATACTAATACATAAGTACTAATTATTACATAGTAATCATCCAAGAATAATAAAGCTAAATCAGCTATGACCCAACACCGTCATTATATCCCAATATTTCTCTATAACAATCTAGGGAATGACCCTATAAATACTAATACTTACACGACTACTAAATGTTCATTACACATTTTCATATTATGTTCCAAGCCAAAAATCATAACGTTGAAACAATGAGGTTTTCATCCACTTATCGCGTCCTAAATTAACAACTGCTGATTGTATGCGCAGAACATATCATATCGATAATCACTGTTTACCGAGTCAGAAGGTAGGTAAAAGTCACGTACTACCAAACTAAGCTGAGCGCAGCCTTGTAAAATGGCTCGGGCTGGTGCGGCTTGTTGTACTCTGCGTTAAGCTTAGGTTTGGTGTCGTCCATCGGGTCCTCCTCGAAGATGTTAACAAGAGACTCTTTAATGCCGAATCTGATGAAAGCCAAGTACGGGAAGTACCTCATGAGGAGTACACTGAACCTGAAGTTGAGGTTGAAATAAAGCCGTCCTAAGTAGGAGGAGTAGAGAGTCATGTAGAGGTTGTAAAAGAAGATCTTGTACTTGGCTTTGAAGTTGAGTTGTTTGTAGAAGGGCGCGCTGTCCACGGTGTCGTAGTCTTTGTAGTAGAGGAGGCGAGGGGCGGTCTTCGGGAGGCCGTCGACGGCCGGTTTGCACATAAGCTCTGTCGATTCCACGCCTGTTCAACAAAATGAGACATGTGAATACCTGTTACTTTGGTTCTTAGGACTTTTTGACCAGCCTAAATATTTTAAATTGCTTTCAAAACTATTATAAAACTCACCTGTATCAAGAGATTTTCCTTTCAATTGCTTCTTTAGCTTGATCTGCAGCTGTAGTCTGTCGTTCTCGCTGTAGATGTAGCCGGGCACGTCAGCCAGCACGCGGCACCAGTACAGGAAGCCGTCCGTCTCCACCGTGGGGTTGACGGACCACATGCCGTCCAGCATGACGCGCGCCATGTGCTCGAAGTGTTCTGGAACGTTCTCGAGGCAGGGCGTAAATACACGATCTTGGATCAGCTGGCACACCTCGCGGGTTTCTTCGAAGGTCTCGCGGCAGATGTTGTACCTGTTTGTGTTGTATGTTGAACTGAGCCAAGATATTACTTGAATCCAGTGTTCTCTAACTGGGCCTGTATCCAAATTTATTCGGGGTAAACTTTACTGTGGTGAAAGCAAAAAGGCAAGGCACATGATGAATAAAAAACACAACAGTAGTTCCAAATTAATACCTACTTATATTTTAAAGTGCAGGGTTGTCCCGCTGCAGAATAAGGATTTTAAAAAATCAATGAAAAAACACATGTAGTTGCAAGAACAAAACAAATTAGTGATCCTGTTTGAATCATTGCTACGAAGAAAAGTGGAATAAAGGCGTAGCGTGGCGGTGGGTCCTAATCATTATTAATTTTTCCGTTTTCCATAACTCCACCATCATAGCACATCGCCACTGGTCCACGCTGCTGTCAAACCAACCATGGTTCTATTTAGGCGTAGGTAAGAAGTCGGGCAAAGTATTATTGGGTTTTTTCATTAGTAATTTCTCAGTAGCAGCCCTAAGTTTGGGAGTTGGCGGTGTGATAATCCTTGCTTAGCACGCACGTGTCGCCGTTGGTCCTGCGCTGTTGGTCCTCTTCGGGCGAGTCGGATTGTCGTCCCATCGGACTATGAGAGTGAGGAAAGAGAGAGTGCAATTTTCTGCACACACTCTTGTGCAGTATAATATCTTCCGCGTCGATGGATTGTCTCCGTTGAGATTAGCCGCCATGACCGAAATTCGGTCAGAAGGACTCTCATTTATAAAAATAGAACTTATCTAAAATATACCACAATAGGCAATATAGGCACAACATTTCAAACAGAACTCAAATCAAACGAACCTGTCTTCAATCCCGATCATGTACCCGACGACTCTCCAGACATAATTGTAGGCGTCCCAGTCGCCCGGCTGCAGCTGCCTGATGCCGAACTTGTCAGGCTTGAGCATCGAGAAGCCGACGAAGCCGAACTGAGTGAGGGCCAGGTCCCGCTGGGATACGATCCCGGTGCCTTTCAACTTTGACGCAAGTCCTGCCTTCACGTGACGACTGCGCACCGCGTACAATGACCTCCATGATCTGTTATACATACGTGATTTATTGAATGTAACTAAGGGATTTATAGATCGGATGAGTGGGTACACTACATTAATACGAAAAACTTTATTCCGAAAGACACAAATACGAATTTCAAAATACCGATTTTCATAATTCCGAATGATTCAAAATTCCTTTTATAACAACTCCGATTTATAATTCATCCTATTTTAATAATTCCGAAATTTCAATATTCCTAACGTTTATAATTACTATTCTCAAAATACCGAGTTTCGATAGATCGAATAACAAAAAGTCCGACTTAATGATAATTCGAAACATAAAAAATACGAATTCCGATTATTAAAATACCCGTTAATTAGAATTCCGAAATAATAACGCTTTGTAAAACTGAATAGCAAGACAAATAAACGCATATTTCTAATTGTAAGAATATATATGGCACAAAACCAACAATAGAGCCCCTATTTCTGTGTAAAGGGTTTAAAGTAGGTAACCTAACCAAACCAAACCTCGGGGTGCCCTTCGCTCGTTCTTGCATCCTATGTCGACGGAGCCCCGCTTCACGGGGCCCCTATTTCTGTGTAAAGGGTTTAAAGTAACCTAACCAAACCGAACCTCGGGGTGCCCTTCGCTCGCTCTTGCATCCTACGTCGTCTATTGCGTTCGTTGAGTTCGGGTGCGGTAACGGTAACGGAAATAATTCGGAGTATTGAAAATCGAAATGTCGTTTTTCGGACCGAGAACCCATCGTGCATTTGATTCTTCGAATATACGAAAATCGGAAAACAAACAAGTCGCATTTATGACTTTCGGTAAAATAAATTTCGTAATTTTTAATAATAGACATTATGATTCTTAGGTATTATGAAATTCGGACTTTTGAAAATCGGAACATCGAAATTCGGAATAAAATATTTCGGAGTATTTGGGTGTTCCCGGATGAGTAAGTAAAACTGGCGGAAGACACGCATTCAATCTTTTGGGGTATCATTTAAGCTATCACCAATTTAATTAGTTTTGTGTTTCTTAAATAATAGGGTTTGTCCTCCAAATAGTAGATCTGTCACCAAAATGTAGTCACCAAACAATGCAAGTGACCTAACCAAACCGAACCTCGGGGTGCCCTTCGCTCGCTCTTGCATCCTATGTCGACGGAGCCCCGCTTCGCGGGGCCCCTATTTCTGTGTAAAGAGTTTAAAGTAACCTAACCAAACCGAACCTCGGGGTGCCCTTCGCTCGTTCTTGCATCCTATGTCGACGGAGCCCCGCTATCTGAGAACGAAAATATTTCGTGGCGATAGATCTATTTATTAGGTGATACAAATATTTCGTGGCGATAGATCTATTTATTAGGTGATACAAATATTTCGTGGCGATAGATCTATTTATTAGGTGATACAACTTGATGACAAATATAAATTTTGGTGATAGAAAATATAGTTCCCAATCTTTTGCTGACCTATAAAAGCCGAGATACAAAGACGCTATCGAAACTCAATACCGATGAGAGGTACGAATACCATAATTAGTACGTCAAGGTAATATTAAGATAATAATATGATCAAATAGTACACTACGGTACGGTTTATTTCATTGTTGACCACCGACTTTTTGCAGAAATAGTACCTATACATTCAGTTCGCCAGACGAAACTCGGTCAGCAAACCTTCGATAAGCGTGGTAGATAGGAATTAGTTACATAATGCTGTGGAACACAGTAGGCTGATTGATTATATTAATTTGTCAAGCTCCGCTAATGAGACACAATTGATTTTCTATTGTTTCGTCGCCAATGGGCGGACCGCGGTCCTTGATCGGTTAATTTGCACCTGTGAGTTGTAACACGAGGCACTATACAGTGCATCTTTAATATACGAGTATATAGATAATGAAGACGGAAAGGCATGTGAGACTAGGTATCTAGATGCCTATGTTAGCTTCTTTATGTTATTACATCTACAAGCATACTCACATGCTCCCAGGCTTGAGTTCGTTCTCGAACCAAGAGATGGTGTGCAGTAGCGTAGAGAGGTACCGCTTGTAGGCAGTGTAGACGGAGGTGGAGCGGCGGGATCCCACCAGCACGCGAAGGATGGACGGCACCGCGAACACGGCCACTAGCCCCATTAGCATCGACGACGACAACGCGAAGCAGTTGTCCATATAGAAGCTTCGACCCCTGGAGCATAAGAAAATTGTTGACAAAGCTTCCTTAGATAAGAATTTGACGGCCGGTTTCCAGTTTGGAGTCATGATTTGAACTCTGTATGGAAACGACGCAAGTTAAATATTCACGGGCTATCGTTATGTACCTATATGGCCAAGATGATCTATCTACAGGGTGTTACGGAAAGGGTATATCTATACAAACGGGTTGAAGAGTGTATCTGGGCTAGAATCTCTGTACAAAATTTCAGCTCAAAAGCATTAACTTTGAAAATGCTTAATATTTTTTTATTTCGCACTTCAGCGGCGCTGCACTGGCGCGTGGCGGCGTGATGTGCGTGTACTAGGCGCACAGACACACTACAGATAATGGATAATGACCCTCGTAGTGCGGTGACACGTTTGTTATGATTTCAATTTAATAAACTATCGAAATAAAAAAAATATTAAGCATTTTCAAAGTTACTGCTTTTGAGCTGAAATTTTGTACAGAGATTCTAGACCAGATACACTCTTCAACCCGTTTCTATTGATATACCCTTTCCGTAACACACTGTATACTAATAATGAAGCTAAAGAGTTTTTTTGAACGCGCTAATCTCTGGAACATCCAGTTGGATTTGAAATTTGTTTTTGCATTTGATTGCTCAATTCTTGAGGAAGGTTATAGCCGAGCAAAAAAAAGTCAAAAAAAATGCTAAGCGAAAACGAAGTACAGCGCGGGCGGGCGATGCGATGCGACACGGTGGGTCAGGGGCGGAAATTTCCGCAGAAGCTATAAAAGATTACATATTGACAAAGCTTTAAATATTGTCATATAGATACGAACATAATTATGGCAAAAGAATACTATTTATTTTACTTGCAGTAGTTTGAGAATGTCTAATGGTCTACTATAACTTTGGTGTAAGGACCTATCAATAGAATACGTCAAGGGTGACTAAAGAATTTTATTGGACCATTGATGAAATCTTGGCATCTTTCCACAAGTATTGGAAGGATGGTGAATAGTGTTCCTACCTAGTATCGTACCTATGTCCATTTTACAATATTAACAGTAATGCAAAACTTTTAACAGAACTTTTTGAAGAAGCAGGGTCAAAGTTCAACAGACAGGTTAGACTAGTGGATGGCCTCGAAAGGACGACTATCGGCGAGATACAAGAATAATAAACAAACTAATAGGAAGGTACGGTAGGCTGCAAAAGTGCATGGGTAGTACAGAAACAAAATCGTATGAAGCGAGAAATGACGCTATCTAGCGTAAAACCAGTTAACGACTAACAAAATTGAATTATGCTGTTATTAGATGGCGTTGCTTTGCTTTATATGATAAAATATTTTTGCAGTTTCTTTTTGTCTCTTCAAACATTCAAACAATTTATAATTAATAGTTTCTTTTAAAGAAAATTGATCCTAATTATTAACCTACTATGTTAAAATTGAATATCAATTTATAAGTAGGTAGGTATCTGATTTTCTAAGTTTTAGTTTTCAAACTTGAGATAAATAATTGGTAGGTGGTATGAATAATACTTAGATCGAAGATTTATGACAGCTCAATGGATCGTTCGCTAAGTTCATTTCGATTACCTCGTTCGAGTGCCTTTTGTTCAGTTTTTATTTATGATCAGGCGGATTACTTATTTTACCAAAAACGAGCACGAGTTATAATATTGATTTCGTTACAAGAACTCAAATAATTGCTTTGAATAATCAAGCCAAAAACTTGTCAGAAATAGCCAGAGACCGGTGTAAACGTAAGTAGTTTTATTTTTACACTTTTATATTAAAAACTGCATTATTTTTTTGTTACTATACTACATAATAATCATTATTGGGTATTATATATTTCTGTTTTATTGTTGCAGAGAAAAACAGTTGTTCTTTGAGTACGACGATTTGAAGAGGAGGGTTATTTGAAACACCATCAAAGAACTGGTAGACCACGACTTATAAAACACATTGCGGCATCAAACCATGATAAGGCAGTATGAAGAAAATGGTTTTCTGCCGCCGAACCACTATGCTGGTTTATTTGACATAAGTTTTGACACGGAGCCGCGTCAAAACTTGTGCCGCGGAGGCATGCTGTGAAACCCTTGCTCACGGAAAACCATAAAAGGGCAAGATTACAGTTCGCTTTGGATCACATAAACTTCGATTGGAGTAATGTCATCTTTACAGATGAAAAAACTTTCAAGTCCAGTGAACACGGACGCTTATGTTTGTGGCGTCGAAATAATACGCGATACACAAGTGGTTACGCAGCTACGAGCTAAATAATTATACTTAGATAATATCTATTATTTATATTGACTGGAGACCTGGTTATGTGTGTATAAACTATAACTTACGTATTTTTAATAATTTAAAAAGTTATGAACACTTTAAGTTTAAACAACATAGTTTTTAGTTTTTTATGTTGCCTACTAACCATTTGATATGTTTTTGTGCAATTTTGTAGTTTTTAGCCTACTTATTTAGTATCCATTTAATCCGTTTGACCTTTGTTATAAAATAACCTGGTCTCCTGTTTGTTTTTATTGAGGTTACATAAGCTTCAATCCTCTTTCCGATTTTGGAAACGAATACTTAAGCTATCGCCTCAATAACTTCATAATATTATAATGTGATACCTATAATATTTTTAATAAACTGACTATTAAATTTGAATAATAAACTGTAAGAAATAAACCTCTATAATTTTTTATAGTACCTTTTTTTGCGAGCCCACAAGGCGAGCCTGTTTACCTGCGATGAATCTGCTCTTTTTTCCTGTTGCTAACTAACTACCTACCAATTCGAATATTAAATTAATTATTAAAATACCCACTCGTTAGCTTAATAAATATATTCCAATCGGTTTCTATTATTATTTTTATCATTTAAGCTACGTATGCTGGTAATTGTAATGTAATAATTAGATAAATGTATTAGCCTTGTAATTCCTTCGTTTCTTCCTAATACGTTTCGTAAATTAGTCATAGTTGTGAAGAAACCAACGCCATCTAGTTTATTTTCGAAAACTTGAATTCAAACATTCACGGGAAAATAGACACTAAGGTACCCATGCAATTTTGCTGGCGACTGTACATGCAATGAGTTGAAAAACCTGCCAGCCCAGGATACAAAATTAGGGTTCGAGTCTAGGCCTTATTGTCCACCATTGACCATTTTCTATTTTGTTAGTACTTGTTGACAGGCCTACACTGGCCTCCCATACTTGTTAATACTGTAATTTGAAAACTTTGTAAAAGTGAAGTAATTTTAAAAGAGTAACCGTGGAGTTTCTTGCCAGCTCTTTTCATAGGAAACGACCAATTGGAACCGTGTACCTAAGCTTCTGAAGTTTCATAAGTGCCCATGTAGGTTTATGTGAAATAAAATATTATGATTTTGATTTTTGTTTTTGCTCCGTAACTGGAAAGAGTGTGTGTGTAGAGTGTACGGCATGTACTGGGGATAAGGTAGTTACTTTTCGGTTAGCATTATTTCCTTACCTGTTATATGTCTTCTCGTCGAACCATTCTGGCAGTTCCATAACGAGCGCATCTGGATTTACTTCGTCGGAAGGCTGCTCTGCCGCCTCCTTTGTCAGGAGCGCGTCCACGAACTCTTCCGCTGTTACAAAACTCTTCATTAACCCAGATGTTACTGACAATACTTTTTCTAGAGAAGCCAGGAAAAGGTGGCGTTTTAAGTCCCGACGTAATATAGGGGTCGTAGGCATGTCCAACGAACGCGTTTTTGGGTCTTTTAAAAGACCCGTCGCAGTATCTGGTTTAAACATCCACAGGACAGCAGTAGTGTCCCAGTAGTAACGGCCCCGACTTAAGAGTTGTATGTCGAGGGTTGTCTAACCTGTGTGGTGATGAAATAATCATTTCATCACCATTGCTCTCAAAACAGTGAAGGAAAACATCGTGAGGAAATCACAATCCAACATCTCCCTACCCGCACTGGGCCCGCGTGGTGGATTACGGCCCACTCCCTCTCAAAAAGAGAGGAGGCCTGTCTCCCAGCAGTGAACAGAAACGTTATAGACTGAGTATGTTAAACACCCACATAAAATATTGAAACACGAAAAAATCTTCTCTCAAATCTTTGAACTACGTGACAAACACTACCTGCCCAACTACACTATCAAAACTAATTTGGGAATCAAGTTGAATACAATAGCCTAATGTCAACTGCTCATCACCTTTTACAAAATATTGCTTTTCCCGATGCAGGTACGTTAATTGTTGAGAAGTTCTCCTAGTAAGAACCAGGAGAGCTGGAGCTGATTGAGAAGTCAACATCGGCTCCACTTTACCATACGCATTGTGACGAACATAAATTGCTTAGCAACCACATTAAAGTACCTAATCGAATCGCAACCCGTGAAATACTTATTATTGAGTAGTTCTGATGGCCATCTGTGGTCTTTATCATCAGTTCCACTTCACCAAATGGTGCTTTCCGGGAGCAAATGCACGAGTTACTATAAAAATACCCAAATCGCTGTAGGAGTGCCTATAAAATTTGAGGGTTTCCCTCGATTTCCATGGGATTCCCTCATCAGATTCCGACTTGGTGACAATGGGACCACCTTGAGAGCATACCCTTTCAAACATATTTAAGCAAAAAATTGCACCAAAATGTAATATACATAGTAGAGCATTGCTCGAAGTACATACCAAGCTGTAGATATATTAAATGGGTTGCCTCCTGAGCTAAATAAAGATCCTGATTTATAACTTGTTTAAAACAAAATTAAAAGCCTTTTAGGGTTCCGTACCAAAATAGTAAAAAGGAACTTATGATGCAACTCATTCCGTCTGTCTGTCCATCCGTCACAGCTGGATATCTCAAGAACTACTAATGACGACTACACGACGACGACGACGACGGTCGACGGTCTATGACGAGTGATGATAACTTAGATGACGTTTGTCCAATTATTTTGTAAATAAGAATCATCATCATCATCTGCCTAGCCTTTTCCCAACTATGGTGGGGTCGACTTCCAGTCTAACCGGATGCAGCTGAAATATAAATATATTTTGCAAAAGGGACTGAAAGGGGGTCTGAAAAATGTAAAAAAAATACCGTTCCCCCACCCCTTTATCTCCAAAGCTTGCATAGAGAAAAATGTGAAATAATTATATGTACATACAGAAAATATAAAACGATGTCTCTAAAGAGCATACTTTTTCAGAAATTAACAACAAAAGTTACATCAGTTCCATTATCGGTCAAGAAATGGCGCTGACTTAAAAAGTTAAAACTGCAATATTCTACACCGCAACGCGCAGTGAAAATTTAAAAACATATGATTGTAAGGAACACTCGGTACGCGAGTCCGACTCGCTCTTGACCGGTTTTTTATTAGGAAAAAAAAGTTATTAAAAAAATTAAAAAACCCGACTGGAACCTTATACTAAAACTAACTGAAAAGCTAAAAACAAGCCTATTTTAAATTAAATAAAAAGTTGGAAGCAGGCGGGGCCCATACCATTATTATAGTTTCAAACTCAAATGGGTCCCGCCTGCTTCCAACTTTATTTTAATTTAAAATGAGCTTGTTTTTAACTTTTCAGTTAGTTTTAGTATAAGGTTGCAGTCGGGTTTTTTAACTTTTTTAAATACTTTTTTTTATTTCCAGCTTTTTAGTTTACAAATGTGAAAGATTTCATAGACGATTTAGTTCTTGGTACGTGTTTTTTACGATTTGTCACTCTGAATTACTTTTAACCATATACGAGGGGCGTTCAATGTATTCTCGGTATCAGGGTGATTTACTAATGATGTGGGTAATTTGACAAATTAATTAATGACATTATCTAAGGGTATAAAGGTCAAATTTCATATAGTTGTGATGATTAGTTTGCTAGTTATCCTTAGTCAATGACAACTGTAATGGCTAACGTGACAATGTTGAAGAAAATCGAGCACCGCGCTCTGTTATTAAATTCTTTACCAAACAAGGAAAAGTCAAAAAACTATTCACGATGAGATGGTGGCTGTTTAGCAAGAGTGAATTTAAAAGGGGCAGAGAGAGAATTGAAGACGACACTCGCTCAAACGGCCCGGTTACTCCCTCTACAGAAGAAAACGTTAAAAAAATGAGAACCTTATACTGGAGGATGCCCGAATGAAGATCCAATTTATAGCAGAGATGTCCCACCTCTCTGTTGGTTCAGGGTAACTGACCACCGGTGTGTTGCTTCACGACAACGCCCCGGTCCACACGGCGCGTGTTTCCAAGGCTGCTGTGCGAGATTGTGGTTTCGAAGAAATTAACCATCCACCCTATAGCCCGGACCTAGCCCCGAGTGATTATTTATTATTTGTTCTCTAATTTGAAAAAAGACCTTCGTGGGAAACGATTTTCCAACGATGAAGAGCTCATGGCGGCAATAAATACGTATTTTTCAGAGAAAGAGGAAAGTAATTTTTTACGGGGTACGGAAAAGTTAATTTCAAGATGTAATAAATGCATTGGGGTAATGGGGGATAACATTGAAAAATAAAAATTATTTTAATTCAATTTACGTCTTTGTTCATACCGATACCGAGAATACATTGAACGCCCCTCGTAAGTTGCATATATTTTTGTAATCGCCTTTTAAAACCCTTTATTTTGATACGCCACTCGACAGGTTTTGAGAAAAAAAAATATTTTTGAAGGCATAATATGGCGCCAAAAATCCGCCATTTTGTTTTTTTTTTTAATTTTGATATACCCAGTATCACTCTCACAGTACCTAAATACGAATCTAACGACACCTCTCAAGCTATAATCCATCGAGCCGTTCAGGCCGCAGAGCGTGCCAAACAATTATACATACATACTCTCGAAAAACATAACCCTCCTTCTGGCGCAGTCGGGTAAATAGGCCCACAATTGACGATGAAATCGGTGAACATACATAAAAAAAACATACATAAAGTCGAACATATAACCTCCTCCTTTTTGGAAGTCGGTTAAAAAAAACCGGCCAAGTGCGAGTCGGACTCGCAAACGAAGGGTTCCGTACCACAAGGAAAAAACGGCAAAAAAATCAGGTCTGTTGTGAGCCCCCTTAAATATTAATTTTATTTTAATTTAATTTGATATACAGGGTTTTACAGAAAGGGTATATCAATACAAACGGGTTGAAGAGTGTATCTGCATAGCTATTCACAAACACTCGATACGCTTCCGTATCGTATCGAACATTAATCATTGTTATCGTAGGAGTCTTCTAAACGCTGTTCACAAGTCCAAAACCCGAAAATTTTGTCAGTTTAAATCAAATAGACGCCCGCTATTCTTCCAACAGCTATTTGCTGTTGAGGGCAAGTCAAATCAGGTTATCGAAATGTCAGGTTTTCGATACGATAGCCTGTCGTATGGTTGTGAATCAGGGCTCTGGTCTAGAATCTCTGTACAAAATTTCAGCTCAAAAGCAGTAACTTTGAAAATGCTTAATATTTTTTTATTTCGATAGTTTATTAAATTGAAATCATAAAAACGTGTCACCGCACTACGAGGGTCATTATCCCTTATCTGTAGTGTGTCTGTGCGCCTAGTACACGCACATCACGCCGCCGCGCGCCAGTGCAGCGCCGTGATGTCGAAATAAAAAAATATTAAGCATTTTCAAAGTTAATGCTTTTGAGCTGAAATTTTGTACAGAGATTCTAGACTAGATACACTCTTCAACCCGTTTGTGTTGATATACCCTTTCCGTAACACCCTGTATAATATAAATTTTAATACAACTAAATATTCCGTGAATATTTCAAGCGTTTATCTGTTGCCGTTATAAATAGCGAGCAAATAACGGCGAAAAAATTACGTTTGTTGTATGGGAGCTCCCCTTAAATATTTATTGTATTCTATTTTTAGTATTTGTATAGCGGCAACAGAAATACATCATCTGTGAAAATTTCAACTATCTAGCTATCACGGTTCATGAGATGCAGCCTGGTGACAGACAGACAGACCGACAGTGGAGTCTTAGTAATACTGTCCCGTTTTAACACTTTGGGTACGGAGCCCTAAAAAGTAGAAAAGAACAGAAAAATATCCCTTAATAACGTGTAGAATACTAATGTAAAATCAAGTAAGGGGTCCCTCAGGGAGGTCCTTGCGGGACAACTAAGTTATATTTGAAGTGTAATTTCACTACCTATGTCTTTTTTAGCTGAATGTGGAGCATTCAATCCTTAACTGTAGATAGTATGATTGATTTCGTTATGAATGAAATATGTGTATCCCACCTGTACAACTTTTTTTTTTTAACTCAATTCGGAACGTAACAATGGTTTTGAACAATCATGATTGGTGGGCACTTATCAGTGAATTTGTAAACATTGCCAGGAACAATTAGCATTTTGATATCTACTCTCAGAGCAAAGCTACACAAGGCAACGATTTAACATGGAAGTTATTTTCGTACAGTTATTTATATTTTTACTAACGTCGCGTATTAGCAGCTCCGACTGGGTAAGTATACAACAATACACCTACATAATATTATATTATCAATATATGTAGTTTATTTAGGTAGGCTAGGCATGTTATATTTTTGGCCGTTTGTGGACTTTGCCACAAGAAGATATTTCAAAGGTAAATTAGCTTGACAATAAAATGATCAAACAGTAAAAATCCAAATGATTTCGTCGCATTCGATCGATATTTGAAATTAGTACTTAATTCTCTAAATTATTCAATGCCAGCTAGGCACATAGTCTAATACATTTTCAACTTTCTCTTATAAAACTATCTGATTCTAAATTCTAACAAATATTCTCATAGGTTTCAGAGTGGATGAGCCCAATTGAAGATCAGTTGTAAGTAACATTATCATTGTAATTGTACCTATTATGTAAATGATAATAGTGTTAAATAGTTTAATATTAAAATCAAACACTGTGCATTATTATGTAAACTAATATCCAGTAACATCACCGTTCTTAGTTGTAATAAAATATCATCCTGCTTAATCACCGTGAAACAGCGGTAGGAGTTAGGACATAATCATACTGGAGATAAAAAAGGTTACTTGACTTAACCATTAATTTTATTTAACAGAAGAGAACAAAAATAGAAAAGAAATACTCTTTATTATGTACACCATAATGACCATAAATATTACAGATATAAATATTGAAGTTTTACAAGGGATGACATAATGGGCGGTCTTATCGCTAAAAGCGATCTTTTAAAAAGACCACCTTTGGATGGATTTAGAGAAAAAGAAGAGATAATACTGCAAGTAGTCTGTAGTGTACCATTTATATGTAAACAATAAAAACATACATACTTACATAAAATATATACTTATAAAAATAGACAAATATTGGGCACGCTTTATCGACACGGGCAAGGCATTCCATAACCGTAATGCTTGAACAATAAAAGATTAATCATAAAATCTGGTGGGATAGAAATAGAAAATATTTATTATCCAGGTAAGTAAAAGTACCCAAGCAAGTTCACTGGTTAACACCAAGTTGAGACGACATGAGCAGCTTAAAATACTACCTACAGTTAGGTTACAATATATTATTTGCTAGTGAGCCCCAAACTCAACAGTTACCTAGTCTGTATCTTGGGGTTCGTGTGTGTATGTGATGGAATGCACTGGCATCTCTAAGTCTCAAGTTTTCCGATGACCTTAGATATCTATTATGTGTGTCATGAGGGAACTTGAAACGTTCTTTAAAATAAGAGGGGGTTGTAGGATTCAACAGAATACTGTAGAGCTGAAATAAGATATTAGAATTCCGGCGAAAACGTATGGGAAGCCACTTGAACTTTATACGAAATTCGGAAATATATTCATATTAAGCGTTGATAATATTAATAATTAATCAATGACTTGTGTTGACCGTTTTATCAGAGGAGTAGTACAGAGAAGATTCGATGGAGATTCAATGATGGTTCACATGAGTCAAGACGAAGAGGACAATAAAAAGACGACACCAACTCCGAAAATCTCCAACCAGTTATCAGCTGTTAATCTGAAGATCAAGTTGGACCAGACGATGCGTACTGCAGAGGTGTTAGCTGAAACACTGAAAGTTCAAATTCGCGATTTGGTCGCGCGTGAAACCATGTTGAAGGAAGCCATCACGAACGGCAGGTAACGTGGCACTATTCTTCGTTTTCATTCGCAATTTATTTGTCTGACCAACTTACATGACTAGGACAATAGCAGAGGGACTAACGTTGAACCTAAAAATAATTTAGTGGAAATCTATATATACAGGGTCATCCTGTAGGTATATGTATATAGATTTCCAAAAGAAAAAAAATCATAAAAAAAAACTATCATAGCTGGCAATTTTTTTTTAGATAGCCCTGATAATTATTTTGTGAGATTTTTTCTTTAAGCACTATGCGAAGTGATTGAAAAAAAAACAAAAATTGGTCATAACTTTTGAACCGTAAAAAAATTCACCGACATTCTCAGGGTTAAAAAGTTTGGAAATGGCGTTGCCCACGCCGACGCCCTTATTCGGTTTGATCACGGATATCGATTTGATCCATACTTCCAGGGACAGCCTGTAGAAATATATAATATAAAATTCAAAGTCCTGACTGACTGATATATCAACGCACAGCCAAGACCACTGATCCTAGAGACATGAAAGGAGATGGCATTTTTTGGCATTGCTAGTTTTGGAAAGGTACAGAATACAAAGCTATTGTAAAAAAAAGCGCTTATTTTTATGTATTGATAGCCAGATTAACGTTATTATTGAGAATTGGGATTAAATCTCGTTAAATATGAGTAAGTTGAGCAGCCGGAAACAAGGCTTTTTGGACTTGTTATACTATATGACAGTGTTGTCATGGCAAACAAACAAACATTTAGAAGATGACACACAAAACTTCACAAGTCACATTCGCAGTCTATCAAAAAGTACTCTGTGGCTCGTTCGCTACTATTTTCTGCTGGCGTGAATGTTTTGTGCGCCCAAAGTTTTACGTGGATTTTTACAACGACCTGGCTAGCTTTTGGATTTCGAAGACTCCTACCTTTCTGAACGACCGTTGCTAGACTTGGACCTCGACGTTTCGTTCTGCAAGAATTAAGTCTAGACATGTAGGAAGAAAGATATACTTTGTTTATATTTTGATTGACAGCTCTCTAGGTAAGTGGCCGGGAAGCTATAAAACAATACTGTTGCAATTGCATTGTTGGACGAAGAACAGTAGAATGCTGTGCCCATATCATGTCAATCATCTGGTACTTGGCATGGGCACGGCATCAAGATAGCCTGTCTCCCTCTGCACCTTTCTTAGCTAATAATTATATTGCTTATGATATGATGATGAGCATGAGTCAAATATTATGATTAAATACTGGTTTTTTATTGTACCTACAATAATCCTGTCATCCTTAGATAATTATCCTTAACAATATTATATGCTTAGATTCCGATAAGTGAGTCTCTAGAGTCTCCTGAGTTTTCTGTGATTACTGAGTTTAATTAAAACTGACCGAGTACCTGCACTTGAAACTGTCATTAGGTCTATGATCAGTGGGTAAATCATTGAACTAAACAAACTTCAACAAGTAGTTATTTATCATTTTCGCAGTCATTAAAAAGCATAATTAGCAATATGTTATGCATACAATAAACATTTATGCGTTAAAATAGTAATAGAGGTAAAATAACCTATTAGAGTACAAACATTAATGCACTTAACCTCACTTTTACAAAAAATAAGATTTCTCTTTAACCCCATTGTTATTATTTTTTATTTATTTATTTAACAAAAGCTCATAATATTCCCTATCAAACCATGCCACTTTTATTTCTGTGGAAACTAAAAAAGTTTAATGCCAGCGTTCTATGAACTTCTGCCATTCTCCTTTGGAGGGTGTTCTATGTGAAGAGTAGGTATCCACTAAGAAAGGGTTTTTAGAAATTTCACCCTTAAGAAGGTGAATGAGGGGAGGTTGAATATGGAGCACAAGGTTCCATATATCCCTACCGGTAGCGATAATTGGATAAAATCTCCAAGTATCCCTACTAGTGGAGATAAGGAACAGGGGAAATTTCACGCGAACGAAGTCGAGGTCAGAAGCTATAAATACAATATCAGCCACTAACGCATGTTACTGAAATGCGAATTCTAAAATGATAGGTAGTTACAAATCTAGTACCTAATGGCTCGCCTAGTTTAGGAGTAAAATTGCCTTTACTGTTTACATGAAGATCTAAACAATAGCTATCATATAACGTGATGCAAAGTTCAAAACTACCAGCTAAAATATATGTAGTTTAAAAAAAACACGCCTTTATCACGCACTAAAAATTATAAAATATTTAAATTGAATTCAAAAAGCGTGGAGCGCACTTATACCAGGCCACTCTAGAACGTATTTCGAAAAAAAGTTATGTCATATCTATGATTTGGTATTACATTTTTAATACTATGGTAAATGGATGGTAATGATCGTGATCTGCATAATTGCATGTATAAGTGCATCATTGTTTAGCAAAAAACATTTTTAGGCTTGTTTACAAAATTCAAAGCAAAGTTTTTTAACCAGCTATTTAACTTCTACGCATTGTAGCATCGCGTGATCGGTCATAAGATGGGTTGAACTTGGCAGTGTAGTATTCAATAGCCTATATTTACGTTTTGAACTCATGCGTAATTCCCAACTTTTATATACTCTGCCAATTAAAGTCATAGTGCACGCATAGTGAGTTCAACCATCTTCCTGAATAATTTTTTCATTAAACAGTATTTACTGTAAGTATACTAATTTCATGACTGTCTCAAAAATGATTAGAATCACTAGAATGTTATCAACATAAACACAATAATTGTAAATTGCAATCTGATAATAACTAGCTTTCAGTTTGACGTCAGATGTAGTTTATTATGCATTTTGTCAGAGAAGTTATAAATTATACAACCAATTCAATGATAAGTATGATAACAGTCACATTTATGACAAATGCCTACCGATCGATACTAATGAGAAGTCGAACTCGAATCGTTATAGGTACATTCGTTATACTAGTTCTACACTTAGAAGTTCTGTTATAAAATGTGGTGCGTTTTAGTATATACAAAAATGGAAATCTGATCGTTCGGGTAATCATGTCATGATAAGGCTAATTGAAGTTATAATTTTGTTGTAGAGTGGGGACGTTCCTTCCCAATGTCCTTTGGACTTCAGACAATGTATATATGTTCACAGGCTAGGTGTATCGACACTGACCGTATCTACGATGAGCCAGGTGCCTCGGTCGTACATCATCCGCGACGGTCGCTGGACCCTCTGCAATGGCATGATACAGTTCCCTGTCACCAGTCAGACATCCTCGACTAACCTCTTCAATGAACTGTTCTCAGAACCAAGATGTATCGGGAGAGAGGTAAATAATAGTCCGCTACATCCCCTAAATCATGAGTCCTTCTAAAAATGTAAGATCATGCTGCCGTTACATCAGAAAACCAGCTAATCTCTGTAAAGACAGTTCGTTTGTAATGGCGATGCAGCTGCTGCTGGCCGTCATGCCGAATTTAATTTAAGAAGATGACCAGCATAGCTATTCACAACCAATCGATACGCTCCCGTACCGTATCGAACATCAATCAAATCAATGTTATCGTAGGAGTCTTCTAAATGCTGTGTACAACTCCAAAACCCGAATTTTTTTTGTCAGTTTAAATCAAATACCTAGACGACCGCTATTCTTCCGACAGCTGTCTGCTCATCTGCTGTCGCGGCAAGGCAAATCAGGTTATCGAAATGTGTCATTTTCGATACGATAGCCTCTCGGATGGTTGTGTATAGTTATGCAGTTCATTGATTACTCAGTTCCGTCATTAATGAGAGCCGTATCATCCATGTGATGCAGACTCACTGTACATCACGTGGACTTAGGGGGGATAAAAAAACTGGATATGTTTATGAATTTCCTCTTAAATAAACAGGTTACTAGTATTTATGAAGTTGGTTAAAAATGGTTTGAAGTCGTCCTTTGAACTAACACGTGACAGTGCCACGAACTAAAATTGTTTAACGAGATATGAAACTGCGCAGTCATTTTGCCCTATTATTAGCTCGTGTACTACTACTTTACTATCTAAACAACTGACAATGTCCGCGGACACAGTTAATGCTAAAAACCTAATCATGTTATTTAACCAATAATTTTATGATTAGGTGAACTATGTATCATTAAAATACACTGTACGTCACTCGAGCCATAAGCAAAGGAACTACAAGTACAAGCCGGTTTCTGCAACCTTGAAACTCGATACAAATTAAACAAAAGTTCAGCTGACAAGGAGCACTGGTTGAATAATGCAGTCTTGACCTTGAACTCATGATGTCAATCTACATAGGTACTTTATCTGAGGTATTTTCAGTAGGTAACTTAAGCAAATAAATATAAAATATCGGTACATCGAATACTTTTAAATTATGTATGAGAAGCATGATTAATGCAAAGTTGCAAGATTCAGGGCCAGAAACCTAAACCGTTTTATAATGATAAATGAATTCGGTTGGGGATAACAAAATTCAAGAGTTTCATGCGATAAATCAACGTTGATGTTGAACGATGCGTGGAAAAATACTCGTAGGTACACTAAAGAAAAGTTGGCGGCTCAAAATCGTAACATAGCTCATAGGTAATACGGGATGGTGTCCGCAACTCCAAGTCAATGCGCATATTTTGCGTACGGTACGTATAAATCGTAAGTAACGTAACGGTCTTGAAGAAGAAAATTGTAGTGGACTTGCGGAATAATTTCAACCTGGGGATTGGCACGACAACCAAATAGTGTCGCCCGCGTATCTCACTCACAATACTCACATTATGTATTTATTTTTGTAAAATAGAGTTATGCAATTTACTCATTCTAAAAATGTACCTACACATTCACTGCTATATTATACAAACAAGCATATTGCGTGCTGTCGTTCTATTGCATTCAGTTGGGTGATTTCCATCTAACGGCTCGCATCGCATCGGATCGGAAAGGATACGAACGGATGCGGCGACAACCGATCGTGTCCGGCAGCATGTCGACGCATACGATCGGCTCCGTACCGTCGGCGTCGCTTGCGAATGTATCCGTTTCTGCGCATAGTCAAATAGTCTCCTAACGTGTAGACGTGTTCTAATTTTTAAAAATGGTTGAAGTTAACGTAGTAGGTATTGTTGGCTATTGCATTAGAAGAAGAAGAAAATAATCATAAAACACAGAAAAGGAAAAGAAAAATTTGGACGACAGCCGAAAGGATTCGATCGGATACGACGACAGGCGAACGGAGCCGATTGCGCGTCGCAGCATACTTTCAGATTCTCTTTGCTTTCGGCTACGATCGCGTGTCGTGGAAAACGCCCGCAGCCAAGCTGCTGTGCGCGGCTTGGTAATATGGACTTTAAATACTGTCTCCGCTCTCGGGAAATTATCAATAGGAAATCAATTGTGTCTCATTAGCCGGCTATAGTTTAAAGATTGTAAAATCGATGCGAGCCGTTTGGTGGAAATCATCCTTTACATACGCTTATTTTTCTGATATTATGTAGGTACTACATAACCTACATAATTATAGAAAAATGCTTTGTGGACAGAAAAAAAGATTTTCTAAGTAAAAACAAGATCTTTCAAAATCATATAATATGAAATATATAATTTACGCATATTAGCAATCAATGCTTCAACAATAAGTTTTTTTTACGACAGGTTTTTTTCATTTTACTCCGTGTTTAGGTAAGCCTATAATAAATTATATTAGGTAGATTACATAGTATTGTTTTGTATTGCTTAGATAATTTAAGATTATTTTTCCAATGTTTTTGACTGTGTTGACCATAGAAGACTACTTGCTTTTCAAACTGCTAGACAAACTGCAGAAATATATCTTCGTTACTCCAGTTCCTGTCATCGTATCTAACTAGGTTTTAAATTTAAAGATGACATCTTTATAATGTTCCTCTATAAAACAATGGAGTGTCTCAGGGTTATATTCCAGGCCCTCTGGTAATTGGCCACTTCGGTCACACCCAATATATTACAGAATGTTTAGCAACTGGAACTAAACCAGCTTTTACGCAACAGGAAAATAATGTGTTATTATGGTATGGCTCGTATGGTTTAGGGGTTTACGTTACCAGTGTCAGTTAAAAACACACTGTAGAAGATTGTATACCACAAAGCATTGCCTTGCGTCGTACATTATTGCAATTTGCAAGGAGTTTGTTTTGTTTGTCTATTGACCTGTAATTATTAATTGTTATTATCGAATAAAGACCTACTTATCCTTAGATAAGTACCTAGGTCTTTTTTTTAAGCTATACCTGTTTTTTTTTTCATTTCTGAAACATTGTGTAGGTACTAAGAAGATATAACTCAAGATACGGATTTGTTAAAATATTAGGTCCTTACATATGAAATTGGCGTTTTTCGTACTGGCCACTTTAATCACGAATTTCTCCTCTTTGGTAAGGAATTCCAAATTCAAATTTGTACAGCTATTTACTCATGTATTTGTGCTTCGATGACCGTCATTCATTTGTTTTTTTTCTTCTGTTTTTTCTGTTTGCGTCACTCATTTTACAAAATGGAAAATTTAAAATATCGCATTATTTACGAGTACGAGTTCCGCCGTGGCACTAGTGCTGCGGAAACGACTCGAAGGGTGAATGATGTGTATGGCGGTCATGTTGCAAAAGAAAACACAGTTCGTTTTTGGTTCCAACGTTTTCGTTCTGGAAATTTCGACCTGCAGAACAAGCCCCGTGGACGGCCTGAGACCCAAGTTGATAATGGAGAATTGAAGGCTATTGTGGAAGCGGACCCATCGCAAACCACGTCCGAGTTAGCTGCAGGCTTCGATGTTAGTGATAAAACTGTTTTAATTCACTTGAAAGCAAATTGGGAAGATTAAAAAGCTTGAAAGCATGACAACGCCAGACCACACACTGCGCAACAGACGGCTACCAAATTAGAAGAGCTTGAATTGGAATGTCTTAGACATCCTCCGTACTCCCCGGACCTTGCTCCAACAGATTGCCATTTTTTTCGCAATTTGGATAACTTTTTGCAAGGGAAAAAATTCAACTCCGATGGGACAGTCCAAATCGCCTTCAAAGATTTTATTGATTCCCGTCCGACTGGTTTTTTTAGTAAAGGGATCAATGAACTACCTATAAGATGGCAAAAGTGCATTGAAAACAATGGTTCATACTTTGATTAATTAAATATATTATATTAAAAAATATTCGACTTTTTGTTCCTTCCATACAAAACGCCAATTTCATATGTAAGGACCTAATATTATCGTGATTGAGCAATTATCGGTCTTCTCTTCTTAGCGTGTCGAACGTTAATTACATTCAACCCTATAGGCCAACCGCTTAACTGAGACGTTTCCCTAGGTAGCTGCGCGGTGCGGGAGGGGTGATAGTTGTCACAAGTTGACGAATCAGTACTGAACTTTCGCATCAGTCGCATCACGTCACCACACCCCTTACGCACTGCGCTGCTACCTCAGGCAACGTATCAGCTATAGATTTTTATTATAAATCTATGGTATCAGCACAGAATACTTAATAGCACTACGTGTCTCAGTTAAGCGGTCGGCCTATACAGGGTGAAATTGAAAACACGCGATAAATTGAAATCGGAGATTGTTCTCATCATTATGAACAACTTTAACTATGGGACCAAACCTAAAATCGCGAAAAAAAAAATATCAGCTGTTCCCTACATTTTGACGAGTTATGCGAACATAAAATAATGTAGGGAACAGCTGATTTTTTTTCGCGATTTCAGTTTTGGTCTCATAGTAAAAGTTGTTCATAATGATGAGTACAATCTCCCATTTCAATTTGTCGCATGTTTTCAATTTCAACCTGTATAATAATATATAATAGCAGATGTTTTTTCAGTTGCATTTTCTATGGTTAAGGTACTTTAAGCCAATAAGCCGATTTTTACCGATAGAGCTCTGTCTTCATTTTCTTTACAAATAACAGGTAGTCACCGTCCAAGACCCGTGTGTGTTCAACTCTGTCATCAAGTACGACGTAGTTCCATCAGCTCGGGCGCCAGAATATACAGAAGACGAGTACCTCTGTCTGAAGCCGACCTTCAACACCACTCTGGAGCGCTACATGAGCGTCACGAAGCAAATTATCAACGATACGTGCAAGGATGGTGAGTCTAGAGTCTAGATGATATTCAAGGACCTAGTGATTTTCAGAATAGGACAGCACTTATTTTTTGTCTTAAACCTGTAGAACTGAAATTGCTGGCCTGCCTGGTTCTGGATGATTTTATTATAGGGAGCGAAAGTGATGCAATTACATACTTTTAAAACGCAAAAGAAGAGTGATGGGTACAGTGTGCGTGCGCTCGGAATAAAACGACGTATGTGCCAAAACGAATTTACTACTTTTTTAACTAAATAATAAATAAAAACTACTTTGAGGAAACTTTGATATGATAATTTTCTATGTTTTACAGTAAATTCTATTGAGCGTTACGCCGTGATGTCAAAAAAGTAAAAAAATAGATCTAACTTTGTAATTTTTTTGTATCGAGAAAAACACATTGAATCGTGTATGGTAATATGTATTCCTTTTACATGATACTTGACTAAAGATTCAAAAAACTTTTAGCAAAATGTTAAATCCCTTAGAAAAACCACATTTTTTAGCGTTCTAGGCTAATCCGTATTTGCAGGTTTTACTTAAATTTAGATTAAACATTAGACAAGCTTCATTCTATCGTTTTTATGAGGTGCACGGTGCAGACGTGTCTAACCACCAACTTTAAATCGATTTAATTTGTTTTAATGATTATTTTATATTACGATGATAAAATTAAGTACAATTCTGAATGCGACTGCAAACCGCGGATGGCAGACCGCAGACTGCAGCGGTGAGCGTTGCGATTGATAATAAACAGGCGACAGTGCCGCTGCAGTTTTGACTATAAACACGACGTCACATCTACGACGACAGCGGCACTTTCTAGTTTCGCGAAACACATTTAAAAATACTTTTTGTCGCTCTGTTAGTGATAGCGGCTGACAGCACTAATGGTATCCCCGATGCCGTCTGCAGTCGCCGCCCGACCGCAGCAGCAGGTGGCACTGTCGCCATCTACGGAAGCGTTTTTATAGAAATACCCAGTAACTAAGTATTCATCACAATAATATTTATTTATAATATCGGCACATAAAATAAAACAAGATAAATACATACGGGTCGAATACGGAACATCCTTTTTTGAAGTCGGTTAAAAACCTGTTCGCTTCAATGTATCTATTCCTAAATTTTGACTATGGTCAAGGTCATGTAACAAATCATCAGAAAAAAAACAACTCTGCAAAGATAACAGCGTAAAATAATAATATAATTAATAATAATATTATAAGCTATGGTAGCATGCAACCACGGGAAGGTACTTTCTTGTTTCATCCTTTTCAGTAGGTAGTCGGATTTTAGTTTTTTTTTAAGATTTTTGGGCGTACGTTAGTTTTTGTTGTTGATAAGTTTTTTTCATTTTAAATCATGCCTCCAAGGTACGCACGGCGACATATCAAGCTATACATTTCCAGTATAAGCTGACTTCTCATTGTACGAAAAACCTCTACAATGCGAGGTCAGCTAAAACTGGAAAATGTAAGTAACTTGATATGTCGCCGTGTGTACGAACAAGAAACTAGTAGAATAACCAGTTACATTTTTAAAAGAAGGCTTGTAGAGCAGTGGTAGCCCAGAGGTACCTATTGGCCGCGACTTACGAGTTGTAGGTCTTAGGTTCGAACCCAGACAGGCGCTTTACTTTGTGTAAATTATTTCATCACCACTACTCTCAAAACAGTGAAGGAACACATCGTGAGGAATCCGGCATGACCTAGAACCAAAAATTCGAAGACATGGGACATTTACCAACCCGCAATGAGCCCGCGTGGTGGATTATGCCCCACTCACTCTCACCGAGAGCCTGTGTCCCAGTAGTGGGAACAGTATAGGCTGATTATGCTGCTTATGCTAAGCTCTTTACACACAGTTCCGAGTTAGGGCTTTCCTGGCTCTTTGCCGGCCTTATCGGGACACTCAACTTCAGAACTCACTGTCGGAATATTTACATATCTCCATTCTTTTTCAGGTGTCGTCAGGAGCCTTGCAGATAATAACCTAATATGCAGTTTGAGAATGTTGTCTGAATACAGTTTCTATCCTCATAAAAGTTCTGCGGCGGCTACTTTGCCACTTGAATACTGCATTGAGAAAGACGGTTCGTGTAAACTTATAGTAGCCTGGCACGTATCTAACGCAACCATAGAGAACTTCGAGTTTTTAAAGAACGAACAAAATTTCAAGAAGTATTTTATAAAAAGTGAGCCGTACATCGAACATGTAATTTAACTGTTTCATTTTAAAATTTAAACATACCTACACTTTATATTGTGAATAATAATATGATGGTAACTATAGCTGAGGAATAAATGTAAAATTCGTAATAAAAAAAATACGCCTTGATTAAGTGTTTCAATATTGTGTGGTGGATTTAATTCTGACCATTCGTTAATTGAACCAAGTGACTTTGCACAGATTGATTTCACTCAAAAATTTCCCTATGCTGTTTATCGCATAAATCGATCAAGAAATGCATTTGAAACGGAAGAATAGAACACCCACGTGTGTATTTCAAATACTTTTTTTTATAAAAAAAATAATTTATATTTCGTAACCTTCACCTAGAAGAAAGATTAAATAAATTCTGTAAGCGTAGGTAACTGATCAAGACATTTTTTATTGATTAATTTAGTTTCATAAAGGATCTTTAGGCGCATATTTTCCAGTTTTTATTTTTGTGGTATCACCTCTGGTTACCGTGTGTATTCAGTTTTATGTTTTTATTTTCAAAATATAGTGTTATCGTTGTCACTCAACTTGACCTTTTATTTTAGTCAGAAATTTAATTCTGATATTCCCACGGGATCGAAACTTCATAATCAGCCTATAATGTTCCCACTGCTGGGACACAGGCCTCCTCTCGGTGAGAGGGAATGAGCCGTAATCTACCACGCGGGCTCAGTGCGGGTTGGCAGATGCCACATGTCATCGAATTTTTGGTTCTAGGACATGCCGGTTTCCTCGGATCGAAACTTATGCGGGTGAAACCGAGGGGCGCAGCTAGTGTTTACATAAATATGACTACAGGCAGACACTCGGCAGTTTAAAAGTGATTTCATTGAATGGAATTAATTAATCAAACCAAACAAGCAACAGGAAATACCCTTTAAAGTGAATGCGTAGTGGTAGCCCGCGAAATTCAAATTTTCTTACGTTTTTTGCAATTTGCAGGTCAGTGTCAGGTTGTATCTTGATCAAAATTTGATTCGCGACTATAAAAGGTACGTATTTACAGAATTATAATCATCAGAATCATTAATACATCTTTCTAAGTTAGATTTGTAAATCTAACTTAGAATGATGTTAATTCATCTTTCTAAGTTAGATTTGTAAATCTAACTTAGAATGATGTATTAATGATTCTGATGATTATAATTCTGTAAATACGTACCTGTTATAGTCGCGAATCAAATTTTGATCAAGATACAACCTGACACTGACCTGCAAATTGCAAAAAACGTAATAAAATTTGAATTTCGCGGGCTACAACGCAAACTCTATTTATATCAACACTGATAATTTATTTACGGGCGAATGCGGAATACTGACGATGATCTGTGGCCTGTGGGAGTGTGGGCTCTGTGGCGATGGCGGTTGACCTACGATACGTATGTGAATATGAGATCAGACATCAAGCTCAAATTGTGTACTTACTGAAGATGTTGTTCTGAAACTTTGTCAGCGATTACCGAGTCTTAAACAAGGATTACAAATAGAAGTGAACTTTCAATTTGTAATGCACCTTGGTCATTGGGTCGTCTTAGGGCTACACTCGATACCATCCTTGACAAAGTTTCAGAAGAAATTCCTCTCTGTAACTGTAATCATAATAAATCATGTACCTATGTAAGATTTTCTTTTATCGAAAAACAAATGCAAGTATTAATGTCGGCACCTACGTTCATAGGTCTAAGTTTTGTAACTTTGAAAGTTATATTTGGCGTTCAAATCACATAGTATTATACTACGTAACAATAAAGCATTTAAGTGGGTTGACCTGGTTATTTTAAAAGGCCCGAATAGCATATGCATTCCCTTGGTAGGTATTAGTATCAGCTGTTCCATAGAAAACGTTCGTTAGATACACAAAAATTGCCATTGGAAGTTTGTATAGAGAAATATAAAGAAATCTAATTTCATTTAATAACGGAGACGCTACCTACTTAGCAATAATAAATACATAACGGTCCTAGTTAACGCGCTCTTTCCGCGGTCGGGTTTATTATTTAATAAATGAATAATAGCAACTCACCGCTTGAACCCATTTTCCTTATCTTAGTCGCTTGAATGTATTTCTTTCATAAAAACGCTTTTTAAATTATAAGTAGTCGAACTTCCTCTCGTGCTATTTGTATTGTATCCGATGTGCAACACGTACACACAACACCGGTTCCACTGACAGACTGACCACAGAGTACAATAATTAAAAGAGACTGACCCATAGAGTACTTTTAGGCTGGGCACAAACGTCCGGTTTCCTGATTCGGAATTCAGTTTCGGAATTCGGATTCGGAAACCTGAATGCAAGCATTTCATACAAAATGTTCTCACTAGCGCACACGTGCTTAAATTTTCCGTTCTGAAACCCGGACGGAAAATTTAAGTACGTGTGCGCTGGAGAGAACATTTTGTATGAAATGCGTGCATTCGGGGTCTCGGAATCTGAATTCCGAAACTGAATTCCGAATCAGGAAACCGGACGTATGCGGCCTGCCTTAGGGCGGTTTCGCACTACGTCTGATCCGAATCCAAGAAATGCCGGTCCGAAGTGACTGTAGTCCTATTTGTATGAGGGGTTGCGCACTACATCCGAACTCTATCCGTCAGAATTGAGAACAATTTCCAATTCGGATTGATTTCTCGGATACGGTTTGGATTCGGATCGGACGCAGTGCGAAACCGCTCTTAGGAGCATGGTTAGGACTACCTATATCAAAAAGTACTCTGTGGTTAGGACTTAGGAGTAGGTATATACTGTATAAATATCGTGGCTGATCTAACTAAATGATGTAACTGATTCGAAGCACATTTTACAGGGCAAGCTATTTGTAGTTGAGGATTACGTATGATTGGGGGTAGGTAGCTAGGTAGCCTGGTCTATAAAAATTCTACTGACACAAAATTGAGCACGTGTGTCATTCTGATTAAGATCTTTATATTAGTATTACTCATAGAGCAACACGTACCACCGGCTGCCCGGTGGCCCGGCAAACTTAAAGAAAATTTTGGATTTTAATTGATGATGATGCTCAATATTTTAACTAACACACACTCGTAGCGCAGTCACCTTCACAAAATTATGTTCTAAATTCAAATTTTGAATTCAGTACAATCCTTGAGACGTCGAATCCAGGGGTCTCCCTTGTTTTAAAGAAATTGCCAAATTATCACTTCCCAAACAAATTTTCGCATAATTTAATTTGCCAAATTATTACTTACCAAAAAATCTCTTTACAAATAATTGTTACGAAAACCTATGTTTGGCAAGTGAACGTTTGAACAATAACTTGTTCACCAACTAGTACTTTTACCATTTTTTATCTAGTCAAATATTTCAGTTGGTATAACATATTTTTCAAACCTAACCTCAGGGTGCCCTTCGCTCGCTCTTGCATCCTATGTCGACGGAGCCCCGCTTCGCGGGGCCCCTATTTCTGTGTAAAGGGTTTAAAGTAACCTAACCAAACCTAACCTCGGGGTGCCCTTCGCTCGCTCTTGCATCCTATGTCGACGGAGTCAGTCGCTAAGTTTTTTTTTATTCGCTCGTTTTATAATTCCCCATTTTTAATTATAAAATTCCCAAAAAAAAAATTTTTTGTATTTTTTTTTTCACAGCGAAAATTTTACTACTTAAATGTTCATTGTGTAAAGATTGTTTGCTGTAATAAATCATTTGATTAAAGACCAAATGCCTTAATGACATTATCCCAAGTAATATTCTGCCGAGTAAAAATTTGACCAAATGAAAATTTGTGTACTAAAATCTTTCCAAATACTGCATTGGTATAAAAAAAGGTTGCTAAAGGGGTTAGAAGATTTTTGTATGGAGGGTGGCCCTAAGGTCGGCCGCCATTTTGATTTTTTTTTCAGAATCGCGGTGCACAACAAAAGTTATATATTTAGATAGAGGACGCTTATACAAACAAAAAATGTTACGTAACATAATATCCTAAAGCGTCAGGTTTCGGAGTTATTCACCGAAATATAAGTCGAAAACAACAAGGATTTTTTATTTTATTTATTTATTTTTTTTTTTCCCTCTAGGTAAGTATATTGAACTATTGAGGTAATAGAAACGTTATGAAACCGTTATGGAGAAGAAACAAATGAAGAATAGACATTTTTTAAATAAATAATTAAAAACGGCTTAATATAGTTCGTTTTTTAATCCCAGAGACTAATCTGACATTTAAGTCTTTTTTGTTTTCGTTTTTTTTTCGTATAGAAGTTTGATATTACACTTGTCATGGGATTAAAAATCGAACTATAAATTGCCGTGTTTAATTATTTATTTAAAAAATGTCTATTCTTTATTTGTTTCTTCTCCATAAAGGTTTCATAACGTTTCTATTACCTCAATAGTTCAATATACTTACCTAGAGGGAAAAAAAAAACAAAAAATCCTTGTTGTTTTCGACTTATATTTCGGTGAATAACTCCGAAACCTGACGCCTTAGGATATTATGTTATGTAACATTTTTTCTTTGTATAAGTGTCCTCTATCTAAATATATAACTTTTGTTGTGCACCGCGATTCTGAAAAAAAATCAAAATGGCGGCTGATTTTAGGGCCAAAACCTTCAAACCCCTTTGTTTAGGTAATGAAAATTTGGCAAAATCTTTTCGGCAAAACGGCAGGATCCCCGAATCCAGCTATGTATTGAAAACAATGGTCATCATTTTGAACAATTAATCAGTTGAAGTATAATAGGTAGGTAACATACAAAAATAAAAAAAAAAATTTGTGTAAAATGAGCTCTTTTGTTTAGTTTGCCGTGTGTCATTACTTCCTAGAATTGGATCCTTATTAGGGACACTATCGAATGGTGTAATAATACAGTGTTTTTTTCAAAATCAACAGGTTCGATTCCTGGCTAGAAATATTGATTTTTCAAAAATCCGATGATGCAGTTTTAGTTTTCATCAAAATCGAGCCCCTGACTCCTTTGAGTACTTTCGCTATTCCTCATAGTTTAGAATTTGGCCATCCACGCCCACTTGGAAAATTCATCCTGTATTAATATGTTCTGTGCTTTTACTGACCCACAGATGACAGACAGCAGACTGTCTTTATAGGCACAGACTATCCACCATTGACCAAATAGTAAATCTGACAGACAGACATGAATGAAGACAAATCAGTCTGTGGACGCTGTGGACCACTTGGACTGCCATTCTATAGAAGAATGCTCATTTTCATGATACTCGGTAAAATATTGTAACTAACTGTCTACTGTGGTGTTCGTGCTTCCTCCTAGAACCTTCCTAACGCGGCGACGCTGACGTCTGAATGGAATAGAATACAAGTCTGAGCGCACAACTGCGACATGTAGTTAGCTCGTGTTGCATTTCTGCATAGCTATTCACAACCTTACGACAAGCTACCGTATCGAAAATTACACATTTCGATAACCTGATTTTCCTTGCCCCCGACAGCAAAGAGCTATCGGAAGAACAACGGTGGTCTATTTGATTTAAAGTGACCAAATTTCCGGGTTTTGGACTTATGAACAGCGCTTAGAGGACTCCTACGATAACATTGATTGATGTTCGATACGGTACGGAAGCGGATCGAGTGATTGTGAATAGCTATGCAGATACGGCTCCCGTTCAAAAGTCGCATCCCATAGTTTGTTCATAACCGATTTTTTTGTCAGTCACTGACAAAAAAAAATATAATTTATTATACTACTCCCTTTGCCACTTAGCAAATGGTCAGTCTGAACCATGGAATTATTATGTACTACGTAGTACATAATAATTCCATGGTCTGAACATACCTATAAACTGCTAACTATCAAATGTCAAAGCTAGCTATCAGCGGTTCAGCAGCGCGCAATGATTAATTTGTCGTTTGCACAGTTGCGTTTCCTAATTATTTATTATTATTAAATCAGATAACAATACAAAATGAAATGCCATGTACCGGGAGCCAATGTTAAAGGCAAGTTTTAAAGCTAATTGAACGAAATTACTCTTTGTTTGTAATGTTTCCATCGAACGAAAAATAAATCCCAATAATCTTTTTAGTTTTAGCGAGAACTGTTCATGCTCTTGCAAGATTTGGGGATGAACTTTACTTGGAATCTCTTCCAGATTGTATACTACTAAGAACTTTAAATGCAGCTGAATCTGCGTATGCTATGGTAAAGTTTAATAAAAATTTCTTCTCGCACTTCAACTACAACTTTTACTCAACTGAAGATAATGAGGGCTTGAAGTGTAAAATATCCATGAAATCGGCGCTTAATACGTTTAAGTCACCTACACATATGGACAAACAAGTTGAAAACCTAGAAATCAAACTAGATCCAGAATCCTGTAAGTTGATATTCCAGTTGAAATGCAGGCATGGCATTGTCAAAACACACTTTGTATCCATATTAGATTGTAAAGCAATGCAAGCAGTGTACACCAAGGATTCTGTACCAAACAGGTAAGGCTACACAACTGTGTTCATAATCTTTGTAACTTTGTATTGTGTAATGTCAATGTAGCTACACTCAAATTATTTATTATAATAATTTGAGTGTAGCTACATTGACATCTGAAGCCTCATTGTGACGAGTTTAAAAAACCTTTCAGGATAACATCTCCACAGAGAATATTAACAGATGCCCTCAACAACTTCCAAAGTTCAGATGATCAAGTAACACTAGAAGCCACTTCACTCTCTCTCATACTGCGGAACTATATTGACTGTACTATAGATCTCACCAAAATTATCAGAACACAAATCAGTTTGAAGCCAGCAGAGTTTGATAGTTACCTCATAGGATCAGAAACAACTATTACATTCTCACTAAAAGAATTCAGAGCACTACTGACATTTTCTGAAGCTCTCAATTTGCCTCTACAACTACATTTTGAGACTACTGGAAGACCTGCCGTTTTTATTGTACACAATGGCACCACCTTTGAAGCACACTTTGTATTAGCAACAACTAAACCTGATAATGCATCACAAACAACAGCAACGCAGAACACAAATGTTGAAAGAAACAAGCGGAAAGACAGCAGCACTCAAGGATCTGCCAAGAAGAAGCCTCATTTAGATATGGACATTTCAAAATGCTTAGAAGAAGACTCTCATCTATTTAACTTTGTAGATATCCCGGGCGACAATGAAATTAATTTAAGTAACAAATTAAATGGTAGTCTAAGCAAAGATAGTACAAATAAAAAAGACATAAGGATAGATTTAATGGACTGTGATAATATACCGGCTTCACCTGCAGCCAGGACTATGATTAAGTCTGTGTTTAAAAGATGCTTTGAAAGTACTTTCGACCCGAGAAGCATACAAGGTGCAGTTCTAGCAGAGAACTCAGATAGTGACTAAAATGTAGAAAATCTGTGCTACAAAATAGTGTTTTGAAGTATTTAGAACATAACATCACACCTGAATTCCCGAATGGGTAGGCAGGTGTACAGAACAATATTGCAGTTATGTTGTGTATTTTGACAAGAGTAACAATTATTATTAATTAAAAAGGTACCAATGTTAACTTCTACTTTTTCAATACAAATGTGTCTTTGTCCTCATCTAATAACTCATACTATGTGTAATGACTTGGGCTAGGTATTAGTAATTAATAATTACAAATAAAATCTCATTATCACTGCATTATGATTTTATAGCAAAAAATATACATACACAGGGAAAAGTATTATACACACGTCACAAATCAATGTTCGATGATATAGACTGAATATGAGGGGTTTTCATTTATCATCTTTTATTATTATTATAATTTTCACATCCAAAATGGTAACAAAGCTTTTCTTCTAATTGTACAAAAACATAATTGACAATATTGAGAACTAATGTAAAAAACTAAAAAGGTGTCAAACAATTCATAAATAATGCCTGTCGTCTTCCCGTTGAGCAAAAATATTTTGAAGTGTTGGGTGTGGGACACCACAACTAGTTCGCTTTGCGACAATGTAAAATCTGCAATTTATCAACCTGTGCTTTATTCATATGTGCATAGAGGGCAAGGTACAATCGATACAATGATAGGTTTACAAAAGTTATATTTATTCAGTAAAAATTATAATTAAGTATTAAATTTACTACTAAAATTAGCACTAGAATGAAATTGTAATTCTGAAGCGACGTTATAAAAGCTACCAATGTGTGTGTATGCATCGCGTCGAGTCGGTAACTAACAATTATTATCATGCACAATACAAGTTTGGTAGCTCATTTTACATTTTTTTTAATATAATTTTGCCAGGTTCTTAGTATTGCTTGTTTATATTTTATTATACAATAGAGAATTGCGATACGTAATAAATAATTGGTGTTTAAATTACTTCAGATTTGGTTTCTACTATACAGAGATCAAACTTGTAATCATATATAGGAAGTAAAAACAACAAAATGCAGATTTGTTTTTCTATAAAAAATTACCATACATATTTCATTATTATAACAATAGCTAGCTAACATGTCTTAAAAAAGATGAAAAAGACCTTGGATTCTATTTTAATTTATTATTTATAAAATACGGCAGCGATACCATTTAATTACAATAAGTATTTATTTTAAATCAATTTCAATATTGTCTCTGGCCCGGGTGGGGGGGCCCGCACTATGAGTCACGCCGGGGCCTGCTCTCAACAACGTCCTAACTGCATCACCAAACACTCACTATCCAACTAAATTAATGAAAAAGGGCACTGTTACTTAGGAACAATCCTCTTGGCTCTTTCTCACACACTGTGCTACTTTCCTTTTAAACTCCGAATATGATTCTCTCCATTCTTTCTGTAAAAAGAAACAGAATGAGCACTCGTCTATTATTGGCGCCCGCGGGTCGGTGTTTGAGTAAATACGAGTTGGTGCGTGCAGCGACCTAGCGTGAAAAACTATTCAATATAGTGTGGTTTTGGTACAGATGTGTCACATGGCCCTTTTCCAATGATAATATTTTGTGATCTAAATCCCCTCACTCTCCTAAAAACAATCTTCTTGACTTTTCCTAACACATCTCGCAACTTTCTTTTTGAAATCCGAATATCGCTCTCTCCATTCTTTCTGTGAATGCAAACAATAGTTAAATGAGAATGGTAATAATTACAGCTGCAGGTCAAACACGAGCACATTGTGAGTCTCCTGTGGAAAAACTAAAATTATTATTAATATCAAACACAAAATTAACTAAAATGAAAGGTTTAGACAACTACACAATCTAGTGGAAGAAAACTTGGGAGTCATCTAACTTAATTTGTCCTTTTATACTCTGTTCTGTCAGGCCCTTGTATGACCAGCTTTATTCAGCAGTCAATTGGCACAATTAACTAAGAAGCAAGGTGATTAATTGAATGTGCAAGTTGGTTAGATGACTGCCTAATTATAATTATATACACAGTAGCCCATAAGGTTGTCATATTTTTTTAGGACATGTAATATTACTTTTGGAGGACAGAATATCACAAATAATAATTTGAAGTATACAAGTACAGCGGGTATGCAAAAATCTACCTGCTTTCTTCAAATATGGATGTGCAGAATATTTTGATTGGTTTATAAGGAACATCACTTTTTTTAAACATGCCTTCCATTGGGCCACCCTGTACACAATCATCAGAATGCTTACTGCTGCTAGTGGTTTCTTTTTGCTAAGGGGTACCTGTGCTGCAGGTTACAGCTTTACATGACCAACTTGGAAGATCTTTCAAGACAAAGACTTGCATATCTACACTACCAACCAACCATAACTAATATTTTCAAAACTAAAAAAATCCTCTAAAGCAAACTGGTTGATCAATATTAGGAATCTTAAAATTCATAGTTTCTATCCAAAAAATTACATAATATTTCAATGTCTACATATAAAACGAACTACTCTGGTCACTCAGGGTGCAACTGGCAACAAGATGTGTCATGGAGGAATGAGTGACAAAAATTGCACACTCATTGCCCAGAACCATGACACCTCATTCTTAGGTAACTGCATACAGACAACTATACCATTGCGTAGTAAGCTCTGCCTCATTGCTAGCAACTGAAGTCTTAATATTCTTGTTCAACTCAAATCCTATTTACATCTATTACACATGGTTTATTTGAATGTATGCAGCCTTGTTCAGTAAGTTAAAAAAAAAAATACATACAAGTTTTGCTACACTAATTAAAATAAATAAGTGTCTTCACTTCACTCACCGCAGCATCAACATTAGCAGGGCTTTCATCGTTTGGGTCTGCCAGCATGGAAATAACACTTATGAGAATGGTCTCCACCGTGTGCACTGGCAACCACCTTTCTGATGCCTTCTCATAGCCCCACTTGTCATCTCCAGGTTCGTGCAATATTGATATGCAAACATCACCATTTTTTTCAACTGAAAATAATATATTTTTAAGCTATTTAGCAG
Source organism: Amphipoea oculea (assembly GCA_945859645.1). Classification (NCBI taxonomy): domain Eukaryota; kingdom Metazoa; phylum Arthropoda; class Insecta; order Lepidoptera; family Noctuidae; genus Amphipoea; species Amphipoea oculea. The sequence continues at coordinate 6,227,682 of OX243884.1, forward strand.
GTAGCACTTAATAACAAAATAACTGATATTTTACACCAGTTGTTAGTGATTAACTACTCAATTGACGATGGTTAGCATAATGTTACTGCTAACTAAATAATTAGGGTCATCACAATGCAGAATGCTGGCACCACAATAAAACTGCCACCTAGCTTTTGTTTAAATTTGCATACCTTTGTAGCTTTTCTATAAAAAAAACAAAAAGACTGTCAGTCTTAAATGAAATTAACAAAATGTTAAAAGGTATTTTGAGAAACGCTAGGCATCAGGGGAGAGATAAATAGACAGACAGCTCAGTCATGAAAGACAGTTTTAGACAGAAATACTGTGCTACTATTTATAATATAGAAAAAACTGAACTTATTTGTCTAGACAATTTTATTTCTTCCAATCAATGTTTTACTAAATACTTACAACAAGTATTACTTACTATTTGGATGCCATATTTCAGTAACAAATTTCATCCGTGGCGGCCTCAGAGGATATTCCTTGGGAAAATGTAAATGTGCCTTGAAGAACCCACCCTCGCTGAAAATTGAGTAACACACTTCATTGCAGCAAACTTATTTCTTGAGTCACACTACCATTGCTATTGTATTATCAAATAGTAAATATGTCTTTTACAAACAAACATACATTAATATAACATCTACTTGGTAGCTATTGGTATCATGACTTGGAAGTTAACTTAGGCTCAAGCCTAAGGAACATTTCCATCTAAATTAAGAATGCCTAGTCATGGACTGAACATACCTGTGACTAATTAATTTTGTTACTGATAAAACACAATGCTTATGAGGTTAACTATTATTGTTTGTAAACCGGTGAACATTATTGATGTTTGCTACTTACTATAATGTGTCTGGAGGACCGATGATGAGGACTTCCCATCTGTATATGTCATTGTCATCTATCAACCCAGCAGAAAAACCTTCCACTGGATTTTTGTTCAGTTCTGAAAACAACGAGTAGAAAATCCTAAATTTTCGTAGAGACACTATTATTCTTTACACATTTACACATTTTAACTGTAGGAACGCGAAACCCTGCCAACTATGAACCGTAAATATACTTGTAAATAGTTATTTTACTCCTTTGACTTTGGCACGAACACCTGTCATCGCTGCGAATATTGATTTTAATTTATCAAGTATATTTTTCGTCCGAACCATAAAAATTACCACACGTGCAGCACAAAGGAAGTTACAAACTTACAGAATGATCCGAACCACAAAGATACTCAAAATTCGACCCGCTGAGGTCAATGATTGCTCGAATAACTAGTCTGACGGCCCAAGCATGAGACATCAGCACAAATTATTATTAGATACGAATAATACACTTACCAGCTAGCTGCTTTTTTAATAAAAGCGAAGACTGTGGCTCTGACATTAATTACAATTGTGAAATTTACCCTGACGACACGAAACAAATGATTTTTCCACAAAAGATGGCTGGCTGAGTTTTGAGCAGGTTGTGAAACATATGAGTTACTGCTTGTTTCCGGCGAGTGTTGCCACTACATAGAAATGAAGAAAGAAATAAACAATAATCACGGACAATCATTTATTATTTATAATCACTTTATTTACAATCTTTAATGTAAAACGATGCATCACTTTCAAAATAATGTTTTTAAAAAAGAGTAAAAGAGACGTATAGAAAAAAATTAAGTTTTCGAAACATTTTTATGACTAAAATTTTTACTTCTTAGGCAATTTTAAGTATGCGCAAAACTTATTTTAGGTCAAATAGTGTCGATACTTGTTCATCAGCTAGCCAGCTCTAAAGAAAAATTAAGAATTGGTAATTAAAAATAGTAACATTTACCGGAAACGTTGCGCGCCATCTATTAGATAATAAAATAATACCAACTATTACATTCCGCTTTATTTAAAAATATCTACCGCCTTCGGTCTAGTCATTCTGAGTTATTTATATAATTATATCACTGATATTGTAATGAGCACTTTAGGGTTCAATTTATATCACAGTTAGAATCACCACCATGTCCTCCCACTACTCTAGTGCGAGATATTGGAGAAGACAGGCCATAGAGTAGTAATTGATTGGAACAGGTGTGGGGACAGGCTGTCCATGTCTCCAAGATTGTTGGTTTAGTCCAGCTTCGTCGGTCTTCTCATTAATTTGAATACTGTAATATAATATTATTGATCGAAGCCTGGCAGTTAAGAGATGACCAGTCTCAACCGACGGCGTTCACGAACATGACGCGCGCGTGGATCAGCACAATCCAGCTCAACCATTTTGTAGGGAATCGAATGACACACGCGCCACCATCAGTGAGACATGACACATTCTCAACTGCCATAGTTGAGAATGTGTCATGCTCACTTAAATGTTCTTTCAAGTGAACATATATAAAAAAAAAGTAATTAAAAAAAAACTTTTTTACAAAAAAAACAACCGACTTCAAAAAAAAAAAACACTACAAAGCGAAAAATAACTTTAATTTCGGAAGTCGGTGTCGTTGGTTCCGCATTTTCGTTTTTTGACACCGACTTCCGAAATTAAAGTTATTTTTCGCTTTGTAGTGTTTTTTTTTTTGAAGTCGGTTGTTTTTTTTGTAAAAAAGTTTTTATTTTTCACTTTTTAGTTGTACCTACCCCACACAAATTCAATTAACACTAGTGCATTGAAGAATTGAAGACACGACTCGAAGAATCATCAAAATTCGCATAGAAATGTCGGAGATGCAGTACATTTATGCATATAACTTCGTACATAAGAATAACTACCTAATGTATTATATACTAAAACCTTCCTGAAAGTATGTAGATCACACTAATGAAAGAATTATCAAAATCGGTTCAGTAGTTTTTGAGATAATTGCGGACATACAAACATACATACATACATACATACATACATACATACATACATACAAAGTCATATAAAAATTTAAAAAAATCAAGATGTCATTAATTAACAAATATTTTTCTCCGATAGGAAGTCAGTTACACTGTAGTACGTTTTATCTACCAAAAAAGTCCGTAATCTGCTCTTAAATTGTGCTGTATTTAAAGCTTTCCAACTACTCGGTAATTTATTGTAAATAATTGGGGCCATGCAAGAAACGCTCTTACGCATTAAAGTGGTTCGACATGATACTTGACATAATTTGCTGTTGTCACGCCTATTCCTTGGGAATACAACAGCCAGGCGCTCAAAACGAGATGGATTTTGCTTGACAAACATAGCTACTTCGAAAATATAGATACAGGGAAGTGTCAAGATTTTATGTAACTTAAAATAAGGCGCGCAGCTGTCTGTCGATTTAAGTTTGAACAATGATCGGAGACATCTTTTCTGGGCCTTAAAAGCTATATCTCGATCAGTTGAGTTCCCCCAGAAAATGATACCGTAGCGCAAGTGCGATTCAACTATTCCGTAGTAAGCTGTAAGAAGTGTTTTGACATCTACTATTGAGGATAATTTATATAACACATATGCGGATGAACTCAGTTTTTTACACAAACTGTCTATATGTGCTTTCCAATTTAAGTTGCAATCTATTTGCAAACCTAAAAATTTGGTATCCTCTGCTTCCTCAATTTTATCATTTTTATAATGAATGTTGAGATTAGTTCCGCCGGGAGTACGTTGTCTAAAGTGCATTATCTTTGTTTTACCTAAATTAATATTTAAATTATTTTCGTCTAGCCATTTAATTAGTGCGTCAAGAGAATTATTTATGTCATTTTCGTATGTATTTGTACTTTTACATGGGATTGTTACAGTGCTATCGTCTGCAAACATAGTTATTGGAGATTCAAGGGACTTGGGCATATCATTAACATACGCTATAAATAAAAACGGGCCTATCACGGTTCCTTGTGGTACACCGTATGAGATTTTACGTTCTCGAGACCTTATAATATCTTCGTGTTTGGTAACTATGTTAATGTTGCTAACTTCGGTTATTTGTGTCCTGTTTTCCAGATAAGATTTTATAAGTTCGAGCACGTTACCTCTAATGCCATAGACTTCTAATTTATTAATTAATATATTATAATGGACATAATCGAACGCCTGGGTCATATCGCAAAATATAGCGCATATGGGGGTTCGTTTATCCATGCTACTAATAATAGGATTCAAAAAGTCATAAATTGCCATATTGATGGTTCTGTGCTGTCTGAATCCTTTTTGTTCTTCGCAAAGTATATTATATTTTTCCATATAATTATATAATTCCCTGCAAATGTATTTCTCAAAGATCTTCGAAATAACCGGTATGAGCGAAATAGGTCTGTAATTTTTCATCAACTCCTTATCCTCTTTCTTAAATAAGGGTTTTATTATAGATGTTTTTAAAGCATCTGGATATTTACCCGTACAAATAATAAGGTTCAGTATGTGGCTTAAATGTTCGCATATCGCGGTTGAGACAGACTTCAGTATCTTCGTGGCGATTCCATCAAAACCAACACTGTTAGTATTTTTTAGTGACATTATTATTTTATTCAAATCGTGTGGTGTGCTGGGTGCCATAAACATTGAGTTATGTTTTATGGATGAGATACATGTTTTCGGCTTACAGTCAACATCTATTTTCGGACGTATTTTGTCAACGAAAAAGTCATTAAAAGCACTAGCGATATCATAAGATTTGTATAAAATTTGTTTACCAACTTTAAGTTTCTCAATTCGTTGTTTAGGGATATTGTACTTTGTCTGATTAATTACCTGCCATGTAGTCTTTGATTTATTTTGAGATTGCTGTATTTTGTGGGTATTTTGAGCTTTTTGTGTCAAGTTAATTATTTTATTATATAGTCTAGAATAGGTAGTGAATTTCTTTTTGTTTTCATGGCTGGGTTTCAACCTGGATCGCCACAGAAGTTCCCTTTTTTTCCTACTGCATAATTTAACGCCACGTGAAAGCCATTTTGGTTTATTGATTAGGTTTATTATTATTTCTTTATACGGAAAACATAACTCGTAAAATAACTTGAATATGTCGATAAATTCATTGTAAGCTACGTTGGGATCGTCAGTGAGATATATCTCCGAAAATTTGAGGCTGCTTATACTATTTTTAAATTTCTCTATATTATCGTTACTGTAATCTCTTCTAGTTATATACCAGGATTTGATATTATATACATTGGGAACTGGACATTGCAGTAGCTGTGCTGTATGGTCTGATAAAGCAAACTCAAGTACATCTGTCTTACAACTCTTCTTAAAATTATGCGCAAAATTATCTATACATGTCCCACTAGCCATTCGAGTTGGCTGTTTAAGAGCAAGTTTCAAATTGTAACCTAGTAGTAGATACTCAAATGCAACTGAATTGTTACTCGGTTTTAAGACATCAATATTAAAATCGCCTGCAATTACAACATTTTTTGAACGCCTGTTAGATATGTCTTTAAGCAAAGTTTCAAGTTTATCAAAACAGTCATTTAAATTCCTGGCGTTTGGTACTCTGTAAATACATACAACTATTAATTTATAATTAATTAGCTCGACAGCGCAACATTCAAAAACCCCTGGGGATGACAGCTTTGATATTTGAGGAATTTCCCTCCATTGGTGACAAGTATTAACCATTATACATGTTCCTCCTCTCTTCTTTTCCTGTCTACTGTAACATGCAGCTAAGCTGAAATTTGGTATGCACAGATTCTTTTCGTGACCTTTCATGATGAAATGTTCGGTAATACACATAATATCTACATTCAAGTTTGTGTCAGATAGTTCATTCAAGCATACCGTAAGAGCATTTGATTTATTTAGTAAACCTGCAATATTTTGGTGTAAAATGTTAATGTATTTACTGGAGAAAAAACTGGTCTTTTGATTCACTTTCTTCGACGAGAGCATTTTCTTCTAAGATTTCCAATTGAAGGTTGAAAAGGTCCTCAAAAATTACTCTCATTGCGCAGTCTTTTACGGTTCCTGACCTTATGTACGTAGAATGGTGATAGCTCAAGTTTAAATTGGAGTCCAGAACATACGAATAATTATGTGTAATATTGTCCATACATAGCATGTTGTTGAACATTTCTACTCTTGAGTTATATAAAATATTATAGTCATTATTATATTTATATGTTGGCAAAGTAATAATTATATTTGTGTTCTTTATGTTCTGTAATGTGTTTCTCATGTATGTAATTATGTCAAAGTAACATTTAGTCGTTTTAAAGTCTTCCTCGCCGATCATTATTATACAAAAATCATTCTTTGTGTAATGTTGAAGTTTTATTTGTAAATCCCGTAGAAAGTGCATAATATCCGCATTTGGTGTTAGGTAGTGACATATTTGATAATTGTCTGTAAAATATTCTTTTGCCAGAGTTAATATATTATTAGTTTTATTCGTACTTAATATACATAGCTTATTTTTCAATTTGTTATTGTTCACTTGTATATATTTTTGTGTTGTCCCTTGCTCATTCGAAGGTAGTGGCGCCATCTGTGGGCTGGAATGTGTAGTAAATGTTTTTTGTGGGTCATAGTTTTTGGTAACTTTTTCTTTTACTGTTATTTCAGAATCAGTCTGTGTTTGTTTATTTATACATCCTGCTTGTTTTGAATATTTGGACCCCCTTTTTTTAGGCGTATTGGTAGGAGATTGTGTCGGACTAGTCACTATTTGTTTGTAGAGGGAGTTTTTACGAATCAGATTGTCATTTTCCTTCTTAAGCTTTTCAATTTCAAGGCTTAGCGAGTCAATTTCTCCATTTGCACTACAGAGTTTATTGGTGAGATCAACTATATTGTTCTTTAATTGAGTTATTAAGTCAATGTCGTCATCATCTGATATATCAGGCATACTGATTTTGCATATCCATGTAGGTATGCGTTTTCGCTTTGACAAATAGTCTGATTGCTACCCTCTCTTCACAGACCAGGAAGCAACGACAAACCCTGACGAGCATGTAGACACCATCGTTGTAGATCCGCCACCGGTGGATGATGATGTATCCCCAATGATAGCCGTGTCTGCCCCGGCAGAAGATGTGATCATCCCAAACGACCACGAAGACTGCAATACTGAAATCTTGGATATTTTGGGAGCAGATCCGTCAATAACGGTTGAATACGGCCCGGATATAAACAAGGATGTCGCATCCAGATTTGCTCATATCGCAACATCCGGCTTGGACAAAGATGTTCGTAAAGATCTTGTCAGTAAGTTTTTAGTGCCAGGAAACTGCACTACGATAGCTGCACCACTCTTGAATGCAGAAATTAAAGCCGCCACAACCGAGCAAGTATATAAAAGAGACAAAACCAGAAACAAATAAACCTAAAGCTTCGACTTCGGCGAATAAAACGTACAACCACAGGCATTTAAACTGGAAGGCGAGGACCCCGGCTCGCAGGCAGGTGAGGGGTCCACCGCCGCAGCAACCTCCACCTGCTGCTCGGAACGCGCAACCGCACAGGAACTCGTCGCAAGCATTCTCGCAGCGACACAAGCGGAACCGCCCTCAATAGATCCGGTACGTTACGCGGGCAGACTTGCCCACTTTCATAAACAATGGTCCTTACTAACTAAAGACCGTACTGTACTGTCGTGGATAAACGGTTACAAAATTAAGTTTAATCAGCCTGTACATCAACGTTGTGTACCAACACCAAATACCTTTTGTGACTCTGAGAAGGCACAGTTAATAAACATAATTGATAATCTGCTATCCATTGGCGCCATATCCGAAGCTAAGCCATGTTCTGATCAATATGTGTCACGTGTGTTTTTAGTACCGAAACCAAATGGCAAGATGAGATTTATTCTTAATTTAAAAAATTTAAATACTTTTATAAATTCAGAACATTTTAAATTAGAGGACATACGTACTGCATTGAAACTTGTATCACGAGACAGTTACATTGCAACATTAGATTTAAAAGATGCATATTTTCTTATCAATATCCATCCCGATTCAAGGAGATACCTCCGGTTCATTATTGATGAAAAGTTATATGAATTTAACGTCCTGCCCTTCGGTATCCGTACGTACGGCTCCATTCATATTTACGAAATTGATGAAACCTGTCATTAAGTTGTTACGATCATGTGGTTTTGTATCATCTATTTATTTAGATGATTTCTTCCTTGCTGGATATACCTACCATGAATGCTTGCAAAACATTGAGACCACTCAGATGCTATTACAAGCACTGGGTTTTGTTATTAACGAGGAAAAGAGTAATAATATACCCTCAAGGTTTTGTAAATATCTAGGTTACGTAATAGACACTCATAAATGGGAATTAAGTCTACCCTCTGAGAAAAGAATTAGAATCAAAACAGAGCTACAATATTTTAAAAGATTAAAACGTTGTAAGATTAGGAAATTCACTCAGTTAATAGGCTTGTTAGTGTCTGCCTGCCCTGCCATAGAGTACGGGTGGTTATATACAAAGGAACTTGAACGCTGCAAGTTTCTTAACTTACGAACTTACGATGATTACGAAAGACTCATGACAATACCGCAGTCACTGTTACCAGATTTAGACTGGTGGTCTCAGGCCATAGATCATTCCGTACATAGGATTAGGAACGATAACTATGTCTTAGAAATTTACTCTGACGCCTCAACAACGGGGTGGGGTGCCGCATGTAATGGGCAAACAGCTAGTGGTAGCTGGTCTAACAACGAGGCTGCGCGGCACATAAATAACCTTGAGCTCTTAGCAGCCTACTTTGCACTCAAAATATTTGCTATAAATTATAAGAATTGCCAAATATTACTAAGAATTGACAACACCACTGCTGTGAGCTATATTAACCGCATGGGAGGCATCCAATATCTTCATCTTACCAAAATCACAAAAGATATATGGCATTGGTGTGAAGACCGTAAAATTTTCATATTTGCTTCTTATATTAAATCATCAGAAAATGTTATTGCTGATAGGGAATCCCGACGAACCCATCCAGACACAGAGTGGGTACTGTCTCACACAGGTTATCAAAAAATAATAGATCGTTTATTGGTAGTTCCACAAGTTGATTTATTTGCTACTCGCATTAACAAAAAATGTGAAACATATGTCTCTTGGCACAAAGATCCAGGAGCAATTGCGATTGATGCTTTCACCCTAAATTGGTCCAACCATCTGTTTTATGCTTTCCCACCAGTAGCAATCATTCTTAAAGCCTTAAGGAAGGTTATAGCAGATAATGCTGAAGGTATCATGGTAGTTCCCGATTGGCCTACACAACCATGGTATCCATTATTTCAGCGATTACTTATCTCCAATATGATAAAATTAGATTCTAACGATGTCATTATTCCCAATTCCAGCAACCGAAACATCCAAGCTCACGTTACCCTGGTTGCCGGAGTGTTGTCCGGACGGCCATGCAGCAGCGATGCATCCCGGCCTCAGCCTTAGACATCGTGCTCGCTTCGCTGTCGGACAACACTTTCAAACAATACGATGTTTGCCTCAAACGCTGGTATAATTTTTGTTCTACAAATGTAATTGATATGTACCAACCATCCATTCCAATCATTTTAGATTTTCTTACACAGATATTTAATGATGGTGCCCAATACGGGACAATTAATAGCCATAGAGCTGCACTTTCCTTAATTATTGGTGACATTTCTAACGATGATCGAATCATTAGGTTTTGTAAAGGTGTATATAAATTGAGACCGCCGTTACCACGGTATAACGTAACATGGGATGCAAATGTCGTTCTAAATTATTTAGCCACATTGTTTCCCAACGAAAGCCTAACACTAGAGCAGCTTTCGAAGAAGTGTTCTACCCTTCTAGCTCTCGTTACAGCCCATCGGGCACAGACACTGTCTAAAGTGTATACTGATCAAATAATTACTTTGAATGATAAAATTATAATAAAAATTAAAGATATTATTAAAACATCAAAAGTAGGTACAAACCAACCGACTCTTTATTTGCCATTCTTTAGCGAGCGACCCGAAATATGTCCGGCAAGGACTCTCATAGCTTATTTAGATAAGACTATAAATCTAAGGAAATCAAATCAACTGTTTATTAGCCATCGTAAACCCTTCAATCATGTTACGAGTCAAACTCTTAGTCGATGGATTAAGTCTACCTTAAAAGATAGTGGAATTGACGTAACCGTGTTTTCCTCCCATAGCACACGACATGCCGCAACATCTATGGCATATAGACAAGGAGTAAGCCTTGACGCCATACGACAAACTGCTGGATGGAGCGGCAATTCCACTACCTTTGCTAAATTCTATAACAGACCAATTATTGATAAAGAGGATAATGTCGCTGTAGCAAAGGCAATATGTACCCCTGTACGTTAGGTAAATGATTATGATTAGTTATTATAGTGGTACATACGCATATTATAGAACCTTCTTTTGTTATGTCATTATATCTCATTGTTTTGTTAGCTATAATTAGTATAGTTAATAAGCGCAATTACGTACCGATAATTGTTTTCGCGGTAATTTAGGAATTCAAAATAAATGTTTCTAAGAAATAAAATTTATTTTAATTAAATTCATATTTCCTCCACTCTCTCTCTCAACATCTACATTGTGTTCAATAATATCTCTCTTACTAATCTTGAGGACGAAGCACGAGTATAATTAATGATTAAACGAACTTACCTGTACGTGAAGTTCGATCATAATTATACGAAGTGCTTCGTCCGAAGAGATTAGTAAGTCCCGCCCGCCCTAAATATCCCAGAAGTTCCGGAAATACGTTTATGTCTCTAAAATAATGAAGCTCGACCGACTGGATGTTCATGCAGGCAGGGAAGCATTAGGGTAATAAATTGTGTTGCCATAATGGGTATAACGAATACCCTCTAAACTATAGTGCTGAAGTGGTAACACCTAAGCGTTACTACATTGTGTTCAATAATATCTCTCTTACTAATCTCTTCGGACGAAGCACTTCGTATAATTATGATCGAACTTCACGTACAGGTAAGTTCGTTTAATCATTAATAAAATATGACAATTCACAAATAGCCGCGTAGGTACTGACTGAGCGAGCAGCCTCGTGTCGTGAGGCAGCCGCGTGAGGCAAATCCTCGGTCGGTCAAGAGTAAGACGAGCCTCGCCCCAGGCAAACCCACGCGCTGCCTCGCCCGAGCGTGCCGCGGCCCGAGCCAAACATTGTCGGTTTTTGTCCATGCTCTAAAGCACCTCGGTAACTTTGCCGCGCGCACTCAAGACGGTTGTGTTTTGCCTCGCTTCTTCGAAGAACACCATGAATAAAGAACAGTGTCTCAAATGAATACAATTATATGGCGAATATAGACTACTTTGGGATGCGCTATGTCCTGATTATACCAACAGGGGACTAACAAATTTTCAAATTCAATTTTGTTCATTCTAGTGAAATTGCTTTCTGCATCATCAAAGCACAACTCTTCAAATAATCTGTTCCCAGCTTGTAATCTGTTTTTGTATATCGTTTTTATCCAAAAACGTTTAGGTTTTTTCTTTTGTACAAGTTGATGAATTAGTATAAAGGCAGTGGTGGCGATAGCCTTCCGAACGCACGGCCTCATGACAATCTTGAGCACAACTGAATATGCGCTACGCTCGCGTGGTCTCTGTTCGACTTGTGAGTCACCAGTTCACCACTGAGCGTTCGAGACGTTCGACTAATGGCTCAGCCTCGCTCCGGCTCGGCTTTGCCGCGCGCGGCAGCCTCATGCATATTTAAATAGCCGCGTACTGACTGAGCGAGCAGCCTCGTGAGGCTGCCTCGGACGTTTGCTTCGCAATGTTTGCTGTGCGAGGCAGCCTCGGTCTGTATTTAAATATGCATGAGGCTGCCGCGCGCGGCAAAGCCGAGCCGGAGCGAGGCTGAGCCATTAGTCGAACGTCTCGAACGCTCAGTGGTGACTCACAAGTCGAACAGAGACCACGCGAGCGTAGCGCATATTCAGTTGTGCTCAAGATTGTCATGAGGCCGTGCGTTCGGAAGGCTATCGCCACCACTGCCTTTATACTAATTCATCAACTTGTACAAAAAAAGAAAAGAAAAAAAACCTAAACGTTTTTGGATAAAAACGATATACAAAAACAGATTACAAGCTGGGAACAGATTATTTGAAGAGTTGTGCTTTGATGATGCAGAAAGCAATTTCACAAGAATGAATAAAATTGTATTTGAAAATTTGTTAGTCCCCTGTTGGTATAATCAGGACATAGCGCATCCCAAAGTAGTCTATATTCGCCATATAATTGTATTCATTTGAGACACTGTTCTTTATTCATGGTGTTCTTCGAAGAAGCGAGGCAAAACACAACCGTCTTGAGTGCGCGCGGCAAAGTTACCGAGGCGCTTTAGAGCATGGACAAAAACCGACAATGTTTGGCTCGGGCCGCGGCACGCTCGGGCGAGGCAGCGCGTGGGTTTGCCTCGGGTGAGGCTCGTCTTGACCGACCGAGGATTTGCCCCACGCGGCTGCCTCACGAGGCTGCTCGCTCAGTCAGTACGCGGCTAATACAGAACGAGGCTGCCTCGCACGGCAAACATTGCGAAGCAAACGTCCGAGGCAGCCTCACGAGGCTGCTCGCTTAGTCAGCAGGTACGCGGCTAATGATCAACGACTTATGTTGCTGACTGTAGGTACTTACTTTAAAAAAAATTAATAATGCCTCTATGGATTGAAGGATTTGGGGGAAGCCCAGAGTAAAATAACTATTTGAGGCCTTTGCTCAGCAGTGGGGCAGTGTAGGCTAAATAAAAAATAAATAAAGAACCCTCTACGAGTATTTTATTAATATACTAGCTGCGTCCCGCGGTTTCACCCGCATAAGTGTCGATCCCGTGGGAATATCGGGATAAAAACTATCCAATGTCCTTCCCCGAGATGCAATCTATCTCTATACCAAATTTCATCGAAATCGGTTCAGCGGTTTACGCGTGAAAAGGTAACATACATACATACAGACAGACAGTTACTTTCGAATTTATAATATTAGTATGGATTAATAGTGTGTGCATCCCGCCCCAGGTAGACATACAGAATTAACGTAGATGACTTTTACTGATAAGAAAATCAAGTCAGCTAGGATGATAGTGGCATATCATGGCATGTGAATAGTATTTCGGATGCACATTGCATCAATAGGGAAAATTGATTGAAAAAAAAAAAAAAAAAATAATCTTGTCTGTAATTTATTATAAAATTCAAACTTATCTATTGTAAAATTATTCACTTTCACTAATCTTTTTCGTTTTTTTTTGCTTAGGCTCCACATTCCCATTCACCAGTTCGATTTTTCTTTTCTTTTTATTCTTCTTTGATTTCTTTTTATTACTGTTCTGTTGGTTCTGATTTTCCTGAACTTGTTTATTCGTATTTGTTTTCGCTGCAGGTTTACACGAGCCTACAATATTTAGTAAGCTCTTAAAATCTAGCTTAGTTTCGATATGGCAGCTTTCATGGAACTGTTGCATTGTATTTATCAACTTTTTAAGTGTAACAAAGAAGTTATTTTTTACCGTGGATTCTGTATCACTCGTAAGTGATTCTGTTAAAGTGCTTTCGAAGATGGCCTCTAAGCTGGCTAAAGCTTTGAGAGCTTCATCAGAAGTAGGTTTGTTTCTTTTCAATGAACGATAAAATCCTGCAATTAACTCCAATCCCTCATTACGGCGAAATTGCCTAACATTATTATTAAAAACATTTTCTATTATTACTGGCACAAGTTTGTAACTGCCAATCCATTCTGTCTGCAAGACATTGTGGAAGAAAATGATAGGGAGCATACAGTTGCGGTTCTGAAAGTAACTTTGCAATGATTCCTTGAGAATTTCAGCTATGGGTGCGACAGCCTTGCTCTTTTTCGGCGATTTGGGTGTTTTTGTTACAATCTTTAGTGAACAACTTATTATGAATGTCGCAAATAATGTGATGACGTCACCAAGAGCTTGAAACAAGAAGTGACTCCTGGCGCCTTTATCTATTGTTGCTTTTAGGTGGTCGCATAGGATATCCATATCAATATCATCTACAGAAGAAAACTTTCTAACTTTAGCAAGAGTTTTAATTGATTTTCTGACTCTGTTCTCCAATTCATTAAACTGGCCATCTTGGATACAGAATTCCAGACATCTTGTGAGAGGCGCGATCATACCGAGACATATATCCATCGATGGATCTTTTTCCAGGTAAATGTCAATCAGATCAAGTACCTTGATTCTGAAGTCTGACAAAGCTTTTTTATCTTTGCGATCTTTCTTGTTTTTTTTTTTTTTGTTTCCTTTCCCTTGATGGAACTGCTTAAAGGCCTCTGCCAGAGCATCATCGAGTTTTTTGCCTTCCTCTTCATCTATCATATCGGCATCAACACTCTCAGTGTCGGACTCTAGAGCTGCCGCGCCTAACGCTTTCTGGACTGCTAACCTCAACTGCTCAGGTGTTCTCATTTCCTCGTCGTCGCCGTCCTCGTCGTCGCCTTCACCTTCACTGTCACTCTCTTCCTCTTCTTCGCTTTCGTCATCACTTTTCTTACCGTTTTCTTTAACTTCATTTTCTTCGCCTTCGTTTTCTGAGTCCGAGTCCTCATTTGTTAGGGGATTCGATTCATTTTCAGGATCTAACACTGATACTATTTGTCCCACTGATGATGGGGTCAAGTATTCCCACAATAATCTAAATACGCATTGTACTACAGATCGGAGGACACTGGACTCAGCTGATAATATGGACAACAAAACTTCAACTAACACCTCAATCCATTCTGGTTCAACTGAAATATCTTCTTCTTTTACAACTTTGGATTTCTTTTTCTTTCCTTTTCTGTAATGTTCGTAACAACTTTTAAGTTCCTTTATTGAACTTCTCGCAATTTTAACGTGAACAGGTTCAGAGAATAGAAACAGTCCAAGTTGGTAGAGCAGAACAAGGAATACTTTATCAACTTTTGATTTAGTGTCATTCTTTTCTATATTCTGACAGACTTCCATAAGCATTTCCCAGCAATCCATATTCTCTTTTGGGAATTGTTTCTCTATTTTTGTTCTTACTTGATCTTTTTGTAAAATGCTACAAATAAAACTGCTCAGAGATGACAGAACTGTGACTAGATTGTCGACGTTCGAGAAGCGAGATGTGAAACAACGGTAGAAGCACGACTTGATAGCTCCTGGAAGTAAGAAAAATTAAGTTTAATTAGTAACACAATTAATTTGGGTAAATTAAGGTTGGCTTCTAGTCTAACCAGAGGCAGCTGAATACTAGTATTTTACACGGAGCAACTGGGACTACCTGTTTGACCCCCGCAACCCAGGTAGACTGATTATCGGACTTTCGACTTCTGACGACCCATAGCGACTGTCAAAAATCCAAGAATGACAGCTGGGACCAACGGCTTAACATGTTTTCCGAGGCACAGTGTGGTCTCGGTATGTAACGATGATCATTCATCCACGGACCGACCACGGTAAGCGTAGCTTAAACTGATTGATCAACCCATTCGGCTGTTATTACTTAGCCACAAGCTCTTCAACACAATTAATTTGTGTGCCGACATATTGTTAACTAGCAGCGCCCCGCGGTTTCACCCGCATAAGTTTCGATCCCGTGGGAATATTGGGATAAAAAGTAGCCTATGTCCTTTCCCGGGACTCAAACTATCTCTATACCAAATTTCATCTAAATCGGTTTAGTGGTTTAGGCGTGAAGAAGTAACAAACATATAAACACACGCACACACTCACAAACTTTCGCCTTTATAATATTAGTGTAATAAAGCAAGTGGACATTTACCTGATAACTCACTGCTGACGGCCACTGTCTCATCACCTCCAACTTTGAAGAAGCCAAAGCACATGAGAAGTTTCATGTAGGTCAGCTTCAATTCCGTATCATCTTTCACAGATTCATGGCTCACCAAATATGAAATGAGTTCAGCTGCCTTCACTCTCTCGTTATTATACCAATTCCTCTCAACATCTTCTTTTATTAATTTCTTGGAAGTATTCAAAAGTACTCCTTTAAATAATTTTGCCATTTTCTTCACTCCGTCTTTAGTTAAATCAGAAATTATTGATCTCACTATAGTATTACCTGTAATTTCAGTGAAATTAATTTCACCTGGATTTAGCAAAAGTTTTTGTAATATCTCTACTCTTACAGTGTCATCAACTTTGTCTGATTTCAATGCTTTAGCTAGAGCATTGAGCAGTTCTCTTTGTTTTTTAATCATTATTTTGTTATCATCTTCATCATCTCTCTTGCTTCTGATCTTGCTTGCTGTTTGGAGTCCTTTGAACCAGTCCATGAACAGTTTAAAGAAATTTCTGCTGATCAACTCTGGTATGATATCAACATTTTCGTTGATGTTGTTGAGAACAGTGGTAAGAATGTTAAGTGCTACTAATTCTCTGTTTCTGTTATGTTTTACAAGTTGGCTGTCAATGCCTGATGTCCAAAACAGTTTTAAATGAGGTGAGTTGGCAATGTTTGTTGAAATTTCCTTGTAGATGGGATGACCTATTGAGTTGAAATCAATTCCAGTCTGAAATAATAAATGAATTTAAAAATGTTGTTACGTTTTTTCACCTGATCAATTGGTCACATATTAAAAAAGCATGTACTCATAATGTGGTATAATAGATCTTTGAAATTTCTTCAGGCATGGGGCTATAATAAAAAAACATTTTTATCTCTTACCATTATTTTCTCTGAAATTGTATGAATGTTGTCTTCACATAGTATTTCAGTAACTCCTATTAATTTCCTAAGCTTCACTTTTGCTGGGAACTTAGCATTTACCATCATCAGGAAGTAGAGGGAATCCAGTGTGTGCTCTTTAATGTCTTTCTTGAAGTCCTGTTTTATAAGTGGCCATATAAGTGTAGCAAATTGCTCTGCATCCATCTAAAATAAAAGTAGCTTAGTATTTTCATCTAAAATAAAAGTAGCTTAGTATTTTCATCTAAAATAAAAGTAGCTTAGTATTTTCATCTAAAATAAAAGTAGCTTAGTATTTTCATCTAAAATAAAAGTAGCTTAGTATTTTCATCTAAAATAAAAGTAGCTTAGTATTTTCATCTAAAATAAAAGTAGCTTAGTATTTTCAAAGCTTTGTTCTTGTCTTATCATAACTTATCATTTGGACATAGGCTAGGCTGTTAAAAATAATCATAATGAAATCTTTCCAAAAAAAAAATATTGTCTGAAATTCACTTACACCATTGATAAAATCAAGTAATATGAGGTATGCTACAGTGCTCAGATAAGACTTTTTCTTGCCAGCTGTAATTAGCAGTTGAATGACTTGCGCTTGCTCCTCACTACTACATTTGAGGAAAAGTTTTGAACGGAAGACTGCACCACAGACTAAAATCTGACCCAGAGCCACATCACCAACTTCCTGAAAATATATAACAATTTTAATGTATACTTTTGACATTGCCATTACAGACCTTGGTCATAGTTTCAAATATTATAAATATCCAACAATACTTACACTTTTGGAAGAGCCATTGCTGTGAAGCTCTTTCTTGATGAGTTCCAACACTTGTGGAATAGTGACTTTTTCAAAGTTGGACAGCAATGCCACCAGAGTTGCAAAGTATCCAGTCCTCATATCAGGCAGGTTGGCGCCTAAACTCCTTACGAGCCTCTTGAGGACGTACTGTAGATCTTTATCATTCTAAACAGTAAAACAGCATGTATTAGTTAATTAGTGATAGTTTTCAATGTCTCATGCAAAAATTGTGTGTATATTGCAAAATATATTGTGGTAGTTATATGTACATGGAAAACAATTATCTGATTGGATAGGACTGAATACTTAAGGTTGAAGCCGTCAAGGTCAACTTTAGCACCCAGTCACTTCATAAAATTTAGAACACTAACATAGTATAAAACTAACCTCACTGCCGTGTAATTGTGATATGATTTTACTCCCTCCAAGAAGTTTGGCATCATCTTTCGTGGCTTTAAGAAGATCAAATGCATCTAAAACGGAAGCAGACACTTTACTCTCCGTCTGAGCTTTAATAGAGTCGGATTCTTCTTTCATTTTGGTATGATTATATATCACTATCACAACAATTATATCCACATGGGCCGCACATTTTACGCCACTCGTGCGCTGCGATTTGCTTTGTTAATGTCAATGTCACAATCACAAACACGAATTTGACACACAAGAGA
This sequence comes from Amphipoea oculea, assembly GCA_945859645.1. NCBI lineage: Eukaryota > Metazoa > Arthropoda > Insecta > Lepidoptera > Noctuidae > Amphipoea > Amphipoea oculea. The sequence continues at coordinate 6,245,818 of OX243884.1, forward strand.
CAACTTAATAGAGAGGCGACTGTCAAGCATTTTTTAAATGTTTACTCAACTCTATTTAGTCGTCTTATTAATTATGACAAATACTGCAAAAACATTCTTATACAGGATGTTTGGTGCATCGTTTGCCAAATGAAATTGACCGAAAGGAGAGGTCATTTCGCCCCTTCAGAATAGTAGTGCATTATCTCAAAAATCTAAGAAATCGAGTTACGATCATAGAGGGTCACTAAGGCTGGGCGCAAACGTCCGGTTTCCTGATTCGGAATTCAGTTTCGGAATTCAGATTCGGAAACCTGAATGCAAGCATTTCATACAAAATGTTCTCACTAGCGCACACGTGCTTAAATTTTCCGTTCTGAAACCCGGACGGAAAATTTAAGTACGTGTGCGCTGGAGAGAACATTTTGTATGAAATGCGTGCATTCGGGGTCTCCGAATCTGAATTCCGAATCAGGAAACCGGACGTATGCGCCCAGCCTAAAAGGTACGCACTTTTAGGTGAGTAAAAGAAGCGACGTTTTTATGGTAGAATAACTTTATACGCAGTAGAGCTAAAAAGGGTTTGCATTGCATTCCATGTTAGTGCGTACGGTACGGATATAAGTCACTATCAGAGCAGAAATACGTTTACACACCACTACAGTCGAGATAAGACGAAGATGTCGCGCGTGCATACGCAATAGTGGAGGACCATTTTGAACAAAATTTGTAATTACAATTCTTATTAAATAAACTAGCTTCTGCCCGCGACTTCGTCCGCGTGAAATTTCACCCTCCCTCCATTCACCCTCTAAGGGTTGGAATTTCGAAAAACACTTTCTTAGTGGATACCTACTCTTCATAAAGAACATACCCTCCACGTAACCTACGACAAACTTATTATTTGCGGTTGGTACAGTAATCGGGTCTAGGGATCGAAACGCAAAATTAAGTTTGTTTTTTATTGTATATACTTTTCCGGGATAAAAAGTACCCGGTGTGGTGCCCAGGATATTAAAGAATAATTATAGAATAATCGAACCGGTAATTTTTGCGTGATGCCTGAACAAACAGACAGACAAAAATTTTTTTAATCACGTTTTTGGGTTCGGTGTCGGTCTAGTAACACGCCCTGCCATTTATTTTTTTGATATTTTCAATGTACAGAATTTTCACTTCTACAGATTTATTATAAGTATAGATAAATGATTTTTTTTTCAAGTTCGAGGAAAGTTAGTATCCTAGAAAGAGATAAGAGACTACGTTAGAGTGAGATAAAACTATCTACCTACTTTAGGCATTTTATTCATGTGAAAACTAGTGTTTTTACCGTAATATCGAATATCAGCCTGATGACACAAAGAACGACGAGACAAGTTTTTTTTTTGGTATATTGCACACCGTTGGAAAGGGGACAAACTAGAGAACTTTTTAAAATAATTCGAAGATCCCGATCGCTTTTAGTTTCTTTTTTACAGGAATTTAAAGTTGAGTTTAAGGCTGGGCGCAAACGTCCGGTTTCCTGATTCGGAATTCAGTTTCGGAATTCAGATTCGGAAACCCCGAATGCACGCATTTCATACAAAATGTTCTCACTAGCGCATACTTAAATTTTCCATCCGGGTTTCAGAACGGAAAATTTAAGCACGTGTGCGCTAAAGATAAAGTCTGTCAAGCGAGTCGAGGAGGGCACTCTCTCGCGGACTCTCGCCGCTCTACTCGGTAGGTGTAATCAGGGTATAACGAGTTAGAAAATTCAAGAATCATAAATCACTAATAAGAGTCGCGCAGCGCTCATGACATGGTCAAATAGCGCGGCCTGATGCGAGTTTCATCCCTAATGCGAGTTTCATATTTCTAACGCGTTATCGATCTTCTCATAACCACAAAACCCATAAACAAACCCGGCGACTGAGAGAAGTTCAGGCGCGCTACTTTGCCGGTATCTGAAGCTGGCAAATTACATTGAATTATAGGATTATTACCAAATTATTTCTTGGTTGTTGAATAATTAAATTGTTTTTATGTCTTAGGATTCAGCAAAGGTTGGAAATAATACAATAGGGTACGATTAGGATTCATTATTGACAATGTTTCCGGGTATCCATAGACTAAATTAAAAATCCTATTTGATTTAATCTGTGATTTGATAACAAACGCATCTAGATTCTAGAAGTGATATCATTATTTTATGAATCGATTTAAAAATATTCGTCTTGTCTGTAGTGTGTTAGAGAACGAGAAATACTCATAAAAAGTTGATCAATTTACGTTTTATCACCGAATAAAACACGATAATTGTACTGGTAATAGTTACATTTTACTTCAATGTTGATAAGGTGAAAAAATCAAAGCTTCGTCGCTTCCAGAGTTTGATGCGCGCGCCTTTAGTGTTCCATGTTTCTAAACATGGCAGGTCGAAGTGGATACGATGATGTTAATCCCAGGTATTTATTATAAAATACTACAAAAATCATGCTTGATTTCATAGTACAGTGCGTGCTAAAGGTTTTTATTTGTTATTTTCTTAAATTCCGCGGGATCCGACGTTTCTTATCGAAAAAATGTTCATGTTTTTGCTTTCCGATAACATTGAATGAAAATAGGATTTTTACCTATGCTTGCAAAGTTATATCTATTTCGCCAATGATATCGGGTGCTACGAAGTGTCTGTGACCATTTGTTTTGAGTCAGGAGTGTGTGTTTCAGATTTTATAGGTTATGAATTACCTACGATTGTGGTGCTCGTTTCAGGGATTATGGTGGCGGTGGCGGCAGAAGAACGCTCGGTGGCCGCCCTCTTCCCACCGAGCCTCCATACAAGGCTTACGTCGGGAATTTGCCCTCTGGAATTATTCAAGGCGACATTAATAGGATTTTCCCTGTAAGTATTACCTATCCTCGTATTGTCTTGGCTTCACTGTTTGTGGTGTGTGAAATGTCACAGTATCAAGGATATCTATGTTGTTACACTACAAGTGGTCTGCAGCTCAACTGAATTTTATATAAAATCATAACTTACTTTAGTCATTATGAGCAACCAATCCAATATGATAAAGTATCCTGTATTCGTATAATTCGCATGACCATGAAATAATGTGTAAATATTTATCCTTTCTTCATTTCTTTTAAACATAAATACTAGTTAAGTGTCCTGGTTTAACATGATAATGTGACTCAAATCAGTTTTACTTTAACAAATGTATTGAACCGAAACAAATGTTATGACATTCATCTCATTATGCTGTGCAATATGTTTAATGAAAACAAACTATTAGGACTGCCCAATAAATTATTTCAGCTTTTTAGTTCCTTAGTTATTCTTTATTGAATTTACCAAAATTGCAAATAATTGTAGACTGTTATCATTAGATTTCAATGTATTAACATCTTGTCCAGTTGAATTTGGTGTATCAATCACAATAGGACTCAATAGGTATTTTTAATACATACATAATAACTAAACCAAACTAAAATGTTGATTAAAGAATCAGCTAATAATAAGGAATGTATGCTTATCTAATAATACCTACTTATGTTACTATAGGATGTAAAGCAGGCAGCTACTGTGACTAGGGTTACCATTTAGAAATTTTGATAAGTCCTGACAAAAAGCCTGACATTTCAATAAAAGTCCTGACATTTAAGTCACAAAATCCAAACTTTACAACTTTACATAGGCATGGTAGCAGACGCTTGCGATGGGAGAAAGGTTGCGGGGTGCAGGAATAAAACAAAAATGTGCTGAAAAATATAAATATTAATACCTATACCTGAAACTAGCATTCAGTTTGATTATTTTACGTAAAATTATTTTTAATTTGAAGAAAATATTTTATGTTTGAACTACCTAGTTGATTGTTTGCAGCAATAAGTACTTACAAGATTTATTGTTTGATATCATTAAGTTGATTGATAAAGAAGTATATTTTGTTTTAGATGAATGAGAAGTTAATAAATATTAAAGACTTATTTGGTATTACTTTTAAAAGTTTTATTACCTGTATTCCATCTAAGCCAAAAAAATCAAGACAAATTAAAGAGCCGTACGAAATCCGGGCAAAGGTCTAGAAGTCCGGACAAATCTGGACGGTTGGTAACCCTCACTGTGACTAAATAAATGTCTACTAAGGCCTCATATACATTAAAAATAACTATTAAAGTAGATATTAACCCTGTGTCTGGGCTAGTGAGGGCATGACATAATTTATGTTTACAGAGCTATTGTAAACATTCTTATAATGGAAGATAGTCTTAAGGCCACTAGTGATATAATACTTCCTAAGGTGTATTATCTACTCTTACTACATACATTTGTTTGTACACCATTGTGTTGTGTATAAAATTCTAGTTCAATGTCATTCAGTGGTCTTAGAACTTAGCCAATAAAGACATAAATTAGATGTTTTTTAAATATGCTGCCATAATCATCATTCTTTGATTCATACATACTGAGGTCAACTAAACTGATAAATTATACTAAAAAAAATGTGCAATTTTTTGTTTGTGAAGTCATCATTTGCTATAACTATGTTGGGGTTGGCTTACAGTCTAACCAGGTGCAGCTCAATACCAGTATTTTTGTTGTTTGTGAAGTATAGCCATAATTAGAAACTCTTTCCTGAACACAAAGTATTACAAACAATACAGACCGCAATCACCTGCACTTATTTTCAATTAGCATAAACAGCCAATAAAATTCCCACAGCTGGGACACAGGCTTCCTCTCTGTGAGATGACTATACGCCACCCAGGCCTAGTGGGTTGGTGAATATCATGCCTCGAATTTTTGGTTCTAGAAAATGTTTGTTTTCCATTACTAACCAATAATACATGATTGTTTCAGGACTTAGCAATTAAAAATGTGAGGCTGGTGATGGATAGAGAAACAGATAAATTCAAAGGATTTTGCTATGTGGAGTTTGAATACCTTGAGGATTTGATAAAAGCAATTGAAATGAATGGCGCTCTAAATGTAGATGGGCAATTTATTAAAATTGATGTGGCTGAAGAAAAAAGAAATGATCGGTGAGTGCCTGAACTATTCTTTTAGCACAAATTAAGTTTAAACATCATTTCCTGGATTGGTTACCTGTTTACAAGGAATAAAATGATGAGTAAAACAATTTTGGAAATATGTATAATTAGCTAGTTATAAAAGTCCATCAGAGGATTTTTGGGGATCTAGTGGAAATGCAAAGGTCAGGGAATAAACTGTTCTGAACCTGCACCAAACAAAAAGCTTAAATTAAACATGTTGCTTAGAAGTATATTAAAACAATGCCGCTAGTAATTACTTAAATACTAGTTTTTTAGTGGAATATTGTTATCAACTTGTTAGATTAATTTCAAAATAAATGTTTGAAATTCATAGGCCCACAGTAGAATTCCGTGGGTGTCATAACACATACACAACAGCTCCAGATCTGATACAAATATTGTACTGATGTGGAAATCGAACCCGACAACCCTGACCACGCCGGCGGACACTCCACCACTGCGCCACTCTTGTCTACAAAATGGTTACGTATCTTATAAAGAAATTGTTAAGTAGCCCATATATACCTCAGGGCTATACTTACTGGGCTTCCGCGGATATTCTTGCCGTTGCAGCAAATATAGAGGTCAACAAAATTTTGCTTGCTCAGGCTGTGCCGACACGGCAGGAATCATCGCTGAACCCCGCTGAAAACGGAGCACGAAGTACTAAACAATTAAAGTGCAAAAAGATTTCCTACCGCATTTTGCGAGTACGAACTGGACTGATGAAAGAAAAGCCTGCCAATGAAAGACACGGTGCATCCGTCATGACATTTATGATTAATGACGGTCACGATGTTATAAGCTATATGGGGGGAACCTGCGCAGAAAATGCATTGAATTTGTTTATTACTCCGTGTTGTGGTCGTAGTACGGTGTTGTAACACAGTAATGTCACAGGGGAGGCTTTGATCGCGGCCGGCGAGACGGCGGCGGCGGCGGCGGCGGTGGCGGCCGGGACGGCGGGCGCGACGGCAGCCGGCCCGGCGGCGGCGGCGGCTTCCGGCGGGACGGCGGCGGCGGGGGCGGCGGCGGTCGCGGTACGTACGACCACTTCGATGGGCTCGACCGCCGCGCGCCGCGCCACCAGGGTGGAGGGCTCGCACATGGTAACATCGCCTCATTACTAACACTCGGACTCACCTCATACTTGTACTGAAAAATTCAAGGTAGTGAAACAGCTTCCTACAAAAGGGGTTGGTTCAATTTAATTTGTAATCAAACTAATCTTTAGTGTTTGGTTTCTTGTATAATAACCATGCTTTTTAACTTTCATAACATTTAATAACTACTACAAAAAATTGGGGACTACATCTGTTTACGGTTTTATTCATAGTTCATACAGATTAAAATTTGCTAAGTTGCAAAATTGCTGCTAGACTGCTGCCGCAGTGCAAGACTACAAAATTGTTAAGTAGTTTGCCAGCACTGTTGAAAAGCAACACAAATTCATATTTAGATGGTACACGAAATACAAAATAATCATAAAATACGCATTGTCGGGACATTTTCGTGCAGTGCATCACTATTCATTGTCATGCTAAACACGTGGGTTACAAACACTTTGAATAATTAGCTGCCTGCTTACTGTTCCGAAGTCGTTTAGAGACAATAAATAGTCTCTTGTTTGTGGGTGACAATGATTTTATGCCTTTAATTCATTTGTTTTTGGTTTGGGGTCTTGGTTTCATTGGTTAACTTTATGTTTTATTTTTTACTCACCAACCACTTGTTTGACTAATGGGGTGTTTTCCCAATTAATCTAACATAATCATCATCATTATTAATCTTACATATTTTATACTAAAATGTCATTGTGGACTTTTGTGAAATTCCTTTGTCTTGGGTTTTCACCCTCGTTCTCGTTTTGCATGGCGTAAGAGTGGTGTTCGTCATAATAATATATTTACACTTACAGGGGAAATCCCTTTTGGTCTACATTTACCATCGACAGTGAGTGTTCATGCCGTTTCAATAATTTCCAACATTCCACCTTATTCCTATAAAGTGGATATGTTACCAAAATAGCAAATTTCTTTTTCAATGTTACATCGAAGCCCACAATCTTAGGAAATTGTATGTTGAACATTCTACATAATGTACCTGTACAAAAGCGTGAAGATTTGATGTGACTGTTCTTTTTAGTTAAATAGTACCGTAAAACGGGGCTACTTTGACTTCCAGGGTTACTTTGACAGGCGTTGGAACTACTTTAACAGAGCGCCAAAATCGGTTTTCACGTGTGCTCAGCAAGTGTGCGTAACCTCGAGTAATATTGCGCGAGGCGCGGGGTGTGGGAAACGCGTCATAGCGTTGTGATCGGCCTTGTCAAAGTAACCCTGGAAGTCAAAGTAGCCCCGTTTTACTGTAGTCACTTGAAATCTTCGCGCTTAAAAAGAGAAACATGAAAAAGTGGTAAATAGGTTTGGCACATTTATTGTGGCGTCATGAATATTCACTAAAGCTCTATTAGTTTAGAGTCGGATAAGAAAATAAGGTAGCTTTACCAAACTTTCGTTCATGTTGCCTACGGGTCTAAATCCGATACGCGTCCGCTTGTGATCCGATTTTCTGCTAAACTATGAACATCTCGTAGCCTTTGCGTTCCGATAGCGTGCTTGATCAAAAAAGGTTAAGCTCTACTGACGACGGTGAGACGTCGTCGGGTAGGCCTATGACCGCACCTTAAAAATTTGTTGTTCCAAAATAATAGATGGTGTTGCAGAGCGTGAGCGAGGAGGCGGCGGGGGTGGGGGCGGAGGTGGCGAGCGCTGGGCCGAGCGTGGCGAGCGGGAGGGCGGGCGCGGCTCGCGCGGCGCCAGCGAGGAGCCGCGCCCGGGCGACTGGGGCCGCATGGGCCGCGCCGCCGCGCCCGCGCCGCGCCAGGCGCCCGCCCCGCGCAGGCAATTCGAAGATATGCCGCCGTCGCGTCCAGGTACTACTGCTTCATGTTTATTTTGCCCTACTCTTGTCGAGTCCATCCGCTCAAATAATGCCGCGCTTTGAGACCGTGACATGAGGGGCTCCGAACATGTTCAAAAACCCGCAAGAAATATTGTCATCATATTTCTGCACGCCTTTTGGGTTTACCGTCACTATTTGAGCGAACAGACTTAGTCGTGAACGCTGAACTGATACAAACCTGACTAGTTCAGAATAATAGGGCATTATTGTTATCCCATCAAGCAAATAACGACATTTCTGTGGGCCTACTCGCACTAAATGATTTCCGCACTAATTTGTGAATGAAAAACGTAACTAAAACGCGGAACAAATCAGCAGTGTGTTTAGGCTTAATAAATGTTGTAAACTTGTCTCATATAAACTTTTCCCTTACATAGTTGTTACATTTCACGAACACGCGTCAATCATCGCATTTTATACCGTATGACAATCATGACAATGATGTAAGTCACATGACGCGCGCTCGGGAATTGCAAGTATAGCATGTAACTTGCATGGAATGTTCAACTATCAATTTGGGTAAACATTTTATTATTGTGGTTTTGGTGTTTCTAATTAGTGTATTTTGGTTAGGGAGCTCGGGTACGATTTTTAAAAGTGATCTGTACGCGGTGCAGACGTCAGTATTAGTAAAGATACACTCTTGAGGAACTTTATTTGATAGATTTTAATTATATAGTCAAGTTTTTATAAAGTAGCGAATTGCATGTCGGACACCATTTTTTGTAGTTGTTGTATTTTTAGACCATACAATAGTTCAACATTTTTTCCAATGTAGAGTAGATGTCTGATAGAGATTTAAATTGCTAGATAAAAATAGAATACTCAAGTTTATGATCGCATCTTGTTCAAAATACAGATGCCTGAACATATAACGTATGCGACATAGCTGACGTCTGCTGGTAGTGTTGCAAGGTTTTAGATTGCACCTAGTGATGTGTCCACTTGAATGTAGCTGAGCTGTGAGTAGTTTAGTTTCGATGAACAGATCACCTGCTGGTCCCGTCCTCAGCTCCCTAACTATTTCTTTTCCAGACACGTCAGGCAGGCCGAAGTTGAAGCTTGAGCCTCGGACTGTAAAAGAGCCGGTGAACTCTCTGGCGTCGACCAGTCAGACGCAATCTATATTCGGCGGCGCGCGGCCGAGGGAAGAACGACTCAAGGAGCTGGCGAACGAATAAGCGCTCTAGCAACCCTATACTACCGCGTACTCTCATCTCCCGGTCCCGTGTGTATATGTATCGTCCCGAAGCCCGATCCCTATGTGTGCCCCCGATATTTACAAGCAGTCTCTTGTCTCCTTTTAATGCAGTGCGATGAAATTGTAAATGAAACTGCAGACATTTTGTTAGGTTATATGAGGTTGTAAATCATTTTTATCGTATATTTTGTTAGCTTTATTATGTATATCGAAAGATAGCTTCTTATTGTTTTTGCGCCGTCTCCGCCTCGTTTTCGAGCCCGGGGACCGTGCGTCGGCGTCGCTTGATTAATCCGCAGTATTTAAATTGCTAGTATGTATTGTTTGTCTCATTATAAGATTTATCCGGGCTTGTGTGTACATACGATATCGGCTCGCATAATATTAATTAATTTTTCGAAATTAGACTTCGAAGAAAAATATTTTTTGTTCCTCACTTTTGGGTTATATGTGTATTGAAATATTGTAATAATTATTTTATTTTTACTATAGCATTGTGTCGATAGAGGTTCGTAACCGGGTCTCTGTTGTATTTGTTTTTTTTTTTTCATTTATTAATTGTTTAGTTTGTTAGGTCATGAAAATTAATCATTGAACGAGTAATTATGATACATAATTTAAGAGTTGAGATAATATGGTGATGTAATTACGGTGTCATTAATAAAATTAACTTGCACGTACTTGAATTTCTACTTTATTACATAATTGTGTAATGGCAAGTAACGTGGCCAAGAAATGAAAAAAAATCGCAAAATTGTAACAGAACATAGAAAAACGAATAAAAAGTGAATTCTTTGTAACCGAGGGTTTGTCTAAAACACCTGATCAAAAATATCAATCCAAGTCCATGTCCGCATTCCCGAACACACAAGGAAGTAAACCACATTATCTACTTATTATGAGATATTCCACATACCCACCACATAGAATCGAGTTTGCCCAGGTCTAGATAAAAAAGAGAAGGTTACACATCTTCATATCAGCGGCACTTGCACTACTAAGCACATTGCGCTTATTCGTCGATGCTCTTATGACGCAACAAAAACTATCTAGTGCTGCTTTTTTAAGATTAGCTTCGCACAAACCCGTCTAAATATGTCGTATTAGGTCTCAATTTTTATTGCAATTAGCATTGCACACTATGGACTATTTTCCCTCGCCTTAGCTGCTCAGCATGAAGAAAAGAGGAAACAGGGGGGGGGGGCTTTGTTCAGCACAGAATGAAGGGGAAAGGAGGCGAAATTGAAGGTCAACCGCAACGCCGCTGTCGTCGCATTCGAAATTGTACCTTAAAGGTCAAGACACAAGTATTGCACGGTTTCGGCATCGCCTTGTCTCGAGCCGTTCTGGATGATTCAGAGGTGCTAAGCAGATCCTGTTATATGCTTACAGCCCGATTTAAACTATGGCGGCTCGGGACATGAGGCTAGTTGCAGTAACAAATTCATGTGTCAGCAGGGGTGAGGTGCTGCGCAGCGATTAGCGCACTTCAGAGACGCCATAAAGTTAGAATCGGGCTGTATGCTGTATGTTGGGTTGAAGACGCGCGGACGAGGTAAGGTGATGCCGATCCAGCGCCCCCACACGTTCTTTCACAATTTGAAGGTTTTTGCAGGAAATTCCTAGTTCATTTTGCTTCATGTTTGAAAAATTCGTCTGCTCGAGTATGTAAACAACGCTATGCATAATCGGCCTATAATGTTACCACTTCTGGGTTTAGGCCTCCTCTCGGTTAGAGGGAGTAGGCCGTAATCCATCACGCGGACCCTGTGTGGGTTGGTAATGTCACATGTCTTAGAAGTTTTGGTTCTAGGATATGCCGCTTTCCTCACGATGATTTCCCTCACCGTTTTGAGAGCAGTGTTGATGAAATAATTTAAACAAAGTAAAACGCCTGTCTGGGTTTGAACCACAGAACACTATTACCCTAACGGGTTCGAACTCATGACCTACAATCACAGAACATAATATACCCCTACAACTCGTAACTTGGGGCAGACACCTCTCGTTTATATGAACAACTAGCTGCGCCCCGCGGTTTCACCCGCATAAGTTTATGTCCCGTGGGAACATCGGGATAAAAAGTAGCCTATACACGCTGACACCCTAGATTAAGCTACCTCCATACAAAATTTTATCAAAATTGGTCCAGCGGTTTGAGCGTGAAGAAGTAACAAACATATAAACACACACTCACAAACTTTCGCCTTTATAATATTAGTGTGATTCCTTGAATTTATGAACTTTAACCTTGGTACAATAACAATAATATGGTAAATAACAGATTGTAATGAGCATATGCGTATGAGCAGCAAGGCAGGTAATATGTGCTGGTGTCCGCAACTCTACCTCAATGCTCAAATTTTGCTCATGGGTGGGAAAATCGATTATTCAATCTACCCTAGCTCCTCAAGGAAGGCCAGCAACGCCTTGATGTTAATGTCTCACGGACAAAGTAAACTAGCCTGGATAAGGAAGCAGGAATGAAATGTGATGTTATTAAACAATAGAATGCACAAAGGTCATAATTATTTTGATTTATACTTTATTTAAATGTCAAGATCTTCATCAGGGTCTTCTTCATCCCAGTCATCTACTGCATCAGGCTCGTAGTAGACCTTACTCTCGCCTTCATGGATCTTACTCATGTATGGCAGTTTCAAGTTATACTTCTGTATCTTTTCATTTTGGTCTACTTCTATTTTGAATGTGGACAGATTTGCAGGCAAGGGTTTCTCGGGTTCCTCTTCCTTTTTCTCTAGTCTTATAATAGGACTTAAGGTTAATGTTGATGCTTTACTGTCATATGACATTATTTCTTCACTTCTTATAACTTTGCTGCCTTTCTTTAGCTTAATCCATACTTTGTGCGGGTTTGTTTTATCAAATGTTATCACAACATTAACTAAATGATTTAAATGGGTTTGTAGTTTAGAACTGTGCGGTAGACAGTCTCTGTGCAGTATTAGTACTAGTCTATTTACATTAGGATCGCTTTGTATTTGTTTTAAGTACTTTAAACACTTGTTCCAACCCATACAAAGAGCCATTTGATTTATTGAATCAATTATCAATGAACACTTGCCACTTACATATTTACTGTACAAGTCAGTATTAAACTCATCGTAGTAATAAACGTTCGAATGGTTTTTGAAGATATTTCTCCAAAGGCTGCTGGGTTGTTCATAACTAAATAAGTTGACAGATCTTTCTTCCTGCACAAGTTCTAGCAACAATGGTAATATATTTTTGTTACCATCATCTTCTATTAACACAAACGGAGCAGATTTTAATCTAAATAAGGTCATTATGAACTACTGTCTAAGAAGTATAAAAATAAAAAAAAATAACTTTCTTGAAAGTGAACTGAAAGAGGAAAAATTGTAGAAAATTGCAATAGGCTCTGTGATAGGAGTTTTCAATTTGACATTTATAGTGTCAAGCACCAGCACAGCTTAAAAAATATCGCTGGAATCGACTAGAACGAATCAATCTCGTGAATAAAAAAAGATTAGTAGGGTAGATTTCTGCTAGGTACCACGGACCAATAGAGGTCAGTGGCTACCACTGACCTCTAATAATAGAGGTCAGTGCTAGGTACCCAAATCACGAGGTCAGTGTGGGTCCACCACAGTTTGACAGAACAGCTGCAAACCAAACCAATAATGACATTTGTGATGTGATCGACAATCCTAACGTGACATATTCAATCAAAGTCATTTGATATGTGTTATTGTTGTGTCTATTTTATTAATTACTGTTATAGATAATAAGATTAACATAATGCATAGACTTAGGGTATCAACTAGTATCAAACAGTTCACTCGTCAGCTAGTATATGTTCCAAAACATAAGGCACCCAACCATGAAGATTTTGAGGTTCTAAAAGATTTTTTATCTAAATACAAAAATATTCTTATCCTGACTGGTGCTGGTATTTCTACGGAATCTGGTAATTGTTATGTTTGTACAAAATACTTCGTTCTAGTCCAACTGTTTTAATGTTATTCTGCATTATCTTAGGAATTCCAGACTACAGATCAGAAGAAGTTGGTTTGTATGCTCGCACCAACCACAAGCCTATACAATACCAAGAGTTTGTGAAGTATCCTAAAGTCAGACAGCGGTATTGGGCCAGGAATTTCATTGGCTGGCCAAGGTTCAGTGCCGTACAGCCAAATGACACACATCTTGCTGTCAGAGAGCTAGAAAAGGTAATCCATAGTGCTGATATTTACTTTATCATCAACCACTCTATGTACAGACGCCAGCACATCAACCTACTACAATCTGTCAAATTTCTTTAATCGATTTTCAACTTTATCACTAAATCAAGGTTCAAAGTTGATTGGGAAAATTTGACAGTTTCGGGTAGCTTGATGTGGTGTCTGTACATTTCAACTGTTGTAGACAGTGATATGATTTAATTACTAATTTAACCCAAGATAGATCAATATGATGAAGAACACATAAATTGTGATAGTTTTAGTTCCACATTTTATTATAAAAGAAAATAATATTACAGTCACTGGAAAGGCAAAATTCACTTGGAAATACATGATGATATTCCAAGATGAAGAAAAACGGTTTACTAACTGGATTGTTATCCACCAAATAAAATGATACAATGTTGTTACTAAAGAAATAACTAGTAAAATTTTCCATCATTGGTTTTTATTTCTCTACTGCATTTCACACCATTTCCTTGTTTACTGGTTGTTTGTTGGTCTCTATTTAACAGATGGGAAAGGTGACATCAATAGTGACACAAAATGTGGACAGACTACATCACAAGGCTGGTTCAGAGAATGTAATAGAGCTTCATGGCACTGGGTATATTGTGAAATGTTTGAAGTGTCCTTATGAGATAAGCAGAGAGGAGCTACAGGTGGAACTAATGAGGAATAACCCTTACATGGAGGATAGTTTCACCATGATAAGGCCTGATGGGGATGTGGACTTACCTAAAGTATGTGTACCAATTGTTATGGATACTGATATATCTATACAGGGTGAAATTGAACACATGCGACAAACCGAAATGGGAGATTATACTCATCATTATGAACAACTTTTACTATGGGACCAAACCTGAAATCGCGAAAAAAAAATCAGCTGTTCCCTACATTTTGGCGAGTTATGCGAACATAAATGTAGGGAACAGATGATTTTTTTTTCGCGATTTCAGGTTTGGTCCCATAGTAAAAGTTGTTCATAATGATGAGTATAATCTCCCATTTCGGTTTGTCGCATGTGTTCAATTTCACCCTGTATATTTATGGGCATGATTTCATGATTATCCTTCAATTATTACAGGAACAAGTGGAGAAGTTCAGGTCACCACTCTGCCCAAAATGTGAAGGCCCATTAAAACCAGACATAGTGTTCTTTGGTGACAATGTCCCAAAGTCGAGGGTGGAGGCAGTCAGGAATCAAGTAACCTCCAGTGATGCTGTTTTTGTTTTAGGTTCAAGTTTGACAGTTTACTCAAGTTATAGAATAATTTTACAAGCCAGAGATGAGCATAAGAAAATTGCTTTGTTGAATATAGGCCCTACTAGAGCTGATGATATCATAGACATCAAAGTATCTACAAAATGTGGTGATATATTACCTGAATTGTGTAATTCTATAACAAAGAATTGCAGTTGATAGTACCTGATTTTTTTTTTACCTAGTTTTTGTGATGATCTTCGTACCTCAAAATAAGTGTTATTTTTTCTCTAAGTAGTTGAATGGAACATATTTTAAATAAATAAAATACGGAAAAATGATGGCATTTCATTTTAATAATTAATAGTATAAAAAGAAGTAGGGATACAAAACTGGTTATATTTTTAATTAAGAATGGACAGCATTTTCGGCAAATTCATTATTTTGAAACATTCTGTGCCTCTGTGGTAAAATAAGAATGATAAATTGCCCTTGAATAATCAGATTGCTAGGAAAACTAAAATTTAATAGTTTGTTTTGGGTCACCTTAGGGCTGATTAAAACGCAAGTTATGGGAATACACATTTGTGTTTGGTTAACCTATAAGCATGGGTATTCCTAGTTCAAACATCACAGAGTTGAATGGGATCATCAAAGGGATGTGTGTAACAATAACTTGGAACTTGAATGTTTCTAAGTTAACAATCCATACCTTGCGCTAATCAGTCATTGGTTACGATTGTCGACTTTAAACATAACAAGAACAATGAGATCACATTTTAGTTAATTTTTAATCTTTATCAAAATTATTGTGAATATTTCTAACAATCACATTGCAAAGCCTAATTCACAAGGCAGGGTTGCTAAGTTGATAAAATATTATTTTAGATTATTTGAATTATCCGTCTTCATTTGCCTAATAAATGAATCCATGTAGCAATAGATGAAAATATACATAATAATTATATTCCTGGAAGAGAACATCAAGCATAAAATACAAATATAGTTTGTTTTGTCTTCTAGGAATACTACTATGTGGAATTCTAACAATGCGTTTGGGTGTACTGCCCAGTGGGATTTAAAATACAGGAATTTTATGGAAACTTCTAAAAATAATTGAAGTTTCAATAACAGCTATAAATAGTAATCTAGAATTTTTTAATTCTCTACTAGTACCCAAAATCTAGAACCATTTGAATGTAATGTGGTTGAGACTATTTATTATAAAACATTGCATTTTGCACTAGTTTCTAAATCAATTTGTAAAGATCATTAACAATGTCTACAATACGAAAATGTGTTATCTTTTGCGTACTTTAGGTATATTATATAATCTCCTTAATATTACATAATAATAGTTAACGGCAGTGTTTGATGACATCACAAATTACATTATTATCAACCTGATCTATATAAAAACATGCGGCAGTAAGCGCTACAGACCGACAAGTTATTCTTAATGCTTCTTACTTTTATAACTTTATTTATGATAGGTATAAATGTATGCTATACTATAACGTTTCGTCAATACAGCGACAGGTCAGTGGACCAATCATTCTACTATGCTAACAATTCAAGCGCGCCGCGGCGCAGGTTCTGCGTTTTTTCTGTTACAAATTAACACACTTGGCTTATCCTACTCATTGTTCGGTTCATATTATCGGGTACTAAATACATGTTTATATAATAATATTGATTTATCAACTGGTCACCTACTTAATACAATGAATTAAAATATTAACTTAATCAATGGCATAGTTAAAAAATGGTAAATGCCATCTAGCTTTGCAAGGGACTAACACAAATCAATAGAAATGCCTGTTATTCAAAATATTGTCTTCAACATTGAGTAACAAAATGGATTAATTACACTAAGTCAAGATTACATTATAAATTATTTGCTTGAGAGGATTTAACTTAACTAACATTCAGTTGTGGGTCTCGAAAGTTTGTACTAAACCATTGATTTTAAGTCCAAATGTCTTCAGAACGCCACGTCACGTTTTTGGTATATTGTAGGGTGCTACTTGCATCTCTTTCGTATACCAATTCTTTCGGCTGTTGGGAGGTCCGACGTCGCTACCAACTCGCGAGGCGAACGGAGAGTCAGCAAATGAATTAAACACGTATTCAATGACTTAAAATAAACACATTCAACTTACAATTCAACACCAGTCTTAAGATCACAATTAAATTATCTCCACATGAAATGTTTTGTCACTACAATAAAACCGTACATAATACTAGATGGGTCGCTCGCTCATGTGTCAATTGTCTATTGTAAGCAACATTATAAAAAGTAGTCGGCCTGCGGTTTCTTGGAGGGCACGCCCCGCGACTCCTGGGGCGCCGCTTCGAATATTGTGAACTCTCGCTGAAGATTTTCATTCAGTTCTAATATTGCAGCCACATTGCCGCATCTGTGTACAGAAAACCGATAGTTATGTTAGATTGTTAAACAAAATTAGTAAAGTCAACATGTGAATAGTTTGTTATCTCAACACATGTTTAACCCTGAGAACTTCAGTGAATTTTTTTATGGTTCAAAAGTTATGACTGATTTTAATTTATTTTTCAATCACTTCGCTTTGTGCTCAAAGAAAATAATCATAAAAAAATACTATCAGGGCTATCTAAAAAAAATATATTGATAGCCCTGATAGTTTTCACGAATTCGATCTTTCTTCTCTTTTTTTTTGTATTTTTTTTTAGTATATTTTTCAGTTTTTCTTTTTTTTTTTGCTAAAACGTTTGGAAACGACCTTGCCCACGTCCCTATTCGATTTGATCCATACGTCCAAGGACACCCTGTATAAATGTATTCTTAAATATTCAGATTTGGATCTGTCCTAGCAAAATCTAAAACTGACTTGGGCCCAAGTCAGTTTTGTCTGACACTTTATGCAGGGGGTGAGACAAATTGGTATTGTCTCGCTCCTTGCATGAAGAATCAGACAAGAGATTTAGTTTAACTGGAAGTTGCCACAATATGGATTAGATCAGACCTGTAGCAGTAGTTAGGGGCCGACCACACCGTGAGTACTGTCTCGTTGAAGTGCCACTTGTAGCCCTCCATGACGAGCTGGTGCGCGCGGCAGATCATGTCGATGTCGTTGGACACGTTGAACTGCGCCACGACGTCGGAACCGAAAAGGTAACCCGCGCCGCGGGGGGACACGCCCCAGCCTTGTGTGTCTGGAATTAATTAGAATAAATATTAATATCACAGAGAGATTGCCAGTAACATCAAGACATTGTTAGCCATTCTCGATAGTTGGGTGGATCAAGTCATTGTCCATAATGCAAAATTCGTGCTAACACGTGAAGTTGCTGTAATAACATATACATATATGTTATACCAATACTATTACTGTGTAGTGTGTACATTTTGAAGTTGTGAAGATGTCTGACCAAATACTTGGCTGATATAATATTAAAAAACTTACTTGACAAAAATTATACAGTAATACTCATAATAATATACTCAGACTTTGTATTAACATTTACATAAAACTCCACTCTTCTTCCATTTTAATAGCAGTTGAGGGATCTTAAATAAATAAACTGTAGTTTTTCAACTTCTACATGGTTGTGTCAAACCTTCAGGGTCACTCCAGAGCAGGTCACACATGGGTCCATCATGAGGCACCTCCTGCTTGCGGTCGATTGTGCGGATTTGGTCGAGTGTCTGTATCGAAGGACTCAGTCCACCATGCACACAGAATATTCTTCCATCAATAATTGCCGATAGGGATAAATAGTCGAATATTTCTGTGCAATACCTGTGTACATTCACATTTGAATTTGTTAAAGCAAAGATTAAGCAATTAGTTTGGATGAAACAGGAACAACTTACATTTTGTAATCATCTTAAAGTTCACAAATCTCTGAATGTAAAATGAATGTGCAAAGAATTTTGAATAGAAAATTGTAAATAGGTTTAGATGTACCTCCATACAGTAATAGATCCATATTTCCTAAGACATTCATCGTAAAACCCATACACCTGTGTGATCTGTCTGGACTCGTGATTGCCTCTGATTAGTGTGATGCGGTCGGGGTAACGGACCTATGGAAAGCAAATAATTAGACCTTTTTGTTACTGTTTAGCAGGATATTTACTTTGTACAGCAATTTTTTCTCAATGATAAAACAGATTGCTCAAAATTTTATGAACATGATTAATTGAATTAGGGATTGCCTAAATAACAATAATCTTAATTAAGGACCTATATCACAGGCTATCACATTGTTCAATGATTAATAAGAAACACTTATCTCAACTTACTACTTACATGCTGATTCATTTAACAAATTCATTGCAATAATACATAATAAAAACATAATCAGCCTATAATGTTCCCACTGCTGGGACAGGCCTTTTGCCGGTGTGAGGAAGTGGGCTATAATTCACCACACGGGCCCAGTGCAGGTTGTTAGATATTATATGTCTTTGAATTTCAGGTTCTAGGACATGCCGGTTCCTTCATGATTTGAGAGCAGTGGTGATGAAATAAATTACACATAGTAGTGCTTGTCTGGGTTCGAACCTAGAACCTACAACTTGTCAGTTGTGGTAAGTTGAGTCGAGATACCACTTGGTACATCACTGCTCTCAACACAGTAATGGCTAAGCATAAATTGTATGAAGGAAGTGTAATTGCCACCATCATAGTGGTTGGTAGACATCTGCCATAATAACATAATGTAGTTGTATGTAAAGAAATCTCATAAGCTTACCTTTAATGCAAGTAGTAATAAGAAAGTCTCTACTGAATAGAATCCTCTGTCTACAAAATCACCCATAAATAAATAATTGGTCTCAGGGACATCACCACCCACTTTAAACAGTTCTTTCAAATCATAGAATTGGCCATGAATGTCACCACAAACCTGAAACAAGAAATAATAGAAACTTATAGTTTATAGAGAATAGTAGTAGGACATTATTGTTTGTGGATGTTTTAGTTAACTTCAACTAACTGGTCTACCAAAGAATAGCTTATTAAGACGGGAACTTAGTTACAGACTAACTTTAATACACAAAAACAGAATTTTGTGTTTTGTATGTTGAAAACATTCAACAACAGAAACTAATCACTTATTTAGAGATAGATAAATTTTAGGATGTAAATTCTGAAAGCTATATAGATGTAAAATTATCACTGTTGATCTCTTAGCAATCGTAAAGATACGTGAAAGGTTAATTACCGTGACAGGAGAGTCTACCCGCTGAACGTTGCTCTCTTCGACGAGAATTTCGCGGGCCTTGGCACAAAGTGCCTTAACCTCGGCCTCCATTATAATCTCACATCTCTTTAGCTGTTCGATTTGACGATCTAGATCACTTGTATCAGACATCTCTCTAAATAAAATTACCACGCTATATCTGTAAAGTAAAAAAATTGTGAGTAATACAAAGATTACATGACAGAAGATAACATCTGACCCATTAAAGGTCTAAGCTGTATAACAGGAAAAAACAGACACTGTTAGAAGACTTACTATTTATAATTACTTATTTTTATGTTTGCTTTTGGTTATTTCGCATCAGTAGCTAAAATTCTTCAACAAACAATCACAATGCCTCCGCCATTTACAACGTTAACTCTACCATAGCCAATAGTGATTTCTAGTCTATGATTATGCACGTAGACTTTGTAGTGTTGGACCCAGCAAATTGATTGAGTCGAGTCCGAAACGCTCTAAGTAAGCAATATTTCTTATCGTTGAAATGTTGTAAGTGAAGGGTTTCCATTGACCAGGGCTATGACCATGCATCAATGCTACGTGCGTGCTACCAGTCAGTAGCTTTTATATAATTTGATGATTCTGATGTGTTTCAGTAGTAGGAACACGTGCTTGTATGAACACTACTTTAAATAAGTTTAATCTGTGCATGGTGTCTATGGAATTCTTTAATCATCGTTCGTTCTTTTCATTCATTGTTGTTTGTTATATTTATTGATTTCGCGAGTTGTTTTTTTTCGTAAAAGTAAAAATATAGTGTTGTTTTGTGCGTTTTCTTTTAAATCGGAGGGAAAAATGGGCAATATACACACCGTGGGTCCGAATGAGGCGCTAATAGTTTCAGGTAAATACAGTTAAGCCTGTCTTACACAATCTTATACGAGATAATGTTATGTTTTGCTGATTTTTTGGGTGTTCTTTAAATGTAATACGCAAAAGATGTTTAATATCTAACAAAAGAACAGTATCTTACATTTTGAGTGTCTTACATTTAGTGTTTTGTCTTACTGATAACAAAATAACCTCTTATCTTGGATCTGTTAGGTGCTGTATTTCCCTACCTATAGATTTGCAATACCTATACTATTGTGCAAGTATTCATATAGCCAAGGGGAAGTACCAAAGCCCTTAAAAGTACAACTTACATTGGATAATGCGAAACAAATTACGTGTAAAAAATCAGAAAAGTCCACGCCCAAAATTACATTTAGCATATATATACCTAGATACATCTACCTACAATTATCTCACTCTGACGGCGGCGGCGCTCGCGCATATTTTTAGCGAGAAGCATAAATTATAATAGAAAAATTTGAGGTCAAATAGGGACATGCATATTTCCGGCGCCACGCATTGTATTCAAACTTTTTATACATTAGCATCACTTATGTAACTAATACGGATCGGTAATACTTAGGTAGGTTACTCTACTTACCATGGGTATTATTATAGTATGGATGGATCTAATTTTTTATCCGTAGCATAACTATTTTGCAGACAGTCAGGTCATCAGCTGAGACCGTAATTTGATGTCTAATTCTGATAACATTACGCGTGTCGAAAAATTGAAGATCATTCCAATTGCCTACTCATAGCTGGATTTCATAATTTCACGATGAGTCAGATGAGTGTATGTATAGTCTGTTCTAAAAGTATCTAATGAAAATGTAAACAAATGGATTAGAAATAGTACCTGTGCTGGATTCTAATTTGTAGTACCCCCTAAGTACCAATTGAGTTCTTTTATTTGATTATTTTAATACATATTATACCTCCGAAATTCTCACCTTAATCGATCGTAGATGATTTTTCAATTACGTACAATTTAATTTAACGGTATTCAAACAATAATTGTTGGAAAAGATGGTGAAGTTGAAATCTTTTAAAAATAATGAGTATGTTATTAATTCCCTGTTAATAATTTAATCTGAACCGGTCTTTTTTTGTTTACACTTTCATCAGATTCTTTTGAAACATACCGCAGTCCGTCGGTATTTCATTAAATGCTTTGAGCACGCCTACTCCCCCGAAACGGGTCATTCGGCGGCAGCTGGACATAATATTGTAATTGGCCAAAACAAACGCTGGTCATTCCGCGGAAATCCACTAACGGCGAATATATGCTAATAATAAATTAAATATCATAGCTGCATTCTTTTTTTACTTTATATGACATTTCTTACATGTTTTTACGTATGGCGCCGCTATCTAAAAAAGTATAACACCTTTATTTAATTTATTATTGCAATCAACACGCACCAAATGTCCTTACCATTTGCAAACAAAAGTCGGCCTAATTGAGCGGAATGGCCCGCTAGTATATTTTGTAAATACTATGAGGCACTGAAAACAGGCGCACGGTACGGAGACTACGTTGTACAGACGAGGGGTTGCAGTTAGGGCCTCACTATCAAACTCTCTGAGAGCTTAAACGACCTTCTTAAATTTTAAATAGAAAATAGGCTATAAGAAAAGATCGCACCCAGTTTGATTACAATACATTGTTTCAACCAATGAGTCGACTTGCGCTTGCGTTATGTCCTTGCGCGTGCAGCGGTCATCACTACATGGACTCCAGGACTATTTTAGACGGTCAGTGGGTCGTCTTAGGGACGGTAGACCAATTATTGAAAAGATAATATACGAATCCATCATACGAGATCGTAATTTATTTAAGGTCACAAGATCTAGTTTTGCTGAGGTATTTTCAAATACCAGTTCAGTGAGTATTTTATAGACGACGTCTGACGATGAGGAAAATAGTAGGAAACTAATACAAAACAGGCATAGGTATTGTACGTGAGCGCGTCTTGCGCCAAGATGGTAAGTAAATAGAATCCAATTTTCAAAGATAAGTCGTTCGTAAAAAATTATCAGCATAGACCATATCAAATGCGACGAAGTCCTAAGTAACTATGAATCTTATTTTCAGTTTCCGCGCAGAATAAGCTAATAATGCTAGCATGAGTGTTTAAAATCGCATCTTATACATAAAGAGTGATGGGAGAGAATTTCGAAGACAGTAGAAATATCGTCGCTCGCATGACTAAAAGTCCTGTGTCATTTTTGACATTTTTTAGCTGATTTGATTTAAGACAACTACATTTTTCTCTATGTTATTTGGATCTCAAAATATAACCATTTTGAAAGGCAAGAAAATGTAAAGAATCACGGATAGAAAAATGTACTTAGTAAAAAAATAAAAAATGAGATAGGACTTTTAGTTTTAGTCATGCGAGTGACGATCGGTCTGGTCGAAAGGCCTACGGCCCCTGCGCTCATGAAAAATTATTCTGAGAAGACTACATGAACTGAGATTGTAATACGCGCTATATGTAATTACGAATCAGTACCTACATACTGATTCTGAGGTTTTTATAATATTTTTGTCATTCATGATAATAATTTACCTTGAGTTTTATTTCGTGACTATGACGCGTTTTCCTACAATGGCGACAACCTACAATGTATACATAAAATTGTTGCGGAAAGCAATATTTCATTTCAATTCACTTGAATTGAATATGCTTATATTTTCGGTCATCCATCCTCATAAGTGAGAAATAAGGTAAAAAGTTTTTATTATTTGAGATAGTCAAAAGAAAAATTACTTATCTAAAAAAACTAGGTATTATTATATTATTAAACTATTTATTCATTAAATAAATATTAGATACACATTTTACAGACGAAAAACTATTAAAATAACATTAAACACTAAATACATCGCTGCTATCTACACAAATTTATGAACTTGTTAAATATAAAGTCATTATTATCTCAACTCAACAAGTTTTGTCTTGATAAAAGACAACATTTGGCTACGTGAATAACTCCATTTACATATCTTTTTGGCACCATTTAATTGAGATAAAACTCTCAACTTATGTAACGCCGGCAACCTGCACCAGGCAGTAACTAATTTATTTCAGTACAAGTTCCAGGTCCTTTTGATCATATCGGCTGCCTTTTCCCCAATCATGATGGCTGGTGCGTTAGTATGAGCTACTATTGTCCTCGGTATAATACTACTGTCCACCACTCGTAAATTGTTTACACCGTACACTCTCAGTTCTGGGTCTACCACCGCGTCAGGATCCGTGGGTGGACCCATCTTGCACGTCGCTATCTGATGATGAAGCGTCGAAGTCACTGCTCGTATAGCACACTCCCAATAATCATCGCTGCCAAATTCGAATTGTTTACAGTTAGGGAACTTCTTCGTGTGTAATTTCGCTCCGTATTTTCTGAATGGTGGCGTGTCTATAAGTTTGATGATATATCTTATTGCGGCTACCATTGTATCGACGTCCTGTCTATGAGTTAAATAATTGCCGTATAGACTAGGTTGTTCGTAGGGATCTGTAGATCGTAACTGTAAATAACCTTTAGATTTCGGGTGCAGCAGCATGAAAAGTACAGTGAAGCTTTCGACGTCTTCTATTGGATTATAAACATCCTTGTAAAGCCAGTCAGCCATTCGTATCCCTTTGGCTACGATGTTGCCTTCGTCCGAAGCTAAAGAAGCGCACGAACCTAGTAATTCTATGTCAGGGTAGTCGCCAATTTCATTGGATATATTTGTTTTGATGTATCCAATAGTTTCAACTCCAGCCAAGGAAGACATAGGACCGTCACCGTAATGGTCAAACTGGACTGTGTTCTGTACTGTAGCTATTTTCTTTTCGACTAACGTTAATCTAGTCTGGTTTAAAGTAAAAGCTAAACCGGGGAAAGAAATGTGATCATACAACGACTCTCCTACTTTCAGATCACGTATCACAGGTATTCCGAAGGATTTTAAATGCTTTTTAGGTCCTATACCAGAAAGCATTAGCAAATGAGGTGATTCAATGGGACCAGCGGAGAGTATCACTTCTTTGTTGGCTCTAATTTGGTACACTCGTCCATTTTTGTGGAATTCGACGCCTACTGCGGTTTTACTGATAGGATCAATAATAACTTTAGTAGCTCTGCTCGTAATTAATATGTGCAGATTCTTCCTCTTTTTGTTTTTATGAAGGAACGCTTTGGCGCTGCTGGCACGTTGTCCTTTGCTCATGGTTGCTTGAATGTAACTGAATCCAAATGCATCTGGGCTATTGTAATCTACTCTGCGATGGCCATACAATTTCGCTGCATCTAAAAATGCTTTGGAGAGCTTAGATCTGGAATAAACAAAAATATACATTAAATCTCCAGACATTTAAAACAGCTTCTAAGATAATATCTTGCTACCGTTCGGCAGATGCAATAATTTCTATTTTAGGATCTGGGCCATCATAACATTCTTAACACAAGATAATAAAAATCGCAATACAAGATGAGCTAGACCGATAACTCCAATTTTGTACTCTTATTATCAAAAAAGTTCCATAGGTACATATTCTGATTCATTGGGTCGTGGACAAACATTTATTTTAAACTAGCTGTGCCCGCGACTTCGTTCACGTGCATGACGGAAAACGTTTTTTTTTTTTTTTTTGCGCGGAACCCTTTTTCTTTTTCTAAAACAAAAGAAGGCTACGTTACTCCTTATTACATCAGCTATGTGCCAGTGAAAGTCCTGTCAAAATCGGTCCAGCCGTTTCAGAGATTAGCCGGAACAAACAGACAGGCAAACAAAAATTAAAAAAGATGTTATTTTAGTATATGTGTCGCAGCCAACTGGTTAAATTAGCCGTTCAATTAACTGCCCGACCTTTTAACCAAACGGCGCCGTTCAACTAGCTGCCCGAATGATATTCAGCCATTCAATCAAACAGCTAGGCGAATTACTTGGATCAATGACGTTTAACTACCTGCCTAGCCCAGACTTTAAATGTAGTTCCATTTTCTGCCGCCTGGCGCTGAAACCCAATCTGTCAATACGACGTCGACAACCTAACCTCAAAACACTTGTTGTCAAAACAAAGTTGCTTCTGCAACGTCTCCGGCGCTGCGGGAAGTGCAGCCCCTTCGTCCTTACGTAATAAAGGACAGGCACCCATGCTCACCATGTTACAGCGGGCGGGGGCTGCTCTCCCTCCGCCCCTCCGGATTTTTAAATGCACTCTAGGGGTTGCAGCTAAAAGAGTACGTGGGGTCGGGGTGCCCCGATTCGGTTCTGGGACAGATTCGACCTATTGTAACCATAGTTGTTATAAAAACAAATAAAACAACAAAACATTCATAATGACACTGACACAAGACGCAAATGGCGTAGTTTTTTTTTACGTTCCGTTTCATCGATTTTGCACGACATTTTACAGACACAGACAATATACTGGATATACTGGTACCTACAGATTTGGTTGTCAATCGCCCATAACGTTTCGTTTTTCCTTTTTATCTGATTTGAGGTTAGAAACAATTTTGTATACTTAAACGTCCTAAGCATCAGCCAGCCAATTCGTTAAGTGTTGTATTAGACGAATTAGCGGAATATCATTTAGGCCGTTAGTTGAACGGCGCCGTTTAGTTAAAAGGCTAGGAAGTTAACTGAACGGCTAATTTAACCAATTGGCAGCGACATATGTACCGTGTATACATCCATATGCATTTAGTAAAAAGCGGTTTTTTTATATTACAGACACTCCAATTTTATTTATTTGTATTGATGACATTTGCTGTATCCAAATATCTGAGTTAGTATTGATAGTTTGAGTGCAGTCATATGTTTAGCGCTTATCATACTCTTATCTATGACGAATATTTGTATGGGCCTTGATAACGTAATAGCAATCTATTGCGTACAATATAATAAAGTGACAGTGATAGTGACCTGAATGGCACGTCTTCCACGGACAGTTCACCGTCCCGTCCATGCCACGGCGAGTTATTGAGCCCTTTCAGATCCACTCGTTCAGACTTTATGTAATATGGCATCACTTCATTGTAGGACCTGCAATGGATATTTTTTTTCCTTTAGATAGAGGTACATGATTCTTATGCAGATGCGTGTAAAGTATAGATATGGGGTGTTGTAGTCATTGAATATCGTATTTAAAGGCTTAAGGTAATTACACGCTGAAGATGCTCGCGGTCGTGGTCGCTATCTCGATACCTCGATGTCGATACTCGCTATATAATCCTCTATCTATGTGCTTGCTATTTCTACATGGATGGCGTTGCGAACACGTCGGTTCAGCAGTCGCATTTGTTTGAATGCTCAGTTGCTCAGTCGTGTGTTTGTGCCGTACTCTACCTACGACGAAGAAAATTTGGTCTCTTGATACTGACAGCACGGGCGTAGCTACCACCGTATCTGCCGTATCAATTATACGGGGCCCCGGGCCACGGGGGCCCCCACCGTGCGTGAGCAAATATTAATAAAAACGATCCAATTTTTTTTTTATTTCACAATTGACCAAGGTAAAAAAGCAAATCAGCTATAAATGATTTATAAATCAGTTTGCCGAAAAAAAGGCAAGGACAGTGTATATTTAATTTGAATTGTTTGTAAAAAAAATTGGAAAAAGTGACAGATAGATAATTATGATGAATAAATATTTCTTTTAATTTTATGCAAACATTTTTTTTTTTTGTGAGAAATCTTTACCCTTCCTAAGGGCCCCCAAACAAATTTTTACACGGGGCCCTGCCAAAGCACGCTACGCCACTGACTGACAGTGACGATGAATTCATGTCATCAAGCGGGAAATGGTGGCTACTTGCTAGTGCGCCAAAGCAGGAATATTAAAAATCAAATCAATTAGCACCTCCTCATCCATAATTCAATTCATACAAGTAAACAATCGAACGGAAGTGGCACGAGAGTGAAGCAGATAGATCGAGGAGGGGGGAGAAGGGGGGGCTCAGGGGACCAGACCGGGATAAATCAATAAGTTGAAGCGAACAGATTGTTGAACCATTTGTTTTACATGGACATGGACATTACATGACATCGAGGTAGCGAGCTAAACTGCGAAGTATCGCAGTGAGGCATCTTCGGCATGTAATTACTCTTAGTAGGAAAGGGCCTTATCAAAGTATCAAGAGGCGGATTTCTAATAAAGTGGAGTTGAATACATAAAGTACCTACCTATAAGTACTATCCCGTATAGCATCAAACGCTACGTTACGCTTTTAATTTAAGTCTAAAGTCAATGCCAAGTCGAGATATTGCTCTGAATCTTGGAGCTGTCTACCTTTATAAAAAAAATTCCGTCCGTGTTTGTTAAAAAATGTAGACAAAAGATAAATGACTGACAACATTATTTTCTTTTTTCAGGTACGTCACAGTCTCACAGACATTCATATCCGTATTTTTCTAAAGTAGGTAAGTATTATTTTTAATTAATGGAACAAATTCATTCATGTGTAGGCTCACCATCCATAGTTGCCGGCGGCGGCGATCCTGTCCCAATCCTGCTGCAAGCCTCTGGTGTAGATCATGTAGTTGACCACGCTTGTACCACCCACTGCCTTGCCTCTCGGCCAGAAGCACCTCCCGTCCACCATCCCTGAAAACATCCAGAAACCAAGCGTTTAAGAAAGTATTTGAAGATTTTGGTATGGCTGTCAAAATGATTTCCATTGAGTAGTTTGTTTGAACTTTGCCTGACTGATGAATTACGCACACGGTTTTTGCTTTACGATAACTCACGATTAGCTTCCCGAGCCAATGTCGCAGGTCACATAATTCCAGGAACGCATAGGCATTGTGTGCATAAGTTACAAATCAGACAACAATACAAAGGAAGTAGCTTATTATATAACATTTGCATATCTTACCAAGAATGCCTGTCAGGTACATTTTGGGATCCGTGAACGTGTACTGTTATGTTAATTTTATCTCGCTAATCCCTGAATCATTTTTGGCAGAATAAGTAGTCATTAGTTTCTAGTACAAAATATTGTGCAATGGTTAGTTCATAGGGTTAGTTAGATTAGTATTTAGAATTGATCATCAGAGTACTAATCATCACCTGAGAGGCCGCTTGCAGTAGATTTTTTTTTGGTTAATTCTAAATTCCGGGAACGCATCGGGTTGTATGTTCCGCAACGTGTTAAGACTAACACGTTGCGGCTTGCGGGTTACCCTGAGTTGGCAGCTAGCCGGGCGCGGAGTCACCCTCTTACGGTTAGAGGGTGATCCCGCGCCCGGCTAGCTTACACCGTTATCTAAGTACTGCCTATGTGATCGCCTGGGAGGAGATTATTAGTACTGTAAGGTTTATAACAAAATTTCGATTTATTTATAAAAGAGCCTCTCAGGAGATCATCTATCTACCTATATCTTCTACTAGCTTCAGCCCGCGACTTCGTTCGCGTGAAACTTCTTGTTTCCCCCGAGCCACCCCGTCGTATCGCATCACCCGCCCGCGCTATCACTTAACGTTCTTTTTGGCTTTTTTTTCTTTTTGCTCGGCTCCTAAGGGTCATAGCGTGATGTTAAATAGCCTATAGCCTTCCTCAAGAATTGCGCTATCAAATGCAAGAAGAATTTTTCAAATCCGACTGGTAGTTCCAGAGATTACCCCCTACATACAAACTTACAAACATACAAACTTTACCTCTTTATAATATTAGTATAGATTATACTAAAATTATCTTGTATTATATAAAGCTGAAGAGTTTGTTTCTTTGAACGCGCTAATATCTGGAATTACCAGTGACATTAAAAAAAAACTTTTTGCATTTGATGGCCCAATCCTCGAGGAAGGCTATAGGCTATTTAACATCACGCTGGGACTCTTAGGAACCGAGCAAAATGAAAAAAAAAAAGAAAGAATGTTAAGTGAAAACGAAGTAATAGATGGGCAGACGATGCGATCATGCGATGCGATTGGGTGGGTCGGGAGAACAAGAAATTTCACTCTGACGAAGTCGCGGGAAGAAGTTAGTTTGTAATAAGCGGTGATAAATAAGGTTAGTATTCTAGAGTAAAATTATGGTATTAATTAAAAAGGCCCAATATTTACCCGTGCAAACTCCTGGTTGATACTCCATAACGTAAGGCCACACGTAATCGGTCTGTTGGAGCAATGGTGCCAGGATTGGTACGTCGGTCAGTAGCGACTCCCCACGACCTGCTTCGATGAGCAGCACTGACGCCTTCCGACCTTCGCTTAGACGAGAGGCCAGTACGCTTCCTGCGGATCCTGCCCCCACGATGATGAAGTCGTATTCCGATAGAGGTCCTTTGAAACCTGGAATTTATAGAAATTTTTGGTGTTATGACTGTCACGTTGGTCTAGTGGTCGCAAGCGCTACTGCTGAGTATGATGTTAGGGTTCGATTCCCAGATCAGTCAATGGTTTAAAAAAATATATATTTAGGTTAGCTAACAGTTTACACAATACATTTAACAAAGTAGTACATTTATATGTGCAATAATACTTACAGGCTAACACAACATGCACCATTTATGGTTTTACATAATAATACAAAGCCAAAAATTGGGTGTTATTGGGTTTCTCATCAGTAGCACAAATCCATACTCCGGGCGAGTCTAGATTTGTGCCCGGTTGTTGGCAATAGCCTCGCCCCCGATTACATGGGACTTAAACATAACTTGCGAAATGTGGGTGTACAATAGATAGGCACACCTCTACCGAACCCTTTTGGAAAAATGGGGCGTCATGTAATGTTATGGTTGATGTTATGAGGCATCAAGATTTTGATTAGACAAGATAATTATCTGAAGGCCAATTCTCTTAATCTAAAACTTTCAAAATCTAACTGTCGCAGTCTCATCTCGGCGACATACAAATGCCAAAAACATGTCAAAATGTAGGGAAATTAGAGGTATTTTTGACAGATTGAGACTGAGATCAGACTGAACGTTCTTAAAATTACGAGAATTGCCCCTCTGATACCCGTGCCTTCCACACGACACGACGGCACACGCATAGTTATGATGCTATTAATTTCATATGAACAATTAAAACTCTGTCCATGATATCATTCATACCAGCTCGTAAACATTGTTTCTACTGATATGCGTGGCCACGGATGCCACTATCCACTGGTGTAACTTTTTTGGACAAAATAACAAACTTATACAAGTTGAATAGGTACATTTTTGCGAAAAATAAGGAACTATTCAGTATTCAAACTATTTATAGACACATTAATCACTAATTATGCATTTCATGGTCTAGTATATTTTTTACTGAAGACTTAGTTGTTTTAATGACAGTTTATTTGATTTTCCAGAAATATCTACGTAAAATGCTTTTATCTCTTTATTTAGCAATGCTAATTTGACAAGTGTATTCAAAACTTACAATCAATTGCCGCGTGTTAGTCTCGATAAAACTCGAAAAAGGCTCGATCGAATATGATGAAACTTTGGTAAATAGTTCTGTGCGCGCCAGAAAAGGGTACTAACAAAAGTAAAAAAAAAAAAAAAAACGTGTGGGTTCGTAGGACCCCGGCAGGAACGAAGTTCAAAATAAAAAGCCAAGATGGCGGCTGCCAAAATTAAAAAATGATAATTTTTTTTACATTTTTGCAGCCGCCATCTTGGAATTTTCTTTTGACCTCACTATCGGCTTCAGCACCCTCGAAAACCATGAAAACGACACCCATGACGAAAAATTTTAAAATTTTGGAACCACCATCTTGGATTTTCATTTTGACCTCATTATCGGCCTTAGTACCCTCGGATACCATGAAAACTATCTCTCTCTGTCTATTTCTATTACATAAATGAAAAGTCGCATGGAGTCGCATAACGATTTTTCGTACGTGACGATTTCTCCCATTTTACTCTTACCGCAAGCTCCGTAAAAGAACTTCGTTCCAAAAAAAATTAAAAAGGGCACAACGCATTAACGAAATCAGCTATAAAAAAGAGAAGTCATTGGCCTATAATGTTCCCACTGCTGGGACCCCGGCGCACTGTCTCACTGTGAGGACGCCGGGGTCATAATCCAGCACGCGGGCCCAGTGCGGGTTGGTGGATGTCACAGGTCTGCGACTGTTTTGGTTCTAGGACATGCCGGTTACCTCACGATGTTTTCCCTCACAGTTTTGAAAGTAGTGTACAAAAGTAAAGTGCTTGCCTTGGTATCTGTTCAGTTGTCATGTTGATTTTATATTTAATCCTTTAAATAGAATTTCCTAAAATAACTATGTAAAACTATGCTGACGCTGCGGCATGATTTTCTATAGTCAGATAACTTATAATTATCTGAAAAATAAATATGACAGTTTGACATAATTTATTATACAAAAGCTGTCAAACCGCAATATTTATTCGTTAAATAAAAATTATCTGACTATTGAAAAATCATAATTTGACACGTGTATGTCAAAACTGCAATAATGAATAGAAACTCCTGTTTTAGTTTGTTTGCAATATTATTTCGGATTTCGAAACGAGGACGATTAAATTAATTCCGACGCACAATATTTTACTTCCTATTTTTTCACTTGCTACTTTAAGACAAGGTCCTTCCCCTTCCGTATGTTTACCATTTACTAATTAAACATTGAAATAGATAATAAAAAGACAATTATTATGCGAAGTAGGTATGGGAACATTGGGAACCGGTTCTAATTCTAAAATTATAGCAATGTTCTTGTTATTATTTACATTTTTTTACATTTAAGCGCACACTACACACACCATACAAATTAAAGGGAGGCGATTACTCAAATATTTGGTATGGTTATTGAAGGAAAGGTGGAACTTGGCCCAAAATAGTTTCTTATCAATAATAATAATAATAACCCCATCGCCGTATCTCTACGTTGACGTCGTGGTGGGGCTTGGGCGCTCGGAACTCTAAGCCTGTGACGGAAGAGTTTACTTTGCCGGAACAGGTCTAGGGTGAGGAGCCAGACCAAGAGAGATACAGAAACCCGCAGGGCAGTATGTGGCGAGCTGTTGGGCAGTAGCGACCCCACGGACCCTATCTCCCGGGAGAAGTCTTGTTCCTCACCTCTGGCTTGCCTTTATTGGCCGGCTGGAGTGAACAATGTCGAGGAACAGAGCTCCCACCTCATTCTTGCCTTTATTGGCCGGCTTGAGTGGAGATTCGCAAGAGCAAACGTGCTCGGAGGAAGGAAGTATTCCAGTAAGATGCTGGTAGGGATCTTGACCGTACTTCCGGGATTGTCCTGATAGCCGTGGAATACCTCTCCACTCCTCATAAGCACTTCAGGACATGTTGCCCCCTTGTCGCTACGTCACTATGTGCTAGCGACCGTTTCCGGGGGCCCATTATTGAGTGTGCAAGTCACCCCCTGCTATTTTATCCGTGTATATGTATGTAAAACATTGATTAGGCAGGGGTCATAGTTTTTCCATAGTTCTTGGTAACCAGTCCACTTTAGCCACGCAAACCCATAGCCCAACTTTTTATTTTTCCATATCCGGCAATAGTCCTACACCAACCGGGGGTTGTCCTTGGGTGCACTTGCATAGTGCATACAGGGAGAATCGTCGGTTGGTGCCATATTTCATTAAAATTTCCTAAGGGGCCCCTGCGGGTTGGCTTCGGCCCCTCGTACGCCTTCCAAAGGACCGGGACCCCATGGTCACGAGATATGTAGTCATAAAAAAAAAAAAAAAAAAATATTTATTTTCTCCCACAAGTTTCAAAATGAACACAGTTTCAATGTACATTTACTTGATCAGTTTCTTAATAATAATGATCATATTTTAGCCGAAAGACGTCCACTGCTGGACATAGGCCTCCCCAAGCACCTCCACTTCGTCCGGTTCTGTGCTTTAAGTTTGCATAAGAGGATTTTTTTTTTTTTTTTTTGTAAATATAAGCTGTTATTTTGACATTAATTACACACTTCAATTTTATTTATTTGTATGTACCGGAAAAAATCACCAATTCGTAAAGTGTAACCATGAATAGACCCGCTAGCGTAGACATTTTTCGTCGGTTATCCAAAAAAATCAGATGTTTTATAGAAAACTGCAATACCTACGCGCTCAAAATGTATGGCAGAGCTAATTAGGGTTCCGTACTTCAAAAGGAAAAACGGAACCCTTATAAGATCACTTCGCTGTCCGTCTGTCTGTCCGTCTGTCAAGACCCTTTTTCTCAGGAACGCGTGGAGTTATCAAGTTGAAATTGAAGCAGTGAAAAAATCAAACTTCTAAGTCAACGCAATCAAAAGATACGGGCGTTTATGTTCCGTTTATGCCGTAGGTATATTTCGACACTCCCAAGGGAATCAAGACCTATAGGGTACTTCCCGTTGACCTTAAAAAGCAATTTCATGTAGCACAAGTAAAGGAAAATTCCAAAGTAGTTACATACCTACACATTTCAGTGCGCGAGTCGACTCGCACTTGACCGCTTTTTTTTTAAATTGCCGACAAAAAAATTCAGCGCTTTGTTCAAAATCATGTACTGAATTCATGGTTACAGTTTGTGCACTGGTTAAATTTTTTTCATGTATAGATAAAAAGACCAAATAAAAATATTGCCACATAAAAAATCTACAGTGTGCGCTTTATCTAACCTTCGCATATGCCAGTTTTGTATGTTTGATAGAGTGAATTAATGTATAAGGCCTGCTCTAAATGACGTTAAAAAATGTGACCATGGAATTTACTTCCTTGATTGATTCACCTGTGCATTTGATTTTATAAAATTGTTAGCATTTCAGGTTTCCATAGATTGTTCATGATTGATTTATAAATAAACTAGCTGACCCGGCGAACTTCGTACCGCCTCAGAATTAAATAATGTGACAAAGTTCAATAGACACGTGGCGCCATCTATTATCATAATAACGTTATTGTTGTTTTCCTTTGGGAACAGCACTTTTTTTCGGGATAAACGGTGGGTATGTCCGTTTCAGTACACCTAACAACGTATATGCAAAATTTCAGGATGATCGGTTTAGTGGTTTAGGCGTGAAAAGGTAACAAACAAACTTACTTTCGCATTTATTATATTAAGTTAGGATGTAGGTATAAATAGATAGCTGTACACCTAGCATTTGTACCACTTTTCAGTAAAAACTAAAACCAACCTGTTGTTGTAGAGTCAGTGCCATAATTAAAGTACCAAAATAGATATTGTAAATGGAATGGGCAGTTAGGTAAATAGTCCGGTAGTTCATAGATTAGGTTGAAACTGTGACCAACCACGCGAAAGCCGATTTGTTCGCAGTATCTAAGCCAGGGCACTCTGATCAAATGGATTAGGTTAGGTTAGAAATGTGACCAAATTCGCGCGCGAGCCGGGCGACCGCAGCGATCGGTGCCTCGGGAGCGGGCTGCGAGCGCTACTTCCAAATTAGATTTATTACAGACTAATTCCGATTTGTTACTTTTTACTGCTTAATATTTATTTAATTTGTCAAGCTCCGCTAATGAGACACAATTGATTTTCTATTGTTTCGTCGCCAATGGGCGACGCGCGCTGCTTGACCGGTTAATTACCCATTTAGATATTTGTTACACTCATTTTTAACTAAACGACAGGTATTCATATTATCCTGAATACCGAAATCTCACAGGATTTCAGGATACAGAATAAAATGTGAACTTGGCCATTTTTAAGTTGCTACCCGAAATCTCGAAATAATACAATTTTTCATTAAAATAATGGGTAGTACATACGCTGGCGCAAGTTAGTTAACCAGGATATCTCTAACGGAAAACTGTATAAAATAATTAAATCCTCAATCATCATGATGCATTATAAATGTATTAGCCTTAACATTCAGTTCAAGTTCATTGACATCGCAGTCGTTTTCCTTTGTAAAGACTTATTTACCGTTGAATGAAGGCACTTATTATTTTGAGTACCTACTTGAGAAATCGAGTTTATCTTGAAAACTACAGTTACGGATATGTGAGAATATGCAGTACCTATAAGGGATTATGTCACAAGCACGTACAGCTGAGTCCTGATGTCTGCCGAATTTACAGCAACATACCTACTGATATCAACAATCTGAAATCTGGATTTTGTATGGTTACACCACAGACTACCTACAGTATTGTCACTATTGTCTTCTTCCTCTTTTTAATCTATCCAAAGATTGTCTTTACATCGCTTTTAGCGATGAGACCACCCATTGTGTCACCCTTTGTAACATTTCTACATGTATATCTGTAATTTATATGGTGTACATAATAAAGAGTATTCTAATCTATTCTATCTGTCTCCCAGTTGTAGTGATTAAAGCTACAGCTCATCTCGCGATGTAGTTGTTGAGGACTTGGGGACCTAAGCTCAGCAGTCATCTAGTGACTGAACGTTCACAAGCTGATTGTCATATTTCTATTATAATTCGCAAAATGAAAAAGATGTACATTGAAAACACATAAAACGTTGACAGACCAGTCACATACAATACTGTTTTAAAATAATAGAACCGGTCAAATTTTTCAAATATAAAACGAGAGAGTAATAACTTATCATTTTAACACGAGATCGAAGAGAATAAAAATCTTTTCACACTAAAGCCAAATGGAATGTTCCGAGATACCATTAATTCTTGTACAGCTACAGACAGACAGTAGACTTATATAATTTGTTATACAAAATGTGTACTCACCCTTAGGAAGTTCATATTGATCCCTCAAGAACGCAAACAAGTCTGGTTCATCTTGTTTCAATGTTAATATCTTTGTGCTCATCATTGTGTCTACAATCCGACTCTTCACCGGAGAATTAGATCTTTTCTCTCTATTACTATTTTCATCACAGTAGCCTCTACAAGCACTTGGTCTCGCATATTCTTCTTCATCAATCGACACATAAGAGTCATCATCATAATTAAAACTAGTACCTTTTTGTAATAAATATAAAAATATTAATAATATTATTTTATTCTTCATTATATCTTTTATATAACACTGTTCTTGACCGTGATCAAGTTAATTCTGAGCTCTGCATGCGATTTAGGTGTTTGCATCAACCGGTTTAACTGTTATGATGTTTTTTTTTTATTAACGGAAATTGAGAACTATGAACTTGAATTAGGTTCGCGAAGTCAACATTTGTCAGACAAAGAAAAATTTTCATAACGGACTGTGCCTACCGGTACTTTTTTTAAACTGATCGTTTTGCTTTCAGTAGGCATTT
This sequence comes from Amphipoea oculea, assembly GCA_945859645.1. Classification (NCBI taxonomy): domain Eukaryota; kingdom Metazoa; phylum Arthropoda; class Insecta; order Lepidoptera; family Noctuidae; genus Amphipoea; species Amphipoea oculea. Next base: position 6,282,685 of record OX243884.1, read on the forward strand.
TTTGATCCAGTTCAAAATAAACAACAAGGTTATCGAGTTTGGAAAGAAAAGGTTTTATCGAATTTATCGAGAGCAGTGGTGGCCCAGTGGTAACGGCCGCGACTTACGAGTTGTAGGTCTAGGTTCGAACCCAGACAGGCGCTTTACTTTGTGTAAATTATTTCATCACCACTGTTCTCAAAACGATGAAGAAAAACATCGTGAGGAAACTGGCATGTCCTAGAACATTCGAAGATATGTGACATCTACCAACCCGCACTGGGCCCGCGCGTGGTAATTACGGCCCACTCCCTCTCACCGAGAGGAGGCCTGTATCCCTGCAGTGGGAACATTATAGGCTGATGATGATGATGTTATGTATGTATTGAGTTTGTGCGATGTTACAAAATACTCGGGAATTATTATAATATGATATAAGCAATGCAGTTTGGTGCGTGCTTGTGCATTGTCATGTTCGTGATCGTGTGCGTTAATTGAGATCCGTCATACCATTGTAACAATGTATCGCTATGATGGAGCCATGCTTCAACCACCTAACAATTGTTTGCTAACAGATTCTGCTATTTATTCATAAAATCTGAATTTGCATTGACTGTGCACTCTCTTATACTCAGTGCAATTAAGTATATTGACACAAAGTTGGTAAAACTCTAGAAGTGAACGTTATGGGCTAAGTTCGTACGTATGTATTACTTTGGTCTGTTGAGATCTAGTAACCTTTAAAGCGCTTTTCAATACATTACATATTTCCTTTTAGAGTGTCCTTAGGTTAGCTCCAATACCTCCTTTAAACTCCTTTTCCACAATCTCGCTTCAGTTTATTTTTTATTTTGAAACTGACTTCGACTCGTTTTAAAATATAGTTTGCTAGTAACGATCCTAAGTTAAGGACGATCAACAAAAAAGTACTCAGCCAAAAAAAATATGATTGTTTGCACAATGAACGGAAAATTCATTATTATTGCGTTTTTTTACTTTTTATATATCAAGAACACTCAGGCGAACATATGTCAAAGATTTCATTAGGTCTCTACTGAAAACTTTGACATTATGTTCGTCTGAATACTGCACGGCCCTCCACTAAAATTTCTATACAGTTTTGAAATATGTATGCAACAAGCATTAAAATTGTCTGTGCCTCTACGGGCGATTTTAGTTATACGATCTCAACCTATGCGCATGCACATCATAGTTATGTTGCACGGATTGTACCCTTTGAATACCGGAACGTAGGCAATGTATGCCTACGCGAGACATAATATCGTCACTGGAAAGGCACAATTACTAATACATAATTAAAATTTAAATCTATACTAATACTGTAAAGAGGTAAAATTTGTTTGTAAGTTTGTATGTATGGGGTGATCTCTGGAACTACCAGTCGGATTTGAAAAATTCTTCTTGCATTTGGTATGACCCTTAGGAGCCGAGCAAAAACGTTATGGGAAAACGAAGTGAACGAAGCGATAGAGCAGGAGAAGCTGGCAGGTGATGCAATACGACGAGATGGGTCGAGGGAATAAGAAATTTCACGCGAACGAAGTCGCGGGCAGAAGCTAGTAATTAATAATGTAAACTATTCATTTAATTATAATGTTTAATGCGGCTTTCAAGCTTCTCCGGTTACTTTTCTGGCTAGCTGTCTGTACTTTAATGGTTACAGTCCCGGAGAGTCCGTCGACCCTTACATGTTTTTTGGCACATAATGAGGCGGGCTCACTTGACCGATGCGAAATAAAATTAAATGAACGTTTGTGTTTTAATGCGTGCTAAGGCTAACATACCTACGGTTTGGCAATTAAATGGTTTTGTTATTATTGGTGTCGAGTTTCAGGTAGTCATTTTATTGAGGGGGCAACAGTTTTTATCTTGTGGATTCTCTCGTTTGTGACGTACTCAAATATACTACTACAGATCTCAATCATTCAATAATGCACCCAGAATTCACTGTCTGTAAGTAGTAGTATTTTGAGTGAAACCTTTGGCTTCCCTGTCCTTCCCCAAAGCTATAAAAAAGATTCCATAGCACTGATAGCACCAGATAGGCTTGAGAATGTATTTGTATAAAAGTAGTTTGCTTTCCAGAGCCATTTGGGATGTTATGTTTATTATCCAGAGTAAGTTTTTGACCTAGGATTTGATTGGTGAATATGTGGCGTCTTCATGCAAGGCGTCAGTCAAGGTATTATATTCCAAGGTATCGTGTGACCTCTGCTTGGGTGGATGTTTCTTTGCGTGTGGTTAAAGTCACCTGCACAGACTTTGTTTCATTTGCTTTTATTTTCCAATTTTTAAGCCATTCGGAGATGAGCTTGAGGCAGTTTTGCAGAGGCCTCTCTCGGGCAGGCATAAGTAGCCACTATGGCCGTATCATCGGCAAAAGTGCCTGTTACGACATTTCTATTTACTGGCAAGTTGCCAGTAAATAACAGATCTGTGGTTGGACCCAGGTCGCTGCCCTGAGGTACTCTTGCCTGAATTGCGCATAGATTTTTGACCTCATCTCTTTGCTGGACTTTTTTTTTTTTTGTTGTCGGGGGGAAACCTTCAAAAGGCACCTGACCTCCGGGGAGGGAGGTCGGTCTTTGCTGGACTAGGATGAATCTCTAGCTTGATAATTAATTATGTTTCTGTAAATTCTTCAAACTTTTATTATCCCTAAGTTGTAAAACAGGTACATAAACGCGAGCTTTTTCATCAACTCTTTTATCTAACTGTTATTTACTGCGTGTAACATATAATCTTCGTCAATTATTCACTTTTAAAGCTTTGCATAAATAAATAGCTAACTGTTTCCTTTACTACTAATTCTGGTTTATCTTTTGAGAATGATGTTTGTCAGATCCTCTTCATATTAAAACAAACCTACAATAATAAAGAATATGTAGGTTGAGACAGGCAGAGATATATATATACAGGTTCAGGTTTAAAGTACAGTTATTATACAGAATCAGGATCTTGAGGCGAAGTTGTTTGGCTATATTCCAAATATTCTAGTTATTTCGTTAATGTACCTAAATTAGGGGGTGCTAGGACTTGAGACAAGAGAAACTTAGATTCATGAATCTCGCATGTGTGGTCCAAATAAACATCAAGTTTACCCTTGAGTTTTTAAACTTCGAGCTGATGGCGAGCGTTACCAAATTAACACGAAACTCCTAGCGTCAGATAACTAGCAATGATTTCGAGTCGAGGTTTAGTGAAATGAAGATACCTATGTTTTAAGCAAATAAAACCAATGGAAATAAGCCTCGTGTTATTTAGTCTTTGGAATATCAGCCTGCAGATGGACACAAAAAATTAAAAAATCATATTTTTCGGTCATTTATTAATCTTAAAACAGACATTTCTACCCCTTCGTTATTCTTTTCATACATATTATTGACTACAACTTATTGCTATAATAATTTACTAAGTCTAAGCTTTATTGAGTACGTTCCATGTCCATTTTATTAAATCCGCCGCTTTTTCTCCGATCATCATGGCCGGAGCGTGTGTATGTGCGGACACAGTACGTGGTATCACGCTGGAGTCCACGACTCGCAGCCTGTGCACGCCATTCACGCGTAGCTCAGGGTCCACGACAGCGAGCGGGTCGCCGACAGGACCCATGCGGCACGTGGCTATCTGATGGTGAAGAGTCGCTGTGAGGGTACGCAACGCACACTCCCAGTACTCGTCGGAGTCGAAAATCGTCGAACGACATAATGGGTACTTCGCTCTGTGTAACTTAGCTCCGAAACGTTGGAAAGGTGGAGTCGCCACAAGCGCCTGTACGTGACGGAACGCTGCAATAAATGTTGCTACATCTTTAGGGTCCGTCAAGTAGTTTCCGTACATTAGAGGATAGCTAAACGGATTACTATCCTTCAATTCTATTCGACCTACAGATTTCGGATGAAGCAACATAGGGAAGGTACTCCAACTGTCTTTACTTATTCTATCTATCTCTCCAAAAGCTTCGTCAAAAACGTCTTCTCGTATTCTCATACCTCGCCGTACAGCCCTACTTCCCCCTGGTCCACCATCAGAAATAATTGACCCACCGATACTTATTAGTTCTATGTCAGGCACAGGTTCAGGGTCATCCGATAACGGTGTTTTAATGTATCCAATACCTTCCACTGCTCCAGGAGAAGATAAATCAGATTCACCGTTACGAAGCCATGCGATTGCTTCTTGAATATTCAAGGCCTTAGCTTCACTGAGACTTACTCCTGTCGTGTTTAGTTCAAATATTAATCCAGGGAAACAGATATGATCGTATAGCGTTTGTCCGACTGGCAAGTCCTTTATTACAGGAATGCCAATCGATTTTAAGTGATTTTTGGGACCGACGCCAGATAACATAAGAAGTTGGGGAGAAGCAATGGGTCCTGCAGAGAGTATTACTTCTTTGCGTGCTCTGACTGTAGATTTAAGCCTTTTTCTGACGTAGTTTACACCATAAGCTGTATTGGTCTGCGGGTCAATCAAGACTTTAGTCACTCTGCTCTCGGGCAATATGTGAAAATTGCGTCTCTTCTTGTGATTATGTAAGAATGCTTTAGCAGCGCTGCTTCTGTGGCCGTAAGTTGTGGTGGCCTGCACATAACCAAAACCTAATTCATGCGGAGAGTTATAATCCACAGTAGGATGTCCAAGGATTTTCCCAGCTTCCAGAAAAGCTTTTATTAATTTGGTTCTGAAATGCAATAAAAAACAGTTATAGATATATGGAAACTTGTTTGCATGATCAACTTAGAAAAAATAGTAACTCGGTTTAATTACTTTTTGGGCACGAGCTCTACAGGAACCACTCCGTCTCGACTTCTAAAGGGGGTTTTCTCCAAACCACCTAATGATGCTCTCTCAGACTTCATATAGTAATATAGAACGTCATTGTATGACCTGAAAATGTTAATTAGATATAGGTTTAAACCCATGCAAAGAGACACGAGATAATTAGTTTAACAAGCATAATTAATTCTTGTTATCCCAAGTGGGAAAACCGTTTTAATTAAATATATAATTAATGTGCAATAAAAGCGCTACATTGGATCACAGACTCAATACCAAAATGTTATCCAATGATCTGACCTTAATCGCTTTGCAATAACCTTAGAAATTGTGAGCAATTTGCAATCGCAAGGAAAAATAGCTCGAGTGCAACTTGCTAAAAGGCTTCAGATAAATCCAAATGCATGCAATAAAGTAAGTAAAATGCAATTCATCCAATGTTTTACCAGCCCTTCGGTTTTAATTGGTGTTTTAATTTAATAAGAGTGTGAGTTGGTTCATCCTTTGTCGAATTTTCTGATTAACCGAGATAGAAAATCTACCAAATACCTCCCGGGATTTTAATGCCTAAAATGACGCTACTGTCCATTCGATTTCTTATTATATATTCCCTTAGCTTCCTAAAGATTAAATGGACCGTCTATCATATTATCATACTGATTAATATTAATGGCCAGTAGGCCAGAAGCTGTGAGAAATAGACTACATCTTTGTTAAGATGGGTATGTGATGCAAGAATTACTATAACGATTTGTGTTGTTTAAAAGATGCATAATATGCGTATGTTTGTAGTGACATGAATTACAAATCTAAAACGGACTTCCCGTTGTTGTTTTATCTTCTATAAACGCAGATTCACGTGCCTTTCTATAATGGGATTACATGAATGTTAATTACCATCCGTAGTTGCCGTCTGCGGCGATGCGGTCCCAGTCTTGAGGCCTTCCTCGGGTGTATATCATGTAGTTGATAACACTCGTCCCGCCGACAGCCTTGCCGCGTGGCCAAAAACAGCGCCCGTTGAGCATGCCTAGAATATTAGATTGATAAATAAAATTTGGCATTGTTCGACCTTAAATTTAATGGAATCTTTGTTATTTGTTTGTTGGAATATTAATAATCCAGACTTTATTAGGTACTCGTAAAAACATACATTGCTGCGTTTAATCTTTTATTATCATAATAAATATTTGTTTTGTGCAACAAATAACATTTCAATTACCGAAATGGCCAGATGTAATATTTAACTTACCAGTGCATACTCCTGGTTGATATTCCATGTAATACTGCCACGAGTAGTCCGTTGACTGGAAGTAAGGTGCCATGGCGGGTATGTCGGTGAGCAGCATCTCTGGTTTGCCAGCTTCAAGCAGTAACACTGTCACGTTCTTATCTTCTGAAAGTCTCGAAGCGAGGGCAGATCCTGCCGATCCAGCGCCTACTATGATGTAGTCATATTCTTCATAAGGAGCTTGGAGACCTTAAAACCAACAATTATAAAATTTAACTTTTGAGAGCATAATCGTCGTATTTATCCAAGCCTACGTATAATGAATACCCTCCACTTATAATAATTCATATCGGTAATTGGAGATTCGAAGTAGTTTCGGCAATCAAGGCTAGTACAAGACGAGAATGAGGTGAGAGCTATAAGGATCCTTTTTGTGAACTAAGACACCAGTTATATTGCATAGTCCAGAAACTAGCGCATGTATTGTTTACTGCGTCGACAGGGATTACGTTTATATTGCATCAGAGTGGAGTGACCCTTTACGTGTTACAAACATGTCCTTATTGTATCCAATGTTCGCATATGGCATGTGAACCACCACTTCACCATTATTTTACAATTGACAACATTTCAAACCTGACACGACCTTAAAACAAAAATACTATTTCTTTATTTTCGTATCCTGAGTTCAAATATATTTTTATTTTATTTTTTTATTTCTAAATTTCTGAGAAAAAAAATAAAAATCAAAAAACATATGATGACGTCACATAAACGGCGGAATGAGGTAGTTACCTTTGCGCATTCCAATGTCTTTGATTGAAAACATTACATCAAACAAGACATGTCAATGTCACCTAAGAAGTGTAACTAGAAAACAACTAAAAAACTGAATTGAATTCAACAATATTTTTTCCTATCAACTCGACACGCTGCTTGCTGTTAATATTATCAATTTTTGATTGATATTTCGCCAATAAAATGGATCCCAATGAAAAATATACGCCAATGAAGGAACCAAAACAACGACTGAGACAAGTGACGTCTAACAGTTTTTTTGACGGGTCACAATAAAGCAAAGGTAATATCGCCATTCTACCGTCATCTGGCACTTACGTCTTTTTAGAATACACCGAATTTCAAAGTTAAAATTATGAATGAAAAGTCCATAATTTCGAAAGACGAAAAAATATGGGTGCCCTAGATTTGAATTTACTTTTATATAACGTAATAATACATGCAGGTTAAAAATATGAAATGTTGTCAATTGTGTCTATTACAAACCAGATAATCTATTAATCAATATTACGGGTCAAGTAATGCGGCAAGCCGACACCGGTATATAATAACTTGTTTTGTTTTTGCATATTGTTGAGAATTTTACTGCTACAATTGATTAATTGAATGTTGATTAGACTGTCCTTAACCTTTTAGAATTTAATAAAAACTATTTCATGTCAAAGGTCAGGTTTTAAATAGATTTTGTTTAATACTTGTAAACAGCTATAATCATTTACCTAGAAAATAGCGGAATTTCGATAAAGGCTTATTATTGAGAAACCCGGCCGAATTGCGGTTAAAATTCGCATATTTATAAATATCAGTCTTATAAATTCTTGCGAATTCCATGTCCGTGACCCTGGCATGAAATACCTTACTTTGTGTGTGTTCTTTAATCAGAGAAAGTTTTAGATAACTCGCTCACTAACCGATATATTTTATCAAACATGTTTTTTATGTCATTAATAGCGTAAACATATCTTATCGTGTATACCTCCACGATTTATGATAATCCTAACAATGTCCATCTCAAGAATTTTATCGTTAATCACTGTTGGAGGCAGTTGCATGGCACCAAAAGTATACAATAAGTTGCCAAAAAGTATCACAGACCTACACAAAATGAACCAATTCAAAGTATGCTTGCACGAATTCTTAGTTACAAAATGTTACTATTCAATTAATGATTATTTAAATGAAAGATGAGTCGATTTTATCTGAAATGGCACCACAAATTAAACTTTTATTGAAATTTTGATCTGACAATGTATAACAATATGACATTTATTAATTTGACAATCTATTGCTTAATGTACCTAACTCAATTTAAAATTTATTTTGTACCTACCTAATATATTAATTTGCACACCTCAGTAGGTTATAATACAATGTACTTTTCATATTTGTAACACCTTTTTAACATGTATTATGCAAATAAATGCTTTGATTTGATTTGATTTGATTTAAAATATTGATTGCTAGTATTCAATATAGTCCTATGGTTTTTAATTACCGATTACATATAAGATAAACGATTGAACATCAATTAGCTTAGCTTGAATGTTATATACATAATCGATAACAGTAATTACCATATACAGGCTGGCTGGGACGCCAACATCGTTTTTTTTATAACCGACGTAAAATTTCTACCCGTTTCTACCCTAGGGGTTCTAGAATCATGTGCTGAATTCATGGTTACAGTTTGCGCGTCAAGTCCCTGCTACCCTGTATATAAAAGAAAAATTATCGGTTCAGAAGATTGACTAATTAAGCTTCAGCAGTGCAAAAGAATCTTTACAATATGAAGATTTCGTAAACGAGTGTAACGTGTTTGAATCCAAAATGAAAACCTTTGTTATTCGGTTATTTACGATCATTTTGTGGCATTCAATTACGATTGTTAACAATTTAATTATTCTATTCTCGCTTAAATTTTTGCCTAACTAGCTCTTTTTGCAATGTGTTTACATCAACTACGTTATCGTTTTTTTTCTGTAATTATGGTTCTGTCTTAATAATCCCGTCTTACTTATTACTTTAAATAATTATTCATGAGTTTTTTTTTCAGTCGGAAGACAGGTCGAATTTAAATTTATCGTTTATAACATTAAGTTTAAGTGTGCGAGTGATTGTTATATTTTGAAAACTCAATAGAATAGAATACTCTTTATTATGTACACCATATAAATTACAGACATAAATATAGAAACTAAATCTTGCAAGGATTTTTATTACATAATTATCGTACTGCTAATTGAATTGTTAGAGGTCATTTTTTGGAGAATTTTTTGAAATATATTTTACTTTAATGCAATAGGCCTAGCTAAACTCACCTCCAGGTAATGGAAACGAATCCCTTAGAAAATCAAATATATCATCGGAATGCTTGGGCACGTAGTTAGGCGCTGCAGTTTGCAGCATAATGTTGATCATAGGATTCTGCCGATATGAATACAACAGCCTCTCTTGTCTGCCTTCTTCCTCTGCTTGGTCTTCATCATTATATATAAAATTTCTTGGTTCTACTGTATCATCACCCACAGTTTCTACTATAGCTTCTTCGTCACTGTTTGTTGTACTTCCGATCGACAATATTGTCAGCATAAACACTAGTTTGTATAACATTTTCTTTTGTAATTATTTCTATTACGGGTTTATTAAAACATTGCACTTTAAAAATTAAACATATACAGCTAATGCAAGTAAACACGCCGAAGTCTCGTGAGACTATGGTAGCGTTGACAGTGCGAGCTCCGAGTATAGATGTGTGGTGCGTGAAAATATTATAAGTCGGTAACTATAGCTGACCGTTAAAGGAAGCGGTACTTATATTCCTTCGCCGAATTATTTCTCCTTCATCTGTTTTTTGTCGTCTAAGAAAATAATTTATACTTTTTTGACCGCTGGTGTCTAGATTAATACTTCTGTAATTGCTCAATTTTGTTTCTTTTTATTTATATTATACCTAAATAAGTTCTTTGCATTTGATGTGAATGGTAAAGGCAGAGCTAGGCGGTGAAACACTTGGTACGCCAAGATAGCCTTGTAACTACTAATTAGTTTATGATTACGGATAGCTAAAACTAGAGCTCAAATTTTAAATATGGGGCAGATATTGTGCTGGTTTAGGATATAGGTCCTATCTGTTAGTATGATATCATGATTGTTTTTATAAAAATTTAAAATATCCTGCTGGGTAACCCGTTCTGATTTGCATCCGTCCGAATAAAATCATGGGGACCAAAATACACTGGAAAGTTCATAAAAATCATAAGAAGAATTACGATTGACATAGAAATTGTATCTTGAGTAGATGGTACCTACTATAGTTATATGTTCTGTCAAATTGCAATGTATTAAAGGTCATCGCACTTTTTAAAAGCCGGTTCCGGGAACTGCCTCAATGGACACAAGGTAGGAATGCAAATAATTTGAGAATCCACAACATGCCATTAAAGTCAACTCGTTATGTTATGTCTCTTTCCCGCTCCTATGTACTGTTCCTAATACTATTGCAGGGCGAAAACCTCCCTGTTTGATACAGCCTATAACGTTCCCACTGCTGGGACACAGGCCTCCTCTTTGTGGGAAGGAGTGAGCCATAATCCACCACGCGGGTCCAGTCCGGGTTGGTAATGTCTTACGTCTTCCAATTTTTGGTTCTCGAATATGCCGGTTTCCTCACGATGTTTTCTTTCACCGTTTGGAAAGCAGTGGTGTTGAAATAAATTACACAAATTAAAGTGCCTACCTGGGTTCGAACCCACGACTTACAACTCGTATGTCGGGGTATCACTGGGCCACCGCTATTACAAGTGATACAGGTGGTAGCGACCAAAAGGTCTGATCATATCTCAAAAACTCACCCTATATGGGTAAAACTATCCTATCTTCTTCTTCTTAGCGTGTCGATGGCAATCTAAATGTACTCGGCCCAGAATTCGGCCACTTGTTTGGCGTCATCACTAGCGTCCATCAGTTCCTGTAACGTGCAGCTGACAGGACACGCAGGGCACGATATTAAGTGTCCCATCGTTTGTGGAACAGCACCACATTTACACTCCAAGGCGGAGTCGTCTATAAATTTCCACCTGAACAGGTTTTCCTTGCTTCGGCCAACCTGGGTCCGGAGTCTGTTTAAAGACTTCCAGTTTACCCAAGGTAACTCATGTCCAGGTGGGAGGTCCTCAGCGCGTGGAACGAACGGTTTGGGTAAGGAAGCACTGTCTCGCCACAGCCTCAGTCTTTCTTGTGGTAGTTCGCCAGTGAGTGGGACGACACACTTTAAGAAGCTATTTCGGCTTTTCAGCCTTTGTGGCACAGGGGTGTTGTCGTGCAAAGGGTGTCGTGTGTCGGAGACCATTTTGGCCCTTTCGTTGGAGCTTGCCACCGCTCTGCGAACCACTGGTGGCGCTATTCCTGCTAGCGGGTACAGCATTTGTACCGGGGTCGGTTTTAGGCAACCAGTGATGATCCGGCACGTTTCGTTCAAAGCTGTATCCACTAGCTTTGCATGTGCAGAACGACTCCACACGGGGCACGCGAATTCTCCCGCAGAAAAGGACAGCGCCAGTCCAGTAGTCCGCATAACGTCAGGCGAAGCACCCCACTTCGATGAGACCAGTCGGCGAAGAAGACTGTTGTATAGTAGCAATACTAAAATGTATTGATCTCATAACTGCACGTCGACTATTGAAGGGACTCTAAAGCCGCTCATTGTCCATTGTTGGTGTTTGTTGTTGCATATAACACATATTCGACAAGTATAGTAGGTAAGTCCTCAGGTATGATTTATGATACTTATCGTATTTGTTGGGGGTGGGGCTTCAGTAATCTTCAGTGAAACTCCCGTATCGGGGTATGGTTGTTTAATTGGGTAAAACTGTATTTTACAATAAAAATATGCGGAGTGTACAGTCGAGTTCTTTAATATCTGAGCATGTTCATGAATCAAAAATATATAGGCAATAGTAAGTTTCATAAAACTCTAAACAGCTTTGCCGTACAATAAATTGTAAACAATCTGTGACGTCATAAATATGTGACTACATTATATCTATAATATTACTACAGACAAGGACTCTAAAAATTGTGCGCAATCCCTTGTTCATATTATTTAGCGCAAAGTTAGGTTCACAAATATCTATGCAATTATTTTTCTATGAAAAAGATCTTGAAACAAAATCAATTTGAAGTTGTCAGTCATGACATCCTTCAACGGCAATATTGCATTATTACTCGAATTTCTGCTTCGGCAAGCAAAAATAAATTTAATGGTAATGGCCATTTAGTTGAATATTCAAAGCTGCATAGATATTTATGAATCCTAGGTTGCAACAAATTTATTGAAATCTAGAGTATTTAGATATTTATGTACCGTAGAGTAGTCAGATATTTTTGACTGCACTACCGTAACATACTTATGAACAGTTTATAGGAAAACATTTTATTGATGTCTGAGTTGGTATAGAACTATATGATCATTTTAACGCTTACAATATTTTGAAACACTGTCACTGCCAATATATTAATGAACTCGACTGTACAAGTTTACGGATGATAAAAAATTTGGACTAATTAATATAATTGGTGACGGATTATGCAAAATAAAAATCCGTACGGCGCCTGGCCTTTTAGAATAGTAAATGCGACAAACACAAACACTGAACGACTTCACAATTAACATGCAGGCGTAAACAGTATTTAATAATGGTGGAAAGAGCGTTGGTAGACCAAGGGCCAGGTGGGTGGACGACCTACAGAAGAGAGCAAGGAATACCTGGATGAGAATCGCACAGACCAGGGAAGCATGAACGATGTAACCAATATTTTGTAACAATTTTATGATTTAAAAGAGTGTCCGTGGAGTTTCTTGCCTGTTATTCTCCATAGGTACCTACTAAGCTTTGGAATTGGCAACTAGCTTCATCTTTCTGACTGACCGACCCCTTGACAATTCAAAAATGACTGTAATTGGTTTATCTATCCATACTATACTAATATTATAAATTCGAAAGTAACTCTGTCTGTCTGTCTGTATGTTACCTTTTCACGCGTAAACCACTGAACCGATTTAGATGAAATTTGGTATAGAGATAGTTTGAATCCCGGGGAAGGACATAGGATAGTTTTTATCCCGATATTCCCACGGGATCGACACTTATGCGGGTGAAACCGCGGGGCGCAGCTAGTCTTATTCTTAAACAGGGTGAAATTGAAAACATGCGACAAATCGAAATGGGAGATTGTACTCATCATTATGAACAACTTTTACTATGGGACCAAACCTGAAATCGCGAAAAAACAATCAGCTTTTCCCTACATTTATGTTCGCATAACTCGTTAAAATGTAGGGAGCAGCTGATTTTTTTTTCGCGATTTCAGGTTTGGTCCCATAGTAAAAGTTGTTCATAATGATGAGTACAATCTCCCATTTAGATTTGTCGCATGTTTTCAATTTCATCCTGTATACGAAGTCGGGTTAGTTATACCATTTATAACTCAAGAACGGCTGGACCGATTTTTATGATCTTTTATTTGTTGGATTTGTCTTCGCCCCGAATAGCAGAATAATTATTAAAACACGGGGAAAGAGTAACAAAAAATCTGAAGCGAATCTGAAGCTCGCCGCGTTAGCTAGTTTGAAATAAATGCTTTGAGTTTGAAAAGGGTGGAGGCCTATACTCAGCAATGGGTGGAACAAGACTGCCAATGATGATGATGAAACTTATGGTATTTATGATTCCATTGAAATACTGTTACGTAATAATAACCCACAGTGAAGAGCCTGCCTTTTGCGACTCTTGCGGTCGATCCGATAGTGAGGTCGCTCATTAATTTTGCTAACATCATCTCTTTTAAATTACTCGAGCCAAAGTTCGTTGCACCAGCGAAAAGCCGCCGGATATCTAAAGGTATTTTTATTTCATTCGATTGATTCGGTCACAACAGGTTGGAGTGCTTGCCTCTTCGCGAGAGTTGTCCCAGCAAAATTGTCTCACCCTGGTTATTTCTTCATAAGAATCAGATTGTACGTACTTATATGTACCCGACTTTACATACTTATTTATACGTACTGTTCCATCTTGGTGTTTTGATGTAAAAACAAGTTAAATTCAGTTGAATAGCGCAATAAAGCATGTCGTTATTTTCTCACAGTTTGAAAACTGTGACCTGAACAGTGAACATGAATCTTATAAAGGTTAATAACTTTTAATCTATATAAATAAAAACAAAAGGCCTGACTGACTGACTGACTGACTGACTGACTGACTGACTGACTGACTGACTCATCAACGCCCAGCCTAAACCCATGGACCTAGAAAGCTGAAATTTTACACAATGGTTCCCTTTATAATGTAGACAAGGAATAAGGAAGGATTTTTCGAAATTCAACCCCTAAGGGAGTTAAATAGGGGATGAAAGTTTGTACGAAAGTCCGTCAGTTTTAAAGTTAGGATCTTCAAATTTTGTGTTTAGGCTGACGATTGAAAATTAATTTATACGTGTCTCAGCGTTTTTGATTATTCCACCCCCAAAGGGTTAAAAAGGGGGATGAAGTTGTGTATGAAAGTCCGCCAGTTTATAAGTTAGGATCTTCAAATTTTGTATTTAGGCTAACGATTGAAAATTAATTTATACGTGTCTCAGCGTTTTTGATAATTTTACCCCTAAAGGGGGATGAACGACCTAACTGAGATATCGACGCACAGCCTAAACCGCTGGTCCTAGGGACATGAATTTTGGAGGGCGTGTTCTTTGTGAAGAGTAAGTATCCAGTAAGAAGGGGTTTTTGGAAATTCAGCCTTTAAGAGGGTGAAAAGGGGGGATTTTGTTTTTATGAAAAATCTTATTCCTTGAGTTAATAACCTTGAAACTTGGCACGAATACTTACTTAAGTAAATTATGAAGTTTGGCATTTTTATTTTTCTATTCTACCCCCTAAAAAGGTATTAGGGGGTATCAAAATTTATGTGGAAGAATTTTAACGCGCTGTCCGATTAACTCAAAACTCAGTATTTATACTAAGGACTAAAAATAAAGAATAACGTGTATCAGGGTTTTTCGAAAATCTACCCCTAACTGTGTGAAAAGGGGTAATTAATTTTACAGGGGAGGATTTCACTGCGTGGCTTGATTAGTTCGAAAATTGGCATATATTATAATCTTTGAGTCAAGTTATGAACACATCTTAAACGATTTTTCATAATTCTACCCATGTAGGGGTGAAAAGCGGGATAACAGTTTATATGAAAAATCTTAATCATTTGGTTAATAAACTTGAAACTTGGCACGAATATTTATCTAAGTAAATTATGAAGGTAGGTATTTTTTGTTTTCACAAACTACCCCCTAAAGGAGGATTGAGGCGGGGTGTGTCAAAATTTGTATGGAAGAATTTTAACGCATGGTCCGATTACCTCGAAACTCGGTATTTATACTTAAGACCAAAAATAAAGAATAACGTCTATCAGGGTTTTCCGAAAATCTACCCCTAACGGGGTGAAAAGGGGTAGTTAATTATACAGGTGAGGATTTTAATGCGTGGCTTGATTAACTTAACAATTCGTATAAATAATCTTTGAGTAAAGTAATGAACACATCCCAAACAATTATTTGAATATCCACCCCTATGGGGGTGAAAAGCGGGAGTATAGTGTATATGAAAAATCTTACTCATTTGATTAATAAACATGAAACTTGGCACGAATACTTAAGTAAATTATGAAGTTTGGCATTTTTTGGTTTTCTAAACTACCCCCTAGAGGGGGATTGGGGGCGCCAAAATTTGCATGGAAGAATTTTAACGCGCAGTCCGATTAACTCGAAACTCGGTATTTATACTTAAGACCATAAATAAAGAATAACGTGTATCAGGGTTTTTCGAAAATCTACCCTTAACGGGGTGAAAAGGGGTAGTTAATGTTACAGGGTAGGATTTTACTGCGTGGTTTGATGAACTCGAAAATTTGCATAAATAATCTTTGAGTCAAGTAATGAATTCCACCCCTGTGGGGGTGAAAAGCGGGGATACAGTTTATATGAAAAATCTTATTTATTTGGTTAATAAACATGAAACTTGGCAATATTTGGGTCAGTAAATAATAACGATTGTCAGTTTTAGTTAAAAAAAACCCCTTACAGAGGATTTAGGGGGTGACAAAGTTGATAGGTTAGAAAAATATGTAACTCGCTATCGGATTAACTCGAAACTAGGTACTACCAAAACAAAAAATAAAACAAGTTCTTATATTATGTTTTAGGGTTTTTCAAAAATCGACTCCTACCAAGGTGGAGAAGGGCAAGTAAAGTTTAAGGGGTGGATATGACTGCTTGCTTCAATTAACTCGAAAATGGGTATGGGCCTTTGAGTCAAGTTATGATCACGAACGATTTTTCAAAATTCCACCCCTGCGGGAGTGGAAAGCGGGGCTACAGTTTATTTGAAAAATCTGATTCCTTTGATCTATAAAAATTGGCCCGAATACTTATTTATCTAATTAAATGATAAAGATCATACCTACATACATTTTCGAAAATTTTAGGGGTAAGTACGAATTTCACGCGGACGAAGTCGCGGGCAGAAGCTAGTTCATTAATATTTTTATAAAACTGTTTGCAACTTACCTCCTTAGTAATACAGGTATATACTGTCCAAACTAATTATAACCAAAACTGAGAAAGAAAGAAAATACGTTTATTTGCGGTAAACATGACGAAATAAAGAACATAATACACAAAAAAAATGAGAAAGGGTTGGGGAAACATTCGTCACATCCACGCAAAACGGCTAAAGCATTTTGTTTTGTTGCAATTTAATTGTAGGTATGCTGTTCAACCGGCGTTTGGCTGGAGTTCGTATAGCTAATTAACTTGTTTGATAAAATTCCATAGGCTTGGTTCCGATACAGGTATATCGAGGCTAGCCTATGGAATCGCATAGTTGTCTTTCATTGTTTACATAGTCTTTTAAGTGGGTGCCGTTCGGGGACAGAAAATAATATTGATAAACTGTTCCACCGAAGCGCACTTATCAACATTTTGTTTCAGTGCGGTTAGTGGAAGTGTGCTCAGATGCGGACAGACGATGCAGTTCGGTCAAGTGCCGTTGAAATCAGTGCTCTGAGTGAAATACCTCTATTATAACATCACCTTGTTAACTTAGGATTTCGAGAAGAGCCTCTAACTAGATGATTAGAATCTATGTAAATTGTTATCTAAAGGACTTGTCCAGAATATGAGGCGGCAATTCACGTATAAATTTTCTAGATCACCTTTCCTGGTTACGACCTCAATGATACAAGTATGTAGACATTATTCTATTTTAGCATTTATATCGTGGTAGATTATCTTGAGGTCCTCTATATTATGTAGACTGGTATGACAAACGCAATTGGTTCATTGTTAAACTTCGGGACTATTATTGCTTGCTCTATTCTACTGTCTACGTGGCATTCATAGAATCATGGCTATTACACACTTACCTCTTTATTTATGAACGTTGCTTAAAGTTAAGAGACGTTTAAACGTCAGAAATGTGTGATTAAACTGTCGCTAATCATGATATAACTTTAAACAATGTTTATAAACAAACCACTTACACTCGAACGGTAATCCTGTCAAGGCACTCTATCTAGGTAAACACTAAAAATACATAAAAGCTAAGATGCTACGAGTATATCGATAAACTGTATCTACCGGTTTACTTTTAAAGACCTTAACGAGGCAATGTATTATGATGCACTTGGTCACGTATGGTCTACATTAGATTCAGTTGACATGTTCTATAAGAACGCCAATTCTCGTAATTTAAAACGCTCCAAATCTAGTCGTAGTCCCATCTCGGCGACAAACAAATGTCAAAAATTTTTCAATAATGTAGGGAAATTACAAGAATTGCCCCTCTGATGTAACTGTAAATGTTTTTTTTTTTTTCAAATTGCAAAACTCCACCAGCGGGGTAATTGCGTAACAGACTAACAGTAGCAATGGCTTTCATTTTGACAATTCAACTACATTCATTGCGTTAGTTACGTTTTTGAGCAGACAAATTTTTCGAACATATTATGAAGTAGGTAATGGATTAGTAATATCCCTCAAAATTATTCAAATTGTCATTGAAACTGAAAGTATGTTACGCAGTTAGGGTGCAGGTCTTTAAATGTATTCCTTTATTAAAACGATCGATGTAATCAAGGAAGATAAAAACAATCATTGGCTGAGCAAACATTTATTATCATTTATTCATTTATTTTAATTGTAACATATTTTTGGCTGCGGTTTAAAATACTAAGTATGAATAAATAATACCTATACTGTGTTCCCTAACTTGTAACAATATCTTGTCTAGTTCCAAGTGCTCTTTATCATATCTGCAGCCTTTTCTCCAATCATTACTGCTGGGGCATGCGTGTGCACTGAAACCGTCCGCGGCAAAATACTAGAGTCCACGACGCGAAGATTTTTTATACCGTGAACTCGTAATTCTGGATCTACCACTGCCAGCGGGTCGCCTACTGGACCCATGCGACACGTCGCTATTTGATGATGTAGTGTAATAGTGAGTGTACGCAACGCACACTCCCAGTACTGATCAGAGTCGTAAGCCAACCCTCGACATATCGAGTAATTCGCTTTGTGCAACCTTGCCCCGAAACGCTGGAAAGGTGGCGTCTTAGCCAATGCCTGCACATAACGTATTGAAGCAATCATTATTGCTACGTCAATACGATGTTGGAAATAATTGCCATATAGTAGAGGATGACTAAAAGGATTATTATCTTTCAACTCAAGATATCCTACTGATTTAGGATGCAGTAACATAGGAAATATACTCCATGCGTCCGTATTATCTATTGCTCCAAAAGCTTTGTCGAATAATTCTGGAGAAATCATCATTCCTCGTCGCACAGCTTTGCTCCCTGATGCTCCGCCATCAGACAGAAGTGAACCGCCGAGACTTATTAACTCAATATCTGGTATTCGGTCTTGTTGATTAGATAAAGGAGTTTTAATGTATCCGATACCTTCCACGCCGCCAGGACTCGCGACAACATTGTCACCGAACTGCGTCCACTCCAGCAAGTTTCGAACAGAACCGTCTCTATTTTCGTTTAAGCTTACATTTGTTGTATTGAGAGTGAATATTAATGCCGGATACGTTACGTGATCATAAAGTGTTCGGCCGACGGGCAAGTTTTGTATTACGGGAATACCGTGACTCCTGAGATGCTCTTTGGGACCTACTCCTGATAACATCAGTAACTGAGGCGAGGCTATCGGTCCGGCTGACAATATTACTTCCCTTCGCGCTCTCACTTTATTACTCAAACGATTTCTGACGTATTCCACTCCATAAGCAGTTTTTGTATTTTTGTCTATAAGTACTCGTGTCACTGTTGTTGAGGGTAGTATATGTAAGTTGGCACGTCTCTTGTTTGGATGCAGAAATGATTTAGCGGCGCTCAGTCTTCTGCCGTTTTTCATATTCGTTTGAACGTATCCAAATCCGAGCTGCTCTGGAGAATTGTAGTCTATTGTAGGGCTACCCATTATTCTTCCTGCTTCTAAGAAGGCTTCAACTAGTGGTGTCCTGAAAACAGTAAAGAGGAAATTAAACACGGTTTTAAAGTAGTCATTCTTCTGATATGGATGATCCTTCTCAAGTCTACCATATTGCCTTTTGAATATCTACGCAAGACGAAATTTCCCGCTAGTACCACCGCGCACCGGTGGTACAGTTCGTTGGTACTAATGGGAACAAAGGTTTTACCCGAGGTCTCAACTGAAGTTAACCGCAGCGAGCTTAGTAATAGCACAGTCTAAAAAAGTAATATCCTCAATTAAGTAAATAAAGTGTTAAATAAAAACACAGAATGGTCTAATCATCATCTTCTATGTTATTGTAAGTATGTAAAGACATAGACAAAATGTTTACTGGATCAGGGCCTCGCAATTGAAATCATTGGTATTCGGTAAACACACGGAATTATGCGACTTTATATGCACATTAATTGCTTACAGCGATGTCAGTAAGACACGATTTACATTATTTATGTTTTGTTTTTTTTTAATTAATAGTTTGATTAAGAAGATAAAATGATGATGATAACTTACTTCATCATAATCCGCCTAGAATGTGACCACTACTGAGACACAGGCCTCCTTGCGGTGAGGGCGCTGTAATCTAGCACGTGGGCCCAGTGCGGGTTGGCAGATGTCATATGTCTGCGAACTTTTGGTTCTAGGACATGCCGCACCCTAATTGCGTAACACACTATCAATCTCAATCTGAGTCATTTTGAAGGATATTGCTAATCCATTGCTTCATATGGTCGAAAAATTTTTCTGCTCAATGACGTAAATAACGCAATGAATGTTGTTGAACTGTCAAAATTAAACCCATTGTTACTGATAGTGTGTTACGCAATTACCCCGCCGCGCCGGTTTCCTCACGATGTTTTCCTTCACCGTTTTGAGAGCAGTGATGATGAAATAATTACACAAAGTAAAGCGCCTGCCTGGGATAACTTACTTGAAGTTTACGAACTCGATATTCATTTCGCCGTTCCTTCCTCGATAAGGGGAATTTTCATAACCATTTAAATTGGCTTGCTCCGATTTCATGTAGTATTTTAGAATGTGTCCGTAGGACCTGGAAGCAAGTAGCAAATAAACTGCTTATTACTTGTAAATTAAGTAATTAGACTGCTTCAAGATATTTGTCACGCAATTTTGTAATACCTACGGCAAAATAAGTGGAGCACATTATAATGAAACTATGTGATTTTTTTTTAATTGTACATGTAGTCCTTCCTTTTATTAGGGTCAGATTTAACTGTGGTGTAAGTATTTGTGTTTTGAAATATAATAATATATACAATGTGGACAATAATAAAAACACTAGCAATACGTGTATAAGAGTATTTTAAAACTATCAAATGAATCGTAGCATTGAAATTAAAATTGTGATTTTGTCTAACAAACTATATACACTTGGGAGCAAATAAATCGAGCCACTTGCTTTTTTCACGTATAATGGTTATTATTTTTGGTATTATGGAAGGTATCAATTCAAAACATATATCGCCTGAAAGCTTATTTAATAACCTTTACAATGAGGGTAAATCATTGAATGAAAAACTTATTTAATGATAAATTATTGGCTCTGAAAGAAAAACGATAATTTTGATAGAAAATTGTCGGTCCAGAAAAAAACAATTAAAAACAAAATTATGGTATAAACTTATTCTTAATATCTTGTATTACCCCCCCTTGCCCTGATTTCGATAGATTTTCTGGACTGTTTTAACCCTACAATTTTCTATCAAAATTACCGTTTTTCTTTCAGAGCCAATAATTTATCACTAAATAAGGTTATCATTCAATAATTTACCCTCATTGTAAAGATTATTAAATAAGCTCTTAGGCGATATATGTTTCGATTTGATACGTTCCATAATACCAAAAATAATAACCATTATACGTGCAAAAAAAAGCAAGTGGCTCGATTTATTTGCTCCCAAGTGTAGTAGAGTCTGGCCAACGAAAGCTGACCACGAATTATTTATTAAACTTTGTATATGGCAATCTTTGAAGACTGTCAAAATTGTCACATTGACGTTTCGTACTTAACTTATCTTTTGTTTACGTGCATCTTATTTTCGTAGGTTTTGTCTAAAATAATGCCGAAAACAATCACTAGTTCGACGAGAAGACTTCTATTTAATATGATTAACAAATTTAAAGACATAAAAAGTGATTTAAATCAGAAATCTGCTGAGAAAATACGACAACTGGATTCAATAATTACAGTTTTAGGTTAGTTTTTTGATTTTCTACTAAAACAGCTTGATACTTTTCGACTATTTGTAACAAATTGCAATATTACTCACGGTGTATTATACTTTTTAGGAGGTATCGACAATGAGCAGACGAAACTCCAAATTGCGAATGCAGTAAAGGCATTGAAAACTCTAGAAGAAATAGAAATGTCAACTTCTGAAACACAATACATAGAAAAGATATCTTCAATGACAGGTATTTTTATTAGTTCAGACATTTTAGATATAAGTACCAGTTGTTATGTGTAAGGAATTAAGGATAGACATCCATCAAATTAAATAATATGCATATTGTTGTATTATTTTTGTATTTGATTTTTTGGAGTGTTATTTTGATTTGTATTCAAAATAGTAAATTGTATTTGTTGGTTTCAGATGTAAGTGTAACAACACTTAGAAGAATAAAAAAGGAAGGGTCTATAAATCAAGGACATTGGAACACCCCGGGAAAAAAGCGTCCACATTCTGCAACAGTTTCCAATTTGGATAATTTTGATATTTCAGCCATAAGAAATAAAATAAATGAATTTTATGGTGTAAAAAAACAAGTCCCTACGCTGAGAAGCCTGCACAGTGAGCTGAGGGAAGCTATTGGATTTACGGGATGCCGTGAAACTCTTAGAAAAACCTTACACAAAAATGGGTTTGAATTTCTAAATAATAAAAATGAACGTGCTTTGCTTACAGAAAAATATGATATTGCAGCTTGGAGACACAGATTCTTGAGAACTATTCATGAAAAGAGACTAGAAGGTAAGCAAATAATTTACCTTGATGAGACATATGTTCATCAGAACTATAAAGTAAAAAAATCGTGGCAAGGACCTTCAACAAGTGGTGTCACTAGTAATATATCCTCTGGAAAAAGACATATTATTGTGCATGCAGGATCGGAGGAAGGGTTTGTACCAGGTGCTTTATTGATTTTCAGCACAAAATCCAAATCAGCTGACTACCATGATGATATGAATTCCACCAACTTCATGAAATGGCTAGCAGAAATGTTGATACCAAATTTAACTAAACCTAGTGTACTTGTGATGGACAATGCAAGTTACCATGTGAAACAAGTGAATAAACCCCCTAATATGTCTGACACAAAAGCTAACATCCGAATATGGCTTCAAGAAAATAATATTACTTTTGAAGAATATCATTCCAAAGCAGAATTGATGTGTTTGGTAAAAAAATATAAACTTGCACCTGTTTACGAAGCAGAAGAACTTATAAAAAAACACAACCACGAAATTTTGTTGCTGCCACCATATCATTGCGACCTCAATGCAATAGAGCTTGCATGGAGTCAGGCAAAGAGAAAAGTAGCAAGCAAAAACATAGGAATACGAGGGACTGAAATGCAAAATTTAATTAAAGAATGTTTTGAATCCATAACTGCCAATGACTGGAAGAAGTATACTGATCACATCCTGAATATTGAAAATCAGTACAAATTGAGGGACCGTATTGTCGAAAACGAACTTGAACGGTTTATAATACATGTTGGGGACAGTAGCAGCACTAGTAGTGAAGAAAGCAATGAATCAATATTATCAGGTGTAGAGTTCCTGGAATCCGATTTCGACTATGACTCTTAACTTCAATGTTTTATTTTATTGTGACAGCTGTCTTTTTTTATATTTTACAAATAAACATACTACTTAGTAATATTTTCTGGTTTAATTAAACCTTTTCTGTATAAGTCCATGAAAGTTGAGTGGTGAACATTAATGCGCTGAAAATAAAAAAAACAAAGGTACTTTTGGTCAGTGCTTAATGCAATTAGTGCCCTAGAATGAGAAGTAAACAAATGAGAGCGAACGAAACTGAGCTAGCGTCGATTAGGCTCGGCGCACGAGGAATAATCAGTTAAATACATTATTGTGACATTTAAATTTATATTTTTGAACATAATTTACTTCAAGTATATAAAGCCTGAATTTTCAAAATCAAGTTTAAAAAAAAAATCGCTTCAATAGCTTAGTAGTAGTGTGAAAATTCAATCTTTCATACAAACAATATATAACAGACAGACAGAGTTACTTTCACATTTAGAATATTAAAATGTATATGGAATTATGGATTTGTGCTATAAACATGCATTACAGCCTTAGGTACTGACACACATGCTAGCATGCTCAAACCAATTGGAGCACGTGAAACTCACATAACTTTGATTATCGCGTGCTCTAATTAGTTTGAGCATGCTAGTAATGAGCATGTGTGAAGGAAGCCTTATAAAATGTTTCGCATATATTTCATGAATAATCAAAAGTATCAACTCCGTTTAAGCAGGGTATAGCCAGGGTGGACAGCTACAATTTTTTTGAAATTGCCGCCTTTACGTAGTGTCAGCTTTCGTTGGCCAGACTCTAGGGATGGGCCGACTAAGGTTTTGCCAATCTTTAACTAGCTATAGTGACTAAACTTTTGGACATATTTGATTGGCCTTTAGGATGAAAACTGCAAACGTTTTATGAATTGTACGAATTAGATATAAGCAATTCAATTTATTGTCTTATTGTCGTCTCCACCTTGAATAAAGCTGGGCATTCATTACTTACCAGCCATAGTTTCCTGCGGCTGCGATTCTGTCCCATTCCTCGGGTCGTCCTCTGGTGTAGATCATGTAGTTTATGGTGCTGGTCCCTCCTACAGCCCGCCCTCTCGGCCAGTAGCATCTTTGGTTTATCAAGCCTGTAACAGAAGAAATAAAACAATAATTGATTGTGAACCTGCTACGTCAGCTGTAATCATGTATAGGCCGACCGCTTAACTGAGACGTTGCTTGAGGTAGCAGCGCGGTGCGGGAGGGGTGTGGTGACGCGACGTGATGCGAGAGCTCACAGTTTCGTCAACTTGTAACAACTACCACCTCGCCCGCACCGCGCAGCTAGGCAACATCTCAGGCAACGTCTCAGTTAAGCGGACGGCCTATAATGTGCCGTGTGCGGTTAAAATGCAGCCGTGGCTTGTCTCAACAGAGACATTGCTCTGAAACATCATTTTATTTGCACATCATCAATGTAAAGCAATTCTTTACGCTACTGGACCAATAACATTACCACTGATTGCACTGATTGCGAGTTATAATAGCCTCTTGCATTAGTTACCTACATTAGTCTTATGACATATTATTCCAAAGTACTTTTAGTATTCCTATGAGACTAATCCAGAATAAGCTGATAATTATAGAATATTTACCTAAACATACTCCAGGCTGGCGTTCCATATAGTAGGGCCAAGCGTATTCCGTGCGTTGAAAGAACGGTGCAATCCCAGGGACGTCAGTGAAGAAGTTCTCAGGTCTACCGGCCTCTAGCACCAGGACTTTGACGTTGGGATCCTCAGTCAGACGAGCGGCCAGGACGCAGCCGGCTGAACCGGCCCCCACGATGATGTAGTCATACTCTGGTAGTGGAGATTTTAAACCTGGAATTGTGGGCAATATTTTATTTAAGTGAAGAGTTGGGAATGTAAAATTATAAAAGAACTTTTTTTAAGTGTAATTTCTGTATACAGGGTGTCAGGGACCTTGGATTCAGTACACAATTCAAGGGTGGGCGATGAATAACAATTTTTTCAACTTTGCATCGCTATATCTCCGAAATAGGGATGCTTAGGAAAAAAAAAACAAGGAACAATTTTGTCTCACCTATTTTTATGATAAAACTTGCCGGTTAGCTGAAAAATGTAAAAAAACAATTTTTGCAACATTTGACCTTGAATATTTTTTTTTTGCACACGTCGGATCGATAATAATAATAACCCCATCGTCGTATCTCTACGTTGACGTCGTGGTGGGGCTTGCGCGCTCCGAACTCTAGGCCTGTGCCGGAAGAGTTTACTTTGCCGGAACAGGTCTAGGGTGAGGAGCCAGACCAAGAGAGATACAGAAACCCGCAGGCCAGCATGTGGCGAGCTGTTGGGCAGAAGCGACACACGGACCCTAGATCCCGGGAGAAGTCTTGTTCCTCACCTCTGGCTTGCCTTTATTGGCCGGCTGGAGTGAACAATGACGAGGAACAGAGCTCCCACCTCATTCTTGCCTCTATTGGCCGGCTTGAGTGGAGATTCGCAAGAGCAAACGTGCTCGGAGGAAGGAAGTATTTCAGTAAGATGCTAGTAGGGATCTTGACCGTACTTCCGGGATTGTCCTGATAGCCGTGGAATACCTCTCCACTCCTCATAAGCACTTCAGGACATGTTGCCCCCGTGTCGCTACGTTACTATGTGTTAGCGACCGTTTCCGGGGGCCCATTATTGAGTGTGCAAGTCACCCCCTGCTATTTTATCCGTGTATACATATATAAAACATTGATTAGGCAGGGGTCATAGTTCTTCCATAGTTATTGGTAACCAGTCCACTTTAGCCACCCAAACCCATAGTCCAACTTTTTATTTTTCCATATACTGCAATAGTCCTACACCAACCGGGGGTTGTCCTTGGGTGCACTTGCATAGTGCATACAGGGATAATCGTCGGTTCGTGCCACATTTCATTGAAGTTTCCTAAGGGGCCTCTGCGGGTTGGCTTCGGCCCCTCGTACGCCTTCCAAAGGACCGGGACCGCATGGTTCCGAGATATGTAAAATCGAACAATAATAATAATAATCTTTTTATTGATGATAATATACGATGGGACTTGACGATTTATTTGCAATGGTGTTCCCAACATTTACACCAATTTTCAGGTTTATGCGAATTAATGTAACCTTGAATGTCTATTTTGACCAGGCTATCATATAAAAACGCCATTTCTAAATAATTATAATCCTATGTTTGACAGGATTAAGAATTTGTGGATAAAGCTTCCGTAGCAACCAAATACGTGTAATTTACTTAAGTACCAAATATTTTTTTTTACTTTAGGGCTTCTCACTGAAATGTTACTAAGTATAATTAATGACAAATACCTGACATTTCAATTTAATAACTATGAAATTATGTACCAATTTTATTAGCTTCATTTATTTAATTCATGTAATCAATAACTTTGCATGCTAGTTTTAGCGTGTTGTTGTTGCATAGAAACTGTTAAAAAAAACCGACCATCTGTAATGTAAGTACTACAATTCTTGCAAATAAATTTAATTTAATTTAAAATACAGTTACTCACCATTGGGCAGTGGATAGCTGTCCCTTAGTATATCGAAGAGATCACCAGGGTTCCGTGGCGTGTAGTTAGGTGCCGCCGATTGCATTAGTAAATTGATTATAGGGTTCTGTACGTACGACACGTCATTCTGACAAATTATCCGGTTTTGATCGATAATCGTCGAAAATATCAGGATGGACCATATCACCCTTTGATACATTATTTAAACATTCCTGAAAAAAAAGGAACATCAAATTGTTAAATTTTATCTGGCATTTTTATGATTCACTAGCTAACCCGACAGATGTTGTCCTGTCTAAAATTCAATAATTCAAACACAAAATCGCGATCCGATTTTCCCGATTTTTTCAATTTTCCGGGAAACTTTTCATATTTGTCTTTCACTAAAAACCTATTACGAACATAAAAAAAGTCAATTCGGTCCAGACTTTCTCATGTGATGCGCTTTATACCAACGAACAGCATGTAATTTTTATATTAGATATAGGTAACATAAGGCGATTGGCACACTGCTGCGTTTCACGCAGCGGTGTGCGGGAAACGGAGCCAAATTCCACGCGCGTGTGTGCGTTTTTATTGAATTTGTATGTAAAAAATCACGCGCGTGGGTGCGTTATCTGCGCCCCGCTGCATCATGCGGGGCAGTGTGAGAATCGCCTCACATACATACTTTAGGTAAGTAATAGGTAAGTACTAGGTATAGGTAAGCTACATCACTAAAATTTAAAGAGGCAAATCATGCATTGATGCATATCAAAAGTTTTGGACAGGACTATGTATTGCATGATAATTTTAGTGAGCGTTGACACGAGGAACATTCGCATACAATCGTTACAACAGGCCAACTGCGCAATAATTGTCGTGCAGGGCGAAACATCGGCGCCTGCGCCTGAACTAACTGCATTGAGTACGGTAGTACATTCTGATTGTAAATTCTTTTACAATTTTGTTAACTGCATATTTCGGTAAACTATGTATTATATCTTTTTAATATTGTGTGCCTTAATCAACCTGGGATAAATAAACTTATTTTCTTTCTTTCTTTTCTACATAATCAGCCATTAATATTACCAATGCTGGGACACATGCCTCCCCTCTTCGAGAGGGACTGGGCTGTAATCCACCACGCGAACCCAGTGCGGGTTGGTAGATGTCACATGTCTTCGAATTTTTGGTTCTAGGACGTGCCGGTTTCCTCACGATGTTTTCCTTCACTGTTTTGAGAGTAGTGTTCTTTATTACGTTATTTGAATAATTTATGATGTACTAGCTTTTGCTGGCGACTTCACCCGCGTGGAGACCGGAAATTATCCCACGGGAAAGTACTATCGGAATAAAAAGTATCCTATGTCGTGGTCGTGGTCTACCTGTGTGCCTTCAAATAAATCCGTTCACAGACAGAGTCATTTTCGCATTTATAATATTAGTGGATGTATTATACCATACCTATGTACCCTTTACTCGAGCTGAGCTGCGGGCATAGGATATGAAAGAGGTACTATTAAGAAAACAAAAACCTAAAGTAGAATTTAAAGACGCTTCCACTTTTTTGCTGTGTGGTAGTACCTAAGCACGCGTTTTTTTTTTTTTGATAATGTGTAATCATGGTTCAATGTGCTCGTTAAGTCAAGTCACTTACTTAAATTGTAAGAACGAAAAGATGCTAATGTAATCTGGACTCGACCTCGAGGGTCTTTTGTACGTATGTGAAGAAGTTATATTTAGTTTGGTTTTTATAGTGCCATAATTATCTTCATTTTAGAACGAATAAATAGCAATAGATTAGTTTGGTAAGCATTAAATTTTTTAAAGCATCTTAGCCTCCCGACCCCCGCGCTGTTTCCGCTCTCGTCATCCGAGCGAAGTGTAAGTTAACTCTTGCGGGTTGTACTGGCAGTTAACATATTTAAGTCTTCATCCATATGAATCTACTGTGGAGGGTTGTTAGATGTATCTGACTAAACGTATAGGTATCCTGAAGGCGGCGAAGGAAGGCTTGATATAGTACCCAGGACAGCTTAGTTTACAGCTCTATACTAATTACTTTTTAACCCTTCTGGGATGTCTGCAAGTTTTGTCATTCATTGTCGGTATTTATCGCTTAAGTTATTACGCACGAAAAACCACCACAATTCATAAATAAATGTAACAGAATTTGTATATAATTTTAAGCCAGATATTTTAACTACTCCGGAATCTAGAGGTGGCCTAACGTTTTCGTTTTAAATATCCAGACTAAAGTATCGGCAAGTGAGTGTTAATCATGATTACGCGTGTATTTGTGATCGGAACTTACATTCGTTCCATATTAGGTGTCCTTCTAACTGACAGCATTCCATCATCACCGTTAAGTTTTTCTCAAGCTTGCGCACTAAGACTTTTCTGTTGGCAATATTTTCTACAGGCGTAGCTCTACTGGTTTATGCTGTGCATTATTTAACATTCGGAAGAAGAAAGGAGTAGACCACAGGCGAGTTTCGATTATATATGTTACCGGCCAAACCCGATTTTAAGATGAACTAGTTTCGCCTAGGCCAAACCAGTTCTTAGGCAACGTAGGATGCAAGAGCGAGCGAAGGGCACCCCGAAGTTAGGTTTGGTTAGGTTACTTTAAACCCATTACGCAGAAATAGGAGCCCCGCCAAGCGGGGCTCCGTCAATGCCAGAGCGAGGGAGAACTTGTTTGGCCTAGGCGAAACTAGTTCATCCTAAAATCAGGTTTAGCCGGTAACAGATACATGTAAAAATGTGCACCAACACATTTTTTTATGTTGTTATTGCGTCAATTTAATTCATTGGATCTCATTGCACGTGCCAAAGTAAGAACACATTAGATTCAAGCTTGAGTGACTCCCGTACTGATAGTATTACGCTGTCTACGCTGAAGGCCATAGTTTCGTATGTTTAATTTGCTGTTATTAATAACATATTATTACAACATTATATTCGCATTGAACCAGTGAGTGGCGTTACTACGTGCAGCCTAACATTCGACCGTCAAACGAGAGGACTTACTCTAGATTATTTGGGTTATCTGTACATACCATAAATTAAAGTCACTTTTCGTGTCTGTCTGTGTGACCGCTTTGTTCTTCTAAACTACGCAACCGATTTTGATGCGGTTTTCACCATCATTTAGAGAATTTATTCCGGTACGTTTATGTGTATAATACATTAATATTAAAACTTACATACGGGGTGTAAAAAGACCCATCACGTAGCCGTTAACTACGCATTCTGTACATTAAGTAACGTTGCACAAAATAATTGCTGGGAAACGACTTTTATTTTTGGTGTGAAAGCTGTTTGCAGTAGTACGCAATGCAACACAGGCAATTGTGCGTATGGGTGCATGCAACAGTACAGGCAGGGCTCGCGGGGGTATTTAGTTGTGTTATAACATTAAAAACGTGTTTTCGTAAAAAAACGTCAGTAAAAATTGGAATTTCAATATCTCCGTAACCAGAAGGTTCTCAGGTATGGTCCAGTAAAAACAAATGATTACAATGACGGGGAGTACAAGTGACTCGACTTTGTAAGTGTCTATTTAAACCCGGTATACTATAGAAATCTCGAAGTTTTGTCAAGCATTAAAAACCGTGCAAAGCAGGGGTGGGTCGCTAGTTTTTTTTTAATAACTAGCAAACCAGTCTAGCATGGTTAAGTGTCAATTCAGTTGTTATCAACCCACATGAATATAGTTAATCAATATGTACGAATTAATTTAGGCTACCTATATAATTGTTACCTTGGCCGTTCTTGGTCGTAGAAAGCGCGGGGGTGATATTTTGAGGTTAATGCTGATTAATATTTTTAACGTCACCTTGGTGTGAATTTAGGTTTTCCTAAAAAAGCTTATCATGTTCATATAGCCTAGAGGTTCACGTTCTGTGTCCGTGATAGTGACCCATTGACTCTAGTTATAAATCGGAAGCTGAGTCCAAATAAAAATTAAAAAAAAAATACTTTGGAAGTTGAAATAAGTATACAGAAAAAGAAATAGATGCAAGAAATTATAAAAAAAAAATTGCATGTACAAATATTTATCTTTTTACCAACACTTAAAGACCAGTTTGTCCATAAACAATAATTAGGTTTAACCTTTTGACTTCTGACTCCAGGTGGTCTTTGCGTCTTAAAGCCGATTTCTATAACTTACGGACCGTTATTGGTTAAAATGAACATTATGACTCTGGTATCTTTATCAATAATATAAGACCGCATAGCTTTGCATAAGCTACTTCCCTAAAGGAGGGTCTACCTTTAGGGAAGTAGCTATTATAGTTAAAATTAGCTTACGAATCTATTTCTATGCCCAGTTTGGCAAAAAAAAAAAGCTACCATTGGTAAGCAAAACGCTTCGTTTTTGTTTATAGGAACCGTGCATTCATGGAAATAAGTACCAGCCATAAATACCAACGCACGGTTATTTTAGATTATTTTTGTACTAAAACTCTGCAAGTTAGCCTGATTTTATAAGTTAAAGATTAGAATTGAACACTATTTATTCATTAATGCCTAGGAATGTTAGTTATGGCCTAACTTTAAAGTTGCAGGTTGGCTTAGTTTATGCACCGTGCCGCTTTAATGGCGACATTAATTTAACACACGTATACGGTTTCGCGTTTTCGTTTTATGAACATTTTTTTAATTTCATTAAACATTATTGTTTATTTACAATTTTCTTAAGGTGAATGTGCAGTGGTATACCGCGAAATTCAAATTTTCTTACGTTTCTTGCAATTTGCAGGTCAGTGTCAGGTTGTATCTTGATCAAAATATGATTCGCGACTAAGTATAATAGATATGTATTTACGTAATTATAGTCATTAGAATCATTAATATATCTCCTTTTTTTTGTTTTTTGTGGACGGGAAATCATCAAATGACTCCTCCCGCTCTGGGTGGAGCGGAAGGGAGTGTCAGACTATTGTTGACTAAAACCCACCCGTGTTCCTTCCTTAGCTCTTTATATTCCGGGTATCGGTAACCCTTTCGGACATTCCCGCTAAAGCTAGAACTAGAGAAAAGATGTATTAATGATTCTAATGATTATAATTCTGTAAATACGTACCTATTATAGTCGCGAATCATATTTTGATCAAGATACAACCTGACACTGACCTGAAAATTGCAAAAAATGTAAGAAAAATTGAATTTCGCGGGCTACAACTGCGCATTCACCTTAAATAGCATCTAGGAGCACCTGTACTTAAAGAACTGCAGCGCAGGGGTCATATTTGCCGGGGTCACGGATCATAACATCGCATCAATGAATTTAAAACGAATAACGTGTAAAGAGTAGGCGAATTGTCGGAAAGAGAGGAGCCCTTGATTTATTTGGCAAGTATCAACGTACCTAATATGTAGCATAAATGGCCTGTTTTTTTGTTGCGTTGAATTAGAAACTTGTTTTTTTTTTAAACTCTAGCTTTCATCTCGTTGAGCTCTTTTAGTTCTGATCTACACGATTAACGCCAAATGCGTGCACTGACTGGATAAGTCCACTCAATCTGTGTAGTTCTTTCCTCAAAAAAATCATTTTAGACATCAATCTACATGGTGTTCACATGATCTGAAGAGACTGTAACCTCTGAGTTTGTTTCGGCCTTTCTTCTCAGAGTAGTCAGATATGAAACACCTACCTCATCTAGTTTTTTAAATATGATTGACGCGAAATAGTATTTGTCCAAACCTACTTACAGAAATAAAACCGTTTATCATTAAGAGCTTTATAATTTAGTAAATTATTTTACTAAAAGCAGTGGATCGATTAACTCTGTACTTCCTAATTATTCATTCTTACACAATATAACCGTATTCGGTAAGATGTGTAAGTTCAATATCCCTACTTAGCTTACCGCAATGTACATGTGCCTACCTAATTGATTCAAATAAAAGGTAATTATTAAAAAAAAGTTATATTACTATGATGAGCTAAATAAAAACTTACGTGGTCATGAAAATCCGAGAAAACACTGATAAGCCACTACTGGATATATTCTGGTCCTTCGATACGGACTACGGTCTATGGTACGTATGAAGTTCGACTGCAGTGTGCCGACGCTCGTTTACTCACTGCCTCACTGGCACAGCTCACTGGCGACTTTAACGACCAATGACAAGGTGACCACGGACTATATGTTCTATCAATAGCCTTTATACAGGGTTAGTTTAAATTGGCTAGCTAAACTCCGCAGACGCGATGGGTATCGATATCTAAACACGGTACCAGGTTCATATTTCTATAACAACAAATGGATTGATTAAGTCGGTTCATACTTCCGTATTTGTTAAAGCGATGTAACCCTGATTAGCTTACCGCAATGTACTTAATTGATACAATAAGTTAAAAAAAAAAAAACAAAATAAGAAAATGTTCGTACCTAAATAAGAACTTACGTGGTCATGAAAATCCAAGAAAACACTGGTAAAACACAAGTGGATATATTCTGGTCCTACTGTTTGGACTACGGCTTATTGGACGTATCAAGTTTGACTGCGGTGTGTCGATGACGCCCGCTTACTCACCGGCGAGTTTGCCGACCAGTAACAGTAACCATCACCCTAATTGCGTAATACACTTTCAGTCACAATCTGCATTATTTTAAAGGATATTGTTAATCCATTGCTTCGTATGTTCGAAAAATGTGTCTGCTCAACAACGTGAATAACGCACTGAATGTTGTTGAACTGTCAAAATAAAAACCATTGCTATTATTAGTGTGTTATGTTACGCAATTACAATTCACAATACTTTATTGCGTTCCATAATGTCGGTAAAACAGTTGGTAAGCTTAAAATTAATGAAACAATTACATGTTGAGCCTAATGGGCACAGCATAGCACCTTCATATTGCCACCAGGTTCAAAGGTGACTCCTTTAAATTAATGACTTTCCTTACATGATGGCTAACTTATCGGATACCATTTTATTCGCTGATGACACTTCCCTTATTTTTAAAATAGATAGAAAAGATACGAATGTCTTACATGTCAACGATAGTCTGGCTGCTCTTTCGAAATGGTTTGCAGCTAATAATATTTTACTTAATGCGAACAAAACTAAATGTCTTAAGTTCTCATTACCTAATGCACCTCAAGTGGGTCTAAATTTAAAACTTGATGGCAAAAAACTAGATGCTATTACGGAAACTGTATTTCTAGAAATTACTTTAGATTCAAAATTCCAATGGAGCCACACATTAGAGCTCTTTCAGGTAGACTAAGTTCAGCTGCATATGCAGTAAGAAAAAATAAGGCAGTTGACAGATATAACCACAGCTAGGTTAGTATACTTTGCTTATTTCTACAGTATCATGTCTTATGGTGTTCTGCTGTGGGGATCGGCAGCTGACGTAGATTCAATTTTCATTTTACAAAAGAGGGCTATCCGCGCAATCTATAAAATGGGTCATCGCGAGTCTCTTAGAAACAAATTCAAAGAAATTGATATACTAACTCTGCCTTCTCTATATATTTTAGAAAGTATTTTCTATGTTCGCAAAAACTTAGGACTTTTCAAAATATGAAGCGAGTCCCATAATATAAATATACGTAGTAAAAATGAAATTGTGATACCTTTAGATTTTGTTTTTTTTTTTTTTTCATTACTAACTAAGACTAGCATAGCAAGTCATTTCTTGTAAAAAGCATCCGTTTTAATAACAAGTTGCCAAAGCCGGTTACGGAACTTAGCGATGGAAAGTTCAAAACCCTCATCAAACGTGCCTATCAACAAAAAAGTATATTATAAGATTAAAGAATAATATGCAATGTTGAAGATAAGTTAGTTTAGCAATAGTTCCTTCTGCACATGTGGCTTTCCTGGCACCTCATTAACGGCATAACTATGTAAATGTCTATTAACTGCTCTCAAAGTACGATGTTTATTTACGATGTTTTTACTTTGACATAATCTTTTTATTATTTGACATTATATAAACATAATTCTAAGTTTTCACCTCTTTATTAGTGGTTGTAATGGCAATCATATAACTTGGTTTTAATAGGTTTTTAAAGAGGTTTGAAGGTTTTGGCCCTAAAATCAGCCGCCATTTTGATTTTTTTTCAGAATCGCGGTGCACAACAAAAGTTATATATTTAGATAGAGAACACTTTATACAAACAAAAAATGTAATATAACATAATACCCTAAAGCGTCAGGTTTCGGAGTTATTCACCGAAATATAAGTCGAAAACAACAAGGATTTTTTTGTTTTTTTTCCCTCCAGGTAAGCATATTGAACTATTGAGGTAATAAAAACGATATGAAACCTTTATGGAGAAGAAACAAATGAAGAATAGACTTTTTTTAAATAAATAATTAAACATGGCAATTTATAGTTCGTTTCTTAATCCCAGAGACTGTGACGTGGGACGCCCCCCAGCTAGATGGACAGACGACCTAAAGAAGGTGGCTGGGGTAGACTGGATGCGGAAGGCGGAGGACAGGGTGCTGTGGCGCAGTCTGGGAGAGGCCTATGTCCAGCAGTGGACTGCGATAGGCTGAGTTGATGCAAAATTATTCCCTAACCATTCCAAAATATCAAAAATGCACAACGTTAATATTCAAGTTTTCACTTCTGCCGGCGCTCCCGGAGTGCAACCCGTCTTTTTTTTCTATTAACGATAATTGCTTATAGATTCTCAGCTTAGTTACATACCTGCAAAGTTACCTCGTACGAGGAGCGGTGGATGTGTAACGTACCGATTACTTAAATGTAGTGTAGTCGGGTTGGTATGAGCCTGCTTATTATTTACTTAATCTAGTCTTAAATCTGCGTTGAGATTTCGCAACGCGAGATTAACGTTTTCCTTTTAGGGTGATTGATATCAAATGGCATGGTTTGGTAACCGTATACAGGGTGTTACGGAAAGGGTATATCAATACAAACGGGTTGAAGAGTGTATCTGGTCTAGAATCTCTGCACAAAATTTCAGCTTAAAAGCATTAACTTTGAAAATGTTTAATATTTTTTTATTTTGACATCACGGCGCTGCACTGGCGCGCGGCGGCGTGATGTGCGTGTACTAGGCGCACAGACACACTACAGATAATGGATAATGACCCTCGTAGTGCGGTGACACGTTTGCTATGATTTCAATTTAATAAACTATCGAAATAAAAAAATATTAAACATTTTCAGTTACTGCTTTTGAGCTGAAATTTTGTACAGAGATTCTAGACCAGATACACACTTCAACCCGTTTGTATTGATATACCCTTTCCGTAACACCCTGTATACCACTGTCACGAAAACCAGGCATTAGGTTAATTTAACCTTAGCTTTTCACTGTGACACATTCTTAACTTTGCTCATAATGAATCGAAGGTATAGCCTTCGTAAGTAGGTAGGCAGAGAAGGTGATTCTGTGAAACGAATATGTCGGAATATGAGTTACTACGAAACTATGTTATTGTCATTGTATTTTGTTACAATATGTTGAATTATTGGAGCAATACAAACATCCTAATGATAACAACGAACTTACTAACGTATTGTTTTTTTTTGTTGCAGGTACCTACATCACTTTTGCGAAACGGATGAACGCGCTAGTCAAAACAAGCTTTGTCAGGACATTGACTTCAAATGTATTCAAATATATGAATATTTGAATACATTTGAAGTCAATGCCTTTCGGGGTTCAAATTTATTTCCTTTTTTAACCGACTTCATTTATAGGTCGTAAAGATTTTTCTAATTAAGCCGTTGAATTTATACAGGAGTGATACGTTTATGGTTAGAATGTTACATATTAACTAAACTTTTTTTTAAATATTAACATATACTATCCCACTGTTGGGCAAAGTTCCCCCGTACTTCGCCATTCATCTCTGCCTTTTTCGGCCAATCATTCAAGAAAGAGTCTAGGTCGTCACGCCAGCGTTTCTAAGGCCTGACGACCCTGGCCCATCTGTTCTGATGCATCCTGTACGTGTGGCCCGCCCAGTCCCATTTCAGCCTCGCGGTCTTATCGCCAACATCGGCTATGCGTCTTCTAAATAAACACATATTAAAAAATAATTTAAACTCCATATTAAATAATAATATAGGTACGTACAATATCATCAAGGTAAAACTTTATCTTTTTATTAGTTTTATTTGCTTATTTTTTTGGTTAGCCAAATAGATTTTAGATTAATGGAGTAAAGGTATAATTAATGGAATTACACGTTTGTAAACAAATTTCGGAAGAACTGGTTGTGTAACATAATAATTAATGATGTTTTTATTATAAATACTTAACCTATGTTACCTATGTACCAACCAGTGGCGAAAAAAAAATGCCAAAAAAATTTTAATTATGAATTGACTATAGTGTTGTTATGTTCTGAATTTTCGAAAGGAAGCCGGTGGGAATCGAGTTGTATGGTACCTTCGCCACTGGTACCAACCTGCATATTAGTGCATACAAGTTTCAGTTTGCGAATCACGATGTATGTAAGTTTTTTGTTTCCAGGCAAGATTTGATTACCAGTTTAGCTATGTATGATGCCTAAGGTATTTTTTTGCATGTTAAATATTAGGGGTTACGGCCTGGCCACGAACTCGCCACTATCAGCGGCAGCTTACTGCCCAGCCACGAGTTTTGGCTTAGCGGCAAGCGGCGCGGTTTCTTTTGTCTAGCGTTGACACTGCGAGCGGTGCGTCGCGTGGAATGGTTCATACATTTTGGTATATTTGTTTTTGCCGCTCGCCGCCCCGCGCTAAGCTGCCGCTGATAGCGGCGAGTTCGTGGCCAGGCCGTTAGCGCGGGATTTGAATTTCGCGAGCTACCTTCGCATCCCTTTGGAGATGATTCCATAAATACAACACAATAGAAGTTTAAAACCCACTGTAACTAAAAAGTTCCAATAAGC
Source organism: Amphipoea oculea (assembly GCA_945859645.1). Lineage (NCBI taxonomy): Eukaryota > Metazoa > Arthropoda > Insecta > Lepidoptera > Noctuidae > Amphipoea > Amphipoea oculea. The sequence continues at coordinate 6,320,301 of OX243884.1, forward strand.
TGAAAAAAAAAACAGTGGCAGTTATTTGAGTTCAATCATAGTTTTGAACTGCATTAGACCGATTGAAATGTGACCTTGTTTTTTCTTTCATACGACTCTATTTAATAGTATTATTAGTAAAGATACAAGTCTTAATTTTAACTAATTACAGTCCGTAAATTATTGGAATCTGCTAATAGTCGTCATCTCCGAGTTCACTCTGCCTAGCCACTTCTTCTCACCAGCGAAAGCACTAGAAAGTGGTGAAGGGCAGGCGTTTTGGGTGCTGGCTTTTGTAATTTTGACGTTCGAAAAGTGCTGATTCTCAGCCTAGTTTGAATAAATGACTTTTGATTTTGATTTTCATTCAATTCAAATTCAATTTAATAATTATTTGACTCTTATATCTACCCAGATTCACGCAATTCTGGTCAAATGCAGCATATGCTTCTCATTCCTTCGCATATCATGTCTTGTAGTTCATTTATAAAGGGATTCGTTTTTATACATTTTGACCATAGTAAACGTACCCACTATTTGCACAGCAATTGTGTGTAAAATATTATACTTGAATATTATTGTAATGCTAATTTCTAAACTTGGCATCAAACAGAGTTTATATATATGCGAGGGCGTATTCAAATAAGATGTTTGTTTGTAAACGAAGGGACTGGTTTTGCCAGTAAGTAGGCACATAAAAGTTTACCTAGAAATTAATAGCTAAATAGTGTAGAATACTGTTTGAGACTATGTTGCAATGCTATTTCATAGATTTGCAGTGATGAACGTGGCAGAGGGACAATCAGCAGTTTAAACAAAGCAGTTTTAGATAACGAAAACCGGTGAAAATGGGTAAAATTTTAGGAGGAAAAAATGATCTTGAACATAATGCATTCAATTTCATTTTTCTCCCCTATCTCTCAATAAGAAAATTTTAAATTGAATGCATTATGTTCAAGATTACGAAAATACAGGGTCCCATTAAAATAGATGGACAAAGTTTAACACAGCGCTCATTACGCCTATCCAAAGATATCCAAGCAAAAAAACACTGATAGTGATTTTATTTTGACCTAAAATAATAAATTGCCGGCACATTAGTGTACTTTCGCTAACTGATTATTTTTCTTGTAAATATCTAATGCGTTTTTCTTATATAATATATTTTTTTACTATCGTCCTTATTTTGGTGGACTGAATTATTTCTAAAAGTTTGTCCATCTATTTTATTGGGACCTTATACAGGGTGAATTTTCCAAGTGGGCGTGGATGGCCAAATTCTAAACTATGAGGAATAGCGAAAAGTACTCAAAGGAGTCGCGGGCTCGATTTTGATGAAAACTAAAACTGCATCATTGAATTTTTGAAAAATCAATTTTTCTAGCCAGGAATCGAACCTGTTGATTTTGAAAAAAAAAACACACACTGTATTATTACACCATTCGATAGTGTCCCTAATAAGGATCAAATTCTGGGAAGTAATGATATACGGCAAACTTAGGGAAAATGTTGAATTTTAATAAACGGCTTCTTATTTTAAAGTATTCATATCTACATTACGTACTTTGTTCGAAATGATGCTCAATATTTTTATTAACACACCCGCAGCGCAGTCACCTTCACAACGTTATGATCTAAATTCAAATTTCTATTACGTTCTTTGGAAAATATTCTAGTGGAATCAATAATATTGTAATGCTCAATGCAGTACAATCCTTGAGATGTCGAATCCAGCTATGTATTGAAAACAATGGTCATCATTATGAACAATTAATCAGTTAAGATTTCATAGGTAGGTAACATAACCCGCTGACTAAATAATAACAACCGCACAGGTCAATCCATCAGGTTAAGCTACGCTTGCCGCGGTTGGTCTATGGATGGGTGACCATCTTTACATACCGAGACCCCTCCATGCCTCGGAAAGCACGTTAAGCCGTTGGTCCCGGCTGTCATTCCTGGATCTTCGACAGTCGTTACGGGTAGTCAGAAGCTCGAAAGTCTGACAACCAGTCTTACCAAGGGGTATCGTATTACCTACCCAGTAACTGGGTTGTGGAGGTCAGATAGGTAGTCGCTCCATGTAAAATACTGGTATTCAGCTGCATCCGGTTAGACTGGAAGCCGACCCCAACATAGTTGGGAAAAGGCTAGGCAGATGATGATGAGGTAGGTAACATAAGAAAAATAAAAAAAAGTATTTTGTTAAAAATGAGCTCTTTCCTTTAGTTTGCCGTATGTCATTACTTCCCAGAATTTGATCCTTATTAGGGACACTATCGAATGGTGTAATAATACAGAGTGTGTTTTTTTTTTCAAAATCAACAGGTTCGATTCCTGGCTAGAAATATTGATTTATCAAAAATCCAATGATGCAGTTTTAGTTTTCATCAAAATCGAGCCCGCGACTCCTTTGAGTACTTTTCGCTATTCCTCATAGTTTAGAAGTTGGCCATCCACGCCCACTTGAAAAATTCACCCTGTATATGACCGCTATTGATAGATATTACGAAGTTAATTACAGGTTTTTAAACTATTACAGGATACGGTGACCTTTACCACTAAAGTTAAGCACTGTATCAGGCTATCAGGACAATCCTGGGAGTACGGTCAACATCTTATTGGAATATTTCCCTCCTCCGAGCACGTTTGCTCTTGCGAGTTATTATGAATTACAACTTTTCATTTATAGCAACAAATATTGCACACACCTATTGCTATGGCTAGAATGAAAGGCATTTTATAACTAAGCTGTATTTAATGGAGTTCAGTAGAAACAATTTTTGTCGATTTCTGGACAATTTGATGATTGTTATCTGTTGACTTATTTCCTATGAGATGATATTAATATTTGGATCTTTATCTAATTTAAACAAGTTAACTTTTGTATGTAATTTGGCGTCCACTCTAAGCAAGTATCAGTTCTTAATTTTGCTAAAACATAAAGACTAGGCGTCGAAACCGGGGTTTGCACGGTTGCCTTACTCGTAGTTCAAAGTTTATTCAGTAAAACTCTTTTAAGATTCTTAATATTTTTCACTTTTAATATGGTTTAACTCAATCTTTTTTAGATGAAAACACATCGGTGATGGTATTATTCACTAACGGTAAGAATTTGCACCAAACTTACTTTAAAGCAAGAACGCTATCTAGCCATGTTGCTTTCATATTCAGTAAGGCGTTAAAACCTTTATTAAATAAATGATTAAATTTAAAATAAATGATTAAGTAAAATAAAATAATTTATTTTAACTCATCTTAGTATTTTTATAGTCTTAAGTCGAAATAAAATTAAATATTCTCAGATATAAATCAGATTTATTTTATTGACACAATCAACGAAATTCTTTTAACGATTTCATCAAACCCAACTTACCAATATTTAACACAGCGTATCGAATTATCGTAATTTAGCCTTTATCATAACGCAGTAGGTATTTAAGAAAGCTATGTTATTATAACCCTTTTATTTATCAAACTGGTTATTTATAAATAAGTCATCCTTGTAATTTTCATGTCAACGAAATGAGAATGCAATGGACCCTAATATTTTTATGGACATTCTAATTTTCTCAAGATATTAATGAATCTGGTCTAAGATCAGCAGGGGGGCTACTATTGCAGACTACTGCTGTTACATAGGACCCTCCCTTCAGTCGCACGACTTTGTACTCTATACTCGGCTTAGCAGTGTGAGCAGTTTGATTAGCGATTGAAACTAAAACTAACGAAATTTGTTTCAACTAACGATTGAATTAGTTTTAGTCGTACAAATAATTAAATCAATCGATTTAATTGGATTTATTTTTAAATTTTGATTGAAATAGCAATTTCAAGAGATAAGCAATATTTTTTTTAATTAAATTATACATATTGTTTATTGATTTATTAGTCAAACATAGTCTGCAAACATGCACGTAAAAAAAGTAATTAAAAAAATTAAAAAACCCGACTGCAACCTTACCTGTATTAAAACTAACTGAAAAGCTAAAAACAAGCCCATTTTAAATTAAATAAAAGTTGGAAGCAGGCGGGGCCCGGCCCTGGTTCAAGCCATGGTCCGGGGCGAGAGGGAGTGGGAGGCGGTCACCTCCTTCTGCGAAGCAGTCATGCTAGCGAAGGAGGTGGCGGAACGGCTGAGGGAGAGAGCCTCACACCCCAGCCGCCGCGGGAGACGCTCCGGGCGTCGGGAGCCGCGTGACGACTCCCGGCCACCGTAGGCGCGGGCCTGCGGACGGAGAGTAATGGGTAGCTCACCGTCCGATCAGGACCAGGCCCGTGCCGGACGGCGCGTACGTGTTCCACGCGCGCCTCAAAGAGATGTCAGCATAAAGGAAGGGGCCTGCCAGGGCCGAAGCCTGCCGGGGGTGCGGGATTGTCCGAAAGGGTTACCGCTACCCCGGAACATAAAGGGCTAAGGAAGGAACACGGATGGGTTTTAGTCAGTAAGAGTCTGACACTCCCTTCGCTCCAACCAGAGCGGGAGGGGTCATTTGATGATTTCCCATCCATAAAAAAAAAAAATACCATTAAGTATTATAGTTTCAAACTCAAATGGGTCCCGCCTGCTTCCAACTTATATTTAATTTAAAATGGGCTTGTTTTTAGATTTTTAGTTAGTTTTAGTATAAGGTTGCAGTCGGGTTTTTAATTTTTTTAATTACTTTTTTTTATTTCCAGCTTTTTAGTTTACAAATGTGAAAGATTTCGCAGACGATTTAGTTCTTGATACGTGTTTTTTACGATTTGTCACTTTGAATTACTTTTAACCATATAAGTTGTATATATTTTTGTAATCACCTTTTAAAACCCTTTATTTTGATACCCCACTCGATGGGTTTTGAGAAAAAAAAATTTTTGAAGTGAAAACTTCTTTAGCGGCGTTGCACACTTTTTGTAATGGGTAAAAAATGTTAAACTCGCGTCAGGACACGTGACCGTCAGGGGAGATCCCCCCCCCCTCTCTTTCTACGGCGGCGCCATGGATGGATGGATGGATGGATGGATGGATGGATGGATGGATGGATGGATGGATGGATGGATGGATGGATGGATGGATGAATGGATGGATGGATGGATGGACGTGGACGTGGACGTGGATGGATGGATGGATGGACAGCTGATGACTCGACCGTCTGTGTAGTAGCCACACTGCTGTGTATTCGTAAAATTCGTGTATATAAAGTGTTTAAAATATGGAAACTGAACAAATTGCATCTATTAATGAAAAAAGTGACGCAGAAATAGTGAAAAAAAATGAGTTATATTAATTCAATTAATAATTGATTTATTTCAACGTTAATATTCAAGTTTTCACTTCTGCCGGCACTCCCGGAGTGCATCCCGTCTTTTTTTTGAAGGTATAATATGGGGCCAAAAATCCGCCATTTTGGTTTTTTTTATTTTGATATACCCTGTGTCACTTTCACAGTCAATACGAATCTAACGACACCTCTCAAGCTAAAATCCATCGAGCCGTTCAGGCCGCAGAGCGTGCCAAACAATTATACATACAAACATACATACTCTCGAAAAACATAACCCTCCTTCTGGCGCAGTCGGGTAAATAGGTATTTAATCAACCTTATATTTTTTTCTCTGTTGGTGGAACTTTACTTTTTCTGTTATTCGAGTGAATTTCTCAAGTATAATTTTTAGGCGGCGCAGCTGAAAATCGTATCTTAGATAAAACGTAAAAACGTTTAATTTTTTTTTAAGAAATTAGACGTATAAGTATATCTTGATCAAGCCAGAAATATTTTAGTAGGAAACATTTTAGAAGTTATAAAAAAAATATATAAGTATTTCGTATAATTCTAATTTTGGTGGCGCGTCCACAATCTGTTTTTCTGAGAATTGTCACCGCTTAAGCGAAACTGCACAAATTTACTAGATATTACTAATTGTATTTAAATTCAGTATTCATTTTTCTATCTGATGATAGTTTTATTCTTGTATTTAGTGCAATACTTTATCCTAGAAAAAATTAAAAAAAGGTGTCCGCGCGAAATTTTAAATTTTGGTGGGAGAAATGAAATCATTAAGGCTATTCAATACATGATCTCCCAGCCACTTTATCGCTAGATGGCGGCACATTCGCACTTCGAACATTTTCAATTTTTACGCCTAACTCAGAAAGCTTTGCGAAACAACTTTATTATATGCGTCAACTAACGCATTAACATAATCTTTTTAGATATTCACTTTGCTTGTTAACTCGTCACATACAAAGATTTGTACCCCTAAACATTTAGCCGTTTCACTTTATATCTTTACTATGTCTTTACACACACATGTACAGTTACACACTACGTGTATAGTTTTACTTGCGATATAACTAGATGGCGTTGTATTCATAAACTTGGTTTGTGAACTTGTTTTCCACAGGTGGCGTTAATTAAAATAAAATATTTTTACGAAAATATTTTTATGACTGTCCTTCATTCTCTAAAGAAAAGCGTACTTTTTATAGTAAAAACCGAAGAAAAGAATACTTGATTGCTACAAGGGTTGTCAGTTGCTTATTCAATTATTCTAAGGGTGCTTTTGTAGTGTGTTAGGGTAGGTTTAGGTTTAAAAATAATAAAATAATAATAAATCCCCTGACCGATTTCGGTCACGGTGGCCAATTTCAAAGAAGATTAGCCAGGTTTGCAGGAGATATTATAGTGCACAAGTGTGTGCGCAAATACAGGAGAGAGAACAGGCGCAGGACCAACGGCTTTACGTGCTTTCCGAGGCACGGGGGTATTACGCCACCAATTTCCAAACTCCGGGCAAAAAAAAAAAGAAAAAGAGTAAAGAAACTCCTAACGGGAAAAACCCAATTTTAATAACACTGTCCGACCTGAGAATCGAACCCAGGACCCCGAGAACGGCAGATGCACTTGTGACCACGAAACCAACGGGACAGTTAAGATTCTTTGTATAATTAAACGCTACTATAAAACAAAATATATAAAATGTTTATTTGAGTCGTGCGCGAGAGATGCAGCCGGCGCGACGGAATTCCGCGAATTTCGGTCACTCGTAGGTATAATAATAATGTATCATTCAACCGCAGCCCAGCGTGCCCGCCGTCGCAGGCAGTAAGGCAGTGTACAGACGCGTGAAATTATTAGGCCGTGTACACACGGTTGTGGGTATTTAATTATTAGTGTAATTTTATTACTGTTGTGTGTATGTGTATGTATATGTATATAAGTGTTATGTGTAATATGTATTATGTGTTTACTATTTACGTGTGTTTGTATGTTTAGCCTAAAAACCAACAAATTCACATACACCAGCGTCCACTCAAACCAACAATTCCAATTTCAAATGAGAAAATGAAAAAAAATCAGCTGTTCCCTACATTTTGACGCATGATGATACCTATACGAACATAAATGTAGGGAACAGCTGATTTTTTTCGCGATTTCAGGTTTGGTCCCATAGTAAAAAAAATTGTTCATAATGATGAGTACAATGACCATGTTAGTGTTGTTCCAATAACCCTGTATATACTTATACTATATTATATCCATACTAATATTATAAATTCGAAAGTAACTCTGCCTGTCTGTCTGTATGTTACCTATTCACGCCTAAACCACTGAACCGATTTAGAAGAAATTTGGTAGGTATGGGGAAGGACATAGGATAGTTTTTATCCCGATATTCCCACGGGATCGAAACTTATGCGGGTGAAACCGCTGGGCGCAGCTAGTTGCAAATAAAGTTTATTGAACTCTTCTCTCTCTTCGATAATTGAGCTTTGTTGGTACCGACTTTGTTTTGAAGATTCTATACATCTTTTATTAGGTACTTATTTACACCCTAAGTTACATTAAAATTAGCAAGGAAAAACCGGCCAAGTCCATGTCGGACCACAATGAAGAGTTCCGTAGTCGAAATGAATTTATCCCAAGAACAAGCTTAACATTGTAGTTGAAAATCATGTCCTCCCATACATTGCAACTAAAAGTTGGTCGACTATTACTCGTAAAGTCTACTCAGCTGTGATTTTGATTTCGTGACATATAAGTACTACTGCCGTGAATTTTAGTATTTCTTCTAGTATTTCACAAACAATTTAGGGGATATGACATCCCCCTGTATCACCCCCCTGAGCAGTTGGATGGGGCTGGTTTTCTGATCCTGGATCTGGAAAGTCATCGTTGCAGCATCATACAAACATCTCAACACTTCGATTTAGCACCAGTCAATTCGACATCATTGCAGAGAGGCCAGAACTGCCCATACTTCGATGGAATCGAAGGCTTTCTCGTAGTCCACAAATGCCATACACAGTGGCTGACTGTACTCCTCGGTCTTCTGTACAATTTGTCAAACAGTAGGTATGTACCTATATGGTCTACGCTCGTAACTGCGTACAAAACCATCACATCGTCCGGCGTCCGTTCGTCACTGTGGAGCATTCGAGACTGTTTGTTTACCGAGTGTAAACCGAACTCGCGGGCCGCGGCGCGTAGGTATGACTCGCATAATAATATTACCGCGGTAGTAGATTGATGTACTTGCGTCTGTACAGTATTGAATTTCATTCATTTTCACCTATTTTTTTTCGCGGAACTTATAACATCAGCTTTCTGCCAGTGGAAGTCTCATCAAAATCAGTCTAGCCGTTTCGGAGATTAGCCGGAATAAACAGACAGAGACAAAAATTAACAACAAATGTTTTTTGTTCAAAGTAGGTACCGTAAATATAAATGACTGTATTCAGATTACTTTATTTGATCAACCGCACAAAACAGAAAGGTAATTTGGTACTTGCACTTTTCATACCTACGCTCGGCGGTCGCGCTGGGGTTGTCAACTTTGGCAAAAAACACACAAAACAAAAAACACAAAAAACTAGTGTAGTAGTGGTACTCGTATCTAGTTATTTGATTCATTGTTGAGAATGAAACAGCAAGAAAGGAAATGATCGTATTTTTTTAGCTTATAGGTACTTACTACAATAAATATCTAATATAAATTGTAAAAATATTACAACGCCACAAAGTCATGTTCGCTTTTACGGCTCGGCACCGGGGGCCGGGGCGCTTACCTACCTATCTAACTATTCGAAATACAAGCAAATGCCTACTTACCTCTCTGAAACAACTGGTAGCTTAAAAAACGATAATTCATCGTAATGTTGAATTTAAACAACCATCCACTCAACAGTTACTTATAATTACTTTTTTTTTTGTTACTCCATTTTTAGGGTTCCGTAGCCAAATGGCAAAAACGGAACCCTTATGGATTCGTCATGTCTGTCTGTCTGTCTGTCTGTCTGTCTGTCTGTCTGTCCGTCCGTCCGTATGTCACAGCCACTTTTTTCCGAAACTATAAGAACTATACTGTTGAAACTTGGTAAGTAGATGTATTCTGTGAACCGCAGTAAGATTTTCACACAAAAATAGAAAAAAAACAATAAATTTTGGGGTTCCCCATACTTACAACTGAAACTCCAAAAAATTTTTTTCATCAAACCTGTACGTGTGGGGTATCTATGGATGGTCTTCAAAAATGATATTGAGGTTTCTAATATCATTTTTTTTTTTAACTGAATAGTTTGCGCGAGAGACACTTCCAAAGTGGTAAAATGTGTGTCCCCCCCCCCCTCTAACTTCTAAAATAAGAGAATGATAAAATTAAAAAAATATATATAATGTACATTACCATGTAAACTTCCACCGAAAATTGGTTTGAACGAGATCTAGTAAGTAGTTTTTTTTTTAATACGTCATAAATCGAAAACCGCAATTTACCTTTCACAAAGTTACAACGAACTACAAGAACTTTTATATTATGTTACTTGCTGCTACGGAACCCTTCATGGGCGAGTCCGACTCGCACTTGGCCGGTTTTTTGCACTTCACAGCTACGCGTGTCTCGCGCGGATGGCAGTCTGTAGGTACTCTCTATATTTTGTGCCTGTAGGTACTGCGCGGTACAAGTAGGTACTAGGTATTACATTTATATACGGTACGTACCTACATTTTATACAAGTCCGTTGCCTAATTTCAACTTCTTCAATACGTCTATTGAAGAAGTTGAGATTAGGTAACGGAACGCGGAATTAAGAATTTATTTAGGTAGGTACTGCTACTCTACTCCATAGGTAGAATAAAATTATTTACTTTTACTTTATCGTACTTTATGGAGGTACTAGATTTTTCCCGCAGCTTCGCCCGCGTGGATGTCGGAGATTATCCCACGGAATCGTACTACCGGAATAAAAAGTATCCTATGTCGTAATCCTAACCCAGCACTCTAATTACCTACGTAACACAATCATTATCAATCTCAATCTGAATCATTTTGAAGAATATTGCTAATCCATTGCTTTGCATTACCTATGTTCGAAACATATGTATATCATTTCTATGGTTCGAAAAATGTTTTTGCTCAAAAACGTAAATGATGCAATGAATGTTGTTGAACTGTCAAAATGAAAGCCATTGCTACTGATAGTGTGTTACGCAATTACCCCGCAGGTCATGGTCTACCCATGTGCCAAATTTCATCTAAGTAAATCCGTTCAGCTCAGCCGTTTTAGCGTGAAAGTGGAACAAACAAAGTCAATTGCGCATTTACAATATTAGTTAGGAACAAACATAATATGAAAAAGCTAAAGTATTTGTGTATATTATAAATAATTTCCATATAGTCAAAAATAACGCTAGTTCGGTAGGTAGGTACCTAGATTGATAAAAATTCAAACACACATCTCCCCGGCGCGGGGCCAAGCCTCCAATAGTGCCGGCCGGGCCTGCCGCCCAAAGTCCATGCTGCCGCCTGCGAGTGAGCGGCGGAAGTTACCGAACCCGAACCGAACGCCAACCGAGCGTTCAGGCGCTATCTCTCTCTTTTTGCTTTGCCTCTTTTTCAAACAATGCGCTGGATTGAACAACAAAAACAAGCTTAGCTCCGCTAGGGAAAGGTAATAGTGTTCTGTGAACAAGCTTTTGACTATGCCCGCGTTGACGATAGGATAGACGGTTTGGGAACAGTGGGAACTGGGAAGGGCTCTCTCAATAGGTACTTACCAGCCTAATGCAGAAAGATTTTTAATTCAGAAAATTTTTTGAAGACAGTTCAAGTGTAAGTTAGTACTTACATTTATGTAGGTACTTAGGTACATAAACTTAGTATGTAGGTACATACATTCATTACAGTAATATCGAACCCAGGGTAGATCGCAAATACTATCAATAAGTAGGTAAAGCATTTTTTCTCACTTCATGATTCAATTGATAAATTGATTTAATATATAACTGCGCGGGCAGAGCCACCGCGCCAGCCTTGTAAGAAATATTGCATACCTACCAACGATTCGCAACTTGTCAAAAAAAACACGCATAATTCAACGATTTATTATAAAATTGGCCAACCTGTTTGACATTGACAAACAACGCCATCTAACGAGCAAGATCAATTGTTGTTGATAACCTTAGCAAAAATTTGTGTTCTGCTTCTCGATAGTTCTTTGAAATATCCTGCAGAGGGCGTGTTCCGGCCGCGCACACATAGAAAAATTTATCGATTTTGTCAGGCCTAGATATCCTGGAAATAGTGTTTTTTTTATAGGTTTTTGTCGATATGCGTCAATAATAAGTCATAACAACTTAATATACGTGCTTTTATTCTGCAAAAATCGTTTATTTTTCGAGATTTGTACCCCGAAAGAATGTATGAAAAAGTGTCAGTATCCAATCACCTTAAGTGGCTCGTATAGAATAAACCCAGAAGGACGAAACTACCATCGTTCACTTCGTAGAGCCAGGCACTCACGCGCAACACTGACAGACGTGAGCCAGCCTGTTTTGTTTTCGCGGTAAAAACGAAAGTAAGTCTTTTTTTAGTAATCGGACAAAAGTCCTGCAATTTTGGTGTTGATGTTTAAAAACGTTTTATAACTAAGTCAGTGTTGTAATATATTTTTATAATAAAAAGCTTTGATAAGCTTTCAAAACAATACAAATATAATTATTATATTCTTAGTAGTTTTTTTATAAATAAGCATATTAAACAAGATTCTAATTTTGGTGGTGCAATTTTGGTGGTTTTGGTGGTATTTTACCAATCACAAAAATGACTGGCTCAGGCGCAAAACGTCTCTTTCGCAAAATGTCCCCTGGTCGTAAAACGTCTCTTTCGCAGAATGTCTCTTTCGTAAAATGTCTCTTTCGCAGAATGTCTCTTTCGCAGAATGTCTCTTTCGCAAAATGTCGCGCCAGGGACTTAAGAATAAAATTTTGATTTTCAAAACAAAAAATCATTTATTAAAATTATAGTGCAATTATGATGTTAAAATTTTGGTAGGTACTTAAATTTACTTAAGAATGTATTCCAAATAAAAAAAATATTTTGATACAGTTAAAAATAATATTTTGGTACAATTAAACTTCAGTGATGGCATCATTTATAATAATATGTGAGGGTAGTTAGAAAAAAACTTATAAATGTATGTGTCATTCATTATTGCCGAGCTGTGTGTGTTTAGTGAATTTGAGTTTTAATATGGATCAAGAAATCGAATAAATTCGTAATCAAAAAGGACATACATAGAACACTTATACATTGTATTTTCTTTTTATCAATAATGTTATATAATAATAATAATTAATAATTCCATTTATTGCAGACTAATTACATGTCCATAGTTGTTAGTAACAAAGGTCTTAAAACTATGTTAGTCAATACTACAAAAATAAAAATAATCAAAAACAAAACATCATTCCAAAAAATAAAATCAAATAATAAAATAATAATCATAAATAATCATCACAAAACCATAAATATCAAAAAATTCTAAAAATAAATAAAACTCATAAGTCATCTCGTCACATGAAGCTGGATGAATCTGCCCAGCACTGCAGACTCTGGCCTCTCAGCAATCATCCTCAGGACTCCGTTGGCGCTCCCACGAATCCGACGCATCAGAGAAGCTGTTTTCTTACGCATAATGGCGTAAAAGTCATTGACTCTTGCGTCAGCAAACATGCCCGACGCGCTGCAGAATCGAGGGAGCCCCATCAGAATCCTAAAGGCGTTGTTGTATTGCACGCGAAGAGCGTTGTAGGCCCGCTGGGTGTAGTTGAACCATAAAGCGCTGGCGTAAAAGTTTTGGCAGTAGGCTCTGAACAGTGTCACTTTTACATCTACTGAACACCTTGCGAATCTATGAACCAACATGTTTGCACGAACCGACAACGCCCTTCGTTCCCGCTCGATATCTGCATCATCTTTCAGGGTCTCTGTCACACTGTTATGTTAATCATTTATGAAAATGATTAATTTTTTTTAATGCAATACTTGATAATAACTCAAGTAATGATGATATTGTTTTTATTTGGAATACATACTTAAGTAAATTTAAGTACCAAAATTTTAACATCATAAATGCACTATAATTTTAATAAATGATTTTTTGTTTTGAAAATCAAAATTTTATTCTTAAGTCCCTGGCGCGACATTTTGCGAAAGAGACATTCTGCGAAAGAGACATTCTGCGAAAGAGACATTTTACGAAAGAGAGATTCTGCGAAAGAGACGTTTTACGACCAGGGGACATTTTGCGAAAGAGACGTTTTGCGCCTGAGCCAAATGACTTATTACGTAATTCAAAGAAAAACGAAAAAAGAACCGTAATATTATGACTCGATCTCTACTTCCAGACCGAGTTATCTTATTACGATTCTTTTTTCGTCAAAAGTAAGAAAGTATTATTTGTTGATTGCATTTTTTTTTAATGCATTTCATTAGTTATTATGTTATTTTTTATTACTTTAATAAATATTTATTCACTATAAAAAAGTTTTTATTGTTATTGAATTAATCATTTGAGGTAGTTTTAATAGATTTTCTAATTTTGGTGTAAGATATCAATTTTGGTGTCTTACCAATTCTTGTGTCAACAATATATTAGAAGCTATCAGGATTAAATTAATGTCTCTTACATTTTATGTAACTGGATACGTATTTCTTGTATATCAACTTCTTATATTCATTAAAAATTCAAAAACAAAAATTTCCACCAAAATTAGGTAAAAAATCATAGTTGTTGAAATTCACTCATTCCTTTACTAGTAGTATACAGGGTGAATTTTTCAAGTGGGCGTGGATGGCCAAATCCGTAACTATGAGGACTAGCGAAAAGTACTGAAAGGAGTCGCGGGCTCGATTTTGATGAAAACTAAAACTGCATCATTAGATTTTTGAAAAATTATTTTTTCTGGCCAGGAATCGAACCTGTTGATTTTGAAAGAAAAAAACACACGCTGTATTATTGCACCATTCGATAGTGTCGCTAATAAGGATCGAATTCTGGGAAGTAATGACATACGGCAAACTAACGGAAAGAGCTCATTTCTAACAAAATAACATTTTCTTATGTTACCTACCTCATCATCATTTGCCTAGCCTTTTTCCAACTATGTTAAGGTCGGCTTCCAGTCTAACCGGATGCAGCTGAATACTAATATTTTACATGGAGCGACTGCCTATCTGACCTCCACAGCCCAGTTACTGGGTAATACGATAACCCTTCCCCTTGGTAAGACTGGTTGTCAGACCTTCGAGCTTCTGACTACCCGTAACGACTGTCAAAGATCCCGGAATGACAGCCGGGACCTACGGCTTAACGTGTTTTCCGAGGCATGGAGGGGTCTCGGTATGTAAAGATGGTCACCCATCCACAGACCTACCGCGGCAAGCGTAGCTTAACCTGATGGATTGAAGTGTGCGGCTGTTATTATTTAGCCGGGCCCGGGTTATGTCACCTACCTACTAAACCTTAACTGATTAATTGTTCAAAATTATGACCATTGTTTTCAATACATAGCTGGATTCGACGTCTCAAGGATTGTACTGCATTCAACATTACAATATTATTGATTCCATTAGAATATTTTCCAAAGATCGTAATAGACATTTGAATTTAGAACATAATATTGTGAAGGTGACTGCGCTGCGGGTGTGTTAATAAAAATATTGAGCATCATTTCGAACAAGGTACGTACGGTAATGTAGGTATGAATACTTTAAAATAATAAGCAATTTATTAAAATTCAACACTCTCCTTAAGTTTGCCGTATATCATTACTTCCCAGAATTCGATCCTTATTAGCGACACTATCGAATGGTGTAATAATACAGAGTGTGTTTTTTTTTTCAAAATCAACAGGTTCGATTCCTGGCTAGAAATATTGATTTTTCAAAAATCCAATGATGCAGTTTTAGTTTTCATCAAAATCGAGCCCGCGACTCCTTTGCGTACTTTTCGCTATTCCTCATAGTTTAGAATTTGGCCATCCACGCCCATTTGGAAAATTCACCCTGTATAGTCGAGCATTTTCTCTGTACGTTTAAGTAATATGTATATGTGTATGTATATGCTTTTATTTTTTTTATTATTTCTTTACTCTTTTTAAAAATTATCTGAACTTTTAAAGTTGGTCTGCGGAAAATTCCCACCTTTTTATTTGAAGTCTTTTTAATGAAATTTTCAAATTTTTCGTCAAGTGTGTCGTTTTCATGGTTTTCGAGCGTGTCAAAGCTGATGGTGAGGTCAAAATAAAAATCCAAGATGGCAGCTGTTGTCAAATGTTTCGTCATGGGTATCGTTGTCATGGTTTTCAAAAGTGTTGATACTGATAATGAGGTCAAAATGAAATCCAAAATTGTGGCTGCGACAATTTTCAAATGTTTCGTGGTTTCTTCATGGGTATCGTTTTCATGGTTTTCAAGGATGTTGATACCGATAGTGAAGGCAAGATGAAAATCCAACCTCAGTATCAGCTTTAACACTCGAAAACCATGAAAACGACACCCATGAAGAAAAACCTGAAAAATTTCGCAGCTGCCATATTGGCTTTTCATTTTGACCGCACTATCGGCTTGAGCACCCTCGAAAACCATGAAAACTACAATGTGTTATTTTACCACCTTTCGGTGGTAAAGTAACACATTGTACTTAGTTACTAAATAATTTTATAAACCACAAATGACCGTGGTCCAGTTGGCAATTAAGTATTAGCAGATCTATATAAGAAGGCAGATTAGTTTTAAAGAGGGCAAACCTGTTTAAAAGAAGCGTACACAGAGTTAGAACAACAATGATCACAATGGGAACTTTCTGTTGACCAACTTTGAAGTACAGATAATTTTTGAAAAGATTATAAAAAAAGATCAATAATTTTATAAGTTCCTCAACGGTATTCCTCAATATTTCCCTTCAAAAAGGAAGATGAGTTTTAGTTTTAACTAAAAACTAAAATTGATGATCGAAGTTTTAGTTAAAACTAAAATTTTCAATCGTGATTGATTTATTAAAAACTAATTTATAATCACAAAATTTTTATTTTGACTAATCTATCGATTGAAAATTTTAGTAATTGAACCCAACACTGCGGTTTAGTCATCATTATTTATGAATATGGGTGTTTCAGTCATATTTTATAATACTCGTATCATCAAATGGCTGTAGTTAAAAAAAAAAACAATATTATTTCGTAATAAAGTTTTATGTCATTTCATAATCATACATTGATGTTAATAATAATGTTATGGAGATGCAAAACATAAGAAAACAAGTACTTACTCGTAGTTCCTAAAATATCACAGATGATTCTTCTGCAAAAATCAATACAACTTAACACGAACACATGGATATTGAAATAATTATGAATAACCCCAATCACTTTTGATCATGTCTGCTCCTTTTTCAGCTATCATATAGACTGGAGCATTTGTGTGACCTGACACTATATCGGGCATTATACTAGCGTCGATCACTCTCACTCCTTCAATACCGTGCACTTTTAATCTAGGGCTGACTACAGCCGTCTTATCACTCTGAACTCCCATTTTGCAGGTCCCGCTCAGATGGTATATCGTAAATGTAAACATCTTTGCTTGACAAGCGAAGTAAGCATCGCTGCCGAATGGTCCATATTTCAAGCAATCTTTGATCGGTACTTCGTATATCTTGGTACCTATTTTTCTCATAGCCGGTTGTTTTGAAATTTCCACGGCTACTTTTATTCCTTCTACAATTTTGTGCAAGTCTTCGGGATAGTCAAAATAATTTGGAAGTAATGCAGGATATTCATTCGGATTTTTACTTTGTAGCATGATTCGTCCCTTTGATTTAGGACGTAATAACATAGGGAAGATCATGAAAGCGTCAGATTTCCCTAAGGGTCCGTATGTGTCGGTGTATATTTGTTCGTCAAAACCGAAATTCCGACGTAACAGTGGATCCGCGTTCAAGCCACCAGCAATGAAGAGCAATTCCATGTCGGGCCAGCCTGAAGAATTGAACTTGTCATTTGAATTCATAAAAACTAGACTCTCACATCCTCCAGGTACGGACAGAGGACCTTCGTGCGTCGTCATCCATTTGAATACGAAACCTATATGATTCAATATGGATTCCGATGAAAAACTTGAATCTTGTTGTTGCACTACAAATTGTACACCACCAGCAGCAACGTGGTCCATTAAATTAAATCCGACAGGTAAATCCTTCACAACATTAATTCTCATCGATTCTAAATGATCTCTTGGTCCGATACCAGATAACATTAACAACTGCGGAGAATTGATAGCACCGGCGGATAAGATCACTTCTTTATCTGCTAATATTTTATATTTCCTGTTATGCTTTTCAAATTCCACGCCGATTACTTTAGTATTGGTATCGTCAAAAATAAGTTTAGTGACCATACTGCCTTTAGACACATGAAGATTGTTTCTTCTTTTTATTGGGTGCAGGTAAGCTCTACTAGAACTATGACGGGTTCCATTTTTCATTGACAGCTGAAGAAATGACACTCCTGATGGTTCTGCTCCATTATGATCTCCATATTTAAAACCCATTTCTTGTGCTGCTTTGACCCATGCTTTGCCTTTGCTTGTGCGAAAGGGGGCGTGTTCGATATTGACATAGCCACCATGGCCGTGATACACCGAATCATCGAAGGCTGGGATATTGTAATTTTCAATTTTTTTGAAATATGGAAGTACATCATCCCAACCCCAGCCATCGTTGCCCATTGCTTTCCAATTATCGTAGTCTGGTTTTGCTCCTCTCGTATATATCATATAATTCAATACGCTGGAGCCTCCAACTACTTTTCCCCGTGGCCAGTTACACTGATTGTTCTCAAATCCTGCACAGTACTTATTAGATGGCATCGTTTTATAAGCCCAATTAACGGATGTAAATTGAAGATAGCCCGCTAAGATGGGTATGTCCATTACGTAGTTTTCGTTCCTTCCAGCTTCTATAAGTAAAACGTTCCAATCTGGGATTTCAGTTAGCCGATTTGCAAGCACGCATCCGGCTGTACCGGCTCCAATGATGATGAAGTCATATACAGACATTAAGTTGGTTTGGTCGGGTGGTTCGTTGTCGAACTGATTTGTTTCGTCTCTCATGAAGTTCATAAGAGATGATAAAGGGCTCGCGTCCTGTGTTTTGATTGGATGCAAGAAGGTGAATAACATCCATGTTGCCACTGCGAAAACTGGTGCTCGGTGCTTACGGCTCATCTGGAATGATCAAAAATAAATTATTCGCACAGTTTGGTTCTTCTGAGCATCTTTTAAAGGCTTACAAGCATTTTTGATCTGTTACTTTTTAGGAATGTTATTCCCCATTTTATAATTAACTTTGCACCACTAGCATTTTGCGTAATAGCCTTCCTTACTATTAAAATGATGCCAACACTTTAAATAAGTGAGGTTACATAAAAAAACCTATTACACTGTGATCTACTGAACACAGTTTCTTTTAAGTATCGTACGTTCTATCATTTTTGTGATTTTTGGAGTAACTGATGGATATTCAGCAGTAGACATCATTGACTATGATAATGATGAAAAAGAAAAATACCTACCTTTTGGTATACGCACATATGGTCCTGAAAACCTTAATGAGTTTAATATCCAAGGTATATTTTTTTATTTAGGACTATTGTCCTAATAAAAAAAAAACTAAAGCCTACGGTATCCCGTAGTCCTCACAAGCACGTAACTCTTGAGCTTATAGTCACTACAAAAACGCCACTTGCACTGTCACCAAATGAATGCGGAATAGAATATTGATAAATTGACACCGTTTAGTTGCTTATAATAATTAAGAAGTCATTGACATAGGTAATGCGAAGGAAATGATTTATTAATAAAACCATTTAAAACTCATTTACTGAAGTGGAACATGGCACGTACCGGAATTTTCTGATTGGATAGTTCCATTGGTAGATATTTCTTTAATAATGTTAATGGTCTTTATTGTAATATTTCACAATGGTTTTTAACCGACTTAAAAAAAAAATGGAGGAGGGTCTCAATTTGGATGTTTATATAAATTTTATTTATGTATGTTCGGAGATAACCCCGTCTTATATAGATGGATTTGCAAAATTCTTTTTTTATTGATTAATTTATGCCTCAGGGGTGGTCCCATAGGAAGGGGTCTGCCAGGGCCGAAGCCTGCCGGGGGTGCGGGATTG
Source organism: Amphipoea oculea (assembly GCA_945859645.1). Taxonomy (NCBI): domain Eukaryota; kingdom Metazoa; phylum Arthropoda; class Insecta; order Lepidoptera; family Noctuidae; genus Amphipoea; species Amphipoea oculea. Next base: position 6,339,791 of record OX243884.1, read on the forward strand.
TCCGAAAGGGTTACCGCTACTTCGGAACATAAAGGGCTAAGGAAGGAACACGGATGGGTTTTAGTCAGTAAGAGTCTGACACTCCCTTCGCTCCACCCAGAGCGGGAGGGGTCATTTGATGATTTCCCATCCATAAAAAAAAAAAAAAAAAAAAAAAAAGGGGTGGTCCCATATAAATTTTTATTAACTTTGCATGGGTAGTTTTTGAGTTAGCTTCAATAATACGATTTTTTTCCACTTAGTTTATATTGATGATGTTTTAATAGCTTCCTGTCAGTGATATTTACAAAGCACATAGTGTTATATGACTTTGGTGTGGAAAAAGTGAAAAATAACTTTGATTTCGGAAGTCGGTGTCAAAAAACGAAAATGCGGAACCAACGACACCGACTTCCAAAATAAAATTATTTTTCATTTTGGAGTTTTTTTTGGATGTCGGATGTTTTTCTGGAAAAAAAGTTTTTAACACACTTTTATTAGCTTCACTTGTAACTAACTTGTGTATGTATATGTAGTTCGGAAGACAGAACTATAATTTGGTATCTTGGAGCTGATCTGATGATGAAGCCAGGAGGTGGATAGTGGAAATCTTCAGTGGCTACTAGTAAACCCTTAGAGTTTGGGCTCATATGATTTGTTTTGATGACTCCAATAGATTGCACTTGGTGTCGAGGGTCTGATGATGGAGCCAGGAGGTGGATAGTGGAACTCTTCAGTGGCTACTAGTAAACCCTTAGAGTTTGGGCTCATATGATTTGTTTTGACGACTCCAATAGATTGCACTTGGTGTCGAGGGTCTGATGATGGAGCCAGGAGGTGGATAGTAGAACTCTTCAGTGGAAAGACATAATGCCTTCACTGTTATAAAGTTAGGTGTAATGTAGGGCCAAGCCCTTGTGCTATTTATTCTGTGCCCTAACTCTACAACGCCTAACTCTACAAACCTTAGATTTTGGTCAAAATATACGACTAGCACCTCCCTTTACGGGAGTTGGAGGGTGAAAGTTACAGATTTCTTAATTTGTTTGATATTTGTGTGCAAATCCTAGCCTGCATACTTTCAGCTCTTTAGGACTTCGGAAATAACTCTAGAGGATTTATTTTATATACGGATCTACTTCATTCTTCCACCCCCATAATGGGGGTCCATTATGGGGGTGGGAGGGTGAAGTTGAACAGGGTGTCGTTTTTGTTTAAATTTTAGCCTGCATACCAAATTTCAGCTTTCTAGGATTTTGAGAAGTAAAGGATCTAGGGGCCCTAGTGTTTACGCCTGCAAAGCTTTTTATCGCAATAAATCAGGCATAAAATTCGGCCGGTTGGTACACACGACAACATATCAACATATTTAACAACATATTGAAGCTGATAGTGTATAGACTTTTCGTACAATGAGAAGTCAGCTTATACTGTAAATGTATAGCTTGATATGTCGTCGTGCGTATTAGGAATTCCGACGCATTCGTTTGGCAGTTAGGAATAGGGTAACACTAAATAAAACAACGGAGTCATGTTTGCATTTTTGTTGAATAATTTTAATATGTTTTGTCACTAGTTTTGTTATTGAATAACTTAACCTTAATACTACCCTAGTTGTCGTTGTAGCTACTTAACAACTGCGCCCATTATACAAGATGACAATAAATTAGATTTCGTATTTCTTATGACTTTCCTAGTCTGAATACAAAAATTCAATGATATAATATCCAATAGGTTAGTCAATATAGCTAAATAATCGGTGGATCGGCAAAACTCATAATCGGCCCAACGCTGCTGGGATTTATTTGATAGTTTCAAAATACTCATATATGCATTATGTGTTTAAATTGATTACCATATTGTCGTCTCCACATTTTATGTTTGAGATTGTGAATCGATTGTGTTCGTGATCCCCGTTGTCGCCCTACATATCATACTGTTGTTTTTTTTATAACTTAGAAAAGAGTTATTCCGGTCTGATCCTCTGAACCCCCCTCCACCCCCTCCCCCCCTCGATCCCCTGCTAGTTCTTCTTCTATTTTAATCTCTATAAACTTTCTCATTCCGCTCTGATTCAGTTTTTCTTTTGTTTTTATTCCTGAAGGATCGTCAGCAACAAAATATACGTACGGGGTTTATTGTAATGCATACGTTCGTAATTCTTATTGTAACGGACACGTGTATGTTAGTATTGAGGAACAACGACTAATACCCGCATGTGATGTGGTAATTCAATTACTAATATAACGTATTTATCATTAACTTAATTGTACACATAATGAACAATACAATAATAAAAAATATTAAAAAATATAAACATCAAATAATGTACTTATTTATTCATTGGGTGTATATCAACATTTGATATTAAAAATTAACAATTATTTTTAACACATTCCAAGTCCCTACTTAAACTATATAATTACATATTTTTCTCGTAAACTGGGTGGCACCGTCTATAAGTTATTAATAGTTCTACGGAAAACTGGTTTATTTTCATAAATTTGAAATTTGAAGTTTAGTGAGGTAAAATTATGTTATCACAAAATATTGACTTTTTCCCTTGTTTAACGTCTATATTTATTCCGTGATTGTGCTTGTTTTCTGGTAGGATTTTTAAACCTTCAATAAATTATTATCGACAATTTGTGAAAATTGTACATCAACGGACAATATTACTACTGTTAAAGGAGACTGGGCGAAAGTGGTCGATGGACCTGTAGCGATACGGTTTCGGTATTCTGTAGGGAAAGCCCCCATAAAAGTGTATTTTTCTCAATATTACCTGGTCAGATTTTGATGCTCAAAAGTTGGGTATCCCTACACAAACATCAAAACCATATCGGCTATTGGACCTTATAACACTTTCCATACAAAATCGCCCAGTCTCCTTTGTTATGGTTAAAATTACATCACAGATGAGCTTTATTAAATAAATACTCCTTGCATCGGATTTGTACTATCTTAATTTACCATACTCTGTTTTGATCATGTCTGCTCCTTTTTCAGCTATCATGTAAACGGGGGCGTTGGTATGAGATGACACTATTTCTGGTATTATACTGGCGTCGATCACTCTTATGCCTTCAATACCGTGGATTTTTAATCTCGGACTGACCACTGCCGTGGGATCACTCTCTATTCCCATTTTGCAAGTTCCACTTTGATGATAAATAGTAAAGGTGAACATCTGTGCTTGACAAGCGAAGTAAGCATCGCTACCGAAAGGTCCATCTTTCAAACAATCTTCGATCGGTACATCGTACAATTTTGCACCTATTTTTTTCATAGCCGGTTGTCTTGCTAATTGCACAGCTACTTTTATTCCTTCTACAATTTTCTGCAAATCTTCGGGATATTCGAAATAATTCGGAATTAATGCCGGATGTGCCTTTGGGTTTCTACTCCGCAGCATGACCCTTCCCTTCGATTTAGGGCGCATTAACATTGGAAAGACCATAAAAGTATCAGATCTGCCTAAAGGTCCGTATGTATCAGTAAAGATTTGGTCGTCAAAGCCGAAATTTCGACGTAACAGTGGATCTGAATTCAATCCACCAGAAATAAAGAGCAGTTCCATATCTGGCCAGCCCGTAGAATTGAACTTATCCTTTAGATCCATAAATATTAGAGCTTCACATCCACCAGGGATTGAAAGCGGGCCTTTGTGTGACCTCATCCATTTAAAAACTAAATCTAAATGGTTTAATATGTATTCAGTCGATACAGATAGGTTTTGTTGTTGAACTATAAATTGAACTCCACCAGCTGCTATGTGATCCATTAGATTATATCCGACAGGTAAATCTTTCACAACTTTTATTTTCATCGATTCCAAATGATTCTTTGGTCCGATACCAGACAACATTAACAATTGCGGGGAATTAATAGCACCGGCGGATAAAATCACTTCTTTCTTTGCTAAAATTTTGTGTTTTTTGTTTTGTTTTTCAAATTCTACGCCAATCACTTTAGTATTGGTATCGTCAAAAATAAGTTTAGTGACCATACTGCCTTTAGAAACGTGAAGATTGTTTCTTCTTTTTATTGGGTGCAAGTAAGCTCTACTAGAACTATGACGGGTTCCATTTTTCATTGACAGCTGAAGAAAAGAAACTGCTGATGGGTCTGCTCCATTGTAGTCTCCATATTTAAAACCCATTTCTTGTGCTGCTTTTACCCAAGCTTTACCCTTAGTAGTTCGGAATGGGGCGTATTCAATATTGAGATGGCCACTGTTTCCATGATACTTTGGATCATTGAATGCCGGTATGTTATAGTTTTCAATTTTCTTGAAATATGGGAGAACATCATCCCACCCCCAACCATCATTGCCCATTGCTTCCCAGTTATCATAGTCTGGCTTAGATCCTCGCGTGTATATCATATAATTTAATACACTAGAACCTCCAACTACTTTTCCACGTGGCCAGTTACACTGCTGGTTCTCAAATCCCGCGCAATACTTATTGGACGGCATTGTTTTATAACCCCAGTTAGCTGATGTAAATTGCAGATAGTTGGCAACAATAGGTATATCCATAACAAAATTTTCGTTGGCTCCAGCTTCAATTAGTAAAACTTTCCAGTCTGGGATTTCGGTTAGTCGATTAGCGAGCACGCATCCTGCAGTGCCAGCTCCAACGATGATGAAGTCATATTCAGTCAGCATCTTATTTTGATCTGGTGGTTCGTTATCCAGCTGATTGGAGCCCTCGTTCAGAAAGTTCACGAAGGACGTGAGTGGGTTGACGAACTGTGTTTCTGTTGGTAGCAGGAGGGCGAAAAGCACCCATGTTGCCGTCGCCAGGTCCGGCGCACGATGCTGATGCCTCATCTGGAAAATTCAAAGGAATTGATTAGACACTGTAAAATCTTATGCACTTAAGTGGGTATATTTTGTATAATTTATTTATTTATTTATTTTAGGATCTCCAACAAAAGATATACACAAAACATTATGTGGTTAATTGACAACAAAGTATTTGGTAGGTGTACTCTTTCAATTACAGGAGACCACAGCATGCACAATAAAATGAACAACTAAGCTAACAAATAATAGTGTTATACTTGTATATTTTTAACAAAATTGATTTTAAATTAAGAACTGTCGGCGTTCGAGCGGAAGTCGACTTCTAAGGGGTTTCTCACACGGGTACAATATTGAATTTAACTGCTTCTTAGCATTTAAATTCATAATGCTGAAGCGGAAAGAGATCGAACTTTCCTAATAGATTATCATGATAGTGATTTCATTGTTGCTGTTATGGATTCAAAGTCGATGTCGAGTACCGCCGAGGTTGGCGATACCTGTCCACAACAAAAGAATACATAAAATGTTTGCGTGACTTGGCGTTTAAAGTGGCTAGTATTAGGCCTTCGCATGTCTTTCTGATTAAATCGACTAAGTAGTGAGGAGTTGTTTTCCTGTTGGCGGGTCCCAATGATTGCACTTTATTAGGAATCTCTCTTAATCTTGGGACTATTGACGTATCATTTGTTTACATTTTACTTAGTTTATATAGTGATGTTTTTTTTTTAAATATAATATATTTCGTGATTTTTAAAATTTGCAAGTGTTAGTAAATAGCCGAATTTCAAATGGGTCATTATTATTATCATTCAAAGAAAAGTATCTACTGGACTTACAGACTACAATTTTTTATGTGTGGCATTACCATAGCGTCACATGTGACAAATTTTTTGTTAGTTATATGACACTAGAGAATAATAAACCTGTCAAACTAATAATTATTAGGATGTAAAGTCCTAAGTCAAACGTCAGTTTTTTTCTGTATGTAAACTGTGTAGATACTTATGATAATTTAAATATTAGAATGACTATTCGTTATTTTATAACCACAAAGGCTACCTATGATTGAAGTAATTGATTGAATTCACAATAAATAATAATACATTGATTAACGACCACGTATCGCTGTACGAAGATATTACCTACCTAGTCTATTGGATGTATCTACAGTAAAGTTCATATAATCCTATTGATCGAAATTTCATGGAAATAGTCATTTAAAGTCCTGACTGACTGATATATCAACACACAGCCTAAACCGCTGGTCTTAGAGACATGAAAATTGGAGGGTGTGTTCTTTATGAAGAGTAAGTATCCACTAAGAAAGGGTTTTTCGAAATCCCACCCCTAATAAGAGCGTGAATGGAGGGAGGGTGAAATTTCAGGCGGACGAAGTCGCGGGCAGAAGCTAGTATTATTATATGAACGTAGAGGGTTGTATTGATGATGATTTTAATTCTGTAAAAAACGGCCGTGAATCATATTTTGTACAACATGCAACCTGACACTGACTTGCAAATTGCAAAAAAACGTAACAAAATTCAAATTTCGCTGGCTACCCTGTCACTTACCCCGTAGTCGCAACCTACACCCATTGGATACCAGAAACTTTAGGAAAAAGACCATTTAACCAGTAATAATTAGAATTTTCTTGATTTTTAAACTATTTAATTCCAAGCTTGCTTTGCTGGGCGAGCGAGCAAAAAAATTCGGAGACGATAATCGCGCGCAATCGCGTTTAGAATTAGATTACCTAAGTTGATATTTGCGGAAGCTCGATAGCTGCCGCATATTATTTATTGTTATTATATATGTTTTTGATAAAAAATAAACTTACATGTGTGGACTGATATCAGAAATATTGAAATTTCTGTGTGTAGCGCGAAGACCTTGTTATATTGTTAATATTACGCAATTTTTTCTATGTAACCCGTTATCTATCCGATTTTATATAGAAATATTGTCCAATAAGTTACTAATAATACATTATTGCGTAGATTGATAAATTATTACTAATTTAAAATTTACAAACAACAAAACAAAAGTTGCAATTTTGATTATTTCCTATTTGACGAGCATTACGATTTTTTATGTGACGCCCGTCGGCAAGGTATGTTGGCTGACAGCAACCGTACCTCAATAATAAATATAGGTTTATAATTATGAATTTAGTACATACATCACATCTATGCGTAGTAGCTATGAAGATAACTCATTCCTGAGCTATAATTCAATTCAATTATTTATTGCGTATCACATGTGTTTTACTAGATACACCTGCCTACATATGAGGCCTACAGCTCTGGCCGTCGCATCAGTTTGCAGTTTGCGCCTCTTTATTTGGCACTGACTGTACTGAGGTCAGGATTCTTAGTTTAGTTTAAAATTCACCATGTCCGCATCCTTCTTGCCTTTTTCTACCATATAGTATAGGTAATATAAATCTTGCTACACCATTTTTTGTAAAAAAAGAAACTACGTCAAGGTTGCATTCTCGTGACCTGTTTGGTCCTTCTGTCCACATCTCACGGTCAGGCTCTTCTACACGGATGTAATGTTTATATTGATATTCTGATCAGTTTCAAGCCTGATCTTACCTCTTCCGATCATAGAAAAGGACCCAGGTCAGCATTGAACATTGATTTTCCTCATTTTGTAATATCATAGAAGCCAAATGTATACTATTCGAAAAATAATTTGTAGGTACCGTAAATTAGATGTATTGTAAAAAATAGAATAACTAAATGGTGGATCCCTAAGGTATGAAGAAACAGAAAACATTCTGACCAGGAAAAGTTAAAGGCGACTCAAATACTTTTGTAACTTACTGAGGCTGCCTCAATTCACGATTGAGACAATTTTTTAAGTTGAAATAAATACTTTTGTAGGTAAGTACCTAATATTGGCGACTCAAATATTTCTTGAGAACATTCTAAAAAGTAAATTCATTCACTTGAATATCTAGTTATAGTGCGTAAACAAAAAATGAAAATAATAAACACGAATCCGCGACCTTTTCCGCACACAAGAAAAAATGTGGTTATTTAATTATTCATTGACTGGTTTCACTATGCTACAAGTAAGTAGAAGTAAACGGTGTATACTTTATTTTACGAGTATGTCTAGATTCCGGAGTTTCGTTACCAGCAAACATATCTTTGACTATAGTTAATATTTTACTAGTAAATTGTAAAGTAAAATCGTTTATTTCAACTTTAAAAGTTACAATATGGAGGTATCGTTGGTCCCAAACTACGAGTAAGTCTTCTTCTCTTCATCTTGGGCAACATTAAATATGGACAAAATGTTGGAAATTTTTAAACAAAATAAAGTAAAATTAAAGTTGAAATTGGCTACAGTTAAGCTAATTAGCCTCATCGAGTTGCAGTTAGATGTATAATTTGACTACTTTTCGGATTATTTAATTAAATTACTATTACCTTTGAACTTAAGACGACTCGTTTTTAGGTTAGGATACCTATTTAATTTTTCTCTTTTATAGTGTTACATATGTAGGATGAACCACATAGTTAGTAGGTAGGGTTTAATGTGATACAAGTAAAGACATATGAATAGGTAATTAATTTTAAATTACTAATAATATAAAATATTTAATTTGTTTTATTTCATTTATTTTTTTATGAATAATAAAAATAGTATTTTTTATTATTTAAAATATTTATGATTATTTTATTAGAATGTTTTAATTAACTTTAATATAATGTTCGCATAAAATATTTACAGCTAATAAAGTTGCTACTACAGCCGGTCTATGGTCAGATGTATATACATAGATAGATACATCTCAACGTGAAAACTTAGATGAAGTGAGCTTGTGAATAATGTCAAATTGTTAATCCCTAACATTGAGTGGACTGATAACTCACTTCAATCTCACTTCACTTTAGTTTATACGGTGATATTTTTACAGAATAGACCGCAGATTATGATTATTTATTTAATTAAGTATGTAGTTTTTCACTCAGGATGCTACCTAATGGTGTTTTTATTACGAGTACCTACCTATATTTTTCAAGGTGTTGCGTAAAAACATCTACTTACACGTCATATGCCTACCCTTTTCCCAACTATGTTGGGGTCGGCTTCCGATCTAACCGGATACAGCTGAATACCAGTATTTTACATGAAGCGCCTGCCTATCTGACCTCCACAACGACCACAACCCTGTAACTGGGTAATATGATACCCCTTGGTAAGACTGGTTGTCAGACTTTCGGGCTTCTGGCGACCCGTAACGACTGTCAAAGATCCACAAATAACAGCCGGAACCAACAACTTAACGTGCTTTCCGAGACACGGAGGGGTCTTGGTATGTAAAGATAGTCACCCATCCATGGACCAACCGTGGTAAGCGTAGCTTAACTTGACCGATCGACTTACATCTTCTTACACATGTTTAACATTATTTTGATAAGATTTATTTATTCTCATTACTTAGGGTTGAGCCGCAAAACACCATGATGGTTTTAACTTATAAGTTCTGTAATAAAAATGACAACATCAGTATGGACATTGGACAGAATTGGTATATCGACACTGGAAAACACATCTAGTTACAGCCGATCTCTTATTTATTATTCTTACCGTGAAAGTTTAGGTGAAGTTAGCTTCAAGTGAACTGTCGTGCTACCTGACACTAGGGAATCTAGGGGGTTGACAGCTCACTCCAAACTCACTTCACCTAAGTTTCCACCTGTGAGAATTTAACAGAATACCACTGCTGGTACGGAATCCCCTGAACTACGAGACATGAGTACCTATTGGAAACTGGTTTTATTTCATATGAAAATGTACGTAAAATATATTGCTTGCCGCTCGAAACGGACTTATGACAAGCCTTGTGAACCGTCACGGCCATGGTTAATTGATACCTAATGGTTACATTTAATGCGAATATAATGACGTCACGCTAGAAATTCCGTTTTTTTTTGTGGCTTAAATGCGGAATTTCTTGGTGTTCTGCGTTACATATATCGTAATGAGACTTGATTTTTGCAATATTTTTGTCTTTGTCGTTTGTTTAATAATAAAATTCCGTCTAGACGTAACTATTTTATGGGGTTATTAAATTACCATTACTATTACCTACATGTCTTATGTGTAAAAATGATGGTCAAAATCATGAAAACTTCGCTAACACCGTCGTCGTCGTCCTGTTTTACTTTCATTCATTTTAATACGTCATCGTATCAGCGTTCCATTTTTGTGGTATAATTATATAATGGCCTTCTTTTATGTTTGCCTTATACAGTATACAATATAGGTACATTCTTCAGCCCTCGATTTTTCATGTCGTTACAAATCCAAGTAGCCACAGTTTTTTAAAACTTACATAAACTCACGCCCTCCTCCGATAGGGATAGGCAGACACAACAGAACGCCACCTGCTACGATCCTTCTTTTGTCTTGTTTACGGTCATACATCCGAGAGACAACTTTCATAATTTTAAAAACGTTCACAGTCCGATCTCAGTCTCAATCTGCCAAAAATACTTCTAATTACCCTACATTTTTGACATTGATTGTCGCTGAGATGAGAATGCGACTAATTTTGAATTGTTGTACTGAAAACCGAAATACAGCCTTTGCCTAGTTCTGTTGCAGTGGCTACATCCATTTAGGTATTAGAAAATTAACACTGCAATCTTTGTTTCTGTATAATATTATTAAGCTTTTTGTGGAATAATATTACTTTACATAATAAAAAAATAAATTGAATGTTTTTTAATTACGGGAATTGGCATTCTGGTCATACACTCACGCGCCGGTTGCGAGAACTGCGGTTATTTTTAAAACTTGAAACTTGATTTAAATAATCCGATTAAACTCGCTGACTATCATATCAATGCGATCTTCCATAAACATAGTCGTAGACCTAAATTAAATTTAAGAAAAACTTGTACTGGTGCTTCGAACCGTGTATTGACAGGGTTCATGTACAAAATTAAAAAAAAAAACCGAGAGCAGTGGTGGCCAAGTGGGTACGGCCGCGACTTATGAGTAGTAGATCTCAGGTTCGAAACCAGAAAGGCGCAGGTAAATTATTTCATTACCACTGCTCTCAAAACGGTGAAGGAAAACATCGTGAGGAAACCGGAATGTTCTAGAACCAGAAATATTCGAAGACAGTGACATCTACCAACCCGCACTGGCCCCGCGTGGATTACGGCCTACTCCCTCTCACCGAGAGGAGGCCTGTGTCCCAGCAGTGGGAACATTATAGGCTGATTATGCTATGCTTATGCCATGTACAAAACCGATAATTAATGTAAGTACTTATTGTAAAACTATCAGCGACCGAGGTTCCACCCAATGTGTTTCGATCCCGTGGAAATATCGGGATAAAAAGTATCCTATGTGTTAATCCTGGTTATAAACTATCCATCCATCCTCACAAACTTTCGCGTTTATAATATTGCTAGCAGCGCGCCGTGGTTTCACCCGCATAACTTTTGATCCCCTGGGAATATCGGGGTAAAAAGTAGCCTATGTGTTAATCCACGGTGTCAGCTACCTCCATACCAAATTTTATCAAAATTAGGGCAGGGGTTTGTGCGTGAAGAAGTAACAAACACACCTACAAACTTTCTTCTTTATAATATTAGTGTGATTAGATAATAGATAATTAGTTATTATTAGTAGTTAGTAGTAGTAGGATGTGTAACATTCAAGAGAGCAAATAAATAAATTATTATCGAGACCCAAAAATATCCACGTGTATTACCGCCGGTGCTGACCTTCATAATACTACTAAGGGTGCATTCCACCAAACTTTTATACCTAGAATAAGTCTTGTCTGAGAACACATTTCGAATTTTTGACAGTTTTTCCATACTAGAACTGTCAGACCTCAATTTTATTCCACGAATAAAAGATATCGGACTTCGGTAAAATCAGCCCTAATAGTTCTACAATGAATAATGCCAAAATAATTTCGGAATTGTACTCGTTTATGTCTTCAAGGTTCTCGGATCCGGAAATCAACCGAATTTTTGAATTATTTACATTGTTCGAAAGTTAAATTCATTGATGAGTTTTGATTATTTGCTTGAAGGCAGTTATAGTTTATATGGAAATTAGCTTATTGTATTTAAGAAAAATAATAAGTAATAGAAAACATTAGTTATCTTATTTATAGTCATCTACTATTTTATGCTATACCTACCTACAACTGTTTTCAACAAAAAATTACTAAATAATTTAACATTTAAAACTAGCCTAACCTGTCAAAGTTTTCCTGAATCCTTCCAAGTAACAAGGCTGCAGCACAGGTTTAAAAAAATCTGTCTGACTACTATCTGCTTCAAGACTTCCTGACAAACTTCCTGACAAATTAGTGTCAAAAACATTTGCATAAACTTTTGACGCTTTGATAACTTATCACAGGCCATTTAGTAACCCCTAGATTTTCAACCCTTTAGGTTGAAAAGCCCTGCTCTTTTTATTGGGATTTATACTAAAATAGAATACACAAATAGTATGGTTTTTTTATTGTTTTTATTTATGTATTTAGCAAAATTGGTAATTATTATCGTAGTTTTAACAAACGCACATTATGTTGTAAGTATAATTAAAAAATCATTAGGGATAGTGCATAAATAGCTAAAAAATAATGGTTGTGTGACTAAGTTGAAACTTGAAACAGAGATTGTTAGCAATGCTGTAGGTATTGTTAGCACCGCATGGGTCATTATCATTAATTACCAGTTAATTTATTAAATGGAAGACAGTTTCCTTGCACTGTTTGCTTAGAAGTGTTCTGCGATAAATTTTATTTTGATATAATTAATATCAACTCTTTTAACATTAAAATTTTATTATAACTTGACAGGAGATTAATAACTTCGTCTCCTTGTTGTTTTAGTTGCATTAGTGTCAGGATACAACAATAGGAATGTAAAGTTATATTAATTTTGGGAAAATAAAGATATGCACTTAGGAACCGAAGAGGCACCTTTGTCTTAGTTTTTCATCAGTTCAGGACTCTTGATTGGTCTTATATATTTGTATTTCTTGACTTTAATCAAGCTTAAATCCTATTAGTTTCTTACTCGATTGTTTAATAATAGTAGAACTTTGATTTTTTTCAGATACTGAACATTTTGAGATAAAAAACTCGGTAGTTAATTTACATGTAACAATGTTATTAAGGCCGCAATTACTTACTTTTAAAAATAAATAAATTCCGATTTCAAAATGAAAAGCACAACACGACACCAGTCACACACTGCGCGCGTTCTATTTAGCGCGCCACTCGATCGTTACTTGGGAGGCGTATGCTCAGGCGGCGCAGGATCGACACTCCTTGCGCACCACTGCTTCGCGAGGGAAGCGCTATCGATGTTTTATTCAGCCGACGGAAAAATGACGTGCACGCTACGACACACGCCTCACATGCCCTTGACCTTTTCACTCGCGTTCAAGTACACCTGTTGAATGCATACCGCACCTGAATTTTGAAGATGCGCTGACTGGTTGACTATGCACTTATTGTAATTTTTCTTTCTTTGACATTGAAAGTGGATATTTTGTTTGTTCGCAAGCAAAGTGAAGATATTTCATAGTAGGCAAGTAGGCTATGATGCTCCTCTGTTTCTATTTTATTTTTCCCTGAAGCTTTAGGTTTGTAGGTAGTAGTAGTAAGAATCTTCTTACTGGAAATATATGTTTCAGGCGCTTCATCATCATTATCAAAACAGTATGGTAGCATTTCCATATTAATTTGCCAACTATGTCGCATCGAAATTTCTGTTTTAACTGTATCAAGCTTACGAGTTTTCGATTTTAGAGCTCCTACGCATTAAGTGTGAAATTTTGATAACACACCACGTTGTTTTCATAAGTAGTATTTCCTTAATCAGATCCAGTTGAAAACCAGCGTCAGGCACCAGTTGTCTGGCATTTTTGCTGAACTGGGCCTTTTTGGCGCAGCCGTGAGGCACACTTTCCTGCTGATTTCTTACTTTACACTTTTTTTAGCTCCCTTCACAATGGTTGAGCTGAATAGTGCTGATCCATGCTTCATGTTCGTGAACGGGCGCCGTCAGTTGGAGCTGGTCATCACTCTTAGCTGCCTCCGCTTATTTTATTTTTGGGTTGTTTGATTTGTAACTATTTGCTGTACTCTGGACGCTTTTAACGTGTACGTAATTTTTTTTACATCGTTCTCACATATATAAATTCATTATTATTGATGTAACTAACATTTTTGTAAATATATCATTTAAAAGAGTGTCCATGTAGTTTCTTGCCCGTTCTTCTCCATAGATACCTACTATGCCTTGGAATGGGAACTAGCTTCATATTTTCTGACTGACCGACTTCTTGACAATTCAAAAGTGCCTGTAAACGTTTTAATTGAAATACATGTTTTGAGTTGATGTTTGAGCTCATCTTAAATTATTAATACATCATCTGCCTAGCCTTTTCCCAACTATGTTGGGGTAGGTTTCTAGTTTCACCGGATGCAGTTGAATACCAGTATTTTTCATGAAGTGATTGCCTATCTGATCTCCACAACCCAGTTACTGGGTAATACCATACCACTTGGAAAAACTGGTTGTCAGACTTTCGGGTTTTTAACGACTGCCAAAGATCCACGAATGACAGCTGGGACCAACGGCTTAATGTGCTTTTCGAGGCACGGAACCCGATAGTTACATCCAAGAACTAACCGCGGCAAGCGCAAAACAAAGTCGCTTTTTTGTCTGTCTCTGTGACCGCTTAGTTATTACGGTTTTCACGAAGAAAAAAGAGAATTTATGCCGGAAGTTTTGTGTATACTCGTACATATATAGTTTTGAAATTTGTCGCCACATCAGTAGATCGTGATCATGCGAAGCAGGGGCGGGTCGCAACTTAACAGATTAATAAAATTATCCGTCCGGATTTTCAGAGGACCTACGACTTAGGTACGAGTACCTACACGGAATAACAAAAACAAGTGTGTTTTTATTATTCCGTCTACGAATATGGAACCTACGTACGATTAAACATGGTAAAACGTTTATTTTACATACAAGCAGCTTTGTTTATTATGTAATATATAGTATTCACGCGGTCATTAAAAGTTACAATAAAAATAGTGTGCTGTATAATTTTATTTTTTTTTTGGAACGGAAGTAAACTAATTTTAATTGTCTGTAGTATTTCATCCATACTATTAAATTAATATTAGTCTGTTACCTACCTCTTCACTTTTAAACTTCTGAACCGATTTAGATGAAATTTGGTATAGACATAGTTTGAATCCCGGGAAAGGACATAGGATAGTTTGTATCCCGATATTCCCACGGGATCGAAACTTATGCGGGTGAAACCGCGGGGCGCTGCTAGTTTACAATAAAGTGCTTAACATTATTATTATCATAGGTTGGTACCTACTATTTGTCTTGAACGACTGTGTATAAATGTTTCTTGAGCTTTAAAATGAGTAAATGCTGTTACTTTTTTAATTTTCTAATTTTTGTAATGGTTTTTATTTTTGATAATAATTACGACAATGTTGTCTGCTTGGAACATGACTTTAGATTCGTTGATTGTGTAATATTTTTAGCAGCGGTGGCCCAGTGGTAACGGCCAAGACTTACGAGTTGTAGGTTCATTCAAAGCCAAGCAGTGTGTAAATTAGTTCATCACCACTGCTCTCAAAACGGTGACGGAAAACATCGTGAGGAAACCGGCATATCCTAGAACGAAAAATTCGAGGTTATGTGACATCCGCCAATCCGCACTGGGCCCATGTAGTGGATTATGGCCCACTCCCTCTCACAGAGAGGAGGCCTGTGGCCCAGCAGTAAGACTGATTATGCTTAATTATGCTTGAGTAGTTACCGGTAATATTTTATTTTTGCAAAGCAGAGTAGGTAATTGGGTAATGTAATTATTACCAAGCATATTGCGCATAAAAATTAGTTTCAGTATTAGGTTAACACTTGATTTTCGTGAAGAATTTTAATAAACAAAGATGCTGCAGAATAATAATTATTCTGCATTTAACTTAAACGTAGCTACAATTATTGTAGCTACGTTTAAGAGTAAACTAAACGCGAGCTCGAACTCACTGGTGGTCATGGCCAAAATCACGCTGTCTAACTTGGCTTCGTGTCTGACGGAGCTAGTATCAGTGATGAGCAGTTAGACGCTAATCTACACGCACAACATCTAGTTCTCACGCACAGAAACACCGTTCCGAACTGATAGGCGCATAAAAATATTTGAAAAGTGCTTTGGAAAATCGAGTTCTATGAAAAATCCACTACATAAATCAATCACAAATAAAGTTTTTTGAACTCTTCGATAACTGAGCTTTGTCGGTACGTATTTAATTTTTAATATTTTTCAGTTCTTTTATTACTTATTTACACCCAAAGTTACGTTAAAAATAGCAAGAAAAACGAATCTTTGTTGGCTCATAACTTTTTAATGACTTGTTATTTTACAATTCTGCTTCCGTACAGACACAATTAATAATTAGACAAAACGATACAATGTTTAACTTTGGATGTACAATGTCAAACAGTGGAGTAATACTCTCCCGAAATTTGTATGGAAAAAATATCGAATAGTGGCACCTTAAGTTAAATGCGTCATTTGTATTAACAGCTTATCGGATAATTTTAAGACAGAGCAAAAAGTTTCCACTGAGTCAGTAAACTGGCTCGGGTCGCGCCCACCGGGCATGGAACATTCGTGCTGCTTTTGTTGTGAATCTATTCGCGAATATTTTGACAGGTCTGTAGGTACAGATCTCCTAAAATAAGTATCCGCTTCGGAAATCATCGCCTGTCTTCGGAAATACGAACGCGTGTTTATAAGATACCCTCAGAGATAATATAGAGCTGTTACAGCCATGACAGTAGTTGCCTATTTTGTATTACAAAATTAAAAATTTGAGATTGACAACTCTATGCAATTCCAAAAAACTTTTGAGTCACATAATAATATGACGAAGTACGACCGGAACGGGGAAAAAGCTTCGTATAAACATGCAATGATAGGTGCACTACGACAAAGCCCGGCAGTACAAAACCAACACTCTTGCTTCTGTGGGGGGTTACCTACTCTGTGGCGACGTTCGTACTAATTCGGCAGCACGAAGATTACCGATGCGCATACTCTTTCTGGTGTACCTGTACCTAACTTATGGTGCGAACCAGTATCTTTTCACGATTTTTCAAGTGCTAATGGTGAAGTTCGCAGCAAACATTGGTCCCCTCCCATTTGTTTAGGCCCTAATAATGTGTATTTAGTACAAGTTACGTTGTTTTGAAGTAACTTAGGAAATATTATTTGTGGCGATGCACTTTGTGTATTTGCATTCATATCAAAAATAAATTGAACAGTTCTTATTGTGGTTTTAGAAATATTCAATTGATTGATTGAACTAAAATAATATTTGGGCTATGTAGTAAATCTCTTAGGGCCTAAAGCCTAAACACATACACGCGATAGTGGTGGTGAAGTTTCTTGCACATTCTTCTCCATACGAAACTACCTTTTAGAAGGGGCGACTAGAACCAATTCAATTTTTTGTAAATTTTGACGTTTAAAAGTGCTATTTATCTGCCTAATCGAAATAAATGATTTGATTTTGTCTTTGATACTCCGTCGCATCGTGGCGCATTAAGACAAACGTTGTTACACACATGTTTTGATAACAGTTTTTTTTTATTGACAACTACGAATATCTACTATTTTCGCTTACCGTTTACACAAACAAGTTGTAACGACTAGTTTTAAATAAAATATAGTTTTTTTAAACACGTCTGTAACAACGCACAACGTCGTTTGCAAGTTGCAACGTGTCACGTTGCGGTATTTGAATTTGGTTAAGTATCTTATTTTAAGCATTACATTCCTACTGACTCGACGTGGTAAGTTTATTTTTGAAGTGAAAACTTCTTTAGCGGCGTTGAACACTTTTTGTAATGGGTAAAAAATGTTAAACTCGCGTCAGGGCATCGCGTCAGGACACGTGACCGTCAGGAGAGATTCCCCCCCCCATCTCTTTCTACAGCGGCGCCAATCGAAGTGAACCAAGTGAGACACGATAATGGATGGATGGATGGATGGTGATGGCGATGGCGATGGTGATGGCGATGGCGATGGCGATGGTGATGGTGATGGCGATGGTGATGGTGATGTGATGTGATGTGATGGTGATGGTGGACGCGGACGCGGACGTGGATGGACAGCTGATGGCTCGACCGTCTGTGTAGTAGCCACACTGCTGTGTATTCGTAAAATTCGTGTATATAAAGTGTTTCAAAAAATGGAAATTGAACAAAGTGCATCGATTAATGAAAAAAGTGACGCAGAAATAGTGAAAAAAACTTAGTTATATTAATTCAATTAATAATTGATTTATTTCAACGTTAATATTCATGTTTTCACTTCTGCCGGCACTCCCGGAGTGCAACCCGTCTTTTTTTTTTTCCCTGAGTCATTCACGATTTTTTCACGATCACATTTGCAATATCGTAATATTTTTTATTACTAGTCAACTTTGAGTGATGTGTGTTTTTTGTTCCCGTGCGAAAACGAAAACCCCATCGCCTCTTATGTATGTATAATTTGTTATTGATGTGAAATTGCTTGATCATCAGATGAGGTCTGATTCTGAAAAAAAAAAAACGTAGGTTATTAATAACTTACGCAATACATCTCTCAGAAACGCTCATCTTTACTTGAGGCATCCTTCTTTAAATGATTAAAAAAGATAAAAGACTTTAAACAAAACATCAAATAAGTTCGTCTAAATCAAAATTATCGTGCATTCTTCCCAACAGATCGATTCAGGTAATTTCAGAGAACTCGATACACGGTCATGGTCAAAATGTGCGAGCGGGCAATTCTCTACATTATTAATTTATTACATTGATTCACGAGTTTTTGCCTACGTAATGCGTTTTTTTAATTAGGCAGTTTTAACTTTAACCCCCTTATTTATAAACGTTTCTTAAAGTTAAGTAGTGATTAGCGACTCTTTAACCATACATTTTTGACGTTTGAATGTCACTTAACGTTAATCATCGTTTATAAATAAACCTCTTATACTTAAAACTTAATTAAAATTTTTAATAACCACTTTTATATACACACATAAACTCACGCCTTCTTCCCAGGGGTACGGCAGCAACTACTTACAGAACGCCACCTGCTACGATCTTTACATACTCTGAAAAAAGTAAAAATCTTGCATTCGTGAAATCTTTAACACAGTAAGAGCGGTTCTGCACTACATCCGATCCGAATCCGAGAAATGCCGGTCCGAAGTGATACTTCGGACCGGGCAGTTCGGACACTTTTAGCTTATTAACATTCCCATGTTAATAGTAATTGTTAATTCGTAAAGAAATTATTTATTTCCACTTAAGCATTCCAATTTTGTGTGACAATGACGGTAATGAAATTTTCCTTATGAGTGTGGACCGTTAAGGGTATTAAATTCTTTAATCAAAGGACGTAAAAAAAGCTTAATTCATACATAAATATAAAACGGTTCACCCAAATACGGATGCAACACTAGGATTTCTGTTGTCCGTTTCGTCTAGTTATGCGTGTTGTAAACCATGTCCATCCAATCAGTCTGGCTTATAAAATGCATCGCGGTCGTGCTTCAGTCAATTTTTATTAAACTTCGAACTTTCTGTAGAGTGTAATTTTTATGGGCGACTAGACATTATGCCCACTGACCAATATCTGACGGTAAAAATTACCATAAATAATAAAAACACTTAGATTTATCCTTTATGCCTTTGCAATCGATACAGTTATAAGGACCACGTTTCTATAGGTAATTCTTTGCATAATTGTTGAAAACCTGATTAATCTTTACCTACAGCTTGCAATTGAACGAATGTAGCTCACTTCATTCATTAATGAGTGTAGGTCCTAAGTAATTCTTGTCTGAAGTTGGCACTGTGCTCAAGCAAGTGGCAGGTTCGAACTTAAACTTTATCTACTTTAATATAAGAAGTCGTAGGAGGTAATGCCCTAGTGCTAACGGCCGCGACTTATGAGTTGTAAGGTCGTGGGTCCGAACCCAAGCAAGCACTTTACTTAGCCTAAATTATTTCATTACCATTGCTCTTAAAACGGTGAAGGAAAACGTCGTGAGGACACGTCCTGCAACTAGAAATGTCCTAGAACCAAATATACGAAGACATGAGACATCCGCCAACGCGCACTGGGCCCGCGTGGTGGTTTCTAGTACACTCCCTCTCATAGAGAGGAGGCCTGTGTCCTAGCAGTGCGAACATTACAGGCTGATTATGGTAGAAGTCTACCACAATAAACTACTGCAATCCATAATAGGTCGTTGGGAAATTCTGTTGTTCTTCCGTCTCCCATAATTACATCACTAGTTACTATAAAGAAGTTATGAAGTGATCAACTTAGATTATTAGGTGCACGAATCGTATAAATATGCCGAGGCCAGCTAGTTGGCAACTTGGCACTAATGCCTTGTTAGTCTGTATAAAAGGGTAAATTACGACCATGTACTCTGAAATCGTCACATCATTTGCTGCATTGAGGCGGGGCCACATTAGCGGTCTGACACGCCATGCCATGGCTGCCGCACACCATCTAACATGCACTCACTTTGACTACAATTCTTTGGTAAAATAGTGCTTACGTGCAGCCTAAGCGGTAAGCGCAGTATCACATGCAGCTTGTATTTCTGTCTGAACCACCACCACCGCTAGCTTTTGCGTTGACAATTCTGATCACTGTTTTCATCCTGCATGTTGGAAGATTATTTTCCGGCTTATTTTTCAATAAATTATCTCACGTTGACTTTTATTGAACATCAGTAACTCTCATAAAATAATAGTTTCGATAATAAACTTGATTTGTATGACTTAAATTATATATTCGGTTGTATTTTAAATTGTATTTTTTTTAATTTATGTCACTTAACTGAAAAGATCAGGGATGATAGGTCTCTGGCGGTACCTATCATTTACGTATGTATTTTATTGCGCACTAGCTTCTGCCCGCGACTTCGTCCGCGTGAAATTTCTTATACCTCCGATCCACCCCGTTGCATCGCATCGCCTGCCCGCGCTAAGTATATCTTCGTTTTCGCTTAGCGTTTTTTCTGACTTTTTTCCTTTTTGCTCGGCTTCTAAGGCTCCTAGCGCGCGTTCAAACAAAAAACTAACAAACTATTCAGCTTTATTATTAGTATCGATAGATTACAGAAATAAACATGAGTAAGAATTGTGATGATCATTTTGAAAAATCATCATGTGTCATGATGATCGTTCAGATTGGTACATTACAGTTTTTCGTACTTTGAAGGTTGATTCTTAATAATGCCGACGAGATCAAACTTAATAACGTTAGTTTATATGCCTATGATAGGAGAACGATCGAACTTCATTAGAATAAAAAAAAATTGGAAAATCCAAAAGTGCACGACTCATAAATACTTATAATGCTCATTTGATCGTATAAAAAAACTACTTTGAATAAAAGAGCCATTTTCAATAAAGGGTTCCTCAAAGGTGAACGAATCTATTAAAAAAAAAAAGACGGGTTGCACTCCGGGAGTGCCGGCAGAAGTGAAAACTTGAATATTAACGTTGAAATAAATCAATTATTAATTGAATTAATATAACTCATTTTTTTCACTATTTCTGCGTCCCTTTTTTCATTAATAGATGCACTTTGTTCAATTTCCATATTTTAAACACTATATACACGAATGTTACGAATACGCAGCAGTGTGTCCACGTCCACTTCCACTTCGACTTTGACTTTGACTTTGACTTTGACTTCGACTTCGACTTCGACTTTGACTTTGACTTTGACTTCGACTTCGACTTCGACTTTGACTTTGACTTCGACTTTGACTTCGACTTCGACTTCGACCCCGACTTCGACATCGACTCCGACTTCGACTTCGACTTCCACTTCCACTTCCGCTTCCACTTCCGCTTCCACTTCCACTTCCACTTCCACTCCATCCATCCATCCATCCATCCATTGTCGTGTGTCACTAAACTTGGTTCACTTCGGTTGGCGCCGCCGTAGAAATAGAGGGGGGGGGGGAAATCTCTCCTGACGGTCACGTGTCCTGACGCGATGCCCTGACGCGAATTTAACATTTTTTACCCATTACAAAAAGTGTTCAACGCCGCTAAAGAAGTTTTCACTTCAAAAAAAGATTTTTTCACACTTGATTGACTGGAAAATTTTAAGAAATATTTTGATGTTTTTTCGTTTCTACTGCATTAAATCAATTTGTAAAAAGTACAGAAGTAATCTCCATTAAATTAACTAAACAATGCTTAATAGGTTCTGTACTAGCAGGAGTATGACAATAGAAACAGTTGCAGAGAGGAGGGAAAAAAGAAATTCGATCGTAATGCTGTGCATTATGAGCCGTGCAAAAGTAAAACCAATAATTATTAATTAGTATTTTGAATCCATCACTTCCTAGTTGTTTCTATACGCGGCATTTGTGTTTGTTTCACATCGAATTGAACAAAGAAAACTTTGTACTTACAACACGTTTTATTGTTCAAAAAGCTACAAATATGTGGTGTAACAAGTTAACTTGTTATTTTCGTTGTCGGTGAAAGGACTCACACGTGGGGAACGACCGATGTCCCAGTGCTCTGGTCATTTTGGGCCACATCTTCCTGTACCTGGTGCCTGGCTTCTTGTTCTTCATCTCCATACCCGTCTGCATCTTCACGTTGTTCGAGGGTTGGGATTACGTTGCTTCCATATATGATGCCATAGGCCTCTCTTTTCTTGTGCCAATCTCCACGTTCCTGTGCCAGCCCCATCCAGGTTCTACCCGCGATGGCAACAATATCGCCCGCTCACGTCGCCGCTGGACGACCCGCAGTTCATCTTCCAGTCCTTGGATGCCTTTCGGTCACAGCCTTACTCCACCGGCCATTACTTCGCCTTGCCAGGTGTCCTGCCTAACTCCATTTGATTTGTTACACTTACCGATTTGAATGACACATCTCCCGCAAACGAGTAACATTTAACTGGAAAGCTATTTTATTTAGGGCTGATTTTTCAGTAGTCAGATAACTTATATCTGAAGAATAAATATGACATTCGACGTAATTTCTATACAAAAGCTGTCATACCGCAATATTTATTCCTCAGATAAATCTTATCTGGCTATTGAAAAATCAAAAAGGATAATTTGAACACGAAACAAATGGCATGGCGGAGAAATAATTGATATATTATACAATGGTGTTATGTAATACAAAATACTTTAAAATATTCAGAAATTAATTCTTTTGCGTTGTTATTTTATCATAAAATATGCGCAACCATAGAAATGTAAAAAACAGATATATCTATGTGCGCAACACTTGTCCAACAGGTAACTAACGTCGTTGTCACCTGAATATGAGACAATTCAGATTTAAAAAAAAATCCAAATTCAACGTAGATGATATTTAAAAAAGGCTAAAAACCATACTTTTTCTATAAGTAGTATTTTAGTTTGTTCGTTTTGTCGGCTAAGGGTGGTTGCACATTGGCTGCTGCTGAATTACACTCTGGTATTGGTGTGTTAGCGTCACTGCTGATGAAAGCACTTTTAAAGAATTCGTTGTTCTTTGTGACGAATTCCGTACCTACGTATTACGTGCGACTAATCGTCCCTGTATAACGCTCCATCTTTTCGGCCATACCGTGTAGAAATGCTATAAGGCTACATTTTTTTAGGTTATTGCCCTCCAAAGGATTTCGTTTGATTAGCATTCGCAAGCTTTGTGGTAATAAAACTGAGCTGTTAATATGATTTATTCTTCGTTCGTCCTGAAGTTTTGTCCCACATTCCAAAAAATCTTGGGTCGTCCTAAAAAATATGCTTCCTTCGTCCCAAAATATAAATTTAATTATTTTATTCCCGCTTCGTCCTATTTTATATTCCTTCTACGGCCCATATTTTTTTTATACATGCCAAACTCTTACTTTTTTGTACAATCGGCAACAAAAGGGTTACGTATTATTAAGAGCCCTCTTACATTTCGGTACTGATCACGCATTTTTTTTTTTTTGGAATTGGCGTCTCGCAGTTCAATCTATGAGGTTGTCGTCATCTGCTTAACCGGGCTTGCCTGTGCATGCCTCAATAAAGGCCTCCAGCCAGGGCGAGCGCGCATCGCTTGCGCAGTAAAATATATAGTACTTTTATTTTATTTATTAAACAATCAAAGAATCATTTTTTTTAATTGATATGATAAATATTATTTATACCTAAATGTTTAGAATTTTTTTTATTTTTTTTTATTTCGTCCTCACACGTTTGATTTCTTTCGCAGGCAGTGTGCGTTCATCTAAAAGTTCACAGTAACTTCCTTGATACCGTCACACGCGCATATCAATGTAGGCTTCCTTCTACAGACGCAAGGTCAATAGCGACACCCAAGTAGGCAACCTGCTCCAGTCTGGTTTGTTAATAAATTCTATACATATTATTGTAGCGCTACGCACTACTTACTCGTATTTATACCAGAAACGTGACCAGAAATGAATAAGAATATGTTTAGGTTTTTGTTTTATTATTTACAAGATTCGCGACATCGTCATCTGTCTAGCCTTTTTCCAACTATGTTGGGGTCGGCTTCCAGTCTAACCGGATGCAGGTGAATACCAGTATTTTACATGGAGCGACTGCCTATCTGACCTCCACAACCCAGTTACTGGTTATTACGATACCCCATGGTAAGGCTGGTTGTCGAAATCTCGAGTATTCGACTACCTTTAACGAATGTCAAAGATCCACGAATGACAGCCGGGACCAACGGCTTAACATGCTTTCCGAGGAACGGAGGGGTCTCGGTACGTAAAGATGGTCACCCATCCACAGACCAACCGCGGCTAGCGTAGCTTAACCTGATTGATCAACCTGTGCGGCTGTTATTATTTAGCCACGGGCCCACGGTTATTGAAAAAAATCTGCTGCTAGAAGCTGTTTCCTACAAAATTGCAATACTTACGCGGTCAAAATGTATGGAACAGCTAATTTTGTTTTAATAACCGACGAAAAATTTTAACGCAGGCGTCCAGAATCATGTAAGTACTGAAGACATGGTAATAAATAATTTTTTTGGTACTTAATCATTTGTAATATCATTGACGGTCGCTAATATTGCTCTTTTTACACATCTGTGTGAAACATCTACCAAGATGTGCTACTAATTCTCGTGAAATAATCAATGAATTATTATCTACCATTGCTGTTTCAGCTACTGCGTATTCAGTATCAAAATTATAAGAAATTTCTGGAAAATTGTCGCAGTGATCACGCTCTTCAAGCTACATTACTGATTTAAAAGTAGGCGGATAATGTCTAGGTTTTCCTGACCTTAATGAATAGGTCTTGTAATGAATGCCTAGATAACTAGCTAACTTACACTTGCCTAGTATTACAAAACATGTTGTATCATCGTATGGAAATCTGCGATGTAGAGGCGCGCAGTGGAATTATACTGAATCAAATTGTCAGTCGAGGGCCAGTTATTATATTGTCTCGGTAAAACCCAAATGATTCGCCCCTCCGCCGGCTATAAATAAATTGCTTTAGGTATAATTTTTGTTTTAGATGCTGTGATAATCTCCCATGATCTTGATTACGCGGATGTTAACGTAACAGTAAACTTTAGTTTTTGTTGTTATTATCGTTAATAGTTATTTTAATAATTTATTTATAAAATATAAGAATTTTACTAAGAGGGTATCTCCTAGGTGAGTTCATATTTCATCAAATAGTCATTCGATAGGGTTATTGAACTAAGAGGGTTGTATTGATGATTTCATTGATTATTGGTTCAGTAAATACATATTTGTTACGCTCGGGAATCATATTTTGTTCAAGATACAACCTGACACTGACCTGCAAATTGCATAAAACGCAAGAAAACTTGAGTTTCGTAGGCTACCCTGGCGCTTCCCCCTTAAGTAGAATATACATTGATGAAAGGCAAAAAAAGGTACAGTTGAATAGTTAGGGTCCCTTAAATACGGATAGAACAACTGTAGATGTATGTAGCCGTCGAACAGCACTTGTAGCGGAAGTGGGGCTGGCTGTAGTAGGGGCAGAGCATTCCCTTTAGGGGGGATGAAGTAACTCTAGTCGGGTACAGCAAGTTTATTACGGGGTCCCGACCAGCAGCAGTAATACGTTATGAGAAATTCACCAAAGAAAAAGCCTTTGAAGCAATTCTTGTCTAACCGAGTTGTAACAGTATGTAATAGGCTCCCGGAAAATGTTGTGACGGCTGCCACGCTGAACTGTTTCAAGAATCGACTGGACAGATTAAATATCTTCAAGCTATTCATGATACAGATGCATCAGCTAATTAGCTGCTAGTGTGCCCGCTAAATAATAATAATATAAACAACAGCGATATAACTAAGGCCATAACGTGGTTAAACTCAAACTATAGACTGAAATCTGCGTACGTGCAGACATAGTTAACAGTTTTTTTTTTTTAATTTTATAAAGTATTTTAATGGTCTTGTTGTATCTGTTCTTGTTGTATACTTAAGAACGAGAAATTCTCGTTATTTTGTTATTATTTCATGGCCTACGAGCGTTTTGTTTGATAAATAAGAAGATAAAAATGGCTAAAGACAAAGCTTGCCCATCAAGGTGAGTTTATTTAAAGTGGTAACTGTGGTAGCTGCGGATTAATTTTTAACCTAGATGTTACTGAAACAATTTTTTCCAGGAAAGCCAGGAAAAGGTGGCCTTTTGAAAGGCCCGTCGTAATATAGGGTTCGTATGCATGTCGTACGCATGTTTTTGGGCCTTTTAAAAGGCCCGTCGCAGTATCTGGATTAAACTATTATCGTCTTATTAAAAAACGAGTTCTAACTTTAAACCTAGCCGAAACCTTCGAGCCAGTTACTGTATTTTGAACTTTATTCCGACAAATGTAAAGTTCTTAATGCAAAATTGACAACTTATATTCGGGATTTAACGTCAGTTTTTAATGCGAACTTTAACTTTGTCGGATTATAGTTCGAAATTAAAAACGGGCTCGATGGTTTAAACCTGCGTCTAAAGATAAACCTTGTTTTGTAATAAGGCCGGTAGAGTCCAAGTAGAGTCCAATAGTAACGTAAATTAGTTCGAACCTATGAGTAAAAAAATCAGGTTTCCTTTGAGTTTCCTTTGTTTTCAGTTTTCTTTGAGTTTCCATAATTTTATGAGTACGTAAGTCTCAATTTCAACCCTGACTTGTAACATTAGTCTGATTTTTATCTGTACTTTAGCCTTTAATTGACCTAGATAGTAGACATTGACCAGGTGCCTGCAGTTAAGAATAGTCCTTTGTTATAATGAAGGGCCAGTGCGCCTGCACATGTTACGTGTCTCACGCATCGTACTTATCAAAACTATATTATTTGAATAATGTAGGTACTTATCGTCACGGTATTCCGGAGGAACTAGCGGATCTAATGGTAAAATACAGTTTAAGATAATTTCATTGCATTTACGCCTTTGTTAAGGTTTTCCCAGTGTAGCATACTTAATTTATTATTATTTATTTATATATACTTTATTGTACACCACAAGAATACTACAACACTAAAAATTACAACCTAATACCACAGAATACTTAATAGTACTACGAACTAATACTTTATATGATGTGGGTCGTTCGAATTCAAGAATAACCATTATCTGTGGTCATCAATTAGAGATGTAATAAAAAAAAGTGATGACCCCACCACAGATCTGTGGAGAATTGCGGGTTTACCCAAACTTTAGAATTAATTAATCGCCCTGTAAATAGATGTGATTTTTGAATAAACTGTTATCTACGCGTGTCAAATGAGCCACAAGCCGTACCTAATCATTTTTTATTTTTTTGTTTTCTTAAACCGATAACTAAAAGTTAAGGTTTCTCTACCTACAAAATATAATAAAACCTATATTTTATATCAAAACTGGCGATTAACGTATCACGTAACACGTTTAGGTACCTACCTAAGGAAGATTAGGAGACTCGTTTTTTAATAATAACTAAACAAGTTTTTGGCACAGCTCGTATCCATAGACAAGCCATCTGTGAACGAATGTTGCAAAATTAGAACAAAAATAGTAGATCATCCAAATATAATAAGTAGGTACTTAAGTTTTTAAAGCATTTATTTAATCGAACCTCAAATAATACTCACTTTCCTAAAATTATGATTGAACATCTAATACAATGATTGCGCCTCTTTTTCTGAACCTCAACTAATTCTTATTTTGGTGTCTTAAAAATACTAAATAGCCACTTAACTGTGACCAACTTGGTCCCCCATTTGCTCGGGGTACCCTAGCTTAGTTACTGCGACCAACTGTGAGAAAATACCTGAAATCTAAAAAGAGGCTCATTTATTTTTAAAAATCCGTGCATAATTAGAAACACAAACAGTTTTTAAAGGTCCGTAATTTTAAATAGCGTACATCATTAGAAGATCAATAAGCTTTTAGAGGATTAATAAATAGAACCTTCCTGAAACGAATCACGTCTCTTTATCTTGTCTTTAAAGCAGACACAAAGAGACGCGAATACATTTTATTCTGCTCGTACATACAAGTTTATAATATTGTATTATTATATATATTCATAGTATTGTCACAGACGGGTTAATATGGATTATAATTGACCCCTTTGACGTCAGTCAGCTGTTTACAGCATAATAATGTGGTTAGTTGGCAAACCAGCCATGAATCGACGCCAGATTGATTTATACAGAGATTATCCTAGACAATTGTAATTCTACCGAAACATTTTCTTAAAAGATTTCATCAAACACTGATTTGTTCACTTAGATTTGTGAACTAACAATTTGTGCACAGCATTATGAACTGAACCAGAAAACCAATTCTCGTAATTAAAAACGTTCAAAGTCTAGTCGCAATCTCATCTCAGCGACAATCAAAGTCAATTTTTTTTTACAAAAATGTAGGTAAAATTAGAGGTATTTTTGACAGGTTGAGACCGAGATTATAAGAATGCGAACGTTTCTAAAAATACGGGTATTGGCCCTCTGTTTATGGTATTTAGTCGTCATGCTTTGATATTGATAAAATGTAAAACCTAAATTTTAATTAAGGTAATAAGGTAGAAAAAGCGCCTGATAACGCTTCCTGTCCATTTCATACAATATACTCATTGTAGTCGAAAGATGTATACCTAATGATTAAGATCTATATTTACATCAAAATGTGATATCAAAATGATCAGTGTACGATAAACTTTTATGATAAAACGTTTGTATGAATGGATAATTTTATAAATGTCAATAGCTTGATAACAGTCATTTCACACTATGTCGTGATTGTGATCTGATGCTCAAGTATACAATCTTGATTAAATTATGGGGACAATTAATTATCAACATGCATCTTCGGTAACGACTTTAACGACATAATTTTGCCTGCCATCGATGACGTGGAGATGTTTAAGTCAAGATGTTATTTTTATACTGCGTCAGAATATATTGTTAGGCTGTAAAATAATGATTTTGACAGGTTTATTTTGACGGTTCCGTACCCATAGGGTGCCAACGAAACCCTGTAGCCAAGCCTCCACTGTCCGTCTGTCTGTATGTCAGCGGGCTGTATTTCATGAACCGTAAACATAGTGTGAATTTCTCAGTCCGGGGCAGTGGTCCAACTGATCTGTCCAACTAGTTGGACCATGGCCCTTTACTAGGGGCAGTTGTCCAACTTTAAAAATAGTTGGACCACAGCAACTTTTGAGAGTTCCGTGGTCCAATTCATTTAAAAAATAACTTGCCAACTTATCAAATGTTACAACCTTATCAAGTGAAATCGCACACAAAAGACGTAAGGTCCAAATTGAGAATGATGATTATATACGAGAAATTCAGCTAGAACTGATTTCAGGTGATATTACTGTAGGTCATGCTTCAAATAAATTTCGTTGAATGTTGTAAAACATTTAAAAAAATAAAGTTGAAAAATTAGTCACCCAACTTTAATTTTGTTATTTTACTGCAAAGAGGTTCAATATAACCGTAAACCAGTAGGTACCATACACACATAAAGATGCAGTTGAGGTTTTTAGAGTTGGGAAGTTATTTTTAAAATGAATTGGACCACGGAACTCTCAAAAGGTGCTGTGGTCCAACTATTTTTAAAGTTGGACAACTGCCCCATGGTCCAACTAGTTGGACAGAACAGTTGGACCACTGCCCCGGACTGGAATTTCTATTGCCGCTATAACAATAAATAATAAAAAGAAAAAAAGTTAATAAAAATTAAAGGGGACACTGATTTAAAGACGAGTTATTAGAAAAATAACTCGTCTTTAAATCAGTGTAAAAATTTGAAATTCCTCATATTTCGTCTTTATATCAGAGTCCTTGGGACCAAACCTGAAATCACGAAAAAAAATCAGCTGTTCCTTACATTTTGACGAGTTATGCGAGCATAAATATAGGGAACAGCTGATTTTTTTTACGCGATTTCAGGTTTGGCCCCATAGTGAAAAATGTTTTATTGATGAGTACAATCTCCCATTTCGATTTGTCGCATGTTTTCAATTTCACCCTGTATATTTGGGAACCTATAGTCCATTTACCATAGCATTAGACAGAAGTTAAAAAAGGCTCTTTTAGGAGCACACTTTGTAATAAAAGTACAACAAATATAATTACAGTCAAGATTGATGTGGAGTTAAATATAATCAATTTAAATATCAGCAATCACACTTAATTGTACTTATTTAACCTATCTACCTTCTGAAATTATAAGGCTTTCATTTAATATTATTTAGTTTTTACATAAAATACTGTCGTGTCAATGTTTAAAATCTAAAAGAAGCAGGGACGGACAGTACCGGGAACGTTTTTCATGTCACTATAACTCTACCAAATCTAAAATGTTACCTATTCCCTTCATAAGTTGTGGCAGCACGTGTTTTTTTATTTTGCCAGTTTATATAATGTTGTTTTTAATAAACTGATTGTTACTAAAATTGTTTCATTTCATGTACCTATCCAAGCATCGTGACGAGTAGGTAGATAGAATATGCTTTATTGTATGCCATAAATTGTTACTTACAAAAAAACACATACATTATTTATTAAAAATTGTTTTAACGTAACATGAAAATAAAAGGTTTCGTACTCCTGCTTCTGCGAGCCTCTTTTTTCTAATGTTATAATAAATGAAGTATAGATATTCTGTAATCCAATCGGAATAAATACACACTACCTTAAGAATGTGTTTAATTTACAAATTATTTTGGTATTACCTACGTTTGTATGAAATACGCATGCTACGCCGCCGGCCCCTTAAAAAAATATAGCCGCCATCTTGGATTTTCATTTTGACCCCACTATCGGCTTTAGCACCCTTGAAAACCAAAAAAACGACACCCATGAAGAAAAAAAAAATTGCAGCCGCCATCTTGGATTTTCATTTTGACTTTTTTATCGGCGACGTCATTTTAATTGCGAAGGTCGAACGTCATGGTATTACGCGTGAGCCGTACGCGTTTTTTAATTTCGTCGAGTAAAGATCAATGACATTGTGCGAATAGTACGGGAGCCGAGTAGGCCGTCTGGCTACTGCCTACTGCCGCGTGTGTTTGTATGAAAATTTTGCTTTTTGTTAGGTACGATAATTTAGTGAGTTTCTTAATTGTGGGGCACACACTAAAATGTAATGGACAGGCCTATGGTGATTTATCGAGGTAGGCCCTGCTTATTTGCCTAGTCGATGCGATGCACGCCACAAGCAGCATACAAAACTGCTTGTAATTCATACATTGTTGTATTAGTACGAATGTTTTGTGGTTGCAGAATATACATGGCTTCATTAAATCTGCCACCGTTTCTAAAAGCTTGGTATTACTACGTTAACTGCCAGAGAACAGACAATAGAAAATCTATTCTTCGCTGTCACCGGCGACCGCGGTGGCAGTCAATGCTTTTAAGGCGGAGACTGAGTTACAACGTTTGTTTGTAATGTATCGAGTTTTTGTAATAGTAAGTAGTCAGTGCAACGAGCCGAGCCGCTCGATGCGAGCATTGTCAGCGCATGTTTATTATACTTAATATAATAAGTAGCAAATTAAGTCCTATAAGTTGTAAAAAAAAACTGCTTTGCTTTGTCCCTAAAGTTCCTACCTTCGCCAGAATCCAACTAATACTATAAATGTAAAAGTTTATATATTTGGATGTTTAGATGTTTGTTACGCAATACTTATCTGATGAACGAATTTGGATAAAACTGGCACACAGATAGGACCTAGATTAACACATAGGATACTTTTTGTCCCGATTTTCCCACGGGATCGAGAATTATGCGGGTGAGACAGCGCAGCGCTGCTAGTCTTCTACTAAATTCTGGTTGACTAGATACCTAAATATTATCTGCCCATATATAATTAAAAAGGTAATTAACAAAAATATCGGACATCATTCTGGCAAAGTTAACAATGCCTTAAAACATCAGCTAACGTTACCTCAACAGTTTCAGCTATTTGTTATGTACATATGTACTTGTATAACTGACCTACTTGTTAAAAGACTAAGATGATGTATCATTTGGTCATTGGCTACTAGATCACGTCTCCGTTGGGTCAGGGCGATCACCCTGAAAGCGCATCTGTCACGTTTTTTTCCCCATATTTTATCTGTAGGAAAATTGTGACATATTATTGTATGTATGGAAACAGAAAACATCACAAGGTGCTAAGTTGCTTCAAACGCGCTGTAGGTCAAATACAGGGTAGCATAGGGATATCTCTGCAGTTCTGCACAACCTGTATGTTACTATGGATTTAGTACATGATTCTGAAACTCACATTTCAACGCCTGTAGCGATGAAATTTTTCCTCTATTTTTTCCTGTTTTCCTCTTTTTTGATGTTATTTGAAAAAAAATACAAAAGTGAAAAAAAAATGTATGGAACAGCATTTTTAAGGTTCCGTACCCTAAGGGTGGAGACAAAGTCAAAGTCCCCAAAACGGAACCCTATTACTAAGACTTCGCTGTCTGTCCGTCCGTCCGTCTGTCTGTCTGTCACCAGGCTGTATCTCAAGAACCGCGATAGCTAGACAGTTGAAATTTTCACAAATTATGTATTTCTGTTGCCGCTATAACAACAAATTCTAAAAACAAAATAAAATAAATATTTAAGGGGGGCTCCCATACAACAGACGTGATTTTTTTGCCGTTTTTTTCTCGATATTAATAACGGCAATAGGTAGACGCTTGAAATATTTACAGAATAGCTAAGTACTTAGTTGTATATTCACTTTAAAAATAAATAATGAAATTAAAATAAAATAAATTGAGGGGGGCTCCCATACAACAAACGTGATTTTTTAATATTATGTAATGTTAAATATTGTACGGTGGTACGGAACCCTTCGTGTGCGAGTCCGACTCGCAGTTGGCCGGTTTTTTAGGATTCCGTAGTCAACTAGGAACCCTTATAGTTTCGCCATGTCTGTCTGTCCGTCCGTCCGTCCGTCCGTCCGTCTGTCCGTCCTCGCTTAATCTCTGTGACCGTTAGCACTAGAAAGCTGAAATTTGGTACCAATATGTATATCAATCACGCCGACAAAGTGGTAAAATAAAAATTGGAAAAAAATGTTTTATTAGGGTAGCCCCCCTATATGTAAAGTGGGAAGTGATTTTTTTTTAAATTTCAACCCTAACGTGTGATATATTGTTGGAAAGGTATTTAAAAATGAATAGGGGTTTACTAAAATCATTTTTTGATAATGTCAATAATTTCGGTAATAATCGCTCCAAAAGTAAAAAACAATGTGTCCCCCCCCCTCTAACTTTTGAACCATAAGTTTAGAAAATCTGAAAAGTAGAACTTTATAAGGACTTTCTAGGAAAATTATTTTGAACTTGATAGAAACAACAGTTTTTGTACAAAAAAGATAAAAAGTTGTACAAAATAATTTCTGGACTAAGTTCGTAGTATAATCGTATATGCAAGCATTTTTTTAACTTCGTTTACATATTTTATTATCCTGAACGTATCTTTTTTCAAACAAAAAAAGAATTATTAAAATCGGTTCTCGCAATCCAAAATTACCACCGAAAACTTCTGGCACGTCTATGTATTAATTAGTAACCCAATTCCCCGAGAGATGGCGCTGTAGGTACTTATTACATTAGGTCGGGTATTATCGAATTGTACGTGGGAACACTTATTGTGACGGACGGGAAACTACGGAACCCTACACTGAGCGTGGC
This sequence comes from Amphipoea oculea, assembly GCA_945859645.1. Classification (NCBI taxonomy): domain Eukaryota; kingdom Metazoa; phylum Arthropoda; class Insecta; order Lepidoptera; family Noctuidae; genus Amphipoea; species Amphipoea oculea. The sequence continues at coordinate 6,373,845 of OX243884.1, forward strand.
CCGACACGCTCTTGGCCGGTTTTTTTTATTCATCATGGTAACAGGATACTCGTCAATGTCCCCGACACCTGTGTAGTTGTGTTTTGCAAAGACAGTTCGAAGATTATTAATTGTTAAGATGGATGTATGATTATTTTCATTATAAATAATTCGATTTATTTTATTTAACTCATTAACAGATGTGTATATCATTTGAAGTTAGGGACAGGGTTTATCTGCCGTTATTTAATTTTTATTTTCAATGGAATGTATAATGAAATAAGTAAAGGCGTAACAATGAGGGTAGTGTCGTATAGATACTTATATTCATATTCCATTAATAACTTGGTATGGTATTGCATCGTCTAGTGGTTGCAAGCGCTACTGCTGAGCATGAGGTCCTGGGTTCGATTCCCGAGTAGGGCAAAGTGTTATTGGGTTTTTAGAGACTAGATTTGTGGCCGGCTGATGACAATAGGCTCGCCCCTTGTTACATGCATAACTGGCGAAATGTGGGTGTACCTGCCTAACCATTGCCTAACCCTTCGTGGAATAAAAGCGTGATGTCATTTTATGTAACTATAGGTATCTCAAAGATAATAATTGCACCATTGTCTCAGTTATTCGCAATTTCTATCACTTACTACCGGCCCGCCCCAGCTTCGCATGGGTGCAATTTCTTTTTTCGCATTTCCAAAATTTTCTTTCATACAAACCTTGTCCTGGCAATACCGAACACAACAAAAAAAGAATTATCCAATTTGGTGCAGTAGTTCGGAAGTTATGCGCGTACATACATTTCGGCGATTCATTTTATATAAGACTAGCTGCGCCCCGCGGTTTCACCCGCATAAGTTTCGATCCCGTGGGAATATCGGGATAAAAACAAGCCTATGTCCTTTCCCGGGACTCAATCTATCTCTATACCAAATTTCATCGAAATCGGTTCAGCGGTTTGAGCGTGAAGAAGTAACAAACATATAAACACACACACACACTCACAAACTTTCGCCTTTATAATATTAGTTTGATTAGTGTGATTATTTAGATGATTACACAAAAGTCGTAACTACTTATTTAAATGTAAATTCAATTGTAATTACTCTTTCTTCTCGTGTACAATGACAAACGATGTAAGTACATGTAGTATGTCTTGGAGTGCTTACAAAGTACTGTAATTAAATCCTGTTATTGAGCGTCAGTTGAATAACTAATTGTATTCATCTATGCTGTGCGTCGCTACTATGTCCTAGACTTCTAGAGATGGCGAAAGATGCCACCGAAAATTCGGGGCACATAACAAAAGCCTTACAACCAGCTCCCTAATTGCGTAACACACTATCAATCGGAATCAGAATCATTTCGAAGCCAATTGCTAATCCATTGCTTCATAAGGTCGAAAAATTTGTCTGCTCAACACGTAAATAACGCAATGAGTGTTGCTGAACTGTCAAAATGAAACCGGTTCCGATTGATAAAGTGTTATGCAATTGCCCCGCAGTTTTCGTATTGTAACCCAGTAACTGGGTTGTGGAGGTCAGATAGGCAGTCGTTTCATGTAAAATACTGGTATTCAGCTGCACCCGTTCGGACTGGAAGCCGACCCCAAAATCGTCGGGAAAAGGCTAGATAGATGATGGTGATGATAACAACAGAAGAAATCACATATTTTCCTTTAAAACTCTTTCAATATTACAATTAGGGTTATAAATGTTACCTACATTTTTATTTGATTTAATTTTGGTTTTTAACTTAGTTTTTATTTTCCTGTACGTACCTACCTACCTACATTAACATACCTTTTCTTGGAAATGGTGGCACGTCACCACCACGTTTTTGTTCAAAGAATTTTTGGCCCGTAAATCTAAAAAGGTTCGTCATCCCTGGTCTAGACAATGTGCTCACTAACTAGGCGGCTAGGTACGTCTTAGCTAAGCCTAGTCATCAATATCGATATTAGGAGTGGCACATTCAATTCGGCAGTATTCGTTGAACAACAAAAAAACCGAAGCAATCTGTACACATTTCGGCTTTCATTCGGCTAGTGGCTATCGGCCAACGGCTTATTCCCAGGCGCTCCATAATTTTATTGCCGGCGCGGCGGCACCAAATTAAAAAGCAATGGGAACAATTTTAGTAGGTAAGTATTTTAATATTTTAATAAAATCATGGAGATCTTGGGAATCAATGTATGGAGTGAAATTGTTTGAAGAGCAATAGATTTGGAGCTCCTGGGATTATGCCCGGCCAAGTTCGTTCGGCATCTAACCTCACCTACCTAATCATGATTGGCACGATTCGAGCCACATCGAGCTAAGCCGAACGGCTTTTTCCCAAACATTTATTTATATCCATATACATATGTTTATTCGATTTTGCCACCCGACTGTACCGAGATATGCCGACCGACCGACCGATGTGTGTGTAGCATCACTTACACTTATCATAATCAGACCTCAGCGTGAACTCGAGTTGTGGAGGTTCATACAAACCTTGGTGCTGTAAGAGCAGTGGTGGCCAAGTGGTTACGGCCGCGACTTACGAGTTGTAGGTCGTAGGTTCGAACCCAGACAGGCGCTTTACTCTCTGTAAATTATCTTATCACCACTGCTCTCAAAAACGTTGAAGGAAAACATCGTGAGGAAACCGGTATGTCGTAGAACCAAAAATTCAAAGATATGTGACATCTACCATGATTATGTATAGGTACTGATACTGTACCCACGTAAAAGCTCATTGGTTAGCTGTTAATTATTTCTAAGGTTTAATGATCATGGTCGACGGTGAGCGACGTGGCTTTGGCTTTACGCCGTTGACAGTGTCACAAACGAACGATGGGCGATAGAAAGACGAGTCACAGAGTGATTGATAAGACTGCTACGGTAACGAATTGAGGTGAGACTTCCTGACCGTGAAAACGAAGGCTCAGCACCAGCTGAAGTAATGTCATTTGACCGTGTCTATCTATCAGCGAAGTTATGCCCGAGATACACGAGGCTGGTTTTCCAAAGCTAGGATAGCAAGCTAGAACCTCGGTATACTATCCTGCTTTGCTGTCATTGGCGTAGCTAGGGATATTTGTCTAGCTGTCCTGCTAATCTAACTACAGAGCCCAACTCTACAAACCTTATATCTTCATCAAAATGTACGACCTATAAGGGATCCGTCTGTGCCTTTTGAGGTACGGAACCCTAATAAAAAGCGATTAAACATTAAGTACTTCAATACTGTCGATTTTTCTAGGGTGGGCGTCACGTCGTAGTACGAATTGAATGAACTTTTAGAGGTGACGTCACCAAAACTGCTAAGAAAACGAGTTTGTTTCAAGGTCGTAAGAAGCTTATTTTAAGGACGTCATGGTACGAAAAGACAGAGTAAGATTATGTTAATACTGTCATAAGAGATGGTGGTAGGCCCCCTGGTTTGGCACATCTAGTGCTGTTTACATGATGCCAGATGATTTTAAAAGTTGCCGTCAGAAAAACAAATGACAGTTACTGCCCACTAACCTATCGAATACTAGCTTCGCCGCCGCGCCGGCCACATGAAGCTAGTATACTAGCTAGGATATCAGTGGCTCATTAAACTTTCCTAGCTTGACTAATTTTCTCACTAGCTTATTAGCCTAGAAATGAAACTAGTTTTGTATAAACGAAGCCAGAGTTACTAGCTTGCTAGCTTACTATCCTGGATTGTAAAACTAGCCTCGTGAATCTCGGTCATTAATGATGGAACTGTTTACATATTTTCCTTACAAACTCTTATACTATGATTTGATTTCCTGACCGTGTACATGTACAGTCCGTTCACTGTTATTACACCTCTGACAGCAGCAACCGAATAGAAACCTTATTTCAACGAAAATAAGGATAATTGTGATTTTTACAGACTTGGCAATGGCAACAATCCAACAGCAACCTTATTGCCACGATTATAAAGATCACTGTGATTTTGACAGTGAAGCAAAATCAGATGTAAAATCTGTGAACCGGACAGGACGACAGGTGTACAGGTAAATGCTGCTTAATTTAGACAGGTAAAACTTTTGTCATTTGATTAGGTAGTTTATCCTTGCTGACACTGATACATCACGCTAAACTTCCTCATTTGTCATGCTAATGTAAATAGAATATTAATAAGTTTAAAGTCGTAACTATCCTTATCCTTGAAACTCGATCAATGATAGAATTACAATTAATAGCCCTTCCAAGGTCCAAAGGATCAAGTAAGTACTGATGGCGCAATAAAGGTACAAAAAAAAAGTATTGGGTATTATAAAAATGTAAAACTTTAGGGGAGTTCTTGAACTTTTAATTTTGAACTGGGATGAACCTTTTTCAATGGTCAAAGTGTACATAAATGATTATCACAAAACCTGTTAAATGCATCAAACAAAAAGGGTTTGATTATGATTAAGATTGTATTTATATTTATAAATACTTTAAGTATTCAGCTCCTCGTTATGTATTTAGATTTGATTTAATAAAAATGTGGTAGTTCTTGTATGAAAATCAGCTGTAGAATGTCCAATTAATAACTAAACATAGAAAAATTAATAAATTTAATTCCTATTGGCAGATGATAGTGAAAAACATTAGGGATTTTTAATGATAGTCAAATGACGTCAATCCATTCAGCTGCGAATATTTAATAGTAGGTATATACTTACTTTTGTTTTTACACAATGAAAACAACACGACTTTTGCGGTAAATAAAAAATAATAATAAGGTGTTTCACGGATGTTTTGAAACAAAAAGTATAGGTATTCGCAGGGTTTTTCTTAAGAACGTATGGAATATTTTAATTATAAATCGTATTATCAATGACTAAAGAATTTTATCGTCGGCGATTGATGCCAAGCAAAAACGCATGATGTTACGTACTAGCATGAATAAAAATCTACGGAAAAATACACTACTGCAATAGCAATTACAGATTATTTGCCTATTGCATTAATTAGAATAAAATACACGATAACTATACAAGAAAATGACACTGGTATGTCAAATAGATGGAAACAAAGAAACGAAAGAATGTAGGGGAATTAACATACCCGGTACTTATTCTTTTCGCCGCGATAAAGATGGCGTCGTGGTCTGCATCTCCAATAAACCTGGTGCCAAGGTTGGCGTCCAGCGTGGTCCGAAGCACATTGTCAGGCCAGTCCGCAGGGACACAACTCGAGAATATGCGTCAGGCGGCACGTTCGCGAGCGTTTTCTTTTTCGATCACGTATCGTCGAACTATCAAGTGTATTCCGTAATAGTTTGATAAGCATTTCATAATTGTGATTTAATCTGTCAAGCTCCGCTAATGAGACTCAATTGATTTTCTATTGTTTCGTCGTCGTTTCGGTTAAAAATAGTTAGAACGTCTTCTTTTGTTTACATTATTATCTATTTTGATTTTGTTAGTTTGCGCAAAGTGGATTGGTGATGATCACAGTAGTCCGGGTGCCATTAATCAATGAATACCCATTCAGCGGGGTAATTGGGTCACACACATAAAATTACAATTGATCGCAATGGGTTTATTTTTGACAGTTCATCCGCGTTCATTGCGTTATTTACGTTGCTGAGTAGACGACTTTTTCAAACATATGAAGCAATGGCTTAGCAATATCCTTCAAAACTCTCGGATTGTGATTGAAAGTCTGTTACGCAATTATTGAGCTGGTTGTAAGAGTGATTAGTGTGCTTGTAGTCGTTATAACATGTAAATAATACAGATAGGTAATGCTAGAATATTTAAAGCATGTTGGGGTAAGATCGGCACTGGTATAAGACCGTATGAATCAAATTCCCACCTATGTGGCAATGTTAAACATTGGTGTTCTCCATCATTATTTTTATTCTGCTACGACGAAGATCAGAGAAAAAAAAGACGGGTTGCACTCCGGGAGTGCCGGCAGAAGTGAAAACTTGAATATTAACGTTGAAATAAATCAATTATTAATTGAATTAATATAACTAAGTTGTTTTCATTGTTTCTGCGTTACTTTTTTCATTAATCGATGCACTTTGTTCTATTTCCATTTTTTGAAACACTTTATATACTTACACGAATTTTACGAATACACACCGTCACCGTCACCGTCACCGTCACCGCCACCGCCACCGCCACCGTCACCGTCACCGTCACCGTCACCGTCACCGTCACCGTCACCGTCACCGTCACCGCCACCGCCACCGCCACCGCCACCGTCACCGTCACCGTCACCATCACCGTCACCGTCACCGTCACCGTCACCGTCACCGTCACCGTCACCGTCACCGTCACCGTCACCGCCACCGCCACCGCCACCGCCACCGCCACCGCCACCGCCACCGCCACCGTCACCGTCACCGTCACCGTCACCGTCCGTCCGTCCGTTCGTCCGTCCGTCCGTCCGTCCGTCCGTCCGTCCGTCCATCCATCCATCCATCCATCCATTATCGTGTCTCACTTGGTTCACTTCGGTTGGCGGCGCCGTAGAAAGAGAGGGGGGGGGGGGGGGGAATCTCTCCTGACGGTCACGTGTCCTGACGCGATGCCCTGACGCGAGTTTAACATTTTTTACCCATTACAAAAAGTGTGCAACGCCGCTAAAGAAGTTTTCACTTCAAAAATTTAGTTTAGAAGACAAAGAATTTGATTCCTACGGTCTTATCTTACCCCAGCAACGATCTTACCCCAACATACCTTACAGTATGTCTGTTTCATGTTTTCATCAAATTCCCACCAAATTTCAGCTGAAATGGAAACCCTTTTATAAAACGCATAAGTACATTTGCCGAGTTTCCGCGAATGATCAATGTTATAAATAATACTGATATTACACATTCGCATTTCTGCTTTCATCATTATCATTTCGGCCGAAACACGTCCACTGCTGGACTTAGGCCTCCCCCAAGCACCGCCACTTCGACCGGTTCTGTGCTTTCCGCATTTAGCGGATTCCTGCGACCTTCACGAGGTCATCAGTCCACCTTGTGAGAGGCCTTCCAACGCTACGTCTTTCGGTATTTTTGCTTTAGGGTAATGCTAAAAAAGGCAGTCGCAGAAAAACCAAATGTTTTTAAATCTCGCCCTTTGTAATTTCACGCCCTGGTGAAGAACTTACCTAGAAATACCAGCATCATAATTGCGTAACACACTATTAATCACAATCTGAATAATTTTGAGGGATAGATATGGCTATACATTGCTTTATATGTTTGAAAAAATTGTCTGCTCAACAACGTAAATAACGCAATGAATGTTTTTTTTTTTTTTTTACATTTTTGAGCATTTATAGCGTAGGACTTACACAAGTACACAGAGATTTGATCAATAACCCCCATGCTAGGTGGAACCTGTGTTACAGGGGTCATCCATCCGTCCATTATACAGATTACAGGTAAGTAAGTAGTACCTACGCATTATTTAGGGGAGCAATTATGTGCTTATATCTAGTGTGAAAAAGGTGTGGTGAGTGCGTGTGTAAGTGTGTGTGGGTGTGAGGGTGTGTATAGGGTGTGTGTGTGAGGGTGTGGGGGTGTGTTGGTCATGTATATTGCGATTTTAATAGGTCTTCTGTTTTACTGTAATCAAGAGTTAAAAGATATTCTTTAATTTTAGATTTACAATGAAATGTGTTAAGAGAATTTATATTTAAAATCTGGTTCAGTTTATTATAAATGAGGGCGCTTAGGAATTGGTAGTGTCGTTTAGCAAAAGTCGTGTGTGTGCTTTTTGTAGGACATGGAGGTTCTGGTCTTCTTCTTGGTGTGGAAGGATTACTGATAACCAGTGGCAAGTTTGAGTGTTTGCGGATTAGTGCGCGGTAAATAAAGAGTTGTCCAACTGTTAAAACCTTGTACTCCATATAAAGCAAATGGGTGGGAAATCTAAAAGGCTTACTGAGAAGCACTTTAATTACTGCTCTTTGGGCTCGCTCCACCTGTATAATCGCAGTCTTCGCTGCTCCTCCCCAGGCTGTAATGCAATACGTTAAGATAGATTCACAAAGAGCACAGTAAGCCATATTTAGAACTTCCCTATGGGCGGACAATCTAAGTTTTTTGAACACATAAATAAGTTTTCTGACCCGCGCGGAGAGAGTCTCAAGTTGGTAGTGCCAAGATAGACAGGCGTCGACCTGTAGGCCCAGATATTTGACGACCGGGGCTCGGGACACAGAGGGGCATGCGCATTGGGGGTCGCTGGACGCGCATACATGTGCTTTGAGTACCATTGAGTTTGCTGGTGGCAGGAGGGAAGGTCGGAGGCCAAAGGTGACAAAATGAGTTTTGCTAATATTTAATGTAAGACTGTTATTAGCCAACCAGACCATTGTCTCGCGCAGTGCTTTTTCTGCAGTCTTATTTGCCGTGACCCAATCACTGCCATGACTCAGAATGACCGTGTCGTCTGCATATGCCAGGATGTGGGTGGAGGGCAGAGATAGGGTGCAGAGGTCATTCACGTATATCTGAAAGAGGAGAGGGCTAAAGAGGCTTCCTTGTGGTACACCGTAATTTAAAGATTCTTCGCTACTAATGGTGTGTTCTATCTTCACACATTGCGTGCGGTTCATTAAAAAGTCTTTAAATATTTTGTGGGCATCACCACGCACCCCAATCGACTCCAGTTTAGCAAGAAGGATGGGAACGGAGACGGTGTCAAATGCCTTGGAGAGGTCTAGAAAAATGCCTAGGCATTTCTGTTTACTGTCAAGTTTATCCACCACAATATCCAGCAATGCAGTCACTGCATCCTCAGTAGACAAACCTTTTCTGAAAACAAATTGATTTTTGGAGATTATTCCGTATTTGTCGAGAAAACTGCTGAGATTTTTGTAGAGGATTTTTTCCAGTATTTTAGAGATGACTGGTAGGACAGAAATAGGGCGATAATTTGTGACACTGTCTCTGTCCCCTGACTTGTGAATTGGGTATACGATGGCTTTTTTTAGCGCCTTTGGAAAAGTTCCTGTAGACAGAGCTAGGTTGCAGATATGTGTAATGGGTTTAACTAAAGCATGACTGGCAGCTTTGACTAAGTTAGGGGGTATGCTGTCCCAACCAGGCGCACTATCCACACGGAGGTCTTTTATAATACTGTCAACCTCTTCCTCGTCTGTCGTGAGGAGACCCAGCGAGTTGACCATGGATTGTTTATTATTTGTGGTTGGTTGGGAAGATCTTACACTTTGTGGTATTTTATTTGCCAGAGTTTGACCCACGTTTGCAAAGAATGTATTGACAGAGTTGATAGATTTTGAGGGGCTGTGTTCTATTTTCAGGAGTTCAATGGGTGCAGGCGACGAGCGGTGCAAGTCGGTGACAGTCCGGATAGCATCCCACATTTTTTTTGGGTTGTTTTTAGCTTTGAGAAATAGCTGTCTCTCGTGATCGATTTTTAGTTTTTTTAATAAATTATTGCAAAAATTTCTGTATCGCAGGTAAGTCAATTTCAAGATAGAGTTATGGGGTTCCTTATTTGATTTCCTATGCATATTATCTCTATTGCGTATACACCTCAATAGTCCGAGTGTAATCCACGGCTTGATAATTCTAAGTTTACATGGGAAGTATGAGCGAATGGTATTCCTATATATGATTGATGACATCACTTCCAGTAATTTGTTAGTGGCGTCATTGGAATCAGTCAGCGCAATGATGTTGGAGAAATCATAGCCTTCAATGTCTTTAATAGCGTCCGGGACATTGAGGCGAGATTTATTGATTTTGTGTGTAGTATTTGGGGGGTTGTTAGTGTCGATGCTAAGTATGACTGCCGAATGGTCGGTAATGGTAGCTTCCAGAACGAGTGTGATTGCATTATTGTTTGATTTCAGGAGAACATGGTCTAAACAATTGATGATGAACAGAATGATGTTGAACAGTCAAAATTAAAGCCATTCCTACTATTAGTGTGTTACGTAATTTCCCCGCAGTTAAGTAGGTACGATATTGATAACTTTGTCGTTTAATTAGTTGTAAGGAAGTAGTGATTTACAGTCAATTAATTGCCTCATGAGTGTCGCCAATTTTTAACACCGTGTGATTAATGACAGATACTTAAACAGGCTTTTAAAAGAAACGTGACTTTTGACACGAGTCGAGAGGAGTCTTTGACGTCGACTAAATTTAATTTATTAATGGTTTTTTTTTAGTTATAGGGAGGAGTCTGACAAAGAATGTGTGCTTCCCCGAATTAATGAAACTGTTATTAATATTAATGTGTAAATATTATTTTATTACACGGAAAATGCCTTTGTGGGACATTTTTGTTCGTAACGCTTAGGCTGTGTTTCCACCAGAGATGAGCGAGGATGCGTAGCCAGGAATGTGTGTAAAACTAACCAATAACAACGCTAACTTAGTTCAAGCTATGAAAATAAAGCGATGTTATTGATTTGTTTCACACACATCCCTCGCTAAGCATCCTCGCACTCCTCTGGTGGAAACGCAGCCTTAAGAGCCTATACTACCTCAAATGGCTTAGCGTGATCCTCCGTTATGTCGAAAATACTGCACCATTAATTTTGAAATAAATATATGGTAAAGTTGAGGATTAATGCTAAGTCTTATGTTAGACGAAAACACGATTCCATAAAATTTTCTCGATAGAAAAAAAATCCAAAGTTACCTCTAACCCGAACAATAAACCGCTGGTATTAAAAAAATACTTCAAATTAGATCATGAAATTTTGCATACTTACTGAACTTACTTTAAAGCAGGTCTTATGTTATTTACTTTTTTATAATTACCATTATTTTCACTGTAAAAAGCAAATACCTAAACTATTGGCGCTGCCTGCCGCCCAGCACCGCACTCTGTCTCGCTCTCACTCAGTCCGCGAGCAGTATCGTATGAGTGAGATAAAGAGTAAATTTTAGCTGAGCTAGTATAGGCTCTTAAAGGTTACCTACCGATTTACATAATTTACTTTACTTTAGCCCTGGATCGCAAGAGCTGGAAGTAACATACAGTTAGCGAAACTTTTTTTAAATTTGCCAATTTGCTCCCGAAGGGTCACGACCCTCATATTCAAAATTAATTTGTTTACGTTACACGTCCAGCGGAGTAATTACGTGACACACTATCAGAAGCAATGGCTTTCTATTTGACAGTTCAAGAACATTTATTGCGTTATTTACGTTGTTTAGCTGACAAATTTTTTGAACATATGAAGCAATGGAGATGCAAAATCCTTCAAAATGAATCAGATTGTGATTGAAAGTGTGTTACGAAATTAAGGTGCGTGTTCGCGTCACAGAAATTCATATGTGTACCAAGTTTCAATTTAATTGGTGCGATAGATTCGAAGCTGTGACAGACGGACAGACACACGAGTAATCCTATAACGGTTCCGTTTTTTGTTTCGGACGTACGGAACCCTAAAAAGTGTAACCAATAATAGTGTATAATTCGTCAGATTGATTAACATCTAGCACCACATATTAACCACTGGAATAAATTAAGCACAACCACGGATACGTTGTTCGGTTTGAATTTTAGTCCAACGGTCCAACGTGACATTTTATTGGATCTTTTTTATAAAGGTAGGGTTTTTCCGGTTTGGCCATTGACGTCGCTTAACAGCATTCGAAAAGTTAAAATTAGAACAATGTTTTCTTGTTATTCAAGTCCTCAAAAGGTTACCTATATTTATCTCTCAAGTGCTCGGCCAGACAGGCAGCGCGGGGCGGGGAGCGGCCCGGGTGCGGGAACGCGCGCGATCTGCCTGTCTGTGCAGTCGAGCGCGGCTGCGTTCTGCGTGTTGTTGTGTCCAGTGTTTGTCAAAGTATAATATGGATGAAGAAGACTTATTTTTACTAGAAAAAAACTCGAATTAGTTTGAGAACCCCGGTCCCCGCGCGAGCCGCCCGCGCACCCACTGCGGCCACTTATATGAACGAGCTATGGCGTGAGATGCCCGCGCTGAGCAGCCCGCGCCGCTCACCACGCCCGCGTGCCCACTATGGACACTCAAATGAAGTTCTTATGTTTGAGTACGCTGCGCCGCGCCCGCGCTGCCAGTCTGGCCAAGCACTAAGGGCCGAAACACATAATCGCGGTGCGACACCGCACCGCCAAAATCGGCGATGCCGCCCGCCGCTACGCGTTGTTTATTGTGCATATGTCGCAGCCTACTGGTTAAATTAGCCGTTCAGTTAACTGCCTAGCCTTTTAACTAAACGGCGCCGTTCAACTAGCTGCCCGAATGATATTCAGCCATTCAATCAAACAGCTAGGCAAATTACTTGGATCAATGACGTTTAACTACCTGCCTAGCCCAGACTTTAAATTTAGTTCCATTTTCTGCCGCCTGGCGCTGAAACCCAATCTGTCAATACGACGTCGACAACCTAACCTCAAAACACTTGTTGTCAAAACAAAGTTGCTTCTGCAACGTCTTCAGCGCTGCGGGAAGTGCAGCCCCTACGCCCTTACGTAACAAAGCGTAGGCACTCATGCGAGCCGTAGCGGCTGAGGTGAGGGACTGCTCTACCTCCGCGCCTCCGGATTTTTATATATACTCTAGGGGTAGCAGCTAAAAGACTACGTGGAGTCGGGGTGCCCCGATTCAGTTTTGGGACAGATTCGACCTATTGTAACTGTGTGTAGTCGACGCTAAGACGCTCGACTCAACGCTCGAGCAGTTTAGAAACGCTCGAGTCAATGCTCGAGCAGTTTAGAAACGCTCGAGTCAATGCTCGAGCAGTTAAGAAACGCTCGAGCGTTGGCTTGAGCGTTTAGAAAAAAAAAGCTCAATTATAGCGCCGAACTCGACGCTCGACTCGACCTTGAGCGCGAGTCTCGACTAATCATATTGATAATGCTATCGTTTTCCATTTCATGAGAAACACTCGAGTGACTCAACATTATGAACGCAAAACAATAAATAAAATAATGATAACTTATAGGAATTATGCAAAACGCCGATAAAAATGATTTCCAATTTGAGTCGAAGTACATAGGCACGTCACGCGTCATAATGACTATAGAATACCCTCTAGTCAAATTATTATTAATATACCCCCAGTAAAAATGATAACGCTTCGACGCTCGAGCGCGCCACTCGAGCGCCGTACCCCGAGTCTTCAGCGCTCACGAGTCTTAAACGCTCGAGCGTTTCACGCTCGAGTCTTGAACGCTCAACAGCGTCGACTCAGCGCTCAACGCTCGACGCTCAGTGCTTATTTGTACAACACTAATTGTAACCATAGTTGTTATAAAAACAAATAAAACAACATAACATTCATAATGACACTGACACAAGACGCAAATGACGTAGTTTTTTTTACGTTCCGTTTCATCGATTTTGCACGACATTTTACACCACAGACAATATAATATACTGACATAATGGTACAGATTTGGTTCTCAATCGCCCATATTAACGTTTCGTTTTCCCTTTTACCTGATTTGAGGTTAGAAACAATTTGTATAAACGGCCTAAGCATCAGCCAGCCAATTCATTAAATGTTGTATTACACGAATTGGCGGAATGTCATTTAGGCCGCTAGTTGAACGGCGCCGTTTAGTTAAAAGGCTAGGCAGTTAACTGAACGGATAATTTAACCAGTTGGCTGCGACACATACACCACACTTGAAGTTGCCGCGCGCTGCAGATTTTGGCGGTGCGGTACCGCAACGCGGTTATATGTTTCGGCCCTAAGTTTGCAGTTAATAAAATAACGAGAAATAAATAACTTTATTGCCTACTTAGTTGTTATTTTTGTATAAATACTTCATTGCAAAATTGGTTCAGTAAGAAAAGCAGAGTTTTCCTCAAAATTTTGCGTTGACATAACGTTTTACGTGTTCGGTTAACATTTCCTTTCCAATTTAGTAATACCTATGGGAGCGGTTGTGGCCCAGTGATAACGGCCGCGATTTATGAGTTGTAGGTCGTAGGTTCGAACCCAGACAGGCGCTTTATTTTATGAAAATTATTTCATCACCACCTGCTCTCAAAACGGTGAAGCAAAACATCGTCGTGAGGAAACCGGCACGTCCTAGAACCAAAAATTCGAAGACATGTGACAACTACAGTACCAACCCTCACTGGGCCCGCGTGGTGGATAGCGGCCCACTCCCTCTCACAGAGAGGAGGCCTGTGTCCCAGGATGGGAACATTATAGGCTGATGATTATGCTAATACCTATGGCACCACCCTTTAGATTTATCTTAACCAGACACGTTTCTAATAAAATATTTGCAACAGTTGCGCAACACCAACCTGAGGGTCTACTCTATAAGTCCGTCAACGAAGATACGGGCCCGTCGAAAACTAGGTAATCCGTCAAAACAAGTGCCGAATTCAATTTTTCGGACGGGTTAATACACATTGGGGGGAGTGGGGACAACTGTCAAATCGTGTTGTCATTGATTCATAGTTCGGGCCCAGCACTAATCTTATGTCCGCCAGTGATACGGAGTTTGAAACGCCCGTAATTTCTAACGAGAAACTACGGAGCATTTTCTTCTTCGTGCTTAGCGAGAAGACTCCCTGAAACGAGATAACTTACATCCTTTCAGCGGCAGTAAATATGGCCCAATAGCTTAACGTGAATTTGTTGTTCTATTCTATTTTATGAAATTTAGGAAAACTTATTAGCTAGTTTTAAGTACATAGATATCTATGTACTTAAAACTAGCTAATAAGTTTTCCTAAATTTCTATATCTAACTTAGTTTACTTGTGCAATATGTAGCTTACGAAATTACTTTTTACTGTTTTCTTTTTTGTCCATGTGGTGTTTACCTTTAAGTAATTGTTGCACTGTGTAGAGTTTAAATGCATGTTTTATCTTTGTTTGTAAATTAGTGTAAACAATTGTTGGTAGACCTAATAAATAAAATAAAAAATACATATATAGTGAAATTATGTAGAAGATGGCCAATTGATACAAGTTCCTATACAGGGTTATTGGAAAAACATTAACAACCTCTTAAGAGGTCATTGCACTCATCATTATGAACAACTTTTACTATGGGACCAAACCTGAAATCGCGAAAAGAAAATCAGCTGTTCCCTACATTTTGACGAGTTATACGAGCATAAATGTAGGGAACAGCTGATTTTTTCTCATAGTAAATGTTGTTCATAAGAGGTTGTTGATGTTTTTCCAATAACCCTGTATATGTAAACATGATGTTTAACATTAGAGAAGCTGCGTAAACAGCTTGAACCAAACGTAAATTCTCGCTTAACAAAATACAAAACTTTAAAATTAATTAAAATAACTAAGTAACTAACACACGTCAAAGAAACAGGTAGGTACATAGTAACAATCCTTAAAATAAAACATTATTAATGTAAAACTTTATGCAGTGCTGTTTTTGAGTTATTCCGGTCTTTACGAACAGTTCTAGCATGTTCTAGCGTACACAAGTAAATTTAAAACTAACCTAATGTGAAGTTATTCACTACAATCCAGAGGTTTTCCTTGGCACTTGGCACCTATTTTTTTTTTTTATAGAATCATAATTCATAAGTAATAGGGTAAACTCGTTAGAGATGGCCATACGGGAGAGATGGCCAATCGAATTATTTTTGGCGTGAATAGCTAGATGTCGCTAAAATGCAGTTAGTACGCTGCGAGCCACGCTCGGAAACAGAGTGCGACGACGCCGCTGCGCGTATTTATATTAAAAAGTAAGTAAATAAACTTTTATTTTACAGGGTATTGCAAAAATTATATAGTGTGGTCATATATTGTCGTGTAGTACTACTTTTTATCGCTATTTTTTAGTGTTTGTTTAGTTTATTGTGTTTAACAAATGTTAACGTCTCTTCTAACCTCAAAATGGCGCCCGCCAATAATTAACTAAATCTAAAATTTAATATGGCCATCTCACCCGTACAAAAAGGAGAGATGGCCACATAAATTCAGGTTGAGATAGCCATATTATGTTTTGTTATTTGAAGTGATATTATTGAGTTTTATGTTTTGTTAAAGATGCCAAATAAGTACCAGAGAAAAGCCATAGCCACTCGTGGTTGTTGGAGTGAAGATTCACTAAAGGCTGCTATAAATTCCATAAAAAATGGAGAATTGTCGGTGTATAGAGCAGCAATTATCTACGACATACCTCGTAAAACACTTGAAAGAAGGTACAAGACTAACAATGACAAAAAGGGACCAATGGGACCTACCTCTATGCTTGGAGACCAAAATGAAAAAAAACTTGCTGATCATATTAAAACGATGCAAGGAAAAGGATACTGGTCATCTATCCCGTATAGCTACGGCCAACACACCCTGAAGCCCCGGGAGAGATGGCCAATTCTATATTTTTTTTTTTATTGTTTTTTAATATGTTTTTGAATAATAACAAAATATTTGTCGTTGATTTTTAAAAGACTAATTACTGTTAATTATGATAAGAATAAAAGACTGATTGTAACAACACTTTTTGATTTTTTTATTTTGCCTAGATAAAACTATGGCCATCTCTAACGAGTTTACCCTACAGGTTGGCAGGGGACATCGACGCGTAATCACGCGCAGGGATCAGCACATATTCTGGAAATCTGAACCAAGTTTAAATTGTTTTGTCAGTTAATAAAAACAAAATTGCTGTTCTATACATTTGGACCGCGTAGGTATTGCACTTTTGTATGAAACAGCAGATTTTTGTTTTGATAACCGAAGAAAAATTTTAACGCAGGGACATTCAGAATCATGTACTGAATGTATAGTACAGACGCCAGCACATCAAGCTCCTACAATCTGTCAAATTTCTTTAATAGATTTTCAACTTTATCGCTAAAACACAAGGTTCATGGTTGATTGGGAAAATTTGACAGTTTAGGGTAGCTTGATGTTCTGGCGTCTGTACATGTTGCGCGTCGAAATCCCTGCCACCCTGTGTTATTACCTTTAGTTTCTTCATAAATTCACGTTTATATACATACTTACATAATTCAGTTGTCAGGTATTTCTTAGGTTCAGTGACGTCAGTAATACCAGTCAATCATAATAAAACGTCAATCATATCTGTTTTTGTTTCTCTGGACACTGCCATACAACTTTTTGTTCAATAGATACCACATTTTTGTTATGATTACTTAGGTACAGAGGCCAACATATCAAGCTATTACAATCTGTCAATATTCTTTAATAGATTTTCAACTTTATGGCTAAAGCATAAGGTTCAAAGTTGATTGGGAAAATATGACAGTTTCGGGTAACTTGATGTGCTGGCGTCTGTAGCTGCCATTTTTGTCCTTGAAAGTTTTTATAGCAGATATAAATAGACATATTAACGTAAATAGATGTAACGTTGATGATGAAGACGGACATAAAATTTATGTCCGTCTCGAAACCAAGCGTGTTTTCCCCGAAGATTTAGGCATACGTGTACCTATAGTAATTAGTGCACCTACATTACACCAGCAGGGTTATTATCTCAATCTGAATCATTTTCAAGGATGTTGCTAATCCATTGCTTCATATGTTCGAAAAATTTGTCTGCTCGACAATGTAAACAACGCAATGAATTTTTTTTTAATTGCTAAATGGGCGCGCTCTTAAACCCGATCACGCCTGATGGAAAGCGATAGATGAGGTCTATGATGGAACGAGCGTGCCTAGAAGATGCCGGTTCACTCTTGATTTGAAGGCAGACGGGTTAAATGTGGGAGGGAACACAGATGCCGGCAGTGAGTTCCACACTTTGGCTGTGCGCATAATAAAAGTGAAGGAGAAGCGCTGAGTACGACTCGTCGGGATATCAACCAAGTGCAGATGGTACGCTGCAGTACGTCTGGTTGTCCGGTCATCCGGTGGTAAAAGGGCGATGGTGGGATCAGGTCGTGGAACTCCCGCGCACACTCTCCGAAGTACAGTCATTTCATTTCATTTCATTCATTTATTGCATTTCATGTTGTTTGCAGTCTGTAGAAGACCGTCAGGCAAGCAACATTACGCCGATGAGCCAGGCTGTGAAGCGTAGCTACCAACGTCTCGTCGCCTCTGTAAGCCTTTTAGCTCTGCGTTCCACCGAGTCAAGTGCAGCAAGCTGGTATTTCGCTGAGCCATCCCACAAGTGGCTGCAATACTCCATATAGGAACGGACCTGTGCTTTGTACAGACTTAAAAGCTGGTGTGAATGTTGTTCCATTGCTACCGATAGTGTGTTACGCAATTACCCAGCAGTTATGTTTGAGTTCCATGCAATAGGGGACGAGCCTATTGCTGTCAACCGAGCAGAAAGGCTCCGGCCAGGTACTAAGAAGACCTCATGTTCAGCAGAAGCGCTTGTGACCACTACACCAAAGTGGCAGACCGCTACAGATCTACCTATTTTAAGTTATGTAATTTAATAAAAACTTAAATTACTTTCCTAAACATTCTCGTTTGTCTAAGTTATTTTTCTATTTAAGTTAGTACGAGTAGCTTTTTGAAATATTTGCTCATGTGTTTACAAATATAACAATTTATTAGTTTATCTTATTACTGCTAGGGTACCGGATGATATACAGGTTGAATTTTTCAAGTGGGCGTGGTTGGCCAAATCCGAAACTATGAGGAATAGCGAAAAATACTCAAAGGAGTCGCGGGCTCGATTTTGATGAAAACTAAAACTGCATCACTGGATTTTTGAAAAATCAATATTTCTGGCCAGGAATCGAACCAGTTGATTTTGAAAAAAAAAAACACTGTAGGTATTATTACACCATTCGATAGTGTCGCTAATAAGCATCAAATTCTGGGAAGTAATGACATACGGCAAACTAAAGGAAAGAGCTCATTTTTATCAAAATACTTTTTTATTTTCTTATGCTACCTACCTATTAAACCTACGACGTCTCAAGGATTGCACTGCAATTAAAAATTTGAATTTAGAATATAATTTTGTGAAGGTGACTGCGCTACGAGTGTTTCGGTAGGAAAAATATTGAGCATCATTTCGAACAAGGTATGAAAAAAGAAGCAGTTTATTAAAATTCAACATTTTCCTTAAGTTTGCCGTATGTTATTACTTCCCAGAATTTGATCCTTATTAGGGACACTATCGAATGGTGTAATAATACAGTGTGTTTTTTTTTTTCAAAAATCAACAGGTTCGATTCCTGGCTAGAAATAATGATTTTTTAAAAATCCAATGACGCAATTTTAGTTTTTATCAAAATCGAGCCCGCGACTCCTTTGAGTACTTTTCGCTATTCCTCATAGTTTAGAATTTGGCCATCCACGCCCACTTGGAAAATTCAACCTGTATACTACACAAAACAAAATAAGAGCCACTTGTGAACTTTAACATCCGGTCTGATTAAATTATTTTAAAGCGTTCTTAAACGATATATCTTTTGTCTGGTATATCCTGAAGTATTAACAAACATAATGTGAGGATACCACTTGCATAATTTTTAAAGTGGATACTTTGATACTTTTTTTTTGTAACCACTTCAATTTATCCTATTCTTAGACGAATGCTTAAGTCATTTAAATTGTGGATTCTTTTAGGAACAGTCTTACATTTGCTAAGTTACAACGTGGATAAACATTTTGAAAGCGCTATGCCGAGGATCCGAAGACATATGGACCTGCAAACCGCAACTAGAGCCATCACATTGATCATATTTTGTTTTGAGTAGTATATTTATCTTGTGTTTCTATATAAAAATAATAACGTGTGCGGTCGGAGGACCCCCGTCAGGAACAAAGGTGCTTACGCGATACTCGCAATCATACACACTCGTATATATAATAGAAAGAGACAGAGAGAAAGAGATAGTCGCATGGAGGAGGCCATAACGCTTTTTCGTTGCGTGACGATTTCCCCAAGTTTACTCCTGCCGCAAGTTCCATTATAGAACTTTTTTCCAAAAATCTTGTTAATTTAATTACTTTTACGTATGTGTGTGCATGCGAGTATCGCGTAAGTACTGTAGAGGGGGTCGTAGCAACGGACGTGCTGACGACAAATAACTAAAAGGCGTTAAGCTTTGTATAGCATTTATTGTTTAAGAGAAGCTTATCGTACAACGGCAAATTCAACACTGCTTCTAAAATAACAAAAACACTAACAGAATATTTGACACACGCTTGAACGTTCGAATGGGACATGCCTTCAAATGTAACCAGCATGTCCTGTAAAGAGGTGTGGCTTTACAGCCAGGCTTGCTTTACAGCCAGTCTCCACAGTACCTTCATTTCTGACGGGGGTCCTCCGCCCGCACACGGTTTTGTTTTTTTTTCGTATCTCTGTGTGTGTAAGGGGCTCGTGGCTAAGTAATGACAGCCGCACGGGTCGATCGATCAGGTTAAGCTACGCTTGCCGCGGTCGGTTCGTGGATAGGTGGCCATATTTACATACCAAGACCGCTCCGTGCCGTTGTGGCTGTCATTCTTGAATCTTTGAAAGTCGTTACGAGTCGTCAGAAGCCCGAAAGTCTGACAACCAGTCTTACCAAGGGGTAACCTGTTACCCAATAACTGGGTTGTGGAGGTCAGATAGGCAGTCGCTCCATGTAAAATACTGGTATTCAGCTGCATCCGGTTCGACTGGAAGCCGACCCCAACATAGTTGGGAAAAGACTAGGCAGATGATGATGAGGTAGTCCTAATGCATATGTACCGAAGAGATATAATTATCGTCGAGATTACGATTTTTTGTTTGGGATTCTGCGAGTTTTGCGATGTATTATGATACTAAAACATCTACGCAGTTTTTGTTCGATTAGCTATGGGATTTTAATTAAGTATTGACGTACCCACGTGTTACAAAAACTGGCGGAACATTCATAATAATTTATCTAATCTTCCTCACGTGTCCGTTTTGGGAAATTTAATTGAATTAGCCTTAATGGCCACTTGGCTAGTATTAAAAGTAAATTTACAAGTCAATCATTTCAAAATTTAAACGTAATTTGATCAGGAATCTACATTTACAGAGAGGACATGCAGAAATCCTCCAAATTCGGCGACAATTTCAAAGAGAGCTTTTAATTTTTAAACCCCATCTTTTTTTAAATCGTCTCTATACATATGTATATGTTTTCAATGTATATTTACATAGCTAGTAGTGGTAAGTACCTATATGAATTGGTGTGGAGTACCATAGCTAAAAACTGAAAAATAAAAACTTACAATAAAAATAAACTGACTAACAACACTCCATAATGAGTGAAAAATAACTATAATTTCGGAAGTCGGTGACAAAAACCTAAAATACAGATCCATTTTCATTGATGTAAAAGTTCTAATTAAGTATAGCAAGCTAACTTTAGCTAGGCAGTTTGTATACCACTGCAGGAGCTGTTTTCTCATTACAGAATAGCTCATGGAGTAGAAGAAGAATTGTCAAACATAAAGCAAAGACGCAAAGCCATACAGGAAAGGCCTATAGGAATTGAATGCACAAAGTCGATTTATTTTCGTTGGATCCCACTTGAATCCCAGTTTAATATTTTTGGCGTTGGATCCCACAAAACATTATTATGGATCCCAAATTTAAAAAATGCAAGATAATGTTGTGCTTCGTGACTTCGAACGTCATCATTGTAATTGCTACAAGTACGGGGAAGTCTTGCATGAGAAAAAAAAACAAGTAAAAAAGAATAAAACATTTATATTTGTAACAAAAACAACGAACATGATCTGAACATGGCCTCGCTACGGTAATGTGATGTAAAATATTATGTGTTATGGCAATACTAACTAAATAAATAGGAGTATTATTATACAGGTTAACTACTACCTACCTATTTTACATATTTACATAATGTACACTTACAGCACATTTCTTATTTACCAGGTACGATTTAACAATTTTCTACTGCAGGCTCATTGTATACACATTGATGGCCTGCGATTATTATGCAATCTTTTCCAAAAATATATCTCAGTGCATTGGTTTCTAGTGAAACTTGTTTACAATTGCATTACAGTCTCCATAAATACACAGAGGTACTAATATAGAACGATTGTGCCACAGCATTCGTCATCAAACTTATACTTAGTATTACAAAAAATATTTCGGTTCGTGATGCAATTACAGGGAATCTTTGGAACTTAACATTATACTACAATTTACCTAACATTACTGGTAACTTAAAAGGTACACAAGAGTTCACTCACTATTCACTGTCATCGTCTTTTGTTCAACCAGTCCTGTTTGATTAGATCAGCACCTTTCTCACCGATCATTATGACTGCGGCGTTTGTGTTGCCGCTCACTATTGTAGGCATTATGCTAGCATCGATTACCCTAAGTCCTTCTACACCATGGACCCTCAGTCGAGGGTCTACAACTGCTTCTGGGTCCCATGACGGACCCATTTTAGCAGTCCCGCTTTGATGATATATCGTCATTGATATAGTCCGCACTTGACACTCAATGTATGCATCCGACATGAATTTATGCTGCTTACAGTTTGGTAAAGGCTTCATGTACAGTCTAGATCCGAATTGCTTGAAAGGAGACGCATTAGCAACTTTCAGAGCTATCTTGATTCCTTCGACTAGACGAGCTACGTCTATAGAATCTTCATGGTATCGAGGATTCATTACAGGATAGTGGAATGGATTGGAACTTCTTAATCGGACATATCCTCGTGTGTTTGGCCTGAGCAACAGAGGCATGATCGTCCATGCGTCTTTGTTAGCTATCGGCCTGTATACAGTGTCGTATACCTCATCGGTGAGACCAAGGATTTTCCGCACAATTTGTCCATTATCAGACGAGAACGATGCCGGTGCCATGTGGAACTGGATGTCAGGCCACAATCCAGATGCGTTCGCGTACTTTGTGTTAACAAAAGCAATCCCTTCAAGTCCTCCGAGAGTGGTCATAGGTCCTCTTTCGTTCACAACGTAGTTCATTGTGACTGGGAAAGCTTGGAATCTATTCTGAACAATCGCAACTGGCTTGTCAACCAAGAATGTTAATCCTCCAACGCCCACGTGGTCCTGTAGGTTCTCTCCGACCGGCAAATCTTTCAGAACTTTTATTCCAACGTCTCTCAAATGATCTTGAGGCCCGATACCAGACAACATCAATAATTGCGGACTGTTGATGGCACCGGCTGACAAAATCACCTCTTTCCTAGCATAAACTGTGCGTTTTACTCCATGCTTCACATACTCCACTCCATAAGCCTTCATCGTCACAGGATTGACGAGGACTCGTGTTGCTTGTGAATTCAAAGATATATCAAGATTTTTTCTCGTTCGGACAGGTCTTAGGAAAGCTTTAGCTGTACTGCACCTGGAGCCTCGTCTTATTGTTCCTTGAGCGATCATAAATCCTGTCTGTACTGCACCGTTTATGTCTCTATTTTCATATCCAATTTCGACCCCAGATTCTACGAAGGCAGCGACGAGAGGTGTCCTCCAGGGGGCTTCTTGAACAGTTAAATATCCTCCTCTGCCATGATACTTGCTTTTAGCCAAGTAAGGGTTCCTGTTGTCCTCAGACTTGATGAAGTACTTTAGCACTTCCTGGTAGCCCCAGCCGGGGTTGCCGAACGACTCCCATTGGTCGAAGTCGAATCTATTGCCTCGTACGTAGATCATATAGTTGAGCACGCTTGAACCGCCGAGTACCTGAAATTGCGTAGGTACTGTTTTAATTATAAATGTATGTAACAAGATTAAAAGCAACAGAAACACTATTTTATATCCAACGTTGAACGAAATGGGGTTAAAAACTGAAAACTAATATTATAAATATAAAAGATTAGTTTTTTTGTATGTTTGTTACGCTTTCACGCTAAAACGGCTGAATGGATTTGGATGAGATTTGGGACATATGATACTTTTTATTCCGATGTTACCACGGGATCGAGACTTATACGTGTGAAACCTCGGGGCACAGCTAGTTTAACATAAAGTAGTCAAAACAACTTTGCAATATAACTTGCAGTAACATGTTGCTCTTACATTGATTGTAGGCGCTTTCGGAACAATATCGAGCGAGCAACCGAAAGCGTTATTGCCGTAACTGTTGAATCTAATGTATTTAACAAAATAGCCTCACTATATCAGTGGGGCTATTTTGTTACTGTGGTCCTTTTGTATCCCACTTAAACTCTGATGATCAAGTCTCATTTGGTGTTGATGAGATAAATCCAATGTAATTTTCTTACCTTTCCTCTCGGCCAGCTGCACTGTTTCTTCTTGAACCCCAGGCAGGCGTAGGACGTGGGCTCCGTCTTGTACTGCCAGTCCAACTTCGTTAGCTGCAGGTAGCCCGCTAACGAGGGCACGTCCGTTATCTCGTTCTCGTCCGGACCTGGAATGATATGCAGTAGACTTGAGTTTTATATCTGTGTCGTATACAAAGTAGTTGGGGTGGTCTGAAATTCTGACCACCAGTCTTACCAAAGGGTAGGGTATTACTCAGTCACTGGGCTGTGGAATGCAGATAGACAGTAGCTCTTTGTAAATACTGGTATTCAGCTGCATCCGGTTAGACTGGTAGCCGAACCCAACATAGTTGGGAAAAGGCTAGGTAGATAATGATGATGACGATCCAAAGCAGTTGGGAGCAATGGCTT
Source organism: Amphipoea oculea (assembly GCA_945859645.1). NCBI lineage: Eukaryota > Metazoa > Arthropoda > Insecta > Lepidoptera > Noctuidae > Amphipoea > Amphipoea oculea. The sequence goes on from OX243884.1 coordinate 6,398,311, forward strand.
TCAATCACTTTCCGTATAATTTACTACTATAATTTTACTTGATATCTTGTGCAACATTCGGAGTAGCAAAGATGGTGTAGTAGGTAGAGTTTCGATTAATCAGTCCTTTTTTTAGTCTGTAAACTGCATAAACCAAGGTATGTATATATCCGGTTGACTCTTAAATCTTTACCTATCCTTCGGGCTCGTCTTCCCTACCATTACCGCGCTATGAACATGACGCTACAGGAGCTAGTGCATATCTTGGGGTCCATTCGATTAATCGAGTCTGGTGTAATAACGCTGGGATCGGTGCAATTAATTCATTTGCATGAGCCAAGGTGACATATACTCGTAATTAACTTACAAATGATTTAGTGAGACGGTATTAATACTTCCGCTTAAAAGTTTCGCAACATCACTTACCGCTTTCCAATAATAGTACATTCCAAGATTTAACCTCACTGAGGCGGCTCGCCACCACGGCCCCAGCCGAGCCTCCGCCGACCACAACGAAGTCATACTCCTTCAGCGGCTGCTCCTTATCTAATATCTTCGCTTCCGGGTCGTAAGAGCTATAATTGTGGTACGTAAGAGCTCCAAGCAGCAGTGGAATTAACCACAGTCCTGTCACACTCACAGTTTTCAAGGCTGTAGACGCTAGAAGTACGTGCACGCCCATTTTCGTTTCGTTTTCTATCACAGTTCAAATTGTTTGCCAATATCACAGCATTTGAACTTAACTTTGGTTTTTTAGATAGGACTAGTTTGCTTATCATTAGAGTGTGCGTTTGTGTCTGTCTGGCGGCTTGCTCCTGCGCATGGGGTAGGTGACGGGGTGCGGGTGCGGGCACGGCGGCCGCATGTTATGACGCATTACAGCGTCTCATGCAAGTGCGGCCGGACTCTCGAATCTGGAATTAGAGAAAAAAGTCTTTAATACAAATATTTTCATAGGAAATTATTTCCATCTGAAAGTCTTCCTACAAAATATATTGGTCAGTAGCCCATCAACCGTTTAAAATATTTTTGCTAATAACTTTTATTTCTGTTTCAGGTATTTGGCACTCCATTGTTTTACGACTAACGTTACGTGTTCACCAGTGAGTATTTTAATGTGTCATTAAGGAAGAATATATTATACGGTAGTAAATGCTACCTATAATATTATCGGTAAGTTTTTTTAAAGTTAATATCAGTGATGACGTAAGCTTTAATTCGAATGCCAAGGGAAAGCACAAACAATTTAATCTCATAACGTTACCATGAAATATAATGTTGTTAAAATAATAAAACGAAAGAGAAAACGCTATATAAAGTGATTGTGGAAGGAAAGAGACACAGAACAGGTGTCTATTTCCTACTTGTGCGGAAGATTATGATCTAATTTCCAGACATTACCCGTTCCTCAGGCGATCTCGTGAAAGGCATCGTTGATAGAAATCTGTGACACAATATTTTTACAATTCCATCACAAAGAGATCGAGATAAATCGATTGTAATCGATAGTTAGCTAATTGGAAAAGTCGAATGTAAAAAAAAAAATGTTTAACGTTGTCATACCCTTCATCGATAAATACAATCCAAATAATTAAAATTAAATTAAATTAAATATTTGTTTATTGATGGCAACTAGGCCCAATTGTTAGTAACGTAGTAGTTCTTAAAAACTATTGTTAGCAAACACACACAGAAAACAGAAACAAAACAAAACAAAAATAAAAATAAAATTCCAAAGTTAGCCGTGGGGTCTTCTGACCAGCACCTCCACAGCGTGCGACAACCAGGGTGCGTCGTACTTTTCCATTAACATACTTAGGATGCTGTTAGAACTAGACCGCGCTCTTGACAAGATGGAATTTGTTTTTTTGCGCATTATGGCGTAAAAATCATCGGTATGCGCAAATGCGAACATACCGGACGCACTACAATAGCGCGGCAGTCCCAACAGCATCCTGAAGCAGTTGTTATATTGAATACGCAGGGCGTCTAGCGATCTCTTAGTATGCCTTATCCACAGGCCGCTCGTGTAGAATGATTGGCAATACGCTTTAAACAGCGTAATCTTTACCCCAATACTACAACGAGCGAACCTGTGTATCAGCATGTTTGCCCTGACCGCTAGCGCCCTGCGCTCTCGATCTATATCTACGTCGTCTTTGAGGTCTCCGGTTAGAAAGTGTCCCAGGTATTTAAATTTATCAACTCTTTTGAGTGGTAGCCCATTCAGCATTACAACTGGGTCGCTACGTACACGTCTACCGGAGGCCTCAAAAACCATGTACACACTTTTGTTTACATTGTAGACAAGCCCATGACTCGTAACATATCGCTCACACACGCGTAACAGTTCCCTGATCGAGCCGGCCGTTGGGCCCAGCAGCACCATGTCGTCTGCATAACTTAAGTTGTTTAAACAAACGTTGTCTATCCAGCATCCGACACGCATACTGCTGAGCCCAGCGATGAGCCCGTTCATGTACAGGTTGAAGAGCTTTGGCGAGGTCAAACCACCCTGTCTCACCCCACACTCCAACCTGTACATTTCGGACAGAGACCGTCCCCATCGAACACAATTAAGCTGATTAGTGTACCAATATTTAAAGATCTCCAGGAGTTCGATTGATATTCCCGCTTCCCTTAACTTCTCCCACAGGACATCATAGGCCACAAGGTCAAACGCCCTGGAAAGGTCAAGGAAGCAGGCATAAATGGGGGTTTCTCTATCCGTGTAATATCGGACAGTTTGCTTGAGACCAAGAATTGCGCTTTCAGTGGAAAGCTTGGGCCTAAACCCAAACTGTGCGTCATGTAACTGTAAAATATTACCTAATTCTGTATCAAGCAAACTGTCCAATACTTTAGCTATTACAGTTGCAAGCGATATTGGTCTGTAGTTGGATGGATCAGAGATATCACCAGTTCTGTTCTTTACAATAGGGACCACCACTGTTTTCATCATGTTTGTTGGCAAGTACGAGTGACTGATACAGAGCGTGAAAAGTAAAGCCAGTAACCTAGGTAAATGTACGCCTGCATGTCTCAGGTGCTCAATACTGAGACTGTCATGTCCAGGTGACTAATATTGTGCATGCGAACGTTTTGACGTTTGTGACTGAATCACAAAGCTACGAACAGAGTCTTCACTTCATCCTTCTTATTTGGTAAAGCAATGATCTTCATTCTGAATAAACCTATCCTAGCGATTATTTTCACTGATAATAATAATTGTCCTCCTATAGTTATTCGGTGAACAGCGTTGTAGGCTGCAATAAGGTGTAGTTTTGTGCAGTTCTTATTTGTATATTTTATATTGTAGCTGTTTGTTTTTGTTTATATTGACTTTAAAAAAAAACCTACATGGCATATATACAGTGATATATTAAGAAATTCTCGCTGACCATAACAATGATCCGAATAACAACCTAATATTCTGTTACTGCTTTCCGTTTTATAAGTGACAGGAAATCAATGAAATAGTCTAATGGTCTGGACGGTCTAGCGTTTCAATTGATATTTCTAAACCTGGAAGCGGTATTATCTATTAAAATTGCAGCTTTAGCTGTTGATATTGTACCTAATTATTACCTATATCATAAGTTCATAAAAGACATCTGTTCATGAGATTAAACATTATAAAAGAAGAAAAGGTAATGTTCTTTGCAGATGTGCTTCAAATGCCTTTAATGTATAACCACTGTCATGTGAATGTCATCATGTTGTTGTTTTTTATAGTTTACATTAGATATTTCTAAATTAAATATTAAAGGACCCGGAGGGGCTTGTGGCTAAGTAATAACATACATACCAATATCCCTCCGTGCCTCGGAAAGCAAGTTAAGCCGTTGGTCCCGGATGTCATTCCTGGATCTTTGGCAGTCATTACGGGTCGTCAGAAGCCCAAAAGTCTGACAACCAGTCTTTCCAAGGGGTATCGTATTACCCAATAACTGGGTTGTGGAGGTCAGATAGGCAGTCGCTCTATGTAAAATACCGGTATTCAGGTGCATCCGGTTAGACTCGAAGCCGACCCCAACATAGTTGGGCTCATTGGCTAGGCAGATGAATGACTAAATTAAATGTTAAAGCCCTATAACGTTATAGTTATTTATTTGTAACAGCCTAAACTTGACGTTGGTCTAATATACCTATTATATGCTTTTTCCCTTGTGTCTAATATTTGCTTGTTCATTGCTGAAGGTGTGTCCTTTCTGAATGGTATTTGTAATTTGGACTACGAATTCATTCCACTGTTGCTACATACATAGTATTTTATTCTCTATTGGATCTCTGTTATTAATTCTTCGGTTCTCATCACACCTATACTTAAAAACATTGTAGTTAAGTAATTCTTTCACATCTTTTTAGAATGGAATTCCAGATGATTGACCAATAATCACGGAGGATTCTATTCTATCGGTCATATAACATAATTAATACCACTATTACATCAATTTTAGTTTGTAGGAGATAGTAAACCCCTCTTATAAATCATGATGATAAATGCAAGTCACTTCCTCGACAGTTCCATCCTATCTAGTATTATAAATGCGAAAGTAAGTTTGTTTGTTACCTTTTTACGCCTCACCGATCATCATGAAATTTTGCATATACCTTGTCAGGGGTATAGAAAAAGGACATAGGGTACCTTTCATCCAGAAAAAAGTATTGTTCCCGAGGAAAAGAACAATAACTTTCGACGGTCACAATTGCTTCAGGACGTTAGATGGCGCTACGTGTCTTTCGAGTCATGATTGAAATATGACCCAACTTTCTGAGCAGTATATGCAGTATTCTAACAAAAAGTAGGCTAGGCTAGGCTTGCATGAATTCACAATAGTATTTCAATCATTAGTATTATGCTTTTAATAAGATTTGGATGAAATTAGGCACACAGATAGTTTATCATAACCTGGATTAACACATAGGATACTTTTTATCCCTGTAATACGTTTCCGTGGAATAATTCCCGACCTCCACGCGGGTGAAGTCGCGGGCAAAAGCTATTTGACTATAAGTAGATATTATATTACTGCAATAAATTATTTTATGGTTGACTTACGATTATATTATATGGGTCAATTATTCGGAACTGCAGTCGACCATCACTGACCTTTGGATGAAAGGCGGTCGGCCTATTGAGGTGTAGCTAGGCGAAATGTGAGAAGTATTGAATGGGTATGTCATAATGGTGACTTGGTTGAAAGAGCTGAGCAAATTATCTAATACTTGTACAATCTATATAGAGCTATGGCGTATTTTAAAGACAGCAACCTAATTGCGTAACACACTCAATCACAATCTGAATTTTGAAGGATGTTGCTAATCCATTGCATCATATGTTCGAAAAATTTGTCTGCTTTACAACGTAAATAACGCAATGAATGTTGTTGAACTGTCAAAATGAAAACCATTGCTACTGATATTGTGTCACGCAATTACTCCGCAGCTTGTACAGACTAGACAGGCTTTTTATTCTTTATCTTCTATCATATCCTTGACATGCTCGAAATGTTTGTTAGATAATGTTGATGGGTGTAGCAGTAAAAAGTCAATTTATAAGTAAAAGTCTAATGATGGCGTCGTGTCACGCGAGCACAACGCACTTCACTAATTACTTATCGATTCTCTTCGAATTTGTTGTCATTCACGACAGTTGCTTACTGGGCCGAATAGGATATTATATTTGTATTGTCTATCCAAACATACGACGTGATGTTATTTTAGATGTGTACATGAGTAACTTTGTATTATTTATTTAACCCAAAAACCTATAAAAAAGCATTTGCGTATTTTATACCTATTTATTTAAGGGCTGATTTTTCCAACGCATGATAATTTTATCCGAGGAATAATTTTGAATTTTTGACAGTTCTTTCGTACAAAATCTGTTAGACGTCAATTTTATTCCACGAATAAAAATATCTGTTGATTGAATAATCAGCTCTTAATGTATCAAAACTTTTAATGGTCCGTTTCATCTCTTAGAGAAGACTATTAAAGTGGACGATATGACCTCTCAAGCTCCGCTAATGAGACACAACAATTTTTTTTTTTGTATCGTACTACATAGGGTACGCGCGGAGCTGTAAAAATAGAATGGAATCTGTAGCGCATACACATTAAAAAATAAAGTCGCTTTTCGTGTCTTTCGTGTGACAGCATGGTTCTTCTAAACTGCTCAACGGATTTCGATGCGGTTTTCACCGTAATTTAGAAAATGTATTCCGGAAGGTTTATGGGTATAATGCATTGATATTAAACTTACATAACATATAGAAATCCAGATGTGTTGTCAAGTCGTAAGAACCGTACGAAGCAGGGGCCGGTCACTAGTCATTACTTATCAATGTATACTAATATTATAAAGAGGTAAAGTTTGGTTGTTTGTAAGTTTGTATGTAGGTGTAATCTCTGGAACTACCATGATTTTGCTTTTAACAGCCCAGTTCATGAGGAAGCTTCATCATCATCTGCCTAGCCTTTTCCCAACCATGTTGGGGTCGGTTTCCAGTCTAACCGGATGCAGCTGAATACCAGTATTTTACATGCCTGACCTCCACGACCCTCTTATTGGGTAATACGATATGGACTTTCGGGCTTCTGACGATCCGTAACGACTATCAAAGAGGAAGGTTATAGGCTATTTAAAATCACGCTACGACCCTTAAGAGCCGTGGAAAAGAAAACTAGTCAGAAAGAACGTTAGGCAAAAATGAAACGCGGTTGGGCGATGGAATGAGACGCTATGGGTCAGGGGTCGATATTTCAGCTAGATCAATCCGAAGCTAGATAAATATAATTCTGTAAGTTGCGTGATTTTAATAAACATGTCACGTTTTGTATCTTATTTCGGGCACAATAGAGCCTCAAGTGTCCAGCCGCGATTCAGAACAATGCCGGGAAATAACAATTAGGCACGCTCTGACGAAGTTATTAGAGCGTGCGCTCTTTTGCTTACTATTATTCGTGCATAACATTTACATTTAATAGTACTGTGTCTATGTTTACATATTGTTGTTTTTATCGTTTATTGAGGATTCTCTTGTCTCAAAAGTTATTGTATGTAGGGCCTCTCCAAAAAAGCTATTTTTGCCGTCCACGTCATTTTGAAGGATATTGCTAATCCATTGCTTTATGTGTTCGAAAAGTTGTCTGCTCAACTACGTAAAACCGCAATGAACGTTGTTGAAATATCAAAATGAAAGCCATTGCTACTGAAAGTGTGTTTCGCAATTACACCGTTGGAAGACAAACTCCCACTGACTAAATATCCTTCTTTTGGTGGTATTGTCTATTACAATCACTTTCCTAATATTTCATTATCCATATTCATTTTCTTCTGTCTACTCGTGTCGTACAGATTGAACTAGCGGCCCGCCCCAGCTTCGCACGGTATGATTTTTTTTTTCAATTTCAGAAATTTTCTTTCATAAAAACCTTGTCTTGGCAATACCGAATACACCAAAAACAAATATTTTCTAATTTGTTGCGGTCGTTTGGAAGTTATGCGCGTACCTACATACATTTCGGCGATTCATTTTTATTAATATAGATTTCAAAAAATCACTTAAGTAGGTAAGTACCTCTTAATCAATAGTTATGTAGTTTGTCTAACTAGTTAATTTGTACGAGTAAATAAGCACAATAGAAAAGTGAATGTTCTTTAGAAATACTTAAAAGAACTCAAGTCATAACAGGGTCATTATTTATTACGATTAAGCTTGAACGATAATTTTGACAGCTGTCTTAATCAACTCCAGTCCGCCAGTAATTTAAGTTAAGACGAGTTCAAGATGGCTACCATTGTTGGTAGTCTAGTCTATGCAATACTTTGATGAATTTATGGTCAACTAGCCGGAAAGTTAATGAAATATCGATTGAAATATGACCTAAATATGTCTATAATAAAATATTATTAATTTTAAATTGCGTTTTTGTTAGTATGTTCAATAACAAAAATGCTTTTTCAATTTACATTTTTTTCTTTACTTTTTCGTAGAAAAAAGTACCACCGTTCAACAGAGTAAATAATAAGCATGTAGGTACCTGACTAACATTTTATATTGAAATGAAAAGTAGTTAAATACTGAGGCTGGTTACATAATTTCAGTCATCGATCTCCATTCACGTTAATTATTGTTAAACAAATAATAATGACAAACATAACGAATAATTGTTTGGAAAGCGAAGAGTAGAAAACCATCAAATAAATTGACTGTTGACCGTAACAGGTCGTTTCTAATCGACAATTATCTATCACTGACCATAGATTATAAAATTGTTTAAAGCAACCAGGAAATGTCATATGGGGCGGTCCCCTCTAGGCAAAATTAAATAACGTATTACTATGTGCACATGGCCACATGTGCACATAGTAATATGTTATTTATCTATTTGTTGTGTAATCTGTGGCATGTAGCCGCACCCACTTGTGCTGTAATGACACCGAACCTTTTTTAATTGAGGTCGTGTCTGCCTTCTGAAATGAGTCACCGACTGTCAAAATTAGTTTACCCATGGGCTCTAGGGATCAAGGTTAGGGCTGGTCTATGTATAAATAGGTATTGCTACGATAAAAACCCCATTAGCCATTGTGTCTGTTTATTATTTGGGACCATCGATCACGTTAGTGATCGATGTTTGAGACGTACAAATTAAAAATAGTGGCATTAAAATTGCAATTTTCTTCAGAAATTTCTTTTTAATTTTTAAATACGTAACGTTATATCTTTCCATATAACGTTACAAATACAACAAAAAATGATATTGAACTTGACCGCGATCAATAATAAAAGATAACCGTTAGATGTTAGTTGCAACAATAATGCTGGCATTTAAAATAACAAAAATATGACGACACACGAGTCGTTTAAGACTTTTCGCAACTATGGAATGCTGTAATACATTGAATTTATGTTTGTTATGCTGTGGTTAGGTTATACTAAAACGTAAGAATCAAAGAAAAGACGATGCGGAAGACGGAGAAAGGGGTCTTGTGTCGGTGGTTTTGGCGCACCTTGGGAAGGCTTTCGTCCAGTTCCAGGATAAACTGAGTTCAATATAAATGAAATAAATTGCTTTTTTGAGCACATTCAATCTTGCTTCATAGAATTTTAGTCTATACTTGACTAAGGCTCTACTGTCCTATTTCAGCATATTACAAGCTTTTATTATTTTCAGTCCGTTTGTATTTTAATTACTTTTGTGACCACTTTTGCGAAAGAAAAGCAGTTCGTTCTATCCCCGGTAACAAATAAACAAACGTTATGCAAGCCAACCTGTTCTCATGTGGCTATTGATGGCAATGGGTGAAGGCCGTTTCTCGAACTTTCGTCCGCTGACATACGATGTCATAAGATGGCGGTCGTTTGACATATTGGCGGGAAAGTTGACTTTAAAGTCTACCGGCTTTATTTCTATAGATAATGATAGGTATTGCAATTGTTAAGCAATATGTCAATACATTTATGGATGATTTTTATTTTAGTGTATATTTTGGTGTCCGTTTCCGTACTGATTGGAGGAGTTGTGTTCATTGTGTTGCTCGTTGAACCCATAAACTATCTACAGTTTGGTGGGAGTACTCTTTAAAGCAATTATTTTTCTTTTTAACTAAAAGAAAAAAGAAGGCCCTCCTTTCTTATATCTTATTTTCTGACTTTACTACGTTAACTTGATTTTCATCTTTGCGTCGGTGGTCATCCAAATAAAACAGTTAACGTGAGTTTTGGGAGCATATCAGCTAACAGGCTTATTAAGGTAATCGGTGCAAGTGACTCCATTATCAAATCAGCCAATCAATCCTATTTCTATCATTCTATGTAACTTGGTCAGGGATTTTAAGTTCATTAATTTTATGCCTTATTTTTATGCATTACAAGTTACAAGGCTATACGTTATAATGAAAGTAATGATGCAGACCGTAATTGTAATGAAAAAATTACAGGATCCAGTCGGGTTAAAACCTTGACCCAGCTTGGGTGTTTTTTTTTACTAAATAACGACTTGAGTAGATATCAGTTGATAAAATCAACTAAGTGCAAGCCAGCTAGCCAGTTTATTGCCTTCTGCACTTTGTTATTTACATAATTTTATAACGCACTATCTTCTGCCCGCGACTTCGCCCGTGTTAAATTTCGCATCGTCTGCCCGCGCTATGACTTCGTTTTCGCTTAGCGTTCTTTCTGACTTTTTTTTTTCTTTTTGCTCGGATCCTAAGGGTTATAGCGTGATGTTAAATAGCTTTCCTGAAGATTGTCTATTAAATACAAAAATATTTTTTCAAATCCGACTGGTAGTTTCAGAGATAGGCGCGTTTGAACAAACAAATAAAGGAACCCATCTTTGTTTGTCGCTCTTTATTATTAGTATAGATTATTTATAAATACCTGGAGGTAAATAAATATAAATTCGCAACGATACCTACATAATACATTAAAAATAATTAATTATGATTTATTTGCTATTTATTACGTTTTCACTATTATTACGTTCGTTCACTATTATTTCAAATTAAATGCAAAATAATGCAGATGGTAACATAACGTAACCCGATTAAGTTTACTAGCACATTAGGTGAAGGCCGCGCCGAAATTACTTTCACTGTTTCGCAAGAGTTGCTAGGCGCGGCGCACGCGCATGCTAACTTCTGTGTGGTCAAGAAAAAGGCCTACTATTCATATGAGTTAATGCGATTCCTTCTGTGTAACCCGGGAAATTTAAAAAATTCTTACGTTTTTTCAAATTGCAGTGCGTTTTGCGTTGTATGTTATTTATACATTGAAGGAATCACCTTAACTCATATTATAATATTATGATTAGTAGGCCCTTTTCTTGACCACTCAAGTTAGCACAGATCGAAATTCATTACGTGGATTTTAAAAAATAACATAATTAAGATCAATATAGCTCTCATATAAATCGCCATATTTTCACGAAATAGTCTTATTTGCAGCCAGCAAATATAATTTCGAGAATTATATTGATGCTTTAAATGATGACGTTGACACATCCCCCATATGAGATCTTCACACCTTTTGATATGATCTGCTTTTAGACAAATTCTTAACAATTTAGAGAAGTGCGAATGTTTATTTTCGTGGAGTACCTATCATATTATTTGTCTCAGCTTTTCGAATTAATTTTAGGTAAGTAGCTTCACAAGAACCTGTCATCTTTGACATAATGCTGTCTAAGTAGAGCACTCAGTTGTATTGCAATGTTTATCGTAAGAAATTGTTCTTGGATCTTAGTGCATTCAGTAACGATAGGTATATATTAAAAAAATTAAACTACCTATCTATTAAAACATTACATTTTGAATTTATAAGCACTTAGATTGGATCACTTTTCCTACGTGCTGGCCTCGTTTACGCATCATTTACATACCTATCTAATATGCTATGAATCATAGAGAACGAACATCAATCTCGCGCTAATGTCATTTGAATTGGTGTAACACTATAATTTGACATTTCAATTACAGTTATGGTTACGTGCCAAATACAATGTAGTAATAATGTCGCATTGAATAAATTATTTATTATGCTTATGCGCCTCTTACTTTGTTCCGAATTTTAAGCAACTTACATAATCTGTGTAGTTCTTTGTTCTATATTGAAAAAACAGTAACAGTGCAAACCCTCAAGTAAGTAGTTACACGATAAACCGCAAAGTAAGGATTACACTCAACCGATCAGAACCTTTTTGTACCCTATCCTAAGCAAATGTTATAGGTATATAACTGGACACAATTTTGAATAAACTTTAAAAACAACCGTCTAAGGCCAATAACTGCATAAATAAAAATTATTGTGTTTCTAAAATCGGTAAACAAGTTTTCTTTTGGAAAAAATTGCCAGTTACAAGTTCACAACTTTATCGACTATAGTTTAGTCGATTACAAGGAATTTTTGACGATAATCAATATTAATAAAGTTTCTTTTGATAAAACTGTACGTTTTTACTAAACAAACATTTGTCTATGTATTTGCTAGCGGGCTCACTTCGAATGAATCCATGCGATGTTGTGATAGTGACGTAATTTGCGTGCGCTATGTGCGTGGGACGCCACATTATGTAGCTCCGGTAATGCCCACCCAGACTGTAAAGTAAATGGCGGTTTTCCACGGATTTGCCTTTTTTCTTTACAAAGTTTTCAATACTAAGAAAGTAATAACTTTCTAGTGAGGCGATAAAATAGAGCTTTTAATGTTGCTACGAGTACTATTAAAAATTTATTGAAAAGAAAATGGTAACCGATATCGGCATTAAGATTTTTTAGACCACGTGGATTGAAAATTAGCTTCGAAATAATTTGTTGAATATTGTTCAATATTTTCTATTAAATATTAACTTATGGCATTGGAGTAAGCCAGTGAAAAGTTCAGAAGACAGTTGATTTGAACTAGATGAAAACTCTATAAATACTTACATACAATTGAAATGGTGTATCTAGTAATAATGCATTCAATTTTACTTATTATAAGTATTTAATTTACATTTAAAAAAGATTAATTCTCGTCTAATTCATTCATTCAAAACAGAAAGATTTCATACGCTAAAAAAAAAAGACGACAGCTATCTACGTAATCGCAATTTACTTGATAAACAATCATTCCGACATATATAAAGACGTTAACAATGCTAAATAAGTAAATATTTTCGTATTACATTATCGCGTATTTCAACTATTTATCCGTCAATTTGCGGCTGTGTAATAAATTACAATTCACTTTGAACATTGTTACAAGTTAAAAAACGTCTATTATGGTCAACGGTGTCTTATTTCAAAATTGAAACATAATTTATTTTGGTTTTATTGAGATTGCGTCCATTCCATCGAGCACGCATGGTGTTTGTTTTATTACATGTTACGTAAAACTGAACGTTACGCACAATTATTAACCTTCCCAGGTTCTTTTTGTTACCGACTTCACAAAAAGGAGGAGGTACTATGTATGTTCGGATGTTTGTATGTTTTATTTTTTGAAGTGGAAGTTACCAGATTAGTAACGTGATTTTTTGTATTAGACATTAATAATCATTACATAGACAAATAAGCATGTTAACAGTGTTAAAGTTAAAAGAAATGTTCTGCTCAAAACTATGATTTTGATAAATTAAGTAATTAAAATAAATCCTGTAAACTTATATAATCGACTAACGTATCATCATGTTGCGTTCATCAGTCAGTGTCGATGCAGCGCTGCACTCGGTGTTGCAACCCTTACCACAGAATAACTAATCCCTTACGTAACAACCGGCGAGTTTCTTGTCGTAATATTGGCTGCCTTGCAAGGATTCGCGGTCACAGCCTCGCCGCCGCCGCGCCGCCGCCGCGCCGCCGTTCTATATTCAAAATTATATCAGTGGCACGGTCACGAACGCCATTAGCCTTGTTATTGGTTAAACAATCCGTTTTTTATATTAAATTAATCAATTTCGTATTCAGATGAGATTACTACATGATTTAATTATGTTTGTAATAAAAATATTGCAAAATTCAAGAGATGTTCAGTTATGAAAACACAATTAAACTTGAAAGACAACAGTCCAATTGGTTGCATGCTATTGAACAGAAAAAACCCGAACCTTATAAAATCGTAAACTTAAAATGACTTAACGTCAACTGTCAATACAGCAGGCGCAACTTTTTATTCAGGAATTAAACTGGAAGTCAGATAATATAATTTAGACATTGCAATATTGGTAAACAAATTGTAACGCCATTAATAGCGAGTATTCATCTACGTAGCCGTGACTACTGGTTACCTTCACTGCGCAAACGCTAGTCCTTCAGAGAGTGCTATCATATGCCGTAACACGGTTACGCTGTTATGCTGCACTGGTAGTGTCTAGAAGTATTACATTGATACTAGAGCACTTGTTGGTTGATATTCTCATTCATAGTCATGGTTATGTGACAAAGGAGTTTTTGTTTCTCGTTGTTAGATTGTTTTGTTTCTAGTTTTGTTAAAATCGGGCGTGTTTTGGGGCAAAATCGATGAGAAAAAGATTGAAATTGAAACCTCTCTCGTAATTATTTTAACCGGGCAAGCGGCGCGGCGCGGCGGCGCGGTTCGCCGATCGGCGACGAAACAATAGAAAATCAATTGTCTCATTAGCGGAGCTTGACAGATGAAATACATGCCAAATGTAATATGGGGTTAAACCGTTTTCAGACAATAAAGTGCCCAGTAATTTAATAGTATCCAAAATAAATCAAGAAAATCAAATTCAAAGTTCACCATTTGGCGCCCAACAACAAATTATTAACGTTGGTTGGGCGCCATTATTGATCCATATGAATAATGTATGACTCATAAAAGTAAAAGGTCACGTCGACTTTTCTTCAAACAGACAGTAGACGAATATCTTATGGATAGGCAAAACCATTCTTGGGTCAGTAAATGCCTATATTCAGCATTATTTTGCTTTCCTAAGCTGTTTTTTTTTTTTAGTTTTCACTTCTTAGGGCCTGTGCACACCACGTTTTTTAAACGCGCAGTCGACGCGCGTTTTCGAAACGCGCGTCGCCGGCGCGCTTTTATCCTATTTAAAGTCTACAGACTCGCGTGCGTATCGCGTCTGTATCGCTACAAACGCGCGTCAACGGCGCGTTTAAAAAACGTGGTGTGCGCAGGCCCTTAGAGTTTGTAATTACGAATAAAATATTTTTTTATGTCTAACTGTTTACTCATAAAAATGCATTATCATTATTTACCAACACTAAAGTTACAAATCAAATTCGTGAAAGATGTCAACACTATTGTTTGCTCTGTTTGTTTATTTTATTTGGTTTCAAATGTCGAGGGCAAATCAATTGTCATTATATTGATAAACTTCTGTAACTGAAAATTTTGAAAGAGACTAACGAAATCAATGTTAGTTAACATTTGACGTAATAATTAAAATATGAACTATGGGTGTTTCATACAACTGACATCAAGATTCGGTTTTTAAATTATTCAGCCACGATTTTATTAAGCGTCTCGTTCATTGGTGCATCAAGATTACAGTTATGAATTGTTTGCTACTATAAGCTCTGGTATACTTTCGTTTTTTTTAATCACCGTCTACGATCATAAGTAATAACTGACACTATTTAAAATGTCAATTGTTAGACTGGTTGAAAAATAATCCTTCGAAATACGTAATCACGTAACTTCTTTTCGATGGTTACAAAATGACGCTAGAACTGTTAACGCAAAATGTTATTCCATTCGTTCTAATACGTTATCTTTCTGCAGCTGGCAAGGTGGCTATTACCTCGTGCTCATGGGAATAGTATTACGACCCAGTTATATCATCGGCCATTGGATTCACTTTCCTCAGCTAGTTCGAATGATTTGAGGACGCCATTTGCATGGCTGGTCGTCATAGCAACGGATTTATTTATAACAGGTCGCTATGGTTCACTGCTTTTTGTTGGATTACGATTCTAAAATTAGAGTGTTATAAATATAAAACTTATATTTGTATAGTTATCTGGTTTTTTACATCGATTTTGGACTTACCAGAACGAATAAACTTACCTAAGATTATCTGTTCTGGTTAGTAAGTTGTAAAGTAGCGCAACGCAACTGAACAACAGTATGTTTATACAGTTTAAGAATATTTAGCCAAAAGGCTTCATACTTCTTAATTAAACAATTATAAAAATAATGCATTCTAAATTGGTGATTCCAAACTAACATAGATACTTCAGCCATCGGATTTATTTTATTTTGCTATATGTAGAGACCTGCTGAAAATGAATACTATCCAGCAATATTTAATAGATATTTAATTAAGTCCTAACATCGATCAACGTTGTAGCATTGGTGGCTCAGTGGTAACGACTCCGACTTACGTGTCGTAGGCCGTGCGTTCGAACCCAGACAGGCACATTACTTTGTGTAGGTAATTAATTCATCACCACTGGTCTCAAAACGGTGAAGGAAAACATCGTGAGGAAACCATTTCTTAGAACCAAAAATTCGAAGACGTGACATATAACAACCCGCACTGGGCCAACGATGTAGATTACAGCCTACTCCCTCTGCCAGAGAGGAGGCCTGTGTCCCAGCATTGGGAACACTATAGGCTGTTTATGCATCGATCAACTGAGTCGGAAAATCAGCCGCTGCGATCGTGCACCGCTGAATTTCGGTCGGTCACGTAGGCACGGTCAAGCAAGCCTGCGCACTGTTAATAACTATTATTTACGCCCGACGTTTTTCTTCCGCACGCGTATCTGTTTAATTTACAATGATTTAACCTCATTGTTGCGTCACTCAATTGTTTCTTTCTGACCATAAATATGCGTTTAAAAAGTTTCATGCCTTTATTGTCGCAGAATTTGCATGTTTTTAACGTTTATTTTTTTCATAAGCGTTTTATTTTAACTGTAGTGGTTCCTGCTGCCTGTTATAATTGTAAATGACTTGCAATAAAGTTAATTCATAACTAACATTTGCACTTGGAGATAATTTAGTATTATGTTAATTGCATTTTTTCAGGCCATTATTAGATTGTCAGTTTTTTTCACAACGTGATATAATTAATTTCCAGGCAGATTCATCTCACCCAAATGGGCGTACCTGTCAAGCCCAATCAGGTAGCTACTTACGTCATCTAACAATGTTTAAATAACCTTTTCTCTCGACTCGACACTGACTTCCAAGTTAACAGAAAAGCAACGAGTACTTATAATGAGTAAAACTGCTTGATTTTATTTACTAGAATTACTATTTTTAAAACGTATTTGAGTAAAAAACCCGTGTCTCACCGTGGGGTCGCAATTTCCGCGCGGTGAACATACAAGCGCAGCGTGCGGAAAAAAGACGGAACTAATCGACTCGCTTCTTAACAAATACGTTGATCACTTTTACTTATTGTCATGTCGTATTGCTAAATTTGATTCGAGATGAACTATGAGAATAAAGCAAAACAGCCCCCGATTCAAGGAAATACTGAAACTCTGGTTCGTAAAAGCTTAACTTTTATAAAACGCAATAAGCGCTGTCCACTCCTCTGGGATAGGTTTTCTATTTTTTGATATTACAAGAATCCTATCTTCTATGAAACTCATAGCTCAAGTAACCGACTCAATTTAGATTGCCGACATGTTGATGGTCAAGAAGAAGTATACCTTCCCCTTTTTAATCCATCCAAAGGTTATCTTTAAAATATCGCTCTTAGCGATAAGACCGCCCATTGTGTCACCCATTGTAAAGTTTCTATATTTAATGTCTGTAATGTATATGGTGTACATAATAGAGAGTATTCTATTCTACACTTGGGAGCAAATAAATCGAGCCACTTCCTTTTTTCACGTATAATGGTTATTATTTTTGGTATTATGGAACGTATCAAATCGAAACATATATCGCCTAAGAGCTTATTTAATAATCTTTACAATGAGGGTAAATTATTGAATGATAACCTTATTTAATGATAAATTATTGTCTCTGAAAGAAAAACGGTAATTTTGATAGAAAATTGTCAGTCCAGAAAAAAACAATTAAAAACAAAATTATGGTATAAACTTATTCTTAATATCTTGTATTACCCCCCCTTGCCCTGATTTCGATAGATTTTCTGGACTGTTTTAATCCTACAATTTTCTATCAAAATTACCGTTTTTCTTTCAGAGCCAATAATTTATCACTAAATAAGGTTATCATTCAAAAATTTACCCTCATTGTAAAGATTATTAAATAAGCTCTTAGGCGATATATGTTTCGATTTGATACGTTCCATAATACAAAAAATATTAACCATTATACGTGCAAAAAAAAGCAAGTGGCTCGATTTATTTGCTCCCAAGTGTATATCCTAAATCGCGACATTTCATATAAATACAACTTTTGACTTTGAAATACGACATATAGTTCAATCCGGATTTTGATTCTGACACTTTACGTAGAAAATGAAGACGTTTTTTTGTCGCATATCAGTTACAAAAAGAAACAATTGAATTGTAGTAACTAAGTAAACTCAGTTTTAAAATTGGAAGTAGTACGTAAACCGTGGACCGGCCGCTTTATAGTTGCGCAAACGCATTACTGGGCACTTCCCAGGTGAACTATTATGTGTTACGTCGTGTTTGTTATTTGTCACTTGTTACGCTCAGGCTGTATTGTGAGAAACGCACTTTTGTCCAACTAAGGTAACTACGTGCTACATCATTAGTCATACATACTTACTTAGTGTTATACACTTGAATGTACGTACTTGCAGTTTTTGTTCCAAAACAAAAATAAATTGCGTTAAAAAGATTCTTATTACTCTAAAGAACTTTTAGCGGGTTTTTGTCAGATTCTATGTGTGGTATACTTATCTAGTAATTTTATTTTAGGTGCATCGTCCTCACATATTATTATATAATTAATGTACCTATGCAAAATATTGTAAAATATTTTAAAAGAGTAACGGTGGAGTTTCTTGCTCATGCTTCTTCATACGAAAACTGCCTTTTGGAAGGGGCGACTAGAATCAATTCTATTTTAATGTAATTTTTAACGTTCAAAAGTGCCTTTTATGTGCCTATTTGAAATGCTTTGACTTTGACTTTATGTTTTGTTCAGGAAACGAAAACCATTTATGAAAAGATGAAATTTTGTAGAAAAACGTTTGATGTCAATACACATGATGTCTAGAGTACCATCGGACATCGATTGGCCGGCTTTGACAGGAAGTTATAACAGTTTTCAATGTATGACAAGGTAGTAGAAACAACAGAAACAGATTCATTAAAAGACTATCAGGAATATAAGGACTGTTAAAGGAACTGATAAAACTAAGGACCGCTCCTATCTGTAGACGAGTAAAGGCTAAAGATTGCAAAGCAAGAAGATGGCAATAGTAGGTACAACTGGTTGACAGATATTACTTCGTCCGAAATAACGTACAATGATTCTAGTTATATTTCGACTTGACCAATCAATACATAATTTGAAATACAAAGTGGCTCGTGAAACGAGGTCCAAAACAAAAATTATAAAGCCTTCCTCCAAAGAATTTCCGAAACACCCCCATTTATGTTCAGCGTTTTAGTTTAGGAGCTAAACGGCTTTTGACTTTCTCACTTGACTTAAGGATTTTTATTTTTCTCTTTCTGAGACACAATAACGTTCAAAATCTAGTCGCAATCTCATGTTAGCGACAATCAATTTCAAAAACTTGCCAAAAATGTAGGAATTTCAGAGGTAATTTTGACAGATTGAGACTGAGATCGCGATCAGAGTGAACGTTCTTAAAAATACGAGAATTGCCCTTCTGGTTATCTGTTGAATTACAAAGACGTAATGATGAAGATGAATACGTGATCTAGTTACGCAGCTTCTCAAAAGATTGTAATTAATGTGTCCCTTTCTAAAACCGTAAGAGTTTGCGTGCGTTCATGATATTCAATAAGATAATAAGAAACATTACGCAGTAGGCTC
Organism: Amphipoea oculea; assembly: GCA_945859645.1. NCBI lineage: Eukaryota > Metazoa > Arthropoda > Insecta > Lepidoptera > Noctuidae > Amphipoea > Amphipoea oculea. Next base: position 6,417,723 of record OX243884.1, read on the forward strand.
TTCCTTATTAAAATAGCTTTCTTACGTCTGCGGTTAATTGTGCATAGCTGTACAAGTTGCTGATAGTGCAGTTGATTAATGATTACATTGGAGATGACAGTGATTAGTACAAATATTCCTATCCAGAGGCTAAATTTTGCCGTACAACGTGGGAATGCCGCCAGTCTCCTGGGTATATTACCAGTCGACAGCGACGAGAAGGAATATTTCGACGCCATGTTTTAGTTTGCTAAGTTTTAACCTTTTGAACGCCAGAGTATAAACGTATCGCCGTACCCCTGACGCCAGGCCACTTTAACAACACAACAACACAGACAAACTTAAAACAACAAATTTCTCGATATTGGTGGTTTATTTATATTAGTTTCATGCAATACAATATTTGTCATATATTTGTGTTGTTGGCGTTCAGGGTAAGATTTCGTTTGTCACATATATGTGACAATGGCGTTCAAAAGGTTAATTAGGTTAAGATATTATATTTAAAATTTTTACAGTTTGTTCGAAATACATAAATAAAAAAAAAGACGGGTTGCACTCCGGGAGTGCCGGCAGAAGTGAAAACTTCTGTCACCGTCACCGTCCATCCGTCCGTCCGTCCGTCCATCCATCCGTCCGTCCGTCTATCCATCCATCCATCCATCCATCCATCCATCCATCCATTCATCCATCCATCCATCCATCCATTATCGTGTCTCACTTGGTTTACTTCGGTTGGCGCCGCCGTAGAAAGAGAAGGGGGGGGGAGGGGGGAAATCTCTCCTGACGGTCACGTGTCCTGACGCGATGCCCTGACGCGAGTTTAACATTTTTTACCCATTACAAAAAGTGTGCAACGCCGCTAAAGAAGTTTTCACTTCAATAAGCTGGTACTCAGCTGCATCCGGTTAGACTGGAAGCCGACCCCAACATAGTTGGGAAAATGGCAGATGAAATTGCAGATCACATGATTGATATCGCAAATGGAATTGCGTTTAATTTGAAAGCTAAGCTGTGTCTATTTGTTGATCTAAATTTTGAGATCGAGATGGGAGATTACTATAAATATTGATTTAACAAAGGAAACCTACCGCGACTACAATTAAATAATTAGTTAACTTATTTTATTTATATTATATTATAAAAGAAGTAAGTAGAGACTTTTCATGAGAAATTTTTGAAATAATGGATTAGGAGTTGGAACAGGTTCAGGGTGCCAGCTAGGGCAACGATCTTAATTCAAACACATTTCGATTTATTTAATTTTAAGAGGTTGAGGCTTTTTTTTTGTGGATAGGAATCATCAAATGACTCCTCCCGCTCTGGGTGGAGCGGAATGGAGTGTCAGACTCTTACTGACTAAAACCCACTCGTGTTCCTTCTTTAGCCCTTTATGTTCCGGGGTAGCGGTAGCCCTTTCGGACAATCCCGCTACCCCGGCACAATCCCGCTCCCCGGCTGAGGCTTTACAACCTAAACATTAATAATTAATTATACATACATACATAAACTCACGCCTGTATCCCATGGGGGTAGGCGAAAACAATAGAACGCTACCTGCTACGATCCTTAGAATAATAATAATCCCATAATTCTTGATATAATTAATTGTATCGAGGAAGCAAGCGTAGTGTGGGACGCCCCCCAGCTAGAAGGACTACCATGAGAAGGTGGCTAGGACAGATTGGATGCGGAAGGTGGAGGACAGGGTGTTGTGTCGAGACATCCATGAGGATTTCCACACGATAAAAAAAAGGGAGTTGTTTCGAGTTTTCCCGTCTGATCCCCTGCTAGTTATTCTTCTGTCTTATCCATACTAATATTATAAATTCGAAAGTAACTCTGTCTGTCTGTCTGTCTGTATGTTACCTTTTCACGCCTACACCACTGATCCGATTTAGATAAAATTTGGTATAGAGATAGTTTGAGTCCCGGGGAAGGACATGGGATAGTTTTTATCCAGATATTCCCACGGGATCTAAACTTATGCGGATGAAACGGCGGGGCGCAACTAGTCTACTATCAACTTTCTCATTCTGATCCCCCTTTTCTTTTGTTTTTATTGCTGTCGGATCGTCAGCAACAAAATAAACGTACAGGGTTTATTGAAATAAATACGTTCGTAATTCTTATTGTAACGGACACGTGTATGTTAGTATTGAGGAACAATGACTCTACGAGACTTCCTATGTTCAGCAGTAGTCTGCGATAGACTGAGTTGATCGAAGATTGTTTCCTCAAACTAATTTACGTGACCAACTTTTAATCTCAATTACCTTAAATCGTCACACACTTTGCCTTAACATATTTATTACCAAAGATTATGTCAAAAAATGCAACAAGACGTTATGTAGTATGATGCAATGAGATTTGTATCTGCTTTGCATAATCAAACGGTCGACGGCGCGCGCGCCGACTGCGGGTGGCGCCCGTAACTTTGCACTTCATAAATATAGATCTTAATTCATTTTGTTGTCTTTATTAGTTACGATTATTGCCGATGAATAAAGCTTAATTTAAATTCTATTGAAGACTAGCTTTGCCCGCGACTTCGTTCGCGTGGAACACAAATTGGATTTCAGGGGTTTTATTTTAATTGCGCGGAACCTTAATTTGTTTTCAAAAATAAAATAAAAGTACGCAAGGTACTCCTTATAACATCAGCTATCTGCCAGTGAATGTACCATCAAAATCGGCCCAGCCGTTTCGGGGATAAGCCGGAATAAACAGATAGACAGACGAACAAAATTTTAAAAATGTATTTTATTGTTATTATAGTAAGATATGCATTTAGTAAATAGCTGTTATTTTGACATTACAAAAAGACACATCAATTTTATTTATTTGTATAGACACGTACTTAGATAGATTGTATAGATTAATTATATGGTATTGTATTGACTGCAAACAGCTTCTGGGTACTTATCTGATTAGTCAGTATTGCAAAACATAAATTATTTGGATCGTTAGTAGTTAGATTTTCAGATACGTACATACCTACCTACTCACCTAAATTAAACTATATTAGGTAATATTGAAAGTAATGCTCTGAACTCTTTAGTTTTAATATTGAGGATGACTGTGCACTCGATTACTCATAACTCGAGTTGTAACAACAATTTACATGCACTTTTACCCTCGCTAATGAGAAGAGAAGATTCTAGTCGAAACATTAATCTCGCGTCGGAAGTAAACGTGCGACTCGATTTGTTTGAGAATGGCAACAAATTATGTACAGTCTAATTACGTCTAGGTGTTAAGCAGTTACTAGACAAACATTATGCACGAGAGATTTCACACAATGTAACTGAATTAGTTGGTCGAGCTGAAGTTGCAAGATGTTTTCGTTGAGCAAGAGACGGTAAAACATTTCATGTTAACGTGCAAGATGCTGCAGCTTTAGAAGATTTGGAAGGATGATTAAAAAGAAAGAATTATTATGAAACCAATCCCAAAAAACTGGCCAAGTCCGAGTCAGACTCGCATAGGAAAGGTTCCGTACAACACGATAAAACACGCCGTAAAAAACACGTGTCTTGTATGGAGACCCTCTTGATTTTTTTTACTTTATTTTATTTATTTGTTGTTATAGCGGCAATAGAAATATACGCTCTATAAAAAAATCAACGGTCTACCTATTACGGTTCATGAGATACAGCCCGCTGACAGTCAGACGGACGGACAGCGGAGGCTTAGTAATAGGGTTCCGTGGGCACCCTTTGGGTACGGAACCCAAAAACGGTCGTACCTAATAATGAACTTTTTATTGATGTCACTTCATCACGATCATACGAAGATTTTTTCTTCGTGACTAGCTATAGGCCGACCGCTTAACTGAGACGTTGCCTGAGGTAGCTGCGCGATGCGGGAAGCGTGATAGTTCTCGCATCACGTCACCACACCCCTCCTGCACCGCGCTGCTACCTCAGGCAACGTCTCAGTTATTGGTTACCCAAAAAAAAAAACACTAAACAAATTCAGAGTCCACCGGTCACTTAGCACTGTCGACAAGTTAGCAACAAAACCACTGAATTTCGCAATAAAACTGCAATGTTTGGTTTAGTTATTCACCGGCCTTGGCACACTGTTATTTATTATAAATGTTATGACACCGAATATCTTTTAGTTTAACGTATAACACCTATCAAATTGTGCAATGCCATGGTTCACGGCTTGCAGTAATCTGTGCGAAGATAACAATTTGTTTACTCTCAAAAAACGTGAGAATGTGAAATGAATTACGTAAATAACGTTTGTATTCTTTCCGCTATTAAGAAATTTTGTAAATAAAAAGAACGTTTTGTTTTTGATTGCTTAAACTTGACCACGTAACGTGAGCTTTTGATAAAATAATGACTGCGTTCATTCAACGAATAATTGGTTTGTTTTCACAATTCGTTTTACGAGTAGCATCTAGGAAACAACCATGGTTAAGAATAATAAAACCTGTGCCATGAATTTCAAAAAATAAGTCATGAAATGAGAAGTCATGGACCACATATTTCTCTAAGTCTAGTTCACAAAATATCATCATGATCGTCAGCCTATAGCAATCCACTGCTGCACATAGGCCTCTCCTATTGCACGCCATTCAACTCGAAAAAATCGCAAAATATGGTCATCCTCAATAGCTTTTTCATCCAAATTATTGCATCCACATCCTAATTATTGATTATGGCCTCTAACTAACTTACGACTAGTTCAAAAATAACCAAATCACACTCCTCACCTTCATTTCTCTCGATTTTCATCCAAACACGCGAATATAGTTCTACAGTAACTTCACTATCACGGGACACACCAAACTGTTCACTGATCAGCACTCACTGGTAGTTGGCGGGCTCAGCAGCTTCAGCAGCCTTAGTAGCCTCAGTAGCCTCAATGGCCTTAGACTTAGACTCAGTGGGCTCAGCACCCAGTGCAGGCGAATGATCTCTTGTACTTGTCTACGAGTCGAAAGTAATGAGTCTTGTTATGAGTATTGTGACAATTTTTCTCACGCACTGTCGATGCACTTTGAACTTGAATGTCGAACCTATAATTAGAAAAAGTGACAATATAAGAAGTGGTATTACGCGTGGTGACATTTTAATAGCTGTCGATTTTAGATCGTCTCTCCTGCTTGTGGCGCTTTTGCCAATATAGTATTGAATAGTTTTGCATTCTTTTGAGTTTTGTGAGTTTTTGTTTGCGATCGACTGGATGGTGTCACAGAGCAAACTATCGAAAACCATATAGAAAAAAAATTGCAAGGAATTGTGAAATTCATTTCTTTACAGATTATTAGTTAACCTGTCATTAATTAAATAGCTCAACTCAATTGGCAGCTTCTAGCAATTAAGGTCCAAAAATCCAAAGGAATGTGGGTAAAAATCGTAACGATGTCACAAAATTGAAGTAAATACATTCCAGTTATAGGCTTGCGTCAGAAGTATTAAACATAGCAGTTATATAATAGTAAGTGCAGCTAATTGCGCCCAATCATTAGTATTATGCTGGAGAAGCTATTACCGCAGTTTTGACGTAATAGGTTAGCAGCGATTCCCATTTGACAGGTCACGCCAAAGCAACATTAAATCACTTAAATTGAACCGAAAGAAAACAATAGAATGATGCGAATTTATCGTAACGGTAACAAGACTGGTCTTAGAAAAATTAAAGATGAACATTTTGAGTGGAAAGGAGTCAAGGAAGTAACAATGCCTTTGAACACTCTCACGAAACACGTTATTATTCAAATGAGTTTCAGCGACAAGTATTGCCGTCTAACAAATTTTCAACGAAGCTAGGAAATAAGTTCACAGCTTCATAAGTACCTACTTAGAATGCGCTTATATAACTTAGCGCTCTTAGCTTTTACTAACATTAACACCAAGTTAACGAGAAATTCTAAGGCCTTATCGCGATCACGATTTATTGTTAGATGTTATCACGATTACGACTTACGAGTCCTTATCACGATAACGTGTTACAGACTTCTTCGTGGAACTACAGGACCGATGAAATTACATGACCTATCACAACACACGCTAACTTCTTACGTCAATCCAAGGGTGAAAAAGGAGTATGACGTTATGCAATAATCGACAAGATTAACCAGTCGTATTACGCTACGTTAGATAAGTCTCCTATTACACCACATTACAGGTACAATGAGTGGAAACGATATAATCGCTGAAGTCAGTCACGAAACGAACAGCTATTGAAATTCATGACGCTGACTTTTTATTTTCACAGTTAATTGATAGCAGAGATAGAGAAGGAGGTTTTAGTTAAAAAAATAGAACTGACGTAATTTGTGGGTAGTGTTCCGGTTGGCTCGCGACAGCTGCGCGACGCGACTCCGCGTGGTGGACTGGCGCTGCGCGTGCGCTGGTCGGCGCGGGCGCCCCACGCTCTCCCCGGTCTGCAGATAATTCGTAATGTGTGTTACGAGGTGGCTTATGTGGAGTTGTGGGTCGCGGGATATGTTATGGTTTGTTTGATGAAATTCGACTATGTATCTGCTGTAATCACTACGTTGTATAATGAGCTCTGACATTGATATCTTGATTGATTTGATTTTATTTGCGTTTCTTTCTTTCATACCTTGTTAGTCATTCGTGGGTGTTTCACTTATTGGGAAAGGCAAAAGGTTGACCCTTGGTTGACTGGTAGAGAATGCCTAAAGCATTAAGTCCGCCTTTGTACCTTTATGTGCGAAAAGTTTAAATAAATAAATAAAAGGCTCCTTGAATGTATAGCACTGGGAAATCTGAAAGCTCTTTCCCAAATTCTGTCTCCTTTCTAATAACAATGGTAACGTTGGATTCTATCCTTACTAACAATCTACTGCTAGACTTATAATAAATCTTAATAACCATAAATCATGATAAAATATATATAATTATGCTAGTAAGTCCGCCAAGGAACTCATCAACGTCAGTTCCTCTCTCGCGTGATGAGTTTTTCCGCTTGCTTCTATAATTTTCTATTCAGTGCTTAGTCTTAGAGGTACATCCTCAGTGACATTGTTTGTTCGTGTCGTGAATGACGTGGGATTCATTCATTAGCTCTAATGTTAATTGCCTTTTTTGTATGTTGTTACTTGTTGCATCATATCATAGTTTGTAAGATTGTATTCATTTGATGGATGTAGTTTCACTTTCCTTTGATTTTGTACAGGACGTTGAGGAGTAAATGATAAATGATACTTATTTCTGCAAATTGGTTATTTATAAAATAGTTTTAAACGTTACAATTAAATTAGGTTTTAATATCACTGGAATAGTTCGGTGTTTCCTAATCGACTACTCTGAGAAGAAAGACCGAAACAAACGTTTCTTTTAAAGTCCAGAGTCCAGACATAATATTGGTCAAGCCATACGAGGAGTTGAGGACTATGCAGATTAGTGTCGGAGATAGTCTTTTGAGGAAAGCACCACACAGATTTCAGTGGACCTGTCCAGTCAGTAATCTCAGAAGTTAAGGAGCTCAGATTTGACGAACAATACCAAAGAAAGGATATTTGGGTAGGCCGCACAAGGTACTCGAACTGCGAGATAAATGAAAAAATAACATGACCCTCCTGAGTCCAGAGTCCTCACATTCACAATAATTAAAGTAATAATAATACCTATAATACTTTACAATGTAATTATTAATCTCATTGTACATGCTTTCTGGGCAGACCTCGGGTTTAATGGTGTAAATATATAAGCAGGAGCAATCGAATTCATGGTGATCACAGATCTCTCTGCAAAAGAAAAGAAATGATTACATTTAGAAACGCAAATTACAGGATTAACACTATTCCCTCAATAATAGGTGAGGTTGTTGACGTTAGCAAAATCAAAAACTCGACAGCACGAACAGAAAACAGAAAAATAAACAAGAGCAAACAAATAGAAAAGTAGATCATGAACTTAAACTCTACTCTAACGTTACGTTAGATGTGGTAATATGTACTCAGACAAAGCCGACGTGATGTGAGGTGCGTCAGTATACCGATGACACCGACGACACCGGTCAGGTATGCATGTGACGAAAATCGCACACGTAATCGTTGCAAAACGATGCGATCGACCTAATTCCACAATTGATTGTGAAATACAGAATTACGATTCTTATTTTAATCGAGTTGTCTTGCTTCCTGCAATGTGTCAGGAAACAAATGAACATCATATTATGTTCGTTCAGGGCAGTTTTTTCGACCAGATTCTTCTCTAGTCGCTTCCTGAATTTCTTACCGAACATTTCTATTAGGGAGTCTTTAACTAAAGGTTTCTCAAAATCTAATTTCTCCTTCCGCATTATTTCTGCCTTTGATATCTTCAGATCGATTCTTCGATTGCCAGGCTTACGAGGCTGTAGTGTTTAGCAGTAGTTAGCTGTTATTGAAATGTTTACCATTTCGTTGTCGTCATAGTTAATACACATAGAGCAACTCCTAATGGATAAGATTTCTCAAGCTTCAAATTAGCCATAAATTCTTTGTCCATTATTTATAAAGGTATATCACTTTTCCAAACGTCGTTATTCGCTAAGAGCCGAGTAAGGAAGCAGACTCGATTTCATCCAGAAATCGAAAGTTGTGGGTAACCGGGCTGCTTACGACATCGACCCCGGCCACGGACCACGCGCTGTTCAAAAATAAACACACATCATAACGAGCTTGGAAGTCGATTAGCAGAATATCGATAAACCTTAATCGATATTCAATTATGAAATATTAATTTAAGATAACATTGTAATGTTGATCATGTAACAATCAGTAACTTAAGTTTCAAATCGTGAAGATTTAAAAACTTTCCAGAAGATTACAAGCCGGAAAGGAAGCAAACACGACTTCATCCAGAAATCGAAAGTTGTGGGTAATATAAGGTCTCTTACGTCACCGAGCCAGGCCGTGGACCCACAATGTGAGTGTGAAAAGCTTTCACAGCCCGTGCTCTCAAACTGTCGAGTATTGTTCGTATTATATTACGGTTTAAACGATCAATTGTTGTATATTTTATGTAAATATTTAGCTCTTGCATAATATTCGCAAGACTTATCCACAGGTGAATGAACTGCGAATCTTTACGATGCTTGTAAGGTTTGTTGCACTCCTTCTGGTACTCGATGATATCCGAATCCGACCCTTCGATTGTATACAAAATTCACCCACATTTGAAAAATTCGGAAAAGCACATTTGAAAGATTCAAATACATATACGTCTGTCAGTGAAGATACGGGCCTATCCGAAAGTAATTCAAAACTTCGGATTAATCCTACAACCGAATGATTCAATTTTCTGACGGGCAAAAATACATCGGGAGTAGGGACAACTGTCGAATGGTGGTGACATTCTTAGGTCGGGCCCCAAACTAATCTTATGTCCGTAGATGATATGAAGTAGGAATGGCCTGTAACTTCATCCAAAACTACGGATTTTTTGCTTAGGGAGTAGATTCCAGAGACGGATTCTCCAAATACCCTTCCATAGTTATTAGTATGCTTCTACACCCTCTACGGAACCCCGGACATGTTTCATTCTTCAGTGGTTTATGCCGTATCGGTTGAAGCCGATGTAGGACTCTGAACGAGACACAATATAAGTTTGATTGTTATTACGTCTATGGGCGTTTAGTGTCCCTCAAAGTGTTAAGGCTCCGCAGAAAGGTGCGACGAGTATCGGTAGAACAATTTCCATGAAGTTTTCATAGAAATTGTTCTACTAGAGTCACGTTCCGCTGTCGCGTCTCGCCTTTAAGCTGTGCGTTGTTTCTCAGTCAATCAGTCGGTCACGGAAACGTTATTTGCCTGTTTTTGCTTGTTAAAATAACATTTCTAAAGGCACTATTATAAATACTCACAGCCTGTTCACAGCGGACGTGATAAATAGGAAATAAGGCCACGAAACTCATACTTCATTCCATTACGTCAGGTAATACAAAACTTCTGTAATGTGATCCTTTGTAAGTGAGAGAGCAGTGCGATCGCGGAAACTATGTCCGGGGAATGCGAACTGCCTTGTTATTGCAGAGTGAATAATAATGAATGTGTATAGAGATTTTGAGGTTACTGATGCTGGTATGGCTGGTATGGCGTGGTCTAGTTACGATTTGATTAATTGCTCTGTTTTGTTTCTTTATAATAGCTTTTATGTAATACTGTTGTTTATTATTGCTCTTAGAACTGCTAATAAAACGAGGTTCATTCTCTTAACTCGACTTGAAAAATATGAAATAGTGTGTAAATTCTTTTGCTATTACGCCCTATTATCCATAAAAGTGCCAATACTAGTGTACCAATTTTTGTCTGTATAATTTTTATCGGAAACAGGTGATTAAATTTCATTAAATGCACATCATCATCATCTGCCTAGCCTTTTCCCATGTTGTGGTCGGTTTCCAGTCTAACCGGATGCAGCCGAATGCCAGTATTTTATATGGAGCGACTGCCTGTCTGACCTCCACAACCCAGTTATTGGGTAATTCGATACCCCTTGGAAAGACTGGTTGTCAGACAAACAACAACAGAAACAACAACAACTACTAAATTTCAATCAATGCAATAATGCAATTATAAATATTTCTATTAATAAAGATATTGGTTTTGATAATGACAGCGATAACTTATGAAGCGTAACTATTGGCTATCAAGTTTGACTAAGGGGCTATACCTATGCATGTAATAACGAGTATGGAATTCAAGTAACTTATAGTTCAAGTAATACAACTTGCACTTGTTTTACTTGAACTTTCAGTAATTATTAGGTCACTAGTAGGTACTGGGTCTGGGTCTGAAATGGCAGAGTGAGCGGTCATCAACTCATGCGCAATGCAATTTAACTTAACATTTTGGGAGAGACCTTGATGATAAACGTCTGCGACCTATTCTGTAAAAATTTTACCATGAAAAAGGTGATGTGAGCTTGAAGTGAGCTATTTAATAGTGTCAATATCTAGCATCAGGTGAAATGACGGCTCACTTCCAAACTCACGTCACCAAGTTTTCACGATGACACGTTTAGAGAATAGTCCGGGTATTGAAGGTAGTGTAGATATAAAAAAACGTGGAAGCTTTACGAATCCATGAAGTCTGGGTTGAATTTCAAAAATATATTAATACTAGCTGACCCGGCGAACTTCGTACCGCCTCAGAATAAATAAAGTGACAAAGTTCAATAGACACGTGGCGCCATCAATTATCGTAATAACAGCACTTTTTTCGGGATGAAAGGTACCCTATGTCCGTTTCTATATACCTGACAACGTATATGCAAAATTTCAGGATAATCGGTTCAGTGGTTTAGGCGTGAAAAGGGAACAAACTTACTTTCGCATTCGTAATATTGGTTAGGATTATGATTTGACGTTTTCGGTAGGTACATATTCTTCTGAAATATTTCCGATGGTAGATTATAGTTGTCTTGAAAACTAAGTAATTATGTACGTTACGATGATGTATTGTTCATCTACCTAGCCTTTTCGCCTGATAAGACTGGTTGTTAGACTTTCAGACTTCTGACGACCCGTAGCGACTGCCAAAGATCTACGATGATGTAGGTATTGTTATCTTTATAACACCTTGGCAAGTACGAACGAAACGAATTAACTATCTGATATCGAACCTCCTTCCAACAATACTATTTCCCCTAGCACACATACTCGGATACCATATTTGTGTACATAATGAGTAAGATTGCTGCAATCAGCTTTAAGCTTACGTCATCACGTTCCTGATTTAAGGCAGAATTTCTAGCAAATGTGAGTTCTAACCGGCAAATTTTGTAATATGGCAATTGAAATGATTAAAAAATTTAAATGAACGACTCAAACCGGTGTGGTTGTACCTATTACACACGAACGGATTAGTGGAACAAAGTAGCGTGTACACAACAAGAAAAAAAATCGATAATAAAATGGTGTAATATATTAGTTATGAAGATGAACAATAAGAATAATTATTCTCTAAAATAAGTCAAATATAGGGATATGTGACTCCACGGTCAGTATGACAAGATTTGTTACAGATAAATTCTAGTAATTCAAAAACAAAAAAAAAACGGAAATTAAATTCAACTGAACCAAGAGTCTCCATAATACTTTTGTAAACCGAAAAATATCCATACAATATACTATATAATACTATAAATTCGAAAGTAACTCTGTCTGTCTGTCTGTCTGTATGTTACCTTTTCACGCCTAAACCGCTGAACCGATTTAGATGAAATTTGGTATAGAGATAGCTTGAGTCCCGGGAAAGGACATAGGATACTTTTTATCCCGATATTCCCACGGGATCGAGACTTATGCGGGTGAAACCGCGGGGCGCAGCTAGTCGAAGTATATTTAATTCATCTCACGGAGCAAGTGAGTCATCTCTACGTGGTAATAGAGATATGGGTGATAGAGATAGAGCTTCTACATCGGTTCTAGATATCATCCCAAAAGGTATTCTTTTTTAATCAGTGTACGTGTCTGTCAACGTCGGTCCTCCGAGAGTATGTGCCGGGTGTTATGCGGAACCCTGCGAATATGTGTGTGTGTTACATAAGTTGGCGACTGGCGTACGTGAGCGTGGGCGCATTGTTGGTCGCGCTGCGGAGCGATGCGGTGTGATGCGTCTGCACAGTTGCAGAACATGAACCGTTTAATTTAAAATTAAAGTTATGTACTACCTTTTTGTATTACAATGGGTTATAAAGTTGGCATATTTTTTGCAAGTTTTTGCAGCTGAGTTTCAAGAATTTTTATGTGCTTTAGGACCAATCTCCAGCTGGTGTTTGATATGAATAGAGAATTAGTAATTTTGAAACGGTTCAACACTACACCAGTCAGGCAAGTCTTAGCTGCCACTGTCATCAGCTGGAAGAAATAGCGTGCGACGTTTTAGCTTAAGAATGTACAGACGCCAGCACATCAACCTACCCGAAACTGTCACATTTTCCCAATCAACTTTGAACCTTATGTTTCAGTGATAAAGTTGAAAATCTATTAAAGAAATTTGACAGATTGTAGTAGGTTGATGTGCTGGCGTCTGTACATAAAAAAAAATATAAACATCCAAATTGAGAACCTCCTCCTTTTTTGATGTCGGTTAAAAATCTATTCAACTACTCACTTCACGCCATCGCGGCAGGCCAAGACGAAGATGGAGCGCGAGACGAGCATGACTCCTACCGTAGGGACTGGCCGGCACTCGCAAAAGACAGAATTGTGTGGAAAAGGGAGGCTTTTGCCCTGCAGTGGTACAATACAGGCTAGTTAGATTAGATTAGACTCACTTACGGAAATTTTGGAGACAACATTCGCAACTTGGTTTTTTCTCTCCAGTAACCGCTGCCCTATTGTAAAGTCTGATATGAGATAACCTGCAGTACGGCAGTGGGTATCTATAGGTTTATAAACCTGTCAACCTACACATAACATCACGCCTGTATTCCCCGAAGGGTAAGGCAGACCTAGTACATCCACATTTCGCCAGTTATGGTTAAGTCCCATGTAATAGGGGGCGAGTCTATTGCCATCAACGGGGCACAAATCTAGACTCCGGGCTGCTACTGAGAAATTCCAGATGGAAAAACCCAATAACACTGCCCGACCCGGGAGTCAAACCTTGGACATCACTTGCGGCTACTAGACCGCCGAGGCCCTGAACGAGAACCGATCAATCTATTCTGTAAAAAGTGAGCTTGAAGCACAGAATACTTAAAGTACTACGTACAGAAAGGCCACTCCCTTCCCCGCACTAACATCAGTTACCGCACCTCACCCCGCACTTCGGCGTATTCGTCGCAGTTCTTTAACAAGAGCGCTAGCAAACACAAGTACCTCACGCACACATTCATACGTATACAAATGTCATTTTTTAATGTAGTAGTAGTAGGTAATTATTTTGCGAGCGTTGTATGGAGTGTCCGGGGTGTGCTTGAAGTAAGCTGCCATTCAACTTGAAGGATTGACAATATTGACAAGTCAAGCTCACTTCCTTAGCTTGCACGCAGAATAGATGGCCGATGGGGCCGAAAGTTTCTGGATTGGCGACCGCGTACCGGAAGGCGTATGAACCTTGTGAAGGCTGCAGGAATCTGCTGGATGCGGGAGGCACAGAACCGGTCGAAGTGGCGGTACTTGGGGGAGGCCTATGCCCAGCAGTGGATGTCTTTCGGCTGAATAAATAAAGCTCACTTAACTTTGTTAAGTTAACTAAGTTTTCATAGTGTGTTTTTAGAGAATAGACCGACTGGATCTGCTACTATGACATGCAGTTCAATTATGAACCTAATGAGTAGAAACAAATTAATGAGCTGTGCTGTTACCAAAGGTTACTCAATAATGTGTTCAATGGATAATAATGACCACATCCAGCAACGAACGATTATTGTGATTTAACGGTTTCTAATTGCATGTTCCTTATGTATTTAATTGTGTGTAGTAATTACTGTTGCTGCTGTATTATTTTAGTATAAACCAATGATTTCTCCATTCATCTCTATCAGCTGTCATTCTAGTATTCTATCTTGTCTCTGCCTTGTGACTTTTTTTTAAGACCACATGCTTGTCTCCCAGAATTTACATATGTTCGCTAGACGCACTGTGTCTTTGAAATATGCATAAACGCTTGCTGCATAACCATCTTAATCTTAAATCACACAAGCTTTTCCCGCGGCTTCGCACGCGTAGTAGTCGAAAATTATCTCACGGTAACATCCTATAATTTTATTAAATAGTACCCTATGTCCCATAACAAGTCATGGTCCTAGGGCAATTTTCATCGAAATCCGTTCAGCTGAATGGTAGCAGACTGACAGAGAGACAGAGTTTCTTCTGCATTTATAATTATATTAGAATACCTATGGAGGGGGGCCCATGGCTAAATAATAACAGCCGCACAGGCCGATCGATCAGGTTAAGCTACGCTTGCCGTGGTTGGTCTGTGGATGGGTGACTATCTTTACATACCGACACCCCTCCTTGTCTCGGAAAGCACGTTAAGCCGTTGGTCCCGGCTGTCATTCGTGGGTCTTTGACAGTCGTTACGGGTAGTCACAAGCCCGAAATTCCGATAACCAGTCTTACCAAGGGGTATCGTATTACCCAGTAACTGAGTTGTGGAGGTCAGATAGGCAGTCCAGTCGCTCCATGTAAAATACTGGTATTCAGCTGCATCCGGTTAGACTGGAAGCCGACCCCAACATAGTTGGGAAAAGGCTAGGCAGATGATGATTATAATACCTATGGAGCACCTCAGGATTCAAGTAATCACGGTACGAAACTAATAAACTTATAGAGTTTCTGACCTCTTGTTATGCGACATACAATAATATTATTACATACAGGGTGTCCCAAAACTCAACGTCAAGCCGAAACGGGGTGACAGGATTGATCATAACCATCACGAGAAAAATCTGAAAAAAAATCTATCCCATGCAGTTTAAAAATTATGGGCATTTTAAGAAAAACCTAGAAATTTAATCAAACTGTACCATTTTTCGGTTATTGTGGTTATTCTTTTTTATCTTTGTTCATTTGAACTTTGGAAACGTAATCCTAAATAACATTTCTAGAATCCCAATAAAAAATAATGACACAATTGCCTCAAGTTTCCGAGAATTGAGACTATTTGTTAAACTACGAATTTAAAATTTTCAAGATTCGTCGACTTTGACAGGCCCTCCTATAAAAAAAATGTACTAGAGTGCCTTGGCAAGTGGCATTAAAAGTTGGCGCATTTAATCAGAATTCTAAAATGGTACAATACTTGTTAGTTCCATACAATAGAAAAGAGTAAAAAAATTAAAACCTCAAGTAACCCGATTTTTGCTATCTCATTTTACTCAGTTAAAATGTTTTTAATTCACACAAGCTCTAGGTAGGTTCTTAATTTTAAGACAAAATGATGAGAGAGATGGATAATGGGTATGTTCGCCATGAGTGAGCGAGACAGATAGTGACGCCACTTTTACCAAAGTGAAAAAAAGTTAGTAAAATTAGTAAAATAATTAGGTTTGTTGGAATAAAAGTCTGATGATAGAGAAATAACGTTTTTTATTACAATAAATGTTCAAATTGTTTACCATCAGCCTCAATACAAGCCCTACATCTTCTTAAAAAAGATCTACTTATTAGTCGGGCATATCTTCGAGAGTTGATCGCCTCAGCTGCTTGAGAAATGCGTTCACGCAGGTCGGCTACGTTCTCAATGGGCTTTGAGTAAACTTTTTCTTTGAGAACTCCCCAATAGAAAAAATCCAGGGGATTTAAATCTGGTGAACGGGCGGGCCACGAGATAGTGCCCGAACGTCCAATCCACCTTCCCGGATATTCCTGGTCAAGGAAATCTCTTACTTGCACTGCGAAATGCGCTGGGCAGCCATCTTGTTGAAACCACATGTCGCGAAGATCTGCTAGTGGTACGTCCTCTAACAGGGTTGGTAAATCTTCTCTTAAAAAATGTAGGTAATTAGTTCCATTCAAGTTCTCAGGCAGTTCAATAGGCCCAATAATTTTACCGTTTAAAATTCCGGTCCACAGGTTTACTTTAAAACGATACTGGGATCTATCTTCTCGCATTAAATGTGGATTCTCCACATGCCACTCGTGATAATTGTGCAAGTTCATGTAACCATCTTTTTTCAATGTCGATTCATCTGACCAGAGAATTTTTTGGATGAATTGGGGATTCTCATTATGCCTCTGTAGCATTGTTCTACAAAAAGAAATCCTTTCCTGATAATCTCGAGGTAAAAGACTTTGAACTCGTTGTACGTGAAACGGATGCATTTCGGCTCTTTGTAAAATACGATGAGCAGTGCTTTTCGGTATTCCCGTTCTTTCTTCAATTCCACGTACGGAAATACTTCGGTCACGTGCGACCTCTTGCAATACTTCTTCCTGGAAAGGAAACACAGGTCTACCTCCAGCCTGTATTTGATTCGGGAAATGGCCGCCCTCTGTGAGTGAACGGTGCACATTAACAAACACGCGGTGATCCGGGTAGCGCTCTAAATTTGGATATCTTTCACGATAAAGTCTAGCGGCAGCACTTGCGTTGCATCTGCATTCCCCATAAATGAGGTGCATGTTCGCATATTCTTGTGAAGTGTAGCGCGTAGGCATGGTAGATAAAAAGGATGCTAACACAAAAGTCCAGAGAGAAGCCAAAGTTGCCGGTATGTTATCAACAAGTCCAATTCACAAAGATTCAAGTCCAAAAAGAGAAGCCAAAGTTGTCAGTACTAAATCAACACAAGCGAATACGAACGTGCGCAGTAGACGAATGAGCGAAACGTACTAACTGGTTGGCGTCGGACTGGTAGCGTAGCCATTTGCTTGGCTGAAACTAGTGCGAATGAAACAGATAGATGCCATAGCATCTATCTGTTTCATTCGCACTCGTTTAAACGACGCATCTCCGTCTCAATGCGTGGCGTCACTATCTGTCTCGCTCACTCATGGCAAACATACCCATTATCCATCTCTCTCATCATTTTGCCTTAAAATTAAGAACCTACCTAGAGCTTGTGCGAATTAAAAACATTTTAACTGAGTAAAATCTGATAGCAAAAATCGGGTTACTTGAGGTTTTAATTTTTTTACTCTTTTCTATTGTATGGAACTAACAAGTATTGTACCATTTTAGAATTCTGATTAAATGCGCCAACTTTTAATGCTACTTGCCAAGGCCCTCTAGTACATTTTTTTTATAGGAGGGCCTGTCAAAGTCGACGAATCTTGAAAATTTTAAATTCGTAGTTTAACAAATAGTCTCAATTCTCGGGAACTTAAGGCAATTGTGTCATTATTTTTTATTGGGATTCTAGAAATGTTATTTAGGATTACGTTTCTAAAGTTCAAATGAACAAAAATAAAAAATAATAACCACAATAACCGAAAAATGGTACAGTTTGATCAAATTTCTAGGTTTTTCTTAAAATGCCCATAATTTTCAAACTGCATGGGATAGATTTTTTTTCAGATTTTTCTCGTGATGGTTATGATCAATCCTGTCACCCCGTTTCGGCTTGACGTTGAGTTTTGGGACACCCTGTATAATATTATTTATCACCTTTGTCGTCATGTAAATCTTACACCTTTTGACCTCTTAGACCCACCCCACCTAGTCACCACTACGCTCGAGACCTGTGGGGTCACAGATGAAAACTTCCGTGTTTAAATGCAACCATGCAGCTAAATAAACGTTATTTTGATGAATCGGTTTTCTGCAACGAAGATACGAGTAGCTGCTGCATAAAATTAGAAAATGAATTGTTTTATGCCTGAAGTAAGTACTTTGGTACACAATTTTACCCCTCCGGAACAACTGGACAGATTCTCAGCTGGACAGTTTCGCAGCTGGACAGTTTCGCAGCTGGACAGATTAGCAACTGGATAGAGTACAGTCGTGAAAAAATAAGTTTATAAACTATGAAAAAAAAGTGTTTATTCAAGGAAAGTCTATAACACAAAGGCACGACAATAGAATAAGACCTGTTTTACAATCTGTTGTGGCAATTGAGTTCAATTGACCCGAACAAGCTTAGTGACAGAGAAATATGGAAGACCGTCGGGTGACGAACGTCAAAAGTCTCCAAAATATGTTTTTTTTTTTTTTACGAAATATGAATAGGTATAGCGTTTTTCTTCGCTTTGAACGTGTTTAACTACACAAGCTAAAACGTTACAATAACAACCGGTTACTCTCAACGCCATTGCTTTTTATGTTTTTAAAAGGAAAGTTAAATAATGTGCTAATATTTTTCTTCCTATACAGATACTATAATTACTATATAGCGTTCTAAAGCCTTAGTGCCGTCATTATTTACTTGGCGGTAAACCTAAATGCAGCTCTTACATGATGCTGTTAGTTAAATACAAAGTGATATAAGTCGAGGTGTCAATTTACTCATCTGTTATGCATTTCACTATTTTGTTAGTAGTTGAGGTGTCTGCATAAATAACAAGATTAAAACTTAGTCATCGCCTTAGGGCTCCTGCAGAAAGGCGCGACGCGACGGGTGCGACGACGCGATTCTTGTAAAACAAATTCCGCGAAGTGTTCATAATTATGAATAGTGTCGCGTCGCGCTTGTCTGCGGGAGCCTTTAACAAACTTATTAGATAATGCTAATATGTATTTTCCCGTAGCAGCTTTGATGTGTTTGCATGGAGGCCCTTCGTTGACATTCAATATTCTATTTATTGTATGAGATCATTAGCTAATCATAAGTTAACGTAATTTACTAAAACAACGGAGTAGTCAAAATTGGTTGAGTATTCCGATATTTTACAAATGAGTGTTAGTAGTAGGTATCACTTTGGAAGTTTGGAAGAACCGAACAACACCATCGCAGTGTGCACATATATTTGAGTTTAACTGCTTTTAGTGTTCAAATTATTTACTTTAAAATGTACATAATTTCATGGGGTAATCTTAATAGTTTTCCTACATGCTAAAATCCTTTAAGGTTAACTTTTCTATATTTGTCATCAATATACCCCTTACCCTATGGGAATCTTTTAAAATCTTTTTTCTGTTTAGTTTAGAACATAGATATCCGAGTTTAGAACCTTTAGTAGAAGCTGCGGGGTAATTGCATAACACACTAATAGGATCAATGGCTTTCATTTTGCCAGTTCAACAACATTCATTGCGTTATTTAAGTTGATCAAAAAACTAATTTTTCGAACATTATAAAGCAATGGATTAGCAATATCCTTCAAAGTTATTCTTCTTTTAACCGAGAAGTTCCTAAAAAAAGCTGCCACGAACACGAACGGTTCCGTACCACAACGAAAAACGCCGAAAAAAACACTTTTCTTGTATGGAGACTCCCTTTATTTATTGACATTATTTTATTTTTATTATTTGTTGTTATAGCGGCAATAGGAATACACATTCTTTGAAAATTTCAGCTGTCCTCCTATTAAGGTTCATGAGATACAGCACGGTGACAGACAGACGGATGGACGGACGGGCGGACAGCGGAGGCTTAGTAATATGGTCCCATTGGCATCCTTTGGGTACGGAACCCTAGAAAAGACCGGATCTCTTTGCAACCGAAAGTGGTCAATCACTTCTGCAAGTACCAATCAAATGCATATCAGTACAATGTAATGAATAATAATTAAAATTCCCCAAGTCGAAGCAGGTGGCGCTTATAGCCATAAATCCGAACAGCTAATAATCACACCTGATCGAGTTGATAGAATGTTGTGCAACGGCTCGAGGTATAACCAGCCAGTTACTCGTGTGTAACGCTACGTACGACGACTGGTTCTGACGTTACTATCATAATTATTATGTACAAATACCTACGTTTGGATAAGCAGCCGCTCCTTGTATCGGTAGACCGGAGTCAGGCCCATCATGTAAAGTAGATGACAAACAAAGTACTATACGTTGGTAGTCGTTCGTGTGTCAAAAATGTCCGATGGTCCATTGAGCCTCCAGCTGGACACATGGTCACCATACCTTGTTCCTGACGATCACCCAATAATAATTTTCATTAAGCCTGAGTACAGCCTAAATTCAGTAGAAAGTAAACATCAGCTTGGGGTAGAGAAGTGCATAGGTTTGCCTTTTACCTTTCTAATAGTGTTTTCCCATAACTGCAATAAATACCTAGGGAACATAAAAAAAGCTTTTGAAAAATGTTCTTTGCCGGCTGAAAAAGGACCTGGTAAGGCATAATAAATATATTAGTTCGGTGAAGTATCTTCACACGCTCTAATGTTCGTCTCGTTTGAGAAGTAAATACATAGATAATCGTAAAATTATAAAGTTGGTACGTTTATGGAAATTAGATAATATTACGCACTTTATCTTCGAAGCGGTTTATGTAAAGCCGCTGAGACATAAAACTAGAAATCTAGATTCATTTGAATACTTATTAGTATTACGCTCTGAATGAGGTGTGTACAGGAACTTATCTAACGGCCGGGAAATGATAATAAATGTTGGTATAAATAGATAATAAGTGGGTGTTTTATTACATTGATTGAAACACCAGATTTATGCATATTAAACCTGAAATATTTATCACTTCTTGATCTTGTTTGCATTACTTCTCTCAGCAAAATAGTTTGCATTGATTTATTTTTTAGAACTACAGTAAGTATACACAAATAATTTCTAAATAATCTAAATAAAGTGCCTTGCTGGTCTAGTGGTTGCAAGCACTATTGCTGAGCATGAGGTCTCGGGTTCGATTCCCGAGTCGGGCAAAGTGCTATTGGGTACTTCGATTTGAAATTTGCCCGAAGTCTGAATGTGTGCCCGGTTGATGGCAATAGGCGCGCCCCAATACATAGGACTTAAACATAACTAACATAACTGGCGAAATGTACCCACATTTCTCAGAAGGGTTCAGCAGGGGTATACCCATAGCACACCCGTACTATAAGGTACACGACTGCTTCACCCTTCGTGGTAACAAGGCGTGAATATGTTAGTAATTTTTTTTTGTTTGTTGTAAAACTTAGATGTTCCTTTCCCCGGCTGTCAGTTAGCAGTTACTAGAGCTTCTTCACTTAATGTCATGAATTCTTTCTTCTTCTTCATTTTGAGAACTCAAATCTAACAGTTTTATTTCAACGTTTTATACCAAAAGAGGAACCACTGTTTTATTATAATACAAGAGTGCCTTACCATAATTATCATGAACAAGCAAGCAGTGTTGTACCCCATCTAGTGGCTCCAAATTGAACTATGAAAGTTTTAGGCATTGTACGTAGTACAGCTACTCGGCCATAGAAGGCGCTTAACATAAAGTTTCGGCTATTCGCTAACAGATGTCACTGTTAGTATGACTGTATATTCAGTCATTTTTTGTCTAATATGCATAGTAAGCATTTATCTCAGAACAATTATTGTTCTGAGGCATTTATGGTGTTATGGATCCTTCTTCTCATTTAATTACAAAGTCATGTGGGATCCTATTTAGTTAAGACCTTGTTTTGATTTTTTTCTTTTATAAAGAAATTAGGAGCACTATACTTTTTGTAATTATACCTTTTTTTTATCGTGTGGAAATCCTCATGGATGTCCACCACCCTGGGGTGGGTGGAGGGGTCTGTCAGACTCTTACTGACTAAAACCACACGGTGTCCTGCTGCTACCTTTAGCCGGGGTGCTGGAGTGCTTGCGCATTTTCATCACGCTCCCCCGGCCAGGTGTTGGCCCACATGAATCCATGCGGACCTCGTCACCCTCAGCGGCCGCAAACGGCCACAATTCCTCTACAAAGAGGCCGTAAGCGAGTTGTGCAAATAAAACCAGAAACAATATTTTTATTTTTTATTATATAGCGTACCAACGAATGGTAATTTTTATTACAATACATTACGCCTAAAAGACTCGGAAAGTAAAATAATTACATACACTACATACCTTAAAAATATATTTACAGTCCTACAAACAAACAAACAAACGACAATAACATTACTTTCAATCCAATATAATAGCATTTTACGGAACAATTTTGTTCATGACTGAGTATTTTCATTCACTATAATTTAACACTGTCATAATACAAGCCAGTCCTCTTTGATCATGTCTGATGCTTTCTCAGCGATCATGATGACAGGAGCGTTGGGGTTCCCACTTATGATGGTGGGCATCACACTCGCGTCGACAACTCTCAGGTTAGCTACGCCATGGACACGTAACCTCGGGTCTACCACAGCGTCTATGTCCTGCTTCGGACCCATTTTGCATGTCCCCGTAGGATGGTATATTGTAAACGTGAAGTGCTTCAAACTGCACTCCCAGTATTCGTCACTAAACAGCACGTGGTGCTGACAACCAGGCATAGCAATGTTGTGCGGCCTCGAACCATACCTCTGGAAAGCTGTCGTGTTCGACAAAGCCATCGCTATCTTTATACCCTCTGTTAGAACTTTGATATCTTCCTTGTACGCGAAGTAATTCGGCTCTATAGACGGCGCAGCGAACGGGTTGCGACTCTTTAATTTAATCCAACCAGAGCTCTTCGGTCTCAACAGTAATGGTAGTATAGTCCAGGTTTCAGCGTCCTCTATTGGTTTGTAGACAGTATTGTACACTCTATCACGCAGGTTCAATATCTTTCTAATCTGTTCTCCCCCATCAGAGTTAACGGAACTGGGGGCGAAGTGGAACTGTATGTCCGGCCAGTTGCCAGACGGTGGCGCGTATTTAGTGTTGACAAATGCTAGTCCCTCTACGCCTTGAGTCGTCATCGGTCCTTTTTCGTATAAAATGTAGTTCATAGCAACGTTGAACGTCTGGAAACGGTCCTTCTTAAATGTAACTGGTTTGTTGACAACGAAAGTCAAACCACCAAGACCAACGTGATCCTGCAGATTATGGCCTACCTTTAGATTTGCTACCAAAGGAATACCATGTTCTCTGAGATGGTCCGCTGGCCCAATTCCACTTAACATCATTATTTTAGGTGTCGCTAGTGCTCCGGCGGACATTATCACTTCTCTTTTTATTCTGATTTTGTGCTTTTGACCATTTCTATAGAACTCTACTCCATATGCCTGCTTTTTAACAGGATTGATAAGAATCCTAGTGACCTGGGCGCCTAGAGCTACGTGCAGGTTGTCCCTCTGTCTGACAGGTCTGAGGAAGGCCTTGGCCGTACTGCAGCGGCTGCCGCGCCGCATGGTCGCCTGGGTCAGCATGAAGCCTGTCTGTTTCGCTCCGTTTATGTCACGGTTGTCGTAACCAAGTTCCATGCCTCCTTTCAAGAACGTAACTGATAGTGGCGTGCGCCACGGTGCTTCTTGGACCGTGAGGTATCCGCCGGCGGCGTGGTACGGCGTGTTAACTAAGTACGGGTTGCGATTGTCTTCAGATTTGAGGAAATATGGTAACACTTGATCATACGACCAGCCGGGGTTACCGAGAGCTTCCCAGAGGTCGTAGTCGTTGCGGTTGCCCCTGACGTACACCATCGCATTTAGCACGCTGCAGCCGCCGAGTACCTTGCCTCTGGGCCAGTTGCAGCGGTCGCCGTTCATGGCGAGGCAGTAGGAGCGGTTGTTTGAAGGCGTGGTCTGGAACTGCCAGTCCATGTCGGAGAGCTGTGTGTAGCCCGCCAGCGCGGGGATGTCAGAGATCTCAGTTTCGTCTTGGCCGGCCTCCAGGAGCAGCACAGTCCAGTTGCCGATCTCGGAGAGCCGCGACGCGACCACTGCGCCGGCAGAACCGCCGCCGACTATCACGAAGTCGTAGATCGGCAACAGCTGAAACATTTAAAGTTTACATTATTATATTGAAATTGTATAGGTATCATTTTCTTCTCGTTTCAATAAATACTTTTTAACTTGTAATTTTATTCTGTAGATAGTGTACCTATTAAGTTTTTTTATAAAAATTTATGAAAATGCACTATAAAATAGGTCACCTCTGCCTAACCCTTTGGAGAAAAGAGAGAGAGGCGTGATGTTATATGAAAATGCACTTGCGTAATTGCAACAACCATAGGTACGTGTTACGAATTATGAGTCATCATCATCTGTCTAGCCTTTTCTGAACTATGTCGGGGTCGGTTTCCAGTCTAACCGGATGCAGCTGAATACCAGTATTTTACAAGGAGCGACTGCCTATCTGACCTCCACAACCCAGTTACTGGGTAATACGATACCCCTTGGTAAGACTGGTTGTCAGACTTTCGGGCTTGTGACTACCCGTAACGACTGTCAAAGATCCACGAATGACTGCCGGGACCAACGGCTTAACGTGCTTTCCGAGGCACGGAGGGGTCTCGGTATGTAAAAATGGTCACTCATCCACAGACCAACCGCGGCAAGCGTAGCTTAACCTGATTGATCGACCTGTGCGGCTGTTATTATTTAGCCACGGGCTTCCCTGTTACGAATTATGAGTATGATATTTAATACTTACAGTATTGACATCCGTAATATAAGACTCTGGGTCGAATTGTTGGTATCTGAAGTACGTGATCCCGAGTGCCAGGAGTGGTATCAGACCCAATACGGTGATGGGCGACGGTGCCAAGCTGGCCAGCGCTCCTGCCGCCTCCATGGCTGCCCTTACAACTCATCTACCGCTAAACTAATATTTACAACTTAGCCTACTAGTCTTAGCTCTCTTAAATCCAATGCTGGCTTTTCTGTCTTTGCTCCTCTTCTGAAAGAATTTTAGGTGTGTAATTCCTAATGCCAGGCTTTTTCATGGGCGTTGTTTTCGTCGCCTTTTCTGTTTCGCTAAGATAGCTTTTGAGTCGCGCGCTCTTCAGTTCGTCTTTGTCGGCGTCGAAGAGTTGTAGCGTGTTGTATCGCTTCTCTTTGTGGAGTTTGACGGGTTTATAGAGTTCTTTGTTGACGTCTTTATAGTGTTCGTTCTTGTACAAAGACGTACAGTAGTAGTCGCAATTGGAGGATCTGTCGGAGCGGTATTCGCAGGCGCTGGAGCCGCTCCTGTAGCCGCTGCTCTCTGTTGAGGAGTTGTCGCTCTTAAAGCTATCAGCGCTCCTCCTCGCTTTATGTCGCTTGTAGTCCTTGTCGAAGTCGTTGGCTCGGTAGTCGACGGGCGAGCTCCGGTAGTGCAGGGGCTCGTCGTACCTGTCCTTGTACCGTCTCACTTGCGTGCCGCTAGCGTGCGCGTACGACTGTTCCTGGCCCATGATGCAATGCGCGCTCGCGCTCTCGCGTGATTTCTGGAACGATAATAATTTGTATTTGAGTATAAAATTATAAATGCTTGTAAACGCAGCAGAGTGGATAACATGAGGACTACGTTATTTGACAAAATATATTACTATAAAATATTAATGTCTCTTTGTTTGTTGCAGGTAACGATGATGATAAAATACAATACAAGTTTAAAGGCGGCTATACAAAACTGTCAAGGTTCAAATATTGGTAAGTCTTAAAGCCATACCGCGAATTTCAAGTGATCAGTGCCATCTATCGGCTAGTCGCAAAAACATTGCGAAAAATACGGAACGGTCGTTGGCCCTGGCCTTGTCAGTACCGTTACTGATAAAAATAACAACAGATCAGTGAAGAAGGCAACAATAGATTCAACAACATTCATGAATGATTATATTGTTGTATGTTGTATCAATATTGTTGATTAAAAGTTTGTGCATAGTGTGTCAGTAGAACAGGTTCTCGGCTTGGGAGTGGACTGGCCGAAATTTAACGCAAGAGAAATTTTAACAGGTTTTTAAAACCACTTGCATTGGAGGTGACTTGTTTCTACAAACAACGAACTTTGCTCCAACTTAAATTAGGAACGATTTAGAAGACGCTGAAAGGAAATCGATTCATAGAAATAAGGCGAAATTGTTCACACTTTTACTCTCGACTTGTTATTACATGCGTGAATGAATTACTTACTCTATGTTACTCGTTTGACACCCTAAGAACCGTAGAAAAAGTGGTTAATAACTCTGAATTAATACGTTCCAAAATTGTAGTACTATACTTATATAACTGTTAAGCATAATCTCGTTGGTTTACTGCTAAATTATTTATTAACTTTCTTTATTAAAAAAACTGCAGTTGTGGTTTGTTCTGTGGTGATAACTGTGAAGTTATCATGACTTTCACTCACATTTTAGCTTTAATTTCGTATCTATCTCTGCGGCAGTTTTATTGTTTCCTTGTTTATTTGAT
Organism: Amphipoea oculea; assembly: GCA_945859645.1. Taxonomy (NCBI): domain Eukaryota; kingdom Metazoa; phylum Arthropoda; class Insecta; order Lepidoptera; family Noctuidae; genus Amphipoea; species Amphipoea oculea. The sequence continues at coordinate 6,444,306 of OX243884.1, forward strand.
TCACAGTCAATAATCTTATTGGAGGTTGCTAAAACATGGATCAGTTTCACTCTCTCATGTGAATCAGTAAGTGCTAATTAAATGTTTGTGATAACATCTTCTGGAACACTGTCACTTTTATCTCTACTCTCTCGGTTTAGAAATCTATGATTTGTATTTTGTTATATTTAAAATACTAATATCTTCATTATATAGTCCTTTACCTTCAAAACATTTTTGTTTAACCTTCATAGCATTTAAGTATCGGGCAACTCCTTTCATCACATTATTTAAATACATTATTAGATCAACAGCTGGGGTCACCAGTTTTCAATAAAAAATACGAGTTATTTTCGTCTTCTTCTGAACAGTCTAATGCGTTGACGTTTTCGAAGCTGTTCGTAACGAGGTTAAGGCACTATTAGGTACTTGAATAGTCTACAAATGTAGACAAAGTACCTAGCTGTAAACAGAACATAAAACCACTAAAATGAGCTGGCTTTAACCAACCTTGAAGAGTAGAAACTTAACGTGCTAGTCACGTTGACATTCAAAGCGGGCATGAAATGTGATCACCATGGGCAATCCGTCATGGAGGCATTACCGACCAAACTGCTCCAGAACAACGGCGGTAATAACCGAGAAGAACTTATTTGTTCACATTGTCGAACAACACACATGATTGTGTTGTTTAAAAATAAAAATAAAGAAGACGCTACACGATTTTAAACTTTATATAAATGATTTAAAAGCCATGGCTCGGGGATCTACTGACAGTTTTCTGAAAGGTTTGCTCAAGAAAGTGACATACAATTTTAATTCTTATGTCAACGCTATAGAAGTGGTGACTGCAATCCTTTTGGGTGTTTTCTTTTCCACGCTAAGTGAGTTAGTCTTTTTTAAGATGCAAATTGAGTATTCATTGTCGGCGATTGTTCGTTAAAGCCTCAAAACCAATATTTTTTATTTACTAAAGTACCTGAGGCTTAAAATTAAGACGGTCTTAAAAAAGGTGTTTTTGTAATAAATCAGAAATTCTTTTTTCGACCGATGATTTGCAAAGGATGCACTTGATCCTCTCAAAGATCATAAGCTGCTGAAGTGATCTATCAAAGGCAGTTTTATTTATATTTTTTTATAAGAATCATGAATCAGATTCACTTCTTGACAAGTTACTCAGTTGTGCTCTCTTTTTATTTCGTTAAATTCTAACCCCCTTATTCATAATCTCTTTTTATAAGAATCGTGAATCAGATTCACTTCTTGACAAGTTACTCAGTTGTGCTCTCTTTTTTTTTCGTTAAATTCTAAACGTATATATTCCAATTGTTTTTTGTTATGTGAAATAGGATAGCTTCATCAAAGTGTTGTATGTCATCGTAGAATCCGTTAACTTCATAATAACGTCATTTTATTGTTCACATCTGTTATACCGGCATTCTAAATTTTTAGAGCACAACGAAAACGGATTTTATAACAATTAATGCTTTGTTTTCTGTTAATAAGAATTTAGTACATAACTACATAGCACAGTATTTTATTTTATCTCAAAATGACCACCTCCCTGATTATTAGTGAATCGGATAGAGCTTTTTATTCTAATTGCGAGAGTAAAACTCCCACGAATCCGTCTTAACAAGTTTAGGAGATATCCGGGGTAAAACTTTTTACCCATATTTTGAAAAAATAATTTAAAAAATATTTAAAAAAATATTTCATCTAAACTTTTACAGTTGCTTTATTCTTTTAACTACATTTTAAAAGGTCTTGTTTTTATCTATGTTACGAGTCCTTTATGGCTGCTCTATACGTCGTAGGAACCGAGAAATCAGCGATTTTGTGATTTTCGTTTTTTTTTTTTTTTTGCCCATATTCCTCAGTATTAAAATCTGCAATTAGCTTTAAAAAAGAGGTAATAAGGTAGACTACCAACACAAAAAAAAACAACAATTAATTCCGTGGAATATCGGAAATATTAAGTTTTACCCGAACTTACCCGAACCCGGGTAATTACCCGCAAATTTTATAGTGTGGTATTTTTTTAAATTAACATAGGTTGTTGGGTACATTTACGAGAACTGCCTTTATTTGTGCTTTTAGTTAGTTAACTAACTAATTTTGTCCAGTGATAGGTAATATGGTGCGGGAAGGAGTCCACCCTCGAAAGGCAATCGCTGAAACCCTGTACATTAGCACTCACTGTAGGTGTTATATGCTGTTCTTCCTCAATATGCAACGCACTCTGCGTAAAATTTTCACGAAAAACATCAACACGTGAGCGAACTAAGTCTTGAGGAATATCATCTATAAATGATTTGTTCAACCAGTCTTTGTTCTTTTTCACGAAATGGGAAAAGTTGCTTTTACAAGTCTTGAATTTTTGTTCTGCTTTACAAATAAATAATCCTATAGCCATAGCAAATTTTTCCTCTTGAGCATTGGAAAGCGGAGAATTCAAATGTTTTGCTAGAGTTAATGACATCAAACATACCCTCTCGGGATTACTTAGATCCGTTGGCCTACCCAATCGTCCATTTATTTTTTTACTCTCTTCAATAAAAATATTAAAAGCCTGTAATCTGGTTAATGGAGGATTTGGGTCTTGGTTTACTCCTCGTGTATTTGCGGTCTGTTCCGGAGCATGTGAAGGACCGGCTACGGTGCAATCCGTAGCTTCACTTGCCACTCGCCGACCAACATGAGGGTTGGCGCCCTCATGCCCTCCTTGCATTAAGTCGTCCGATCGGAGCTCGGAGTGACATCCATCAGCACGGTGGGTCAAGCCGTGCTGAGGCAAAGTGGCACTATGAGTCTTTGACGGCTCCATAGTGCCACACCCCCGTGTCCTCCAGAATAATATGTATGTACAGGGTTTCAGCGATTGCCTTTCGAGGGTGGACTCCTTCCCGCACCATATTACCTATCACTGGACAAAATTAGTTAGTTAACTAACTAAAAGCACAAATAAAGGCAGTTCTCGTAAATGTACCCAACAACCTATGTTAATTTAAAAAAATACCACACTATAAAATTTGCGGGTAATTACCCGGGTTCGGGTAAGTTCGGGTAAAACTTAATATTTCCGATATTCCACGGAATTAATTGTTGTTTTTTTTTGTGTTGGTAGTCTACCTTATTACCTTTTTTTTAAAGCTAATTGCAGATTTTAATACTGAGGAATATGGGCAAAAAAAAATAAAAACGAAAATCACAAAATCGCTGATTTCTCGGTTCCTACGACGTATAGAGCAGCCATAAAGGACTCGTAACATAGATAAAAATAAGACCTTTTAAAATGTAGTTAAAAGAATAAAGCAACTGTAAAAGTTTAGATGAAATAATTTTTTAAATATTTTTTTAATTATTTTTTCAAAATATGGGTAAAAAGTTTTACCCCGGATATCTCGTAAACTTGTTAAGATGGATTCGTGGGAGTTTTACTCTCGCAATTAGAATAAAAAGCTCTATCCGATTCACTAATAATCAGGGAGGTGGTCATTTTGAGATAAAATAAAATACTGTGCATAGATATCTACTTATTTTGTTTTATAACAGTACATCATAGGACCCGTTAATTTATTTCGAAATTCCGGTACTTAAATCTTTTGAATAGCCATTAGTGGTTTTGGTGATGACTTGCGAATTGCTAGAAGTAGATAGGAATTTCAACAAAATATTTTAATGCAAAGTAAGCATTTGCGGTTGGATCCTATCGTATTAAATATCTTGCAGTTAAAGAGTTTGAAGTTTACACCCATTAGTATTTCATTTGTGTCCATATTAGCAATAGACGTTTTAACAGGATCACTGTTCGCGAAGCAGACGCAACAGTTAACCCTAACAATCACCATGACCCATTATGTGTACTATAAGCGTTAAGTAAGGGGGTAGCCCTTTTATTTAAATGAAACTCCTATAGGATTTCATTAGACATTATTTTAGGAGTTTTCACATTAATATTACATAAAATTAGCACTTCCAATATTTTCGCGTCAAACCTAATCTCATTCAATGACACACGCTTAAACGTTCTGTTAACAACAGCAGATGCCGTCAACTATGACCGGCCTGCATTACAAAAGAGGTGCAACCTCTACAGTACCAAGGAACTGGGATAGAATTAACCAGTACGACGTTTATGTCTTTCCACAATAGGATAGCCATATTGTATAATTATTCAAATTGCGGCTATTATTTTGTTTTTTACTTCCACAATTACCACAACACGTCTGTAAGTGAGTTCTCCGTTAGTCCGGCCTGCGCGTACGCGTGTATGTTTCCGCACCGCCACCCTGATATTAATTCCGCGTAACTAACTGTCACAGCTTCTGCCTGCCATTTATTCTTTATAGTCAAGGCATTTTCGTAGTTTTAATTGATGTGTGTTTTATAGAGAAGAAGATTTTCTGGCCATTTAATCGATCACAGTACAGATCAATTATTACTTATTTCAAGCGAATATCCTTCGTTCTGAGGCATCCTAAAGAGTACAACACTACTCTGGATGTAATCTTTGTGGAAATTACGACTTAAGTATGGCTATTATGGCTATAAAACCATGGACAAATTTACGACATTAAATCTGACCACAAAGTCAGTTGTAATTCCTTTCGCGATACCTTGAAAACACTACCAGACCCTTTTTTAGCTACCATGACATTTTCAATGGAATATAACCAATCCTTTTAACGTGTTATGTGTTAACCAATGGGTCCTTTAAAAATAGTTGCGACGTGTGTACATGGCAACATAATTGAGAAATGACCTAAGAAGAGACCTAAGTACAGACACGCCAGCACATCAAGCTACTACCATCCGTTAAATTTCTTTAATAGATTTTCAACTTTGTCGCTAAAGAATAAGGTTCAAAGTTGACTGGGAAAATTTGACAGTTTCGGATAGCTTGATATGTTGGCGTCTGTACATTTAGGCTAACAAGTATTTTGCAATCAAATGTTGCACTAAGTGTTAAGTCAACAGGTGCAAGCTGAGTTGTCTGATCTTAAGATTTCTTTACTTGTTGAAACAAGTGACTTTAAAGTATTAAATGTGCTATTAAGAGTTATTACAAGTTAGTAGTTACATTTAGAAATCCAAAAAGTTAACGAAATATACAATTTTAAGGAATGCGATTAGTTAGGCTACTTGGGTACTACGTTTTAACATTACATTAACATGTAACTGACGAGATTTCAAGACACAAATGGAGAATGACCTTAGAATGTTGCTTATGGTCCTTGAACGTGCGAGCGAGAGAAAGGAAAAGTTTCGGAAGACGTAACTTTGCTTGGATTGCTCAAGTCAGACAAACACATTTCAAATCAATCTAAACCCATACTTATTTTATCACAGTTAGACGACGACGATAGAACATGAAAATTATGAAGGACTCTTAAAAATGTGAGTGAACTTAGCAGATCATTGTCCAGCAGATCAACAAAAAACATGAGTTCTATTCGCATGCAGCTGAGTTCTACAGTTCCTGATACTTTTTAGAAATAGTTCTGGCGTTTTTACATAAAAAAATTCAAATGGCAAAATGATCTGCCAACTTCACGTAGCAGATCATTTTGCCATTTGAATTTTTTTATGTAAAAACGCCAGAACTATTTCTAAAAAGTATCAGGAACTGTAGAACTCAGCTGCATGCGAATAGAACTCATATTTTTTGTTGATCTGCTGGACAATGATCTGCTAAGTTCACTCACATCTCTTAAAATGAAAGACTGTGAGAAAATAGTGCAACTACAGGGTTAAATTAAATTCTAAACTCCGCAGACGCAATGAGTATCTAAACACAATAAAATAAAAATTAAAAAGGTTTGATGTTTTTTTGGGAGGTCAACGAACGCTGTTAGTGTTGTTACTTGAAGTATGAATTGAGAAAACCTTTTTGCTTTATCATGCTTAGTGATATTGATACCAATCGCGTCTGAAGAGTTTAGCTAGCCAATTTAATTTAACCCTGTATAATTGTCACTAGGTAATTCTACTGTTCATATTCGCTCTTAATTCTCCAAGTACATGGCGAGATTCTGGTTTGACGTAAAATTGGCACCTGACCTGCTTAAAACGAATCTGGTTTTGCTTTAGTAGACCGCGAACCAATCATTTCATTCTGGTATGCATTACTTCATATGGCCGGGCCCTTTCAATAACCTTCATTTTCGGAGCTCGTGGGTATTATATTTATTTATTTATAAGCCTTATCACCGTTCTTATTCTAAGATTCAGGTATATTTCTCAGGTATATTCAAATTCTACGAATGCATTTCTTTTGAAAAATAATCTTAGCTAGATCCTGTTCTTTTGAATTCAACACATCCTTAACCAGGTTAAAAACCACCTTAAAATACCGGGTCATAAAATGGTCATGTAAATGTTTGTCACGAAGGCATCAAAGTTTTTGCCACCTGCATCGTCGTGGTCCATAACGTGAAGAGTTTACACAATGAGGTGATAACCAAACACAACCATGAGTTTAACCCATTGTGTGAAGCATGTGATCTGAATTCTTTGATAGGAAACACATAATTAGCTTTTGTTTTTGTTTGTGTATCCCCAGCAGTAGTGTATCACACCTAGCTTTTACTGTTTTGGAACAAAACGCTATTTAATGTATAGGCATGTTCATTAACTAGTGTTTTCTGACCTCTATCCGTGTTATTATTCCACCGGTTTAAATTTTTCGAGTGTTTGTTATCTATCTCCAAATTCATTTGAACTATCGGTTTTTTTTTTCGAATAAGTAACAAAACTGATCAACGACAGATTTTTATTTCATTTTAAAACACAAAAGATAGCGGGTAACTGTGTCGATATACCGTATTTTGTGTTTATTCTTCGCTTCCATGGCTCAACCTGAATAATGAATTATATTTCTTTATTCATGTGCATTTGCCGCTTTGAATTATGCAAATTTTTAACGGTTTTGGACGCCAGTCGCCTTTTAGGTCTTATATAAGATGAATAGTGCGTCTCTAAAGTAGGACAAAGGGCTAAGCTTTGTCTGCAGTACCTCCAGAGCCATTCAAGATGAACTCTTCAAAAGCATTAAAAGCCACTCCTATCTTACATAAATGGCTTGAAGCTTGTATAGTGGCTTGTATAATTTTATTTTAATGATGGTATGTATATTTTGATGTTGTTAGGTTCGTCTTGTTACATTGTATCGTTGTTGTGCTTCCATTACTGTTATTGTATAACTTTCTTTCAAATATGGATGACAATAATTTTATATGTAACCCGCTCCTTAAACTTGACACGCAACAGCCCCATATATTATTTGGTTCAGTAAACGTTTGCCACGTCAACCGTATTCAGATTTTTAAACGCGTTTATTAATTCACCGGCGGTTTCATTGCGAACTCTATTTGGAATGTCCATTACACCAAGTGGGACACTGGCTTCATTTCCAACAGCCTACGTGCAGATTGGTTTGTCTCCATTATGTATTTCACACCTACCACAAAAATAATCTTTATTACAATCACGTATAGTTCATACTGGTGTGAGGTTGACATACAAATGGATCCACCCCCTATTGATTCTATTCTGAAGGCATTCCTTGACGTAAGAGATTGATATGTATGTGTCCATCAACGTTAGAGAAAGCTACAAGATTGTTTGGTTCGTTTTGTTGGTTCAACAGTTAGCTGACCACCGCGTGCGTATAGTGGCGTAACTCAGAGTTATAGACGACACTCTCAATTTCTATTGACACGTGCAATTTGGGATCTAGTGTGAGACGTGTTGTAGACACAGTTGCACCGGAATCAGGTGGTATGGTAAAGTTGTGGTTATACAATTGTGTAATATACTGATTCATATTTAACTCCTAAAGTTCAAAACATTCTTAAATTCTAATGTTATGCAGATTAGGTAAAATATTATTTCAAAGTTCATGTTCACATGACATGCCTATATTGGAAATCTCTTTTACATCTTTAGTGTAATAGTGACCAAATGTTGAAATGCCGGGCTCACAGATTACGCCAGTAGCAGTAGATAAGTATTCTCAATAAGTTTGAATGAATAGTTAAGTAAGAAGAAAATGGCTTATTTCGTAAAGAGCTTCAACGGAAATATTCATTTACGTGATGCTAGTCATGCAAATTGTAAATCGTTTACACGAACCACGCATCCATGTATAGGAAGGTAAGATGTAAGATCGTGGCAAAAATAAACAGACATAACATAACATAGCGCCTGTATTCCTCGAAGGCAAAAGTAAACATACTAACAATATAATGAGATGGTGCAGTACCGGTTCAGGATATAGATGTAGTCTGAAAAGATAAGGTGTGGGCCTGCTTTCTAGCAATATATGACGATGAGATATATATCACTAATGTGCTGGGAGGAGAAAATGTCGTCTTACAAACAACAATAAATTAACGCAGTCGCTGCAAGGAAATGCTTATAATTAACTTTTTTTTCACAATATAAGCGGCAACTATCACAGTGTATGTAAATCTAGAACCTCCCACCGTTTTGGTCAATGTTAATAACATTACCACTATTAAAATAAATGGTAATATGTAAAGATTCAATAAAAATTTTGCAACAACTAGAAGTTTTGTTTAAGATGATTACACGAAAGAAACAATTGTGAATATAAAGTTTTATGTAATGTTTCTATGAAATGTTGACATTTCGCTTTATAACCTGAACTGTGAACCACAGAAACTTTATTCGAATGAAAAGTATACGTATGAAACATACTCAGTCGTTTATCTGCAAAAGTAATACAGCTTGGAACAACAGAAGACCACCTACGGAAAAAACTATAACTAAATGATATAAATAATTACCATGTTGAGTAACTTAGTGCCTTCCAGTATATACTGCAAAAAGAGGCGCTTCATTTTAAAATACAATTATTTTTCATTTCATACACAATCATTTATATTACGAAATTCTCTTATAAACAGCTCCCTTTTAAATATAGCCTGCATCGCGACCCTCAGTCCCCGTAGGTGGATTGCCAAACGCGTTGTTTTTACTGTTAACAACTTCGATAAAGGTATCAAGCTGTACAGATATTTCGTAAAATTCAGATTTAACAGCGACATTATATTTTACTACTATGTCTATGTTAGTTTTTGTAACCATGCAAAAATTATTTGCTATCTCAACTAGTTTCATCTCTACAATTTTATTGTGTTAATGATGACGGCTTAGGCTTGCAATCTAAATGTCTCCGTGAGTTTGTCTTTTCTAAAAATTAAGTTCCTCACGTATACCAACTGGTTCTAGAAAGCACTTGGCCTTTATAATCGTATCGAGTTCATCGTCCTGTTTCATTTTCCTTATTCATATTCAATTCTTGTAAATATCAAGATCAATGGCATGCTTTACATTTCCTGTAGACCTACATTTTATTAATAAAATATATACGACTCTTATCTTTATTATTGTGCCCTTAAAAGCTCGATTGTCTATTGTACCGTGTCTCGTTCACTTATAACTCGATGGAGTCTATTCGTTCATTTACTCTCCATACAAGCCATTCTTCTGTAATTATTTGCAATTGAGGTGGCAGTGTCCTTAGTCTCTTCATAAATCAGTTTTATCTTAAACCAGTAAACATCATCAACTCATTATTCATAATTATCTATTTAAAGACACGAAAGACAGAAGGCAGAAGGAGTCATGCCATCATCATTACGATTACAAAACTCGTAGTTTTTTGCAATGGAAGCCATTATCTCGGTGGGTCAACATAACATCTGTGTCACTGGGTGCGTGTCCAAACACACCATCTACCACCGCCTACTGCCTCGCCAACTCACGTCAATATTTGTCTTCGTGTAGCGTTCAATTGTTTGCTAATTAGAATTCTTTAAGTACAGTGGTGCCGGCCAAATCGCGTGCGCATCTATGACTATCTTTGTGATCATCGGAAGAAATTCTAATTGAAGTTTAATTGTTATAAACATTAATTGTTTCGTGGTTATTCATATTCTTTATACTTCATCAAATATGACATATTGAAGATGATGTATGTAATCGTCGTTCCATTGATTTGTATTAGGTAATTCTTTTTTACATAACTGCAAATCGTTTCGAAATGGTTTGTTGTTATTGATAATGTCATCTTATACTATAATATTCTATCTCAAGTAGGTACTATTTTAATAATTTTAATATATGAAATATTTTCATATGACTAACAAAAATGTTGTCACTATTCAAATACTACTTAAACGGTTTTGAGTTGAGCATAGTGTGACTTTTCTTGGTTTAATGGAGACAACAGACAAAGAAATCGAACATTTAAAAGTCAAACCCACTCGTTTCTTCGATTTTACTATTAGAGACATCCATCAAAAACCAACTCGTAAACTTACTCATCATAGCTTCTAACTCTTCAGAAGCTGCAAGTAAGAAAGGGATAGAAATAGACAACAAAAAGACTACTTGATAAAGGGTCTATCTATATTGAAATAGGACGAAAACATTTGGAATCCAGTTTGACAAGTGGATCAGGAAGCGACGTGACCAGTCGACCGGTGACCAAGAGAAGGGAAGGCGAAACCAACCTTTCTTGTGATTGCACACCTTATTTGTAAATTGTAGTACATGCAAGATTATCTGACAGTATATGGCTAAAGGTCAGGGCTAAGTGAAATATCGGCGAGTAGAGACATAAAATTGCAAAATTTATTTAGCCGTTGGGGATTTTCAGACGTATCTTTATCTCCTCCCCTAAGATGACCCACTGACCATAGTTATCTCTTAAATCAGTATCGTATTTCTTAAATCTGTGCCTAACAAAACTAAGACTTTTAGATTTGTTAGGAAATACTCGTAGTAAAACTTATGGTTATTACGTCAGTTGCTAACCAAATTAAGGAAGAAGAAGCAACAAGACATTCAATTATGTAGTCGTACCAGCTTCGCGTGCAATCCTAACTGTTGGCAACACTGCTATTATGTTGCTGCACTGTAAATCATAATTTCATGGGGTTTTGGATATTTCGTGGTGTTACGCACGACATAAAGTATGATATGGTGGCCGGCAAATATAGAGCATCTTCTATTTCACCACTAGTCCGATCACAGAGAACTGATTAGACAGGATGAAGAGGACCAGATTAGACAGGATAGGATAGGATAGGCTAAACATTAGGTTACTTTTCCACGTAGATTGGAAGCAAAATCCCCTTAGATGCTAATAACATCTTGCATCATGCGGTGCTCATAGATAATTTTAAGAGGTAAAAGTAAATAAATACATAACATCTTACAGGTACTGCGTTTGCTGATTATAGTTAAACAATGATGGCTGTTCATTGTAGTAGTATAAATACAGGCCCTTATTTAGCAGTGGAAAACTCACAGTGTGATATAATGAACCATCAAGATTATCTACAAGAATCACATAGTAGGTCATTCGACACAAAGTTGCAGCTTTCCAAGCACGAATTAATGCTAGACGCAGCCCGCACCTGCTTGGTAGAATAAATCACTGCGCGGTGTAGCCAACGAATTTATTGACGTTACCCAATGGCTGTCAAAGATGAGTTTTAATTGTAGAAGCACGTTCCTTTGTGTCATCATCTATGAGTACTTAACTCACGGCTATTCTTCCTGATTGCTTAAACAGATATGAAAATTGTGGAGTGCTTCGAAAAGCTTGTTGCTAAGGTGGTTAAATAGATCTTTTCGACAGGAGGGCAAACTGATGTTAATTGCATAAGACTACCTTCGGCTCTTTACATTTGTTACAGTATTGCCTATAAAATAAAATAACTATACAAATGTCAGATCATTTTAGAATAATTTTGCGCCCTCGTTAAACATTTTAGAATAAGCCGATAATGCACAGATAGTGATATACATAATTGCAATTTATTTCCTATAAGTATGTACATTCCACTGTTAGCTCTTAGATATATCTTTTATCCTTCATAAGGTGAATTTATGACGCTAGAGTTTGGAGAAATTAAAACCGGTATGATCGTCCTCTCTAGAAAACTACTAAGCATATACCTATAGTTATAGACTTACGCGAAATTGAAAAGATTGTTAATGTTATATTTTAATGTTACCTGGGATCCATTGTAATGTTCAAAAGTGCAGCATCCAAAATAGTAAAAACAAACAATCCAACGACTGTGACGTAAAACAATGTCACTATTCTCAACTGATATTTCGCATTCCTCACTAAAAATTCACTTTCGTCACACTGGTTGTCACTTTAATTCAAAATTTTGACAGTTAAAAACATTATTTTTTTAATTTAAAAGTCTATCAAAAAGAACACTGCTATGGTTTTGTTCTTGAATTCAAATGAACTTTATAAATTCCATTCGAAATGTCTCGGTTGATAGAAAGCCATGAGTGTTCCGGTGTGGACTTTCTTCGCGCGTGCGCTGACGTGCCGCGGCTCACGGCGAGTGAAGCGCAGTCGCCGCCACTAGTGTTGATACCGATTGGACGTTGCTCAATATATGTATTGAGTGATCCGAATCATCTTTGGAAATGTTTATCCAAAGAGGCTTAATTTGTTGACCTTCGAGACAGGTGATTATGTCTCCATGGCCCTTAAAAAGGACACGACTGCAAGCATTACTTATGGACTTAAAGATTTATCTTAAATCCTTTCATTGTAACTTAGACCTTCCAAAGTTTAATTATAAATAATATGAATGGTAGACAGATTATTATCAAGACTACTTAGCTGGATTGTATGTAAGAAAATGATGCCTGTTGCCTTTAGGTGCTCAATACAATTTAATTTTTTTAAATAATTGCGGATAGGCTCAATTTGGTTAAATCGGACACCAAACATTAATCACATGAAATAAACACGATTTAATGTCTTAAAGCTCTTGCGTCTTTCTCCCATGTAGTCTTTAGACAGGCTGTCTGCTCGGTACAAGCACGATTGCTATCTAACCTGCGCAACCCTTCAAAGCAGGTTTTCTCAGTGTAATGAAATAGGTGTACACTGCGTGTCTTGACTTGAAATACATAGGTGTCAGTACAGACAATTATTTTCAAGAGTGAGATCATATCTTACTCGATAAATATTAAATGTTAGAAGAGGTGAATATAACATATTCCAAAATGGTCTTTAATATTTTTCTGTCGAAACTAGCCATCGCATCATTTGTTTAGGTCATAGATTTTCAACCTTATTGTGCCCACTGCCCAGAGAGAAAATATTTGTTTTTCTAGAGCCACCAATTATTTTTCACGATTATATTTAAACGTGTAATATTATATAGTCTGGGACTTCTACTGCCACCTAAAAGTCTTAAACGCCCACGAGGGGCCTGAGAAAAGGTTCTCAACGTGGGTTGTGATAAAAGATAGAATTTTTCGGAATGGTCTCGTTTAGATATTAGTTTAGTATGGAAAAGTGATCACCCCAAATAAGAAATAGATGAAGAAATTCAACGTAACAGAACTGATGGATGATCCCTAAGTCAGTTCGATCGTAAAGTTACAAACATGTCTTAATAATGCTAACATTCGAATGTAATAGAAGAAATAAATAACATTCTTGACGGGTAAGCGATTATTTAACAGACATTAATATTTACTACAAAAATATATTGACCATTGTTACATACTGGATATACTGGTCCTACCAATAGTTTATTGCAACGTAATTAGTTACAATTTCAATAAATCAGAGCATAACATTAAAATCATACCATTGGTCATGCATTCCGACGTGTAAACGGCTAAATAGTGACTTCTTTAAACTGGACTTGAATGTTCTGTTTAAATTCGGCAAATCAAATTCAATGACTATACAGGCGTTGTAAAAGAATTTAGAGACACAAGAACCTTTATTTTGTGGGACGGTTAATTACAAAAACATGATTAGGAAAAAATAAAATGGATTTTAATTATGGAAAACACGAGGAAAGTAAAACTGAAAAGATTTTTTTATAATTAGAGAGTCATTTATTTTCAGTAATTGATGTTTTCTGGAAAAGTATAGATGGAGGGACAGGATGCAATCGCATGCTCGTATTGAACTCGATACGACTGCTATCTGGGGGCCTAAAAACGCCACATTAAGCAATTCCTCTAAATGAAATTAATTTCCGGAATTCCCAGCAGATCATTAGCAATTCCTCTAATTTTCGTAAAATGGTGACACATCTGATCTCTGCATCCCAATAGATTCGGAGAATTGTGTTCGGAAACTTGACCGCCATTACGATATTCACTGTTGCCATTGACATTGACTATCATTGCCATCATCAGCTTCTCTTTCATTCTCAGTTTGTTTATTAGCTCCATTGTTTACAACACCTAATAAGTGATCAACAATAGCGATGAAGCGTGAGCGGTCGATCAGGTAAAAGCCTTTCTCGCCAGCCTCCGTGTCAGTGGCCGCCTCGATCCCTGTGCACGTTGGTGTGCAGGAGAAAGGCGTCGTTAGTGAAATTTTGCCGCAATGTGCGTTTTGGCGAAATGATTCGGTTTGACTAGTTTACGTGGGAATTTTCGGTCGTATTTTGATCTTGTTCTGAGGTGTCCCGGAAGTAGAAATGATTTTGATCTTCTTGGGGAAGTGCAAGGATTCGTCGGTTTGTTGTTTTATGCCGATCGCGATGGTTTCGTTTCGGAAACTTCCGATTTAGTAGATTACTCGTAATTATTCCAATGAATGACTCGTAAATTTCATATAATTAGTTAATTGATTTTATGCAAGGCTAAATTAACAAGGAACGAATCTGACCAAACAATTAAAAAACGTATTTAGCTTAATGTAATAGTTAGACGTGTTCTGCTAATTACTGTAAGACGTTATTACTGCATTACGCCCTTAAGGGCGAAGGGGGAATTTATAGTGATTAATCACTATAAATTCACAAGAAGAAATTGCTGCAATGAAATGCCAACAATTTCCTGCGATACCTGGTTCTCGCGTATTTTTTTCTAGTTTTAGGTCAAGTTCAAGAATTTTACTGTATTAAATAACGGCTGGTTATAATTGGAAAGCAAGAGTATCCTTGCGGCCTACCGTTAACTTGGCTATTACAGTCCCGTTATACAACGAGCTATTCCTCCGCGCCTCACGAAACCGGAAGGTTTGCGGCGAGCTCGAGATTAAACGTCACTCAGAACAGAATAGCAATGTCTGCGTAAATTATAGAGAATATTTGGCATAAATGAATTGGTGTTTAGGTCTTAGGCTATGATGGTGGTGTTAGTGGACAAACGTAACACACTGCATAGGCATACCTATTCAAATACATGTTTTCTTTTCCATATCTTTTGAATACATGTTGATGTTGTTTTTGACATGTATAAAAATAAATTACTTAATTTAATATTTCGTTGCTTTATGTAACAGCCACTTCATTTAAATTAATAATGTCGACGTGCAGAATGACCAGTGCCATCTCTTGGGAAGTAGCCGAACTAAAGAGTATAAGTTTGTACAGCTACTCACCGATAGATGGCTCTAATAAGTTCTTTAAAGTTTGCCTAGATGGCGCTACTTATAATGAACGGATTTAGTTGCTACCACTAATGTAACATTAACTATATAGATAATTATACCTACCTTTTTAATAATTCTTGGACAGCAAAACATTATATCTAATATCCCGACTAACATTAATACGTTCCAGACAACAGACACAATAGAAAATGTATTGTTCGCGGTCACCGGTGACCGCGGTGGCAGTCAATGCCTGATTTTCCAAGTTTCCTGTGGTTCCGGTAAGGGACAACTGCTTAACCTAGCCTTTGACCCAACCGGGTGAAAGGCTAGGTTAGGCAGTTGCCTAACGAAGCAAGGGAATGCAATGGGGATAATCTGAAGGAATTGAATATGGATAGGTTTGAACCAGATTTTTTTGTTCCTTACGGATTATGCTCGGCGACAAATAACCTACAAATAAGTTATTTATTACCAATAAAAAAAGCAATAATCTTTTCAGATGACACTGTAAGACAGTGATGCAAATATGATTTTACAAACAACTTAATATTCAGCCAAACTGTCTACTTATGTCAATAATTTAAATAATAATCAACTAGGCTTACGACTTGAGCGGCATTTTAGTCTTTTTATGCAATACTTGACCGATTTCTACGTTTCCTTGTTTGTACGAGCTTTGCATGTACGGCTTCAGCTACATTTGTGTTTTACGCAAATAAAGTATGAAAGGTGACTGATATTAGCATTTATTTGAACTACTCTATGTAAATCTTGCACGGAGTGTCAATTTGAGGAGACAACGAGTTCTGATCGTAATTATTTACAGGCTGATTTTTAATTCGTGTTTAAAAATGCTATAATTAATCGTGAAACGGAAACCGTAGGCATAAATATTAGTCATAGTGTCATTTATATTTTGAAATCTTCAGTGATTGAAAAGTCTAGTCACAGTGTCACTCATATTAATTGGTAACACTGGGGGCGAAGTTAACAAACACATCTACCCATAATTTTAAGATTAATAACTTGCTTAATTAGATTCACCACATATCACTGTATTTTGAGAGATAACAGTTTTTTTTTGCCATGTTGGTAGTCGTGCCCTAAACCTCCACTTGTCATTTATCTAGAACTCTACTGTACTATACTCTTGTAGAATACAAGAATCTGATTTCAAATCTCAAACTAAGAGTCAAATTAGCTAAATAGGATTCCACTTCGCTTCCAAAATGCGATGGAATGACTTTGGGTCATTCCATCGCATTTTGGTCATGTTTTATGGTCTGCTAATAATTTTTTGCCAAAAATTAAAACGACGTAAAAATTGTATAGAGGATATAAAATAGTAAATTGTTTGCCAAGGGAGCAAAAAACTATTTTGAAGGCGAGGGATTCAAAGTCCGGTGAGCTTAAAATAGCGTTGCTCCGGTAGTCCAACCGGGATCTGTCCGTCCGGGACTCTACTTTTTATCACCCTCTATGAAAAAATAAGTAAGTGCATCTTACGAATAAGAATAGTACGTTTATTTATTTACATACAATTTTGAGTAAACAGTTACGAGCGAAGGCAGAATGCTTTTCGCGCGTTTTTTATTTTTTCACAAACTTTTTTTTTTTTTAATTTGGCTCGCGCGCGTTTTTCTTTATCAAAACAAGAAACAGGCTTCGTGATTGATCTCTTTGGTGATTGGAACTTTTACTAACAATATCCACATTCCAAATTCAAATCAGTTTTAGTCCCTAGGGATTAAAGAGCTATTTTAGTCCCTGTTTACGAAGAATACACTAGCTCTTTTTGAATAGATGTGATATAAATTTGAATAAATATTGTGTCAGGCCGACACAATATTAGAGGAGGAGGGGAGTAGTGGGTAGAACAAGGCTGCCATTGAAGATGATGATGTGCATCATGCGTTCAAAAGTTACGCATTGAATGAGCAAATTGTAACAGCTCAACACTAAAGTAGCAGATGACCGAACGAATACATAAGTGCGTAATCGAGAAATCTGTAAGAGAAAGATCGATACTCTCGCCAAAGTCAAGTCGATTTAGTGTTACGCAAACAGGCACAGCGCTGGCGCCTCGTTTCGATTTTATTGCAATTGTATGACACGTCACTCATCATCTGCCTAGCCTTTTCCCAACTTTGATGGGGTCGGCTTCCAGTCTAACCGGATACAGCTGAATACTAGTATTTTACCTACATAAAGCGACTGCTTATCTGACCTCCACAACCTAGTTACTGGGTAATACGATACTCCTTGGTAAGTCTGGTTGTCAGACTTTCGGGCTTCAGACGACCCGTAACGACTGCCAAAGATCCACTTATGAAAGCTGGGACCAACGGCTTTACGTGCTTTCCGAGGCACGAGGGGGTCTTGATCATTGGTGTAGCTAGGGATTTTGCCTAGGGGGGCCAGCCGTCCTGCTATATCTAACCACAGTCAATTAATGAGAGCCCATCTCTACAAACCTTACATCTTGGTCAAAATGTACGTCGTATAAGGGTTCCGTCTTTTCCTTTTGAGGTACGGAACCCTAATAAAAAGCGATTAAACAGTAAGAAGTTCAATACTGTCGATTTTTCTAAGATGTGCAAAGAAGTTTCTAGAGTGGTCACTGCCCACCCTTGCCCCCCCCCCCCCCCCTATTTACGCCCATGGTACTGATAAACAATTTTACGACACGTCAATACGGTTTAAATTTAAACTGACTCATAATTTCTTGCTCTTTTTGAATTATAAATAAATATTAATTTGTCTAAAAAATGTCAACCGAGTCAAAGTCTAGGTTGCCAAGAACTAGTTAATTGAGTCTTAAACTTACTGACTCAAATTTTAATTTGGTTAATCGATTCCAATTTTTTAATAAGCGATTAATTTTTGGCTCTCGAATTTGTTAATGAAAAGTCTCTGTTCTCACCAACTTGTTTTTAGCTTTTATAAACTTGTTGGTTTTAATTCTATTGGCTCTATGTTATTTGTAACTTTTATAGTTTACTAGCTTCTGCCCGCGACTTCGTCCGCGTGAAATTTTGGCCCCCGAAACACCGCGTCGCGTCACATCGCTCACTCGCGCTATTAGGTACTTCGTTTTCGCCTAACGATTTTTCTGCCTATTTTTCTTTTTGCTCGGCTCCTAAGAGTCGTGGCCTGATGTTCAATATAACTTACTTCTTTCCTCAAGAATTGGGCTATCAAAGACAATAAGGTTTTTTTTTTAAATCCGACTGGTAGTTCCAGAGATGA
The DNA here is from genome assembly GCA_945859645.1 of Amphipoea oculea. NCBI lineage: Eukaryota > Metazoa > Arthropoda > Insecta > Lepidoptera > Noctuidae > Amphipoea > Amphipoea oculea. Next base: position 6,462,955 of record OX243884.1, read on the forward strand.
GCGCGTTCAAACAAACAGACTCTTCATCTTTATTATTCGTATATGCTATATAATTATATTCGTATATATTAATCGTATATAGATTAATTGATGTTGTTTTCAAAGATTTGCCAGCCAATTAATTTTGTTTTCTTGTAGCAAAATATTCAAATGTATGCATAATAAAAACGTAATCTATTTTATCAAAATGACAACCGAAAATTGCAAAAAAGATAAATTAACCTTAATATTTAAATTATAATTTTATTGAGAAAAAAATGTTTAGCATTCACTGTAATCAATAACACAACAGATCACATAAAGATCAAAGACTTTTATAAATGGCCTTACGGTTGTCAAAGGACAATGCAACTCTCCCCTATAAGCTTCGCCCAAATCTTTGAAACATGTTGCCCAAAGTTGAAACCAATTAAGTAGATTTTTGTGATGCCATAGTAACACTAATTATTATTGATAGATCATATCTTCAGATATGGCTCTGTCAGAATACCAGCGCTACGACATTTGTTTTTTAAATGTCGCAGCATCATGTTGAGATAGGAGCCTTTGGCCTCGTATAGTCGTATAGGACTTTCTGTATTTTTTTTCTTTTTGTTACCTATTTATTTTATAATATTTGGTTTTTTATTTTTGATTTTGTTTAGTTTAGTTTGTGATCTTCCTGTACGAGTCGTAATAAATACTTTTTCTTTCTTTCTTAGATATGATATTACAATTACTTTCAACCTTGGGCAACATGTTTCAAAAATTTGGCCCAATTAGTTGCATTGTCCTTTTAGTCCTTATTCCCAGCCACCCGAACATACGTAACCGCAGGACTGTAATGTTCAGATATGAATGTGCTACAGTAAGAGCACAATGTCGGCTAGTTAGAAACTTTCGTGCTCGTAATTGGATCTCGTTACCTACGATCTGTCTGGAGATATGTTTTATGTCGTTAACTGCCACTGTAACTATCATTATTTACTTGCTCACTGCTAATCAACTCTAATCGGCTGCTAGATATGGCTTCTTTAAAATGGGTGCTCTTTTAGGTCTGCTCTTTAATATGTATTGCCTCGGAAAGCACCTTAAGCCGTTTGTCCCAGTTGACGCCTCTTCCCAACTATGTTTGGGTTAGGCTAGGCAGATGATGAGACCTCATCAATCTATGATTTCAACCTGGTGAAATCTAAATCAAGAACGGGCCAATTAATTTAAAAAAATGAAGATGGTGTGTCGCAATAGTGTAATCATTGAAATAGTTGTCCACCCAATAACAGCTGAGATATACATCGTTATCTTGAAGGAATACGTAGATCGCATGAGTTTTAAAATGTTAAGTCTGTACTTCTCATTTCTGGGCGAAAGCATTCCCTAAGTTCAGTCACAGTCTTCAAATTTGCTATTTAGCACCAGTTCTAGCCGTGGATCCTAATAATACAAGATTAACTTGTTATGTGTCAAGAATTGTTGGTTACGTCGTCAAAACTACACAGTTTAAACTTCTATTTACTGCAAATTTTAGTTACACCGAACAGGAAATTGCAGTTTTAAATAAATTTAAATGATACCATTAGTAAGTTAATATAAGGTAAATCTAATTAGGTATCATATTAATTTTGACATGATTTCCAAACCATGTAATAAGGAAGGTTTTTACTATGAAGCAATTGTTTAACATTGTGTTTGTTATAACAATGTTATGTGTTATGCTATCTAATTATTGAGGTTTTATAATTATGTTGTAAGTAAAAACCAACGACCAGTATGGTCGTTGGTAAAAACGCATATTTTAAAGTAGGTACACAATTTACACACACTTTGAAAATATGCGTTCTAACAAATTAATCAGAAATTCGTTCGATACGCATAAATATACATATTACAAGACGTATTTATGGTATTGGTTTTACTATTAACTAAATATCAGTTGAATGAAACCAGCACCCTAATTGCGAAACACACAATCGATCTCAATCTGAATAATTTTGAAGCATATTGCTAATCCATTTGTTATATTTACCATAACATGCTTCATATGTTCGAAAAATGTGTCTGCTCAACACCGTATAAAACGCAATGAACTTTGTTGAACTGTCAAAATGGAACCCATGGCTACTGATAGTGTGTTACGCAATTACCCCGGTGACTGCTTCGTTGGTCTATTGGTCGCAAGTGCTACTGGTGAGCGTGACGTCCTAAGTTCGTTTCCCAGGTCGAGCAATTAGTGTTGTTGGGGTTTTCCATCAGGAATTTCTCGGAGTCTGGATTTATGCCCGGTTGATGACGAGAGGCTCGCCCCTATTACATGCGACTTAAACATAACTGGTGAAATGTCTTTGTGTACATCTCTGCGTGACCCTTGGGGGAAAAACCGGCCAAGTGCGAGTCGGACTCGCGCACCGAGGGTTCCGTATAAAAATTTAAGGTTTTCGGAATTTTCCCTTTATGTGTGGTATAAAACATTGCTTCATGACAAATGTCAAGATTCTAGGTCGACTGGAAGTACCCTTTAGGTTTTGATTCCCTTGCGAGTAGTTGCGAGTTTGAAAATATGCGGCTTAAATTGCCGTTTCTTTTGATTGCGTTGACATAGATGTTTGATTTTGTTACAGCTTAAAGGTATTATAGACTTGAGTATTTGATATTAATTTCAATTTAATACCTCTACGCGTTCATGAGAAAAGAAGTAGTAACTTTAAAGTTTTCAAAAAGTTTTTTTTATATGATGTAACTAAAAATTTACGGTTTTCGCAATTTTTCCTTTATCTGTACTATAAGACGTTGCTTCGTACCAAATTTCAAGATTCTGAGTTCACGGGAAGCACCCTGTAGGTTTTGATTCCCTTGCAAGTGTCGAAAATTTGCGGCATAAACGGCTGTATCTTTTGATTGCGTTGGCTTAGAAGTTTGATTTTTTCACAGCTTCAAGGGACAGTAGTCCTGAGTAATTGATATAAATTTCAGCTTCATACCTCCACGCGTTCCTGAGAAAAAGGGTCTTGACAGACGGACGGACGGACGGACAGACGGACAACAAAGTGATCCTATAAGGGTTCCGTTTTTTCCTTTTGAGGTACGGAACCCTAAAAATACGTGTGCGTGTGCCATGTTAAAAACTGACAAAATAAAACAGTAAAGCCGGATTTACATTACGAAATTAGTGGCTTGAAATTAGTTTTATAACACTAATTTGACCAGTAATTTCACGTGTAAACGTTCAGTTTTACAATGCATGCATTACTTTTGTGACACTGGAGTAGTTTTGTGCTATGCGCATATTTTTTGTAAAACTAATGTCATGCAACTAATTTCATCATGTAAAGCCGGATTAATACATTATTGTTGATGGAAGGAGCGGGAGAGGAAAACCAAAGAAAAGTTGGGACGGATTGTGTACTTAATGGACACATAATGTACCTAATTATGAATGAGAAGGAAGTAATGTGACAGTTGACAAGGGAGAATGGTAGAGAAAAACGTCTTGCGCTAATCCAGTAAGTAGTACCTAATATGGAACAAAAACAGGGAAATGAAGCAATACACTAAATGCCGCTCTCTGTCTTAAGTTTCAGTAAGATAACCCGTCTTAGGCAAGCTGGTGATCAATGGTCTTCGAGAAGAGGCCTTTACCCTTCAGTAGGATAATATGCTGGTATTATTAATATAGTAGGAATGGAAAAACACGACACGTAGAAAAGTACATTCGTGCATTTCGGTTAAAGCAAATGCAGAGTTAGTTTCACACATTTGTTGACAAGGAATGGTAGAGAAAAAACGTTTTTACGTGTCTTAATTCCTCTAAAAGGGGATGGGGACGGGCCTAGTAAATTAGAAAAATTAATAAAACGATTTAAATGTTTTTATTTTATTTATAAGCCCCATGGATTTTGAAGTTAAAACTGGTTGCTAGTCTTTTTATAGATCTTTATGAACCTGATAGCACATACAAAAAATCTGTTGCAGGGCGGGCGACGGGCCTAGCGAATTATAAAAAATTTATAAAACGATTTTAAATTTTTTATTTTATTTCTAAGCCCCATGGATTTTGAAGTTAAAACTGGTTGCTAGTCTTATTATAGATCTTTGTGAACCTCCTAACACATACATAAGTTCTGTTGAAGGGGGGGACAGGTCTCATACAAATATGGTCATCATCCTTTCCTCTAGAATTTCTCAGCAGCAGCCAAAAAGAGTCTGGATTAATGGCAATAGGCTCGCCCCTTGTTACATAGGACTTAACTGGCGAAATGTGGGTGTACTGTAGATACACCTCTGTCTAACCCTTCGGCGAATACTATGTCGTGTTACTTCTTCTAAAGAGAAGAAGTAAGACACTAAAATGCCGCTTTCTGTAAGTTTCTGTAAGACAATTATTATACTAGATTCTGGTTAAGCAAATGCAGAGTTTTCACACATGTTTACGCCATTAAAATTTGTATGTAACAAGGAAATTATCCGCGAAGGTACCTACGGACACGTGCAGCCCAGAGAGCGTGTTATCCAATAACATCATCTTTGGCCCCTTTACTTAATGACTTAACACTTTCGGACATTCATTTTATTTTATTTTCCGCGTCTAACTTACATGTATTGTTATTTCTTATACATCGATGGTACAAAGAGATAAGTGCATATACACAGATTTACACGGTCCGTTTTGATATATTCAGGTACTTTGTGTAGTTACGACTAACGTTTTGCTTTAATCTGTCAAGCTCCGCTAATGAGACACAATTTATTTTCTATTGTTTCGTGACCGGTAGGTCACGCGCGGAGCTTGACCGGTAGATATTTTTGAAGTGTAAACTTCTTTAGCGGCGTTGCACACTTTTAGTAATAGGTAAAAAAATTTAAACTCGCGTCAGGACACGTGACCGTTAGGAGAGATTCCCCCCCCCCCTCTCTTTCTACGGCGGCGCCAACCGAAGTGAAGTGACACACGGACACAATGGATGGATGGATGGAAGTGGAAGTGGAAGTCGAAGTGGAAGTCGAAGTGGAAGTTGAAGTGGAAGTCGAAGTCGAAGTGGAAGTGGAAGTCGAAGTGGAAGTCGACGTGGAAGTCAAAGTGGAAGTCGAAGTGGAAGTGGAAGTCGAAGCGGAAGTCGAAGCGGAAGTCGAAGTGGAAGTGGAAGTGGAAGTCGAAGTGGAAGTCGAAGTCGAAGTGGAAGTCGAAGTGGAAGTCGAAGTGGAAGTGCAAGTGGAAGTGGAAGTGGAAGTCGAAGTCGAAGTGGAAGTCGAAGTGGAAGTGGAAGTGGATGGACAGTTGATGGCTCGACCGTCTGTGTAGTAGCCACACTGCTGTGTATTCGTAAAATTCGTGTATATTTCCCCCTTATTCATAATCCTATTTTATCTCTATTTTAGCTAAAATAGGTTTATAGAACGTTTGTCTTTATCTGTCACGTTGACATTTCTGTGTGTAAGAAAGAGACACCCCATTTTAACTAAAATAGGTTTGATAAGTTTTATGAATAAGGGGGTAAGTGTTTAAAATATGGAAATTGAACAAAGTGCATCTATTAATGAAAAAAGTAAGGCAGAAATAGTAAAAAAAATGAGTTATATTAAATAAATTAATAATTGATTTATTTCAACGTTAATATTCAAGTTTTCACTTCTGCCGGCACTCCCGGAGTGCAACCCGTCTTTTTTTTTATTTGAAGATTTATATCAGTTAATTGATTGTGGCTTGTACAGATGCCTGTTTGTCACCCTGGTTTTCTGCTAAGGTCTTCTAACTCCTCAAAGCATTATTTTTTAGGGACACTTTAAACAGTCTCCAAGCGAAATAGGTTACTTTATCGCAGATCCTTAAAACGAAATCCGCTGTGCAAAATGATAATGGCTTATAGAAAGGCTCATATAGTGATCTAACGATGTTTACTTTAATTAATTCTGCTATTCCGTAATGGCCTATGCACTAGCAATAAAAAAGACGGGTTGCACTCCGGGAGTGCCGGCAGAAGTGAAAACTTGAATATTAACGTTGAAATAAATCAATTATGAATTGAATTAATAGAACTAATTTTTTTTTCACTATTGTTGCGTCACTTTTTTCATTAATCGATGCACTTTGTTCAATTTCTATATTGTAAACACTTTATATACACGAATTTTACGAATACACAGCAGTGTGGCTACTACACAGACGTTCGAGCCATCAGCTGTCCATCCATCCACATCCACGTCCACCACCACCGTCACCGTCACCGACACCGTCCACCATCACCGTCACCGTCACCGACACCGTCACCGACACCATCACCGTCACCATCACCGTCGCCGTCACCGTCACCGTCACCGTCACCGTCACCGTCACCGTCACCGTCACCGTCACCGTCACCGTCACCGTCACCGTCACCGTCACCGTCACCGTCACCGTCACCGTCACCGTCACCGTCACCGTCACCGTCACCGTCACCGTCATCGTCACCGTCACCGTCACCGTCACCGTCACCGTCACGTCACCGTCACCGTCACCGTCACCGTCACAGACACCGTCACCGACACCGTCACCGTCACCGTCACCGTCACCGACACCGTCATCGTCATCGTCACCGTCACCGTCACCGTCACCGTCACCGTCACCGTCATCGTCACCGTCACCGTCACCGTCACCGTCACCGTCACCGTCACCGTCACCGTCGCCGTCACCGTCACCGTCACCGACAACGTCACCGTCACCGTCACCGTCACCGTCACCGTCACCGTCACCGTCACCGTCACCGTCACCGTCATCGTCACCGTCACCGTCACCGTCACCGTCACCGTCACGTCACCGTCACCGTCACCGTCACCGTCACAGACACCGTCACCGACACCGTCACCGTCACCGTCACCGTCACCGACACCGTCATCGTCATCGTCACCGTCACCGTCACCGTCACCGTCACCGTCATCGTCACCGTCACCGTCACCGTCACCGTCACCGTCACCGTCACCGTCGCCGTCACCGTCACCGTCACCGACAACGTCACCGTCACCGTCACCGTCACCGTTACCGTCACCGTTACCGTCACCGTTACCGTCACCGTCACCGTCACCGTCACCGTCACCGTCCGTCCGTCCGTCCGTCCGTCCGTCCGTCCGTCCGTCCATCCATCCATCCATCCATCCATTATCGCGTCTCACTTGGTACACTTCGGTTGGCGCCGCCGTCGTAGAAAGAGGGGGGGGGGGGGGGGAAATCTCTCCTGACGGTCACGTGTCCTGACGCGATGTCCTGACGCGAGTTTAACATTTTTTCCCCAGTACAAAAAGTGTGCAACGCCGCTAAAGAAGTTTTCACTTCAAAAAATATTTACAATCGGCAAATTCGCTGATTTACATAATATCATATTCGTAAGTCTAAAGCGCAGGCCACACCGCGAGCTGGCGGGTGGACGGGCTGGCGGGCGAGCATCTTCTCACTTTTTGATCATGACAAAATATAAGAACGGCTATTTTAGTCAACTTTTGACAAAGCAAAAACCAGAACGCGGCGCCCGCCAGGCCGCGGTGTGGCCTGCGCCTTACGTATGGATAACCATGGGCCTCATATATCTTTCGACAACTTTCGGAAGTGGGCTTATAAAATATCGAATACTTACATAATAACTTCTATACAACTATTAAGCAGAAACTGTCATATTCTATTGACAAACTGACAAAAATCACGACCGTTTAGCTCAAATCTTACATTGCATTTTAAACTCTTTTCTTGGGTAATAAAGTTGAAATTAGATAATTAATTGGAATAAAAAAATATTAATATGTATGGCACGCGCTGAGTACATGGTGGGTTTTTCTGATATCTCATCAATATCGCTAGCGGAATCAATAGCGGACCTACTTTCACGTGATAGGATTGTAATTTTAATAAATTTAAAAAAAATAAGCACCTTCACCTAGGATTTCCTGTGTGGAATTGCAATCGACTTTACAAAAATACCTACATAGAACCATTATTATTTTAAATCATAAATGATTTTATTTCTTTAAATAGATTTGTACAAACACTTTTACACGTCAATTTTATTTATTTTAAAACTAGATGAAGTCGGCGTTTCATATCGGACTACTCTGAGAAGAAAGGCTGAAACAAATTCAGAGGTCACAGTTGTTTTAACAACCATATTGCGTTTTAATTGAAACGTCATATTTTTTCTATTTACACATCAGTGAATTTTTTACGGGAAAATTTAGGAATTTCTTTAAAAGTAATTAATCCTACTTACAAAAAAGAAACTTTTTAGCTACCGTATTTGTTTTAAATGTAAGAATTTTCCTATTTCTCTAAAGTAGGCTGGCTGGTCTTCGTAAATGATTTAAATTAATTAAATTAACGCGTGTAAAACATCCGTCTTGTAGTTTCTTTATTAACGTGATCTCAACACTCCATACAATCATCTCTGTTATTTTTTTTCCTCGTTCAGAAAAGCGCTAATTAATCTAATTAGTGTTACTGATGTTCTAATAATTAAAATGGCGAAGAACGCAAATATTTACAGTGAAAGTTTATACATTATTTAAAATAAATTAAATAAATGTTTTAAACAGATATATACATATTTGTTCAATACCAGTGCTGCGTAGTGTAAAGAAATCGTATAAAATTTCTTACATTTTATTTTCAATATAGTCTTTTTTAGTGTTATGAATATAATATGATAAATAGCCACTGTTGAATATTATCTAAAATCTAGACAGCTAAATACTATGCCATATTTCTACATGCATTAGTCATTTGTCAACATTTTGGCATTTCTTTTTTTTTCGAATATATTCATGAGGTTTTTTGCTTGCTGATGTAATCATCATCTGCCTAGCCTTTTCCCAAATATGTTGGAGTCGGCTTCTAGGCTAACAGGATGCAGCTGAATACCAGTATTTTACATGAAGCGACTGCCTATGTGACCTCCATAACCTAGTTACTGGGTAATACGATACCCCTTGGTAAAACTGGTTGTCAGACTTTCGGGTTTCTGACGATCCGTAACGACTGCCAAAGATCCACGATTGACAGCCGGGAGTAACGGCTTAACGTGCTTACCGAGACACGGTGCTTGGTGATGTAATCATCAGCGTAATTTATCAAAATTGACATTTCGTTTTTTCTTTTCCGCACTGCAGTTAAAATATGAGTTAGCGATCAGTGTCGTATAGTATCGTTTGGCTTAATATCAAAGAGAGTCTTTCGTCGTGAGTCGATCATTTATCATAATTTTGAGTTTTTGTACTTAACTCATTTTGAGTTTTTGTAACTCAATAAGTGCACAAGTTGAACTTTATCAGTTTTATCATTTAATTGTTCTTATTTTGTTGTTTTTGTTCTTGTTTTGTTGTTGTTTTAATTGTGCTAAGTTATACTAACACTATATGGATTTATCTGAAATAAAATAATTAAATTGAATTTACCCGTACACTAAGAATTAAGCGAATTTAGCAAGTGAGTTTAAGGAACCGCGGTAGAGATTACGTATGAACCAATCAACACAGCCTATCGCAGTCCACTGCTGGTCATGGCCTCTTCCAAGTTGCGCCAATCGAGCTTCACCGACTTGAATTTAACTAATTCTATTTATATCTCGTGGCCTTCTTTTGCTTTCAATCGTATATGTATGGTGCCTACTAAAATTCATCAATAATTTAATTAATATTCATATATTCATAACATTTGAGGCCACCAAAATATGCATTCTCTGATATTGTTTTCAGCTCAACATCTTTATTTTTTTTTTTGATGTCATTACTTATCTATAACATTTATAGCCAAAGTTATTAATTACAGCGATAAAATTGACGGGTTAATTAGAATTCTATGTTCGTAACAGATATCTTTAAAGCAATCTTCCGATCTGTCAACACTCTGTGTTTTGTATGTTTAATTCCTTAAACTCGAATGTATCTTTAAAATAAAAATTATATTCTGTTCGTTGGTAAGCGCATGACTTGAGAAAGGCTGGACCGATTTGGCTATTTTTGTTTTAAAATATTCGTAAGACTCCAAATAATTTTTTAAGGAAAGAAAAAAATCGGAAAAAGTTCCCAGAACATGTTGAAATTCGGGGAAAACTGTACGCCCTTATTTCTTTGGGATTTTTTTTATGAACTCAAGACCGTTTACTCACGATTCAAACGATATTGAAATATTGATGTCAATATGTATATGTCGGGTCAGCTAGTAAATAATATTATCCAATTTCCAATTCTTCACAAGAAATTTTTGATGAAAGTACTTCCTAAGTTTTTTTCGTCTGAAGTGCATTAATCAATACTAATCCAACACGATATTCGCATTATTAAGGAAAACGCGACAGATGCATGTATAGTTATACGAATAATTCACAGCTTGTCTGCGAATTTCAATCATCATAAACTAAATGATTAATGAACCGCGGGGGCGCCATTTTAGGTGCCCACGCGATGTTTGGCTTTGACAGAAGCGAGCGTGTGATTTGTATCTGTAAGCACGCTTCCCGTTACGAATTAATTATGTATCTGTATTAAGACATATGCATAATTTGTGCGTGTTGATGCGGAGAACATAAACATACCTACTTCTAAGGCGGAGAAGTTCCAGTCCGTTCGCAGATTTTTTACCTCTGATTTATCGTCACTTTCCAAATCACAGTGATCTTTATTCTCATTCTAATAAGGGTGCTGTTTATTCTCGTTCTAATAAGGTTGCTATTAGGTTGCCGCTGTCAGATCTAAAATAACTGTCAACTGTTTAACGATGTGTTGGGATGTGAAAATATGTTTCTTTATCAATGTTTTTGGCCTAATGTTCTTGCCGAAATCTTAGAATTTAGTCAAAAATGTTACTGCCGTTTTATCGTCCGAAAATGGAATACAAATCTCAATATTCATATTATTGTTTTAATTAGCTGTGCCCGCTACTTCGTTCGCGTGAATGTCGGATAACAATAATGTGTCTCTTTACTAATTATTTTTCTAAAACATAAGCTACTCCCTCATATGGTCAGCTTTCTGCCAGTGAAAATCCCGTCAAAATCGGTCCAGCGGTTTCGGAGATTAGCCGGACCAAACAAAAAGACAGTCAAAAATGTATTTTTTTGTATAGATTGTAGCATTTGTGGCTTTGAGCTACGTACCTATAATAGTAACAGTTTAGTTCAGAATGACACGTAAAAAGATATAATGTAACACTTTGCTGTTATGTCGGTATTGACATAAAATTGAGCTCGAAGAGAAGTGAAAATTTCTTTTTAAACTTACTGTTCGTTTATGAGTTAACGTTATGTAAGTGGAATTATGTTACTTGTGTTACTTATGTAATACTAGCTCATTGAAATAAACGTTCCTAGCCCTTTGTTTTAGTATTGGGACCATGACTATCTTTAATGGGCAGATGCGTAGAGGTTCGACTAGAAGCCCCAGAAATATTTAGGTTTTCGTTTAAGCTACATATTTTCTGGTCCTTCGAGTACCTACTATTTATCAGCACGATAGGTACAAGTGGTAAATTTGATTGAATGTTAGCTTTATTCCAATTGCACTGTTTGCATTTGATGTTTTCCTGATTTTCTAAAGGCATGCAAAAAAACGAGTTTATTTCTTGTTCGTAATTCGGAAGTTTAAAAATTTAAAACCAATAAATGAATACAAAATTAGTACAATATAATATTATGTAAGCGAAACATATTAATATAGTTTAGCAAAAATCGTAGCATCTTACTATCCTACTCCTACTATATCATATTATATACGCAAAAGTTTGTGAGGATGGATGGATGTTTGTTACTCTTTCACGCAAAAACTACTGAACGGATTTGGATGAAATTTGGCACACATCGATATTCCCAAGGGATCGAAACTTATGCGGGTGAAACCGCGGGGCGCTGCTAGTGATTAATATATATATGCAAAAAAAGAAAAACTATTTTTCTAGGCCTAGGGCTTTTTGTAGGTACCTATATTAAATACAGATGGCAGGCACATCGACGCAATTGTCATGAGAATATGGCTACAATCATCTCGGTAAGCAGACTGATTGGACAGTTAATTGTTTTATCAGGACAGGAAGACTCTGCTGCTCATCCTTTTGACTTAATGCCTAGTTACGAAGGCGTATTTTGGTCCTTTGATACGCGTGCAATTTTGGGCCAACATAGAAATACTTAAAAAATTCGAAACTTAAATAAAACTGTGCTACTATTATAAAGGCGAAAGTAACTCTGCCTCTCTGTTAACGTAACACTATCTAAAGCGCCTAAACCGGTAGCCGGACACCTGCAGAAGGACATAAGCTACTTTTAATCGTGGATATTTGTGAAAACAAAGATGAACTTACACAAAACGAAGTTGCGGGCAGCAGCTAATAAGACAAAAAGCCTACAAAATATTTATATTAGCCCAGAAGACGCGCTGAAGTGTTATGGTGCCTGTACACTCTTCCGCTAGTGCTCGCGCCATGTTTCGCCGAGAGCACTCGCGCGAGAAGTCGAGTGACGAGTGCGCCCTGTACACTCTCGTCTATGCAGTACGGTTGCGAACGCTGAGAAGATGGACGCGTTACAAGTTACGGCAGCTGTTACCCCATGCGCTATCAGTTATTATAATTACGTGCACATATACCATAATTTTTTTTTTAAGTGGTTTAGGGGGTATGGTGGATGCTCACTCATCTCATCACTAGAAAAACCAGTTTGTTCTGAAATTCGAAACCACGCATCGTGTTTTTTTTATCTTTGTAAAATCGGTGCGTTGGTGGGTGGTGGTTGGTTGGCTCGGTTTGATATATTTCGAAAAATATTAGTTCAGCTTTGTTGTCATAATGATAAAGTCAACCGTCTACGCGGTTAAAAAGCTTGCGCTAAACTGAACGACGCGAGAATGTACCACTGTACGTGTACATTCTCGCGTCACTACGCACTCGCATCTCGCCTCGCGAGTTTAAGCGAGACCCTTTGACTCGCGCACAAAAATCCGACTTGGAACGGAGAGCAGACGAGGCGACCCGAGACAATAATGGCCCATCCAGACTCTCGCGAGGCGCCTCCTAGAGGCTCTCGGCACGAGTCTTGGCGAGTGGAGCCTGCAGGAGTGCTAGCCATCCACACTCTCGATTTATTTAGTTGCCCGCACCGTCTACTACAAGATGGACTTAATTGAAGTGACTGCGTTAGCTACTTTATGTGCCTACCAATATTATAATTTATTTATAATTATTGTGAAAATAATATAATTTAATTGTTGTTATTAGTTTGTTTTATGTTAGTACTTATTAATACTTTGATTTATGTAATTGGTTTCATAAGCCGTGTAAATCAAATAAATAAATAAATAAAATAAATTGCATCTATATCACCTAAATAAAAAAAAGAAAGCCGAAACGATGATATGGATTTTTTGGATTCCAAATTATTGGTTCCATTTGATACAACTCCATAAAAGTGGTACACAAATCGTTATTCCACTCCGTCATAATAAAAAAACCTTCCTTAAAAACCGTCCTTACTCTGCAGCAGTAAACAACAAGTGAGCGGGCGCGAGAGTGTGGTTGATTCCCTCGCCTCACTCTCTCGCGTCCTTTGACTGGCGTCCGAAAAACCGACACAAAGCGGAGCGATAGCGAGGCGAGGCGAGGGAAGACGAGGAGACACGAGCGCACCGTCCTCACTCTCGAACTCGCGTTCCCTCCTGTAGCCTCGTGGAGAGTCTGGATGGGCCATAAGAGACGAAGCGAGTGTAGAATTGTACACTCTCGCACTCGTCATGCCTCGCGGTGCCTCGAGGAAAGTGTACAGGCGCCATTACGTATAGGAGCTAACGGCACTACTTGAGCAACATTGTAAGGCGCAATAGTGCAGAATAATTGGTTCTAACAGTTTGCCAACTGATCACATACAGTGCCATAGACATTACTTCCCCTGTTACGACTTTAAAGGCTTGTCGTGTGACTAGTTTATAAAAAGTGGTTTTGATGTTATCCAACTTTGAGAGCATACGCATAAACATAATCAGCCAATAACTTTCCCCTTGCTGGGACACAGGCCTAATTTCTTTGAGAGGAAGTGAGCCATAATCCACAATGGTAGATGTCACATGTCTGCTGTTGAACTTCCTAATATCCATGAATGAATGAACATGCTGACTACTTGAATGGATTGAGAACTTCCACTTTATGTATCGGCGCAATTATTATATACCATGATTAATTTATGAGCACCACCTGGTACTTGTGCGTCCTTTCTTAAGAGAATGTATGAAAATTAAATGTATGGTTTGCAAACAGTACGTGTAGGTGAAATAGCACGCTCACGGTCATTTGATTCGGTCAGTAGGAATGGTGTAGTGCATTTTGAAGGCGTTCACTGACGGCTCATATCTCAAGTTCGTATGCGGCGGTCACTTGTGCACTTGATGATACTATGAATGCGTCAGTGAGCGGAGTTCACGTAGCTGAATATTGGGCCAAAGATTAGAAGAGATAGAGGACAGAGAACTTTTTGCCGTCGATACGCTATACCTAAAGAAACAGCATTTTTCTGGCACAAACATAAGATGATGTTACTATGATCGCAAATTAATTCTGGGCCAAAATACGATCTCCACGAGACCCTTAATTGCAAGCAGTTTTTATTGAAACCCTTGCTGGAACGAAAATATTAGATAGTGGTTGTCACAAGTGGCGGGTAGCAACATTCTTTCACATACCAGTTAAAATTATTCCAACTTAACAAGACGTGCTGCTCGTATAAAAGGAAAGCAGCGACGTCATCGCGCTGTTAGACGATATTTCTACGATTTTGACAACACTAATTGGCGTACCGTTATATATTGTGATTCACCGAGACGAATTTGAGAATTACTCTTACTAAACAATCTTTATAGTTTATAGCTATCGCGTACGCAAAGATCAGCTGTTGCCAGCTTTCACGTTCGATGACTTAGAGACGTAAACTCTTAGATAAATGTTATTTGGTAAAGTTACGAAAGAAACAGCCATATTTGAAGTGTTTTATATGCTGGTGTGATTATACTAAGACATTTAACGCTTCTCATGTAACTGAAAACCTGAAATATAGACAAATAAATGTCGATATTCAAGTTAAGGATCTCGGTAAGGTTATAAAAGTCTACAAATAATATACAGTTATAGTACAATATAATAGTTATAATGTTACATAAATATATATACCTAATAAATAAGTTAATAACCGATTCAAAACCTGATTCGTTGCAATAAGCATAACTGGATCGGGCATTTATACTTTTCACTCAATCATAATTTTATCTTAAAATGTAGTTGATTTAAATAACATGTTATGTGCGGAATCATTCGACTTGGTCCTTACGTTCATACATAAGCCTATTATTCCCATGTTGTTGTTGTTCGTTGTAATCCACCACGAGGGCCCAGTGCGGGTTGGTAGATGTCACATGTCTTCGAATTTCTGGTTCTAGAACATGCTGGTTTCCTCACTATGTTTTCCTTCACAGTTTTGAGAGCAGTGGTGATGAAAATATTTATACAAATTAAAGCGCCTGCCTGGATTCGAACCCACGACCTACGACTCGGTAAGTCGGGGTCGTTACTGTACTGGGCCACCACTGCTCTCCGTCCATACATCTACAATGTAAAACCACAAGGATCAAATTGATGCGTTAAATTTTGAATTAGCGCTATAATAATTATGGCTAGTTAAAATATTGAAATAATACTAGCGAATAAAAACGAATGAAAAGTCATGGAAACTGGCATTAGAAGTGATTGTAAATGTCAAACATTGTTTTGTTGCGACTTGTAAGTGACCATCATGTTATTAATGTCTTATATATCAGTCACTGTCGTCATTATATTGAGTAACTCGCTGTTGACCGCGGCTTCGCCCGCGTGGATGTCATAAAATAATTCACGTGAACGTACTACCTGGATTAAACGTACCCTGTGTGTTAATCTAGGTTATAAGCTATCTGTGTGCCTTTCATCCAAATTCATTCAGCCAATCCGTAACATACATCCAGACAAATAGACAAAAAATTCTAAAAACAATATTCTCGATATCGAGCTCATTGCCACACCTCGTAGCCAATTACTTTTTTTTTCGTAAAATATTTAATGTACAGTTTTAACTTTGTTGCTATTTGATGATATGTATATACCATAGATAAGTGCTAAATTATAGCCTGTCGCTTTAACTTATTCAGTGTAAGATGAGTCTATAATATCATACATCCGACTCACCTTTATAAGGTAGTCGTAAATGTAGGCTTTGAGTTTGAAATGTTAATCGGTATCGTGACTCTCATATTTACGAGGGAATTGGCCTCCTAGTAGACTTAACACTCCATCGGAAAAAAAGAATCCACAGAGAATTAGTAGGTAGGTACCTAGCTGTGCATTTGCTTCGACTGGTCTTTAATTCTTTATGTGCTTGTTTACCAAGGTGTGACTGAGTTATTTATTACTACACGAGCAACATTTGTAAGGAAATCGCCACAGAATACAACCATACTATAATTCTATGATAGTTCAGAGCCTAGCATGATGATGTGAATTTCAATAAAAAATAGCCCAATGTTTAGTGACACATACTGGAGATCGAGAGCCTACGAGTTCTGTCGACTATCGAGAAGCAAAAGTATAAGCATAGAAAAATTCCTCTTACAAAAAATAAAAACCCGACTGAAACAAGATCACTTTTCGTTTATTTTGTTTTCAATGTTCTCTATATATCCCCCCCCCCCCGCGATCCCCTGCTAGTTCTACTTCTGTTTTAATGTCTGCCTTATCCACTTTATCTAGGTTACACTTTTTGACAGTTGACAGGTAAGTACAGTCAAGAGAAAATAAACGTTTCATGTTCTCTGGTTCTCCCAGCTGTGTGCGAACGGACATTTAAGTGTGATTTTTTGGAACTGTCACCTCAAGCCCTTTAATTGTATACCCCACATGGAAAAGGTACTAAAAAAGAGGTTTATGACGTTGTGCCTTCTTACCTATTGACGTCTCTAATCCGCCATTATGGTATTATAAATACAAAACCTAGCTTATAACCATCGCACGACCTAGGCGAGTCAATAGCCTCATGTATAAAAATTCACCAAGCTGTTTTAATGCTTCGAGGAAATAAATAATTCCACATACAAAGATGCATACATGACATACATACGCATAAAAACATAACCCTGTCTTTTCTGTCGCGGAGTCGGGGAAAAAGGAGTACTAATAGGTAATTTGCAACCAAAATTAGCGGTAACATTCAAAACGGCTGCTAATTATATCAGTCACTTTCATGAAACTGAAGCTGCCTCTATAATGAGTACATTATTATGTTACAGAATGTTAGTTTCATCTCACTATCTTCCCTTTCTATCAAATTCTCAATTTTACGTCAGTAATTTACTTCTCTTATCTATGAATTGAGAAAACTATAGTTGCTAGACGTTAGCCATAAAATAAGGGGGTAATAATATTATACGAGCAAGATCATAAAGTTACTATAATAATTATATGATATAAAACTTCCTATAATGATTTTATGTCATTAAGTCAAGACAAAATGTCGGCTTCAAACAGTTTTCCTTGTAATGAAAGGTCTTTTACTTTCAATATCAGATGTTAAGTTTACGATTACGATTAGCTAACTTAGTTCAATTAAGTTAGTGTTAAGTTATTACTCGTAACTTGAACTTTAGTAGATTGATGATATCATACATGCTATTGTTGTTATCATAATGCAATACGAACAAAGAGTTTTCATTATTAAGTCTTTGTGTATGTCCCATAGTAATAACTAATGTCAATTCCATTTTCTTAATATGCTGAAATCAGAATAATTATGGACCGTACTATTGGTACTAATGTAATTAAATTCATTAAGGGTCCATAAGGCCTTTGGCTATCACTGGGACTGATTTCCAGGCCAAAATCTTTAAATGGATGACACTCCCAAAATATTCTCTTATTACTTTCAAAAAAGACTCCCGCACACTTGTATTAAAAGTAATTCGTTTATCACCTACCTTTATCAATAGGGATGTACCTCTTCGGTCAGTGCAAATCCTTATTAAAGAGGGGACACTCACACGTGTACTGTTTTCACCGCTATCGCTAGAGATCGAGAGTGGCGCGTAGTGGCCGGCGCGCGCGCTTAACCGCCAATGCGCTTGCGCACGTCACACACCCGAACGCTCTCCTACTCCTGTGCTTAGCCCCATACCGCACCGGTGTTGGGTGATGCTTCCTGATCTTGTAACAATGCCTTGTAATTATTGTTTAGAGGTTGGTGATGTGTGATTGCGACCTGACGATAAGTTACATACTTTTTTGAATGTCGTATGGTTACGATTTTTTTCTTGTTATTAGGTGTGCTGTGTGGTTTTCTTGCTTTATTGTTGTCATAGCGTCTCCTAGAGTCCTATATACTACTTTCCTATTGTTAGAAAATAGTTGGAACGAATGTTAATGAATGTTGTCTCATAGTCATAAGACATGAGACCATTTTCCAGCAACAGACATACCTATCCAATATCGATATTCTGAATCTTTGACTGACTGAATGTTGCTAGTTTCCGGAAGTACTCGGAAAGCGACCTCTACATCTATCAATATGGTCCTTGTTGGTATTTCTTTTACAAGCCCACCTTGAAGTAATTTCAATGAGTCTTTTTAAATGGACCATTTTCTCTTATCCATCTATGCATCATCATCTATCTATCTATGATGTATGCATCAAGCTATCGTTTTAAATGAATCTGATAACATGAATCACATGGCTTTCCTGTCATCCGTAACATGCATAACTCAATGCATCTGTACGTCATTATAACGCAACCGCCATGATTATGTAATAGTAATGACATACATGACTTTGCCACTTACGCCAATTTGACGTATGGAAATGACAGAACCGTGATTATAGGTAACAAGCGATTGATTCATTTTGAACGATGCATCAGTAAAAATCATTCCTATGTTAAATAGTAATGCATTTAATGTACAGTCGCCAGCAAAATTGCATGGGTACCTTAGTGTCTATTTTCCCGTGAACGTTTGAATTCAAGTTTTCGAAAATAAACTAGATGGCGTTGGTTTCTTCACAACTATGACTAATTTACGAAACGTAAGGAGTTAGGAAGAAACGTATTAAGTAGGATTGAGCAAGGAGTTACAAGGCTAATACATTTATCTAATTATTACATTACATTTACCAGCATACGTAGCTTAAATGATAAAAATAATAAAAGAAACCAATAGGAATATATTTATTAAGCTAAGGAGTGGGTATTTTAATAATTAATTTAATATTCGAATTGGTAGTTACTTAGCAACAGGAAAAAAGAGCAGATTCATCGCAGGTAAACAGGCTCGCCTTGTGGGCTCGCAAAAAAAGGCACTATAAAAAATTATAGAGGTTTATTTCTTACAGTTTATTATTCAAATTTAATAGTCAGTTTATTAATTATTATAGGTATAACATTATAATATTATGAAGTTATTGAGGTGATAGCTTAAGTATTCGTTTCCAAAATCGGAAAGAGGATTGAAGCTTATGTAACCTCAATAAAAACAAAGGTCAAACGGATTAAATGGATACTAAATAAGTAAGCTAAAAATTTACAAAATTGCACAAAAACATCAAATGGTTAGTAGGTAGGCAACATAAAAAACTAAAAACTATGTTGTTTGAACTTGAAGTGTTCATAACTTTTTAAATTACTAAAAATACGTAAGTTATAGGTTATACACACATAACCAGGTCTCCAGTCAATATAAATAATACTATCTAAGTATAATTATTTAGCTCGTAGCTACGTAACCACTTGTGTATCGCGTATTACTTCGACGCCACAAACATAAGCGTCCGTGTTCACTGGACTTAAAAGTTTTACACTAATCACACTCCATCACTCTCATTACTCCAATCGAAGTTTATGTGATCCAAAGCGAACTGTAATCTTGCCTTTTTATGGTTTTCCGTGAGCAAAGGTTTCACAGCATGCCTCCGCGGCCCACTATGAAGAGCACAACGGACAGTGTCAAAACTTGTGTCAAATAAACCAGCATAGTGGTTCGTCGGCAGAAATCTATTTTCTTCATACTCCCTTATCATGGTTTGATGCTGCAATGTGTTTTATAAGTCGTGGTCAACCAGTTCTTTGATGGTGCTTCAAAGAACCCTCCTCTTCAAATCGTCGTACTCAAAGAACAACTGTTTTTCTCTGCAACAATAAAACAGAAATATATAATACCCAATAATGATTATTATATAGTATAGTAACAAAAAAATAATCCAGTTTTTAATATAAAAGTGTAAAAATAAAACTACTTACGTTTACACAGATCTCTGGCTATTTCTGACAAGTTTTTGGCTTGATTATTCAAAGCAATTATTTGAGCTCTTGTAACGATATCAATATTATTATAACTCTTGCTCATTTTGGTAAAATAAGTAATTCGCCCGATCATAATAAAAACTGAACAAAAGGCACTCGAACGAGGTAATCGAAATGAACTTAGCGAACGATCAATTGAGCTGTCATAAATCTTCGATCTAAGTATTATTCATACCACCTACCAATTATTTATAAATCCATATTCAACCTACCCTCTCAAGTTTGAAAACTAAAACTTAGATCAGATCAGATACCTACCTACTTATAAATTGATGTTCAATTTTAACATAGTACCTAGGTTAATAATTGGGAACAATTTTCTTTAAAAGAAACTATTAATTATAAATTGTTCGAATGTTTGAAGAGACAAAAAGAAACTATACAAATATTTTATCATATAAAGCAAAGCAACGCCATCTAATAACAGCATAATTAAATTTTGTTACTCGTTAACTGGTTTTTACGCTAGATGGCGTAATTTCTCGCTTCATACGATTTTGTTTCTGTACTACCCATGCACTTTTGCAGCCTATTGTACATGTCAGTCATCCATCATCTGCCTAACCTTTTCCCAACTAAGTATGTTGCGGTCGGCTTCCAGTCTAACCGGATGCACCTGAATACCAGTATTATACACGAAGCGACTGCCTATCTGACCTCCACAACCCAGTTACCGGGTAATACGATACCCCTATCCTATATACGCGTGACGACTGTCAAAGATCCATGAATGCCAGCCGGGACCAACGGTTTAACGTGCTTTCCGAGGCACGGAGGAGTCTCGGTATGTAAAGATGGTCACCCATCCACAGACCAACCGCGGCAAGCGTAGCTTAAACTGATCGATCGACCCGTGCAGCTGTTATTATTAAATGATCATGTCAGTATTATGTAAAATTTAAATCCAGTTTAAATTATTATCAAACTTGTACCTTCTTAAAAATGATTAATAGATGTAACTTACGGAAGGAGATTACATATGCAAATTAATGATTAGGATTTAAACATAAACGTTTTGTAGATTTATCATTGGGATGATATAGCAGTATTCAAGTGTCGTACATGCAATTAATTTTAGATATGAATGTATGTTTTGGTTATATTTATGAATTGACACGTTAATTATATTATTCGAGGTGATAAATAAATGCATATTATTTAACATCTTTAGTAGCACCTCAGACAGCGCTCATTAAAAAGTTTAGCACCTTGAAGGTAAAATTAGTTTGACTGACTTACCTTACCTGCCTAAGATTACATACATACTTACATACACAAACTCACGCCTTCTGTCCATGGGAGTAGGCAGAAACTACAGAACGCCATCTGCTACTATCCATATATACTCCTTTTGCTTCGTTTACGTTGATTCATCTACCTAAGATTATTTTATAAATAGGTACACTGAAACGAAAATCTGTTAAATTCGAAGCTTATACTAAAACTGGTGCGACCTGGTGGGACACAAGATTTATGGTTACGGTGTAAATCACTTAGTTTTTATAGCTCAAAAATATAGCTTCAATTTTACGATATTATTACCACCTGTATCGGAAACCCTGATAATATCCTAATAATTTACTGTCCAATATCTTGTTAGCTGGTTTATAAAGCAACTAGCTTCAGCCCGCGACTTCGTTCGCGTGAAACTTCTTGTTTCCCCCGAGCCACCCCGTCGTATAGCATCACCCGCCCGCGCTATCACTTAACGTTCTTTTTTACTTTTTTTCTTTTTGCTCGGCTCCTAAGGGTCATAGCGTGATGTTACATAGCCTATAGCCTTCCTCAAGAATTGGGCTATCAAATGCAAGAAGAATTTTTCAAATCCGACTGGTAGTTCCAGAGATTACCCCCTACATACAAACTTACAAACTTACAAACATACAAACTTACAAACTTTACCTCTTTATAATATTAGTATAGATAAAGAATATAACAAGCCAATTGAATTACGCGAATAATTCAAATATATGTCAGCAGTTTTTTTTTTGAGTAAGTTTCCAGAAATTGGGGTATTTATTTCAACTAGCACTTCAAAGTGTTAGCCTTATATTTTGTTCATTCAACATAATCCAAAAATACCTAATCTGGATCTGACACAATACTTCACTAATATAATACAAGTGTTTGTACAAACATTTGGCAACACGAGATTTTAAATTATAAGCCTTTTGAATATTTATGATCTCAATTAAATGTAATCTTGTTAGATAAGAGGCTCTCATTAAATAATTACATTACCCAACAAATAGAGGCATTCAATTAGATTGTGCTAATTAGTAACAACTAAGTCTAGACAAGATTTACTGCTTACCTCGCTAAACAAATCTTTCTGAGGCAGAAAGCGACCAGACAGATTTAGAATAAATTTAATAAGCTGAAGATAATTATTCATTTTAATTAAATTTATTCAGTTATTTTAATACAAAGTGACATTTTAGTAGTACACAAACTCACAGCTTCTTCCCATTGGGTAGGCAGTTTTTGCATGTTTAATGCTGTATAATTGGTTTACTCAGGGATCGACTTAGAAAGGAAGTCGGGATAGCATCCGATACGGAGGGTATGGAAACGGGTGTCGTGGCGCAACTTGAGAGAGGTCTATGTCCAGTGAATTGCGATGAGCCGAGTTGATTAATTGATTTCTTAAGAGCTGCCAATCAGTTGGATGTGCCCATGACGAAGTCAATTAAGTATGATTTAACTATCACATAACTCAAACCATTTATATAAATTAAACAATTTACATACACTTTTGAATTGTCAAGGAGTTGGTCAGTTAGTCAGAAAGTTGGGGTGGTGGGTGGGGCTTTCGGGACCGGGACCGCGATCCCGGATTCCACCTTATAGGTAATTATTTTTGAGTGGTATTTTGGGACCACAAGAAAAAAGAAGTAAAAATACAGTTAACAAAAAAGTTGATATAATATTTGGATCAATAATTACATGAATTATCAGTACCGGTACAAAAAAAGGGTAATATTATTTATTTGGACATATAAAAGGATTGAACCTAGTTGCCCATTCCAAAACGTAGATCCCTATGGAAAAGAACGGGCAAGGAAATCCATGGACGCTCTTTTAAATCAAGCTAGGTATTAGGGTTCAGTATTCTTGTACTTAGTTCTTCTAGTACTAACTTTTTTCAATCACGATTGGAAGACGACCAAACGTCTGTTCCCGTTGTCCCCATTAACGCTGTCCCCATTGAATGGGGACAACGGAACTCAATTAAAATAATTAAAATGTATTCCCGTTGTCCCCGGAGCGAGGGTGGCCGAAATAAATTCGATAAATGGCAGGCCGCAGAATAAAGTTATAAATATTAGTATTATACAGGGTGAAATTGAAAACATGCGACAAATCGAAATGGGAAATTGTACTCATCATTATGAACAACTTGTACTATGGGACCAAACCTGAAATCGCGAAAAAAAAAATCAGCTGTTCCCTACATTTATGTTAGCATAACTTGTCAAAGTGTAGGGAACAGCTGATTTTTTTTTCGCGTTTCATGTTTGGTCCCATAGTAAAAGTTGTTCATAATGATGAGTACAATCTCCCATTTCGATTTGTCACATGTGTTCAATTTCACAATGTATTATTTGTATACTTCGTCAGTTTTATTGCCATAAAACTGACGAAGACCACGTAGTGCCCTACGTGGTCTTTGAATCCGAATAAACTTAATTATAAAGATCTTACTTATATAATTTATAAGAATCGCTGGCGTGAAGATTTGGACTGGTTCTTGACCGATTGACCGGAAAGGGCACAATATAAGGAAAACTGGAAAAGTATGGGTAGGGCTTTGCCCAACAGTGGGACAACATAGGTTATTTAAAAAAAAATCTTATACACCAACAATGCATGTTTACCACAACACATACTCAATGAAGCCACAGTATATTATAAAGATAGCAAAACCATTCAGCACACCAACATTGTTAGCATAAATACACTTCGTGCTATCTCTGCCTTTAATGGCGCTTATCGTAATATTTCCTGCTATAATACAGGACTCAAATAGAAAGTGCAATATATAATTTTACTTGAAATTGATCTTGATGTGCGTACGAGTACATAAAGATGTGTATCTCCTATGTATGTAATGTGTTGCGTGAGATTCAGCACGTCACGATATGGTTGTCTTCATTGGTAATTGTTGTAACGTATAGTTGTTACTAACTACTACTTGTATCTTTGTAATTAAATGATAGGAAAATGATTTTGGTATTTTATTAACCGACTTTAAAAAAAAAGGAGGTTCTTTATTCGACCCGTATGTATGTATGTATGTATGTTTGTATGTCCGCGATTATCTCAAAAAGTACTGAACCGATTTTGATAATTCTTTCATGAATGTGATCAACATACTTTCAGGAAGGTTTTAGTATATCATACATTAGGTAATTATTCTTATGTACGAAGTTATATGCATAAATGTACTGCATCTCCGACATTTCTATGCGAACTTTGATGATTCTTCAAATCGTGTCTTCAAGTCTTCAAAGCACTAGTGTTAATTGAATTTGTGTGGGGTAGGTACAACTAAAAAGTGAAAAATAAAAACTTTTTTACAAAAAAAAACAACCGACTTCAAAAAAAAACACTACAAAGTGAAAAATAACTTTAATTTCGGAAGTCGGTGTCAAAAAACGAAAATGCTGAAGCAACGACACCGACTTCCGAAATTAAAGTTATTTTTCACTTTGCAGTGTTTTTTTTTGAAGTCGGTTGTTTTTTTTTTGTAAAAAAGTTTTTTAGTAAGTGTTGTTGCAAGCGATGCGACGTTGTGATTCTTATCTTATTGGTTATTAACCATGATTTTTTGTAAATTATTTCATCGCCACTGCTCTCAAAACGGTGAAGGAAAACATCGTGAGAAAACCGCCATGACCTAGAATAAAAAATTCTAAGTCATGTGAAATCTACCAACAGTACCAACCCGCACTGGGCCCGCGGCCGCGTGGTGGATTACGACTAACTTGCTCTCAACGTCTCAACCGAGAGGTGGTCTGTATCCCAGCAGTGGGAACATTTATTTATTTTATACTTCAAGCTCATAAATGTACAGAGGCGGACTTAGTGCCATAGGCATTTTCTACCAGTCAACATTATAGATTTCTTTTTAGCATACAATACCACAGTGCATTTTCATCAGCATCGGGGAGTTCTATTATCATTCAATTTCTCTTGCCCTTATTCAAATATATGTGCAAATTGTACTAGCTAAATGTAAATAAGCGTAGTGCGACCATCTACTGATGTGACCTATAATTATGTTCTACTCTGTGGTTCGCTTATCGGGCTTACGGCAACAAACAAAAACAAACTCGAGCTTCAAACAGTTTGGATCCGTACATTCAATTAATTTTAAAACCGTACTACCCACTTTTGCCGGTCCTGCACCCTTATTACGTAATACATGATCAATCACGATCGAATCACGAAAAATTTGTCTGCTCAACAACGTAGGTACTCGTAAATAACGCAATGAATGTTGTTGAACTGTCAAAATGAAAGCCATTGCTCCTGTTAAAGTGTTATGCAATTACCCCGTATATCTAAACCACAGATATAGGTATACGTAGATAACGCAAGAGCACCTACTTCGCGTGCGAAAAATCGCACCAGTTTACGATCGAAAATCATAAGCCGCCACTTTCGCGCTCAGTCCTGCGTACTGCTGGCTGGGTGAGCGTGAGCGAGAGAGCGCGAACTTGTGACGTCATAGTAGGTACTCAAAAAGTGGCACGCTTAGTTTTCATACAGTTCGTGATACTTGCGTTATCTAGGTATATCTATATCTGTGATCAAAACTAACAAATTAATAATAACGCTTAGACTACACAGAACATTTGAAATGCGTCTAGTCACCTAGATGACAGTTGCTGTAATTTGTTGATATTCCTGAATTCAGGACGCCCGGAAATGATTACACTATAAATCATACAATCTCGTAAAGCTACCGATTATTATAAATTATCCGATTATGTAATTGGTGAAGTTGTAATTCACGATCACATTGATTGTGTGATTAAGTCGACGATTTAAGGTGAAGTGTTCGCTGCATGAAAATCTGTTGATACTTTTTTGAATTAAATTGAGTTAACACCATATTTATATATTACTAGCTGCGCCCCGCTGTTTCACCCGCATAAGTCTCGAACCCGTGAAAATATCGGGATAAAAACTACCCTATGTCCTTTCCCGGGACTCAAGCTATTTCTATACCAAAATTTCATCTAAATCGGTTCAGCGGTTTAAGCGTGAAGAGGTAACATACATACAGACAGACACACTTTCGCATTTATAATATTAGTATGGATTTATATTATACATATTTGTCCAACAATTCAGGTATGCTGGACAAATATGGCAAAGGATGCCTTCAATAATTGAATCTGTGTGTTGCCTTTTCTTGACAATTTCTCAAGAATGCTCCTAATACGTGCATCCCAGATGCATCTCGTTGAATATAGCTGGCAAAATGTGGGTGTACTATAGGTACAGCTCCGCCTAACCCTTTGGGGAAACAAAGCGTGATTTTTCACCGACTTAAAAAAAAGAAGTTCCTAATTCGACCCGTATGTATTATGTATGTTTGTATGTCCGCGATTTTCTCAAAAAATCATAAACCAATTTCGATAATTCCTTCATTAATGTAATCTACATACTTTCAGGAAGGTTTTAGTATATAAATAATACATTACGTAATTATTCTTATGTACGAAGTTATATGCATAAATATAATGCATTTCTGGCATTTCTATGCGAATTTTGATGATTCTTCAAGTCGGTGTCTTCAATTTTTCAACGCACTAGTGTAAATTGAATTTGTGTGGGGTAGTTACAACTAAAAAGTGAAAAAAAAAACAACTGACTTCAAAAAAAAATAACACCACTCAATGTGATAAATAACTTTTTATATACACATTGACATTTATAAATCTTATATATACAATGACATGAATATTTACTTTGTAAAGTATTTTTATTTTATTTATTATTTATTGTGAATGTGAGGACTATGTGGGTCATTTCTTTTTTCTGTATTTTTTACTACCCAAATGTCCTTTCTTTGGTATTGTTCGTCGAATCGTTGAGCTCCTCAAGTTCTGAGTTTAGCGGCACGATTTTTGACAAATGTGTGCACTGACTGGACAGGTCCGCCCAATCTGTGTGGTTCTTTCCTCAAAAGACCATTTCAGACACCAATGTACACGGTCTTCACATGATCTGACCAAGATTTTGTCTGGACTTTAAAAGAGACTGTGACCTCTGAGTTTGTTTCGGCCTTTCTTCTCAGAGTAGTCAGATAGGAAACGCCGACCTCATCTAGCTTTAAAACATATGATTGACGTGTAAAAGTGTTTGTACAAACCTACTTACAGAAATAAATCGTTTATCATTTAATTTCGGAAGTCGGTGTCAAAAAACGAAAATGCGGAACGAACGACACCGACATCCGAAATTAAAGTCATCTCATCATGTGCTGTTCAAGTTACTTTGTCAATCAGCCTATTATGTTCCCATTGCTGCTTCCCACACCGGCCTCTTTTCTTCGAGAGGGAGTGGGCTGAAATCTACCACGCGGGCCCAGTGCGGGTTGGTAGATGTCAGATGTGTTCTAGGACATGCCGGTTTCCTCACGATATTTTCCTTCACCGTTATCAGAGCAGTGGTGTTTAAATAATTTACACAAAGTAAAGCGCCTGTCTGGGTGCGAACCTCCGACCTACAACTTGTAAGTCGCAGCCGTTGCCACTGGGCCACCACTGCGTTATTGCAGAACAATAATTTTGTATGGAAACAAAGTCGAAATTCGAGCTTCATCTTAAATGCAACAACTGTTGTAAATATAATTGAATGTGACGTCATTTTCACACCTTTCTACATTGGACTGTGTTCAACAAGTTGTGGGTATGGATACCACCATAATGTTACCTACATTGTGGTGAACGGTGCAGACTGTACCTAATGCTCTTTGTGGTCGGGTCGGAGAGTAATAGGGTCGATGCGGTATTGGAAACGGGGAAGCCATCGTTCTATGGCTTTTAACCTCTACGTCGTTGATTGAGTTCCGCTACTGATTTCGTAATAGTAGATTATTTACTAAGGGGATAAAGCAGTGTCTTAAGTCACGTGCGCTATATTAAATCCCGGGCGCAAAGAAGGTTCCTAGGGCTCCCGAGTGCAGGGATCCCAGCAATGGATTGAATCTCGCACAAGACGAAGACACCTTTGTCCCCGAGAAGAATACTCTATTTTTCGCACCTACTGCAAGGAAATTAAACCAAATTTGATTTTAGAATTAGTAGTTTATGAAACTGTTAAATAACCGGGGATTAACTAGTTATGTATACATGTGCAGTTTCATTCACTATTTTAACTAAATTCATGCAACTTATTCAGAAACATAATAAATAATTAAATAATATCGAAATTATGACGCCCAAATCCGATATTCTAACAAATGTTTTACCGTGTATAAGTCCCGTACGCGCCACAGCAACTGATCAGCTGTTGCGATGAGATGCCGCCACTACCGCCACAGAAATGACCGAATCTAATATGCACATTAGTCAACAATTTTGGACTTGACCATATCCAGAAAACAATTGTTTTTATTGCTGTAATTATTTTTGTTTAACCTATGTAATTAATATACATTATTAAAATTTGGTACTTATACCATCTCGATAAGTGGTGGATTTTAGTAAGTTTTTTACGACTGCAACTAAAATCTATGAGTGAGAATTCTTTGGTCGAAACTTGTTTTTTTTTGTTAAAATTTTCATACGAATTTTATAGTTGAAGTTCCAAATTCAAATTACACTATGCACCAGGCGGGTCATAATGAAATCACTACAATACCTAATTCCATTAAAAATAAAAGAGCGGCCAAAAAAAAAACCGGACGAATACGTGGGAATAAAAGACCGAACGGTGTAAATAACGGATACTAAGACCTGACAAATTCGCTAACTAGCTACAACATGACTATCTCCTCGGTGACGTTTTGCCCATGATCCCCTCTACAAAATATGAAACTTAATTATGCATTAAAATCCATTGAACATTTTAATGTTTTGAATACATTAGTTGAATGTCTTTATAAGACATAGGCTGTCCTTACCTTCTCATTCGATACACGTAATCGTGCATATATTTCTCAGGTAATGTATACACATATAGGGAACTTGTACATGGTACATAATATGTTTTTTTTTATCAAATCAGATATTGTCTAAGTACACTTTTCTTCAAATGAGGAGATAAGTTCTGAAGTTCTGCATATTTCTTGCTGGTTTATGAATGCCTGTTAATATCTGCTGCAAAAATGCCATGACAGCTGTCAATTGATGAAATGGTTGTTCTACTGATATCTAACGATGCTTTTAGTGCTAGTCTACCAAACTAGGTGGTCGCATAAAAAGCGCTACGGAACCCTACAAGTAGAATTAGAAATAATTTTTCACACCATCCGCTCGCTAATGTCAAATTATGTCATGCAAACACATAACCTAAAGCACTAAAACCATAGGTTCTACATCATGTCATTTGAATTTGGAATCTCAACAATAAATTCGTATGAAATCTTTCACCAAGACAAAAAAAAATCTGCTAAAGGACAGCTCGACCAAAGAGTTCTCACTTTATAGGTTTTAGTTGCCGCCGTAGAGTCGTAGAGTATTCTCATCGGGGTTCCCACACTATGCTTGGGAGCCCTAGACCGCCGAGCCGTGACCCAAGGCACTGCTGTATCCCCTTAATGAATAATCTACTATATAACACAAATCTTACTTGCCCAAATGGAAATGATAGAATGTATCAAAAGTAGGGTAATGTCGAGAAAAAACGATTGAATTATTATTAATAAGTATTAGTATTCTAACCTGGATATGTAAAATAGTCAATTAATTTGGCTTAATTTGTATTACAAAAACTAATGTAGTACTGTGTTGACTATCTTTGGGTATTCATTTTATTGATACGTAACGTTTGGACCAGATTCATGAATTTGCCATCAAAAGCAAAGGAAATCAAAATATTTTGTAAAAAACATATTAAAAATAAATAGATATAACTCTACAATAAACTTAACAAATATACTACCCACTACATTTTCCACAGATTGCCACTATTTAAATTTAAATATTTCCAAAATTATGGCAAAGGTAACTGTTGTCAGGACAAAATTGTATATTGTACTAGCTGCTGCCCGCGACTTCGTCCGCGTGAAAGTCTATCCTAACTAAAAGTAAGTTTGTTTGTTTGTTACCTTTTCACGCCTAAACCACTGAACCGATCATCCTGAAATTTTGCATATACGTTGTCAGGTATACAGAAACGGACATAGGGTATCTTTCATCACGAGAAAAAAAGTGCTGTTCCCGAGGAAAACAACAATACACGTGGCGCCATCTATTATCATAATAACGTTATTGTTCTGACAACTTATATGCGAGGTCCGGTTCAGTGGTTTAGGCGTGAAAAGGTAACAAACAAAGAAACTTACTTTCGCATTTATAATATTAGTTAGGATAGGATTAGGATTTAATATTTAGAAATAAACGAGCAAAATGAATTATTATATTATACAACAACACAACATTATATTACACAACAAAATAAACTAGAAATAACAAAACAAGACTCTTGTTCGAGTATCCTTCGGGTTAAGTGATGATAATAATAATTTGCCAAAGCATATGGAGTCTACTGGTGATCCTTAAGAATTTTAGATTTAATACTTTTGTTGGTTTTTGCACACATGATTCTAGCCTTTTTCGTTTAAACCCCAATTTTTCCCTAATTTTAATTCTGTTATACGTCATTTTAACGAAGACTGGGAAGGTAGCATAAATGGTAACCTACCCGGAAAAATAAATAAGATAAGGAATCCTAACTCATTTTTTTTTTTACATCGATAAAATACAAGAAACGATTAACTGTTCATTAATAGTAGGCATCGTTCTAACATTATGAATTCATAGAATTTGAATTTTAAGTGGTTTCGTTATGCAACCTTCTTGATCTCATTTAAAATGACATTACTGGCCATTATCGGTCAAAATAGTTTTAGGATGCCATTAGAGTTTTTTAATCTTTTCGTAAATAAAAATGGCTTTCTTTTGAAGTTTTTCGACTAAATCAGCCAGTCTTACAAAAATGTGTTATGAAATCTCCATAATAATTATAATAAGGCATAACCTTCTTGCATTCTTATCGGTATTTTATTAATATCCACAATTTTCGTTAAAGTTGTGATTTTTCGTTTTCTTTGTTTCAGAATTAAGTGTATTTATTTAAATTAGTTATTAAATAAGTACGAAATAATTTTCTCGTTTCTCGTCAAAGCAAAAAACGGAAGTTTACATTTGAGTAAGACACGGAAACGCGCAAATGTGCTCTCAGTATTCAACCGGCTTTTCTCAAACGCTTGAGACATGTCGCTTAAAGCATTTTCACTTTCGCTCGCAGAAAGCGTACGCCTCATTGTTACATGAAAATATTGTCAAGAATTTAAAGGGAAATAATGTATCATTCAGTTTCTTAAGACAGAGAATATCAACCGTATTATATGAACCTAGGTCATCTTCTTCAGCCTACAGCATTCCACTGTTGGACATAGGCGTTGGGCATAGGCCTCTCCTATTGCACGCCATTTAACTCAACTCGATTTTCGGCATTCAGCTACCAGCCACCCTGCAAAGATCCCCGCTCCACCTAGCCTGGGATATGAACCTAGGTATTGAAGCATAATAAAAAAGTCACTTAATTATGATTTTTTATTGGCTCAAATACAAGTATGCACATTTCTTACAGAGTCAAGGCTAGATGCATAATATTAACATAGTTATAACGAGTTTTAACTGAATGATTTAGGCCTATATAGTTGTATGTTCAAATGTTAAGTGCTGTCTAGAGCCTCGTCTATGCAAATTAATCAAACTACATTTTATTTATATACATGAAGTTTTAGTTGTGATTTCGTAAAGTCATTGACAAAATGAACTTTTAACAAGGCATTGAGTTTAATCATTTATTTATTACTCAACTATTACTTTTTCAATTTATTGAGATGTTGCTCTTTTGTCAAAAGTCAAGGCGTTATTCTTATAGGTCAAAGATTATATATTTGTATTAGTTTCAAAGTGAAAAACAACTTGTGTAGTCAATAATATACCTATATACCTCCTGACCGATTGCAGCCATGGTAGCTTATCTTAAAGGAGATTACCCAGGTTTGCAGGAGATATTATAGTGCACAAGTGTGTGCGCAAACACAGGTGCACTCTTTGTTCCTTTACGCTCTCTCCTTCATCGGGCGCAGAACGTTGATCCTGCGGAAAGTTTCCAAGGCACGGAGTTTTCACACCACCAACTTTAAAACTCCGGGCCGCTACTGAGAAATTTCTAATGGAAAATTCAATAACACTTAGCTCAACCTGGGAATCGAATCCAGCACCTCATGCTCAGCAGTCGCGCTAACGACCACTAGACCACCGAGGCAGTCGTATAGTTTTAAGTTGGTATTAATACTTATTTTATGACCATTCTTTGCTCTATGCGTGTCTGCGCCGAACGCCAACTTTATTGTAACCGATCTATTAATTTACGTCGGGCCGTGCTTCGATTATATCAGTAGATAATATACTACTACTAACTTCATCAGTCTTCCTTAAGCCTGTACTAGCTATACTATGTGCCGCTTTTTCGTTTCCGAGAAATATATTTACAAAATAAATTCGATCATACGATGCTGAAATCAATTGAAAAAAAAAAACTTTATTTTAATTTAGAAATAATGTCGAATATAAATTTTGCTAAATCAAAAAGACATAAAAATGAAGATACTAAAATGATAATCATAAAACGTTGATAGTCTAGTTCGACAACGAAGAATCATACCTTATGGAACTCTTTTTATCTCATGCCCTAATAACGACTTTAATATCAGGTTCTGTTTCTCTCCAACTTCAGTATGTAAATGATAATATAAACAGCGTATACAATAACATAGTGATTAACGTTGGTGTAAATAATGATAAGAGCCAAAAAACCAAAGAGTTACATGGTGTGCAGTCAGTGGAACCGAGTCAGTAGAAGCAGCACTGCCACTGACGAACGACAATCATTTAATTTGTAGCCATTTTGGTCGATAACGTCGATCTTCACGAATGTTTATCGCAAAATGAAATAGATCAGCATCTAATTTACGTAACACACAATCACAATTCGACAGCTTTTGAAAGTACCTAATCCGTTGCTTTATATGTTTGAAAAATTCGTCTGCTCAACAACGGAAATACCGCAATGAATGTTGTTGAACTGTCAAAATGAACGGCATTGCCATTATAAGTCTCTTATGCAATTACTTTGCTGAACTCTATTTTGTCAGTCACTCCACAGTTTCTTATAATTTGACTTGGTGTTTAACTAACAGTTTCATGACTACATTCCAGTATTTTTTTTTTCGGCACCATTATTTCAGTCCTCCAGTCAGAGTACTGAAATACGGTTGTGTGTCCGCCAATATGGCATACGTTTTCTTGGTATTTTGTGGATCAAGATTCACTATCTAGATCCTATGAAAACCAAGAATATTGTAGTAAGTGATTGTACCCTGACTGAACGATCCAAATTATTATCTTATTAACAAACTCTTTATTTATTTCCAGGTACGTACGAATGCTCCGTAAATCTTCAACTACATCTACATTCGTCGTAGTGAGGCGGTACGTTGATGCGTCGGCGCAGATCTAGCCGCGACTGAGTGAAAGTAAAACTCGGCCGTTTACTGCCACCAACAGAAATTCACTTAGAGTGGCGACCCCACGGACCGAAGAAAAACTATAAAATTCAGAAGTATAGTGTTAATCCATAGATATAACAGCAAACATACATCATACACTGGTTGACTTCATCATCATCATCGTCCACAGGATCACAGCCCGACTTCACCCATTGCTGGGCATAGTTCCCTCCCACATTTAACCCGTCTGCCTTCCAATCAAGAGTGAACAGGCATCTTCTGGTTACGCTCGTTTCATCATAGACCTCATTTATCGCTTTCCATCAGGCGTGATCGGGGTCAAGAGCTGGCCCATTTAGCGATAAAAAAATAGCCCTCTATTTGCTTGTGCCCCATGTTCCTATACCAGCCTCAATCACGTTTTACCCTCGATGGCGAAAATTTCGTCTAC
The DNA here is from genome assembly GCA_945859645.1 of Amphipoea oculea. NCBI lineage: Eukaryota > Metazoa > Arthropoda > Insecta > Lepidoptera > Noctuidae > Amphipoea > Amphipoea oculea. Next base: position 6,497,505 of record OX243884.1, read on the forward strand.
CCATCTGATTGACTTACTTGAAACCATTGTATAAAGTTTCCTCTCCTTAAAAATTGCTTCCAACTATACCGTTGTTACTGGTCATAACAGTAACAGTAGCACTATAAGCACCAGCTTGGGTAAACTGATAATTGCCTTGAAGAGCTATGTTGCAGTAGCTGCTGATCATTCTTTTGATATAACAACTTACTTGTCTTTTGCTACACAATGTTTGATCTGAAATCGCCAAGGTATGTGTTACCTTAAGTGTGTTGCATTTGTATGCCCAGTAGAAGCAGGCTGATGTAATGAATTGTTTGTATTGAGTAGGCCTTCTAAATTTTTCTCTATGTTTAGTATATACACACCTTAGTGCGTTTGCTCATAGTCTAGAGAGATCTATGAAGCCGCAATCACTTCCCTATTACTTAGTTTTATTAATCTAGCAACTAAGTTGATCAAGTGATTATGTGTGTACTTACTTACTTTAACGACTTTGCCTGTTTTGCTATCAATTAACATAAAGATGTCTTTTGATAGGCCAATCTAGCGGCAGTTGATTACACTATCTAACTTGAACGAAAGTTTCGCAATATTACTACCAATTGCGTGCTTTATTAATTTTTGTGTTAAACAATTATGTTTATTAACGTAAGTACCTTTAGTTTACCGATAATAATAACAATAGAATCATTGTTTATTCTTTTGTAATCAAACAATGACACTGAAAGTCTTCAATTTCTCAGTGCAGTTCTGTTCTTAATTAAATCTTATGCATAAAAATAAACTACATATTCTGTTTATTTGTCAAATCATTCTTTGCTATCATTAGACTCTTAAAACATATTGCTACATAACCAGAAGCATTTTATTGGCTTCGGTTTATACATATTCATAAAATTAAACTCTATTAATGATGATGTAAATGTACTAATCTTTGACAAAATTGCAACTAAAGTTTTAATTTAGTTGATCGTCACTTGATGAAACTAGTATGAAATCTAGAGCACGCATATCTTCATCATCTTGCAGTACATGTTTAGTGTAAGTGTTAGTAACACTAGCCTATTTAGATAGCAACTTCCGACACGACCTTAGGTCAGACCTGGTCAGACCATTTGTACGCGGACAATACAACATCATTGTTACTTCAATATTATTTCCGTTTTGACTTGCAAGTTTTAGACGACCACTAGGAGTTTGGAGTTGAGAAAAAATGGAGGCAACAAACAAAATTACCTTCCATAATAGTTATTGTTTCTCAGATGTTAGCTTTCTTAAACAGGTCAGCTTCTCAGTATTGAGTATACGATTGTCCTTACTAAATTAAATACCTCGATAATAACATACATCAACGAGATGGCTACGTGTTTAAAAAAAAAAACCGTGGCACTCCGGGAATGCCGACAGAAGTGAAAACCAAAACACAAACAGAATACTATGCCATCACTCACTGACATATCGGATATACATTAAATAAAACCGAGTACATCCCGATGACAGCCGAACACATCCGAAGCGGTGTCGTTGCGGTAACAGTGGCGCGAATTAAATGGTTTTTTCCCATCTCAAAAAATGCCCAATGCGCCTAAAGAAGTTTTCACTTCAAAAACCTCTCGTTCAAAACCATACCTTACGTCTCGACTGATCTTTCTGGCGTTGTCTCATGTTACATGGGGTCGGCGCAACACTTCCCTCTTCCATTCTCTCCTGTCAACCGTCACGCTATCATTCATTCCTTTGTCTTTCATATCATTCCTCACACAATCCATAAGTCAATCACTTCGGCGTCAGTGTTTGTAGTGCCAATTTTATTATAACCCTAAGTTCTCACTTTAAGCAAGTAAACCAGTAAGTAGTTGATGTGTAAGTGTGATCCCGCGCATAATAGGTATCACGCTTGCGCAACTGTCCTCATAACATTACCGGACTCGCACGATGACAGAGCACAACGCTGTCTTATTGTTGTTGTGTTTGTGCGCCTGCTTCTTACATCATCGAATGAGGCCAATACGGCGGTAATCTTGTTACATCGGCCATTGGATTGTTGTCAATACTCAATAGCCTTTCGATGTCTGCTGCTGATATTCAATTGCTAAGAATAAGGTATTGGTTATCTTGACTTGGTCAAGTTGGTTGTTGGGCCTCTGGAGAGGGTTGGCTCTACCAAACCTCTCGAGAGGCTAATCTCGTATGAACGTTGGTGGCGGTTATGAATTTGGTCAACCAGTCATAGGTTTGGTCGACACATACAGAACTAGGTATATTACTGATTAGACCTTATTAGGATTTCTGTAGGTAAACAAGGAGTAGAGGTGGTCGTTGATGGACAAGTTAGTCGACTAGGCAGCTAATTCACCGATGTCTGGCTGTTGATTCGATACCTAATATGTTAATAGTTTGAAGGCGGGTAACGATCTTTTGAATATCGCAGCACTCTGCATTTGCTGAAGATGGTCTCTGAAAAGTTTTGAATTTGTATAAGACTTAACTTTTTATTCCTCGGTTTAGATTTCAACATTGTTTCTATGTCTTGGTTTCCAGAAGCCTTAAAAATATAATTGTGGTCATCAAAAACCAATGGCGTATTTACCCTATTGCAAAGAGATACCGTTTACTCTACTGCGAATATTTTCGAACTCGATTTGCTCGCTCTTGAAACATTCTCAAGTTTCAATCTATCCGAGGTGTTGCAATTTTTGAGCTCTCGTCGCTCGCTCTCTCATTTTGTTGTTTTTGAAGTGTAAACTTCTTTAGCGGCGGCTTTGCACACTTTTTTGTAATGGGTAAAAAATGTTAAACTCGCGTCAGGACATCGCGTCAGGACACGTGACCGTCAGGAGAGACTAAAGTGACAAACGACAATGGATGGATGGATGGATGGATGGATGGATGGATGGATGGATGGATGGATGGATGGATGGATGGATGGATGGATGGATGGATGGATGGATGGATGGATGGATGGATGGATGGATGGATGGATGGATGGATGGATGGATGGATGGATGGATGGATGGATGGATGGATGGATGGATGGATGGATGGATGGATGGATGGATGGATGGATGGATGGATGGATGGATGGATGGATGGATGGATGGATGGATGGATGGATGGATGGATGGATGGATGGATGGATGGATGGATGGATGGATGGATGGATGGATGGATGGATGGATGGATGGATGGATGGATGGATGGATGGATGGATGGATGGATGGATGGATGGATGGATGGATGGATGGATGGATGGATGGATGGATGGATGGATGGATGGATGGATGGATGGATGGATGGATGGATGGATGGATGGATGGATGGATGGATGGATGGATGGATGGATGGATGGATGGATGGATGGATGGATGGATGGATGGATGGATGGATGGATGGATGGATGGATGGATGGATGGATGGATGGATGGATGGATGGATGGATGGATGGATGGATGGATGGATGGATGGATGGATGGATGGATGGATGGATGGATGGATGGATGGATGGATGGATGGATGGATGGATGGATGGATGGATGGATGGATGGATGGATGGATGGATGGATGGATGGATGGATGGATGGATGGATGGATGGATGGATGGATGGATGGATGGATGGATGGATGGATGGATGGATGGATGGATGGATGGATGGATGGATGGATGGATGGATGGATGGATGGATGGATGGATGGATGGATGGATGGATGGATGGATGGATGGATGGATGGATGGATGGATGGATGGATGGATGGATGGATGGATGGATGGATGGATGGATGGATGGATGGATGGATGGATGGATGGATGGATGGATGGATGGATGGATGGATGGATGGATGGATGGATGGATGGATGGATGGATGGATGGATGGATGGATGGATGGATGGATGGATGGATGGATGGATGGATGGATGGATGGATGGATGGATGGATGGATGGATGGATGGATGGATGGATGGATGGATGGATGGATGGATGGATGGATGGATGGATGGATGGATGGATGGATGGATGGATGGATGGATGGATGGATGGATGGATGGATGGATGGATGGATGGATGGATGGATGGATGGATGGATGGATGGATGGATGGATGGATGGATGGATGGATGGATGGATGGATGGATGGATGGATGGATGGATGGATGGATGGATGGATGGATGGATGGATGGATGGATGGATGGATGGATGGATGGATGGATGGATGGATGGATGGATGGATGGATGGATGGATGGATGGATGGATGGATGGATGGATGGATGGATGGATGGATGGATGGATGGATGGATGGATGGATGGATGGATGGATGGATGGATGGATGGATGGATGGATGGATGGATGGATGGATGGATGGATGGATGGATGGATGGATGGATGGATGGATGGATGGATGGATGGATGGATGGATGGATGGATGGATGGATGGATGGATGGATGGATGGATGGATGGATGGATGGATGGATGGATGGATGGATGGATGGATGGATGGATGGATGGATGGATGGATGGATGGATGGATGGATGGATGGATGGATGGATGGATGGATGGATGGATGGATGGATGGATGGATGGATGGATGGATGGATGGATGGATGGATGGATGGATGGATGGATGGATGGATGGATGGATGGATGGATGGATGGATGGATGGATGGATGGATGGATGGATGGATGGATGGATGGATGGATGGATGGATGGATGGATGGATGGATGGATGGATGGATGGATGGATGGATGGATGGATGGATGGATGGATGGATGGATGGATGGATGGATGGATGGATGGATGGATGGATGGATGGATGGATGGATGGATGGATGGATGGATGGATGGATGGATGGATGGATGGATGGATGGATGGATGGATGGATGGATGGATGGATGGATGGATGGATGGATGGATGGATGGATGGATGGATGGATGGATGGATGGATGGATGGATGGATGGATGGATGGATGGATGGATGGATGGATGGATGGATGGATGGATGGATGGATGGATGGATGGATGGATGGATGGATGGATGGATGGATGGATGGATGGATGGATGGATGGATGGATGGATGGATGGATGGATGGATGGATGGATGGATGGATGGATGGATGGATGGATGGATGGATGGATGGATGGATGGATGGATGGATGGATGGATGGATGGATGGATGGATGGATGGATGGATGGATGGATGGATGGATGGATGGATGGATGGATGGATGGATGGATGGATGGATGGATGGATGGATGGATGGATGGATGGATGGATGGATGGATGGATGGATGGATGGATGGATGGATGGATGGATGGATGGATGGATGGATGGATGGATGGATGGATGGATGGATGGATGGATGGATGGATGGATGGATGGATGGATGGATGGATGGATGGATGGATGGATGGATGGATGGATGGATGGATGGATGGATGGATGGATGGATGGATGGATGGATGGATGGATGGATGGATGGATGGATGGATGGATGGATGGATGGACAGCTGATGGCTCGACCGTCTGTGTAGTACCTACACTGCTGTGTATTCGTAAAATTCGTGTATATAGTGTTTAAAATATGGAAATTGAACAAAGTGCATCTATACTTATTAATGAAAAAAGTGACGCAGAAATAGTGAAAAAAAATGTGTTATACTAATTCAATTAATAATTGATTTATTTCAACGTTAATATTCAAGTTTTCACTTCTGCCGGCACTCCCGGAGTGCAAGCCGTCTTTTTTTTTTTTGTAAAATCAATCACTACCGTGAAGGCAAAGATTTTCCTTTTAGTTTGTTAGATTACTTTATTGGGCCCGGGGCGCCATATCTTAAAATACGCCCCTGTCACAAACATAAGGCCAGCTGTACCTACGCAGGTTTGCGTCTAGTTGGTCGGTGGTACCATCGTCAGTGGTCTTTTATAAAAAATAAACATTTACAATTCATGCTTTAAGTTCGTCTCATAACAGAGAAAATGTTGTACATACATTAGGCTAGATTAAGTCTTACATAAGCTAGTCTACGCTACGGCCTAGATATTGGATTTGCTGGTTTTTGAATTTGAAATTCAAAACCTAGAAATTTCTAAATCTAGGCCGCTCTCGATTGTAGTCATAATTTTAAATACCAATTATCCGGCGTCGAGATGATTATTGTTTATATCGCAAACAGAAATTTCACAAAAGTGATATTCAATAAATTCGGCTATACCAAAACACAATCGAAACACAATACTGCGCTCCAACACTGATGCGGTTCAAAAGGCTGTCTGATAAAGACCTGTCTCCTGCATGCCGGACAAACTGTGGGCACAAATAGCACAGAACTGGTGCCAGCAACGGTGCGGTGTGGAGACACTAAGACGGGGTCGCGGCAGGTCACGTAGGAGATGGCGGGACAAACTGGATAGGTTCCGTCAAAACTGGAAGGACGCGCGGCAACGCGAAAGATTGAAACAGTGGGACAGCCTCATATATCTATGGGAACAGCGCTGGTTAGGAACAAACAAAATACTACTACATAATATTTTCATGAATTAATGGTTTTTTTGTTTTTGTAATAAAATGTAACTTCTCGCTTCTCTCGCCTTAATGATGGTGTCACCACGACTTGGGGTCATTCGTAGGCAAAGCGGAAGATTACCGTGTTAAAAATGTCATACTTAGTCGTAACTGCACACTTATTTACTGTTACTTACTCGTAAAATTACAATGTGCTCTGGTTCCCGGAATGAACTGTATTGCTTTGTCTTTTTTGGGAAATGCGTTCGAGGACAAGACAACATCATTTTCTTTTTTACCGACTTCAAAAAAAAGGAGGTTATCAATTCGACACGTATGAATGTAATATTATTGGAATTGCATTATATTCACATAATATGACAATCCAAGCAAATATACAAAAGATGTATGTATGTGTGTCCACGCATTTCTCCGCAACTATTAATCGGAACTATTGATCAGATCGTGACCATTTTTTTTTATTGGCTTACATGTACTTCAACTTAGGGAACAGTGCAAGTTTCATCAAAATCGATTCAGTAATTTTCAAGATATGGACTAATACGTGTAAGTGCGACGGCGGCGTGGCTTCTTGATACGAGCTACGGGTGTAGTGTTCAAGGGAAAACATCTCAAAACCTTGGTCAAATCTAGTGCAATATTTACAACAAAACTATTACCTACTTATTACAAACAAATACTCCAGTTTTTACTTAAAAGTAAAAATTACGAAATAAAAAAATTAATTAAAAAAAATTAAATCGACTTTAAAAAGAAATTAACTCAAAATTATGAAATAACTTTAATTTCGGAAGTCAGTGGCAAGAAACTAAAACTAAAACACAGATCGCAAGACAATAATAAGTACAATGACCTCTTAAGAGGTTATACATTAATTACCGGACACCATATGAACGCATTCCTAGTAGTAATTACGGATATTAAAAAATTCAAAAAGAATCTTCATGATCTGTTAGTAGGCAAGTGCTACTACTCTATAAAAGACTTCCTATCAGACAAATCACTGCTCCAATACAGTGTCCCTCAGTCATGATGCGTTCAGTGCCCCACTATATGTGTACCTACTCAAGTTCGTTCTGTTTTATTTTTATATTCTATTTTTATATTCTATTATATATTTTATGCGACATCCTAATAATTTGTAACAATAATTTAATGTAAGTAAATTTAATTTAATTTAATTTATTATGTGCCAACTATTGTATGCCCCAAGGGCGGGACATAGCTGATCACAATTTAATTATTTAAGACCTGTATTATGTACCTACCTATGATCCACAATAAAGATATTGATTGATTGATTGATTGAGAGTTGCAGTGTTGGGTGTTGAGTTGAGTTGTTGTTGTTGTTGAGTTGTTGTTCTTTGCCCACCAGTGGGACAATATAGGTTAACTAAAAATATATAAATATACAGGGTGTCCGGTAATTAATGGATAACCTCTTCAGGGGTCATTGTACTTATCATTATGAACAGCTATTATTGACCAAACCAAACCTGAAATCGCAAAAAAGAATCAGCAGTTTCCTACATTTTGACGAGATGTATGGAACAGTTGTTTTTTTTTTTTCGCGATTTCGTGTTTGGTCCTATAGTATAAATTGTTAGGATTAGGAGGTTGTCCATTAATTAACGGACACCCTGTATATGAACGCATTCTCATTTATAAGTAATAGAGTTGCATTACTTTTGGCTGAGTGAATCAGTCTGCTTACAAAATCGTAGTGGGCGGCTAGATCTGCTCTGGTTAATATGCTAATTTGGACATTTTATTGATCTGGTAAATAGGCTACTATACTTATGTGTACATACCTACTGTTATTAAGAGCATTAGCAGTAGTCAGAAATTACGAATTACAAGATTGGACCGTTGCTTTTTGATTTCAAGCAATTGTCCAATCCATAAAACTGTCTGAACAGCGACATTGTGTAATTAAAGAAACTGACGACTGAGGGAAACTGACCGGTGATACGCGGACTCTACATACATTTATGGTTTTCAGTAAAGTTGGTTTAGAAAATGTAGGTACCTTAAAAATCTCGTACATAGTGTGAGCGGATACGAACTTCAATATACTTTATAAAAAGGGATAATCTGGGAAAAAAGTACCGTGCGTCAACACTGTGAACGACAGGACAGGTTATTACGGATCGGGAATAATCGAAAAAAAAGGCCCGTTCGTCACACTGTGAACAAATTAAACTGTCTTTTCCCGATCGTCAACAGTGTTGATGACAAGGTGTTACTAATCGGGAATATTCCCCCTGTACTTAAATATATAAATAAAAGTATCTTAAATTATAACATCTTATAAAAAGAAAGCAGAATGAAATATTATTCGGAAACTCCGCTTTAAGTTTTCACTAAGTAATCCACCTACTACTAGTACACAGTCTACTGTCAGTACTGTCACTACTAGTTACTACAGTCAAAATGATTATGATGCTTTAGTTTTTAGCCCGCAAATAAAATGTCCATATATCTACGAGAATGTGTTCCAGTTATGATTGAGGGAAACTGTTGTATTTATAGTGCAGCTAGCAAGCCTGTGGCTCAGTTATGGGCCGCTATATTCAGTGATCCAAAAATGACAGACCCTGTCAATTATCATAGTGATTTTAATATTTCCAATTGAATAAAAGTAAGCTTGCTGCACCATCTAGGTATACATTATTATTGATTTTCTCTGAAGTAATTCTGAAGTGATGACTGTGACCAATTTCTTAAGCTAACTGCAGCGCCATCTAAACTTTATACACTGAACTAAGCCAACAAGTTGCTGAACTAATAACTTGTAAAATAAATGTTGATTGTGAACATGGGTACGTGAGCTTAAGTTCATCGAAGCAACGGCAGAGGGCGTTGCTTACTTGTGCGAAACACTTGATAGAAATGCTAGAAAGAAAACTTTTAAGTTTATCACCTGTGTTTGTACACATAGGTACTAAACTCACGCCTTTTTCACTAAGTATATTTCGTAATATCAATTTGTAAGATTTTTATTGTGAGATACCTAACTCTTGATTTTAAAGTCTTTATCACATAAAACTAAGACATTTTTTACGGGCCGGTGAATTTAAGGTTCCAGATACTGCGCGCCTTTCATTTACCTAGGTGTAAAACATAATTTCGTTCTCTAGGCACCGCACGACAGCATTTATTTAGGTATATAGGTATACTACGTAAATAGATGTTTAATGTTGTAATCATTTGAAATACTTACCTTTGCCAAAGATTTGCGGCAGCGTTCTGTGGTAGGATAGTTTCGTGGTTTTAAGTTTAAGTCTTTGCAATATTTTGATGATACAGAAGGAAAAGTAATTCTGCTGCGGTTATAATAACCGCACATAATGTTGCAGCAATACAATTTTGATCACTATAGGATAGATTAACTGCATCTTTTGTTTACAAAACGGAAAAAGGAAAAAAAAAGCAATGAAATTATTTTAATTTAAAGAAATATTTTTTATTTACAATAATTACTTATATCTAAACCTTACAAGATAATGACCATTCAGCGAATTGTTAAATAATTAAAACAGAATTTAATTATTAACATTGCACCCCATTAAATTATATAATAAAGTGGTTTTAAGCTTGCTTGCGATACTTGTGATGAATCCTGCGAGTATTTTGTAAAATATTGTGATGCCATCTATGAATGTTTAAGCTACATATAATACTATGTTTAATATTTAATATTATTGTTCATAAAGACTAGAACTTTCTACGGTAACTTCGACTTAACAATGAGGTACATATTGTACATAATAATAATCTACTTGACAGTTCATTCTCACACACTCTTTTTACAAATATTAGGAATCGTGCACAACTACGAGTATCTCAATGTACCTTCTATACATATAATTCTTATTGCTTGTCTTTCTGTTTAAACTACTATAACCCTTTTGGTATAGTAAATTGTAGGTACATTATTTATATCTAAAATATGGCTTAATAATTTGTCTACTCTTTGTATTGCCATCATCTTTCAGTTCTGCAGTATCTTTTCATCCTCTCGCTTTTCAGCCCCAGTTGCTCTAACATAGAACATTTTTCTGAGCGGCGGGTTCTTCGCTTTTTAGATTTTGGTTCTGTCATCCAATCTTCCTTGATCATGTCAGCACCTTTCTCTGCAATCATAATCACTGGAGCGTTGATGTTGCCATTAGTAATAGTAGGCATTATACTCGCGTCGATCACGCGAAGCCCTTCTATTCCGTAAACACGTAACCGAGAATCTAGTACCGCCATAGGGTCGCTAGATGGCCCCATTTTAGCAGTACACGACACGTGATAAATAGTCATAGTGTACTGCCGAATGTAACAGTCCCAGTATTCGTCCGTGTATGCAGGCAGATGCTTACAATTGGGCAATGGCTTGCTGTGGTATCTAGCACCTAACCTCTTCATGGCCGTCGTTTCTCCTACAGCTAAAGCGGCCTTTACACCTTCTCTTAAAACACCAACGTCATCAGGATGCGTCAAGTAGTTGTGGACCATAATCGGGTAATCCAGAGGATTCTTGCTTCGCAACTTGACAAATCCACGACTCTTTGGTCGAAGCATCATAGGGAAGACACCGAATACGTCTTGATTATTCACTTCCGAAAATACTTCGTTGTAAAAGTCATCAGTAAGACTGTGAGCTTTCTTGACTTGCGTGCCACCATCTGATGGAGTTGAAGCTGACGTCATCATGAACTCAATATCCGGCCAGTCCTCAGTAGCGTTTGCATATTTGGTATTTATAAAAGCAACAACTTCTAAACCTATACTTGATGTTAAGGGTCCATCTTCAGTTATGGCATATCTCAGAGCTGAATTAATATTAACGAGCCGGTTCATTACTAAACTGATAGGATGATCTATGCGGAATATTATACCACCAACTGCGATGTGATCTTGCAAGTTTCTCCCAACTCCAGGAGAATCTCGGATCACATCTATTCCAACTTCTTGCAAATGGCTTGCGGGTCCAACGCCAGACAACATGAGTAATTGCGGTGAACCAATTGAACCAGCAGATAGTATTACTTCTCGTGAAGCATAGACAACCTGCTTTTTTCCATCTCGGAGGAATTCAATTCCGTAAGCCCTCTTGGTGTCCTTATCAATAAGTACTTTAGTGACGTGTGAGAAAAGGGCAATGTGAAGGTTTTGACGTAACCTCACTGGCCTCAGGAAAGCTTTCGCTGTGGAACATCTAGTACCCCTACGTATGGTGAACTGATACCACGCGTAGCCGGTTTGCTGAGCTCCGTTGACGTCGATAAAGTCGTATCCCATTTCTTCTCCTGCTTGTATTAAGGCTGCTCCTATTGGTGTGTTGAACGGTGAATCTTGTACAGTCAGGTATCCCCCTGGAATTAGAAAATAGACTCATCAGCGTTTTTTCAACGTCTAAGTTCTTACCCCATAATGTAATCATTTTGTGCATACCTGTCGAATGATGTCGTGTATCCTTAGCTAAGTAGGGATTCCGTTGGTCCTGAGACTTCTTGAAGTACGGCAGGACATCTTCGTAGCCCCAGCCTGGGTTACCTTGGGACTCCCATTGGTCAAAGTCTCGTTTGTTGCCTCTGATATAGAGCATCGTGTTCAGGACTGAAGAACCTCCTAACACCTTGCCTTTGGTCCACGCACAGCGTTTGTCGATCATAGCTTGGCAAGCAGTGTCCTGAGGTTGTGTACTGGAAAATATTACAGAGAAAAAGTTAGAATTTGTGTAGGTACAGCAATATTATTAAATTATAGTAAGATATTTTTCTTTAAATGTATCCGTTTCTTAAGGACCACTAATAAAAGCGTTTATACGATAAAGCCATAATAACTAAAAATCAGATATTAACTTTTAAAAGTTCCGGCCAACAACTAGCATTACATATTACGTTAACACCAAAACCCACATTAAATATATTTGCCGTTCACTTACCGATACTTCCAGTCCAGTTTACTCTTATGTAAATACAAAGACAATAAAGGAACATCACTGATATCTGTCTCGTGCCCTCCTGCTTCAAGTAACAGGACATTCCATCCTTCGACCTCCGACAGTCTATTAGCCAGGACAGATCCAGCCGAACCTCCTCCAACTATGACGAAGTCATATTTCTCTCGAAGATATTTCTGGTTGAAAGGCCTCTGTTCAGGATCAAGAATCTCATAGTTGAAGTACGCCATCGTTGCCAGCATTACTGGGATGAAGGTGAGCTTACTAAGGCCACCGATTGCGAGAGCCGCCTTGGTGGCCGCAGAGACCACGGATACCACTCCCATTGTTGCTTAGTGTTGCTTCATCGGCATCTGGAAATTGACAGAAAGATACTTTAGTCAGAAAATGATGGCATCATGTAAATGATGGATAGTTGCACAATTCTGTGTTTGTGTCGTTGTTCGGAACGTGTTTTGAATTAACAAAAGATGAATATTCAAAGAAATATTAGCATAATCAATCTATAATGTTCCCACTGCTGGGACACAGGCCTTCTCTCTGTGAGAGGAAGTGGGCCATAACCCATCACGCAGGCCCATTGCGGGTTGGTTTCAATTTTTTTTTGGTTCTAGGACTTAGCTGTTTCCTCACGATGTTTTCCTTGACTGTTTTGAGAGCAGCGGTGAAACCCATGACTTACAACTCGAAAGTCGCGGCCGTTACCACTGAGCCACCACTGCTCACAAAAGAAATATTATCTTAACCTTATACTATACTAGCGCAGTAAAATTCTAATCTCTGAAGAGTAAATACGAGCTGAGCTGATGGATAACATTCATTAAACTTAACATATGACTGCTTCACATGCATTATGGCTTAGAGCGGAAGCACTCAAACATCCTAGCGGTAACGTCACTTTAATGATGCACACTGTAAGGTTTATGAGTCTAAAACGTGTCGGTAATTGTCTTAAGCTATTTATTGCAGGACAAAGTAAAGGCTTTAAGCATTATTCATTTTCCGAAAGCAATTAAGTCAAGAATGGTACTCAATAAATAAGTAGATTACTTTTATTACGTTCGATAAGTATCTCAAAGTCAAGAATTATGAGAATATTTATGTAATTTATTACATCAGACTTATAATGAAAGCCTGTTACGTGAAAGAAGGGCAGGGTGTACTGAACAGGACTTTCGAAACTGGATCGCTTTTTACACGGTTCTCGGAAATAAAAAGTTTGCACTCGTTAATATCAATTTTGGCGTTAAATTTGGAGCAAGAGGCGGAAAAGGAGGCTTATCTTGCTCTAGATTTTTATAATTGGTATTATTTAAGAAGCAATTAATATTATCTTCTTATAGTCTAGACATCTTATTGTTTTATTTGAGATTTCTATGGAGCTGTTGTGTCCAGACAAACGAGGTATTCCACTCGGAGAACAGCTAATTTCAAGTCAGTTTCAGACAAAATAATTATCTTATTAGCATTTCACGAGTGTTTTCTAAGTATTTTACACATATCCTGTTTTATGATTCAACATGACCGCTCAAAATTCCCACCATTACAAAACGACACTCGAGTATGCAGCCAGTTTCTCAATGGAGGTCATAGGGCCTTGCAAGACACGTTCTTCCTTGAAGTTGTTTCTTCCTAAAAAATCAAAGTACACTTGCTAGACAACCTTTAGATGGAGGTACAGGGACATGTTGGGCCATTGTGTGTACGGATATAGAGGACGGATGACAGTGTTCGAAGCAGTTTACGTAAGAGCCAATATTATGCAATGCAACGCAATGCGTCGCCTTACTCTCTTCTTTACACATGTTTTTGCGTTAACTTTTTCAATTTGGCGTGTTAATTGTTTTCGTATGCATCTGTTACTTACTTATTTATTGTTTTGTTAACACAATGACTATTTATCTAAAACTCATAACTTTTTGCGATCTCATCTCTAAATCAATGAGCGAGTTGATATTTAGGCACTATCATTATCCTTTTAAGACAAAAAAGAATATAACAAGTAAATTTTTCATTACAAAATGAACCGGAACATTTCCTTCGAAATCAGCAATTAGCTGCGGCAGCAATTTTCCCAACCAATATATTAAGAATGTAGTTTTTATAAACGAATGCAGGAAATAGAATTTACGTTAGAAAAACAAGAAATATTGAATTAATTTTGCATTGTTATGACTGTTATCGTCGATCCGCATACTGTGAGAACCGGGCCGAGTATAGCACCTTGCTGAATGATTGCCACACCGATCATATTGACTGGGACCATCGCGGTTCCACGGCACAGTTAGTGGATACTTATTATGAGAAGTGTTCCTGGAGGGTTAGTACTTCACTCCTATGTACCTCTATTACTCTAGGCAGCTGCAAGCGTTGCGTCGCTCTTTGAAGTCTTATAGAATGCCAACGCTAGAATTTCGGCTATGTCAATTGCACTAGGTAGTTCGTATTTCTGCTTAGTCCGACGTCTCGTGCCTGGGTCTTGGAACCTGCATAACTTGATTTACGAGACACATTCTTTGAGTGTGTTTGACGTCCATTTAATCCGTCCAGATAATTATTTAAGATTAAATTATGCTTATATGCGCTGAGTCTGGTGGAAATACAATAACTTGGTGTAATGGTGCATCTTAGGAAATGCATAATTATGTCTAATAGTAACGTGGGGCTAAGCAGATTTATTGATAAGATTAGATATACGAACAGCGTTTTATTAAGGAGCGCTAGTTCATATTCATCACCTAGCCTTTTCCCAACTATATTGGGGTCGGCTTCTAGTCTAACCGGATGCAGCTGAGTACCAGTATTTTACATGAAGCGACTGCCTATCTGACCTCCACAACCCAGTAACTGGGTAGGTAATACGAAACCCCTTGGTAAGACTGGTTGTCAGACATTCGGACTAAGGAGCGCTAGTTCTATTTCTCAATTTGTCTGTACGAGTGTTTAGCAGACATTTTGCGAAAACGTGGAACACTGATGTAATGTCACACTTTACGAATGACGTGTGGGATCTTATGTCGGTAAAGTAAACCATAATGTTTGAAGAAATGAAAATAATGAGTGGTTTGACGACTTCGGTGTATTCGTTGTATGTCATAATTATGTACAGACGCCAGCACATCAACCTACTACAATCTGTCAAATTTCTTTAATCGATTTTCAACTTTATCACTAAAGTGGTTCAAAGTTGATTGGGAAAATGTGACAGTTTCGGGTAGGTTGATGTGCTGGCGTCTGTACTTTGTAGAAGACAAAGTCAACAATATAAAGGGTCAAATTAGATTAGCTTGCGAAGCTAGACGGACATGGTGGTTTTCTTTATCTAGTCATAATAAAACCAAAAAAAATATGATTTGATGATTTTTTTGTGTCCAACGACCGCCGCTGGTAGTGTTGAGAAAATACATAAATATTTGTTTCATCTCAAAAACAGGGATACCTTGCTAAATGGGTACCCCAACGAGTTCCTATCTAAATTTTATTATTATTTTTAACTCATAATCTCGTCTTCTCGAGATAAAGCAATTCGTCGACTCTCGCGCAATACTTTCACTGTTCGGTGCACCGCGCATGCGTGGTTGCATCGGCTTTCTTAACAAGTCTCAGTGTCGCTGCGGACGTGCCAACGGACAGACATCTGTCGGGTATTTAGGTCGCGTTATGTAAACTATTGTAACAATACGATTGCAATGATAATGATTTTTAATAGCATAAGTATTGCTTTATTTTCTAGAACTGTTTCTATTTATTTATGTCTTATAAGAGAATAGGTTGTTAAAAATAACATAACAACTAGTTTCGGACAGGCTGGAAGGTTAATTTATGCAGACCCTGACATCAGCTGCTACAGTTATTACTTCTACTATTTATTCTAGCTCTGTTTTTTAGGGTTCCGTAGCCAAATGGCAAAAAACGGAACCCTTATGGATTCGTCATGTCTGTCTGTCTGTCTGTCTGTCTGTCCGTCCGTCCGTATGTCACAGCCACTTTTTTCCGAAACTATAAGAACTATACTGTTGAAACTTGGAAAGTAGATGTATTCTGTGAACCGCAGTAAGATTTTCACACAAAAATAGAAAAAAAAAACAATAATTTTTGGGGTTCGAGATCTAGTAAGTAGTTTTTTTTAATACGTCATAAATCGAAAACCGAAATTTACTTTTCACAAAGTTACAACGAACTACAAGAACTTTTATATTATGTTACTTGCTGCTACGGAACCCTTCATGGGCGAGTCCGACTCGCACTTGGCCGGTTTTTTTTTTTACTTACAAGTGCCCGAACAGTCCCTCTGATTTTCCGAGGGGCATCTGTAGCATGACCTTTGAATTTTTGGAATACTTCACTTGTACATTTTAAAGTATTTCATTATTTTAACATTAATTAAAGTGTTTAGTTACTCTGCTGACATTCATTTTCTTCATTATATCCCAGTTAGACAATTTCTGAGGATAACTTGCTTTCTTACAAATGATTATATTTATGTATTTTAGATAGATGGTGATTGTATAGACGATTAATTCAATGACTTCCCCAATTCTATAGCTGATGAGGATCCTACATGCAATAGTGTAATAGAATAATTATTTATTGCACAATTCAATTGAAACATAGGAAGACATCTAAAATTATTGGCGAAATAAGAATGATTGCATCGTACTTTTAAAACTCGCATCAATGTAACTTTGATCATTTAGGCTGGCTTCACAGCTATCCGGGAGACCCGTACGGGCTGTCGGTACGGGCGCCCGGAGCGGGAGCACATGTTAGGGGCTAGAACATCGTTTCACAGCGGCCTGGAGCGGGTCGTGTACGGATCAAGCTGCGTCGCTATGAAACGATGTTCTAGCGCCTAACATGTGCTCCCGCTCCGGGCGCCCGTACTGACAGCCCGTACGGTTCTCCCGGATAGCTGTGAAGCCAGCCTAAAAACTTAATGTGTAATCATTTTAGCAAAATGTAAATGTATTGTGTAATACGAAAAGGAAGTAAAATGTAATGCTTATCATATCCGAAAAATCGCGTTCGTTGCAACCTTGCAGCTAAAGGTGCCTTCATATTTGGAAAATTAATTTAACATCATCCAAATACTGTATTATTAGTTTAAGGTGAATGCGTAATTGTAGCCCGCGAAATTCAAATTTTCTTACGTTTTTTGCAATTTTCAGGTCAGTGTCATTTTGTATCTTGATCAAAACATGATTCGCGACTATAACCGGTACGTATTTACAGAATGATAATAATTAGAATCATTAATGCACATTTCTAAGTAAGATTTCTACCGTTAAGAACAAATCTCGTATGGAAAAGTGTTTATGGTAGAAATCTAACTTAAAGAGACATTAATGATTCTAATGACTATGATTCTGTAAATACCTACATGTCTATTATAGTCGCGAATCATATTTGGATCAAGATACAACCTGACACTGATCTGCAAATTGCAAAAAACGTAAGAAAATTTAAATTTCGCGGTCTACCATGTCACATTCACCTTAAGATAGATGCTTTGGGCCAGTCACTGGTGTGTCAAATGTATTTTTCACCAACTTTGAATAAATCCGGTATATTAGGAGGGAACTCTTTTGCTTTAGTTTTGAGAGTCTATTAAAGCTCGTTCTGTGACACATACACAAAAAATAACAAATAAAATGTATTATATTATAAGGATAATGTATAGACGTAAGATAGGTAAATTAATAAATATAAGTGCCCGTCTAATAAAGCGAAAGGTGCAATAGATTAGGATTTAAGGTCTGTTTGAATTTTGACCCTCCGAAAGTTTTAAATCGCGGGCCAATCTGAATATAGACAAAACGTGGCTTGATTTTAAAAGGGCTAGTAGGTATATGGCCAAATTTCTTTCTCTTGTACTGGACTACTTACGTCACCAATGTGTGCATAGCTTTCGGTTCAGTTCATCATCATCATTTCAGCCGAAAGACGTCCACTGCTGGACATAGGCCTCCCCTAAGCACCTTCACTTCGATCGGTTTTGTGCTTCTCGCATCCAACGAGTTCCTACGGCCTTCGTAAGGTCGTCGGTCCACCTTCAGGTGGTAGTTTTATTATTTACCTTTTTTTCAACATAGATAAAATCTCGGCTGTTTGTTATTGAGGCAATTTTAACTAATTTTACCATTATTGTAATTTAAAGCTTTATGGCAGCGGGTGTAATCTTTCAAGATTATAGTCTTCCCAGCGGAAACTAGCCATCGACACGGCAGATATTATCACTCTCTTAGTCCAATGGGACGGCAATCCGATACGACCTAAGAATGATCAGAAAGGCATTTCATCATTTCATCCTGTATATCCTAATCTCAAAGACCTGATCCTAAGAAATAATTTAATAATTTTATAATGGCAGTCAAAGAAATAATTTTCGTAATAAGTCAAAATAATAGTAACATACGCGAGATAAGGTAAGCAAATACCTTGCATTTTAGAATGAAATACACTTGCGTGCAAAAAAATTGACCCACCCCGTGCTCTTCGATTTGAAACAATATAATTCAACAACTTTTAGTAACAGTAACTTAAAGTTTAATGGATTACGTTAGTGAAAGAATGATCAAAATTGATACATTTAGTTTTTGACAAAATCGCGAACTGACAAACATGGGGTCGAATAAAGAACCTCCTTTTTTTGAAGTCCGTTAAACAATCAAGTCAATCAAAGTCGATCTCGATTTGTCACGTATAGATATTGCTTTTATCAAGAAATAGTGTGTGCTAATAAACTTTACCTTACCTACCTTCACACAATATAAAATAATGCATTCTTTTAATTAAGATTTTTGAGATATCTTCTCTCAAATGGAGAGCACGGGGTGGGCCAATTTTTTTGCACGCAAGTGCGAAGGTACTTAAAATAATTACCTAGTTTAGTAATTTGCCAATTATGTGCCCTTAATTAAGTATTTAAATATCCTAATTTCTTTGTGTTTTTAACGAATACTGAGAAAGGCTTATCACGAAATTAAACGACACATTATTTTAATATGCCAAATGCTCTTTAATATGTAGATCACTTACATATTTAGTATGTAATTAAATTACCCTAATTTTAATAAAATTTAAAAATATTCATAAAATTATAATTAAATTTTAATTTTACTTTGCGTATGCAAAATAGTGAATGACTAGCGTATTCTAATATCGTGTCAAAATACGTTTCGTTATCAAGGACGTATTAGGTAAACGCTTGACCCAGTAACATGCAGTAACTTTACCATTACCGTAATGTGTCTAGCGACAAGTCGTCGGAACGCACCTCAAGACGACCTTAGGCTATGTGGTTCCCGGTAGAGTCATGGGGCAAGGAGTAATTTGATACCACCTTCTTAGCAACTAGTTAGCTCGGAGATTTTGACGAAAACATACATTACTTAAAATAAATGTTCTTGTATATCGATTTAATTCAATTTCAAGCGGCCATTGTTGTTTACATCTTTGGCATATTTAGCGCGGCCGGACCTTACATTACATTAGCATATACATAGGTACATACAGTGAAAAGTCGTCGGAAGGTACGTCAAGACGACCTTAGGCTATGTGGTTCCCGGTACAGATAAGGAGCAAAGACTACCCTCGCTACCACCTTGCTGACTGGCTAACAGTTTTTTTGACGGCTATATGTGCTATTCTTACAAATATTGTGCCAATATCAACGAAGAAGAATAAAATCCGTACCGACATTGGGAGCTAGGACAATATGAGATTTACCTTACCTCTGTATGATTACAAAGCACGATGGGAAAATCTATGCACTGGATTAATGTTAGGTTCTACAGGAGAGATACACTTCCAAACATTATTGCTGTTAAATATAAAGTAGATCACTGATCGACACTCAATTTGTCATCGCAATTAGTGTATATTTTCCGGATAACAGAACGGTTTGAAGAACATTTTACATCTCGAAGGATAAAAATTAATCTGAAACCCTTGGCTGCTTACTCCTCGAAGTGCTTTCCTTGGAGCTGCCTCAAGAATGTCTGACGCCTGTAATAGGGTAGTTTCCTGGGTAAAAAAATAATAATTAGATTTAGTCCGTCAGTTAGATTATCAAAAAATATTGGACCCTTATTTTTTCTTTTGTCAATCAAACAAAAAATGACAAAGATAAAGCGCGTCAAAATTTGGGAGTGGGGGGTCGTGACGTCACGCCGTGCTAAAAAGTGTCGCACGACCCCCCCTTCCCAAATTTTGACGCGCTTTATCATTGTCATTTTTTGTTTGATTGACAAAAGAAAAAATAAGGGTCCAATATTTTTTGATAATCTAACTGACGGACTAATTAGAATTTTTTAGGAAACTAGCCTATTCTTGAGGCAGCTCTATTATTAGAGGAGGGAGACGATACGGAAGCCAATGAATTGCCAATAAAATGTTATGAGTTGAATAACAATATAAAGATTTTAAATAAGCTATACTACAGTCCGTTTATTAAATGAAAGAGGGGAGGAAGCATCATCTTCAAGAAGTGCATTAATTTTCGAGTGAGATAGTGCCGTTTATGTAAGCTAAGTTTAATCGTCTTAAAAATGTGTGTCAGGATTAGACACGATCTAACTTATATTTTAAGTTAGATAGTGAGAAGGATCTTGACCCCAATTCCGAAGGATTTATTTGCGAGACAGATTCTAAGGTACTGCAAAAGCTATAGTCCGGCTGTATAGTAAAATGACCGAGGAAATATTAATCAAAAACAAATATAACTTCCGCTGTCAAAACGGTGATGGAAAAAATCGTGAGGAAACTGTCATGTGTCCTAGCAACAAAAATTCGAAGATATACACATACGAGTATAAGATTTTCCAACGCGCACCGGTCCCGCGTGGTAGACAACAGCTCTCTTGAAGAGAGGATTGATTATGCTAAATATAAACTATCTCACGACCGTATGAAAAGACCATTTGGTGCATCAAGTAAATGTTCCCACGAAATTAATACTGCAAAAGTCAATGATTAGGCAGTCATCAATGTTAATATTTAATTAGGTAATGATACATGAGTATAACCATGACTCAAATCATAAGCTCGCCTTATATAAGGTGTGCGTGATGAGCTAATGATTAACATTATAATTAACGGTTAATGGCACATAATACACGACACTTTTCTTGTATCTCACGCACGAGTCATAGAAATAAAGTTTTGAATATTCGTCGTGTCTTCTAAGTAAAGGTACAAGGTTAAGCAAATAGATTTAGTAAAAGCAAAAGAAACGATCAAGATGCACTGTTTGATGGCTAACATTAAAATGGAGATACCTAGTGAAATGTAAAAATAAATCCATACTATTATGTATTATATTATAAATTCGAAAGTAACTCTGTCTATATGTTACCTTTTTACGCCTAAACCACTAATGGATTTCGATAAAATTTGGCAAGGAGATAGATGGTATCTTGGGGAAGGACGTAGGCCGGTAGAACGTTCCCGTGGGATGTCTACCGACATCCACGCGTATGAAGCCGCGGGCAGAAGCTAGTCTTATTATAACAGGGCAAAAGCTTTATCTGCTTATCGGAACTTACGTGGAAGAATAGCAACGTGAACTATCAAAATATTATGATCAATCAAATGTAGTTCGTTAAATTCGACCGATTTGTCACATATCCGTATCCAATGATGTATAAATACGTCATTGTCCGTATCCATAAACCTGTAGTTGTATGTCAGTTAGCAAATTCTACTTTTTTCGACATAAAAGTTCAATGGGCTTTTCGTAATTAATAATAGAGTAAAGGAATTTCATAATGTTTCACAAACAAACACCATGAATGACCATGACTATGTATGTAATTATTATTCATAAGTACAAATCTACATAATTACTTTCATTAACTTTCAAATTATGTCTAATGCCTTCTAACAACATAGCTTTACACGCAAACCTGAATTTCTCAAAATGGTCACACAAATCACTTCCATGGGTTTTCTAATAATTATATGAACACTAACGAACCGTAAGATTTTGCACTAGAAATCGCAACACGTTGAGAATAATATTGCAAGAATACCTGAAAAAACAAGCACAACACTATTTCGAGAGGTTCACTGTTCGCGACACCATGTGGTTCCCCATTCACTGACGAACTGCGCGCGCGCGGCTTACACTGCGCCTGCGCCGAGCGGTTGCACAATCAACTGGTTGCTAACTTACGGTCAATGTTAATAGGCTAATTCTGATTTAGGACGATAGATTGTGGTGTGATGAGCTTGTCTATAATGGGTGCCTTTGAATTTCAAAGCCAGGATACACTGAGGATATCATTGTTTTGAAAAGAGAAGTGATGAAGGAAGTGGATGCAAGATCTTGTTTTAGGTAAAAAGATATCACCTATATTGTTCGGCGACTTGGGATAAAAAATAAAGTTGGCGCCCAGGAATTAATTACATACGTTTTATTTGAATGGTCGCAGTAGTAGAAACATTTATTTGTATGGCGACAACGCTGTAATGAATTTGAGAACAAAGATATACAACGATCTTATCTTTCGATCCACCTCCAAATATATACATATATCCGAATCCAAATTGTTCTCGACTTTGACGCCTTAGTAAAAAATAATGAGTTATTATGTGTACTTTAAAAATATGTAATGATTTTTTAGTGATGGCCGCCAAAAAAATATCCCAGAATAGGTAATGTCCTTTAGAGAGTAGAAAATGAAAGGTTCTAACCAAATAACGAGGAAGTAACAGGATGAAATGTAGATGAAGTAACTGAATAGTGTGTCAGGAGAATTAGTTGCAAAATGCATCACAAAGCATAGTTTTGCAAAGGCTGTCAGTCGTTCCTTGTGAATCCAAAATTCAAATAAATATAAGTTAAGGAAATATTTCTAAGCTACCTGACTACGTTGGCTTAACCACATCGCACGTACCTTCTCGTGATATTTTAATAGATAGTTGAGCAACCTAATAGAAATGACGACACTACTTCTCATTTGGTGTCATAAATTGATTCGACCAGCGATAGGAACCTTGAGGTTATTGCTCACTAGGCGTTGGATAGAAATATGTCTATGGTAATGAGGAATTCGGTCCCCAATTTGGCAACACTAAGAAATAGTATAAGAAAAGTAAAAAAGTTAATTGGAAAGTCCTTTGTGAGATAAAATCATTCATGTAATTAGTTATTATTTAATCGTGCTTTTTATGTTATGCTATGTCTTTTGTGTGCACCAAATAAACAATTTATCTATCTGTACTAAAGACATTTTTTACTGTATTTTGTATCCAAGTTTCTTTTTTTCGTTGCTAAAAAAAAATTAAAGTAGAAATGAGATACTTAACATGCTGCAAAGGACTGAAATAGATTATAGGAGATACTGCGGGGTAATTGAGTAATACACTGACAGTAGCAATGGGTTTCATTTTGACAGTTCAACAACATTCATTGCGTTATTTATGTTGTTGAGCAGACAAATGTTTCGAACATATGAAGCAATGAATTAGCAATATACTTCAAAAAGATTCAGATTATGATTGATAGTGGTTACGCAGTTAGAGTGCGGGTTGCTGAAAAAAATCATGTTAGTTGAAAAGATGGTTGATGGAAGAGCAATGACGATGCTGCAGAATATCTCACTAAGGGCGCGTTCGCACTATGTCGTGACGGTTAGTTTATCGTTGGACGACTGCCGTGCCTAGCTATTCCCATTATATCGACTGTTTATCGTCACTGTGTCGTTGAAATATTTTATCGTTGAACGATTGTCGTATCTAGCTGTTCCCATTGGATCGTGAGGACATTTTTACTGTTCACGGCAGTCGCCTTGTCGTTTGCAAATTGGTCGCCCATACGTTCTTTTGAACATCAGTAGTGGTATGAACGCGTGTATGTATGTATGATATGTGGCTACAATAGTAACCGCAATAACGACACATGATTTGTAGTCACGCTAAATCGTGACGTTTTTTTTATCGTTTTACGACTGTCGTGCTAGCTGTTCCCATTGACTTGACAATCTGTCGTCACTGCAAAACAAAGTCGTGGACGACAGTTAATCGTGTAGTCCTATATGTGAACACCTCCATTTAAATACACAAATCATGACGCTTTAAACGACACGATAATCTGTCGTCACGACATAGTGGGAACGCGGCCTAAAGCTAAGACCAGTTTAAAAAAAGTCTACAAATGAATTATCACAGTATTATATAACACCCAGCCGAATTTCTCAGAGCAAACTACTACAGTCACAATGGAATGCACTATGCTGTAACAGCAATTTAGTTAACAGTTACAGTTAGCCTTCATCATCCCGCTTCTGGGCAAAGGCTAATTCCCACTTCCACTGCTTGCCATCTTCTACGGGGTCTGCCGCGATGCCTTCTGGCTTCTGTCTCAGGGCTCTATTTTTGAAGTGAAAACTTCGGCGCGTTGGGCATTTTTTCAAACGGGAAAAAACCATTGAATTCGCGCCACTGTTATCGTAACCGACACCGCTTCGGATGTGTTCGGCTGTCCTCGGGATATAGGTACTCGGTTTTAATGTATATCCGATATGTCAGTGAATGATGGCAAATATTGTGTTTGTGTTTTGTTTTCACTTTTGTCGGCACTTCTGGAGTGCCACTGTTTTTGTTTTTGACCCACAGCTCATGGGGCATGCGGCAGACATGCAGTTAACAGTACCACCAAATACACCAGCTTCAAATTAACAACTTTCAGCAGGAAAAGTTAAGGCCAAGTTACATGTCTCAAATGGCTCCGTACCACGCAATTATAGCAAAACTATACTGTACAATGTAAGTAATTGGTCTAGAACAGGATTTGTGTTTCAAGGCAGACCTATTGAAAGTGGACTGTTAGCGTAGGCCGTTAGAATTTTAGGGAATTTGTAGTGAACTAAAAATAGCACGTGGTGCTGTGACATATTTTATGTATCTTCTCTAAACACTATAATAATAAAGAGAAAAGATTTGATTTTTTTAATGTTTATTCGTTACGCTGTCACGCTAAAACGGCGGCCGTTCAGCCGTTCTAGCATTTGACTGAAATTTGACACATGGGCAGACCATGACCTGGATTAGGGCATGGGATACTTTTTATCCCGATAGTCCCACTCCCACAGGATTGAGACTTATGCGGGTGCGTTTATTTTCGTTGGATCCCACTTTTGAATCCCATTTTTTAGGTATTAACGATGGATCCCGTTTGCTATTTCCGTTGAATCCCATGTTATAACAACATGTGTACATTTCAGAAGAAAAGTGATTTACCTTGACTAGATTATATAGAAAATAAGTTGTTTATGAAATAAATAGTATACGAAACGTTGGTTGTAAACTAAAAATTGTTCAATGGAGTTTTGGTGAAACATTAGTGAACCCCTCATTTTATTATAAACAATTTTGTTGTTGAAAGTACCCGCATTCAGATTTTTTTAAGCATTCGGGATCCAACGGAAATACTTTTCGGGATTCAACGACAATAAAACGTAATTATCTTGAATTTTTTAAATTCGGGATACAACGGAAATACATGATAATGTTTTGCGGGATCCAACGCCAAAAATAATAAAATGGGATTCAAAAGCGGGATCCAACGGAAATAAATCGAAACCACGGGGTGCACAAACTAACCCAGGTTACCTACTGTAGGCGACGATGTTATTGTAGACGACGCGACGTTTGCATTTTGTCACGGCCGGCGGATATACACTCAATTACAGCAAATCATAATTTGAACAAACCTTACTTTTCCTTTTTGCGTTATTCTTGTACGAAATTTTATTGTGAATGGCTTATGATGTACAAAATTTTCATTTAATCACGAATTTCATTTACCATAACGCAAGAAGTTACTATACATATATAACTCCAGAAATAGAGACGAGTGTGTCGTAAGTCGTAAGAGTGAAGTTTGCAAACCTATCGAGTGCTGGTGTACGTGATGCCGGGCGCATGCGTCAGGCGCTGTCGACGCTCGCGCAGAGGACGCTGCCTTCGATATGGATGTTACAACATGGACTTTTTATGTGAAAAACAACCGATTATCCTTTAAAGTTAAGGTTCGCGAGCACATTCGCAATTTGCTGGCAGTATCATCACAACGGTAATATTTTCTCATTGATTGTCTTATTTCTTTTTAGTATATTCATGTATTTAGGTATAATTATTTATTTGTGCTTATATTTATATGTAATTAGGTTTATATTATATTTACAGTTTTAATAGGTTTATGCGTATCTTTATATTTAAAATATTATTCCTCAATTGTCATGATTGCACCTACCACTGTTTGTCTCTGCATCACCCAAAGGTTGACTGGTAGAAAATACCTATGGCATTAAGTCCGCCTCTGTACATTTATGTGCTTGAAGTATTAAATAAATAAATATATGATGCAGGTTTATAGAGCCGGAATGAAGCGCGTACAAGCAGATAACTAATGATCAACTTTGAAAACGGATTGGACATACCAGTATGCGTTTACTACCTTTCCTCAGTCAGCTTTTAAGACACTTTATGAGGTAATCGGACCTGTATTTCGGAATCTAGAAGCTCTCAACGGACAAAAACTCTGAACATGTATCGTTCTTGAGAGCTTATCTTAGCATTATACATTTAGCCAAATAATTCGCCCAATTAGTCGGGCCATCTTTTTAGGGTTCCGCACCTCGAAAGGAAGAGGTAACTCGTCACGGCAATTTAATCCTAACATTTGCACCTAGATTATTAGTTATTACCTAATTAGTTTTTAATTGTCTTGGTTTCTAATTACTGACCTTTATTGTGGGAATATAGTTAGGTAATTTTCGAATTATGGTAGGATGCAATCATAAATACTTTGTTAAGTTTATTTTCTCTTGCGAATTTCTTTGTGACAGACAGTCGAGCCGTCGAAGTCATCCCATAGTTTTTATTCTCCATTCTGTGGGTTACTTTTCTTCTTATTCTTCCATCCCTGAATCCCAGTTCTATCTGGGGTCGAGTCTTCTTGTACAGCGGCGCCAGGACGATCTGTCCTGAGTTGTCATAGGATTTAGGTTCTACGCTTTCATCTTCCTCTCGATACTGGACCGCCATGTAGCGGGAGTCTTCTTCTTCCCAGGCGTTTCGTTGGGATATTCAAGACAGTTATTAATGAGAAACTATTTTTAATGATAATCTAAACTATCTTCTGATTACGTGGCTATTCCATATAATTAAGCCTGCTTTCTTTCAGTTTGTCCGTTATTGGGGCCACTCCGAAAGCTCCTCTTACGTGCTCATTGCGTACTGTCTGTGGGTTACTTTTCTTTTTACCAAAATCATAATGTCTTTTAACTTTTAATTTAAACACATTAATAATGTCCTCAATAATGATAATGTTTTACAAAAGATGTTCCGCACTCTTATATAATGAAGTCCCTTTCAGATCAACTCTTGAGTTGTACGTAAAAATAAAAGTATCGCCGCAATCTATGTATGTATTGATCTGTTGGCTATTGGAACAGAGTAAAGCTTCGTAACTTTTGCGAAACGTATATTTTAATGTTTCATAAGTCCGCATCAAACGTGTAGATTACAGTTATTATTTTTTACTCTATTATACGTAACAGTTAATAATCTGAATCCAAATAAAGAAAATAAAAATCGCATTCTTGAAACGTTAAAGAATGCTACCAGTTAAGTTACCTACGTTGCTGACTGGCGGGTCAAAAATGTAGGTACCTACCCTAAAGGAGACGTTCAATAAATGTATGGGGCTTGGTACTAAAATAATTGAAAATTTAAACAGCCTTCTGAGCTTTATGAGCTGAAAGAGGGGAATTATTTTGACGTCTTTGGGTATTTAATTTCTTTTTACAGCCCCCCATTTTTTTTAAATCAAGTGTTGAAAAATAAAATGCTTGCATCTCTAACTACAAACATTATTTATATTTTAGTGTTGGCAGCCCTGTGGCAAATGCCGTGACAATGACAATGTCAGTCAGCGCGGCTGACTGACATTGTCATTGTCATTTCTCATTGTCAATTATCATAGAAATAAGTGGCTATGTACATACTTATACTTTATAATTAAGAACATTAATACATTTGTTGACGTATTTTTCTACATATAAAAACACTCCGCCTCGCGGACTTGTACCATTGGTTATGGTTTTTTTATTTTAACGTCATTCTGACATTTATAGATTTGACCTTTTTTCGACACGTTTTGATATTGCATTGTCACGATAATCAATATTTTCTGTCTCAATTTCATGGAGCTGCAGCTAAAATTATAATAAAATCTTAAAGTATTTAATAGAAACAGAAACTTTAGCCACATTTAAAATAATTATATTCCATAGAAATGAATAATAAAGGCTACGTGCGTTTCGTTGTACTGAAACATTTTTCACTTTTTTACAAAAACGGGGGCCTGAAAATATCATATTTAACTATAATCGAGGAGCTTAATAAATAAGCTTTCTAATAAGGTACATCACATTAGCGTTTAAAAATCTTCGGAATTTAGTACCACTTTTGACCTCTCCTTTGCATGCGTTCCTGATACCTGTCAGTGCGACAATTCTAGTTGCTAATAAAGATCAAATTCGCAAAACATGTATTCGTTTGTATGAAACTGACAGGTGCCAAGAACGCGTTCTCTCGTCGGCCGCACTATAGTCATGTATTTTATTTCAACGTCCTCGTAATTAAACTAATTCAACAACATAAATTATGAAGCTAGCATAGAGCAATGTTTGTTTATGAATTTGCAAATTAATTCACACATTTTTAAGCTTTTGCTGATGCAGTTTGTAGAATGCGAGGGAAAATGTCTAATTTATTCCAATAGTGTTTTAACTTTTTAAAGTATAATTATGGAATTTGCGTTCAAATTCTATTTAGGTTATGGTACGAATGGTCAGTAGTTTTTAGCAACACGGGAAAGTTTTCTTTGTTGGAAAGCTGTACAGTATATTTGTACGGCATGTAACGTATTTTACAAAACAACAAGATTTGTTTGTTGTCATGTATTTTTTGCTACGATTTCATAAAAAGACACCTATTCATACAGCACCTTTGCTTAATCCGAGAACAAACCACGAAAATTAATTGCCAAGTCGTTAAAAGATGAGTGATTCAATAAAAGAAGGCAAAATTTCACAGACGTTGCGTGCAAAGGTGATGGTGTTGCAAGCTGTGGTCAGCGGCGCGTCTTCAAGGTTCACCCTTGTAGTTGTACCGTTTTAGTGACGTAAGATAATGTAGGACAGGAAAATTTAATTATGTTATTGTTATGTGCATTTTGAAAGATTGGTCGGAAAAATGAGAAAATCATCTTTTCCTTGGAAGTTGAGAGTTTCAGATTGATAACTATAACTTGAGCAAGCAAGTAGAATGTGCATCCAGACCATAGATATTGATATCTTTGATCCAGACACTATTATAATCCACTAAACTGACAACCCTGAAATGTCAAAAAAAATAAGTCTGGTAACGGCCTTGACTAGGCCCCGCCCTTTTTAGACCACTTGCGTTCAAATCCCAATTTCACGCTATTTTACTATGAAACCCATATAAAACTGTGTCTGTTTCGTAATCAATACAATATTTCCTATTCGTTCTTATGACTTTTATTTAATTTGGTTTCAAATAAAACGAACACAAGGTCAAAGATCAAAGTATTACAACCGACGTGCGGTCAACTGTACAGACGCCACCACATCAAGCTACCCGAAACTGTCAAATTTTCCCAGTCAACTTTGACCCTTATGCTTTAGCGATAAAGTTGAAAATCTATTAAAGAAATTTGACAGATTGTAGTAGCTTGATGTGCTGGCGTCTGTACCTATGATGTTAATAAAGTTCTATAAATGTTGAAGTTCGCTCATAAAAAGCTTTATATAGACTTGACACATTTTCCAATTCAATTTTATTTTATAACCACTTGTAACTTAATCACGAAGTTAATCTGACTTAAACGGTACTTGGAGATTAAAAAACAGGCCTGATACAAAAAAAAATTCAATACTAGCTGCGCCCCGCGATTTCACCCGCATAAGTCTCGATCCCGTGGGAATATCGGAACAAAAAGTGTCCTATGTCCTTTCCCGGGACTTAAACTATCTATATACCAAATTTCATCTAAATCGGTTCAGCGGTTTAGATGTGAAAAGGTTACATACGAACAGACAGACAAACAGATAGAGTTACTTTCGAATTTATAATAATTATGGATATTCATTAAGTAACTTGTAACTTGTGTGTTTATAGAATGGCTACTGTGACTTATGAGAGGAATAAGTGACATGCGTCGACCTACACTTCAGGGGTCGGAGTCACTTGGGAGTTCACGACCCGCGTGTTTCTTATGCAAATGCGGCATTGTTTGTAATACAGTGATTACCATGTGAATTTGGTATTTAGGTGTAGAGGTTTATACATAGGTACTAACGCTGATTTTAGTGGGAAAACTTACGCAATTTGCTTAGGTTTTCCAAATAACGAAACAAGAGATTTTGGTCCTTAGTTACAATCTAACTAAGGACCAAATTCATTCAGATGCCGTTTTTGGGAACTGTTTTGGATTAGGTAGGTATGGCTTAAATCATATCGCAAAAGCGAAATTAAAATCAAATCAAATTATAATTATAACACATCCTTATGTGTTTTACTGTGTGTACATAAATAATAAAATAAATAAAAATTGTGTTGTTTGTTGAGCGAGCACCGGTGCAGTGGTGGTCCAGTGGTAACGGCTCCGACTTATGTAGGTTGTCGGTTCGAACCCAGGCAGGTGCTTTACTTAGTGTAAATAATTTCATCACGACTGCTTTCAAAACGGTGAAGGAAAACATCGTGAGGTATAGAACCAACTAGAATAAAAAAAGACGGGATGCACTCCGGGTGTGCCGGCAGAAGTGAAAACTTGAATATTAACGTCGAAATAAATCAATTATTAATTGAGTTAATATAACTAAGTTTTTTTCACTATTTCTGCGTCACTTTTTTCATTAATCGATGCACTTTGTTCAATTTCCATTTTTCGAAACACTTTATATACACGAATTTTACGAATACACAGCAGTGTGGCTACTACACAGACGGTCGAGCCATCAGCTGTCCATCCACGTCCGCGTCCGCGTCCACCATCACCATCACATCACATCACATCACCATCGCCATCACCATCGCCATCGCCATCGCCATCACATCACCATCACCGTCGCCATCACCATCGCCATCGCCATCACCTTCGCCATCACCATCACCATCCATCCATCCATCCATCCATTATCGTGTCTCACTTAGTTCACTTCGGTTGGCGCCGCCGTAGAAAGAGATGGGGGGGGGAATCTCTCCTAACGGTCACGTGTCCTGACGCGATGCCCTGACGCGAGTTTAACATTTTTTACCCATTACAAAAAGTGTTCAACGCCGCTAAAGAAATTTTCACTTCAAAAATTCGAAGACATGTGACATCTACCAACCCGCACTGTGCCTGTGTGGTAGATTACAGTCCACTCCCTCTCGGCGAGAGGAGGCCTGTGTCCCAGCAGTGGGAGCATTAAAAGCAGATTATGCTTCTTGTTTGTCGAATACTAGAAAAATGTGGTCAGGCGAGCGGAACAGATGTACAGATTTTCTATCTATATCATCCCGACATGTACCTACTTACTTATACCTAGAATTTACCGTGGTGAAACATAATTAGATGCACGTAATCATAAATAGAAATCATTGATGTTATAAAAAGATAACGCAAGTGGTTTCTATTTACCGTCAAGTGGCAGAATGTAAGTAGGTTTTTTGTTTATTTTTTTCTTTATAAAAAACAGCCTAGGTAACATCAGAGTTATTTCAATAAGGGATGGCTATTACATAATATGAGAAGATCCCTGCCTGCTGAATGTGAGGAAATTATAATCACTGCTTGCTGATTTTTTTTCATCGAAAGAGACAAAAATGTACTATGTAAGTATGGCATATGTACATGTACCTTACCAAAAACGTATCTCATCATCATCTGTCCAGTCTTTTTACAACTATGTTGGGGTCGGCTTCCAGTCCAACTAGATGCAGCCAATAAACATACTTATTCAAAAATGAATGACAGAAATCTCGTACATCGAATTACTGGTTATCAACTTACATTCGCAATATCTAGCAGTCAGACAAGTTGCGTTTTATGAAATGTAAGGAGTCAGGATAGCACATAATAATTTGTAACATAGACTCTCGATATGAACGTTGCTCATACTAGACCGGACAGATGTAATCAATATGAGGATTGGAAGTACTATACCAGCGAGCGGAGTCGGTCAAACGGAACTAATTGACTTCGATCTATTCTCGATCAAGTCAAGTGTTATTATTTTACAAACTGTAGGTATAACTTGGCTTGTTTTAGTTCGTGGCTAAGTAATAACAAGCGCACAGGTCGGTCGCTTGCCGAGGTCAGTCCGTAGATCGGTGATCATCCATTACATACCGAGACTCCTCTCTATGCAGTCAGAAGCCTGAAAGTCTGACAACCAGTCTTACTCAGGGGTATCGTGTTACCCAGTAACCGGGTTGTGGAAATCAGATAGTCAGTCGCTCCATGTAAAATACTGGTATTTAGCTGCATCCAGTTTGACTGGAAGCCGTCCTTAATATAGTTGGGAAATGGTTAGGCAGAAGAGCTATAACTTGGACATATCGGGAAATTCTGAGGATGTTTGTTTGTAAGAAAGAAAAATCTTTTGTGAACACAGAAACATGTGCCACAATTTTGAAAACAAGAAAACATTCAAGGTACTCTTAACTTATATCGAATCAGTTTGTCTCTAGATAAAGTCTTTGATACATTAGTACTTTCAATTCAATCAATGGTACCTGAGATTAGCAACGTCAAACCTGTAGTTATGTGTAGGTTAACGTGTTGGTCTATATTTTTTTTAATAACATTTAAGTAATTTATTCACAAAGACACAACAATTACAATTTACAAGCTAAAAATAATATATATATAAAATTAAATATTAAAAAATTAAATTACAAATAAAAAATTATTAATTAGTCTAAGTAAATTAAAAATCAATAGTTGGTGGTATTGAGGTCTAAGTAGATTCAGATTTGCATTCAGACGTTCTTAGAACCTAGCATTTAATTTCGAAAGCATTTCAAAGGCATAGAAGCAGCATTCATAATCATTTGACAGGTTGGCGAATCGAAAATAACCCATTTTCAGGCAACAAATCGCTGTCGGAAGAATGGCTGCCGTCTATTCATTTTCAATTTTTGAATTTGTGAAAAGTCTTTAGAGCTTTTGATAACATTGATTAATGTTCGATTGAACACGGAGGCGTTTCAAACGGTTGTGAATAGCTCAAACTCAAAACATTTCTTTACAGTTTACAAGTTTAAACCATTTACAAGCACTTTGGAATTGTCAAAGAATCGGTCAGTTAGTCAGAAAGTTGAAGCTAGTTGTCCATTCCAAAACGTAGAACTCTGTGAAGAAGAACGGGCAAGAAACTCCAAGGACACCAGCTATGCTGGTTTGGCATTCAACATATAAAACGATTTTTTTTCGGATACAGTTACGGATGCATAAACAAACAACACATTAAGCATTATTACTTATTTATTCCACGGGTTTCGGCAATAAGTGACGGTATATTTTCGCAACAGTGAAGACTTGCAATGGTAACCTTGACTCCTCGGTTTTGGCAACGACACGGCGTGTGTGCTAATGTGCCGCTGCTCAAGGGACCATAACACTACGCGATTTGTTCAGTTTTGATGGTGTTATGGGTAAGATTCACAGATTAGGATTTAAGTAAGGATTAGAGGTTACATTTCTGTCGTCCAGTGTTAGTTAAACGGGTATTACTGCATCTGCGCTTAGAAACAAAGATTTATTACCGTTGGATCCCGTTTTTGAATCCCATTTTAATATTTTTGGCGTTGGATCCCGCAAAACATTATTATGTATTTCCGTTGGATCCCGAATTTAA
Source organism: Amphipoea oculea (assembly GCA_945859645.1). NCBI lineage: Eukaryota > Metazoa > Arthropoda > Insecta > Lepidoptera > Noctuidae > Amphipoea > Amphipoea oculea. The sequence goes on from OX243884.1 coordinate 6,531,916, forward strand.
AAAAATGCAAGATAATTACGTTTTATTGTCGTTGAATCCCGAAAAGTATTTCCGTTGGATCCCGAATGCTTAAAAAAATATGAATGCGGGTACTTTCAACAACAAAATTGTTTATAATAAAATGAGGGGTTCACTAATGTTTCACCAAAACTCCATTGACAAATTTTTAGTTTACAACCAACGTTTCGTATACTATTTATTTCACAAACAACTCATTTTCTATATAATCTAGTCGTTTCTGGCACTCGCCGGCCGCTGCCGCGGCACCGCTCGCTTCGCTCGCTCGGCTCGTGCGTAGGGGTCACGGTTTTAACCTAACCTAACCTAACATTGTTTTTTTTTTTAATAATTAACCTAATCTAACTAGTTCGGTTCCGGGTAACCCACTAAAAATAATCTCTTTTTAGTGTTTGATAAAGGTAAATCACTTTTCTTCTGAAATGTACACATGTTGTTATAATATGGGATTCAACGGAAATAGCAAACGGGATCCATCGGTAATACCTAAAAAACGGGATCAAAAAACGGGATCCAACGGTAATAAACGGAAACAAATATCCAGGATGAAAAGTATCTTATGTTCTTCTATAAGTCCCATACTACCAATCACGGCTTACCTATTTAGGCGTGAAAAGCCACCTCTTAAAGTTCTTGCAGTTAATTTTTTTACACCTTATATAATGTTAGTATGGACAGTATGGGTACCGTTTAAGTTATATATGTCGCAGTCGGATTATATAATCCGCCATATAGATGACGACTTACTCCGGGATATCGAAATTTACTTAACGTGGGGTTTTAAGCAAACCAAACTCGTTTATGTCTTTTCAACCACATGTGCTGCAGACATTACAATAGGCAGATATTTAAGACGCAAAACTTGTCCGTTAATATTGCATTAACACATCTTTTGGCGTCTCTTGTCTCGCCAGATAGTTGGTGTTCCTTGATTCCTTCGACGTCACATGTGCTGCCATTTGTGTATTATGCCTTCCACAATTTATCACAATGTGATAAATTGTCATATACATTTATCAGATTTTATTGATATTATGCTCGTGACTGTACATATGCCAGCACATTAAGCTACCCGAAACTGTCAAATTTTCCCAATCAACTTTGAACCTTAAGCTTTAAGGATAAAGTTGAAAATTTATTAAAGAATTTTGACAGATTGTAGTAGCTTGATGTGCTGGCGTATGTACATAGATTGACAACTGAGGGGCAATTAACATATTTTTAAGATCGTCCGCATTCTAATCTCAGTCTCAATCTGTCAAAAATACCACAAATTTTCGAACATTTTTGACAAAGGAGAATGGCAGAAGTTCATAGAACGCTGGCATTAAACTTTTTTAGTTTGCACAGAAATAAAAGTGGCATGGTTTGATAGGGAATATTATGGGCTTTTGTTAAAAAAATAAATAAAAAATAATAACAATGGGGTTAAAGAGAAATCTTAATTTTTGTAAAAGTGAGGTTAAGTGCATTAATGTTTGTACTTTAATAGGTTATTTTACCTCTATTACTATTTTAACGCATAAATGTTTATTGTATGCATAACATATTGCTAATTATGCTTTGTAATGACTTCAAAAATGATAAATAACTACTTGTTGAAGTTTGTTTAGTTCAATGATTTACCCACTGATCATAGACCTAATGACAGTTTCAAGTGTAGGTACTCGGTCAGTTTTAATTAAACTCAGTAGTCACAGAAAATTCAGGAGACTCTAGAGACTCACTTATCGGAATCTAAGCATATAATAGGAATAATAATAATCAATAAGAATAATAATAAAATAATAACCTAAGCATATAGGAAACGTCGAGGTCCAAGTCTAGCAACAGTCGTTCAGAAAGGTATAAGGAGTCTTCGAAATCCAAAAGCAAGCCAGGTCGTTGTAAAAATCCACGTAAAACTTTGGGCGCACAAAACATTCACACCAGCACAAAATAGCAGCGAGCGAGCGAATGTGACTTGTGAAGTTTTGTGTGTCATCTTAGTCTATCAAAAAGTACTCTGTGGTCATCTTCTAGAGTCATGTTTGTTTGTTTGCCATGACAACACTGTCATATAGTATAACAAGTCAGAAAACCTTGTTTCCGGCTGCTCAACTTACTCATATTTAACGAGATTTAATCCCAATTCTCAATAATAAAGTTAATCTGGTTAGCAATACATAAAAATAAGCGCTTTATTTTAAATAGCTTTGAATTCTGTACCTTTCCAAAATTAGCAATGCCAAAAACTGCCATCTCCTTTTTGACATTGTTTGTCGCTGAGATGAGATTGCGACTAGATTTTGAACGTTTTTTTATTACGCCAGAAGGCCGAAGGACGAACTTGTTTGTTTCAATCTATACCAGAAGGTATAGATTGAAACAAACAAGTTCGTCATGTCATGACATAAGCATTTGATAAGTAAGTAGCAAAACAATGATCTAATATTTTATTAATATTCGTTATCGTCAGAGAAGTAGTTTGGTATTATTTTAATAATGAACAAAACGAAATATAATCAGAATCATAAAATTATCAGAATTAGTAAACAGATAATGTTAGGCACCAAATTAAAGACAGGTAAGGTGCAAATGGGTATAATAAATATAGGTCACAAGATAAATAATTGACAAAAGGTAACAAACACGCAAGCCGCCCGGTCGCTAGCCAACCAACAATAATAAGCCCCTAGCAACGCAAAGGGTTGCCAGATCTGTCGCCAACAGATAATGTTCATTTTACGAGATGGCTTTACAATGATTAAATAATAATTAAAATCACGTTACCATTTTTCAGTGTTTAGTGTTTCAAAAGACCAAAATATGTATACTTTATTGTCAAAATGTCGTCGACTGCAAAATTATTATCATTATGACAGTCTCTGAATGGTATGGATGGTAGAGCAAATTTATTTTTAATAGCATCTATACAGGGTGTTACAGAAAGGGTATATCAATACAAACGGGTTGAAGAGTGTATCTGGTCTAGAATCTCTGTGCAAAATTTCAGCTCAAAAGCATTAACTTTGAAAATGCTTAATATTTTTTTATTTCGACATCACGGCGCTGCACTGGCGCGCGGCGGCGTGATGTGCGTGTACTAGGCGCACAGACACACTACAGATAATGGATAATGACCCTCGTAGTGCGGTGACACGTTTTTTTATGATTTCAATTTAATAAACTATCGAAATAAAAAAATATTAAGCATTTTCAAAGTTACTGCTTTTGAGCTGAAATTTTGTACAGAGACTCTAGACCAGATACACTCTTCAACCTGTTTGTATTGATATACCCTATCTGTAACACCCTGTATATACCGTATTGTCAAGTAACCTTTAACATCAAAACTTTTAAAAGTTACTTCTTTCTCAATATAGCAAACATGATTAGATATAATCAATGGACACATCATTATTTCGGCAAAGTGCTTAATCATCACATGGTCATGGTTGCGAAGTGCACTGATCTTCTAGATATTACGAAATATGGTCAAAAGGTACACTTCGGCTACCAATTTAGGTACTTGGACCACCGTACCTAACATTATCATTTTTGGTACTATAATCTGATCTTGGGACCTTGGTCTAGGTAATTCTCTGGTTGTTCTAAGTGTGTTGGGTTGTACCATTAGGCTGCGTTTCCACAAGAAATGAGCGAGGATGCGTAGCGAGGGTTTTGCGTAAAACTAACCAATAGGTAACAACACTAGCTTAGCTCAAGCTATGAAAATGAAGCGATGTTATTCGTTAGTTTCACACACATCCCTCGCTCTCGCTACGGATCCTTGCTCATCTCTGGTGGGACACAGCCTTACGGAGTTCTCAGTCGCAGCCCCAAGTCCGATTTGTGTTCGACTTATAGCAATTGGCTCGCTCTCTATTACTTTTTAGTTATAATAGCATAATTGGCGAAATGTGGTTATAGGTACAGAGTGAATTTTTCAAGTGGGCGTGGATGGCCAAATCCGAAACTATGAGGAATAGCGAAAAGTACTCAAAGGAGTCACCAGAATTCGATCCTTATTAGCAACACTATCGAATGGTGTAATAATAGGACCGTTTTCCACCCCGAAGGGAAGAAAACGATTATTTCGGAGCTAATTCTTTCAATACTTACCTAATGATAACAGATAACTTCATTGACTTGTTGTTGATAAAATATTTAATTAGGTACAGTACGGTCACCAAAGGAGATACAGTAACCAGGGTCATCGGATATAGTTGAAGTTTAGTAAGAAACCGATGGATGTTTTCGAATAAAATTTAATTTATTTAATAGAAAACAAACAGTTCATTCATCAAATTTTCATTCGAAAACATCCATCGGTTTCTTAACTATATCCGAATTTGCGATTGGTTTAAACTGGAGAAGAAGACCCTAAGTACCTAATGTATTTCATAATATAATCCCAACGAGCCTTCTTTACGGACACCTGAGACCGAAGCTGCTAATTTCATACAAGCGAAATGTTAGACAGTAAACATAAAAAGCAACAGACATTGCGTGGCATTGCTCAGATGTTTTTGACAGGTAAGTGTTGATTTCAAGTGTGTAGTATACAGGATGAATTTTCCAAGTGGGCGTGGATGGCCAAATCCGAAACTATGAGGAATAGCGAAAAGTACTCAAAGGAGTCACGGGCTCAATTTTGATGAAAACTAAAACAGCATCATTGGATTTTTGAAAAATCAATATTTCTGGCCAGGAATCGAACCCGATGATTTTGAAAAAAAAAAACACTGTATTTCAGTTCTGTGCCTTCGGCTTGACCTTCGGAGATAACCTACCTTACCTACCTGTACTCACATGCGTCTACTTACGTCCTCTTATCTCTGAGCGTGTTCCAGGTGCGGGGGTGAGGCGCGGTGACGTGCCCTCCCCCGCGCGGGGGGCGGCGGCTGCCGCGCGGCGGGAGAGCGCGCGTTCTCGTTAGTACGCTTACTATTACCTAGTGTACGCACATGTTTCTTTTACGTAAATGATTACGATCAAAATATTACGAAAAGTTTAGTGTTTCAACGTTGTTGTAACGTTCTTTTGTGAGTGATTTACCGTTGGATATTGGGGTAAGTCATTAAAATGTTTTATTTTTGTCTCTGTGTTGTTTTTTCTAAGGTGCGGGTTGATACTGAAAATAAAATTTGTTTTGGGCGACATATTGTAAGCTTAGCATGCTCTATGGCATTACCGGTGGCATGATTTTTGTCGGACATTCCATCCACAAAATATGTACCTATAGTTGTCGGACATACCATCCACATTTTACGTACCTACCTGCATGCCTAACCGCGACGCAGCAATGGCGCTCATGTGACATGTCGGCTATTCAGCCACAGTCTGTCTGGTCAAAGCCAAAGCCCGTGTCCGTGAGCTGCGCGGCTCGAATATTGAGCAGCGCGGCTCAAAAAATTGGGCGGCGCGGCTCAAAAATTGGGCGGCGCGGCTCAAAAATTGGGCGGCGCGGCCCGAAAACTGAGCAGCACGGCTCAAGATTCGGGCGGCGCGGCTCAAAATTCGGGCGGCACGGCTCAGAAATAGTATAATATTGCTATAATAACCCCTTGAGTACTTGGTACTGCCTGCTTGGGTATCGCTTGACCGCTTTGCTTTTACTTCAGATGACGCAACAAGGAAGTCTGGTGACCCTTGGCGAACTGTTAGACGAGCATGCGGAAACGGACCAAGACGAAGAGATTTTGGAGCGGGTGAAGGTTTTGGCACAGGAACATCTCCCAGCCGGATGGACTACCTGGGAAGTTACTACAGCCACAAAGGAGGAAGTATTTGGTGAGGAGATTGAACCAAATATATTAAACAAATTAGTATACGCTCTGCCTACCGTGGGCCTAGCCCGCGCATTTGTACCAGAGGCAGATCACCTTTCGGAGAAGGGATATCGAGACATAAGGCGTAAACTACTGGATTGGGCATTTACAAGGGCACTTGTTCTTGGGCCACCAGCGGTAGCGAACCGCATACGAGGCTCAGCAGCGCGCACTGAGCTTTTTAAACAATCAGTCGAGGCGCTACGACCACTGTTGCACACTAGGGCCGAAACTAATAAGATTCTCTCCGGTTCTCTATCTGAAACGGAAGAGACTAGTCGGAAGAGGAGAAATACATCGGCTTCGACATCACAAAGCCATGAGCCTCTGGCACGTAGGCGCAAGCGCAAGTCAAACTCACCCTCCTCATCACAAGATGTCGATGGTAGATTTAAAGCCATGGAACAAAAATTTGAAGGCATGTTTTCTGTTCTCTTGGAGAAACTCGAGCAGCGACAACAGTGTGACCCCGATTCTGACAAGGAAAATTACTATTCTGACTGCGAAATAGAGTCAGTTTCGGAGACTTCTGAGTCTCCTTCATGGAAACCACCTGCTTTGGACCCGTATCCGGATTGGCAAGTCGAGGAAGACGAGAAGGAGCTCGAATTTCTGCCCACTACGAAAGAAGCGGACCCTCTTATACCCGAGCCGTCGGCTCAACTTAAGAATGAGGGCATTGAGTGCCAAAGATTAGGCACCGAAGGCTGGAGCCGAATTCGTTACAAAGAGGTAGAAAAACACTTGCACGCGGCATCAGTCTTTAGCGCGCTTAAAGTGAACACTGAGCTGGGGACTCTAGCCTCGCAACCGTCTCCCTGGGTAACAAGACAGGAAGGTATGTTAGGCACAATCACGCACGGATTGCTGCTACAACGCAGGGCTCTTGCTGAAGGCTTGAACGCCATAATTAAAAAATGTCCGAGCGCCAGCACGGAATTAAGGCAGTTAGTGGCAGAGGACTCTAAGCTCAAATCAGTATCAGATCAGCTCCTGCAGTTCGTGTGCGCACATCGGTCCGAAACAATAGATCTTCGTCGCAAGACTTTTAAGACAAGGAATGAGATTCTGAATGGTGCGCTCCACAACATTCCTCCTTCGTCAACACATTTATTTGACGAGAAACAGCTGAGTTCCTTGGTCAAAGATAACGGTGGAGTGTCAGCTGTTTTTATTTCACCAAGGACTACGGAAAAGGCCGGGAATTCCTTTCGTAAACCGATTCCATCTGCCAGATCCAACGGCACGAAGCCAACTTGGCGCTCCCGACCGTCTGCTCATTACTCCGCTAACTACCACTCATCGCCCCACCACTCATCCTCTCACCGCTCATCACCCCGCAATCCGCCAGGTAAAAAGCCGCTTAACCACAATCAACGCAGGGGAAGGGGCGGAAGCGACAAGAAATCCCGAAAGTCCCGTGGTACATATTGACGGTTTTCGAGGGGGACAGCTGTGCGAGTTCCGACCACTGTGGGAAAAGATCGGAGCTCCAAAGGCGATCCTAAAAATAATTTCAGGTTACACAATACCATTCGTTTCCAAACCGCCTTCCATCCCCCTTCGAGAAAATTTAGGAAGATTCGCGACAAGACCCTCGAACACGATGTCCAAAGAGCTCAGAGAGCTTCTAGCCCAAGGCGTAGTCGAGAGATGTCATTCCGAAACTGGGTTTCTGTCACGAATGTTCCTAATTCCGAAAACAAACGGAAAGCTCCGGCAAATTTTCGATCTCCGTCGCCTGAATTGTTATCTAAGCCCCCGAAAGTTTCGCCTGATAAACCAGGCTCAAGTCCCCAATTTTCTCCAGCCCGGCGACTTCTTAGGGAAGCTAGATATAAGTCAAGCCTACTTTCATGTGCCAATAAAACTGAGCCACCGAAGATTTCTCGCGTTTGCCTATGCGAACGAACTCTTCCAGATGACGTCCCTTCCCTTCGGCCTATCCAGCGCACCGTTAGCCTTCTCCCGCATCAGCAAATGGGTAGCAGGGTTCCTAAGAACAAAGGGACTACGAGTTTTAGTATACTTAGACGATTTCCTGTTGGCACATCAGGACCCTTATGTACTCAGAAGTCAGATGAGCTATGCAGTGGGCCTTCTGCAAAGTCTCGGCTGGTGTGTAAATCTAGAAAAGTCTGTTCTGGAGGCTACAAGAAATATAGAATTTCTAGGGATTGTGTGGGATACAAACATGAACGAGAAAAGACTTCCGGAAGAGAAAATAGTTCGATTGCTGACAGATTTAGAGAAGATATTGCGGAAAGGTCGATGGTCGTGGCGGTTAGGAACTTCACTAATAGGTCGACTGGGTTTTGCAGCTCTGGTGACACCCCTAGGTCGTCTGTTCACCAGGTATATTCAACGAGCCAGTCTAAAACTACCTCAAAACCAGCCCAACCTGTCGCGGGTCTTACCACTGCAGGCGGTCAGCGATTGTCGTTGGTGGACTCTCAACGTAAGAGTGCCAGGGAAAATCTTCGATCCAGAGCCTACGATTTTTGTCACGACGGATGCGTCAGACGAAGGCTGGGGTGTTCAGATCGGCGATTGTCATCTACTGGGAAAATGGACGAGGGAGCAAGCTGCTTGGCATATAAACAGAAAGGAGTTGTTCACCGTATACATAGCCCTAAAGAAATGCCAGAACGACGTAGCAAGACAGTCGATCATGATTCAATCCGACAACAGAACGGTGGTTTCGTACCTGAGAAATCAGGGAGGAACACGGTCCACGGCGTTGTTAGAAGAGACCAAAAAGATATTGTTACTAGCGGAAAGCTTAGGGGTAACCATTCATTCCTTTTACCTACCAGGCCGTTACAATTCCATAGCCGACTGTTTGTCGAGGGGAAAGTGTCTCCCAGATTGGCATGTCGTGAACGAGGTCACGGCAAAGGTGTTCTTAAAGTGGGGTATCCCTCAGATGGACCTGTTCGCAACCAGTCGATCGAAGGTAGTCTCGACGTATGTTTCGATAGAAGCATGGGACACGCAGGCGGCGTTCATCAACGCCTTCAGCCAGACTTGGCATTACAAACTGGCATGGATCTTCCCACCTCCACCTCTAATACCCAGAGTGTTACGACACCTCAACCAGTCCTCAGGAACCTATCTGCTGATGGTTCCGCGCTGGGAAACAGTTTTTTGGAGGGGCGACCTGAAACGAAGAGCTCTGGAGGCTCCCTTTCAGATACGCAATGTCAGCAAGAGTCTGGTCGACCTGTCCACCAATCGCCCTCTGCCGAACGCAGGAGACCTGTCTTTCGAGGTTTGGAGGATACGGGGTGGGGTGAACTTGTAGCAGATATGGATCCGGGTGATATCGAGCTTGTCCAGTCCGCATGGCGTGATTCCACGTGGCGCACTTATGAGTCTGCCTGGAAACAATGGGTCTCGTGGTGCAGACAAAATGGGAAAAGTCCTAGCAGTCCTCGACCTCAGGATGTCGCCACCTATTTGGGGTTCCTATCCCGTGTTAGAAAGCTTGCTGTCTCGACCGTTTTGGTCCACAAGTCAGTTGTTTTGACTCTGGCAGATCCCACGCAGGAAAAAGGGTTGGCCGCTCACCCTTTAGTTTCAGCTATAGTCAAAGCTATAGGCATTAAAAAGTGTGCATCTTCATTACCCAAGTCACAGATTTGGGATGTTCAGGATCTACTGAAATGGTTGAGATCTCATTGCCCAACTGAAGATAGCATATTTCAGGTTTCTCGGCATGTAGCTTTGCTGTTATTATTGGCTTCAGGCCGTCGTATCCACGACCTAACACTGTTATGCATTGACGATCAACATTGCGATAGATCAAGCTCTTCGATAACGTTTTGGCCTAAATTTGGCTCTAAGACCGATAATATCAAGAATCGGCAGTCTGGATGGCAGCTATCTTGTTCTGGAGACCCTGAATTAAGCTTGGTCAAATGGGTCAATTACTTGATAGAGTTGTCAGCAAGTAGAAGAAGTGCACGATCTAATTTGCATAGTCTATTTATTACTACACGTGGTGAAGTGAAGGCCGCCTCAAGAGCAATAATTGCTGGCTGGATTAAGGCTCCTTTTTGTGATTTAGGCATAAACTATAGTCCGGGCTCAATCAGATCAGCCGTTGCGTCAAATGATTATCAAAATAATGTACCGTTAGACTCTATCTTAAAAAGAGGAAACTGGAGAGGTTCCGACAATTTTTTTAAGCACTATTGCAAATCGCTAGAACGTCCTAGAAGCGAAAACTTAAATGTTCTTAATAACTCATTCTCCGCAGTTTAATTTGCCATTATTGTAGTAATCTTGCCTACGTTTTAATTTAGATTTGAAAGGCTGAAAAAGATCTCACTATATCATATAAGTAATTGTTATTTTTTTATGTAATTTTATAAAGTCTAGTGCTAGACAAATATTTTATTTCTTAAAGTCTTGTTTTCTTGTTGGACAGAGCTCCATTAATAGTCTATATCTTATTGACTGTACTGACTGTTTGAACACTGTAAGTTAGACCTAAGATTTTTAAGTAAAACTGTACTAAATTTAGGATTCCTAAGGGAAATAAAATTGACTTGATATTCACAAATATCGGCTTTTATTTTAAGGATATTTCACACCCACTTCTGTCACAGTACGCTATAGTTAGAGGGCGCCGGCAGAAAATAGACACGTCTCCAAAGGTCAAGCCGAAGGCACAGAACTGAAATAGGACCGTTTTCCACCCCGAAGGGAAGAAAACGATTATTTCAGGTCTTGCCGAGGCTTGACCGAAGCAAGCCCTTGCCGGCTCTTCGGAGTAAGGTACTAACGAGAACGCGCGCTCTCCCGCCGCGCGGCAGCCGCCGCCCCCCGCGCGGGGGAGGGCACGTCACCGCGCCTCACCCCCGCACCTGGAACACGCTCAGAGATAAGAGGACGTAAGTAGATGCATGTGAGTACAGGTAGGTAAGGTAGGTTATCTCCGAAGGTCAAGCCGAAGGCACAGAACTGAAATACAGTGTTTTTTTTTTTCAAAATCATCGGGTTCGATTCCTGGCCAGAAATATTGATTTTTCAAAAATCCAATGATGCTGTTTTAGTTTTCATCAAAATTGAGCCCGTGACTCCTTTGAGTACTTTTCGCTATTCCTCATAGTTTCGGATTTGGCCATCCACGCCCACTTGGAAAATTCATCCTGTATACTACACACTTGAAATCAACACTTACCTGTCAAAAACATCTGAGCAATGCCACGCAATGTCTGTTGCTTTTTATGTTTACTGTCTAACATTTCGCTTGTATGAAATTAGCAGCTTCGGTCTCAGGTGTCCGTAAAGAAGGCTCGTTGGGATTATATTATGAAATACATTAGGTACTTAGGGTCTTCTTCTCCAGTTTAAACCAATCGCAGATTCGGATATAGTTAAGAAACCGATGGATGTTTTCGAATGAAAATTTGATGAATGAACTGTTTGTTTTCTATTAAATAAATTAAATTTTATTCGAAAACATCCATCGGTTTCTTACTAAACTTCAACTATATCCGATGACCCTGGTTACTGTATCTCCTTTGGTGACCGTACTGTACCTAATTAAATATTTTATCAACAATAAGTCAATGAAGTTATCTGTTATCATTAGGTAAGTATTGAAAGAATTAGTTTCGAATAATAGTCGAGATTGCAAACAATCTAATCAGGGAATTAGATTGACACCATAAACACTGCTTTAGCTATACAACATTTATATGTAAGAGATAAACTTTACGACGACCCTTTAAAATGATACTTGACGCAATAAATATGTTATGTTATTAAGATGGGCTATGTTATGTTAAAAGATAGCGCAGTAACAAGGTTAGTACCTTTTATTTATTTTTTACGTGGGTAATCCTCATTCGAAGACATGTAACATCTACCAACCCGCACTGAGCCCGCGTGGTGGATTACGGCTCGCTCCCTCTCACTCTCTAATAGAGAGGATGCCTGTGTCCCAGTAGTAGGAACACTATAGGCTTATTATGATTATTAATCCTCATGAATACCCTCCGCCTGGGCAGAAACCTTCCTCCCGTTAAAACCTCAGTGTTCATGTTAGTACCTACTAATCGTTTTATAAAGAATTCAAAGTATTCTGTATACATATACAGGGTAACTTTGAATTCGTGGGCAATGTTATAGGAGGTGAAAGTGCTTACCCATTTTGACAACTTCTATTATAGGATATTGGCAACATTTTTTTTTTTGCTGACCGTACCAGCATTTTTTAGATTGAAGTTCAGTACTTTATAAAAACAGAAGCAGATAAAGATATATATTTTTAGTTAATTGACACTATTTACCTATTATGTAAGTAAATTACTGATTATCATTTCATTAAACAATTCAAGTGCATTATTGATAATATTATGTCAATATCTGCGGTATCTGCGGACATAACGTTATCAGAATATAAATTATTACTAGCGAGTCTACCAAACCGCCCCTGCTTCGCTCGGCTGCAATGATGACTTGTAAAAAGAAAGAGATTTCCATTCTAAATGTAAGTTAAATATTGGTGTTTTATACACATAAACCGGGATCATCATCATCATTTCAGCCGAAAGACGTCCACTGCTGGACATAGGCCTCCCCAAGAACCTCCACTTCAACCAGTTCTGTGCTTCTCGCATGCAACGGGTTCCTGCGGCCTTCACAAGGTCGTCGGTCCACCTTGTGGGAGGCCTTCCAACGCTACGTCTTTCGGTACGTGGTCGCCACTCCAGAATCTTTCGGCCCCATCGGCCATCAGTTCTGCGAGCAATGTGCCCCGCCCACTGCAACTTAAGTTTGGCAATTCTTCGGGCTACGGCAGAAAATATTGTGAAAATCGAATCAGAATTAATTGTGTAGTTTAGTAGATCTTAGTGTGCATACACACGAGGGACACGCCGCACGCGTCGACGAAACGGGCAACTGCAACCGCCGCCACATGCCGCTCGTGTACTTGAGCACCGTACTCAAATACAAGAGCGACGTGGGCACGTGGGTCGACGACGGTTGAATTTGCCTCTGTCGTCGATGCGTGCCGCTCGTGTTTATGCACACTAAACGGTCACACAGACATACACTCGAGTACAGAGAAGAAGCAGTTATTAACCGACTTCAAAAAAAGGAGGAGGTTATCAATTCGACTGTATTTTTTTTTTTTTTTATGTTTGTTACGTCATAACTTGCGACTGGGTGAACCGATTTTCATGATTCTTTTTTTATTTGAAAGCTGGTGCTTCCCGTGTGGTCCCATTGTCACCATTTCAATATCTGATGATGGGATCTTAGAGAAATCGAGGGCGACCCTCAAATTTTATAGGCTCACTTATTGTTTTTCGCATATTTTATGAAGTATCTTGTGTATTTGCGTATGGTTGTCACCATCTCAGGTAGCTGGGCTGATGATGGAAGGTACAACTCCTTAACAGTAAGAAGTTACTCGAACAGGAAAGGACTGTTTTAGTAAATTGTTTTGATGTTTGATAGGGCATTTGCCACATTTGGTCTCATGATCATCAAGTCATGATCTGATGCTGCAGTCAGGATAGTCTGCAGAGTACCTAACTCCTCGACAACTAACAGCAGATATATCGTGTTAAGGCTCATTGAAAAGGGCTCGATGTGTGGATAAACGTACTGTTAATGAGGAACACCGAAGTACATAAAGACCTGATGCTGAAGCCAGGAGCATCAAAAAAGTACCAACCTTGAAATTACAGCACCGTAGTCGTGTTTGGGCTCATTTTAAACAGGACTAAATTTTAAGTTCTATGTAATGTTGACATAAGTCTGGCCTGATGCTGCAGCCAGGATTATCAGCATCTAGTCTAAAAGCATCAGGTCAAGATTTGATGATGGGATCCTGGAGAAATCGAAGGAACTCTTCAAATATTATAGGCACACCTATAGCGATTTGGGTATTTTTTATAGTAACTCGTGCATTTGCTCTCAGAAAGCACTATTTGGTGAAGTGGAACTGATGATGAAGACCACAGATGGCCATCGGAAGTACTCAATAATATCTAAGTATTTCACGGGTTGCGATTCGATTACTTTAATATGGTTGCTAAGCAATTTATGCTCGTCACAATGTGAATGGTGATATGGAGCTGATGGTGGACCTGGAGAACTCCTCAGCAATTAACTTCCCTGCATCGGGAAAAGCAATATTTTGTTTGTAAAAGGCGATAATCACTAGGTTATTGTAACTTAGATAAATTATAAGCAGACCCACTAAAAAGCGTGAAATAAAAACTTTTTAAGAAAAAAAAACCGACTTCCAAAAAAACACTACAAAGTGAAAAATAACTTTATTTCGGAAGTCGGTGGCAAAAAACTAAAATACAGATCCAAAGACACCGACTTCCGAAATAAAGTTATTTTTCACTTTGTAGTGTTTTTTTGGAAGTCGGTTTTTTTTTCTTAAAAAGTTTTTTTGTTTAACAGTTTGATTTTAGACCAAAACAAATCCATTACCTGGATACCCGTTACTGTATCCTACCTTGTTCTGTCTCGGTATGGTGGGCTACTACAAATTAGAAATTAGACGTGAAGTAACACTGGCAACGTTGCAACGTATCTTTTCAAAGTTTTGAGAGGTAGTATACAAAACTCAGGTATACTATCAGAAATAGGGTTTAATTTACCGGATAGGTACGTGACGCGGCGGCGCAAGCCGCAGCTGCTGGTGGTGCCGCGTGCACGCACTAACCTGCTGGGGCGCGCACCGCTGACTCATGCGCTGCGCACTCTCAACACGGTGGCGGATGCCATTGACATATTCACCTGTACACTGGGTGAGTTCACAAGAGCCACTTACTGTGTAGCATGTAAGGTATAGTTAAGTATATTTTAAGTTACTTTGTCGCATTAGATTTATTATTATCTGTAATGGCAAAGGAAACATGACGTGATGTGATAAATAAATAAATAAAATTATTCAAAAGGGTTCATTATGGTCATTAATGACAGTTTAAGTGAACAATACGAGTGTAAGGAGAAAAATAACTCCGTAGATAATCACGTTGTCTGTGCAGGTTTATATTTAAATTTTAATTCAATTAAAAACTAAGCACTGTTTAATTTATCACAATTCATTTGCAAGGCTATTGTTGTACTAAACTTATCACGCATCAAAGTTCTTGGTGTTGGTGTAACCACGTTTCCTTGATCATATCGGCTCCCTTTTCGCCAATCATAATAGTTGGCGCGTTGGTGTTCCCTCTCACTACGAAGGGCATTATACTTGTATCCATCACTCTTAAGCCCTTCACATCGTGTACTCTTAGCTCTGGGTCCACCACCGATTCATTGTCAGTCTTAGGTCCCATTTTCACAGTACTGGCAGGATGGTACAGTGAAAATGTAAGCTCTCTGGCTATACAATCCAGGTGTTCATCACTTGCCTTCTCAAAGCCTTTGCAAGCTTCGATCTCCATCCAATGCAATTTTAATCCTGCTTCCTTAAATGTTTTGGTTTCGCCTAATCTCAAGGCATGTTGCTTCATTGCCCTTAGAATAGTTTCCAAGTCTTCTGGCTCCTTGAAGTAGTTTGCGAATATCAGAGGATCCTCCAAAAAATTTTTGCTTTGTAGAACAATTTTACCTTTCGACTTTGGGTGTAGTAGTACAGTGTATACCACTATAACAAAGTTATCCTTGTTGATTTTTATGAATTCTTGATAAACCTCGTCAGACAATCCGTGCTTTTCAAATAAATCAATCATACCAGACGCACTCGGAGGCAAAACGAGATAGTGATGTTGCACATCTGGGATAGATGAATTAGGATCTGCACTATTCATAAAACTGATGATTCTGTGCGGATTAGTATCCTTCAATGGCCCAGAACGATTCAAAAAGAACTCTGCCAATGCGCCCGCTATGTTCTTTATGGAAGTCAAATCTGCGTCACCTGGTACCGTATAAAACACAGGTACAAATACGTGGTCCTGTAAGTTTTCACCAACGGGTAGGTCAGCGATAACTTCAATATTCTTGTCCTGTAAATGCTTTTTTGGTCCAATACCTGATAGCATTAAAATTTGTGGGGAGTTGATGGCACCGCCTGACACCACTACCTCTTTCTTAGCATTTACAATTATATCCTTTCCATCTTTATGAATCTTCACTCCTTTCACTGTTTTTGTACCGGGGTTGAATAATACTTTAGTAACCATGCCGTTCTTAATGACATGTAAATTCTTTCTGTCTTTTACTGGGGTCAAAAATGCTCTAGCAGTACCGAATCTAAGGTTTTCTTTGATGTTAGATTGGGTTACTGTCACGCCCATTTGACTAGCACCATTAATATCAGTTGAGTTAGTCATTCCAAGTTCAACCGCTGCTTGAATAATTGTTTTTTCAAAAAAGTTGGGCTCTGTTCCTTCGATAATATTTAAAGGTCCATCTTGATTGTGATATTTGCTCCTTTCTTCAGTATATTCTCCAGTGAATTTTTCGCTTTTCAAGAAGTAGGGTAAAACTTCATCGTAGCTCCATCCGTAGTTACCGTCGGCTGCCCACTCATCATAGTCAGCCTTGTTAGCTCGCACGTAGAACAGGCCGTTGATACTGCTGCAGCCGCCCAGCACTTTCCCCCGAGGCCAGTAACAGCCTTTGCTCTTATAACTTCTACAAGCATCTTGTGGCTGTGTTTTGTATCCCCAATCTATTGGAGTCTTGAGAGTGTTGTAGAAAAGTTGTGGAATCTGAAACATCGAATGTCAATACTGTAACAAATATGTGAATATTCAATTCTATTCTGTTTATTTTGACATATTTGTGTGAACGGACATACGGGGCTTTCGTAGGCCTTTCGTAGGCCTTTCGTAGGTTTCAATGGAGAAGGATATCTTGGATCTAAATCTAGATCGAAATTTAGAAGAAAGGCTTCATAGTTTCTTATCAGCTAGTTGTATTATCGTATGCGATTATTACTCACTTCGGTACTTAACGTGGGATTTCCTCCGGCTTCAACTAATAGCACCTTCCATTCTGGCACTTCACTCAGTCGATTTGCGACCACTGCACCTGCTGAACCAGCGCCCACCACTATGAAGTCATAGTTCGGATCTGAAATATACAAAGATAATAAATGAAGACATCATCATCATTCTCCTGCCCTTATCTCATTTTATTTATTTAATCTTATTGTGATTTAGTGACCGCGTATGTTTTATTCGAGTTATTCTGATCTGATCTCCTGAACCCAACCTCCGCCCCCCCTGATCCTCATATTTTATCTACGTCATCGTGTTTTTGGTTTTTTGCTCTATACCTAAAATATAGTATGTTTGAGGGGCTAAATAATAACAGCCGCACAGGTCGATTGATCAGGTTAAGCTACGCTTGCCGCGGTTGGTCTGTGGATGGGTGACCATCTTTACATACCGAGACCCCTCCGTGCCTTGGAAAGCACGTTAAGCGGTCGGTCCCGGCAGTCATTTGTGGATCTTTGACATTCGCTACGGGTAGTCAAAAGCCCGAAAGTCTGACAACCAGTCTTACCAAGGAGTATCGTAGGTATTACCCAGTAACTGGGTTGTGGAGGTCAGATAGGCAGTCGCTCCATGCAAAATGCTGGTATTCAGCTGCATCCGGTTACACTGGAAGCCGACCTCAACATAGTTGGGAAAAAGCTGGGCAGATAATGATGATGACCTAAAATATAGTATTTTTGACTTGTCGCGACAATTTGCAAGTTTTTTGTATTAATTAGACAAGCCTGTCATTGTGCGTATATTTTATACCTAGATAGGTAGGAGGTAGGGGTATCTTTTATTTTTTATTTTTATTTAACGTGTTTTTGTGATAGTTTGTTATGTTTATGGATCTATGATCTGAAAATAATGATTTATTATTATTATTATTTTACTTCTTCGAGATTTTAAACTCTTGGGATCACCCAAGAGTTTAAAATCTCGAACATTAGCATAATATCACGCCTGTTAGCCCCGAAGGTTTAGGCAAAGGTGTACCTTATAGCACACTCACATTTCACCAGTTATATTTAAGTCCCATGTAATAGGGGGCGAGCATGTAGCCATCAACCAAGCAGAAATCCAGACTCCAGGCTGCTACTGAGTAATTGATAGAATAACCCAATAACACTTTGCCCGGCCTGGGATTCGAATCCAGGACCTCTTGCTCAGCAGTTCGCTTGCTAACACTAAGCCAACGAAGCAGTAATCACAAAATTGGCCCCATTTCAGAGATAATTTCTACGAAGTATACATTCAAGCTTCTACAATATTCAGCCAGTTTGTATAATTTACTGCCAGTTTTCCTTGGCCCTTTTCGTCAGCATGCTAATTACTACTCAGTAGGTACAATAAGTTTTCCTACGTTACTCCGTTACTGTGCATTTACAACTTTGATTAAATTAAATTGTGATTTTTTTATTTAGACCTAAAGCTAGGCATAATATCATATAAGTACTATAAATCCCATATATATAATTTCCATCGAAAAGTCCTGACATTACAAATCGAATTGAAATTAAACAGTTGACGTTTATTTTGCTATTTTAGATATGTTGTGGTATTTACATTTAATATCGACATTATATGGGTATAATTAAAAACAAATCACAATAATTAGCTTAACAACCAAATTGGCCATTATTAAGTATGACAAATACTATTGAAAAAAATATAGGTATCGTTACCTTGAAGGACAGCATTCGTAGCATCGTCGGGCCAAAGGTGGTCCCCCACGAGAGCACACTGTGCAGCAAAGATGCTCTGCAGTGTCTGCACGAACAGTGGTCCAGCTGCCTGGTAGCTGTCCAGGATCATCGACGTCATCGCCGAATCACAGGCCCACGACATCTTCGCCTGGAATTTGTGTAAAATTCGAGATAGTAGAATCAAATATGTGCGACGAGCTCATAGACAAGCCTAATAAGACCATTGAAATAGGACGTCCCCGGTAGGCAGGACATGTCGTAAGAATGGACAAGACAGAGCACCCAAATGTTTTCTTGATAGTAAACCAGATGGACGGAGAAATCGAGGCAGGCCCAAGTTCAGGGGGTTGGATGGCGTAGACCAAGATTAAGGAATTGCTGCAGTAAGAAATTAGGGATAAAAGTCGGAAATAGGTCACTGTGGATAACACCAATTTTATGATCAAAGTATTATAACATTGGACTTTTGACTTTGCATTTAAAATAAATAGGACCATGAGCTACGATAATACTCGTACATCTTACTCTTGTCAAGTATTTTCGTATATGCGGTATTTGACTCGAAAAAGGCTGGATTTTACCGCGTCCAAATATTTCAAGTTATTTCGATTTAATAACCGCATTGGTGTGCACGATGAACAAAAAGTGCATACAAGTGAGGCACCAAGTTATATTAGGTCCTTACATATGAAATTGGCGTTTTGTATGGAAGGAACAAAAAGTCGAATATTTTTTAATATAATATATTTAATTAATCAAAGTATGAACCATTGTTTTCAATGCACTTTTGCCATCTTATAGGTAGTTCATTGATCCCTTTACTAAAAAAACCAGTCGGACGGGAATCAATAAAATCTTTGAAGGCGATTTGGACTGCCCCATCGGAGTTGAATTTTTTCCCTTGCAAAAAGTTATCCAAATTGCGAAAAAAATGGTAATCTGTTGGAGCAAGGTCCGGGGAGTACGGAGGATGTCTAAGACATTCCAATTCAAGCTCTTCTAATTTGGTAGCCGTCTGTTGCGCAGTGTGTGGTCTGGCGTTGTCGTGCTTTCAAGCTTTTTAATCTTCCCAATTTGCTTCAAGTGAATTAAAACAGTTTTATCACTAACATCGAAGCCTGCAGCTAACTCGGACGTGGTTTGCGATGGGTCCGCTTCCACAATAGCCTTCAATTCTCCATTATCAACTTGGGTCTCAGGCCGTCCACGGGGCTTGTTCTGCAGGTCGAAATTTCCAGAACGAAAACGTTGGAACCAAAAACGAACTGTGTTTTCTTTTGCAACATGACCGCCATACACATCATTCACCCTTCGAGTCGTTTCCGCAGCACTAGTGCCACGGCGGAACTCGTACTCGTAAATAATGCGATATTTTAAATTTTCCATTTTGTAAAATGAGTGACGCAAACAGAAAAAACAGAAGAAAAAAAACAAATGAATGACGGTCATCGAAGCACAAATACATGAGTAAATAGCTGTACAAATTTGAATTTGGAATTCCTTACCTAAGAGGAGAAATTCGTGATTAAAGTGGCCAGTACGAAAAACGCCAATTTCATATGTAAGGACCTAATATATACCATTAGTTTTAATATTGACATTTGGAGTTCCTTCATAACTCCTGCATTATTTAGGCCTTGTGCGTTGTAGAACTTCGATGTGAAGCATTTATCATTGGCCAAGCTGTCACTTTCATCAAACATTCTATGGGAAACTTTTCTAGAACGACCATTAGCATTAGAGAGTTGTTTGTTGTTGGAGTGCTCTGAAGATATTTGCTTGTAACTATGCCTATCAAGTAGTGGTGGGTGGTGGGTGGGGTGGTTAATGGGCCCGATTTACGAATTGTAGGTCGTGGGTTTGAACCCGCGCTAATTAATTTTATCATCACTCTGCTCTCAAAGCGGTAAAGGAAACCGGCATGTCCTAGAACTAGTACCTAAATTCTCCAACCTAAAATCTACCAACCCGCACTGGGCTCGCGTGGTAGTTTATAGCCCACTTCTTCTCGAAGAGAGGAGGCCTGTATCCCAGCAGTGGGAACATCATAGGCTGATTATGCAGCAGTCATTCGGAAGTTATGCGCGTACAGACATTTCGGCGACTTTTTTTATACTATTTACAATGTTGAAATGACAATAGAACAATAAATGAACACACTAACAATACTAATGCATAGGAGTATTTAGAAACCATAAAAATTAAAAATGTACAAAACCCCGACTCAAACAAAAACCTCTAAAAACTAAAATAATAATAGATATATATTAGCCCTTTAAGTTTAATATAATTTGCAGGAAATATTTTGATCCAAGCGTCCTCACGTCGGGGGACGGCTAATGCCTTTCCGTAACAACCTGTATACACGAAATTTACGAATACACAGCAGTGTGGCCACTACACAGACGGTCGAGCCATCAGCTGTCACCATCCATGGATGCGCGTGACACGCTGTAACATAAACACACACGAACATTCGCGGAAGCGCCCTGCGCCGCCTTGAAACAGCAGGCATACATTTTCACCGCGCCCGCCGTAGAAAGAGAGGGGATACTTCCTCTCTTACGCCGCGCCGGCTGTCTACTCTCCATCCGTCTTACGAATTTTCGATCAGGTCACGTGTCCTGACGCGATGTCCTGACGCGAGTTTAAAATTTTTTACCCATTACAAAAAAAGTGTACAACGCCGCTAAAGAAGTTTTCACTTCAAAAAACCACGTGACTTAGTTAACCGACTAAACGTGATACCAGTCTATTTAGTTGTCATGCTACGTTACATCTGTACTCTTCAATTTAGCAACGAATGAATTATAACGTTTAGTGCTGTGTCCGAGGAAAACAATAATACATGTGGCGCCAACTATTATCATAATAATGTTATTGTTGTTTTCCTCGGGAACAGCGCTTTTTTCGGGATGAAAGGTACCCTATGTCCGTTTCTGTACACCTGACAACGTATAATGCAAAATTTCAGGCCGATCGGTTCAGTGGTTTATGCGTGAAAAGGTAACAAACAAACTTACTTTCGCATTTATAATATTATATGATAGGATTTCACGTGGACGAAGTCGCGGGCAGCAGCTAGTAAGGTATAATTATATCGAAATACGTCATTATTACACAATTTGTACAAACCTACTTACAGAAAATAAATAATTTATCATTTAATTACGAAATGGAAACAAAACAAAACAAAATCGATAAAATGTCCAAAATCTTCGTTCAAATTTCAAAATTGCAGTTCCGCACCACAAACAAAGTTAAACGTTCCGTTTTTAAACTTTTCGTCAGAAAGCCTCGTCTAAGAAGGAGCAAAGACCCTGCATAGAATTATTAACACTAATTAAACGATCTTCTTACGAGTATCTAAGTCAGTAACAAGGTACCTATTTAGAGATAAATAATTAACAAGCTTGTACTTCATAGAATGTCTTTGGATGTTAGAGTGATAAGAAAATTATGACGTGTCTTTTACTTGTTGAAAAGGAACAGCAGCCTAATTGCGGAACGCCAAATCGTCAAATGATTCTGATCAGTTGGCTTCATTTCTATCACAATTGGCTTCATTTTACGATTTTCGAATTGCGAAACTCTAGTTTATTATGAAACCAATTATGAACGTTAAGGCCCTGCGCAGAAACTAGAGTTTCGCAATTCGAAAATCGTAAAATGAAGCCAATTGTGATAGAAATGAAGCCAACTGATCAGAATCATTTGACGATTTGGCGTTCCGCAATTAGGCTGCAGGTCTAGCCTAGGTAATTTTGATTAAAACCCTTGTGTACTAAATATTAGATTTCATGGATATCTTGTATGACAGACGAGTGTAAGACCTAATGTTTCTTGGAGAAATTTTATCTGTTTGACTAGTGAAATAAATAAAATAGCGAGTGTTTTTATTTTTAGCCGATTCGATTCCCGGTTTAGGTAAGCTGGTCGAGAAATCTGTGAATGCAGTTTTGTTCCTTTTTAAAAATAAAGGAATTTTTCCAGTGGTTTCCCTTCAAGGCCCATTGATTTTTTCCACCCTGTATATAAAAATCAAAGTCCTAACTGACTGATATATCAACGCACAGCCTAAACCGCTGGTCCTAGAGACATGAAATTTGGAGGGTGTGTTCTTTCTGAAGATTAGGTATCAACTAAGAAAGGGTTTTTCGAAATTCCACCCCTAAGATGATATTTTACGCGGACGAAGACGATATTTTACTAATACATGCGTCATGTTCGTGAACGGGCGCCGTCAGTAGGGACTGGTCATCTCTTTGCTGCCATGGCTTATTTTATTTTAATTTAATATTTGAATTGTTGTTTTTTCGCATCTTTTCATTATGGACGCTTTTAACGTTCTGCATCGTTCTCACATGTATAATTTTTAACATGAATGATGTAATCAAGACTTTGTAACCATATTATTTTGATTTAAAAGAGTGTCCATGGAGTTTCTTGCCCGTTCTTCTCCATAGGTACCTACGCTTTGGAATGGGCAACTAGCTTCATCTTTCTGACTGACCGACCCCTTGACAATTCAAAAGTGCCTGTAATTGGTTTAATTGAAATAAATGCTTTGAGTTTGAAGTCGCAGGCAGAAGCTAGTGTAAGGACAAGTCTGGAATCGCCAACCCGTCTTGAGCATGCGTGGTGATCAATGCTTGTGCCTTCTTTGTACGAGAAGAGGCCTTTGCCCAGCCGTGGGACAATAGTTATTCCTATTATTTTTATTTACGCCCATAATATAGGGGAAATCGTTGCGCTTAAAACTTTTGTGCAAAAATCATTCATATTGACAGCACGAAACAAGAATATTAAGTATAGGTACCTACATTAAACGCGTATTCTCACAAGATTATTGAAAACCAAGCAACCTTGACATAGATAATATTTGTTTTAAGTAAATGATTATTCCCATTCGATAATAATGTACCTATGTGCGCAAATATGTCCTGCATACCTACCGCAGAACTGTATGTACACACAGCAAACCTATTCGGTTTACACCCCACAAGCACGGATAGCTGTGTCGGTATGAATAGTTAAGTTACGCACACAAACGTTAAAAAATAAAACGCGCGTATGCGTATGTCGCACCAATAGGCAATAACTATAATACCCATGTATAGTAATCGTTAATTTATGTAATTTAATTAATTATAATATTTTGCACTTATTCATTCTAACAAGTTTGGCACAATGGTTAACGTTCCTGGTTAGTGAACAAGAAGTCTTAAGTTCAAATCTCGGGTGCAAAACATTCTTTTCGTTTTGTAATCATAATTTTCCTAAAACATTCATTACCTAGCGGAATTTTAAACGATTCAATCCCGTTCATAGATGAGTAATTTACACATTTGAAACATGAGCACGGAATTCTCAGCCAATTTATTTTGTTTGACCGTTTAAGCCAAGATATAACTTTAAGCCAAGATACAAAAAACCACAATTTTTGTATATATTTTTTTACCTTTCACCTTAATTTATAAAAAAAAATGCGTTCTTAGTTGTCAGTCTACGAGTATTATTTGCGCTACTAAGTACATTGATGACTACTCATAGTCCTGTGTGTTCTTTGTTCCTGATTCCAATTGTGCTTGAACTTGATCCAACCATGCAACATTTACCAATGTTTAAAAAGGAGGAAATCGTTGTTTTGCATGAGCAAAACGTTTCTATTAGTGAAATTGCAAGGCGCTTATTAATATCGGTAAGTAACAGCTACTGGTGACATATTTTTTTTTCAACTCAAATTCTAAACTCATTTCACAATATAATAGTCAAAACGAGCTGCCTCATTCACTAATGACCTAATCGATAAGGAATAATAGACGCCCGAATTCCAACGCCTAGTTTATTTAATAAAATATTTCAATTTATTTTATTGGTTTTATTTAACCACTCGAGTCTGGCGTGGTACAATATCGACCCATTACAATAGAAAATCAATTGTGTCTCATTAGCGGTGATTAAGGGTTAATTACCTTTTTAATTTTTTGCTTGAGTAGTTTTATTTGACAAACAGTTGATGTCCTAAAAGACAATAAATAAAAACTATTAAAACAATATTCCTCTGCCGGGGGTTTGAACTTACGACACGAAGTAAGTCGTTATCTATGCCAGGTGCTTTCACGGACCGGCTATGGGAATCTTACTTATAATGTTGAAATATTGGAACTCTTTCAATTATGATTACTATACATTGGTATGTTAGTTATTGGTATATGTGGGTATATCATACGCACACAAACGGCTTAGCGTTTGCTATTCGTACCCGACCGACTCATTAATTTACCCGTGTGTGTAGGATGTAAACCGAAGAGTTTTGCAGTGTGTACATATGTAGGTATATAACCGTTACCGTGGTTCAGTAACAGGTATTATTATCGAATCTACTTTTATGATATCGATTGTGTAAATATGTAATTAATGCGAACTTTAATCTTGTCAGTTTTTATCTTGATCAAATAAATTAATTGTTTATATAACACTACAAAAGAAGCGGGACAGGTGATAATTACAACAAAGAATATTAAAGTAATCATCATTTTCTTGTTGTTTATTAGAAAATTCTACCAGCTTGGTTCCTTTCGGTTTAGTAACAGACACCTTCTGATCCACCATTTTTATAATTTGTGTTATATGTATTTTCTTTAGCACGGAGAAATGAAACGAAAGTTATCTACAGACACTCAAACTGATTATCGGAGAAAGTCGTCTTGATCAAAACAATCAAATTCAACTGAGAAAAACAAGGCTAGCACTGCTGCTGTAGAAATCGCTGCTAACTATATTATTATTATGATATATTTTTTATTAAAAAAAAATAAACTAGAAATTAATTTAATTATTTTTTTTATCTTTTTCCACATGTCACTTCATTCTACGAGTACCTCAAACTGTTAACTTTTTAAACCGGTGTTTCTTTTAAACCACTGTCTCCTACATCCATTTTGAGTAAACCACGCTTCCACAAGAAAAAAAAAATAGCAAAATAATCTTACCGCTTATTATTTTGTTTAAAAAGGTATTTATAAGTTGTATAATTTTCTTTTTAACACGGTAACTGTTACGAACGTAAGTGAATAGCGGGCTGCCCGACCACTGACCGTCAACTGCTGGCACGCACTTCACGCACACAAAGTAACACTCCTGGTATATCTATCTATAGATATAATTGTCTATATAAACAACAACATTGAATTGAATACATTATACAAATAGATCTCTTCGCGCCATTACCGAGTTGTCGTCTTATCTACACTACAATTATTTAAGTGAATATTTGCCATGTTGTTTTGAAATCACTACCTACTCTTGTTTAATCATATTTTTCGCCTTATAAAATTATTTTGGTTTGGTTTATCTAAGAAGCGTTTTGCTATGCGAAATAAAGCAGGCACTGCAAAACACATAGTTTTTTATTTAACTAATTCAATATACTTAGCTATATATTTCCAGTTATAGCTGACCTCGTATTGTTATAGGCTTTTCGTACAGTGAGAAGTCGATCTTATACTGGAAAGTTATAGCTTTATAATATATATAAATAGTTGTCGTCGATACACTGGTGGTCAGTAAAATCGACCTAATTGAAACACTGAATTTCCATTGGAATTTGATGATAATGCGAAATTGAGTATGTTTGTAACGCCTTTACGCTAAAACGGTTGAACGGATTTGTATGAAGATCACACACATGCACATGAGTAGACCATGACCTGAGTTAGGACATACTTTTTATTGCGATATTCTCACGGGATCGAGACGTATGCTGGTGAAACTGCGGGGCGCAGTTAGTTTAGTCATATTTTGTCATCTCGCACATTGATTTTGGATATTTTTAGCTCAAAACCATTTTACAATGCAACATTCATAAGGCACTTTCCTCACTATCAACTAGCCTATTCAACAACCTTTGAGGAAAATGTTCTTGGCAAACGAGGTCATAATGCTTTTGGTTATGCGGTGAATCAAGATTAAATGGGTACGTATCAAAATCCCGAAAGTTCATAATACCTATGATTGAAATACCGACCTCCAAAACACCGAAATTCAAAATACCGAAAGTTATAAATGCCGATAGTCGTTATATCGAAACACAAAATACCGATGTTCAAATGCCCGAAAGGACGAAATCCCGAACGGACGAAATCCCGAATGGACGAAATATACCTCAACGGACGCAATAGACGACGTAGGATGCAAGAGCGAGCGAAGGGCACCCCGAGGTTCGGTTTGGTTAGGTTACTTTAAACCCTTTACACAGAAATAGGGGCCCCGCGAAGCGGGGCTCCGTCGACATAGGATGCAAGAACGAGCGAAGGGCACCCCGAGGTTTGGTTTAGTTAGTACTTTAAACCCTTTACACAGAAATAGAGGCTCTATTGTTGGTTTTGTGCCATCTATATTCTTACAATTGGAAATATGTGTTTTCTCGGAAACGGTGGCAATTTTGGGATTTTGTACTTCGGGATTTTAAACTTCGGGATTTTAAACTTTCGGGCAAATGAACTTTCGGGATTTAAAACTTTCGACCAAACAACCATTTGGCGTTTCAATTATCGGGATTTCGTCTATCGGTATTTTAAAATTCGGTCTATTAAAATTCGGGATTTTGATACGTACCCAGATTAAATATATGAATTTGTGTTTGAGGAATACAGATTAGGATCACTCGAAATTATAACTGCTGGAGTTCAAGTTTATTTAACAGAAATAGTACTGCGGGGTAATTGCGTAACTCACTAAACGTAGCAATGGCTTTCATTTTGACAGTTCAACAAAATTCATTGCGTTATTTACGTTGTTGAGCGGACAAATTTTTCGAACATACGAAGCAATGAATTAACAATATATCCTTAGAAAATGATTCAGATTGTGACTGAAGAGAGAACAGTGTGTTATGCAATTAGTGGCTTCGCCCGTGTGGGTTTCGAAATTATCCCACGGGAACGTAGGTACTACCGGGATAAAATAAATAGGATACTTATGTATTTATTCAGGATATAAACTATATGTGTTCCAAATTTCATCCAAATATGTTTAACTGTTTTGGCGTGATTGAGTAAGAAACATCCAAACTTTCACATTTATAATGCTAAATATTAAGATGTGAGATGTGCATGAGAGCAAATAAATAAATAGTATGTACTGGTAACTTTCGCTTATTTACTGATATATTAAGACTGCTTTACTTAAAAGTTCTCATTAAAGAAAAAGATTAAAGAAAGTGTGGGTACCTGTTTTAAAATTGAGGAAAATTAAACCAATATGATAATGGATGTCGTAACATTTTTATTCCTTAAAATACCTTGTCAGTCACTTTTACATAAGATTATCTTGTTAAATACAGGTTGCGCGTTGCGATATTGTCGACGCAAAGAAATATTCTCCCAATAAATTAACATAACTTACAGTTCGGTGTGTTTGTTCAACCAAAACTTCTTGATCAGGTCAGCTCCCTTCTCACCGATCATGATAGAGGGCGCGATGGTGTTGCCTCTTATAACAGAGGGCATGATACTGGCGTCGATCACTCTCAATCCCTTCACTTTGCGTACTCTGAGCTCCAAGTCAACGACCGCGCTCTTGTCACCATCAGGACCCATCTTGGCGGTACTGGTCGGGTGGTACAGAGAGAACGTCAGCTCCCTCGAGATGCAGTCCAAGTACTCGTCGCTGCTCTTGTCGAACTTCTTGCACGCGTCGATGTCTAACCAGTCCAGTTTAAAACCAGCCTTCTTAAGGGCTTTAGTGTCACCAAGTCTCAAAGAATGTTGTTTCATTGCCCTGATAACGGTCGCCATATCTTCGGGGTCCTTGTAGTAGTCAGCGAAGAACAAGGGAGCTTCAAGCGGGTTCTTGCTCGCCAAAAGGATCTTACCAGCGGACTTAGGCTTCAACAGGGTGTTGAAAATTACCAGCGTGAATTTGTCTTCATTCATTTTTTTGAACTTTGTGTATGATTCATCGTTTAATCCGTGCTTCTGGACAATGTCTACCAAGTTGTACACGCCAGGGGGCAAGACGAAGTAATGGAACTGCATATCTGACGCAGGTGATTCTGGGTCAGTTGTGTTGACAAAACTGATGACTCTGTTAGGGCTAGTGTTGATCAATGGGCCAGTTCCTTCCAAAATGTACTGAGCGAAGTCACCCGCAATTTTAGAGATAGAGTAGTAGTCTTTAGGACCAGGCTTTGTGTAGAAAGTAGGAACGAATAAGTGGTCTTGCAAATTTTCTCCAACGGGCAGATCAGCCTTAACTTCTATTTTCATATCTTCCAAGTGCTTCCTGGGTCCGATACCAGACAGCATTAAGATATGCGGCGAGTTGAGGGCACCAGCTGACAGAATGAGCTCTTTCTTTACGTTGACAACGATGTCTTTTCCTTCTTTGTGGAGCATGACACCGCTCACGATGTTAGTTCCAGGTACGAACAAAACTTTAGTAGCTTGAGCGTGTTTGATGACGTGAAAATTTTTCCTATCCTTGATTGGGTTCAAGAAGGCACGAGCAGTACTGAATCTATGTCCATTTTTAGTCGTAGTCTGTGACGTCATAACTCCCATTTGGCTCTCGCCGTTGATATCGGTCGAGTTCTTCAATCCAAGTTCAATCGCAGCATTGATGATCATGTGCTCGAAATCGTGGGACTGTTGGTCGACAGCGACGTTAAGGTTGCCCTCCCAGTTGTGGTATTTTTTGTTCTCTTCGTTGAAAAGGCCAGTAAACTTCTCGCTCTTCCTGAAGTATGGCAGAACGTCATCGTAGCTCCATCCTGTGCAACCGTCGTCGTTTGCCCATTCATCGAAGTCGGCTCTGTTACCTCTGACGTAGAACATGAAGTTGATACTGCTGCTGCCTCCGAGAGCTTTACCACGAGGCCAAGCGCAACCCTTTGCTGTGTAGCTTCTGCAGGCGCCATCTTGAGGTTGAGTCTTGTAGGCCCAATTTTGAGGACTGCGCATGTTGTTGTAGAACAAATGTGGGATCTGAAATTAAATCGATCGATGTGTTAGAATTTAAAGTAGGTAAATGGAAACTTTACCCTTTAAAAGGGAAATTATTAATATATATATTAATATATAAGTCTGATAACGATTCAGGAACGTAGGCAACTAGCGAGCGATGGCCGTTTTGCGTAGATGTGACGGATTTTTTTCGCCTACTTGTTCTTTTTGTGTTCTTTCTCTGCGTCATGTTTGCCGCAATTAAACGTATTTTCTTTCTTCTAACTAAATCAATATCGTCAAACGTCCACTCGGTCTATTCTGCAAAAATTTGACCGTGAAATCTTAGAAGCTTGAAGTTAACTCTCAAACCTTCAGCTGCAGATGGTATATCAGTTCACTTCAAGGCGATATTTTTACAGAATAGCACTACTGTTTCTATTAACTTATTTCAGGATCGTTTTATTAATTTAACAGATTTATTGAGCAGTAATTGCATATGTTTGAATTGAAATGGGTTTTTTATGGTGATACTGACCAACGGGGTAGTTGCGTAACACACTAACAGTAGCAATGGCTTTCATTTTAACAGTTCAACAACATTAATTGGATATGGAGTGACGGATAAGCAATATCCAAACAATATCCATACTATATATTATATTCATACTAATATTATACTTTCGAAAGTAACTCTGTCTGTCTGTCTGTATGTTACCTTTTCACGCCTAAACCGCTGAACGGATTTCGATAAAATTTGGCAGAGAGATAGATTGCATCCCAGGGAAGGACATAGAATAGTTTTTATTCCGATATTTCCACGGGATCGAAACTTATACGGGTGAAACCGCGGGGCGCAGCTAGTAAGTAATATATATGGTGAGCAAACCGTACAATTTCAAACTACTTGTGGTAAAATTATAAACTATAATATGTATACTTTATATTCACTGACCCTCTTATAAATATTCTAGTAGTTCAACATCCTCAGCAACCACTGTGCGTCTATTTTTAGTTGCATCTTTACCATGCTTTTAATGAATTACAAATTAATGCATTATATCAATATGGACGGACGGACTGTCGAAATTAATATCCTGTCATAATTAATATATATCGCAGTATTAATATCTAACTATTAATACATAATTGAAATTCGATATAAATCGATAGATTTAAGGTAGATAGATATAGGATATTACCTTTGTCGTCTTCCAGCCTCCCGAACAAGCCGGATTCCGTAAAGGCTTTAGCACCGTAGACTACATACATACGCTGCGACAGGTTATATTACCGAAGAGTATTACCTGCCTCTCTGCTTAGCGTTTGTGGACTTAGTTGGGCAACTTCGAGAAAGAGGTCAATCGTCGAATTCGACTCGGCTGGGCAGCGTTTGGGAAGGTACGCAATATCTTTTCGTCCTACATACCGCAGTGTCTCAAGACGAAAGTCTTTGACCAGTGCGTGTTGCCAGCGATGACATACGGCACTGAAACGTGGTCGCTCATAATGGGCCTTATTAGGAGGCTGAAAATCACCCAAAGGGCAATGGAAAGGGCTATGCTTGGAGTTTCTCTGCGTGATCGAATCAGAAATGAAGAGATCCGCAGGAGAACCAATGTAACCGATATAGCCCGAGGAATTGCCAAACTTAAGTGGCAGTGGGCAGGGCACATTGCTCGCAGAACAGATGGCCGATGGAGCCGAAAGGCTCTGGAGTGGCGACCGCGTACTGGAAGAAGTAGCGTTGGAAGGCCTCCCACAAGGTGGACCGACGACCTTGCGAAGGCCGCAGGAACTCGTTGGATACGAGAAGCACAAAACCGGTCGAAGTGGAGGTGGTTGGGGGAGGCCTATGTCCAGCAGTGGACGTCTTTCGACTGAAATGGTGATGATGAAACGAGCAGCATTTCTGATGATATACAAATTAGTGAAGGTAATTTTATCTATGCCTGCTATAAGCACGCCCAGTGAGCGGGTGTTTTCTGTTGCCGGTTTGATGTTGACGGCTAAAAGGTCCCGTTTAAATCCGACACGGGTTGACAAAATTATTTTTGCTCACGAAAATTACAGCCGTTGCAAGGTAGCCGTTAATTAAAAATAGTTTTATTTTGCTGTTTTTGTTGATTGGTGATTTATGTTTGTGACTTTTTTTAATTATATTAGATTTTTTGATAAAAACTATTTTACAAGCTAGACAGTTTTAATAAAATTCTCCGCGGCGATTTCACGCCGCCGCCGCCGATTTTTGACCGGCGCCCGCCGCCGGAGATGTTAGCATCGGCGCACACGTCTAATATCACAAATATCGATAAACCTTTATCACTGCTACTACAATCGATTTTCCATAGGGTAGTATTTAAACGCAAATCAAAAAATATCCTTTTTCTATGCAATAAGATTCCGAATTCCCATCAAAATTACTGATTGCACAGCAAAATATTCAACTCAAAATATCACTAAACACACAACAATTTATTTTCGCAGCGTACAGCGATTTTTCCTAAAGCAAAAGCTTTTTCATCAATGCACAGCTAATAATCTTAATGCACATTATACATGTTAACTCTTTTTCTTTTAAATATAGCTTCTATTTTTATATTATTATTTACAGCAGTTTTTCTAAATAAAACAGCATTTTATTAGTCACAGTCGTCTTATTATTTATTAATTACCACATAATGAGATCAGCAAAAAAAAAAAAAAATTATATACAAAATTGTAATTTATCCTAACCAAACCAAACCTCGGGGTGCCCTTCGCTCGCTCTTGCATCCTATGTCGACGGAGCCCCGCTTCGCGGGGCCCCTATTTCTGTGTAAAGGGTTTAAAGTAACCTAACCAAACCGAACCTCGGGGTGTCCTTCGCTCGTTCTTGCATCCTATGTCGACGGAGCCCCGCTTCGCGGGGCCCCTATTTCTGTGTAAAGGGTTTAAAGTAACCTAACCAAACCGAACCTCGGAGTGCCCTTCGCTCGTTCTTGCATCCTATGTCGACGGAGCCCCGCTTCGCGGGGCCCCTATTTCTGTGTAATACACTAACGAAATATTTCTATTTCGCTCTTACGCGCGAGATATACGGCTAACTCCCGACGACACGACCTAGCGCTATCTCTATCTTACTCGCTCGCGCCACTCTGCACTCCAGTGATGAAAAAGCGCGCGAAGCCGCGAACCTTTTTCAGTTAATCTGTTCTGCTTTTAGAAATAATGCAATGTAAAAGGATTTTTTTGTTATAATAATCATTAAATTTGCCGAGTATGGCTTCTTGAAAATTAAGACAAATATGATGAACAGGTTTTGTTGTACTTACTGATTAATATGCGACTGGGATAGTTATTTTGCTATGAAATATGGAAAATTTGCTGTGCAGTCAGTATTTATGCTATGTATGTAGTATTTTTGTACAAAAATAAATTTAACTGTATTGCATTATGAGGAAAAAAGTAATGTCATATTGATGTATAATTTCGAATTATCTGCAGTTTGAGTGTTGTTAACATTTAGTTTATTTGTAGTGAAGTAAGTTATTTGATGTAAAAAAGAATATAAATGATGAGTATGTATTGATAGGCGATTATTTATTTGATATGCAATTTATAATATCCCTTTTCCATATATGAGTGTTAAAGGAGAAGACGACAAAATTTAAAAAACATAATCCTTTTACCTATTTTCTATAATATGACGTTATAAAGTAGCACATCTATTTGTCGCCTAAACTCGTCGATGGCGTTCTAGCGGCCGATTACGTTTGTCGCTTGTAAGCGTCCCTGGCGTTCAATGGGTTAATCATATTTTTCGCCTTGTAAAATGATTTTGGTTTGGTTTATCTAAGAAGCGTTTCGCTATTCGAAATACAGCAGGCACTGAGAAACTCATTATTTTTTATTTAATTCAATATACTTACTTAGGTACACACGTCATCATATCAAGCTATATATTGTATAGCGGACCTCGTATTATTATAGGCTTTTCGTACAATGAGAAGTCATCTAATATACTGGAAAGTTATATGAATAGTTGTCGTCGGAGCATTCTGGTGGTCAGTAAAATCGACCTAATTGAAACACTGAATTTCCATTGGAATTTGATTATAATGCGAAATTGAGTTTATTTTTAACGCTTTTACGCTAAAACGGCTGAACGGATTTGTATGGAGATCACGCACATGCACATGAGTAGACCATGACTTGAGTTAGGACATACTTTTTATTCCCATATTCTCACGGGATCGAGACTTATGCGGGTGAAACTGCGGGGCGAAGTTAGTTTAGTCATATTTTGTCATCTCGCACATTGATTTTGGATATTTTTAGCTCAAACTATTTTACAATGCAACATTCATAAGGCATTTTCCTTACTGTCAACTAGCCTATTCAGCAATCTTTAAGGAAAATGTTCTTGGCAAACGAGATCATAATGCTTTTAGTTATGCGGTGAATCAAGATTAAATATATGAATTTGTGTTTGAGGAATACAGATTAGGAACACTCGAAATTATAACTGCTGGAGTTCAAGTTTGTTTAACAGAAATAGTACTGCGGGGTACTAAACGTAGCAATGGCTTTCATTTTGACAGTTCAACAAAATTCATTGCGTTATTTACGTTGTTGAGCCGACAAATTTTTTGAACATACGAAGCAATGAATTAACAATATATCCTTAGAAAATGATTCAGATTGTGACTGAAGAGAGAACAGTGTGTTACGCAATTAGTGGTTTCGCCCGTGTGGGTGTCGAAATTATCCTACGGGAACGTAGGTACTACCGGGATAAAATAAATAGGATACTTATGTATTTATCCAGGATATAACTTTAGGTGTTCCAAATTTCATCCAAATACGTTCAACTGTTTTGCGTGATTGAGTAAGAAACATCCAAACTTTCACATTTATAATGTTATTAAGATGTGTGATGTGCATGAGAGCAAATAAATAAATAGTATGTACTGGCAACTTTCGCTTATTTACTGGCATATTAAGACTGCTTTACTTAAAAGTTCTCATTACAGAAAAAGATTAAAGAAAGAGTGGGTATCTGTTTTAAAATTTAGGAAAATTAAACCAATGTGATAATGGATGTCGTAACATTTTTATTCCTTAAAATACCTTGTCAGTCACTTTTACATAAGATTATCTTGTTAAATACAGGTTGCTCGTTGCGATATTGTCGACGCAAAGAAATATTCTTCCAATAAATTAACATAACTTACAGTTCGGTGTGTTTGTTCAACCAAAACTTTTTGATCAGGTCAGCTCCCTTCTCACCGATCATGATAGAGGGCGCGTTGGTGTTGCCTCTTATAACAGAGGGCATGATACTGGCGTCGATCACTCTCAATCCCTTCACTTTGCGTACTCTGAGCTCCAGGTCAACGACCGCGCTCTTGTCACCATCAGGACCCATCTTGGCGGTACTGGTCGGGTGGTACAGAGAGAACGTCAGCTCCCTCGAGATGCAGTCCAAGTACTCGTCGCTGCTCTTGTCGAACTTCTTGCACGCGTCGATGTCTAACCAGTCCAGTTTAAAACCAGCCTTCTTAAGGGCTTTAGTGTCACCAAGTCTCAAAGAATGTTGTTTCATTGCCCTGATAACGGTCGCCATATCTTCGGGGTCCTTGTAGTAGTCAGCGAAGAACAAGGGAGCTTCAAGCGGGTTCTTGCTCGCCAAAAGGATCTTACCAGCAGACTTAGGCTTCAGCAGGGTGTTGAAAATTACCAGCGTGAATTTGTCTTCATTCATTTTTTTGAACTTGGTGTATGCCTCATCGTTTAATCCGTGCTTCTGGAAAATGTCTATCAAGTTGTACACGCCAGGGGGCAAGACGAAGTAATGGAACTGCATGTCTGACGCAGGTGATTCTGGGTCAGTTGTGTTGACAAAACTGATGACTCTGTTAGGGCTAGTGTTGATCAATGGGCCAGTTCCTTCCAAAATGTACTGAGCGAAGTCACCCGCAATTTTAGAGATAGAGTAGTAGTCTTTAGGACCAGGCTTTGTGTAGAAAGTAGGAACGAATAAGTGGTCTTGCAAATTTTCTCCAACGGGCAGATCAGCCTTAACTTCTATTTTCATATCTTCCAAGTGCTTCCTGGGTCCGATACCAGACAGCATTAAGATATGCGGCGAGTTGAGGGCACCAGCCGACAGAATGAGCTCTTTCTTTACGTTGACAACGATGTCTTTTCCTTCTTTGTGGAGCATGACACCGCTCACGATGTTAGTTCCAGGTACAAACAAAACTTTAGTAGCTTGAGCGTGTTTGATGACGTGGAAATTCTTCCTATCCTTGATTGGGTTCAAGAAGGCACGAGCAGTACTGAATCTATGTCCATTTTTAGTCGTAGTCTGTGACGTCATAACTCCCATTTGGCTCTCGCCGTTGATATCGGTAGAGTTCTTCAATCCAAGTTCAATCGCAGCATTGATGATCATGTGCTCGAAATCGTGGGACTGTTTGTCAACAGCGACGTTAAGGTTGCCCTCCCAGTTGTGGTATTTTTTGTTCTGTTCGTTGAAAATGCCAGTGAACTTCTCGCTCTTCCTGAAGTATGGCAGAACGTCATCGTAGCTCCATCCTGTGCAACCGTCGTCGTTTGCCCATTCATCGAAGTCGGCTCTGTTACCTCTGACGTA
The DNA here is from genome assembly GCA_945859645.1 of Amphipoea oculea. Taxonomy (NCBI): domain Eukaryota; kingdom Metazoa; phylum Arthropoda; class Insecta; order Lepidoptera; family Noctuidae; genus Amphipoea; species Amphipoea oculea. The sequence continues at coordinate 6,568,012 of OX243884.1, forward strand.
GAACATGAAGTTGATACTGCTGCTGCCTCCGAGAGCTTTACCACGAGGCCAAGCGCAACCCTTTGCTGTGTAGCTTCTGCAGGCGCCATCTTGAGGTTGAGTCTTGTAAGCCCAATCTTGAGGACTGCGCATGTTGTTGTAGAACAAATGTGGGATCTGAAATTAAATCGATCGATGTGTTAGAATTTAAAGTAAATGGAAACTTTACCCTTTAACACGTTAAGTGCGAAACGAGGCCTAAATCACCCCTCATGCAACTTCCTTGTGGTGCGGCAAGGAAAAACGTGAACATCTCTGTCGTGCGAAGGGCATAGCTTTGGTTTGGTCCAGTATAGAAAAGAGATAAATGTATATTTGAGACGCGCTAATGGTCCCGGACTCGGTGGTATACCTACCTTGGTACCGGATGTCTTAGGCCTCGTACCGCACTGAATTAATATAATTTTAATGCAGTGCGGAACGAGGCTAAAACGTCCCATATCCCCCCGGACCTCGTACCGCACCCAACGCGAGCTTCCCGCGACTAGTGTTGTGCATTTTTACTATCTCGTGAAGCTGACAAAAAAAGACGGGTTGCACTCCGGGAGTGCCGGCAGAAGTGAAAACTTGAATATTAACGTTGAAATAAATCAATTATTAATTTAATTAATATAACTCATTTTTTTTCACTATTTCTGCGTCACTTTTTTCATTAATAGATGCACTTTGTTCAATTTCCATATTTTAAACACTTTATATACATGAATTTTACGAATACACAGCAGTGTGGCTACTACACAGACGGTCGAGCCATCAGCTGTCCATCCATTCATCAATCCACTTCCACTTCGACTTCCACTTCGACTTCGACTTCCACTTCGACTTCCACTTCGACTTCCACTTCGTCTTCCACTTCCACTTCGACTTCGACTTCCACTTCGACTTCCACTTCGACTTCCACTTCGACTTCGACTTCCACTTCGACTTCCACTTCGACTTCCACTTCGACTTCGACTTCGACTTCCACTTCACCTTCCACTTCCACTTCCATCACCATCCATCCATCCATCCATCCATCCATTGTGTCCGTGTGTCACTTCACTTCGGTTGGCGACGCCGTAGAATGAGAGGGGGGGGGGGGGGGAAATCTCTCCTGACGGTCACGTGTCCTGACGCGAGTTTAACATTTTTTACCCATTACTAAAAGTATGCAACGCCGCTAAAGAAGTTTACACTTCAAAAATCCAAAAAGATTTTGACTCAGTGCTCTCAGTGCAAAAAATCTTATTGTCTACCCTGTTTCAATGAAAAACACTCATAAATAAGTACAAAATATATATTGAGATTTTTTATAAAAAAGTATATTGTTACTGATTTTTTTATGTTAATTCAAAATTCAAGTTCTAATAAGTGTATTTTTAAAGCCCTAGGCAGAATAAATAGGATAGTTTCTTTTCTACTTCTGGTTTTCTTTTTTTTCTATTCTTTGAACCGCATTAAGATTTTCACACAAAAATAGATAAACGTCGTTGCGTCGATATTATTTTTCCCATCACTAATCTTAGCGAAAATTTACCCTATTTCAGTGCGTTACGAGGTGTATAAGATCCCATATTTTGTTTTGCCAATAAATTCTAAACTAGCTATCAGATTCCGGGGCGACGGTAGATTAGGGTTCATCAATTCACTGTCTATATCGATAAGGACCAAAATTTTCATTTGTCTTTGATTTCGCGCCAGAAAATGGATTTTAGTCTGTTAAAGGAGGTGGGGTCTAATAGACCGCGTGTCGCCCTAACGTCTGGTCACGGTGCGGGCCGATAATGCCTCGTGCCGCAGGAACGGAAAGTTAGCAAAAATTGGTGCCGCAGCTAACGTGTTAAAAGACAAATTATTTTCTACAGTTTCATGTTTAATATTTACCTCGGTGTTCAGGGTAGGATTTCCTCCGGCTTCTACGAGCAGAACCTTCCATTCTGGCACTTCACTGAGTCGGTTAGCGACTGCTGAACCTGCCGACCCTGCTCCTACTACTATGAAGTCGTAGTAGGGATCTAGAACCAAAACGTTTTGCTTAAGTTAACGTGTTTTAACGATAATTATGTTGGTATGGTCTATCAGAAAAATGGTTGTACAACTGAATTATTTTATCTAAATAAAACAAAACATTTACTTCTGTCATCAATTGTTATAAATTCAAAAACATGAACCCTTGAAGATGAATAAACAATTACCTATAGTCATGTAATTTGTATTGGATTAAATCAATGAAATACTTTATACATATTTTATAACCATATTGCAAGACATACTTTATTTACTATTCATAGAATAATACATAATTGGCTACTCAATGTTAGGAATTTTCTAATGATGTTGACCAAAATGTATGTGAAAACTCTGCCTCTTATAAAATTTCAGAATACTGAAAACTGTATTCTGAGTATAAAACTATACAAATAAGAACAATTGAATGTCGAAACAGCAAATTGATACAAACTACGTTTATACTATGTAGAAAGAAATCATTAACTGTGGATAAGGATATTCATATCAACACGGAATCTATTACAACATTTACCGACTGGATTTGTGCTAGGTTATTGACTTGCTCCTCATGATATTGGACGTAAACAATAAAGATAACTATAATAACTTCTGGGAGAAATAGACGTCAATATTCAGCATGATAATTACCTGCAAGTACTTGCTCGGTGGCGTCAGCAGGCCACAGGTGGTCGCCGACCAGCGCGCACTGAGCTGCTAGGAACGTCTGCAGAGACTGCATGAACAGGGGCCCAGCAGTCTGGTAGCTGTTCACGATGTTGGCGGTCAACGCCGGATCGCAAGCCCACGACATCTTGATCTGATGGAAGGAAATTATATCGTTAAAGATATGTAGACAGTTTTTTTTTATATTTTCGATGACATAATAGACAGTTTTATCGGTAACCCAGTATAGATTTACAACGCACAAAATAAGACAATAATTTTTATATATAAATTGGCGAAAAAAGAGAAAAAATTTTTTTGTAAGATAAAGTACCTACTCCGAAAACAGCAATTATACGTATATCTTTACAACATAGCTTAAGAATAGAAAGTAAGAGGAAGCCTTGGATCCGGAGAGATCTTGATCAGACTCTCCGGATCCAAATCCAAGGGTTACTTATTAGCAAATCTGCTATTTCCCACGTTAGCCGTTGCGACGAATTGATCAAAGTTACAACAACCAACTATATAAGTAAATTAGTAAATTTAGATTCGGAAAGAGTAAATTATATTCATAAACCAGAGGCAAAGAAACAAATTAGGTATTACAGTTAGTAAAACAGAAAAAATAGCTGTTAAATTTTGACTTAATTAAAATAGTTGGAGCCCTGACACAGCCAGAAGGCGTCGCGGCAGACCCCGTAGAAGATGGCGGGCACGCTGGAGAAAACAATCGACCAGTGGTCCACTTGAGCCCTGTATCGAAAGAGCTGGAAGTCATGAGGAAAGGCTTTCGTCCAGCAGTGGGATGATGCAGGCTAACAGTAACATCAAAATAGTTGACTTACCTCTCTTTTTACCAGCTCCAACTAAAATAGTTTAAGAAGTTGACAGGTCCAAGAGAACTGGCAGTATGGTTATCCAGAGATTTGTCCCATATATAAATAGGAGACATTTTAGGTATCTTATATACGTCAGCAGATGATAATTGCAATTATGTTATTGTTTCAATATCATAATGGCTTATTTGTAACATGTAATTTTTATGTACTTTTATCAGCTCTCCAAAATTTGGGAGTTAAGCCTCGTACATACACAACACTGTTTCTACATACCTAAGACCTCGTACATACACAACACCGATTTCAAATACGTTGTAAACAATAAAAAACTCCTTGGAAGTCCTGCTGTGACCGATGACTGAACTCATCTGTCTCCTACCCTTATTCCAATTTGTTTTCGGTATTGTATGTCTTATTCTTCCATACAACGCCAACAGCCGTCATCTCTGTGTTCACAACAATCGAGTATTTATTCAATTTGTCTCTTTTCTTGTAACATGCATGTGGATCATTCATACTTAAACTTATCACTTTTCATCACGTGCCCCTACCCATGTGTTGTATAGTTTATGTCTTATCTATGGTTTTTATATGTCATCTTGACTTGTAAAATGAACGTCCGTGTGCTACCTGCTTTCCGTCAGTTTATTTCTCCTTTCTGAGTCCTAGGCCTTCGCCCTCCGCAATATACTTTATTGTTAAAGTAACCGAAGCGATATTTTTCTTAATAAAGGAAAACTCGTATTAAGCTAAACTCCATTATAAACCAATTAGAGCACAATTTATTATGATGACATAAAGTACGGAACATCATTATTTTATTTGTTTACCGACTTATACAATAGTAATTTACTATAAATTAACATAAAATACTCGTTTTTTAAGGACGTAGATAGTTATGTGCAGCATATACTATAGTCCGCTCGATGTGTATATAATTGCGCAGTAACGAGCTCGTACTTTATTTATTTGATACTCTATGCACATAAAAATGTACAGAGGTGGACTTTATGACATAGGCATTTTCTACCAATCAAACTTTGGGTGACGCAGAGACAAACTGGTTGGTGCTATTGTGAAAAATTGAGGAATAAATATTTTTAAATATAAAGGGACGCAAAAACCTATTAAAACTATAAATATAATATATTATATACCTAATTATATATAAAAACAAATAAGACAAACAATGAGAAAGCATTACTGTTGTGATCAATGATACTGCCAGCTTCTTGCGAATGAAGTCGACGGGCTACTATTTTCTATATTTTGTTTAATGATTTTTATAAAAATATAAACAATATGAATCGAAAATGAAATAAAAGAAATAATAATAAAGCCATTGTATCCATAACCAAAAACCAGTAATTTTTAAAGATGATTACTAAAAATAACAAAAAATAGTAAGTATACTTTTTTGTTATTTTTAGTAATCATCTAAAATTAAAAAACTACTTTAAAACATAACGTACAATTTTTTCAACATATACATAAACCTATTATGACCTCTTTTCGGGTACAGGCATCCTCCAATTAGGTACATACCTAGGTAGATAACTTAAGATAAACTTTGACTGAATTCAAACCTAATTTACTCTTATGTTTATATTTTTCTTGGTGCGATAAGTAACAACAAATTATATACTACTAGCTGCGCCCCGCGGTTTTACCCGCGTAAATGTCGATCCCGTGGGAGTATCGGGATAAAAACTATCCTATGTCCTTTTCCGGGACTCAAACTATCTCTATACCAAATTTCATCTAAATCGGTTCAGTGGTTTAGGCGTGAAGAAGTAACAAACATATAAACACACACACATACACACACACACACACTCACAAACTTTCGCCTTTATAATATTAGTGTGATAAGTCAAGCAATTAACCCCGTAACGAGACATTGGTGCCGATTCTGTTTGTCACAAACTAAACTAAATTTAAGTTCAGTGCATCTTTTTCTTTCTATTACATTAAGACAAAGGACAGAAGATAAATTTTAGTTTAGTCCTGTTAAATTAATCAGCGCGTGGCGTAAATTGGCGTAATTTTAGTAGGCAAGTTTTTAATCACGTCTAAACTTGTGTGGAGTAGTGTCAGGCGAACTTAGCGACGCAATTTTTACAATGTGGGCAGAAAATGTAGAATTACTTGTTTGAGATTTTGCAGTCGTCGTTTTGCGATCCTACTGGATTTTCGGAAAGTGCAGTTTCAGACGACGATCGTTCCTCCTTATAACTAGGCTCCTTTGGTAACGTAGGCAACTAGCGAGCGATGGCCGTTTTGCCTGGATATGACGCTTTTTTTTTCGCCAACTTGTTCTTTTTGTGTTCTTCTCTGCGTCATGTTTACCGCAATTAAACGTACTTATTTTCTTTCTTCTTTGTTTTCTTCTAACTGAATCAATATCGCCAAACGTCCACCGGGTCTATTCTGCAAAAATTTGACCGTGAAATCTTAGGACCTTGAAGTGAACTCTCAAACCTTCAGCTGCAGATGGTATATCAGTTCACTTCAAGGCGAGATTTTTACAGAATAGCACTACTGTCACTATACGCATTAGGATCGTTTCATTAATTTAACAGATTTGATGAGCAGTGAGTGCCTAATATCTATGAATTGAAATTGGTTTTTTTATGGTCATACTGACCAGCGGCAGCGGGGTAATTGCGTAACACACTAAATAACAGGAGCAATGGCTTTCATTTTGACAGTTCAGCAACATTAATTGCGTTATTTACGCTATTGAACAGACAAATTTTTGAACATATATGGATTAACCTCCTTCAAATCGATTTAGATTAATAGTGTGTTATCTAATTAGGGTGCTGTTTAATACTACTTAATCTATTGTAAGTATCTAATATTCATCTTATTATATGAATTCTAAATGAAGCGCTAGTGACTTGATATGCTTGACATGTTTGTTTATCCAGCAAAGGTGAGCAAACCGTATTACGATTTCAAACTACTTCTCGTAAAATTATAAACTATAATATGTATACTTTATATTCACTGACCCTCTAATGAATATTCTAGTAATTCAACATTCTCAGCAACCACTGTGTGTCTATTTTTAGTTGCATCTTTACCATGCTTTTTATGAAATGCAAATTAATGCATTATATCAATATGGACAGGATATTAATATCCTGTCATAATTAATATATCGCAGTATTAATCTGTCAAGCTTTTGATTTTCTATTGTTTCGTCACCGATTGGTAACGCGTGGGGCTTGATATCCAACTATTAATATATAATTCGATAGATTTAAGGTAGATAGATATAGGATATTACCTTCGTCGTTTAGCATGTAGTACACTTGGAAATCAACCCTGTCTGGGTCAAATGGAGGGTTGAAACTTTTGTGCGAACGAAGTCGCGCACAAAAGCATCTAGAAACATTCTAAACATTTATTTAAATAAAACAGAAAAGTTCTTCGGTAACTCCACGTTCTTGACATTTATTTATCCTTATTCTATTCACTTGGTTTAATCTACGTACTACTTAAATCTAACCGAATAAATACATGATACCTATTAAGTTATAACACAAGTTCATACTTTATACTTCACACCACCGTCATACACCATCATAGTAAAACCAGATTTTGCATTTCTTTTCCCCATTAGGAGTAATCACTTCACCAGGCTCATAATAAATTGGGTCTTTAATCTTATTCATTTTATTAGAATAAACCAATGGTATTGGCTCCCGATTTGCAAATATATTCTTTATTAAAGGCTTCCGTCGTCCTAATTTTAGAAATGGGTAGAGAGGATTGGGTGGCTGCCCATAATTTGACCCGTAGTAAGGATTTTGATCTTCGATATTCGGGGAGCCATAAAGATAATTTCGGAAAGGATTATGTGCTTGACTATTGAGTTTTCTCCGAGGATAATTGTAATTTGGGTGTAGACGATTCTTCCTACAAACACCTTTTGGTACTTGTTTAGGAATATTTATCGAACTTGGCACTACATTCTGTTTATATTCTTTTTTTGATTTTGCTTGATTTGTGGACTTTTTGTCATTATTGTCTTTAAAAGGATTAACAGCAAGTTTGCTATCTAGTAATGGAAATAGGCTAGTAGTTTCGTTAAACAAATCTCTTAAAGGATTCAGTTGTAATTTAGTTGGTTCTTCATCTTCAGTATTCTTAGACTGTTGACAGCGGTTTGTTTCTTCTACAGGACACGTAATTTCTTCAATGTTAACTTCATACCAGTCTTCTTTGATCATATCTGAAGCTTTCTCAGCGATCATTATGATCGGCGCGTTGGTGTTACCGTTTGTTATTATTGGCATAACACTACCGTCGATCACTCGAAGGCTTTTGATTCCGTACACCTGGAAATGAAAGTGTTAACATAATTATATGAAATAATGTATAAAACAGTATTCAGAGCCCGACATAATTAAGTGGGCATATATTAAAATAAAATGGTTTTGAAAACCAATCTTTTATCGGAAGCGAGAAAGGTTATATTTAAATGAAGGGCAAGGGCTTGTAAAGTTAGATAAGACACTTGTCTTCAACCCGTGACCATGATTTATAGGCTGAGAATATTTTTACCTTTAACCTGGGATCAACAACAGCAGCCGGGTCATCAAGAGGCCCCATTGCGCACGTTCCTACAGGATGGTATAACGTCAGCGTGTGGTGCCTGGCCTGGCACTCCAGGTGCTCGTCCGACATCAGCTCGTGAGCCGCACAGCCTGGGTTCCGCCGAGGGTTCGGTCGGGCGTTCAGCTCGCGAAGTGCTGGCTGATTCACTAGCTCCTGGACTATACGGGCGCCTTCCACCTGAAATCACATAACAATTTTGGTCACACTTTGGTTTGTTCTAAATATAGGGTCCTGTAATTAACGTCCAATATAGCAATATAGCAATTTTGTACTAGGTGGTTTTGTAATATCTCGTTTATGGACGTGTCTCCTGTGAGTAATTTAATTTAGTAGACTCAATCTATAACAAAATCAGCTTCTGCCCGCGACTTGCCCGCGTGTTCTAACATAAAAACATATCCTATGGCGCTGAAATAATTTTTGTAATCGGAGTACTTGTAGAGTAACCCTTTATAAAATTATAAACTAACAATATTTGTTAGCCTTTAATGTGTCCGACTGCTTGGGAAAGGCCTCCCCTTTTTCCTTCCCAACCTCTCTGTTTTGTGTGGTTTCTGGCCATATAACCGCTTTATAATATTAGTTTAGATAATTCAACTTATAAACATGTAAGCCTACTAAGCATTTTCATCTATACATCTATACAAATAAATAAAAACTTTTTAACAAAAAAATTGAACCTCCGAAAAAACTGAAAAGCACAAAATAAAAACCTTTTTTATTTTACCTTAATAAATAAGTTCTTAAACTAATGCAAGTATACCTAAGAAATTTTGAGTCGGCGCCAAACAGTTGCGAGTGGTCGTGCGGAGAGCGCACTTTTTGTTTGGAATGTTAATATTTAGCGCTGGAGATTTCACGTTGCATTATTAATTTGATTTGGCTATTTCTATAAGGTAATTTAGTGATCTTTGTTCATTGATTGTTTGGCACCGACTCAAAATTTTTTAGGTATACTTGCATTAGTTTAAGAACTTATTTATTAAGGTAAAATAAAAAAGGTTTTTATTTTTTGCTTTTCAGTTTTTTCGGAGGTTCAATTTTTTTGTTAAAAAGTTTTTATTTTATAATTTTTTGAGGCTATAATTTACTTATTACTGCATGCTTAATTTTTGATTACTTTTCAAATGGCTACCTACCTTACTTTAGATATTAACTGTTATATACTTAATCCTACTTTAACTATTATTTTTTGTATAGTAAAATACTTAAAAAAACAGGCTTTATATACCAATATAGATAGGCCTTTAATTTTAATTGCTTTTAATTGTAATACACAGCTCAGCATTAAAATCTGTGAATGAACAACAAATCACCCCTATTTTCCCACCCTTAGGGTAGGATTTTTTTTTCCAAATTTACATTGGACCAACTTCGAGGTATGTTCTATCCATTAAAAAAAGAATTATCAAAATCGGACTAATCTGTAAAAAGTTATGCGTGGTCATACATTACAATCAGTGAGTGAACTATCAATCATCCCCTGTTTTCCTACCCTTAGGGTTGGAATTTTTTTTCCAAATTTATATGGGACCACCTTCGGGGTATATCCTTTCTAATCAAAAAAGAATTATCAAAATCGGACTGCTCTGTAAAAAGTTATGCGTGATCATACATAAAAAAAAAAAAAAAAAAAAAAAAAATACGCGTCGAATTGATAACCTCCTCCGTTGTTTCGTCGGTTAAAAATTGAAGTGTCTGTTTGTAATATTAAAATAACCGCTTTTTACTAATTGCATATGTATGTATACTCGGTACGTACGAGTATACCAAAATAATTTTTTTTTACAATTTTTGTTTGTCTGTCTGTTTGTTCCGGCTAATCTCTGAAACGGCTGGACCGATTTTGATTTTACTGGCAGATAGCTGATGTAATAAGGAGTAACTTAGGCTACTTTTATTTTAGAAAAAGAATAAGGGTTCCGCGCAAAAAAATTAAAACGTTTTCCGTCATGCACGCGAACGAAGTTGCGGGCACAGCTAGTAGGTAATAAGATCCAAACATTCCAAATAAGAGCAATTACATAATTATGTTTAAATAACATTACATTTTATATTAATTACTTTAACCTTTTCATTTCTGTGACCCACTGACAGCAATAATCGCCATTTTTTACTTGCGTAACTTTTAACAAGACAATAAAAATTATCTACTTTTCCACGTTAACTGCTTGTTATTTGTAAATATATATTTAAAAGTTTATCGGGTCATTACCAGATAGTTATGTTCTGTTATGACAACATCCATTCGAAGTTCTATAAGCGTAAATATAATATAATACTTACAATTACTTTAATGTCGTCTGGGTCGGTGTAGTAGTTAGGATAAATCAGCGGTGGCGAGTAGGGGTTCGCGTCTCGTAGTTTCAAATAGCCGCGGCTTTTCGGCCTCAGTAACAGTGGCACGATGGAGAACGAAGAGTCATATAGTATCTCTTCATACAACTCCGCATACGTGGCGTCATCCAAACCGTTGGCCCTTTTACCGAACAAGCCTCCATCCATGTTGTCAGCAGTAGGAGCAATAAACAGCTGTATATCTGGATAGTCTTCATTCGGGTCCTGATATTTAGTGTTGAGGAACGCCATTGCTTCAGCCTCCATCATACTATATAGTAGCCCGTTCTTGTGTACAGTAAAATCTACGAGAGCTCCTATTGACATGACCGAGTTTAGATTAAAGCAATAATCTGTTCCGTTATCGTAAGGATTGTCGAAGAGGAACGAGTGACCGCCCATTGCGACGTGGTCTTGAAGATTCCGTCCGACGCCAGGCAGATTGACAATCGGATATATTCCAAGTTCTTTTAAGTGTTCAGCATCTCCTATGCCAGATAACATCAATAGCTGCGGAGATTGTATCGCACCAGCTGATAAAATGACCTCCTTAGTTGCCTTCACGATTCTTTCTTGTCCATTTTTTTTAAACATTACACCGTATGCAGTTTTTTGTTCGTCAATCAGTACTTTTTCGACTAGTGAATGTACACTTACATGAAGGTTCTTTCGTTTGGAGGTCGGTCGCAAAAACGCTTTGGCTGTGCTGCAACGCAGACCGTCGCGTACTGTAGCTTGGGAGCGAGTAAATCCGGTTTGAAACTCTCCATTCGCATCGCGAATGCTGTACCCTAACTGCTCTCCAGCTTCCAATATCTTTCTTGTTATTGGCTGCTCGAAAGCGAAATGTTCAATAGTCAAAGGACCTCCAGTCGCGTGATACAGATCGTTTTGCTTCTCAGGTATCCTTATATCTTCTGATTTCTTAAAGTACGGCAACACACTGTCGTATCCCCAGCCTACATTGCCCATACTCTCCCAGTTATCATAGTCGCGCCTATTGCCTCTTATGTACAACATGGCGTTCAACACACTGGTACCACCGAGCACTTTACCGCGCGGCCACTTGCACTTTCTTTCCACCATACTCAAACAGTACCCGTCACTGGGTTCCGTAATGAATTGCCAATCGATAGAAGAGGTTTGTAATATAGGGAATAACACTGGTACTTCTGATAACACATTCTCGTCTTGTCCCGCTTCGAGCAAAAGCACTTTCCAGTTAGGATTCTCTGATAGTCGACTGGCTAACACTGCACCTGCGGACCCCGCACCAACTATGATGAAATCGTAGTAATCATAGAGTTCTTCGAAAGGATGGTCTCTGACACGGTTTTCTGCGTCTTCAAGATCAGGCCGGTATAAATGTATGGCCATGCGGAGGATTATCATTGCGCCGAGGCCAGGTAGCAGCCGGAAGGTGATCCTTGTATTTGATAGGATTCCCCTGATTGTCGTTGGGTCGTGGGTCGACATGGTTCCATACTATACGCGTCACCGCTGCACCGACACTGATATGGAATTAAATTGAATGACAACTGATTCAGCAGTTTAAGCGAGTTATTGTTTACAGCAGGTCAATCCGTATTGTGTCACACTTGTAAGTTTGATTGCACAGAGTAATTAATTTATTTTGAAGGCAGAATATTAGGTATCGTTGATTTGACCAGAAACTTTGAGGTTTGGATGAAAAAAACATTATTACCAAAACAAGCGTATGTGATTCTTTTTATTTTAAGTTTCTACATACCATAAAATCACGCCTATGCTCTCCAAAGGGGAAGCAGAGGTGTATAGTGCTTCGTCAATAATGTAATACCATAAATATCGACGATGTTCATCAGAACGAGTTCATTCCTATTACATTGCATTTGAAGCAGAAATATCGAATTCAGTAGTGTATTTAAATAATGATTCAATTTGTTACCGACGGTGTTTGATTACTCTGTGCTTAATTCATCGTCCCACAATAATTAATTAGTGTCAGCAAATAAGCAACAATGTAGTATTATGACATCGCGGGTCTCTGACCTAGAAATGATGATTTAATGACAAGAGAGGAGACAAATGTAGTATTAGAATAATTTATTATCTATGAACACTATCCTTAATTAAATAATGTACAATTGCGTGCCGTCAATAAATATAAAATAAATAAATTCACAATATTCAACCATGATTGGAAATATTTACAACAAAATTCTCACGCCCATAATACTGATAAATACTTTCGTTTTGTACGTCAATTAAATGTAATACCTAGAGCTTCGCCGTTTTAACCAAAATTCCTTGATCATATCGCTGCCTTTCTCTCCTATCATTATTATAGGTGCGTTGGTATTGCCGCTCACTATGTTAGGCATGATACTGCCGTCTATGACACGTAGACCTTTCACTCCATATACCCTCAGCTGGTTGTCCACAACCGCGTCACGATCCCAGTACGGCCCCATCTTCGCTGTTCCAACAGGATGGTAGATAGTACAAGTATACTGTCTGATCATGCACTCCCAATATGCATCTGAGTACCTCTTGATACTCACACACGCAGGGAAGACGTGCTTGTTTAAAATTGAGCCATATTTTTGAAATGCTCTAGTCCTGGAGAGTGCTACAGCGATTTTAACTCCTTCTACTAGAGTTTTGACGTCCAACTCGTCTGTTAGATAGTTTGGATAAATGTAAGGATAATCGTAAGGGTTGGCACTGCGCAGTTGTATAAAGCCTTTGCTCCGCGGTCGGAGCAACATAGGAATGATACTCCAGACATCCATATTGTTTATAGGTCTAAACACAGCATCGTAGAACGTGTCCATCAGTCCATGGATTTTGCTTATCTGCTCTCCGCCATCAGAATTAGTTGATCCAGAAATAAAATGGAATTCAATATCTGGGAAATCGTCAGTCTCGTTTACATATTTAGTGTTGACAAAACCTAAGCCTTCGACACCCCCCATGATAGTTAAAGGACCTTCTCCTAACATGGCGTACTCCATCAGTGTACCTGCAGTATAAAGACGATGTTCTACAATAGATATAGGCTCGTTTACCATAAACGCCAAGCCGCCCAATCCAATGTGATCCTGTAAGTTCCTTCCAACTTTCAAATTCTGTATCATAGGTATTTTATGCTTATACAGTTCCTCTGCAGGTCCTATTCCAGATAACATCAACAACTGGGCCGAGTTAACAGTTCCAGCTGAAAGAATGACTTCCTTTCGAGCCCTGATGCGGTATACCATTTTATTTCTCACAAATTCTACTCCAAAAGCAACTTTAGTTCTGGGATCTATCATCACTTTAGTGACGTGTGAATACATGGAAATGTGTAGATTAGGGCGATCCTTAGCTGATCTTAGGTATGCCTTGGATGTCGAACAGCGGCTACCGCGTCTGATTGTCCCCTGTGCCTCCATGAATCCGGTTTGGTTTTCTCCATTTATATCTCTGTTCATGTACCCTAATTCTAGACCTCCATCAATAAAAGATCGTATGAGTGGTGTATGATAGGGTGCTTCAGAAACTGTCAGGTACCCTCCAGTGCTGTGGTATGGCGTTTGTGCTAAGGAAGGGTTCTTGTTGTCTTCCGACTTCTTGAAGTAATAGAGGACGTCCTTGTAGCCCCAGCCCTCGTTGCCCAGCGCCTCCCAGGAGTCGTAGTCTTTTCTGTTGCCTCGTAAGTACAGCATATAGTTGAGGACGGAGCTGCCTCCGAGCACCTTACCGCGCGGCCAGTTGCATCTGCCTCCTTCCATTGCTGGAATAATAGTGGTAAGGTAAATTATAATCAACTCGTTGAATGTAGTTATAACTTACCTAACATTATAAGATTATTTCAATGAGTTACATTTATGAGTTCCTGGGTATTATTGATAACGCGCAGAGAGGAGGCCTGTGTCCCAGTAGTGAGAACGTTATAGGCTGATTTTGTAAGTGGTCAACGAATATTAAATAAAGTTATTTACCTAGACAGCTTGTTCCCGAAGGTTCAGTCTTGTACTGCCAGTCTAACTTGCTAAGCTGCAGGTATCCAGCCAGAAGAGGCACGTCAGATATCTCCGTTTCATCTCCGCCGGCTTCCAAGAGCAGAATCTTCCAGTTGCTAACTTCAGATAGCCGGTTTGCTACCACTGCACCTAGAAATAGTAGAAGAATACGTATTAATAATTTGATAAGATTTATATAATTAATGTATCCAATGACAATCTCAATTTATTGAAATGATCCCCATGGGCCTACAAATCGTAGCTACTTATTAAATTAAACCTCCTTGGTTAGTTATTTTTCACCACATTACCATTTAAACAATCTGGATACAAACATCTTTTTGAATACAAATATTTTTTCTGAACAAAATAATTACAATTTAGCCCTGTCCCATGGCTATAGTAAAAGTGGCAATGGCTAAACTGGTGATGGAGGACTGATGAGCAAAAGGGGGTGAGCTATCACTTGTTCGACTATTTACTTTTACTAACAAGTACACTTTCAGCACTGGCCATTTACGGGTTGATAAACGAAAGAAAGAAAACTCGTTTTCACTTCTCATGCTCTAAAAGTTCGTCTTTATGTTGTGCTTAGGCGACATAAAATCGCTTTTTATGTTCTAGTGCATAAAGTAAATTTTTTTTCTGAGACTAAGGTAATCAGGCCCAACAGCCACACGCGCAATAAAACTTCGCAGGTTAAAGTCGTGATTTATTTAATTTTCTTTAATTTATACCACTTCCGTGTTTTCTATCGTTAATTTAATAAAATCAGGTAAAATAGTTGTCATTTATTATTTAAAAACGCAAAGAAACGTTTTTATGACTTGGCAGTATGAAGTACCCAAGTGGAATGACAAGTAATGTTGAAATTAAAAAAAAAAACTTTTAAAAAGTTTCGTGGCGGTATTATCTGTGGTGGCGGGAATTAGCTATGCTTTGCAACATTTTTGATTAATTATGTACTGTATACTTTATGCCTGTTTCATTTTCTCGCAATCGAAGTGAAAAGCAGAGTGTATAACTCAGGCATAAACGAGCCATTTTACCCCTCGACTTAACTATCCACCCTCGCCTGCGGCTCGCGTGGATATAAACGTCTCGGGGTAAAATAGCTTCTTTTATGCCTTAGTTGTACAATCTACTATTATTAGTATAAAAAAACCGCCTTTAAGTGTTAAAAAAAAGATAAAGGAAATAAATACTTATGCCAAAAGGCCTTAGCTCAGCATAATGTCAGATGGCAACACTATAACTAACGCTAAATAAATGCTGGTATACCCACTGACCAGCAGAACCAGCACCGACGATTATGAAGTCGTAGTCAGGCAGCATGTTGGCGTCACTGATGTCTGCTGGCCTGCCCTCAGGGTCCGTCGCGTCGAAGTTGTAGTACGCTATCGCTGCCACTAGCATCGGGATGAACCAGCCTATCTGGAATGTTACGAACACTTGGATTTAGTGTTTATACAATTATTTATATAAAGGTTTATCAACTAAATACATGTATATATTTATAAACCAGTGTTCAGTATTCTAGTAAAAGTGTTTCTAAAACGGTTATTACACGCAGAAGCCGGTACAAACCGGTCTCCGGTCTGCAGTTTCCGGCTCCGTTATGGACCTAGACCCTAACCCGTTATATTATAACCAGAGGCTGTTTACTTTGGCCTAACACAACAGCACCTTCAGGCATTAAAAAGTGGTGGCAACTTCAAACACGACTCTAAGATCTCCAAAATAAAAATGAAATAAAAGCACATTGTGTGTGCCTCACTGTTACGCCAAAAAGGTATATTTCAGCAGTAATGCTAGGCAGATGCTGCCTGACGCTTGTAGTCTTAGAAACTTTGCATAAATTAGTAATAGGATCGCTAATTATAGTTTTGCTTCATAATATTAATGTCTATCATTATTACCTGTAATAAATAGACGAGCTCAGTGTGTGGAACACTGCCATTGTATAATACATGTTTGCACAAGTTTAACGAAGCATGCTCACTGCCGGGAATGAGCTAAAAAGTTAATCGATTGTTGATCGCTTTGAACGCCTGACATCCGATATGAATGATGTACTTATGTTTATGTTCAAGATATACGGACAAACATTCATAGTGCATCATACTACAAATAATTAATTACTAAGTACGAGAAATATTTGATTGGGATTTTTCAAAAGATTTCGTCATCTCAAAAATTCTATGGAAGTTCTTCTAGTTAGTAAAACAGGCAATAACGTAGAAATAAAAATGCAATTAGAGCTGGAACAATAATCAGCAATAAATTATGAATACTAAACAAATGTCCTAATATTAAATGTCCGATCCTAGAATCGTGTTTGAAGTTGCCACCATGTCTCATATACTCGTAATATTGTTATGCTTCTGTTATAGCGGTTGGTTCTTCTAAAAATAAATAAATAAATGTCTATTTTATAAATGATAAAATTTAAAAAAAGGAGATATCGCTTACTTATTTTTGCTAGCTGAAAGGTAAGATTAAACTTATTAACTACTAGCTTCTGCCCGCGACTTCGTCCGCGTAAAATTTCACCCTCCCCCCATTCACCCTCTTAGGGGTGGAATTTCGAAAAGCCCTTTCTTAGTGGATACCTACTCTTCACAAAGAACACACCCTCCAAATTTCATGTCTCTTGGACCAGCGCGCAGCGGTTGAAGCTGTGCGTTGATATATCAGTCAGTCAGTCAGGACTTTGAATTTTATATGTATAGATCTTAAGATAAAATATTAAGTATCTTAGCCGTGTGCAGCGCCCCTTAGTGAACTCCACTGCGGGTAACGTAACCTACGACAAACTTATTATTTGCGGTTGGTACAGTAACCGGGTCTAGGGATCGAACCGCAAAATTAAGTTTGTTTTTTATTTTATATACTTTTCCGGGATAAAAAGTATCCAGTGTGGTGCCCAGGATATTAAGGAATAATTATACCAAGTTTCATCGTATTCGAACCGGTAGTTTTTGTGTGATGCCTGAACAAACAGACAGACAGACCGACAGACAGACAGACAAACATTTTTTTAATCACATTTTTGGGTTCGGTGTCGGTCTAGTAACGCCCCATGCCATTTATTTTTTTGATATTTTCAATGTTGTACAAAATTTTCACTTCTACAGATTTATTATAAGGTATAGATTTTGAATCACTTTACCAAACAAAAAATACAGCAAAGTAAGTTAAGCTTAAAAAATCCACAATTCGCACACAAATAATGCAACGTGGTTTTTTTTTCACAGCTATTACTTGAACGTTTAGCACGTTCAAGTAATAGCTGTGTAAAAAAAAAATAAAGTGTCACTTATTATCGAAGCATTTCATTAATGTCTTTGCGAATATGCCTTCAGTAGGTAAGCAAGAGTAACAGATGTATAACAACTAAGAACACCAGGCATTTAGTACCGGAAGACGGAAGTAAGTTGCGTTGGTTCTCGCATTGCGTGCAGCGGGCACTGCTTAAGATATGCTAGTTGGGTGCAACGTGACGTCATATAAGGCTAGTGGCATGACTTACACACTCGTATATTGCTACACGCAAACATACAGACATGTAGGTCATGTACAAGACCCATACGCGCTATAGTCACAAGAGGAAGTACCAACAGAGACTAACCTTGATACGATTGACACTTGCGTAAAGACGAGTGGATCAAGTCAACGCGCCATGAAGAAGTGAACCCATTACACTAATGCACGAAGCTACTTTTCCGTCAGCTTATAGCAGTTCACAGCTGGACATTGACCTGTTCAATCTCATGCTTCGCTTTGCGATAATCATTACCTAAGGGCATGATCGTGCGAACTCAATCAGGAACACGACTACCTCTACTGTCATCGGTTTTACGGCTAAACATGAAGTTTGGTCTTTGTTCAATATTTATTCATGAGCTTTCGCTCCCTTGCCTCCCCGTAGATTTGAGCGTCGCCGAACCGAACGCTGTCTATGTGAGCGTGACTTGTTCTTCATATATTGACAGTACGTATGTATCTATATCGTGTCTGTGTTGATGTGCACTGTGATAGTAGGTTAGCGGACATTTACCTGCGAGCCGGCGGCGGCGGCGATGGCCGTGCCCGACAGCACGTCGGCGGCCACATTCACTATCGAGCTCATCTTCACACCTGAAACATTATGAGGGCAATGTTACTGCATGATGGGTTGTAATAAATGAGCTGCTAAAGGATATCGTTTGGGGTGTATTACGCCAGTCTAGTCGTTAAGCATGGATGGGTCTTAAGTTTATTTTAAGTTTATCTATCCTGTATTATCACTGTCGTTATCTGGTTCAAAATATATTCAGTTAGTTTTTCCGGAATGTAACTCTATAATTGTATACAGTTCGCACAGTTGTAGGTACCAGTTCGAACTATTTCTTATGCAAATATTTTCATTCCACTTTCGGATATTTTTTTTTTCAGCGAAACTTAATTACATGATTTTTTTCGTAAAAAAAAAACTAAACCATCAACTCCACTACTTGCAGTGTGAAACAGTGTCACTTGGTTAACAGCTGATGATTCGTGAAGTACCGTTATGTCGAGGTAGGCGCGTGCGCTTGCGACTACGTCACTGCGCATTTTAGTGGAGTGGGTCACGTAAACTGACCGTAGTTTTTCATTAAAAAAAAAAGACGGGTTGCACTCCGGGAGTGCCGGCAGAAGTGAAAACTTGAATATTAACGTTGAAATAAATCAATTATTAATTGAATTAATATAACTCATTTTTTTTTTCACTATTTCTGCGTCCCTTTTTTCATTAATAGATGCACTTTGTTCAATTTCCATATTTTAAACACTTTATATACACGAATGTTACGAATACACAGCAGTGTGCCCACGTCCACTTCGACTTCGACTTCGACTTCGACTTCGACTTCGACTTCCACTTCACCTTCCACTTCCACTTCCATCACCATCCATCCATCCATCCATCCATCCATCCATCCATCCATTGTGTCCGTGTGTCACTTCACTTCGGTTGGCGACGCCGTAGAAAGAGAGGGGGGGGGGAATCTCTCCTGACGGTCACGTGTCCTGACGCGAGTTTAACATTCGACTTCGACTTCGACTTCGACTTCGACTTCGACTTCGACTTCGACTTTGACTTTGACTTTGACTTTGACTTTGACTTTGACTTCGACTTTGACTTTGACTTCGACTTCGACTTCGACTTCGACTTCGACTTCTACTTTGACTTCGACTTCGACTTTGACTTCGACTTTGATTTCGACTTTGACTTCGACTTTGACTTTGACTTTGACTTCGACTTTGACTTCGACGTTGACTTCGACTCCGACTCCGACTTCGACTTTGACTTCGACTTCGACTTCCACTTCCACTTCCGCTTCCACTTCCACTTCCACTCCATCCAATCCATCCATCCATCCATCCATCCATTGTCGTGTGTCACTAAACTTGGTTCACTTCGGTTGGCGCCGCCGTAGAAAGAGAGGCGGGGGGGGGGGGGGGGAATCTCTCCTGACGGTCACGTGTCCTGACGCGAGTTTAACATTTTTTACCCATTACAAAAAGTGTTCAACGCCGCTAAAGAAGTTTTCACTTCAAAAATTGACAGTAAATTTTGATGTCACGCATCGAGAGATTTTGACAGTTCAAGTTAATGACATCCAGTCATGATGTCGAAATCATTTTTGCAGAGATTAACGCGCCTTTTTTTATTAAAGTTTGACGGTTTTCTAGTTAAGAAAAAATTAAGGATAAGCTGGTTGTTTTTGGCTAATCGACGATCGATCCAAATCAGGACAATACAGGCAAATCTAAATATCTTTGATTGGTAAATCAACGTTATTTGGTAAATCTGCCCTATTGTAAGGAACTAACAAAACATTCATCTAAAATCATAAATCATGAAAGTGATGAAATGATTATTAGAAATCTGCCGTGGTCCATAAAAACTATGATCATCCACGCGTCACTAATTGCATCATTAGCTTACATAGTTCGATCGTATCTCGACAAGCCAATTCGGAGTCTGTGTGAAATATGTAGTTTGGAAAAAGTTCCACCATGTAGGCACACTGTTTTAAAAAGCTTTAATATTTTCAGTAAAATAAAATAAACAAGCCAACTCCTCGTTGAAGGAAGTCAACATGGCAAGTTAGCCATTAAATATATTGAACAGCTCAGAAAAGAATGTGAAGAAAATTGGTCTACAAATCCATGGCAAGTTACAAACTTGACTTGACTTTGTTGAAAATGATGTATAATTTTTCAATCCTGAAATATGTACGCTCAGTTTCTGAATTGAGAATTGGAAGGAACTTGTAGAACGCTATTTTATCATTACTCAAGGTGATAAATAAATTCCTTGAATGTAGCCCGCGAAATTGATTTTCTTTAACGTTTTATTATTTCGCGGGCGTCACCTTCCCAACGTCAAATTCTCAATTCAAAAACCTGCAACCTAATTGGGTAACACACTAAACACATTTAAAATAATTTTGAAGGATAGCAATATCCTTCAAAATTATCCATTGCTTCATGTGTTCGAAAATGTGTCTGCACAACAACGTAAATAACGCAATGAATGTTGTTGAACTGTCAAAATTAAATCCACTCCTACTGTTAAGTGTGTTACGCAATTACTCCGCGAGTGTTACTCTAAATTTTACTCAAATGCGAGTTAGGTTTCCGTGGTGGAATAACCAAGTGTCAAGAGTAACATGACTCCACTGAATATGTCTTCCGTGTCCCATGCACATGAATCGTTTACCCACCTACTTATGTCATAGTCTCAGGTTTTCCTTCACGGATTGACTTTCATCTCACATGCAACCAAGTTCCGCCTACTTGATTAATTGATTCTCACGAAAATTGGATTATCTATCACATTTCTGCTAGGTGCTTCTAACTAACTAGGTCTGACAAACAAGCCATTTTAAACTACATTTCTAGCTTAGTAAAGTTTGAAATTCAATGCAGTGTTGCTAGTAATAACTTGAGTGCAATCTAATGTAGAATCGATTGTAGAAGAAAGAAAACATGTACGGATGTACAGTCGAGCGCAAAGTTAACGACCATTTAATGACATTACAGTTACTTTTGTATCTTTTGTATTTTTGATTGACATTTTGTATAAGATGCCTTTCGTTGCTATCTGTACTGTGAGAATTAATGAACATAGCTTCCGAGTCATACAGTTATTGAATACTAGCTGCGCCCCGCGGTTTCACCCGCGTAAATGTCGATCCCGTGGGAATATCGGGATAAAAGTAGCCTATATGTTAATCCAGGGTGTCAGCTACCTCCATACAAAATTTTGTCAAAATTGGTCCAGCCGTTTGAGCGTGAAGAACTAACAAACATATAAACACACACACACTCACAAACTTTTGCCTTTATAATATTAGTGTGATCTATTTGTATGACTCGGATTTTTATATTCACCTATCTAATTAACATCTTTATTAAATAATATCGTATATATAAGTACCTACGTCATGACATGTAAATACATGTCATGACGTACTTATATATACGATTATTTTATTAGTGGGTTTAATACTACTAGTATATTTATAATCATATTTTTAATTGGTATGCAAATTATATGGTTCATTTAATTGAAGTTTTATGTATCAAATAACTTTTTTGATTTATTAAATGAATGAAAAATACCTCAGTTTTCTACGATGAAAATGATAAATTGATTTCCTTGTTTTAAGTAATATACTTATGCAAATAGACTCCATTCTGTTAAACTGAGAGAGAGTTACAAATCATTTGTCATTGGAGCTGATGCCATATTATATTATCAGTCGGCCACTGCTGGACATAGATCCCTCAAAAATATACAGGATGAAATTTAATTCATAGGCAACCTTTTAAGAGGTCATTGTACTCATCATTATGAACAACTTTTACTATCGGACTTAGGTAACCTAAAATCGCGAAGAAAATCAGCTGTCCTTTGCATTTATGTTCACATAACTCGTCAAAATGTAAGGAAGAGCTGATTGCTTGATGCCAATAAATTCAATTTCATCCTGTAAAGTCATTAGCGAAACAAGATACTTAGACACCGAATTAACCATTTGTTTAAATTATGGTTTTGTCAAGAGAATGTGCAGCATCCTTGCGTGCTGTCATAATAGCATGACATATGGCCGACAGGATCATTTTGGTCATGAACGAAACCGAATGGTGCATAAAAATGGTTTTCAAAAATACGAAAATAGGTTTGTAGGTAACCACCTAATTCAAAGCGGTTAGGTAACTCATCTGCCTAGCCTTTTCCTAACTATGTTGGCGTTGGCTTCCAGTCTAACCGGATGCAGCTGAATACCAGTATTTTACATGTAGCGACTGCCTATCGGACCTCCACAACCCAGGTTGTCAGACTTTCGGGCTTGTTTTTTTTTTCTGGTTGTTTTTATTGTACCTTTGTTAGTTTTAATCTATTTATATTTCCTGTGTCCCAAATATGTTTTTTTTTTCTTTCTTTCTTCTTTCCATTACATGGCTTGACATGTAATGGATGGTCACCCATCCAAGGGCTGACCTCGGCAAGCGTTGCTTAACCTTGAAGATCGACCCGTGCGGCTGTTAGTATTTAACCACGAGCTCTTCACAACTTGTTGAAAACGTAGAGCATAAGACACGACGAAAGACGATTAACCACTTTTAAGCAGTTAACTTGAACATAACTTACTGGCCCGTTAAAAAACCATTGTTTACAATTCATACCTTGTTAGAAAGTGTACTAAAATGTCGTTGAAGCGCGGCCAAGAGAATTTACGAATGCTTGTCCGTTGCCTCCAGAATATTAAAGAGTTCCGGAGAAAATATATCCACTGTCATTATGTAACCGTTCCCTTTTGGCAGCTAAAATGTTGTGTAATTAAATCTAATTATATTCAAAGGCTACTGGAATATTGATTAAATTCTTAATATGCTGAAAGTATTAAGTAATAGATGTTGCAAAATGGGCGACTGTTTGTTTTACCAATGATAGTTTTGTTATCTATAAGTAAATTAACTTTATTTCGCAGCCACTGTTGTCCATCTACATATAATCATCTCACCAACAGCATCTAACACAATTTTAGACCACATACCTTAACGTCTTCCGGCTTTGCATTAGCATTCAAAATCCAGAGAGCTAACCAGTTATCCCATTGTTTACAATACCATAATATATCTTCCCAAATCACATAATGGTCTTACTAAACGGTTTGTAGGTTTACTTAGGTTCACAAGAGCCTAAACAGAAGTAGCAAAGGGAGATGAATCATTCTTAATCTCTATTCAAACAAGGATTTCACATAATTTGACCCACTCTTACTTGGTGCACGACTTCTTGGTCGTCCAAAAGTAGGTTGTTTGCATTTCGTGAAGGATACTATTCACAGTATCCGGCGACAGCGACCCAGAATTTTTTTTATTCCTTTTGTGAGCTCACCAAACTCACAACTGTAGATACTATTACCTTGCAACAATAGGGCCAAACGTTTTTCTATGATTTGAAGTGCCAATGAATTGTCAATAGGGGCTAAAACCGGTCAACGAAGGAAGTTGAGAAAGGTACTAGGTAGACACTAGCCAGTCAGGTATAGGCAGTCTAGGTAAACGAATTCGAAGGAAGAGTGTAAGTAGAATCCTACAAAAAGGTTTCGAGCATTTCCTTTTGACATAATTTATCTATCACTTGTTGTCAATATTAATGAGCGAAAAAATAAGTGCGCGCATCGCCTATTATTACACACCTCGCATGCCATTGTTTCAACTTAATAGGTAAATTAAATTTTTGGAAAACTCCTGCAACAATACTGCTGAAAACGGGTTTTCAAACGAGTAATCTTTCGTATGAATAGAAACCATTAGTTCGAAAATTTGACAGCAAAATTACCGTGAAATGTTTGACAATGAACAACCAATGTTTACGTTACAAAAGCTTAGTAACTTACGTTCATTCGCTTACACTTTCACAACAAAACATAATACACAAGAAAGCTCCACAGTCCACACCGAATTATATTGAACACTTCGTTTTACTGCTCATTACAAACGCTGTATATCACAGATTCCTGAACACTTTCCCTGCGTCTGCGCACCTCACACATCACGTATCTTTTCAAACCAATCACTGAACACACACTTGATTAGTTTCGGTTTTTCGAAATTGTCAAGCCGTTTTATTTCGATTTCGTGCGGTGTTTCGTCTAACCGGGTGACGGGCACTTTCTTCGACTGTTGTGGATCAACTCCCGCGCAGGTCGCTTATTGGATAGTAGTGAAATGGTGGGAGAAGGGGACTCTATTTGAACTTTTTGTGGCGTCATTTTGATGTGTTAATTAGCGTGTTACTTGCCTTTTCAATTAGGTATGTTAAGGTATATACATACTACCATGGTTAAGCTATAGAGATATACTTAGACCTGATAGTGTAGGTAGAGTTAAATTAAATTAGGTAGCGGTGCTCCGCAGACGTATTGATCATGATGGGTCTCGGTATCTAAACATGATAACAAAAACAAATTGATGGTAATTTTATTTGGGTCAACAACCATTGTTATTGTAGTTACTTGAAATAACAGTTTGAAAAATCAGTTTTTTTTGTGTATACTTCAGAGGTGTAATGTCGATAAAATAGAGAAATAAGACGTTCCCAACTCATATTTCACATAATATATAATACATAATATATAAAAGAAATTCAAATCACATATTATTTTTTTGTTTTATCATGTTTAGATATTGATACCCATCATGTCTGCGGAGTTTCGCTAACTAATCTAATTTCATTAATTAGTTTCTTACACGTAGAAACTTTTGTGATCTATAAAAAAAAACCATCCGAATACTTGCTAGAAAAAAATATCAAAATTGCCTTTTCCGTAAAAGTAAAATAACCCAACTGATAAAAATAGAATTGCCGAGAATATGCGTGTTTTTCACAAGAAAATCTGCAATTGAGTGAGTTATTGTGTGATTATTATCTACTTCTTTGAAGAATAATATTTTTCAACAACTTTTTTTATTCTATTGTTTCAATTTCAATTACAAGTTATTCGTTTGGTATGCCCTAGGCACATGGCTTGGCATTTTATAGTATTATTTATTTTATATCATTTTAACTTTTTACAAAGCTTACAGATTCCTGAAACAGCTTAGGCATTTTGCTAGCTTCTGAGTGACCGACTCCTAACAATTCAAAAGTGCTTGTAAATGGTTTAATTGAAATAAATGCTTTGAGTTCAAGTCATTTGGTTCGCGTAGCTAGAGTAAGAAAGCCAAGCTGATGATTATTATGAATGAACTTAAAGCAGATGAAAATGTTAAAACGTATACATATAAAGTTCCATACAAAAATAATTTCTTCCTTGTAGGTTTTTCCCTACATAAAATATTTTTTAATGATCACTTTCATTAACATTTATATTGCAGGATGTAATAATAATAAATTACCCTCGAACGAATCGCTCAGGCGTGATCCATATAATACTAAGTCGGTTAATTTATTCAGTCCCTACATAAGGGACCTTCTGTCTTAAGTTATTACGTAATTAGCTAACCTAACAACATATTATAGTGACCATATCAATATTAAAAATCGTTTATGTTTTAAATAAATAGATTGACTTGGCAATCGCACTAAACAATCTAATTTAATATAATATGTATTACTTGTGAGATACATTGTGTATTCATGCGATGGCCAAGTCAATCTTTATATTTATAAAACATAAAAGATTTTGCAGGTTTTTCCATTCGTAATATTTTTGTTTCATATGTAGGTACACATACATAAAATTTAAGTAATGTCAAAATAACAGTTTTTTTCTAAATGTAAGTATATGAAAGTTTTAACGGTACTTATAACAAAAAACAATCCTTAAATTAATTAATTAAATGTCTGTCTATCTGTCTGTTTGTTCCGGCTAATCTCCGAAACGGCTGGACTGATTTTGTCGTGACTTTCACTGGCAGATAGCTGATGTTATAAGGAGTAACTTAGGCCTAGCTTACTCTTATTTTAGAAGAAGAAAAAAAAAATAAAGACATCTACGCGAACTAAGTCGCGGGCATAGCTAGTTAATATTAATTCTTAGGATGTAATTAATAAATTATTAAGGAAAACAAATAACTTGTATCTGGGAATCCCGGCCGTAGCAACACGGATGTGTGTTGCAATTTATTTGTGAATCGGTATTATCTTTCATTCACTTTCATAATGTTTGTATGAATCATTTGTGCCGGTAAGAGATCTTCTTTGGCGATGATGGCCTGCAAGACTCGTCTAGAGGGCTGGAGGGATGGCTGACCTCAACCGACCTTGAACACATGTCATACTTCTATCGGTGATTTTTTAAGGAACTCGATTACCTACAAATGTTCGTCTTCTGAAGACTAACATTTTGGTATACCTATTAAGCTCATTTTAGACTTTTTATGAGATGCACTTGTATGTGCCGTCAGCGGCGAAATGTGAAACGAATAATCAGAAATAAAATCTTGGTAGGTCTACACAGGTTTCGTCTAATAATTTTACATCTTGTGAGAGTTTTTGTGTGAATAAGAAGTTGTTGTGAATACTTGTGAAGTAACAGCAAAGCGGAGGTTCACTGTTTGTCCAGAAAACATTGAATACTTCGAGTAAATTTTATTCACATTATTAAAAATCCATCTTTCTGCGTTACTGTTGAAAGAGTTGTTCTCGAAGAAAAAAAGAAACAAGTAGTGTAGTTTAGTAAAGTGTAGTTAGTTAAGTTTTTAGGTCGCATCACTTTCTTCGGTAGAGCGCGCGTGATGTGTTGGTCGTCGACAATAGTCACCATGGCAGGACGAGTGACTTCAACCACGTATGACAACCGGCAAGTCCGGCGACTTATTGGTATTCATATCCCATAGGAATTCACTTGCTTTCAAATCACGGAGTGTTGGACTAGTTTCAGTAATTGTTCTGTTATTAATATTAAGTTTTTTTTACCTGACGTTTTATGAAACAGCCAATGATTTAGAGTAATTTCGTTGCTAAGACTTTCTCTTGAAAAAGGTTTGAAATTCAAACACATTTGAATTTCAAAGTTTTACATACTGTAGCTTCACTATTTATGGTCGTACCCAGCCATTAATCAGAATATTTTGCTCCTCACTCGCAAAAAACCGATTCCTAAGTATTTAACTTTGACTAAATGCTTTCATTCTGTTCTATTCCATTTTTTATTATGGCACGCAAAGGCGATGTCGACTATTCTGCCAATGTCTAAAGTGAATTGGAAAAACAAGTGTGCATTGTTATAAATTAAAAAATAAAAACGATAAAAATCTTCGATAATATAGTTGAACTTAATGTAGATCTTGTGGGATTCCTTCCTACAGGAAGGCTTCATTCATTAAGATTTTAATTTCAAATGTTTGCTTTCACAATGCTATGCTTTTCTTATTTTTTTTATTATCTACTTTTTTGCGTCATGTTTACCGCAAATAAACGTATTTTCTATCTTTCTTTACGTCACTTTTCCATAAATGACAGATAATTATGAATAATGTCACTAGCATCATTATACAACACTGATGCGCGGGAGTTGTGGTGTCAAGTGACGGTCAGTTACCCACCATTACCGATGAAAGTGAATTTCGTCTCGACATCTACTAACGGCTCTCGAACTTACTTTACAATTTACATATTTGTCTGTTCAGATGATCGTAAAGTTGTAAATTGTATCGGCTTTCGCACTCGTTGATGGCTGTACTAAAACTTTATAGGATAACTTTTTTGCAACTCTTGCACGTGCTTGAGTTGAATACCTATGTATGAACATAATAGGTACTTTACACAACTGCTAGGTTTATTCAAAATTCTGCAATTAAAAGAACAACCCCTTTTGCATTTATTAGATTATTACTACTTACAGTTACTACTACGACAAGACTCGAGACATTTTAGCATATCCTACAATGCATTACATTTTTTGCCAGGAACTCTTGACAACTAATCCTGCTGATCTGTAAGAGGCCGTCTCCACGAGTAAAAGAATCGCGGCGATATTATCGTCGTGCCACGTATTTCTATATTATACACTCTTAGAACGTGTCTCCACACGGCAATATCATCCCGGCGAAAATTTGATGGCACGGCGAGACCTATCGCCGCGTTCTCTCTTCCGTGGAGATGGCGCCTATGTGACGAGAAGCGGTCTACCTCCAAGATACGACAGTTAATATAGCCATTGGCGTAGCTAGGGATTTTGTCTAGGGAGGGCAGCCTTCCAACTGAACTAACCACAGTCATTTAATGAGAGATCTTAGTAATAAATAATCCCACCAAAAACATGTTTTTTTTAGAATTCCTTACTTACGTATTTGATATTAGTTTCAACTTTATACCTCCACGCGTTCTGAAGAAAACGGTCTTGCTTGAATGACAGACAGACTGACGGGCAACAAAGTGATCCTATAAGGAGAAGTGGTTCATCAGTTAGTAACTCTTTAATACTTTCGATTTTTCTAGGGTGGGCAAAGAAGATTCTAGATGGGGGCAACTGGGGCAAGGGTGGGCTCCTTGCCCCCCTGGCTACGCCCATGTATGTAGCATACCTAATTTAAAAATAGAAAGTGTATAAGGACTAGGACGTAACGGTATCTTTGAGAACGGGAAGACAAACTCGTTTGCACCACGTGAGCTGCACCGGAGCAAGCCGGTCACTCTCCCTGAGGTTACCGCCCTTTTAATAATACTGTGGGTATACCTACTACCTCTACTATGCGTGTTATCTAACGAGTAATGGGAATACTTTCCTTTTTATTAGCTTTGGAACTAAAACTGAAACTGTGTAATTGCATTCGGAAACGAAATCGATTCAAATTCAGAACAGCGGGGTAATTGCGTAACACACAGTCAATAGCAATGGCTTTCATGTTGACAGTTCAACAACATTCATTGCGTTATTTACGTTATTGAGCAGACAATTTTTTCGAACATGTGAAGCAATGGATTAGCAACATCCTTCAAAATGATTCAGATTGTGATAGAAAGTTTGTGACGCCATTAGGATACACCCTACAGGGTATAATTTGTTTCTGGTAAAATATAATTTAAATATCGTATCGCTTTGGTGATATTTTTGGCCTATAGCCAAGTGTACGTTATCAGTGTAGGTTTTAGGTATGAACCCAGCCAGGCACTTTAATCTGTATAAATTATTTCATCACCACCGCTTTCATAACGGTGAAAGAAAACATCGTAAGGAAACAGGCATGTCCTGGAACCAAAAATTGGAAGACATGCGACATCCACCAACGTGCACTGGGCCCGCATGGGGGATTATAGCCCACTCCCTCTCACAAAGAGGAGGCCTGTGTGATGTGATGTGTCCCAACAATGGAAACATTAAATGCTGATTATGGTTTTGAACAGTGTCCTTCAAATAATCCTGAATATTCAAATAACCAAATCAAATCTCATCTCAATCTCATAGCATCACCCGAACGGCCACATTCCTCAAACCCCATGGTGCTCTAAAACGGAGTAGTAACTAATTTTATTTCTCTGTTGTTCACAGGCGGGTGCTTCGGTTCTCAGACGAAGCGCACCATCGTCGGAGGGTGGGCGTGGGCGTGGTGGTTGATCACCGATGTCCAGAAGATCTCACTCGAGGTAACTTATGAAATCACAGCATCATTTTATTTTCATCCCACCATCTCGGAAAGAGTATTTTTAATCTTCAATATCTGAGTGGAAAAGCCGTTTTTATTCTCTAGACTGAGGATAAAGTAAATTGAATTTAGAACATCGTGTGCACTAAGTTTGTGAATTAAAAAAATATTACACTCAATTTAAATAACTGTAGCAACGTTACTTTAAAATTTTCTTAATTATACCTTAGTATTATTTTGTTATAATTTAAAGATTATTCTGTAATACTTACCTGTCATAATGTAGTAATTAATACCTAAACTGAAATAAAAGTGTACCTATCTTGTGATTGTAAACGTTTTTTTTTTGCATTTAGTCATTTCCTCGCTGAGGTGGAATGAAAAGTTACGTGTTGCACTCGAGTGCAAAGATTTTTCACCTCGTGCTTATTAAACTAAGGAAAGAACGTGTTTTTCTAATAAATAAATTAAAAAATTATGAAATTAAATTAGAAGACAGTAAAAATATTTATCACATTGACACTCAGCGATTACAGTCTGAAATTGAGGTACTTGAAGAGTCACTACATTTACATTATATTAAGTATGTGAGCTCTCAAAAACAAATAAAGGAACACATCCTAGCTGCAAACGAGTTGGTGGAAATGTGTAATGATGAGGCAGGTAGAGGGGACCCGATGACTCAGAGCACACATCAATGTTCTTGTCAAAGGGATTCCAACCTTGAGGCTATCCAACCTGAGGCAACGGAGGACCCGTCCCAGTCTGGAGGAGCTCAGGACTGTAACCCCACTCAAGATACACCGCTCGTTGTTCACGGGTCATCTCAAGTAGCTCAGATAGAGAGTTGTGCTGTAACTTCTAGTAATGCTTGTTATTGTTCTGTTATGTTTTCAGATAGTTTAGGGAGAGGGTTAGGTAAATTATTAAGTAACAACCTGAGTCAATCTGCTGTTAATTATTGTATGCCAAGGAAATCCTACAATGAGATAATGTCATCAGTAAGTTCCACTAAATATAATCCAAATGCCATTATTTCTGTATTTGTAGGTAATAGTGCAAATGTAAAAATAGATGACATCACTGACAGTGTCACTGAAATCTTAAAGATTAATTGTCAGAAAATAATTTTGTGTGCTTTCCCATACTTTGAGCACTTATCAAGTAGGCAAAATCATTACATACATATGTTAAATAACCATATGTATTTATTAGCTAATCACTACAGTGACAAAATTATATTTTTTGACACCAACACTTTTGTTGAGAAGTTAAAATCGACTAGGGATACAGTGTATCTGCCTATTAGTTTTAGACGTCAAATAGCATGGCTATTAGCTTTTATTATTAACTCAGACATAAGTAGTATGTCGAAGTCAGATATAATTAGCACCATAAAAATTAGTAATAATACTAATATGAAGGTGGTTAGCCACGATAATTTAAACTAGTCAGTAAGACAACAGAAGGTACCAATAACAATATTATTAATACCACCTCTAACAAGGTATCTTCTAGCACTCAATTAGTTAATTGTAAAAAAGGGGCTAAGCAGAATTCCTTGAAATTGTTTCATCAAAATATTCAAGGTTTTTCTTCCAAATTATTAGAAATTGAATTGTTTTTAGAAAAAACAATGTTTGATATTATTTGTATTACTGAACACTGGTTGAAAGAGTATGAAATGATGATTAATTATGAGAACTATAGTGTAGGCAGTTGCTTTAACCGAAAATCCATGCTGCGTGGTGGTTCATTAATCTTAATTAAAAATTGTGTAAAATATAAGACTCGTAAAGACATAGTGGAACTATCGGTGGAACATAGCGTCGAACTGTCCTGTGTTGAGCTGGATAAGCATTTTATAGTGTGCGTTTACAGACCTCCAAACTATCAAAACTATTCTATATTTGAGTCAGTAATGGAAGATGTCTTGGGAAAACTTGCAACTGGTAACAAATCAGTAATTATTTGTGGTGACTTTAATATTAATATTTTAGAAAATAATTCAAATAGCAGTAGATTGTTAAGCCTCTTTAAATCATTCAATCTGTCAAATGTGTTTTTGGAACCAACGCGAATAACTACGGCTACGGCTACATGCATTGATAATGTCTTTTGTTGCTGCGAATATTTAGATAAAGCCATTGTAAATTATCTTCCTTCTGATCACAGTGGTCAAACTGTTTCTTTTGAGTCCAACACACCGTTGCAAAAAGTGCAGATTCAAACTAGACCAATAACATCGGGTAATTTGAATAAGTTTAATGCTACTTTAATCAGCAAGTTGAGTGCTCAGGGCCTAAGTGTGACTAATGGTAATATTTTGTATGAAGAATTCTTTTCATTAGTGCAAACAGAGTTCAATAATTCCTTTAAGAAGAAATCAAAAACTATTTGCCCTAAGTTTTTATTCAGTGACTGGGCAACTAAAGGAATCAGGAAAAGTAGGGATAGATTATTTGAACTGTATGGCCTTAAGCCGTATATTAACACGGATACGTTTAATAAGTATGTTACTACATATTCTAAAACTTTTAAAAATGTCTGCAAAGTAGCTAAAGCTTCTTTCATTAGTAACAAGGTTAAATCAGCAGACAATAAAATAAAGACAGTTTGGAAAATTATTAACAATGAAACGAACAGGAACAAAAAACATAATACTGATTACACACTGGACACTTCCCGCGGTCTCATTAGCGATAACATCGATGTCGCTCAGGAATTTGCAACTTTCTTTACCAATATCCCAACTAAAACTACAGAAACTTTAAATTCCTCGCCTGCACTAGCTATTGAATTATTAAGAGCGAATGTCTCAGCCTGTCCTGTGGAATTTAAATTTAAACATATAAACCCTACAGTCATTATAAAGACATTTAAGCAACTTAAGATCAAAATTACCGAGGATCTGTGGGGCATGTCTACTAAAGTTTGTCAATCCATTATTGAGACAATTGCACCCTATTTAGCTTTAATATTTAATTTGTGTGTAGATCAAGGGGTTTTCCCTGATTTAATGAAATTCAGTAAAGTTATTCCACTTTTCAAATCTGGGGACAGCAAAGACACTAATAATTATAGACCCGTATCGGTTTTGCCGGTTTTAAGTAAAGTTTTTGAAAAAGTAATGTTAAATCAAATGCTCAATCATTTTAATCGTAATAACATCCTACACGATCAACAGTATGGTTTCACCAAAGGACGTTGTACGACCGACGCCGGTGTCACCTTATTAAAACATATCTTTAACGCATGGGAAGAGGCACAAGATGCAATAGGCATTTTTTGCGACTTATCCAAAGCATTTGATTGCGTGAATTACGATACACTGCTCTTGAAACTTGAGCATTACGGACTCGGTAAACTTGCTCTTAGCTTAATGAAATCATATTTAAATGACAGATTTCAGCAAGTTCAAATTAACGGTGTGAATTCATCGGGTTTGAAAGTCAAAATGGGTGTACCGCAGGGCTCAATATTGGGGCCATTCCTATTTTTAGTATACATAAATGATCTACCTCATTTACTGATAAACCGATCACAAATGGTGTTATTTGCTGATGACACATCTCTGATTTTTAAAGTAAGCAGACGTGCACAGGAGCTTGACGACGTAAATAACGCTATGCTTTTGGTCCATAATTGGTTTACTGTAAATAATTTGGTATTAAATGAAAAAAAAACTAAATGCATTAGATTCGCTTTACCAAATGTTACAAGTAGTAAATGTCACGTTGTATTGAATAAGGAAATACTTGAATTCGTCGAAAATACGGTTTTCCTGGGGATTACGCTTGACTCAAAGCTGCAGTGGGGTCCGCACTTAACATCTCTTGCAGGGCGGCTAAGTTCAGCCGCTTACGCTGTTTGGAAAATCCGCCAATTAACAGACGTGGATACCGCGAGACTGGTCTATTTTAGTTACTTTCATAGCATCATGTCTTACGGTATTTTGTTGTGGGGACGGGCTGCAGATATTGATTCTATCTTCATCCTGCAGAAGAGGGCTGTCAGAGCCATATACAAGCTCAGCAGGCGTGATTCTCTAAGGGAACTGTTTAAAAAAATTAACATCATGACGGTTCCTTGTCAATATATATATGAAAACATTATGTACGTTCGAAAAAATCTACATCTTTTTAGTAAGATAAGTGACAGGCATAATTTTAACACAAGAAATAGGAACAATTTAGATCAACCGCGTTTCAGATTGTCTAAAGTAAAAACTTCTTTTATGGGTTACTGTGTAAAATGTTATAATAAAATACCACTCGATATTCTTCAACTAAATGAGAAGAAATTTAAAACATGCATTAAACGCACACTATGTAGACAAGCATATTATAAGTTGGATGATTATATTGCAGATAAAAATGCTTGGCTAAATGCTGGTCCTGCTCCACAGGCACTTGAGCTCACTAGTTAAAATTTCAATATTTGGAAAAGGTGCTTCCCTTTTTCTTTTTTAGTGTTTCTGACATTACGATTTTAATATTTATTTTTATTTTATTCAATCATGTTTTAATTGTTATTGCTGCAATACTAAACACCTTTTCCTGTTTGGTATTAAAAATTTTATTCATCTCTTAAATAAATTGCAATCTATAGTTTTGTATAATTTAGAAGCATTTTTTCAATTTTGTAAATGTAAGAACCATGGATCCGTTTATTATGATTTTTTGATGTTGACTTGAAAGAGCATGGCAGTTGAGAATGTGTCATGCTCACTTAAATGTCTCACTGATGGTGGCGCGTGTGTTGGATCATTCGGTTCCCTACAAAATGGTTGAGCTGGATGGTGCTGATCCATGCGTCATGTTCGTGAACGGACGCCGTCGGTTGAGACTGGTCATCTCTTAACTGCCAAGGCTTATTTTTAATCTTATTTCTTGTATTGTTTCTTCATTTGTGTGTTTTTTTACATTGTTCTCACATATAGAAGCAACAAGAATAATGTACCCAGGATTTTGTAATATCTTGATTTAAAAAGAGTGTCCATGGAGTTTCTTGCCCGTTCTTCTCCATAGAGATCTACGCTTTGGAATGGGCACCTAGCTTCAACTTTCTGACCAACTGACCGACTACTTAATTTTGACAATTCAAAAGTGCCTGTAATGGTTTAATTGAAATAAATGCTTTGAGTTTGAGTTTGAGTTTGAGTTTGTGAATTAAAAAAATATTACACTCAATTTAAATAACTGTAGCAACGTTACTTTAAAATTTTCTTAATTATACCTTAGTATTATTTTGTTATAATTTAAAGATTATTCTGTAATACTTACCTGTCATAATGTAGTAATTAATACCTAAACTGAAATAAAAGTGTACCTATCTTGTGATTGTAAACGTTTTTTTTTTGCATTTAGTCATTTCCTCGCTGAGGTGGAATGAAAAGTTACGTGTTGCACTCGAGTGCAAAGATTTTTCACCTCGTGCTCTTTTGATTCCCTCGCTAACGCTCAGGATTCTAATTTTGAATCACTCGCTGCGCTCGTGATTCAATTTTAGAATCCTTCGCTTGCTCGGTCATCAAAATTGAACACGCGGTTAAAAAGCAACTTTGCACTCTCGTATAACAAATAACTATTATTTAACAGTACACCATTAACCTCTTAATCACCGCTAATGAGACACAATTGATTTTCTATTGTAATGGGCCGATATCGTACCACGACGGGATTGAGTGGCAAGAAGAAAGGAACAGAAAAAAATCGTACAAAGGTGATGCTTATTTCTAAAGAAATCTCTTCCAGCATATCTGCGATATGATAACTACGAATTATGTAACAGATAGAATAAAATAGACACGTAGACAGTGTCTTAGAGTATAAGAGAAAATAACAATACCTACCAATCACTGCCAGTTAAATTATATAATTTATTTGTTTTAATTTCCGACAAATAAAAAAATAACCTGACAAAGAAGGGATCCTAAGCGTCTTTCAGTGGATGTTATAAAAAGCATGAATAGCAAAACTTCATATTTATTGATATAAAATGAAGTCGGTAAAAAAAATTAATCGAATCGCTAAGCGTGGCAAACGAATCCCTATAACCGGTTTCTAGCGATCTAGCAAGATATTACTATTAATAATAAATTAATATCATGCCAACGTCTCTTCCAGGTGATGACTCTCAACCCTATGTGCGAATATGTGGAAACAGCACAGGGTGTCCCACTCACCGTTACCGGTGTGGCCCAATGCAAGATTATGAATGAAGACGAACTTCTCACAACTGCCTGCGAGCAGTTCCTGGGCAAGCATGTCAAAGAAATCAAGATGACGATATTACAAACACTGGAGGGACATCTCAGAGCTATCCTTGGTAAGTGAATTATTCTTGTCACAACAGCGCCATCTATTGTTGATGTTTGGTATTAATAGCAACAGCGACATCTAACGTTATGTGGAAGCACTAAAATACTTATATTCAGTGCCTCTAGATGTCGCTGGTAACTGGGTATGCACTGAATTGATATATTTTTAGTCATTTTATAATATCTATAAGAAAATAATAATTATTTTTATCTAGTATTTTTGCGCAAATATTTTTATCTAAATGCTGTTTTTCTGACTGTTTTTTTTTTTTGTTTTTGCCCGGTTCCTAAGAGACCTAGTGTGATTTTAAGTCACTTAAGTAGCCTATAGCCTTCCTGAAGAATTGGGCTATTAAAAATATTTTTTCAAATCCGACTAGTAGTTCCGGAGATTATCGTGAAAAAAAACAAACAACTCTTCAGCTTTATTATTAAAATAATATACATAGGTACTTACCTATATCTAGATATACATAAGTATAGACCGGTATGAAGTTACTACGAAGATTTCCTTTTCGTTTCCGAAGTGTTACTTTGCATTTTCATATCACCCTAGCAGCTGACTAACCGATACGGAACCATATCGAAAACGTGACCCATATTTCCTTGACCAGCTGCACAAACCGTCACAATAGTTGATCGGAACTTCGGAACTCACACATGACAAGCATGCTCTCTTTTGCCACTTCCTCTTCCGTTTATTTTGGAATACACCAATGCGTAGCTATTCACAACCGTTCGATACGCTTCCGTACCGAATCAAACATCAATCAATGTTATCAAAGTTCTGTAAAGGTTGTTCACAAATCCAAAATACTTAAATTTTGGTCTGTTTAAATTAAATAGACGACCGCCATTCTTCCGACAGCTTTTTATCTGGTTTCGGGGTCAAAGCAAATCAGTACCTACCTAATTGAAAATGTGTCATTTTCGATACGACAACCTGTCGAATGGTTGTAAATAGTAATGTAGAGCACAGAATCGCGCCAGCAGCGACTAGGAGTATTTGAGGTACTTATAAAATGACTGTCGCCAAAAATGCATTGAGCCACCAATTTTTGTCAAGGACCGCCTTCAAAGCCGTCACAGTCTATACGCCATTTGTGCGGGTAAACGGTGACGTTTGTTTTGTTTGGAAAGTGTTGACAATACCGGCTCTAGCAGCGGTGCTGAACTGCCGATGTGCGCATACTCTGCGGAATCACACTTCATACCTCTTCACGCTTAAACCGCTGAACCGATTTAGGTGAAATTTGGTATAGAGATAGTTTGAGTCCCGGGAAAGGACATAGGATACTTTTTATCCCGATATTTCCACGGGATCGAAACTTATGCGGGTATAACCGCGGGGCGCTGCTATGTACACAAATAAATCTTACGTGTATTGTAGCACTGAGCATGAGCTCCTGGGTTCGATTCCCGAGTCGAGCAAAGTGTTATTGGGTTTTTCAATCTAGAATTTCTCAGTAGCATAGCAGCCCGGAGCCTGAATTTGTGCCCGGTTATGGCAAAAGGCTCGCCCCTCATTACATGGGACTTAAATATAAAGAACTGGCGAAATGTACCCCTACCCTATACCCTCTGCCTACCCGTCGGGCAATACAGGCGTTATGTTATGTGTCTTGTAGCGCAGTCCGATAAAACTAACCTTGATATACGCCTAGCCCTTCTTGTTAAGTAATTGATGACATAATTCGCGCTGGTATGTATCAATTTGTTCAGGTCTGTACTGTTTTGTTTAAAACTACTGCTGTGTGTTAAAATGCTCTTGGGATTACGTTCCAATAACGCGAAACAGGCATTAGCTGTCACTTCCTTTGAATTTACTCACACGCCTTTGAAAACTAAAAGTGAATAATACTCAAACTAAATATTTTGAATACCATCATCTGCCTAGCCTTTACGCAACAATGTTGGGGTCGGCTTCCAGTCTAACTAGATGCAGCTGAATACCAGCATTTTACATGGAGCGACTGCTTATCACCTGACCTCCACAGCCCAGGTACTGGATAATTACGTTACCCCTTTTTTGTGGATGGGAAATCATCAAATGACTCCTCCCGCTCTGGGTGGAGCGAAAGGGAGTGTCAGACTCTTACTTATTAAAACCCACGCTTGTTCCTTCCTTAGCCCTTTATTTTCCGGGGCAGCGGTAACCCTTTTGGACAATCCCGCTGACCCGGCAGGCTTCGACCCTAACGGGCCCCTTCCCTTATGCTGACATCTCTTTGAGGCGCGCGTGGAACACATACGCGCCGTTCGGCACGGGCCTGGTCCTGATCGGACGGTGAGCTAAATTACGTTACCCCTTGGTCAGAGAATAAGTGAGCGAAAATTTAGCGCAAAACGTCATAATACAGGGTGTTTGGTGCATCGTGTGCCAAATTGAAATGGTCGACTGGGGGGTCATCTGTTATCCTTTCAGAGCCCTAAACATTTTTCATGCCCTGTGGATTCTTTTTCATCGACTTTTTATTGTTTTATTAAAAAAATACCCAAATTTTACATTCAAATACAAATAAATTAAAAAGTATAAGTCGTAGACTCTGAATTTTAATTTTATTTAGATGTGTTTTGTATTACAGTACTTTTAAATTTAAAATTAGTGACATTAGCCTTCTAGTTATTTTTTTAATTTACTCGCAAAGTTTCGGACTTAAAGCTGTCCATGTGACAGCTATTTACATGGCTATAAAAAAAAAACCAAAAGCAGAAGGCAGCCCCCAAAATCGCTAATTTTACCCATCAGATACATAGAAGCTGCAGACTACGTACACTGTCTACCCTGACGTTAACAGTGCCACACTCTGACCCACTAGTGGTGACGACAAACTTGATCGCAGCCACGCGCGCTGATCGGCTAATGTTTCGATTGTAAACGTGCGCGTCTGTGTCTGAGACTTTATTATTATGACAATAGCTCGTCTGCAAGGTGCATCCCTATTGCGTAACAGAATTTCTATCACAATCCGATGGATTTTGAAGGAAAGTTCTAATCCATACATACTAATATTATAAATTCGAAAGTAACTCTGTCTGTCTGTCTGTCTTATGTTTGTTACCTTTTACGCCTAAACCACTAAACCAATTTAGATGAAATTTGGTAGATAGTTTGAGTCCCGAGGAAGGACGTAGGATACTTTATATCCCGATATTCCCACGGGATCGACACTTATGCGGGTGAAACCGCGGGGCGCAGCTAGTTACTTCATATGTTTGAAAAATTCGTCTGCTCAACAACCTAAATAACAAAAAAAAACCGGCCAAGTGCGAGTCGGACTCGCCCATGAAGGGTTCCGTAGCAGCAAGTATCATAATATAAAAGTTCTTGTAGTTCGTTGTAACTTTGTGAAAGGTAAATTGCGGTTTTCGATTTATGACGTATTAAAAAAAAACTACTTACTAGATCTCGTTCAAACCAATTTTCGGTGGAAGTTTACATGGTAATGTACATTATATATATTTTTTTAATTTTATCATTCTCTTATTTTAGAAGTTAGAGGGGGGGGGGACACACATTTTACCACTTTGGAAGTGTCTCTCGCGCAAACTATTCAGTTCAGAAAAAATGACAATCGAAACCTCAATATCATTTTTGAAGACCTATCCATAGATACCCCACACGTACAGGTTTGATGAAAAAAAATTTTTGGAGTTTCAGTTGTAAGTATGGGGAACCCCAAAATTTATTGTTTTTTTTTCTATTTTTGTGTGAAAATCTTACTGCGGTTCACAGAATACATCTACATACCAAGTTTCAACAGTATAGTTCTTATAGTTTCGGAAAAAAGTGGCTGTGACATACGGACGGACGGACAGACAGACAGACAGACAGACATGACGAATCCATAAGGGTTCCGTTTTTTGCCATTTGGCTACGGAACCCTAACAAATCCAAAAACAGTGCCAGAATTTCAGTAGGTATTTAAAAAGGAAGAAGTTTTTATGATGGCACCTGAGCTTATCTGAGCGTAAACGATTTTATTTATCATGATTCAATAATCTAATATCACATCTCGAAAACTGCCTAGAAAAGAATCTCCGACAGTTATCCAATCTATAAGATCGTTTTTCGTTACGATTGTTCCCATTTTTCGCTGACACT
This sequence comes from Amphipoea oculea, assembly GCA_945859645.1. Lineage (NCBI taxonomy): Eukaryota > Metazoa > Arthropoda > Insecta > Lepidoptera > Noctuidae > Amphipoea > Amphipoea oculea. The sequence continues at coordinate 6,608,560 of OX243884.1, forward strand.
AATTCCTTTGAATGTTTGTCATCCGATTTCCTAACCAATGAGTCAGCGAGATTCTCCTTAAAACATTGGTTTCTAACAGTGATGCCAATGCGTCAATTCTATTAGAAATAGGTGCCAATATTGGTAACATTCATTGGCACTAATCTCTTATTGGTAAAAGGTTAGAAGTAAATTTTCATTGGGGAACGTGTTTGCCCTTGGCTCCAAGATTTTGAGTTGGTGTACCAGTTCTGATAACTATCAATTTAAAACAACAGGTTTTTATTACTTGTCGATGAGTGAACTACATTATAGTTAACTACATTAACATGTAGATTAAGGTCATCTCGAGTGTGAAGCATAAAATCTATTGTACCAGTTAAGCTTGGTCTATTGGCTGCATAGTTAAGTAAGTGTGCATACACATGAGCGGCACGCATCAAAGGTAACTGCAGCGGTCGACACGCGTCAACGGCAGCCGTGTATTTTAGCACTGTACCTGCTCATACACTAGCGGCACTTTGGTCGCGTATCGCTCGTGTGTGTAATTAGCTCAATAGATGTATACAGGGTGAAATTGAAAACATGCGACAAATCGAAATGGGAGATTGTACTCATCATTATGAACAACTTTTACTATGGGACCAAACCTGAAATCGCGAAGAAGTAATCAGCTGTTCCCTAGATTTATGTTCGCATAACTCGTCAAATTGTAGGGAACAGCTGTTTTTTTTTTCGCGATTTCATTGTTGGTCCCATAGTAAAAGTTGTTCATAATGATGAGTATAATCTTCTATTTCGATTTGTCGCATGTTTTCAATTTCTACCTGTAGTAATTTTTTTCCGGCATTCCGCAACAAATTCAGTCGGCATTCCGTAAATTGAAACTTCAATAAGGTTAAAATTATCTAACTGTCACATAGACGAATAGACCTTGTCGATTTAAGACGTGCAAGTGACATTCAACCTTAGGGTGGTGAAGCAGTTACGAGGTCAACTATACTGACGTAAAGAGGTGCATGTGCATCTAGGTGTGCATACACACGAGGGACACGCGTCAACAGCAGAGGCAACTGCAGCCGTCGACAGCGTGGGTGCTCAAATACATGAGCTGCATGTTGTCGACGGCAGCCGCCGACGCATCGTCGGCAGCCGTCGACAGCTGCAGTTGACGCGAATCGCTCGTGTGTATGAGCACTAAGGCGGTTGTTGCGTAAACATGAACATAACGATTAGGTACATAATTTTGTAGGTGGGTCAAGAGCCCCATATTAATAAATCATTCTCGAGAAGGTGCTTGAGAGCTGAACCCTGTAATTTATAGTGTCTGTACCACAAATAAGTTCGGTTTATTTATAGTAGAAAAGTTGATCAAGCCAAAAACTTTGCAGCTATCGTCGATCAATGTATTTATACCAATAAATAAAATTGAAGTGCCTGTTAGTCAAAATAAAGCTTTTTACTGAATGCATATAAAAAAAAACACCCTTGAACCCTGGGAAAGGACATAGGCTACTGTTTATCGACATATGCGGACGGAAGCTAGTCTTTTAGTATCTAATAGCAATTAGGTATTACCTTCTATTGATTAAGATCTAAAAAAAAATACGGACTAGAATCGTCACAGACTATAAATCGACATCTAACGATGACGATAAAACTAAAGAAAAAGATTATCTAAACTCATAATTTCAAGTAATCGTAGGTGCAGCTGATTACGGGGTTATTGTAGTTAGTACTTGAAATTATGAGTTTAGATGTTTTTATCTTTAGCTTTATGTCATTAGCATAGATCGGAATAGGTAGAGCTGTTTTACGTACTTGCTTAGAATAATTGGTTGGTTAGAATAATATGGATATTCCCCTAGTCCCGGGATTTGGTTTTTAAGTAGTAAAATCATAAAAACTATTCACGCCTTCGGGACTAATGAAAGATTACAATTCCTTTCTGACGGGTAAATATAAGAAGGGCGGGATTAAGGATAGTATAATAAATAGATAAACTTGATTCATTAAACCACATATATTTTTTTACGTAACAATGGTACCGATTTTCTTGTCACAAGTGCCTCTAAACTAGACTAAAAATCACTAAAATTTAATTTATTCCTGTCAAGCGACGATTTCCCATTCTGAAATTGACTAAAATGACGCAACTTAACTATATTTTAGTTTGACAGCACTAAGATGGCACTGAGTTATTAATCTATTGAAGATGGCAATTTTGCTATTCTGAATTTCACGTTTTTCACCTAAAATTTTGATTGTCTAACTAAATCGAACTAAATCTGACTATTTTTAATCGCGATTAAAAAGGTGTGGAATAAAATTAGTTGTCATGAATAGAAATTCACACCAACACTTCAACTTCAGGTGCAAAAACAGTACTGTCTATATCTTTTTTTTTTCTTTTGCTTATATCTCGAAAATGGTGTGTCCTATCGCAAAAATAATGAAAATTTCGACCCCCTTTATGAAATCCATAAACTCCTAAAACTCAACATGTAGGTAATAATTTTTCATATTTTCCATACAAAAAGTGAAAAATTCCTTAAAAAACACGTCAAGGCTGCCCCCTCCGCGCCTGCGGCTCTAAAAAACAATTCACGGGGTAGGGAAAATAAGTACCACGTGTCGACGAGTCGCGATTGTCAAATTTGATTTTTGTTGTGTCAAAATAATTTTCAAATTTAGAGAATTTTTTATGCAGAATAGCTGTAAGATTCTCATAGCAAAAAGTAATACAAATTATTTATTCCTCAGTAAAATCAAAACATTATCAAATAGAACAATTTGTATTTACAATAAAATCTTAATTAAAATAATCAATACGCTTCAACAATGTTTCACTTATTTAAACAAAAAATGTCATTGGTCTGGTTCGTCTTCAGCTTCACTAGAAGACTGAGTATGATCAGAGTTAAAATAAATCACCATTATTTTTTCTAAATTATTTAATTTTAATCTATTTCTTTTTACATCTAACACCCATTTATATGAGGAAAACGAGCGTTCGACATCAGATCTGTTGATGTTAGTGAAGCGAATTTATATGACAAAAATCCCGTAGTATCAGTCGGAATCCCGTGGAATATCCATATTAACATCAATGTTTGCGGTCAATGAACCCAAATAGCTCTACCTATTCCGATCACTGGTCATTAGATATCGACTAATACCCATTACGTTGTGAAGTTTCACTAGCTAATTTTATTTGACCCTGTATGATGTCCTACTACCTTTTTTCAAAAATATATCCATAATAAAATTACTCATATGGTTGCCACAGCCGGAAAAACAATGACATTATGTTTATCAAAAGGTAAATAAAACGACCAAGACCTTGCCTTGAGAGTGGAGGCAAGGTTCTGCCTAGATGAGTACGTACTTGCGACCTAGGTATTCTAGTACCCACTTACTGTCACTATGGGCATCAAACAGGTTTCACAGCACAGTTGCAATTCTCTCGGAAGGGGACTTTGCCCTGCATTAGAGCTGTATAAAACTGATTCTATTTAAGTATGTATACCTAGTCTAGATTTAATAGGGTATAAAATATTGTGACACAAGATTCCTAATATTTTTGTGGTTATACAGGGTGGCCTGGACATCGACGCTCAACCTGTTACCATGGGTTCAGTACATGATTCTAAAAATCCTGCGTATAAATTTTCGTCGGTTCTTAAAAAAAAAAAAGCTGTTCCATACATTTTGACCGCTTAGGTATTGCACTTTTCTATTCAGAGAGGGTCTAGAATCATGTGCTAAATTCATGGTTTCAGTTTGTTTATTTATTAAAGGCTGTTTGCGCGTGGATTCCAACCTGTATAGCAAAAATACATATTATTCTGATAAGTATTATCAGTTTTTTTAACTGTCGGATCAAAAAATGCTTTCAATGGAATTTACAGTATATTGCGCAGGATTTTTTTTTAAATGGGCTTGCTCTTGATCTAGCCTAGGTCAAAGGTGACAGAGACAAAGTCGACGATGGAGCGAGCTTACCCAGAAGAAGCCTATTCACTCTCACTTTGAAGAGATTCGGGTTATTATAAGGGAACAGGATTAGAAATTCTGATTCAGATAATGCGTAGTTGTTATACCTACCGATATGACTCGTACAATGTGGAGTTCCAGTCGGCTACGGTGATCAGAACTACAACCAAACTAATTTATTAATACATTATGCGTTATCTATGCAAATATAAACATAAACATTGAAAGTGGTAAAACCTGAACGTGGTTTTTGCGCGTGAGTCACACAAAATGGGATCCGGTTCTTTCCTGTAAAAATTCTCTTTATCTTGCAGTCAGTGACCGATTGTACGGTTAGCAATAATGGCACTACCAATAATAATGGCACTACTTATAATTTTAAATATGTTGGTACCTTGATAAGCACATATGTTGGTAAACTATTTTTCAGGTTTTTATTTAAAAAAAAATCTAGACCGAGGAAACATCAAGATTTTTTTTGAAGTGAAAACTTCTTTAGGCGTGTTGGGCTTTTTTTAAGCTGGGCAAAAACCATTGAATTTGCGCCACTGTTACCGTAACCTACACCGCTTCGGATGTGTTCGGCTGTCCTCGGGATGTACTCGGTTTAATGTATTTCCGATATGTCAGTGAGTGATGGCAAAGAATTCTGTTTGTGTTTTGTTTATATGACGATTCAAAAAACACACGTAGTTCTTCAAGGTTTCACTTCTGTCGGCACTCCCGGAGTGCCATTTTTTTTTCTTTGTTAATTATTTCGATAATATTTTACATAAGTTCACTAATAGTACCATCGTACAGTTCGTACCTCCAGAGAATTGCTAACAGTTCAGTAATGTCAATTAATAGCTCACCCTCAAAATTAAATTTTATCTGTCACGCATCTTGGTATGATAATCATAATGTAGTTCACGTCCACTACAATTTCGAGAACAGCCTACCAATTTTCTGCCATCCAATTGCACCATAAAAAACTGTAGCAAGCACTTTCCCTGCTGTCGGTACCCGCTGCAAACGTGCATCCGATCACGTACGCCTCTTGAGGCTTTTGTACTAAAACTGCAATGAAAAGAAAAGTAACATAACGTTATAACAGTACTGTGAATTAATTACCTGTCGTGGAGGTACGGTGCTCCTCTTTGATGGTAATATTTAGAGGTACTTCTCTCTGCCGTGTGCCAAGTCTTGTCGGAGAATAAGTCTGTGAGAAACGATCGTGAGGAGTAGCAAAGAGGTAGAATATACATCAAAAATATACATCAAAAAGTCTATTCAAACTTATGTTTCAAATTAATATGATTTCAAGTTAAACAAGTATCAACTTTATTTGAATGGTAATTATGTTGATTTCAGAGTGACTAGCACTATTGAAAAAAAAAAAAATGTTTGAAGTGGCAGCCTAAACTTAACTTTATTTTTTAGGATTTAAAGGTATTTTTTCCATAAACTCATATTTGTTTACATTTTTGGCAAATAAATCGCGAATGCAGATTACATAAAGTCACACCTTCTTCCCATGGCCCCATTGGGAAGAAGGCGTGAGTGAGGCAGAAACTACAGAATGTCACCTGCTACGATCCTTGCATACTCCTTTTGCCTTTACGTCCATACATCTGCATAGCTAGTCACAACCATTCGACAAGCTATCGTATCGAAAATGACACATTTCGATATCCTGATTTTCCTTGCCCCCGACAACAAACAGCTGCCGGAAGAATAGCGGTCATCTATTTGATTTAAACTGACAAAATTTTCGGGTTTTGGACTTGTGAACAGCGTTTAGAGGACTCCTACGATAACTTTGATTCATGTTCGATACGGTACGGAAGCGTATCGAGTGGTTGTGAAAGCTATGCTGATCAGGTTGTGTGCTTCGCACCTGACTTTTCTGAAGAACTCCACCAATACGGTCACTTATAGGTATAATATGTCCTCTGGATCTTTGACAGTCGTTACGGGTCGTCAGAAGTCCGAAAGTCTGACAACCAGTCTTACCAAGGGGTTTCGTATTACCCAGTAACTGGGTTGTGGAGGTCAGATAGGCAGTCGCTCCATGTAAAATACTGGTACTCAGCTACATCCGTTTAGACTGGAAGCCGACTCCAACATAGTTGGGAAAAGGCTAGGCAGATGATGATGATGTCTTAAAAAAAAAAAGACGGGTTGCACTCCGGGAGTGCCGGCAGAAGTGAAAACTTGAATATAATATTAACGTTGAAATAAATCAATTATTGGGTAATTTAAAAAGCTAACAATCTTAAAATAATAATATGTACAAGTGTATAAAAAAGGGAAAATCCACCACCACCACCAACACCACCACCACCAGCACCACCACCACCACCACCACAACCACCACCACCACCACCACCACCACCACCATCACCACCACCACCATCACCACCACCCTCACCACCACCACCACCACCACCACCACCACCACCACCACCACCACCGCCACCACCATCACCACCACCACCAGCACCACCACCACCACCAGCACCACCACCACCACCACCACCATCAACATCGCCATCCCCATCCCATCCCCATTCCCATCCCCATTCCCATCCACATCCACATCCCCATCACCATCCCCATCCACATCACCATCACCATCCATCCATCCATTATCGTGTCTCACTTGGTTCACTTCGGTTGGCGCCGCCGAAAGCGAGGGGGGGGGGGAAATCTCTCCTGACGGTCACGTGTCCTGACGCGATGCCCTGACGCGAGTTTCACATTTTTTACCCATTACAAAAAGTGTGCAACGCCGCTAAAGAAGTTTACACTTCAAAAATGTCTTGAGACTAAGCTGATAAATAAATACAGCGTTTTTGCAACTTCTGCATTAGATTAGCACCACTAAGTCCAGCTGCAAAATACCTATAAGTACAGTCAACAAAAGAGATAAGTATGCAGAATCGTCGGATATAGTTGAAGTTCAATAAGAAACTGATGAATGTTCTCGAATAAAATTTAATTTTATTAATAGAAAACAAAGAGCTCATTTATCAAATTAAATTTCAGTCTCATATCCATCGGTTTCTTACTGAACTTCCACTATATCCGACGATTCTGCATACTGACCTCTTTTGTTGAGTGTACATATTGTAATTACTATTTCAAGTTACAAAAACTGCTTGTTATTTCTTGCATAAATCTCTGAATGTCTACCTACGTCATGTTTTTGTACCTACATTTTCCTACAGATGTTCGATCGTACCATTTTTGAAGGCGAAAATACCGTGAATTCGTGATCTTTGACCCGGAACAATCAAATTCGTCCAGTGGTTAGGTAAATTTGATTATCCTGGACTGAAACCGAGCCAAGGTTTCCTGACTGTACTTACGGTCTGTTATGGTTTATTGGAATTAACTTCATTTGATTACCTATGTCCCTAATTACTTTACCTACACAAAAGATGTGCATAATAAACTTCTAAATTATAAAATACCCAGCACCCTAATTGCGTAACACACTATCAATCGGAATCTGAATCCTTTTGAAGCAAATTGCTAATCCATTGCTTCATAAGTTCGAAAAATGTTTCTGCTCTACATGTAAATAACGCAAAGGATTGTTGCTGAACTGTCAAAATGAAACCGATTCCGATTGATAATAATGTGCTACGCAATTGCCCCGCAGATTCTGAAAATAAATTTGTTTTAAATATTATATCTACCAGTCTTACAAGTAAACAAAAAGATTCATCCATTTAAGTTCATATTAAAATAAATACTTCAGCTGACGACATGATAAAAGATAAAGATATATTTATTGCTTAACTGTCTACATTAAGTTCATATTCTATTGTTCATGGCTATCACGTATCTATGATGGCTATTGTTCTCAATTCACTATTTGTTCCATATCAACTCCACGTAGGTTCGGTTCAGTACGAGGCACCTCAAGACGAGGGTATTGTACGAGAGGGCTTACCGCATCTCATCAATTGATGTATTGGGGGCTTGGGGGATTTAGGAAACCTATACATTATAATTATTTCCTATACCTAAACCGCAGAAAACGTCGTTCTAGGCTCGCTATGTAAGGGAATCTGGGTAAATATCCAACTAATGAATGGTTGAGCTGAATGGTGCTAATACATGCGTCATGTTCGTGAACGGGCGCCGTCAGTAGGGACTGGTCATCTCTTTGCTGCCATGGTTTATTTTATTTTAATTTAATATTTGTATTGTTGTTTTTTCTCATCTTTTCATTATGGACGCTGCATCGTTCTCACATGTATAATTTTTAAAATGAATGATGTAACCAAGACTTTGTAACCATATTATTTTGATTTAAAAGAGTGTCCATGGAGTTTCTTGCCCGTTCTTCTCCATAGGTACCTACGCTTTGGAATGGGCAACTAGCTTCATCTTTCTGACTGACCGACCCCTTGACAATTCAAAAGTGCCTGTAATTGGATTAATTGAAATAAATGCTTTGAGTTTCTAAAAGACAGATCTAAGTAGGTAATTCCAGCCGTCTGGAGCCCCGGGCTCCGGATCCTCAAGTGGAACGCTCCTGTGTCAATTCTGTGCTTCCTTTGGCACATCCCGGAAAACAAAGTCGTTTCCCCCGGAAACATCTTCTGCCAAGCGCCCTCCTTGCCATTTGAGAAAATCTCCTCTACCTTTGCCTGTGTTTTTCGACGTATTTCTTACTACAGCTTAACGTTTGTCATAAAATTGCACTTGAGTTTAGTATACGTATTAAATTCCTTGCAATTAAACCTGAAGCTTCCATCTTCTTTAACTCGCTAAAACTTGCATAGCTGTATTCAAGTTGGCTAAGCGCAAAAATATCAAATTGCAAGACGACACGACGACGTATTATGAAACTTGGTAATTTCCTAAGCCGTTTTACCGTTTCAAAGTGCATCCTACTCGGCTAGAAAACTACAGTAAACAAGGAAAATGCATCCATCTTCCCTCCCCTACCACTTGCGATTAATTTTAATTAGCTAGTCACCGGTGAAGGTGCTTCGGGGATAAAGTAGAAGAAAAATAAATTGATGGAGAGGAGTTAATGGGAAAGGCAAACTTCCCGAAATATTTTTTTGTTTATCTTTGAAGGACTAAACTCTTTTGTTTTCACGGATTCGGCAGTACTTACATACGAGTATGTATACTAAAATTGGAACGATACAGAGAAGATAAGCATGGTCCCTGTGCAAGGATGACACGCAAAATCGTGAAGCGTTCCACATTTTATTGACTCTGTAACAATAAACTGTGTAGAAGTTAAAGGAGCTATTTCTCTCGTTTACCCGTATCCCAATTCTGCGCCCACGACTGTATATCTGGCACTATGTATGTCACTAAGTATGTCTGATCACAATCCAATGTAGGTACCTGGATCGGTTTTGTATCCTTAATTCGACGATTTATTTTATCTTAATTCATATTCATTTATCGCATTCCATGTTGTAAAACAGAGGTTACAAAAGGCTTAAATCAAGGTACAAAAATATGGACTCTGTATGGACCCAGCAAAAGGATAAAAGTAAAACTACAAAAATAAAAAATCTAGGTAATAAATGACGTAGGCACTGTAACTGGCAGTTTTTTATAAAGTAATTACCGCGACCTTAGCATTAAGGCTAGGAAGACTATTACTTTTTATTTCAGCTTCAGCTAAGGTCAAGCCATTTTCTGGTGAAAGGGAAATGATAACTTTTGCTGCTTAGGCTATCCATTACATTGCATGTCTGTTGACTATTTCTCTGGAAAATAAAAGCCTGTTGCCAAAAGTGGCCTCAACTACCTTCAGAGGGTTGGACGGCCTGTATCAATGACAAATGATTTTATTTCTGTAAGTAGGTTTGTACACACACTTTTACACGTCAATCAAAAAAATGCTCTAATATAATAAAAAGCAACGCCTAGTACGAGACACTGCATCCTCCTGCCCTCACTTGAATATATTTGGGACGGCGCAGTATTTCCTTTTCTTCCATTTACCTCTCTTAGCAGTCGTGGATTTAAAGGCTTGGGAGCGTTTAATTCCTATCATAATCAACCTATAACTTTCCCACTGCTGGGACACAGGCCTCCTCTTTGTGAGAGGGAGTGGGCTGTAATCCACCACGCGGGCCCAGTGCGGGTTGGTAGATGTCCCATGTCTTCGAATCGGTTCTAAGACATAGCGGTTTCCTCACGATGTTTTTCTTCACCGTTTTGAAAGCAGTGGTGATGAAATAATTTACACAATGTAAAGCGCCTGTCTGGGTTCGAACAAACGACCTACAACTCGTAAGTCGCGGCTGATACCACTGGGCCACCACTGGTCTTAATTCCTGTCTCTTGAGCCAAATCATCTTGTAGTTTGGATGGGGCTTCTGATGCTGGAAAATTAAACAGGGATTATTACTTGTTGCCAGACACGAGGTTTTCTGTATCCTGTAACTACAAAAAACCACGTGCTACGATCTTTACATCCGTCATCACTCCATCTTCATATGTACTCCTCTTGCTTCTTTAATCATCTTGACATAGTGTCAAGATGAAGACATGTGGAAGAAGCAGATACAACCAATCTGGCTTGCCTTTTCCCAACTATGATGGGGTCGGCCTCCAGTCTAACTGGATGCAGCCATATACCAGTATTTTATACGGAGCGATTGCCTATCTGACCTCCACGACTCAGTAACACGTTACTGGGTAATACGGTACCCTTTTGTAAGACTGGTGGTCAGACTTTCGGGCATCTTACGACCCGTAACGACTGTCAAAGATCCAAGAATGATAGCACTAGAAGCAAATACATGAAGCAATAAGTCTAGGATTCACGTGTTAAAGTATTTGTACTTACAGAAACAAAATCATTGATCATGCGAGACAGTTGTTAGAACTACAGAATTGACCTTCAGTAATGTCAAATGCTTACTTAAACCCTTTGTGTTAATTAATTCATCAGCAAATTAAGCCTATGTGTCAATAATCGAAGGTGTGCCGGTGTATTGGGAATACCCTAATTGAAATGGTATTTGTTTGTTGAATTTACTGTACCTGAGTAAATATAGACTAACATAATATTATTATATTACCTATTTCTTTGAATTAATATAATAAAGATCAGGCGTCAGGCCTAAGAAATGCTCCTTTCTTCTTGCTTCGTCAACGTCCATACATGTGAGCTGGTTGTAAGAGTAGCGGCATCTACAACGCCACATGAGAACTACGCGTCATACTGACGTACGCAAAATCCTGCATCTCGCAAGCAGAGTTTACCGCGCAACTAGCATAGATACAACGGCTCGACATGAATCATCGGGCAGTTGCCCGCCAGACACAACACCCGTCTGGCCGTAGAATCCTCCCTTTTCTATAGCGTATGAGTGAACTTTACACCCTGTTCCTCCTACCTCTATATAAATACCACATGCCTGACGTTTAATAATAATAAACGTTAATTAACCCGTTGTGTAACTCATCAGGAAATTAAGCCAATGCGTCATCATAGGTGTGCTTTACTGGGAATACCTTAATAAATATTGAATTTGTTTGTCAAAATTACTCTACCTAAGTGCAAATGTACATCTACCTCGTATATCTTTATCTTATCACGAGTATTGCGTAATAAATACTGGCCTATCATTTCATAGGTTTCAGCTCTTTTATCTATTCGGGAAATATTGTAATCCAAAGATTTAAGACTATTAGATTACTTCTTTATTATTTAAATTAGATAGATTATTTCTTATCTTACTTTAGTACTTATGTATTAAAGAATAATTCGTTCAAGTAGGTACCTACTTAACCAACTTAATAGTTCTTTTCATTCCTATTATTTTAGACGTCTGAAATGCCTGAAAGCAGTCCACGTCCTTAATTTTTGATTATTAAAATGCAAATCACGTTTATTAAAATTAAGTATAATTTTTTACATACACCAGTGAAGTTTCAAACTAATTAGGAGCAAAACAAATATTTTGTAAAACATTCTCAAACAAAATGTATGAATTACTGAAACAATTTTCCAAATTGTAGCTCAAATAGTCAACAGTAGTAACATATTGTACAAGAAACAAACTCATCTAGCCAGATGCAAGGAATTGCACCGTCCATTGAGCAATATTATTGTGGAAATAACCGCGAAGTTTACTATAGGGGAGTGCGGGGGGCAACCTCCGGTTTATATGGTAAAGAACAGAACCACCACGTCATTCGTTCACTAACGTTTGAACTCGCTACTCGAACAACTAAACTTAACTGTCATCGATATACCACTCGCGTAATAAGATAATACTAAGTTATTAAGTAAAATTAAAGAAATAAGTTCTGTCATAAAGTCAACATTAAAAGTCAATCAGCTGTCAATTACGACCACAGACAATTCGAATCATTATCATAATTTTATTTTCACTTCAATTCAAATTCGGAATAGGTCAGTGTTGTGTCGTGTCACGGGATGAACGGGACAGTTGTCTAGTGTTGTGAAGTGCTCTTAGGTGTCGATATCGAGGACGTACCGACTACAAGAAGTGGCCATGTCTATATTATGGATGAGCGCTTTTAATCTTGGATTAACTGTTGGCGCTACTTTTGCTGTTGTAACGAGGTAAGATTCACTTATAAAGTTTTATAATCATTTAAGTTTTTATTAAATGAAAATAGTTTTTCCGCGTTGCATTTTAGTGAAAACTTACAGTAAAATAACTGATTATCATTTATATTACTATAAATTATAGTTTACAACGTGTATAAATAAACGTTTTTGTTATTTAATATCAACAGTTTTTAAATGTGGCTACACCAAGACTTTATCGATATGCAATCGATAAGATGCTTTGATGGTCCTTCGTCCTACTACGAATACATAGATAAGATAAACCTTTATTTGCCTTAAACATGGTATAAAGTTGTTACAGTCAGGTATTAATCTAAAGTCCACATGTTTAGCTATACAGGATATGTATCAATTGCATGCAAAATAATGATTGGTTCAATGTCACAGATATAAGGTCAATACAATAATATACCTAATACTTACTTTTATCTCGGGATTCTAGTCTATCTCGGGATTCAGTCTATTTGCAATGACAAAAATCCAGAAATATGTAGTTTATTGTTTTAAAAAAAATCTTTAATGTCATAAAACATAAATGTTCTTTCAGCCATTTCAATAACCTGTTTTTAAATGAGTTAATATTATATAACAATTTTATTTCTTTTGGAATTTTGTTATAAATGCCTATACACATGACTAGGAAACTTTTCGCATACTTGGCTGATTTAGGATTGTCCTGCAATACAAGTCTGCATGGATCTTTCTATTTCTTTCTATTTCTAAACATGATTACAGATTTCGTAAATGTAGAGTGATGGAAGTGATAATATTATACATAGCTTTTTAATGATCAGTTTACATGACTCGTCAGAATGGATACCACAAATGGCTCTGATGCATTTATTTTGCGCAATAAATGCTCTATGTCTATCCGTGCTGTTACCCCAAAAAATAAGCCCGTATCGTAATATGGATTCTATGTTGTAATTGCTGTTTTTTTGTTGTTTATATTCTTTATTTGTCTGAGAGCGTAAACAAACTTATTAATCCTACTGCACAGATTATCCAGATGTACTTTCCATAGAACTGTCATTAGCTAATGAACCCTTAAATTTTTGTCTCTGGGATGTACCGTTATCATGAACGGATTGAATGCTAATTAGTTAAGTAATAATTAGGACTAATTTAATTAACCTTTCTGAGTGCGGCTGTAAGTTACTTAACCGACGTTATTATTTTACAAATATTTATGTTTCATTTTTGAAAATTATTGAGTGCTTAGTTCCACAACTTGAAACTTAAGTTTAGGTTGATAGAAAAAGTAATAATAACCTCACAAAGACATAATATAAAAGATTTCTCCGGCTACGAAATTCTAAAAGAAAACCCTTTTGTTACTTTGAAACCCAAAACAAAACCGTTTTCTTCTCCAACGAATTCAATAATTATTACGTTCCAGCATTCCTTTATTGAAATTGAATGAAATATTTTATGCAATTTAGGAATATTTAAAGGCAGGACTGTACTACGGACGCTCTTAAGCTTTTGCAATGTCAAAGACCGAGCATGAATAGTTTATTCACCTCTCTCTCTCCACTAGGGGTAAGCTCGAACGTAAGTCCGGTTTATATCGGAAAAGCATAAAGTGTATGTGCGCTAGAGATTGCAGTACAAATCACATTACTGGCCAACGCTCTGGGTTATGTGAATAGACAACTACTTTTCCAATGTAAAATCGATTTTGAAATTGGAATAAAGCCGGCTGTACACATGGGGCCAAGGTGTTGGGCCAACGTGTTGGGCAAAAATGATGGATAACCAAGATTGCTGTTCACACATTGGCTTACTGATCATTCTGCATTGGCGCTTCAAAGATGGACGTAGAAGTTCTTGCGGCCGCGGCAATTTATTTATACAGTGCGTTTAATTATTACGTACATGTGCACCAAAGTAGAGTGACTAAAAAGAAATGGCGCAAAATAAGGTGGTGGATGGTGACTATTCATCGGAATAGAACGAGGTAAATGTGTTATTAGTTATTATTGATATACAGGCTGATAATAATTTTGCTATCGGAACATGGGAACGTAAATTTCACTCACGCGCAACGATACTGTCTCCGCTGACGAGTAACAACGAACTGAACTGCTGAACAAGACACCAACGTGTGAACGCTGTTTGCGGAGCGCGCCAAGATCCTTTGATGTGTGCACAAAAAACCGACACTATTCGGATGGCCTGCCAATGTTGGCGCCAACTAGACCAATTAAGCCAACATACCGCCAGGTAGCTCTGTACACGTTGGCCCAGCACGTTGGCCCAACACCTTGGCCCAACACGTTGGCCCAACACCTTGGCCCCATGTGTACAGCCGGCTTAAGAATATTTTAACAGTCTCTCGCCCCTACTATAGGTACTTCTTATCGTACCGATATTATATGGCCATGCAGCTTCCACCAGCCAGTCACTGTGGTCTATGATGTAGGTTAGGATTACCTGCTATAATGGTGTATGAGAGCGTGAGGCCTATGCTTATAAGCATAAGGATAATCAGCCTATAATGTTTCTACTGCTGGGACACAGGCCTCCTCTTCAGGGAGTGGACTGTAACCCACCACGCGGGCCCAGTATGGGTTGGTAGATGTCACATGTCTTCGAATTTTTGGTTCTAGAACATGCCGGATTCCTTCACCGTTTTGAGAGCAGTGGTGGTGCAATTATTTACACAAAGTAAAGCACCTGCCCGGGTTCGAACCCATGACTAACAACTCTATAAGTCAGGCCCGTCACTACTGGGACACCACTGCTCCATGCTTTCAAGAGCTAGTATTAAGAGAACAATAGGTTAATGATCTCTTGCTGTACTTATTAGCTTTGTTAACTCGTCTTTTACAGCGACAAGATACTTAGCTTGTCGTAAGTTGTTGCTTTTGAGTCTGTAACATTCGCGCAAAAGATTCTGGCTTGGCTTCTTGGGCATTATTCGACCAATTAGGTCGATAGGTATTTCGAATAATATTACTATGGGAGAAACCGAGTTATTTGTACCTACAGCAAGTAGGTATTTCTTATTTTATATAGCAGCGCTTGCATTTCTAATTAATATGAATCAACGATGAGGTTGTAACTATTTTTCATAGAATTTTGTTTAGCATATGCATACATTTAAGTTTTATGTATAAATAAGTAATACTTTTCCTTGTTTTCGAACTCATTCTTACACAAAATCTACCCAACATGATTGCATTAGTAGGTAATATTATATTTACAATGAATAATTGCATAAACAACGGCTCATTGAAAGTTACGTGGTTTAAAACAAAATTCCTCAATGATCTACCGCAGACAAACCGCATGTTTACGTCTTTAACTAATTTAAATTATGAACGTAAGTATATTAATATTATCGCACTTTACGTCACTGGTAATTCCGATAATTATTTTTTTAATATTTCATTGATAGTTTTATGTGTTTAGTATCGATAATTTTTTTTTGAAGTGAAAACTTCTTTAGCGGCGTTGAACACTTTTTGTAATGGGTAAAAAATGTTAAACTCGCGTCAGGGCATCGCGTCAGGACACGTGACCGTCAGGAGAGATTTCCCCCCCCCCCATCTCTTTCTACGGCGGCGCCAACCGAATTGAACCAAGTGAGACACGACAAAGATGGCCGAAGAAAATGACATTTGACGTACAAATGTTTGAAAAGTCAGTTTCACAGAGTACTTTTTGGTTTCCATGACGACCATGACGTTGTCGCGTCAAAACTGTTGAAACTGTAGACAATAAATTAGTTTTTCATACGTAATAATGTCTATGGACACAAATATTCGGTTCATAGCACTGGTTCATAGACAGATATTCTCGTATGCCGATTTAATGTGTTGGCCAATTTGTTGGATGACTTCATTATAATGGCAACATTTAGAAGTTGTAGGACATTCTAGTTATAGAACGTTTATGAAGCGTTTATGAATACAAAATTTTATCGAATGTTTTAAAGGCCTATTGAGCATTTTAACTAATGAATGGTTTAAACCTTCAATAGGCTTTTTTTATGAATAAGACCGAAAGTGGATATAAATATGGAAATTGAACAAAGTGCATCTATTAATGAAAAAAGTGACGCAGAAATATTGAAAAAAAATGAGTAGATAATATTAATTAAATTAATAATTGATTTATTTCAACGTTAATATTAAAGTTTTCACTTCTGCCGGCACTCCCGGAGTGCAACCCGTCTTTTTTTGTGTTGTGGGGAAACTCTAATTGTAAAACAAATATCTTCTGATGCAGTTTAAAAGAATGCCGTAATCAGTACCTATAGCTATGTAAATAGTGATGAGTTTTTGAAATATTGATAAGTAGCGAGATTACGGTAGGTAAGGAAACGATATTCTCAACGAAAACGTTCAGAAAAGTGTTTCCTAACCATACACAAAAGATTAGGAGGTAGGTACCTATATCAGGAAATGAGTGGGTACCTAGATGCATTATGTAGGCAGATACCTAATAATCCACTCGTAGGTATGTCTGGATTCTCTATCTGTAATAAAGTCTCTACTTCGTCCCTGCATCTACCTATATCTGGACCTAACAGTAGTTTTAAACATTGTAAGATAAGATCTATAAAATTCATTCATCGTCTGCGTTGACCAACAACATTGATTGTGCTATTTATAATGATTATTATCTACAACGTATAACGAACTCGATTTGATGGGCTTTCCACCCTTATCGACTATGTTTCGTATCGTATAGTTATTCTGCGAAGTCCAGATTGCATTTCGATTTTACCAATATCTTGCATACATACATGAAAGACTACTAAGAAATCAATTGCTGCATGTTTGCGGAAATATTGCATTGATTCATATTTTATTATCTTCTACTACCTGTAGCGGTTCACCCGGCTCGCATAATTCGAATGATCAAAATCAAATAACAAAAGTCAGCAATCATTATTCGATAATTATTTCGATTGAATCCGTAATCCGTTCGTGTCTAATTTTTATAATAAAATATGTTGGCTATTAGACTTTTTTCATTACGCGTGATAAAAGTCGTATTCGACAAATAAGTTTGAATACGTACTTACGTTCCATAGTTTCAGTGGAACTTTCTGCTCAAAGTTCGAACAATAAACAAAATGTGAAAATGGACGTGAGATTCATAATGGCGGGAATATAATTTCCGCGCTGGCACTGCTGGCAGGCGACGCCTGGAACGAATGTTGCTACTTTGTTCCGATATTATGCTGTAATCGAAACTAAAGTTGAGCCTACTAATTAATTACTTATTAAGTTTGTTATGATAACAACCTTAATAAGTAATTAATTAGTTTGCGAATCAATTTGGGAATATACCTACCATCCATAATACTATTAAGCCTCTGTCTAACCCTTCGGGGATTACAGGCGTAATTGTGTTAATAAAATTAGGCAATATAGGCACCTAGTTACATTACTGAAAGGTTGAATTTGCTGTTAAATCATTAGTAAATAAGGTATCATCTCACGTTCTTTATCGAGTCTAAAATAGTAATAATTATATTGGGAATCGGAACACAGTTGGTTATTTTGCCCTGCTATCTGTTGTCTATGTTAACGATAGCCAGATGTATAGAATAAAAAATATTTGTTCCAACCAAGGTAAACCAAGTTAAAAAGTTCCTTAGCCAAGCCTTAAATAATGAATAATGAGCAACCATGTACCTACTTCGGCTTGTGAAAAGGGCATGACAAAGTAATCGGACGCAATCGAACTCTCTGGCACCAGTAACCGGCTGACGAAAACCATTGACCTCCTTATTTGACGTATTATTTGTGCCTACCCATGACGTCACGACCGTGAACTTGACTCGAGAGCCGGAACGACCTTGATGCAAGTTTTACGATACCTATAACTTAACTTTCAAGTAATACTGACAATGTCAAGAACACCAAATAATTTAGTAAATGGTCAATACGTTACTGTGTCAAGTCAATTATTGGAAATTTTTACGTTACGTAACTAACTGGGACACGGTGACCGCGTCATCGACAGGTTTCGAATCGAAAACAGGTCACACTCGATACCTACTCGTACCAACGATTCGATTTCGTAATGGACAGAGAGCAAGGGCTTGAGCACGCGTTGCACACTCCACATGGAATGTGCAACGCGTGCTCAAGCCCTTGGGAGAGTACATACTCTCCCGGGTTGACCATAAACGTTAATGGAGAGAGAAAATCTTGATGGTCCAAGTAGATTCAATTAAATTATTATGTTGATATAATGAGAGGCTATCTTTTTTAGAAAACCACTTTACTGCTTGGCTTCCACACATGTGGGCTTCCAATTAAGTAATTTAGGTACTATCGAAAGAAATGATAGACTTGAAAATTGGATACGTATATTAAAATCATTATCAAGAAAAACTTTCCACCTCCCTCAAAGTTAAAATTCTATGTGTCAAAATTTAATAGCCCTAATCTTGACTCTAATAGGTGACAGATGAGTGAAGCCTTATTAGTGGACATTTTGAAACAGGCCGATAACCTAACTAGTAATGCTAGTAATATGATGAGGGTTCCAACAAACTTATCCTGACGTATGCCAGTTTATGCGATTACTTTCATGCGAAGCCCTTTCTGTTACTAACAGTTTTATGAAACTTTAAAACAACAATGTTAAGCATAGTTGACCGACACTTTTGGACAAAAATTTCAAGTAAATTGAAACTTCGATAAAGATGAAAATGTCTAACTGTCGCATAGAAAATTAGACCTTGACGTTTTAGGACGCGCAAGTGACATTTAACCTTAGGGTGGTAAATCAATTACAAGATCGACAATACCACTAAGCTGTATTTCTCAAAGTCCTTTTAATGTTCTACATTTCTCCCGGAAAAGCACCTAAACTGGACTCATGATGTTTTTGGGGAGGTAATGTTTGTGTACGGTGTGGAATATTCTTTGGAAATCGCTTTTCTAAAGAAGATTTGCGACAAAATTTGCTCCATTTTACAAAAATATAGTCTGTTATGAAAGCTTAAGGAAGATATAAAGCGTCCAAAGTTTCCCAGAAGGTTGGCTTTTCAGGAAAAATCCAACACAATTTTCGAAGCAAAATTTTCAAAACTGAGTTCCTAAGTTTTTGCCAACGTCGAATACTTGTACGTGCACAATCTAGTTAGCTGCAAGGTAACAAGCAAGCAACTAAGTTTTTCCCAACTTATTTCGTTTGACCTTGGCAGCAGTGCTACATTATAACATACTCGTATACCTAATAGTCTAGAACTAATGACAGTTTTTGCTAATGTCTAACGCCCGACTAATGATGGAGCTAATGGAACGAAAATTACTTTCAGATACTGTAGTTGTTTTTTATTTATACTATGATATTAGTCACAATTAAAACTCTTTTAATCCGACACACAGATTAAAGGCACATGAATGATGTTAAATTATTTAGGGTTTTAAATGACCGTCTAGCTACAGAAATACCACAACATACCTTGCCTTCATTTCATACGTTCACATTTTTTTGTGAAATTAATCATTTTTGTACAAAGGGGTAAGTCATATATCAACCAACTTGGTATGCGTACAATATACAAAGGAAGTCCCATGTCAACTGCCATTTTGATGACCTAATTTTTAAATCCCCTTTTAAGGCCATTTTAAATTGAAAAATGGAAAATGACGGTTGGATGGAACTGAAATGGAATTTAAATGTATGCTAATAAGACGACAGATTCCGCTCGTTCTTTTTTTAAAATGGCACTCTCTTCCTACGCTGTGATTGAGGAGCGAGAGTGGCAGTTAATCCTGATGCCAGTCATTACTCTCAGGTCATTACAATGAGTTAAATCGAGTGAATCCGAGTGTGAAGCGTTTGTTCGCGATGCGGACACGTTTAAGTTTTATGTACATTGTAAACCTACTTACGTTTATATTTGCTAGTAACTAATAAAAGGACTTTACACATATTTGTAAATCGTAATTTTTAGACGTCGAAAGACATTTTTAAATGTTTGTTTTGTCATAATACTTACTTAGTCGGTAAAGGATTTAATTTGCATTGCTAATTATTATTATATTTTTACAAACGTGAATATACACTGTTGGTTTTACTCACATAAGAACCATTTGCCATTATGCTTACGTCAAAAATGATAGATCACATCGACAGATTCTTACCTATTTAGTTTCTGTGAATTAATCTCCTTATTTAATAAATTCTGCCCTCTTAATAAAAATACACAACTTAAATATTTACTATAAAAGACAACCTTCTAGAATAATACAAAAAATGATGCCTTCCCATTCAGAAACTGTTATTACAAAATTGCGGAATACACATTTATAAGGAGATACAAAGACGACTATTCAATCAAGTGAAGACGCTCTCCGCCTGAAACTGCCTATAAAGCCATTATGTCAAAACGTAATCTTATATTTTCCCGCCAGTCGTTAAAGATGTCACTCTATATCTTAAAAAATAAGGCGTCAGCTGTCAGGGGGTGACGATGATTAAGTATCAAAGTGTTCACATAGGGGAAAAATCTGTAAAAAAATTAAAAGGACATTCATCCATTTTCGACCACGAACGCGAAAAATTTATATCTCAAGGATGGCAGGAATTTATTGAATTTTCCCAAAACTATCGGTAAAACACATTTTACTAGTCTATGATACTAAAGGTAAGTTTTATTTGAATTTAAAAACTTAATTAACAAAAATAACAAGATTAAAAACTAACTTAACTAAAACTATACAAAAACTAAAATATAGCGTCGAAAAATTCATCCGCATCGCTGTCGACTGGTAATGTACCCAAGAGACTGGCGGCATTGCCACGTTGTATGGCAATGCTTAGCCTTTGGCCAAGGTAAAAGCCAGCCCTTGGGTCACGGGAAGTGTCAACCAGCCGTTTTGAAATTTCTGTAAAAAGACCATGAGCACTCGGACCCCACGGCCCGAGGGTTTCAACCCCAAACGGCTCGAAAATATAATTTCCGATAAGGTTATTATATTTTCGCCGCTTGAGGTTTTCCGCAGCCGCAGCAGCAGCGCCAGCACAGCATGCCGATCCAGGAAGGTGGGATGGCGCAAGAGTATCGACACAAGTTGCGTCCCACACTAAAGGCCTACCCACCTTCCAAGGAAATAGAGACATACCGTCCGGTCTCTTGCCGTCGTCGCGTACCAAGCCATTGGGTTCTAATACAGCTGGAACGCCGACGGTAACAAGAGCTCGTCGGATGATGTCATTAATGTTCGCGTGGCGCGCTAAGCGACCCGCACTTCGGCTGCAAGACAGGCCGTGGTGTCCGAGGCTGTTGACATCTTCGCCACAGTGACAGCGATGAGGGGAACAGCAAGGAGTGCCTAGTCGCAGGGAAGCAGCGAGGCGAAAAGTAGTGTCGTCGAACAAAGTGCCTATGTTCGACGAAGGTAGTGCATGAAGCCAAAGTCCCGACTCCCATCTACCCACAGCCAGCAGGCGCGCACGTTCCGCAGAAGTAGCAGACGAGTCAAGTAAATTGTTCTGTACTACTCTGCAGAGCGGCTCATCCCACCGTCTCTGGGAAGATGGATTGTCAGGTGGATCTGTATTCGGGCAAGCGAGTCTCCAGGCATCCATAGCCTCGGTGAAACACGGCACATCAGAATTAATCATTGTGGAGGCTAAGATTTTCCTGATTAATTTATCAGTGCCGTGGACCGAGGATATGAAAGCCGGTAAACGAATACTAGAAATTTTGCGGACGCCGAGGCCCCCCATACGAATGGGAAGAGTAGCTTGTGCCCAAGCTCGGTCGTCCATGGCCACATTTAAAATAGATGTTAATGTATGCCTGATAATTTGGTCCATTTGGTCTAAAAGGTGAGTGTGCTTCCATAAATGTGAAGCGCGAAGAAAATATGTTAATTTAGGGCCGAAACAGCAGTAGCGGATTAAAGTTATGGCCGAATGCATATTAATTTCTAACAATCTTTCCGAAACGTCATTGAAATTTTGAGTTTTTTCCTGAATAAAACCGGGAAAGGAATTGTCAAAGATTGGAGACCCAAGAAGACGAAGAGAGCTTTTTTCAATAATTTTGATTTCTGGAGCTATTGCGTTAAATTTGGGAAGTGTCAAGTGTCTGTCAGTACTGTCCGCTAGGTATAGTTCACATTTCGAAAGATTGAGATCAAGGCCAATGGAATGAAGTTCATTTTTAAAAAATTGAAGGTCGTGTAGTACAGTTTCTGCATCGCCTCCCAAGGTTCCATCATCGAGATACCAAACGTTAAATTTGGAATTTAGCTGTCGAATAATTGGGTGAATGGCTAAACTAAAAATCACTGGCCCGAGGGGGTCACCTTGTTGACAGATATATGATTATGATATATTCATATGATTGAAGAATCGCATAGAGAACCGAAAAAAGGGCCGTGCCTTTTCTCGAGTTTCTGATGAAGCTTTTATAACGTCATCAGTTAACAGATGTGTTACCATATTCCGTATTCTGTAAACCCACTCCCATATTTTCCTGAAGGTTTCGTAACTTTGACTTCAAACGGTAAAACCAAACAAACAAATAGCAAACAAAGAAGGAGCCATCATTCACGCGTAGCTGACGATCAAACACAAAGTTTCGCAAACAAATCTTTTGTTTTCACCGTCTTCTGTTTATGTTCCATGAGCTGAGGGACAATTCTCGTAATTTTAAGAACGTTCACAGTCTGATCCCAGTCTCAATCTGTCAAAAATACCTCTAATTTCCCTACATTTTGACAAGTTTCTGACATTTTTTTGTCGTCGAGATGAGACTGCGACTAGATTTTGAACGTTTTAAATTACGAGTATTTGCCTTCTGGAACTTTTTGCTGCATAACTCCTTCAAAAAACGTTAAGCCAGTGTCACACATTAAAAAAAATGGGTTTGAATTTTCATTTCGAACAAAGTTGAATAAAAAGGAGGATAATGTTATGCCATCTGCTGCTGGTTGAAAACGTGCCCGATTCTGTACGGCTTTTTGCATTTCGCTATTTGGATTGCCTTAAATTCGGACACTATCTCGAATTTTTATTCACCCATGACTGATTGTGACTTTGTGCCATATGTATGAGGCCCCCATAACTGCTTGGACGTGTTCGAATTTCGCATGTCTATTTATCAGAAACTGTTCAAATGTTCGAATCCAGGAATCCAGGAATCGACTATGCCGTGAACTTTGACCCCTCCATTCTCTCGGTGTTTGATCCTTCATAGTCTTCACTTGTGTCAACTGTGGATCCCTGCATTCGTAGGAAATTAAATGTCAAATCCTCAGTAAAAGCTCTCGTCATGAAGAAGAAAGTGACATCTTATAAACGTGACCTCATTTATGTGAAGACGTTTTAGCGTGAAACTTATTACTTACAAAGTAAAGATGAGCTTTTCTAAACTATAAAAGTTATGAGACCAGAGAAAACTGATCTACCGGAGATCAACTTGTAAGTGTCAACTTGTTGTCAATACCGTACGTTTGATAAACCAAATTTATGGACTCGAATATAAAATAAAAGGAATGTGATTGTCAAAACGAGACAGCGGCGAAATACTCTATTCCATTTTCAAAAAGCAATCCATAACGGTACCCATCAAAATGTATAACATTATTCAAAACTGTCTACAAAAGCTGATCTCCAACTGTATAATATGTTTTGCGCCATTTCGATGCTCGTTTATGGTCGTTGAGGGAACCCTTTTTATAGGGATACTTGACCCACTTACAGAAACCATTAATATCTTGTCAAACGCAAGTAGATGAAGGGTATCACTAAGTTTTATGGACGAACCGAACATGTTACTGAGATTCGCGACTCATCTTTGAAATGGTGCTCTTAAATAAAATGCGGAGGAAGATTGGAACCACTTTTCACATGAAATGTCTCTTCTGACTTATGTATGGATTGCTTTATTTCTCTATCGTCCGTCTGAATTGTGACTGTCAGTCTTAATCTTAA
The DNA here is from genome assembly GCA_945859645.1 of Amphipoea oculea. NCBI lineage: Eukaryota > Metazoa > Arthropoda > Insecta > Lepidoptera > Noctuidae > Amphipoea > Amphipoea oculea. The sequence goes on from OX243884.1 coordinate 6,633,038, forward strand.
CTAATATGTTAAGTTGTTGTTATTTTGGTCAACCAATCATATAATAGCATCTATAACGCTACAAGGGCTGTTTTGGCGCGTGGCGAAAATCGAAACTAACGTCGCCATCTTGTTTTGTCGATACAATTTCACAAATGTTTACCAACAACGTCCTCCTGTCAATGTTAATCAGGCGCCAAAATATCCTTATAGCACAATATTCCCTGCTAGTTATTCTTCTGTTTTAATCTCTGAAGACTTGATCAAGCGCTCACTTTACCCCACGCATTATAAACTTATGGCTTTCTCGTTATTATTAGAAACTTATATAGGTGGCCTATTTAATAGTGTTGTATGGTCGTGACGTAAATAAAGGACTTTATGTATCGGTCTCTGCGGACCGGCCGGCCTGCCAGTTACTTATACGCGTAACATAAATACTTTCTACAAAGCTTAACGTGACAAAAGACCTCAGTAGTGAATTGAGATTTTCGATAGAAGGATAGAATATATCCAAATATTATTTTACGATGACTGAAAACATTGATTTTGTAATCTCTTAAGTTTTGTATTGTCATAAAATCTGTGGCTTCAGCACTCGAATAAACTTGTTGTCCAAATGGGGCAATAATAGATTCAAATAAAAGTGCCATTTCATCATACAACACGACATTTCATTAAAATAAATCTTGTAGAAACACATCCAGGTACTATCAAGTCTTTTACAAAAATAATGATTTCAGCCTTAAAATTTGAAAAGCCTATCAACCTCAGAGATCTTTTTCAACCCGCTGACGCTGAAGCGAGTGAAAAAACGGGAAAATAACGTTTTTCCGATACAAACAATCACCTACATTTTGTTCGAAGCCTTTTTATTAACAAAAGTGTCACCACAAAAAATTAGTAGGCATGTTGATATTACCTACGTGACCTATGTTCAGGAAACGTGGATGGAAAAACTTTTTTACAAAAAAAAACAAACGACTTCAAAAAAAGTACTACAAAGTAAAAAATAACTTTAATTTCGGAAATCGGTGTCGTTGGTTCCGCATTTTCATTTTTTGACACCGACTTCCGAAATTAAAGTTTCTTTTGAGAAAATCGCGGATATACATACAACATACATACGGGTCGAATACAGATCCTCGTTTTTTTAAGTCGGTTAAAAAGAGTTAATAGGTTTCTTTTTAGGGTTCCGTTGTCAGCTAGGAACCCTTATAGTTTCGCCATGTCTGTCTGTCCGTCCGTCCGTCCGTCTGTCCGTCCTCGCTTAATCTCTGTGACCGTTCGCACTAGAAAGCAGAAATGTGGTACCAATATGTATATCAATTACGCCGACAAAGTGGTAAAATAAAAATTGGAAAAAAATGTTTTATTAGGGTAGCCCCCCTATATGTAAAGGGGGAAGTGATTTTTTTTTAAATTTCAACCCTAACGTGTCATATATTGTTGGAAAGGTATTTAAAAATGAATAGGGGTTTACTAAAATAATTTTTTGATAATGTCAATAATTTCGGAAATAATCGCTCCAAAAGTAAAAAACAATGTGTCCCCCCCCCCTCTAACTTTTGAACCATAAGTTTAGAAAATATGAAAAAAATCTGAAAAGTAGAACTTTATAAGGACTTTCTAGGAAAATTGTTTTGAGCTTGATAAAAACAACAGTTTTTGTACCAAAAAGACAAAAAGTTGTACAAAATCATTTCTGGACTAAGTTCGTAGTATAATCGTATATGCAAGCATTTTTTTTTTTAACTTCGTTTACATATTTTATTATCCTGAACGTATCTTTTTTCAAACAAAAAAAAGAATTATTAAAATCGGTTCTCGCAATCCAAAATTACCACCGAAAACTTTTGGCACGTCTATGTATTAATTAGTAACCCAATTCTCCGAGAGATGGCGCTGTAGGAACTTATTACATTAGGTCGGGTATTATCGAATTGTACGTGGGAACACTTATTGTGACGGACGGGAAACTATGGAACCCTACACTGAGCGTGGCCCGACACGCTCTTGGCCGGTTTTTTAAAAGGTTTTACAACAAATAATTAGATTTAAGCCAAATGGGTCTTTACGAATCCAATTTATTTTATTGCTTATACTGTCTCTTAATTAAAGCAGGTATTAACAGAATAGATTCCGTTCGAATGTCATGCTTCGGTAATGTAATTATACCGGGTGCGCCAAAGTTCACCTAAATTTTCAACTCCGATAATTGGAAATCCGAAAATGTTCTTCCTAACATTTTTCATCCTAACAATCACAATTCCTAACTACTCTGTCTCTAATGTTCATAATTCCGAATCATTCAACTTCATAATGTCAGTAGCAATAAACATCTATTATACTTTTATTTGTTTTCCTATATTTTCTCAACATAACCATCTTTTAAACTATTATTCAAAGTCATATCTTTTTTGTTTAGATCGTCGACATAGGATGCAAAAACGAGCGAAGGGCACCCCGAGGTTCGGTTTGGTTAGGTTACTTTAAACCCTTTACACAGAAATATGGGCCTCGCGAAGCGGGGCTCCGTCGACATAGGATGCAAGGGCGAGCGAAGGGCACCCCGAGGTTCGGTTTGGTTAGGTTACTTCAAACCCTTTACACAGAAATAGGGGCCCCGCGAAGCGGGGCTCCGTCGACATAGGATGAAAAAAAAAGTGTTTATCATATTAGACTAAATAGGTTTTATGTCTATTGAGTGGTATATCAAACGATTTTATACTGTCTGTTATTCTTATGGAAATTAGTTACATTAAAATTTTATCAATCGTTTATTATATTAACTGATCATTATAACAAATAAAATTATAGGTTCAGTTGTTATATCTTGTAAATATTAGAGGTTTTGTAATTATATCATGTATTACTTACCCGTATAAACTCCCAGGCCATGAAAATATTATGGTAGTTATGTTTAGGGATAAAAGCGTTATGATAAAAAACAGTAGGAGTTTAAAATATTTACCTTAATGATATTATTAATTACAATTTTCGGAAACATGAGTGTTATGAACATCGCCGGTAGCACGACAAATAGTATGAATGAAAACTTTAGGATGAAAAATTTTAGGTAGAGTGATCATTCGGATTACAAATCGTTAGGAAGAACAATTTCGGGTAAAGAACTTTAGTTGAGCCAATATGGACCCAATTATACCATTGCCTAAAAAAAATACACTTTTCAGAAACACACTTTTTAGGTGTAATCTGCCTTTCAAAGAAAAGTCAATCTCGCTTTCGTTCGTTCCCCTTTTCAAATCAATTTCTCGCTTTTAAAGTTAACTCAGATTAATGTTCGAAGCTTCTCCAAGTAAAAATTATTACCTCTCTTTGTGTACACGTAAGCTTTTCAGAGTTGGAAAACTTGTGGAAAATGTTGACACCTTTCGGTAACGTTGAAATGTTAGGGTGTGTTTTCAAGCCAATTTGGGAACAAATATAACCACATTACGTAAGAGTTTATACTTAATCTTCCCTATAGATTGAACAATGACAAACTGCCTGTCAGTATTTACAATGACTGTGATTGAGGCCTACTTCGTATCACTTTATCCAAAGTAGAGCTATATTATTTAATTTAAAATTATTCCACTGAAAAATCGTGGAAATATTTTCGTCACTGATTTGACAGATTCGAAATCACAGATCATAAATATTCATTTTGACAGCTGGTATTCTGAAAGACCCAAATTAATGAGCGCAATAAAAACTATAACGGGTACTTTTATACGCAAACGTATCATTTCATATTGCCTATTTTTAATTTAAATGTGCAAGCAGCGCATTAAAATTAAAAGCTTAATAATAAATCGTTTTAATACAATAATATCGTATAACGTTCATATAACAAGGTTCATAAAATGGAATGCGAGCTGGCTGGAAATGGGACACGATGATAGTCGCTGTAACTACAAAGACACGCAATTTTCCGCGCTACAATAGGAACTGTCTGGCGGACGTTTAAAGACGTCCTAATAAGAATCTGCACGAATCCAACACTATAAAACTTTATAATATGGGATCAATTGAGACTGTTCAATGTTTAACGTTTGTAGTTTCTTGGTTCAATACCAACATTACATACTTTGAAAATAAGTTTAACTTACTATTTTAATTAGCTCTTGATTGAATAATAGTTAAAACTACTAGCTGAATCTTAACTTTATTGTGCACCTAATTATGTACTTTCTATGTCTCTAAGGGCAGTTGTATCAAAGAAATAATTATTACGCTTTGATAGCTTTTCTATGTCAAATTATGTCAACAGCCGTATTCAATTTTCAAATAAAAGCCATCTGTCGATTATAAAATTTCCTTGACTTTGAATAATTAAACAAACAAACATGTTTATTTTCATTCACATTTATTTGAATCTGTAGATCATAGATATATTTATATTTCTATGCTGTAGATCGACAGCAATCTATAAGCCACGGGTGCGGCAAAGCGCTTCAAGCGCGCCATTTTATTTCGGCTGCTGAAATTAAAACGCAGCTCGTATTTTCACAACGTCCGTTTTGTTATAAAACACACGTGTAAATTAAAAATGGTAATTTTGACAAACGAAGGAAGAACGTTTGCTATTCTATATTCATTCGGTTTTAAAATCTTGCTCAATTAAAAAAAAAAAATTGTTGCTGAATAGCCTGCTCTTGACCTCTATCGCTTTCCATCACGCCTGATGGAAAGCGATGGATGAGGTCTATGATGGAACGAGCGTACCCAGAATATGCCTGTTCACTCTTGCTTTGAAGGCAGACGGGTTAAACATAAAAGGGAACACAGACGCTGGCAGGGAGTTTCATATATTACTAGGGATAATTAATTGGGTCTCCGGTCCCAGTAGTCTAATTATGTAATAATAGTATCAAGGCTCTATTGTGACCTAGAATATCTAAATTAAAATAATAGACGGCGAGGAACCGGGGCACAGAGATTGCGTTTAATTGATTTTAATTAGTTCCCTGAAGGCGGGCCGTTATTCAAGATTATTCAGGATCAGCCGTCTATCAACAGCTTGTCTATGGAAACTCCTGTCATATTCATGAAGAAGATTTCAATATGAAGGCTTCAATAGTATTTGTGACTTGTAATGAAAACCCTTCTCATAATTTACATAAAAGTCATACATTGTTATACTAAAGCTACGTCGAGTTAGCTGAAAGTCCAGGCTGAAACACATTGTTCCCATTGTTTCAGAATAAAAGCTAGATTAGTCTTTGTGTGGGGTAACTGCACTTCTAAGCTGAAAGTTTCTTTTGATATCACTTGTTTTTTTTGAAGTGAAAACTTCTTTAGCGGCGTTGCACACTTTTTGTAAAGGGTAAAAAATGTTAAACTCGCGTCAGGACACGTGACCGTCAGGAGAGATTTCCCCCCCCCCCCCCCCCTCCTCTCTTTCTACGGCGGCGCCAACCGAAGTGAACCAAGTGAGACACGATAATGGATGGATGGACGGACGGACGGACGGACGGACGGACGGACGGTGACGGTGACGGTGACGGTGACGGTGACGGTGACGGTGACGGTGACGGTGACGGTGACGGTGACGGTGACGGTGACGGTGACGGTGACGGTGACGGTGACGGTGATGGTGATGGTGGACGTGGATGTGGCTGGATGGATGGACAGCTGATGGCTCGACCGTCTGTGTAGTAGCCACACTATATAAAGTGTTTAAAATATGGAAATTGAACAAAGTGCATCGATTAATGAAAAAATTGACGCAGAAATAGTGAAAAAAAATTTGTTATATTAATTAAATTAATAATTGATTTATTTCAACGTTAATATTCAAGTTTTCACTTCTGCCGGCACTCCCGGAGTGCAACCCGTCTTTTTTTTTTCATTCAGTTTATTTTTAATTAATTTTGGCAATTCAAAAGTGCCTGTACATGGTTTAATTAAAATGAATGCTTTGAGTTTGAGTTTGAATGAAAGGCATTTAATTCACAGTGTTTTCTCAAGCCTTTTCAGATAATTACGCGATTCTAGATCCAAATAAATATTTATACAGTATTATGAAAGACCTAAAACAATTTATTTAAAAAAGACTGGCTAGTTGTTATGAAAAACTGTGACAGAAAAGCCATTAAGAAAAATGTTAACATTTGTTTTTCGATTTTATTGGCATTGTATTTATTTTTTTTAAGCATTTCGGCCAGTTAATTTCGATATGTTAATTGTAATTCTGAAAAAAGGTATCATTGGTAACAAACTATTTTAAACGTGTAATGATCGCAATGGAATTAAAATATTTTATTTGAGTTGAATTGTCGACTATCTCATTCTACATAGCAGTGCAATAACCTATCTTGATAATTTTCTCTACCTAGAAAATACCTTCTCAGATTGTAGAATAATTTAGACGAGATTTATTTGCGAAACGGATTTCTTTGAAGGATCTTCTTTGCATCTTGTAATGATAAAATGAATAAGTACTTACAGCCAATCTATCCTGTGTGTATTGATCTGTCATGACATCTAAAGGCCAATCGTTCAAAATCTAGTCGCAATCTCATCTCAGTGACAATCAACGTCAAAAACTCGTGAAAAACGTAGGGAAATTATAGGTATTTTTGACAGATTTAGACTGTGAACGTTCTTAAAATTACGAGAATTGCCCCTCTGTTGCTAAGGGTTTAACAGCTTACTTCAATCTCACTTTACCTAAGTTTTCACGGTAAGATTTTTTCAGTATAGTCTATTGATGAATTAGGTACCTACCTAAGTATAATTCATGATATTTCATAACTTATAAATATCCCTAATCCCTGTAGATATGTCGAAATGGAATAGATAAGCAGTTACAGTTACCTTCTGAATATTGCAGTCACGCTGGTTTCAGTCCATCGAACTACGTATTTGGTATTAATATAATTCGCGCCTACGCGTACGAAGTGGGCCACGATTTACCGATGGGTATAATCCAATATTGGTTTGTGGTATCGTCCAACAATAACAACATCAGACGGCAAAAAATCAATAAAATCATTTATAATTCTCACAACGCGCACTGGTTTTATTGGCAATGATAAAAATTTCGCGCTCATTCCTAATGCTTGCCGTTCAAAAAGTGCTGATTCTTATCCTAATTTGTCTAAATGACCTTTAAATTTGTTTTTTTTTTAGAGTTTTGTATACATATACTTACCTACGTGTAGGTGGGAAACAGCAAATTATTTGTCTACACTTTTAAATAACGCAACTGAATCTTTAAATTAATTTACCAAGATGTTAAACCGATATTTCGGAATATTAAAATGTGAAAAGATCTTGTACTTAAATACGTATGAAGAATTTCGACTGTAGGTAGGTTATAATATTATAATGCCTGATTTTTTTCCCGAATGTAAATTATTCTTAACTTTCGTTCAATCTTGTTAAAAGATTAATTAATAATATTATTAATCATTGAAAACTTGCTTGGCAACTTGCAAAATCTTATAATAGGTACAGGACCAGGATAGGTAGGTGTTCTGACCGCAACGCCGCCATTTCATTTATTATAGCGCTAATAAGAAAATTGCAGACATGCTGTCCTTAGAACATTTTTCATACATTCGCTCAATAACGAAACCCTTGTCAATATGAAAATGCAATACATTTCCCACCAATAAATTTTCCCGAAAATAAACAGCTGTAAATTCGTTGTCAGCATTAGTTCGGAAGGAAGGATTCTTCTAATATTAACTATAGGATTGTATACGCCTCTGGAGGATCGGAGGTTCGGAGTCTCCGAGAGCCAGTCCCGCCGCGGCCGTCGCGAGCGGCGGGTCACTCTGCCCTTGCATTTTCCACCTTCGGACAACGCGAAGGCGTTCGTGTATCGTAAACCAAACATATTACACTAATTGGTACTTTATTAGACGAGTGCTAAGGTTCATTTCACGCGTTTTTGAATGAAATGCAATGTAAAGAGATTAGGTGAAAGAGGTAAACGGGAACACAATACGTGGAGCTTTGTTGACGTTTATACTACGTTTGTAGCTGTTTTCAAAGCTTTGTATAGATCACTTTACGACCCCGCTTGCGAAGGTAGACGAAGATTATGTCAGGACTTTAAAAGAGACTGTAACCTGTAACTGTGTTTATTTCGGCTTTTCTTCTCAGAGTAGTCGGATAGGAAACGCCGACCTCTTCCAGTTTTTTTAATATGATTGACGTGCATAAGCGTTTGTACAAACTTACTAACAGAACTTAAATCATCTATCAATCATAAACCATTTAATTTTTTTTTAATAATCTTCTACATTAGTGCTAAGTACCTACAAAAGAAAATGAAGATGAGCTATGCTAATTTACAGAAGATTAAGATAACAAACGCTACATTTGACATTGACATTTCACTGTAAAAGTTAAAGTGAGAAACTCAAAGTCAAACCATTTATTTCACATAAAAGTCACTTTTGCATGTTCTTTTAATTAAGTCGATTTTTGTTATTAAAATTTTAATTATAATTAAAGTCAAATTATTGTTTTCTAATATGCACTTATAAGGCGTCAAAATTTACAAAAAAATAGAATTGATTCTAGTCGCCCCTTCCAAAGTTTTCATATGGAGAAGAATGGGAAAGAAACTCCACCGTTCCATTTTTAAAAATGTTTTACAATTTTATTCTATATTATATTATTTATATTAATTATTATTTATGTGAAGACGATGCACCTAGATTCAAAATTACCATACCACAATAGGTAAAAAGAAATAAAAATAAACTAATGACAGGTAAATAAATTAATTATGTGATATAGAAACATGGTGCTCCATAATTATAGCTAACACATAACTATAGTTTAATCATATCAAGCTTATAGAGTTGTCAGCAACTTTCCCTTATTAAAAGGAAAAGCCTGTCAATGAAACAGGCCTCGGTAATGTTTAGAGGTAGTATAAAATAATATTATTTCCCTAGGAACGTAACCAGATGTGCGAACTGGCATGTCATTACTTACTGTAATTTAATGTATTATTTTGTGTCGGGAAAGAGTTCCTTTATGTATTTACCTACTTTGTGCTATGTGCGTATGGAAGTGAGAGCATTTTGTTTGGGAGTATTTCGGGTGGCATTTGTTTTGGAGTAAACCGATTTTATTTTTCTACGCTCGTTGATGAAATGTTGATGGCGATAATGCACAGAATATTTATTAGAAAGTTCCTATTATTATTCACACTGTTCGATGTTTTAGATAAATTAAAACCCGATCATTATTTTTCTGTCAATTGTTAGAATTAGTAAGATGTATATCAAGACCCTCCGTGCCTCGGAAAGCACGTTAAGCCGTTGGTCCCGGCTGTCATTAGTGGATCTTTGACATTCGTTATGGGTCGTCAGAAGCCCGAAAATCTGACAGCCAGTCTTACCAAGGTTTATCGTATTACCCAGTAACTGGCTTGTGGAGGTCAGATAAGCAGTTGCTCCATGTAAATACTGGTATTCAGCTGCATGCGGTTAGACTGGAAGCCGACCCCAACATAGTTGAGAAAAGGCTAGGCAGATGATGAGTAAGATGTTTCTTGTGGTAACTGTACATTTGTATTTAGTTAGATCATACAAATAGGATCGGAATCATTTAAAATGATTTTATCCGTTTTGTTCTCATATTAGCATCTTGACTCTCCCAGGTCGTAAAACAGATACCTACGGCGAAAGCAACAACAAGACCTAGCCACTTTTCAATAGAATGCATACTATAAAGCATTTCATGCACTTCACATGTGCCAATTAGTGTGAGGTGTAGAAGATATCGTCAGGGTTCTAATTGGAAAATGCTGTCGTGTCGATTGGTTGCAGTGACTGACTGACATACGTTTTAGTTACAATAAACAATGAAGATTTCAGGCCTAAAGCTGTGATAGTTGATAATTGAAATGGAATTAATCTGAACTTAGATAACTTTTTAATATAAATTCCCGTGAGTTCGTCTGCGTAAATTTTTAATTTCATAATTTTTAAATTATCCAGAATGCATAGTAGTTTGTCGTTCTTCAGGTTTCATCTAGGCTACCTAAGAGTATATCTCAAATTTCATAACGTTCGGTTAGTGGCTTAGGCGTGAAAAGCTAACAGACAGACATACATAGTTACTTTCGCATTTATAATATTAATAATAAACATAGCAAAGCATAATCAGCTTATAATGTTCCCACTGCTGGGACACAGGCCTCCAAGCGCCTGCCTGGATCAGAACCCACGAACTACAAAAAAATGCATATACTCACTATGGATATTTTCTTAGAAAAGTAATGAAGTACTCTGTGTTCTTTCAATCTAACTAAATTATTCCAAGGGGCTGTCAGTTTGAGATATACTACTTACTTAATAAATTTCCGAAAGTGTAGGTATAATAAATCACTGTAAACCCGAAAAGCCTCAATACCTACGTAAACTGCCCAGGGTAGGTATATCTTCTCCCGCTCTGGGCGGAGCGGGAGGGCGTGTCAGACTTTTACTGACTAAAACCCACCCGTTTTCCTTCAGTTGCCTGTGCCAGGGGCCACGGTAACTCTTTCGAACAACCTGCGACCCTGGCAGTAGAAGAGATTACTCGGGAAGGTTATCTTTATCGTTATTGTCGTATTAAGGCCGCCGCAGACTGACGCGACGCGACGCTGCGACGCGATTCTGGTAGAACTATTTCAATGAAGTTTTCAGAGAAATTGCTCTACTAAGAGTCACGTTGCGCCTTTCTGCGGGAGCCTTTAAGAAACATAATTATGAAAGCTCTCTGCCTTATCCTTGGGGGAAAATAAGAGTTATGTAATGGTAATTAAGGAACCGTATTCTGTAAAAGACTTAGGCATGCCCATGTTTCTACTAACATTCGGTGACACTGAAATGAAAGCTTAGGTAAATAAAAACGCACTGTTTTATTTTCAACGCAACGCACACAGAATCCAACAGTACAACAATACTTAGGCGTTCATTTAAGGTTTTCCTAGTGTTAATGAAAACCGGTTTTACTTACCTAGTAGGCAAGTAAAGTAAAGCTTGTGCAATGAAAAGCCGCAAGTAGGTTGGTAATACCTACCAACTTGCTTCTCTTCTTAGAAAGGTCCTAGTCTGTAATTCCAATATTACTATGAATTCAGATTATAAACCAGACATACAGTTATATAACTTCGTCGTATTAAATGTAAATTAACTGATTCATACCATTTGAAGAGCTCGTAGGTGGTTAATGTTTCACTTCTTTAGGAATTAAACATTTAGCTTACGTTATGCCATCGATGTCATGTCTAGAAATACTTGCACTACTACTTTAAAGTATTTATTTTTAAGTGAAACGTTCTTTAGGCGCACTTTGCGCTCTTTCTGAACAGTAAACGAAACTGAACTGTCACATTCGGCTCCAGTCCTCATCAAACACGCTTACATAAGTTTTCTATCGTGGGGCAACCTCTTTTTTTTCATGAAAAATACTTGCTTGCTTTTGACCTCTATCTCACCTACACCCTAAATGCGTAACACACGATCAATCACAATCTGAATGATTTTGAAGGATGTTACTAATCCATTGCTTCATATGTTCGAAAAAGTCTGCTCAACAACGTAAATAATGCAATGAATGTTGTTGAACTGTCAAAATGAAAGCCATTCCTACTGTTAGTGTGTTACGCAATTACCACGCAGTTAAGAAATTGCAATATAGGTCAATCAATTATCTCGGGTAACCGCAGTCTTATGAATATTCATACATTGCATAATAACGCAATCCCAACATCCGTCAGTCTGTACACATGGTAACTATTCTCTGGAATAATTATTACGCCGAACGACGACCTAATACTCTAAAGGGCCTTGATAAACGCCTTAAGAGGCTTTCTCCAGGCGGCTGGGTCAAGGGTACTAATTAAGAGGGCTTTATATTTGGGCTCTCCGGCACTATACATTGTGGGAAATTATACCTAATGCCCTTTCTATAGAACAAACACAAGCAAAGGGCTCTTGTTTTTACCCCTGCGCCCTTGATCGTCTCTATCTTTGTGATGTAATAAATTAAATGAAGTGGGCTTTGGCTTTATTCCCGACAAAGCTTTTTATTACTTTAATATTAGCCTGATAAAACACTGATATTAAATAACATCACTAACTTATTAATTTTCTTGTACGCGAACGTAGTCTTAAAAATATCAAGAAATATTAAAAATTTGACGATCGTTCAATTGTAACACACTAGTTAATTTAAGGCGGATGCAATGTGACGGCACAGGTGACGGACGGGTGTGTGTGTGTCTGTGTGCGACAGTGCATATGTTTTGGCGTGGCGTAAGTCCAGTTTGTCGTAGACACGAATAGGTACCTACGCTTGACATTACGCATCCTAGACACGTGTCAAGGTCGTTATGAATAGGTACACCTACTCATACTACTTAGTACTATTTCCGCATTTAACGGTAGATTTGCAAAAATATTATTTCCAATTTCAGAAACTTTCTCAATATTTTCCAAGATTTCTTTGTCTGATAAATAGATTTCTGAGGAGAAATATCTAGCGAGGATAAGACCTTAATTAATTAAGTTAGATAAGTAATTAAATGCGCTCTCCTAGATAATTTAACAAGAAAATGAAGACCACGTTTAATTTGCAAATCTATTCAGGATTTCAGTTTCAGACTATCTGAAAATGTAAAGGCAAAATCTACTTTTGCATTCCCATTACCTACAACAGCTTAGCATTCGCTTCGGTACCTAGGTATCTACTTCGTTAATTTTTCGTTCCTTCTTCGTTAAATATATTTAAGTACAAGTACTTATTTATTTACATAAGCTACAAACAATATCGGTACCTACTTTAAAACCGCGGAACAGTTTTTTCAACAACATGAAACTTGAATTAATAACTCATTTGAGAGCAATTACGGTCCGTTATCGTTCAGAAAACATTACCGTGGTTTGGTCGACCAACGATCAGCACGCTACATTGGCTATTGTTTAGATAACATAGCTAAATTAACCATTAAGGGGCAATTCACACGGCAGACTTTTAATGTGATCGCGTGCGCGGCGACATTAAGGGGTTTATTTATAAACGCCGATTAAAATTAAGGGACGTTTAAACGTCAAAAATGTAAGGTCAGTCGTTAATCACTACTTAACTTTAAGCAACGCTTATAAATAAACCCCTTAATATGATCGCGTTTGCGACGACATAAAAGTCTGTAAAAGTTAGCTTCTTTGTCTGTGCATTTGATTCATGTCCTTTTTTATTTGATGGACTTGAAATACATATCGCTCATTTGGAGAAACATCGACGTAACTGCTACTTTTTCTGCTTTCCTAACGTAAATACGCTTTCTAAGTGCTTCGTCATATTTTAACTCATTTTTGGGAAAAGATACATTTACGTCGATGTTTCTCCAAATGCGAATTCGCTGACCTACACGTTATAATATCACAGGATAGTTTTATGCGATTTTTCTCAAAGGGACCAAAATCCATGTCATAAAACATAGAACAAATAAATGTACCGTCCACCTTCCTCTCAGATTTACTGCTAACGGAATCTGACATAAATCTACGCGAAAATTGCGTAAATTCCTTGAGAATTGGACGAATATATTCGCACCTGTGCCCTATTTTCTTGTTACCATTAAAATGCTATTTAGATACGGATAGATACTTCAATTGCCAACGTTTCCATCGGAAACTAAACGGCGTAGCTCTTTTTTAGTACTCATACAGATATGCCAGCACATCAAGCTACTACAATCTGTAGTATTCATAGATATATGAAAGGTAGTATTAGTACGTAGTACTATTAAGTATTCTGTGGTATTAGGTACATTATACTTGAATAGATTTTCAACTTTATTGCTAAAGCATTAGGTTCAAGGTTGATTGGGAAAATTTGACAGGTCAGTGCTGGCATCTGTACATAACATCACGCCCGCAACCCTCGAAGGGTTAGGCAGAGGTGTACCTACCTATAGAACATCCACATTTTCTAGTTATGTTCAATTCGCATGTAATAGGGGGCAAGCCTATTGCCATCAATAGGGCACACATCCAGACCCCGGGCTGCTACAGGGGGCTTCCTAATGGAAAAGCCCAATAACACTGCCCGACCTGGGAATCCAACCTAGTACGTCGTGCTCAGCAATAGCGCTTGCGACCACTAGACCAACGTGGCAGTTCAGAAGATCAATTTTAAAACGTTCAAAATCTAGTCGCAGTCTCATCTCGACGATAAACAAATGTCAAAAACTTGTCAAAAATATAGGGAAACTAGCAGCGCCCCGCGGTTTCACCCGCATAATTTTCGATCCCGTGGGAATATCGGGATAAATACTATCCTATGTCCTTTCCCGGGACTGAAACCATCTCTATAAAATCGGTCCAGACCGGTTTAAACGTGAAGAGGTAACAGACAACAGACACACTTTCGTATTTATAATGTTAGTATGGATTAGAGGTATTTTTGACAGATTGAGACTATGATCAGACTGTGAACGTTCTTAAAATTACATTGCCCCTCACGTCTACCTTTGTTTGTTTCTATAAACAAACGGACGCCAATAAATTCCTCAACCAGTGTTGGGGGCATTCAAACCAAATCCTAAAATAGTTTTGCAAGTACTTATAATAAGCCAAGACAAAGAACTGACAAAGCCATTTGCAAAATAAATAAAGATTACATCACAGCACGCGGACGGAGACGTAATAAAAATTAATTGCGACTCAATTGTAGACGAATTCAACCGATTCAAAAAAATCCTTCAATATGCATTAGAATTAAAATATCATCACTTAACATGACTAGAAAACAATTGATTTTGAGTGTTTTGTTAAAAAGTTATTCTAGTGCCCAATGCTGTATGGATATACGCGTATTATGTGGTTTACCAAAAACGATGTGACAAGGTGGATAAAATGTAATCTTGGCCACACTTAAAATTAAATGAAAACAATATGTATATGCCAGTAACATTAACCTAACAGTAATCATGGCATTTTAAAACATAAACAAATGTGTCAAGGTAATTAAAAGTAGAACAATACAATTTTCTGTACTCTATGGCCACTTTAAGAAATTAACCTAATGTCAAGATCGCATGCATTTGGAGCATGGAAGATATGCTGCCCCATTTACAATCTATTGGTTCATTATGACGAACCTGTTGCAACACAGAGCTGATATATAGCAATTATATCACGTCTTTACTCCTGCTAGGGTAGACAGTGATGTAGTACACCCAGTTATATTTAAGTCGGTAAGTTATTGGGGGCGAGCCTTCAGCGATTAATCCAGAGTCCGGGCTGCTAATTTTGCTACAAAAAATTACTGATAGCCTGTATCTTCCCACTGCTGGGCAAAGGCCCAAAGATCATCTAATAAACAATCCAATAACACTTCCCGGCTCGAGGATCGAACACAGGGTTCCTTGGTTTAGTTGGGGGACTAAACCAATGTCAACTTCCCTTGAAAAGTTTTCTTCTTTATTCCCTTCCACACGTATAACCTGTGAGCCTTCAAAGCAATAGTGAATAAACATCTTCTGGGCTGCTCGTTCCATCTTAGACCTCATCCCTCGCTTTCCAACAGGCGAGATCGAGGTCAAGGGATGACCGATTTCGCACTAAAAAAACAACAAAAAAAACTGCTGTGTGAAGCAATGCAGATTCTGATTAGCCTTGTAATTAAAACTAACCAGACTACCTATCTGTTACGAACATTTCGCATCAGGGCGTCCGGGCTTTTACCACCGCTGAAAACCTGCTAAAACTTCTAAAATACATTTTGAAAATTAAATTGCTTTAATGGATCAGACTTAAAATTTAATACGAAAGATCATTGCCTCCGCGTTGAACGAAAATCCGCTTAAATTCGTTATAACTTGCGAGTTTTAATGAAGGAAAGTTAGTATCATGTGTGAAATCAACACGTTAATATTATGTGTTGTCACGTTCTATGTAATTACAAGGATGTGTGTTATGTGCTTGTGCACACGGAGGGTTATAAACTAATTATAGTTGTGGGGATTTTAATGAAGTAGCATATTGTCTGTATGCAGCTTTCTGTGTTTATTGTCTGTATGATCTATAGGTATCAAAAAAACATAAAGCAGAGAAGATCTCGAAAGAAAGGATTTGACAGAGAATAAGACTGAATAAGACGAGCAGTCGGAATCGGAACTAAGAAGTGTATTTTTTATTTATATATTGTAATTAAACCAAGTTAAAGAGCTTGTTTGATTTTTTTTTTCAAAATGGCGGCCACCCGTAAAACCTATATTAATCGATAGCTGACGTCAATGCAAAGTCGCAAACAGAAGACATAGGCCAAACCCCGTAGTGTCATGTTTCCAAGATATTAACTTTCAAAGTTGATCACGTGGCATCCATATTTTTTTAACTTACGTATGTACATCTTGTATAAATAGATGTTTGAAATAATCACTCTGAATGTTTAAAATAATCACAATCAAAAAAATAAAAAAAAAAAACACAATGACAGTCGGTAGCCAGGCTCCATATAAAATTCTTCAATCCCCTTTTTTTTTTTCAAGTTTCATTTTGGTCTGCACCCCTACATAAATGTTAGTTAAGGTCGTTAAGTAAATAGAAAATTTCTTTCTTGAATCCGGACAATTCCCATCCCTGTGGCGTATGGCCTATGTCCGCCCACTTCCTAAAATTTCAAATCCCTCCCTGCCCAGTCACTTTCGACCCATTTCCATTCTCCCTTTCCTGTCTAAAGTGCTTGAGGCCTGCGTACACAAGCAGTTTACGGGGTTTGTTCATCGGAACAACCTCGTTAGCTCCTTTCAGTCTGGGTTCAGGCCTGGGCACAGTACAGCCTCCGCTCTCCTTAAAGTGACTGGTGACATTAGAGAAGCGATGGAGGATACCAAAGTTACCGTTTTGGTTTTAATTGATTTCTCTAATGCCTTTAACGCCGTCAGCCACGATATTCTCCTTTCTATCCTCTCTCACCTTATGGTTTCGTCCGAGGCTCTGGAATGGTTCTCTTCTTATCTTCGGGGACGTCAGCAGTCGGTTCGCGTTGATGAGAGTTCGTCGAGTTGGCGTGACCTGGATGCTGGTGTTCCACAAGGCGGTATTATTTCTCCATTGTTATTTTCCATCTTCATTAATTTTATAACTCACTGTCTTCGATGTTCGTATCATCTATATGCTGATGATCTTCAATTGTACACTGCTGAGCGGGTGGAAGGTTTGTCGGGCGCTATAGCAGATGTAAACCGAGACTTAGATGCTATCAAAAAGTGGTCTGATAGTTTCGGGGTGTCAGTAAACCCCTCGAAGTGTCAGGCCATTATAATTGGAAGCTCACGCATGATGGGTAGGGTGACGCTAAGCTCTCTTCCTCCTCTTATTTTCAATGGTACCGTCATACCTATTACCCCCACTGTGAAAGATCTCGGTTTGCATCTTGACTCTACACTTAGCTGGCAACGCCAGGTCTCTAGTGTTAGTCAAAGGGTCAATGGTACTCTGCGATCCCTGTATCGTCTGAGAAACTTTTTGCCAGCTAAGACGAAAACTATGCTTGTGCAGACTTTGATTTTCCCTATAATCGACTATGGTGACGTGTGCTACTTTGACTTGAATGCGGTTTTGCTGGATAAGCTCGACAGATTGCTCAACTATGGTATCCGGTTCATATTCAACCTTAGGAAATATGACCATGTATCGAGCTATAGGTCTGAGCTCAAATGGATGTCCATTCGCCAAAGAAGAAGATTGCGCGCTTTGACCACGCTTTTCTCCCTTCTCAACTCTCCCACTCCTCCTTCTTATCTCGTGTCTCATTTCCAATATCTATGTTCTTCTCACACTAAGAATCTGCGTTCCTCTAACAATCTTCTCCTACTCTGTCCTTCTCATACTTCTGACTTTGTTCATTCTTCCTTTCATATTCAGTCCATTCTTCTTTGGAATGCACTTCCTCTTGATATCAGGACGGCCACCAGTCGGTATGCATTTAAGCGGAAATTGCAGAGTTATTTTCAAAACAAATAGTGTAGAGTCATCTCAACATCTCTCTCCCTTGAATTTGTATGGTATATATATATATATATATTACAAGTATTTATTTTAGTAAATAGTATGTGTGTGTATATAACTTATTTATGTATTTGTGTACCTAATTTTAAGTTTTTTTTTATTTTTTATCATTGTTCCTCTCAACCAAAAGCACCTGCCATCTAATCTCTTCACCACCCTTGGTTGACTGGTAGAGAATGCCTAAGGCATTAAGTCCGCCTTTGTACCTTTTTGTGCGAAAAGTTTAAATAAATAAATAAATAAAATTTAAACCATTTTAGGTTAAACAAAAAGATGTTATTTAAAAATTACCCGTTTTACAGCCTACGCGGCGCGAAATTATTACATGAACTAGCTGTGTCCGCGACTTCGTTCGCGTGCGTGACGGAAAACGTTTTATTTTTTGCGCGGAACCCTTTTTCTAAAATAAAAGTAGCCTAACTTACTCCTTATTACACCAGCTATCTGCCAGTGAAAGTCCCGTCAAAATCGGTCCAGCCGTTTCAGTGATTAGCCGGAACAAACAGACAGACAAAAATTGTAAAAAAAAAATATTTTGGTATATGTACCGTGTGCATTTAGTAAAAAGCGGTTATTTTAATATTACAAACAGACACTCCAATTTTATTTATTTGTATAGATAAACAATTTTCCATTTCATGTACAAGTCAGTGCTGTTAAAAGAATCTTCAGAGACTTCCTGTAAGAGACATAAAGTGAGGAGCAGATAATCTAAACTTTTTTAATCTGTCCTGAACGAGATGGCACGATGTTTTTCTCTTTCTAACGAGCAAGACGGAATGAAAAAACTTCAACTTTTTTCTTACTGTGCCAATATTATCCAACTTGCCTCCCGAGGGTTAGAAGTGGTAAAAAGGGTTGTTAAATGTATAATGTATGACTCTTTAACCTTTGTGGGGGTGACAGCATTTTCTATGCGGCTCTTTTTTTAAATATCATGTGTGAAGATTATTCATTTGGAACTTGGCTTAATGCCATTACACGTTCGGTCAGCAATAGGGCTAATCCTGCGAGGTAATTGCGTAACACACATACAATGCCAATGTAATTTTGACAGTTCGAAAACTTAGGTACATTGCGTTATTTACGTTGTTAAGCGGACGTGTTTTTTAAACTTAAGAAGTAATGGATTAGGAATTTCGTTCAAACGCATTCGGATTGTGACTGAAAGTATGTTATGGGTACTGTGTATGATTATTGTACAAACGCCAGCACATCAAGTTACCCGAAACTGTCAAATTTTCCCAATCAACTTTGAACCTTATGCTTTAGCGATAAAGTTGAAAATTTATTAAAGAAATTTGACAGAATGTAGTAGCCTGATGTGCTGGCGTCTGTACCTGCATATAGTTTGTTAAAGAATAGTTTTGCTGAGTAATCCAATGCCACTTGCAGATCGTATTTGACGATCGTTATAATTGGGTTCAATTATCATAATAGGTATAATTTCAGACAGGTTTTGTATCCGTTTTCTCTAGTCGTTGTAAGTATTTGAAACCATAATTATAATAATTGGCATCCCGAGTATGTATTATGTGTTCTACTTTGATATATTATTTGCCAATGCTTATTTATAACTCTGTTATCACTCTTGCGTTAATTAACATTTCCCATGGTGATATTGTTGATAATAAGTAGGTACTTATTATTAACAATATCACTATGGTAAATGTTTGTTTTTTTAACATATCTAGGTAGATATGTTAATAAAATAAATAACACCACTTCGAGTGGCGAAGGGTGAATTTATGACAGAGGTAAGCCGTAGCAAAAAAAGGGCAAAAAAATTTCAATTATGAATTAACTATAGTGTTCTGAATTTTCGAAAGGAAGCCGGTGGGAATCGAGTTGTATGGTACCTTCGCCACTGACAACTTCTGAAGGCCAATTCTCGTAATTTAAAATGTTCAAAATCTAGTCACAGTTTCATCTCGGCGACAAACTAAGTGTCAGACTTGTCAAAAATGTAGGAAAATTAAAGGTGTTTTTGATAGATTGAGACTGAGATCAGACTGTGAACGTTCTACACGTTGACTGCCAGACAACAGACATAATAGAAAATCTATTGTTCGCGGTCACCGGTGACAGCGGTGGCAGTCAATGCCTTAAAATTACGAGAATTGCCTCTCTGAATTCAACCACGCTGACAGCTTTGGCCCATCATATATCTATCTATAAATAGTTTAAAACAAAGACGCTTTTCGTGTCTGTCTGTCTGGCCGCTTAGTTGTTCTAAACTACACAATAAGATGTGGTTTTCGCCATTACTTAGAGAATGTACCTATTCCGAAAGGTATAGATCATTAATATCAGAAATCTCGATGTTTGACATGTCGCCACATCAGTACATTGCACCCGTGTAAAGCAGGGGCAGGTCACTAGTTTTATAAAAGCTTCGAACAGAATTTAGCCACGTCGACAGCTGACAGCTTTGGCGCAACTGTGGCTAATGAGACTTAATTGTATTTCTATTGTTATACCTAAATCAAATTTTGATTTTTCAACAGTTGAGAGGAAAAGATGTCACCTCCGCCGTGTACAGACGCCAGCAAATCAACCTACCCGAAACTGTCACATTGTAGTGTACCTTAATGTTTTATTAGCCATTTCTCGAGACATTTTCGGGGATTGCTCTACATTATCGCTACATATTAGATACGGTTTATGCGGAACGATAAAAATGTCGTATCTTACCGCAGTAAATGATAAGAAAATTTTACACGCTGACAGCATTAGTGAGTACCTAATCTGCGTTTGCGATTTATTTTCCGAACATGTAAACAAATATGAGTTATTGGAAAAATAACATTAATACTAACACAATAAATTTCAGTTCACGCTACAACTTCAAACATTTTTATAACTTTTTAAATAGTACTAATGTTAACACTGAAATCAACTTAATTTTCTCTACACTAAAGTTGATATTAATTGTTTAACTTGAAATAACATTACATAATTGGAAACATGAATTTGAATAGACTTTAGGTACCTACTTATTGTTTTTGTGTAATGGTTGTTTCCTTGTTTGTTTTCTTGATAGGACTCTTAGGAACCAAGCAAAAAGAAAAAAGTTAAAAAAAAACGCTACATAAGCGAAAACAAAGTAATAGCACGGGCACGATGCGATGGGACGGAATGGGTCGGGGGAACAAGAAGTCTTGCGCGGACAAAGTCGCGGGCAGAAGCTAGTTAATCATATATATCTTCCTAAAGATAGTTGGCTAAGATTATTAAATAAATATTTTTCTGAGCATTTATTTACTTACGTCGCATGTGGGCCATATGGCAGCCCTTCGCACGTCGGGGTCGTCGGCTAGACTTATAATTCTGAATACGTAGTCTGCAGTATCTATATTTTGCTGTAAAAATGCTTTTCTATCAATGATATTTTTAAGTGGTAAGTAGGTATTTCTGTATTTATTTTTCGATTAGGCTCTGTTTTTGATATGACAACCTCTAGAACTTCAAACTGGAATATCTTTCATTCCTGACTTCCTTATGACTGTAGACAAAACTGTTTTTAAACCATTTTTTATCGGCAGACGCAAAAAAAAAAAAAGTCAGAGTTCGCCAATGTTCTTTCCGGTACCTATGTTTAAGAAAATTTGAAAACCAGAAATTTTAATCAAATAAGTCGTGTTCGCAACATTTAACCTATCTATCTTATCATTATCATATTTATATCATTCGCAACGTAAATAACGATAAAATCACCGCTTGCGTGCTATTGTGTGTTTTATGTCTGTGGAATAAGATTTAGAATTGCTTTAGTTATAAATCGGGCATGTTACTTAAAGGGGAGGTAAGACAGCAGTATTTTTTCGCATCTGTGCCGTCGCGACGTCTAGGAGACACAATATACGTGTGATAATCATTATATACTTATTTACATATATTCTGAAATTCAGTGCCTAATTGTTTTTTTCCAACTAAGTATTTTTTTTTTGCCAAAGTTTTATTTTAAGTATATCGTTGAGTGCATCTCTAATTTTTTTTTTAAATTTCTTATCTTAAATCGTTCAAGAGTGTTATTTCAATAATTTTTATTTGTGGGAGTTAAATTTGTATTTTCCAAATGTTTATCCAACTTCTTCTAAATAAAAGATAGAGCGAAATACTTTAGATTTCTAGTTTGAACACGTAAAACATGCGTAGCATACATAACTACGTGTATCCGTGTAAGGCACAACAAGGGTACCTACCAGGAAGTGCATTCAAGACACAAACATAACCATACACGATTATATTGATACCTACATATTCATCAATATATACTATTTATGTTTTAAACCTATGGTTTGGAGTACTTATGGTATGGTTAGTAGGATTGAAAGAATTTATCACATTTACAAAGACAAATATATTTTTTTCCTACATATTTCATCTGGGTTTCCCAACATCTCATTATTATTTATTTATTACTTAGCTGACCCGATAGACGTTGTCCTTTCCAAATTTCAACAAATATGTTTGTGATCTTTGTCAATTCGTGAGTTTGAGGTCATAGAAAAAACGACGTTCAGTTTATCCCGAATTTGATAATTTTCAGTCAAACTTTCCCAATTTTTCTATCCATAAAAACTTAATTCGTAGATACTACTAGGATCATTTTAAAACAAAAATTAGTGAAATTGGCCCAGCCGTTCCCATGTGATGCGCTAACCAACGACAAGCATTTCATTGTTTATTAATTATACAGATATTATAAAATAATAAAAGACAATAAAAAATAAGGACTCGAAAAAGTAACGAAGTATATCAGTATTAGTCTTCCATATACAATTATTATAAATTATAATAGTAGTAATGTGCAATAGTGTGTGATAATAATATATTAATAATCAGTGACTTTAATAATAACGTTGAGTATGGAAATGTTACGTATGGGACTATTGCCAGTGACTGGTGTCGCGTTGACCATTGGAATCACATGGTTTAATGTGAAAAAGTGAGTGACTATGGTTTTTAAATGTTTTTCAGAGTCATTGTCATCATCATTCTGCTGTTCTTATCCCATTTTATTTGGGGTCGGCGCAACATGTCTCTTTCTTCCATACTTCTGTATTAGTCATCTTGGTAGCCTTTCTAGTCATAATATCATCTTTCACACAGTAAATCCATCGTGCCTTTGGTGTTCTCTTACTCTTAAAGCCATCAACATTCCAAACTTTCCTCACAACATTTAACTTTACTCTCTAATTATTTTCAAGTAACTTGCCCTCGAAATATATACCTATTATATTCATAGCCATTATCTCGTAGTCCTCATAGAGGATCGATTCAAATGTTAAATTACTAAAAAAAACGATAACATTGGTAGTAACTACAAAATTAAATGTACTTTATATACAACATCTTATTAGGTCTACTTTTAGAGAAAATCGTTTTTAAATGTCACTAATTGTTTCCATATTTATGCTCATGACTCTGCAAGAGACTTCTCTTTTATGCACTCAATGGAGTGAGATTTCTAGTGTTATACATGTAAACCTAGGTTAGGTTTGCTTAGGCGGATATCACAATCCAATGACAGTGCAAACAAAGCTGCAGAAAGAGGATTGAAAATTAATAGCAACACAACAACTAGGCGAATGTTTCAACGTGTGTTACATTTCACCAATCCGGCAGGGCATCTCACGGAGGAATCAAATAAATATATATTTATACGGTCAACCCTATTATTGTACTACCACTGCAAGGCAATGGCCTCTTCTCATTTAGAGAAGGCACGAGTATTGATCACCACACATGCTCAAAACCGGTTGGTGATTTCAGACGTATACAGGGTGTTACAGAAAGGGTATATCAATACAAACGGGTTGAAGAGTGTATCTGGTCTAGAATCTCTGTACAAAATTTCAGCTCAAAAACAGTAACTTTGAAAATGGTTAATATTTTTTTATTTCGATAGTTTATTAAATTGAAATCATAACAAACGTGTCACCGCACTACGAGGGTCATTATCCATTATCTGTAGTGTGTCTGTGCGCCTAGTACACGCACATCACGCCGCCGCGCGCCAGTGCAGCGCCGTGATGTCGAAATAAAAAAATATTAAGCATTTTCAAAGTTAATGCTTTTGAGCTTTTGAAGTTAAATTTTGTACAGAGGTTCTAGACCAGATACACTCTTCAACCCGTTTGTATTGATATACCCTTTCTGTAACACCCTGTATATATATTTACCAGATTTCCGCACGATGTTTTTCCTTCAATGATATCAGTAATATCCAAGATAAACTCAGAAAGTACAGTCGCCAGCAAAATTGCATGGGTACCTTAGTGTCTATTTTCCCGTGAACGTTTGAATTCAAGTTTTCGAAAATAAACTAGATGGCGTTGGTTTCTTCACAACTATGACTAATTTACGAAACGTAAGTAAGGAGTTAGGAAGGTAGGATTGAGCAAGGAGTTACAAGGCTAATACATTTATCTAATTATTACAACACATTTACCAGCATACGTAGCTTAAATGATAAAAATAATAAAAGAAACCGATTGGAATATATTTATTAAGCTAACGAGTGGGTATTTTAATAATTATTCGAATTGTTACTTCGCAAATGGAAAAAAGAGCAGATTCATCGCAGGTAAACAGGCTCGCCTTGTGGGCTCGCAAAAAAAGGCACTATAAAAAATTATAGAGGTTTATTTCTTACAGTTTATTATTCAAATTTAATAGTCAGTTTATTAATTAATTATAGGTATAACATTATAATATTATGAAGGTATTGAGGCGATAGCTTAAGTATTCGTTTCCAAAATTGGAAAGAGGATTGAAGCATATGTAACCTCAATAAAAACAAGTTATTTTATTGCAAAGGTCAAACGGATTAAATGGATACTAAATAAGTAGGCTAAAAACTACAAAATTGCACAAAAACATATCAAATGGTTAGTAGGCAACATAAAAAACTAAAAACTATGTTGTTTGAACTTGAAGTGTTCATAACTTTTTAAATTATTAAAAATACGTAAGTTATAGGTTATACACACACACATAACCAGGTCTCCAGTCAATATAAATAATATTATCTAAGTATAATTATTTAGCTCGTAGCTACGTAACCACTTGTGTATCGCGTATTATTTTGCCGCCACAAACATAAGCGTCCGTGTTCACAGGACTTAAAAGTTTTTTCATCTGTAAAGATGACATTACTCCAATCGAAGTTTATGTGATCCAAAGCATAGAGTATAGTAACTAAAATATCCAAAGCGAACTGTAATCTTGCCCTTTTATGGTTTTCGGTGAGCAAGGGTTTCACAGTATGCCTCCGCGGTCCATTATGAAGATCACAACGGATAGTGTCAAAACTTGTATCAAATAAACCAGCATAGTGGTTCGTTGGCAGAAATCCATTTTCTTCATACTCCTTTATCATGGTTTGATGCTGCAATGTGTTTTATAAGTCGTGGTCTACCAGTTCTTTGATGGTATTTCAAAGAACCCTCCTCTCCAAATCGTCGTACTCAAAGAACAACTGTTTTTCTCTGCAACAATAAAACAGAAATATATAATACCCAATAATGATTATTACGTAGTATAGTAACAAAAAAATAATGCAGTTTTTAATATAAAAGTGTAAAAATAAAACTACTTACGTTTACACCGGTCTCTGGCTATTTCTGACAAGCTTTTGGCTTGATTATTCAAAGCAATTATTTGAGCTCTTGTAACGAAATCAATATTATAATATCTAACTCGTGCTCATTTTGGTAAAATAAGTAATTCGCCTGATCATAAATAAAAACTGAACAAAAAGCACTCGAACAAGGTAATTGAAATGAACTTAGCGAACGATCAATTGAGCTGTCATAAATCTTCGATCTAAGTATTATTCATACCACCTACCAATTATTTATAAATCCATATTCAACCTACCCTCTCAAGTTTGAAAACTAAAACTTAGAAAATCAGATACCTACCTACTTATAAATTGATATTCAATTTTAACATAGTAGGTTAATAATTAGGAACAATTTTCTTTAAAAGAAACTATTAATTATAAATTGTTTGAATGTTTGAAGAGACAAAAATAAACTACAAAAATATTTTATCATATAAAGCAAAGCAACGCCATCTAATAACAGCATAATTAAATTTTGTTAGTCGTTAACTAGTTTTACGCTAGATGGCGTCATTTCTCGCTTCATACGATTTTGTTTCTGTACTACCCATGCACTTTTGCAGCCTATCGTACATATGAATCGGAGTCATGCTATAAATACTTTTAATCGAATCGTCTATCTACTGAGTTATTGCTCCATCGCGGATGATGAACATCAACATTCGTTCAACATCATTGCATCTAATGGGCCCCTGGTCTATCAACTGCCAGTTGACAGAAGACAAATATATTCAATCTCGTTTGTTTAATCAAAACTTCATGGCTGAATGCACCTAATAATTATACAACCAAAATAATTGGCAAACATAATATTGTATTTCTTTGAAGTAGTCATAAGATCATTGCTTAAGATAGCAATCCAAATAGCGAAATAGATCAGTAGGTGCAATGCTATGCGGATAAGTCTACTAATAGATCTATGGTCTTGACAATGACAGAGGTCAATTTCTGCATCGGCCTATCTATCATATGATATCAATCAATCTAAACTTTGAACTCTTGTTCTCCTCTTTTTCAGGGAGTATATTATTTTTATTCGCCGTTTGTGTCCTACTGCAGAGCAAAGGCCACCTTTCCTTCCACTTATATATAATCCTTTTTTTTTTTTTTTTTTATGGATGGGAAATCATCAAATGACCCCTCCCGCCCTGGGTGGAGCGGAAGGGAGTGTCAGACTCTTACTGACTAAAACCCATCCGTGTTCCTTCCTTAGCCCTTTATGTTCCGGGGTAGCGGTAACCCTTTCGGACAATCCCGCACCCCCGGCAATATAATCCATATCTACGAAAAGAGTTTCGAGCTCGTCGCCATCTTCTCCTGGCCGTTTATGTTTATCAAATAGTTTTTTTTTTTTAAAGAAGCTGTCAACCTCTAACCGTCTCTTTCTCTCTTACAGGAACTCTTACAGTAGAAGAGGTTTACAGGGACAGAGATCAGTTCGCGGGCCTTGTGCGCGAGGTGGCAGCACCGGACGTGGGCCGCATGGGAATCGAGATCCTGTCGTTCACGATCAAGGACGTGTACGATGACGTGCAGTACCTCGCCAGCTTGGGCAAGGCGCAGACGGCGATCGTCAAGAGAGACGCCGATGTGGGGGTCGCGCAGGCGAATCGAGATGCCGGGATCAGGGTAAGAAGAAATGATTAAATCCATACTAATATTATAAATTCGAAAGTAACTCTGTCTGTCTGTCTGTTTGTTACCTTTTCACGCCTAAACCACTGAACCGATTTAGATGAAATTTGGTGTAGAGATAGTTTGAGTCTCGGGAAAGGACATAGGATAGTTTTTTATCCCGATATTCCCACGGGATCGAAACTTATGCGGGTGAAACCGCGGGGCGCAGCTAGTTCTTGAATAAATTCTCTAAATGACGGTGAAAAACGCATTAAAAGCCGTTGCGCAGTTAAAAAAACATCGCAGTCACACAGACAGACACAAAAAGTGATTTGTAATATGTATATGTGGATATTGTTCTTATTTGAGCAGATTGAGGTGTCAATATAAATATGTTTTTAAATCTTGGGCTGCCGGTATCAGGGATTGGTTTTAGATTATTCATAGGAAGGTAACCAAAGGAGGATTTGGGCTCTCAGCAAAATATTTAGAAGCTATGATCCCTGTGGTTTCCTTTTAAAAACCTGCTTAGACTACGCAAAATTTAAGATGCGATTACACCGAAGTACTGTTCAAAATAATAAGTTTAAGTAAAGAAACAACTATTATGTGCGCTTGTGCTTTTACAATTGATGTTCGCAGGCACGTAGTGCTGAATTCTAAAATTAGTTTCCAACTCAAGAACTCAACTATTCAAGAGCTGAGTCAACCTTGCACACGATTGAAACCTCAAAATATTTAACCTGAATTATCCTGTAATTAATCTGCCCCGTTATCTGAAATCCAGGACTACAAAATAACTTCATAATGACGGCAGAAATTCACGAAAATTGGTTGAA
Source organism: Amphipoea oculea (assembly GCA_945859645.1). Taxonomy (NCBI): domain Eukaryota; kingdom Metazoa; phylum Arthropoda; class Insecta; order Lepidoptera; family Noctuidae; genus Amphipoea; species Amphipoea oculea. The sequence goes on from OX243884.1 coordinate 6,661,147, forward strand.
TGTGAATTATTCAGCTCATTAGCCCCGTAATTAATAAAACGCAGTCTGTTCGAGTCAAGTGGACCGTATTCGATGCCCAAGCGTGCCTGAAGCTACCATTTATTTGTCGTCCACAGGACCACCACGAACTATTTAATTAATTTATTGCGGCCGTCCAACTGTTCTATGTGAGCTTATATTAGTTGCAATGAATTAATTGTCTTTGTTACTTTTCTCATGAGTTAGGATAATTATCTTACGAAGCGTCGTCTTTTTGACGACTGTAGATGGATAGTATATTCATAATTCTACAATAGCCTAACCCCCTTACTAATAAACGTTGTATAGTGTCTGTATAGTTACACAACACTCTGTCTTCTTCTTTCAAAAGTCTAATTACTGACGACTGAAAGAGAGAAATCGGTGTGTAACTATTCATCTGATATAATACGTTTATTAGTAAGGGGGTAAGTAGATAAAGAAAAAGCCTCGCATTCAGTTGGTGACATTTTGTCGCAAGACACAAACTCAAAGATTTACGGGAACTATCCTGCCATTTTGTATGTGTTTAGTGAGTTATATGAAATATAAGGATGTCCTGTGACGGCTCGTGGTATTGGCAGAAACAGACGCGAGATATTGGAACTACAAGTTGAAACTACTTAAAAATAGTGTAGTAGAAACTGGTAGTATTAAAATAAACTTTTGAAGGTGACAGCCACAGTAGAAGAGGAAAACTTAAGCAATACTCTTTCAGCAAAAAGCAATATAAAGGCTGTGAGGCTTCGACTCGCAAACTGAACGTCGTTTATTTAAAAAAAAAAACAGCTTTTTCCCACAAAAGTGCAAGACCTATACGATAAAAATATATGGAACAGCAGATTTTTTTAAAAGTAATCGACGAAATATTTCAGCTCTGGGGGGGTTTAAAATCAGTAACAGGATAACAGTTTGCGCTTTGATGTTCCTTACACCATGTATATTATGTCGGTTATTATGTAGACCATGCCGACACCATCGAAGAAGTTAATGTGTCAGAAGCTATAAGGTTTAATTTATAATTTGTTACCCAGGAAGCGGAGTGCGAGAAGTCCGCGATGGACGTGAAGTACTCCATGGACACGAGGATCGAGGACAACACGCGCATGTTCAAGCTGCAGAAGGCGCAGTTCGACCAGGAGGTCAACACTGCGGTGAGTGTGCAATGACCTCGTAGCTTTTACTTCGATAGATTTTATAATACTGACCATAGATATATGAAAGAAGTTTTTTACATTTCTATGATACTAACTGACGCCTCGTTGGTTTATTAGCGCTATTGATTAACATGAGGACCTGGGTTCGATGTTCAGGTCGGGCAAAGTGTTATTGGGTTTTTCCGTCTTTTTATTAGGAATTTCTCAGTAGCAGCACGGAGTCTGGATTTGTGTCCATCATAATCAGCCTATAATGATCCCACAGCTGGGACACAGGCCTCCCCTCAGAGACATAGAGTGGGCCGTAATCCACCACGCGGGCCCAATGCGAGTTGGTCACATGTCTTCGAATTTTTGGTGCTAGGACATGCTGATTTGCTCACGATGTTTTCCTTCACTGTTTTGAGAGCAGTGATGATGAATTAATTTACACAAAGTAATGCGCCTGTCTGGGTTCGAACCTACGACCTAAAACTCGTAAGTCGTGGCCGTTACCACTAGGCCACCACTGCTCTCATAGATGGATGATGGATAGATGGATTTGTGTCCGGTTGATGGCAATAAGCTCGCCCATTATTACATGGGACTCAAACTGGTGAACTGTGGATGTAACATGGTGTTCTATGCCTCTGTCTCCAATAACACCTCTGTCTAACCCTCTGGAGATATCAGGCGTAGTGTTATTAATGCACATTTTTAGTTAGCAGAGGATCAGGAGAGAATACTGGGCTTCGTGGTTTCATGAGTCGAAGTTTATCTGCATTGGAGTATCCATTGTTCGGGCCAAAATATTGAATTTCAATGTGCAATATCGGAAATACAAAAAAAAAATTAGAGACATTTTTGTCGCGCAGCGAGGTAATTGCGTAACACACTAACAGTAGCAATGGGTTTCATTTTGACCGTTCAACAACATTCATTGCGTTATTTACGTTATTGAGCAGACACATTTTTCGAACATGTAAAGCAACGGATTAGGGGTTATCGTATTACCCAGTAACTGGGTTGTGGAGATCAGATAGGTAGTCGCTCTATGTAAAATACTGGTATTCAGCTGCATCCGGTTAAACTGGAAGCCGACCCCAACATAGTTGGGAAAAGGTTAGGCAGATAATGATAATGAAGCAACGGATTAGCAATATCCTTCAAAATGATTCCGATTGAGATTGATGGTGTATTACGCAATAAGGGTGCAGATCATGTTGGTACCGCTGCTTATTCCGTAGTGTGGACAAACCTTTACACAGCGAAGTACCTACTAGAGCCTTCTCACATTTTGTCGACATAAGTTCCCGAAATAAAGTGATATTTTCCTGTTTCAGAAAGCGCAAGCGGCGCTGGCGTACGAGTTGCAAGCTGCGAAAATAAAACAAAAGATTCGAAACGAAGAAATAGAGATCGAGGTCGTTGAGAGACGCAAGCAGATTGAGGTGAGACCTCTTATAATAACAGGATGAAATTTAAGATAAAACTTCAGAGTCGGTAATAGAGAAATTAATAAAAATGTCCCTTTTTGATTAAGCATAATATAATATGCAATTTGCAAATAAATAAAAATATTCCTTTTTGATTAAGCATAATATAATATGCAAATTTCAAATAAATAAATATTTCCCTTTTTTAGCATAATGTTCATATAATAATAATAATCCCTGTTTGAATGCCGGCCAAGAAATTCGAACTATTCTGTTTTATTTATTTTATTTTATGACCGAGCAATGTGATTTAATTTTTTGTTTGTATGTGTAATTATTGCTGTTGAATGCCTAATAATTGTATGAGTCTGTTGTATGCCTAATAATTGTATGAGTCTATGTTAGTTTATTAATGAATAAATAATGATAAATAAATTATAATATAATAATAGATATGCTGTCAGCAATAATACCCATTACCCATACCGATTTATATTTGTAAAAAAAAGTTTTCTAACATTTCTTTCGCCATGGCCGGGGCCGGGTAAACGATTACTTTCAAACTTTTCTTCGGGTTTTTCCCCGGTGTCTGGTAATCCGTAGTAAGTTTTTAACCCAACCCCCGGAAGGGTTCCCTAATGGAATTTCCCGGTTTCCTTAATGGAATTTCCCATCGGTAAAACTGACGAAATTTCGTACGCTATTGAACTCCTATTGAGGATAAATTTTTGAAAATTCTTCGTTAACGCAATAAGGAACTGACTTTGGAATCAATTATTTATTGCATTTATGTGGTTTCCATACTGTATAAAGGACTCTTGTGCAAAATTTCTTGCTTCTAGATAGTGAATTTAAGATTTTTATTAAGTAGAATATACTAAGTATGTGTGATGTGCTTGCAGGTAGAACAGCAGGAGATCTTGCGTCGTGAGGAGGAGCTGAAGTCGTTGGTGAAGCTGCCAGCCGAGGCAGAGGCTTACCGTCTACAGGCCATCGCTGAAGGAAAACGGTAAGAGACAGAGACACATTTAACAGAAAATGTATTTAGTTTTTAGGGTTCCGTACCTCAAAAGGAAAAACGGAACCATTATTCTAAGATCACTTCCTTGCCCGTCTGTCTGTCCGTCGGTCAAGACCCCTTTTCTCAGGAACCCGTGGAGTTATCAAGTTGAAATTAATTTCAAATACTCAGGGCTGCAATCCCTTGAAGCAGTGAAAAAATCAAACTTCTAAGTCAACGCAATCAAAAGATACGCGCGTTTACGTTCCGGAATTAAAACCTATAGGGTACTTCCCGTTGACCTTTTTTTTTTTTTTTTTTTTTTTTTTTAATAATGAAATTTGGCAAGACGTGATGTCATGTAGCACAAGTAAAGGAAAAAATCCGAAAGCCGTAAATTTGTCGTTACATTACATGAAAATCCTCGGTGCGCGAGTCCGACTAGCATTTGACCGGTTTTTTGTCGATATCGATACCCATCACATTTGCGAGGTTTCCCTAGCTAATTAATTTAACCCTGTCTAACAGCGGATTAATGAAGTTTGGAATCTGTCAAAGTCAAAGTCGAAGCATTCATTTAAGCACATAAAAGGCACTTTTGAATGTCAAAAATTACAAACATTAAAATAGAATTGATTCTAGTGTCTCAGGACTTGTCTCGTTAGTGTCTCAAGATCCGTGTAAAAATACCGCCCTCACTTGAAAGCGACCTCGGTAGTGCGGATTCTTTGTCCTGATAAGCTAATTTCAAAATGTAATTGAAGTGACTTTCTCACTAATGACTTTTGATTATTTTCTCAGACGCAATTTTGGCATTATTTTTAAGACACTCATCTAAAGTGCTACAAGGATTTTCCGTTGTTCGTAAACATTTTTGCAATCGTTTTGTGAACTGTGTTGGATAAACAAGATGGCGACGTTAGTTCCGATTATGGCCAAACGCCTATAGATCCTTGTACAGACGCCAGCACATCAAGCTACCCGAAACTGTAAAATTTTCCCAATCAACCTTGAACTTAACGCTTTAACGATAAAGTTGAAAATCTATTAAAGTTTGATAGATTACAGTAACTTGAAGTGCTGGTGTGCACGCGTGCGTGTTATTCCTCCTTCTACCAACCAGTTGCGACCAGCATTTAAATTCTTTCCATATCTTTCCAGAACTCAAACCGTGGAAGGTGCTAAAGCCGATGCGGAGCGCATCAAGGTGCTAGGTCTGGCGGAGGCGACGGCCATCGGCGACGTGGGCAAGGCGGACGCTGAGCGCATGCTGGCCAAGGCAAAGGTCTACAAGCAGTACGGAGAAGCGGCCATCATGGCGCTGGTGCTTGAAGCGCTGCCTAAGGTACGAATGTTTCCGAATTTGAAATCTAAAAACCTTGTCAACAAGTTCGATTTTAAATCTTATTATATTTTTGTTTTGGTTTAATTTCCCGACTTCAACTTTATCGACTTAATAATATGGATACCGATAATGAATAAGGATACCATTTCTCATATTTGGTATGCTAAGAGCAGTCAAAGACATCGATCGATGTTCAAAGGGGTTTGAAGATTTTTGTATGGAGGGTGGCCCTAAGGTCGGCTGCCATTTTGTTTTTTTTTCAGAATCGCGGTGCACAACAAAAGTTATATATTTAGATAGAGGACACTTATACAAACAAAAAATGTAATTAACATAGTATCCTAAAACGTCAGGTTTCGGAGTTATTCACCAAAATATAAACAAGGATTTTTTTGTTTTTTTTCCTCTAGGTGAGCATATTGAACTATTGAGGTAATAGAAACGTTATGAAACCTTGGAGAAGAAACAAATGAAGAATAGACATTTTTTAAATAAATAATTAAACACGGCAATTTATAGTTCGTTTTTTAATCCCAGAGACTAATCTGACATTTAAGTGTTCTTCTCATAGAGATCTAAGCTTTGGAATGGGCAACTAGCTTCAACTTTCTGACTAACTGACCGACTACTTAATTTTGACAATTCAAAAGTGCCTGTAATGGTTTAATTGAAATAAATGCTTTGAGTTTGAGTTTGAGAAGTCTTTTGTGTTTTCGTTTTTTTTAGTATAGAAGTTTGACATTACACTAACTTGTAAAACACTAACTTGTGTAACTTGAAAACACACTAACTTGTGTAACTTGATAAAAAAACAAAAAACCTTGTTGTTTTCGACTTATATTTCGGTGAATAACTCCGAAACCTGACGCTTTAGGATATTATGTTATATTACATATTTTGTTTGTATAAGTGTCCTCTATCTAAATATATAACTTTTGTTGTGCACCGCGATTCTGAAAAAAAATCAAAATGGCGGCTGATTTTAGGGCCAAAACCTTCAAACCCCTTTCACATGCATGTTTCATAGGAACACGATTGACGGTATTTAAGTACAGTCAACAGCAAAAGTAGATGATGAAAATCAGAAATTCAATACTAATGAACGGAGTTCGCGTCAGAACTGTGTGTCGTCGAAGTGATTCAAAAGTATGTGATTATAAATTATACCAAACATTTACTACTAGTACAGCTGCCATATATTTATTTATTTAATACTTCAAGCACATAAATGTACATAGGCGGACTTAATGCCATAGGCATTTTCTACCAGTCAACCTTTTTGTGATGCAGAGACAAACAGACATATATGACGCGAACTCCGTTCATTAGTATTGAATTTCTGATTTTCATCGTCTATTTTTGCTGTTGACTGTACCTACAGTGCGACCGACGAGAGAATGCGTTCTTGACACCTGTCAGTTACATACAAACGATTACGTGTTTTGCGAATTTGATCTTGTCTGGAACGCATTCTCTTGACGGCCGGATTGTAAGACCTTTACCACCCTTGTTACTGAATAATCAGCATTGCTGGTTGTCATTCAAAAGACTCCTACGCCAACGTAACTATTCCAATCTCTTCCACAGATCGCAGCCGAAGTATCAGCCCCTCTCGCCAAGACAGACGAGATTGTCCTAGTGGGCGACAACGGTGCGTCGGGCGAGATCGCCCGCCTGGCAGGCGGCATCCCGCCCGCTCTGAAGACCCTCACTGGGCTCGACCTCTCCGCCGTGCTCAAGAGAATGCACCCCACTGGCACCGGTCAGTAACGTATACTTGACACGCCGAGCATTGAGGTAGGATATAATGTGACAATATATACAAGTTCCCGATGATGGTGATGATTTGAGAGGGAAACACGACAACATGGTCCAAAATTTGAGACGTCCTCTACATGACGTTTTCCCCCAAATACGCAAACCTATGGCTCTAAAGTCCCCGTCACGAGAAGCTATACATCACACTAATATTATAAAGGCGAAAGTTTGTGAGTGTGTGTGTGTGTTTATATGTTTGTTACTTCTTCACGCCTTAACCACTGTACCGATTTAGATGAAATTTGGTATAGAGATAGTTTGAGTCCCGGAAAAGGACATAGGATAGTTTTTATCCCGATATTCCCACGGGATTTACATTTACGCGGGTAAAACCGCGAGGCGCAGCTAGTTTTGTAAATAAAGAACTTCTACTAAGTTACATAGCGACCATTCAATCAACAACAAATAATCTCAAATTCAATCAATTCAAAGTAACATACGTGTAATACGAAACTAACGAGCTATTTCACTTGGTTTGGTTATATTTTATTTAACGATGTAAAGCGCTGTCGTCTAATGTTTTGTGATACTTACTGAAACGCGTCTGACTCACGGAACGTAAACATTTGGGCCGCCATTTTGAAATAAATTCACGCTGACGCTGACAATGTTGCAGAATGCAGATGCAGAATACTCGGAATCGTACATACATAATTATATCCCTATATAAAAATAATAATCATTACAAAACTGTATTTGATTTATTTGTTCCAAAGGTTGCTAACCCCTGAATGTGTGTTTACAAAATTTATAGCTTCTCGTGACGGGGACTTTATGGGCCTGTTAATGACTGCTGCAATGCGAAATTGGGCCTAATCGGTGCAGCCTCAAGGCACAAATTCCTGCTTTGTTTTTTGTTTTATTTTGCAGAATATGTTGTGTGCCTTTTATTTAGTCTGTGGTAAATAAATGTATTTTCTTTCTCTATTCTTTATTTAAGTAAAGTTTTGTTGAGTGGTTATCGGCCTTCCTTTACCTTCTAGGAATACTAAAAGTGCGTAATTACCTACGTCATAAAAATGGGCAGTGATACCACTGCTATTAATCAATGCATTTACCAAATTGCCTGTTGACTATCGCAAACAATCCCTATTATATCAACAATGTTTACAATGCCCAACAGTTATTTGCAACGGTTTATAACGTCCATGTTCAGTAGATGTTGACGACCTAGTGATAATATATTCTTCCATCATTAATAAAGGGTGAAATTAAATAATCAGTTTGATATTTTTTGTGGGGTTATCGACCGCGATATCAGGGACCAACATGTCTTCGCCATTTCTCATAGAAAGTAAAAATGTAGATAAAGGAACCTTCGGTTTGGATGACCCCGCATTGCTTCCGCTAGAGTTACGGTCATTAGACCACGTGCGGGTTACGGTATAAATAATGCCGTAAGCTTGGCAGGTCGTGTCCTTCAACCTATTTACTAAAAATAATGTATTGTCTCTTCCAGACCCCTCAATCTCTGCGGCCACCAGTTAGAAGAAAACACCTTAAGTTGCAGCATGCTAAGAACCAATCAGAGAGCAAGCTGTCCGTGCCGCACGTGCTGCCACCAATGGTAGCATGTCGCACGGCAGACCAAGCAGTCAGTGCCATACAAGTTACCGCAAACACACCACAATATACCATGGTACAATCTCTAGCTATATAAGCAATAATATTATTTTTACAACTGTACAATGTATGCTTAGACCGAGACAAAAGGAAACATACCACTGGTTACTGAAAGACTATTTACTATTTTATATAATCTGTGATTACGTCTTATGACAAGTGATTTGATTGGCTGTCGCTACTTCAATCAACCAATCAGAACACTTAACATGAGGTTTGGTTCTATTTTACGATCTGAAAGTTGGTATGTCTTTCAGAAACCGGAGGTGATTCCTTTCTTTCATGTTGATCTTGGTCAAGTATAAAATGTTTCGTACCCCTTTCTTCCTCATTAATGTTGGGGGCGTGTCCGATCAAATCGACGTAGATAAGTACTCGAATTTCTACGTCATATATTTATAGATTAATGTCGATTGCCTATTTAGTACATACTTGTAGCACATAACGTTTAAACGTACTCATAGCGTACCTACATGTTAACCGAAGATGTATATTTTTCAATAGAATGACTACAGGTAATTGTCTTATAGAGTATAGATTTTGTACAACAGTGTAGAAGTTAAATATAAGACAACGTGTTCTTTAAGGCACTGCCTTTTTCAGTAGGATACCTTACTTGTGTGAAGTACGACACGACCGCTGTCGCATCAATCAATGTTTATAAATTGTACAAGTTTTGCTTAAAATATATTTCTGATATTTAAACTCTTATAACGGAATATACGGTTACACTTAAATAGGTCTAAATGTGAATCTGTTTTTGCAGTCGAATTGTGTGACAATTTCGACAAAAAATATTTTTAATCTTAGTTCATTCAGCTTCGTCTTATTATTATTTTGTACGTTATTAAGTATGGATGTTAGCTTGTGAATCCCACCATGGCTTACTTACGTTGTAAGCATTTGTTTCAACTTGGGGATGCGATTATTTTGTGTGGTGTGTGTGTGTCTTTATATTCCAATTTTATGGCATTTTACACTTGACATTTTGTAATTTTATTATAATATACCCAAAATTAATGAAGTACTATAATTTTGTTGGTATAATTTTGTTATTTTCAATGTTTTTGCTTATTATTTAAGTACAATGTTTTGAATTCGTGTATATTAATATATTTGCACAATAAATTTATCTGAATTGGCCATGCCTTATAAAAATGATTATTTTTTTATTCACTGTTTCGATAATATAGACCATTTTGGGAAACAAAGCGTTTTTTATTTTTCAAGGGTTTGCAGATATATATACGATATTTAATTTCATTGAAGTGTATTAAAAAAACAAGAAGGCCACGTGTCAAGATAACTTTGTAGCACTGTGGCAGTTGTAACACGTTACTTTTTAATAGTTTTGAGTAGCGTCGTGGATAATACCCTATGGCTACGTACGCACTGACAGGTAGCTTGCTTATTATAGCGCCTAGAGCCTAGTGACTTAACATCCTTACATAGACGCTAGGTGACTAGTAAGGCGCCAAGCGCCCAGTGCGGCCGGTTGCAAAAATTCTAGAGCGTTCGTTTTACTTCGCTACTCGCAAGGTGACTCGCTATAGGCTCTAAGCGCCAAGCAAGTCAGTGCATACATAGCCTAAGGAATAGGTGTTTGTCTACGAATTCTTGTGGCAGATCTCCAAAGGTCAAATTAAGGTCATTATTAAAATCTTTTCCAACTGTCTTTATGAACGTTAGGTTTTTTGTTTAATCTGAATACTTCTATAAATTGTTCTAAATAAACCGTCAAAATGGATTGAGAAAGGTATAAAAAAATGTTGGCATGGCCAAAATTAATTTTCTTATGAATTATGATATTAAATAAGCTAAATTGATTATTTTTAATAAAAATATGTGTAACAATGTAATCTACATTGTTTCATTTCGAAACCATACACCTGGCACTTTCTCAACTAGATTGGATTATTCCACTTTTTTAACCAAGTTAACACTTTTTCAGCATTTTAAGCTACCTACTCAGAGAATGCTAAGGATTTTAGAAGACGGTGGAATGTAATCACTTTTGCATCTGAGGTCGGTTATCTACTATATTCATTCGTGACAGACAACGCTCAGCGTAAACCCCTAGGTCTATAAGCATAAATTTAAGTTTATTTTTTTAATTCGTCTCCTAAATAGAGAATGGAAGTTTCTCATTTCTGTCAATGGTTAATCACATCGGTCGCGCATGGCTTGTGGTATTCAGAAAACTCAATATTATATACTAGTACCAGGGCCTCATGACTTGGAAGATAGATACCTAGATGGTTATTACACTCTTTATTATGTACAATATACATATGAAGAACTAGTGTACAAGGTGGAACCACTAAATTGAGCCGTCTTCTTCTTCTAAAGGTATAAAAAACTCGAAATCAGAATTACTCCACGCCCTAACCGAGGCGATCCTCGCGTGAACAACTGAACACGACCGTCGCGTTAATTTTATTCGGTGAACCCGAAAGCGTGGTCACGCCGTCAGAAAACCGAAAGCCTTTCGGTTTTCGAAAAAAAAAATTAGTAACATGAACGCGAAGATTGTAAATTCGCGAGACCGATCGCTTAGGTTAGGACGCAGGGTCAGACACAAATGGTACACATTGGTTATGTTAAAAAAAAAAACTTCAAATGGTAGAAAAACTTATGAATAATTTATTCGACGTTTTAATACATTACAAACTAAGAATTCAGCAGATTAATTATTTATAAACTAGTTAATTAGTTGAGTTATAATTACAACATCTCGCCTCGAATATTCGTCTTCATCAACTGAAAAAAGAAAGAAAATATAATTAAATACGTGAATTTTATTAAAATTAATGAAAATAAAAAAGAAATTTGATGATATATTACGATGCCAAATGAAAGGTTCAACATCTGTCAAGGCTTTTCCCAACTATGTGGTGGTGGGCTTCCAGCCTAACCGGATGCAGTATTTTACATGGAGCGACTGCCTATACGACCTCTACAACCCAGTTACTGGGTAACACGATACCCCTTTGGTAAGACTAGTTGTCAGACTTTTTTGCCAACTACCTAATTGCACTTCGAGAATGTACCTACCGTTTTGCTGCCGGGTTGTATGGTACAGACGCCAGCACATAATGCTACCCGAAACTGTCAAATTTTCCCAATCAACTTTGAACTTTATGTTTTAGAGAGATAAAATAAAAATTATTTATTTGTTTTTTTTTTATTTTGTAATATAATTTAGAATGACTGTGATTATGTAAAATGCAATTAGGTGTTTTTTTTTTTTTAATACCTATAAAATTTGTACGCCTTTATAGGCAAAACATGGACGCACATAACTTCCACTTGAATACCTTGCATGTCTGATTAGTCAGTTTATGTAAACGCATGTTTGACAAATAAATGATCTTTTATCTTTTATCTTTATCTTTAAAGTTGAAAATCTATTAAATAAATTTGACAGATTTTAGTAGCTTGATGTGCTGGCGTTTGTACACTGAATATGCCAAAGGGGCTAGGACAACAATTTGCTGATAAACGTTATCCTTGTCCTGTCGAATAAAGTCCAGTAAAAAAAAACTCCACTCACTTTAACTTTCTCTTCATAGCTGAGCTCTTTCTTGGTCAGTACGTAGGACAACTTGGCCCACGCCGCCTCGGCTGTCATGTCATACGCTGGTACCACTCCGCATTCCAACAGGAGCTGCAAATTAAATTTATACTTAGTTATCTAAGGAATGTTTTAAAAAGCTTGCAAGCTTTGCTGATCACTAATTACGGTCACCAATATAGAAAACAAACAGTTCATTCATTCATTTATTTATTTCAATTTCATTCGAAAATATCCATCGGTTTCTTACTAAACTTCAACTAAGTATATCCGACAACCCTGGTTACCTTATATATCTCTTTTGGTGACTGTACCTATTGTACTTAAGAATGTTTTTGAGACGCGGGTGGAGTGGTCTTGCTAGGAACCCTAGCGAGACCACTTTCTTTGAGATTATATCTTGGGAAGAAGCTGCAACATCCAAACTATATAATATTATAAATGCGAAAGTAACTCTGTCTGTCTGTCTGTCTTTTCTTCACGCCTAAAAAGCTGAACCGATTTAGATGAAATTTGGTGTAGAGATAGTTTGAGTCCCGGGGAAGGACATAGGATAGTTTTTATCCCGATATTCCCACGGGATCGACACTTATGCGGGTGAAACCGCGGGGCGCAGCTAGTATCTTATATTTAACTAGGTAATGCAGTACTTAATCACTAACCAAATTGCATGACAGTTATTAAGTCTCGCCAACAACTGCTAAATATCATACAATTACAGTAGTGCCTAGCTACGTCTAAACAAAATCATGGCTTAATTGGTAAGATTATGGTAAAAGCAACAACGTTAGGAAACCGGCATGTTCTTGAGCCAAAAATTCGAAGACATGTGTCATTTACCAACCCGCACTAGACCCGTGTGGTCTAATTTACAGCCCACTCCCTCTCGAAGAGAGGAGGCCTGTGTTCCAGCAGTTGGAACATTATAGGCTCATTATGTTATGTAAAAGCGAGTCTATGAACTATAAAATAGATCATTGCTACTCACCAATCCAGTCTCATACAGTGGCTTGGCGATGACAGTACCATTGATGCACTGCGTTACATTCACGACCAGGACCTTATTCTTCACGGCCGCCTCGATCTCTTTGTAGATCTCCTTGCGTTTAATGGGGATGTTGCCGTTGCCGTACGTCTCGAGGACCACACCTGGTAAGGATAAATTGATGATTAAGCTGGCTTTGTACCGGTTTTACGCTGACTAAGGGCCTATGCACACGACTTTATTTGCACCGTTTTTATGCTTGCTGACCTTTAAAAATCTACGCTAGTTGCGTCACTTGTGGCGTCTTTTAAGCGCTTAAAATGAGAAATAATAATATAATATAATAATAATATTCCACAACTATCACACAACGCCATCTAGTCCCAAGCTAAGCACAGCTTGTGCTATGGGTACTAGACAACTGATAAACATACTTATATATTTCTAAATACATACATATTATAGATAAATTACACCCAGACACAGAACAAATGATCGTGCTCATCACACAAACATTTGTCCTGGGTGGGAATCGAACCCACGACCTCCGGCATAGCAGTCAGGGTCACTAATAGGGCATGCAAAACCGGAAAGTCATCAAAACCGGTTTTGAACATCGTTTTTTTGGAACCAAAACCGAAAACCGGAGCTAGGTCCGGTTTTATCAAAAAAAATCGAATGTAGTATAATTTAAAAAGAAACACCATTTTTTTTAAATACCCACTAAGTCTACAAATAAAACAAATTGTATGATACATTTCTTTTTACCCGACTACGGCAAAGCCAAAGGAGGGTTATGATTTTAACAGGCTATGTATGTATGTGAGTATGTTCATCTGTTCCCTCATAGCTCCTAATCTACTTATCGGAACTCGACATATGAGGTATCGTTAGAACCGTCTTAATTGTCCGCTGAACATAGGCTACGTGACGTTGCACAAAACTCGATACGGCGCCCTCTAGTGGACAAAAAGTAATGTGTTAAAAATAAAAATTGAGATAAATACGCCATGTTTGGTATCATTTGAAAGGGCTTCACTTGTACATTTCCAAAATATTGCTCAAATTTAAAGCGACGCCCTCTAGCGGACAAAAGTCATGTATTAAATTTAACACCAAAATTGTTTAAATAAAAAAAAGTAAAAAAACTAAAACCCGACTACGACAAAAAAAAAACGACGCTGAAAAAGTATGAAACAAGATTTTCATACTTCGAACAGAACAAAAAGAAAAACCGTAGTCACACGTTATAGGTACCAACCGAAACACTTTAATAACGTGTGACTACGGTTTTTCTTTTTGTTCTGTTCCAAGTATGAAAATCTTGTTTCATACTTTTTCAGCGTCGTTTTTTTTTTGTCGTAGTCGGGTTTTAGTTTTTTTACTTTTTTTTTAATCCAAACCATAATAATTGTACAGATAACAATGAACTTATAATAGTATAAAGATTAATTAACTGAGATCAAATCAACATCAAGTAAGTTTTTGGTATCTTTGGTACCTATTAAGTATGCTATCAAAATTAATATATTTTAAACATAGAAAACACAATCAGCATCTTCAAATATTAAACACAGCCACCCACAATAACCAAAAAAATCAACATTTTTGTAACTTTGAAGACGAACTACAAAATAACATTACTTCGAAAAAAATGTTGATAAAACCGGAGCTGAGCTCCGGTTTTGGCTCTCAAAACCGGTTTTCAAAAATCGTTAAATTTTGGCCGATTTCCGGTTTTGCGCAAAACCGGAAAACCGGTTTTGCATGCCCTAGTCACTAACCACTAGATCATCAGGCCTGGCCTGAAATGAATGAATACTACGAAGCCAGGTCTTCTCTTTTGCGTGTACTGTAAGAGGCAGAAAATATGTAGATACCTCAGGCACTAGCCGTTTCTGCACAAATTATAGGTATGCTAATTGAGTAATTATTATGTTTCATATGAATGAAGGGGTGTTACGTGACATACCTTCCTACATATTTTCATAAGGCAGTAAGACCAGGTTTACTATCGTAGTGACCACGTATAATAAGATAAGAATTATAATTACCTTCCATTCCTGTGAACACAGCCCTGATCAGCTCAGGCGTGATGGTCGGCGCCACCTTCAGTATGTACACCTTCCTGCAGACCTGGTCATGCAACCGGCACTCGTTGGGCACGGAGCCAACCGGGTGGATCAACATCTTGGGGTCTACTTCCAGGGTTGTCTTAGCTTCTAATAGTGCTGGGAAGTTCGGCGAGTCGAAGGCGTAGATCTTTGTGTTTGATACTTTCTTTACTCTGGGGAATTTTAAAGGATGTCAGCAACAAAAGGGATAACTATGCAGGATCGTCGGATATAGTTGAAGTTTAGTAAGAAACCGATGGATGTTGTCGACTGAAATTCAATTTGATAAATGAGCTGTTTGTTTTCTATTAATAAAATTAAATTTTATTGGAGAACATCCATCGGTTTCTTACTAAACTTCAACTATATCCGACGATCCTGCATACTTCTCTTTTTTTGTTGACTGTACCTACCTAGCAGCAGCCAACATTTGAATGGCCACTTTGGAGTATTTTAGTATAGACGTATAAAACACGAGACTAACTAGTTAAATAGTCTGAGTTACAAACCAATCCATTACACCGTAATAGGTAATACGGGCTGGTGCCCGCAACTTAACGTCAGAGCGCGTATTTTGCGTACTCCATGTCACCATATGTGGCCTCAGAAGAGTCTGTATTCGAAGAAGTGACCACTCATACCTAGCCTTCAATGTCCTCACTGCTAATCAGGCCTTATTTGCACCACCACCACGTTCCATTACACCAAACCCCACTATCATAGCCATTGGGCCATCATAGCTCCGAAATGAACAAGATTGTTACGTGTTAAATTATAATCCGGGATATCAGGTTTATTAGATTTCTAAAAAAATCTATCCATACCTAGTCCCCCTGAAGAGCCTAGCTCCGAAGAACACGGTGACTTCTGGAATGTGCTGTGTAGCGGCGATCAAGATGGCGCACAACAAGTTGTTGTTTCCATCGCTTCGAGGTTGGAATATAGGGACCTTGAAGTACAAACAAGTATGACAAAATCACAATGACCTTTATTTACGTTACAATAAGGTTGCTGTTGGGTTGCTACTAGGGAATACAATCTCGCGAGATCTATCGCCATTTACGAGATCTCGCGACATTGGTGAATTTGTTAAAATTGAATAAATTAAACAGAATTTGTTGGTGAATAAATTAAACTGATTGAGTATAATCAGAGTTCTTTTTTAGGTATATAAGAAAAATAAAGTTCAATCGTCAAAATTTTTAAAATAGCTTCATAAAATGTGGAAAGAGTCGTCTGACTATTTTAAAAATGCTTTTTGTCGTCGTCTGTCGAAAAACACGGTATTTATGCTCCTATGCAATCTCGCGAGATCTCGTCCGATTTTTGACCGAGATTAATCTCGGTAAATATGGCCGAGACCTCGCGAGAACGAGATTGCATTCCCTAGTTGCTACTGTCAGAGGTAAAATAACTGAGAAAAGACTGTACATTTACCAAAAGAGAGCTGAGGGCAAAATGTGTCGTTCGAGATTTCAATATAATGAAGAATTACGTAATACATAAGTACCTATTTTACTGATAATATTATATCGTAATTCCAGCGTGTTTCGTAAGTACCTACCTGTGCTCCTGTAAGTACAACGGTCTTGCCAACGGACTCGAGCATGAAGGAGAGAATGGAGGCGCCGTACGCCGTCGTGTCCGTGCCGTGGAGCACCACGAAACCATCGTAGTCGTGGTAGAATTTCTGGAATAAAACAGTTTCGTTGATAGGATTGAAAGTGTCACACAAGAATATTCTCCTGCAAACTTGTAAGCACAACATCAGCCTTCGTGTATATTGGGGCACTGAAGACCATAATAAATTATTATTAGAATATGTCGCTAATTTGGAGAAACATCGACGTAACTGATACTTTTTTTTAAGTCTGCTTTCCTAACGTAAATACGCTTTTAAGTGCTTTGCCATATTTAACTCATTTTTGGGAAAAAATACATTTAAGTACGTCGATGTTCCTCCAAATGAGCGATATATTCGCCAATAGACATCTCTTGTATCCAGCTCGCGTTATATATTATTTTGATGAAGAGCAAATAGCTCGTATTTCGTAAGCTAATAAAAAAGAAGAGTGTTTTGATGCCAACATTTTTAGATATTTAAGCTTCATACACTCCTTGTGTGGTTGTATTATACTTTCGCAAAAAATGCTGCTTCCTATTCCATTCTGTACTTGGTTGGAACTTAACAATTGGCTACTGGCTACTTGGATTAGATTTAGTATAATTAAGGTACTAATCTGCATTTTTTCACCCAAACACAACATAACATCCACGCCTGTTAGCCTGTAACCTCCGAAGGATTAACAGAGGTCTGAATCTTTTGTTTTCATTACCTTTATATCTCTCGCTTGTCTGATCCAGTCGTCCATAGTAAAATCTGAGGAGTCTTTGAGTTCATCGTATTCATAGATTTTGTATAAAACCTTCTGCTCTGTGTCCTTGCCATCTGAAATAAGCATACATCTTCTACTTAATAAAAATCTTGCAGCATAGCATGCAGCCTTTAATGTTCCCACTGCTGGGACACAGGCCTCTTGTCTGTGACAGGGAAGGGAGTAAGGGACCATTATTGTCGTGTTTACTTGACAATAGTTTTGAGAACGGGAGTGGTCCAGTTGTCCTACTCTAACACAGTCATTTTATACCCGTGAGGCCAACGACCGGAGCGATTGACAGGTATGACGGAGGTGTAAGCGAGAGGCACAATGATAGATACTATTCAAAGACTAAGTAACTATTGATACTATTATAAGTAATAGTGTCGTCTCGTCGGCGGCGACGCGACGGCGCGCACGCGGCCAGAGAATGACGACACCGGTTGCGGGAGTGTTGAGCGCGTGGAGGCCGCTACCGTGGTTTCGACAAAGAGTGACGTCTGCCCAACAGTGACAGCGACGCCGCGCGCCGGCGGAAACGAAGGTAACATGGGCCAGAGCAATGAGGCCCACCGCGGCGCCGAGCGGTGACATATTGGCGCGTGTAGGAACACATAGGTCGTCGACTCCTGATCGTCACAAGTGCAAACAAATTGTCAGATGTTTTGCGAGAAGGCGATGAATGTAAAAATGAGTCGCTAAATTAAATTTGGATTAAAATACAACGGAAACGATTGAAAAATCCTTTTGTTGGATTGAGAGGCAATATATCGCGTAAACAACTACGAAAAGAAATATGAATAAAAATAGAAATTGACGATTTTTGGACTTTTTCCTTTACTTGTGCTGTGAGATCTTCCTTCTTGCCAAATTTCATCTAGGTCAACAGGATGTATGGTTTTGATTTATTTGCGAGTGTCAAAATAATATGTCGCGTTATCAGACAGACAGAGAACGAAGTGATCTTACATAAGGGTACCGTATTTTCTTTTGGTGTACGATCCCTAAAAACAAAATGTAATGCTGTTCGTTTTTAGGGTTCCGTACCTCAAAAGGAAAAAACGGAACCCTTATAGGATCACTTTGTTGTCCGTCTGTCCGTCCGTCCGTCTGTCAAGACCCTTTTTCTCAGGAACGCGTGGAGGTATGAAGCTGAAATTTATATCAATTACTCAGGTCTACTGTCCCTTAAAGCTGTGAAAAAATCAAACTTCTAAGCCAACGCAATCAAAAGATACAGCCGTTTATGCCGCAAATTTCTGCAAATTTTCGAAACTCGCACGGGAATCAAAACCTACAGGGTACTTCCCGTGAACTTAGAATCTTGAAATTTGGTACTAAGTAACGTCTTATAGTACAGATAAAGGAAAAATTGCGAAAACCGTAAATTTTTAGTTACATCATATAATAAAAAATATTTTTGAAAATTTTAAAGTTACTTCTTTTCTCATGAACGCGTATAGGTATTAAATTGAAATTAATATCAAATACTCAGGTCTATAATACCTTGAAGCTGTAACAAAATGAAACTTCTATGTCAACGCAATCAAAAGAAACGGCAATTTAAGCCGCATATTTTCAAACTCGCAACTACTCGCAAGGGAATCAAAACCTAAAGGGTACTTCCAGTCGACCTAGAATCTTGAAATTTGGCATGAAGCAATGTTTTATAGCACACATAAAGGAAAAATTCCGAAAACCTTAAATTTTTATACGGAACCCTCGGTGCGCGAGTCCGACTCGCACTTGGCCGGTTTTTTACTTAAATGTTTTGTTTTACAAACTTCGGGAAGACTGAAAGTGCATATTCAGGAAACATACTTTACTCACACTGTATCAAAGTAATGTGACTTGACAACATCACTGCTACGAGCTCCTCATTCCTAACGCTTTACGAGACCATTTTTAAAGACATTAAAAAAATAGGGTAAGTATTAAATTCTACACAAAATTTTTCTATCCGAAAATTCCCAGTACCAACCCGGAATTGGGAACTGGTGTCCGACAAATAGTGCAAGAATCCCATCTTCTATAAGGTAGGTAGAGATTAAACCATTCTAAAAATGAACGCCCCTCCACTAAAATTTCTATACAAACATTTGAAATGTGCAACAAGCAGTGGAGGGGCGTTCATTTTTAAAATCGTTTATCTCTGCATACTTAGAGCATTTAACCTCTAAGGGTAGTTGGGAGCTTTGTACTGCAGCAGGTCAAAAGATGGTGAGTACCACTCTGCCAACACTTTTGCAAGTATTTTAAGCTATGAAGGTAGGTATTATCTCGAGTGCACATACCTGGTAATGCTAGATATTCCTTGAGCTCTGTCCCTGCGAGTTTCGTCTGCCAGTATTCGTTGTCGTGTAGCTGTGGCAGCTTCCTGATCACTCTATGTTCTATGTTCTTCTGAGGTACCAGCACTGGAAGATGTAAAAAAATTATGATTTATTTATTTTCGAAATTCAAAATTATGCAGCATGCTTATGCGCTACATATTGCGCAGGAGCATCTAGACAAGTTTTCCCTATGATTACTGTAAGTATTGTTAATACGGCCGCGTTAAAAACATGAATAAATATAAATAGAACTAACAGTATGATATACTTATATTTCGTATATTATATTCACACCTTCACTTGTATAATTACAAATGCAAATAATACAGTACGCTAGATGTTAACCACACATATTTAACATACATAGGGGAACCACTGTACTTCCTCACCCGGCGCATTTTGATAGTAGGTAGTTTTTTTTGGATAGAATAGGCCCTTTTTAGTGTAATTTGAAAACCGCAAATTGTGAAAAACCATAGGGGCCGAGAAAAAAATTCGCGAAGTTTTTTTTTTCCTGAAAACCTGCGATTTTTATAGTAACTATTTTTTTTAGATAGAATAGACCCTTTTTAGTGTAAATTTGAAAACCGAAAAGTTCGCAAAACCATAGTGGCCGAGAAAAAAAAATCCAATGATTTTTGTAACCTAACCTCAAAACACTTAAAAGTTGCTTAAAAGGCGTAGTAGGATCTCTATGGTCTAAAAAAAAATAACCACGAAGGGGATGGCGGGGTCTGTTCGCTCGCTGCGCTCGCTCACTAGACCCCGCCATCCCCTTCTAACCTAACCTGTCCGAGTCGGGATGCCCCAAGTCCCGAGCTCGCTTCGCTCGCTCTTGCATCCTAAGTTGTCATTACAAATGTGTTATTTTTGTATATTATGTTGGTTTAGTGTGTAGTGCAATCGGGAACACAAAAAAAACATAAACATGTTACATTTATGTACACATGATACATTTTCCGTAACTTTAAGATTTTTTTTCTCAAAATCTATAAGTTTTCACAATGCGGGATTTTGCTAAAGTGTTTAACGTAACGAAATGTAGAACTATTAAAATTGTGAAGCTTGAAATAAACGGGTGAGGAAGTACAGTGGAGCCTACATAGGTCCTAGGTCGATAATAATTTAGGCGGAGGAGTAGAGTCGATCGATTTAATAAATTTAAACTCATTACAAACTATGTACATACGTTAATGCTGTTTTACACACAACTATTCATAATTTTTTCTTGTTGGTTAGCCTGCCTTGCCTATTGCTGAATAAAGGCCTCTTCCAAATCTTTCCAGGCATCCTTTTCCAGGGTCAGTGGGTCGTCTTCAGAGCCACCTCGATCCAACCCTTGCGGTATGCGTCTAGGTCATAATTATAACAAGGAATTCCTACTATGGACTTATGTAACGGACCCGAATAATAATAATAATAATTTCATCACCACTGCTCTTAACACCGTGAAGGAAAACATTGTGAAGAAACCGGCATGTCCTAGAACCAAAAAATCGAAGACATGTGACATCTACCAACGCGCACTGGGCCCGCATGGTCGATTACAGCCCACTCGCAGCGATGGAAACAATAGACTGATCATGACTTCGTGACTCACATACACATCACACATCACAATACATTTCCACAAAAAAATAATTAGATAAACTAACCTCCTTTTTCATTTTTCAGCATACCAAAGGTACCTCCAGTGTAAATAACGAGCACTCTTTTGTTTTGCACCATTTTAACTATTTAAAAACAATATTAAGTTAATTAATTAAGTATATATTTTATTAAGTAAGTACACGATCTATTTGCCGCCTAAGATAACGAATGTGCGATGTATCGTCAAAGCGGCTCTTATAGGGCTCTGGTGATACACACGAATTTAAAATTCGCGTCGTATCTCAGTTCTCAAGGTGATGTGTCGTGTCACAGTAACGTGTGAATCTGAACTGTGCCGGGCTGTGTGCAGCTGTGCTGCTAACCAAGATGGTGTTTAGAATGATTTGACAAGTTACCTAATAGGTACTTTGCGGGACACGACGTAATCACAATAAAACTTCTATTCTGTCTCGTATCAGTGTCCTTCAATGTGTTAGAATATACAGCGTGCATCTATACTAATAAAGCTAAGGTCCGGCCGCGCTAAATTTTCCAAAGATGTAAACAACAATGGCCGCTCGAAATTAAATAAAATTGATATACAAGGACATTTATTTTAAGTAATGTTTGTTTTTGTCTAAATCTCCGAGCTAACTAGACGAAAACAAACATTAATATATATATATTAATACAAATAAATGTCTTGTATATCGATTTTAATCAATTTCGAGCGGCCATTGTTGTTTACATCTTTGGCTTTAGAGCGGCTGTTTGTTTGAACGCGCTAATCTCTGGAACTACCAGTCGGATTGAAAAATTCGTTTTGCATTTTTGATAGCCCAATTTTTGAGGAAGGCTTTTAGGCTATATAACATTATGCAAAGACACTTAGAAGCCGACCAAAAAGAAAAAAATGAGAAAGAACGCTAAGCGAAAACGAATAGCGCGGGCAGGCGATGCGATGCGACGGGGTGGATCGGGGCACAAGAAATTTCGCGCGGACGAAGTCGCGGGCAGGAGCTAGTCAAAATATTATGTGGTCTCATGGAGAAAGTTGTTCAGTTTTATGGTCTGTATCTAAAGATAGGGATAGATAGGGATGAAGTGTGATGTGGTAAACCACACATCACACTAATATTATAAAGGCAAAAGTTTGTGAGTGTGTTTGTTACTACTTCTCGCACAAACTAAAAGAGGTAGCAGACACCCTGGATTAACACATGGGCTACTTTTTATCCCGATATTCCCACGGGATCGAAACTTATGTGGGTAAAACCACGGGGCGCAGCTGATGATTAAATATGACCACATTTATATTTGTGATACAAGCCATACATTCTAACATGTCAAATAATGCTGTATCACGCTGTATAGAGGTGTTTTTCAACAGGGAGCACTGTGGCAACTGGCAGCTATGCCATCCCTTGCAGATAGGAAGATATTATAAGAAATCCATCTACTTGGTTTCTTAAGCACAAGATATAGGAAGTCGCAAAAAAATTCGATGAAAACATCATTTTGTTTTTTTTTTTTTGGCTCATTTAATCTGCGTTTTTATTTAATTACGCTGCTGTCTATAAGGTACATTTTTTTTTCGGGCGCTGGGGGCACGGCTACTGATATGGAGTCGGCCGGTTAAAAGTTTAAGAACGTTCATAGTCTGATCTCAGTCTCAATCTGTCAAAAATACCTCTAATTTCCTTAATTTTTTGACATTCTTCTTCTTAGCGT
This sequence comes from Amphipoea oculea, assembly GCA_945859645.1. Lineage (NCBI taxonomy): Eukaryota > Metazoa > Arthropoda > Insecta > Lepidoptera > Noctuidae > Amphipoea > Amphipoea oculea. Next base: position 6,684,228 of record OX243884.1, read on the forward strand.
GTCGAATGCAATCTAATTGTACTCGGCCAAGAATTCGGCCACTTCTTTGGCGCCATCACTAGCGTCCATCAGTTCCTGTAACGTGCAGCTGACAGGACGGATATGATGACCATTCGTCACATTGGCCATTTCGTCGCTATCCTTAATAGGTCACATTCACTATTACGTCACCTTGTGCATCTGGTCAGTTTCTTAACTCGTTTCATGCTGTATTTCGACTCATTCCCAACTCGTCCGATGGATATGTACAATTAAGCACAAAAACAAACATTTTCAGTACAACATAAATTAGGTAGTACTCGCACAATCTTGTTTGAATTTTTACTAGAAACACAAAGAAAAAAAAAACTCAACTTAAAAATTGACTCTCTCGTAACATAAATAGGTAGGTACCTAACTAGCATTTTAATTTAGGTACACAAAATCGAGTCAAGTTTAGTTTCGAGTTAATCAGACAGAGTTAGTTTCGGTTATGAACACTAAACTAACCCAAAGACACAAGGAATGTTTTAGAATGAACACAGTATCCAAACAAAATAAAGTTTAACTTTTTAGGTGCTGAGATCATTGTGAACAGTCTGTTCATCCCGACATTTTTAACGCTGACTGTACGTTGTCGGACGAGTTGGGAATGAGTCGAAATACAGCATGAAACGAGTTAAGAAACTGACCAGATGCACAAGGTGACGTATTAGTGAATGTGACCTATTAAGGATAGCGACGAAATGGCCAATGTGACGAATGGTCATCATATCCGACAGGACACGCGGGGCACAATATTAAGTGTCCCATCGTTTGTGGAACAGCACCACATTTACACTCCAAGGCGGAGTCGTCTATAAATCTCCACCTGAACAGGTTTTCCTTGCTTCGGCCAACCTGGGTCCGGAGTCTGTTTAAAGTGTTTGACATTGATTGTCGGTGAGATGAGATTTCGACTAGACTTTGAACCGCACATTTTCGACATCATCCTGTATACATTGCGCAAGATTGACGTAACATAAAATAATAGTGTCATGACACATGTGTTATCAACTGTGTAACTGTGTGGTAGATCGAACATTCTTATCAGAACCAAGATGAATACACAATTTTTCTGTTTTTATTTAAATGGCTAGCGTCGCGTGCTACACTGATATATTTAGTAATAATTTTCCTTAATGGAATCTTCTGCGTGTACGGTAACTACAACATCTATCTGAGAAAATCACTACCATATATTTTTATCCATTAAAGTTGCTTAGATTTGAAAGATGGAATAATTTATATGATAATTTAAGTATGTTCGTAGTAGGTAGATACGAATTCGCACGATAAGGGTGACTACTTACTTACTTACTACTTATTATATACAAGTCACTTGATTTTTCTGATCGTCAAAAAAAAAAACATAAAAAAACAACTTGGAGGATTTTCCAAAATCCTTCCCTTCCTTCCTTTCCTTTTCTTTTCTCACCGTCATAATAAAAAGAGCTCTTGTTCAAAATTTACATGCTTATAATCGCAGCGGGTTATTGGTAAAACACTAAAAACCTTGCAGGACTGGATTACTAACATCATAAACAACAACTTTTTTCTATGACTTTTTACAAGACATAATACATTCAGCAAAAACAATCGGCCCCGCTCCCCTCTGCTGAATTTTGTGGTAGACACGGCAGTTTGTTTACCTAACTAGCGCTTTCTTTTGCTTCGCGTAGAGTTCGTAACAGAAAATCGAATATTTCAATTCGTTGAATTGAAATATTTTTATTTTTATATGGAATTAAAATCTGATGAATTTATAAGTCATAAAAAAAGTTGTTATTTATGATCTTAGTAATAATTATAGTCCTGAGAGTTTGTTAATGTTTTACCAATAACCCTTTATAGAGTCCTTCAGACCGTATTTCAGCCATGGCGACCAATCTTAAAGGAGCCTTTGGCGCGGGAAATATTATAGTGCACAAGTGTGAGCGCAGATACAGGTGCACTATCTCTTCCCTAACTCTCATAGTCCGATGAGACGGCACCTAGTCCGACACGACTGACTGTCCCGTTGGTGTCGTCGTCGCAAGCGCGACTGCCAAGCGCAAGGTCTTGGCTTTGAGTACCTAAGCACGTAGAACGTAAGTAACATTCGAAAACCGGTAACGCGGTGCAATGGCGACGAAGAAGTGCATCGCTTGCAGTAACGGCGACAGACGCGTCGAATATCGCTGACTCGAAAACGAAACAGCTGCGGATGCACTGAACGATGACAACATGGCTCTCCGACATGGATACTTACCGTGATATTTTGCGAAATAAAACCAAGTACAAATGAGTCTCGGCCACGAATGCTTTTTAGCGGGATTTTCTGCACATTATGATAATGTTTTAGGTACCTACCTATTAGGTAGGGGGGGGGGGGTTGGTTGGTTGTTTTTGTATGATAATGTACACGTACACTGGTACACATGAATATGCTGTGATTACTCAGCACAGCACGAATCGCGTCGGAGCTCCAACTTGCTGCGAGCGGGAACTAAACAACACACAATATGAAACATTTTTGTCTCTTCTTACTGTTTTCCTGTATAGGACTCTCTGTAGAGGTAAGTTCTTGAAATTTTCATTTACTGTTTCCCTTAAACTGTAATAGGTACTGAAAGTTCGACCAACGTTATATCGAAAGGAGAAACTGTGACAAGCCTTACCTATCCACAGGACGGAACTTACCTAACCAAAAACAAAAACCAACTCAGCCCAAAAAAAGTTAAGAACTTTAGATGCTCAGCAATGGGTGAAGTCAGGCTTTGGATGAATTGGAAGATGATGACTTACCTTAATTTATTTCAGGCGACCCAGGCCCATAAAGTTATAACTTTATGGGCCTGGGTCGCCTGAAATAAATTACAATAACAATATGTATTTTTAGGTTAAGGTATACCTTAACCTAAAAATACATATTGTTATTACAAATAAAATAGTACTTCACTTCATTAGCTTGTTCTTGTGCTGTTCTGTGTTATTTGTCCGCGGAAGCGACGGAACACCACGTCCTGCGGCCAGAAGTCTTCTTCCATGACGACGGGCAGATAACTATTCGGTACGACCACCACGAACGCCTTGACGTTGACGTTGCGTAACGACTCCAGTAACTGCTGTTATGATGATGACTTGATGGTATCTAACTGTATTATGAATCGAAAAGTTTTCTCCTCAACAGAGATCAACTCCTCAGGATGACCACTACGTAGCCGCTGTCGTGGAGTACAGAGTAAACTATGACGTCACTGCGAACCTGATCAACTATGCAAATCTTATAAAGGAAGCTGCAGAAAAGGTACCTTGTTTCAAACATCTTTATTATTAATCCAGAGATTTTCTATGTGCCTAAGTAAGAAAAGAGATTGATAGGTTACACAACATTCGAGTCATTCGATCTTCAAAAGCGATACAACGTCACACTATTAGATGACACGCGAAAGTAGGACGGCATGTCGTAATTATCGGGAGCGAAACAAAGACATGAAGAGTAAGTAACTTGGCTAACTAGCCAAGGAGTGCTAAAGATCTTTTGGCGCTTAAATGATATTGACAAGGAGGCATTGTTGGTAAACATTTGTGAAATTGTATTGAAAAAACGAGATTGCGGCGGCGTTATTTTCGATTTTGGACACGCGCCAAGATATTGGACAGTTGTATAAATATATCTTTGTACAACTGTACCTTTTTTACATATAATATCATTACATTACTCTAACATTTAATACTAATGACGCTAAAGTTTAAAACAAAAGATGTTTATTAGAACCAAATTGTTTCATAAGAGCTTTCGTCTTTTCCCTTAATTTTCCTCCCGGTTATGATTATGACTCAATAGGTTACAATTATGTTGATGTTACACGATAATCAGCGACGTATTCCCTAATAATATTTTCAGGGTGCTGACATTGTGGTGTTTCCTGAACAAACCCTCACAGATTTCACGAGTACCTTCGAAGTACCAATCAACGGCACTCTGCGACAATACCCTGTACCAGCTCTCTACCCTGAGATGTTTGATAAGGTTTGTACACAAACAGAAATGAACGGAAAAAGGTATTCAATAGTCATTAGTCTAACATCAAGCCTGTAATCTCCGAAGGCCTTGGCAGAGGTGTACCTGTAGTACACCCATATTTCACCAGTTATATTTAAGTCCCATGTAATAGAGGACGAGCCTATTGCCATCAACGAGAAATTCCTGATGGAAAAACCCAATAACAATCTGCCCAATCTGGGAATTGAACCCTTGCTTCGTGCTAGCGACTTCTAGACCTACGTGACCAAACAACTTAGCACCGGCCTAAGTCGTCAGTTTTGTGTGATATTTCATTCTAATTTAAAAAACCAGCGGTGCTATTCTGTAAAAACATCACCGTGATAACTTAAGTGAAGTGAGCTTAAAGTGAGCTGTCATTCCACCTGATGCTATGGACTGACGCTATTCACAGCTCACTTTAAACTCAATTCACCTAAGTTTTCACGGTGAGATTTTTAAAGAATAGCATTACAGATCGCCTCCCAAAGCTGAATCGCCACCCCAATTTGCCAGTAGATTTTCGCCGTGCGGCGAATATCGTGCGGCTATAGTCACCTGTGTAAAGCCCGCATAAGACCGCAGTAGTCTTCATTATTTGGATTATTGTGAACAGAATAAGGTTTCCACCACTGTTCCAGTACATGGTAGGCATCTCAGCAGCCGCGCGGCGGAACGACATCTACGTGGTGATCAACGGTCGCGAGCACTTAGACTGCACAGCCCAGAACACGAGCGAGTACTGTCCTGAGGAGAAAGAATACACCTTCGTTACCAACGTTGTCTTCGACAGGACAGGAGCCGTCATTGACAGGTGAGACTGTAACAATTATGTACAACCCGCAAGAGTTAACTTGAGACCCTAGCGGCCCCTCCCGACCCCCACGCTGTTACCGCTTTCGCCATCGACGCCTCAGTACCGCGCGCGCTAACGTCATCCGAGCGAAATCCCAAGTTAACTCTTTAAGGGTTGTAAATGTTGATATTGGCATAGAAAGAATACAGTCAAAGGTTCCATCGGTCTTCTTCTTAGATTGTACCAGAATTCAACTATGAGTTCGACGCCATTAGTAGCTTCCATCGCCATAGTAGCTTCTTGTAACGTGCAGTCACAATATTAGTAGTCCCATTCTTCTGTGGAACAGCACCACAATTACACTCCAGTGCGGAGTCATTTAAGAATCTCCTGCTGAACAGGTTTTCTTTGCTTTGGTCACCCTGTTTAAAGACTTTCAGGTTAACCAAGGTTTTAAAATGTGACTGTCAACCAAGATCCCTATAAACTCTTCAGCAGGCAACTTCTTTCGTATGTTCCAGATACCGCAAGATCAACTTGTTCATCGACCCTTTAAGTACGCCAGCCCTGCGTCCCGAGCTTGGCGAGTTCACCACAGACTTCGGAGTGACCTTCGGCCACTTCATCTGCTTCGACATCTTGTTCCAAATTCCGGCTATGCAGGTTGTGCAGAAGAGACACCTGAAGAACATCTTATTCCCAACTATGTGGATGTCGGAACTACCGTTTTTGACTGGTGAGTGATAGGACACTGAAGGTCTGCAGTCTAGTTGCTTAACAAATTCTTGACGATGAAGACCTTGACAACGTATGTCTACGTCCTTACGATTAGAACAATGTAATATAATCGCAGTTTAACTACCAAAATGAGAGCTGTTATAATAAGTTTAATATTAATTGTGATATTAATACAATATTAAATTATTATTCAACCTTTTTATACTATAAGTAACCTAACTTAACTAGCTAAAATATGACGTCGATAAAATTCCTCTGCATCACTCTCGACTAGTAATGTACCCACGAGACTGGCGACATGGCCACGTTGTATGGCAACGCTTAGCCTCTTGTCAAAGTAAAAGCCCAGCCCTTGATCACAGGAAGTGTCAACCAGCTCTCGGACCCGACGGCCAAGTTACATACGAAGTTTTCGCTGGTAGAACGTTGCGTAGGTAGTGGTATGTCGGATGTTGACAGAATGCTTTAGACCGAATACCTTTAATGTTTCAGCTGTACAGATGCAAGAATCGTACGCGTACGCAATGGATGTTAACGTCTTGGCAGCTGGGGCCAATCATGTTTCGTTTGGTAGTGCAGGTAAGCTACTTTAACAATCTATTTTTATTTTCGTTTTCGTTTTTTTTTTTAATGAAATTACTTAAAGCTATATACTTAATATAGGTTTGTTACCAATCTGTAATTGGATATTCTATTCAGAACATACTATTTGAGAGTAACAAACTTTTAAAATACATAAATGTATTTTCAGGTTCTGGTATTTATTCGGGCAAAGCTGGTGCTCTAATCAGCGTTATGCCAGGATCGGATACGACTAAAGTACTTGTAGCCAAAGTGCCTAAAGTTCCTGGACAGGTAGGACATTTTCTTCAAGTTATGTGGTTAACAGTCCCTACAAACCCAGTTGGTTTACCAGTAAATCGATTTGATAGCTGCTCATCACTTAGTAAACTCCTCTGTTTGTCCAGTTAACAGAGACGTACCCAGGTCCGACCTACGGCAACCCGGCAGACCAGGACGACCTGCGCTTGATGGCAGATCTTTCGCTCTCGTCGCACGTCAGCAGGCTGCTGGAGCCGGGCTCCCAGGAGTTCACGCTGGTGCACAGGGATGCTACCTGTACCTTCAAGGTCAATCTTACCCAGAGAAATGGCAGCAAAGTGAGTACACTATGGTGTTGTTTGATGTTTTTTCTATCTGCCCCAGAAGGAGGGTACCTAATGCCCCCTTTATTATTAGGTCCTTACATATGAAATTGGCGTTTTGTATGGAAGGAACAAAAAGTCGAATATTTTTTAATATAATATATTTAATTAATCAAAGTATGAACCATTGTTTTCAATGCACTTTTGCCATCTTATAGGTAGTTCATTGATCCCTTTACTAAAAAAACCAGTCGGACGGGAATCAATAAAATCTTTGAAGGCGATTTGGACTGCCCCATCGGAGTTGAATTTTTTCCCTTGCAAAAAGTTATCCAAATTGCGAAAAAAATGGTAATCTGTTGGAGCAAGGTCCGGGGAGTACGGAGGATGTCTAAGACATTCCAATTCAAGCTCTTCTAATTTGGTAGCCGTCTGTTGCGCAGTGTGTGGTCTGGCGTTGTCGTGAAGCAGCAGTGGCGTGGAGCGATTGACCAGCCTTGGTTGTTTAGCCGCTAGCTTTTCCATCATGGTTTGTAATTGCTGACAATAGACATCAGCTGTAATAGTCTGGCCAGATTTGAGAAAACTGTAATGAACAATACCGGCACTAGTCCACCAAACGCTTACAAGTAACTTTTTTGGGGTTAATTTTCGCTTGGGGCAGGATTTGGCTGGCTGGCCAGGATCCAACCATTGCGCTGAGCGCTTCCGATTATCGTAAAGAATCCATTTTTCATCACAGGTAATGATTCGGTTTAAAATACCTTCATTGTTGTGCCGGTTCAGTAATGTAACGCAGCAGTCGACGCGCGTTTGCCGGTTTGCTTCAGTCAATTCGTGAGGTACCCACCTTTCAAGCTTTTTAATCTTCCCAATTTGCTTCAAGTGAATTAAAACAGTTTTATCACTAACATCGAAGCCTGCAGCTAACTCGGACGTGGTTTGCGATGGGTCCGCTTCCACAATAGCCTTCAATTCTCCATTATCAACTTGGGTCTCAGGCCGTCCACGGGGCTTGTTCTGCAGGTCGAAATTTCCAGAACGAAAACGTTGGAACCAAAAACGAACTATGTTTTCTTTTGCAACATGACCGCCATACACATCATTCATTTCATTCATTCATTCAGCTGTACAAATTTGAATTTGGAATTCCTTACCAAAGAGGAGAAATTCGTGATTAAAGTGGCCAGTACGAAAAACGCCAATTTCATATGTAAGGACCTAATATTTTTATTCCAGCATTACAGATACAGAGCGGGAGTTTTCAGTGGCGTAAGATCGTGCTACGTCAGGCTGAGGCGCGGTGTGAGGATGTGCGGCATATACGCCTGCACCTGCGACGACATAAACACTTGTGGCATAAGGTAACACGTCAACCAAAATGTCCCACTGCGGGGCAAATACCTCTACCACATATACCTATACCACATTCAAGAATAGAAAACCTCGCAAAGTGAAAATTGAAAAAAAACGTTTGTTCTTAGGCTGGAAAACAGTACTTTTAGAGAATTTACAAAGACACTTTCCTCTTAAATGTTGCCAGATCTGGTCATCCGTTTAAAACAATGATATCAATGCCGATTATTTGCAGGCTGTCCTTGAACTCTTGTCATTATTCAATAATATCCATGGGATAACATCTGTGTGTCATGTATTTACAGGTTCCCTACGTACAAAGAGAACACAACTGCGATTTTCGAGGAGCTCACTATAACAGCCAGGATGCCGACTGCCACACTCGCCACCAAGTTGGACACTGACAACTTTATCGTGTACCCTGTCTCTACCACAGTCCACGTCATGCCTTTGGAACCAAAAGACTTTGCTTACACATCCGATAAGAATGATAACGTCACCGTACATACTATGACGCTGAAAGACAACACTGCTGAATTATATTCGTTTGCTATCTGGGGAAGACATTTCGCCATTGACGAAACGGACAAACTTTTCGAATATGAAGATGAAGACGACAACAGCGTAGGCGAAGACAACTGAAGTATCGACAATAACAATAGCAACACTATAATAATATGAGCAATGAACACATAGAATAAAATAAATTATGTATAACTGAATTAATGCACATTATGAAAGTAGTTTGGTCAGAATCGTTCACTGAATGAATTTCTCAAATTTTTTGTTTGCTTTTTATCCCAAAAATAATTAAAACTACTTAAATTACAGTCACACTTCCGCTGTACTTACAGTAAAAAAAAAAAAACAAAATGGACGAAGTAGACACATACGTGTCCTGCCGGTCGATTCTGTAAAAATCTCACCGTGAAAACTTGCGTGAAGTGAGCTGTCAGTGTCATCCCACTAATGCTAGGGATTGACCAAGCAAACATTTACAATCATAATCGAGATTTTAATAATAGATTTTATGCTAATTCTATTGATCATTTTATATAATTTCAAAGCTAGTATTTTAGTGGTCAAAACATTAATATTATTATTATTTATTTATTTATATATACTTTATTGTACACCACAAAAATAATAATAATAATTACAATCATTAATACATCTTTTTAAGTTAGATTTCTATCGTTAAGAACAAATCTCATATGGAAAAGTGTTTATGGTAGAAATCTAACATAAGGAGATATATTAATGATTCTAATGACTATGATTCTGTAAATACATGTCTATTATAGTCGCAAATCACATTTTGATCAAGATACAACCTGACACTGATCTGCAAATTGCAAAAAACGTAAGAAAATTTAAATTTCGCGGTCTGCCATGTCACATTCACCTTAACCGGTCAAGCGGCGCGCGTCGCCCATGATTGGCGAGTGGCGACGAAACCGTAGCCAATGAGCGACGCGCGCGAAGTGATGTTGCCATGGTTACCGTGGAGTGAAATATGGAACATTCCGAATCGCACTGTAATCGATTACAACGTGCTTACACTTTGACCCCAATTATTCTGTATGGTATAAATTACCTATTATTCCCCGCATAATCTTACCATGCCGTACGGTTGTCAAGAGTGGTATTTTGACAGTTCAAACCGGTTTCGTTAAACTAACGTGGCATTTTCGAAATTGTGCTTCCGGCTACAGTCGCCACCTTACCAAAGGATAAGAAATTCGTGGTGTAAAAAAACAAACAAATAAATACTATAATCTAACCGTGAATAAATAATCAAGTGAAATAGTTTTGACTCTCAGCTGCCATAGTGGTGATTTATCTAAATGGGAACGCAAATTATTTATGTGAGAGTTGTGGGCGATGATGGCCTAATTCGGAATGATCCATATTTCACGCAGCGCACTGCGCATGCGTGTCGTCGTAGTCGTTAGTAATTTAGTATCAAGTGAACTTTTTTTTTGCTTTCATGCCATTGACGACCATGTACAACTCGTTTATAGAGAGTAGTATATTCCTTGGTGTAGAATGTACATAAGCCTGTACGTATTCGAGTACAGTGACAATAATTAGTTCCTAATTATTTAATGCTGTTAGAGATTTTAATGTCTAAATCCAACTGTTTTTGTACATCGAAAAAGTCAATTTAGTCAGCCTACATTTCAGACAATATAATATAATATAAGAAATCGTGCTAAGCAAGTATTCAGTGATTGGTGTAATGTTCGTTTTCATAAGTACATAATACGTAAAAGCACATATAGGTTTTTTTTATATCATCTCTAGATAAACTACACGTACAATATACAAACCTTATACCATAAATATTTAGGCATATTATTAATCTAGTGACGATTGCTGTTAGGACACACAAATTGCATTATTCATGTATACGCATGTTTTGGGCTGTCTAATTTTAGTTTTGCTGTATACTGTTTACACACTGTGTCTACGTTTCTCAGCCAACTCTCCTGTCGCAGATCTGCTGAAAGAAATTACTAAGTAAATGATGAAAGCAGTTCCTCTATCTTTATGTAGTTTACTTTATTATGTATTTACTGTGTATATAAATAAATATATTACATTTTTTAATTAGTATCACATTAAAAAAAATTGCTAATACATTTTTTCTACTGAGTCGGCTGCTTCCTGAGATGCAACTTCTTAATGCCGGGAACGGAGGGACATTGGATGTGTGTCGGCTGCACCCCCACTGCAAAAAGCTGAAAATAATGGTAATAATTTGTTACTAAGTATTTGATTTATTTAATTCCTACACATCAGCACATCTGCAGCTAATGTATTTACTTTCAATAAGAACAGCGGTATGATTTATTAAGAACAGCGTCTGATCAAATAAAATCAATTGAATGGGCCAATATTATTACTATATATTTAGAGCACAACGAGTTTCTACATTTCTTAATTCCATGCTCCATGCCTGTCTGTGTCCCAATTTATTTGTTCCCTATTGTGTTTATCAAAAATAGTGTGTGAAATAATGAATACTTGCCTCAGACCGCCACGCATGACACAGCCGGGAGCGATGTGATCAAATCAAATAGAGGCAGTGTTCTTTTATTGTCTTCTGTCCCTTTAATGACTTAGCAACTGCAGGGTCGATAAGGCTCATCTGCTGAAAGGTAGAATATATCAGATTAATAAAATTCACTTGCTTTTGTGTGCCTATACTTTTGTGTTTTTATTTTAAGTTATCCTATGTTGTCCCACAGCTGGGCACGGTCTCCCCCATACTTTTCCAGTTTTCCTTATGTTGTGCCTTCTTCGGCCAATTGGTCAGGAACGTGTCAGTGACGACGCCCGCCTTGTCTTCAGGCAACCTTTGTCATATTGAGTTGTTTCTAATTAAAAACGTGTTACTAGGATACTACATAAACCTTTATTGACTGATAACTACCTATATCTTGTAAAAATATACCACTATAATTGTAAAATCATAAGGTTTTCTTGAAGTACTTACGTAAAATTTTGTTTGACCAAAAAAAAAGGTTTATCGATTGATTGTGATGTTATTTCGTGCAAATATTATCTACAAGGACGTATAATATGTTATAAACGAATATTCATCCACTTAACGTCGATTTTACACAAAAACTATTAAAATAAACAACGTAGCATCATAAAATCATAACAAAACAGCACGCACTGCAGCTGCCATTAAGAATCGTAAAGTCTATTTTTAACTTTTTTTTTCCAATATTGCCAACCCATATTTTTCGTTTTGAATCATTTAGTCGATTAGTTTATCTACCGGACCATAGACTCAAACTGTTGCACAGGATATTAGACCTTAATTCACAGTAATAATAGAGGTTGAAGCCGCGTGAATCGGGTGTCACCGATCGGTGACCGTGGGGCCTGACGGGTGCGCGCCGGTCGTCACCGATCGGTGACCGCGTAAATCTAGCGGTTTGTAATGTAATGATGCAAGCATTTTATTTTTCAACACTTGTTTAAAAAAAAAACGCCATAAGACATTAAAATAATTACCCTCTTTCAGCCTATAAAGCTCAGAAAGCTGTTTAAATTTTCAATTATTTTAGTACCAAGCCCCATACATCTATTGAACGTCTCTTTTATCAAAAAATTTTTGACAACACTGTTGGTTCTTTGTTTGAATTTAGTACTTAGGTCAGTGGGTCGTCATACTTTGAATTTTAAGTATTCTGTGATTAAAGTTTGTCAGTGACTTTTCTATTTATCGATAGAAAAAAATGACTAACTAATATTCATCATCTGTGGTGAACATGTGCTGTCTACTGCTGTCTATGGGGCTTTCCGATACAAAATAAACTTTTTGTCTGCAGTTTCAAAATAAATAATTGTAAATAAACAAATGAAAGTTTTATCTTAGTACCTACTTTGAATTAGTTTTTCAGTGACAATGGCTAGCACGATATTATAATGGTGAATGTGATAGAAATATGACATAATGTCGGCATGTACCCATTGGTGAAAGTTTTTCTAATTTATAAATGAATTCCTCTACCTACTCCACAGTTCCTGTGTTACTGTTCATAATTAGGTATATGAATTAGATGATCAGTCAGGTGGTTAGCTATGCAAGGACGAGTGGTGGTCTGTCAGGTATGCCAAAATAGTACCGACTTGATGATAATAATATGTAACTAATGTAAAAGACGTAGGCATGTCACAGACGTGTGTCAATCAGTAACAAAGGTTGCCTGAAGACAAGGCGGGCGTCGTCACTGACACGTTCCTGACCAATTGGCCGAAGAAGGCACAACATAAGGAAAACTGGAAAAGTATGGGGGAGACCGTGCCCAGCTGTGGGACAACATAGGATAACTTAAAATAAAAACACAAAAGTATAGGCACACAAAAGCAAGTGAATTTTATTAATCTGATATATTCTACCTTTCAGCAGATGAGCCTTATCGACCCTGCAGTTGCTAAGTCATTAAAGGGACAGAAGACAATAAAAGAACACTGCCTCTATTTGATTTGATCACATCGCTCCCGGCTGTGTCATGCGTGGCGGTCTGAGGCAAGTATTCATTATTTAACACACTATTTTTGATAAACACAATAGGGAACAAATAAATTGGGACACAGACAGGCACGGAGCATGGAATTAAGAAATGTAGAAACTCGTTGTGCTCTAAATATATAGTAATAATATTGGCCCATTCAATTGATTTTATTTGATCAGACGCTGTTCTTAATAAATCATACCGCTATTCTTATTGAAAGTAAATACATTAGCTGCAGATGTGCTGATGTGTAGGAATTAAATAAATCAAATACTTAGTAACAAATTATTACCATTATTTCCAGCTTTTTGCAGTGGGGGTGCAGCCGACACACATCCAATGTCCCTCCGTTCCCGGCATTAAGAAGTTGCACCTCAGGAAGCAGCCGACTCAGTAGAAAAAATGTATTAGCAATTTTTTTTAATGTGATACAAATTAAAAAATGTAATATATTTATTTATGTACACACTAAATACATAATAAAGTAAACTACATAAAGATAGAGGAACTGCTTTCATCATTTACTTAGTAATTTCTTTCAGCAGATCTGCGACAGGAGAGTTGGCTGAGAAACGTAGACACAGTGTGTAAACAGTATACAGCAAAACTAAAATTAGACAGCCCAAAACATGCATATACATGAATAATGCAATTTGTGTGTCCTAACAGCAATCGTCACTAGATTAATAATATGCCTAAATATTTATGGCATTTATGGTATTTACCTAGAGATGATATAAAAAAAAACCTATATGTGCTTTTACGTATTATGTACTTATGTATACGAACATTACACCAATCACTGAATAGGTACTTGCTTAGCACAATTTCTTATGTTATATCTTAAATGTAGGCTGACTAAATTTACTTTTTCGATGTACAAAAACAGTTGGATTTATGGTCGGTTTCTGAGGTTTTTAAACGGAGTTTATCCATCCGATAGTGATTATTGGTTCGATATCGTGTTTCTGAACACGTCATTAAGGAAGAATTTAGCTTAAAAGTCGAGTGAATTATTATCGAGGGTTTATCTGAGAACCTCAAAACCGAGCATAAGGAAGGAATTCGCTTAAATAGATAATTATGTCGAATCAACAACTATTGAGAGTTTAAACTCCGTTTAAGAATTCTTCAGAAACCGGGCATTAGACATTAAAATCTCTAACAGCATTAAATAATTAGGAACTAATTATTGTCACTGTACTCGAATACGTACAGGCTTATGTACATTCTACATCAAGGAATATACTACTCTCTATAAACGAGTTGTACATGGTCGTCAATGGCATGAAAGCAAAAAAAAAGTTTACTTGATACTAACGACTACGACGCTTGACACGCATGCACGCATGCGCAGTGCGCTGCGTGATATATGGATCATTCCGAATTAGGCCATCATCGCCCACAACTCTCACATAAATAATTTGCGTTCCCATTTAGATTTAATCACCACTATGGCAGCTGAGAGTCAAAACTATTTCACTTGATTATTTACTCACGGTTAGATTATAGTATTTATTTGTTTGTTTTTTTACACCACGAATTTCTTATCCTTTGGTAAGGTGGCGACTGTAGCCGGAAACACAATTTCGAAAATGCCATGTTAGTTTAACGAAACCGGTTTGAACTGTCAAAATACCACTCTTGACAACCGTACGGCATGGTAAGATTATGCGGGGAATAATAGGTAATTTATACCATACAGAATAATTGGGGTCAAAGTGTAAGCACGTTGTAATCGATTACAGTGCGATTCGGAATGTTCCATATTTCACTCCACGGTAACCATGGCAACATCACTTCGCGCGCGTCGCTCATTGGCTACGGTTTCGTCGCCACTCGCCAATCATGGGCGACGCGCGCCGCTTGACCGTGCATGAAAAATACGGATATTAGTTATTTAGTATCTATCTACAATAATGTTATATTTGCACGCGTTACAGGTTAAATAAGTAGTCTGTAACTAGTTAATACAAAATCTGGTTAATTGTTGAAAACAAAATGCACACAACTGACTTTTTAAATGTACAAACACGGTTGGATTTAGACATAATATCTAAAAGCGTTGAAATAAATAGGAACTAATTTCTGAACTCGATTACGAACAGGCTTACGACCATGGTCGTCAATTATAGAAATAAATAAATAAAAACTGAATTTAATATTAATGACAGCGCCTAACGCGCAAGCACTTCACGCAATCCACATCAAAATAATCTACAATGTGATAATGACAGTGACCAACGCGCAAGCGCGGCGTGAAGTGTTCACTTCACTCGATTCACGACATTAAATGTCGTGAATCGAGTGAAGTGAACACTTCACGCAATCCACATCAAAATAATCTTCTATGTGATAATGACAGTGACTAACGCGCAAGCGCGGCGTGAAGTGTTCACTTCACCCGATTCTCGACATTTAATGTCGTGATTCGGGTGAAGTGAACACTTGCGTGACGCGCTCGCGCCTCAGGCTGTATTGACTAGTCAGTCTAGGAAAAAAAGAAAAAAAAAACAACATTGAGTTTCTGGCTAAGTTTCTGTTTTGCTATTTTATTGTAAAACCCCACGAAATATTAATGTTTTGACCACTAAAATACTAGCTTTGAAAATATATAAAATGATCAATAGACTTAGCATAAAATCTATTATTAAAATCTCGATTATGATTGTAAATGTAGGCTTGGTCAATCCCTAGTATCAGGTGGGATGACACTGATAGCTCACTCCACGCTCACTTCGCCTAACTTTTCACGGTGAGACGGTTACAGAATCGCACGGCTGTATGCGTCCGTAGATTTCTAATGTGACCATAATTTTCTCCCACTATCAGTGCAACTAATTTAATAAATGAACAATATTTTGTACATAATAGTAAAAATTCAGAACATGTATTAGTTTTAACATAATATTATTCTAATTGGGGTGTTGAGGACATGTTATTATAAGTTATGTCATGTTGATATTGCCCAGTAAAACACAACGCAAATGCTGATTAAAGTGTATTTGTTAATATTTGAATTTATGATACAATGATAATTTAGATACTTACACTAAGCTGATGACATTATTTTAAGAATTATCTAAAGAACTTAAAAGATGTTGTTTCATTATTATCTCAAGTAAGCTTATCTTTTTATCATATCTATTCAAAAAGAGTTACGTGTATTCTTAGTAAACAGGGACTAAAATAGCGCTTTAATCCCTAGGGACTTAAATTGATTAAAATTTGGAATGTGGATATTGTTAGTAAAAGTTCCAATCACCAAAGAGACCAATCACGAACACTGTATGAGCAAGTAACAGGCTGTATGATAAAGTAAAACGCGCGCGAGCCAAATTTAAAAAAAAAATACGATGCACTTTTGTTCAAATATAAACATTAGCCTCTAATTATTTATTGTATTGCTCCTAATTGTATGTATTCACTTACTTATTTATTCATAGAGGGTGATGGCCAGACGGTGAAGGCGGGATGAACGACTCCTTCAACAAGAACTGCAGCTTTGAACAGAGACAAAAGAAAAGAGAGTAGGGAGGCCTTTGCCCTGCAGTGGGACATCGCAGGATAACAATAATATTAAATTTATCTGGGTTGGAAATATTTAAACTTTGACTTACAGTTCCACTTCCTCAAAATGGTATGGTAAATAAAATACACGTCAACTGGTTAACAATAGTATATTTCAATAACTTATATTATTTAAGGCTGATTTTTTGAACACCAGATAATTTTATCGGAGGAATAATATTGAATTTTTGACAGTTCTTCCATACAAAAACTGTCAGACGTCAATATTATTTTAAAAATTAATCTGTCGATTGAAAAAACAATAACAAAAATACAATAACGAGGAATCAATAACTTAATAACAAAAGGATAACAATAATTTATTGAGACATAAGCACCCTATAGCGCTATTAATGACAAACTACTCTGTAATGAAGCCATTACTAATAGGTACATAATATCCACGGTCTTGTTCGGGCTATAACAATGATTCTAAACACATTGAGTAACTTAATAACCTACTAACTTAATAATAAGTTGATCTTTTAATTGAACACACTAAAAATAATAAATAAATGGCGCATTTATAATAGAAAAGATAAAGGACCTACTTACATATTTAATCGCAAGTGATACAAATGAAGGAAGAAAGGCTAGAAATAGAGAAGAGTGGCGTGCATTGCAGAATGCCTACACTCAGCATTGGGTGACGAAAGGCTAAAGAAGAACAAGAAGAAGAAGATACAAATGATCTAATGATGGATACAATAACATAAATATTACTTATCATAATATTGGTAAAGGGTTTGACAGTGAAAACCTTCGACCAACAACTTAGAAAGCTGTCGCTAAACAGCTAGTTCAAGAGTCTGATGAGTCAGACTTGGACACGGCAAGCATAGTGAGGAGGTTCCTCATTCTAAACACTTAAGCACCCTTATAAAAAATAAATGATGATAATACTGTAATAATTTTCAAACCAAAGATCCATTAATAAATAGAATAAAACTTATCAGCTACTCGTATGTGTAAAATTAATTTGAATACCAATACTACCCTACTATTTATTTGTGATTATATTAATATAATTACGTATATGTACATATTATATTTATAGTTTTGACAGGTTATTGCATATCTTTATGTTTAAAATATTTATTCCTAAATTTTCACAATAGCACCTACCACTATTTGTCTCTGCATCACCCAAAGATTGACTGGTAGAAAATGCCTAATGCATAAGTCCGCTTCTCTACATTTGCGTACTTAAAGATTTAAATACATAAGTAAAATAATACTAGCAATAAGTAGCACTGCTGATGACTCCATTTTTTTTTGCTATAACTTTCTAGAAAAGAATACAATGTAGATGTACCTATGTTTAATCTTCAATATTAATATCATAGTAACGATCTTTGGCACCGTATAAAAATAAATGGTATTAAGATAAGTTTATAAAAAGCAAGTACGAAAGTTTAAAATATGGCAAGAAATCTAATGGCATGAGCTGGTAATACTGGTGTACTCGTACCCACATCTGTTCAATATTAATTAATTGTAAATAGTTGCCCTAATTTAACCCTATCTAAAGCTGACTGTAACATAGTAAAGCTCCAACAGACGCAAACAGCACTCGACTCAAAAGATGAATAGCAGAAGCACCTGGTACAGGTGTTGTTGTTGTTGCCTGAGTTGTTGTACTATCAGTCGGCGAGCTTTCAGTCACCGAGCTTACAGTTGAAGCGCCTTCAGTAGTCGACGCTGGTGTCAAGTCGCCTTCAGCATCAGTCAACGGTGGGTCTTCAGTCTGACCATCAGTCGCGAACCGTCTTCCCCAGATAGCGAACGTGTACAACTCAGCAGAGCTGTTCTTCAAAGTCATAGTATATATAGAATTGGTGCTGTATTTAGAAGTGGTGTATTCAAACTCTTTTGATTCCAAAGGCATGATGGAGACCTTGGAAGACACAGGGTACATGATGGCGTTGTTGGTTTCTACGTCATTGACGATGGCGGGTGTTGGCAACCTGGCTGTTATAACCAGCTCCTCGAAAATCGCCGTTGTGTCTGGTGTGTAGCTGGAGAACCTGTAATAAGCACAGAAAGTTATTAAGACTTTGGTTACAAGGAGGTATTATTACTTAATTCGGACATTCTGCAGGCCAATGAATGTAATTTGTTTGGTAATGGGGTATTTACACTAGGTCGACATTCGCCGTGCGGCTTGGTCGTTTACCAAATCGCCTTACAAGCCGAATAGCCACCCCATTTACACAGGTCTATAAAAATCGCAGGGGACTACTTCATTTTGCGACTGAGCATTTTCACAGTCGATTTTAGTCACCTTCTGCATGCGACACCTATATACGACATACCTAAATCTATTTATATAAAATTCAAAGTCCTGACTGACTGATATATCAACGCACAGCCTAAGCCGCTGATCCTAGAGACATGAAATTTGGAGGATGTATCCTTTGTGAAGAATAGGTATCCACTAAGAAAGGGTTTGGGGAGGGTGAATAGGGGGAGGGTGAAATTTCACGCGGACGAAGTCGCGGGCAGAAGCTAGTACCTATATACGACAGAAGTTAAAACCAACTCTACTTTGAATCTTGCAATTTTAGTCACCTGCGGCCTAGCTGAATTGCCATTTAGACGCGGTCGGTGCGGCTATAGTCACCTGGTGTGAAGCTCACATTATTAGGCGGTATCAGCTGCACATTTTGTTTTGCGTGTGTCATTTCAAAGCAAAACAACAGAAAGCAACGCACCATCTGTTGCTAAGAGACAATATTTGCAAACAGGCTGATCTGCGACGCTGAAAAGTGCTAACCGCTGCTTCTTGATTGCCACTTTATCCCCAAGAGGATATATAGACTAGAGACCTAGTCGTTACGTCGACCTAGGTTAGGTCAGTAGAACGAGGTCTAAAGCGCTTATTACACTAACCGATTTTAAGGAAGGCTAACTAGGAAGTAGGATAGGAAGCTAGTGGTTACACTACACTAAATTGGATTCTTAGTGTAGTGTGATCACTAGCTTCCTACTTCCTAGTTAGAGTGTTCCTAGTTAGCCTTCCTTAAAATCGGATAGTGTAATAAGCGCTTAAAGTTAGAACTTGTTTTGTAATAAGACGGATTGTGTGTTACCTTAGGCCACAAGTCTCCCTGGTCTCTCCAGTGCAGGCGTAGACGCCGCAAATCCTAGTGCCGCCTGTCGCTACGCCGGAGAACGACCTTACGCCGCTGAATACGCCTGCTCTGTATCTGTAATGCTGCAGTCAAATAAAACAAAAATTGTAATACCTGTGATTGGATTCAATAGAGCCAAATAGAGTCATTGAATAGAGCTATGTTACGTCATCGGTGCAGTGAACAGAGGCCCCATCACATGATGGGGCGATTTGCTTTGCAAATTCAACGATTTGTGAATCGAAAATACAACTATCCTATAACACTTTGGTTAACATTTTTGTGACAACTACATAGGTACACCCATAGATATGTAGGACCACTGCAGAGATAGTGTACCTTTACGTGCAGTATGATAATTACCTTTTGGCCCTTGTATCACCCGCAAGAGAGAGAGAGAGACCGCCTGAGACCCTAACGGCCCCTCTCTACCCCTGCTCCTCGCCATCGACGCCGACGCCTCAGTACCCCCACAGAATACTTAAGGTCAACATGCCAGATGTCATATTCATACACATACCAAAACATACCTCCTGCTTGTAGCTCGTATGATGAAGGATGTAGGAATTTTAACTTAAACGAAGTATAAGCAATACCAAAGGCTTAATGATGATTGGTACACTATCCATCAAAGTATTTACATCCCAAGGTACCTAGACTAATGATACTGGATCCATGTATTACTTCCAAATGTTTCCTGAAGGAATGAATGATCAACCTATAATGTTCCCACTGCTGCGACACAGGCCTCCTCTCTGTGAGAGGGAGTGGGCTATGATGCACCACGCGGACCCAGTGCGGGTTGGTGGATGTCACACGACAGGCCGGTTTCCTCACGATGTTTTGCTTCACCGTTTCGAAAACGGTGATGAAATTAATGCACAAAGTAAAGTTCCTGTCTGGAATCGAACTCGCGACCTGCAACTCGGTAAGTCGGGGCTGATACTACGGACATGGACATCACTGGTCTTTATCTCTGAAGGTATGGTAAAAGATTATATTATCATAGATAGGTTAATGATAAAGGAGGACATGTCGTCGCTAATCTAACAAACTGACGTAGGTATCTAACATTTTGGACTAAGCTGACCTAACTATAGTAATTTGATACATTTTCCAAGTCGAATCTGATATCTGATCATGTATTCCGAACAAAATAAAAACAAAGATCTCACGAAGGGACGTATCAATTAAAATATTTATTATTAAAACAATATTCAATATTAACACGATAACAATAGTAGTGATAGGTACTACAAGTAAAATATATAACTGTAAAATATGCTTCGAATCAGTTACGTCACTTAGATTAGCGACGATGTGATGGGATAAACGAGACAAAGTAAATAAGGAAAGATACGACAACAATAAACATTTAATAATGAGTACAATGTTCCTTTGAATAAGGTTTTACGAGTAGACTTAACAATTCAAGGGTTTATTTTATAAATGTTAAGCAAAGTTAAGTGACGTTTAAACGTCAAAATTTATGGTTACACAGTCGCTAATCACTAGTTAACTTTAAGCAATGTATAAAGGGGTATGTATTTAGTTGAGCCTAAAGGACTTACTAATAATTATTTGACGTTTGAGAATAGTAATTAAATGATAAGTGCAAACTATTAACCCCGTTACTAATAAACGTATTATATCAGATGAATAGTTACATACCAATTTCTCTCTTTCAGTCGTCAGTAATTTGACTTTCGAAAGAAGAAGACAAAGCGTTGTGCAACTATACAGACGCTATACAACGTTTATTAGTAAGGAGGTACCCATGTGCCCGTTACCAAATACTTAGTGCAAACTATTCTTATGCCCTAAGATTTTATTAACAAGAGTACTTATAGACACTTAAGACAACAATCGCTTAATTTTAGTACATAATTACAAATTGTCAATACAATCATCGTTACAATATTTCATTTTACCAAATACTATCAGTCTTCCAAAGTCGTTCAGCTTCACATTTAACTACATAGGTGCGCAAAAGTCATCACCCTAAAGACGCTATAATTTTTGCAAATGGCGGCATAATATGTCAATTCTACTTTGACATTTGTGAAGTGATTTTTTTTTTATTTCCTTTTTCGAAACTGAGCCGATGTCGACTATTCTGCCAGCGTCATTTTGTGAAGTAAGGCTGACCGCAGACTTGAGTCACGACAGTTTTAAGACAGACTATTGCTTTACAAAAAATATGAAGACGCGCAAACTTAAAACGAAGCGTCTCATAGACAATATTGTCTAATACCCACAAGAACTGCACAGCGACAAGTCTGACTAACGATTGTCGGCTTCCCTTTTGTATGTATGCGGGCGCGCACATCAACGACAAAACAGTCGAACGACGTAACTCCTCTCTTGTAGTCTCGTCCAAGCGTTCAGAGAATAAACACGTTGCATTATGTTTACAGACGAAGAACTCGTAGAAAAATTGACGAGGTTGAAAAGAGACCTGTTGAGAATTGAACGATGTGCGCCGCGTCGTCGTAGTAGACAAAACAGTTTTGTTTTAGGTGAGCGACGTGTCGTAGACAAAACAGTTTTGTTTTGGTTTTAAGGCAGACTTGTCTATGTGAGGAAAGACTGTCTTAAAACAGTCGTGACTCAAGTCTGCGCTCAGCCTAAACAGATACAAAATACACGTCAAAAAGACATGAATCCATAAACTCCTAAATAACGCAGATTCCTTAGGATCGCCTAATCTCTCGTTTTGGCGGTTGGCACTGGCCGGCAAGATTGCCTGGTAAGCGTTTCAGAACCAGTTTTTCATTTTTATAAGAAAATTATAGTATCGTCAGTACATCGAGTAACAATTTTTGTGCCACCTTGTACTTACAAACTACTTAACATGCTATCATTTCAAAATGGCACAATATTCCTTATATAGTACAGTCTTTTTAATCTGAACTGAATATATCATCCAGTAGAGTGTTAAAATTATGAAGATCTTCCTCAGACGCTTTTGTATTGTGATCAATATCTCTGGTATAGATCCTTCCCCAGATGGCAAACGCGACTAGCTCGTTTTGGGGAACATTGATCTTAAAATTCAAACGCTCTCCACTGTTTCTACTCCGAATTTCCTTTTGTAGTACAGATATAGTGTTCTGGACCTTCGGTTCGCACTTAGATTGGTCCTTCAGCTTCGCAGTGTAAGTGAAGTTCTTAGGACTGAGCGGAAACTTGTTGTATCTCGCTGTAACCGGGAAGTACTCGATGTTGTCACAATCAAGCGTGTCGTTGTGCGTGTTACTGTGCGTTTTCATTTCAATTTCCAGTTTTTCTATTGTGGTTTCTTCTGTTCGATTGAACCTGAAAAAAGTGAAACAAAATTGAAATTCTTCAGTAAACGTCCCCCACTGTTATTAAATGTAATGTGTTTGATGATTACTGTGGATATATTGTATGATGATTACACCATGAGAAAAGACCACGGTCACTGGACAATGTTTCGCACAGTTAACTAGTGAAATTATTTTATAAGATGGTAATAAAACGTATACAATATTCTGATTGAATGAAGAAACTAAAGTGCTACCTGTAAGAGCAGGTGGTGACGTCATCAGTTTTACAGGCGACGAGCAGGCAGGCGGCGACGCCGATCTCGCGCCGAGCGTATGTGCGAGTGCCATCTTCTATGAACGCGCGGTACCGCACCGACTGGCAACATGACAATGTAAAATACATAAATAATTACGAGTCGTATGAGGAATTGTTCAGATAGGGTGAAAAAAAGTTCTACGAAGGTAATGGAACAGGAGGTACGTCTAAAGATGACTCGGTAGATGAGGAAGGAGTCTATCAAAAAGATGGATATCAGCTTATTTCAAGTGATGGCAGTGACATTGCTGCGTTCACCCATTCGGACACTATAATAAGCATGAT
Source organism: Amphipoea oculea (assembly GCA_945859645.1). NCBI lineage: Eukaryota > Metazoa > Arthropoda > Insecta > Lepidoptera > Noctuidae > Amphipoea > Amphipoea oculea. The sequence goes on from OX243884.1 coordinate 6,707,939, forward strand.
GTTGATGATTTGCCCACCGCGTCATTGAAGTTGGGTAATATGTAAAGAACCTAGAAAGTCCATGATGATGCTGAAGTAAAAATAGTAAGAAGTAAAATAGGCCCGACGCATCAACATAATTTATTTTTTGGGTCTGGCCATTTTATTAGTAAATCATAAAATAGGTTAAGGTAAACCCAACATAAATCCAAAGGTTACTTACCTCCGTCAATAATACACTACATAAATTAAAACCATTAAAAAGCAAGCACTAAATCGCACTTAGATACCATTAAATAAAAAACGCGTGCATTTGTTAATTTTTCGTGTAACTACGTTTACATGCGGTGCATAAGCCGTGTTAGTAGCATATAAATAAAACAAAGTCGGGTTAGCTACACCATTTATAACTCAAGAACGGCTGGACCAGTGTTTATGATCTTTGATTTGTTGGATTTGTCTCCGCCCCGAATAGCAGAATAACTATTAAAACATGGGAAAAATTCATGAAAAAAAAAAACATAATTTATAATCTGAGGAGGTACCTACGAAGTTTGCGGGGTCAGTTAGTTGTGTAATAATAATTATAATAATACTGTAATTGGTGCATCAAATAAATACATTTAAATAAACTTCTAAAAAATCAACCAACTTCTGTTAGTAAAATATCATGCAAAATAAAAATATCATGCAAAAATAAAAATATCATTAAAAAAATTCAAATAAATACGTATGGAAGGACACGTCATTCACTACCAATATCAAATGGGCCATCATCATCATCTGTCTTGGCTTTCCTCAACTATGTTGGAGTCCAGCTTCCAGTCTAACCGGATGCAGCTGAATACCCATATTTTACATGGAGTGACTGCATATCTGACCTCCACAACCCAGTTACTAGGTAATACGATATCCCTTGGTAAGACTGGTTGTCATACATTCGGGCTTCTGACGACCCGTAACGACTGTCAAAGATCAACGAATGACAGCCGGGACAACAACGGCTTAATGTGCTTCCCGAGGCACGAAGAGGTATGTCAAGATGGTCAGCCATCCATGGACCAACCGCGGCAAACGTAGCTTAACCTAATCGATCGACCCGTGCGGCTGTTATTACTTAGCCACTAGCCCCCAATATCAAAGAGGCCATGCAGCAAAAATTTAAGAAAAAAAAATCATCTCTAAAGTCAACTTACGGTGGCGCTGTCTCTCTGGGCAAGCGTGACCTTGAAGGTGCAGGTTGTATCCCGGTGCGCCAGCGTGAACTCCTGGGAGCCCTCCTCCAGCAGCCTGCTGACGTGCGAAGGAAGCGACAGGTCTGTGATCAGGCGCAGGCTGTCATGGTCTGCTGGATTGTCGTAGATAGGACCAGGGTATGGTTCTGTGACCTGGAGACATAGAGGTAGTTATTGATTTGTAAGTAATGTACTAAAACAGAGAGTAGACATAAGTTTACAGGGTTATTGGTAAAACACTAACAACCTTCTAGGTCCAACTGTCGTTTGTTTCCCAGAAGTAGTCACCTACATTATGAGCTAGCAACTTCTGACTACAGGTATCCTTAATTATTTAATCCCTATTTCTCTCTACATGTGCAAAGAGAAAATTGCAATACTCCTCGCGAACTATTTCTGGCTGTGTCTTAGTCTATAAAGGGTTATTGGTAAAGCACTAACAACTTCTCAGAACTATATTACTAACATCACAAACAATAAGTTTTGTTCTATGACTTTTTACAAAACAATACGTTTACCAAAAACAAACCTTCAAGATTTCATTGTTCTATCTAACCGCCGCGCGCCGCCGCGCCGCTCCCCTCCGCTGCATTTTGTACTAGACACGGCATGCAGTTTGTTTACCTAACTAGCGCTTTCTTTTGCTTCGCGTAGAATTCGTAACATTTAGAGCTATGGATTGAAATATTTTTATTTTTGTATGAATGTCTGATGAATTATTAAAAGTCATAGAACAAAAGATGTTGTTTATGATGGTGGTTACCGGCCCCCTTCTACCTTCGGACATCCAGACGCACTGCAAATTACCATCCCTACCTGGTTGATATTCCACCATTTCGCACTAAGCGTTTGCAAATGTCCTTTATAATGCGCACAGTAAAAGAGTGAAACTCTCTACCTGCGTCTGTTTTTCCGAGCGCATACAACCCGAATCTCTTCAAAGTGAGAGTTCTTCTGGGTAAGCTCGCTCCATCGTCGACTTTGTCTTTGTCACCTTTGACCAAGACTAGAGTCAAGAGCAAGCCCATTTCAAATAAAAAACAAAAGTAGTAATATACAGGCTGAAATTAAACTCATGGGTATCCCTTTAAGGGGTCATTGTACTCATCTTTATGAACAACTTTTACTATGGGACTAAACCTAAAAACGCGAAAAAAAATCAGCTGTTCCTTGCATTTATGTCCACATAACTCGTCAAAATGTATGGAAGAGCTGATTTTTTTTTTCGCGATTTCAGGTTTGGTCCAATAGTAAAAGTTGTTCATAGTGATGATTACAAATACCCCTTAAAAAGATGCACATGAATTTAATTTCACCCTGTTGTTCTGAGAAGTTCTTAGTGTTTTAGCAATAACCCTGTATAGACTAAGACACAGCTAGAAATAGTTCGTGAGGAGTATTGCAATTTTCTGTTTGCATATGTAGAAAGAAATAGGGATTAAGGACACCTATACTCAGAAGTTGCTAGCTCATAATGTAGGTGACTACTTCTGGGACACAAACGACAGTTGGACAGCTCTTGGTAAATTCTGTGCCTAAGCGTAGAGAAAAATGTCTTACTTGTCCAGGTACTTTAGGCACTTTAGCTACAAGTAGTTTAGTGGTGGGTAATCCTGGCATGATGCTGATCAGAGCACCGGCTTTGCCTGAATATATTCCAGAACCTGAAAAGTAAAATTTATGAAATTATTGAGAGTTGAGACTGCACTTCTAATAGCCTGCGCAGACGACGGATTTTTGTCCGCGGACTTTTTTGTCCGCAAAGATAGAATGTATGGAAATCCCAGCAGTCTACTTGTCCTCCGTGTGCGTTATTGCATAGATTTCCATACGTTCTATCGCCGCGGACAAAAATCCTTCGTCTACGCAGGCTATAATAACGACTAACCGCTTTTTAAACTTCTCGAAAACCAAAACAATATAAATGGAGATAGCTTACCTGCACTGCCAACTCTGACGTTATTGGCTCCAGCTCCCAAGAAGTTCACATCCAGGGTATAAGCGTACGCTTCCTGAATCTGGACAGCTGAAACATTACAGAAAACAGTTTTGAAATCAACATACCATAAACTCGAATACTGAACATTGATGATATTTTTATGGGTGTTTCATCGTGTTTAGATATTGATATCCATCACGCCTGTAAAAGTTACACAAATAAACTGGATTTTTTAAACTGATGTTTCAAGTGACCTCCTGTTGATAAATTTAAAAAAAAAAACTCATTAAGGCGAAAGCGCCAGGGTAGCCCGCAAAATTAATTTTTTTTTTACGTTTTTTGCAATTTGCTGATCAGTATTAAATTGTAAGTTGATTGAAATATGATTCGCGACCGTAACAAATATGTATTTACAGAATTAACAACTCTCTAAGACCAAGTAATCCTACTGAATGACTATTTCATAAAATCTTGACCTTTTAGGATTATACTAACTTAACAAGTTGTATTACTGATTCTAATGATTATAATTCTGTAAACACACATTTGTTACGGTCCCGAATCATATTTTAATCAACGTACAACTTAATACTGACCAGCAAATTGCAAAAAACGTAAGAAAATTTGAATTTCGCGGGCTACCTTAGCCGTTCCCCCTTAAGTATATTAATTTCTATTTTGTTTTTATCATGTATAGATATATCGATACCCATCACGTCTGACTGAGTGTCGCTACCTAATTTAATTTGAACCTGTATATTCGTGTCTAGACTTTTTGCCACTCACCAGTCAAATACGGTAGCTCTGAGAACCACATGGTGGGGAATATGACATCTCTAACGTGGCTCTTCTGCACCACCTGCACAGCCGGCACTTGGAACATGAGGTCGAAGCAGATGAAGTGGCCGAAGGTTACTCCGAAGTCTGTGGTGAACAAGCCGAGCTCAGGACGCAAGGCTGGCGTGTGCGTGTACTCGCCGAATAAGTTGATCTTGCGGAATCTGGAATATACGAAAAAGGTATTATAATTAATTTCAGATAGAAGTCGTACGACTGACGGTCGTATAATTTATACCAGCCGTGATTAACAACTGCAAGGTTGAAAGTAATATAGGTACTCATGACCGAGAAATGTATACAAATAAATAAAATTGAAGTGTCTGTTTGTAATTTCAAAATAACAGGTGTTTACTAAATGCATGATTATGAACGTATACAGGGTGTTACGGAAAGGGTATATCAATACAAACGGGTTGAAGAGTGTATCTGGTCTAGAATCTCTGTACAAAATTTCAGCTCAAAAGCAGTAACTTTGAAAATGCTTAATATTTTTTTATTTCGATAGTTTATTAAATTGAAATCATAACAAACGTGTCATCGCACTACGAGGGTCATTATCCATTATCTGTAGTGTGTCTGTGCGTCTAGTACACGCACATCACGCCGCCACGCTGCAGCGCCATGATGTCGAAATAAAAAAATTTTAAGCATTTTCAAAGTTAATGCTTTTGAGCTGAAATTTTGTACAGAGATTCTAGACCAGATACACTCTTCAACCCGTTTGTATTGATATACCCTTTCCGTAACACCCTGTATACTTTACTTATAACAAAAAAAAAACAATTTTTTGTCTGTCTGTTCAATTATTCATTAATCACTCATCACTCTAGATATGGGTGGATCAAAAATCAACCCTAAAAACACAAAAAGACACTTGTCAAGAAAGAAGATACCCTGATAGTTGCATTTGGTTACGAGTCATTTTGACACTCAATGCTTTGGATCTTTCTGGTATGTTGGTCTCACCTATCAATAACCGCTCCGATCCTGTCGAATACGACGTTGGTGTTGAAAATGTACTCCTTCGCCTCAGGGCAGTACTCTTCCGAGTCCGTGTCCTGGGCTGTGCAGTCCATGCGCTCGCGACCATTGATCACCACGTAGATGTCGTTCTCCCGCGCGGCTGTTGATATGCCTACCATGAACTGAAACAACGATTTCAAAGCTTATATTAGACTAACTATGTTGGGTTCGGCTTCCAGTCTAACCGGATGCAGCTGAATACCAGTATTTTACATGGAGCGACTGCCTATCTGACCTCCACAACCCAGTCACTGGTTAATACGATACTCCTTGGTAAGACTGGTTGTCAGACCTTCGGGCTACTGACGACCCGTAACGACTGTTAAAAATCCACGAATGACAGCAGGGACCATCGGATTAACGTGCTTTCCGAGGCACAGAGGGGTCTTAGTATGTGAAAATGGTCACCCATTCACGGACCAACCGCGTCAAGCGTAGCTTAACTTAATCGATCGACCCGTATGGCTGTTATTACTTAGCCACACGCCCTTCTAGCTAGTAAAGCTTAGATTATATATTGCAGGCTAATTCGTTAAAGCTAGGTAAATTGGATGTCGCAATATGGAACCAATGCTTGGTATTGGTAAATGGGTTGAGGACTACAAAGGAACCTTGGAAGGCTACCAGGCTACTACTACACTTCAAAGCATTGAGGTCAAATTGATTGAAAGAATTGATGTGAGGCATGATAGAACCTATTTCTATCCTAAATCCTTTGGGGTCCGTCAACCCCAAATAAATTGTGTCGATCATGATACGAATATTTTTGTGGCATATATAGGGTGAAATTTAATTAGCTAGCGAAACTCTGCACAAGTAATGAGTTTTGATAATTATCCTAACACGATAAAATTAAAATAATTAAAAAAAATGTTGTGGACCGCTGATAGTGTGTCTGGGTGTAATTTATCTATAATATGTATGTATTTAGAAATATATAAGTATGTTTATCAGTTGTCTAGTACCCATAACACAAGCTCTGCTTAGCTTGGGACTAGATGGCGTTGTGTGATAGTTGTGGAATATTATTATTATTTATTACTTGTAAGTGTGAGTTCAGAAAATATGGTTTATCATGTCTAGTCAAGTTTACACACAAAACTGATTTTTAAAACTGATATTGAATACACTAATTGCGGTCGATGACCCCACAAAAAAAAACATCAAATTGCTTTCTTTTTGTTTTATCACGGTTAGATATCGATACCCATCACGTTTGCGGAGATTCTCTAGCTAATTTAATTTGACCCTTTATACAGGGAGATTTTTTCGGCACCATCCAAATTTTTACAGGGTGTTCTACCCATGAATATGAACAACTTTCACTATGAGACCAACTCTGAAATCACGAAAAAAAAAAAGTCCAATACCTACTTGACCAAAATGTATGAAACAGCTGATTTTTTTTTCGTGATTTCAGTGTTGATCCCATAGTGAAAGTTGTTCATATTCATGGGTAGAACATCCTGTAAAAATTTGGATGGTGATGAAAAAATCTGCCTGTACATTTATACGTATTCATTAAAATTAAGATTTCAATTAATACAAAATTTGGATGGTGATGAAAAAATCTGCCTGTACGATAGGCTGCAAAAGTGCATGGGTAGTACAGAAACAAAATCGTATGAAGCGAGAAATGACGCCATCTAGCGTAAAACCAGTTAAAAACTAACAAATTTTAATTATGCTGTTATGAGATGGCGTTGCTTTGCTTTATATGATAAAATATTTTTGTAGTTTCTTTTTGTCTCTTCAAACAATTTATAATTAATAGTTTCTTTTAAAGAAAATTGTTCCTAATTATTAACCTACTATGTTAAAATTGATTATTGCTAAGTAAAGTAACTACCAATTCGAATATTAAATTAATTATTAAAATACCCACTCGTTAGCTTAATAAATATATTCCTATCGGTTTCTTTTATTATTTTTATCATTTAAGCTACGTATGCTGGTAAATGTAATGTAATAATTAGATAAATTAGATAAATGCCTTGTAACTCCTTGCTCAATCCTACTTAATACGTTTCTTCCTAACTCCTTACTTACGTTTCGTAAATTAGTCATAGTTGTGAAGAAACCAACGCCATCTAGTTTATTTTCGAAAACTTGAATTCAAACGTTCACGGGAAAATAGACACTAAGGTACCCATGCAATTTTGCTGGCGACTGTACATTTATACGTATTCATTAAAATTAAGATTTCAATTAATACATAAAAAGTGTAAAGTTTTAATTGACGTTCTACAAACCTCATCAAATTTCAAGGGGTAGAGAGCTGGAATCGGGTACTGCCGCAGTGCGCCGTGTATTGGTACTGTGAAGTAAGTCGTGCTGTTTGTGAGGGTCAGTTCAGGGAATACCACGATGTCAGCACCCTGAAAACATTGTTAAATCATTTTGTTAATTATCCTGTTATCAACATTGTCATCATGACATGAGGAAAGTCGAAGACTCTTAAGGATAAATCAGCTCCCTAATTGCGTAACACACCATCGATCTCAATCTGAATCATTTTGAAGGATATTACTAATCCATTGCTTCATAATTGTTCGAAAAATTTGTCGCTCAGTAACGTAAATAACGCAATGAATGTTGTTGAACTGTCAGGATTATTAAATCTATTGCTCCTGATGATAGTGTGTTACACAATTACCCCACTGGCAATCGAATGCGAACAACGACGCAGTCCTTATTCTACACCGCCACATGCGAACTATGCCTCATTCTGACGTCAACCAAAATCCTGCATCGCGCAAGCAAAGTTTACCGCGCAACTAGCATATACAGGGTGTTACAGAAAGGGTATATCAATACAAACGGGTTGAAGAGTGTATCTGGTCTAGAATCTCTGTACAAAATTTCAGCTCAGAAGCAGTAACTTTGAAAATGCTTAATATTTTTTATTTAGATAGTTTATTAAATTGAAATCATAACAAACGTGTCACCGCACTACGAGGGTCATTATCCATTATCTGTAGTGTGTTTGTGCGCCTAGTACACGCACATCACGCCGCCGCGCGCCAGTGCAGCGCCGTGATGTCGAAATAAAAAAATATTAAGCATTTTCAAAGTTAATGCCTTTGAGCTGAAATTTTTTACAGATATTCTAGACCAGATACACTCTTCAACCCTTTTGTATTGATATACCCTTTCCGTAACACCCTGTATACAATGTTTCGACATCAATCGTCGGGCAGTAGCCCACCAGACACGACAGCCGTCTGGTCGGATGATCCTCCCTTTTCTATGGAGGATGCGTGAACTTTACACCCTCATAGCTCTATATCTACTGGTGACCCCGACGTGATATGAACACGCAACCTTCTGATGTAATTTATCCCCTAAAGGGGTTAAACAGGGGATGAAAGTTTGTATGGTAGTCATTTTTCTCGATGGGCGAACCTCTGGGGCCGTATTGTGACGTCGTAATGCCAGCATGAAAAAGGAATGGTGCCATCGGTCATGTATAGTTTCATCAGTCTCTTTATCACGCTGGAATCATGATGGCATTACAACGTCATAATACGGCAGCTGTAATCAACAAACCTGTTCGGCCGCTTCCTTTATAAGACTTGCGTAGTTGGCAAGGTTCGTCGCCACATTTCCGTTTACTATGTACTCCACCACGGCGCCTACGTAGTGGTCATCTTGAGGTGTCGATTTCTGTGGAGAAGAGAAACTTTATAAATATACAGGGCTCCGCAGATACGATGTTATAGATATCTTTTTTTTTTTATTATTTGATATGGGCTTGCTCTTGACTCTAGCCTAGGTCAAAGGTGACAGAGACAAAGTCGACGATGGAGCGAGCTTACCCATATCTAAAACCAATATAAATTAAATTGATGTTTTTTTTTTTGGGCTATGAGTAAAGACTATTACCCCAGTGAGTGTAGTCAAGAAATATCAGTTTAAAAAATCTGTTTTTTTTTTTGTGTAAACTTTTAAACGTGATTGGTACCTAATTACGATACAAAAAGGAAACAGATTTTTTCAGCTCATACTTCAAGTAACCAGCGGTCGTAGACTTGGCCAGAACATATGAGGACCATGTTTTAAGGTCTGACATGATCTTTTTGAGGAAATAAGCGCACAGATTTGAGTAGACCAGTTCAATCAGTGTACGCATTTGTCAGTAATCGTGCAGCTCAACTCAAACGAACAATACCAACGGAGGGATTTGCCTGTGGCGTACAATAAAATTGAAGCAACAAATGTCTTGCATCGTATAAACACTGTATACAGAGTTTTTGGAAAAACACTAACAACCTCTTAAGAGGTCATTGAACTCATTATAATGAACAACTTTTACTATGGGACCAAACCTGAAATCGCAAAAAATAAATCAGCTGTTCCCTACATTTTGTCGAGTTATACGAACATAAATGTAGGGAACAGCCAATTTTTTTTCGCGATTTCTGGTTTGGTCCCATAGTAAAAGTTGATTATAATGATGAGTACAATGACCTTTTAAGAGGTTGTTGTTGTTTTTCCAATAATCCTGTATAAGTAGACGGAGAAACTTTTACTGTTGTGTAACTTATAATAGCATAGCATAAGCATAACGGAGAAGGCATGTGTGTCTCGTTATTATCAGCCATATTTCAACTACTGTGGGCGAACTATGGGTATGTGTTGGGTATTGCGCAATAGAAAAACGGTTTGCAGTTCAAATCAGATTATAATTTCACGAACAATTTAATCACACTAGCAAATCACACACTATAGGTACACGATACAACCAGATACGGAACGCGGGACAGTTTCTCAGCGCATGTTGTTCGTCCGATGTCTAATGTCCAAGAGGCTCCACATCGTTCTGTCGCGCTGTTGTCGACCGCGAACTCAGGCTAGACTCTGTCAAGCGCCGCCTGATGGCGCTGGCGTTCCGAATAGTCAAACGAATGACCGGTTGCGACACGGCCATCCTGCGATACACACGTCCTCGTGTGTTAATCTGTAAGCAAACATACCCGCAAAGTATCACATAGCTCGGTCACTCCTGACCTTCATGGTTTCTCACGAAACCCCACACAACACACACAACTTAATCTCTGCTCTGTTTCATCAACAAGACTATGACTCGACTTTCCTCAAATTCGTCAGTAATACTCTGATCCCTTGGCCTGTGCCATGGCATGTGCGTTAGCCTCATAAGCGTACTTGATTCTACCAGAGCCATGTAATCAAACTTTAATCAATCATAGCAAAAAAAAACATCAACCAGAGCCATGTACCATCGTTATCCACATTAAAAATAAACTTTTTCACTAAGAGCCTTAGACACCTGGGAACCCACACACGAGTAAGCCACTCTAACGCCACGGCTCTCTTAGCCGACCAGCAATCGCATTGCTATCACACATCCATCGCATGGATCCATGTGCATCACCCCTGTGACTACACACAACCTTACTACGGCCGATAGAGAACCCCTACTCGCGTGGTTACCACTACTCAGGCTTGCTCATCACCACTGTGATCACCATCTACTTCGACTGGTACATAACCTACTGGCATCATTCTTAACTTATCGTGAGCGTATTTAAAAAAAATCCATTGTAAACTAGATTTGGCTATACCTAACATTGCAACCATTTTTTGCTATTGTTTACAAGTAAAGCACTCAGTACCAGAGTCAAAACAAAATGAAAACGGCTCACCCGATTCGGTAGACGATAGATCTGTAGCTGGCTTAATGGTACTGACATCCACTCGCTGTCACTGGCTCCTTGGCAGAAGTCGTGAAACTTCTTGCAAGGAAAGCACCGTCCTTGCTCAGCGATTACTCGCACAGGAGATCCACCGAGTGCTGCGCCGTCTCACGCTGCCATCCCGCTTGTACACGTCCTTGTGTGTTAACCTGTAACCAAAAAAAACCAACAGCAGTGCCTGTTCCACTCGGCCAATTCTGTTCACATTGTTATTGAAATAAAAACAATAACAATCATCGATAGCAAAAGATTCCTCTAAGCCTTGGTAATAATTGGTCAGGAACTGTATCAACTTACGAGTAGATCACATACTATCATAATATTACTCTGCAAGTAAATGTCGGGTCGGGTAGAAATGTAATAAAATCTCAAGTTATTGCTCGCTAATCGTTACACTACATAAGAATTATTCTGTGCTGAATACACCGATACCAGTCAACGCAACAACGTTATTAACTCGTTTGCCACTTAACCTCTCCTTTCTTAACAAGTATTCAGCACCAGAATCGTAAACAAAACAATACAGCTCACCTGTATTTTCTAACGTGTCTGGGGGTAGTTGTACGACGCAAACATCAACTCGCCGTTGCTGCTTGCAGCAGTTGAAGCTCGTGCTCCACCATCCGCTTGCAATGATTGGCCGCCACTGCTCGTGCGCCGGGCCGCGATATGTCCTGGTTTTCCACTTGCAGCACACGAAGGGCTTCGCTGACGGCTGCGCTGCTTGGCTCGATTCAGTCACTCCACGTCGCTGGTAGCTCCATGCCACGTCCTTGGTATGCTATTTACAATAGCCACGTTGATGCTGCTCCTTTGTTCACCGTGCAGTGAATTTTCAGCAAAACACAAATCAGCTGTCGTGGTGTGTGCTGTTACGATTGCACACGCGTCCTACCCGTTTATTGCCCGTGGTCCGACCGCGTAGTTCTACTAGTAGGACTACGGGCATTTTTCTTTTCGGTGGTTCTATCAATCGGACCATGGGCAAATCAAGTTCTATCAGTAGTACTAAGGGCAACTTTGTTTACCCGTGGTTCTATTAAGTGAGTAAACTTCTTTGCATGTAAAGCAAAATTATTACATGTCGGTGAATTTTTTTACGGTTTAAAAGTTATGACCAAGTTTTGTTATTTTCAATGACTTCGCAATTTCGCATAATGTTTAAAAAAGACTATCAGGGCTATCTAAAAAAATAAATTGATAGCCCTGACAGTTTTTTTTAATCAATATTTTACTAATAAAAGTGTGTTGTTAAAATGTAAAAAACCTTATTCAATAAATTTTATTTTTACTTACACGTATTTTTTTTCCTTTGTAAAATAATGAAGGTAATACGGGCTGGTGTCCGCAACTCCACATCAATGCGCGTATTTTGCGTAGCAAAATAATGTGACAGGTATATATAAGTACTACGTAAGTAGTACCATGGGCAAAAATATTTATCTTAGTTCTACTCGACCAGTAGAACCAGTGCCAATAAAATATGATAATTTTATAACGATGGTCCGATTGATAGAACCACCGAAAAGAAAAATGCCCGTGGTCCTACTAGTAGAACTACGCGGTCGGACCACGGGCAATAAACGGTCCTACCGCGTGTTCTAATTACGGGAACGGGATATGACGAACTCGAACGCCGGTTAGGGACCCGCTTGTTTTTTTTTCAAACATGGCGGTAGGTGATACACGCGCGTCACGTATTCTGCATACAGCCTATGCCTAAAACAACATGCACTACGATCGCGCATCCATATCTGGTTTATCTGGGTTCAACTCGAACAGATCCACACGATTATTTAATAAGCGTTCGCATGTTTACACTTTGTTTTTCAAATGTCAACGTGCGAGTTACTTTCATTTTAAGCGTTCTGATTTTGCGCATAAACCAACACGAATCCCACGCCTGATAACGGAGAAGGCATGTGTGTCTCGTTATTATCAGCCATATTTCAACTACTGTGGGCGAACTATGGGTATGTGTTGGGTATTGCGCAATAGAAAAACGGTTTGCAGTTCAAATCAGATTATAATTTCACGAACAATTTAATCACACTAGCAAATCACACACTATAGGTACACGATACAACCAGATACGGAACGCGGGACAGTTTCTCAGCGCATGTTGTTCGTCCGATGTCTAATGTCCAAGAGGCTCCACATCGTTCTGTCGCGCTGTTGTCGACCGCGAACTCAGGCTAGACTCTGTCAAGCGCCGCCTGATGGCGCTGGCGTTCCGAATAGTCAAACGAATGACCGGTTGCGACAAGCATAATTAGTCTATAATTTTCCCACTGCTGGGACACAGACCTCCTCTCAGTGAGAGGGAGTGGGCCGTAATCCACCACGCGGGCTCACTGTGGGTTGATAGATGTTACATGTCTTTGAATGTTTGGTTCTAGGACATGCCGGTTTCCTCACCATGTTTTCCTTCACCGTTTTATAACAACAGTAATAACTTATAGTTATAACATGCCACACAAATCACACCGATTCAATCAGGCTTTACTCTGCTATTGAGTTATGTTTTATTATAGACTAGCTGTGCCCGCGACTTCGTTCGCATGTCGGAAAACAATAATGTAGGTATTTTTTTTTACCCGACACCCTAATTTTTTGTCTAAAATAAGAGTAGCCTAAGTTACTCCTTATAACATCAGCTATCTGCCAGTAATCCCGTCAAAATAGGTCCCGCCGCCGTTTCGCAGATTAGCCGGAACAAACAGATAGACAAACAGACAAAAATGTTGTTATAAGTAGGTACCGTACATACTTTCATACGCATTTAGTAAAAAGCTGTTATTTTGATATTATAAAATTGTCCTAAATTTAAATCAGTCTGTCTAGCCTTTTCTCAACCAGGTTGGGCTCGGCTGAATACCAGCACCTATTTTACATAGAGCGACTGCCTATCTGACCTACACCACCCAGTTACTGGGTAACACGATACCCCTTGGTAAGACTGCACTAAATGTAACAATAATATTATTTTTATGCACATCGTACTGAAAGTCTGTCAGGTAGAAGTATGTACGGTCACCAAAGGAGGTAAGTAATCAGAGTCGTCGGATATAGCTGAAGTTTAGTAAGAAACCGATGGAGATTTCGAATGAAATTTAATTTGATAATGAACTGTTCGTTTTCTATTAATTAAATTAAATTTTATTCGAAAACATCCATCGGTTTCTTACTAAACTTCAACTATATCCGATGACCCTGGTTACTTATCTCCTTTGGTGACCGTACGTACTAAGTAAGTCAATTTCGACCCAAGGACTATACAACAAGAAAATATATCTACCCCTTTAGGCCGGCCGCATACGTCCAGTTTCCTGATTCGGTTTCCGAATGCACGAATTTCATACAAAATCTTCTCTTTAGCGCACACGTTCTTATATTTTCCGTCAGGGTTTCCGAACGGAAAATATAAGAACGTGAATTCAGGGTCTCCGAATCTGAATTCCTGATTCGGAAACCGAATCAGGAAACCGGACGTATGCGGCCGACCTTATTCATAAACGTTGCTCAAAGTTAAGTAGTGACTAGCGACTGTTTAACCATACATTTTTGACGTTTGAACGTCACTTAACTTTAATCATCGTTTACAAATAAACCCCAAAGTATTCTATCATAATTCATTGAACACAATGATAGATAAACGACCACAATACGACACAACACGGAATACCCAATTGCAATAAGAACTGTAACAGACACAACACAACAAAGGCAAAAAAACAAGTTTATTTATTCATAATGAATCACTTTACCTCATAAGAATTCAACACTAGACAAAGGAATATAAGAACACTGACAATCGACATTATTTACAGACGAAAACATCGGCTAATGAAATGATAAACAAATGGACTTGATAGCCAAGGTCGAGACATCCGTCGTGAGTGGAGTCTCGCTCGCTACTGCTACTGGGCCAGCAGGCCTACTGTTCGTGTCTTCAAATGATTCAAGCATGCTCAGTTCGCGCCTGACCTAGAACATTATGCTAAGGTGAACTTTGTTTACGAGTCGGTTTCAAACTTTAGGGCGTTTACATTTTTACCGGTTTTTGAAGTCGCAGATGGCTTCCGTGAAAATTAAATAGCTAGGTATGGAACTGCTTTATGTTCTCATTTCGTAGCTTCTATTTTGGTCAGTCTCAGTAAAGCTTAATTAAATTTTTAAAATATCGAGTGCGCGATTTTATCGCGCACTCGATTTTCAAATCTCGGTGTTGAGCCGAGCATTGAGAATCCAACAGAGCGCATCCCAGCTTGTCAGAAAAACACGCTGTTGGATTTACAACTCTCGGCTCTAAGCAATGCGTTTAAAATCCATTAGGCGAAAAAAAAATCGCCGCCGGAAAAACGCGCTCGTGCTACCTGGGCTTACTCAAAAGACAATAATAATTACTCCCGTACAATAATATTTAAGATTTTTTTTTTCTTTTTGATTTTCTCAAAAAAGATTGGCTACGTAAGCCACATGCGAGCTCACGAACTACTGCGGAGGAGAAGCAATCGCCCTGGCCGAAATCAGATCGCATCATCATCATCATCATTTAAGTTTAGTCCTATATAGCATAGCACCTAAGTCACAGTATAAACATGACTTTCTACTGTGCCTAAGTGCTGGAAGTTAAAAAACCATATTATGTGTAGGAAAAAACACACACAACATAACATCGCGCCTGTATTCGCCAAAGGGTTTGGCATAGGTAGGTACCTATAGTACATCATCAATTCGCCAGTTATGTTTAAGTCCAGAGGGGGGAGCCTATTGCCATCAAAAACTATTTTATATTTATACATATCGACGGTGTAGTATCAATACGTAGTACTATTAAGTATTCTGTGGTATCAATATTAATAACTACAAAATCGTGATTTTACAGGAGGCGAAAAAAACGTTTCATTTCTATAGTTTTTAATAAAAAAGTTACTTATATTACCTAATAAACAAATAGTAGGAAACGTCGTCGTCGATTCAAGACCTTATATTTCATATTTTACCTACGTATATATGCAATAAAGTGAAAATCGCTAAAATGTTAGTTATTATTACATATATTGACACTTCACTGTCAATATATGGAATTTAAAAATGTTAACTTTAGAAATACTGAGGACGTGTTTCACAATAACAAATGATCGCGTAAAACCAACTATCTTTGTTTTAAATTGGCTCGTATCCATAACAACTGCAATCGATAATTCGTGGACACGGCTTCGCAACGTCAAAATTATTTCCATCCTTTTCTTTTTCCACTGAATTGAAAAGAGACAGAATGATGAGAAAGTTTCCCTGTTTCATGAAATACTTTTTTTTAGATGTCATTGAGTGCAGTTAATTGTAGATAATGCACTAGGATAGCATGAAGCCACTCATGTTGGTTTTCTCAGACTTTGCCAATGAGTGTGAGAGAGATAGAGCAGTACCTATTGATGCAATTTGATCAGCGTTGATTCAACGGGCAGTTATTCAAGGGGTCGCTAAACCGATGTTTGCTATTGACATTTGTAATCTGTAAGCATGCTACACGTTTGGAAAACAGATCTTGTTGTTATTATCGCACGAAAGGACACTTCTGCTCATGAACTGTTCCCACGGTAGGTATGAGAAACTATGTAGGTAGGTATATTATTGGGACTTTTAGTTTTTGCGCAAGATCGAATGGACACTGGGTCTTCCCTCTTGGAAACTTTTAGAAACTAGTGCTAAATCATGCATGATAGACATTAAAAACAAATTGACAGAGAAATACCAAAGACAGTTTTTACGTCCTTAGGTCCTAGCTTTATTTAATTTTGTCTATGCTGTTTATTGCGAAAAACTAAAATTTTGATGATAAAGAAAACATAATTTGGACTTTCTGGTCCACCTAGGTAAACTAGGCGGGTGGACCATGGGCAACTCAAACTCAAACTCAAAGCATTTATTTCAATTAAACCAATTACAGGCACTTTTGAATTGTCAAGGGGTCGGTCAGTCAGAAAGATGAAGCTAGTTGCCCATTCCAAAGAGTAGGTACCTATGGAGAAGAACGGGCAAGAAACTCTATGGACACTCTTTTAAATCAAAATAATATGGTTACAAAGTCAACACACGAACTAAACCATTTAGCCGCGGATATTAGGACGGTTTCGGAAAAAGCAGATTTGTAGATATTATTTGTATCACCATCATCTGCCTAGCCTTATCCCAACTATGCTGAGGTCGGCTTCCAGTCTAACCGGATGCAGCTGAGTACCAGTATTTTACATGGAGCGACTAGACAGTCGCTCCATTGATAAAATAAATAGGTAAATCTGTAAATGATCTGACCTCCACAACCCGGTTACTGGGTAATCCCCTTGGTAAGACTGGTTGTCAGATATGATTTGTGTATACAGAAGAAAATAAAATATGGCGCAAAGTATCTACCTACCAATGTTTTTATTGGAATACCTAATTATGAAAGATACAATATGTGTCTGCTACAATATTTTCTTGTTTGTAGCAGACACATAGGAATTGTATCTTCAATTAACAGACACATATTGTACCTATCTTCTAATAACAAGGAACGATGTAGTTCATATTCAATCAAAAATAGATTAATAGCTAGCAAGTTTTTAATAGCGACTAGTACCAACGATGCCCAAAGTGTCTCTTCAGAAACCAAATCTTCGTGCAAGGAATCCTCTACAAATAGGTACCAACACTTACACAAGTTATATAAATTCATAGACAAATCAATATCTCAACCAATCGATAGATCAATCTTCAATTTTGAAAAAAATGACAAATTAGTAGTTCCACATAAATATAAATTTTCGGCCTTCTTTTTTGCTAACCGCCGAAATACAAACACAAAATACAGGTTAATTGTGATACAACTAACTGATATTTTTTTTTAGTATAAGTAATATTATACTTTTTAATAATTATGCTTTGGAGAAAAGTAGGTAGGTACTTTTGTGTGGTTTAAGAACTTTATTATCTTACTGAGAAACTAAAACTTACATAATATGTTTACGAGTGTACAATAATGTCGTAAAAAGTACATTTAAAATAATGAATAGGAAGGTAGTGAATTAGTGATAAAAAGAAAGTAAGTAAATATTAAGTAATCATCAGTAATCATTAATCAACTAATCACCAACCGAGAATGTTTGTACTTTGCGCGTACTTACAAATAAAGATTTTTTATTTGTATCATTTTGTTTGTTTGCATGAACCCTTGCTATAGTCACAGATAATAATGCTTTAGTCGTCTAGAGACAAAAACAAACATTACTTAAAATAAATGTTCTTGTATATCAATTTTACTCAATTTCGAGTGGCCATTGTTGTTTACGTCTTTAGCAAAAGAAACTTAGTAGATATTTTTATATTATTATTGTTGACACATTATATGTATAGGTACGATTTAAGTTGATTTTGAGAACAAGACATGCTCTTCAAAGTCAAAGCATTTATTTCAAATAGGCACATCAAAGGCACTTTTGAACGTCAAAAATTATCTTAAAATAGAATTGATTCTAGTCGCCCATTCCAAAAGGTAGTTTTCGTATGGAGAAGAACGGGCAAGAAACTCCACTTCGTTTCTTTTATTTCCATGGGTATTTTATTGTACTGACATGTTAAAACCTTCAAATTCAATACCTACTTCGTTTCCCGTCAGACAACAGACACAATAGAAAATCTATTGTTCGCGGTCAACGTTGACCGCGGTGGCAACTTAACTGTTCTGGGAGGATAGGAATTAATTGGAGTTTCGTAGTTTTTGTACTTGATGTTTTTTTTTGTGAAATTTAGTGTTGTATGAATAATTATCTTTATGTAATGTTTTGCGCTCAGGTTTTGCGTATAACACATTATAAAGTACTTATATATGTTTGGGAAATGTTCATTATTTTTGTTTCCTCATTTCCGCTTTTCATCGCCTTGAAAGATATCATTTTCGCAACCCCGTTATACCCTTTTGTTATTATAGGATCGAAACATTAATTGTAAATAGTCGGGATCGGTCTAAATTCTTCCCATCTTACTTTATTTCTGCATTCATGTTCCGCCAAGTAAATTTCAATTTGCTCTATGTTTCTTATACCTACACGACCCTGCCTGTTTAGTTCGCCGCACAATCTTATTATCCTAAAGAAAAACAAATAAACAGCATGTACAGACGCCAGCACGTCAACCTACCCGAAACTGTCAGATTTTCTCAATCAACTTTGAACCTTATGTTTTAGTAATAAAGTTGAAAATCTATTAAAGAAATTTGACAGATTGTAGTAGGTTGATGTGCTGGCGTCTGTACATGTAGCAACAGGAGGGGCTTAATTATATTTGACTAATAATCTCAGACCAAATATGCTAATAATTAAAAAATAAATAAAATATTTTCTGTACCTTAAAATGGTTACATAGCCACCACATTTATTTTTACTCCAATCACTGCATCGCCACAATACTGCGCCATTTTTGTAAGATTTTTCAGACATGGATTAAATTAATTCAATTTAATTTCTTAATAATTTGTGGCGTTGAATATAATAAACATAGATTTATAATAATAAATCTATGATAATAAAATAATTATATCCATAAAGGGAAAAAATTATATCCTTGTGCCACAGAGTACTTTTTGATAGACTGCCTTGTGCGATAAAAATTCTTCAGCTATCGGTAAATGTCAGTCGACGTCAGTGTTATCCTTGTATTAGCCAGTGCTACATTGTAAATAGGTTTCATTCATTAATAAGGTCCTCAAACCAAACATTGTTGGGAACATTTAATTATCTACGGAGAGTTAGTCCACCTACTTTATCAGCCCGTTAGCAACAGCCTACAACAGAGCATTCCCATCACCAAAACACCTCAGAAAAACGACAACTAAGTACCTACCTACTACTGAAACCAGCGTGATGTTTATATGACGATATTAATAATAATAATATTGCGAAACACACTATCAATCTCGATCTGAATCATTTAGAAGGATATTGTTAATCCGTTGCTTTATTTGTTCGAATTTGTCTACTCAACAACGATAACGCAATAAATGTTGTTGAACTGTCATAATGAAAGCCATTGCCACTGATAGTGTGTTACGCCATTGTCCCGCTGTAATGACGGTAGTACCACCATGCACCTTTCTAGACATATAAATTACGCCCCAATTTCCTTTGAAATAAAGAGTAGTTTTCTTACCAAATAATCCCAGACTATCCTGCTATTGCAGGAAAGTCTGAGTCTTTTAAGGTTCTGACCTAAACAGGAAAAACGAAACATTCAAAATACCTATCACTTTTTTGTCTCCATATCTTGATAAATGCAACGTAGGAATTTAAATTTTGATGTGATGTTAGGTCTCGATGACGTACACGGATCACTGGGCAAGGACCATAAGAAACATTTTCTTTTTATGTGAAGAATCGAGCGAATTCGTTCCAATAAAAATATGACAATTAATCTTTTCTAAAGGTAGATCATATAGTTGTGAATATTAAACAGACGTATCGATGCTAACAACGTTATCACAAACTTATCGCAAATATGAGGTAGCAACAATAAATTATGCATAATTTTTAGAATGTGCATCTAGATATAGTAGGCACTTATTTATGGATAAGTCACCAAACGGTATTGCCCGGTAACTTGGGTTATTGAGGTCAATCAAAGTGGTAAGCACTCCATGCAAAATATTGATATTTAAGTCAAGAATAGTTTAGATAGGTCCAAACTTTGATTATATTATATAATCAAAGGGTCCAAAGTAAATGCTAAATCAATGTCCCTAAGGGCGGATTTTACCAGAGTCAGATATCTTATAACCATGGAATAAAATTGACGTCTGACAGTTCTAGTATGGAAAAACTGTCAAAAATGTATTCTTAGGATAAGTCTTATTCTAGGTATAAAAATTTGGTTGAAGTGGCCCTGAGAAAACCAAAATCTTACGGTTCTGAAGCACTCATCAAGATTCTGACGAGAACATCAGCTGTCAAATCTACACATGTTCGCTGTTGTGATTGGTGGAATGAAAGAATAGCAGCCAATCAAATTACTTGGAAAAAAATGAAATTATACAAGCTCTCTGAAAACAAAAAATGAAACAATGTAAAGAACATACCTGTACAGAAAGTCCTATACAGGAAAACAGTAAGAAGAGACACAGATATTTCATATTGTGTGTTGTTTAGATCCCGCTCGCAGCACGTTGGAGCTCCGACGCGACTCGTGCTATGCTGACTAATATCAGCATATTTATGTGTACCAGTGTACGTGCACACTATCGGACGACTGACGAGACGATACGATAAACAGGGAAAGATGTCAACATTAAACAAAACAATTATCTCATGCTGAAAAGAAAATATACCTGGCACCAAATACTTAAGTGCTTCGATCACAATTTGATAGAAAGTTCATAGGTTCAAATAACAATAACGAACTTTGAACTCAAAGAACATAAAGGCATAAGCAAACATTCTGAAAAGAGAAACAACACAGCCCATTCATGAGAGTTCACCAAACGATTCAATCAAAATCAAATCTTAACTAAGTAAGCCCTACTCCCAGACCAATCCTAAATTCAGTAAACCAAACCATGAAAATAAACTAAATAACAACAATAAAACGGTCTATAAAAGTTAACGAGCAACTAATAAAACAACAGGCTATTAAAGATGCGTTTAAATGGAAACACACGGACGAGATTGATGACAAAGTCGTGGTGGGATACGGGGAGGTCCCGAATGATGCACAAACGCAACAAATACAGATATTCAAGCCATAATATATGAGGAAAAACATTTTTGTTTATACACATTTTGTAAACTCAGTACCGTCTGAGGTGATAAATAATTAAACTGACAAGTGAACTGATAATGGAACAATAATTATTATGTTATGGAGATTTTACGATCACTGTTGTAAATTAACAGTCTTTAAACAACGCCAAAAGTAGATCTCCATTGAACATCGGGGGAGGATGGCCTTGTTGAGAAGATTGAATTATGGTAAATTGTGGGAATGACGCGGACGATCTCGTCCGGTGCACTCTGGGGATCCCCACAGCCAATGTTTATGATGGTAGTTCTTTTGTACGATGGATTTTATGTGCTATTGTGGTGTTTCTCGTGTCACAATAAGATGACAGAATATAGGAACCCTTACAAAATGTACTTATGTACTTTTTTATATACCCCCTGTAATGTATAAGGATTGAAGTAATTTAACAAATCCCTTACCAGTTCAACAGGCAGCTGGGCAGTTAAGGAGACGGACCTACGCTGAAGGCCTAGATAAATGCAAATACCTTTCAACGCGTTTGGTATTTCTGCAAAGACTTTCAACAGAATTGATGTAAGCTTTTTAGTGGCTTATGTCAATACTTAACAACATTTCCGTCATCGTTACTGCAACAGAATTTCACTCAGTCCAGGTCCTCTGGTATCTATTTTCTAATTGTAGTCTTGTAGTCTTATGAAACCGTCTAAAATGGGCTTCCATCAATAATATGTAGCATTTATCGAAGACAATGGGTTTCATATCTTGCAAACTCGGGATGACTTAACTAAAATGATCTCCCACTTACGATCAATGTTCAAAAAGGTACAAAGTCCATTGAGTAAACTCAGAAATTCTACGTCCTCTATCATAATAATATCATCACCTGGAAACAGTTCCAATGTATCATCTAAATAAAACGCCTTATCAACTGTCAACAACTTGTCTATACTGATACAAATCAAGATTACAACTTGTGTTTGTTTTATAACACCATTATCATCTTGCCACAATCAAATAATCCCCAATTTTGTTCCCGTACATTTCCTGATTTATTTCCTAAACGATCAAATGCAGTCAAATGCATTTTTTTGCGATAAGCTCTAGCAAAAACGTTCTACCCGTTAGTGTAGTTAATTCAAACAAGAGGTATTTTATTTCATGACCAAGTTCCTGTTGGCTCTTTCTTATCTGTACGTAATAAAGCTGATAATTCTCAGACAAAATATGGATCGTAATCCAGGTTAGCATACATTATACATTTAATAAGATAAAGAGTAATAAAGAGACTTATTTTATCAAATCATTTTCAATCCAAGCATCACTTTTAATCCCCTTGTTCCTGAGGTTTTTTCGATTTTTCTCAAAAAACCAGAGGTCCTACATCAGCCATAATTATCCCGATAAGGTTTTCTCAAAATTGTCTATCAGTTGTGTTATTTTTCTTTTTATTTTAAATCAAGTTACTTTTCGATTAGTTGTGTAATCGTATGATTAGCTACTACTAATAACTTATTATTTATTCTGCCACTAATTTGTTTATCATAGCCTCATTCATTATAGTATTTTATTTTTGTCAGGATTAGTCACCGTCATTTGTGACGTCATTGTGTTCCAAACTTCCAAGTAGCAATTAGTTTCGTGACTTCAGCATTGTCATCAACCGGGCACATTTCCAAACTACGTCTTCAATATGTCTGGTTGAGATGAGTGTCCCTCAAGTTTCTGTTCTAGGTCCTTTCTATTAATAGGAATACCTATTAGGTTCCAAAATCAGCTCACCGTCCGATCAGGACCAGGCCCGTGCCGGACGGCGCGTACGTGTTCCACGCGCGTTTCAATGAGACGTCAGCAAAAAGGAAGGGGCCTGCCAGGGCCGAAGCCTGCCGGGGGTGCGGGATTGTCCGAAAGGGTTATCGCTACCCCGGAACATAAAGGGCTAAGGAAGGAACACGGATGGGTTTTAGACAGTAAGAGTCTGTCGCTCCCTTCCGCTCCACCGAGAACGGGAGGGGTCATTTGATGATTTCCCATCCATAAAAAAGGGGCCATAATTATCTTCGACTAATTAAATCAACGGGTCTCCGTGCACTGGTATACATAGGCCGTTTCAATATTGTGACGAAATAGAAGTTATCAAAATAAAAATAGGTACCTAGTAGAGATCGTTTTAAATTGCACGCTGAATGTTGCATACACATTTCAAAAGTTTGTACAGAAATAGTCGAGAGGCGTGCAGTTATCAGTTAAACGATCGCTATCTACGTTTACCAAAGGATCCTCAGTTGAAAAGACCGTATCTTACTCTCTACAGCAGAGAATAAGATACTACCGTAGAAACTGCTTTATAAAGCAGTTTCTTTTAATTAACCAGCCGAGCGAACTGTATAAATACAGTTCTCTCGGCTGGTTAATTAAAAGACCGCGTTTTATGTGGCTTTGTGTTCAGCGCCTGTTATAATTTTCATTGTAGCAGCGCAAAATATTCACTGATAGTGACAGCACCTTTTCAACGCCTGACGATATGTAAATGCAAGCAGTATCGCTAAGTGCTCTCACACACCACGTTTTTTTCAGGCGCCGTTGATGCGCGTTTCGCAATCGCGCGTTGTCGGCGCTGCTAAACTTGAAAAAGGCAGATTACTTGCGATTGCATCGCTGAAAACTCACGAGAAACGCGCTACAGCCGCGCGTCGACGGCGCCTGAAAAAAACGTGATGTGCAAGAGCTCTTACTCTTAAGTATTTATAAGTATGTATGCTATTTATTTAACAGTTACTTTGGTATTTACTCATAAAAATTGACTTATTGTCAATTATTTTCTATTTGCAGTAGGTAGGTAAAGTGCCTATGTGCCCGTCGTCACCTAACAGCGATTCTCACATTGCTACACTTAAGGCGCTCCACACATTGGCCGCGGTGAGCAGATAACGCGCCCGCGCGCGTGATTTTTTACATACAAAAAATCACGCGCTCACGCGCGGGAGTTGAATTTGTATGTAAAAAATCACGCGATTTTCTCAAAAGCTCATTAACCGATTTTGATAATTCTTTTATATTCGTTGGCACCATGTACCTATAGGAGTCAACATCTCATGTATTGATTGACATGAGATTGTGGACTAGGGGACATAATAATAACATGTGCATCATCCCACAGCTGGACAGTGGGAAATTAAACCACCTTTATTAGCCTAGAAAAAAAGTTATGTTTTTATTTATTTTATGATACTAATCTATTAACATTAGATCTACTTTAGAATATCATTGATTTCAATTAATTATTCTTATACTTACATATTCTAAGTTCTAGTCTTATTTAAAGGCAAAAACAAAAACTTAACCAACTTAGTACTTAACTTAAAAAATATCCATTGATGACAGTATTATGAAAATGAGAATAAAGTAACCTCCATATTACTAAATACTTAGCTTTAGCTTAGACATGTGGTGCCGATTCCCTTGTTCACAAACTAATTAATTTAAGTTCAGTGCATCTTTTTCTTTCTATTTCATTAAGAAAAGCACAGAAGATAAATTTTAGTTTAGTCCTGTCAAATTAATCAGCGCCTGACACTTTAGACGTGATTAAAAACTTGCCTATTAAAATTACGTCAATTTACGTCAGGCGCTGATTAATTTCTTAATGAAATAGAAAGAAAAAGATGCACTGAATTAAAGGGGTTTGAAGGTTTTGGCCCTAAAATCAGCCGCCATTTTGATTTTTTTTCAGAATCGCGGTGCACAACATAAGTTATATATTTAGATAGAGGACACTTATACGAACAAAAAATGTTATATAACATAATATCCTAAAGGCGTCAGGTTTCGGAGTTATTCACCGAAATATAAGTCGAAAACAACAAGGATTTTTTTGTTTTTTTTTCCTCCAGGTAAGCATATTGAACTATTGAGGTAATAGAAACGTTATTAAACCTTTATGGAGAAGAAACAAATAAAGAATAGACATTTTTTAAATAAATAATTAAACACGGCAATTTATAGTTCGTTTTTTAATCCCAGAGACTAATCTGACAAGTGTAAAGTCAAACTTCTATACTAAAAAAAAACGAAAACACAAAAGACTTAAATGTCAGATTAGTCTCTGGGATTAAAAAACGAACTATAAATAGCCGTTTTTAATTATTTGTTTAAAAAATGTCTATTCTTCATTTGTTTCTTCTCCATAAAGGTTTCATAACGTTTCTATTACCCCAATAGTTCAATATGCTTTCCTGGAGGGAAAAAAAACAAAAAAATCCTTGTTGTTTTCGACTTATATTTCGGTGAATAACTCCGAAACCTGACGCTTTAGGATATTATGTTACATAACATTTTTTGTTTGTATAAGCGTCCTCTATCTAAATATATAACTTTTGTTCTACACCGCGATTCTGAAAAAAAATCAAAATGGCGGCCGACCTTAGGGCCACCCTCCATACAAAAATCTTCTAACCCCTTTAGTTTAGTTTGTGAACAACAGAATCGGCGCCATTGGGTACCTAACCTTTATCGCATTCGCATCTTAGAGGACGTTTCAAGGCTCTAAAACATAATCAGCAGCCTATAATGTTCCCACAGCTGGAACACAGGCCTCCTATGGGACGAACGGAAATAAATTTAATATTATTTATTAAATTCCCGATCGTCCCACCAAGGGGACGATGGCCAATGGGACGAACGGGAATACACGCTCTCGGTGAGAGGGAGTGGGCCGTAATCCACCACCATAGAAATGTAAAAAACAGTATATCTATGTCCACCACGCAGGCCCAGTGCGGGTTGGTAGATGTCACATATCTTCGAGTTTCTGGTTCTGAGACATACCGGTTTCCTCTCGATGCTTTCCTTCACCGTTTTGAGAGCTGCAGTGGTGATGATATAATTTACACAAAGCAAAGGGCCTGTCTGGGATCGAACCTAAAACATACAACTAGTAAGTCACGGCCACTTATCACTGGGCCACCACTGCTTTTAAGGCTTTATACTGATGGGTAGAGGGATTGTCCGAAAGGGTTACCGCTACCCCGGAACATAAAGGCCAAGGTCTATGGAAGGAACACGGGTGGGTTTTAGTCAGTAAAGAGTCCGACACTCCCTTCCGCTCCACCCAGAGCAGGAGGAGTAATTTGATGATTTCCCATGGGGGCATCCATTAATTACGTGAGGCTTTTATGGGGGGGAGGGGGTCAAGCCGATTCTCACCCAATCTCACGTGGGGGAGAGGGGAGGTCCTGGCAAGTCTCACGTAATTTTTTATCTGCAAGAAACAGTGTAAAATTGCGAGAAAACTGGGTAGAATTAATCTTAACTAGTCTTAAATAAAAATAACTAAACAAATTGTTTTGTTTTTTAATAAATCCAACGCAATGAAGCATATTAACGTATTTACACTGAAAACACGTATTTTGAACAATCTCACGTGAGATTAGAGGGAGGGGGAAGGAGTCGAGCAAAATCTCACGGTATCTCACTAAGGGGGGAGGGGGGGTAAAAAAATCGCCAAAATCACCTCACGTAATTAATGGACGCCCCCCATACACAAAAAAAAGGCTCTATACTGACTAATTACAAGAATCGCAGTCTCAAGTCTGTCGATCGTCATACAAAAAAGTTCTTACTACAGAATAGCCTGACAAAATTAAAAACAAAAAGCTATTCGCTGGAATCGGTAGTGGTCTGTCGGGAATGCTGCAGATGACTCCTCATGCTCTGACTGTTCAGTTTCTGCCGCCTCAGAGCTTGCGTCCTCGCTCTTCGCCTGCCAACGGGAGACTGAAAGCGAGGCGCGTTCCGGCGCCGGTCCAGTACACCAGCTGGAAAATTACAAAAGTAGTTTACGGTTACTTCAGGCGATGAGGTAGTAAAACTGCTCTTTTAGGCGCTTCACCCACTGCACCGCGCCCCGTCGCGGCGAGCAGGTAACGCGCCCCCGCGCGTGATTTTTTACATACAAATTCAACTCCCGCGCTCCCGCGCTCACTCGCGGGAGCGCGTTTTTTTGAATTCAGTGGATGGAGCGCCTTAAACATTAAAAACCGGCCAAGTGCTTGTCGGGCCACACATAATGAAGGATTCCGTAGTTGGGGTGAATGTATTCTAAGAACAAACTAAAATATGTACCCATAGATATCCGATATGTACCTAATTAAAAAAATGTTCTTCCATATACACGTAGATAAATATATAAACGGCTTTTGCGTGACGTCAGTGTGATGCGTACCTAGTTAACGTGTGTGGATGTAGATGCCGCCACAGGCCGTTTTTTTATTGCGTTGACAAAAGCTTGTTTATATAAGTATTTGATATTAGTTTCAACTTGATACCTTCACGCGTTCCTGAGAAAAACGGTCTTGACAAACGGACGGACAACGAAATTATCGGATACGGAACCCTAGTTTTCTAGATCGTGTGCATGCCAATGAGGACTTTAACGAAATTATTTCAGTTGTTTAGAACGGTGTTGAAAATGTCCACCCAAAAATCACAAATCAAGGCTTGAGGCATCAAGTAGACTTGTAGCGCAAGTTTCCAATAATGTGGAGTCTATATATTGAAGCTAGTCCATGATAATAATATCTGTTCCAAGTTCAACTCTCAACACGATTCAATATTTAGAAGTAAAATCGTCGTTGGTCTAATCTGCATTCACGACTTATTGAAAGATTTATTCAATTGAAAGACTTGTTCAAGATATTATTACTTAAAAAAAAAATTGAATATTCTTCTAAAATTATAATTAAAACATAGCTTTATTGCCAAAAATGTGAACAAATATGAGTAAGTATATGGAAAATTAACTTTAATTCCTACACAATAAAGTGCAGTTTACGCTACCACTTCAAACATTTGTATTACTTTTTCAATAGTGCTAGCATTGCCATTCAACGTGGCAATGCTGCCAGGCACGTTTCCGGATGACAGCGATGCGGATGAATACTTCGACGCCTAAGTGTCCTTTGTTATTTTTATTTTTATATAATTGTATTGTAAGTTAGTTAGTCATTTATTTTAGTATCTAGTGTATATAGTTAGTTTGTGAGCAAATAAATATTATTATAGTGCTAGTCACTCTGAAATCAATTTTCATGAAAATAAAGTTGATATTTGTTTAACTTGAAATAACATCAATTTGAAACGTTTTGAATAGACTTTAGTGGTCGCAAACGCTACTGCTGAGCATGAAGCCTTGTGTTCGATTCCCGAATCGGGCAAAGTCCATCCAGAATCTCTCAGTTGATTAGGAAAATTTGACAGTTTCGGGTAGCTTGATGTGCTGGCGTCTGTACATGGTACTCAGACATAACTGACGGAATGTAGGTGAACTGTACGTATATACATACGTCTGCCTAACCCTTCTGATAACACAAGCGCGATGTTGTCGTGGCGTGTATCCGGTGATTGTTAACTCGAAGAAATATGTATACCTACCAACAATGATATCTCACAAACCTTCTCTCATGACTTCGTAATTATGATTACCGACGATACTGCGCAGCCTCCTCTCTGCATCTCGACTGGCGAAGCTTTCGAACGACTCCTGACTGGCCATCAGCATCTCATGGTACCGGTACATGTACTCCTTGTTGAGAATGCCATTTTCCAGGGTTTTGTCGGACCTCTTCTTTAATGCAAAGCCTAGTGACCTCGTCAAGGGAGGATCTTGCAACATGTCTCCCACAAGCAAGTTTTCTGGTCTCATATTCTGGAAATGGAAAACTAATTTCAAGAACATTATTCATTAATTTATTTCTTTAAATAACGGCCCCCAACTCGCCTGGTGGAAAGCGATGGATAAGGTCTACGATGAATTGAGCGTAGGTAGCTAGCAGTGGCGTAATTATGGGGTGGCATTGGGGCAAAATGCCACGGGCCCCCAACCAGAGGGGGCCCCCGGCCCGAGAGGGCCATGAGCACAGGAGGATCCTAACATAAGTTAATAAATGCAAACGTTTTTTGAAAATGTGCAACAGTAGACATCATTCAGGTTTCGAACATTTTGTACCTTTTTCCCATTGTTTGTCTAATTTTTTGGACAGGACCTCATGCTCAGCAGTAGCGCTTGCGACCACTAGACCAACAAAGCAGTCAGGTGTTAAATTTTTTAGGGGAAAATATGAAATCGATGCGGAAGAAGTCACGGAAGAACTGCTAGTAAAAAAAAAACTATAACGTTGGTTGAGCTTCTTTACATTGAGGGAGGGCCCCATCCCTTGAATTTGCCACGGGCCCCAAACGATAATATAGTTACGCCACTGGTAGCTAGAAAATGCCAAATCACTTTAGCATTAAAGGCTTTCGGGTTAGAGAACACAGACGCTGGCACTCACTTCAAGATGCTGTAAGAAGGTAATGACCCTGATGACTGTCATTTGTTTTTGCTGGCCAATAATGCCATTCATACCGGTCTGATCCCCGGAACCCCCCCTCCACTCTCCCCACCTCGATCCCCTGTTAGTTCATCTTATCCACTAATTTCGGATTATCCTTAATAATCCGAAATTGCAATGTTAGTTGACATAAGTACATAACATAGAGGAGTTCGAGGTTATAAATAACAGACGCACGAGTCGATCGACGGTTTTAAGTTTCGCTTGCCGAGGTCAGACCGTGGATGAATGACCCTAGACTCCGCCGTGCCTCGAAATGCACATTGAGCCGTTGGTCCCGGCTGTCATCCATAGATCTTTGACAATCGTTTCGGGTAGTCAGAAGCCCGAAAGTCTGACATCCAGTCTTACCAAGGAGTACCTGTCGTACTGGGTTGTGGAGGTCAGATAGGCAGTCGCTCCAGGTAAAATACTGGCGTTCAGCTGCATCCGGTTAGACTGGAAGCCGACCCCAACATAAAATAAAATTGCGCGTAATTTAGCGTTACAATAAATTGAGTCAATGAAAAATGATAAACGTACCTAATCATAAAACAGATAGCCTTAAAATAACTTAACTATGGAAAATCATCGTACCTACTAAAAACATCATAATTATTAAAATAATTATGTTTACATACGTGCAGCTTATATCAATATTAAATATAAGGACAAAGTAAAATATATTATTTAAAAACATCAAAAGAATCAAAACTTGCATTGAACTCTTTCTTGACTTTTGGTGGTAGGATAGGAACATAAGACAATCCAAAGGGCAATGGGGAGGGCTATGCTTAGAGTTTCTCTGCGTGATCGAATCAGAAATGAAGAGATCAGCTGGAGAACCAAGGTAACCGACATAGCCCGAAGAATTAAGCAATTATGCCAAACTTAAGTGGCAGTGGGCAGTGGGTGTGTATATGTAGGTAGTATACAACAAAAATGTTAAATATTAGATAGTTTCCCACCACACAGTTCTTGAGACAAATACTTGATAACGTATTACCGGTAAAATGAGGCTAATTTGCTTCGTGAAGGTAAATAATGCACCAAATTAAAAAAAAAAAGATTATTTGGATTAAATCTCTAAAGCTCCAAGGACATTGAAATATTTTTGAACGCATCCGATAAAATAATAAAATATAAATAAAAAAAGTTCCTCTATTTTGTTCAAACTATATCAATAAACACAAAATTTGCTTCCTCCTGATTATTATTTTTGGAGCATATTAACAACTGAGGCTGTTAACTTTGCCACTGTCTCAAAAATGTGCCTATTTTAGAACAAGTTAAATGTAGGAGCAATGGATCCGAAAGGGTGGGTAACATTGCTCCATTATTAAATTTAAAAAATTAATTTTAAAATCAAAGTATTTTTGTCATTGAAATATATTAGAGCTAGAATTAGGTTTAAGAACAACTTTATTTCTCATAAGAATTCATACAAAAATTCACTTACTGAGAAACAATATTTAAAACTAAGATTAATAATTAGAGCGCACAGATGTACGTATATAAGATAACAAAACAAAATAGCAAGGAGAAAAAAAAAAGAAATCCATACTTTAATATTATAAATTCGAAAGTAACTCTGTCTGTCTGTCTGTCTGTTACCTTTTCACTCCTAAACCACTGAACGGATTTAGATGAAAGGCAGAGAGATAGATTGCATCCCGGGGAAGGACATAGGATAGTTTTTATCCCAGAAATCATCCTTTAAGGGGGTGAAAAGGGGGTTGGAAGTTTGTATGGGGAACCACCGTACGCACCATGTCATGAGTTCGAAACCCCGCGAATGCAATTATTTTTGTATTTTTTTACAAGTAATAAATTAATAAAAAAAAGTTTATATCTTACAAAAACTATATTTAAGGCAAAAAATACAAAATAGAGAAAAACTTAATTTAAAATTTGAACTCCATCATCTTCGTAAGACAAGCATTCCAACGTTGTCTTGGGTTCGAGATCTAGCAACTGCAATTGTTTTATCATTTTTGTTACTTTAATTGAATTAATAAAAATATATGTGCTTGATGATTACAAAGTAAAGGAAAAAGTAACTGAAATTGGAATTTGAATACACTTCGACTGATCAATCATTCAAAACGTATTGGAGCCCTGCATCGCGCAATCAAAGTTTTCGCACAACTTTGTATGTATACCCAAACACTTCGCCATTACTGCGGGGGTCAATCGCCTCGAGGGTAGCCAGTACTCGCCAAGCTGGGTTAAATTGGCGTTCATTCAGATGTATCTGACCCGTGTGGGGGATAAACTGGTAATGTGAACAAGTAATAAATACAGTAGTCAAAAGTCGCACCTGGTAACAGGATACCACCACCTATGAGGAGGATTAACATAACCAACGGTTAACTCGACCCCTTTTTTTTTCGTGTTTTCGAAACAGGGTTCTGTATTTGTGCTCTTCCCGAGGAAAACAACAATACACGTGGCGTCATCTATCACCATAATAACGTTATTGTTGTTTTCCTCGGGAACCGCACTTTTTTCGGGATGAAAGGTACCCTATGTCCGTTTCTGTAAGTACACCTAACAACGTGTATGCAAAATTTCAGATCGATCGGTTCAGTGGTTTAGGCGTGAAAAGGTAACAAACAAACTTACTTTCGCATTTATAATATAAGTTAGGATCGGATAGGATTTCACGAGGACGAAATCGCGGGCAGCAGCTAGTGTTATACTTATAAGCTACGGATATATTGACAAAATCCATACCTAACGAAGAAGGATTACCTATACGTCAGTCACACTTTTCGAAATTTGGAGCAAATAACGGGGCAAAGTTGCCTCATTTTACGATATGTATCTATGTTTTATAATTTAATAAGTTTTTCTACATTTAAGGTACCTACTCAATACTGGTATTCAGCTGCATCTGGTTAGACTGGAAGCCGACCCCAACATAGTTGGGAAAAGACTAGCCAGATTATGACGATGATGTAGAATGCAAGGAGGAAACCACATCAATTAATCTGTCTAGCGTCATCCCAACTACATATATTTAGGTCGGCTGCCAATCTAACCGGCTACAGCTGAATTTTACATGGAGTGACTGCCTATCTGACCTCCACAACCCATCCCGTTCCCGCATGAGAATCACATCATGATATTAACACCATATATACCTCTATTAGTGAAAATAGAACCACGAAAACAGTCCACCGTTCGGCCATCACTATAACAAACACATTTAGCTATGATCACAGTACTACATCACCATTTGAAGATCAGTACTATACAAAAGGATTCCTCTGAAACTGAAACTCAGTCTGCGTTGTTGAACATACAATAGTGTTTTGAAAACGTAATACCACAGTAAAAGACACTCCCAAGAATAAAGTAGCAAACAAACAACAAACATTCAAACTAAAACAAATGCATGCTGTTTTAATGATCATTGTCAGAGAATTTTATCATGAGACGCTACAAAACAAATGAATAAAAATAAATAACAACACCGAACACCATTTCGCATAATAGGTTGTGTTTGTCATCGCTACCACAGTAGTTATACCTACTGTGCCGCTACCGTCTGTGCGAATGAGATGTATGTAAGTTTATTAGAAAGCATCAGGATTTATTTTCTAAAGCAGATGTTAAATTAATAGCCTCCAGCCCGATTTCGATCGCGGTGACCAATTAAAGCGGAGATTAGCCAGGTAGGCAGGAGATGTTAAGCCGGGTCCAGACATGTATCATTTGTCCGGTCCTATCACCGTATCCGATCACCGTATCCGTTTCTGCGTATTGTATCAAGCCCCGTATCAAGTTGTGGACGCCTCCGATTTGCTCCGTATCCGTATCTTCACAATAGTCATGATCGCGTATTGCCCAGTTCAGTTTCTGCTCTCGATCAAACATGTCGTCGCAGTTGGTTGAAATGTACCTAGGTACCTACGAGAATTTAGCAATTTCATGTTTCTGTTTTATTGTCATTCACAATATTCTAACCTCAAAACCAAAACAGAGACGATGGTGGCAAACGGAATTACATATTTAGAAACAGAAACAGCTTTTGTGGCAGTAATAGCTTTTGTGGCTGGGGTCCCATAAAACTTGCTTTTCTTTATAGGCCTCGATAAATTTAATAACATTTTCATTGTTCCAATTCATTGTTTTTACTTCACGGCAAGGGCTGAAAATGATGCGCACGTGCAACCGACCGAGCGTCGCGAGTGACGCGTCCAGACTGACCCACGTCCGTATCTGTATCACCTTTGATGATCGGACAAAAACCGACACGACATGGGACGGGCCGTATCATAACGGCGTATCGAGATCGCGTATCATGATACGCGTATCATTACCCGTCCACATATGCGATCATGATACGCGTCGACGATACGGATACGGTGATCGGATCGGGCAAATTATACATGTCTGGACCCGGCTTTATAGTACACAAGTGTGTGCGTAACGTTGCATATTATCCCCTTCCCTTTTCAACATATATGGAGAGTACATAATTCGGAAGACCATCGAATACTGGGAGAAGGGTTTCCCTATAGGTGGAAAAAGAGTATCGAATCTCCGATATGCCGACGACACCGTTCTCCTTGCAACATCCATGGAAGATATGAGTGAGTTGTTCCAAAGACTCGAAAGTGAAAGTGGCAACATCGGTCTCGCAGTGACCCAAGTAGCACACGAGGCTGCTTATCAGCCGAATAACGGATTCCCACCATGGTTAAAGCTGAATAAAAAAGCTGCATAAGGGCTGTATAGGGCCTTATACAGCTCTTATAGCTCTTAAATGGGCACAAATTATTCAGCCTTAAGTTCACGTAGCTGCTTAGGAGCTGTGTAGCAGCAATTTAACAGTGTTATAAAGAGTAACGACAGTACTATGCGCTGAATATCGACTGACTAAGAGATCACAAGTTACTCTTTATTCAGCAAATATGTCACATCTACGCTCTTAATAGATGTTTTAAACCAGGAAAAGCTGCTTGCGGCCAGTACAAAAGTGAACATATTTGATGTAGCAAATATAACCCTAGCTGCCAATTGAAAACTTGTTTCATGGAGTGAATTATACGTGGATAATATTAATATTCCCTGGTAAGTACATTGTTTTACATATTAATAGAGGAAAAATGATTGGGAATGTAATTTCACTGACATTATACATATATATTGTCTAAGAAAATTTTAGTGCGCCACGTTAATATTCTGTTTTTAATTAGTTTTGTGATATAAATAAGCCGTGATGAAAACTTGAATAAAAAATTTTTAGTGCTTTGAAAATAATTATAAGATAAAAAGTTATTATTAGGTTATCAGGAAGTGAAAACGAATGCTATATATTCCTAATTCATACATAAAACATCATAAAAGTTGATAAATGAATCAGTATATTTATAGGTTATACAATACAATGTTATACAGCGACGTGAATAGTTAAAACTCTTATATGCTTCAAAAGGCTGTCTAATAGTTCACTAGTGTACTGTTAATCAGCAAAAAACTGAATAAAATGACACATGTGAACTGTATGCAGCTATAAGCTGTTTTCTTTACTTTTAATGGTCCACAAGCTCTACCGTTAGCCATAATGTGAACAATTAAACAGTTGTTATACAGACTCTTTAGGGATCCGTAGTATTATATCTAAAACCACCGCATAGATAACTTCTAGTTCAAAATTTTCACAGTGATATTATTTAACACACCGTTTTACGCGCGCGCGAACCTTTCAAATTGGGTAGAAAGATATGAATATACACCGTGAAATTATATCACCGTTTTCCTCTTAAGGGGTCATTGTACTCATCATTATGAACAACTTTTACTATGGGACCAAACCCGAAACGTGAAAAAAAAAATCAGCTGTTCCCTACATTTATGTTCGCATAACTTGTCAAAATGTAGGGAACAGCTGATTTTTTTTCGCGATTTCATGTTTGGTCCCATAGTAAAAGTTGTTCATAATGATGAGTACAATGACCCCTTAAGAGGAAAACGGTGATTAAAATTTCACGGTGTATAAATAGATATATTATTTTTTTATTGTAAAATAAATTGTACAGCAACATAAACATAAATGCAATATTTCATCCTCAACATATTTTAATTTCCTAGTTTTTACTTACTCTAAGAAGGCTGTTATTTAAAACATGACAGATGATACCAGATGATACCTTTGTACAAGTTATGTATTTATTACTTATAACTAAGTGATTCTTTCATTTCTTTATTACAGAATAATGCCTTTTAAGATCGTTAGTACTTCAGAACCGGATGGTGATCGATTGAGCATTGTACCGTCACTTTGGGAGTTTAATGGAATATTAAGTTGACCTCCAAAGAATAAAAACATTTCGAAGCTGATCAAGGAAGAATGTTCGAAGCCGAGTCCTGATTGGAAGAAAAATTCTTTACAGCAATAGTCTTTTCGAAATTATGAATACCTTCATCCAAAATTTTTTCATGTCGTTAATAAAATCTTCTAAGTAACTGTCCAAGGTTTTTGGTTTTCCAACTCCAAAGTAAATACCAATAATAAATGGCTTTATGCCAGTATTCTCGTGGGTGTTGCATAAAATTTGCAAAAAATAATGTTTAGAACTTTTAAATATTGGCAATCCATCAAAATTAATATTTAATAAAATTTCGTCTGTAGCTTCATCCCAACTATTCAATATTTTAATCACAGAATTGGCTTTTCCGTTGTGCCAGTATTCGCCACCTTCGATTTCTTTTATGTTCACATTTCGACGAGTTGCTAAAATTGTCCTTAGATCAGTTGGTAATATTTGCGGAATCAAGTCGTTGATAATTGCTGCCAGATCTTTTAAAGCAACATGGTTAATACTCTTTTCTACAACCCACGTTCTAATTTTTCCCTAAACAGTGAGTGCTTTACATCATCGCTATAGTTGCCGTCGTCATCATCTTCAGAACTCGATATTTTTTCTGAATTACAATTGCCGGTGTTTAGAATTGAACAATTAATATTATCGCCTAGCATAATTTGTTGAATGTGCAACATCTTCTGAGCTATTGCTACTAATATTTTGTACGGAACCATCCTGTTTCAAACTATTTGTCACGCTTTGCGTTAATTATTTGGTACTCTTTCGATAATTTTCTTCTAATGCCCCCTGTTCTAGCTTTCATTTTCCACGAATTAGTAGTTCATATTTATAAAGCAATAAAATCAGCGCGCCAGTATAATCGCCATCAACTAGTTACACTGACTGATTACAGTACCACATGTTACTTTTATTCAGATAAAGTCTGATTAAAGGTATTTATGTGAACCACTATAAAGTAGAAGCCGTTAATTCGATACACTAGTGAGTCTTTAAGCAGCTGCGAGGCATCTAGTGAATGTTTAAACAGACGCTATGCAGACACTATCAATGGCAGTATAAAGGCTGATTAGCGGTAGAAATATTCAGCAATAAGCTGTAATGTTAGCCACGAATCATCCATTATACAGCTATTAACGTCATAATAGTTCACACGTATCCCTTTAATAAGTCAGTGTAATAAGAGTTCACAAATACCTTCTTATACAGCATTTGGCGTAATTTCATCCACTAAACAGCCCTTACTACGGTTAAGGCATTAGAAAAGGTTGAAAGCTGAATAGAGTCGTTGAAAATATACCTTTATAGCGCTCTTAGCGTATTAATGGTAGTTTTTTCGGTCTTAATCAGCCTTAATGCAGCTCTTAATCAGCCTAAGCTGTTTAAATATCACTGACAGCTATTATGCAGCTGTAGGATCACCAGTGTACTCTTAAAAGAGTCTTAATATGCATAGAGTTTCAAATAGGCCTAAAAGTGAGTAGTTATACAGCTATCTGTGCTACTTGGGGAATAGAGCGAAAACCAAGGTAATGATTGTGGATCGAGCCGGGAAGCTAACGAATGTCACCTGCAACATTCCTGACATTAACATCGTCGACCACTACACCTATCTTGGCTCGCAAATCTGCAATGATGGCAGCTGTGTCCCCGAGATAAAAAGGCGTATTGGGATGGCCAAAGATGCTATGACCCGTTTAGGTAACATTTGGAAGAAGAGAGGAATTGGTATCACAACCAAGATCAGATTGATACGAGCCCTAGTATTCCCTATCTTCCTGTATGGAGTAGAAACGTGGACGATTTTGGCCCGAGAAAGACAAAGGATTGATGCATTTGAGATGTGGTGCTGGAGACGAATGTTGAGAATACCGTGGACTGCCAAACGCACCAATGCATCGATCTTAACCCAGCTTCGAGTAAAGACCCGCTTGTCGACCATATGTCAACAGCGCATTCTCTCCTATTTCGGCCACATAGTACGCAGAGGTGATGAAAGTTTGGAAAAACTGATTGTGGTTGGGAACACCGAAGGCAAACGATCGCGCGGTCGTTCACCAACACGATGGACCGATCAGGTGAAGGAATCATCGTCCTCTAAATTCTACACGGTGGTAAGAGATGCGCTGGACAGAAACCGGTGGAGGCGGATCATCCGCTCCAGATGCAACTCCGAAGCTGACCACGATCCTCAGACATGAGGGACCGACTACAGAGAGAGAGTGTGCGTAACCACAGGTGCATTCTCTATTTCTTTACTCTCATAGTCCGATAGGACGTCAATCCGAAACGACCGGGGAGAGACCAGTCGCAGGAGGACCAACGACTTTACGCGTTTTCCGAGGCAAAGGACAAATGACCAACCGACGAGACTCCATGGCTCGTAAGTACTAAGTGAGATTCCAAGACTAAATACAATAAAAGCTGCAATGTCTGTACGTTTATACAGGGTGTAAAAAGACACATCACATAGCCGTCAACTAAGTATTATGTACAGACGCCAGCACATTTCTTTAATAGATTTTCAACTTTATCACTAAAGCATAAGGTTCAAAGTTGATTGGGAAAATCCGACAGTTTCGGGTAGGTTGATGTGCTGGCGTCTGTACATCAAACTAAGAAAGTAACTAAGTAACATTGCACAAAAATAATTGTTGGGAAACGACTTTTATTTTTGGTGTGAAAGCTGCAACTTAATGGCGTCACACACTATCAATCACAACATTCACAATCTTAATCATTTTGAAGAATATTGCTAATCCATTGCTTTATAATTATGTCATGTTCGAGTAACGTAAATAACGCAATGACTGTTGTGGAACTATCAAAATGAAATCCATTGCTACTGATAGTGTGTTACGCAATTATCCCTCTGTTTGAGTTGTGTGCAATGTTACGCACGCAAAACATTGTGCCTATACCTACCTGTGCATGCAACGGTATAAGGGTCGTCGTGGGGATTTTAAAGTTGTGTTAAAACATTAATAACTTGTTAATTGTCGTAAAAAACAGTTTAGTAAAAGTTGGAATTTTGACCTTCAACATCTCCGTAACCAGAAGGTTCCCAGGTATGGTCCAGTACAAACACAATTAAAATGACGGGGAGAATAAAGTAACTCTCGATTATACACCCGTCATAATAAGTTACCTACTAAATGATCTCAAAAATTAAAAAAATAGGTTATTTTAAGAAATTGACGATTAATTGAAGATCCAGAACAAAAATTCTAAGACGAAGAAGAGTCGACCAATCAACAATCCGCAAGCCTGCGTTTTTATAACACGATTAAGTACTATTAGAGCCTGCTTCCTCTCACAGAGAGAAGACTTGGAAATATCATGTGAGATAAAATCCAAGAGATACCCCGTTGTGGTTTAAAAAAAAAGTATATCACGCCGTACCATAACCATAAACCATTACCATAAACATAACCATAGAATCGTCTATTTCTACAACATTATCGACAGAGCACCTCAGCTCTTTCTGTTTTCCATCGGGAAAACCCCGATAATTAAAGTTAATTAACTATCTTTCTATGTCACTGATTGTTTTCGTTTCAATTAAAGCGGTTCGAACTCGACTAGTCAAGATAACTGCCGATGATAAAATTACCTAAGTATCTATCGAAAGCGTTTGTCTCTAATCACACGTATATGTCTGTAGGTACATGTCTTGTCTTTTTACCTACTGTTTGTCATACTCATACCTAATAATAGCTCTCCTTAGTAGCCAATAGTACGGTCACCAAAGGAGATAATACAAAACAAAGAGTTCATTTATCAAATTTTGGAAAATATCCATCGTTTTCTTACTAAACTTCAACTATATTATATCCGATGACACTGGTTATACTTGTCTCTTTTGGTGACTGTACCTACATACCAATAGTTTCAAATATGTACTTACAATACCTAAAGAGAACCTAACTTATAAGACCCTAATACCGTAACACACTAATAATCACAACCAGAATCACTTTGAAGGATATTTCTAATCCATTGCTTCATGTATGTTCGAAAAATTTGTCTGCTCAACAGCGTAAATAACGCAATGAATGTTGTTGACCTGTCAAAATGAAAGCCATTACTGTTAGTGTGTTTCGCATTTACCCCGCTGGCCCGCTGTAAAAGTAAGCTGAAGTTTCTTGCCCGTTCTTCTCCACAGAGATCTACGTTTTGGAATGGGCAATTAGCTTCAACTTTCTGACTAACTGACTCACTCTTTGTGAATTGTGTTAGGCTCATCGATCACTAAAGTGATCGATGAGCCTAACACAATT
Organism: Amphipoea oculea; assembly: GCA_945859645.1. NCBI lineage: Eukaryota > Metazoa > Arthropoda > Insecta > Lepidoptera > Noctuidae > Amphipoea > Amphipoea oculea. Next base: position 6,748,426 of record OX243884.1, read on the forward strand.
CGCGGAAATTAATCACACTAATATTATAAATGCGAAAGTTTGTGAGTGAGTGTGTGTATGTGTGTGTTTATATGTTTGTTACTTCTTCACGCACAAACGGCTGGACCAATTTTGATAAAATTTGGTATGAAGGTAGCCAACACCCTGGATACTACACACACCACACACAGGATAATTACACATAGGATATTTTTTATCCCGATATTCCCACGGGGTCGAGAAACCGCGGAAAAACCGGTGAAAACCCGGAGCGCAACTAGTATTATAATAATCCCCCCGCGCGCCCTGGTTTCACCCGCATGTCTGGACTAGCGTTGAAAATGCCGAAAACAACAATTTGTTTTTTTCACGAAAAAAAAAACAAATTGTGGTTTTTTTCCGTTTTTTTCGCATGTTACATAGAAAAATTAACGGAAGGTATCCTTTGGAAAGAAACAGGATTCTTTCGAATGTTTCGCTTGATGTTTTGAAAAGTTGAAAAAAACAAGTTTTATTGATATTTTTTTCATTCTACCCTCCATTTTATTATTAAGTACGTATTATTATGGAAAGAGATAAAGCATAGAACATCTTAAGTTAAATATAGTAAGAACGGATTTGAATAAAAAAAAACATGATAGTTTCCCGTTTCTTTCATATTTTTCGTTTTTTTTCGGTTTTATTGAAAAAAAACATGGAATATATACTTACTGACAAATCTTGAAGCTTTCGAATGAAACATTGAAAAAAACAACTGAATTGGAAAGAAACGGGAATTTTTCCTGCTTTTTTCAACGCTAGTCTGGACCCCGTGGAAATATCGGGATAAAAAGTTGGCTTCGGCCCCTCGTACGTTCAAAAGTCAGGAAATAATAAAGTTACACCTAATACCAATACCTAGTACCCCAATTTTAAAAATCACACTGTGTATGTTTTTCTTCAGAGAGTAGGTACCTACATTGTTCATACCGAAAGTATAAGTATCAAAAATAAGTTTTGCTTTACTCATAAAAACTTGCAATGTTATGAATACAAAAGTAACCGGTTTCACCAAGAATCAGTATCAAAATTATGTTATGCTATTGTACCCGAAAACATGCCATCCACTAAACAACAGCTGATATCAACGCACAGGCCACTCGGGGTCAGTTCTCTGGCTATATTTCATTGCAGTCACATATCTGGGGTTAATATATTATCTGTAATGCATCGTCTCTGTCAATACAACCGGATTCAACCGGATACCTTCACATCTTGTGATAGGTATAGTATCTATTTAACTACCTACCATATTGTGCAATGTTCGTATCGTTAGATTGGTTCTAAGAAACTTCAAAGTTTAGTGGAATAGGCATTCGTTTTATATGAGAATAGAATAGTACTTCTAAACAAGAACTAGTTCTGTGAAATACTGGTGGGTGTTTCGTTTAATTTCCATAGGACTTGATTTTAGGTGTCCATAGGACTTAGATGTTTTTTTGGTAACTTAAAACAGCTGCTTCATCATCGGATCTGCCCTCAGACCAAATAAAAAAGTCAAGACATAGCGCTGCGAACAATGCAGTGAAGCATGCCAAAACTACACCTCCGCTCTGTGCATACACGCTCACACGCACACATTTATAACCATTTACAATCAAACTACACGTCACTAAGTGCACACATGTTTAGCAAACCGGCCTCACTTTACTATTGACAATCAGCTGTCTTGGCTTTTTATTTGGTCTAAGCATCTGCTAGCCCTTTCACAACTATTTTTGGGGTCAGCTTCCAGAATGCAGCTGAATACCAGTATTTTACGTGAAGCGACTGCCTATCTGACCTCCACAACCCAGTTACTGGGTAACACGATACCCCTTGGTAAAACTGGTAGGTAGTCAGACTTTCGGGCTTCTGACAACCCGTAACGACTGTCAAAGATGATGAATGACAGCCGGGACCAACAGTTGAACGTACTTTCCGAGGCACGGAGGGGTCTGGGTAGGTATGTAAAGATGGTCACCCATCCACACACCAACCGCGTCAAGCGTAGCTTCACCTGATCTATCGACCCGTGCAGCATTTATTACTGAGCCACGAGATCTACTAAAACAGCAGCGGTTAAAACAGCTGTTTATGTAATTCATTTACAAAAGCTCTAAAAAAAGTTAAGAGTTTTAATAGCCCGCCACTTCTACAACATCGTCAATCAGCACATTTAGCACTACAATACGTTAGGTAGGTGTGTAACAATAGGACTTTATATCGTGTGAGGAAACCTACCACATCCTCTAAAATCTAAGACTATGTTAAATGGCCAAAATTCGCTAATGAAGATGCATATCGTACCTACCTATCAGTTCCATTATCGTTCAAAACCTACAACTTTACTCCCAAAAATCCTTATCAAAATAAAATATACTTGCCCACTTGTAGGTATGCTCATTTTGCCAGTTTGGTAAAAATTAGGAGACCATAGTCAAATTTTCAAAGCAGATGCATTATTATGCCATAATTAAAAAAAAAACAAGTAAGAATATTCGCTCGCATAATGCTGATTTATTATAATACTTATAGATAACAGTTTTTAAACTTGTATCTAAAATATCGTTCTCCAATCGCTAAGCTACACTTACAATTAGCAAAATAAATCTATTCAACCTATTTACAATAATTGTTTTCATAACACAACCGCTAATTAACCGCTTTTATAATTGAGAACCACTTTTAACTGGTTTCGCTTGTTATCTTTAACCGTTTTAGGTAAGTCATGATGTGTTTACCAAGCATTATCTTCAACAATTATTCCTTGAACGGAATGATAATAGATGCCTCTGCTACCTACCTACTCTTTACATTGGTTTAAAGCGTGCCATGGATGGGGAATATACCGTGGTATTCTTTCATCATCTTCTTCATTTCAGCCGAAAAAGACCCATTAGATACGGGGCCTAGGCTACCTGGCATCCCTAAGAATTTTATTATGTAGGTATTCCGCAGGCTGGCAACAAATATTAAGTTTTGTGCAGTGAGTGGTTTATATGATTTGAATTTTCAGATTTTTTAATTAAGCGCTTCGATTCTTCGCTAACGCCTAGCAAATTAAAACAAAACAGCTAATAATCGAGTTTAGTTAGTCAGACATAGTATTATTTCCTTTGTTATCATGTGCAGCTTGGAATGCGTAAATAAAATTTTAAAAAAGAAAAACAGTAAAGTCACCGATCAAATCACTCTAATTCAAACATTTATTTTTTCCCGCACATAGACGTGGCGGTTAGGGATGCTACAGCTTTTGTTTTCGAAATTTTTTTTGTCGACTTTATTGTAATTGAAAAATATACCTATATGATAATGATAATAATTCAAATTATTTTGGAGATATTTGTTTAGATAATTGCTTGGATGTGTTTCAGTTGTAATACCATATTCTTTTTCATTGATATTTGTCAGTTTTACTTGGAAATGCCACTTACCAATTTCTTTTTCTCGAATATAGTCGATACCGCGCATGAGAAAATTATGGTCTTCACTCTGGTTCCGCTACTGTCACTGTCAGCTGTCTGTCATCACAAAAAAATGACAATCAATAAAATGTCAAAAATGCATTGTTTTGGCGGCACATCACATCGGCAAGGCAAAGCCTCTTTCTCTTCGAAATGAATACGTTTCTCTTTAGCTTTATCGCTTTAAACGCTAAACTTATGATAGCGATGTCAAGGCTAAGCCGGTGGAGGAGAAGCTAAATACGAGCGAACTGTTGAGTTCGTGTTAGTACGACCGCGCGCCAGTCGGCGAGAAGTGATTAACAAGTTGTTAGATTATTTTGAACAAATCAATATTGCCTGTCGTTAACGAAGATGCCACCTGTTTCATTAAATGACGATGTAAGTAGTTTCTTGTATCAATTTTATTCATAATAAACAGTGCGGCCTTTCATTCTTATAGCAGTTTGGTACCTATATATTTAATTAATAACATTATCCTCATTGTTTATCCGGGAATAAATGGTAGTTTATCGAAGCTTAGTGACAATTACAATTTTTAATAAATTTTATTTTCTTCAAAAAAATCCCAGGTCAACTAAAACATTTAATTAACAAACTAGGAACTCTTGTCCTGTTTATATGGAGAAGAATAATATTTAAATTGATTATTTATAGACTCCGAAGAAGAAGCTGCGAGTTGCTATCATTGGTCAGAGCACATTCGCAGCGGAAGTATTCAAACTCCTGCAAAAAGATGGTCACGAGGTTGTCGGAGTCTTCACAGTGCTGGACAAAGGCAACCGGGAGGATCCACTTGGTAAATACTAAACTTTAATTAAATTTTATAATAAGTCTGCCTACCTTAATTAAGGGAAACAGTATTTTGGTATTGCATAAAATTTTAAATGAAAAAAAAGTGCATACACTTAGGTCAAGTAGGTATTGAACTTTTGTATTAAACAGCAGATTTTTATCGTGATTTCAGAGTTGGTCCCATAGTGAAAGTTGTTCATATTCATGGGTAGAACACCCTGTAAAAATTTGGATGGTGATAAAAAATCTTACTGTATGAAACCTGCTTTGAAGAAATATGTAACTTAAAAAATGAGACATTTAAAAAATAAGTCCTACTAAATAATTAACTTTAATCTTTTACTTTTTACACTTAATGGCATTTCAACAGGAAAAACTTCAAAATTCCATATATTAATGAGTTTTTTTTTTTACTTTGCAGCAACAATTGCAGCTCAAAACGGCAAACCAGTCTACAAATACAAGACATGGCGGGTGAAAGGTCAAGTGATACCTGAAATATTGGAGCAGTACAAGTCTGTGAGTGACATACTTGATTATTGGTTATTACTGGTTTTAAATTAAAACAAATTGTCCCTCTAAATATTATGATTGAGGAGAAAATTAAGTCAGATGGTTAACTATTATATTGTCTAGTAACACAGGTAGTCTAGACTCAATCAAGTTGCGAAAAAATAACATTTCCCAAAGGGTTAGGCAGAGGTGTACTGTCGAGGAAACTTACATTTATATAACGGAAGGGCTATTCTTGCTTGCAGCGAGCGCTGCAAGCAAGAATAGCAAATAGAATAGCGTCACTATAGCGGCCGAGCGGCCGCTATAGTGACGCTTGCTAACAAATGTGGTCATTGTGCGCACGGGATTTTGTTTTCTAATTAGGCAAATTTAAGTTTCCTCAATGGTACCTACATTTTGCCCGTTATGTTTAAGTCCCATGTAATAGGGGACAAAAAAGAATTATTTCATTTCATCCACTGCTGGGCCTCAGTTTGCTTCGAAATTGAAATAATTGACTGGTTCAAAATCATAGTCAGAATTCAAATTAAGATCTCTAAGGGAGATTCCAATGCCAGATATCTTTTATTCGAGGATTCAAATTGACGTTTGACAGTTTTTGTATGAAATAGGTAGGTAACTGTCAAAATTTCAAAATTATTCCTCCAATAAAATTATCTGGCGTTGGAAAAATCAGCCCTAAATAGAATTAAGTAGGTAAATGGAAAGTTGAAAGCTTATCTAAACTTGGCTGGGCGCTTTTTCTAATTTGTTGTCACAGGAGTTTTTAGCTTATAAGAGTTTCAGTGGCAGCTAGTGAGATGGCATGTTCAAGACAAGCCGTACCTTGAACATGCCATGTGCTTAGCTTGGCTGCTAAGCTAGGACTTAAAGACTGACTGAAGACCCACGAAATGTGAATCTGATGCAGACTGTACAAATAAATAAAATTGAAGTGTCTGCTTGTAATGTCAAAATGACAGCTTTTTACTAAATGCATATGAAAGTATATAATTATAGTACTTATGTATAACAAAAAAAGAATTTCTAAAATTTTTGTCTGTGTCTGTTTGTTCCGGATAGTCTCCGAATCGGCTCGACCGATTTTGACAGGACTTTCACTGGCAGATTTCTGATGTTATAAGGAGTAACTTAGCTTTTATTTAAGAAAAAAAGAAGTAGGGTTCCGCCCAAAACAATTGAAACCAATGAAATCTATCATGCACGCGAAAGAAGTTGCGAACGAACGAATAATACATTAATTTATTTCAAGTAAATAACAATCATTGCGTAACAGGAATCATATGAGATAAAATAAATCAAATATTCAGCTTGAACATGTCATGTCAGTTTAAACTGCTCAGCTAGGACTTATTAAAACCCAGGAAATGTGAATCTGATACACTGCTAAGATAATAAAATATTATTATCTTAGCAGTTCTTAGGGTTTTAAAGTGCACAAAAAAACTTCTCATCTGAAATATCAGATGAGAAGTTTTTTTGTGCACTTTTTAGCACAAACCAAGAGTCGCAAATTAACACCTGTATTCATAAAATACGTATATGCACTTGTTCCAACAAGTTCAGGAAAATAGCCCTACACCATCAAGTGGTGTCTTTATATAATGAAGTATTAGAAGTAGGTACTCTTAACTACACGTCTTTAGTAACACTCGAACTACGAAAACCGCCCTTACTGCTGCGAAATAAAAGCGCTGTCAAAGACAAACTTACCATGCTAAAGCGGTTGACGGTACCACTTAGGTGTGTTAAATTGTTAGTACTTTAATCTGTAAGTGTTCTAAGTAAAATGACAAAGATGACTTAATTATAATCAGTAACAACTTATGAATAAGTATTTACATCCTTAAATACTCCATAATTATAAGACGTAACGTCTAGCTGTCTGTCATCTGTCCGTCACTGCGCATGCGCATATCACTCAAGAACTACTTATCCGATTTTCTTACGTGACTTTGTTTTTAATTTCTGACTGCCCAAGGTACGTTCGACATACTTAATGCACTATACCTTTTCGTATGGTGTCTCCTACTAGTATAGGTTGTAAAAGCTAATAGGCCCTACATAGCTTGCTTTCTTACTCTCAAAGCGAAACAGTTCGGCGGCACTCGCAATCAGTCCATTCTTTAAAATTGCGCAGTCATAACTATCCTACTATTGGCATTCCGTTTACCAACAATAAGCAATGCACTATATATAATCAAGCTTATATGGTGGCCCAGTGGAGAGAGCCGTGACTTACGAGTTGGATGTAGGTAGGAACCTAAGAAGTAAAATGTCACTTTGTTTGTGTAACTAAACGGTGAAGGAAAACATCGTGAGGAATCCGGCATGTCCTAGAACCAAAAATTCGAAGAGATGCCGCGTGGTGGATTACGGCCCCGTCCTCTCACAGAGAGGAGGCCTGCGTCCAGTGGCGTGCATTGCATATAGGCATATAAGCAGTGCAGTGTAGTAAAATCCATACATTGTATGAAGATTTTGTTTTTTGTTAGGTATGATAATTTAGTGAGTGCCTTAATTGTGGGGCACACACTAAAATGTAATTGACAGGCTTATGTTGATATATCGAGGTAGGCACTGCTTATATGCCTAATTGCCTATATGCAATGCACGCCACTGCCTGCGTCCCTGCAGTGGGAAGACTATAGTCTGATTATACAGCCTATTATTGTCCCACTGCTGGGCAAAGACCTCTTCTCAAACAGAAAAGGCATAATGCCCATTGATCACCACGCTTTCTCATGGCGAGTTAATAATTTCAAACTTATAGTTTTAATACTTACTGCATCATAATAAATGTAGTCATTTTATTAGTTAAATTCCAGCCATCCTCCATAATAATTTAATGTTCATTTATCTAAATGACATATTATTATATGGATACGCGTCGTAACTGGTTATGTCACAGTCACAGCAGCGTATATCAACATTTGAGCCTCTATTCCTACTGCACTTTTGAACTCTTATATCTAACTTGGTCATCATATGACGTTAATATGCAGTACATATAGCAACTCATCTATCTAGTACAATAATATTACAGAACAGTATTATTGTTTGGTACCATAGTCCGCGCGGAACTAGTTCGCGGCTGAGGTGGGGACAGAGGTGAGGCGGCGTTTCGCAACGCACGTACTGAGTAATGCGCCCCCGCCCCTCCGTCCCACCGCTCACATACCTAAGGCGCGCCCAACTAGTTCCGCGCGGACTATAATTTATCTGTCTGTAAATATTATTCTGTGGTATAAGTGACTGCTTCGTTGGTCTAGTGGTCGCAAGCACTACTGCTGAGCATGAGGTCCCCAGTTCGATTCCCAAGTCGGGCAAAGTTTTATTGGGTTTTTCTATCAGGAATTTCTTAGTAGCAGCCCGGAGTGTGGATTTGTGCCCGGTTGTTGGCAATAGGGTCGCCCCCTCGCGAAATGTGGGTGGACTAGACGTACTACTTTGTCTAACCTTTCGGGGGTTACAGGTGTGATGTTATCTATATTATGTGACAGTTGGAAAGTATAGAAATGTAATCTGTCATTATTTGCCAAAAATGTAAACAAATATAAGTTTATGGAAAAATATCTTTAATCCTACACAATAAAGTTCAGTTTACGCTACAACTTTCAAACATTTTTATAGTACTCACTCTGAAATCAACTTAATTACCATTAAAATAAAGTTGATATTTGTTGAACTTGAAATAATATTAGTTTGAAACATAAGTTTGAATAGACTTTACATAAGCTCCCTTCATCATCCACACTCCGACTTCACCCACAGCTGGGTATAGTCCTAACTTTGCTTCTCCCAATCTCCACGCTCCTGTGCAAGTTTCGTCATCATCACCTGCCCAGCCTTTTCCAATTATGTTGGAGTCAGCTTCCAGTCTAACTGGATACAGCTGAATACCAGTACTTACCTACTTTACATGGAGCGACTGCCTATCTGACCTCAACACACAACCCAGTTACTTTCATCCACTACCAAGAATTAAGTTATTTAAAATCTGTTAAGTATGATATTAGGTTCATAGCATTACCGTAAAACGGGGCTACTTTGAACAGGTTTTGGAGGTTTTTGGATTGTAACTTTTTTTTTACGGCTCGAATTTCACTTTTTTTTTACGCCAACAGAACAATGTGTCCTTTGGTTATCAGATCTATGGCAAATTTAAAACTCCCTACTTTTTTTAATTTAATCAATGTCAAAGTAACCCCAGAAGTGGGGTTTCTTTGACAGCGCATTGAAATACAACTGACGTCAAAGATAACAAAAAGCATGGGTTACTTTGACATCATTTTGACCAAAAAAACTATTATTGAAAACTACATGGATTTAAATGAAATGAAATGAATTTTTACAATTAAATTATTCTTTATCAACGCAAATACCACAATATTTGTAGGTACCGAAGGTGCTGTTAATGCCACTTAATCAGTCTCTTAATTAATAATTAATATAATTGAGATCAATTTAAACAAGATACGTAACAATCAACTTTGGCAATATTATAGGCAAGAAACCATTAGTTAGAGTCGTCCTCACACACCACACATTCGTATGACGGCCCTTATTGCACATCCCACACACCCAGTTTTTACAGGTAATGCCCAGTCAACAGAATGGCGGTAGAACTTATAGGTACCCCGGTATATAGGTACCCTGCGCTTCGCGCAATATTACTCGAGGTCACGCAAACTTGCTGAGCACCCGTGAATACCGATTTTGGCGCTCTGTCAAAGTAGCCCCAAAATCTGTCAAAGTAACCCTGGAAGTCAAAGTAGCCCCGTTTTACTGTATGCATTCTGTGGCAACCACTTATGGGGAAAAGGCGTGATGTTTCAATATAAATGTTCTAACTAGAAAGATACGTTATCTTTGTAATTAAAAAATCGTAGGTATTTCTGTTAAAACTTTTCCACTGGGATTATTTATTCTAGTCGACCTACAATCAGAGCCTGTTAAAATATCTAAGGTCCGGCCGCGCTAAATTTTCAAAACATGTAAACAACAATGGCCGCTCGAAATTGAATAAAATCGACATACAAGAACAATTATTTTAAGTAATGTTTGTTTTCGTCTAAATCTCCGAGCTAACTAGACGAAGACAAACATTACTTAAAATCGATTTGTATATCGACTTTATTCAATTTCGAGCGGCCATTGTTGTTTACATCTTTGGCAAATTTAGCACGGCCGGACCTTAGGTAACTTTTTTTATCACAAGCTACAAGATAAACACTAGACTTATCCCTACAAAGAATCCCTTTAGAACACCTGGCCGATCTATATAACTACGCGAACTACTAAACAGGAAACTCTTGTCCAACGCTGTCTAGTCCCATATATATAACAAACTGTATCAGTGTATATTTGTTACCGAGTGCCACATTATTCGATAACCTGTCTATCTCACAAATTACAGTTTACACGAAAGGGGCTCGTGTTAATAAAAACAAACAAACAGATAAGTAGGTATTCTGTATTTTTTAGAGATAGATAAATGAGAACAGCTGATCATTACAGTTACGATAGTTTGTTATTAATGCTAGTTCCGCAATACTTATCACTTTCTAGAGTTCACAGAGAATGGAAAATTATTTCGTACTTACCAGCAAATTGGATGGGCTAACGCTTAACCATAACGTAGTACTATTAAGTATTCTGTGCCATAACTTAATAATCTACGTTGATTAGGTCGTCATTCGCAAGATCTCGCGCGCTGCGTGATCTCGGGATCGGAGTCCCAAGCCAGACCAACGACCCCAAAACATCCACGAAATTTTTCAAAAATATAATCGACGTTTCATAAAAAAAGGCGTCGTGCCATGCAAAGCCCCTATTACGCAGGACTTTCTATAGACTGCGAATCAATATGTAATTTAAACTCTCACTTTTCCTCAAGTTCTGAGCTGAGTTACACGATTACTAACGAATGCTTACACTGACTAGACTGGTCCACTCATATCTGTGTGGTGCTTTCCTCAAAAGACCATTTCAGACGTCAATATGCATGGTCTTCACATGCTCTGAGTCTCTGACCAAGATTATGTCTGGACTTTATAAGAGACTGTGACCTCTGCGTTTGTTTCGGCCTTTCTTCTCAGAATAGTCAGATAGGAAACGCCGACCTCATTTAGCTTACTTTAATTTTTATACTTAATATAACGTGTAGAAGTGATTCCGACGTCCTATTTACAGAATAAAGATTTACGTTTTATTTCATATTAACATCATGTTTTCAATCAACAGGTGAACGCAGACATCAATGTCCTGCCGTTTTGCACGCAGTTCATCCCCATGGAAGTGATCACGCACCCCAAGTACGAGAGCATCTGCTACCATCCCAGTATTCTGCCCAGACATAGAGGAGCTTCTTCTATCAACTGGTAAGTCAATCCACTTATTACTTGGTCGCGACGACGACTCAACAGGACTCTTGCGAAATAGTAACAGAACAATCAACGCTTCAACAGACCATCAAATCTTTAAGGCGCCGCCCCACAGCAGCCCACGGCTAAAACCTTTATTACACTTCGCGGCATTCAGGGATCCTTTCCCTAAATCGGGGTCGTGTAATAAGAGAAAGGGAGGAAGGGTATGGCCCTATGGGGGACCGGTGAATGCTTATGCGAATCCCGCACCCCCGGCCATAGGTAGAGGTGGAACACCGCGGTGGTTTTAGCCGGTAAGAGTCCGGCATGCCCCTCTGTCACCCCCACCATAGAGGAAGTCCATGAGGGTTTCCACCGCGAGAAAAAAAAAAAAGAAGGGGCCCTATAATAATGTCGGGCCCTAAACATCGTGTAGTGTAATATGGGTCTAAGCTATGCTTGTATACTTAGTTTAGCTTTGAATGAAAATGTAGGCACTGCTACCCACAGCCACGCTACGCACGAATGCATGGCCGGTAAACAAACAAATCGCGCAGATAAAGCGGACAGCTTCTCCGTGCAATTGCTAAACGACGATCGCGCAAATGTTTAGAATCTATATAAAATCTTGAATATTATAATTATGAAATAGGAAATCATGTTTTTCATAGAAGTAAGCCTCTTCACACATCCTAAACGCGTCTACCAATATCAGTGCGCATGCGCATCGGCATGACACTGCTTCCGAAATGGACGATATTATTATAGTCAACTAAGTAAAGATAAGAATTTCTTTAAAAAAAAAAATCTATATCACCATCATACTTAATTATGTAATATTTTATGGAACAAGAAAATCTGCCTCTCGCAACGTTATCTACACATTATACCATGTCCAATGATGAAATGGACTTCAGTATGTCATCACAGAACACGTTCTATCGGAACTTAACGTTATGTAATTACGAGTCGCGAGATCGATTGCATGCACATTGCAACAGGCTGCAGCACATTAAAATCGATTACCTACGCTACAACATTGATTCTCACATTCACTAATGCCTTGTAGGTATGTAGAATCGATTAGTTTTGGGTACCTTTGCGAGTTTGCAACTGTTGCTGTGAATCTTTTAAGTAGAAATGTTAGTGTCGAATAAAAGGGGCTGCATTTTTTTTTTGTTCTTAAATTATTATTTTATGACTCGTCGGTAATTTTAACCAGCATAAGGATAATCAGCCCATAATGTTTCTACTGCTAGGACACAGGCCTCCTCTCTTCAAATTTTCTTCTTTGAATTTTTTAACCAGCAACGAACAGTAAATTATAGGAACCCGATATTTTATTTTCCTGACTCTATCTAGAATTTTCACCTTCGGGAGTTTGCTGTAAAGATTTTAAAGTAAAATGCTAGTCCATACTATAAAAATTATAAATTCAAAAGATGCTTCTACCTTTACACGCCGAAGCCAAGGAGATAGATGGCATCCTGGAGAACGATATAGGTTACTTTTTGTTCCGGTAGCACGTTCCGTTCGATAATTTTCGATATCCCCGCGGAAGAAGCCGCGAGCAGAAACTACACACATCAAAAGTGTCTAGGGATCAACATATATTTTTGCAATAACTTTTCTCCTGATTGATATTAATTAAAATTTTCTTTAAGGATTCATCAAATAAAGTGTTTTCGTTTGTCACAGTAACGATAAACCAAGTCACCTTTGCATTAATAAAGAAATTTGCCATTTTCCTAATAAAGGGATTTTTGACATTTGAACCACTAACACAAAAGTTCGAAAAAAAGACTGAAATAACAGTTTTCTTTAAAATTTTATTGGGTAACTTAAACAATTAATAATCCGTGTTTCTACCGCGAACACTAACAACACAAGAACATCGGTTTGGCATACTCAAAATGAGTTCATCCAAATCACGCTGTGGAATGGCAGCCCATGTTCGTTGCAACAACAAAAAAAGGTCTTCTTGCGACTGGATACCCTCCATATTCGGCAGAGCTCTTCTCTGTAGCATATCCCATGCATGCTCAATCGGGTTCAAGTCTGGCGACTGAGCAGGCCAGGGCAGGACATTGATGTTAGCTGCGGCGAGAGTCTGTCTTACAACTCTTGCGGTGTGCGGTCGTGCATTATCATGCATTAACTGAAATAAGGGACCGATTTGCACTTGTAGAGGAACGATGACGTCTGATACAATCGTCTCAGCATAAATTTGAGCGTTGAGGTTGCCTCTGATCCAAATCAACTCAGTTCTTCCGCCGATCCAAATACCCGCCCATACCATGATGGTTCCACCACTATAAGGATGGACTTCCTGGCAGGATTTTAATCGCTGTTGGCGTCCAGGGGTTCTCCAGTGTCGTATACGTCTTGTATCCGGTCTCATACCAAAACGAGACTCATCAGAAAAGCACACGAAACGCCATTGTTCTTCTGCCCAATTTCTGTGTTCAAGAGCCCATTGATATCGAATCCTACGATTGTGCATTGCTATAGGTGGTACCCGTAGCGGTCTTCGGGAATGAAGGTTCACTTCATGCAAGCGGTTTCTGACTGTTTGGTCGCTAATTAAGTTCCCTGAAGAGTGATGAAGCCTCACGGCTAACATCATGGCGGTTATTGTTGGAGCTCTTCGAGTTAAGATTTGAATGTATCGGTCTTGTCTCCGTGTGGTGCAGCGATACCGTCCTCCATGGCGCTCAGCCACGGTACCAGTGCTTCGGTAACGTGTCCAAAGTCGACTGATAACACTCTGACTTGTATTCAGAGCTAAAGCCACAGTACGTTGCCGGGAACCAGCTTCTATCATTCCCACGGCTCTGAGCATTTCTTCCCTGCTTAAATGACGTCGCCGCTCCATAATAACGTTGGTTTTAATCAGTAGTAGGGAAACAGTAGCACTAATAATGTCTTCAATGCGTTGTATGTTTTTATAGGGAAAATATTGACAGCTGATTTTCATCTTTTACTCGAATTTGATTCACAGTTCCTGATTCAAATTATGAAATGCACCAAAAAGGATCCATATAAATTTATAAAATCATAAATTTATTACAAAGCCACATCTCAATCTCAAGAAATCCGCATAAAAATGCTTGATCCCTAGACACTTTTGATGTGTGTAGTATAAAATAAAAATGGCTGCTTTTCTGCACCAGAAGAAAGACTTGTCTTGTCGGTAACTTTTTGTTCCAGAAAAATGACTCGTCGGTAACTTAAACCGGTAACGACCAGTAAATTATAGGAAAACGGTATTTTACATTCCCGACCCTGTCTAGAATTTTCAATTTGCTGCGGTCTTTGAGGTTTTCCGCGAGGCAGCTTATTTTCTGTAATGACATCGTTTTATACTAATCAAGTTAAATTACATTATTATGGGTCGATTTTTGCCATTTGCCTTTTCGTGTTAGAAAATTGAGTGGGCAGAATATATGGTAGGTAAATAAGCAAAAAGTTCGCATGCGAGGCTTTGCTGGGTCCTAACAAATATGGGAATATTGTTTTTGTTACGACTCATTACGATAACATTTTACACGTTGTCGTATCATTTTTGCCAGTAGCGACAAGCACTTGTTACGTTTTATAGGATTGTTGTGTTTAGATATCATTGTACGTGACCAATGCATGATAATCAGTGAGAATGATGTTTGAAGAGAACAATTTTTTGCGACGAACATTTGGTTATCAGCCACCCAACACTTGTCCAGTGGTATCGGCCCCGACTTACGTGTTGTAGGTCGTGAGTTCGAACCCAGACAGGCACTTTACTTTGTGTATGTAATTTAAATTTCATTACCACTACTCTTAAAACGGTGAAGGAAAACAACGTGAGGAAACCGACATGTCCTAGAGCTAAAAATTCGAAGACTGTGACATCCACCAACCCGCACTGGGCCCGCGTGATGGATTACGGCCCACTCCCTCTCGAAGAGAGGAGGCCTGTGCCCCAGCATTGGGAAAATTATAGGCTGATTATGCAACACTTGTCGGCATCCCTTTAGGTACATATTCTTTAATGAAAATAGCAATTAAATAAATCAATAACGCAATAGATTGACATATTTACATTAGTGCAGCGTCATTAATTACGATTTAATCAGTTGGTTTTATAAACTAATCTGGAATTAACCGAGACAAAATTCCCACGCCGTCACTTCAGGTCATTTTCTACGATGCACACAGTCACACTACCCTATCTGTCCTTATTCAAATACCGAGCGCCCTTTTTGCTAAACATAAAAGTCGTTTCAACAGTGGAGCTGTTAAAGATGACGAAACGAACAGGAAGACTTACTTTCAATAGGCAATGCAGATCTTAGCATTTTCCTCTACAACGCAACATACGATTCTCGATGACAATTACTGTTTGCTAAAGAATTTGTGCGTAATATTATACCTATTAGTTGGATGATCTAGCGTAATTATTTACATTCATCGTGCATGACTTGCTATTAACTTTCCTATATCTTGAGTTTATCACTCCCATATTCTGACCTCTCTTGCACTTAGTCAGCTTGGTCTAACTTTAGCTCAGGCAAAGTGTTTTTGGGTTTTTTTTTGTTCAGCCATTCTCAGTAGGAGCCCGAAGACCAGATTGGCGCCCAGATAACGGCAATAGGCTCTATTATTACCTACAGTTAACAACTACACAACTGACACTTATACATAACTTTAAATTAAATGGTGTGATGTTACGTTATTCTGACCAAATAGAAAATGTTTTTTTGAAGTGAAAACTTCTTTAGCGGCGTTGAGCACTTTTTGTAATGGGTAATAGTTATTTGTTATACAAGAGTGCAAAGTTGCTTTTTAACCGCGTGTTCAATTTTGATGACCGAGCAAGCGAAGGATTCTAAAATTGAATCACGAGCGCAGCGAGTGATTCAAAATTAGAATCCTGAGCGTTAGCGAGGGAATCAAAAGAGCACGAGGTGAAAAATCTTTGCACTCGAGTGCAACACGTAACTTTTCATTCCACCTCAGCGAGGAAATGACTAAATGCAAAAAAAAAACGTTTACAATCACAAGATAGGTACACTTTTATTTCAGTTTAGGTATTAATTACTACATTATGACAGGTAAGTGTTACAGAATAATCTTTAAATTATAACAAAATAATACTAAGGTATAATTAAGAAAATTTTAAAGTAACGTTGCTACAGTTATTTAAATTGAGTGTAATATTTTTGTTTGGTACTGTAATATTGGTGTTAGTCACTTGTGTACTGTTTTTCGGTAAACTATCTGTCATACTTAATAGTTGTACCGATTCATCGGATTCCCTTGGCGTGAATGTTGGAGAGAGAGGGAGATGGTTAGGTGTTTCATAACGGCTTATTTTTGATGTAGAAGGGCCAGTCCAAAGATCCGATTGAGGCTCTTTCAGTGTAATGGCTCCTACGATGCCTTCACATATTTTAGACTTATTTTGGATGGAATCCTCTATGTATCCCTCTACAACTGCATTGGACTTCCAGCCTCCGTGGCGCTTAAGGGACAGGAGATCAGCTCCGGAATCAGCCAAAAGTGTGGCTGAAGTTCGTCGGAAACAATGACCCGTGTACAACAGGGGTTCTGGAAGTTCAAGAAATGTTGCTATTTCGCGTGGGATACTGCCAATTTTATTAGTACCCATAGGCTGTCTAACACACTTTCCATTGCGATACTGTAGAAAAAATCGATTGATTGGAGTGTTAGGCGGGCGTAAGGCTTGATATTTCTCAACAATCGTTACGTATTCCTTGCGAATGACGAAGTTGCGGTCTCTTTTTGTCTTTGTATTAGGTAAATTAATTAATAGTAAGTCATCTGAATGTTTCTCAATGTTTTTGACATTAAGTTGTGTTAGTTCATTAGTTCGACATGCTCCGTTTATTCCAATAATAAGAACAACCTGTAACGTAAAGAGTATTGTAGTAGATAAATGAATAAAATTGATATGAACGCATAATTATGCCTATCAACATCTACTAAGTATACTATTTAATTGAGATTAATATACTTAAGTAGATACTGAATGTGCAACTGACTTACTTTTGCCGCCAAATATACGGAATCGGGTGCTTCGTTAAGAAACTTTTCAATATCAGATACTGTGAAAACCTTCGATTTTTTTGGTTGATGACCAGATGAGGCTCTTTTTAAAAATGCCACTAATTTAGGATAGGTATCGATATGTTTGTCTTTTTTCATCTTTATTGTTGCTTTTAGCATCGAATACGTACTCCATAGAGTGCTTGCTTTCTTGTTCTCGGATAATTCTATAAAATATGCCAGCAAAACGTTTTCTGAGAAAGTTTTGGCTCCTTTTGCTAGTCGCCACGTGTTGAACATATCGTACTGTTTTAAATACTTCTCGCGTGATTGTTGAGGGAGAAAGCTCATTTGCGCATTATTAACAGTTTCAGTCAATTCTGTTGGCGTCAAGCAAACTTCCTCGTCGCTAGAATCACTCATTTTAGTTTTTTCACTTGTTTTCAAGTTTCTTGTTTTTAATATAAGGTTTAACAATGACGTGAAAAAATGCCGCGTAAAGAACCGCGTACAAACACTGACCTCTATTATTACCACTGGACAGGCTGTTCCAAGCGTTTGACAGCAATATTTTTGTGTCTTTTTGAAGCGCCACTAGCGAGTGTCCAGGGAACTAATTTGACATATATTACATTTTGGTTGGGCTGTTCCAAACAATGTAAACAAAACATCGAAGCAATGTGTGGGATATATAGCAGGTTTTGTGATTAGATCTATCAAGAACAAAATTACATGTATTGATTGTTTGAGCGCTTGTGAATCAATACCGTCCGATGCCATATCTGATCGACGAAACGGTATCGCACTAATTATTCAAAAAAATAGAGGTGGACTAACTATTCCATCACAAAGCATCGTTTCTATATGTTTGTTAGTGGAATCACTTTTTCGACAAGCATGCAAAAAGACCAATGGGAAGCCGCCGGTGGAAAAAATATTTCCGGCAGTTCTCACAGCAAAAGTTATAAAAGAATTGCTACCAAAATCAAATACTTTGTTTCCAGAACTACGCGTTCATTTTTTGGAAACAATGATGTTTGAAACATTAAATAGTCATTATGATGTATTAATTAAACAAATTATATTTAAGTATATCGATGTTAGAATTTTTGCAACAACGAAAAATTACTCTTTGTCAATTACAGGTCAAAGTATACGAAATTTCTTAACCCGTCAAATAATTTGGGCACGTCAGTAATTAAAATCGCTTATGCTGTTAGGAAGATAAGGCAGTTAGCAGATGTAGAAACCGCGCGTTTAGTCTATTTTAGCTACTTTCACAGCATTGTGTCGTACGGCATTTTACTATGAGGTCGAGCTGCTGACATTGAATCCATCTTTATTTTGCAAAAGAGAGCTGTCAGAGCCATTTATAATCTACGTCGCCGCGAATATCTCAGGGAACTATTTATAATAAATGCTTTGACTTTGAAAAATATAAATTAAATATATAAAACGTGTTTTATTTTACCTTTTCGACTGTTACTTAATACATTCATTATTCCATTATTATTATTCATTATTCCCTGTAAATTGTTAATATAAGTAGTAATTATTTAATGTAAAAATATTATCAAAAGTTATCGATATTTGCTCGCTGATATCTACATCACTAGTTTTAGTACCACAGACACTCGCTACGGCTAACAGCGCCAAAATGGCGATTATCAATTAGGCACAAAAGCACTTTGACAGCCGCCAGTCCAGTGGTAATAATAGAGGTCAGTGCGTACAAAGCAAATTGAAAAAAGAACACCAAGAAGGTTCCGAGTCTGAGTTTTTAACAAATTAAAAAAAAGTTGTATGATATATTCGGCACCATAGAGGTAGCAGTAAATAGGTTTAATGTTTTTTTTAATTCACAAACTTAGTGCACACGATGTTCTAAATTCAATTTACTTTATCCTCTAGAGAATAAAAACGGCTTTTCCACTCAGATATTGAAGATTAAAAATACTCTTTCCGAGATGGTGGGATGAAAAAAATGTTAAACTCGCGTCAGGACACGTGACCGTCAGGAGAGATTCCCCCCCCCCCGCCTCTCTTTCTACGGCGGCGCCAACCGAAGTGAACCAAGTTTAGTGACACACGACAATGGATGGATGGATGGATGGATGGAGTGGAAGTGGAAGCGGAAGTGGAAGTCGAAGTGGAAGTCAAAGTCGAAGTCAAAGTCGAAGTAGAAGTCGAAGTCGGAGTCGAAGTCAAAGTCAAAGTCGAAGTCGAAGTCGAAGTCAAAGTCAAAGTCGGAGTCGAAGTCAAAGTCAAAGTCGAAAGTCGAAGTCAAAGTCAAAGTCAAAGTCAAAGTCAAAGTCAAAGTCGAAGTCGAAGTCGAAGTCAAAGTCAAAGTCAAAGTCAAAGTCGGAGTCGAAGTCGAAGTCGAAGTGGAAGTGGACGTGGACACACTGCTGTGTATTCGTAACATTCGTGTATATAAAGTGTTTAAAATATGAAAATTGAACAAAGTGCATCTATTAATGAAAAAAGGGACGCAGAAATAGTGAAAAAAAAAATGAGTTATATTAATTCAATTAATAATTGATTTATTTCAACGTTAATCGTTTTCACTTCTGCCGGCACTCCCGGAGTGCAACCTTTTTTTTTTTATATATTTCGCCAGCTTTGTCAACACTTGTAGAAAAAAAAACAGTGGCACTCCGGGAGTGCCGACAGAAGTAAAAACAAAACACAAACAGAACACTCAGCGGTGTCGATTACGGTAACAGTGGCGAGTTCAACCGTTTTTTCCCGTTTCAAAAAATGCCCAACGCGTCTAAAGAAGTTTTCACTTCAAAAAAAATATTATTCTATTCCATTTTATGATACTAAAAAATATGCCACATCATTTGCAAATGGTCTACGTGACTGTAAAAAATAGTAATAGGATATACTTAAGTGTTTCAAATGAGTCCCACAATCACTCATGTGCCATACACGAGAATCACAAATATTCGTTGCCAATTTCATGGCCAAGTTTACAAAGGACTTTGCGAATTCTATTTAGTCATGCTTGCGTGTTTGTAACCCAATATTAGCTACAGAATTATTCAAATTATAGAACGGTGCATCGTATGTGGTAAACTAATCACTTGTTTCCTATTGAGGTTAATAATTAGGTTTAGCAATTTTCAAGAGTCACGCTACATTTTTTTTATTTTTAAATTAGTTAATCGGAGTCAATTATCTGCCTGATCCTTATTGGATAGCAACATCGACAGTTCAAAGAATTCGAAAAGTCTGCCTACGGTGATGGGTTCACTTGGTATAAAGTAATGTTTATTAAGGCAAGTTATTAGACTAAACGGTGATAAAAGGTTAGAAGCAGCGGCGGTCAACTTCGACACAACCGTTTTGGGCATACGAAACGCTAAAGACCGGGCGGCAGGGACATCAGCCAACTGTAGGAGAAAAATATAATTGAAACATCACGCCAATATCTAGACTGGGAAGCCATAAGCACTTAAGTCATTTTCGCATGCAAAAAGATTTGACTTAAGTGCTTAAGGCTTCCGAGTCTAGATATTACCCTGGAGTATTCGTTTCGTTTATGGCCTTTTTTAGTAGAATGTTAGCTGACTGGTAATAGAAATGCAAACTAAAACCATGAATTCAGCACATGACTCTAGTTTCCCCTAGCGTCGAAATATTTTGTCAAAACTTATGGTACAGCTATTTTTTTTTAAATAACCGACGTGGTTTCAGCTGTTGCGTGCGCGTCGATGTGGGATGCCAGCCTGTATAGCTTAATCTTTCTTCTTCTTGTTTCCGGTTACTTGCCGATCTGCATAAAATAATGAGTCATTCCCCAGCGCATTGAGCCTCGCCAGCATATTATACAGAATTTATGTACCACTGCAAAATTGATATTCATGATCAGTTTTTAGCCACATACATAACTTCATTATATGTATCACCTAATATGCTAAAACCTATCTTAAATCCTACAGGACCCTTATAGAAGGCGACACAACCTGCGGCCTGTCCATCTTCTGGGCGGACGACGGTCTGGACACCGGCCCTATTCTGCTGCAGAAGAGCTTCCCTGCTGGCACTGAAGATACCGTCGACTCCATCTACAACAAATACTTGTATCCGGAGGGTAAGATATATTAAAATAAAATTCTTCTTTTTCTTTTCTCGCATCGGCCAAAGTTATCCGACAACCGCACATGTCGTGGCGAAAAGATACACACCCGGTCAGACTCTGCACTCTTAGACTAGTTATAAAAAATTAAGATCAGGATGCAAGTAGAGCTTCTTAACATAATATTCCCATATTAGTAAACTTTTAAGACACCCTAGAGTTCGAATTACCTTCGAAATCCAAATAAATCTAGCTGATCTATTCTGTAGTGATCTGACCATGAAAACACACAGGTGAACTAAGCTTGAAGCAAACTCCCTTCACGTAAGTTTTCACGGTGAGATTTTTACAGAATAGCACTACCGTTATAGATCACTCTATATGAAAATTACTTTATATTTTTTATGCCATGAGATTCTGGTAGACCTATACTTTTGTGGTTTCTAGCCAAACAAAACACGCAATGGCCAACATAGTAACAAATCTCTTTGTTAACAGGTATCAAAGCTTTAGCGGAGGCTGTGAACATGGTAGCAAACGATACCGCGCCTAGAATCAAGCAAACTGAAGAGGGCGCCACTTACGACCCGGCCCTTTTCAAGCCAGAGACCCATCAGGTAACAACCACTTTCTAATATTTTTATCACAGTTCTTTCATAGTTATTTTAGCTCTGATTTTGCATCACTGTCGACGTCACAGTCAAGGTTACTGCCGCTGACAGGTCTGTCAAAATCACTGTGATCTTTATTGTCGTTACAATAAAGGTACTATTTGGAACCGAGCTGCCAACTGCAACTGCCGACAGCACGTGCAGCGACCAGCCGTTACCTTAGCCGTGGTTACCAGCCGCTGCACGTGCTGTCGGCAGTTGCAGTTGGCAGCTCGGTTCCAAATAGTACCATAAAGTTGCTGTGTCATAGGTAAATTAACTGCACGGACTGTACGTTCATTTGTTTTTTTAATAGAATAAAATAGGTCTTTATTTGCTTTGATTTTGGTATTATTTTCAACTTACCCGTTATTAAATTCCACTCTCTATCTCTATGCAATTTAATTTTGTTTTTTGTGTTGATGTAATCGAGCTACGCATAATTTTTTCGTATCTGTTGTCTGAATAAACGGCTTGCTTGTAATTAACCTAGTTTATTGTTTCTTGGCGTATCAGTGACCTTAGACACAACAGTTTCAATGTAGATATATATTTTTTGGCTTCACTCCTTCACTAACTACATGTCTTGATTATGTAAACTAAATACTATTAGATGCGACACAAAGCTTTTTGGTCAAACCAATTTCGTCTTTATTGCAAAACACTCCATTTATAGTAGTAGTAAATTAAGAAACAAAAATTTGTTGTAGAGGTTATTTTAGAATTTTAACCAACTCTATTTGTTAACAGCAACAATAAACAATTAGTCTATTCTATTCTAAAAAAAATACAAAGGGTATTAATTCAAACTTTACTTTCCAGATCGACTGGTCAAAAGGCGGAGTAGCCCTCCATAACTTCATCCGAGGCCTCGACTCCTCCCCCGGAGCTACCACATTCATAAAACCACAGACTAAAGAAGGCGTCGAAGAGGACAGTGACAAGACCATAGAGGTCAAGTTCTACGGCTCGTCTCTATGGGTGGACGAGTATGAGACGAAGGGTGACGCGTTGGTTATTAAAGGGTTGAATAAACCAGCTGTGGTGCACGATGCTGGGCTTCTCATTACAGCTAATGATGGAGTAAAGGTAATATAAAAAAAATCTATTAAAATACACTAAATTAATGTTTGACCTGCAAAGTTTCGGTGTGTTATTAAAAACTAGCTCTAAGTCTTCCTGCTCAATGTGAGAAAGAGCAACTGATTGATAATATTCTTGTTACCTATGTATTAAAATTTCCAAATCTGTTTTAATCAAAGACTTAATGCTTTTTAAATAAAAATTAAATGCCCGATGCACTCTCTTTAGTCATATTCTAAAATCATAATTCCTCATTACAGCTAAACATCCAAAGACTGAAAGTAAATGGTAAAATGATCGCCGCGCAAAACTTCTTCAAAGCCAACGAAGATAGAGTACAACTAGAACTGACAGCCGAAGAGAAACAATTCGTAGAAAACGTCCGCGACATATGGAAGGCTATCCTTCGAATCGACATCGATGACGACACAGATTTCTTCTCATCAGGAGCGGGCTCCATGGACGTCGTCAGACTAGTCGAAGAGATCAAAGACTTAGCTAATCTGGAACTGCAAAACGAAGACATCTACATGAATAGTACATTCGAAGAATTCTATAACATAGCTGTATTTAAATCTAGAGGTGGCTCAGCGAATCAAGAAATTGTCTATGATGGCGTTGAAATGGAATGTAACAAAATGAAGATTAAATTCCCTACTCAATTGTTTATTGATGGTAAATTCGTGGACTCTGACAGCGGGAAGACGTTGACGTTGATCAATCCTACGGATGAGAGCGTGATATGTAAGGTGCAGAGCGCGTCGGTAAATGATGTCGATAAAGCAGTTAAGGTCGCGAAGAAAGCGTTTGATGAAGGAGAGTGGTCGAAGATCAGTGCCAGGGAGAGGGGGGCGCTGTTGTTCAAGTAAGTATTTATTATTATTCTTATTTATTCATTTTTATAATAGACACATACCTCCTAACATCATTTTCAAATCAAATCAAATCATTTATTTGCATAGAATGTAGGTGTTGTACAATGAAGTTGTTATAAAAAATAAAGTGAGCCGGGTACATTCTGCCTGAGTTTTGGCATGCAAAAGTTAACAAACAATGTCAATAGCAATATTATTTTAAGCAGCTTATTAGTAAAATTATGAAAATTAAATAGTGATGATTAAGGTATAAATAAATTATTTTAACAAGTCCAGAAATAATAATAATAATATTTAAATAATAATATTTTGTATTAAATTAATAATGTCTATAAGTAATATTAAATTGTTGAGATGTCACACATAGGGTCATTAAAAAAATCACTTATCGAATAATAACATTTCTGTATCAAAAAAGCCTTAAGTTTATTTTTAAATTGTTGAAGGGTGTCACTTTTTATGCTATCCGGTAGTTTGTTAAATATTATTGGGCCCATACAGAAAACACTTTTACTAAGTAGTGCTGTTTTATAGCCACCGGTAATTAAGAGGTTTTTGTATTGACTTCTCACGGGACCTTTTTTGGAATCCGAGAACTTAGCAAACAATTTTTTATTTCTTTTTACAAAAATTGCCATTTCCAAAATATATAACGACGGATAAGTAAGAATTTTCAAAGACTTGAACAGAGATTTACAACTATCTATAGTTTTAAGATTACACATAGCTCTAACACAACGTTTTTGTGCTCTAAATATGTTATCTCTTAGGCTGCAGTTACCCCAAAAAATGATTCCATACCTCAGGACCGATGCGACTAAACCATGCCACTAAAGCAGTTTTTACATCAACTTTTTTTGCCAGGTTAAAAAGAACATATGCTGCAGTGCTCAACTTTCTCTTCATTTTAAATATATAAAAATTTATTTTTAATAAATTATTATTGTTACAAAGTTGTGTAGAGCGAGCAGTGGTGGCCTAGTGGTAATGGTTGGTGGTCGTAGGTTCGAACCCCGACAGGCGCTATACTTCGTATAAATTATTTCATCAAGACTGCTCTTAAAATGGTGAAGGAAAACATCGTGAGGAAACCGGCATGTCCGAGAACCATAAATTAGAAGACATGTGACATCTACCAACCCGCACTGAGCCCGCGTGGTGGTTTACGGCCCACTCCCTCTCTCGGAGATGAGGCCTGTGTCCCAGAGATGGGAACATTATCGGCTGATTATGATTACATAGCTTAACATTTTATCTGCTACTAAACGGTATAATTATAAATATTTTAAATTTTTTCATGCAAACTGGGAGGATTGGCAATATAGTAAGTTCCACCAATTAGGACCCATTTTTCAGTCGTCAGATAACATTTATCTGCGAAATAAATATGACGGTTTGCTTTTGCATAGAAAATCCGCCTTATAATCGCTATGTAAAGTTTATACAACAATTATAAGTAAAGGGAAATATGCCAAACCGCCGTAATCTGCAGATAAAAGATAAACATGCATTATGGTACAGACGCCAACACATCAAGCTACCCGAAACTGTCAAATTTTCCCAATCAACTTTGAACCTTATTCTTTAGCGATAAAGTTATAAATTTGACAGATTGTAGTAGCTTGATGTTCTGGCGTCTGTGCATTTGGTTGAAATTTTAAAATACTTATTAACTTCTCGTCCCAACAGACTGGCTGACCTGATGGAGCAACACAAGGAAGAGCTCGCCACGATAGAGACCATAGACTCAGGCGCAGTCTACACGCTCGCTCTCAAGACACACGTCGGCATGTCCATAGAGACGTGGCGCTACTTCGCCGGCTGGTGCGACAAGATACAGGGCTCGACCATACCGATCAACCATGCTAGACCCAACAGGTAGAGATGGAAATTCGTAAAAGGCATTATTTTCCCAATAGAAAATTTACATTTATAAAAATACATAATATTATAAAATAAAGTCGCTTTTTGTGTCTGTCTGTGCGGCCCAGTGGCATCGGCGACTTACGAGTTGTAGGTCGTGAGTTCGAACCCAGGCAGGCACTTTACGTTATTTATAAGGAAAATATCGTGAGGAAACCGGCATGTTCTAGAACCAAAAATTCAAAGAAATGTCACATCTACCGACCCATACTGGGTCCGCGTGGTGGATTACGGCCCACTCCCTGTCACCGCGAGGAGGCCTGTGCCCCAGCAGTGGGAACATTATAAGCTGATTATGCTGTGTAAAACATGCCCCGCCCTCGCTCCCTATTACATGGGTCTTAAACATAATTGGCGAAATGTGGGTGTACAGTCACGAGCATAAGTATGTATACACTTGGCTTTATTCAAAGGCGATTTCCTCCTTTATTTTTCAATGAAATTTTATGTTATTACGAACATAGTATTTTCGAATCCATAGGTTTATGCAGTGTCGTATTTTTCAACGTTGCATTCGTTATTTTACGAAAAAATCGCAATTAAAAGTTGCCAACTGTTGACTTATTAGTGCTCGTGACTGTACGTACGCCTGCCTATACCTTCGAGGAAACAGGCGTGATGTTACGGTATGATAAAAAAAAATTACAACCTTATATTCTTTCTACAGGAATCTGGCTATGACAAGAAAAGAGCCGATCGGCGTGTGCGCACTGATCACTCCGTGGAACTATCCTTTAATGATGCTGTCGTGGAAGATGGCCGCCTGCCTCGCGGCTGGCAACACCGTCGTTATGAAACCCGCAGCTGTAAGTATAGACAACAAAAATAAAGTATGCTTTATTTGCATAACATTTTGAGTGTATGTAAAAGTTGAGGATATGCTTACATACATACAAGTTAAAATTATTTCACAGTCAGAAAAACAACGTATTTAGCTGCAGTAAACCATCAAAAACATTACTTGTTACTTTACTTATAGCTCATGGTTTAAACCCACAATCTAACTCCTTCCCCCCCCCCACAGGTCTGTCCCCTCACGGCTCTGAAGTTCGCGGAGCTGTCGGTCCGCGCGGGCATCCCGCCCGGCGTCATCAACATCCTGCCCGGCAGCGGCGCGCTCGCGGGACAGGCGCTCGCCGACCATCCGCTAGTCCGGAAACTTGGCTTCACTGGCAGCACGGAGATCGGTATGTACTCAATATATGGACACGCAGATTTCTCCCGTAGCAAAGCAGTCTTGAAGAGGGAAATAGACATCTCTAATACAATAATTGAGTTTGATTGCTAAACTTGTGGATTTTAAAGCAAGAGTAATGGCCAAACATGCTACACGCGATAAAAAACAAAAATATATAAAGCCGTTTAGATGCTACGAAATATATAAATTAAAAAAAAACACTCCGGTAGTACCGACAAAAGCCAATACAAAACACAAACAGAATACTTTGCCATCACTCACTGACATATCGGATATAGGTACATTACAACAGAGTACATCCCGAGGACAGCCGAACACATCCGAAACGGTGTCGGTTACGGTAACAGTGGCGCGAATTCAATGGTTTTTTTCCCATCTCAAAAAATGCCCAACGCGCAAGTTTTCACTTCACAATTATTATATTTAACTGTAAGTGTCCTCCCGCAGGCGAAATGCTTTTTCGCCTGCGGGAGGACCTTTTCGTCGGCAAAAAAATAGATAAGCCGAAATTCGACTGACTTTGCATTGAACTTGAAGGGAAATAGATTGGCAGACTGCTAAAACTGCTAACTATGAGCATGACTATGTTAACATAAAGGTCCAACAGAAAACTAAAATTTATTTGTTGTTTGTTCTACAAACTATGGGACACTTAATATCATGTCCTGCGTGTCCTGTCAGCTAAGAAGAAGAATTAAAATTAATATCCATGTTTTTATTTTCAGGTCAAACCATTATGAAATCATGTGCAGCTTCAAACATGAAGAAAGTATCCCTGGAGCTGGGCGGCAAGTCACCGCTAGTTATATTCGAAGACTGTGATCTCGACAAGGCTGTCAGAAATGTAAGCTAACTTGATCTTTATAACAATCCCACTAGGTCTTCATTTAAGCAAACTTGATCTTTATAACAATCCCACTAGGTCTTCATTTAAGCAAACTTGATCTTTCTAACAATCCCACAAGGTCTACATTTCAGGCAACCAAATTTATTTAATGAATTAGTGGTTATTGTCTCAGTTAGGGTCTTCCCTCATAACTATTACAATACTACTACTATTATAATATTATTCAATTTTAGCCTATGTTGTCTCACTGCAGGGCAAAGGCCTCCCTTTCGCCTCTTCTCTGTCTTGAGCGAGTGTGAGACCAATTCTGTCTGTAGACGTTAAGCTCGTCCCGCCATCTTCTCCTGGGTCAGGTCACCTTACGTAAATATTTCGAAGACGACAGTCAAACTTGTTAATTTTATCTTAGTATAATAGCCGGCAAAAGACTGCGACGGAATGAAAACTTGAACTTGTGAAACTTGCGAAAAACTGTCTGTCTGTCTGTCTGTATGTTACCTTTTCACGCCTAAACCGCTGAACCGATTTCGATGAAATTTGGTATAGAGGTAGTTTGAGTCCCGGGAAAGGTCATAGGATAGTTTTTATCCCGATATTCCAATGGGAACGAAACTTACGCGGGTGAAACCGCGGGGCGCTGTTAGTCATTATATAATTATTTATTTTCCTTTTCATCAGGGCATGGCATCTGTATTTTTCAACAAAGGCGAGAACTGCATAGCAGCCGGCCGGCTATTCGTCGAGGAGACGATCCACGACGAGTTCGTCCGACGCGTCGTCGCCGAGACCAAGAAGATTAGCATCGGCGACCCGCTGCATAGAGGCACGTCGCATGGACCACAGAACCATAAGGCGCATATGGATAAACTTATTGAGGTATGATGCGATATTATCTTCTATTCACGCACTAATCCAATAAGGGCTATTTTTCAATCTCCAAATAATTTTTAGAGGAAAAAAATATTGCGGGTTTGTATAAAAAATTGTAAAAGTTAATTGAAAAATCCGGCCCAGAGAAAACTAGAATAGTCATTCGGGAAAATATAAATTGTTTTACAATTTTTGAGCGGTGATATTGTAAAAAACCGAATACTTACACAATGTGTATTCGGTTTTTTACAATATTTTTTACATAAAGTTAGACTGTCGTTAATTTAGTGGTCGCATGTGCTACTGCTGAATACGTGTCCTGTGTTCGATTATTAGCTCGGGCAAAGTGTACTACATCTCTTAATTTTCAACGTACCTTTCAGGGCAATATAGCCATGTTACTGGACTAATAATATATTTTCCCGTACAGTTCGTCAAACGTGGCGTGAAAGAAGGCGCGATTCTCGTCCAAGGCGGCAAGCGAGTGGACCGCGCGGGATACTTCTTCGAGCCAACAGTCTTCACTGATGTAGCTGACGACATGTGGATCGCTAAGGAGGAGTCGTTCGGACCCATCATGATTATCAGCAAGTTTAGTAGCAAGTAAGTGACATAAATCGATATGGTTGATACAAGTTTTGATTCTACTTCTGTAATGGATTTCGTTTACCTATACTAATCGTCCAGTCTACAATACTCCGAGTTGATTGTATCAACTGATTATCCTCTGCTGGTATATTCTGTAAAAAAACTCCCTGTCATTCCACCTGATGCTACAGATAGCGCCATCTACGAAGACACGCTCCACTCTCCTTCCTAATCGCTTACAGTACAAGTGTGCAACATTCCGCTAGTGTGTTAGTTTTGTCGAAACACAGTAATTATTTATTAGTGTGTATCAAATAACTAAAACACTAGCGGAATTAACTAGCAATTATTAAGAAGAGTGGGGCGCGTCTTCGTGGATGGCACTATCTATAACGATTAACACTATGGACAACTCAGCTCACTCCACGATATCTTCACCTAAGTTTTCACGGTGAGCTGTTCACAGAATTGGTCGGCTGCTCTTTCATAATCTTTGTATTAGCTTATATAGGTGTGAGAAACAGGGTGTAAAGTTCAGGGTGTTGTGTCTGGCGGGCAACTGCCCGATGATTCATGTCGGGCCGTTGTATCTATGCCAGTTGCGCGGTAAACTCTGCTTGCGAGATGTAGGATTTTGCGTGACGTCAGTATGACGCGTTGTTCGCATGTGGCGTTGTAAGATACCGCTACAAGCTTACTTTGTACTGTTAAAGAACCAAGTTTTTCAATATTAGTAAGCAGTTGATTGTGAGCTCGTCCCAACTTATTATTAAACTTACTCTACTAAAAGCAGGCCCGTAGCTGAATGTGTAGCTTTTGCAATACACGTCGCTGCGCTGGTCCGTATAAAACAATAAAAAAATAAAGTCTGTAGGTAAATGAAATGGTTTCCTTATGCGAAATGTTAAGACGACTCAAGATAGCACTCATAGTGTGTGACTAAGTTTAAAAAAAAACCGTGTGCTTATGACCACACGAAGTGAAACGCAGAGAGAGAGAGGAAGAGAGAAAGAAAATGTGCGCGCGCACTGCTTTCTCTTGTTTATATCCCCCACCCAACTCCCGTTCGCCTCGCCCGATCACACTTTTCGTAACGCTTACGTCACGCGTTCGCCAGCTTACTCCCCAAGTCAAGCGTGCGTAAAGAAGTTTCACTTCAAAAAGTTATAAATTTCTTTCTTCCACAAGTTCTAATTAAATAACCTCTCCCACAGAAACATGGACGACGTAATCCGCCGCGCCAACAACACCGAGTACGGGCTTGCGAGCGGCGTGTTCACACGCGACGTGTCGCGCGCGCTGCAGTTCGCAGAGCGCATCGACGCTGGCACCGTGTTCGTCAACACCTACAACAAAACCGACGTCGCCGCGCCCTTCGGAGGGTTCAAACAGTCTGGATTTGGGAAAGATTTAGGTACGTATTTTACAAGAACAATATAAACCAAGAAGTATGAAGAAAAGCCCAAAAATATACTTTTCCACTTTGGTCGTCACTGTAATCATGTCTTATTCTGAAAGCCAGTCATCATCATCTGTGCAATTCTCGACCACTATCATCATCTGCCATCATTTTCCCAACATGTTGGAGTCGGCTTCCAATCTAACTGGACGCAGCTAAACGCCAGTATTTTACATGGAGTGACTGCCTATCTTACCTCCACAACCCATAAAAACCATGAAAGAGATAATTTTGAATAAAATTCTAAAAAAGGCTTTCCATTAAGGGCGTTACTGTAACTACTCTTATAAACGGTTTCCGAAAGCTTGTACCATAGACAAGCAAATAATGCTTTATATGAAAGTGAAACGGCGTATCACACGCCTGTAAGCTGGCTTAGAACGCAATTTGGACACTTGGGGAAGGTCAATGTCCGGCAGTGAACGTCTTTCGAATGAATGATGATGATCAATTTACGCGTACCAAACGCTACACCCTGACCTGTAGAGACTGAAATCTAGATTATTAAAAGCATAAGCTTTAAAGTGAGAATCTTATTTGTAGTTGGTTAAAAATACACCTACTTCCCTTCTTACTTTTTAGCGATAGCAAAGCACTGAGTTTACTGGCATCAATAATGATTACCTACCAGACATGACATTGATAACCTTACCATGCCCAACTAATGTGTGTTATCATTCGTTTCTAGGCCAGGATGCGCTCAACGAGTATCTCAAGACGAAAAACATCACTATCGAGTATTAGGTTAAATTATTTTAGTACCTACTGTAATTTATAAGATATACTTATTATTTAGATGTATTTATGTACATAATTAGTATGTAAGCGAAGACTATGATAATGTGAAATATTTCAATAATATACATATTGGTGTTTAAAAAACTTCGTTTAATTTGGTTCCAAGTGTATTCGATCTTTAATTATAGATTTATCTCCGAAAATCCGATTTATCGCAAAAAATAAATCGAACTTCCTGTTCATACCGATCAAAAAGGTTTAGAATTTTGTACAATAATTACGTAACTCTCTGGTATACGTACAGTCACGTCTAAAAGTATGTATACACTTGGCAATTTTCAATTGCGATTTTTTCATGAAATAACGAATGCAACGTTAAAATACGACACTTAACATAAACCTATTATTTTCGTAATAACATAAAATTTCATTCAAAAATAAAGGAGAAAATCGCCTTTGAATAAAGCCAAGTGTATACATACTTTTAGACGTGACTGTACGTAAGCATAACCAGCCTAAAATGTTTCCACTGCTGGGACACAGGCATCCTCTCTGTGAGAGGAGGTCTCTCTGTGGGCCGTAAACCAACACGCGGGCGCAGTGCGGGTTAGTAGATGTCACACGTCTTCAAATTTTTTTTTAACATCCACTTTCCTCCCTCTAGTAGCAGTAGTTCGGTTGTTAGTCCGGTTGACCAAACTACTGAAACTTTCAGTTGTGATAGTTCGGTTCTAACAAAGCACCGAACTATTGAAACTTAAATATGTACCCTCCCTCCCTTTAGTTCGGCAAATAAACTAGGCATAAAATGATTCCAATGATTCCACATTTCCTTGTAATGCAACTTCTACATAGGTATCTCTGTTCTAAGATATTAGTTTGTTTACATTATATACCTAGTTTATTTGCCGAACTAAAGGGAGGGAGGGTACATATTTAAGTTTCAGTAGTTCGGTGCTTTGTTAGAACCGAACTATCGCAACTGAAAGTTTCAGTAGTTCGGTCAACCGGACTAACAACCGAACAACTGCTACTAGAGGCTTTCCTCACCATATTTTCCTTCACCGTTTTTAGAGCAGTGGTGATGAAATTATTTACCCAAAGTGGGTTCGATGTGTTCGAACCACGACCTACAACTCGTAAGTCACAGCCGTTCCACTACTCTTTGAATTCCCATAACCCTGTACTAATGATAAACAAAATATTTGTATTTAAAAATTAGTTTTATTCCGTGCAACTATGTATGTTATTATCAGCGTGTAAGTACTAGCCAAATCAACCAAATTTTTAACAATAAAAAATATGAAGAACGAGGGACTGAGACGAACTGACGCATCGGGATTTAACTGTGTACAAAATATTTCTTCCATTATATCATGCGAGCATAGAATATTTCTTCATGAAAATTAATATGGTCGAATATATCCGCTAGGAGTAGGTAATAGTGTTCTGTGGAATATATTATAAGACAATCTTGTTGAGCATAATCTTTTTAATCCACTCCTTTTGTGTGTCTGGTTTAGGTGTCTTATTCCATTTTTCAAGTACTTCCGCTCTGTAAATAGACAAGAGTTTTTTTTTTCAATCATGGATCCCGAACATCGTTCATCGTCATAAGCAATATGATCATGTCATTGAGCATCTTATATTTTAAATGTCAAGCTTTTTATTTGATAGTTTCACGTTTCACCATTATCTCACCCACCCTGGCTAACCGGTGATATCGCCCTGATACCAGAGGGGCAATTCCCGTAACGAATGAAACTTGGGCCTGTCCACACCACGTTTATTAAACGCGGCGTTGACGCGCGTTTGTAGCGATACGCACGCGAGTCAGACGCAGCTTGTAGACCTCTGTAGGAAAAAAGCGCGCCGTCGACACACGTTCCTAAAACGCGCGTCAACGGCGTGTTTGAAAAACGTGGTGTGCATAGGCCCTTAGTCTCATTCTGACAAAAATACCTCTAATTCCCATACAATATTTTTTAAAGATGATATTTGGCTAGAATTGAAAAGTTTTTGATAAAGGGAATTGGCCTTCTGAGGAAAAGTTGGAAGGATTATCAAGTATTCCTATTCTAAACACTGAAAAAGTTATTTAACTTCTACTAGGTAAAGGTACACATGTCTAACCGTATGCCCTGGCAATTCCGTAAGCGTTTGGGATCGCCAGCGAGACAGGATGAACAAGCGCTTGTCTTCATAACTTCATAAATATTTGATCCTTGTCCGTAGCTGGGAGTCACTGCCATACGCAAGTTGCGAAGCATATCGCTATCCAGAGATTTGTGGACACTAGTTAGAACAGTAGAAATATATAAATATTATAAAGAAATAAAATGAGAGGCACCACAGATATAGATAGACCTAGATAACGCAAGTATCACGAACTGTATGAAAACTAAGCGAGCCACTTTTTGACTACCTACTATGACGTCACAAGCTCGCGCTCTCGCTCACGCTCGCCCAGCCAGCAGTACGTAGGACTGAGCGCGAAAGTGGCGGCTTACGATTTTCGAACGTAAGCTGGTGCGATTTTTAGCACGCGAAGTAGTTGCTCTTGCGTTATCTAGGTATATCTATATCTGTGATGGGCACCGTACTATTGGGTGTCTTTTTTTTTTTTTTTTTTTTATGGATGGGAAATCATCAAATGACCCCTCCCGCTCTGGGTGGAGCGAAGGGAGTGTCAGACTCTTACTGACTAAAACCCATCCGTGTTCCTTCCTTAGCCCTTTATGTTCCGGGGTAGCGGTAACCCTTTCGGACAATCCCGCACCCCCGGCAGGCTTCGGCCCTGGCAGGCCCCTTCCTTTATGCTGACATCTCTTTGAGGCGCGCGTGGAACACGTACGCGCCGTCCGGCACGGGCCTGGTCCTGATCGGACGGTGAGCTACCCATTACTCTCCGTCCGCAGGCCCGCGCCTACGGTGGCCGGGAGTCGTCACGCGGCTCCCGACGCCCGGAGCGTCTACCGCGGCGGCTGGGGTGTGAGGCTCTCTCCCTCAGCCGTTCCGCCACCTCCTTCGCTAGCATGACTGCTTCGCAGAAGGAGGTGACCGCCTCCCACTCCCTCTCGCCCCGGACCATGGCTTGAACCAGGGCCGGACGCGAGAGGTCGCCGCCGCTGTCGATCGCCTCTACGAGGGCACGGCGGTGCTCCGCCCATGCGGGGCAGACCTCCACCGTATGCTCCACCGTGTCCTCTGGGCGATCCTCGCAGTGGTGACACCCGGGCGTCTCCTCCCGCCGGGTGCCTGCCCGGAAGCCCAATAGTCATAAGATATACAATGTGATAGGGGTGAGACTTCTAACCCGTTAAGGCTGAGTACTACATCTAATTTTATCGACAAAAAAAATAATATGGGGGGTTGAACCCCCTTCCCCTAAAAATTATGGCTACTTTAATATTTTTTTTTAATGTACTACGGCGCGCTTGATACTTTCTAATAACCTTGGCTAACTAATTCATTACTTTTTTCATATGTTTGATAATGTTTTGGTGAGAAAAAAAAATCATTTCTGAATTATTTTGACCGAAAAAATCGCTATTTTTCAATATTTTCATATTATTTTTTTTGTCGATATTACCCCCCGTATTATTTTTTTTGTCGATAAAATTAGATGTAGTACTCAGCCTTAACGGGTTAGAAGTCCCACCCCTATCACATTGTATACCATTAGAAAGAGCTTTTCAAGTAGAACCTTTGCTTCTAACACGACCATTGCCAGTTGTTAGTCAGTTCGGAGTTAATTACCTATTTAAATAGGTGACAACTTGGGCACCGAAGTTATGGAATTCTTGGTGCCTAATAGCCATTAGATATCATTAATGGAAAGAGCTTATTAAGGAGAAACTGCTACAAACACGACTTTTGCCAATTGTTAGTCAGTTTGGAGTTAAGGACCCAAATACACACATCAAAAGTGTCTAGGGATCAAGCATTTTTACGCGGTTTTCTTGAGATTGAGATGTGGCTTTGTAATAAATTTATGATTTTATAAATTTATATGGATCCTTTTTGGTGCATTTCATAATTTGAATCAGGAACTGTGAATCAAATTCGAGTAAAAGATGAAAATCAGCTGTCAATATTTTCCCTATAAAAACATACAACGCATTGAAGACATTATTAGTGCTACTGTTTCCCTACTACTGATTAAAACCAACGTTATTATGGAGCGGCGACGTCATTTAAGCAGGGAAGAAATGCTCAGAGCCGTGGGAATGATAGAAGCTGGTTCCCGGCAACGTACTGTGGCTTTAGCTCTGAATACAAGTCAGAGTGTTATCAGTCGACTTTGGACACGTTACCGAAGCACTGGTACCGTGGCTGAGCGCCATGGAGGACGGTATCGCTGCACCACACGGAGACAAGACCGATACATTCAAATCTTAACTCGAAGAGCTCCAACAATAACCGCCATGATGTTAGCCGTGAGGCTTCATCACTCTTCAGGGAACTTAATTAGCGACCAAACAGTCAGAAACCGCTTGCATGAAGTGAACCTTCATTCCCGAAGACCGCTACGGGTACCACCTATAGCAATGCACAATCGTAGGATTCGATATCAATGGGCTCTTGAACACAGAAATTAGGCAGAAGAACAATGGCGTTTCGTGTGCTTTTCTGATGAGTCTCGTTTTGGTATGAGACCGGATACAAGACGTATACGACACTGGAGAACCCCTGGACGCCAACAGCGATTAAAATCCTGCCAGGAAGTCCATCCTTATAGTGGTGGAACCATCATGGTATGGGCGGGTATTTGGATCGGCGGAAGAACTGAGTTGATTTGGATCAGAGGCAACCTCAACGCTCAAATTTATGCTGAGACGATTGTATCAGACGTCATCGTTCCTCTACAAGTGCAAATCGGTCCCTTATTTCAGTTAATGCATGATAATGCACGACCGCACACCGCAAGAGTTGTAAGACAGACTCTCGCCGCAGCTAACATCAATGTCCTGCCCTGGCCTGCTCAGTCGCCAGACTTGAACCCGATTGAGCATGCATGGGATATGCTACAGAGAAGAGCTCTGCCGAATATGGAGGGTATCCAGTCGCAAGAAGACCTTTTTTTTTGTTGCAACGAACATGGGCGGCCATTCCACAGCGTGATTTGGATGAACTCATTTTGAGTATGCCAAACCGATGTTCTTGTGTTGTTAGTGTTCGCGGTAGAAACACGGATTATTAATTGTTTAAGTTACCCAATAAAATTTTAAAGAAAACTGTTATTTCAGTCTTTTTTTCGAACTTTTGTGTTAGTGGTTCAAATGTCAAAAATCCCTTTATTAGGAAAATGGCAAATTTCTTTATTAATGCAAAGGTGACTTGGTTTATCGTTACTGTGACAAACGAAAACACTTTATTTGATGAATCCTTAAAGAAAATTTTAATTAATATCAATCAGGAGAAAAGTTATTGCAAAAATATATGTTGATCCCTAGACACTTTTGATGTGTGTATATAGTTACCTATACCAATGGAAAGAGCTTTTTAAGGAGAACCTTTGATACTAACACGACTATTGGGGGATGCAGCAGGCTTAACGTTCTGTCAAAACGGTATCTAAGTAAAGGTCAATGTTTTAAAATTTCTGATAAATGTCTGTGGCTTAAAATATGTTGTGTTTGCAAGACACAAAATTAATGAAAGTTAATTAATTGACGAAATACCAGAATTCTAATAATACTTAATAGGGTATTTTCCTGGGTAAAAAAATAATAATTAGATTTAGTCCGTCAGTTAGATTATCGAAAAATAGGTAATGGACCCTTATTTTTTCTTTTGTCAATCAAACAAAAAATGACAAAGATAAAGCGCGTCAAAATTTGGGAGTGGGGGGTCGGGACGTCACGCCTTGCTAAAAAGTGTCGCACGGCGTGACGTTACGCGGAACCTTAGGTTCGAAC
The DNA here is from genome assembly GCA_945859645.1 of Amphipoea oculea. Taxonomy (NCBI): domain Eukaryota; kingdom Metazoa; phylum Arthropoda; class Insecta; order Lepidoptera; family Noctuidae; genus Amphipoea; species Amphipoea oculea. The sequence continues at coordinate 6,785,853 of OX243884.1, forward strand.
TCACAACCTACAACTCGTATACACTGGGCCACCACAGCTCTGCACCTGTGTCCCACGGGCGATATCTTCATCATTTTTTATATAATTGACAAAAGAAAAAATAAGGGTTCAATATTTTTTGATAATCTGACGGACTAATTAGAATTTTTTAGGAAACTAGCCTAATCTTACGTACAAACGCCAGCACATCAACCTACTACAATCTGTCAAATTTCTTTAATAGATTTTCAACTTTATCACTAAAACATAAGGTTCAAAGTTGATTGGGAAAATGTGACAGTTTGGTGTAGGTTGATGTGCTGGCGTCTGTACAAACAATCAAGAGAAATCGTCATAATAAGAAATACTCTCCTTGGTGAGATTTTTCAATTGATAACTGTCTAAACGCTATTGGACTTCAGGGCAGATTCGTTCAATCAACTTTGTAAGTTTGAATGTAGGTAAGGGGGATATCTTCGGAACGACTGATCCGATCCCGAAAATTCAAATCAAAACACGCGACTGGGCGCAGATAACGCACCCCCGCGTCCATGAAAACGCGTTTCCGCGGAATTTGGCTCCGTTTCCCGCGCCCCGTCGCGTGTCGCGATGTATTGTGAGATCCGCCTAATGGGAAGCTACAATACTGCCGAGTGTCATAGGTATACAATAAGATATAAGTATCTACGACTATTTTATGATGAAACAAGAAATTGCACGCGAAAGAAGTCGCAGACAGAAACTAGTAAATTAATAAAGTCATAATTAATCATCATCATCATTCATCAAGCATCTAAAATAAAAATATAAAAACAAAATCACATACTTTTCAGGAACAGGCGGTAACATGTTTAAACTGTTTAAAGGGTTTGGCATCATATTAATGTTCGTTATGGCCGTAGATGGGATGAAGTTATTTCTCTGTAATAAGGATGACATTTGGCACACATGTAGTTTATAACCGGACTAACTCATGGGATACTTTTTATCCTGGTAGTGAGTTCCCGTGGGATAATTTCTGACCTCCACACACTGGCGAAGCCGCGAGCAAAAGCTAGTATATAATATACTCGTGACTATACCTACTGTAGGCCACTCTCCATGTTGTAAGTACTAGGTTTAATTTCGGAAGTCGGTGTCAAAAAACGAAAATGCGAACCCAACGACACCGACTTCCGAAATTAAAGTTATTTAGGTATCACTGTAGTTTTTTTTTTGAAGTCGGTTGTTTCTTTTGTAAAAAAGTTTTTATTTTTCACTTTTTAGTTGTAGGTACCTACCCCACACAAATTTAAACATTAGTGCATTGAAGAATTGATGACTCTGACTAGAAGAATCATCAAAATTCGAATAGAAATGCCGGAGATTCTGTACATTTATGCATATAACTTCGTAGATAAGAATAATTACCTAATGTATTTTATACTAAAATCTTCCTGAAAGTATGTAGATCACATTAATGAAAGAATTATCAAAATCGGTTCATTAGTTTTTGAGAAAATCGCGGACATACAAACATACATAGATACGGGTCGAATACAGAACCTCCTTTTTTGAAGTCGGTTAAAAATACATGCTACGCCAACCCCAAATAAATTGAGAGAAGAAGGCAGGAAAATGGTGATTCTATATTGATTTTAAGATGAAGGTTCTTCATCATGAAGAAGCAATGGATAGTGAGTGAGAGGTGTGCCACATTTTGTAGGACAATCCATCACACCGTGTGATGGATTGTCCTACAAAATATGGTTTGGGGTGGTTATAGACTGCTACCGATTAATTATCAAAGTTAGAAACTTACAAGCATATTGCATACATTTCGAGCAACCATATGTTTAGCCATATTTGCACAAAAGGTCTGCAACAAAAAAGATTAAAAAATAACCGGTAATTTTGACTACATATCAATATTTCAATTAAAATATTGTCAATGTCAAGTTTAATTTATAACAAATTACGAAATCGAAAAGGTCATAAAAGAGAAGAAGGATTGTATACTATCTGAATAGTGCATGATAATCGTGGCGACTTCGATATGTCGCCGTGGCATAAAATTCAATCTCAGTCATCGCGGCCGGCAGCGATATTTTAATGGATTCTCTTTCTCGATGATTATAGATGGTGCCTAAACACTTGTTGGTATGTCGTGTTGTGTACATCATTTCACCCGAACCACAAATAAACTTGTTTGGCTTTCTGCACTATTCGCCGCGTCTACCGCGCCAATCCCGTGGCATGCGCCGTACTGATTCATACATTTGTTTCTATCGCCCGCCCGTGCCGCGCCGCCTGGCGCTCGTGCGATTCGCTCGACAAACTTCGGCGGTCGCGCCGCCCCAGTCGCCACTACGCGTGGCATGGCTAGTCTAGTGCATTTCTATACATTTGTTTTAGTCGCAAGACGCTTCGCCTTTCGCACCGCGCGCATTTTCGCTGTGGCGAATGTCCCGTGGTCATGCCGTTCCGGCCTGGCCACGACCTCGCCGCTATCAGCGGCAGCTTAGCGCGGGGCGGCGAACGGTAAAAACAAATATAAGTGTATGAACCATGCCACGACGCACCGCTCGCAACGTCAACACTAGACAAAAGAAACCGCGTCACTTGCCGCTAAGCCAAAAGTCGTGGCCGAGCGGTTAGACCTTTATCTGTCGAGCTCCGCTGCTGCCGACGTGCTGTTTCCTGTTACACAAATCTTTCCCAAACAATTCCGAACGAAACGCAATTTGTCAGTGTCAAACTGACGTTTCGTCACGTCGAAATTTATACTTCAAAATCAGATGTTTATTTCCTATTTCTGTGAAAATCGAAATAGCGAATAATTGTTGATTTCCCCAATTTGCTAGTAAAACAATATTTTAAAATGAGTAAAGCAAACGTAGTGTTGCGCGATATATCGCCAATAATGCAAAGATTCAGAGATTTCCTTCTTGGAGTGAGTATCAATCGTTTTGTTTTGGTCCATTATGTAACGAAAAAGGTTTTTTGTAAACAGCTGTATTGTTTGTTATATTAGAGGAAACACACGAACGCGCTGCGCTTCGAGCCGCTACTGGCGGACAGGACTCAGCCCCAACCGCAGATACCTGACGGAGTTTCTCACAAGTTAGTATTAAATGTAACCTCACACTGAGAGGTTTAGTTTGTTATTCGGTCTAAGGTCTACTCTGTTTGAAGTGTAAACCTATTTTATATGGGTACTTCTTTTTCAGCGCGTTGTAAAAAAACATCGCGTTAAAAAAGCGTCCGTGCATACAAACGCTTACTAAATAAATATACTGTGCCCTGTGGCCATTGTTGTGCTCCATGCCTGTGGCGGTTAACACAGAATCAGTAGCAGTTCCGGTAATATTATTATTTCGTGAAAGGCACTGCAGTGCTAACATATATTCATATACTATTTCAATATTAAGAGTTCAAGACTATTTAATCAATTTTTTAGACATCCTGCTAAGGGTATTTTGTTTGCAGGCATGCTCAGAACTACTACTACACCCGGGATGCCCGTCGTGAGGTAGTACCACCTATGGACCTTACCAAGAAGCTTCTAGCAGCTAGTGATGATAAGGGGTAAATATCATAATTCATAAAGGTAGTGATGTAGTGAATCTGTATAGTTATGGTTCTAATTTGTTCGAAAACCTCAATGCATGTGCAGTGTTCCACCAGTAACAGGCCTGATTTTGCCATTTTTAGCTAGGCAGGAGTTTGCCAAGATTTCAAAATGCTGACCAAAAATTTACCTTTCTTCCTTTTTTTTATTTTGTCAGGCACATTGTTAGCCTTAATCTATTGGTATGAATGAAGCTCTTAACCTTTTGAACGCCAGAGTATAAACGTATCGCCGTACCCCTAACGCCAGGCCACTTTAACAAAACCACACACACACACACTTAAAACAACAAATTTCTCGATATTGGTGGTTTATTTATATTAGTTTCATGCAATACAATATAGACGGAAGCTTCAACTATTAAATTATATAAAAATAACACACAAAAGTAATGATTAAATTGTTTATTTCAAAATATGGTGCGACCCGTGCGACGTGTATTCTGTCATATATTTGTGACGTTGGCGTTCAGGGTAAGATTTCGTTTGTCACATATATGTGACAATGGCGTTCAAAAGGTTAACATATTCTGCCCCAATGTTATAATTACAGTAAGTCACGTTACTGGTGTTATGACTTTTTTACCAAAAAAAAAAAAAACATTAATATTGAACAAATAAATTATATTCAGGATTAATATACACAAATGTATCTTTTGTTATCAGTTTAAATATCTAAGTTATCTGCTATAATCATTAAGATACACCAATTTAAAAATCTTGAAACAAAAGTGCGATTTCCTGCAATTTTTTTTTTTTTACTTACTGTAATTATGACATTGACCACATGGTTTTATCTCAATTGCCGTTCCCCCAGCTCATAAATATAAATTGACAAATAAACAACCTACAACTAATAGGGTAGTGCAATGAAACGAAAAACAAACATAGGTTGTCAGTCGTATAAATACGACTCAGGTGGCACGGGCACGAGAACACTTTTCGTATTAATCCGACAGGCGGTCAACAGCTTACTTTAATCTAATATAGGCCATAGTATTTTTAGTAAATGTTATAAAATTGTTCATTCAATGTAATTTTGTTTTCAGAGCACCCAAGGCCGCAGCTAATGTAACACCAACTCCTGGCCCTGTATACCAGTGGGACAAACACTATGAATGAATCGTAGGGCATTAAAAAATGGAATAAGAACAATATATTATGCAAGTTTAATTTAAATAAAGTTTATGTAGAATAAGGGCCAATAGTTTTTAATGATTAGAATTCTTAATTTTTCTACGCCAGTTGGCAATAAAAATGTTTGTGTTCTTCAGAATTCAGAAAGATCAGAGGGGCAATTCTTGTATTTTATGGTGAATGTGCCATGGTAGACCGCGAAATTTAAATTTTCTTAAGTTTTTTGCAATTTGCAGATCAGTGTCAGGTTGTATCTTGATCCAAATATGATTCGCGACTATAATAGACATGTACTTACAGAATCATAGTCATTAGAATCATTAATATATCTCTTTAAGTTAGATTTCTACCATAAACACTTTTCCATACGAGATTTGTTCTTAACGGTAGAAATCTAACTTAGAAAGATGTATTGATGATTCTAATTATTATAATTCTGTAAATACGAACCTGTTATAGTCGCGAATCATATTTTGATCAAGATACAACCTGACACTGACCTGAAAATTGCAAAAAACGTAAGAAAAATTGAATTTCGCGGGCTACAACTGCCCATTCACCTTAAGAACGTTCACAGTCTGATCTCAGTCTCAATCTGTCAAAAAATACTTCTCATTTCCCTACATTTTGACAAGTTTTTGAAATTTGTTTGTCGCCAAGATGAGACTGCGACTAGATTTTGAACGTTTTCAATTACGAGAATTGGCCTTCTGCCCCCTTATTCACAAACACTCGATATGCTTCCGTATCGTATCTTCTCGAGTCTTCTCAATGCTGTTCACAAGTCCAAAACCCGAAAATTTTGTCAGTTTAAATCAAATAGACGCCAGCTATTCTTCTAGCAGCTATTTGCTGTTGAGGGCAAGTCAAATCAGGTTATCGAAATGTCAGGTCTTCGATACGATAGCCTGTCGTATGGTTGTGAATCAAGGCTCAGATGTATGAACGTAAACGAGGCAAAAGGAGTCTGAGGATCGTAGGCTCGTAGCAGGTGGCATTATGTAGTTTCTGCATAGCCATGGGAAGAAGGCGTGAGATTTGTATGTATGTAAAGTCCGACCGCGCCAAATTTGCCAAAGATGTAAACAACAGTGGCAGCTCGAAATTGAATAAAATCGATAAACAAGAGTATTTATTTAAGTAATGTTTATTTACGTCTATTTGGCTCGGAGATTTAGACGAAAACTAACATTACTTAAAATAAAAACTCTTGTTTATCGATTTTATTCAATTTCGAGCTGCCACTGTTTTTTTTTTATTTTATTAGGTTCACCAACAATTGATTACACTAATACAACCACGTAATACATTTTTAAAAGTAAAATAACAATGCATCAATTATTTATAGGTAAACACAACATGCATAAAATAATGAATCAGAGAAATAAGCTAACTTACTTGGTAATAAGCGCTAATATTGATAAATTTGTAAAAAGTTACATTTAAATGAAATTCAAATTTATGAAATTCTGATTAAAAAAAATATATATACAGGGTGTCCCAAAACTCAACGTCAAGCCGAAACGGGGTGACAGGATTGATCATAACCATCACGAGAAAAATCTGAAAAAAAATCTATCCCATGCAGTTTGAAAATTATGGGCATTTTAAGAAAAACCTAGAAATTTGATCAAACTGTACCATTTTTCGGTTATTGTGGTTATTATTTTTTATTTTTGTTCCTTTGAACTTTAGAAACGTAATCCTAAATAACATTTCTAGAATCCCAATAAAAAATAATGACACAATTGCCTTAAGTTCCCGAGAATTGAGACTATTTGTTAAACTACGAATTTAAAATTTTCAAGATTCGTCGACTTTGACAGGCCCTCCTATAAAAAAAATGTACTAGAGTGCCTTGGCAAGTAGCATTAAAAGTTGGCGCATTTAATCAGAATTCTAAAATGGTACAATACTTGTTAGTTCCATACAATAGAAAAGAGTAAAAAAATTAAAACCTCAAGTAACCCGATTTTTGCTATCAGATTTTACTCAGTTAAAATGTTTTTAATTCGCACAAGCTCTAGGTAGGTTCTTAATTTTAAGGCAAAATGATGAGAGAGATGGATAATGGGTATGTTTGCCATGAGTGAGCGAGACAGATAGTGACGCCACGCATTGAGACGGAGATGCGTCGTTTAAACGAGTGCGAATGAAACAGATAGATGCTATGGCATCTATCTGTTTCATTCGCACTAGTTTCAGCCAAGCAAATAGCTACGCTACCAGTCCGACACCAACCAGTTAGTACGTTTCGCTCATTCGTCTACTGCGCACGTTCGTATTCGCTTGTGTTGATTTAGTACTGACAACTTTGGCTTCTCTTTTTGGACTTGAATCTTTGTGAATTGGACTTGTTGATAACATACCGGCAACTTTGGCTTCTCTCTGGACTTTTGTGTTGGCATCCTTTTTATCTACCATGCCTACGCGCTACACTTCACAAGAATATGCGAACATGCACCTCATTTATGGGGAATGCAGATGCAACGCAAGTGCTGCCGCTAGACTTTATCGTGAAAGATATCCAAATTTAGAGCGCTACCCGGATCACCGCGTGTTTGTTAATGTGCACCGTTCACTCACAGAGGGCGGCCATTTCCCGAATCAAATACAGGCTGGAGGTAGACCTGTGTTTCCTTTCCAGGAAGAAGTATTGCAAGAGGTCGCACGTGACCGAAGTATTTCCGTACGTGGAATTGAAGAAAGAACGGGAATACCGAAAAGCACTGCTCATCGTATTTTACAAAGAGCCGAAATGCATCCGTTTCACGTACAACGAGTTCAAAGTCTTCTACCTGGAGATTATCAGGAAAGGATTTCTTTTTGTAGAACAATGCTACAGAGGCATAATGAGAATCCCCAATTCATCCAAAAAATTCTCTGGTCAGATGAATCGACATTGAAAAAAGATGGTTACATGAACTTGCACAATTATCACGAGTGGCATGTGGAGAATCCACATTTAATGCGAGAAGATAGATCCCAGTATCGTTTTAAAGTAAACCTGTGGACCGGAATTTTAAACGGTAAAATTATTGGGCCTATTGAACTGCCTGAGAACTTGGATGGAACTAATTACCTACATTTTTTAAGAGAAGATTTACCAACCCTGTTAGAGGACGTACCACTAGCAGATCTTCGCGACATGTGGTTTCAACAAGATGGCTGCCCAGCGCATTTCGCAGTGCAAGTAAGAGATTTCCTTGACCAGGAATATCCGGGAAGGTGGATTGGACGTTCGGGCACTATCTCGTGGCCCGCCCGTTCACCAGATTTAAATCCCCTGGATTTTTTCTATTGGGGAGTTCTCAAAGAAAAAGTTTACTCAAAGCCCATTGAGAACGTAGCCGACCTGCGTGAACGCATTTCTCAAGCAGCTGAGGCGATCAACTCTCGAAGATATGCCCGACTAATAAGTAGATCTTTTTTAAGAAGATGTAGGGCTTATATTGAGGCTGATGGTAAACAATTTGAACATTTATTGTAATAAAAAACGTTATTTCTCTATCATCAGACTTTTATTCCAACAAACCTAATTATTTTACTAATTTTACTAACTTTTTTTCACTTTGGTAAAAGTGGCGTCACTATCTGTCTCGCTCACTCATGGCGAACATACCCATTATCCATCTCTCTCATCATTTTGTCTTAAAATTAAGAACCTACCTAGAGCTTGTGTGAATTAAAAACATTTTAACTGAGTAAAATGAGATAGCAAAAATCGGGTTACTTGAGGTTTTAATTTTTTTACTCTTTTCTATTGTATGGAACTAACAAGTATTGTACCATTTTAGAATTCTGATTAAATGCGCCAACTTTTAATGCCACTTGCCAAGGCACTCTAGTACATTTTTTTTATAGGAGGGCCTGTCAAAGTCGACGAATCTTGAAAATTTTAAATTCGTAGTTTAACAAATAGTCTCAATTCTCGGAAACTTGAGGCAATTGTGTCATTATTTTTTATTGGGATTCTAGAAATGTTATTTAGGATTACGTTTCCAAAGTTCAAATGAACAAAAATAAAAAAGAATAACCACAATAACCGAAAAATGGTACAGTTTGATCAAATTTCTAGGTATTTCTTAAAATGCCCATAATTTTTAAACTGCATGGGATAGATTTTTTTTCAGATTTTTCTCGTGATGGTTATGATCAATCCTGTCACCCCGTTTCGGCTTGACGTTGAGTTTTGGGACACCCTGTATAGAAAATTAGTAAATTAGTTGTTTACATCTTTGGCAAATTTGACGCGGTCGGACCTTATGTATGTAAATGATACAAACAAATTGAAATACACTTATGTATTTTTCTACAAACAGGCAATGCATAAAACAATAACAACTTTTAAATTTTACAATTCTTATAAAGAAATATTGCCAAAACTTGGCCAGACACGTCAAAATAGTTTCATATTATCAGATACGCAAAATATTACAAAAAGATTTATTAGATCAGGGGCTTTAGTTAGAACTCCCTTTTCACACAATAGTACCTGGACGGTAATATGACACATCGAGCTTGGGAAAAAACTGTCACACACAGATGTAGAAGTGACAGACACCGCTCTACAAACCCGAACTTTTTTTTTATCAATAACTATCTGACCCGACAGACGTTGTCCTGTACTTTCAATACATCATACAAAAATCCCATAGACTATTATCTATGGGATTTTTGTATGATGTATTGACTTTCAGATTTTCCCGAATTTCCAATTTCCGGGCAACTTTTCAACATTTTAAAACAAAAAATACCCTAATCGGTCCAACCATTCTCAAGTTATGTGCTTACCCACATTTTTTTTTTGTTTTACATCTCGCAGTTCAACCTAGGTTTTCGTCAGCTTAACCGGTCTTGCCTGTGGGTGCCTCAATAAATTAAGGCCTCCAGTCAAGACTTAAAAAACTAAGCGACTACACGCTAAGGGCACCCCCTGTGGGGTACGGACCTCGGCTTAGGGCATCGCTAGGGGAGGGCAGCAAGGGCCAGGCTGGACCGAGAGCTTACCAACAAACAGCATCTCGTTTTAAAAGGAAAATACATAAAACCTCATTTTAGAAGATGGATGTGCCATATTTATTTAGAAGATAGACATGCCATATTTACGGCCAGGTACGGTATGTAAGTATGCAACCTCTATCAGGCAATAAGAGCTCACTATAAGCCCTCCGAAAACACTCATAAACACACGTGCATGCAACCTATATACATAACTTATTTTATCAAAGTCTATCCTACATCCCAATATTCAATTTAGTATATTATTAATATTTTTTAAAGTCTACACATGATTATGCTTTTCTGTCTACAATATAATGGATACAATTCATTCACTAAGCTCGACCATCTAGATACAAATTGGATACGTTTCAAATTCTATGTTTTACAAATACTGATTAATTTCATGTTAATATTTCACAATTACAAGATTTAAGAGATTAATTTTTATTATAGCTGCACATTATAATGCGAATTCCACACACTGCGTCTTGCGTTCAACGATTTCATTGGCCTAGAAATGGCTGTGATTAGCGCATCTTTGTAGCTGCCCCAATAGAAATGTGGGAGAGAATCAAACGCGACTTATGCATACACTTCATTGAAGACAAACGCAGTATGTCTTCACATGGTCATACTACTATAATCGTATACAACATTCAATTGAAATAATTAATCACTCTTCCTTAATTTTACGTATTCTTATCCAAATTCACCTCATTCATCGAGGGTTAAAACTACACTTTTGACCTACCAATATATTATACAAAATCTTACCGAAATTCGAGTTAGTCACCCTTTCTACTGTTACTAAGCTACAATATTATCGTCCCAATTATTCGAGTTTATTTTTCACAGTCAATCACGCCAATGCTATCAGACCTTGCACTTCCCAAATAATAAAATGGAATGAGGGTTACTTCAATAAAAGCATAAAATAAAGCGAGAAAACTTATGAACTTAATTCAATCATCACTGGAATCGGTGGTGTCTGGGGTACGTATGTGCATTGTAGAAAAGTGGCCAAAACTGAAGGTTCTGTTTCGCGGAGGCCGGCGGGACCTGTATTTAAACTTTTGTCATTTATCGTCACCATGGACTTGCTTACGGAACTGCATGGCGTCACCGTACGCTTTCTTTACAGCCTTTCTATCCGTTGGTTTTCGGGATTCGATTAATTTCGCTTGATCGACACTTTTGTCGAGTCCTAGAGCTTCAAGCTTGTTGGGGGGCAGCCATTGCCAAGTGCGTTTGACGTCAAAGAACAGTACGAGGTAGAGAATTGGCTCGTGGGAGTGGTTCTTCTTGAGGTTCAGCACGTCTTGAGGGGGGACGGGGAGCGGGACGCCGTTATAGATGAAGCCTTTCGGTATTTTCGGGTCGATGATTAGAGCTGGGTACCAGGGGTAGCCTCTGTTGAAAAATTTTGGGTTAAGATTGGTTCGTAATACCGATTTTTAACAAATGCAAAATAGTTTAATGAAATTCAAGGGTCTCGTGCAGACTTCGATATTAGATGTCAATTGTGACGCTTTCCCGTGTAAATTGGCACTCAGAAGTGAGGGGTTAAAATCCCTAAAATCTGGGCTACTCGAAGGTCTACCTAGAACAAAAGTATGTCCAAGTTACTAAATCGAGGATGAAAATATCTACCCTCATTTGGTCATAATTCCCCATAATAATAATAAGCAAGAATCTTTCGTATAAATTAAGGTTAATAATATATCAACTAAATACTGTGCTACATAAAAATATAATATAATGAATGTGGTATACAGCTACTGACTTTACTGACCTGCATTTGGCCCAGACGAGTTGTAACGGTTCTAGTTGTAAAGTCGACGCCTGCGCAGACTTGATGGGGGTTTTTGACGTTGAAGATCTTGTTCCTCGGCCCTGTTCAGTATCACACTATTGTAGTGTTATTTATTCAACATAGCCTACATAAAGTTTAGGTAATTAAATTCTTGTTCCCAATTGTTTTTATTTCGAATTTAAACGAATATCAACTTTATGTTAGGTTAATAAAAATATAATGCTTTCTAAACTTTATGAGCGTGTACTAAAGTTATTTCTCCATGCAACTTTATTTATTTATTTAAACTTTTCGCACAAAAGGTACAAAGGCGGACTTAATGCCTTAGGCATTCTCTACCAGTCAGTCAACCAAGGGTGGTGAAGAGATTAGATGGCAGCTGGTACTTTGGGGTTTATTTATAAACGATGATTAATGTTAAGTGACGTTCAAACGTCAAAAATGTATAATTAAATAGTAGATATTCACTTCTTAACTTTAAGCAACGTTTATGAATAGAGGGGTTTATGTGTAGGCAATAAAGTTGTTTGGAAAATACACATTTGTTTACATATTTGGAAACTAAATCGCGAACGTAGTATAGCGATTTGTTATTCCTAAACAATGGACTGTATTGGTCTTTTTATACGTCTTTTTGACAGAAGTATTTTGTAGACTACTCTTTTTGCGATGTTCAGTGACATCCTGCGACACCCACGGTTCTACAACCAACCGTGAAAAGTTTTATTTTTTTATTTTCTTTCGCTTCTTAATTACCTACTTCAGCATGACTAACAAGACAAAAGTCCTCAAAAGCCATACAACTCACCTTGCCGGGCGTGGCGGGCTCGGTGTCGGACACGTCGGTGTGCGCGGCGGAGCGACGCGAGCGGCGGCGGCGCGGCTCGGGCCCGCTGCTACTCGAGCGCGCGGACTCGGCCGCCTCGTTGAAGCTTGACCTGCGGGAGACAGTAGGCGTCAAATATTGTATCATCACCTACTGTAATATAGGGTGCAGCCCGATTAAGACTGTATGGCGGCTCGGAATATGAGAAGAGTCGCTGCGCAATAAACAATACACGTGTCAGCGGGGGTGAGGGGTGAGGTACTGCGCAGCGGGTAGCGCACTTCAGAGCCGCCATAAAATTTGAATCGGGCTGTATTGTCGATGTATTTCATCCCGGAAAATAATAAATTCATTAAGCTTGCTCAGTTAGGGGCCGTCTCCATGAGCAAGAGAATCGCGGCGATATTATCGACGTGCCACGTATTTCTATACACACTCTTAGAACGTGTCTCCACACGGCGATATCATCGCGGCGAAAATTTGATGGCACGGCGAGATTGTCGCCGCGATTCTCTCGCTCGTGGGGACGGCCCCTTAATCAGCGATTACACAGGGTGGCATCCCCATCGACGCGCAAACTGTAACCATGAAGTCAGCACGTAATTCTAAATCTAGAGGTAGCGTAGAAATTTTTCGGCAGTTACAAATAAAAAAAAACTGCTGTTCCATAGAAAAGTGCGCCTACGCGGTCAAAATGTATAGAACAGCAATGTTTGAAGTGAAAACTAGGCGCGTTGGGCATTTTCCGAGATGTGAAAAAACCATTGAATTCGCGCCACTGTTACCGTAACCGACACCGCTTCGGATGTGTTCGGCTGTCCTCGGGATGTACTCGGTTTTAATGTATATCCGATATGTCAGTGAGTGATGGCAAAGTATTCTGTTTGTGTTTTGTTTTCACGTCTGTCGGCACTCCCGGAGTGCCACTGTTTTTTTTAAATAATCGATGAAAATTTTTAACACAGGGGGGTTCAGCAGAATCATGTACTAAATCCATGGTAACAGGCTGTGCGTCGATGTTCCAGCCACCCTGTATATCAAAGCGTCAGTTTTTTGGCGTTCGCGAGTGATTACGATTAGAATGGTCTAAAAAGATATACTCGTCCGTAGACCTAATAGAGCAGTCGAGTGTTGGGAGCGCTCGCTTTCGTAGTGCGTGCACGACGAGCACGACTGCGATACGAGCTGTGCCGACGATCTACAACATGATTGTGTATATTACCACAGAATACTTAAAGTACTACGTACAGAAAGGCCACTCCCTTCCCCGCACTAACATCAGTTACCGCACCTCACCCCGCACTTCGAGGTTACCGTCGCAGTTCTTTAACAAAGAGCGCTCGCAAACACAAGTACCTCACGCACACATTCATACGTATACAAACGTCATTTTTTTATGTAGTAGTAGTAGGTAATTATTTTGCTAGCGTTGTATGGAGTGTCCGGGGTGTGATATTACTCACCCGTCAGTAGAACTCATAGAGCAGGAGTGGTGGGAGCCTTCGTCTTCGTAGTGCGTGCACGACGAGCACGACTGCGACCACGCCGAGCTGCTCGACGACGATCTGTAATAATTCCGTGTATCAGTAAGCTGTGAAGAGTAACTGATTTAATAGAACGATCGACATTTAAGCTACGGGCACGAAAGCAGCCGCGGCGTAGCGACCGTGACGGACCCGACAATTTAAAATGCTACGCGTTTGTTTTTGACGTCGCCGCTCCTTGTCAACACAAATCTTAAAAACGATTGCAAAATGTTAACAGACTTGCGGCTTCAAAGGCTTCTAGGTTTAAAATTCAACTGTATTTCCGCTAATTCCTGTAGAGGTTGTTCGGTCAGGAGACCGAGCAACCAACAGAAATTAGCCAACTACATACGCAAATAGTGCACAAGTGTGTGCGCAAACACAGGTGCACTCTCTTCCCTCATTCTCACAACCCGATGGGATGGCCATCCGAAACTACCGCGGAAGAGCTCAGGCACAGGATCGACGGCTTTACGTGCTCCATGGAGAATAGAAGTAAGGAGTACCGACTCTTAGGGACTAACGACACTTATTCAGCTCTGTTCAGCTTTTGTCCATAGAAAACAACGATTTTGTATGAGATGCGTACGCATCCGGTCAGCCGCGGAAAGCTTAACGGACTCTATACAAAATCGTTGTTTTCTATGGACAAAAGCTGAACAGAGCTGAATAAGTGTCTAACTCTTACGGGGCGAAAGTTAAAAAAGTGTCCAGCTATAAGCAGTAAATAACAATTCAAAAACACACCACAATGGCGCTAGCGTAGGCAAAGGGTATGGTATGAATGTAGCAGTTGTTGACGGATTGAAGTACAGTCACGAGCAATAATATGTCAACACTTGGCAACTTTCAATTGCGATATTTTCGTGAAATAACGAATGCAACGTTGAAATACGACACTTTATTAATTTTATTATTGTAAAAATGAGTTATTGTTATTATTTTTTCTTTATTTTTATAATCATTATTTTCTACACAACGTATTTTGTTAAGAAATAAATGACTTATGACTTTACATAATCCTATGGGTTCGAAAATACTATGTTCGTAATAACATAAAATTTCATTCAAAAATAAAGGAGAAAATCGCCTTTGAATAAAGCCAAGTGTATACATACTTATAGACGACGTGACTGTACGTCGAGTTAGAAAATTTTATATTTTCTAGAGTAGTTAGTGACAGTCCAGCATACCAAACCTCAACTATTTACGTAGTCCAAAATAATTTTGTAAACATAACCTAAAATCACTGCTGTGAGAAATTTACCCTGTTGCTATTGTGGCACCACCCTAATTTAACGCAGTTTGACGGACACTTTCACAACAGTCAGTTCTCCTTACTTCTATTCTCCATGACGTGTTCTCCGAGGGGCACTGTATTGTACTGACGGTAAATGGGGGAATGAGTGCAAGTGTTTACCTGGAGAGCGCAAGGTCACTGTCAGAGCCGACTTCCCCTGGCGGGCCGCGGTATTGCAGGAACGACGCGGCAACCGGCGTCGACATACTCTTGCCCTCGCCGCTATGTGACGACCTGATCATACCATAAGGTATTAATTACATTGTATTGTCAGAAAAAAACAAGTGCAAAGTAGTGCTGGTCAAACATTACATGACGCTCTTGGAATTCGCGAACCCCTGAAAACTGTACGTTTGTGGTCACCCTTACCTAAAATTCAGTACTAAAGTTTCAGGACGGTTGTAAAGTCAGAGAGATTCATTGATTAGCGAATTGACAACCAACTTAAATTGACAACATTTCAAACCTGACACGACCTTAAAACAAAAATACTATTTCTTTATTTTCGTATCCTGAGTTCAAATATATTTTTATTTTATTTTTTATTTCTAAATATTCTGAGAAAAAAAAATCAAAATCAAAAAACATGTGATGACGTCACATAAACGGCGGAATGAGGTAGTTACCTTTGCGCATTCCAATGTTGACGGGTCACAATAAAGCAAAGGTAATATCGCCATTCTACCGTCATCTGGCACTTACGTCTTTTTAGAATACACCGAATTTCAAAGTTAAAATTATGAATGAAAAGTACATAATTTCGAAAAACGAAAAAATATGGGTGCCCTAGATTTGAATTTACTTTTATATAACGTAATAATACATGCAAGTTAAAAATATGAAATGTTGTCAATTGACGTAGTGTGTCAATTTGATAAACAATTAATTTCTCGGGCTGTACCGTAGTACAGCCCGAGAAATTAATTGTTTATACCATTGTGTGTTGTACCATTTCATTACATCTTACATACAGATTT
Source organism: Amphipoea oculea (assembly GCA_945859645.1). Classification (NCBI taxonomy): domain Eukaryota; kingdom Metazoa; phylum Arthropoda; class Insecta; order Lepidoptera; family Noctuidae; genus Amphipoea; species Amphipoea oculea. Next base: position 6,802,024 of record OX243884.1, read on the forward strand.
TTTCAGAGCGTCATTGATGTTTGACGCAGATGATATTAAGGATCATTTACACGAGAATACTTTTACAACTATCGAGAGGCGAGAAAATGATCATGCGCCGACTCATAGGCGAGACTCGCCAGTCAATTATCGCATTCACAATGTGTTTAACTCAAGCGAAAAACAATAAACTCGGATACATTATTATACTAAACTAGCTGGGTAATTATCTTTCGATAATCGCCTATCCCAGACGAAGGACTCTGCTCGTGTAAATAACCCATTAAAATGTTGCTTACGGCGAGTTAGTTCGTACAAAAAAGTTTTGCACCTATCAAATCGAACTTCTATAGATGTCCAAGAAACATTTGGATATATTCAATCAAAAACTTAGTAGCTTTAACTTTAGCCCTTAGCCCAGGTTCGCATGGCCGCGTTTTTACCGCGGCTATTGTTTTTCGCGCACTGGATTTTGAACGCACTACATAGGGCCGAGAGTTCAAAATCCAACAGTGTGTTTTTTTGACCCGCTGGGATACGCTGTTGGATTCTCAATGCTCGGACACTTGACAGTTGAAAATCCAGTACGCGATGAAATGCCTCCGCGATATTTTTAGGCCCTTGTGCACATGGGCTTATGTGTCATGCGCACCATTTTCAAAACAAGCGATATTGATACATATTATAAGCGGTGCAAAGCTTTTTTTTTCCATACAAAAACGTAAGCGGATTTGCCAAGGTCCGCTTAGAGACACAATCTTCTCCATGAAATCTATGATTCCACATTTGCAATCAAATAGAAGCATTTGTACTTAGAGATATATATTTATTTCTTAATAAACTGTTTGTAGAAAAATCTATCTAATTCGCTAAAGCCTAGATTAAATACTTTCTTGCCTTCAGTAGTGTTCTCCCACTCCAAAAATTGTGCTAGAGATCAATTTCAAAATCGTGCAATAAAATCAACAAAAATACCTGTGGGCCATTATTTTGATTCTGAACTGAAACTTGTATTATTTTGTACGAACGAAAAACGGGTTTCAGGCGAAAAAGTGGGGTTTTTCAAGGTCCACAGATATTTCTGTCTTATATAATGTACCTAAACAGGTCTGGTGAGGATGTGGACTTGTCCTTATCTTGTTTCCGGGGTCTGCCGCGACCCTTCTTCTTTGGCGAAGGCTCTAAGCTGGAGCGACCCAAACTGGCTGATAATGTCGGCAACGACGCTGTTCGTAATGTTTTCAAAGTAAAATAAATAGCAAAGAGAAGTTTTTTTAGGCTAAAAAACCACCGAAAGAAAGTTGCATCAATCTTGAGATGATGATTAATCTTTTTATTATTTTGTGTTCATTCAGTATGGCCGATAGGGTCGGACATTTTCTTTTTTTTTTGTTATCACCAGCCAAAATATTTTTTATTTCCGGCCTTATCAAAATCAATTAGGTATTACAGATTTAATTACAAAAAACAAATAAAACAAAGTAAAATAAGTCTTTATTCTGCAATAGTAAATTGATAATAGTATAGTTTCCAATTGAAGTGTGAAAAGAGTTTATAATTACCATCAGAGCCGAAGCTCTTGGGTGGCGCTGCGACGGTAGATGGCGACACCAGCAGAGTGGGCTTCCTAAGTGCACCCATGAGCCCCAGGCCTGTAACTGGCAACATTCGCACCTATTACAAGTATTTTTAATAGCAGTGAGGTCAGTTTGAAGCAGTATCATTTCTATCACCTGTGTAAACCGAAGTAAAAAAAAATTACATGACAAAACCTCCATACATAGTACGCGTCAAAATTACAAGAGTGATCAACACGACGGCTATATTTGTTTTAAATTAAAAATAAAAAGTCTTGCTTTGATATCGCACATGCCCATGTGCGTATCGTTGCTGTTCATAAATAAAAAAACATGTTTAATATAAAAAAAACAAATCTTTCACAAAAAAAATACAGTGTGTTTTATAAAAACAAAAATTATGTATAAAAAATAGTAGGTGGTTTTTCATGAGATAAAAATACTATGATCTGTCAAAATATCACAGACAATGGAGAAGATTGGTCTGTCAGGATGGACCCTGAACAAATCGCGTTGAACATGAAAGGAGGTTATTTACTAACTTGGTGTTGTCTCTGGTTGTTTAACCGGTGACTTCTCTGGTGTGGCTAGTTTGAGGGTGCGTTCCACTGGTTTTGGAGGCACTGGTGTCTCGGAACCAGACGTTGGTGTATCTGTAGTTATAAAATAAATTCAAATATTTGTAAGATTGATGTTGTTCTATGAACAACTAGACGGAGTTCTGTCAAGTCCAACAGTGTAAAAAGTATAATGAAAGAAAGCAAAAAATCACCATAAACCTGTGAATAACAGAATACAATGCTATTTATACAGGGTGTCCCTGGAAGTATGGATCAAATCGAATAGGGACGTGGGCAAGGTCATTCCCAAACATTTTAGCAAAAAAAAATACTAAAAAAAGAAACTAAAAAAAAAAGAGAAGAAAGATCGAATTCGTGAAAACTATCAGGGCTATTAATTTTTTTTTTTAGATAGCCCTGATAGTATTTTTTTATGATTAATTTCTTTGAACTCTAAGCAAAGTGATTGAAAAAAAATATTAAAATCGGTCATAACTTTTGAACCGTAAAAAAAATCACTGACATTCTCAGGGTTAAAAAGTTTGGAAATGACCTTGCCCACGCCCCTATTCGATTTGATCCATACTTCCAGGGACACCCTGTATAACTGGTAAGTAAAATGTCGACGTTTACATAGCAGCTATGTAAACGTCGACATTTTACTTTTACTTAACCAAAAAAAAATTTGTGCGATGAATGATGAAATGATGATAAATAACGAAAATCTACCCAGCAGCTAATATTTTACAATATTGAATTTCCCAAATCAATGTTTCAAGCTTTTTTTACACAGTTCCAGTCAGTGATTTTTTTTTACATAGGCCATGCTCCAGTACAGCACGATTCAAACTTTATGACGGCTCAGAACATGAGGCGAGTCGCTGCGCAGTAACAGATTCACGTGTCAGCGGGGGTGAGGGGTGAGGTACTGCGCAGCGAGTAGTGAACTTCAGAGCCGCCATAAAGTTTGAATCTGGTTGTACACTGACTGATAGCCCAAAATGTATGCAAGCATTCTTTTTCCCGCGGAATTAGTAAGAATTGGAATAGTTGTTCATTCGGCATAGTTATCAGTTTAAGCAAAAATTCTTTCTTAGCAGAGTATACAAAAATAAGATATCGATCTCATAGTACTATTGAATAGACAAAAATATTAAAAAAACCTCAGAAACGGGCAGTTAATGTATTTCAGTGAGTATCATACCGTTATCCCTGCCCCGGTCCGCATGCGCAGTAGGCCGGCCGCGCCCGCCGCGCCGCCCGCGGCCGCGCGCGCGTCCTCGCGTCCGCCCGCGCGGGCCCGCGGCGCGCGGCGCGGGGGCCGTCGCGGGAGACGTGGCGCGGTGCGACTAGACATATCAATGTACAGTTGTTAAATCCCTTATACAGGGTGAAATCGAAAACATGCGACAAATCGAAATGGGAGGTAGTACTCATCATTATGAACAACTTTTACTATGGGACCAAACCTGTAATCGCGAAAAAAAATCAGCTGTTTCCTACATTTATGTTCGCGTAACTCGTCAAAATGTAGGGAACAGCTGATTTTTTTTCGCGATTTCAGGTTTGGTCCCATAGTAAAAGTTATTCATATTAATGAGTACTACCTCCCATTTAGATTTGTCGCATGTTTTTAATTTCAACCTGTAGAATAGACATGAAATGCAAGAGTAAACTATATTTGTCTCTGTTTGTTTGTATGAAACTGATTTTCATACGACGACGCTTTTATGTTATTTTCAATATGAATGCTGATTTGTTTCTTTTTTGTTTGTAGTAGAAAACCAGCATCAGACAGAATCTGTCTGGCATTAATGGTAAAATGTAATGTTAAGTTTTAAGGGCAGCCATGTGGCAAACACGATTGTTTTTAGAGACTTCCATTTCCTTTTACGCACTCACATGCCAGGCATCAAGGTAAACGCCCAAGCAGCCCCTTCGGCATGCTCGTGCGTGTCTATTAACATGCATTTGTTTTATATGGAGGTGACATCGAATTAGCTAGGTGAGACATCTTCGGCATATAATTACCCTTAAGACTTTTACACAAAATATGAGAAGGAAACGAATTTGAAATCAGACAAACAATTTTATTCCTCGATCGTACAGGCAAACTTTCTGTTGATGACTGATTTATTTACACTGAACATATTAAAAGAGCAACACAATTAGACATTTGGCTTTAAAAATTTTGCCGTATGCGAATGTAATACTTACAGCGATATTTTCATCATCCGAGTCTTTTATCGCGTTGGACTGCCGCCTCTCACTGCGAGCCCTCGACACGCTGCGTTCCTTACGCCTCTCTATAAACACAACACGTTGTATAGTATTCAATTGTTTATTAAAAAAAAAGACGGGTTGCACTCCGGGAGTGCCGGCAGAAGTGAAAACTTGAACATTAACGTTGAAATAAATCAATTATTAATTGAATTAATATAACTCATTTTTTTTCACTATTTCTGCGTCACTTTTTTCATTAATAGATGCACTTTATTCAATTTCCATATTTTAAACACTTTATATACACGAATTTTACGAATACACAGCAGTGTGGCACACAGACGGTCGAGCCATCAGCTGTCCATCCATCCATCCGTCTACATCCACACCCACATCAACACCCAAACCCACACCCACATCCACACCCACACCCACACCACATCCATCCATCCATCCATCCATCCATCCATCCATCCATCCATTGTCGTGTGTCACTTGGTTCACATCGGTTGGCGCCGCCGTAGAAAGAGAGGGGGATACTTAGTAGTTAGGAGTAGTAGTTCTCCCTTGTGTAGTCTCTCCTGACGGTCACGTGTCCTGGCGCGAGTTTAACATTTTTTACCCATTACAAAAAAGTGTGCAACGCCGCTAAAGAAGTTTTCACTTAAAAAATCCTAGACCTCCGGTCCGAAAAAAAGAGATGGAGCTATTATCATGCTAAAAGGACAGGACAGGACGTGAAGAGCTATTTCTTTTCCGCACTGAAGAAAACTATGACATGTTCTCATGACCCGTATAGAAAATTGTGAATGTCACTTAAAAATGTCCAATGAATCTATAGTCATTATCATAGAAGTTACCTGGCGTCCTTTCCCGTTCACTGTCACTGCTGGAGCGCGGCCGGCTGGCGGCTCGACTCACGCTGCGGCGAGGCGGGCTGGCGATACTGAACCAAACAATATACAGGATGGGTTTTAACAGGGTTGTTTATGCTAACCGTTGGAAGTAAAATCAAGGAGTTTCTTATTTTAATAAGGCACTATATACAAGGTAAAATTTAATTAGCTAGGGAAACTCGGCAGGCGTGATGGTATCAAAATCTAACCTGACTATACAAAAAAAAAATTGATTAGATGATAGCTTTTTTTGAGGTCAACAATCACTTGTGGTGTAGTTACTTGAAATATGAGTTGAGGGAATCTGTATTTTTGTTGTTTTACCGTGTTTAACCGGTCAAGCGCGAATAGAAAATCAATTGTTTCTCATTAGCGGAGCTTGACAGATTAGACAACGATACCCATCACATGTGTTAAGATTACCAAAAAAAACTGAGTTTTAAACTGACATTTCAAGTACACGTACACACACACAAATATGCACATAATTATTATAGTTGTTGACCCAAAAACCAAAACATTTTATTTTATCGTTTTTAAATCTCTATACTTACCCACCACGACAGCAGTTTCGCTAGCTAATTTAATTAGAAACTGTATAAATGTCAATCAATATGCCTAGCCTTGTCCCAACTATGTTAATATTGCAGCGTGAGTGAGTTTTGACAGTTCCCCAAAGCGCCGTGATGGCGACAGCACGCGACTTTCCGCTGTTAACATTTTTTGTTTTTTTTTTTTCGAGGGAAACCTTCAAAAGGCACCCAGCGTCCGGGGAGGGAGGTCGGGGAGTTTAGGATTTTTAAAACCACCCCGGTGATCACCATCAGCACATAGGGGTGGTCCCGGTTCCTCTCAAAAGACCAATTTGGGAACCCCCCCTGTGCAACGCCTGTAAGGCTCCCTGGGGAGACTGTAAAGGGGCCTTCCCTGAGCTTCGCCATGCACGGCAGCACGTGACCCCTGTGCCACCGTCTTCCATGGGGTCACTTGGTGGGCGGACAGAGCCCCCCTCTGACCCTAAAGGTCCACCTACCTTGATTGGTAAGCGGGTTTTGGCGTATTAGGCGCCAAGGCGTTTGCCTCCCTGACGCCTCCTTCTCCGAGCAGGATCAGGCCTCTCCCGATCCCGCTCAGCGACCTCCTTCTTGACCATGACGGTCTCACAGAAGGAGGCTACTTGTCCAAGCCGCTATGTTAACTTATCCATACCTGTTCCTCCTAGGACTGGGCACAGCTCGGTGCGGGCTCCCAGGCGCGCGCGGACTGCCGTCAGTGCCCACACACAGCGCCTGTAAGCCAGCCTCGCGCACGTCCCGGCGAGCTTGACGGAATAGCGGTATGCATTGTTCCCGCATTTTTACACCGGCCCTGGAACATTTATGAACAGAATTTAGTATCACCAAATCGCGGTAGAACACTGACGAGTTATCCTAGTGTTTGTAGGAAAAAATAGTTCTGCTAAAGTAGTATATAGTCCGCGCGGAACTAGTTGGCCGCTATGGTGGGGATAGGGGTGAGGCGGCGGTTCGCAACGCACGTACTGAGTATTGCGCCCCCGCCCCTTCGTCCCACCGCTCACATACCTAAGGCGCGGCCAACTTGTTCCTCGCGGCGGACTTTAGTATTTTTTTTTAACAACACTTATGGTATTACTATGCGTTTTCAAGCACGGCCAAATGGAATACCTTTTCTCCCAAGTCTCGTTGCTTTCCTGTCTGCCAGGAAAACAAACTGCGACTTGTATTATACATATAGTAAAAGTGCGCAGTGCTTCACACCCTCACCCTATCTCAAGTTAAACAAATATTAACTTTATTTCAATGACAATTAAGTTGATTTCAGAGTGACTAGAAAGTTGTAAATTTTTTTGAAGTTGTAGCGTAAACTGAACTTTAGGAATTAAAGTTATTTTTCCATTAATTCATATTTATTTACATTTTTGGCAAATAAATCGCGAACGCAGATTACACACACATAAACTCACGCCGTCTTCCCTTTGGGATAGGCAGTAATTCGGCCAGATGGAAAACCCTCATTATCATTCCTCTAAGTAAAAGGGCAAACTAGACATTCATCTAGACCTTCGCACATGTCCCAGTTAAACTTTTAGCCAAATAATATCTTACTAACTCTAAAATATTTGAATATTCATGATGTCAAAGCTTTTTATAAATTAAAGATAATCTTTCAATTCACTTACTTGTAAAACACAGTATCCTTATTATTATAAGTGAGACAGTTCTCTATCATGAGTTTGAAGTCCGCTTCTATATCGTCTATGGTTGCGTACGCGCCGCGGTCCAACTTCTTGCCCATAGTGCTCAGGTCCATCGGGTGTTTCACTATGGTACTGTAATCTGGTACCTGAGAAGATTAAATGTGGATTAGGAAAATGTTAAATACGAGATGTTTTCTAAGGATGCCAGAGAAATATATGACAGTTTTCAGTGGTGTATAAAATATTTGGATCTTACCTTATTAATTAAATTTGTAAAAGCTATGTTAAACATTATTTAGTCATCGCCATTTTTAATATTACTTAACTATCGTGAGAACTGTATAAAAATGTAACTTGAAAAGTTAGAAATAAGTCCCACGTTGGGCGCCAACTGCACCCTTTTAACAGTATTGTGGGAAACTTCAGATTCTTTTACAGCTGGCTGCAGATAGTAAAGTACATAGCATAGCCTTAGATATCATACCTCTTGCAGGTCCACCGGCTCAGTGAATATATCGCTGGCATCTTTCTGCCTCAACATGCGCAGTAGCTTGTGCAGCGCGGCACGTTCGGGCTGCAGCGAGTGAAGCACGCAGCGCTCCCACACGCGCGTGTACTCCGCCTTTAGACGCTCGCGTTTGCGTACTAGCTCGCAGAGTAATCTGGTGGCAAGAAAAGTGAGCAATCATAAAAAGGCTAGGGTAGCTGTACAGAAAAGCAATTACCTTCGTTATCCTCATCATCATCAGCCTTTGGGAAATCATCAAATGACCCCTCCCGCTCTGGGTGGAGCGGAAGGGAGTGTCAGACTCTTACTGACTAAAACCCACCCGTGTTCCTTCCTTAGCCTTATGTTCCGGGGCAGCGGTAACCCTTTCAGACAATCCCGCACCCCCGGCAGGCTTCTGCCCTCACAGGCCCCTTCCTTTGTGCTGACATCTCTTAGCAGTCCACTGCTGGACATAGGCCTCTCATATTGCATGCCATTCAACTCGATTTTCGCAACTCTCATCCAGCTGCTACCAGCCATCCTGCGAAGATCGTCGCTTCACCTAGCCTGAAGGCGTCCCACCTTACGTTTACCGATTCGCGGTCTCCACTCAAGAACACGTCTGCCCCTACGGTCATCGGTTCTACGGCTAATATGGCCAGCCCATTGCCACTTCAGCTTGCTTATTCTGTTAGCTATGTCGACAACCTTGGTTCTCTGCGGGATCACCTCGTTGCGGATTCGATCCCTCAGAGAGACTCCAAGCATAGCCCGTTCCATAGCTCGCTGAGCGACCTTGAATTTATGTAACAACCGTACCTTCGTATAGAAGCCAAACTCCCGCTTCAAACGTGTGCTCATAGTTTACGTATGACTGCTAACATTCTTAGTATGTGTGTCTGTTAAAGAAATTGTTAAGAAAATAAATCATCTAATATTTTACCTTGCTCTCTCCAAGTCCTGTCGTATCCTCTGCCAGTACTTGAGCTGGTTGCACAGCTCTCTTACATTGACCGTGCCGTCCTGTATACCTCGAGTTCCTGTGGGCAAAAACATAGTTTTTTATTATAGTTTTTATTTTATTAAGTGCTGATAGATTCGCATAATTATTAGTCATATGTTTTAATTCGCAGTTTTTTTTTGTTTAACGTGTAGATACAAAACGTGGAAATCCGGATATTGTAATCGAAATTAGAAGTCTATGTAGTAGAGAATAGGTGAGTCGTCGTAAGTAACCAATGAAGTGCATGTGCATGGTTCAATTAAAGACATTTATAAAAACACACACACACACAAACAAGACACTTATAAACAATTGGTAAAGCTCGAAAATAATGCGAATAATACAATAATATATAATAACCCCTTACTAATAAACGTATTATATCAGATGAATAGTTACACACCGATTTCTCTCTTTCAGTCGTCAGTAACTTGACTTTTGAAATAAGAAGACAAAACTATACAGACCACATTTATATAGATACACCTAGATAACGCAAGAGCAACTACTTCGCGTGCCAAAAATCGACCCAGCTTATGTTCGAAAATCATAAGCCACCATTTTCGCGCTCAGTCCTGCGTACTGCTGGCTGGGTGAGCGTGAGCGAGAGAGCGCGAGCTTGTGACGTCATAGTACGTAGTCAAAAAGTGGCACGCTTAGTTTTCATACAGTTCGTGATACTTGCGTTATCTAGGTCTATCTATATCTGTGATACAGACGCTACAAACCGTTTATTAGTAAGGGGTTATCGTGTCTCACAAATGACATAATTTTAAAATAGGATAATGGTCTTTAAAGTTATAATGACCGGCACGAGTCGTGAGCACAGATGGGCAGTAGTGGGGGCAAGCTCGCGCATGTACACTTTCGGCCAAATTTATTTAGTACCGCTTATGCTTTTTTTTCTCCTCGGCATATTTTAAGAGTTCGTGTGACTACGATTTTAAAACCAAAAATTAAAAACAACAATTATATAAAACGAGATAACAAAAATAAACTAAGTATATTAAAACAAAAACACATTACAGATACGAAATAACAAAAATAAACTATTTTAAAATCTCAAAAGTTAGTCACTAAAATTGCACGAAAGTGTATAGTAGCCGAATGACACGCGAGGGACCAATAGACGACGAGCATCGACTGACGAACCAATCGCGTGCAACCTCGGCGCCCCCTGCCTTCTTCATTCCGCCAAAGAGACCGAAAAATTCACTACTGCGCAGGTGTCAGTTTGTGCTCACGACTCATGCCGGTTACTGTACTAACCATGATGACTCGTAAGGCTCTGCAGCCTCCTCAACAGCGGCACCCCATTCCTGCTATGTCTCTTCAGCGTCCAGTAAGCCAACAATCTCTTCATAAGCTGCGCCCTCGCAGCAGGAGCCCCTGGGGCCAGGGCGGCGACCTCAGCGACCCTGTCTGCTGGTAATGTGGGGACAAGGACCACAGGGGCCCATGTGCGTTTGAGAGCTAGGACGCGACGAGCCTGGGGGAATATGGATGGCTTAGACATGGAGAAAGATTTGATGGATTTTACAAAATAAGGTGCCATGTGAAAAAAATAAAATAAACTAAAACTCCTAAGAAAACAGTGGCACGTTAGCGGTTTTACAATGAAGGCCATCCATTTATTAGGGGGTATTTTTTTATAAAGTCAAAATATTGTTGAAAGAGGCGGATTTTTATGATTGCGGCCCCGCTATGTGACGGTTCGGAGTTTTTAGGGTAATCCAGCTTTACGACCGAATATTCAAATGTTAGTTCAACGTTAAAACGCCGCCGCGCCGTTACTTCTCATTCTCACTTTAGGGTCGACGCTCATTAGGGCGAACCGCAGCGCCTTGCAAAAGTCCTCCTACATCACTTACGTGTATTTTGTACGAACTGTCACACATTACAGGCAGGCAGTACTGGACTTTTTCGTATTGTTGGAATGCCATGAGCTACAGCCCAATGTGGCAGTAATGTGCGCTTAGCTTTTAGATGCATTAAAGCATACGAGAGCAGTGGTCGCTCAGATCGTGGGTTCGAACCCAGGCAGGCAGTTTACTTATAATTTCATCGCCACTGCTCTCAAAACGGTGTAGAAAAACATCGTGAGGACACCGGCATGTCCTAGAACCAAAAATTCGAAAACATGTGACATCTACCAACCCGCACTGGGCTCGCGTAGGAGATTACAGCCCACTCCCTCTCGAAGAGAGGAGGCCTGTGTCGCAGCAGTCGGAACATTATAGGCTGATTATGTAAAGCATAAAGACTTTTAAGAATATCGGACAGTCTAGTAACACTTGAGTGTATTCAGGGGTTAATATTTTTGATTTGCTGGAAAATTAGAAGAAAATAAAGAAAAGTGCATGTACTTTTAACGAGGTAGTTTTTTTTCCATCACATACTTGTTTTATCTTCTCTCTGCCTTTCAGCCGAATCGCTGTCAGATCGGTAGATTTTGTATCTCCTTCCGATTCTTGGGCTCGACGCTCCTGGCAAATAGGGAAACACATATAAGTAAAGGAGAAAGTTTGTGAGTGTGTTTATGTTTGTTACTTCTTCAAGCACAAATGGCTGAACGGATTTGGATGAAATTTGGCACAAAGATAGTTTATAACTAGGATTAACACATAGGATACTTTTTATCCCGATAATCTCACGGGATCGACGCTTATGGGGGTGAAAACGCGGGGCGCAGCTAGTATGTAAATATTTCGGACATTTGTCCGGAATAAAAAGGAATAATGTCACTTTCTGACCCATAAATTATCCCTTTACAAAAACAAAATAAACTCTTTTTTTTTATATCAAGACACAAACATCAATGTAGTCCTGGCTCTTGTACTAGGAGTTCCTGTAACTCAAAGAGCCAGACCTCTCAATTTACAGAGAACATGATAAAGAAGCGCGATAGATAAAAATGAAAACGTCATAGTTATTACATGCTAATAATAAAGGGATTAATCACATGGTGTTTGACAAATTCTTTACCTATGTCAGTCGGCACTATAGCCAGTAATAATTCTAATGAGACATTACCTGTAATATATGCGCAGGAGTATGTGCGTCGCAGTACGCCATCTTGGCGACCTGTACCGGCTGGCTGGGGTCGCGCCCCGCACCCGCCGCCTCCATCTTCATGTACAGACTGAAACCATCACACGGCTTAGTACGCACATCTTAACCGTGTGTTCCACGCATAAAAATCGTGATTAAACCTGAACTTGTAAAAAAGTTTTTATTTTCCACTTTTTAGTTGTACCTACCCCACAAAAATGTAAACAAAAAGATCGTTAATGTAGACAATGTAGATAAATTATTAGAATTTTGTTGATTTTTCAAAAACCGCTTTTCCGATTTCAATAAAATTTTCATGGGACCATTTGGGAAGTATACCCTTTCCAACAAAAAAAGAATTTTTCAAATCGATTGGCAAGCGACGGAGTTTATGCGCGAACAAACATAAAAAAAAAAAATCAAACATCCGAATTGAGAACCTCCTCCTATTTAGATGTCGGTTAAAAAATATAAGTCTGAAATCGGCATTCCATATAGAGCAAGCGTGGTGATCATAGCTCATGCCTTCTTAATCAATTCTCTTACCCCCTTACTAATAAACGTATTATATCAGATGAATAGTTACACACCGATTTCTCTCTTTCAGTCGTCAGTAATTTGACTATCGAAAGAAAAAGACAAAGCGTTGTGTAACTATACAGACGCTTAATATATTATAACGGACACACACTTCCCTATGTATTTGTTATTCCAGCGTATGGCACTGGTTGGTTGCAGCTGAAAATCAGCGTCAGGTACACCTTGTGTTGTCATCTGAAATTATGCTGAGCTAAGGCCCTTCTAGCATTATACTCTTTCTGTTTCTATAGTTTTAAGGTGTTTATTTTGCTGTAATGAAAATAAAAGCATTTTCCTTTCTTTTCTGCGTGAGAAGAGGCCATATCCGTGCAATGGATCAATAATAGGCTAATATTAATGTTTGTAAAACTTATAGAGCTGATCAATCAAAGATCAATAGATGATGAGAAAATCTTCCAGCTTGTTTTCTCAAATTACTCCAAAGTAAAAGAGATCTTTCGAAGCCGACCGCAAACGTAACAGGCAGTGACAGACCGCAGACGGTTGGTTCACAACAGCTGGTTTGCGGTCTGTGGTCGCCACTCGACCGCAGACCGTAAACCAGCTGTGCCGTCACTGTCTGTCACTAACAGATGTTGTGACGTCTCTTCCGGAATTAAAACCGCAGCGGCATGTCGAGTCCCTGCGATCTGTCATTGCGATTGGGCGACGTACCCCTTGCAGACACCTTCGGAAGAGTACCTAAACCGCCTTAAAATCGCCTTTGGATATTAATAAAGGACTTACCCAGCCTGCTGTGCGCAGGTGACATGGAAGGCTGAGTAACAGCTAGTCTTGTGGCACTGTATGCACGCACCGACGCTACGTTGTTTGCACACCATGCATTGAAGCTTCCATCGAGCCGGAGGAATCATCTCAATTGAATCTGTGTGGCAATGAAACACAAACTGAAGTTGTGAGCAACCAAAGCCGAAGATCAGCCTAAAGAAATATCTGATTCTGGCACTTTCTGATGCTGGAAATTGGGTTAAAGTAGTATTTGCTCAAATAACGAGATTTTTCGCGCAAATCCTCGTACATAAAAAATTATTCAGACAAGTCTAAAGTTGGTTGAAAAAATCACTGGATTTGAAAAAACCTTGGGTCTTTTGCAAAACATTTTTGAGGTAAAAGGAAAACCGGTCAAGTGCGAGTCGGACTTGCGCACCAAGGTTTCGTACGTATGTAAATAGTTTGTCACAGGAACCGGTCTCGAATATTTTTCACGTATTTTCGGATTTTTTCTTTTACTTGTGCTACATGACATTGCTTCTTGCTAAATTTCATGGTCTTGGGTTTTTCTAGGTCACCGGGAAGTACCCTATAGGATTTGATTCCTTTGCGAGTGTCAAAATATGCGGCATAAACGGGACATAAACGCCCGTATCTTCTGATTGTGTTGACTTAGAAGTTTGATTTTTTCACTGCTTCAGGGGATTGTAGCCCTGAGTATTTGATATTAATTTCAACTTAATAACTCAACGCGTTCCTGAGAAAAAGGGTCTTGACAGACTGACAACGAAGTGATGTTATAAGGGTCCGTTTTTCCTTTTGAGGTACAGAACCCTAAAACTAACATAATGCGGGAATAATGGCGTCACATAAATTCTCACCTATCGGCTCCAAAAATACAGTGTTAGCGAATCGCACTTCAGGTATCCATAGCGCGCACACCACGTGCGCCCATGTGCCTTGATCTGTCTGCTTGAATGCACCTAAAGACAAACAATATTGAGTCACATAATAGAAGTAAATAAGGATCAGTTTACTTTGGCAACGACGAGATAAAAGACGATCAAAACCAATTTTGAAACAGCAATAGAATATGAACTTTATAAGCAATCAATAAGGTGCATATTACCTTTACTTATCGAATACTTACCTCCAGTGTTAGGACACAGTACACAATTGACAAGACGCGAGGGTGATTGCAGACATCGTCTGCATAGCCACTGCCCTTCAGGTATGTAGGGCACCTAGAACAGGTTTATACGATTATTATGAAAGACGCAGCTTTTACAGGGAGAGGCCGAGAACGACAGAGGCAAGGATGACAGGCCCTCGCCCTAAAATGGGTTTGTATTTTTTTGAACCATGGCAAGAATCATTCTATTATCCCCTCCGCCGTCACGCAAGCTAATTCAGTTCGGCGGCCATTGTTTTACTATTCTTTTATATGGTGACTGTGGAAGATTTATTTGCAGTAATCAGTTCATAATAATGCATTTGTATGTAGGCATAACCTATACCCACAATAAAAAGATTTGTGAATATTTATGCTGTCGACAAAAAAGCAGTTTTAAATACTGTATACTTTCAGCCTTTTGACTATCGTATCATGAATCACACGAGACCTTTTGTTTTTTATATAAGTACCATTTTTACCGAAAGTCTGACAACAAGGGGTATCGTATTACCCAGTAACTGGGTTGTCGATGTCAGATGGGCAGTCGCTCCATGTAAAATACTGGTATTCAGCTGCATCCGGTGAAACTGGAAGCCGACCCTAACATAGTTGTGAAAAGGCTAGGCAGATGATGATGATATGAGTACCATTTTTGTTTCTTGAATTTTTTTTTATGTTTGCGTCATTCTATTTAGTTTGTGTTCTTTCTGTGCGAGGCACAATGAACACTTTTTCTTTCCCTCTTTCAAGACAGAGACTTTTTAGAAAAAAAAAAAAAAAAATGGATTACTCATGTATGTTTTTGAATAAAGTAATATATTATATTTACCCCATAGCAGTCCTGATGAACAGCCAAGTTGCACATGTCACAGAACAGAATCACATTCGTGTTCTGACACTCGCCATCCATACAGATGCAGCACACCGCATCCTCGTCCACTGTGGCTGCTGTCTGCTGGCCATTTTGAGATGCCTACGAAAGAAACATGGCGAAGGTGAATTTCTAGGCTTGTTAAAAAAAAAAAAGCGGTCAAGTGCGAGTTGGTCTCGTACACCAAGGATTCCGTACCACAAAGGCAAAGACGCTGAAAAACACATGTTTCTAGTATGGAGACCCCATTTAATTTATTTTTATTGTTTGTTGTTATATCGACAATAGAAATACACATTCTGTGAAAACTTCAACTGTCTACTGGGTACCCTGCTTATATTACAGTTCCTGAGGTACAGACCGCTGACAGACGGACAGCGGAGGCTTAGTAAAAGGGTCCCGTTGGCACCCTGGGTACGGAACCCTAAAAACAAAATTTAGAGTCTACCATAGCTTTTCATTACTGTATAATTTGACAATGAATCATTAATTAGATATTATTCTGGGTTTAAGGGAAATTACCGCCTTTCACCATGACTAAGAAGTTTTAACTATCCATGATGATTGGTTAAGGCGGTCACCACAAAATAGACTTACTGCGTGGTAATTGCGTAACATAATACACTATCAGAGCAATGGCTTTCATTTTGTCAGTTCAACAACATTCATTGCGTTATTTACGTTGTTGAGCAGACAAATTTTTTCGAACATATGAAGCAATGGATTAGCAATATCCTTCAATATGATTCAGATTGTGATTGAAAATTTAACGCAATTAGGGTGGTGGTCGGGATGGTGTTGCCTCAAAAAAGAATTAATATTATCTGTATAAAAAGATCACATATGTTATGAGTACACAACTACTTACTTGAAAATAAGACTCCTTCTCCAATCTATCCATGAGCAGTTCCAACGTATCAACAGTGACTGCTGGCAAGTTCTGCTTGGCCCTCGTCTTATTGATGATGGCGAGCCAAGCAGTATCCTCTTCATCCACGTCATATTCCACCTCGCCGTCCAACTCTTCGGCAGATTTCTCTATGAAGCGAATGTAGGCGTTTGGTCGGGCTGGGGCGTCACATACGCGCTCATTGTAGTCATCAACAAGCTGGAAGTGGAAGTATACTAAATCTTATCACAGGAGTATAGTGAGGATTGTAATAGGTGACTTTGTGTAGTGTTTGACTACCCGTAGGACTAACAATTTTATTATAAGTGAACATTCGGAATAATACACATTATACAGGCTTATTTTTTTTTCACCATCCAAATTTTTACAGGATGTTCTACTCATGAATATGAACAACTTTCACTATGGGACAAAAGTTCAACACCTACTTGAACAAAATGTATGAAACAGCTGGTTTTTTTTTTTCGTGATTTCAGAGATGGTCCCATAGTGAAAGTTGTTCATATTCATGGGTAGAACACCCTGTAAAAATTTGGATGGTGATAAAAAAATAAGCCTGTATAATACAATACTTAGGACATATGACTTCATTTCATGCAAAATTAGGAGATTCAACAAAGCAGTCTCGCAGACGTGGTGCGATGAATATAATGTAAGTGTACCAGAAACCATTACTAACTCAAAATCTGATCTAGTTGGAAAATGTCCTAGCTGGAAAATGACATACATGGAATCTGACCTACTTGGAATCTGATGTCCATTACCGCTTTCGGGAAAACGTGTGAGTTTAACTATGTATGTCATCAAATTCATCAATCTGTGAATGTTTATTTATGAATCAATGAAGATTGTGGTAGCACATTTGTGTGTAGCTTTAACCAGTAGTACTAGATCACACAAATCCTGAATAAGTTTATGAAATTGTAGATCAGAATCATTTATTTGCCACATTCACAAGTTGAATTATGTATTTAGGTCTTGGATAAGTATAATTATTTATTACAAGCAGTGTCCCGCGGTTTTACCCGCATAATTGTCGAACCCGTGGGAATATCGGGATAAAAACTATCCTT
The DNA here is from genome assembly GCA_945859645.1 of Amphipoea oculea. Lineage (NCBI taxonomy): Eukaryota > Metazoa > Arthropoda > Insecta > Lepidoptera > Noctuidae > Amphipoea > Amphipoea oculea. The sequence goes on from OX243884.1 coordinate 6,819,360, forward strand.
TGTCCTTTCCTGGAACTCAAACTATCTCTATACAAAATTTTATCTAAATCGGTTCAAGCGGTTTAAGTGTGAAGAGGTAACAGACAGACACACTTTCGCATTTATAATATTAACATGGATGGATTAATGCAATGTTTTCTCATAAATATATGATGCCAATATCATTTTAGGTACAAAGAAAAGAAACATCACATCTTACTATGTTAGAGCCACCGCTAGTTGGCCAGTTTATACTTGGTTCCTATAAACAAAAACAAATTGTTTCACTTACCAATGGTAGCATTTTTTTAGCCAAACTGGGCATATAAATAGATTTGTAAGGTAATTTTACCTGTGATAGCTACTTCCATATGGGAGAGTCTACTATGCAAAGCTATGAGGTATTTGCTTCATTATTGGTAAAGATACAAGAGTCTTAATTTAACAAATAATGGTTCGACCATTAGTAAGTAAAGGTCCACTACCAAAAAAGGGTTATGACTGAATGTACACTGAATGTTGCTGATTCTGCTCTCTGGTATAGAGTAGTAGTAGATCGGCTGCCCCATTTCAAAACCTAGTAAGGACCTAAAACGAAATTTTACAGGAGAGCGCATAAACGTAATAAGGTCAGCCTTTAAAAAGTATTTATGTAAAAAAAACGATTTTTGTAAAAAGTGTCCCTTACTAGGTTTTGAAATGGGGCAGCCGAGATGCTAGTATGTCATTTTACATCCGAGGGCTTGGAGCTAGTTATATGATCCTGTACTACGACAAATAAATCACGTTAAGCCATTGGTCCCGGCTGTCATTCGTGGATCTTTGACAGTCGTTATGGGTCGTCAGAAGCCCGAAAATCTGACAACCAGTCTTACCATTGGGGTATTGTATTACATACCCCAATTACAACCCAGTTACTGGTAACTGGGTTGTGGAGGTCAGATAGGCAGTCGCTCCATGTAAAATACTGGTATTCAGCTGCATCCGGTTAGACTGGAAGCCGACCCCAACATAGTTGGGAAAAGGCTAGGCAGATGATGATGACTACATCAAATAAAGGCCAAAAAACTAAGGAGTGGTGCATAATATGAGCAAAGATCTTGCATAAATATTTTCCATATTATATACAGCCATACCTTGATATTGTCTTTATAGGAAGTATGATAACTAGTCTTACCAAGGACTATCATATTACCCAGTAACTGGTTGTGGAGATCAGATAATAGCTGCATCTGGTTACTCAGGAAGCCGACCTCAACATAGTTGGGAAAAGGCTAGGGAGATTGATTTGAGATACTAAATGTTCAGAAATAGGTGCAATAAACATAGCCAAATATTCTAATAGCTAGAAAACTAGTAGTGAACTTTGTTCAATTAAAAACGAAGAGTAATGATAGCCCAGAAGGGTGTATAAGCTCTCTATGAAAATTGCTGTTGAAATATGATCTCTAGGTTTAAGATAGTTTTTTTTTTCCTAGATTAATTAAAGCTACAGTTTCCTAGATTAATTAAAGATAAAGTAATTACCTAGAGTCGACCTAATTATTTCTTAGAATGTCAAATAAGAAACAATTTTTCTTACACAGCAGTTAAGTAATTTAAACCAGGGAATTATTCACAATAATATTTTCAAGTATTTCAATTTGATACCCATGATACAGTCAGTTCCAAAAGAAATACTAAGAAACACTCAATTGTAGTTTTCAAGGATGATTAACCTCTCGTCTGTCGGAACGTAGATCTACGCGAGACACAATGGCTTTTAATTGTGTCTGTAATTACGACATTCAATGGGTTAAGCCGAAGTCAGATAGATAAAGGAAAGATTTAGAAGAAAAAAAACTTTGACTTCACAAAGCATCTCAGACTCATAATCCAATACCTAGTTGACAGCCGAAAACAAACTCATATTAAGCCAATATTTTTTTAAACCTGACAAATAATAGTAATAAATGTCTTCATTTCCCAAAAATACAGATAATTGTACTTTAAGTTTACAAATATCAGCAGTTTGTGGCTACAATAATAATGCAACAGAGAGCCATGGTGTTATTTACTGGTCTCTCTCTAGAAATAATGTGTGGACATTTTTTTTTTAATTGTATTTTGCCTAACCTACTTTTGTAGATACTGTGTTACATTTTCGTTTGTGAAATGCACTGTATAATGCCTTGGGATTTTAATCTGTAATTTTGTGCATGTAAACCTGGATAAATAAATACCTGAAATAAGCCTAGACTCGCCACCTATTACATGGGACTTAAACATAACTTACTTATAGGTACACATCTGCCAACAAACTAACTAAAACAAGGCGCGATGTTATGTTATAAAATATGCAATTCAAGTTAAGTTTCATTGTAGAAGACTTACAGGCTAATAAAAATATCCATCTGCCAATTGGAAATGAGTAAATCTTGCTCTACATAGCAGATATAAATACTACAAGTCTGTACCAATAAAAATACTGTAAAATTAAGTCATTTAATCATCATTTTTTGTGATAGGTAAACATGACTTTGAAATAAAAAATTTAATAACATTATTACAAAAATCAATGCACCATACCTTGAAGCTTGCTTCAGGTAATTTGACATGAGGTTCAGCTGGAGGTTCCACAATGGGCAAAGGTTTCTCCAGGTCAGCATTTTTCTTCTCCCAATCTTCCAGAGACATAATTGGTAAAGGCTGGTCAATTGGAATTCTGCTGATTTTGCCGTCTATCTCAAACTGGACTACTTTTTGAGCTTCTGCGAAAGTTAGAGCCTCTTTCGGTGGACTTTGAAGAGCGATGTCACCCGTTGGTACGGCCGCCCTGCCTCTACCCTTCTTCCGATGACTAGCTACCGCTGGCGTCGCCGGGGTTGGGTTATCGTGATCATAATGAACCAAGTGATACTGTAGCCCGCATAAACTCTTGTACACCTTGTCACACTTTTCTAAAGGACACTGATACGGCGGAGGCCGGTTTTGCCGCAGTTTTTTGCAAAATTCAAAGACATCAAAGTCCAAGCCCATTTTGCAAGTTTTTAGGTCACTCCTCCTTATAAAAGTACCAGCATTGTTGATAGTTATTTACACAATATTCACTGATTAAAGTTAACACAAAGTGAGAACATAATTTAACAAAATAAATATGATTTTATTATAAACACGAAAGTGAAAGGCGCAAAATAATTTTTTAATTTTTTGTTTGACTTCGTGGTTTACTTGTCAAATAGTGAGGAACCAATAAGCAAAGATTTCTTCAGTTTTTATTTTAGTCGATTGTATAAAATTTCGTACCATAGCCTTACCTTTATCTTTTATTTTAGTTTTCTATTACTTATACATATAACGATCGATCAAAAGCAAGGCAACCAATCCCGGTCACCTAAGGGTCATGCATGTTTCAGTTAAAACAATCAGATCCCTTAGTGATGCAGTATTGGCGCGCTAAGTTGCACTACGAAGAAGCAGTGAAGCAGTTCACGCAGTGATAAGTGATAAGTTGTTATTTTGAGATTTGCGGGGCGAAGCTCTAACCATCTATCGTCCATCTGTACTATAAATGAAGACGAATATGGAAATCGACTAACTGCGTAAACAAATATTACATGAAAGATAGAATTTTCAAGAACCTTCTACAGTCTACTTTATGATTTAAAAAGTCAGCTGTCAATTGTGTCGAATGTCGATAGTTTGTTGTTGTGAGATTGATATAAAAAACGTAAAAACTCTTCCTGGAAGTGGAGGTAATCGGAGATATTTTTGTTGAGATTGTGCAGTTTTGACTTCAGGAGAAATGGATATTTATGGGTATCCCGGTTTTCCGTATAATCAATCAGATGAACTGGCGAAACAAATGTTTGCTCATCAAGCACTGGCGTCGTCGATGCCTTTCAATCGTGGGATGTCGGAGCCACACGCAATGCCTGCGCCTACGGGGGCGCCGTGGAACGTGCAGGGGCTGACATGGGGCATGTCTTCACCGCCCCAACTGGTGCAGTTCACGGGTCAGCATCCATCATTGGACCAGAAGATCAGCCCTGTTATCCACTGCAAGAGAAAGAGTTTTGATCCAGAACCGGCTATGTAAGTACTCTTTTAAAGGTTTTTTATATATTGCAGGTCAGTGGGTCGTCTTAGGCATGGCACTTTTGCAAAATACATTATATAGAAGTACAAAAGAGCATGGTCTTTCCGCTTAGTGAAAAACCTGTTTTAAATAGATGTTCATCACCTCAGTTTCTTTCTAAAATTACTATAGCTGTTTACACTCTATCATTGTAAACAAAAATAGACCCTATCACTATTTTATTTTGTAGTTCTGTTTACATCACACTAGACTTACAAGAAATGTCCTTGTCAAGAGCATTTTGTTTGTAAGAAGATCTTTTGTCCTCTTCCTATGGCGATAGGTAGAAGCTACAGAATACCACCTGCTAAAATCCTAACTATAGATGCTGGCGGGAAAAATTCCGAATCATTCCCGTCGAATACTTCGGAAGTATTCCGAAATATTCCGAAACTTTGGGAATATTTCCCATTGAATTATTCGGGCGAAATATTCGGCGGAAACATTCGATTGCGGGGTACGAATGTTTCTCGCGGGGCGCGGGGGGGAAAACTTCTCCAGGGAACATCTCCCCTCTTACCGCACCCCGCACCGCCACCGCCTGCACGCACGACTCGTGCAGCCGGGCGCGCGCGGCACGCACGACTCGTGCAGTCGGGCGCGCACAGAGGGACAGCGCGGCGGCGATCGACGATCGATGCAAAATACGATTTTTCAGCAAAAAAAAATAAAAATCTTAATTAAATTCATTTTGAATAATTCTGATTTAAAGAAACTTTCCTAGAAGTATTCCGGAATTATTCAGAATTTTTCAGAAGTTTTGCAACTATAATCCTAACACACTCCTATTGCTTCATTTACTTTCATGCATCTGGTCATACATGCACAATTGCACATAGTGAGTTTATGTTAACTATATTTATGTAAGATCTTTTGCATAAATCACTATACTAAAGACCAGGAGGTCTTATCAACTTCTAGAGAGAGGTGAGCTGGTTGGAATAACCACTGACGGCTGCCATGGGTTACATCACAGATATAGATACACCTAGATAATGCAAGAGCAACTACTTTGCATGCCAAAAATCGCACCAGCTTACGTTCGAAAATCGTAAGCTGCCACTTCCTGTGTACAGCTCGCTGGGTGAGCGTGAGCGAGAGTGCGAGCTTGTGAAGTCATAGTATGTAGTCAAAAAGTGGCCCACTTAGTTTTCATACAGTTTGTGATACTTGCGTTATCTAGGTCTATCTATATCTGTGGGTTACATACAATGGTCCACCTGATGGACTAAGTGTGGAAACCAAACCCATTTCACAAAAAATATAGATAGATCACTATGTATAATATTTTATTTTTCTTACAGACCTGCAAAGCAACTAATAACAGAAGAGAAAATGGCCGCTCACATGAGTAGCATGCACATTTCATCAGAATACACTCCACACTCACTAGCCGCTGATGAAGTTATGGATGTAGGCATGGAGCCAGTCAGTGAGAAGCTGAAGGGTCACACAATAGTTTTGTCCGAAGAGCTGAAGAAGTTGCAGGAGGAACCACTGTTGCCTGCGGCCCTTATTGAAAGGTGAGACAGGATAGAACACTCTTTATTATGGACACCATATGTGTTATGTACTTACTTGGCGTCCATGATTGCTGCTGAGGGGATGTTGACCGCTTCAAAAACTGTCCTGTGGGGTACCCTCACTTGTTACAATAATCAACTGTCAGTCAACTATCAACTGTCAACTAGCTGTCAAACATCACAATTTGAATTACAGATATAAATATATAATGTATTTTACATAGGGTGACATGACGTGCAATGGGAGGTCTTATATAATTCGCCAATAAATATGAGGCTATTTTTGCCCTCTTGTATGACCAAAGGTTTCTCCTTAGGCATAGCAGCATTGATTAAGAATGTCATCTGTTTGTTCATTAATTCTACATTCATTTTGAAATGGCTTTAGTATTAATTACCATACCTAATTGATGTGCATGTAAACATCCAGCACTAGTGGTATTTCCTTCTAGGTATAATTATAACAATAATAGCACGGGTCGTTTGAAGATTGACAGGTTGATTGATTGACGGGTTGATTGTTATTTTTTTTTATGCATCATTTTTGCTGCAAATAAACGTATTTTCTTTCTTTCTAAGTTTTGACTGCCACCGTGGGCACATGGTGTCCGCCAACAATAGATTTGCAGTTGTCTGGCAGTCTACATGTTAAGCTACACTAGCCGTGGTCAGTTCGTGGATAGCTGTTTGTGGGCAGTTGCTAAATGTAAAATTTTGGTATTCAGCTTCATCCAGTTAGACTGGAAGCTGACCCCAACATAGTTGGGAAAAGGCTTGGCAGATTGACTAGTGGCTCTTCTAAAAGCCTCATTGAGTTGCCAGTTGTATGCAATTTCTTTTTTTTACTTTTTGTAAAATCTTACTGATTGCATACAATTCAAAAATATATTATCAACTCAATAATTAAATAAATGGAGTAAAAGAAAGAAAAATTATTTAGCAGAGCAGGCAGGCTGGTTTAAGTAGTGATTCATACATACGCAATTTATTGGAACCATTTTTTCAAAATCTTAGTGATTGCATACAGTTCAAAAAGTCAAAATCCAACTCAACAATGAAATCCTTTGCATTGATTGATATTCACCTTGACCTAAAGACTAGTTTAAATTGACCCTGTCTCTATTGTATTGAAATTCTCATGGTCACTAAGTCTTAGATGTCTAGTATAATCAGGACCTAGCTCAATAAAGGTCTCATGTAGGTAGAAAGAAATCTCTTTGCTATGAAAAAAAACCATAAACCACAAAGTTACTGTCTATGACTGTACTCCGTTCATCCTTTGTTAAGATTTTCTCTTATCTAAAATACACTACATAAAGATATGAGTAGTAAAATAATTAATCTATTGTTTCACTGGGTTGCATTCCAGTTTCATATTATGACACACATTTTTATAAGTAATTAGCTTTAATTTTCATTGTTTCTTAGACAAAAGCTTGTACTTTTTACTACTTTGTACGAATTGTTATGTTTCCTGCGCACATAGCTGCGAAATGTGAAACTATTTTAAGATGTATAACCTCTTGAAATGTTGAACCAAACATAAAGGCTGAGTGTTAGCATTTCGGTACTTTAGCGAGAACCGCGAACTATCCAATATCGTACTTATGTCACAAGAAATAAGATGTATATTTCCATGAAAGTTTAAAGCAATTTGAGTGAATTGTGCTCATGTGTGGTATTTCGTGATGCCGTTTGCTGCATCTGCACATCTGGACGTGTCTTGCGTAGGGTTAATATTTTAGAAAAGTCCTGAAAAAAAAACAAGACATTTGCTAAAAAAACGTCCTGCAGCCTAATTGCGGAACGCCAAATCGTCAAATGATTCTGATCAGTTGGCTTCATTTCTATCAGAATTGGCTTCATTTTACGATTTTCGAATTGCGAAACTTTAGTTTCTGCGCTGGGCCTTAACGTTCATAATTGGTTTCATAATACACTAGAGTTTCGCAATTCGAAAATCGTAAAATGAAGCCAATTGTGAATAGAAATGAAGCCAACTGATCAGAATCATTTGACGATTTGGCGTTCCGCAATTAGGCTGCTGACCTTTCATTGTTTAGTAATGATTACATAATCAGCCTATAATGTTCCAACCGCTGGGACACAGCACATGCCTCCTGTCTGTGAGAGAGAATGGGCCGTAATCCACCACGCGGGCCCAGTGCTTGGTGTCAACATATCTTCGAACTTTTCGGTTCTACGACATGTCGGTTTCCTCACGATGTTTCCATTCACCGTTTTGAGAGCAGTAATTAATTATTATATATTCATCTTTTTTATTTTGTAATAAAACCTTCTTCGTTCAAAAAGTCCGGACACATCTCGATGCCGGCCAAAGTTCGGACGGGGAACGGGGGGCGGGGACGGTTATCATCGTCTGGATGATAACCCTAGTCGTGCATCCAAACGCTCTATCATAGATACTCAGTTTCCTATGGAATTTCACCAAAATCGTACTAAGTCAAAACTGGTTTACACAGTCACTTTCACTCTCGACCAATTAGTTTTTTTTTTTTTTTTTACAATATTGACATAATACTCAAATTTTTTTGTAGACTGGAGAAGCCCCACATGTCTCTAGTAGTGTGGAAGCCCAGAGAGAGTATCCTAGCAAACCTAAAAGACGATGAGAAGAAGGACGCAGAAAAGCAGCCGAGGAGAAATGGACTCCTAGTTCCCGCCCACCAGTCATTAGAAGATGTTGAGATGTGATACTGATGTAATATATATCTATAAGACTCTGACACTGTGTACCTTTTTGAAGATTGTATGTAAGTCGATATCATGTTAATGTGTTAAGTATCTATGTTTTGCATTGTAGCCAGGGTTGCCAACCCTAGTATATAATTTAATATCCTGCTATATTAGTGAGCATACACACGAGCGAAATGTGTCGACGACAGAGGTAACTGCAACCGTCGACGCGTGTCGGCGACAACGTACTCAAATACACGAGTGGCATGCTGTCGGCGGCAGTCGCCTCTGTCGTCGACGCATGTCGCTCGTGTGTATGCACACTTAGAGGCCTAAATACTATATTTCTAAAAAGAGATGTAGTGGGGGAAACTACTATGTATACTTATTTTCATTTCAATACAAAATGGCGAGATGTATTTTTAGAATTATTAGACATTTATAAAAAACTAGTAGAGCTCCGCGGTTTCACCTGCAGAAGTGTCGATCCCGTGGGAATATCGGAATAAAAACTATCCTTTCCCGGGACTCAAAATATCTATATACTAAATTTCATCTAAATCGGTTCAGCGGTTTAAGCGTGAAGAGGTAACAGACAGACACACCTTCGCAATTATAACATTAGTATGCATAAAACCCGTTAGTAAAGACTCAAAGTATCAAAAAACATGCATTTAAAAAATAAAATATTTTTGAAACATACCTACAATTTTTTTTTTTTTCATTTTTCCGCCGTCTACTATATTTTTACAAGCAAGGCTTTGAAAATACTATATTTGATATAAAAAAAGTTGGCAACCCTAACTGTAGCTGTAGTTTGCTTTGTATTTTTGTCCTAATTATTGTCAAGATTATGAATGTTTCCTTTGTTTGTGTAGTAATATTTTGAATGATACAGATATATATTTACAGGAACTTATTGGGTAATAGACTTATCTTCGTACTTTTTGCGAGCTATAAAATTAAAAAAAAATAAAATAAAGGTAGATGACCATTTTGTTGTTTATATACAGTAGTAATGTCGCACCTAATAGTCTTGTTATGTATTACAAAATCTAACCAAGTTTTTCTATTCTTCGTACTTCGTAAATATTGTGCCCCATTTTTTAATAAGTGTAGAACATTAATTATAACTTTTATGTATAGTTGCATACAGTGTATTTTTCTTTACCTGATCTATTTTGTAAACGGTTTTTGAACCTAATACACAAGTAAGTATGGTATGAACGTCTAACGGTTTGAAGAAAAAAAAAACACATGCCACGGTTTTATAGAAGACAATCGTTTCCGTGCCTCTTCACGCCACGTCTTTATTCGAAGACAATATCTAATCATAACGTTCATATCATTAAAATGCATGAACAACATATGCTTTGAGCGTATTTTTACTATTGCCTAAAACCCTAAGCTTAAATTTTTATTTCGATATGGGTCTTTGTTTATATTAAAAAATAGAAAAATTATACTATCGAAAATTTTCTTATTGTCCCAGGCGCCGTAGTCTTTATAGTAAGACGTTTAGTGTTGTGGTTACTTAAGGTTTAATAACACCTAAAAACTGGTTCAAATTTACTATTTCATTTCTCAAAACCAAAAAATCCGTATTAAATTTAAAATAAGACATAACATCACGCCTGCAATAGTCGAAGGGTTAGGCAGAGGTGTACCAAATAAGACAAGCAAAGAAAAATACACTATGTGTGCATTTGCGATTGTCGTCAATTTACTTTTCTAGAATTTGTGTAGCTAAATGTACTAACTTCTTAATTGTGTATAATGAAATGAATCTTGAATATTCTGAATAATTGAATTGAAACAAATTAAGCATGTATCTAAAGCTTTCTGTGAAAATATATATGTTGACATTGGTGCCGTTTCCCTGTTCACAAAGTGAAAGAAATTTAAGTTCAGTGCATCTTTTACTTTCTATTTTACTAAGAAAAGGACAGAAGATAAATTTTAGTTTAGTCCTGTCAAATGAATCAGCGCCTGACGTAAATTTTGCCCAGCAGTGGGACGGTATAGGCTAAAAAAAAATATCTTCTGCTCTTTTCTTAATGAAATAGAGAACAAAGATGCACTGAACTTAAATTTACTTTCGTTTGTGAACAAGGGAATCGGCGCCATTATATACGAAAAATCAATATTATGGTGTATCTTTAGCAAATGGCAGGAATGAGCCCTGAACGTTATCATTATCACATACATAATTTTGCGACCATTTTCTCTAAAAAACGTTCAACGCCTGTCCGTCGTCTGCCAAAGGCTTACAATGTTGTCAAGTTTAAATTAAATAATAATTATGAGGTTTAAAATATGTAATTTTACTTTGCTCTATATAAAACACTGTAATATCAATCGCACATAATTTTTTAATGTATTCTTAGGTTTAGTGTTTGTATAATACATATTGATATGCTTAGCAAATATCAATGTTGCTTTGAACCAATGGCGTATTTTAAGGCCCACAGAGTTGCGGGCCCCACAAAGTTGGAGGCCCCACGGAGTTGCGGGGCGGGTAGCGTTGAATTTAGAGCGGCATTGATGTTGGACAAGAACTTTCTAAGGCCTGGTTTGTAAGTTGTGCTAGAAATGTGTGTAAGGATGGAAGATTTTGTACTTGTTTGTCTTTAGAAATAAATGTAAGGTAATTATGTTTATTTTTGTTGTTTTACTGATACTTATTACCAAAACCCTTTGTCCACCGAATGAGTAGCATGTGAATCCACAATTGGCTACAGAAATTGCTCGAAATTCATCAGGGGTTCGACACTTGGACGAGAACCATGCTCGTCGACATAGCCGAGAATAAAAAAGCTGAAATGGCCATATAATCTGGAGAGCCGATGTCCATTGGGGCAGATGTATTCTTGAGTTGTGGAACTTGTGGGCTCTGTGTGTAGACAGGACACCCGCAGGACAGATGGAGCTTAGAGACATGTGTGGCCTGACAGATTATAATTATCTTTGTGTCTTTAAACTGTTTCTGGTATATTCCTCAAAAACTCAGGTCCCATTTAAAGGTCTAATTCGCTCAAGTAGCAACAGCATTAGTAAAAAAACTGGTCAGGAGCGAGTCGGACTCGCACACCGAGGGTTCCGTACCATCATAATAATAATTATGTTTACATACATACATGGCTCATGAGGTTGTTGGAGTTGTATAAAGTAGATACAACCCTGCGCACCTTCCTGATGTCGTGTATGGGGCAATGGAGGACGGTCCTTCGCTTTCCAGGATGTCGAAATATTCAGAGGAATAGCGAACCGATAAGGATCGAGCGAGGCATATTTCAGGGTGATAGTTTGAGCCCGCTTTGGTTCTGCTTAGCCTTGAATCCTCTAAGCACACTGCTGGAGGATTCAGGTCTAGGCTATCGGCTGAGGAGAGGTGGTCAGGTTATATCCCACCTCCTTTACATGGATGACCTAAAACTCTTTGCCCACAACAATTCGCAACTGATGGAGCTACTGAAAGTAACTCAAACTTTCAGTAACGCCATTAGGATGGAATTTGGTGTGGACAAATGTGCGGTCATGCATGTAAAACGAGGGGAGATTGTGGAATCCGTGGGAACTCAACTCTCGGATTCCACAAACCTTAGAGCCCTCTCCGCATCCGAAACCTATAAGTATTTGGGTATGTCGGAAGCGTTAGGCATCAATGTTACTGACATGAAGCAATCGTTGAAGGAGCGCTTAAAAAAGGAAATTATGTTTTAAAATTTTCATCGGCGGGGCCTATATTCGTCAGAGAATTTTAACACTGCGTGCTGCGGTGTAGAATATTGCAGTTTTAGGTCAGCGCCATCTCTTGACCGATAGTGGAACTACGTGTCGACATCGACAGAAGTTTATGATACCTATAATAATATCAGCCTATTATTGACCCATTGCAAGGCCTGTGCCTTCTCGTGTGATCGTGCCTCTTATACAGAGAAGGCACGATCATTGATCACCACGCTTGTTCAAGACGGGTTATGGCGATTTCAGACTTATATTAACTATAAATAATGACAGGCCTGATGGTCTAGTGGTTAGTGACCCTGACTGCTATGCCGGAGGTCGTGGGTTCGATTCCCACCCAGGACAAATGTTTGTGTGATGAGCACGATCATTTGTTCTGTGTCTGGGTGTTATTTATCTATAATAATTATGTATGTATTTAGAAATATATAAAAGTATGTTTATCAGTTGTCTAGTACCCATAACACAAGCTCTGCTTAGCTTGGGACTGGATGGCGTTGTGTGATAGTTGTGGAATATTATTATTATTATAAAGTTCAGGTTTCCTCACGTTTTCTTTCACCGATGTCAGTGATGTCCAAGATTAACTCAGAAAGTACATATTTATGCATTTAATAACTCACAATGGTTATTGCCCAGATTTGAACCGACAACCTCGCTTTTATAGGGTCAGCTCACACCGCTGCGTCGCGATGCATCGCTCTACGCCGCTGCGAGGCATCACGAGGCGCAGCGCTGCACGGTGCAACGTATTCTGAACTCTCACAATGAAATTTTTTTTTTTCTTTATTTTCTACACGAAAAGAGTGTATCTTTTCGTGTAGAAAATAAAGTTATATTTTGTGTCGCTCTTTTAAAGTGTGCGCGCAGCGTCGCGTCTCGGTGTGAGCTGACCCTTATACTAGCGGCCCGCCCCAGCTTCGCATGGGTGCATTTTTTCGAAATTTTCTTTCATACAAACCTTGTCCTGGCAATACCGAACACAAAAAGAAGATAATTACCTATCCAATTTGGTGCAGTCATTCGGAAGTATTACCGCGTACAGACATTTCGGCGACTTTGTTTTATACTATTTATTATGGATATAAATTATTGGCACTTCGACAATTATATTTATTTAAATTATTGTTATTTCGCCCTGTATTTTTGTCCAGCAGTGGATTGTTGTAGACTCTTTCATATATCTGTGGTTGTAGATGATGTTACCGACCTTTGCCCATGCATGCACTTGCATCTAAGTTGGTGAAACAAAACAATGTTTTCAACATATTTTAATTCATTTATTTATCTCTTAAAATACTCATATTAACAAATTCACATCATTTTAAATACTGGTTCAACAGCTCGAAGTATACATTCACTATGTTGGTCCATACATTTTATGATTTTAAATTATATTTTATATTTTTAAATTCTTCCCTTGCAGTCTTTCTAATTGTACATTACATAAAAATCTGGAAGACTCTTTGGTGGAAATATAAAAAAAAAAAACTATCTTTTTAATATATTTTCAACACTATATTACTGAAATTCCTAGTTTTAAATAAAATCTTTATTGAGAAATAATCTGAATATCAGTTACACAGTCAGCACCATCAAATATATAAAAAATAAAACAAAAGCACATCAATTTTGAACCTTATGACGTTGACATAAGGTAGAAATTTAAATCTCATTGTACTTTTGATAATTTTAACACTCCCTCCCAATAGTTTTATAAATAACTAGGTTATCTTTTAGTCTACGACTTCTAATAAGTCATGTCTTTTTAAATATTTACACATTTCTTATAATAATTAAATTGTCTTTGAGACTTGTAATGTGCTTAACTGCCTACGCTTATTGGTTTAAGAGATTTCACAAGTTTATGATAATATATCGTTTTATATGACTCGTGTATCATGCACGTAGAGCATGTCCACAATTCCTCATCCGTAATTAGCACTTAAAATATTTGTAATTTGTGTGGGTAGCTAGACTTGCACTTACGTCACAACACTTGCAACTGTTAATAATAATGTGGATTCAACAAACAGGAAACTCTTCTGTACGTACGTCTACTTAGGGTCTTCTTCCCTTTAAAGAGAAAATAGTAACCAGAACTTTCTTTTACATAATAGGGATTTCAGATTTTTCTTGACCAGTAAATACCATCGTTACCATAAGGAATGGTTTTGCCTTTCTGTCTTAAAATATCTGAATCTACCTACTTAATTCGTTTTAAAACTCGTTGCGTTTATAACATACCTAATAATATTCGATATCTCGGGAGACTACACGCTTAAAAGATTATAATATCAAAGATTCGCAAGGACATTAATATCACTGGGCACAATTATTATAAGAAAACTGTACCTAGGCAATGACACTTAAAATTATTACTGGCTTTTTAGCATGCATTATCTTCGGGAATGTCAGCTAGGCTATCGCAAATATGGCCACATTTTGTCGGCATTGGTCACTCAAATAACTATTCTGACCACAATCCAACAGCAAGGCGATAATTTTATTGGCACTAATAGAAAATAGGGCAAAATATCACCATGCAATAGGGTCCTGTTGATCAGAAATTGCCTAATCAAAATGTCTTTTATTTTCCGCTGTCAATGGACTTATTTCACCGTTGCCACATGCTCAGAACATATTAACTTTGACGGTAGCAGTATCCAGGTCCCTCTTCATGCTTTCCAGCTGTTCGATGTCTTGGTCCGAAGTCTCGCACTTCTGCACCACCAAAGAATGATAGAAGTGAATCGCGAACGCCACGAAGACGATTAATACTGTAAAAGAAATAGAACGGTTAGGTGAGGAAGTCAAGGAAGTGGCCAAGGGGACGCTTCGGTGGCAAAAAAAAAACAAACACGAGGAAGAAATTCGTGAGAAAAACCGAAAAGTGTAGGTAATAGCTATTATATATTCTGTGGTAATAGGAGAAAACAAGGGTCCAGAAAAAATCGTGGTATTTACGTACGGAATCTCTGTCTATGATTAAATAAATATTATCATGGAAGAGTAATATTTAAATCTTAATTAAAGGATTCTTTGAAAAAAGAGTCATCAAAATCAGTTAATGTGGCATTGAAGATACAAAAAAAAAACTATTCAGTCGAATTGATAACCTCCTCCTTTTGAACCCGGTTAAAAATCTTGGATCAACTTTATATTGATAGGCATGCCGTCTTATTGTTGTTAGTACAAGCACAGATTAGTAATCTGTGGTACAAGTTATATAAAACTACAGATGCTAATTACATGCAGTTAGATGTCCAAAAATAAAGCAAGGCACAGAAACTTTTCAGTAAAGTTTTATTTTCTGTGCTAGCAGCCTGCAGCAGGTATAAATAGCTACGTTTTGTTAAGTAATAAGTACAAAATGAATAATGAAGTTATATTGTAACATACCTGATACACAGACCAACAGAAATAGACAAGGAGACAGAATGTGCACTCACAGAAAGACAAGTGGTATCACTGTACCTGGTATAACGATGACTGTGGCGGCGGTGGCGGCCGCGAACGAGTAGTCCCAGAACTTCACCCAGCACAGGATCGCTATCTCTACCAGGAACAGGAAGAGACCTGGAATGGATAGAAAAAAACATATAAAAACGGGGTACAGTGGGTGGAGTGTCCTAATACAGGCACATTTAATTGCTTAAAAGGACGCTTCTATCACAGAATACTTAAAGTACTGCGTACAGAAAGGCCACTCCCTTCCCCGCACTAACATCAGTTACCGCACCTCACCCCGCACTTCGATGTGTTCGTCGCCTGCTCTTTAACAATGGCCACAGTATAATAAATATACAGTAAGTTATCTAAGGCCGCCCGCCGAGTTATTAGCCTACTCTTGCGTTGATCCCCAGGGTTGTCACTTTTACTTTTAGTTAATATTTTCGAACAAGCAGCACTTGATCTAAATTTATGAAATAAAAAGCATATTATGATTGAATATTTTACCAATTTATAAATTTAGTAAAAATAAAAAGCCTTTATTCACATAACATTTATAATACTAAGTTACAAATTTGATACCGAGAAAATTTTTCTCCTGTTTCTGCACGTCCGGAACGCTTTATTATTATTTGTTAATGTAAAGTAAATTCTCATTCTTATGTAAAGTTTTTGTAAAAAGCTTTTGGGAAAGCATGGACAGGGCATCTTAAATTCTATATCATTCAGTTGATCGTGAATTGACTAAATAAAATACCTAGTGTGCAGGACGATCGACCTATTAGTTTCATTAATTTTACTTTCGGTGGTTGGGAAACCCAATTTTATGCAATTTTGAAATAATGATCACGCAGAATTCCCACGGTGCTGGGGCGACACAGGGTAATTATTGGTTTTCTCAAAACTAAAATTCATTGTGTTGTTTTATTATTCTCAACATGTTTTATTGCTGGTATTGTAAACCAAATTGTCGGCACCCTTTGATAAAAATATGTCTTTGATAGTTTGCTTGTGTATTTAATCAGTTCCGGCTTAGATCTCGCACAAGAGACTTCAGTAGTAAGTAGTTCTGAGTGATGTGATGTGACAAGCTCTCAAAATAATATCAAGCAAGTAACTCATCAGTTTGTATTTATTATTGATTTAGCTCCTTTGTTGCCCTTATTTATTAGTAAAGAATAAATAAATAAAATAAATAAATAAAATAACTACCCAAAATAGCTACATAACCAACAATTATACCGTTTTTAATACAACCAAAAAATAAGATGACCATAAAAAGTACTTAGGGAGCGTTCAAGTATTACGTAACGCAATTTGGGGGGGCGGGGGGTCTCGTAAAACGTTACGATGCGTTACACGGGCGGGAGGGGGTCCTTCTTACAACACGTTACGTAACATTATTTCTTTTTTTATATAAAAAAATAGGGAAATAAAACTCCCAAATTGGCAACCCTTTTCGTTTACGTTTTACGGGGAATCTCTCGATTGTATTAGTCTGGTCGCCATTTTTAATTTGTTCTCGCATGTTGGTAAACCTTTGCGTTTATATTTCACGGGGAATCCCTAGATTGTATTGTACGTCATTTAATGTTGTTTTTGTTGTCAGTATTCGTTAGTGTTTATGCAGAAGCAAATTGCTGTAGTCGCTGTTATTAAAGTGAGTTCATAGTGTTCATACTGTAATGTCCTCAAAAGAAGGAGATTTGTATCATCAGCTGTTCTTGGCCTATAAAGGCTCTCATGCTGACTTGCCAGCGCAAGTATGTAAAAAAAATGCCAACTATAACAACTTTTTGCGACTTCAGGGTAAAAATGATGACTTGAGTGTTACGTAACCTTTAGAGAGGGGGGTGGGGGGATACAGAAAAATGTTACGGAGCGTTACAGTGGGGGGAGGGGGGGTCAAAAATCTTCAAAAATTGCGTTACGTAATACTTGAACGCTCCCTTAATAATTTTGTGCTCGACTGTACTTGACTCGAAAATGTATGTAGAAGTTCACGTGGATATTTAACATACTTCCGTATAGTAAACCAGGTCGAAATTATCATGGTTGGAGACGACTATTTCTTGACTATTTTTTGGCGTTCTCAAAATTGATTTATAAGAAGTTTTCAAAAGTGAGGATTGTGTGGTGAAGGA
Organism: Amphipoea oculea; assembly: GCA_945859645.1. Taxonomy (NCBI): domain Eukaryota; kingdom Metazoa; phylum Arthropoda; class Insecta; order Lepidoptera; family Noctuidae; genus Amphipoea; species Amphipoea oculea. The sequence goes on from OX243884.1 coordinate 6,837,020, forward strand.
CACTAAAAACTAGACTTCTTAAAATAAACTTTAGCTCTAAACATAGTATTCAGAAAGTAAATTTGGGAATACATTTATATGGAAAAATGCGACTCGGCTACGCTCTTAATAAAGCAAATAAACTGTGAAATAAACAATACAATACCACATTTTCTAATAATATTTAAGTATAAGTAGGTACTTACATTTCTGGTTGAGTAGGAACTATGAAGAATGATAAGTCCGGGTTTGCGAAATCATTATTGAGGCACCCGAAAACACTACAATATTTTTTTCCCCTTTTTGAAGTCATGATACTTGTAATTTAAGTGGCCGCCGCCGGCGAGAGTTGACGAACGCAAGCGGTCATGTAGCGTACGCGCGTGCTCACAGTCGCGCTGCACAGCCCGCACTGCCGCCACCTTATTCCCTCATATATTATGCTAGCGTGTGCGTGAAATCGCGTGCCGACACGGCGCGCGGCGCGCACGCACACATTTAAACCGAGAGCGGCACGTTTGTATGAAGATGTTCTACTGTATATTTATTATACTGTGCAATGGCGCTCGCATACACAAGAACCGCAGCGCTGTACCTACCTACTGCTGACACGAACACATTATTTTTTTGAAGTTTTATATTTTGTGTTAATCACGATGGTTGTATATTGTACATTATTTGGATGCTTATCTTCATCGAGGAACGATAAAGACAGGAGTTTCTTTCGGTTCCCGAAACATGAAAGAAGGTAAGGAACAGCAACTCAAATATCCTTTAAACCCATAAAAAATAAAAGCTAGTATATTACAGACAAACAAGTTAAGCCAGTGTTGTGATAAGGGTAGTTCTTCAGGGACAACATTTTCGATGTCTGTGGGTATATTTCTGTAACCAACTAACAAAACGGCATGTAATATTTTTTTTTGTACAGTTTAGCTTTATCCCTTACTAGGACAAATGATATTTTTCAAATATTTGCTGTCTAGGTACAAAATAAAAATATTTGAAGTTCGTTCTTCTGATTCATATAAGGCGTCCGTTTGCCATTTTCCGGAACAAAATGGTCGATGTCGCATTTTCCCTTTAATTCATCAATATAAATTATAATTATATCGAAAGGAAATGAGTTGTCCTCTTACAAAAAAAATGTGTATTAGTTATAACTACGTTAGTGTGTTTATAAATAAGTAAATAAGAAGTGTCCGGCGTATAATACTGATTAATGTGGCGTAAGCTGCACTTGACCGTACTTGATCGGGTAATAATAATTAGGGTCTGGCTTCCCGCGCGGGGGGAGCCAGTGGTGCAACGGACAAGCTAGAAGGCGGAAGTGCGGCTGGTTGGCTTAGATCCCGGAGTTACGAAGGAAAACATCTGATTCATCTATGTTTGGTTCAGGTGGCACTCTGATTACAATGCCTACCTTATAAAATTTATTTAATTGTTTTAAAACTTTAATCTATGTTTCGTGTGATGCTTTTGGGTTATAGATTCGTGTAGTAAAATGACAATAATGAAGTCTGTATGTATGATGAGTTATGCACGATTGTAGGCAAAATTCTGATACAACTGTGCCTGATTCGTATGGTCAATACCCCATATAAATAATAAAATAAATTAGATTTCCCCTCTCCAGCAGGAAAAGAGTGCTTTTATTGCATTATAATGTCCAATTTTTGACCGTGTACAAGTCTAGTATAGTCTAGAGTTCTAGTCTTCTTTATTATTATTTACCCTTTTGAATAATTAAAAAATGACAGGAGTATAAACTTGTTCTAAATATGGCACTTTTGATATGCCTTAGTCTTAGTTAAGAATTAATAATTATTGTTTAGAATTAACAATCATATTTAACGGTGTATTTATTACTTTTTATTTCTGTTTCTGATTCATCTGGGCACAAAATATTCGAACGTCGATATCTTGAAAACTACTTTATAAAAACGAGTCCCTCATACAAACATATGTTATTTGGTATACCTATTTTCATATGAACATGTGTTACAGAGCTGAAAGTGAAATTAAATTTTGACCATATGGATCAGTCGAAGAATCAAATTTCGAAGAACTACCCATAATTTATTTTCATAATTTTCTCTATTATTCATTTATTTTCCAAGTTTTCTTCGTTTTAGAACAATTAAAACTTCCGTAATATTAACATACCAACTATTAAATTATTGCTCTCTCTTTATTGTCTTAGTTATGTCTCTTTCTTTCACGTTCTATTCGTTCTTCGACTTGAAAAGTAGTACAATAGAAATGTTATTAATTAGATTTCTGTGAGTACCTAGGGTCGCGGCGCGCGGCGCCCCATTATTGCATACGTTCGGGCAGCGCCGCCGCCTACGCGATACTACTGGCGAGTACTGCTGCCAGCCAAGCCAGCCCTACTACATTTCACGCACACATTTACACGTATACAAACGTCATTTGTCAATGTAGTGGTAGTAGGTAATTATTTTGCGAGCGTTGTATCACAGTAAAATATACAGTAGAACCACAGAATACTTAAAGTACTGCGTACAGAAAGGCCACTCCCTTCCCCGCACTAACATCAGTTACCGCACCTCACCCCGCACTTCGATGTGTTCGTCGCCTGCTCTTTAACAATGGCGCTCGCATACACAAGAACCGCAGCGCTGTACCTACCTACTGCTGACACGAACACATTATTTTTTTAAAGTTTTATATTTTGTGTTAATCACGATGGTTGTATATTGTGCATTATTTGGATGCTTATCTTCATCGAGGAACGATAATGACAGGAGTTTCTTTCGGTTCCCGAAACATGAAAGAAGGTAAGGAACAGCAACTCAAATATCCTTTAAACCCATAAAAAATAAAAGCTAGTATATTACAGACAAACAAGTTAAGCCAGTGTTGTGATAATTTATTTTCATAATTTTCTCTATTAATCATTTATTTTCCAAGTTTTCTTCGTTTTAGAACAATTAAAACTTCCGTAATATTAACATACCAAATTGCTCTCTCTCTTTATTGTCTTAGTTATGTCTCTTTCTTTCACGTTCTATTCGTTCTTCGACTTTAAAAGTAGTACAATAGAAATGTTATTAATTACATTTCTGTGAGTACCTAGTGTCGCGGCGCGCGGCGCGCCATTGTTGCATACGTTCGGGCAGCGCCGCCGCCTACGCAATACTGCGCCAGCCAGCCGGCAGCCCTACTAGATTTCACGCACACATTTACACGTATACAAACGTCATTTGTCAATGTAGTGGTAGTAGGTAATTATTTTGCGAGCGTTGTATGGAGTGTCCGGGGTGTGGTAGAACGTCTTCATACAAACGTGCCGCTCTCGGTTTGAATGTGTGCGTGCGCGCCGCGCGCCATGTCGGCACGCGATTTCACGCACACGCTAGCATAATATATGAGGGAATAAGGTGGCGGCAGTGCGGGCTGTGCAGCGCGACTGTGAGCACGCGCGTACGCTACATGACCGCTTGCGTTCGTCAACATTACGAGTATCATGACTTCAAAAAGGGGAAAAAAATATTGTAGTGTTTTCGGGTGCCTCAATAATGATTTCGCAAACCCGGACTTATCATTCTTCATAGTTCCTACTCAACCAGAAATGTAAGTACCTACTTATACTTAAATATTATTAGAAAATGTGGTATTGTATTGTTTATTTCAAAGTTTATTTGCTTTAGAGCGTAGCCGAGTCGCATTTTTCCATATAAATGTATTCCCTAATTTACTTTCTGAATACTATGTTTAGAGCTAAAGTTAGTTACCAATAGCAATCAAACACAAGGAAATGAAAATATTTTGTCGGAAATCTTACGTTCTGACTATGTACCAATACAACATGAGCTACCGGAAAAAAAATGCATTTTTTTATGTTTGTGGCGCTTTGTTAAAAAAATGTGTTGATTACCATAAGAACTGCGATTTTTTAAATAATTACGTCGACGTTAATCAACGAGCGTGTAATTTAAGTGTAGAATCTAGATACACCCATTACAGGAATTACGGCAAAGATCGAAATTTACTCATGATCCCACCTGATGATTTTGTCGATAATGTAGAAAGGATGGAGCAGGTGTTTCGCAAAGCTTTCGAAAAGGACCACATCAACATTAAAATTGGCCGGTCAATTTACGATCAACTGAATGATATAGAATTTAAGATGCCCTGTCCATGCTTTCCCAAAAGCTTTTTACAAAAACTTTACATAAGAATGAGAATTTACTTTACATTAACAAATAATAATAAAGCATTCCGGACGTGCAGAAACAGGAGAAAAATTTTCTCGGTATCAAATTTGTAACTTAGTATAATAAATGTTATGTGAATAAAGGCTTATTATTTTTACTAAATTTATAAATTGGTAAAATATTCAATCATAATATGCTTTTTATTTCATAAATTTAGATCAAGTGCTGCTTGTTCGAAAATATTAACTAAAAGTAAAAGTGAAAACCTTGGGGATCAACGCAAGAGTAGGCTAATAACTCGGCGGGCGGCCTTAGATAACTTACTGTATATTTACTGTGGTTGTATGGAGTGTCCGGGGTGTGCTTCTATCACTAGCTGTGTAGTACAAAGCTTGTTAAAGAAAATAAACTATTTGTATTTTGTACAGATGAATGATTTTCGCTACAGTCTTCTTAACTCGGTTAGGATGGCCGAATCTTTGAGCTAAAGCCTATGGACCGCGTGGTAGATTACAGCCCACTCCCTCCTATATAGAGGAGGCGTGTATCCTAGCAGTAAAAACATTAGGCTTATTATGATGATCCCCTAAAATGCAAAAAGGACAAGTCGACAAGAGCACGCATTCGTTTACGTGGCTGATGCAAAATCTAACAGTCGCTCCTCAAAAGTCACAAAGTTATAAATCAAGATGTCATGGAAACCCTAACGGATCACGCATTAAACTGCCAATGTGTAGGTAAGTATGACCGATGAGATTGCTACATACTACTTCCTACCTACTGAAGTCTTTGATTATCTTCTATCACTTACCTAATACAGTACTAAAAGCCCATGCCAGCTCGATGAATCCCCTCATCCTTTCATGAGGCGAGTCTCTCAACGCACTCGCGGGCGCCCTGGGCATCTCCATCTTACTGACTGCATCAATATTCGGCAGCAAGTACGTCGATATCATCAGTGCGAAGATATGTACGGCCACGAGAACCGTCGTGCAGACCGCGAACATCACGAACAGCCATTCGGGGACGTTCGTTGGCTCGTTAATCTGGAGTTCCACCATTGCTACCATCGCGAAACCTGGAATTTGGAAGGTGTTTTTTAGCAACTATTGGTTTCTTTTGAAAGTTTTCGTTCATGTGAGGTTGCAAACTCAGTTTGATATATCAACCACCATACCATATTCGGAAAAAGTGGGAAAACAGTTAATGAAATTACTCTCAGATAACTATCGACACAATACGCATCGTATAATGGCATCATCCTGTGTTGACCTCAACAACATGCACTACATACAAAAACAGTTAGAGAAGTCCCTTTTCAAATCCCGTAACATAATCGGAAAATACAGCTTACACGAGGAAAATCTTCATAAGACACGAAATTTCCTTTCCTGCATCCTATCCAACATACCTACTTTTGCAAAACACACTAGTTAGAGTAGTTACTAGTTATATACATAGGTACTTAACTAACTACTGTCGGGTGTCCTCTGAACAATTGATTTGTCCTGCAGCCTAATTGCGGAACGCCAAATCGTCAAATGATTCTGATCAGTTGGCTTCATTTCTATCACAATTGGCTTCATTTTACGATTTTCGAATTGCGAAACTCTAGTTTCTGCGCAGGGCCTTAACGTTCATAATTGGTTTCATAATAAACTAGAGTTTCGCAATTCGAAAATCGTAAAATGAAGCCAATTGTGAATAGAAATGAAGCCAACTGATCAGAATCATTTGACGATTTGGCGTTCCGCAATTAGGCTGCGGATCGATTATTATATGCCTTCATTCACCGCTCTATTCGAGACAGGAGAACATGTGTCAGCTTTATTTGATAGTTCGATACTACCTATCCTGAGGGTATCCTAAGTTTGTGCATGGTATGTACCAGCCCCGACTTACGAGTTGTAGGTTATGGGTTCGAACCCAGGAATAGAATAGAATACTCTTTATTATGTACACCATATAAATTACAGACAATAATATAGAAAACTTTACAATGGGTGACACAATGGGCGGTCTTATCGCTAAGAGCGATCTTTTAAAGACAACCTTTGGATGGATTAAAAACGGGAAGGACAGACAAATATTGTAGGTAGTCTGTGGTGTACCATTTACACAATATAATAAATACATACATAATGTACTATTAATCCAGGCTTTACTTTGTGTAAATAATTTCATAACCACTGCTCTCAAAACGGTGAAGGAAAACATTGTGAGTAAACCAGCATGCCCTAGAAAAAAAAATTCGAAGGTGACATCTACCAACCCGCACTGGGCCCGCGTGGTAGAAATTATAGCACACTCAAAGAGGACTGTGTGATTATGCTTGTTATGCTAGGTACAGCCGTGGACAATGGTGGTCGACCACTTTTAACCCTTATGCCCTTGGTAATAAGGTTGAAAAGTGGTCCACCGCCAGTGCCCGGGATGGTAGGTACCTATGAGGGAACTTTGCAGAAATTCCCTTCTGTCTTCTGATAATTAATAACTACTCACGTAAGGTACATTATACCTACGCATAATGTGACATTATCCTCTGTTGACCTCGATAACGTGCACTGCATATCAAACACTTTAACAAGTCCCTTTTCAAATTCCTTAACTAATCGGGAAATACAGCTTGCACAAGGAAAAACATCAATTTATGCTATCACATTTCCTTTCTAATTTTATTTGTGTGGCATCTAACATACCTTCTGACATAACACAGGCATTTAACTACTGGGTAAGTCCATGTTCTTCTATGCATAGATAGGACATGTATACATAATTATAAATTAAATTATTATTATTATTTGTTTCTAAACTACATATAATTTAGAGAATTTATTCCGGAACATTCATGTGTGTAGTGTATTGTGTAATAAATGAGACAGCCCCATGCTGGCTCACTGGGATACGGCTGCACACGTAGGTGTCAGTCGTTTCAATTTTCAATTTTGTGTTTTTACTAACATTAGGTTAAGACTTTTACTAACAACTGAATTAAATTTGTTATTATTATTATTATAACCAGCCTATAATGTTCCCACTGCTGGGACACAGACCTACTCTCGGTGAAAGGGGGCTGGCTGTAATCCACCACGCGGGCCCAGTGCAGGTTGGTAGATGTCACATGTCTTCGAATTATTGGTTCTAGGACATGCCGGTTCCCTCACGATGTTTTCCTTCACCGTTTTCAGAGCAGTGGTGATGAAACAATTTACACAAAGTAAGCGCCTGTCTGGGTTCGAACCTACAAGTCCTACAACCTACAACTCGTAAGTCATGACCGTTACCATTGGGCCACCACTGCATAGAGCAGCTCATGTGTTTATTACATTAATATTTAACTAACATTGGATTGATCAACCTCGAGATCAGACGTGAACTTCTTTAAATAATCACCTTTTATTCTAGGAATGATATCACTCAATCTTTTGTCAAGTCGTGAAAATCGTGCAAAGCAGGGGCAGTGCTGCATTAAACTAGCGTCTATTTACCTGACAGCAGTTCCGAGGTGGTGGCAGTGGCTTTCAATTTGGCACGGGACATGTGAAGTCTCCGCCACGAGAGACCCTCGGGGCCCTGAGGCAGCTCCTCGTTCCAGGCAGGAGACACCGGCATCGTCAGTGCTACCTCGCTTACACTCTGGAAATAGGGAATAGGAAATTAGTATAATAATGTTTAATGGTTGTTTTGGTGGTAGCGAGAATGTGGATGGTTACGAAGTTAAATTCATAAGGCAAGGGGCATCATCACCTTCCCGCTCTTTTTTATTTCGGGTTCCATTCATCTCAAGTTCTAGTTAAATTCAGTAGTTATTTTACGAAAATGAAGTAATTTATTTTCTCTAAATGCCAACTCAGTACGAAGGAAATGTATTTTTTTCAGTGTTTGCACATATCTGGCGTGAACTTGCGGTAATTTCTAATTAATTTTTCACCTGTGTGAAATCAAAATTAATGAAAACAAACGTCTTTTTCCTGATAAAGAAACTTCTGAATAAACAATACTTAATTATCATCCTACGAAAAAAAACGACTTATTGAAAGGTCGTACAAAGGTCGCCAATGGAAGGTTGGGACTGAATTGGACTGAAAGCATTCAGTGTTTCGGTTTCCCATTTTTTTTCTTTTTCTTTATTGCCAAATGGACCTGCTAGTCACAGTTACCCCAACTGCGTAACACACTAACAGACGCAATGGCTTGGCTATCATTTTGAGAGTTCAACAACATTCATTGCGTTATTCACGTTATTGAGCAGACTTTTTCGAACATTGCAATGGATTAGTACTTAATATCTTTCAAAATGATTCAGATTGTGATATCAAGTGTGTTACGCAATAAGGGCAAGAGCATCTTGCATGATAGAAACCGATGATGGAAGACCTCATGTCTTCCATGGAACGAGCGTGCGCGTGCCCAGAAGATGCATGAATGTAAAGTCTATTCAAACGTGTTTCAAATTAATATTATTTCAAGTTAAACAAATATCAACTTTATTTTAATGGGAATTAAGTTGATTTCACAGTGACTAGCGCTATTGAAAATGTTATAAAAATGTTTGAAGTTGTAGCGTAAACTGAACTTTATTATGTAGGATTTAAAGTTATTTTTCCATAAACTCATATTTGTTTACATTTTTGGCAGATAAATCGCGAATGCAGATTAGGTGTACTTACTTCTGAACTTACTTTAATAGACTGGTTACATTGACAGTGGCCCTGCAAGTATCCAGGGCTCAGCAACACCGTGGCAGCTGACTTGTTGGACACCATCCCGTTAGGAGTGACACTGCCGTTGGGACTGGTACCGCCTTTCGTACACACGTATTCTAAGCTGTGGGGCGGGGTCACAGATATCGTGGGACTGTCTGTCACGCTGACCTTGAATCTGGGAACAAATTGAGGAATAAATAAATTAGCTGTGTTTTTTGGATCAGAACCACAGTTAGGTTACGTCAGGGAAATTAATTGGTAAGCAAATTGACTACGAACTCAAATTGTCAGTTTAAAGAGTGGCAAAGACATCGACGCGCAAATTGTTCAATAGCACATGATTCTCAATACCCTAGCGTAGAAATGTTTCGTCGGTTATCAAAAAAAAAGACGGGTTGCACTCCGGGAGTGCCGGCAGAAGTGAAAACTTGAATATTAACGTTGAAATAAATCAATTTTGAATTGAATTAATATAACAAATTTTTTTTTTTCACTATTTCTGCGTCACTTTTTTCATTAATCGATGCACTTTGTTCAATTTCCATATTTTAAACACTTTGTCGGTTGGCGCCGCCGTAGAAAGAGGGGGGTGGGGGAATCTCTCCTGACGGTCACGTGTCCTGACGCGATGTCCTGACGCGAGTTTAACATTTTTTCCCCATTACAAAAAGTGTGCAACGCCGCTAAAGAAGTTTTCACTTCAAAAAAAACTGCTTTTTTATGGAATAGTGCGGTCAAAATGTATGGAACAGCAAATTTTTTTTTAAATAACCGAAGAAAAATTTTAAGGCTCGGAGATCCATATCCATGCAGTGAATCCATAGCAACATGGTTGCGCCCGCGCCGTTGCGCGTCGATGTCCCTGTCACCCTGTATCTGTATTCAAATCACAACTGTCAATCTTTGACAGTAGTCTAAAATGGTGATAACACGGCAAATTGACGCAGGGTGTGAATTAGTTAAAATTTCCCTGACTATACTAGTGTCACAAAGTAGTTAGTTGTTAGAAAGTGTGTTGAAGACTTGTTTGGTTACAGTGGCGTGCAGATAAAACGACATGCGGTAATTTTTTGTTAAAATTTGTGAACGCAGATCAAAATGCTTCAAAAGTTAAGGACAGTCTCCTAGATCGTTTTCCTGTAGGTGAAAAGGTTTAGATACCTGCCCGTACTGCCCGGTCGTAACCACCCAGCGGGGTAATTGCGTAGCAATGACTTTCATTTTGACAGTTGAACAACATTCATTGCGTTATTTACGTTGTTGAGCAGACAAAATGTTCGAACATATGAAATAACTAGCTTCTGCCCGCGACTTCGTCCGCGTAAAATTTCATCCTCCCTCCATTCACCCTCTTAGGGGTGGAATTTCAAAAAACCCTTTCTTAGTGGATACCTATCTCTTCACAAAGAACACACCTTCCAAATTTCATGTCACTTGGACCAGCGGTTGAAGCTGTGCGTTGATATATCAGTCAGTCAGTCAGGACTTTGAATTTTATATGTATAGATATAGATAATAATAATAATAACCCCACCGTACTCGACGTTGACGTCGTGGTGGGGCTTGCGCACTCCGAACTCTAGGCCTGTGCCGGAAGAGTTTACTTTGCCGGAACAGGTCTAGGGTGAGGAGCCAGACCAAGAGAGATACAGAAACCCGCAGGGCAGCATGTGGCGAGCTGTTATGCAGTAGCGACCCCACGGACCCTATTTCCCGGGAGAAGTCTTGTTCCTCACCTCTGGCTTGCCTTTATTGGTCGGCTGGAGTGAACAATGACGAGGAACAGAGCTCCCACCTCATTCTTGCCTTTATTGGCCGGTTTGAGTGGAGATTCGCAATATAAAACATTGATTAGGCAGGGGTCATAGTTCTTCCATAGTTCTTGGTAACCAGTCCACTTTAGCCACCCAAACCCAAAGTCCAACTTTTTAATGTTCCATATCCTGTAATAGTCCTACACCAACCGGGGGTTGGCCTTGGGTGCACTTGCATAGTGCCTACAGGGATGATCGTCGTTTGGTGCCACATTTCATTAAAATTTCCTAAGGGGCCTTTGCGAGTTGGCTTCGGCCCCCCGTACGCCTTCCAAAGGACTGGGACCCCATAGTCCCGAGATATGTAAAATCAGACAAAATAATAATAATACTTCGAGTATTTAAAAAAATCTGACCATTTTACTTTTTTTGGTTGTGGTTTGACTATAATTTTTTAATGTTTTTGTTGCGCGTCGGGCACAATATAGGTAATCGTTTTGAACACCTATGTCAGATATTTTTTGTGAGTTTATTATAGCATTACAATAGAAAAGATTACCTTAAAGACGTCACTAAATGTAGATAATGGCTGTAATAATGTTCCAAATTATATTTTAACTGACGATTTACCACTGTTCTTGCTAACTTTTTTTGCGCACTATTGTATATCTAACCATCGGGTAGACGATGTCACTAACTATTGTTCATCTACCGTCTCTTGCTTGATAAATACATAAAAGCTTGCGTTTTGTGTTTTTTCAACGGAATTGTTAACAGAATCCATGGTTTGTTTTAAAATATTTACTTACATGAAAAAAATATTTGCTGCGAACTGTAAGTATATTGAAGTATTGTATTTCAGCATCATAATAGATTAAGAAATATATATTTTTGATTCACGTTTCTAAAATAGCTTCGGTAACTGACTTCACGAATGGGGCATACATACCTACACGTTACCTACGATTTTTGTTCAACAAAAAGAAAAGTCATATTGCGGTTGATTTTCCACAGGTTTCCGGTCGACGATTTCCTTAAGTACCTACGTCAAACATATTTCTCTTCACTCTAAATGTATTAGAAAGATTTTCCTTCCCGTGTGATCTATGCATAACGCGACTTAGGAACACTGCGTTATAGTTATACAACGAGCAAAGGATTTTTGCCTTCAAATAGACGAAGGAGTAATACAAAGAGAATATAACAGTTAAATTAGTCTTTGGAGTAATAGGACCGCAAACATCTTTGTGCACTTTAAATAGAGGTCGTTACAAATTAAAAAAAATACTGTACAGGATAAAGCTGTACTTAGCAGAGCTGGGGCTGGGGTTGAAGGCGATAGAAGCTATTGAGTTGGTCATAAACAGACGAAATGACTTGTTGTTGTTGTTGAAAGTTCACGTACTTGAACTATGTTTTACTAAATAACGTAATCTGCATTGCACTGTCAAAACAAAATTAAAACCACAACACATAAACACAGACAACGTTCTCTCTCAAAAGTTAGTCACATAAGCCTAAAAATTTTAATTCTGAACCTTACTTTGGATAATCATAGCTGGGCGGCTTCGCAATGAATGGGTAGGAGTCAGTGAGGCCCAGGCTCTTGGGCCTGGGTTCGTGCTTGAGGCGGTAGGTTCTGTGAGATCTCTCGTAGAGGTGGTCTGATGTGTGGTACCTTTGCAGGGTGCGTGGGCGCGCCTTGCCGCTCGGCGGCGTCTGCGTGCATTGGTCGACGCGGGCCGCCTCCTCGACGCTCGTTACGAAGCTTGCTTCTGATATCTGAAATTTAGAATGTGTTGTTAGTATCCGTGGTTAGAGACGAACAAAATGCGTATAGTCGACCTGGTGGAGGTGTCGGGAATCGCGAGACGTTGTCCGTTTGTAACTTTGAAGCCATGGCTAGCGGAGTTATTGCGTAGCACACTATCAGTAGCAATGGGTTTCATTTTTGGCAGTTCAACAACATTTATTGCGTTGTTTACTTTGGCGAGCAGAACATTTTTCGAACATATGAAGCAATGGTTTAGCAATCTTTCAAAATGATTTAGATTGTGATTTATACTGCGTTATGCAATTAGGGTGCAGCATAAAATTCTGCTCAATTTAATGATGAGACGAAAGAAGTGGCCCTGCTTATACCGCTAGTATGGGATAAACTTCGATTATTGTAGTCCCATTAGAACTGTTTCGTTACGGAAGAAATAGTGGAGGAGCATGTGGAGAGGTGCAGAACCAAAAAGTTAAACAAAAAGTGTGAAAAATCTTAAATGAGGCAGGATGTAGGTAGGTATGCTATGTAGTGTTCATAGAATAAGTCATAAAATCAGCTATTTAATTGGTTTCATAAATCCATAAAAAAATAATCACACTATTACGCACGTTTCAAAATGTTATTCACCTATTATGAAAATTATTCATACAAAGCCGCCAAAGATCAAATTGAATGATAAATGTTCTGTTCGTTCTCTGATGATGTCATGAACTAAACGTATGTTAAACTATGGTTAAACGTTGCTGACGCGTTGTCATCGAGCCGTGACACTGGGAGGTTGTGGAAAAATTATAAAAAACTGTAATTTCACCTATTGTAGCAGCTTAGCCGGTGATTATCGAGTGACATTGACATTAGACCGCGTGCGCCTCGACGTACGACTACAGATGCTGCACTGCAACAACTGCCTATTCGTTCATTTGCTTGTTCTGTAGGAATGTCTTATTTTCGCACATTACCTACTCCTTGAAGCATTATTTTCAGGAAAAACTAACATTTTCTTTAATTCTTCCTTTCTTTTAATAATATTTTTTGGTCCTTGAGTTCGATTCCTAGGTTACGGGATAGGTAAGTAATCACACTCCTTCGGTAAAACTGACGAATCAGTGAAACTGACTAATCAACGAAACTGGCGAATTAATAAACTGACGAGTGAGGGAAACTGACCAGTGATACGCGGACTCGTACCTAGTTTGTTTGTACCTATAGATGGACGATTTCAATAAATTTGCTAGATCCTGGGACAAAATGCAAGTGTACTTTATTGGGTTTCATTAGATACCTACACGCTTCAACCATTTTTTTTTTAATTTATTTACATAAAAGCTGACGTGATTTGCATTGGTTTGCTTCAAGAAAATGAAAATACGAAAACCGGTCGTAGGACGTGAACACCTGAGGCGACACCTCACACTTCAGGTCCAGGTGAAAACCTCCGTCAGGCACTAATTGTCTGGCATTTTTGCTATTTGGCACAGCCGCGCCGCGAGGCACAATTTCCTGCTAATGTCTCATTTCGCACTTTATTTGTTTTCTATTTTTCCTTTTAGTACAGGACCTACCTATAATATGTTGTGTTAAGTAGGTACTGGTATTTTAGCTGCATCCGGTTAGACTGGAAGCCGACCCCAACATAGTTGGGAAAAGGCTAGTCAGATGACGCTGATGATGTTGTGTTGCGTGCCTTTTAGTGTGTGCTAAATAAATGTAAGTATTTTCTTTCTTCTTTTTTTTTCTATCTATACTTATAAATAAAAATAAAATTATGTTCGTTATTAGCTGTGTTATTAGTAACGAACATAATTTTATTTTTATTTAATTTTATTTAATCGGTCCAGCCGTTCTCAAATGATGCGCTTAGGCGCATCATTTGAGAACGGCTGGACCGATTTGGCTATTTTCTGTTTTAAAATGTTCCTAATACTTAGTCCGAATTAGTTTTCATGAAAAGAAAAAAATTGGAAAAGAATCCCGGAAAATGTTCAAAATCTATTAAAGTTTGACAGGTTGTAGTAGCTTTATGTACGGCGCCAGCACATCATCTACCCGAAACTGTAAATTTTTCTCAATCAACTTTGAACCTAATTTTTTTGTAATAAAGTTGAAAATCTATTAAAGAAACTTGACAGATTGTATTAGCTTGATGTGCTGGCGTCTGTACTTAGTAAGATAAAAGAATGTCCACGAGGATACGACCGTAATAGCTAATTACCTACTAATAATTAGGTATACTTTATGATCTTTTTTCTCCGTATCTTTTAATTATTTTCTTTATGTCGTGTTTGTTATCTATTGTAGGTATTCTTTGTTTTGTCATATTTTAATGGAATGAGTTTTATTTGTTTACATGCATAAATATTCGTCATGAGAATTGTTTAACTAGGTATCATAACCAACTAATTACTCATACTATCTCATGTTAATAAAAACTGCTTGCAACTGTGCAAATATGAAAGTAGGCACGTAGCTTTTTTAATTATTTCAGGGGATTACATTTTTATTTAACACAAGCTGTAGGTACAATCGCGGTCACTGGCGGTGGACCATTTTTCAACTTTAATTACCAAGGGCTTAAGGGTGATAAGTGGTCGACCGCCATTGTACGCGGTTGTACGCACATGTTGTACGTCTGCGGGATGGGGTTTTCCATCACCTACAATGACAAGATCCCATTGAAACTTTAATTCCCTATTCAACCCCTTTAGGCAATGCATTTTCAACAATCCGTTCCTTAGTGCAATATTTCATGCTTCTAGACTTCGCGGTATCAAACTCAAACCATTTATTCCAATTAAACCAATTAGAGGCACTTTTGAATTGTAAGAGCGGTTTCGCACTACATCCGATCCGAATCCGAGAAATGCCCGTCCGAAGTGACCATTGTCCTATTTGTATGAGGGGTTGCGCACTAGATCCGAACAAATAGGACTATGGTATGGACCAGGGATGTTACGGAGCTTCGACTCCGGTTCCGTTAAGTCGGAACTTCCGATTATTATTACACCTTCGGTTCCGACTTCGGCTCCGACACTTTTAAATCGGAGGTTTTAATCGGAGGTCGAAGCATAACATAGTGTCGACTGTTATGAACAGGTTCATACATGTCGCGCGGGGAATCTCGCCGACCCCCGCTACGTGCACTCAATCGTCAATTATTTTTTCACTTGTTGTTAATTTGTTACGCACACGACACGTTCATAGGTTACCTATGGATATTTGTTTTGATTTTTGCGGCTTATTATCAATAAAAGTGACCTGTTTTTGTGTTGGACAATGAAACCAAAATCAAGTTGTATTTGGAACTACTTCATTGAAGTTAATTCAGATTCCGCAAAGTGTAAACTGTGTATGAAGACGTATTCAAGAAAGGGAGGTACGACAACGTCGTTAAAAGGCCATTTGAAGTCTGTCCATGCCACTGAATATGAAGAACTAATAAAATTAGAAATCGAATAAAAAAATACTGTACAGCCTTCGACTTCGACGCCCCTTCAGGATGCTAGAAAACAAATTACTATAAAAGAAACTTTGCTGAAGAATACCAAATGGTGCACTTCAAATATGCAAATTTTTTTTTTCATTGTTTGTGTTTTATTTTATAATTTAAAAAAATTGACTAAATAATGTTTTATTTGTCCTTAAATAAAAATTCTTTCTCATGCCACCACTTCTGACCCTGCCTCCGACTCCGATTCCGACTCCGATTCCGACTCCGATAAATCAAATTTAAAAACTCCGATTCCGACTTCGGTTCCGATAAAACTACCTCCGTTACATCCCTGGTATGGACTATTCCTCGGATTCGGATCTGGTGTACTGCGAAACCTCAAGGGGTAGGTCAGTTAGAAAGATGAAGCTAGAAGCCTATTCCAAAGCGTAGTTGGTTGTTATGGAGAAGAACGATCAAGAAACTCCGTGTAGGCGTCAGTGGATGAGTTGAAAGTAGACGAAATGTTTTTACAGGATTTAGGTACATTTTTGAAACATGGTGTACAGCCCGATTCAAACTTTAGTGCGGCTCGGAACATGAGGCGAGTCGCTGCGCTGCGCAGTAACCATAGTTCATATATCTATGGCAGTAACACATTCACATGTCAGCGGGGGTGAAGGGTGAGGGACTACGCAGCGAGTAGCGCCACACCCCGGACACTCCATACAACGCTCGCAAAATAATTACCTACTACTACTACATTAAAAAATGACGTTTGTATACGTATGAATGTGTGCGTGAGGTACTTGTGTTTGCGAGCGCTCTTGTTAAAGAACTGCGACGAATACGCCGAAGTGCGGGGAAGGGAGTGTCCTTTCTGTACGTAGTGCTTTAAGTATTCTGTGGTAGCGCGCTTCAGAGCCGCCATAACTTGCCTGGCCCTATCCCAAAAAAAGTGAATTTAACTGCTAATGTTAAAATACCTAGCAACTAATACTATGACATTTATCTTAATGATGTCTTCACGTAAACAATTTCAGCTCACGACTGACATACATAGATGATTCATACATTCCGCCATGATGAACGGCCACGGTATGAAATTAAATAATAATTATTATTTCTTCATCTGATAACGCGAGGCTACACGAACGTGGAACATTATGGTGCACACAAAGGGGACAATTATAGTGCGCGTGCACATGAGCGGATTGCAGCTACGAAATGTGGTACTAATACCTACCTACTAATTTTAAATAGGTACAGACGCCAGCACATCAAGCTACTATAATCTATCAAATTTATTTAATAGATTTTCAACTTTATCGCTAAAGCTAAGGTCCAAAGTTGATTGGGAAGACAGTTTCGGGTAGCTTGATGTGCTGGCGTCTGTACATACACATATTTGCCTTATTATGATTAAATAGGGTAAACATGAATAGGTTGGTGGTCTAGTGGTCGCAAGCGCTGCTGCTGAGCATAAGGTCCTGGATTCGATTCCTGAGTCGGGCAAAGCGTTATTGGGACTTTCCTTCTGGATTTTTTCAGTAGCAGCCCGGAGTCTGTAATTGTGCCCGGTTGAGGGCAATAGCGTCGTGGGTGTACTATCTGTAGTTACGCCTCTGCCTAAACCTCCGGGGAAAACAGGCGTGATGTTATGAATGAAGAATGTAACCGAAAAAATATAAGTTCGCGGTTATCCAAAACACTGGACAAGGTTTAAAAAATTCCCTTAGGTACAGTCTGTTATAGCAATTAGCTGACCCTTTAAAAATTAAACGAATTTGAACCATCTGCTTGTTAGCAGTAAGCTTATCGAACTAGAACAGTTCAACGTCTACGATTAATAAAACAGTTATTCGAATTTGATATTTAACACGCAGTGTTAAGGTAGGTATGATCTTGAATATTGTTCTAACTTGTAATATATTATTGCTAATTTCAACGACAATCACCATGTTCGTGTGGTCTAGTGGTAGCTGCAGTGAGCTGACAAGAGCGTGGTTGCGAGTTCGAAACCAACATATTTTCTGCTGCGCATTTTGTTTTATAATATTTTTTTTAAGTTATAAATAATAAATTATAACTTTAGCAACAAAAAAAAAAGGTGAACGAAAATAAAAAAACGACAATGATGGTAAAAACGATTTTATTTTATAAAAAAAAATATTATAAGAATAACGTAAATGATATAACAGTTACTAATAACGTTGTTACATACTTCACAGAGTTTAATGTAGTGAATCAACATGTTATAATATTTAGAAATATATAGGTATGTATTTCTATTTCATAACAATAACATCACCACATTAAATATCGTTGAACTAAATAAAATAGCATTATACGTTGATGTTTTACCTACTAGGTATACTATATATCAATTTGTTTTGTAAGTATGTAGTTATGTTTAGTTATAAATAAGGTTTTGACAAAGACTTCTCGTCGGTAAATATGACAACATAATCTTCCCAATTAAAGTTGAGATATTCTTGGGCAAAGCGGACCCTTGCTTGGCGATGTGCAGCAGTCAGTTAAATTTTACGTGCTGGCTTGTATTGTTTCAGTCCAGCAACATGCAAATGTTTTCTGACCGTCTGAACAGAAACATTATACTGCATTGAGTAGGCAAAAATGGGTGTTCAGTATGCCTTCTAACAATTGCTTGATGATGTTCTGACACAGGAGTAACATTGCAGGTTTTGGTTCAGGACGATCCTTTTGAATATTCCCTGTCTCTTCAAAACGTCTTAGCCACAGTCTGACTGTATTTCTCTGAAACAACACAATAAGCATAATTTTAATAACCCGGTAATCATAATTTTTCGAATAAGTTTGCAAAAATACCTTTAGATAAACCACATTAGACCTATAAATGATCTCATAATGAAACAGTTAATTTTCTATTATTCTATACAGACGTTTTTAAGCCAACTAACGAATTAAGGAAGTATAAAAAAGAATACACTTACCGCTATATTAAGTTTCCTAGCAATCGCTTTAATACCAACATTCTCCTTATGCAAATACAATATTTTGTATTTTAAATAATCACTCAACTGAGACATGACGATTAAACTATCAAAACCGATAATAATAATTAATAAAAAGGCGTGAATTTTCGCAACTTAGTAAGGCAATATAAAAATGTTCGTGCGTATTCACTGCTATTTGTGCATAGAATGTCTTGTTCAATTTATTCTTCTACCCCATATTCCTAAAATCATTTCAATAGCAGTTTTTGTTGAATACGCATATTGACGTCGAACTACCCACTTATTGGAAAAGGTGAAACGTTTATCGTTTATCAACTTAATTGATATGCTTGTTCTTTACAATAATGCAAGAAATACTTAACGAACAATTTATATATTGAAAACAAAATTAAACATGAGACTAGATTTGAACTCGCATCTTGCACGTCTCAGCCTTACGCATGAACCACGACACCAGATTAACTTGAGTAAGATAGATGAAATAAGGTATTAGTAGCAATGACACAAATTATCACAACATTAACCTAACCTTTAAGTCTTGCTGATTAAAAATGAAAATTGCGTAACAAATACCCATACATAGTAAATGATCTAACACCAACATCTTAAAGCTCAAATTTGCGTATCAAAATTATTTATTGTTTCTGTTCATCGAGTAGTGTTAGTCCGATTAACTCATACATACATAATCAGCCTATAACGTTCCCACTGCTGGGACACAGGCCTCCTCTCTGTGAGAGGGAGTGGGCCGTAATCCACCACCGATTAACTCATACATATTGAATAACCTTTAATGTTATGAGAGGAGGGTGCAAAATCGAGTAATTTTTAGGGGGGTCAGCTAATTGATATAACAGCGTGTACATACGGCGACATCATAAGCTATACGTTTCCAGTTTTAGCTGACCTGCCGACCTATTCTGTAAATATCTCACCCTCACCGTGAGAACTTAGATGAAGTGAGTTTGAAGTGAGCTGTCAATAGTGTCAATCGCTAATATCCAGGCGGAATGACAGCTCACTTCACGCTCACTTCACCTGAGTCTTCACAATAGACCGGCTGGTATTGCCTAAGCTTTTCGTACATTTACAGAAGTTAGCTTATACTGGAAATGTATAGCTTGAAATGTCGTCGTGCGTATATTAAAAATGTCTGAATTTTGCACTAACTTATATTAAAGTCTGTGGAATTTTGGCATCGACTAAGCGAAGACATGGTTTCCCGCCATCAGAAACTAAAAAAGCCAAAGTAAAAAATAAAATTAATTCCATTGGCTTTTTACTATTAAATGTACTTATATGCTGAACAGTCGGAGAGGTGATGTTGTTAGATGAGCTTTTCCTATACAGGGTGTTACAGAAAGAGTATATCAATACAAACGGGTTGAAGAGTGTATCTGGTCTAGAATCTCTGTACAAAATTTCAGCTCAAAAGCATTAACTTTGAAAATGCTTAATATTTTTTTATTTCGACATCACGGCGCTGCACTGGCGCGTGGCGGCGTGATGTGCGTGTACTAGGCGCACAGACACACTACAGATAATGGATAATGACCCTCGTAGTGCGGTGATATGTTTGTTATGATTTCAATTTAATAAACTATCGAAATAAAAAAATATTAAGCAGTTTCAAAGTTACTGTTTTTGAGCTGAAATTTTGTACAGAGATTCTAGACCAGATACACTCTTCAACCCGTTTGTATTGATATACCCTTTCCGTAACACCCTGTATCCTATTTGTCACGATATTGTTAAATTTCATAACACTCTTCCATGTCGCATTTAGAATTTCTATACAAAACTTATCGATGGCGACACGATAACAGTGACTATAGGCTATTTTCCTGCCTTGGATGTTCATACAAGCGACACTTTAGCCATAGATACGTGCCCCCGCATAATGTGATGTGCAGAATTGAACACGGACTAATATTTTTATCCTTTGTTAGCTGCATATTTACGGCTCTTTCGTACATTTCGATGATGTTCAGGAAACAAATGAAAAATAACCCAAGTAGGGGAGAACAGGGTAATGGGAGCCTACTAAGGGAAAATTTTCTTAAAAATCACAATTGTTAATATTCTTACCATTTTTAGTTAGGAACTCTTACATTCATTATTAAAGTATGTATATTTTAATCACAGTTATAATCAATTGCAGTCTTGTATTAGGGTACAATAAGGATTTTACAAAAAAAAATCAGTCGCTCCCATTACCCGACACATGCGGGTAATGAGAGCCCATTTAACGCTCATATGGAAAATGGGAGCCATAATTTACTCTTTCTCGAATTTAACTAAACATACTTTAAAATATGTGATCTTAGTAATTAATACAAAGAACTATTTGTAACACAAATAAAAACGTCAACTTAGTAAATAAAACAAAAAAATAAAGATAATAGAAAGATGCTAGGCTACCATTACCCGCTGACTACCATTTTGAAAAGCAATAACATAAATATGTAATTCTACTTTCAATCTCAATTTAACCAATTGGGCTTGTTAGTGCATTTAGCTAGTGATATAAAAAGCATGAAGATAATAAAAAAAGAATATAACTTCATGCTTAACTCGGCGCTGGCAATCAGCAATTTTTATAAACGTGGAGCGAAAAACACAAAATCGTCCCTCGTGACTTAACGCATGGCACTAACGGCTCGTGTTCGTCAGGCGAAGTTTCTCAATGGTTAACGAAAGCAGCCGAGTGTTTAAGATCGCGCAAATGTGCCTACTTTCCGTTTAATCACTATGGCTCCCATTAACATACCGCTCTCATTACCCTGTTCTCCCCTACATAAGAAACAAGAATAATGAGAATGCCTAATAAAGCCGCGTCACCTGCGCGTGTTTTTCCAAACATTACACAAAAAACCTTACACATAAACATTTGTTTTCATACACACACAAGCTGTCTCCTGCGTATTAAAATATATACCCCAAATAAATTGGAACTGTAGGTAAGGGTAGCAGAATTTCCTCGCATTATCATTCACTCTTTCGCGTCTCAAAGAGGTTGCAGTTTGTTTGACACGATAGGTAGTGGAGTTACGCAATACGAACAACACAACAACACGATACACACGATCACACACACGATGACTTTGTACGATAGTCGTAAAATAAAGCAAATTACGATCGCAATAAAAATAAAGCAAACTGATCTCAATCGTTGGCCGAAAATGTGTTGAGCATTATTAATTACACAATTAGCTTGAAATGATTATGAGGAAACAAATGTAGGTAAGTATACTTAAATCATCTACATGTCAGCCGCAATATCGTTTCTCGCATGACTAAAAGTCTTATCTCATTTTTTAGCAGATTTGAGTTGGGACAGCACACAGCACAGCTACATTATTCTATTTGTGATTCTTTACATTTTGTCGCCTTTTAAAATGGTTATATTTTGAGATCGAAATAACAGAGGTACGTCGGTTAGTGAAAAACTGAAAAGAATATCGAATGGAGGAGTGTGGTTTTCCTGACTCGGATCAGCTAAAAAATTAGAAAAATGAGATAGGAATCTTAGTCATGCGAGTGACGATATGAACTACCTTAAGGTATGATTCCGATCTCGGCAGCATGCAGCAATGCTGCCGCAGCACTGCTGGTCCCCATATATTCTCTATAGGAATGTCGCGCAGCATTGCTGCTGTGCTCGGAATGTAATCTCATATGAACCCATAGAAAATGTATGAGGACCAGTAGTGCTGCGACCGCACTGCCGCGGCAGCACTGATGCGTGCTGCCGAGATCGGAATCATACCTTTAGTTAAATGTTAATACTTCGTATGTTGTAAGGTCAAGGATTAGATAGTTCCACATGATCCGATTTGTCAGTGCTGCTAAGATTATCTGCTGATTTGCGGCGACGGTCAAGGTTCTATCGATCGATAGGTATTAGGTATAACGGCTGACTTTTTTACCGTCTGGACAAAAACAGGATATAAACGGTGAAAGAAGGGCCTACGGCACAGAAAACTCTATCTTTCACAAAAAAAAAAAACAACTAAATCGACAAATAGTATAAAATCCGGTACGCGCGGAAATTATCAATGAATTCGTAGCGACATTCAATCCTTTGACTGAAGCCATCCGCCAGCTTCACATAAATGGCGCACATATTTTGAATCTTAATATTATTGCCACATGCTCTATATTCCTAAACCACTAACTCAACGGCTGCATAAATTCCGTTCAGTTTTTTCGAACACTTCTTCAAACAAAACAGCTGCAGTGCATCCACCAAATTGTCTTGTAAGTTACAAGACGCACAGGTTAGTTACAAATTGTAACTAACCTGTGCGTCATCTCCACATCAGACATCAAATTCGTGATGTAAAATGACTTTGGTGATGTACAATCGCAACCACATGGTATCATCCATGTCACAGAAGTTAGTAATTAACATGACTGTGTTGTGTTGCGCCCGCGCCGACCCACAATGGCGGCGATATCCAGTAAATAGTAATTATTGCAGCGCCACGTCTATCTAAACACGGTGCCAGATTGTACGGTGGGCTTACTCATTAGTCGTAGTAAGTACCCTACCGACCGTCCGGTCATGCTATATTATATGTTGAGATTGAGACCAACAGGCCCTTGCATAATTCGCTTTACTTCAAGCTGGTAGAACTTTGTTGATGTTGTCTGAAAACTACACCTACTTAGTTGTAAATTTTACTAAAAATAAGTATCTAAGTAGGTATTTTTAATGTCAAATTAATTTGCATGCCATACAGGCAAAATTTGGAGTTATGGACTGTGCATAAACCACAATTTTTTACATCTAGTAAAACCAGATGAATCAGAATAATTTCTTCTAATCTCAATTTTAGTACGCGTATTTTCGGGCTAAAAATGTAGGTAAATCATAAAGTACAAGATGTTAGGTTACATAAAAGTTTAATAGGTTGGCAATGTTGGCATTCGACAGAGGGACATAAGTACCCATGCGAAGTGCGAACTGCCCCCTAATTGCGTACCTAACACACTATCGATCTCAATCTGAATCATTTTGAAGGATATTGCTAATCCATTGCTTCATGTGTTCGAAATATGTGTATGCTCAACAACGTAAATAACGCAATGAATGTTGTTGAACTGTCAAAATGAAACCCATTGCTACAAGTGCTGATAGTGTTTTACGCAATTACCGCGCTGGAGGTGATTGGAGTTTCTTGCCTGTTCCTCTCCATACTTAACTACCTTTTAGAAGGGACGGACGCCTAGAATTAATTCTATTTTCTTGTAAATTTTGACATTCAAATGTGCCTGGCCTACTTGAAATAAATGATTTGACTTTAACTTGGCGATTAGAATCAATTCCATTTTATTTTAAATGTTGGCGTTCAAACATGCCTTTTATGTGCCTATTTGAAGTAAATGTTTTGACTTTGAACTGCCGAAACAAACAGTTTTCGTTTCAATGAGTGTAAACTAATGAAACATGTTGTAATGATGAATTTTAGGACAATATATTTCATAAAAGCGACCATATTAAATAGAAAGTTTGTCATGGAAAAAATAAACATTATTTGAATACCTACTTATAATAATTATTTGCCTAGTACCTAATGTAACCAAGCGGAAATGACAGTTCCGAAGGTTTCATTAATTTAAATAAATGCCCTAACGCGTATTATTATTGCTCACAAGTAATTAATTATATACATTTTCCTCAGGCCTCTAATAATTATTTATATGGAAAAGGAAAACTACCACATTATTGTAGCCAATACCTACGTTTTTCTTCAGCCTAGGCTTTTCCTGATTTTATGCCTATATTATGTTCATTGGGTTTATTTGTAAGCAGATGATTTCAAGGGGCTTGTGGCTTGTGGCTACGTGAACTAGATGCAATTTAAACCTGCGGGCTAATTGCGTAACACACTTACCTTACAGTAGGAATGGCTTTCATTTTGATAGTTCAACAACATTCATTGCGTTATTTACGTTGTTGAGCAGACAAATTTTTCGAACATATGAAGTAATGGATTAGCAATATCCTTCAAAATGGTGTGATTGATTGTACGCAATCAGGGTGCTGGTCTAAGCCATGTCTAGTCTTTCGGTCATGCATGTCTATACGATTTTAGCAGCTTTTTATTGCTTTGGAAAGCAGTTAAAGCACTTTGGTCCCACTGTATGTATCTTCGTAGCCAAAAGATATCACTAGAAAACCGCCCGTCAGGAGACTCAACTCAGCCTATCGCAGTCCACTGCTGGACAAAGGCCTCTCCCAGATTGCGCCACAGCCACCCTGTCCTCCGCCTTCCGCATCCAGTCTACCCCAGCCACCTACTTTAGGTCGTCCGTCCATCTAGCTGGGGGGCGTTCCACACGGTCGTCAGGAGACTGAATTGTGTCTTTCATCCAGGATATCACTAGCATAGCAAAGCTTCACCTACCTACCTGAGGGTATATACAAGTAAGAATGAACGTGGGGGCCAAAGTCCCACCGGCTGTCGAGCACCAGTACCACGGTACTTCATAGTGACCACGTTGTGTGATCCCGGCCGCATTTCTACAACGACTTTCAACAGGATTGACATAAACTTTTCCGTAGCTTATGTCAATCCAATACATTTTTGTCTTTTCCAATGCTTTCAATTTCCATCAACATTATCGCTTTTATTTTAATATTTTATTTTAATAACTTATCGCTTTTATTTTATTTTAATAACTTCCCCCGCTGGGCGGAGCTCAGGGCGAGTCAGACTTTTACTGACTAAAAGCCTCCCGTGTTCCTCCAGCTGCCTGTGCCAGGGGCCATGCTCTGTGTCAGGGGCCACGGTATCTCTTTCGAACAACCCGCGACCCTGGCTGATCAACATTATCGCTGAGAATGACACTTTGTCTAGGTCACAGTCTATGGTCTAGGCCCTTGCTCTGAGCAGTCTTCAAGGGCATAACATAATAATTATTATATTGCCCTAGCTAGACTAGACAAAGTAGGTAACTTTCTTGAGTTGACATTGACAGTCGTAGCAATTATTGAAATCTTCACGCAAACATTCCTAATAACACAGCACTTCATTCCATTGTGTAAATTGTAACGATGTTGTTTGTCAAACACACGTTTTACCTCTTTATCTCAATCTTAGAATCTGTCTGGTAGTTGCGAAGTCTCGAGACCGAACAAATATTAGTTTAAATCATTGTACAGACGCCAGCACATCAACCTACTACAATCTGTCAAATTTCTTTAATAGATTTTCAACTTTATTACTAAAACATAAGGTTCACAGTTGATTGGGAAAATCTGACAGTTTCGGGTAGGTTGACGTGCTGGCGTCTGTACAAACGGTAATCACTAACGAACACTACGTATTTATATGTGGTAACATTAGTAAAATTGTTTGATTCGTGGATTTTTATGTTTTGAACTTTGCTTATAATATGTATTTAGGTCCGATATATTATTTTCCTCTATGATTTAGGTCTACGTCACCATCTGGAGCTCAAGGCTGTGTATCAAGCTTAGATAGACTAAGAAGAAGTAAAAAGGAATGGTAAGTACTTACTTACCTACTTTAAAATTATACAGGGAGTTTCTTAGAAAGAGCGACACATTTTGATAAAGGGACTAGCTTTCTCGACATAAGTTGACCTGTCCAAATTAAAGAAATCCCATAGAAAAAAGGACGCTCAGCTTTTGCAATATTTGAGAATTTTGCGAATCTTGCAATTTTTACTTAACAAAAAAACCTAATTCGGACCATTACGAACATTTAAAAAAATAAAAAATTGCCAAATCAGTCCAGGTGTTTTCAAGTGATGCACTTACCAACGAATAGCATTTCATTTAGGGAAGTTATATCATGTTTTCACTAGAACCTTTTTTTTGGTAAATATAAAAAATATCGATAGGTATACGCAAATGTCATCCTAACCAGATTGGTTTTAAAATTGAGTCTAACTTCAATTTCGAAGCTTATAAAAAAAGTGATCCTATAGGGTTCCGTTTTTACTTTTGAGGTACTTAAGGAACCTTAAAAAACGTAAATATGTGCTTGCAATCGACTAGGCAGGTAGGTACCCCATTCCCACAAAAATTAAGGTTTTACCGAACTAAACATCCCACCCAGTAGGACTACAAGCTGCTAACCAATCAAACTAGAAAGTCGTTGAACTAACTTGAACTCACTTCGGTTCAATTGTTTAACCCATTTCACGACGTTTGTTTGTTTGGAAAATAAAGGAATGCAACTCAGAATCTCCCAGCTCGGCAACGATCGAAAGTTTAATAGGAATTATAAGCACTTATGTATATTTCCGCCGTGTAGTCTAGGCATGAAAACCTAAGATATAATATAAAATTTCGTAATGTTTGCCTGTATTGCGTCTTATATTTGTTTTTAAGTATTTCCGTAAAGTAATCAAACGTATCAATAACTCGTAGAATTTTGTAGGCAAAGGGAGCCATTTTCCGGAAAGGTTGTAAAATAGGTACCTACAAGTACCTAGGTAACATCGACGTGTAGTTATTATAGCTACTGGCCACCTATATTAGGTATAGTAGTGATTAATTGCGGTATTAAGTAGGTACCTAGTAAGTTTAGGCTATATTAGGTACCTCTCTACCTACCCACGAACGACGAACGAAAGGCAAAGGTTTAATTAGTGAACTCGCGTATTTGGGTCATTTTAAAAGTTTAAAATATTCACGCACGCGTTGCATAGGGCAAGACTGCACAGAGCCTATTGAGATTCTTATCTTATTACGTATTTAGAAGAAAAAAAAGATTATTTATTTTAAATTCGAACTAGGTAACTTTCTTTTAATATTTTTTTTCTATTTTAGGGTTTATCTCTTTTAAATCTGTTGGGTCATTAATAATAAATTACCGTTCTAGGTGACGGACGCCCTTTACTTGTCTAGCAGTGAAATAAAACTGTGTTAATGCGTAAAATAATTTAAAATAAGATGACGATTATTTTGAACTAAGTATATAGAAACAGAAAAAGTACAATCACCTTTTCCTTCATTTCGTACCGGTGAAAAAATCCACTGAAAAATAAATGCACTAAAATCTCACATAATTTGCATCATAGAAATGTATGATTTGCATAATTCACTAAAATCACAGAACGTATTAATTCACTTTCACTTAAATAATTCTAAAATAGTCGATTTTCTTTAACGTTACTAAAGAGTTCGTTTATAAATTCGAAATGTGCACATAGACAATAGCACTTCGTCGCGATCCAAAGGGCGGGAAAAATTGACATTTCGAGGTGACGAGCATGCGCACCAACGGGGAAATGCTGACTGACTGACTCCGCGTTGGTAGAAGATCGACGTTTTAAATAATCACGCTTCGAAATGATTACTTGTGTGTGGTCTTTAGAATTTCAATTTGAACTACAGATAGGTACGCAAGTTTTGTTAGCATATCGTCACGTCACGCCTGAAATCCCCCAGAGGCGTAAGCAGATATGCGATCTACATGGCCAAATTATAGTGTTACTCTTCAGGGATTTGTAATTAGTGTTTTTAGTCTGGAATTAGCAACGTGTTCTCGTGCTTAATCGCTCATGTAGTTCACGAGGTGATTATCGTTTCACCAGCTTGTAAACATGCACTGCTGAAAATATGCCACTTAAAGCACATGCACAGCAATAATGAACGGTTATAAGCAGACATTGACATAAGGGACGCTACTCAAAGGGATTGATGACTACAATCATTCGCAATGGACGGTCGTAATGAGACATTGAAAAAATGCGGGACGCTACTCAAAGGGATTTATGGAGATCGCAGAGGCAATACAATTTGGTGACGCATCTGCCTATTTTTTACTTCCAGATTCCGGAGCTGCTGAGTCATGGAGAGGTCTTTTCTTTGTCGAAAACCACATCATCAATAAAATTGTTGTACGAAAACTTAATATTTTATTTAATAAAACTAAGTATCTGGGATCTTATCATCATTATCAGCCTGTAACGTTCCTACTGCTGGGACACAGGTTCCCTCGCTTCAATAGGGAGTGGGCTATTATCTATCACGCTGTCCCAGTGCGGGTTGATAAGTATGACGTCACATGTCTTCGAATTTTTGGTTCTAGGACATCCCGTTTTCCTCACGACGTTTTCCTTCATCGTTTTAAGAATAGTGGTGATGAAATTATTTTCAAAAAGTAATGCACCAGCCTGGGTTTGAACCCACAACCTACTAATCGTAAGTCGATGCCATTATCATCATTACCTCCTACCATTTGACCTACATTACCTTTGTTAAGTACAGAGGATGATCATCAGAAATCTATGGTTAAGTAACGTTACATAGGGTGCACACCTTATAGAATTCCAGTAGAACTTTACGTACTTTGTGTATTTAATTTCATCACCACTGCTCTCAAAACGGTGAAGGAAAACATCGTGAGGAAACCGCCATGTCCTTGAACCAAAAATTCAAAGACATGTGACATCCATCAACTAGCACTGGGCCCGCGTGGTGGATTACAGAGCACTCCGTCTCAAAGTGTGGAGTTCTGTGTCCCAGCAGTGGGAACATTATAGAATGATTATGGTACCTACTTACCTGTATGTTGGATACGTTCCTAGCATATAATAAAATTATGTAATGATCATTACTACTCTTATAATTTGTAGTGTGACCATTATCTATTGTGTAATTCTTGTAATTCTCAATTATTTTTTGTTAAAGAGTTGATTAGGCATGAGGCTTAACCGCCAAGTAGAATACAATGAACTTTTGATGGACAGATCATCGGATAATAATTATTATAATGTTTTGCATTTTTTATTAATTTCAATCTTCGTAGCATAGACTTTCCTGCTCAGAGGTATTTTGCTTAGTGGTTATATTCGGGGAAAACAGTGGAACAGTTGTGTCACTTATGACACAGATACTTAATAGTAGGTACTACCTTATGAGTTGTATATTAGGTCCTTACATATGAAATTGGCGTTTTGTATGGAAAGAACAAAAAGTCGAATATTTTTTAATATAATATATTTAATTAATCAAAGTATGAACCATTGTTTTCAATGCACTTTTGCCATCTTATAGGTAGTTCATTGATCCCTTTACTAAAAAAACCAGTCGGACGGGAATCAATAAAATCTTTGAAGGCGATTTGGACTGCCCCATCGGAGTTGAATTTTTTCCCTTGCAAAAAGTTATCCAAATTGCGAAAAAAATGGTAATCTGTTGGAGCAAGGTCCGGGGAGTACGGAGGATGTCTAAGACATTCCAATTCAAGCTCTTCTAATTTGGTAGCCGTCTGTTGCGCAGTGTGTGGTCTGGCGTTGTCGTGAAGCAGCAGTGGCGTGGAGCTTTTTAATCTTCCCAATTTGCTTCAAGTGAATTAAAACAGTTTTATCACTAACATCGAAGCCTGCAGCTAACTCGGACGTGGTTTGCGATGGGTCCGCTTCCACAATAGCCTTCAATTCTCCATTATCAACTTGGGTCTCAGGCCGTCCACGGGGCTTGGTTTGCAGGTCGAAATTTCCAGAACGAAAACGTTGGAACCAAAAACGAACTGTGTTTTCTTTTGCAACATGACCGCCATACACATCATTCACCCTTCGAGTCGTTTCCGCAGCACTAGTGCCACGGCGGAACTCGTACTCGTAAATAATGCGATATTTTAAATTTTCCATTTTGTAAAATGAGTGACGCAAACAGAAAAAACAGAAGAAAAAAAAACAAATGAATGACGGTCATCGAAGCACAAATACATGAGTAAATAGCTGTACAAATTTGAATTTGGAATTCCTTACCAAAGAGGAGAAATTCGTGATTAAAGTGGCCAGTACGAAAAACGCCAATTTCATATGTAAGGACCTAATATAATAGGTTCGAACCCAGTCAGGCGTTTTACTTTGTATAAATTATTTCATCACCACTGCTCTCAAAACGGTGAAAGAAAACAATCGAAGAAACCGGCATGTACGAGTACTAAAACCAAAAATTCTAAAACGCACTGGACTCGCGTGGTGGATTACGGCCTACTCCTCTCACTGAAAGGAAGCCTGTGCTGTGTCCCAGCTGTGGGAACATTATAGGCTGATTATGCATTCGGGGAAAACAGTAAATAAATATTTGATTATTTTTATGAACAGTAATAGCTGTCGAAACATCCAAGACCTTTGTTCCGGGAAGACCTTAGAAAGATAAAGATACTGACGGGTTTGTCAGAATCTGTTTGATGGAATCTACGTAAGACGTAAGTAACCGGGTTTCTTGGCTAGTGGGATGTTCCCGCGCGAATGGTCGACGCATCACTGCCGAGTTAGTAGTCTAGCGGCATACACACACACTGCATGGAGGAAAGCCGACTCTGTCGCCAGTCGGTCAAAGGTCTGCCTACGGAAGTCATTGGACATTCTCTTCATTCATACTAAAACACATTATTAATTGCACAGTTTATTTTTATTACTTGTATGACTTTTCTGCTATTACGAGGTGGTTTTGTTAAGAACACTGTCTTCTACTCCCACCTTCTTAGGCAGGATCAACAGAATGCCACCTGCTACAATACTTTTGGTTCGTTTACATTCATTCACTGCATGGTCATACAAGCACGCTCAGCGCCGCGCCGGTTGCGAGTAAGTAATACGCACGGTCTGCACCACAGAATATACAGGATGAAATTGAAAACATGCGACAAATCGAAATGGGAGATTGTACTTATCATTATGAACAACTTTTACTATGGGAGCAAACCTGAAATCGCGAAAAAAAAATCAGCTGCTCCCTACATTTTGACGAGTTATGCGAACATAAATGTAGGGAACAGCTGACTTTTTTTTTCGCGATTTCAGGTTCGGTCCTATAGTAAAAGTTGTTCATAATGATGTGTACAATCTCCCATTTCGATTTGTCGCATGTTTTCATTTTCACCCTGTATATAATAGTAGGTAGGTACTAGACGCCTGCACCCTAATTGCGTACTTAACACCATGCTGCATCATGTGCTTTTAGGTATCTACTTACTCAGGTAGATACCTAAAAGCACATACATAATACAGTCTAGGCTGTACCGTTCCTATTTACGGTAAAACCTGCATACCTATCTCTCTGCCTAATCGCTCTCTCACTGCTGAGAATCGCGACTCCATTACAATTTGTCAACGGTCTAAGTAATGATTTATATTAGACCGGGCCGTGCCCGGGGCGTGCCGTGTACGTAGCCCGGACGGGGCACGGATCATGCACGTTGTAATATAAACTGCTTCATACAAAATGTATGTAACGTTTCAAAACCGTGCCCCGTCCGGGTCACGTACACAGCACGCCCCGGGCCCGGCGGCACGGCCCGGTCTAATAAAAATCATCCTCAAACCTCAAACCTCGGATACTTCGCCGTTTTGCCAAGGCTCTGTAGGCAGTATAACGAGGTATCGAAGCGTAACGAATTGGATATTACATGTAAACTATCAAAGTTCAAAAAAGACCTAAAAGTCCTAGTATCCAAGTAAACATATTTTTTAAACATATTTTTTATTTCTGTTGATCTAGGGTTATTCTTTCATTTTCGTTTATTTTATTTGAACTTGTTTAAAATTAGTTTGTATTATTTTATTTTGTACCTGTGTTTTGCTTTAGCTTTTAATTTTCTTCTTTTTTTTTCTATAATTTTCGTGTATTGTATTGTGATTTATTTTATAAAATCTGTTCGTCCTTGTCAAACTTATACCTAGATGTTAAGTGAAAGATGTGGTCGCCTATAATTGGAGGCGGACACTTTTATTTGTCCCTCTTCATTTTTTTTTATTTTTATTTATCATTTATACAAAAGAATACAGGATTATTCATAATAAATAGCAACCAAAATCCACTAAGGTTTAAACTTGTGCTATCATGAGTCTATCTCAATATCGAACTATACAATTACTAACATCTTAAGGTATTTAAATGGTTACAATCATTCCTACAATATTGCTTAAGTTTACATTTGATATTTTTCTGTGTAATACATTTATTTATTTCTGAGGGTAGACTATTAATAAGTCTCGGTATAATATAACCAGTAGTTCGTTCGCCATACGTATTGTTGGCATGCATGTGACTGTGTAGCCTCTGTTGGCGATCCAAATAAATAAATAATAAATAATCCCTTACTCCATTTGTTACGATCAGTAGCTTAAATGCATAACACACTATCAATCACAATCTGAATAATTTCATCCTTCATATCATATTATGTTCGAAAAATGTGTCTGCTCAACAACATAAATAACGCAATGAATGTTGTAAAACTGTCAAAATGAAACCCATTGCAAGAAGCTACTACTACCCACATTTTAATAAAACTGATACTTACCTACTCTGCAAAATTGTATATAGATTTACCCTAGAATCATATTGCACACGGAATTTCCACAGTATCATGTGTAATCAAGTATCTAAAGTAGGAATCTATCCTTCAATTAAATAAATAAATCTGTGATTGATGAAAAACCTACTTCCTTATAGGGAAAACTCGCAACATGAAGAAGAAAATGAACGTGCCTAAGTTATGAAGTGAGATAAATTAAGTACCTAACGTCACTTTTTAAATTTAACGATATTATCGTGAGCGTCCACATCCACGTCACGGCATAACGATAACACAGGGAAGTAAAACGCTTCCACGATAACCCTATAACGTGCACGTAGGTATTTCCATACATTTTATGAATGTGATGTGGACGCCTACCAACCCTCATTTAGAAATAAATTATAAAGCGCACATTCCATCTCATGATGATGAGTCAATTAAAAAACAATAAGTAAGTCTAAGTACTTACTTTTTATAAGTTTCTAAAGTCCAAGTCAATGTCAAAAGTTAATGTTTATATGTAGGTATCGGGTTTTCCTAAAATCGTCACTATCGGACTTTGCCAGTGGACTTCGATTATTGTGATCATAATTGTTTTTTTTTTTATATAAACACTTAAGGGCTAGATTCTGTTAATTAACTGTGGTGAACACACTCGGTTCGTTGTGACGTACCTAATACAAGTGTCAAGTAAAAAAGAGAGGAATGAAATCAACGAGAGTAAGTAAGTATGGTGTTGTCCATGTGTTGTCTTTGGTCTAAAATCATTACCTAAAATCAAGCAATGGACAAAATTGACAACTTTTTTAACCGACGCGGACGAAAAAACGGAGGAGGTTATCAATTCAACGCGTATATGTAGGTATATATTTTTTTTTATGTATGATCACGCATATCTTTTTTTTACAGAGCAGTCCGATTTTGATAATTCTTTTTTTATTGAAAGGGATATACCCCGAAGTTGGTCCCATATAAATTTGGAAAAAAAAAATCCGACCCTAAGGGTAGGAAAACAGGGGATGATTGATTGTTCACTCACAGATTGTAATGTATGACCACGCATAACTTTTTACAGAGTAGTCCGATTTTGATAATTCTTTTTTATTGGATAGGACATACCTCGAAGTTGGTCCCATGTAAATTTGGAAAAAAAAATCACCCTAAGGGTGGGAAAATAGGGGTGATTTATTGTTCATTCACAGATTTTAATGCTGAGCTGTGTATTACAATTAAAATAAAAGGCCTATCTATGTTGGTATATAAAGCCTGTTTTTTTAAGTATTTTATTATACAAAAAATAATAGTTAAAGTAGGATTATATAACAGTTAATATCTAAAGTAAGGTAGGTAGCTATTTTAAAACTAATAAAAAATAAAAGCATGTAGTAATTCGTAAATTATAGCCTCAAAAAATTATAAAATAAAAACTTTTTAACAAAAAAATTAAACCTCCGAAAAAAACTGAAAAGCAAAAAATAAAAACCTTTTTTATTTTACCTTAATAAATAAGTTCTTAAACTAATGCAAGTATACCTGAGAAATTTTGAGTCGGCGCCAAACAATCAATGAACAAAGATCACTAAATTATCTTAAATTTAAAGAAATCACCAAATCAAATTAATAATGCAACGTGAAATCTCCAGCGATAAAAACAAAAAATGCGCTCTCCGCACGACCACTCGCAACGATATTAGGTTGCTTGTTTGGCGCCGACTCAAAATTACTTAGGTATACTTGCATTAGTTTAAGAACTTATTTATTAAGGTAAAATACAAAAGGTTTTTATTTTTTGCTTTTCAGTTTTTTTCGGAGGTTTAATTTTTTTGTTAAAAAGTTTTTTATATGCTTGAGTACGAGGCTTTTGACTACTTTGTGTAGTGTATATTTATATTTATGTATTTTTTTTGTAATATACGTTTTGTTTGTGTAGCATAAATATTTTTTTTTCTTTCTTTAAATCGGATATAAATTCAAAGTTGATATTTATATAAAACATAGGTAAATACTCGTTCAGAACTTCTGAGTCGTTCAAGTCCTCATTCATTCCGGAAGACACGATCGAGAACGGAAATGGCAATTTATGGCTTGGAAAGTCGGACCGGACTAAGTTCCAGTGCTTCGATGCAAAAGTAGTGTAGACAGTGTAGTTAACACTTCTTGCAAGTTTTCCATTTTAACTGATACCAGCCCTACTAGAACCATATTTGGGTTAAATATTAATATCATCTGAATAGCCTTTTCCCAACTAAGTAGATTGGTACTCTATGTATGTTGGGGTCGGCATCCAGTCTAACCGGATGCAGCTGAATACTAGTAAGCATGGAGCTCAAAAACTACCCAAGCAAAGTCAATAAAAATTTATATGGGACCACCCCTGACGACCTGAGGCATGGCATACCCAATCGATTTAAAAAAAACCGAGTGTGCTTATGACCACACGACTGAAGTGAAACTTCAAACGTATTTGGCTATGAAAGGAAGAGAGAAAGAAAATGTGCGCGCGCACTGCGCGCAATATTATTTTTTGGAAAAATAACTTTAAAACCAAAGTACATACATATAAAGTTCATTTTGCGCTACTTACAACTTTATTTTTTTATGTCATTGTACAATCAACCTGATTTACACAATCATAAAGTTGATATTGGTTTTATTTACCTATCGCTGTATGTAGAAGTATGTAAGGATCCTGCCTACCCTTATGGGAGGGAAGAAGGCGTGAGTTTATGTACCTGTATACTCGCATCGAATCGAGATCGCAGAAAAAACCGTATTTCATTGTATTTGGAATTCCCGCGCCTCTAGAATATTTAATTTTAATTTAAAAAAGCTTACTAGCAAGCTCTACTTACCTGACTAACAATTGTATT
The DNA here is from genome assembly GCA_945859645.1 of Amphipoea oculea. Classification (NCBI taxonomy): domain Eukaryota; kingdom Metazoa; phylum Arthropoda; class Insecta; order Lepidoptera; family Noctuidae; genus Amphipoea; species Amphipoea oculea. The sequence continues at coordinate 6,873,010 of OX243884.1, forward strand.
GAGGAAAGCTAAAGGGTTTTTTTGTCTTTTTTCGTCCTCCCTACCATTACCGCGCTCCCGGTCTATTACATACTTGATATGCAATGGTCGCTGTAGCACCATGGACATGAGGCTACAGGAGCTAGTGCGAATTTTGGGGTTCATTCGATTAATCGGATCGGTGCAAATCATTCATTCATTTAAAATAGTACTTTCTTTCTTCGAAACAATAAGGGAAATCCCTAAATATTTGCAGAGAGCTTTTACTGTCCAATCACCCAAAGATCCAATCGTGCAGCAGATTAAGTAATGACTTTTTAAGCTGAAAAAAGTGCGACCATCGTTTTTCTAGGAAACCGAGGGAAAATTGTCGGAAGCAATGAAAATATTCGTGAGAATTGCTTCGGTTATAAAAGGTAAACTTTACTAATCACGTGTAGGTACACTTTATCGTTCACATTTCACGTGTTGTAAACCCGAGCTAAGGCATATTGTTACGATTTACGATAGTGAATGTTACCCTCTTAGGTAGTAGTTACTATGAAGTATTCTGTGCTCTTAGAAAAAAAATGGAAATTGTTTGGCAAAAATCGTAGGTAAATGCCAATGTTTTTTTCATTCAGTGAATTTCAGTGTCTTTTATGCAAACATACATATACTTATTGGGGAAATGGGGCATTATCGATTCATCTAGTGCGAGTGCGGTGCTCCTGAACAGACTATGCACCATCTGCTAGTGTCCCAAATGTACGTTTACCTGCATGTTGGACGAAACAACAACGCCTCTGACGCCGCAATAAATATGGCCACCTACTGGGCCCGAACAGTATTAGATTATTATATTAGGTACCGTCGAAACGAAAAGAAGAAGCATGTATGTTTTCAACAATAGCTCGAATTTTTGTACAGACGCCAGCACATCAACCTACTACAATCTGTCAAATTTCTTTAATAGATTTTCAACTTTATCACCAAACCATAAGGTTCAAAGTTGATTGGGAAAATCTGACAGTTTCGGGTAGGTTGATGTGCTGGCGTCTGTACGTAATGAAGCAACGAGATAGGTAAAACAATTGGCACCTCTGTATCTTTACAATTTCAGCCTGTTGCTTACCAGGCACAAATTCAGACCTACTGAGAAATTCCCAATAGAACTTGGCTCGACTTGAGTATCAAACTCAGGACCTCATGCTCAGCAGTCACTTGCGACCAGTACACCATTGATATATCATTAATTTCGATGCAGGGTCAATGTTTAACCTGACTTTTACCCTTTTCATTCACAGATCTTTATGACCGCTAAATTAAATGTGACATTTAGACTATAGGTCCTTTCTTTAACCGGAGCAAGGATAACACGTTACCTTACCTATTTTACAAAAATAATGAACGTCATTATTAACGTTACCTATGAGAACTTTTGTTTCAATCTGCCTACCATTTTCCCAGTTATGTTGGCGTCGGCTTCCAGTCTAAATCAGTATTTTACATGGAGTAACTACCTAGGTATCTGACCTCCACAACCCAGAGAGCAGTGGTGGCCATCTAGTTATAGGTCGTAGGTTCGAACCCAAAACGCAGGCGCATTACTTTGTGTAAATTATTTCATCACCACTGCTCTCAAAACGGTGAAGGAAAAAAAAACATCGTGAGGAAACCGGCATGTCTTAGAACCAAAAATTCGAAGACATGTGACCATGTGAAATTCTGCCAACGACCTGGGCCCGCGTGGTGGATTGCGGCTCACTCCGTCTCACCGAGAGGAGGCCTGTGTCCCAGCAGTGGGAACATTATAGGCTGATTATGATGAACTGCCTACCTGATCTCCACAAATCAGTAACCGATTAATACGATACCCCTGGGGCCCTTGGTACCTAAGACTGGTTGTCAGGCTTATGGGATTCCGTGCTTTCCGCGGCACGGAGGGGTCGTCTCGGTATGCATGATCGACCCGTGTCACTTTTTGTTATGGTTCATTAAACTTAAAGTACGTACAAACAGAGCTAGACAAATACTTGCTCACCTACATTTTATGCTATCTAAATAGGTTGCGATCACATGGGACAACAAAAACAAAAAAATATGCATAAGTACAACGATTTTTTACTGGGTAAACTTAACAAATTCTGATGCTTGTAAATGTAAATACGGTCTAAGCCACGGGCGGTAGCGGGCGCGACGAAAACATTGTTGCACAACAAAGGATCATCACAAAGTCTCATCTTTCGTGGCGCGTTCTTGTTCATTGAGTGTAGGTACCTAAATTAATCAAAGTAAAATTTCGTTGGGTCGCAAACGGGTCTTAGGTTCGATTTCAGGTCGGGCAGCGTTATTGACTTTTTCCATCAGAAATTTCTCAGTAGCAGCCTGGAGTCTTTGTGCCCGGTTGATGGCAATAGGCTCGCCCTTAAACATAACTGGCGAAATCTGGGTGAACTAGGTGTAGGTACCTGCACTCCTGCCTAACCCATTAGAGATTACAAGCGTGATGCTATGTTAGGTTAGAATCGTGGTAGAAAATGGCCGAGGATATTCTTTATTCCATAAACGAAGAAATAGAGATTTCTCATTGTAGATTTCTCATTGTGCTGAAGAAATACCTATAGACCTTGTTTTTTCGTATCTCGTAGATTATCTACTGTCTGTATAAATATTAGGTAGTTTAACCAATATCGCCTACAGCTGTACCTACTTGCAATAAAACTGCTACACAAACAAGATACAAGACTCAGGGAAACTAGAATGAAAATCCTGATGATAAGTTTGGATTTTCCATAAAGCAACGATTAATGATTAAATTGATGTAAGTTGAATGATAATAATACAATTTATAAGCATACATGCCCTGTTACCTGCACACGGGAGGACCTAACGGCTGCGTCAGCGAACGGTATCCGCGTTGCTGAATTTTGGGCCAAACAAATCTAAAAAACTAAGAATAGCTACGACTGCGCCAGAAGGAGGGAACGGTTATGTTTTTCGAGAGTAGGTATGTATGTATGTTTTCGTGCGGATGTTATAATTCAGTCAGAACTTCAGAAGAATTCAAAGTAAGACGTGTCAATCCACAATACAATGACCCTAATCGTACCTACCTCTGCGGGAAACATTTCAAAGTATAGTTTCTAACAATTTAAATATATCTATATTCCACACCTTAGGTACCATAACGTCACAAATAATTAGCAACACAAAACAATGAATAAGATATGACGGTCATCGCCACTGTCCTGCCAAAGAGGTTTGCATACAAAGGACATATTATTCAATTTATTAGATGTCCTAATAAATATATTTTCAACTCAAATTGTGTTGAAAAATATTTGCAGTTTCCAACATGTGACTAAAAAGTAAATATTTTGATTGTTTTGGACAATTTTATGGTAATTTATGACCTGATTGCATGTCACGAGGGATTTCAAAGTTATTTACTTATTCAAATAGCTCTTGTGTCTGGTTTTTAGATAACGCATCATAACATATTATGATGCGTTATCTAAAAAACAGATTAAAATTCAGACGTAGAAAGACTGGAAAGAAGCTGTTTCGACGTGGATATACACAGAGAATCATGTTTTTTATTTAACAGACTCCGAAGTGATAAATTTATCGTATCGTCGATTCGTCGTCGTATCGGCCGAATGTTCGGTCATTTCCTACTACGAAGTTCATTCTATTTGGCTCGGTCGATCCGACTGAAATTCATTGAGTAGACACCCAGAGCCCCTGAGAGTGTACTACTGTTGGGGTGTTTATTGCCCCACTTCTTCTTCCCAGCTAAAGCACTAGAAAGTGGTGAAGGGCGGGCGTTTTGGGAGACTGTCTTATGTTATTTTGACGTTCAAAAAGTTCTCATTATCACATTCATGTATTTTTTTTTATGAAACTTCTTTACGCACGCTTGACTTGGGGAGTAAGCTGGCGAACGCGTGACGTAAGCGTTACGAAAAGTGTGATCGGGCGAGGCGAACGGGAGTTGAGTGGGTGATATAAGCAAGAGAAAGCAGTGCGCGCGCACATTTTCTTTCTCTCTTCCTTTCATAGTGAAGTTTCACTTCAGTCGTGTGGTCATAATTTTTAATTATACATCAAAGCATTCTCAGCCTAATTTAATAAATGACTTTTGATTTTACCCTACCTATATAACTGGCCTTTAAGCAACCCAGTTATGGCGAGTCATCGTTCACGTTGTTACAGTTAAGAGTATACATATAAGGTGTAAAAAAATTAACCGTAAAAACTTTAAGAGGTGCTTTAGACCATCGAACTGAACAACTTTCACTATGGGACCAACTCCGAAATCACGAAAAAAAAATCAGCTGTTTCATACAAAAGTTCAATACCTACACGGCCAAAATGTATGAAACAGCTCATTTTTTTTTCGTGATTTCAGAGTTGGTCCCATACCTAGTGAAAGTTGTTCAGTTCGATGGTCTAAAGCACCTCTTAAAGTTTTTACGGTTAATTTTTTTACACCTTATATTTCCTACCACTCTTAACTGTTTTCTTCCATAAAAGCGGATATTTATGTGCGATAACCGCGATTGAATGAAATTTTCCACACATACTTTCATTATCTCGAATCCGCGTAATATTTGAGATTAATAAAAAGTATGCCGCCAGCAATGGAAAATTCATTGATATAAAAAATAAAGCACCTCTTACCTATGAAGCAGCCAGTTCGAAAGAACACCACATGTTCCAAAAACAAACTTTTGTTTTTTTTTTCCTTTTTGCGATTTTCAAATAGTCACATCACTCAACACTATTATTTAAATCAAGATTTAAGGCTGTATAAATTAATTGTCAATAAATAATCTAACGAATAAGCAAAATTTTCTGCGGTTAAGTTTTCGTGCAACGGTTCGCGATGTTAATCTTATACTGTGTGGGTTATTTACAAAACTATAGGCGATTTAACGAGCGACGCTAATGCCTGTGCAGCCAATGAATACTTACAGTCTTACGATATTTTCAGGGCTGAAACCTTGATAAATTATGTGGCTTTTGGTAACTACCTCAAGTACTTAGTACATAATGTTTACGGTGCAATATCAGAAGGAAGTCGATTATGTTTTCTGGCTTATAACTAGGGTCCCATTGAAGATTAAGCTACGCTTGCCGCGATCGGTTCGTGGATGGGTAACCATTCATTACATATCGAGACCCCTCAGTGCCTCGGAAAGCACGTTAGCCGTTGGTCCCGGGTTTCATTCGTAGATCTTTGACATTAGTCAGAAGCCCAAGTCCGAGAACCAGTTTTGCCAAGGGGTATCGTGTTACCGAGGCACTGGGTTGTGGAGGTCAGATAGGCAGTCGCTCCATGTAAAATACTGGAATTCAGCTGCATCCGGTTAGTCTGGAATCCGATTGATTGATTAAGAAATAAAATGAATAACATGATTTTTAAAGTACTTATATGTTTCATTTTTATAATATTTATTTCAATATTTCAAATGAAAAATATTTTTTCACTTATTACCTAAATAAACTTAAATATTTTTAGAATAATCAACCAATTTGGTAAATAGACAGCTGACCAAATAGTATTATGTATCCAGTAAATATTTAACTGATTATCGCTATTTATAAAAAAACGCCATCTAAATACAGAAAAGTGGAACAGTTTACTGAGAATACGCTACCAAAATCCTAACTATACATAAGATAATATATATATAATATAATACTTAATTATAAATGCGAAAGTAACTTTGTTTATTTGTTTGTTAACTTTTCACGCCTAAACCATTTTGCATATACGTTGTCAGATGTACAGAAACGGACATAGGGTACCTTTCATCCCGAAAAAAAGTACTGTTCCCGAGGAAAACAACAATAACATTATTATGATAATAGATGGCGCCACGTGTCTTTCGAACCGCGGGCGCTGCTAGTGGTGATATATTTGGGCCTGCGGACGGAGAGTAATGGGTAGCTCACCGTCCGATCAGGACCAGGCTCGTGCCGGACGGCGCGTACGTGTTCCACGCGCGCCTCAAAGAGATGTCGGCATAAAGGAAGGGGCCTGCCAGGGCCGAAGCCTGCCGGGGGTGCGGGATTGTCCGAAAGGGTTACCGCTACCCCGGAACATAAAGGGCTAAGGAAGGAACACGGATGGGTTTTAGTCAGTAAGAGTCTGACACTCCCTTCCGCTCCACCCAGAGCGGGAGGGGTCATTTGATGATTTCCCATCCATAAAAAAAAAGTGGTGATATATTTTGATACATAACATTTGATAATTATTGACAAGTTTATATGTCCCTATTACCAACCAAATAAATATAGTGACAGTGACCTATGAGACCAGTGGGAATTGTTTACTGCTGTAGTAAAAATTCTGTATTTTCCCACACTTTGTGCTATCATTGTTGTTGTCATACAGATATACAATGTGTATTAAATAAGACCGCCGCACCCGAATTGCGTAACACACAATCAACTTTTTTTTTTCAATGGCTTCTCTCAGTTTATCCTAGGAGGTTGTCGTCTGCTTAACCTGACTTGCCTGTGGATGCCTTAATAAATTAAGACCTGCAGACAGGACTTAAAAAAACTTTAAAACTAAGCGACTACACGCTATGGGCACCACCCCCTGTGGGGATTCGGCTTAGGGCGTCTCGCTGGGATAGGGCAGCAAAGGACAGGCTGTATCGGAAACACACTATCAATCTCAATCTGAATCGTTTTGAAGGATATTGTTGAAAAAATGTTGTCTGCTTAGCAACGTAAATAACGCAATGGATTTTGTTGAACTGTCAAAATGAAAGCCACTGCCATTGCAGGAAATTACCCCGCGGTTTAAAGTTGCAATAATATAAAAAAATCACAAGTAACATTCAACAACACTATTTAAAACTGGCCAGTGATACGCGGACTCGTTCCTGTGACCCCCAGCGTAGGTGTGGGATGGAACACCAGGGTGGTTTTTAGTCAGGAAGAGTCTGACAGACCCCTCCGCCCGCCTCAGGGCGGAGGACATCCATGAGGATTTTCCAAAGCGGAAAAAAAAAGGTTTTACACATAATGCAGAACCTTTTCGGATCTGTCAACGATTTTAGAACACGCTGTATATGAGCATCATTTAGTTTTACGATAAAATCAACAATGACGAATTGGCAGCCCTGAAACGGTGTTAGGTACCTGCTGCTATGAATAAAAATTAGATGAAACGCTCGCTAATTGCTTATGTCAATATTTACGCCTGCTCGAAGTCTTGAACAGTGATAGCGTTGTTTAATAAGTTTATGCAAATAAAGTAGGTACCGGAAACCGGCAGCCATATGTAACTACTCATTAAAATAAATACACAATTAGGTATTCCCAAAGATCTCGTTAATTATCTAATTGGTTATGGCTGAGCTAATTGCTCCCAAGCCCAACCATGGTAATTTCAAATTAGAGTTTCGGTGTCTACAACCCGCTTAAGGCTTCGCTCGGATGACGTAAGCGCACGGTACTGTGGCGTCGATGGCGAGAGCGGTAACAGCGCGGGGGTCAGGCGGGTTGTGTCTTCTTACTAATTACTGAACTGAACAGAAAATTTGCGGACAAGAAACATAACCTTCCTATGGTAGGTACTGTACCTAGGTAATAGGTAATACGGGCTGGTGTCCGCAACTCCACGTCAATGCGCGTATTTTGCGTAGGTACTGTAGCTAATCCATACTAATATTGTAATATAGTAACTGGTCTCCTTTTTATGCCATCGCTACTGAACCGAGCGTAGGACTTGGAGAAAGGCATAGGCTACTTTTCATCCTAGAGTTGTATTAAATAATTATGAAATAAAAAGTACACGCGGATGGAGTCGCCAGCAACAGCCAGTATAAAACTAAAGGATGTCCGTCTAACACTAAGTTGACATAGTTACCGGGACTGCGGGTAAATAGTCACTCATACATCAATACCTAAGTATTTTATGGTACCATCATCTGCCTACCCTTTTCCCAACTATGTTGGGGTCGGCTTCCAGTCTAACGGAATGCATACCAGTATTTTACTTGGAGCGACCACAACCCAGTTACTGGGTAATACCCCTTGGTAAGACTGGTTGTTAGACTTTCGGGCTTCTCATGACCCGTACGTAACGGCTATCAAAGATCCACGAATGACAGCCGGGACCAACAGCTTAACGTGCTTCCTGAGGCACGGAGGGGTCTTGGTATGTAAAGATGGTCCCCCATTCACGGACAACCGTGGCATGGTCGATCGACCCGTGCGGCTGTTATTTAGACACAAGTCAAGTATGTATTTTATGGTATATCTATATATATTTATGTCCTAATCCATAATAAAAAAACCTCATGGAAATATCCCTTAAATTCCACTTCATGTTAAAACTTAATTATTAATAGCTAAACTCACCGAAAATTAATAAAAACAAAACACTGTTATAAAAGTAACCATTTTCAGATTCACATGAATAAAAATAATCGATAAAATTCGATCGAGAACTAAGGTGGGTGCAAGATTGGATGTCTTCCAATTAAAGACATAGCGAAATGATAGCTGTTAGATGTACAGCTACTGGTGACTATTATTACAACCACTCAAGGGCACTTGAAAAATAACAAAAAAATAACATGAGTGAGTTCTATTTTGTTTCTTTATGTACTTCTGTAGGCATAATATGTTTGTTTACTGCGGGAATCGATCCCGTCATACATAATATCGCTCAATCCAATTGCTCAGTCATTGCGCCTGCCCGATAAAGAATGCTGTGTAATTTGTAATATCTCAATACTAGTATCAAATAGATTATTGCTAGGAGTTTAAATAGGAGGCAGAAACAGATACTCACATTATCTGGTATTTCCAACATTTTGCTTTTAGGAAATATCATAATCGGGGAAACTTGAAGAACATGATGATTAAATCTGAAAAGAAAAATAAAACACATTTTTATTTTGTTCAAGAGTTTTAACAACGTGAAATTAAAATAATTTCATATATTTCTTCAATAACCATAACATTCACAGCTCACTCTCTGAAACATAAACAATAAAAAAACACTAAACATTTTAATACCAGTGTCAATTATAAACTGAAATGCCTAGTATCTAAGTCAACGGAATTAAAAAGGTAACAAAACGGAATTTACAAAGTTCGTTTCGCTAAGGCCCGCAAAAGTTTAAATAAAAAGAATAAAAACTTTAGAATAATTACGAGATAATGTCCTTTATTTTTGTTTTCGTATGTTTTTAATTCATCAAATAAACATATAGTTCTATGATATATAACCCAGGTTTGCGACAGATAAATCAAACATCTTGAATATTTTTGTTCTCTCAAATACGAAACAGCATTTGTAAACGATTATCAGAACCCTGAACCGTTGTTGACTGTGACATTTGACTTGACATCTGTCTGTCACCTAACAGCTGTTTACCAAACAAGTTGTATTGTATGTTATGTTTACAGGTTTTGTCTTAGCTATTTTAAAATCAAATAAGAACCAATAATTACATATAAATTAAAGTTGAAATAGATTTAGAAAACAAGTTTGCTAATTATAGTTTCTTGGAATTTCGTCGTGGATTTTTAATGTGCCGCCTGCGCCGCCGGTGTGCCCGGAACTTTGCCGGTGAGTACCTAGTAAATAAAGTTATTTTGATTACCATTTATTTTATTATGGTCAATAACGTTTAAAACAGAGCGCAATGGCACACTTTGTTTTTATTTTTGTTTCATTGAAAGTGTTTGTGTAAAAAGTTATTCATAATTTATATCAACAAATTAAAAACTTTCGCATAAGTACATACGCGTAATGTTTCGTAAATGACGTTTTCATAGCATTTTATATAAAGTTGTGCAACATAAATTACTATGTTCAAGCCTTAGCAATATATACAGTTTTTAAACTCATTTCACATCTGATCTTGTTATATTTAATAATTACAACTTTACAAGTAATACCACACCCCGGACACTCCATACAACGCTCGCAAAATAATTACCTACTACTACTACATTAAAAAATGACGTTTGTATACGTATGAATGTGTGCGTGAGGTACTTGTGTTTGCGAGCGCTCTTTGTTAAAGAGCTGCGACGGTAACCTCGAAGTGCGGGGTGAGGTGCGGTAACTGATGTTAGTGCGGGGAAGGGAGTGGCCTTTCTGTACGTAGTACTTTAAGTATTCTGTGGTAATACAAAAAATCTAAAATGGTGTTTAACCAGGGTCCAGGGAATTTGTTAAGGAACATAACCATAAAGAAACGTAAATATTTAAAAAAAGAAAAAGAGTATTTCTTGAAACTCATTATACAAAGAAATCATAATCTACAGAATTATTTTTGACTTGCACGTAGGTTTGTTTGTCAGTTAAAATGTCAGCCTGGACTTCCTGAAAGTGAGACTACCTACTAATATATTTCTGGAACATAAAGCAAAAGAGGATATTCTTTAGACAACATTTCCTTATTAGAGCATCCTGGATACAATCAGTGAATCAGGATATACTGTAACAGTATATTTTAATATTGCTTCGTTCAGACAACCTCGTATAGCTGGCAGAGGTCCATATTGTCAATGCTAATGCTGTTGTGTTGCCAGTCTTATTAATAATGCATTTAAGACTGAAGTATAGACAATAGGATCTATATAAATCTAGTAGGTATTCTATTTAAAAATAGAACATAGAAATGGATTTCAGAAATAAAAGTTAAGTAATGATTAGGGACAGTTTATCCATATACTTTTTATGTTTCAATGTTTCATAACTTTAAGCAATGTTTATAAATAAATAAAGGGATTATAACTAATTGACAGCCCAAAAATAGAAGCGTTATATAACTAACGTTTTTATGGTTAAGATTTAGAACTGAAGGCCAATTCCCATATTGAAAACATATTGTAGTCACAATCTCACCTCAGCAACAAGCAATGTTAAAAACTTTTCAAAAATGCAGAGTATTTAGAATTACGAACATTCTTAAAATTACGAGAATTGTCCCTCTGATTTTGACAAACTTTAGCTTAGCTATTTATAATATTAAATCAAAATTTACATTAAATTAATTAATTGTTGGCCTCAACATTAAATTGTATGCATGTTAGAATTAAAAGTGTGTGATTGTGTCAAACGAATTACGATATCGCGTAAGCAAATATTATACAAATTCCATTTATTATGCTAGCCAATACGTATTACGTTATTATAATTATATTAAAAAAAAAACATTGCAGGAATCATGCAATTATGTATATTTATAAATGCTCAATTCAATTTGCATAATAATATCCGCGATCCGCAAGTTCGCGCCATTTTGTCTATGCCACGGCCGGCAGCCGTCCCAATCTTGCATAATACTAAAATGAGTGTCTATGAAAAGTGTTGCCAGTCTCAAAGGGCCAATGAAAGTGGCCCTAAGCTACTTTCTAGTTACCACGATCATAATTGAGCTTCTGGTTATATAATAGCTCTTTTCTAATGTTTTATGTAAATATTATGCTTATAAATTATCTGCCAAATAAATTATATTGATACATACATCGTTACTGATACTGGTTAGTAAAAGCACAGATAATATAATACAAAATATTATAAAAGCTAGAACTGAAATTATGCGAGCATAATATATTAGGTTAGGTAGTATTTTGGAACATATTTTTTTCTAAAAATATACGTAGGATATTTATAAACCAACGATTTAGATTCATTTTTATAACAAAATTTGTCTTTAAATAATTTGTGTTTTTATTTTACCTTTCATTATTATAATTTACGATCCCATTATGTTATTCATTCATGTCATGCCATTCGCAGATTGTTACACTACGAACATAGGTACCTAAATAGAAATCGTGTAAAGCACAAAAATGTCGTCTGAAAAATTAATGATATTATTATGACGTGTTCTGACGATAATGTATGATTTGTATTTTATTCGTGTCATTAACTCATTACTTCATTAGTCATCATTACACACTGCATTCATAATGATTTGTTTGTTTACGTAACTATGTGTTCTTTTATGAACTGATTATTGCAACTTAGCTCTTTGTCCGAAATAAGTAATAAGTACCTGACTGAATCAAATGTAACAATAACTTACCCAGGATAGGTACGGTCAGCATCAAAAGTTGATTAACACTTCGGTTTTTTAAATCTTAGTTATTGAGCAAAATATTTGTCCAAAATTGCAGCAGAAGAAATTTTTTTAGAATATATACTCTTGTCTACTATGTAAAAAGCTAAAAATCAGTTTATTGAAAAAGTTGTTGTCAATTTAATAACATGTAAAAATGATAGTGTTAATCGACTTTTGATGCTGACTGTACCTACATATACAGAGCTTATAGGAAAACTCCAGGCAGATTGTGATGATCAAATGAAGGTAGACGGACACAATTAAATTCAAAAACGCTTTGTTTCCAATCGATGTTAGTTCCACTCGTCAAGCTCCGCGTGTATCCTATTTGATACGAAACAATAGAAAATCAATCGTGTCTCATTAGCGGAGCTTGAGAAGTCACAGAATATCAACTTTAAAACAGTAGATTTTAAGTTGATTTCATAACGACTAGCACCATTGAAACAATCATAAAAATGATTAAATTTGTAGCGCAAAATGAACTTTATGTGTGGGAATTAAAGTTCTTTTTCCAAAAAACATGAATCGCCAACGCAGTATATTTACGTGTGATTTAGCTTCCTTGTTTTTAGACACACACATTTAAAAACATGTTATTGAGAAAAATAAAAATATTATATCTGCTAAAAATCTTAAATTAATTTATTCTCTGATTGACAATGCAGAACGTACGTCCTAAACGCTGGGTCTAGAATCTCTAGAAGCATGGATTTGCACAAGAGGTCCTTATACCTAAGGAAAATGAGTACCGAAAGCATGGAGCACAACAAGTCAACAACCAGTTGTTGTGCTCCATGACCGAAAGATTTTGAAAAAAATCATCCCATGATATAAGAACTTACTACGAACGTCGTATGCCCGATATCATTTTCCATCGGCAAAAATTACGAATTTCCATACAAACTTTCATCCCCTATTTCCCCTCTTCAGGGGATGAATTTTCAAAAGTACTTTCTTAGTGTTTTCTAATGAAAGCCTGTGAATCATTGTAACTTTTTAAATTGTAGCTAAACAGTTGGCTTCAACTATCTTATCAGATAGACGGGCTTGTCTTCCATTATGAGTATTATGGCTTCTCTAAAAATAGAATCGCTTAAAGTTAGCACGCAAGATAGACAACATAAGAACCCGCAAAACCAGTCCTCAGCCATAGTCGCCAGCGCCCGCCTAGGCTGGGTATTTTTAGTTAGAAAGTTGAATGGTTTTCCTAAAAGCTCTATGAGTAGTATAGGAATAACTGGAAAAGAAAACATACAAATGTTTAGTTTTACATTTTAAATGTCCTATTTTTAAGTTGAGGCGCGGTTCTAACGGCTTCAGCCCGCGACGCCGCCCGTCCGCGTGAAATTTCTGGTTTCTCCGACCCATCGCATGTCCGTGCTATTTCTCCGTTTTCGCTTAACGTTATTTCTGACTTTTTTTGTTTTTGCTCGGCACCTGAAGGTTCTAGCGTGATGCAACCCTACCTTCCTCAAGAATTGGGCTATCAAGTGCAAAAATAAATTTTCAAATCCGACTGGTAGTTCCAAAGATTAGCGCGCTCAAACAAACTCTTCATTTTATTTTATTATTAGTATAGATTATTATCTATGGTTTCTGTCGCGGATAGCGGAGTATTGCTAATTAAGAACAGTTTCCTTGTCGCCAAGTATTGTCGGCTTAGACCTAGACTGGCGTAATTATAAACTGCATTTTTCTCACTCTGCCTGCTATAGATATTATATTATGTTGTGGCTCTAGGCATCTAGCTACTCAGAACACTCCGTGTCGAAAGGATGGCCCCATTAATTGCATTGTTCACATTCTTCCTTTTGTACTTCTAGTACTTAGATACCTTATTATTATTATATTAGTCCCGTGTTAATGAGAGACCCGTTATTACTACATGGACTTTTGGAAAGTAACAATAAGGTGCCTATAAATTGACAAAGACTTTTTAATCTGGTTTTAATTTTCAAAATCACACGGTAGTTTCGTATAGACGCCAGGCACATCAAGCTACCAGAAACTATCAATTCTTCCCAATCAACCTTGAACCTTATTCTTTAGCGATAAAGTTGAAAATCTATTAAAGAAGTAAGTATGACAGATTGTTTATAGTAGCTTGATGTGCTGGCGTCTGTACATATCTGAATCAAAATTCGGCTGAGAACTAGCTGGTCTATTCTGTAAATATATCACTGTGAGAACATATGTGAAGTGAGCTTAAAGTGAGCTGTCAGCTCACCCGATGCTAGGGATCCCTTGGGATTGGCACTATTGACCACTACCACCAATATTCACCTAAGTTTTCACACATTTCTATGGTTTTCACGGTTTGATTTTAACAGAATAGACCGAGAGGACTTTTTAGGCGTCAGAAATTACAGAAAAGACTGCTCACAAAACGCCTGCTCAAAATCTCAAATCAAATCTCACATCGTTTAATGCAATCCATAATGTACAATTACAGTGCTCTCTCATTTCTCTGCTCTTCGCCACTTCCTAATGTTTTAGCTGGGATGAAAAATAATCTGATATTCCAAGAAAAATATCGTTCAATTTGAATTCTTATACATCAATCAAGTGGTTATGTATGACGAGACAATGATTGGACGACTTATAAACTATTGCTGTTTTAATAAGCTTTTGTGATTCGCCACCACAATCTGCAATTACTTCATAACCTTCGTATTATGTCCTATTGTGTACTTGATTTCTTTTAGATTTATTAGGACGTACACACGTCACAGAATACTACCAAGAATGATCTAATGCATAGTTATTACGTTCATTGACTAAGTGGTGTTTACTGTGTCTATGTCATATATGTCATATTCAATCGGCACCCTAATTGCGTGGCAAACTATCAATACATATTATATCCTTAATAACAAAAATAACAAAATTAAAACCTAACTTAACTAAAACTATATTCAAACTAAAATATAGCGTCGAAAAATTCATTCGCATCGCTGTCGACTTGTAATGTACCCAAGAGACTGGCGGCATTATTTTTAAGTTTATAGATCAAACGAAAAGAATCACCTGATAAAAAAAAAAAAACTATCAATCCAATCACAATCTGAATCATTTTGAACAATATTCCTAAACCATTGCTTCCTAAAATTTTGGTGTTCGAAAAATTTATCTGCTCAACAACGTAAATAACGCACGAATGTTGTTGAACTGTCAATCATCATCTGCCTAGCCTATTCCCAATTATGTTGGGGTCGGCTTCTAGTCTAGCCGGATGCAGCTGAATAAGTACCAGTATTTTACATGGAGCGATTGCCTATCTGACCTCCACAACCCAGTTACTGGGTAACACGATACCCCTTGGTAAGACTGGTTGTCAGACTTTCGGGCTTCTGACTACCCGTAACAACTGTCAAAGATCCACGAATGACAGCCGGGACCAACGGCTTAACGTGATTTCCGAGGCACGGAGGGGTCTCGGTATGTAAAAGTAGTCACCCATCCACAGACCAACCGCGGCAAGCGTAGCTTAACCTGACCGATCGACCTGTGCAGCTGTTATTATTTAGCCACGGGCCTCTTGTTGAACTGTCAATATGAAAGCTATTGCTATTGGCAGTGTATTACGCAATTACTTCGCGGATTAGCCTTTTGCCGGCAACGGATTAGTCCATTGATTGAATTGGCTGGGAATCTAAGCCTCTATATGTGTTAGTGTAGTGCTGTCGCTCATGGATAGCCTTTCGATCGATGATTGGCGACCTTTGGCATACTACTACCTAAATCTGGCAGCATCCAACACTCTTTTGAGTAATCCCCGCAATGTGTCATCAGTGCAAGTAAGGTCACCGGTTCTCGTTCCATCAGACATCCTAGAGCCGTTGAGCTTCCCTTCGATAGGATAGATGGCATAATTGACGTAATCATTCGT
Source organism: Amphipoea oculea (assembly GCA_945859645.1). Lineage (NCBI taxonomy): Eukaryota > Metazoa > Arthropoda > Insecta > Lepidoptera > Noctuidae > Amphipoea > Amphipoea oculea. The sequence goes on from OX243884.1 coordinate 6,888,976, forward strand.
CTTGCCCAAATCGAGGCCATTGGATCCATGAAGATTTTAAAACTCTTTTAAATAGCACATAATTATGTCGTGTGAGTCGTGTCTTCCCATTGCCCTAAACAGTCATTATCTTAGTATTTATACTTTTTTAATGACGATGCGCGTGCGCTTACCTTTCACACGTGATTTATAATAACAACTCACGATTACCTATGTGCCGTTGCAACGTGCATTATGCGCCGATGGCTCGGTGGAGTTCTTAGTTTGCACGGACATTCTCGTTAAAACATGTTTATTTACTTATTTATGTGCATGCAAATTATCGTGGCAGTCAATAGAGTAAGCAGAATTTTACGAAGGCAATTAGGTAAGTTCTTAGTGCATACAAGAAATTTCTGGAATAGGAAACGTTTTTTTTTTGTATGGAATGGCATTACATTTGTCCTTTGCGTAGTTTCTTCTTCTTGATGTCGCTGATACGACAGTTATTCAAATTTTGGCCCAAAACTTCGACTTCCACTGCGTTATCGACTTCCTTTGCGTAGTTGATGAAGTGTAACTATGCAAGCTAAGATCCAACAAAATTCACTTCATTATCAAAATTCTTACAGTCAATTCCTTTGGTAACCCCACCGAAAAACCGTTAACAGGTACCTACGAAGGTAATACCGGTCCGATCACAGACGACCTTTCATACGTTGATAGAAAATCGCAATATTGGCTCAAAGTCTCAAAGAACGTCCGTTTGGTTGGCGGACCGGACCGGTCCAACCTGCCGCGTTATTATACCTGGCTGGACACAGTAACGGATGTCTGTCTGTCTTTGAACATAGAACGTACAGTAAGCAAAATGATTAGGTGTGTAGGCATGATATAGAGACAACTTTGCATTATGTTTACGAATAGTTGTTTTTTAAAAATAAAGTCAATCTATACTTACTTTTATGCAAACGATTGCCGCGTTGTGGAAATGTATGTAGGAGTTAGATACTTTTTGGTTGCTAGATTATTTTGTTGATTGTACACTCTGATACCAAATATATACGCTCACATTATTATTTAAATAACATATTTTGCATTCAATAATTTCAGTCTTTAAATTGCTTGTTTTTAAAATCGAATGTTTTCTTAGAAAACAATAAACCTACATTTTATGAATGCGTCAATCAGTATTCAGTAGACACAGTTCTCTTTTTGTAACGGTTTTTATTGATTCCGACATCTATAATTCTAAGAAATAAAAATATTTATAAATAAAGATAACTATTAGCTGATGTTGTGGAGGATATTCTTGGAAAAAAAGAAAAAGACATCATATAAAACTTCCCCAAAATAAAATATCATGGATTGGCCCGAGGAAGTCGAAACGATATGAGTCACTAGGCTTACAGTTCAATAAAAAGCTATGTTTTGTCGAGCATATTGACAAAACTAAGTAGGTATATTAAAAACATCAAAGATGCTTGGCTTCGATATGAGAAAGTGTAAAAACTACAAAAATACAATTCGCCAGTTAGAAGCCATCTGGAGTATTACAGTGTGGTTTGGTCACCTGAGTGTAAGGTGCACATCAAGCGTATCTGAACGGCTGCAAAAAGTTTTCTTATGGCATGGCATCTTCCTACTTAACGCATAATTAAGTAATATGGGCAAAAAGCTCAACTCGTACCAATAAAGACTTGGTTAGTATTTAAAGACGGTGTCGCTGGAGAAACACAGGAACATGAGGCACTAGATTTGGTTTTCCTTAAGAAGTTAGTGACATGCGCTTTTGAACTGATTTGCTCAATAGTCTGTTATACCACGTGGCACGAAATCGGCCAAGAAGTTCTAATAGGAGGCTTTTCTGCAAGCAAAAAAAAATGTGTGTGGGTGGTGGAATTATCAAATGTAAAATCTAATTTCTTTTAATCGTTGTCAATCTGCCTTGCCTTTTCCCAGCTATGTTGGGGTAGGCTTACTGGTTGTTGCTTCGGGAAGTACCTGTGTCGCATAAACAGGGAGCCGGACGCCCGGTGTCACCACTGCGTCGACTGCCGGGAGGACACGGCGTGGCATACGCTGACAGAGTGTGCCGCTTGGGAGGAGCCGCGCCGTGCCCTCATCTCAGAAGTAGGCCTGTCGCTGCCGGCCGTGGTCGAGTCGATGGTCAGCAGCGAAGAGTCCTGGGACGCGGTGGTTTCCTTCTGCGAAGCCGTCGTCTCGCAAAAGGAGGCTGCGGAAAGGGAGAGGGTGATCTCGTCCACTCACCCGGCCTGCAGCAGGCGGACAACGCGCTCTTCCAGCCCCCTTAAATGGGTCCAGGGGCGACGGACTCGGGGACGTCCGTCGCCCCCCATACATACACTAGGACCCGAGGTGGCGGCGCGTAGTGTTCCACGCGCGCCCCTCTTAGACGTTGCGGGGGGAGTCAAACACCTCACTCCCCCCCTGACCTGAGGAGGCCCGCAGTGGTGGGCCGGCACCAGCCGGGGGTTGCGGAAGGATCGTACGTTCCCGCGACCCCTGGCGTAGGTGTGAGATGGAACACCGGGGTGGTTTTTAGTCAGTAAGAGTCTGACAGACCCCGCCGCCCGCCCCAGAGCGGCGGACATCCATGAGGATTTTCCACCCCGGAGACAAAAAAAAAAAAGGCTTAGGTACTGGTTGTGGAGGTCAGGTAGGCACTAGGCAGTCGCTCGTCTATGCAAAATACTGGTATTTAGCTAATCAGCTGCATCCGGTTAGACTGGGAGTCGATCCCAACATAGTTGGGAAAAGGCTAGACAGATTGATTGTTGGAGTCGGCTTCCAGTCAAACTGGATGCAGATGAATACCAGTATTTGTAATTAATTCTAATAAAAAAAATAGCTAATAGTCGTATTCGAACCATGTATTAATTTTATTGTTTTAATTAATTTATCGTGTTATTATCAGCGAACAATGAGTGCATGCTTTTCTTTAAAAATGGGGCGCTACAGTCAACAAAAGAGACAAGTATGCAGGATTGTCGGATATAGTTGAAGTTTAGTAAGAAACCGATGAATGTTGTCGACTGAAATTTAATTTGGTAAATGAGCTGTTTGTTTTCTATTAATCAAATAATATATTTTATTCAGTCCTCTTTACATATTTTCATAATTTCAAAAGCTAACAATCTTAAAATAATAATATGTACAAGTATATAAAAAGGGAGGGAAAATAATCAAAGGGCATCAAAAAATTCGTCCGCATCACTGTCAACAGGAAACGTGCCCAAAAGGCTGGCAGCATTGCCACGTTGTATGGCAATGCTGTTTCTTTGGCCAAAAAATAGGCCAGCCCTCTGGTCACGTGAAGAGTCGACAAACCGCTTGGCGATGTCGGCTATCGGTTTCTTACTAAACTTCAACTATATCCGGCGATCCTGCATACTTATCTCTTTTGTTGACTGTACAAATTGTAAAGCAATAGTGTACCCATTGTTGAAGACCCTAATAAATTAAATAACTGAATAAATAAGTACCTTAATAAATAAAAAGTGGTCAAAACACGTTTTTAATTTTAACTGGTATGACGTAAGCAATAAAGTTCACCGTAGGTAGTGGTTATTTTATTGTAAACACTAAATTTAATATGTACGAGTACAATCATTAATAAATTCCTAAATTATTTTATCATTCTTGTAACGTACAATTCTGTTTGGATTAATACTTTGTTCATTAATTAAAATTGATAAAATCAACACCCAGTTTTTAAGCCCGAAACCCGAATCACTGATAACAATCTTCTGGCAAATATCAATTATTTAGGTACATAATGAGTAGTACGCATAATACGTTAAATAACTTCAATGGTCGATGCGCTTTAGCTCGAAGAGGAAAATCAAATTGAAAATTAAAAATAAAAACTGGTCCCAAACGGATGGCAAAGCACCTTTGATCGCCCTGGCACTTTTGCTTTCAACTGTACAATCTTCAAATCAAAAGAGGTTAGTCAAGAATGACCTTTAACCATCGTTGCTTTACCAACTTGCTCAGTACTGAGCAAAGTAGGTATGTAGTATGGTTTAAAAAGTAGAGTCCTACCAGCACCCTAATTGCGCAACACACTTTCAATTAGGTACAATCTGAATGATTTTGAAGAATATTGCTAATCCATTGTATCATATTTTAGAAAAATTTGTCTGCTCAACAATGTAAATAATACAATGAATGTTGTTGAACTGTCAAAATGAAAACCATTGCTACTGTTAGTGTGTTATACAATTTCCCCGCAAGTTTCGTTTTCAGTTTTCGGCCGCAATATCCATTTTCGGCCGAAATAAAAGTCAAAAAGTCAATCTCGCTATTAAAAAGGAGTTAGCTGCCTGGTTACGTATTTCTTTTGTTGTCTGTACATGAAGAAGGTTAATTAGTATGACGATCCCTTCTATTAGTAAAGGTGTCATTCAATTTGGTCAAGGAATTGGCGGCGCTGCCAATAATTAGTTACTGTAAACTATAATTTATGTTCTAAGTCGGTTCTTCGATGACTAATACACTACCTTCCTAGGTCATAATTAATCCAAACTAATATTATAAATGCGAAAGTAACTCTGTCTGTCTGTCTTTTCTTCACGCCTAAACTACTGAACCGATTTGTGTGAAATTTGGTACAGACATAGATTACATTCCGAGGAAGGACATAGGATAGTTTTTATCCCGATATTCCCACGGGATCGACACTTATGCGGGTGAAACCGCGGGGCGCAGCTAGTAGGAAATAATTGTGAGTACATACTCTTATAATTATTTTGATGTTATAAAAAGTGATAGAATTAACCTTAAAAATCTGTGTCTAAAACAAAATAAATTAATCAAGCTACCCGAAACTGTCAAATTTTCCCAATCGACCTTGAACCTTGTTTTTTAGCAATAAATTTGAAAATATATTAAATCAATTTGACAGATTGTAGTAGCTTGATGTGCATACCTACTTGTTAAAACCGGTTTGTATTAAAATCGTTTAACATATAATAATTAATTTTCTTGAGAACGCTATTATAATTTGCAAATTAATGATGCACTAAGTATTTTGCATGAAATATCATATGAATTATTATTATTACATAAATGTATTATCAAAGAAGTCGCTCGACGCACAGAAAACGCCTGGAAAAACTATTGGTCGATGAAACATCTCATGAGACCTCTCCCGCTTTAACTAAAACCAAAGTTCATGAACATGTGCATTCTTCCCACCCTCACCCACGGAGCTCAAACATGGTCTCTTACAAAACGTCAAAAGTCCGCACTTGGAGTCTGCCAACGGGCTATGGAACGACGTATACAGGTGTCAAACTCACAGACCGCATTAAGAACTCTATTTCCAAAACACAAGAGGGAAGCTGGCCGCACAGCTGCTGGACTAAAATGGAACTGGGCTGGCCATATCTGTCGCATGTCGGAGCAGTAATATGCAAAAGCCACCACTCAGTCGATCCCAAATGGCAGGAAACGACCGCGCGGCAGACCCAGAAAGAGCTGGCGGGATGAGCTGGACTCCTTGAAGGACTGATTCTTAAGGGACAACACTGGCTCATAATAGAATAGAATTGAATACTCATAGAAATAAAAATAATAGAGAATTGGGCTATCTTCTACTTTGTAGTCGAATGATCTCATCATTGTTGGTAAACCCATAAGGTTACTGCGAGTAAATTAATTTAATAATTTGTTTAATTAATTATATTATGTTTGCTTGTGGCTGTAATTTGCTGCTTCAGAGAAGGTAGATTTCGCGAGATATGCCCTTTTAGAGTAATGTAATGAAGTTATTTTCATAATTATGCTGTAAAAAGATTAAAGAGTACTTCCACTATGGACTATTTGACTACAGTGATCACATAATCAGCCTATAATGTTCTGTTGCCACTGCTGGGACACAAGCCTCCTCTCTGTGAGAGGGAGCGGGCCGTTATCCACTACGCGGGCCCAGTGCGGGTTGGTAGATGTCACATGTCTTCGAATTTTCGGTTCTAGGAAATGCCGGTTTCCTCACGATGTTTTCCTTCACCGTTTTGAGAGCAGTTTGACAGTGATAAATGATGTTACTCTAAAATCTCTGATTTCAGCAATCTGTCCAATACAGAACTTATCTAACATGATTGGAACTAAAAGGCCTCGCCCTACATTTTTTCTACAATCTAGAACTTCCAATGTTCAAGACTCAATCCAAGTTAGTAGGGCAGTTCCCACCCCACGCCGAGTAGACCGTAAAAAAGTAAAGGTTTTTCAAACTGTAGTTCTATGCAATTACTTAGTTATTTATATTGAACTGGCGACCCGCCCAAATTTTGCAGTGTTTTTATGACTGGACATAACATCTAGAAATTTTTATATTTATTTTGATGGTATCCTACACTGTCCTACTGCTGCGCAAAGGCCTCCCCCAAATCCTTACCAGCATCCTTTTCCAGGGCCACCTCGATCCAACCCTTGCGATACGCGTCTTTATAATATTATGTTAGTTTATTACTCATAACCTTCCGGAATAAATTCTCTCGAATAATTCTCTTCTAGATTCTATGATGGTGAAACCGTATCAAAATCCACTGCGTAATTTAGAAAAACAACGCGGTCACACAGACACGAAAAGCGACTTTAATTTATAAAATGTATTGAATACAGATATAGACAGGGTGCCACATGATGGTGGCGTGGTTTTAGCTGCCACCCCCACGATGGAGGAAGTCCATGAGGATTTCCCCCGAGCACCAAAAAAAAAATGGTGGTATGATGTGGTCACGTGCTAGTGACAGAAAAGTTGAAAGGGAACCGTTTGTATTGGTATGAGCATGTGATGATTAGGGATGAAACGCATGTGCCTATAAAAAGAGTGACGAATATAAACGTGGATGGATGGAGAGGGAGAGGTAGGCCAAAGGGAAGATGGATAGATAGTGTCAGTAAAGATATGAAAGAAAAGGAGTGAATGATACGGAGAATGGAAGAAGCAAACGTGTTGCGCCGACACCAAATAAAAAGGGACAAGAGCAGGAAGATTATAATGAGTGATTTATAATAACAATCCCCTATCTATAATACTTATACGATATACATTGATCGGTTCATCAAATAGGTATCTAGTTTGTATAGCATATACGCGGCAGTTGTTAGAGGTTACATAGCAAACTGTATTCAAATGTAACAATTGTTTAACATTTCTAGCGTGTTTTTCAAACATGATTTACACTTGATAGCCGTGGGTGGGCTAGCTATGGAAAAATACTTGCCTCTACCTTTCTATTCAGAGAAGATTTCAAACAAACTATTGAGAAACTGTAGGTTTAGAAAAGCGACGTATAAGGAGCACTATGAGATGACGCTCAATAGAAAATACTGGAAACTGCGGAGAGTGGAAATGTGAACAACGCCTCTGACTACTTCTGACTTTTTGAAGTGAAACTTCTTTAGGCGCGCTTGACTTGGGGAGTAAACTGGCGAATGCGTTACGAAAACGTGTGATCGGGCGAGTAGGGAAGGTACGTAAAAAATAGCTGGAAATACCTGGTGTAAAAACCCGGTCCCGGTTGCATGAATATGCGAATGGGTTTTTACACCAGGTATTTGCTTCCAAGTACGCACACCAGGTACCGACTCAAAATACTTGCAAGACTATTAAGTATCTTATACGGCTACTCGCTCAAATACGTAGGTACTCAACCGCGTTAGTTTTCGCAATGCGATCATGCTCCTTATCAGTAAGAGTCTACGGAACAGTTTCGTATGCAAGTAATTTTTACCGACTTCACAAAAAGGAGGAGGTAAGTACTATGTTCGGCTGTTTGTATGTTTTTGAAGGAAAACTTCTTTACGCGCGCTTGATTTGGGGAGTAAACTGGCGAACGCGTTACGAAAAGTGTGATCGGGTGAGGTGAACGGGAGTTGAGTGGGGGATATAAGCAAGACAAAGCAGTGCGCGCGTACGTTTTCTTTCTCTCTTTCTCTCATAGCCAAATACGTATTAAGTTTTTTTTCTTTTGCTTATACAGGGTGTCTCACGGCAGAGTTAGGATTTTGAAATGAAATAAAAGTCAATTTGCATATTTTTGTGAAACCATTTTTATTGAAAATTATTGAACTATAATGCGGATTTTATTTTTTAAAGATAACATCTTCCAGGTGTCTTCCATTTCGTAGCACGCACTCACGGAATCGATTCATCGCATTTTGCATAACGCGCCTAAGCATAGCCGGCTCGATGTCTCGTATTTCTCGTTGGATATTTTGTTTTAGCTCAGCAATATTCCTCGGAGTATTGACGTAAACTTTGCTCTTAAGGTACCCCCATAGGAAAAAGTCCATGGGGGTCAAATCTGGTGATCGCGGTGGCCACGCGATATCACCAAAGCGGGATATCAATTTTTGAGGAAACAATTCACGAAGTTGGTCCATAGTGGCTCTTGCAGTGTGGCAAGTGGCTCCATCCTGCTGAAACCACGTTCTTGAGCTGTAGGCTGGATGCTCTTGAAGTTGGGGTATAAAATAATTGGATATCATTTGCCGATACACCTCACCAGAAACAGTAATCGTAGCACCTTTCGCATTTTCAAAAAAATACGGCCCGATTATTCCATTGACCGAAAGAGCACACCACACTGTCACTTTTGGGCTATGCAACGGTCTTTGATGTTTTTGTATGGGATTGACAACTGACCAAAAGCGACAATTTTGTCTGTTAACATGTCCATTTAAATGGAAATGTGCTTCGTCACTCCAAAACACAGTATTCAAAGTGTGAGAACAAAACTGTCTCCGAGCCACAACGTACGATTCTCCACCTTTCAAAAACGCTTCGATAGCGAACGCGCGGTGCGCACCCGACCACTGCGACATCGTGACTAACGAATCCGCACGAACGACGAAGCTACAGCGCTCCTCCCCCCGCGCTTACTTGCAACGGTTTTTTAAATATTCAAATTTAAAATCCTAACTCTGCCGTGAGACACCCTGTATCTCGAAAATGGTGCGTCCTATCGCAAAAATAATGAAAATTTCGACCCCCTTTATGAAACCCATAAACTCCTAAAACTCAACATGTAGGTAATCATTTTTCATATTTTCCATACAAAAAGTGAAAAATTCCTTAAAAAACACGCCAAGGCCGCCCCCTCCGCGCCTGCGGCTCTAAAAAACAATACACGGGGTTAGGGCAAATAAGTACAGACGCCAGCACATCAACCTACTACAATCTGTCAGATTTCTTTAATAGATTTTCAACTTTATTACTAAAGAATAAGGTTCAAAGTTGATTGGGAAAATTTGACAGTTTCGGGTAGGTTGACGTGCTGGCGTCTGTACCACGTGTCGACGAGTCGCGATTGTCAAATTCGATTTTTGTTGTGTCAAAATTATTTACGTGAAACTTCTTTACGCACACTTGACTTGGAGAGTAAGCTGGCGAACGCGTGACGTAAGCGTTACGAAAAGTGTGATCGGGCAAGTAGGGAAGGTACGTATTTACTCGACCAGGTTTTTGCTTCCAAGTACGCACACCAGGTACCGACTCAAAATACTTGCAAGACTATAAAGTACCTTATACGGCTACTCGCTCAAATACGTAGGTACTCAACCGCGTTAGTTTTCGCAAATGCGATCATGCTCCTTATCAGTAAGAGTCTACGGAACAATTTCGTATGCAAGTATTTTTTACTTTAATGGTTCGCATGTATTTATTTGTAAACGCGATTTTGCTCCTTATTTATAGGAAGTCATTAATCAATTTCCTATGCAAGTAGTTTTACTTCCAACGGGGCTTTTGAATACGCGATTGTACTTCTTATCTGTATGAAGTTATGGATCAATTTTCTATGCAGATAGAAAATACTTGAAAGTATCTCGCTCCGTCGTGGCTCGACGCTCGAGTACGTAGGTACTCAAATACACACATCAAAAGTGTCTAGGGATCAAGCATTTTTATGCGGATTTCTTGAGATTGAGATGTGGCTTTGTAATAAATTTATGATTTTATAAATTTATATGGATCCTTTTTGGTGCATTTCATAATTTGAATCAGGAACTGTGAATCAAATTCGAGTAAAAGATGAAAATCAGCTGTCAATATTTTCCCTATAAAAACATACAACGCATTGAAGACATTATTAGTGCTACTGTTTCCCTACTACTGATTAAAACCAACGTTATTATGGAGCGGCGACGTCATTTAAGCAGGGAAGAAATGCTCAGAGCCGTGGGAATGATAGAAGCTGGTTCCCGGCAACGTACTGTGGCTTTAGCTCTGAATACAAGTCAGAGTGTTATCAGTCGACTTTGGACACGTTACCGAAGCACTGGTACCGTGGCTGAGCGCCATGGAGGACGGTATCGCTGCACCACACGGAGACAAGACCGATACATTCAAATCTTAACTCGAAGAGCTCCAACAATAACCGCCATGATGTTAGCCGTGAGGCTTCATCACTCTTCAGGGAACTTAATTAGCGACCAAACAGTCAGAAACCGCTTGCATGAAGTGAACCTTCATTCCCGAAGACCGCTACGGGTACCACCTATAGCAATGCACAATCGTAGGATTCGATATCAATGGGCTCTTGAACACAGAAATTGGGCAGAAGAACAATGGCGTTTCGTGTGCTTTTCTGATGAGTCTCGTTTTGGTATGAGACCGGATACAAGACGTATACGACACTGGAGAACCCCTGGACGCCAACAGCGATTAAAATCCTGCCAGGAAGTCCATCCTTATAGTGGTGGAACCATCATGGTATGGGCGGGTATTTGGATCGGCGGAAGAACTGAGTTGATTTGGATCAGAGGCAACCTCAACGCTCAAATTTATGCTGAGACGATTGTATCAGACGTCATCGTTCCTCTACAAGTGCAAATCGGTCCCTTATTTCAGTTAATGCATGATAATGCACGACCGCACACCGCAAGAGTTGTAAGACAGACTCTCGCCGCAGCTAACATCAATGTCCTGCCCTGGCCTGCTCAGTCGCCAGACTTGAACCCGATTGAGCATGCATGGGATATGCTACAGAGAAGAGCTCTGCCGAATATGGAGGGTATCCAGTCGCAAGAAGACCTTTTTTTGTTGTTGCAACGAACATGGGCGGCCATTCGACAGCGTGATTTGGATGAACTCATTTTGAGTATGCCAAACCGATGTTCTTGTGTTGTTAGTGTTCGCGGTAGAAACACGGATTATTAATTGTTTAAGTTACCCAATAAAATTTTAAAGAAAACTGTTATTTCAGTCTTTTTTTCGAACTTTTGTGTTAGTGGTTCAAATGTCAAAAATCCCTTTATTAGGAAAATGGCAAATTTCTTTATTAATGCAAAGGTGACTTGGTTTATCGTTACTGTGACAAACGAAAACACTTTATTTGATGAATCCTTAAAGAAAATTTTTATTAATATCAATCAGGAGAAAAGTTATTGCAAAAATATATGTTGATCCCTAGACACTTTTGATGTGTGTAGTTCAACAACCGCGTTTGTTTTCGCAAATGCGATCATGCTCCTTATCAGTAAGAGCACGGAATACTTAATAGTACTACGTACAGAAAGGACACTCCCTTCTTCGCCCTCATATCAGATACCGCACCTCACCCCGCACTTCGAGGTATTCGTCGCCGACTCTTTAGCAAGGGCGCTCGCGAACCGCAGCGCTGTATTGCTGACACGAAAAGTTTTATTTGAGTTTTAATCACGATGGTTGGATATTGTGATGCTTTTCCGAATTCGTATTTACATAAACTGTTTGTAAGATTTCGCATTTTTAATAACATGCGATTTAATAACCGATTATTTACAGACAAGTCATTTAAACTAAACTATTTTAGTGTTTTTATTTCATTATGAACCCGACTATATAAATAAACAATTGAACTACATGGTCACTTCATAATAATGCACACGTTCGGGCAGCGCCGCCGCCGTCGTCGTTCGGTTCCTCGACACAAATTGCTTACCGCGCCATTTTTTTTACGCTACTAGATTTCACGCACACATTTGCACGTATACAAACGTCATTTGTTTATGTAGTAGTACTAGGTAATTATTTTGCGAGCGTTGTATGGAGTGTCCGAGGTGTGGTAAGACTCTTACTACACCTCGGACACTCCATACAACTCCGTAAGAGTCTACGGAACAATTTCGTATGCAAGTATTTTTACTTTAATGTTTTGTAAAAGTATTTATTTGTAAACGCGATTGTGCTCCTTATTTATAGGAATTCACGGGTCAATTTCCTATGCAAGTACTTTTTACTTCCAACTGGGCTTTTGTTTGATTACGCGATTGTACTTCTTATTTGTATGAAGTTATAGATCAATTTTTGATGCAGATAGAAAATACTTGAAGTATCTCGAGCCCTGGTTTTAGGGCCTGGTTTCTTAAGGTGGACGTACTTGGAAGCCCTGGTACTCGATTTTGCAAGTACGACCCATGTCTACGGGCTACGGGCGAGGCGAAGGGGAGTTGAGTGGGGGATATAAGCAAGAGAAATCAGTGCGCGCGCACATTTTCTTTCTCTCTTCCTCTCATAGCCAAATACGTTTGAAGTTTCACTTCAGTCGTGTGGTCATAAGCACACTCGTTTTTTTTTTTTTTTTTGGTCAGCTTCTAAGGTTCATGGCGTGATGTTAAGTGGCCTTCCTCAAGAATTGGGCTATCAAATGCAAAATTATTTTTTCAAATCCGTACCTAGTTCCAGAGATTAGCGCGTTCAAACAAACTCTTCAGCTTTTTTATTTATTTTATTAAAACGGTTTAAAACCAATTACAATAATTAAATACAAAAAAGACACACATGAAATATAATAATAATAAATATAAAATCATAAAGTAAAAAAAGTTAACAACACTTTCATACATCCCTCTCACGGTACTTCTGACATGCCGACAAAATTTCTATGTTCGTCCACTCGTCGACAAACAGATCGTTTGTTGGATTAGAGTCCAAGTGCGGCCAGAGTACGTGGTACTGGGGAATTAGCACGCGCAACTGCGCGACATGAAGGCACAGCAAACAGCCTGTGCTTTCTGCCGCGGCAGTAGTTGTCTGGCACAAAGAAGCGGGCCAACACAAAAAAAATAAGTATAGATGAAAATAGTCTTCTTCATGCTGCATAACTAATTGACACCTGGCACTTTCCACAAGAGACCACTCCGGCGTCGTCGCTTCACGTTGTTACGTAGTAATTGTACGATTAGAACAAAGCATCAAATGACCGCAAAAAAATAATAACCATGAAGTTTCTAGCTGACTCTTCCCCTAATGACAAAGTGCAAAGTGCTTATTAAATACCGCTTATAAGTATAAATAAACACTTGTTTTTTAGCAGACGTTTTGTCACTTAAATACGAAATCTATTATAGTCTCAAGTCACAATGCCACAGTCGGATGTAAAAAACGTTGAATTTGGCTGCCAACTGTAAAGTTGGCAATTCGAAGCGTCATTATTGAAACCATAAAAAGTTACCAAGAGTGGCCATGGAGTTTCTTATATCAAATTACTTATTGTTCAATCTTGTCATAAGCGGCTAAAGCGACAGTCTTTTTGCTCTATTAACGTAATTCACATAATCAAAACTCGATATCCGTGTCAAAACTCCATCTCACCGACAGAATATCGATATTTTGAACTTTAATCTAAAAGTCTGGATTTATGCCCGGTTGATGACAATTGGCTCGCCCCCTATTGCATGGGACTTAAACATAACTGGCGAAATAAGGGTGTGCTGTAGGTACAGTTCTACCTTACCCTTCGAGGAATATAGGCGTGATGTTATGATAAGTTTATGTTAATCTAAAAGCAATCGGATCCGCACGATATCGATTAATGCACATACCAATTGCTTTTCGATGTATAGAGAATCGATTTGCGACTAAATTTATTAATAGCTACATGGTATGGACACGATAAGAGAGAGGGGAAGTCGGTGACAAATTAACATTACTGTAATCAGCCTATAACATTCCCACTGCTGGGACACAGGCATACTCTCTGAGAGGGAGTAGGCTGTAATCTAGCACGCGGGCCCAGTGCGGGTTGGTAGATGTCACATGACGCGTGCTCTGAATGGAATACCTCAATTTTCGGTTCTAAGACATGCCGGTTTCCTCACGATGTTTTCCTTCACCGTTTTTGAGAGCAGTGCTGATATGATGAATAAACCTGGGTTCAAATCCACGACCACCACCACTGCTCTATCCCTATATTAACATTAAATTGTAAGAACTGATGGGGAAGACTAGGAACATAATCCTTATTCTAAAGATTGTAGGTAAATGGCAAATTCGCTTGCTGGGTTTTGATATTGTGACCTAACTTGTTCGAATTTGTGATTACAGGCTTATAGTATTTTTATCTCACTAAGCGATGCGCGCTTTACTTGTGGTTAACACGTGTAAAAACATGCTGTGAATGTGTGCAGGAGCTCTCGGTACTGTCCGAGACAATGGCAAAGCCGGAAGAGTGTGTGTGTGGGTGCGTGTATGTGCTGACACTACTCGTCTTCACGCAGACATTCACAGCGTGTTTGTACACTTGGTTAACACAAGTAAAGCGCGCGTCATTTCGTGAGATAAACAGACTGTATCATAATTAGTATGCCTCATACAAAATGCATCTAAGACGAGGCCGGTAACATAACAAACCGGTGACTAGCAAAATATGTTTGCATCTGAATGTTGGCTAAGATGTTTTCTGTTATGCGCGAATGACGAGTATCTCCCGCGTGATAATTGCGTAACATACTAACAGTAGGAATGGCTGTCATTCTGACAGTTCATCAACATTCATTGCGTTATTCACGTTGTTGAGCAGCATTTTTTCGTAAATATGAAGCAATGGATTATCCTTTAGAATGATTCAGATTGTGATTGATAGCGTGTTACGCAATTAGGATACCGGGCCCTAGTGTCATGGTCAGAATGTGGAAAACCGTGGGGTTTTAGTCGATAGGAGTCCGACATAACCCTCCGTTCTCCTCAAACGGAGGGTTATCCTTTAGGATTGCCCCACAGAAAAAAAGACTCTTCTGTGTATGTGTTAAGAATGTGTAATTGTGTACTATGTGTAAGAAAACGTTGTTTTACAAACAATTTTGTAAAACTTAGGCTAGGCAATTATACCTCCCCCCCGGTGGGTTCCCGCATTGTCGAGGCGGGGGGGCTCAGTAGCCGTGGCTTGGACACCCACGGTGAAGCGAAGTGGAACCCGAGGAGGGGCCGCTCGTCAGGGCTTTTGCCGGTAAGCCGACGACGTAGCGGCCAACAAGTAGGTTGCGGTGCCGCTTGAGCGACACCGCAGCTGAGGCGGGCCACGATGTCGGAGGCATCGCGGCTGAGGGTTGGAGGCCGCGGTGGGAGAGGAGTGCCGGTATTGTGGTGCGCCGCTCTCCCTACCTTCCGCGGCCTTGACGGGGTCGCCACCGTCCGATGGCGGACGCGGTGGGGCCGCAGAGGAAGAGGAGTGTTGGTATGACGTTGGCCGCTCTCCCTATCCTCTGCGGCCGAAAATTGGCAGGCGGCGGGGCCAATGACCTGACCCGTCGCAGGGGGACCAAGGGTGCCCAGACACGGGGTCGTCTGGCGGACTGGCGCCCATGTGCTGGTTTGGTCCCTGGGGTGGTCACGGCGTGCTATGTGTTCTGGTGCGCCGGTGATGGGGAATACTCCCCAGAGGAGGGTCCGGTGACGGACAGCCGCGGCGGGTTCACGGATGAGTGCTAACGCGTGCCCGTGTTCCCGCCGTAAGCGGCAGAGGAGGACACCGTGGAGTTTTAGTGGGTTGGAGTCCCACATAACTGCACTATCTCCCCGTGGTAGTGCAGAATGCATGAGCATTTCTCCACGTTAAAAAAAAAGGCAATTATACCTAACCTAAGTTTTACAAAATTATAACCTATTAATTATAATAGGTTAGTTCTAGGCCTTCACACATGCATAGTAACAAAATCAGACATATTATTTTATGATTCGGGAAAGAAAGTATTTTTTAATTAAAACTTAAATCAATTTTGCATACATTGTGTATAAAGGTAACATGATTTGTTTTATAAAGGCCGCGACTTACCGAGTTAGGTCTTTCGAAACCAGACTCTCTCGTGGAGGCCTGTGTCCCAGCAGTGGGAACAATAAAGACTAATTATGAGGTCGTGAGCCCAAACAAGCCGATTAAAGATCTCGAAGAATTAATAGAAGACGGTTCATCACTAGCTTTATGTCAACTTCTTAATTCTTCGGGAGGACGTTCTTGGGAGACAAACACGAATAATAAAGAAGTTTTTGGAAGATTATTCAATAACTAGCTTCTGCCCGCAACCGCCAAGATAACATAAATACAAAAATATACATTACCGGTCAAGCACCGCGCGTCGCCTATTGGCGACGAAACAATAGAAAATCAATTATGTCTCATTAGCGGAGCTCGACAGATCAATAGTATAACAAAATATAAAAAAAGAAGATCGTTTTTAAATTATTTCATTCATGATTGACTGCTTAGCCCCGTAAGGGTAAAGCGCGATTTTATTGACACAAAATATTTGTCCGTTTTGGTGTTGCATCATCTCAAAATAATAAAACTTAGACAATAGGATGTCCTATTACCTTTTTGCGTCATTAAAAATGTCTTTTCTTAGCTGTAGGTAATTTATTGAACAGTTTTCAATTTCGTCGTAGTGTCACACAGTTTTTAACACCTACAGAAACGATTTGTTTGAAGCGTGGGTAGTTTGACATTGTGTAGCGAACTCCTAAACACTACACGTTAATTACGATGCTCCCACGCAGTTGAAGAGTATTTACTTTTTATGCTAACTGTGACATCACACGTCTTGTTGACGTAATGTTGCCGTCACGAGTGTCTGGCGACTTCAGGTACCAGAAAAAACGAACGCGTGAATGATTGAATGGTTTTATTTGTAGACATCATCATTCTGTCTGTGCCCAACTACTTATTTTAGGGTCGGCTTCCAGTCTAACCGGATGCAGCTGAGTACCATTATTTTACATGGATCTGACCTCCACAATCCAGTTATTGGATAATATGATAGCTCTTGACTAGACTGGTTGTGTCAGATTTTCGGGCTTCTGGTGACCCGTAACGACTATCAAGGATCCACGAATGACAGCCAGGACCAACGGCTGAACGTGCTTTCCGAGGTACGGAGGGGTCTCGGTATCTAAAAATGGTCAACCATCCACGGACCAACCGCGGCAAGTGTAGCCTGATCGATCGATTCGTGCGGCTGTGTTTAGTTAGTGATAAAGTATTAGAGATCGGTGTATTATGGTCCAGCTGGAAAATATAATAAAAAACGCAAGAAGAAACTTGCCTCTTTATTCAACGACTAGCTTCTGCTCGCGACTTTGTCTGCCTGAAACTTATCTTAAGATAAAATATATATATAAAAAAGGATAAAAAGCATAAAAAAGCACGGGATAAAAACTACAGCTACAGGAGGAAAGCTACAGCTTTCGGAAACGAATCAGAAGTTCCGAAGACATGCAAAGTCACAAATTTTACCTCTTATTTAGTTAGGATCTAGACAAATGTGAAAAATTATAAGGATCTGTGGTATTATGGTCCATCTGCAGGAAAATGAAAAAAAACTGGCTCTTGAATAGAACCCAACAAAGCGCATCTCAGCGCGTCAAAAACACACTGTTGGAGCTTCAACTCGGCGCTAAGCCGCCCGTTACGCGAAGAAAATCGCCGCAGTAAAAACGCGCCCGTCAGAATCTGGGCTTATAGTTCAAGATAACCTTGAAAAATTCTTTTAAAATTCTCAAGTTTTTTTTTATTTGGTTTAGGATTTTAGTTAAATTTTGTTTGCCATGTCTTGCAACCAACCCGCACTGGGCCCGCGTGGTGGATTACGGCCCACTCCCTCTCACAGAGAGGAGGCCTGTGTCCCAGCAGTGGGAACATTGTAGGCTGATGATGATGATGATGTCTTGCAATAATCACTATGTGCTACACTTTGTGAACGTCGCAATTTTGACTCCCAAGATACAGCCAGGTAAATGCCTAGTTTGGGGGTCACCGTCTACTCTGGTAAAAATTGTGATTAATAAATAAATTTGAAACAGTGAACAAGCAACTTCAAATGCGAGGAGCGAAGTTCAACGCTCCTTTTTTAAAACATCGTCGTAACAAAAAATAGGCGGGTTGGACTTTAACTCGCTTAATTAATCAACTAAAATCTGTGTTTTCCCAGCAATTTGAATTAAAAGCTAAATAGTCAAAACAATGATTTTGAAGCATCATGATGGCAACAAAAAAATTACGTGGAGACTGCTCCTTTATTTAGCTTCTAAATCTAACTGCTGGAAAACACAGAAACATTTTGATCACATTCAAGTTAAAAAAACCTTGAACTTTAAAGTTAATAACCATAACATACCTAACTACGGAGCTTTAAACCAAGAGTAGAGTCCGACATGTCTATTCTGAACGTCATGACGACCATAAAATTACGTAAAATCTTGGCTCCTTCCCGTATAATTCAGACTTAGGTACCTATAAAGTTATCGTATAAAATTAACATACAGCTGTTGTGAGCATAAATTAGGTTTCACCGAATTTAATGTTTCGTCGAACGATGTAACCATTCATTAGAACTTCTTCTAGGAAAAAACTTTTTAAGGTGAACTGGAAAAATCGCTCACCCATCTGTTGGTGTAGGAAAACTTTAACAGTAAGTCACACTTGTAGGAGTTTGTTGATTTAAAGAGTCATCAGAAGTACTGGGCAAATATTATGTCACTTGATATTGGATTAAGGTAACGCTGTTGAATTTGTTCACTGTGGGGTAATCGCGTAACGCACTATCAGTAGCATAGGCATTTTGACAGTTTAATAGAAAATAATACTCTTTATTATGTACACCATATAAACAACAACAACAACAGCATTCATTGCGTTGTTCTACGTTGTTGAGCAGACACATTTTTCCAACATATGAAGTAATGGATTAGCAATATCCTTCAAAATGATTCAGATTGAGATTGATAGTGTCTTACGCAATTAGGCTGTCGGTCCCTAGACCGACATCCTAATTTCGGTAATAACCCCCAGTTGTTGTCCTAACAACTAAAATACTGAAAAAAAAATTGTGACTACATTTGTTGCAATGGGTTTCCACCTGTAATAACAAATGTAAGTGGTAATAGTAAATAAATAAATAATAAAAGAATGGCTGACATATGGAAAATAATTTGTAATGTGTCTCGTAATGTTAATTACTTTGCATACCTACTATTTTATAGAAGCAAGTTTTTCTAGCTGAACAGACAACTGTGCTGCTGGGGAGTTTGCCGCGCCACATCTTCTCCCCAGCGAAAGTACTAGGAAGTAGTGAAGGGCGGGCGTTTTGGGAGACTATCGTAATTTTGACGTTCGAAAAGTGCTGATTCTTAGCCTAATTTGAATAAATTACTTTTAGTAATGCTGCATCGGTGCCTTGCCCATGCCCAATTGTTTTTTCAATGTTGAAATTCCAACCTTTTTTCCTTAGTAACGCTGAAAGTCCGAATAACAAGTAAGGTTCCATTAAACACATGAGATGAAAAAGACTCATTATCTTGAGCTGAACGAAAATTGTTTATTATTTTGCAAATGTATAATCATAACGGAGGAAATGAGTCATAATTACATGGCGACGCCGCGGAAGCCTGCAGAATACTTAAGAGCCTATACTACCTCAAATGGCTTAGCGTGATCCTCCGTTATGTCGAAAATCCTGCACCATTAATTTTGAAATAAATATATGGTAAAGTTGAGGATTAATGCAAAGTCTTATGTTAGACGAAAACACGATTCCATAAAATTGTCTCGATAGAAAAAAAATCCAAAGTTACCGCTAACCCGAACAATAAACCGCTGGCATTCAAAAAATACTTCAAATTAGATCATGAAACTTTGCATACTAACTAAACTTACTTTAAAGCAGGTCTTATGTTATTTACTTTTTTATAATTACCATTATTTTCACTGTAAAAAGCAAATACCTAAACTATTAGCGCTGCCTGCCGCCCAGCACCGCACTCTGTCTCGCTCTCACTCAGTCCGCGAGCAGTATCGTATGAGCGAGATAAAGAGTGAATTTTAGCTGAGGTAGTATAGGCTCTTAATAGGAACGTAACAACACATTGAACCCGTCTATCATGAATTCATGACATTATGTGCTATTTTTGCTTTATAAGACAATTTTGTACTGAGTTTTTTGATTAGCTAGATTTTAGATTTGCTCGCAAATTATACTGTTGTGATGATAGACGAATAGAAAAAAAAATTGCAACACTTGCAAATGTCATAGTGTTAGATATAATACTTATAATGAGTTTTGAATGAAAAACGGTATAAATCAACACACAACACTCCTTTATGAATCAAGCGTCTGTAATGTCCCTCGTTAGACGAGCAACAGTTTATGTTTCGACTTCAGTCGTTTTTTTATCCCAATTAAGCAATATTCTTGTAATCATCATCCTCCTACTCTTATCCCAACTTGTTTGGGACTGCACGTTTTTTTCGTCCATAGATTCGTTTCCATTAGCCGTCATTTCAGAGTTCATTTCTTTCCAAGCAATATCGTCGTTCACACATGAAGCTATACCATAATCAGCCTACACCATTGCCATTGCTTGGAAACAGGCCTCCTCTTTCTTTGAGAGGCACAAATTCAAGGAAGCTATATGTATTCATGTACAGAGAGCAGTGGTGGCGCAGTGGAAACTGCCGCGACTTACGAGGGTCGTAGGTTCCAGCCCAAACAGGCGCTTTACTTTGTGTAAATTATGTCATCACTACTGCTCTCAAAACGATGAAGGAAATCATCTCGAGGAAACCGGCATGTCCTAGAACCAAAAATTCGAAGACATGTGACGTCTACCAACCTGCACTGGGCCCGCGCGGTGGATTAGGACCCACTCCCTCTCACAGAGAGGAGGCCGTTGTTCCAGCAGTGGGAACATTACCTATAGGCTGATTATATATGGAAATATTATTTTGTTATCACTGTTCCTAAAGCTTCCTTGTAAAATGATACACTGAACTGTCGTATTTATCAATCTATCTATAGACTACTGCACTTATACGGAAATGTAATGGTGTCAATGCAACCGCTATGATATTATTATGCTCCCCCTCGCAGACTGGCAAAGCCGACGATCTTGATGGTTTGCTGACCCCACTGTACCCTATATGTACCCACAACAATGAGTACGTACAGAATGAAGTATAGAGAGGTTTGAATTCAGACTTTAAATAGTAGAAAGGTGGAAGAATTTACAACTTGAATAACTTTTGGAATTGGAGCAAGTGGAGTTAGTAATTAAGTAATAGATAAAGAACATTGAAATGCCATGGGTGAAGGCAATCAGAACTAAATTAAATTAGTTCTTTACCGTGTGACACACGTTGATACAGTTAACATAGAACTCGGTCAACTCTGTGTTTTGTCCGAAAAGTCGTTAATATTCATAGGTCTTTGGAGGATCTTTCTATTTATCCGTTATAACGGACGTTATAAATTATAATTTATGCGAGAAACACATACAGCGACTACATTTATGAATTATATCACTTACCTAATATGCAGAGATACTAGCACAGTGATGCATCTGTCCTTGCCCACTTATTAACATTGAATGAATCAAATGAATGCAACTTCTTCATATTCTGCATCGATATTGTATTCAAGTTTGGCAAGTGACCCTAAAGAATTAGTATACAAAACACAAATTACAATAGCATTTTGGAGAACTTTACTAAAAATATAGATTCCGCATCGAAAAATTATCATGACCAAACAATCTCGACCTACGAAAAAAGCGGATTAGGAGGACGCCTAGCAAAGTGAGCATGAAAAAATATTCATCTATGCTGAATAGATATGATAGGGAAATATTGACGCTAATGTGTACTAAAGGTTGCTTTGCAAGCTTTCTGCTAACAAATTAAACATAACACATGTCACCTGCATTCCTCCAAAGGTTTACGCAGAGGTTTGTGTGTGTAAAGATGTAAGAGACCCAAAAAACACAGCATTTAAAACCAACAAAGCTATGTGCAAAAGAAATACTAATCACGATATACAAGAGGTAATGCGATATGTATGTACTCATAATTCTGCAATACAAAGGTCAAGTGTAATCTGCCTAGTTAATGTTCCGTGCTTTAATTGACGACCCAGATTGCTTGATTGATTGGACGATCCAATTGCCATGATTGAAACTTCCAGCGTAGTTCTGCATTCCTGGTATCGAGAACTTGACTTTTACTTCCTTTGATTTTATACATAGTTTTCTTGAATTTAGAAATACCTATAAAAGTAAATCCAGTTTACGTTGGAAGTCTCCAACGTCTGTTGTAGTTTTTATTTTTTAATGTCATTAGGACAGAAAAGATTTGCGTCCAAACTTCCAAAATTACCTTGGCCCTCCTGGGTGAAACCTCAAACATCACTCAATTGGCGGATTATGTCGGAAAATAACTTCTACATGTTTCATTAAAGACAATAATGTAGAAATACCACGTCATAATTGATAACCCACTGCTGAGTATGAATCTTCCCTTTTGGGCTAACTCCCACAGTCTTGTGAGTCTTATCCAGGTCTTACCTGCCATGAAGGTCATCCACAACTAGCAAAAAAGCCTAAAAATAATGCGTATCTTTTCACTCACGTGTTTAGAAACATTCCTTTCTATAGCTATATTCCGGTTTAGCATTAAATCGTGCGCTCTCTCAGGATAAAAAAAAAAACATTACAAATCCAGCAAAAAACCTTTAAAAGTGTTAGCAAAAACTTGTTATGGTTTTATTTATAAGAAAATAACATCCAAATCGTGTAAAGTTCAATCATTATAAATAGATGAGATAATAGAATACCTTACCGAAAACAATGTTCATATAGACTTCGACATGGCAATACGCCATGTCATAGTCCAAAGAATATATATTAAAGAACCCATTGGGTACAACAGTTACTTGGAATTATCTTGAAAATAAGATGAATATAATGATTGGCGCGAATCGAATATGTTAATTAGTCACGATTCCAATATAAATACCATTATGGACTTCATCATAAGCAAAATATATTAACGAGTTCAGAAGAATACATTAGTAAGCTCGCATACTTGTTTATATTCATACATTTTGTATCAATTATTGTAATTATTGTTGTGACTTATGATTTATAACGGCCAAGATGTACACTTAGTAAGATAGTTTCATCGAACAGTATATAATATTATCAATAAGGTAATATAAATGCGCCCATTATTCAATGGAAGAGGCTTTTATAAAATAAGATATAATTAAAACTCATTCGTTTTTAATCTCATTGTTTCGCGATAAAACAAAGACAGACAAATAGTCTGTCTCTGAGCGTAGGTACGTATGTATAAAGCAAAATAGGGAAGATAATTATAGACGCAACATCCATGCTGATACTTCGCTTCTTAAAAGTTCAGAATGTGCGGAAGAGTCAAGCATAATCAATCTATAATATTCCCACTGCTAGAACACAGGCCTCCTCTCTCTGTGAGATGGAGTGGGCCGTAATCCATCACGCGGGCCCAATGCGGGTTGGTAAATGTCACAAGTCTTCGATTTTTGGTTCTAGGACCTGTCGGTTTCCTTACGATGTTTTCCTTCACCGTTATGAGAGCAGTGGTGATGAAATTATTTAGGTACACAAAGTAAAGCGCTTGTTTGGGTTCGAACCTAGGACCTATAAAGTACTTACTTAAAATCTCTAAACTTTGCTTCAGTTTTTTTCATCATTGTCCTGCACTTTTCCAATTAGTTTGGAGAGGGCGCAGCATGTCTTTCTTACGTTCATACATCTCTATCGGTCATCTGAGTAAAAAGGGGAAGATTCTTTTTAGCTAGGTATAGCATCTTTCATATATCCCGTTTCCTTGGTTTTCATCAATTCTAATTCATCGGATTGAAGGTGGTGCCTACTCCAAAATTGCATAGTTTCTGAATGTTTTATTTTGTACTTAAGCTAGTTTATACACAAAATAATCATAAATGTACACCATACAATGCACATAATATTATCATCTCGAAGATTGTTACAATGTGTGAATCTATCGAACAGCAAAGTGATCAAAAAATGTTATAGATATCATTAGTGGTACTCGTCAGCTTTAGTAGAATCTTGGTCAGGATTATACATATTGTGGTTGACGGTGACTTGATAAGGCACGTTTCCAAAACGTTTGTCATGCGGATTTGCTTAACTTTTTGTCGTTAATTTTACGCCATTGTAAAGATGTCTTTAGTTTAAACTGGGTGAGTAGTGCTGCGGAACTACAATATCGTCTCGTGCTCAGAATCGATTACGCTTTACGCGTTTAGTTATCGATACAATTTTAGTTCCGTGCCTATTCGCTGTTATCGGATACGTTTACAAATGATCGGCCCTTCTAGTTCCGTGTTTACCTAAAAGGCAGTTGTTATGAGTTGTTGATATATCGGAAGAACCTACTGGCACTGCAATGATTAAATCTATGATATTGCTAGGAGACTCGTAGCTAAATAATAACAGCCACACGGGCCGATAGAAGGTTCTTTGCTTGCTGCGATCGGTTCGTGGATGGGTGGTCCATTACATTTCGAGACTCCTCCGTGCTTCGGAAAGCATGTTGATCCTGGGTGTCATTCGTATATCTTTGACAGTCGTTACGGTAGTTAGAAGCCCAAAAGTCTGAAAACCAGTCTTATGAGTATCGACTCTCGTGTTACCAGGTAACGGGGTGTGGAGGTCATATAGGCAGTCGCTCTATATAAAATACTGGTATTCAGCAGCATCCGGTTACACTCGAAGCCGACCCCAACATAGTTGGGAAAAGGATAGGCAGATTGATATTCTTGTCATGGAGTTGATTTTGTCTAAAAAATTGTTGCCACTTGATTGACAGGTTTATTAACTGGAAAGTTGGTGATAGCTACAGGTGTTTGTTGTTTCCGTTCGTTGGCATACATCACATGGACTAATGAAGATGATCCTCATAACGATCGCACCTGAAGACCAATTCTCGTAATTAAAAACGTTCAAAATCTAGTCCAGTCTCATCTCAACGACAATCAATATCAAAAACTTGTCGAAAATGTAGGGAGATTAGTGGTATTTTTGACAGATTGAGACCGAGATCGGACTGTGAACGTTCTTAAAATTACGAGAATTGTCCCTCTGATGACATTTGAACATTTGAGTTTTGAGCTTTACTTATCGAACATGTTTTTGTGACTGATGTCAGTGGTGTACAAAGTATTATTGCTTATGTTCACATTAGGATTTATATATTAAAAACACAAACTATGACTTCTATAGCTACTCTTGTTTTAACTGGTTTACTGTGTCTCTATATAATTAAATTCTGTAAGGAAGACCTTCCTATTTTGCGCATTCAGCGAGGCGCTTTAATGGCGACATTAATTTAACACACGTATACGATTTCGCGTTTCTGTTTTAACATATTTTAATTTAATTATTTTTTTAAATTTAATTTACAATTTTCTAAAATAGCATTTTGGAGCAACCTGAACTTAAAGAACTGTAGCGCAGGGGTCATTTGCCGGGGTCACGGATCATAACATCGCATCAATAAAATTAAAACGAATAACGTGCAAAGAGTAGGCGAATTGAAAGAAAGAGAGCCCTATGTCGGCGAGCGGCGGCGCAGGCGGTAGTTTTCAAATCACAAATAATTCGTGATTAAAAAAATAAAACAAACAACCTAAAATAATTATTAGATATTTTATGTTGTTATAATTTTTATGATTACTGGCAACTAGCCTTACCCGTGTGTTAAATTAATGTCGCTATTTGTAGCGGCGGCCGTTGTATAAACAGTGCTTATCTAAAACCTTTCCTTTTTAACACATTTTGTGGATCTACCGCTTGTAATTAACTGACTTCAAAAAAAGGAGGAATTTGTATTCGACATGTTTTTTTATATTTATAAAATCATTGAAATTGCCACTATTACAAATCTCGTCAGAGCATCCAAACTAATATTATAAATGCGAAAGTAACTCTGTCTGTCTGTCTGTCTTTTCTTCACGCCTAAACTACTGAACCGATTTGTGTGAAATTTGGTACAGACATAGTTTGTAACTTGAGAAAGGACATAGGATACTTTTTATCCCGATATTCCCACGGGATCGAGACTTATGCGGGTGAAACCGCGGGGCGCAGCTAGTATTATAATAACTGCTATAAAATAGCCGAGCATCTGCGGAAGTGTGAAAGCCATCAACCGTGAGACGTACTGTTGGACAAGGCTCAATGAGTTCAACGCTGTTCACAATATTTTAATATTCCTACAGTGATGTAGGTAAATCAGTTTATTGCTTGTTTATAGATTATATACTATTGTAAGTAAACTTTATTGCTGCGGAAATGTTGGCTGTATCGATGTTAATGTCAAGTCTTGTACTTAAAGGTAATTTTCATTCAAACTTACCCATGATTTGTTTTTTGCTTTGATTGCGACAAGAGCAGAATTAGAAACATGGCTTTTCAATTTTCATTCAAGAGTCAATTCAATTAATTTGTTATTCACATAAATTTTGGTAACGGCATTAGTATATTATACTGTGGCATTAGTTACATCATCATTGATTTAATGCGCAAAATCAACGTCACTAATTCACAAGAGAACTTGATGGTTCGCGCAACTTTTTGCTACCTAGGTAAGTGCCGAGAAAGAGGAGTGTCGGTGCCCCTTCGTTTTTTGTGCCTAACTTGTATAACGTCTTCGATGACCCGAGATAAAGAGTAGCTTTTTTTTCACGCTTTATTCATTAGTTCGCAAAACCCCCGAGTCAGTAAAAAAACTTAGGATCCTGTACGTTACGCATTATGATTTTGCCAGCAAGGTCACTAATTATTACCTAAGATTTTGCAGAAAAAAAGAACTTAATTACCAAAACTCGTGAATTCTTGTCTTATTGTGCTGTTATCTTGTCAAAAATCAATCAAAAACAGTTTCCGTCTCGTGACCCTGACGATATATAACTCTATAAGACTTCCTGATTATAAAATTTTGTACATTAAACATGACCGATATCTTCGTAGACATCTTTTAAAACAAGGATCTAATAAAGGTTAAGGATAACCGTATATACTGCGTTTGCGATTTAATTTCCAAACATGTAGGTACTTAAAAAAATATGTTTTTACGAAAAACAAACTTTAATACATACACATAAAGTTCAGTTTGCTCTACAATTTCAATCAGTTTATGACTTTTCAATACTAAGAAGTCATTCTGGATTTTACTTAATTTTTAACATCAAATGGAAACCAGGATTTGAATAGACTGTAGTGTGTATATCGTGTGTGTATCATATCGTATCGATCGTATATTCAATCAATTATTCATTTCATCTAAACCTGTTATAGCTATTATTGCTGTAGTCATCTGCCTAGCCTTTTCCTAACTATGTTGTGGTCGGCTTCCAGTCTAACCAGTTGCAGCTGAATACCAGTATTTTACATGGAGAGCCTGCCTATCTGACCTCCACAACCCAGTTACTGGGTAATACAATACCCCTTGGTTAGACTGGTTGTCACTTACGGGCTTCTGACGACCCGTAACGACTATCAAAGATCCACGAATGACAGCCGGGACCAACGGCTTAACATATTTTCCGAGGCACGGAAGGGTCTTGGTAGGTATGTAAAGATGGTCACCCATCCACGGACCAACCGCGACAAGCGTAGCTTAACCAGATCGATCGACACGTGCGGTTTTTATTACTTAGCCACAAGCCCCTCCGACTGCCTTTAAGCATTTTATTATAATGTGTGAAGTTCTAACTGCTCTGTGGTTGGATTTATAGGACGAGATGAGACTTCAACGGTTTTACGACCACGTTCGCAATTAAAGATCAATAGAAAATATGTTGTGGAAACTCGCACGTGCTTTGAATGTAATTTATCTATTAGGTGTATAATGCTTTCAAGACCTTTAACGACGATAGACAACAACTACTCGGGGACTTGGATACTCTTCTAGTGTCTGCCCGTGACTTCGTACGCGTGAAAATTTTGGTTTTACGATAAAATATATCCTAAGACACTCGGCAATACTGTAGCTTCCAATTTGTGAAAGAATTTTTGGAATCGGATTAGTAGTTCCGAAGATTACCACTGCATACAAATTCTCAAATTTTACTTCTTTATAATATTAGTATATATAGATCTCTACGTCTCTGGCTGAAGCCAGAGCTAGCAAGAGGCACACATTCCTGCTATGAAGCATGTATTTTCTTTCTTTCAAGAGCTAGAGTGATCTCGTAACTTTTACACACTGTTGACTGCTCATGTGAAATTGAGAGACATGCTCACATCAGTTTGTAGAAAGCGCTGCCTGTCCGAAGTGATCAATTTCAAAACGTGAATTTACTAAACCTGTTTAGGTTTCTTGCTCATATATTGCGAAACAAATCAACCTACCCATCAAATCCGTGTTCTTTGAAGTGTAGAAATTAGCATTGATTTGTAGACGTAGACCAGTCATCATTACATTCATTACGGCTTCGCTTACGTAGATCTCTCTCCTACTGCAGAATACAATTGGATTCAAGCATCTGTGACTTTTGAAAGCAGATACAGTTATTCTACTTCATAACGTGGCTTAACTTCTATTTGTATCAGTGATTGACCAATTACATGCTTCTTTCATAAAACACACCCTAGAACATATAGGGCATAGCAAGACAAAAACTGGAAGTCCTTTGATTAAAAAACAACAGTTACCTACATCTTTCTATAGCACCTTCTACAAGAATTAAGAGTACACAGATAATATAAGGCAATGCCATCTAATCGATATAAATCAGGGCCTTCGGAAGAGGTTTCAACAAAAACAATGGCTCGGACAGGCTTGACTGACATTATAACATGTTACAAGTCATGGTCGTACTTATTAAGTTAAAGTTTAAACGGAATTGCCTGGTTGAGCAATTATAATGCAGGAAATCCCTATACAGACGATTTTTCATAGCTTGAACTATAACTTACCCGCACTGGGCCCGCGTGGTGGATTACGGCCCACTCCCTCTCACTGAGAGGAGGCCTGTGTCCCAGCAGTGGGAACGTTATAGGCTGATTATGTATGTATGTGAATTATAACTTGTACTATGGGCCCATATAGTGTTAAGAATATACAGGGTGTCCCTGGAAGTATGGATCAAATCGAATAGGGGCGTGGGCAAGGTCATTTCCAAACTTTTTAATTTTTTTACGGTTCAAAAGTTATGACTGATTTTAATATTTTTTTTCAGTCACTTCGCTTAGTGTTCAAAGAAATGAATCATAAAAAAATACTATCAGGGCTATCTAAAAAAAAAAAAAATTATAGCCCTGATAGTTGTCACGAATTCGACCTTTCTTCTCTTTTTTTTAGTATTTTTTTTTGTTTTTTTTTTTTAGTATTTTTTTTAGTATTTTCGTTTTTGCTAAAACGTTTGGAAATGACCTTGCCCACGTCCCTATTCGATTTGATCCATACTTCCAGGGACACCCTGTATAGACTTTCTATACAAAATTCAGCTGTCAACGTTGTTAATTAGTTCAAAGTTTTCTAAGATTGGAAACTTAACAAAGTACTTGTAGAAGACTAACTAACATTGAAAAGAGAGTTGTTTACTGGATGGCAATGGGCTTGTGAAGCTCTCAATATCTTATGCCTTTGCACCTCAACCATTACCCATAGGTCCTTCATTCGTAAAAACTCTTGTGTGAGTCTCCTAATTAGTTACAGTTAATGTAGCAAAAACTATAACGAAGGAAATTGCACGGTAACTTCATTCTTAATTGAGATAGTCACACTGATTTATTTCATAATTATGTGGATTCCTACATATGTTTCTTCAGGGATAAGTATACGAAAGGAGGTACACGTATATTGGAGCTCATAGGGACATACAGGGTGAAATTGAACACATGCGACAAATCGAAACGGGAGATTGTACTCGTCATTATGAACAACTTTTACTATGGGACCAAACCTGAAATCACGAAAAAAAAATCAGCTGTTCCCTACATTTATGTTCGCATAACTCGCCAAAATGTAGGGAACAGCTGATTTTTTTTTCGCGATTTCAGGTTTGGTCCCATAGTAAAAGTTGTTCATAATGATGAGTATAATCTCCCATTTCGATTTGTCGCATGTGTTCAATTTCACCCTGTATATAAAATTTGTTGTTATGCATAGATTGGTATTGATTGGTCACTAATATGATTAATGATCCTGTAGGCAGTAGTATGAAAATAAATAACAATCATAAGTGACAGATAATTAAGCTTTTGCCTGGTCTTGATCGTGACGAAGATGTGCATACGTATAACATAAAGAATAATGATGATGTTATCAACAAATCAATAAGTGGTTTTTAAACCAGTTTATCTACCTTGTTTATGTCTCCACATTATGAAAAATATAATTTATATTATTATTTATTAGGAGCCTGTGTTGTCCCTATAGATATGTTTTTTACATTTCTATGGTTGTCCCGCTGCAGGGCAAAGGCCTCCCTTCCCTCTTTCCACTTTTCTCGATCTACTGCGATTGTGGGCCAATCCTTTAAAGACATCTCATTTATATTATGTATGTTATATTATTCAACAAGTGTGTGTGTAATTGTTAACGAAGTTTAAAGAAAACGTATGATAAGTTATGCATAATAATGTCTGTACCTACTGTTTTTAAGTGCAGAGAATTTTACTTAGCTGCGGTTATTATTATAATGAATTATTACATGCCCATGGCATTGAACAGGTTATAAACATTTTATTATACTTTGTAATAAGTGGTCAAAGTTATAGTTACATCTGACCACAGTTTAGTTTAAAGCAGATGTTCAATCACTACGATTAGATTATCAACATTCAATAAGTGTTGCTATCATAATAAAACCAATAGAAATGAAAATATTGAGACATTATTTTAATAGCTTACCATTCGGTGCATTAGACAAATAGCTTCTTGCGATCATTTCGATCGACGCATGAGTAACTGTCCACCACCTGTGTTCCTTGACCTTCCAGAAGCGTAGCACAAGTTCAGTCCAGCGACGACCGCGCTTCCGTCAAACAAATCGATTCCGTACACAACTATACACTCGATATAGTTTCAAACCAACTCGTTGTTCAATTCACTCGCGAACCGAACGCAAATTGAGGAAAGCGTTTTGTAAACAGTGTTCCTTTTTCAAAACTTCTCCGTCGTCGGCCGGTCGGAGCGAATCGAATCAATTTATCGATGCTATCGGCAGTATTTTGTTTTTATTTTTTTTTCTCGATTTTACGGTGTTGGATAACGCGCGAGGAGGCGGAGACCGACGTGCGTGCTGCCGCGACGATGCAGCCGCTCGCAATAAAGCTGAAAGCAAGTGGTTGTAGCCGTACAGCCGAAGAAAAAGCATGCCATGTGGACGCGAACTCTCACGCGATTAATATCGATTAATCGAGGTAGCATTCACGCGGAAAAGCGGATTGGAAACAATAGAAATAATTTGTTGCTTTATGTAATCGGCGTTGTTTGTCGTCTCAGATGTTTGCCCAACAGGTGCTCCGGATTTTCTTCGAATCTGATGATTGCAACTTCACAAAGGTTTTCACACTTCTTTTGTACAATTTTTACAGAGGTTTTCCAAGTAAAAAATTCTCTATGGATACTATAATTGGTTACCACGTTTTAAGTGTTAGACTAATAATCCAAGAAGTCACGTTTTGCCGGGTCTTTCCTGTTTCTTTGCGCATTGTCTCATCATCTTCAGAGAAACCAAAAAGGTTTGTTTATCTCCGATCTCGATACATAGACATGTCAATCAATTACGTTAATTGATGTTATACAAAAGGAAAATGGTTGATGTCTACCGAGTACCTAACGTACTATGATTAGATACACAACTCCGTAGGAACATTACTATGGATAAATAAATATGTATTACATTGTTTTACAAATATTAATTGTTTAAACAGTTGTTATCTTGAATAGGGCATTTGAAGAGTAACCCACAAAAGGTATCAGTGCAAATTACGTACTTAGAGCCTTCTGTAGAGCACCTACTGCATTTTCAGTTTTAGTCATTTAAAACGCAATTTATAACATTGCAAATGAAAGCTTAAACTATTTATTGCCATTAAGCGGGGTTTACATTAGATATGAAACCAGTCTCGTGAAACAGTAGCTGTTTGACTGTTCTGTTTCGGGCTAAAGCTAACTAGGTAACACTTGTAAACACCTGTCAAACTGTCAATCACAATCTGAATCATTTTGAAGGATATTGCTAATCCATTGCTTGATATGTTCGAAAAATTCGACAACGTAAGTAACGCAATGAATGTTGTTGAACTGTCAAAATCAAAGCCATTCCTACTGTTAGTATGTTACGCAATAACCCCGCTTTTTACCCGACTGCGCGACGCAAAGGAGTGGTAATGTGTTTATCAGCCTATGTATGTATGTATGTATGTATGTTTGTATGTTCCTTTGAAGCACTATACAGACCAAACGCCTGGGCCGATTTTTATGATTCACACGTCAATCGATTCCTCTTAGTCCGGCGAGTGTCACTAAAGACATGACGTTAATGAAAATTCAATATGGCGACTACTGGACGCCATATTGTGAAAATGAAAAAAATGAAAGTCAACAAACTATGTCAAGTGGGGTATCGTTGAATAGGTCTTTCAAAAATATTAGTAGTTTGGAAAGACCGTTTTTGATTAAGTAAACTGTTCGTGACTTATCAAGCTATAAAGTACCAATTTTCGTTAGAATCAAGTGTCCCCCCCGGGCGCGTCTCATATCGTAGGTATAGAGTTATTTGGTATATTTTCATTTCAATAACGTTCACAAGATATAATAAACGTGAGATTTACCAACTGCTGATATAATTTCTTTACATATAATATTTATATACTCTTAAACTTACTTCGTATAACGTTATTGGATATAACGTTTATTTAATCGAAAATCATTGGGTCTATCGTTTAAAATATATATTGATACCGTCATTATGGTTAACACCCCGATTCAGAGCAATCCGACTCGGACAGCTTAGGTTAGAAAGCCTTCGTGGCTTCGTGGCTTCCGAATTATTTCCGTTACCGTTACCGCACCCGAACTCAACGAACGCAATAGACGACGTAGAATGCAAGAGTGGGCGAAGGGCACCCCGAGGTTCGGTTTGGTTAGGTTACTTTAAACCCTTTACACAAAAATAGAGGCCCCGCGAAGCGGGGCTTCGTCGACATAGGATGCAAGAGCAAGCGAAGGGCACCCCGAGGTTCGGTTTGGTTAGGTTACTTTAAACCCTTTACACAGAAATAGGGGCCCCGCGAAGCGGGGCTCCGTCGACATAGGAAGCAAGGGCGAGCGAAGGGCACCCCGAGGTTCGGTTTGGTTAGGTTACTTTAAACCCTTTACACAGAAATAGGGGCCCCGCGAAGCGGGGCTCCGTCGACATAGGATGACATAGGATGAAAAAAAAAGTTTTTATCATATTAGACTAAATAGGTTTTATGTCTATTGAGTGGTATATCAAATGATTTTATATTATTGTCTGTTATTCTTATAGAAATTAGTTACATTAAAATTATATCAATCGTTTATTATATTAACTGATCATTATCTATACTAATATTATAAAGAAGTAAAATTTGTTTGTAAGTTTGTATGTAGGGGTTAATTTCTGGAACTACTAGTCGGATTTGAAAAATTCTTCTTGCATTTGATAGCTCAATTCTTGAGGAAGGCTATAGGCTATTTAACGTCACACTATGGCCCTTAGGAGCCGAGCAAAAGCGCTATGGGGAAACGAAGTGATAGAGCAGGAGACGCGGGCAAGTGATGCAATACGACGAGATGGGTCGAGGGAATAAGAAATTTCACGCGAACGAAGTCGCGGGCAGAAGCTGGTATCAAATAAAATTATAGGTTCAGTTGTTATATCTTGTAAATATTAGAGGTTTTGTAATTATATCATATATTACTTACCCGTCCCCTCCTCTACCAACTAAACGGTTGTAGTTAGAAATTGAAATGTTACGGCAGTAGTACCTATATATTACGAAGTTTGAAGGAAAACTATCACACTTAAGTGGGATTTACAACTCATAACTAAAAAGAATAAAATAAAAAAATTAAATTAAAAAAATCAAAAAACCCGACTGCGGTAAAAAACAAAAGTTCAAAAAACTGAAAAGCTAAAAACAAGCCCATTTTAAATTAAATAAAAGTTGGAAGCAGGCGGGACCCATACCATTTTTATATTTTCAAACCCAAATGGGTCCCGCCTGCTTCCAACTTTTATTTAATTTAAAATGGGCTTGTTTTTAGCTTTTCAGTTTTTTGAACTTTTGTTTTTTACCGCAGTCGGGTTTTTTGATTTTTTTAATTTAATTTTTTTTCACGACACTAATTTCATAATGTAAACCCTGCTTAAAAGTGATGTTGTGATGAAAACAAAAACAAATAAATGACAAACGTGTGACGGTCGCCTGTGACGTCGAAAGCGAAGAAGGTCAATGCCATGGCCATATTATTTATTTTTTACGTTTTTCGAATTCCTATGTAACCTTTTATGACATCTTACACCAATTTAAAAGCAATGGCGCGTCTCAGGTTGTTCAGTACATTATTTACCTTTTGTTCAAGGGCACAGAGGTTTATTTGGTTGTCTTAGTATGGGCCTATGGGCATGTCCATGGGCAAGTGATGCAGAGGAATGGAAAACACGTCGTCAGGTGACTAGGGATGGTTATAAAAGTTGAGGAAGATTAAAGAAACCGATGGATTGTGTGGAACATAATATGGCTAGAGTTGGGGTCATGGGGTGACTACTGAGATTGCATCTAATAGAAGTGTATGGACGAAAAAGCCATGCTTTACCGACCCAAATTAAATTGATATAAGAGCACGAGGATGATGATAGAGAGATTTAGGTGGAGATGGAGGAGGCCTTTCCCCATCGAGATTGAAACAGATGACATAAAACCGCGAGGTCGCAGTCGAAAAAGACCATAGGTAAGTCTTTGTTTTGAAGATGGCTACAAATGCTCAAAAACTTTTTCTGCCTAGCCTTTTTCCAACTTTTTTGGGGTCGACTTCCAGTGTAACCAGATACAGCTGAACACCAGTATTTTACATGGAGCCACTGCCTATCCGACTTCCACAACTCAGTTACTGAGTAACACGATTTACATGATACCCCTTGGAATGCTGGTTGTCAGACTTTTGATGAACTTCTGACTACCCATAACGACTGTCGAAGATCTACAAAAGACAGCTGGGACCAACGACTTAACGTGCTTTGCGAGGTACGGAAGGCTATTTTGGCTATTTGTAGGTAATGGATGGGCACCCATCCACGGACCGACCGCGGCAAGCGTAGCTTAACCTTGAAGATCGACTCATGCGGCTGTTAACTTTTAGCCACGAGAGTTTAAGGTAAAGTAGTTACCTGCCTATTAAAAAAAAAGAAACCGTCTACTTGAAGATCACTCGCATGCATCTTTTCCCTTATGTAAAAGGTTGTTAGCCGCTATGTAGCGAGCTAGACATTGGATAACTCGTTCCCAGCGCAGACTTTTACATCTAACTTGGGAAGATCAACATTCAGCTTGCCTGTACACATTCCTCTCAGCATTGCTAATTATGACAAACAACAAGACAGAAAACACGATAAAAAATGAACGTTCGTATTTTTTTTTTATGATTCGGGTTTTGATGAACTTGAATAAACTTTAGTTGACATTGTTATCTTATTAATCACGTATGATTGATCGACGGTCTCCTCCTGAATTTTGAATGTGTAACGAAATTTTTCATTTTTTACGTGCTTATTTCGTAACGTTTTAAAAACATCAACATTCACAACTGCTAAAAAGTCAATACACTGACTGAATGTTTTGCTTCTTATGGCCCTGTAGGTCCCTTCTTTAGGTTCTGGCTTTATGACAAATTCCAAAAAAGGGGATCCTTTAGTAGATAAACAATTAAACACGTTCACTAATGAATCTAATTATACAGAAAACATAACATAAATAAAATCAACCTTTCTTGGTTTTTGAAAAATAAAGTATAGAATCTTTATCAAGTTTTGGTTACAAATGTCAAAAACTTGTCAAAATATAGGGAAATTAGTGGTATTTTTGACAAATTGAGACAGATCAGACTGTGTACGTTCTTAAAATTACGAGAATTGCCCCTCTGATAGGCAGTCGCTCTATGTTAAATAGGTACTGGTATTCAGCTGCGTCCGGTTAGACTAGAAACCGACCTCAACAGCATTGGGAAAGGCTAGGCAGATGATGAGTTAGAAGTAGGCTTGCCATCTTGTCCTGTGTCCAGTAATTAAACTTTACTGTCCCGGATTCCGAACACCTGCTAGTTGTTCTTACAACGTTATGGGTGTAACTAGAACTACCAGAATGCTACGCAGATTGGTTGATTTTTTTGCCACTGCTGCTACATAGTTCGTAGAATGACTACCTAATACTCATCCACGTTAATTTACAAAGTACTTAAAATTTTATAAAAATCAGTAGGTAGATAGAAGGCACTTAAAAGCCTTTGAATTTCCTTTGAAAGAACGAAGTATTGATCATCCGTTATAACTTTAACCATAGAGAATCTAAAGAAACCTTGTTAGTTTCCTACAAGTCATGCCCAATAATAAACATGTGCCTTAATTGTACCTTGTATTTACTTGTTTTTACTTCAGTACTTACACTGTTCTTGAACCGACTTTGAAATATGTACAGTCATACCTGTACACGTTTTATTAGTACATGTTGAGGCTCCCGCAGACAGGCGCACCGCGACTAGTAGAGCAATTTCCATGAAGGCTCTCCCCCACAGGCGCGTTATTATCGGTCGATAATATTGGATGCTTATTGCAAAATTGCAATATCTGTTTTCAGTACATTTTGTATTAGGACGGCCACGAAGTTACACACTGCTGCGATAATAACGACGCGATAGAACTAGGACGCTTGCGTTCCTCTGTCCTGCGATATTCCGATATGAGTTCTTAGAACATTTTGTAAAGGATGCATACGATCTTACATACACCTGCGTTAATAACCTAGTAACGTCAAACGTGTAGTGCGGGCCGGCCTGTAGTGTAGGTTACACGCACACGTTAGAAATATCGGACGATAAA
Organism: Amphipoea oculea; assembly: GCA_945859645.1. NCBI lineage: Eukaryota > Metazoa > Arthropoda > Insecta > Lepidoptera > Noctuidae > Amphipoea > Amphipoea oculea. The sequence goes on from OX243884.1 coordinate 6,926,134, forward strand.
AACGCAGCTGTGTAGCAAGGAATCGGGACGCATTATAGCAATAACTCATCCGATATTATCGACCGACATAAATAACGCGCCTGTGGGGAAGAACCTTTAAGTTTTCACGTTGCGCCTGTCTGCGGAGCCATTGCATGGTCGCAACTCGCACCCATCGTAAATATCTCTTGTGAATTAGATAAAATAAATACCTACCTATTAGGTACTTACTAAGAATTCTTGGTTCATTCAAGTTACCCGCAAAAATACAAGTATAACAAGAAAAATTAAATTATTATATAAGAACTTACTCATCATTAAACATCAAGTAGAGATCGTACCTTTTAGTGGATAGGTCAGTAAAAAACCTTTGACGAGTTCCATAAAAACCTACACGACTTGCAATTTGATGTACCTATGGGAAAATAAAAACGAATACCTACGGCTACTGTACTTCATTTCGAAATGAAGGGGGAGCTGAAAACTATGAATTAATTTGGCATTATCCAAAATGCCAAATGTATGTTTTGTTATTTAACACTAGTATTCAAGTTGTGTATGTAATTACTAACAATTCAGATTTTATGATTTCAAAATACCTAAACGATTATTATTAAAACCAGTTTCTTAATAATGATTACGACCTGAATCATTATCATAACCAGTAAATATGGCGCCTTATATATTTTTAAACCTACTTTTATAAAAATGTCCTACTTAATCAAATATTCAGAAATATGTTTTGTACACAATTATTATCCTGTTTTGTTTAAAATTTAATCTAGATCGCCTCTTCGGGTTTTCCCCACATTTATTTCGGCATTATGGAAAGAATTTTTTTTATCATCCTATATTTAAAATCAAAAAGTCCATCCCTACTTTCTATCTGGTCCAAAATTTCAAAAATGGCGCAGATTATTCTTATTTGTTATGACGCAATTTACTTCGCTAACCTAAAAGACGAAGAGCATAATTATACAGACACGTCAAACATCTTGTTTCGTGAAGCATGCGGTTTGAATGGCTGACTAAATCGCACTGACTCCCTCTTGCCCTCGTGCCTCACTCGACAAACTGTGGAAAGCGGATGTCTGCAGCGAGCATGCGCAGAAACTCCCGCTCTCGTGATGTTGGTAGAGAGAATGTTGTTCCTTTCCTTTCACTATCATTTTATCATTCCCAGCATTCGCCCCACGGCGGCCGTGGAGCTTGGTCGTCGACTGGGGTATCTGAAACATGAGGATTCGTGTTCACTACTTATGACACCGCAACGTATTACGCTAACCTAAAAGCCGACTGATGAGAGCGGTAGTACTTACCAAATTATTTATTAATAGAGGTAGGAATTTCTATATCAAAATATTGAACGTAAATATGCTAAATAGTTGTTTACGCTATGCAAACAAAATTGCTAGTGAGTAGAGGCAGATATAGGCATCATAAAACAAACATAAACACGTACCTATTGCAAACACTGACCTTCCAACAAATTGATCGGAGCCTGGCGTTCATTAAGTTAAGGTGGCTAACTGGCTATGATGCATGGATAACCGCACGTGTATTTATAATGACTATGTTATATAGGTGTGCCTGTGTACCGTTCTGCGTCTTGTCTAAGTTGGGGTGTGGTACATGTTTACTGTAAGCCAGTGCTATCATCCCACAGCTTAGGCACCTCTTTGTTTCCTAAACTGCGGGGCAATTGCGTAACATACTAACAGTAGCAATGGCTTTTATATTTTGACAGTTCAAAAACATTAATTACGTTATTTACGTTGTTGAGCAGACAATTTTTGTATTTTTGTTGTTTTTTGGTCGTCTGTTTTTGTTTAATTAGGGTGCTGCTCGATTTTGCGCTATTGTTGTCCTGTTTGTAGTAAATCTGTCCAACTTATCCCGCCATTGCTTTAGCAGTCTGCCTGATCCTGTGTGTAAGTGTGTGTAAGCAACATTGTATTGCATCTCCTTCACCGTTTTCGCCCAACGTTTGTGATGCTCTATAAACGTTACATAATGTTATGTATGAGAGGACGATATGGCTTCGTCTTCATCATAATTATAACCCTCTTTCACACTTTTCACGGATCAAAAAACATTATGGAAAAGTTGCGCTACTTTTCCATCCCAGCTCAAATATTAGAGAATGTTATAGGGAGTGAATTTTGAGAGCTGTAACTTTTCACTTATTAGAAAAAGTTTAAAAAATATATAAGGCCGATGTTTTTTTCTACACATCGGTATTTGTAATTTATATGATACTAGCTGCGCCCCGCGGTTTCACCAACGTAAATGTCGATCCCGTGGGAATATCGGGATAAAAACTATCCTATGTCCTTTTCCGGGACTCAAACTATCTCTATACCAAATTTCATCGAAATCGGTCCAGCCGTTTTCATGTTATGTCGTGACAACGGAAAACGGGTTTCATTTTTATATATATAGATTTGCTGACCCGGCAAACTTCGTACCGCCTCAGAATCATCATAAAAGTATGAGAAAGTGAATTAATTTAAATATTTTTTCGTGAATTTTTTCCATGTCTTAATCGTTATTCTGCTATTCGGGGCGGTGACAAATATAACATATCAATAATCATAAAAATCTGTTCAGTCGTTCTTAAGCTATAAATGGTGTAACTAACCCGACTTTGTTTTATTTATATATATGTTACCGGCCAAACCCGATTTCAGGACAAACTAGTTTAGCCTAGGCTAAACTAGTTCCGTCGACATAGGATGCAAGGGCGAGCGAATGGCACCCCGAGGTTCGGTTTGGTTAGGTTACTTTAAACCCTTTACACAGAAATACCCGCGAAGCGGGGCTCCGTCGACATAAGATCCAAGGGCGAGCGAAGGGCACCCCCTATCGCGTATAGGAAGAACTAGTTTAGCCTAGGCTAAACTAGTTTGTCCTGAAATCGGGTTTGGCCGGTAACATATACATATAACGGAGAAGGCATGTGTGTCTCGTTATTATCAGCCATATTTCAACTACTGTGGGCGAACTATGGGTATGTGTTGGGTATTGCGCAATAGAAAAACGGTTTGCAGTTCAAATCAGATTATAATTTCACGAACAATTTAATCACACTAGCAAATCACACACTATAGGTACACGATACAACCAGATACGGAACGCGGGACAGTTTCTGAGCGCATGTTGTTCGTTTGATGTCCAATGTCCAAGAGGCTCCACATCGTTCTGTCGCGCTGTTGTCGACCCCACACGAACTCAGGCTAGACTCTGTCAAGCGCCGCCAGATGGCGCTGGCGTTCCGCATAGTCAAACGAATGACCGGTTGCGACACGGCCATCCTGCTTGCACACGTCCTCGTGTGTTAATCTGTAAACAAACGTATCCGCAAAGTATCACATAGCTCGGTCACTCCTGACCTTCATGGTTTCTCACGAAACCCCACACAACACACACAACTTAATTTCTGCTCTGTTTCATCAACAAGACTATTACTTGACATTCCCCAAATTCTTCAGTAATACTCTGATCCCTTGGCCTGTGCCTTAGCCTCATAAGCGTACTTGATTCTACCAGAGCCATGTAATCAAACTTTAATCAATCATAGCAAAAAAACGTCAACCAGAGCCATGTACCATCGTTATCCACATCAAAAATAAACTTTTTCACTAAGAGCCTTAGACACCTGGCAACCCACACACGAGTAAGCCACTCTAACGCCACGGCTCTCTAGCCGACCAGCAATCGCATTGCTATCACACATCCATCGCATGGATCCATGTGCATCACCCCTGTGACTACACACAACCTTACTACGGCCGATAGAGAACCCCTACTCGCGTGGTTACCACTACTTAGGCTTGCTCATCACCACTGTGATCACCATCTACTTCGACTGGTACATAACCTACTGGCATCATTCTTAACTTATCGTGAGCGTATTTAAAAAATGCATTGTAAACTAGATTGGGCTATACCTAACATTGTAACCAGTTTTGCTATTGTTTACCAGGGAAGCACTCAGTACCGACAGTACCCGAGTCAAAACAAAATGAAAACAACCCACCAGATTCGGTAGACAATAGATCTGCAACTGGTCTAATAGCACAGACATCCACTTGCTTCCACCGCCTCCTTGGCACAAGTCGTGAAACTTCTTGCACGAAAAGCACCGTCCTTGCCCAGCAATTACTCGCACAGGAGATCCAAAGAGTGCAGCGCCGTCTGACGCTGCCATCCCGCTTGCAGACGTTCTTGTGTGTTAACCTGTAACCGAAAAAATCAACAGCAGTGCCTGTTCCACTCGGCCAGTTCTGACCACATTGTTATACTAAGCTAAGCCTTGGTAATCGGGTCAGGAACTGTATCAACTTACGAGTAGATCACATACTATCATAAGATTACTTTGCAAGTAAATGTCGGGTCGGGTAGAAATGTAATAATATCTCAAGTTATTGCTCGCTAATCGTTACGCTAATAAGAATTATTCTGTGCTGAATACACGTATTTGACCAATACTAGTCAACACAACATCGTTATTAACACGTTTGCCACTTAACCTCCCCTTTACTAACAAGCATTCAGCACCACAATCGTAAACAAAACAATACAGCTCACCTGTATTTTCTATCGTGTCTGGGGGTAGTTGTACGATGCAAAAATCCACTCGCCGTTGCTGCTTGCAGCAGTTGCAGCACGTGCGCCACCATACGCTTGCACTGCTTGGCTGCCACTGCTCGTGCACCGGGTCGCGATATGTCCTTGTTTCCCACTTGCAGCACACGTAGGGCTTCGCTGACGGCTGCGCTGCTTGGCTCGATTCGGTCACTTCACGTCACTGGTAGCTCCACGCCACGTCCTTGGAATGCTATTTACGATAGCCACGTTGATGCTGCTCCTTTGTCCACCTTGCAGTGAATTTTCAGCAAAACACAAATCAGCTGTCGTGGTGTGTGCTGTTACGTTTGCACACGCGTCCCACCGCGTGTTCTAATTACGGGAACGGGATACGACGAACTCGAACGACGGTTAAGGACCCGCTTCTTTTTTTTTTTCAAACATGGCGGTAGGTGATACACGCGCGTCACGTATTCTGCATACAGCCTATGCCTAAAACAACATGCACTACGATCGCGCATCCGTATCTGGTTTATCTGGGTTCAACTCAAACAGATCCAGACGATTATTTAATAAGCGTTCGCATGTTTACACTTTGTTTTTCAAATGTCAACGTGCGAGTACTTTCACTTTAAGCGTTCTGATTTTGCGCATAAACCAACACGAATCCCACGCCTGATAACGGAGAAGGCATGTGTGTCTCGTTATTATCAGCCATATTTCAACTACTGTGGGCGAACTATGGGTATGTGTTGGGTATTGCGCAATAGAAAAACGGTTTGCAGTTCAAATCAGATTATAATTTCACGAACAATTTAATCACACTAGCAAATCACACACTATAGGTACACGATACAACCAGATACGGAACGCGGGACAGTTTCTGAGCGCATGTTGTTCGTTTGATGTCCAATGTCCAAGAGGCTCCACATCGTTCTGTCGCGCTGTTGTCGACCCCACACGAACTCAGGCTAGACTCTGTCAAGCGCCGCCAGATGGCGCTGGCGTTCCGCATAGTCAAACGAATGACCGGTTGCGACACATAGATATAATTAGAATGCCTCGGATAGCACGTTAAGCCGTTGGTCCCAGCTGTCATTCGCGGATCTTTGACAGTCGTTACGGGCAGTCAGAAGCCCGAATACCAACCAGTCTTACCAAGGGGTATCGTATTACCCAGTAACTGGTTTGTGGAGGTCAGAAAGGCGGTCGCTTCATGGAAAATACTGGTATTCAGGTGCATCCGGTTAGACTGGAAGCCGACCCCAACATAGTTGGGAAAAGGCTAGGCAGATGATGATGAGATAGGTATATTACTATAATAGTTGATTTGTTAGTCTGCACAAGTTTTACCAAGAATGTTATCTGAGTGGATCGGATAAACCCGAATGTGAATCGTGACCTTTAGACTGATGTATTTGGGATGGGCGTGTTCTTAGACTGCGTCTGTGACTTTGTGTACCTTTTATAGTGCCAGAGATCTATTGTTGTTTTGCCTATTACCTATGTGCAGAATTTTTTGCAAAAAACTTGCTTGCTTGGTACTTGGATGAGATTTACTTGGGCTTATGAAATACAAGCTGCGCCCCGTGGTTTCACCCGCATAAATTTCGATCCCGTGGGAATATCGGGATAAAAACTATCCTAATGTGCTTTCCCGGGACTGAAACTATTCCTATACCAAATTTCATCTAAATCGGTTCAGTGGTGTAGGCGTGAAAAGGTAACATACAGACAGACAGACAGAGTTACTTTCGAGTTTATAATATTAGTATGGAGTATGGATTTATGGACAGTCGAATCGAATCTTTTACAGTCGTTGCGGGTTGTCAGAAGCCCGAAAGTCTGACAACCAGTCTTACCAAGGGTTATCGTATTACCCAGTAACTGGGTTGTGGAGGTCAGATAGGCAGTCGCTTCATGTAAAATACTGGTATTCAGCTGCATCCGGTTAGCCTGGAAGCTGACCCCAACATAGTTAGGAAAAGGCTGGGCAGTATTGTTATGTATGAGATTTATATAATTTAGGATAGGTAGTATGTTATAGAAGTTCCTTATTAGGTTAATTTAATATTGTAGGTATATGTATAAATACCACACCATCGCAATAAGGTTAATCCTGTTATGATAGTTGTAAAGGTAATTATAAATAAATAAATGTTGATGATGGACAATCGAATCGAATTGAATTAAATAAGGCATAGGTACTTGGATCGAGTAAAATCTGTATTGCTACAAATTACCAAAACATTCGTAGGTTCGTAAACACCAAATAAGTTATTTGGTGTTTCCATGGAAAACAGTAATTTGAAATGCATGTCGAATAGTGCTTTTCATCTGTAACGGAAGATAATTAAAAAATCCTCGAACTGATTCAGTCCAATGTAGTTAGGTCAAAGAGAATATCTAGGTACAGGCTATGTTATGGGTTTGGTTTCCGCAATTAGTCCTTCAAATGGACCATTGTGCGTGGTATCTATAGTCTTTGAGTTAGGTAGGATTCAATAACGTCCGACAGCGAGAGCAAATTCGTGGAAAACGTAACTACGGACGCGGAGCTGGAAACCCGTTGCAAAGGTCTTCATGCTAGGTCGGGAAACGTGTTATTGGGTTTTTCCATCAGGAATTTCTCATTTTAATATTTAGACATATACAGGGTGAAATTGAAAACATGCGACAAATCGAAATGGAAGATTGTACCTACTCATCATTATGAATATGAACAACTTTTACTATGGTACCAAAACTGAAATCGCGAAAAAAAAAATCAGCTGTTCCCTACATTTTGACGAGTTATGCGAATTGCGAACATAAATGCTCATACATACATACAATACATTTTTTAAATCTATGTTTGTCCCCTAATTATACCATCAACTTATCAAAATACTAGCTGCGCCCCGCGGTTTCACCCGCGTAGGTAAGTGTCGATCCCGTGGGAATATGGGGATAAAAAGTAGCCTATATGTTAATCCAGGGTGTCAGCTACCTCAATACAAAATTTTATCAAAATTGGTCCAGTCGTTTGAGCGTGAAGAAGTAACAAATATACATATAAACACACACACACTCACAAACTTTCGCCTTTATTATATTAGTGTGATTCATAAAGGTTGCATTGAAGCACCAAATACTTTATTACCACACTTACATAATAATGTTGATGTGCATTAAATCATTATTCAATCAGTTGTCAATCAACGACAAGACGTAGGTACTTACGAACACATTATAATTATTTAATTGTCTTTGTTGATGCGGTTATGACTCGGCGCGCGGCGATGTGATAAAAAATACAAAAGATTTTCCCTTTATCTGTTAGTAATAAATAATCTTCGCCTGATTATTGTCAGCCTTGCGTAACACACTATCAATCGGAGTCTGAATCATTTTGAAGCAAATTGCTAATAAAATTTGTCTGCTCAACACGTACCGCAAAACGGGGCTACTTTGACTTCCAGGGTTACTTTGACAGGTGTTGGAACTACTTTAACAGAGCGCCAAAATCGGTTTTCACGTGTGCTCAGCAAGTGTGCGTGCCCTCGAGTAATATTGCGCGAGGCGCGGGGTGTGGGGAACGCGTCATAGCGTTGTGATCGGCCTGGTCAAAGTAACCCTGGAAGTCAAAGTAGCCCCGTTTTACTGTATATAACGCGATGAATGTTGTTGAACTGTCAAAATGAAACCGTTTCTGATTGATAATGTGTTACGCAATTGCCCCGCTGGTCTTCTAGCTTAAGTTGGTATGCCATGCTTTAATTGATTGATGACATTGATTTCAAATTTTTATTAATAATCCGGCCAAGTGCGAGTCGGACTCGCACACTAAGGGTTCCGTACCACAAGGCAACAAACGCCGAAAAAACACGCTTCTTTCCCCCTTTAATTTTTATTAAAGAACTTCACACTCAGTAAAAATTTCAACTGAATACAAATATACTTATTACGGTTCATGATATGCCCGCTGACAGACAGACAGACGGATGGACAGCGGAAACTTAGTAAAAGGTTGCCGTTGCACACTTACATAACCCTTAGTAAAAATAACAACATTTTACCTAAAAAGATACTTATTCAAAATAAAAATACTTCTAAGAAAAGTCGGGAAAATGCTACTTTGTATTACAAAACTTTTAAGAAGCAAACCCTGTCAGCTCGTGCTACAACATTGTGTAGCTAATCTTATCAAGCTAATAAAATTAGTACCTACATACCTACCTACAATGTAGTAGGTAACTGATTTCAAAATGGCAGGCGAAAAGTTTGTGAAAATCACGTAAACGTGTAGACCGTACCGGTGTATTGTAGCCGTTAACGATGATGTAATTACAACTATCTATAATTACAACTGACTTAGAAATAACATAACATGGTCAACTATTACGATTCCAGATAATTGAGCAGACAACAAAGCACGTTTGGTGTTTTCCCGCCGAGAAAAATCGTAAAAATGGCGGGAAAATGATTTTGTGCCAACAATATTAATTATGTGTTGTGTGCTGTTATGTGTACAAATAATTCATAATGAATAAGGAAAATATATCGGATGATGTGATTTTAATTGAAAGGCTGTTTACCTGCATACATGCAAAAAATACTGCAATGAATAGAATACCCGTTCATTTAATTATTTGCGAACGCTACAATATACTTGTACATATAAATAAAATTGAAGGGTCTGTTTGTAACTTTGTAATATCAAAATACGAGCTTTTTACTAAATACATATGAAAGTATATAAGTAGGTACGGTACTTATAACAAAAACACAATTTTTAAAATTTTTGTCTTTCTGTCTGTCTGTTGGTTCCGGCTAATCTACGAAACGGCTGGACCGATTTTGACTGGCAGATTGCTGATTTTATAAGAAGTGTCTTAGGCTTATAATTACTTTTATTTTAGATTTAAAGAATTAGGGTTCCGCGCAAAAAGTTTAAACCCATGAAACCGTTGGCGTTCCAATTCGTTTTCCGACAAGCACGCGAACGAAGTCGCGGGCACAGAAAAGAAACCTAACAATCTGTAGCGCCTAGGTAATTATTCTCTTTCATTGCCAGCATTCTTTTGTTAAACTTTTTCTACCATTGTTAGTTGCCAGCTGTTTTTATTCCACACACAACCCTGGCAATAACTCGTACACTTCTAACATGTTCTTGACTTTAGTGCTAATAAAAATACTGTACAACAGTTTCTTATCTTGCGTACGCGCATCACTTAAGAATCACTGACCGACAGTAATGAGACTTTCACAGTGATCTAAGGTTGTGGATGCTCATCTTTATTTAATGCTTTCTGTGAACAAGTTGTGGGTTAACTCATTAGGCCTCATTTACGGAGACGCGGGGCGTCTCGCGGCGCGTGTGGCGTGGCGTCTCGCGGCGCGTCGGACGTTTTTTCTGTTTACGGTGGGGCGGCGCGTGCAGCGGCACGCATCATCGCACGCGTAAACACAAACTTATAGCAATATACGACCATGTTCATAGAGAAGCGAGACGGGAAGCGTGGCGGTGCCCGCGGCGGGCATCGCGGCGGCGCACGCTCGCCTCGATCAAATCGACTAGTTTTATGTTGGCGAGAGATGGGAGCGCACGTGTCGCAACTTGCAGCATGATCATATCATACTCCATTGCGACGGTGACTCGTCTGTGTTGCGCGATTTCTAAATAAGACTGACAGAAGATTCCGCCTCGGACATAGCTTCATCGAGAATTGCCGCTGCGTGCGCCGCCGCGTGGGACGCGTCGGTGCCATCCGCGGGCTCGGCCGCAAAAAACGCCCTAATTCAAACAAACGCGTCTAAAATCGCTTCTCCGTAAACGCACTCATACAACGCCATATATTTGAATTCAGTGCGGGCCGCGCCGCTCAACGCGACGCGCGACGCCCCGCGTCTCCGTAAATGAGGCCTTAGAATTTGATGTATTTGTCGCAGCCAACTGGTTTAATTAGCCATTTAGTTAACCGCCTAGCCTTTTAACCAAACGGCGGCCGTTCAACTAACGGCCTGAATGATATTCAATTATAGTTTAGGTTGGAAGTCTGTAACCAATCACGCGCGTGCCGAATTGGTTGCAGTAACCATGCCAGGGCACCCCGACCAAATGGGGAGGGCCATTCCGCTCAATTAGGCCGACTTTTATTTGCAAATGGTGATGACATTTGGTGCGTGTTGATTGCAATAATAAATTAAATAAAGGTGTTATACTTTTTTAGATAGCGGCGCCATACGTAAAAACATGTAAGAAATGTCATATAAAGTAAAAAAAGAATGCAGCTATGATATTTAATTTATTATTAGCATATATTCGCCGTTAGTGGATTTCCGCGGATTGACCCGGGAGAGCCGAGAGAGCGAAGCGAGGTGAGCAAAGGCCAGGCGGTTTTTTGCGCTCGGGGTGAGGGAGGTTAGCGAGGCAAGCGTCAATTATGTTACAGAATGCGACCGAAGTTAAGTCTGTCCGTCTGGCAGCCTAATCGAATTTCAGTTGAACGTAAATTGCGATACTCAAAATACGCGACTCACAACTCAAAAAATTACGCTCGTTTGGCCTCAACCTAAGAGACCAGCGTATAGGTACTAGTTTTGTTAAAACAACAAAGTGAACAAGCAACCATATTTGAAATTCATAGAGAATTCAATACATAAAACTACTAAGTATAGAAAGTTTAGGAGCGAACCCATCTAAAAAAGAAGGTCATTGCATAGAAAAAGGGCGCTCTATAAATCCTGTATGAACTTCGCTCGGAACGTTGGCCCAGATTGGCTGGCCCCCCCCCGGTGGGTTCCCGCATTGTCGAGGCGGGGGGGCTCAGTAGCCGTGGCTTGGACACCCACGGTGAAGCGAAGTGGAACCCGAGGAGGGGCCGCTCGTCAGGGCTTTTGCCGGTAAGCCGACGACGTAGCGGCCAACAAGTAGGTTGCGGTGCCGCTTGAGCGACATCGCAGCTGAGGCGGGCCGCGATGTCGTATCGGAGGCATCGCGGCTGAGGGTTGGAGGCCGCGGTGGGAGAGGAGTGCCGGTATTGCGGTGCGCCGCTCTCCCTACCTTCCGCGGCCTTGACGGGGTCGCCACCGTCCGATGGCGGACGCGGTGGGGCCGCAGAGGAAGAGGAGTGTTGGTATGACGTTGGCCGCTCTCCCTATCCTCTGCGGCCGAAAATTGGCAGGCGGCGGGGCCAATGACCTGACCCGTCGCAGGGGGACCAAGGGTGCCCAGACACGGGGTCGTCTGGCGCCCATGTGCTGGTTTGGTCCCTGGGGTGGTCACGACGTGCTATGTGTTCTGGTGCGCCGGTGATGGGGAATACTCCCCAGAGGAGGGTCCGGTGACGGACAGCCGCGGCGGGTTCACGGATGAGTGCTAACGCGTGCCCGTGTTCCCGCCGTAAGCGGCAGAGGAGGACACCGTGGAGTTTTAGTGGGTTGGAGTCCCACATAACTGCACTATCTCCCCGTGGTAGTGCAGAATGCATGAGCATTTCTCCACGTTAAAAAAAAAAAAAAAAAAAAGATTGGCTGGCCAACCTGTTAACATCAATTCGAACGTTTGTCGCCAACGCCAACGTTCTTGGTTGGAGTATTTATCTCTGTTCGTGCCAGTATTTGTTAAACATGAAACATGACAAGTGGAGCTATCTATCAGTGTAGTTAGCTTGCTTCAATATTGTCATGTGTTGGAATGATTTCTTGCATTATCAGGTTTCTGCTGGCCTTCGGTCTATTGTCGTAAACCTAGGTACTTACAATTCCGTTCTTATTATCAAGAGCCTTTTTTGAAAAAAAAAAAAAAAAAATGGTATCCAAGAACTTGGCTATACTGGTATAGCCCAGTTTTTCGACTATGTTATATGTGGTTGATGAAGACCGTTCCTTTCCTTGCGTGCCGAATGGTCTATCATAGAATAGTAAAATTCCTTAAAAACAAATACCTTCCCATACCAAATAGGTTTTATCACTCTAAATAATTTCAAAACAAATGTAAATATTTAAAAAAGCATAGGTATCAGTTCAATCTATACTGAATATTATAAATTCGAAAGTAACTCTGTCTGTATGTTACCTTTTGACGCCTAAACCACTGAACGAAAATCGATAAAATTTGGCAAGGAGATACTCGTAGATGGACATAGGCTACTTTTTGTCCCAGTAGCACGTTCCCGTGGAATAATTTCCGATATCCTCGCGCCTGGAAATGGAGCTCCAATTACGACATACCTACACAGATCATTGATCAAAGCAACATTCAAGCGTGCAAGCATATTGAAGCACCGTTTCCTTGAATATATCCTCTTACTGGAGTTGCAAGTATTACTTCAAAAGGCGGATCGAAGTACGTTCCTCTAACACTGATTGATTCTAAGAACAACAGAAATAACGAAGTTTATCGAGAGAAAGATTACTTTGATTAAGTGAGAAATTCCTTCAGAATTTAATTCTTCTTCTCAGCGAGCCGATGGTAAAAATAACACGAAGATATATATATTGTTTTTGGAACGAAGTCCTTTGAAGCATCTAGCGATAGGAGTAAACTAGTAGAAATCATTACGTAACGAAAAAGCATTATGTCCCCTCCATCACCTCCATACAATTTTATTATTATTTACCTACCTCTTTTCGATGTCGGGGCTGGGAAACTGGGAATCCCCCCCGGTGGGTTCCCGCATTGTCGAGGCGGGGGGGCTCAGTAGCCGTGGCTTGGACACCCACGGTGAAGCGAAGTGGAACCCGAGGAGGGGCCGCTCGTCAGGGCTTTTGCCGGTAAGCCGACGACGTAGCGGCCAACAAGTAGGTTGCGGTGCCGCTTGAGCGACATCGCAGCTGAGGCGGGCCGCGATGTCGTATCGGAGGCATCGCGGCTGAGGGTTGGAGGCCGCGGTGGGAGAGGAGTGCCGGTATTGCGGTGCGCCGCTCTCCCTACCTTCCGCGGCCTTGACGGGGTCGCCACCGTGTGATGGCGGACGCGGTGGGGCCGCAGAGGAAGAGGAGTGTTGGTATGAAGTTGGCCGCTCTCCCTATCCTCTGCGGCCGAAAATTGGCAGGCGGCGGGGCCAATGACCTGACCCGTCGCAGGGGGACCAAGGGTGCCCAGACACGGGGTCGTCTGGCGCCCATGTGCTGGTTTGGTCCCTGGGGTGGTCACGGCGTGCTATGTGTTCTGGTGCGCCGGTGATGGGGAATACTCCCCAGAGGAGGGTCCGGTGACGGACAGCCGCGGCGGGTTCACGGATGAGTGCTAACGCGTGCCCGTGTTCCCGCCGTAAGCGGCAGAGGAGGACACCGTGGAGTTTTAGTGGGTTGGAGTCCCACATAACTGCACTATCTCCCCGTGGTAGTGCAGAATGCATGAGCATTTCTCCACGTTAAAAAAAAAAAAAAAAAAAAAAAAAAAAAAAAAAAAAAAAAAAATGGGAAACTGGGAATAGTCTGTAGACGACTTCCGTTCCTGACGGGGTATTGTGCTCGGTAGAGCAGCGTCGTGCTGCGATCTGTTGACACTCAGCCCTACGCCAGTAGATATACATACCAAGGGAAGTGCGCATTTTATCCCTTCTAGGGGACCCCTGCCGGTGTTTCCACTCACATCAATAAAAAGATATACTTAGTAATAAAATAATATCTCTTGAAGACTAGCGTCGGATGAAAAGCAGTAAACAGAAAACCTTATGATTCTGCGTAGGATTATTGTAACTTATATGTCTTTTTAGGGTTCCGTAGCCAAATGGCAAAAAACGGAACCCTTATGGATTCGTCATGTCTGTCTGTCTGTCTGTCTGTCCGTCCGTCCGTATGTCACAGCCACTTTTTTCCGAAACTATAAGAACTATACTGTTGAAACTTGGTAAGTAGATGTATTCTGTGAACCGCAGTAAGATTTTCACACAAAAATAGAAAGAAAACAATAAATTTTGGGGTTCCCCATACTTACAACTGAAACTCCAAAAATTTTTTTTCATTAAACCTGTACGTGTGGGGTATCTATGGATAGGTCTTCAAAAATGATATTGAGGTTTCTAATAACATTTTTTTCTGAACTGAATAGTTTGCGCGAGAGACACTTCCAAAGTGGTAAAATGTGTGTCCCCCCCCCTCTAACTTCTAAAATAAGAGAATGATAAAATTAAAAAAATATAAATAATGTACATTACCATGTAAACTTCCACCGAAAATTGGTTTGAACGAGATCTAGTAAGTAGTTTTTTTTTAATACGTCATAAATCGAAAACCGCAATTTACCTTTCACAAAGTTACAACGAACTACAAGAACTTTTATATTATGTTACTTGCTGCTACGAAACCCTTCATCGGCGAGTCCGACTCGCACTTGGCCGGTTTTTTTTTTGAGGGTGGGAAGTCATCAAATGTCTCCTCCCGCTCTGGGTGGAGCGGAAGGGAGTGTCAGACTCTTACTGACTAAAACCCACCCATGTTCTTTCATTTAACTTCAGGTAAGTCTAGGTTTACTCTATTCACAAAGTTACTATGGTAAACAATTTTAAATGCAAATTAGTTTTACCCTGAAAAAATTGCCACCTCACCCACACCCACCCATTTTGTTGCAATTCTTTTTTTTTTGCAATTTACTTTATTTTTATGGTTTCGTTATCTGTTTGGTTAATTAGCAACTTAAATATCAAACGGTTCTGATCAGAGGTCAAGGGCTCTTTATAACTGCTATTTCAATATTATGTTATTACACCTTAATAAAAGCCGATAAATTCTTTTATTTTGCAGACAAAGCCCCGGACTATAGCTAGTTATAATGAGAATATGAATGAGGGTCGCGCAAGTAACAGATGGGCCCCAGAGAACCCTTCAGTATGAACCAGTTTGTGTTGCAAATAATTCCAGTCTAATTTGTGGAAGTACATCTTTTAGTGGCTTTTGAAAGTAGATAATATCCCTATTTTTTGCGAAGGATACGATTGTGGGGTCTTCGTTTGTATTATTGTGCAGTGTAGCGAAAGTTTTGCGCAGTGAAAAGTGAACGTGGCTTTTACGAGTACCTACCTACCACCGGTTTGGTAAAAAATCTATTTGACAAAAACCGATTACTATCTGTTTCTCCCAGTTCACTTTAAAATTAATAGCAGACGACACTAAAATTAACTTAGGTCTTAAGTATCTATACTTATTTGAATTTTCAGGTTATGGAACAACAAACTGAATGGCATAATTAACAAAGTTCAAATTCCATTGCAACCAAAAACTTAGTGGGATCTTTTTGTTCCAAATCATCGTCATCATTTCAGCCGAAAGACGTCCACTCAAAAATCAAAAGTCATTTATTCAAACTAGGCTGAGAATCAGCACTTTTCGAACGTCAAAATTACAAAAGACAGTCCCCCAAAACGCCCGCCCTTCGCCACTTCCTAGTGCTTTCGCTGGGGAGAAGAAGTGGCGGAACAAACTCCCCAGCAGCACAGCTGTCTGTTCAGTTAGAAAATAATTAATTTTATACAATACTATGTATGCAAAGTAATTAACATTACAGGACACAGAACCTTAAATTAAATTATTTGCCATAGGTTAACTAGCCACGCCAATATACCAACAAATACAATAAACACTATACGTACTCAAGCAAAAAAAAATTAAAAATATAACCAAAAAAAAAACTTACTGACCAAATAAAAGCCTCCAGGTATAAAGGGCGTGACAGCTTTCATATGTATGCAATGCTGGGTTCTGTTTACATAGCTGTCACTTGAAGTCACAAATGATAAACTAGGACCATCGAAGTAAAATAAATAAACAAGTTATTACTACTAATAACAACAATAAAACCATGGTCAGCAAGACGACCAGTCACCACAAGCAGCACCCGTTCACGAGCATAACGCAAAGATCAGCCATTACCCCCCTCGCCATATTTGAGGGAAGGAGGCAACCCGACCCCCGACGCTACCGCAAGCAATGACATCTAAGGGAGCATGACGAACTTGCTGCCGGTTGCTCAAGCAAGAATAATAATATGATCATTCGTAGAGGTCGCTAGCTAACCACATATTGCAATCAACTCATTAAAAGACATTGAAATGAGCAGATTATGTCAATAATAAATTACAATAAAATGAAACCGAATTGACTAAAACTCTCAACTAAAAAAAACTAAAAAATTAAAATAAAATAAAAACAATTATATAAACTCATATAACCTGTCAGTAAGCTAATTCTGGAGAAAGAACATAATAATTGTCTTGAGTTAATCAGGGCGACCAACTATTCTTATCGTTTAAGTAGTCGTTGATGGAATAGTATGCTTTTGAACAAAGGTTGGATTTTACTTGAGCTTTAAATCTATTAAAAGGCAAATCTAGCAAGGAAGAAGGTAGCTTGTTATAAAAGGTTATACCAAGCCCAACAAATGAGTTATGAACCTTATGAAGCCGGTGAAAGGGAGCACGTAGTTTGTCCTTATTCCTAGTGTTAACATTGTGAGTATCACTGTTTTTAGTGTACAAGTGTATATTTTGCCTAACATATAAGATGTTGGCAAAGATGAACTGTGATGCAACCGTGAGAATACCAATATCTTTAAAAAAATCTCTTAGAGAAAATCTGGCGCCTAGCTGGTAAATCGCTCGAACAGCTCGTTTTTGCAGGACAAATATATTTTGTATATCAGCGGCTTTGCCCCACAGCAGAATACCGTAGGACATAACGCTGTGAAAATAACTAAAATAGACTAAACGAGCTGTATCAACGTCAGTGTATTGTCTTACTTTCCTGACGGCATAGGCAGCCGAACTGAGCCTTCCTGCTAGGCTTGATATATGTGGTCCCCACTGAAGTTTGGCATCTACTGTTATTCCCAGAAAAACTGCCGAGCCCACTGTTTCGAGCACCACTTTATCTAAGACGATGTTGGGTCCTAGATTTCTAACATTTGGTAAAAATTGTCAGTTTAAATTGTAGAAAATTGTCAGTCCAGAAATAAACAATTAAAAACAAAATTATGGTATAAACTTATTCTTAATATCTTGTATTACCCCCCCTTGCCCTGATTTCGATAGATTTTCTGGACTGTTTTAACCCTACAATTTTCTATCAAAATTACCGTTTTTCTTTCAGAGTCAATAATTTATCACTAAATAAGGTTATCATTCAAAAATTTACCCTCATTGTAAAGATTATTAAATAAGCCCTTAGGCGATATATGTTTCGATTTGATACGTTCCATAATACCAAAAATAATAACCATTATACGTGCAAAAAAAAGCAAGTGGCTCGATTTATTTGCTCCCAAGTGTATAATTTTATATCAACTTGTTTAAACCATCTCTCTAGAGAATAATTTATATTAGACCGGGGCGTGCCGTGTACGTGGCCCGGACGGGGCACCGATTTGAAACGTTACATACATTTCGTATGAAGCAGTTTATATTACACAGTGCATGATCCGTGTCCCGTCCGGGTCACGGGATACGGATCATGCACTGTCATGCCACGTACACGGCACGCCCCGGGCACGGTCCGGTCTAGTATAAATCATCTCTAAAGCTTCTATTTTTCGTTTATTCTGTAGTTAATGTTGCTACTTCCAGTGTCATTAAGATAAGCCAAATTCAAACATGACAAATAATTATGAAGGAAAAGCTTTCGTATTAGCGTTGAGATGTCTAAGGCCTTTCACAGCCTTTAATGCATGATTAATCCTTATTGAACCAGTAAAATATAGCTATCATATTATGTAGTTAACAGGTACAATATAGTTATTACGTCTGTATTCAATGATAGGATAGATTCAGAAGTATATTGTGAATGTTGTCCTAGATTTCGCGGAAGCTTTTCAATACAGTTGGAAGCTTATTTCGCTTGGAGTGCCACAGGGGAGCTTTGTAG
Organism: Amphipoea oculea; assembly: GCA_945859645.1. NCBI lineage: Eukaryota > Metazoa > Arthropoda > Insecta > Lepidoptera > Noctuidae > Amphipoea > Amphipoea oculea. The sequence goes on from OX243884.1 coordinate 6,944,545, forward strand.
GTCCACTTCTCTCTTGTGCATGGATTAAAGTGACAGTAACTGTATGCAAAAAAATATTTATTCAAAAGAAAGCTAATCAAGATAGTAGTATTATTAACAAAGCCATAGTTTCCAAGTACATATATGCTTAGGTATCTTTACCATTGATTTGAATGTTGACAATATTTAATGTTTCAATTCAGTTATCAAAACTTTCTACAAATATAAGGTCTCGATTAAAAACTTTATTTAAGTACATAGTAGATACCTAAATTCAAACATGAATAATAAATTATCTACCCATATTAAATTAATTTTGCTGTTTTTACAAGCTAACAGAAACAAAAACATTCTTCAATACATAATACAATATGCAATGAGCATGAAGTAAACTTTACTCGGAAATATTTTGAATGACAAACTTTTTAACAAAAAATATTTTTTCACGGCAATATTTCACGCCTAATCAGCCTCTCTCGCTTGACCTTTTTAAGGTGCCTTTTACATTAGATGTGCTATTTAACCTTATCGAAACGAAACTTGAATGATTCTTTTTTATTATTTCTTTGATGCTTTTTGTATTTTTTTAATAATTTTTTTAAACGACTGCAAAAAAGGAGGAGGTTGTATGTTCGCCTGTACTTATGTATTTTTTTATGTATGGTCGATATTTTTAACAAATTGTGAACCAATTTTGAAAATTCTTTTTTCATTTGCTAAAGGAAGCTCGTGGGGTGGTCCCATATAAATTTTTATTAACTTTGTTTTTGTACTTTTAGGGTTGGTTTCAATAATACGTAGGTATTTAATCCACTTTGTGTATCTTGATGATGTTAATATAAGTTCCTGTCATTGTTGTTTACATAGCAAGTACTGGTATACGAATGTATATGAGGTAGACACCACAATTACTATACCTACTTAAAGTGAAAAATCAAAAAGTTTTTTTGCAAAAAAAAAAACAGCCAACTTCCAAAAATAAAAGTTGTCTTATATCGCAAGTTAAACTTACACATTCTTTCAGCACACTGTAATTACAGGCACAACATAAAATCGTTATTAAAGAACTCTTACGAACCGAGGATAATTTGTTAATTCTTAGAGCAGTTAACAAGATTGTTAACTGTTTTAAAAATTCAAAACCTCAACCAAAATGAACTTACACACTTATGTATTATATAATCAGTATTTTTTTTTTATAATAATTATCTTTTTATGATTATTAAAAAAAAAAAAACTCAAACAAACCTCAATGTGAACGCTCCATTATATTAACAAAACAACACAGGTACCTACTTAGTTCTTGTGACTAAACCTTGTTTGTTACTTTGACTCAAGTTGAGGATTCGGCTCATAAACTCATTAGCTACACTGTGTAGGTTTCAGTCATAATGTCTGCTTAGAATCATGTTGATATGGAAACGTTATTTGTAAAGTTATGTATTGCACCATACAGCACCCTTAATTGCGTATTCCATTGCTTCATATGTTTGAGAAATTTGACTGCTCAACAACGTAAATAATGCAATGAATACCTATTATTGAACTGTCAAAATTAAAGCCATTGCGTAGTGTGTTACGCAATTACCTCACTGTTTTTTTTTTTCACGATCATCGCAATATTTACTTCATTTTCTCAAAATGACACTGAATTGAACAAATAGCCTGATTTCGATTGTAAATCTTGTTTCTTTCTTTACAGAATCATGGAAGACTCGGATTGTATCAGCAGATTCTTCAATGAAGAGGAAAATCAAACTGCTGTAAGTCCTCGAATACTACAGTTGCCTTTCTCACCCACCACATCATTGGATTCCTCCCAAGATCTGAGTCAAGCCTCTATCGAGTCCGATGAACTCAGTCTATCACAATTAACCATAGAGGAACGAGAACCTATAGTAATACAACCTTTTTTCAACATCACACCACGAAAAATGCCCGTATCGCCACACTATGTAGTTGAAGAAGAGTTCTCCTCGAACCCCTGGGCGATGTTAATAGCAACAATATTCTTAACGAAAACTTCGGGGAAAACTGCCAGGCCCTACATGAAGGCCTTTTTCGAGGCGTACCCAACACCTTATCACGTTTTAAACGACACTCCAGTATGTTTAGAAAGATTTTTTGATAACCTGGGATTAAGGAAAAGGGGTCATATGATATGGAAGCTTAGTTATCAGTTTGTTTCTTCGAAATGGCGCAGAGCAAGTGACTTATATGGTATCGGAAAATATGGCGAAGATGCCTACAGAATATTCTGCTTGGGGCACTCGGATATAGACCCTAACGATAGGTATTTAAAGTTGTATTTAGATTGGCTTAGGGGTCACACTGAGTTTTTGGAAGAAAATGGAGCGGTGGACTGCGAGCATGTGATTGAAGACCCAGTTATGAAGTATTACAGAATTACTTTGAAAGATTGGAATTCGATTTCTGTGAAATGAGTAAAAGTTCTCTAACATCTGTGATGTGAATCAACAAAATGATGTGCCCTTATTTGTCAATGCTTAATTTATTAGGTAGGTCAAGATTATATAACGGTGTTTGTTTTCACTTATTGTGAAAGCAATAGACTAACCGAAAACAAAGAACTATAATTCCTTTGTCAACGTAAATTGTATGAAACAATAGTGCTGGATAAATTGTAAAGAAGGTTGTATTTTGATTTATTATTTTCACTTCTCATGCTCTAAAAGTTCGTCTTTATGTTGTGCTTAGGCGACATAAAATCGCTTTTTATGTTCTAGTGCATAAAGTAATTTTTTTTTCTGAGACTAAGGTAATCAGGCCCAACAGCCACACGCGCAATAAAACTTCGCAGATTAAAGTCATGATTTATTTCATTTTCTTTAATTTATACCACTTCCGTGTTTTCTATCGTTAATTTAATAAAATAGTTGTCATTTATTATTTAAAAACGCAAAGAAACGTTTTTATGACTTGGCAGTATGAAGTACCCAAGTCGAATGACAAATGTTGAAATTAAAAAAAAAAAACTTTTAAAAAGTTTCGTGACGGTATTATCTGTGGTGGCGGGAATTAGCTATGCTTTGCAACATTTTTGATTAATTATGTACTGTATACTTTATGCCTGTTTCATTTTCTCGCAATCGAAGTGAAAAGCAGAGTGTATAACTCAGGCATAAACGAGCCATTTTACCCCTCGACTTAACTATCCACCCTCGCCTGCGGCTCGCGTGGATATAAACGTCTCGGGGTAAAATAGCTTCTTTTATGCCTTAGTTGTACAATCTACTATTAAGACCTCAAAGTAAGATTTCTTGAAAACTATAATTTTTATATGTAAGTAACATAACTACCTAATTCTTTCTTTTTAGGTACGGTCAGAAACAAAAGCCCATTATCACTGTTACTTTTATACATGTATCTTATATACCTACCTACTTTTATATAGAACTAGTTGTGCCCCGCGGTTTCACCCGCGATAAAAGTATTATAGTCCTTTTTTATTGATTCCCGTTGCAAACTTCCACCCCCCTTTTTACACCCTTAAGAGATAATTTCGGGAATAAAAACTATTCTATATCCTTCCCTACAATTCAAACTATCTCCATACCAAATTTCATCTAAATCGGTTCAGCGGTTATTGATTCCCCATACAAACTTCCACCCCCCTTTTCACCCCCTAAGAGGATGATTTCTGGCATAAAAACTATCCTATGTCCTTCCCCGGGATGCAATCTATCTCTCTGCCAAATTTCATCTAAATCCGTGCAGTGCTTTAGGCGTGAGAAGGTAAAATACAGACAGACAGAGTTACTTTCGAATTTATAATATTAGTAAGTAATTATAATTTTATTATAATAAGGTGCAAAATTGTTTTCAGCGTTTTATTTTATAGCCAAAAGTTGAATAGCCAAGATTATTTGTCATATTTTGAACAAAAAAAAATTATACCTTATTAAAATTACTTATGCCTTATTTAAGTACTTGTTTTATGTGAATGTGTACCTAACGACATGCACTTAGAATGATCAAGTATTAAATATTCTTATTTATTAAATTTTCATGTTTGTTTCATTATGCACCTTTACTCAGATGAAAACTTGGCTTCTCTGGCTAGCTTGCAGTCAAGAATGTGACGGCGGCTAGATTCTCAGTTTAATAACCCTCCTTCTGGCGCAGTCGGGTAAAAACGGAGTCAACTTTAATTACCCGGCGAAAGTCCACAGACTTGAACGATTTATCTAATAACAATAAAATAAAGATTTTCTAAACTTATAAATACTACTACCCTCTCTTCTATACTATAGGTACAGCTCTGCCAAATCCATCGAGGCTAACAGGCGTGATGTTGTGTGTAATTTCAAGTAACTACAGCTGATGATGGGGTCAACAGCCACTGGTAGTGAAGTTAATGGAAATTATGAGTTTAGATTTTTTTCTTCATTAGATATTGATACTAAACACGTCTCTGAAGTTTCGCTAACTTATATAATTTGATTCTCTAAACAGGGTGGCAGGAACATCGACGCGCAACCCGTTAAATGATTCTAAACCCTTCTGCTTTGAAATGTTTCGTCTGTTATAAAATTAAAAATTTCTACGCTAGGGTGTCTGGAATCATGTGCTAAATTCATATGGTTACAATTTCCGCATCAATGATCTTGCCATCCTGTATTATACATAGTCATTAAATGACATTGTGGTAATATTTTTTTTAAGCGCCTACTTGTTTACGATTATTTCGTTATCCCCGCCGTGTTGCTATAGACGCCTAGTAAATACACGAATGCAAGAAAATGTCTTTAGGCCACTTAGTTGTCTTAAGAAATGGATTGGTCATTTGGTCCCTTCATTGCTTAGACTACAGCTAATCTATTCTGTAAAAATGTCACCGTGACAACTTAGGTGAAATTACCTCCCATTCCACCTGATGCTACGGATAGACACTATTGACAGCTCACTTCACCTTTCACGGTAAGATTTTTACAGATTAGACTGGTATATCCTGAAACCGGCAGTATGTACCTAGCCTAGCGACATTTCGGTCCACCAACCAGTCTTACCAAGAGGTATCGTGTTACCTGGGTTGTCGAGGCCAAATAGGATTTCGCTCCATGTAAATTACTTGTATTCAGCTGCATCCTGTCAAACTGGAAGCCGACCCCAACATAAGTAGTTAGGAAAAGGCTTGGCATATATGATGGTACTAGTTACTGTGACAGGATACTGGCTTTTCAGTACTATTGCTATCAATAAATAAACGGATACCTACTTAATGGTAAAAAATTTAATACCAGCACAATACCGGGTGTGATAATAGGTTCTGATTCTAAACAATGACATTTTTGTTTACTACTAGCTAACCCTACGGACATTGGTCCTTTCAATAATTCATACAAAAATACCAAAGAATAAAGGACGTTCTGTTTTTGCCATAGAAATGTAAAAAACAGGTTTTCGCCGAATTTGAAAAATTTTCGGGATATTTTTCCAATTTTTTTTTTTAACTGTTGCATATTAAAACAAAAAAAAAAATACACGAATCGTTCCAGCCGTTCTCAAGTAACGCGCTGACCAACGAACAGCATTTCATTTTCATTTATACAGGGCTGGTTAAAAAGTCGTGGATCAAACGGAATATTAGGGAGATAAAGGAGGTCATTTTCAACAAAAATCTTTCTACAGCATGGCCATAATTCAATTGCCCTAAAAGTTATGTTATTTTTGTATACCAAGTTCTTTTACAATAATTAGACTAATTAAAAAAAATGTGGTATAAACCCAAGGGAGTTGTATTATTACTAGATAATGTATCAGCACTTAAAAGTTCTATTGCGGCTCTGGGTATCAAATTACAAGAGCAATTAATTTTTTCCAAAAATTTTGAAGCGTTGCCATTAATTATTTCTCACTTTAAAAGTGTTGAAAACATTGATATATATGTTATTTAACTCAATGGTTGAAAATGACCTCCTTTATCTCCCTATTTTGTTTAATCCACGACTTTTTGACCAGCCTTAAAGACTATTTAACTACTAATTATTGTTACTAATTACTCTGTTTCCTGTAATGACTATAAGTTTCCATGGTAAACATTAATAAATAAATCATGCGCGAGAGAGATGATTTATTTACAAATATTCTCCAAATTATAACATTTTGTAGCTGTTTAGTCGATTCGCCCGAATTGAGTGAATCAACACTTTTAAATGATTATATTTTTTTCTGTAAGGGACTCGCACGAAGATAATTTATTTGTGGGCGAAATGACAACTCCAGAAACCTATATAGGCGGTTGTCAAATTTTGAATTTTATGCAATAAAATTTAAGAACAAAGGACACGAGCGTACAGAAATGAGAAGAGTTAAATATTTTGGAACGTGAAATTTCTCTTAACTTTATTGACTAATAAGCCCATTTTGTTCCTCAAATTTTGATAATGTCAATTAGGTCCTTTATTATTTTTAAACACTATAGGTATTATTTAAAAAGAAATAATTACCTATTGTTAAACTGTTGGCTGTTTTTTTCTGTATTACCTACCTATTTTTTAAATTTTAAAAACTGCACTTGCCACTTACTGTTTTCAATTTTTAATTCAGATTTGGTCCCTACATGGTCCCTACCAATGATTTCATGAACAGTAAAGGAAGCAGGAACTATCCACCGTCCAGCATATCTTGACACTTCATAGCAGCTCTGCATGCGAGCATGCCAAGAAAAATTACAACTAAAATGTTTGTTCATTTACATTTATTTCTACATTTAACGGCCGATGAAAGTATACTGGTCATACTGTACTTCGATAAAATGCAGGACCTATGTTAATTAAAGCTAAAATAATAAAAGTTCCATGAAGGGAACCCGGGATACAGGTGACTCCTTATAATTTGTATTATGACGACGTCTACACATCCTTAATTCCTGCAGAGCTGTGCTACTTCCGCTCGATGTTTTCACCAACTGTAAATAAATATTTGCTTTTCACCTTCATAAAAAATGAAAAATAAGTTCTTGCAGTGCACGTATATTTAATAAAACGAATATATAAAATATTTTTTATATACTATTTTAATTTTATCGCGGAAATTACCATAGGTACTACAATCATAATGAGTACAATCTGAGAACAACTTAGAATTCTGTTTTCCTCAGTGATCTATTCAACCACTAAAACACTATGTAGACTGTACAGCCCGTACAGCCCCCAGAAAATTGCGGCATTCATGAAAATAATGATCATAAGTTTCATGACTGACAAATGACTGACAATGACAATCAGCCACAGCCATCAGCCGACCGATCCCCTTGCCCAGCCTACTATCCATTATAAATTAATTTATAAAACGTAGTATGTCTATTTATATATTATTTTAAAGTGAATTAAATATTTTTAAATGATGACTATGATGAGGTTCGCACTTATTTTATTTTATAAATTATAATAAATAGTCATTTGACCTAATTAAGTCTAATGACTTGGGCTGAGTGGGGCTGTGATTAGTAAATTGTTGTTCTATCTATGTTTCTTAAGTAAATTATTTGCACAATACTGCATTATTTTTGTATTACTTTTAGTTTTGTAAGGAAACAAGTCGAATTGAAATACTTTTATATTTATTATTAACAAGATTATACCTACAACACAATGATTTTGCGATGTTTTGAACACTCCCGCCATCTTGTTTCATAAATAAACCAATAGGGCATTTCACGTCGTACCAACCTCCAGTAGTTTACCGGAGTGATTGCTCGCCGCACGGTTGGCAGCAGTGTCGACTATTGCAAATGGTGGATTGCGTTACTTTTTCTCGTGCTCCGTGTAAAATATTTACGTAAAATATTGTTAATTTCGTGGTGCAGTGTTTCTGACTAACATAAACATGTCGGAAACACTGCCGAATGCTAAAAAACAAGTTCCAAGACAGCTGGTGAGTGTTTATTGTTAGATTTTTACGTATTTAGTCCCGGGTGACGCCATGGTGGCTTTATCTGGGATCACGTAAACATGAAATGGTGCATCGCTGCATCGTGTATCGATTTACAAAAGTTACGGGATGACGATAGGAATCTTTTTGTGAATGTGGTTTTTGTTTGTGATGATAGTCATTGAGGGTCATCGGACTCAGTTTTTTGTGATCACGCCGCGGCCGAGTTTAAAACGCGGCGGCCGTATGCATTCGCGCATGCGAGATGGTGTCAAAATCTATAATAGTTCCGGAGATCGCGGCATAAGCGGCATTGCGATTCAGCGGCGATCATAGTGAGCGACGTGACAATAAATTGCGCGCGCCAGCGACGTCTTCGGCGCACGAGGCATTGTGGGCATCTGGTAGGGACAGAGTGTCGAAGGCGTTTCCCTCCCGCGGGCTGGCGGAGAGCAGGCGGCCAGGGGCGTGCGCGCTGCGCTGCGGCCACACGTCGAGCCAGAGTCCGCTCGCTGCTCGCAAGCAATCTACTTTATTACTTGACTAATCTTTCGTTGAACAATTACACGCTGGGCGAGAGTCTATCGTCTAAAACACTTGCATATTGATTTAAATAAGATCGGGACGACTGTCGTGCGTCCGACCGCTCTTTGTTACGCCGAGACCGCAAACAGCCCTCGTATCAAAAGTTTTATTGTTATAAGTTAGGTTCACTTATTCTTTTACTTGTGTTTCATTCATTGGCCTTGGCTGGAAAAAATAACCTACTTCGTAACGCGAGACGCTAAACAGTCTTGCAGATGCATTTTTTGTACCTACGCGATCGGAAAACGATAAAGAAAATTCAACCACAAAAGTAATTAAAAAGTGAAAGTTAGTAATCTGCACTTCAGCGTGCCGTATTGTCAACTTTTGTAGCTGAGCAAATTTTAGGGATGAGGCTAACATAAAATATGTACAATAACATTGAAGTATTTTTAACCAAGCAACCTAATATTTCATGGTGTTTACTATACCAATGTAATTAATGGTAATTGTTAATTCGAGATTAGATTAGGTTAGGAAATTAATTTTGCTGCCTACAGTTTTATACAGCAAAAGCCATTATTTTATAGTAAGCTCAGTTTTGTTTGAATAGTGGTAATTTATAGCCTTACACACTAGCTAAAGTTACGGAATAAAATAGAGCATCCAGTACAGTATCAGAAGAAGTTATGTAACATGTTTTCACTTTTTAATTCCTGCCAATGAAAATGGAATATTAGCATAACAATTGACACAGTAATCAGAATTTTTGCACAACAGTTCTTCTCTAACATAAACACATTTCAGTTGCCACATCATTGAGAAAACAATAGGTCAGCAATAATGTCAGTAAACAGCAAACCCAGAGTAAGCACTTAGAACCTTAGGAAACTGTATTCTTTAAATAATATTCCATCAAAGAGAAGTAAACATATCTTGTCTTCTCCCTAGCGTGAACGCAAACAACGCAAGCTTTATTCCGATGAGTGGGCCCTGGGTGATGATGAGGCTGAAGGTGGCCGGGGCTTCTCCCTGGCTGACAAGCTGGAGAGCCCAAGATTTGAGCATTCCGGTGCGGTGCTAGATATGCACGGAACAGACTTGACCGTGTCATATCTACAGAAGAATGGATTTACTACTCCGCTGCTGTTCAAGGAGAAACTTGGATTGGGACTCAGGTATGTACATGAATTTTTCTTTTGTTTTTAAGGAATGGTATGTACTCAATTGTGATATTGATACCTCATGCGTCTTTCTTCTAAAAGGTTTACCTATGCGTTCCACTTAGGTGTACTTATAGGTTTTTACATGTTTATACTTTTTCAGTCCATGCAGCTTTGTATTTATCTTTGTCATTTTATCGTTATTTTCGGCCAATTGCTAGGTGGGATTGTTTCAATTATCATCTTTATTTTGGTATAGAACATGCACACCCTTGATCTCGTAGTGGCTAGTACTGTTAGAATCTGAATACCAAATATTGGGCAAATACATGTTAAAAATACTGGAATTTATAATGCCGGAAATATTGGTCGTAGGTATTACGTATTGTGGCGAAAGATAACGATAGGGTGGCCCCTTCATTGATACTGAAATATTATCATCAACCTGTGGTTATTGAACTACAAAAGTATGTACACCTGCTGTGAGGCATTATTATAAATGGTCATCATAGACAATGTAGACTTTCAAACCTAACATTTGCCACACATATTGTAATAACCGGAAACTCACTAACACTTTTAAAATAATAAAATTTATGCATTGTCACGACGATACCATGAGCTTTAGTGCACTTTAAATGGAGAGTATGGACTGCAGACTAACAGCGCGTAATTGACTAACGCAAGTTACCATCATGTTACCTACCTATACGTATACGATACGATATGATACGTATGGGTATGACAGACGGAAATAATTACAGTGATACCACGAGTAGCAGCTATCACGTATCGGGACTTACTAACACTAACCTAGTTTAATTCTACGCGTTGATCCGCAGTCATGCCATAAATATGAGTGCGAACTACATGCTATTGTCTATGGTCGGGTCGCACCGTTTTGTTTCCATGAAAAACTCTAGGAAAACTGTTCAAGATATCTATGTATAATTAACTACGCGTGCCGCTCATTTTTAATCTTGATTGATTTCACCAAACAAATATAATCTTAGAATTTTGTCTTGGTTTAGGCAGGTAGTTTTTATACTATCACCCAGATTATAAAAAAAAGCTCTGTATTGTTAGATGAGGAAGCTTTTTAAAAGAACTCTAACGAAACGGAAACATGTTTTGTAAAGAGCTCTACCTTAGAATAGAATACTCTTTATTAAGTACAGTAGGTACACCATATAACTTAGACATAAATAAATGGTATATAAATTTTACAAAGGGTTTTTTTCCTGACATGCACATCTTTCGAAATGACAACGTGTAGAGCAACCATTCTAAATCAAAATACTTATGTTAATATAGCAAACAGTGGTTTAAGATACCTTACTTTTGAAGTTCACCCTTTGTTTTCAAACCACATCCTACATCCAATGATGAAATACAAGTCATCCCAATTAACGTAAAGCACGCCAAAGTAAAGCTCAAACATTTCCCTCAACAGGTTTTAATAATTTTATTGTTTTGTTGAACTAAGTCGTAAAGTCGATGCACCAAGTGTTTTTATCTCGGTAACTATATTATCTCACGATCGTATGCGTCCTCAATTACTGGGCTATTGGAACTTATCTTACCTACTAGGTTTCTGTTATTGTCGTGAGTCGCTAGATTTAAAAAAAAGTTTGATATCTTAGGGACAATTCTCGTAATTTTAAGAATGTTCAGTCTGATCTCGGTCTTAATCTGTCAAAAGTACCTCTAATAATTTCCCTAAATTTTTGACAAATTTTTGACATTGATTGTCGCTGAGATGAGATTGCAGCTAGATTTTGAACGCTTTTAATTACGGGAATTGGCCTTCTCTGATGTCATGAAAGTGTACGGTCACCAAAGGAAATAAGTAACGATAGTCGTCGGCTAAAGTTGAAGTTTAGTAAGAAACCTATGGATGATTTCGAATAAAATGTAATTTAACCTTTTGAACGCCAATCACTTGTATACAAGTTCGAGATTTTCGTGCCCTCAGCGCCACTACTTGATTAGAAGTATTAATAGTATAAAATAAATTTACGACTTTTACAAGACCTTTTATTTTGTTTTTATGGAAAATTGCCCTGTTATAAGCCATATTTTTAATTTTTTCACACATAATAAGTTCTTGTTTGTTTTATATTCAATAGAAACAAAAACGCCACAAAATATTTTAGTGCCCCCAACGCCAAGTACTTGATATAAAGTAAGCCAGTGATGGGACACGATGAAGACCTCGCTATATTTCATCTCGTCAAAACGATCATAAATATCATTATTGCAAGAAAATGACGTGAATAAATAATATTTTATAAATATTGTAAACTATAAACTACGTTTTATTCGCCTTAATCAAGAATAAATAGGTTTTCTAATCATTGTCGATAGTGAAACACCGTTTGAAAAACCCATCCTTACAAAGTGGCTAGTTGTCAGTGCGCACAACGCCACGAACTTGTATAGAAGTAAATCTGTGACGTCATAAGCGGACGGTTTTCAAGGTCATAGTGACTTTGTGCATTTTAGTGTAGTGCAATGTTTACATTTTGTTTCTTTTTGAGTAGATTCATCATAAGAAAAAGTTTGTGAATAATCAGAATTTTGAAATAGTTCGTCGTCCTGACATTACGTTAAGTCGTCAACTTCCGTTTCAGGAATGTACTTCCGTTTTCTATTAGTTTCTAAAAACAAGAAAAATCATTGCTAGTATTTTGCGACACCTATACCTACCATTAAAAAAAAGATCTGTAACATCTGCGTAAAACAGTCACTTACACTCCATTTTAATTTTTTTTTAAAACACGTAGATAGAAAACCACGTATCTAGCTTCTATTGATTGTATTTGGTTCTATTTTTTGTAAGTAAACGAAATAAATTATGCATGAATCGGTTGAGGTTATGCACGTGTAACTCGACCACAGTGAATAGAAAAAAGAAAAATACCATAGACATCTAGACATCCTTATATCAGAAAGGATTTTGACGTGCCTCGAGCGCCAACGACTTGATATGAAGTAGAAGGATTACATTTGGAGACAAATAGGGATGTGCCTTCTAGAACACACGTCTAATAAATTTACAATTCTTTTCTTTTATTATGGGAAATATATCCAGGTTTTCATATTGATTTTTTTATGAAATAAAACAAAATATGAAAATACGGTATCAGTTTTTATTTAGCTTCATAAATTGGTGAATAAACGTTAATTTCAACTTATAATATTATTTATCGATAGGACATTAATCCCATCCCTACGTTCTACTATAGATACGTTATACATTTGTAGCGTGGCGCTGGAGGACACATCGCGTATTATGTAGATGGGCGTCGAAAAGGTTAATTAATAGAAAACAAACAGTTAATTTATAAAACTAAATTTCATTCGTGAACATCGTCGGTTTCTCACTAAACTAGGTACAACTATACCTGACGACACTGGTAGTCTTTTGGTGACTGTACACAAACCTTAAATTCTTACGCAATTACTCACTATAGGGAATATTTAGCAAGTAATACATTCATGAGTATTTAGAAGGGTTCAACGAATATCTCTTTTTATTGTAAACTAGCTGCGCCCCGTGGTTTCACCCGCGTAAATGTCGATCCCGTGGGAATATCGGGATAAAAACTATCCTATGTCCTTTCCCGGGACTCAAACTATCTCTATACCAAATTTCATCGAAATCGGTCCAGCCGTTTTCATGTTATGTCGTGACAACGGAAAACGGGTTTCATTTTTATATATATAGATTGTTAATTAAAAATTTTCGACTAAAATAATTGAGGTTATGAAATTAAACCTATGAAAAATATCTTTAGATGATTTAGAATTACAATTTTGGGTTTAAGTACGTACTTATTCAAATAATCAAATCAAAGCACTCAATTTGTAAATGGCACTGCTAATTTAATTAGCATCCACAGCATAATCAGTTTATAATGTTCCCACTGCTGGGACACCAGGCCTCCTCTCTGTGTGCGAGTGCGGGTTGGTAGATGTCATTTATCTTCGAATTATTATTATTACTTAGAATTAGTAGAACAGACCATACTATTCAGTAATTTTGTCAGTTAGTCAGTTGACGAGAGACAAAAAGTTCGAATACTGTTATATGTACACTTGGGAGCAAATAAATCGAGCCACTTGCTTTTTTTTGCACGTATAATGGTTAATATTTTTGGTAATATGGAACGTATCAAATCGAAACATATATCGCCTAAGAGCTTATTTAATAATCTTTACAATGAGGGTAAATTTTTGAATGATAACCTTATTTAGTGATAAATTATTGGCTCTGAAAGAAAAACGGTAATTTTGATAGAAAATTGTAGGATTAAAACAGTCCAGAAAATCTATCGAAATCAGGGCAAGGGGGGGTAATACAAGATATTAAGAATAAGTTTATACCATAATTTTGTTTTTAATTGTTTTTTTCTGGACCGACAATTTTCTATCAAAATTACCGTTTTTCTTTCAGAGCCAATAATTTATCATTAAATAAGGTTATCATTCAATAATTTACCCTCATTGTAAAGATTATTAAATAAGCTCTTAGGCGATATATGTTTCGATTTGATACGTTCCATAATACCAAAAATAATAACCATTATACGTGAAAAAAGGAAGTGGCTCGATTTATTTGCTCCCAAGTGTATATTATGTTTGTGTCAACATTGTGTATGTGTGCATGGGCTGCGTCCCTGCCCTGCTCTAACCGGAGAATTAAATAAATAATTAATAGTGTGCTTTTAACTGTCAGTAGTTTCACTTGTGTCCCTACGCTACGTAGGTACCAACATAACAAATACCAACTTTCGATAACTGCATCTGCACTATTAAATAGGGAGTCAGTAGGTACCTACTCAATCTTGTTCGAGCAGGGAACTCGGTAAGGGTTCACTAAATATGTTGTTAGTTGTTTTGCCAGATCTGGTTTCTAAACGAGCCTCGACGTAAATAAAGCAGGGTTAAAAACATGTTTCAAAAAAAGTCTCGTCCGTACCCTTGAAAATTCTTTGACAAAGTATTTTGACGAATAACTTGATTGTCATTGTGTAATACCGGCCTGAGTGCTGTCGGTATCCTGCGGTGTCTTTACAAGACTTACAAAAAATATCGCCAGACTGGGATCTCTTATCTCTTACGTTTTTATCACGTTGACGTGGTAAAAAAGTGGATTTGTCTGACCTAATCTATTCCAGGAACGTCCTATGCATTTAACACTTGATTTTTTGTTACATTCGCCTTTTTAATTTATCATTAATTCACAATAAAATTAAAATTATTGGTGGTACTGCAGGACAGCCGTTCTCTAGTTTAAGGTTTACACTGAAACAAATAGGTACAGGGACTCCTCAGCGGACCCAGGGACCTCGTTGGTTTAGTGGTCGCCACTACAAGTAAAAAATAATCAATATTAAAAAAAATTGAAATGTTTTGCTTCGTTCATGTATGCCTATAAAAATTTCTTCATTATACTTGATTATGCCTAAGTAAGCATAACCATTATATTTCCGATGAAATGAAACGAACGAATGCATTAAAATAAAATATCAATTGGCGTTCTACTGTATTATTATATTGTTACCTACACAATTGTAGAGTGTGGTCGATATATATTGTGAGAGAAACAAATCGATTACGAATCGCCGGTGCCTATAATAATATTCACATTACGAGTGCGATCAGGGGAATAGATTGCTATCACTTTTGTGGCAGGCCGCCGCCGTATCGAAACCGCTGTAGCAGAATAAAAATAACATGTAATGTATTGTTTATATTGTTCTTCCTTGAGTGAGAACGCCTTCTGATAAGCTTATTTTAGGTTGTTTCAGGTCGAATTGTGTCAATAGAACCCGAGTATTTCTGTAGTATGACTTTTTGTGTAGCTAATTATACATAGGTATAACGTTTTCAGATACCTAGTAATAATTGTTTTGGGTCTCGTTCAGGCGGTTATTAAATACTCGGTACCCAAAAATTTTGCTGTAGGAACTTTGTCGAACACAAAGAAAACTTGTTGTTATATACAATTATGTTTATCTTTACCAAGCTTCAATCAGTAAGGCTAGGGTGCTGGTTAGAGTAAGATCTATAGAAAAATGTATTTATGGAGTGTTATAGATGATAGTGTTTGGTATTATTATTATAAGTTTTCAAAATTTGTTTTTTGCCTTCCACATGTGGAACGAGTGGCAGTGCGCGTGCGTAGGCGGAATGCTAGAACATCCAACTTATTATTTAGCTTCCAAGTATTGCCAGTTCTAAATACAATCAATTTCTGTTTATCCGTACCCAAGGGAGGTTAACACAAGCGTAAAACTGTAAATAACATAAAAAAGCGCAAAGTTCGGACCTCGTTCGCCTTTTTTTGCTGTCGTTGTTAACGAAACTGGCTGTCTGGATCGCCATTAAACGTGATTTGCATGCTAAGTAGCATAGTGTAACGATTTCACATGATAGTCCTTTAAAAGTTCAATTTTAATTAATTCATTTACACTTTAGTCGCGTAGTTAATAATGTATTCGTTTATTACTCTATAAAAAGCTCAATATAAACAACAGTGGCGAAGGTACCATACAACTCGATTCCCACCGGCTTCCCTTCGAAAATTGAGAACATAACCACACTATAATCAATTCATAATTAAATTTTTTTTTGGTTTTTTTTTTGTTCCGGCTTACCTCTGTCATAAATCCACCCTTCGCCACTGATAAACAAAACATATTTTGCCAGACAGGCGCTTTACTTTATGTAAATTATTTCATCACCACTGCTCTCAAAACAATGAAGGAAAATATCGTGAGGAAACCGGCGTGTCCTAGAACCAAAAATTCGATGACATGTCGACACCTACCAACCCACACTGGACCCGCGTAGGTTACAGACCACTCCCTCTCTTAGAGAGGAGGCCTGTGTCCCAGCAGTGGGAACATTCTGGGCTCATATTTTCAATATTGGCATCGGGCTAAGGAATGTCAAATAAGTTTCATGTTTCACAGTTGTTCCTTATTTTATACCCTACTTTTACTGTAGGCGATAGAAATTTATAATACAGTAATATTTTATGCATAAAATAGTACAAAGATAAGTTTACGCAAGCAAAAATATAATTTTACTTACACGTTCCATTTTGCTATCTGTTACGTAATCTTTATTGCTTTTCTGAAGCACTATTTCGTGTAAGGATCGGTGTAAGCTTAACTCTTGAGTTTTATGTATGAAAAGAAAACTATTCCAGCATGGAAACTACTTCCGTAAATATTCCACGTTGTCGTGGGGAATGGTGCATATTGTTACCTTGAACTTTTTGATGTAACAACAACATCAAGCCTGTAATCCTCGAAGCGGATGTTAGAGAGATGGTAGAGGTGTACCGATAGTATACCCACATTTTACCAGTTATGTTTAAGTTCCACGTAATAAGGGGCGAGCCTATTTCCATAAACCGGGCATTAATCCAGACTGGGCTGCTTCTGAGGAATTCCTTTGCCATCGGAAAAAGGACTATTTGTAATTATTATATTAACATCTTAATTCATATGAAGTTTTCAAAATTAAACCCACAGTTAGGTACTTATAGAATCCTGTAAAAGAAATCTGTTTACAAAAGGATATTATTTCCAATGACGTTCCATCTGGTATTCAGATGACATTTAAGTTATTGGAAAATCCCGAGTGCAATGTCAGATGGAAAATATTCTCGTCGACATGTTTACAAGAGGGCTACTTCAGGAAAATTGTGTGCATGATGCATGATGAAATTCTTTCTATAGAAATGTTTGAATCTATTCTAATGAAAGACTACGATCTAGGTTAGCTTTAGCAAAGATAAATAGTTTTTGTCTTTATAAAACTCATTGTGAATAATGTAACTTTACAATTTCTCTCCAATACACTCATCTCATTTATGTGCGTTGAATTAATTTTTATCCCTTGTTTCGGGAATTCTTCAAAAATGTTTCAAATATCTCGAAATCTATTGAATTTCGAACTACTACTACTGCTATTTATTTGACACATTTTTGAAGCGTAAAATAAAAAATATTGTTAAGATATTATTCTTAAATCGCTCATAATTTTAATTATTTGGTTGAAGTAAGTACTTTTAATTATGTTCATAGCTTAAATTGATGTGCTACAATATTTATAATTTTTTTGTGGTACACATTCAATATGTATTTTTTTTTATTGGAATTATATCGAAAAGCCCATAGAATTCAAATATCTCGAAAACTATTTAATTTCGGCTATACATATGGGGGGTTCAATTTGTTGCATTTTGGCCCCCCTATCAGGTCCTGCCGGATATACGTCGAATTACAAGTAAACCTGTATATGTATAAAATAATATTGTTATTTGCACAATATGTATGACTAATCACACTGTCACACTAATATTATAAAGGCGAAAGTATGTGAGTGTTTGTATGTTTGTTACTTCTTCACGCACAAACGGCTTGATCAATTTTTATAGAATTTGATTTTTAGGTAGTTGACACCCTGGATATAACACACATATGCGGATGAATCCGCGGGGCGCAGCTACTAAAATAATAAACCATTTGTTTAATTATCGTCTTTTTTGCATTTTCCTTGACATTACAAATCTCTATCAAAATTGAAAACTAAAACGAATTCAATCGTCATTCGTTAGTTAAATTCATTACGTTAGTTTTTTTATAATCGTCAATCAAACAATGTTTTTTTTGCATAGAATACTTACACACCTTTCCAATTTTCTTCAATATAGGCGCAATAAAATGGCTGTGCCACATCCGGACAGACTGACAGACGACGACAGCAAAAGACGAGATTATAAGGTTGGCTACGGAAATCGAAAAACCAAATTGAACGTTGATTTTTATTGTTTGATTGTTGTTGATATTGTGTAAATCCTTACTGTAAGTATTTCAAAAGTACTTACCGCGTTTCCTAAGCAAATAATCGTACGATGATTTGCTTTCGTCTCATCTACTATTAAGTTAGGCACAACGGAGAAGTTCGAACGGGACCAGCCAACCTTACAAATCCAGGCTATTGACACCTTCAAAATTTCATCTGCTGAGAGAGCAAGCAACTGCCGATAAAGCCTTGTTATCCCCGAGGCCCGAGGTTTGGTCCAAGTGAAACTTAATGTTCTGGCTCGTACCGAAACTGGTTGAATTAATTTATTCAAATGGGGCTGTGAATCAGCAATTTTTGAATGTCAAAGTTACGAAGACCCCCCCATTCATAATCACTAATCACCCTATTGCCATCGGCCCTGTAAGAACACTTCCTAGTTCTTGACATGGTATAAAGCGTTTATTTTCGTTGGATCCCACTTTTGAATCCCATTTTTTAGGTATTAACGATGGATCCCGTTTGCTATTTCCGTTGAATCCCATATTATAACAACATGTGTACATTTCAGAAGAAAAGTGATTTACCTTTATCAAGCACTAAAAAGAGATTATTTTTAGTGGGTTACCCGGAACCGAACTAGTTAGATTAGGTTAATTATTAAAAAAAAAACAATGTTAGGTTAGGTTAGGTTAAAACCGTGACCCCTACGCACGAGCCGAGCGAGCGAAGCGAGCGGTGCCGCGGCAGCGGCCGGCGAGTGCCAGAAACGACTAGATTATATAGAAAATGAGTTGTTTGTGAAATAAATAGTATACGAAACGTTGGTTGTAAACTAAAAATTTCAATGGAGTTTTGGTGAAACATTAGTGAACCCCTCATTTTATTATAAACAATTTTGTTGTTGAAAGTACCCGCATTCAGATTTTTTTAAGCATTCGGGATCCAACGGAAATACTTTTCGGGATTCAACGACAATAAAACGTAAATATCTTGCATTTTTTAAATTCGGGATCCAACGGAAATACATAATAATTTTTTGCGGGATCCAACGCCAATAATATTAAAATGGGATTCAAAAGCGGGATCCAACGGAAATAAATCGTATAAAGCGCCGAAAAGTCGCAAAGAACTCTACAGCAAAACGTCTCAATTTAAAAAAATAATCTGATTCTATGTAATAGTAGAATCAAAAGCATGCATAATCAGCCTATAATATTCCCACTGCTGGGACACAGGCCTTCTCTCTTTGAGAGTAAGTGGGGTATAACATACCACGCGGGCTCTGTGCGGGATGGTAGATGTCACATGTGTTTGAATTTTTGGTTCTAGGATATTCCTCACGATGTTTTCCTTATTAAAGAAATTATTTACACAAAGTAAAACGCTTGCCTGGGTTCGAACCCACAATCTTATTATAATTCGTAAATCTGGGCCGTTACCAATAGGTCACCTCTCAAAAGTATCTATGATGTCGAATCAAAAGTATGCTTTGTGAAAACCCAGGATAAAATCATTTCCTTTGACCATATTCTCATGAATCCAATCATCTGTTCAAACGTGAAAACTCTAAGAAACCTGTTACCATTCAAACGAGATATTCTCACAATTTACATAATATCTCCTAAGAATTGCTACGCAAAAGGTTTCCTTTCAGTTCAGATGAAACGCGATACTGGGAAAAGGTGCGTTGGCTCGGGAGACCGTACTAGGGTTATCATTTCGAAATTTAAAAGTCCTATACTTAAGCCCGAAGTTTGAAAAAAAAAAAAAGTAAAGACATTTTACTTTGAACCTTTTTATTTTCAGTAGTTATTTCATCATCATTGTCTTGCCCTCATCCTTCTAATTGGGAGTCGGCGTAACATGTATTTTTTTCCATTTGCTACAAAATCACCTTTATTCGATATAAGCAGGACTGAGCCGAGGGGGGGGGGTCGGGCAAAAAGCCGGACAGTTCCGGATCAAACCCGATGGTTGTTGGTAACCCTAGACCGAACTAAAATATGTTTTAGGTCAAAAGGTCACTATCAATAGGCAGGAGTATTTTGATAGCCTTCTCGGTTGGACTTTTCCAACCTTTGCTGCTGCGTAGATGCAAAGCTAAGCGTTCAGATATAGGTTGCCAACAAAGGCACTTAATCGTTTTATTATAATATATAATAATAAATATAATACACCAGTAAACACAAGTCCTTTTCAGCAACAACATAATTATATTATTTCAATGTTAAAATCCCTTTTAATGTTTCGTCCCGATTTTCCCCTGCATCCCTTTTCACCCCGTTTGACGGTACTAAGTTTTCTATTCAATCTGCTGTACAGAAATAGGCCTAAGAATGTAAAAACGTAACATTACGTTTCAGATACATAAAGTGACTGTTTAGTTTCTTTTATGAGGTCGATAGGATAAGAAATCTTGTAAGTATAAGGTTCCCATTCCGAAATTGAAAAATGTTAGAAGCTTTAGAAGTGGTTTCGAGACTTATTTTGGATCGAGTTTTAATTGTTTTGTTTTCTTTGCTACAAACAAGTTCCGTAAGTACATTATTTTAAGAATATCCGAATTCAAAAGTTAAATTAAACGATTCGGAACACCGCAGGTAAATCGGCGAAATAACTACCAAACTTAAAAATCACACCTTTATCCCTCGAAGGGGTAGACAGAGCCTGCACTTATGTTTAAGTCCCTTGTAATAGGGGGCGAACCTTTTGCCATCAAAAATCGCCTATTAGACCTAACACTACCCGCCCCGGGAATCGAACCCAGGACCTCATGTTCAGCAGTAACGCTTACGACCACTAGACCAAAGAGGCAGACACCAAAAATAAAAAATAAACGAAATAAATTCATACAACAAGAGAGGCAATCAGTAGAACTTGTGGTTATGTCAGTTACATCTTGCGTTTCATAGCTTTGAGGGCGGATCAATAAAGTAAACAACTCGTTTCAAGTTGCGTTTTTACAGCGAAAGCTGCCTTACGAAACTCTCAAAAGTTTCCCCTGAAGCTTCAGAAATGCTTCCCAGAACGCTATTATTTCGAGTAAGGTACTTCAGTACTTTTCTTGTTGTTAGTTTCAAAGAAAATAGCAATATTGCCACCATATAAAATATAATAAATTTTGCTGAGGGCCAAAAGAAGCGGGTTGAGCAAAATATAAGTAGTGTGCCTCAAGTTACAGCGCTGATCAACGCGTACAGCCAGCGCCCATCAACCCTAAAAGAACATTAACATAGTAAACATCACATTTTGTATCGTATTGTAAGTTTCTATACCAAGTAATGGTTAAATTTTTTTTTTTTAATATTATAAGGGGCTATGGGTGTATTATAGATACACCTTTGCCCCTAATCTATCGGGGATTACAGGCTTGATATTATGTAAATATCATCATCTCGGCCGAAACTGGAAATAGGCCTCTCCCAAACACCGCTACAACGACTAACGAAGGTCGGGGAATTGAATGTTTGACTCTTATAATCAGCGTGGACAAGTGTCCTCGAAGAAGGTGGACCGACCACCTGGTAAAGGTTGCGGTAATCTACCAAAGTTAAAGCTGTATGTGGGTAACGCAACCTTCTGAGAGAGACCGTCGACCTGGGGCCAATGCGACATACTTACAATTTATTTTCAAAAATATAACCTACTAATCCGCTACAAAGTGAAAACCAAAGTTTTGGAAATCGCTGGCATTGGTTTTATTGTTTTCTGCGTACCTATTACCAACCTTAATCAAGCAATGTTAATAACATTTAAATGAGAAAAAAAGCGCGGGCGTCTCCTTCCAAATAAAAAAGAATCACGTAAGTCTGCCCAGTAATCACGGTGTTTGTTTGTTACATCGATGTAACAAACAAACACACATGAAAAAACTGCCTTTTTTTGAAGTCTGTTAAAAATTGACACATTTTAAGGATTTATAAGGCAATAGAAAAAAAAAAAGCTTGGAACATTTTTTAATAGCACCCGTCGCCTCTCCGTTTTATTAAATAGACCCCTGGTGAAGTTGGCGTGAACCAAAAACAAAAAGTAGAGTGCTAAAACATTTTTGTTTTGTTGCAGAGTCCCGACCAGCAACTTCACGGTCAACGATGTGAGGATGTGCGTCGGTTCGCGTCGCATGCTCGATGTCATGGATGTCAACACACAGAAAAACATCGAGATGAATATGAAGGTAAGACTGCATGACCAAGTTATCAATAGTTTATAGCATAAACTATACAGGGTCCCATTAAAATAAATTGACAAATTTAACACAGCGCTCAGTACGTCTAACCAAAGATATCCAAACAAAAAAAAAACACTGATTAAAGTGATTTTATTTTGACCTAAAATAATAAATTCGGCGCACACATTAGTGTATTTTCGTTAGCTGATTATTTTTATTTCTCTTGTAAGTATCTAATGCGTTTTTCTTATATATATTTTTTTTTACCATCGTCCTTATTTTGGTGGTCTGAATAGTTTCTGAAAGTTTGTCCATCTATTTTAATAGGACCTTATATAGTCTCGAAAATAAATCTAATAATGTATACTTAAGCGCGGTTGCAGATGGATGTGATTCTATTCTTTTAGAGTACATGACCACTGACAGGTGGTTTGCTTAGCGCCTAGAGCCTAGGACTTGCTTACCGTACCGCCTAGAGCCACAGAATAAATACTACAAGCTAGAGCCTAGTGTCTTGAACTTGTGCGAACAGTTGCGAAAATTCTAGGGCATTTGTTTCACTTCGCTATTCGCAAGGTAAACTCACTAGGCTCTAGGCGCTAAGAAAGCCACTTTCGTAGAGCCACCTTCGTAGTCCACCTTCTTACGTATTTCTCATCGTTCCCATTTAGGCATCAACTTTAAAACCATCAGAAAACTAGGAATAAAATTGACAACATTTCATATTTTTAACCTGCATGTATTATTACGTTATATAAAAGTAAATTCAAATCTAGGGCACCCATATTTTTTCGTTTTTCGAAATTATACACTTTTCATTCATAATTTTAACTTTGAAATTCGGTGTATTCTAAAAAGACGTAAGTGCCAGATGACGGTAGAATGGCGATATTACCTTTGCTATTGTGACCCGTCAAAAAAACTGTTAGATGTCACTTGTCTCAGTCGTTGTTTTGGTTCCGTCATTGGCGTATATTTTTCATTGGGATCCATTTTATTGGCGAAATATCAATCAAAATTGATAATATTAACAGTAAGCAGCGTGTCGAGTTGATAGGAAAAAAATATTGTTGAATTCAATTCAGTTTTTTAGTTGTTTTCTAGTTACACTTCTTAGGTGACATTGACATGTCTTGTTTGATATAATGTTTTCAATCAAAGACATTGGAATGCGCAAAGGTAACTACCTCATTCCGCCGTTTATGTGACGTCATCGCATGTTTTTTGATTTTTACTTTTTTTCTCAGAAATTTAGAAATAAAAAAATAAAATAAAAATATATTTGAACTCAGGATACGAAAATAAACAAATAGTATTTTTGTTTTAAGGTCGTGTCAGGTTTGAAATGTTGTCAATTGCAATCATCCAGCAGCTAGCTAGCTGCTACTGCTGCTAGCTAGCTTTGAGAAGCTAATGCTTGAAACATTTTTTTGAAAGCGTCTGTCATGTGACGTGATCCTACGCCTGTCATGCAATTCTTTTTGAAATTCAGACATACCAAAAATTTACTTAACAAGTCCGAGTTATCTATTCCGAAATAAATAACGAAAATAAGAATGTTTCCTAAAACTTAGACTTAGGTATGGCAGGATAAACCGTGAAACCGTTTTGCTTTCATCACAGTTTTCCTCAAACCAAATGAACAAATGTCAGAAAACGATCATTTTGTTACCTGTTAGTAAAACAAAATTCATTCTGGTTTTGGGTATCGTTGACCTGTTATTATGGAGACAGGCTATCTATCCAAATATGTGGCAGAGATAAAATTAGAAATATTAAGTACATACAAATAGATTACGTATCAAGTTTTTAAAATAACTTAGAACTTACCTACACCAATCTTATTCCAAGGCTATTGACCTATAAAAGAAATTAAATAATATCATGATCTGTGATCATGATATTATTTAATTTCTTTAGTAGTTTATAAAATATTATGAAGCGTGAACGAAAATAAATAAAAAGTCGTTGAATGTTTTCATTAATTTTCGCGGCTCTTTCATGAATAAACCATTATACTACGACTTTAACAATCGTGCCGTAGGGACCTGCATAAAATAAACAGCGCAGCGAGAATATCGCGCTTTTACACATCCATAAATATGCAGTAAGAACAGAATTATTGTAATATTTTGTTACTAGCTTCCACCTGCGGCTTCTCCCGCATGGTACGTCGATAAAAAGCCTATGTCCTTCCCCAGGGTTCATAGTATCCCAATACAAAATTTCATCAAATTTGGTCCAGCCATTTCGGAGATTAGCCGGAACCAACAGACAGACATACAATTGAGTTTTTTTTTGTTATAAATACCGTATACTATACTTTCTTAAGCATTTACTAAAAACTGTTATTTTGACATTACAAAAATACATTTAAATTTGATGTATAGATTTGTATAGATATTGTTATTTAAACAACATATTATACTTCAGCAACATTCTCTTTGACCTTACTTAATTTTATAATTTTACCCTACTTAATTACCATCCATTGTGATCGTGTTCTTAAAGTGCGTGTAGAGACCAAACGAACAAGAGCATTAAGTATATATCTTTTAACAGACTTGTGAAGGTATACGAATTTGTGTGGGGTAGGTATCACAACTAAAAAGTGAAAAATAAAATCTTATTACAAAAAAAAAACAACCTAATTACTTCCGAAATTAAAGTTATTTTTCACTTAATTGCAAACCTAAAAAACGACTTCCAAAAAACACTAGAAGTAGTGTTTTTGAGAAGTCGTTTTTTTTTGTAGAAGTTTATACACTTAGAGCATTTGGTACTTAGTCTGGATAGAATGTGCATTCGCTAGTTTAGGCTAATCTAAACCGACCTTTTGCTGACGAGTGACGGTTGCAGCTGTGCGTGTCATGGTGGGTTTGAGTCCTCGCTTAGGCAGTTAACACTACTATAGTTTCTGGTCCTGTTATATCATCTCTGTTATTCGTCTCTACACAAACGCCACATTTATATCATAGCATGACATATCTATCAATAAACGGCGATAGCCAACAGCACTTGTAATATTTTACTATAACCATATAATTCATTTTCAAATCGGTCATCAATCACTATC
The DNA here is from genome assembly GCA_945859645.1 of Amphipoea oculea. Classification (NCBI taxonomy): domain Eukaryota; kingdom Metazoa; phylum Arthropoda; class Insecta; order Lepidoptera; family Noctuidae; genus Amphipoea; species Amphipoea oculea. The sequence continues at coordinate 6,970,181 of OX243884.1, forward strand.
TAGAGTTGACGGCGGTAATCGCATCGTCGATTGTCGTATCTACGCATTGTTGACACAAGGCCTAACGCCGTCAAGAGATTGAATTTACAATTCATATAGTCTATAGACCAGCGACTCTTAAACTTTTTTGGCGACGGCTACCCTTTTGGAAAACGAAATATTTGACGGAATCAAAAACTGGTTTAATGTGTATTCTTTATTAATAATCATATTACTTGTGACTAAGTAATAACGACACAAGGCGATCTATCAGGTTAAGCTACGCTTGCCGCAGCTGGTCCGTGGATGGGTGACCATCTTTACATTCAAGGTCTTTGTGGCAAGCTAGGATATTCAGCACGGTTATTGCACAAAAAAAAAAACAAAATAAACCAATTCTGCAGAGGTATTTGTTTGACCATTGATTCCTTGCTTGTCTGAAAAATGTCATTTCTAAAAATGATTAATAAATCTCCTTCGACATAATTTAGGGCTTTTGCAAGTTTTAGTATTTTATTTTCATTATAACCAGTATTTTCGCGGAGCCCCCGCAGCGCAGATGCCTTGTGGAGCCCTAGAGATCCACGGAGCACACTGAGTATGGCTGATATACACTGTATGACTGTATTGCCGTTTTCGCATTGTGTACTTTTTCTTTTTCCACGCAAAATGTCTGTAGTAAATGGTATATTCTAATGTTCTCAAAGGTCTAAATTAGAGGTCTCAGAGATGTTATTAACCCATAAGGGCGGTAAATTGATATATTAGGTCCTTACATATGAAATTGGCGTTTTGTATGGAAGGAACAAAAAGTCGAATATTTTTTAATATAATATATTTAATTAATCAAAGTATGAACCATTGTTTTCAATGCACTTTTGCCATCTTATAGGTAGTTCATTGATCCCTTTACTAAAAAAACCAGTCGGACGGGAATCAATAAAATCTTTGAAGGCGATTTGGACTGCCCCATCGGAGTTGAATTTTTTCCCTTGCAAAAAGTTATCCAAATTGCGAAAAAAATGGTAATCTGTTGGAGCAAGGTCCGGGGAGTACGGAGGATGTCTAAGACATTCCAATTCAAGCTCTTCTAATTTGGTAGCCGTCTGTTGCGCAGTGTGTGGTCTGGCGTTGTCGTGCTTTCAAGCTTTTTAATCTTCCCAATTTGCTTCAAGTGAATTAAAACAGTTTTATCACTAACATCGAAGCCTGCAGATAACTCGGACGTGGTTTGCGATGGGTCCGCTTCCACAATAGCCTTCAATTCTCCATTATCAACTTGGGTCTCAGGCCGTCCACGGGGCTTGTTCTGCAGGTCGAAATTTCCAGAACGAAAACGTTGGAACCAAAAACGAACTGTGTTTTCTTTTGCAACATGACCGCCATACACATCATTCACCCTTCGAGTCGTTTCCGCAGCACTAGTGCCACGGCGGAACTCGTACTCGTAAATAATGCGATATTTTAAATTTTCCATTTTGTAAAATGAGTGACGCAAACAGAAAAAACAGAAGAAAAAAAACAAATGAATGACGGTCATCGAAGCACAAATACATGAGTAAATAGCTGTACAAATTTGAATTTGGAATTCCTTACCAAAGAGGAGAAATTCGTGATTAAAGTGGCCAGTACGAAAAACGCCAATTTCATATGTAAGGACCTAATATTTCTAAAAATTATACTGACTTACAGATTTCATTATTACTGACTTATAAATCGAGGTGTAAGTGTGTCCAAAGTTGTAAAGAAAATTGCTATAAGTAGTCCAAAGTCTACTCGAGATAATATGTAAACTTAAAACGCACGCATTATATTATCGCTACTTACGTACTCCCAGTAAGCTCTTCAAAGAATACGAGAAACAGCCACTAACAGAACTTATCCAACTGGTCCAGGCAAACTCATGAAAGGCCATAAAAATAAGCTCGTCACTTGATATACACTTGGGAGCAAATAAATCGAGCCACTTGCTTTTTTTTGCACGTATAATGGTTAATATTTTTGGTATTATGGAACGTATCAAATCGAAACATATATCGCCTAAGAGCTTATTTAATAATCTTTACAATGAGGGTAAATTTTTGAATGATAACCTTATTTAGTGATAAATTATTGGCTCTGAAAGAAAAACGGTAATTTTGATAGAAAATTGTAGGATTAAAACAGTCCAGAAAATCTATCGAAATCAGGGCAAGGGGGGGTAATACAAGATATTAAGAATAAGTTTATACCATAATTTTGTTTTTAATTGTTTTTTTCTGGACTGACAATTTTCTATCAAAATTACCGTTTTTCTTTCAGAGCCAATAATTTATCATTAAATAAGGTTATCATTCAATAATTTACCCTCATTGTAAAGATTATTAAATAAGCTCTTAGGCGATATATGTTTCGATTTGATACGTTCCATAATACCAAAAATAATAACCATTATACGTGATAAAAGGAAGTGGCTCGATTTATTTGCTCCCAAGTGTATTTAGTTTAGTAGATTGTACGCAGTATAATTGAACATACTCCAGCACATCAAGCTACCCAAAACTGTCAAATTTTCCCAATCAACTTTGAACTTTATGCTTTAGCGATAAATTTGAAAATCTATCAAAGGAATTTCACAGATTGTTGTAGCTTGATGTGAAGTGCTGGCGTCTGTACAAAAAAGTTAACTACAACACTACTTTTCACAATTGTCACTAAACAAAATATTTATGTACTTTTTGTATTGTAATTTAAACCTCAAGTGGCTGCCCTGCACCCTAACTGACTAATTGCGTAACATAATAATTATCAATCGCAATTTGAATCATTTTAAACGATATTGCTAATCCATTGTTTCTTATGTTCGAAATATTTGTCTGCTCAACAACGTAAATAACACAATGAATGTTGTTGAACTGTCAAAATTAAAGCCACTGCTACTGTTGGTGTGTTACGTAATTACCCAGCTGCTCTTCCACGGCAATAAAATTGCTAAAGAAAAGAGGTTTTACTTGCTACCTTGCTACACAAGGCAAACGTCTTTAAATATTATGAGTCATTTCCCATTATGTACTAATGGGGAATAGCATTATCTAAAAATAATAAAGCAGTGTTTAAATAACTAATTACCTAGTTAATATGCATCAAGAAAGTAAAATATGTAAATATCTTATCCAGCATCGATTAAACGAATAAATCAAATAAATAATAAATAATTACAGCGATTCATAGATCTAATAAATCATTTCGCGTAGCTCCTTATCAAATTCAAGACACACCTCTGTATGTGATAAGAGTTTGCGCACATTACAGATAATTAATTGTTACCGTCAGCGTCCCGGCTTGCTGTTTTATAGTCGGACCGGCTAAATATAGATGATGTGGGTGTGACATCAAACCGGAATGCGAGATACATTGACATGTAATTAATCGTTTTTAAGTTTGTTGATTAAACCGTCTTAAATATTTCTACGAGTTTTTGATGATTTATTTACATCTCTAAAATTACTTAGGCCAAAGAAACCAGGGCCTTCCAAAAGTGCGCTGGGTTGATGATTTACTTACATCTATAAAATTACTTAGTCCGATATTATCGTCAACCCAGTTTGGAAGGCCCTTGTTTCTTTAACTTTGATTATATTATAGTCAAAGTTGCGAGTAACACCTGCATGAGAGACGCATAGAACTAGGAAGTATGGCAGAAGAAAGGGGAGGCCTATACCCAGCCGGGTGATTCCGGGCTGAAATGATGATGATGATAACGTTACATAGACAACCTATAATGTTCCACATGCTGGGTGTTTGGTCCTCCTTTGTGAGTTGGTTATCCAGGATGGGAATGAAATCCTCACTGGGCCCACGTGATAGATAAGTTATCCATTACGGGGGCCAGAGAGGATTTCATTTATTTATTTAATTAAAATTCATACAATGTTTTAAGATGTGAATCTTTAGGTACTTACATAGGTGACATGAACAGCCTATAATATCCCACTGCTGAGACGCAGACCTATTCTATGTGAGAGGGAGTGGGTCATCCATCACGCGGGCTTAGTGAGGCCTTAAATTTATTTATTTAATTAAAATTCCTAGAACGTTTAAAGATGTGAATTTTTGCAAAGTTGTGACGAAACTGATGCCGAGTCTAACTCTAACCGTAATCGAGTCCTTGACTGTTTTCATTAACTACTAGCTGCGCCACGCGGTTTCTCCCGCATAAGTCTCGATCCCGTGGGAATATCGGGATAAAAAGTATCCTATGTCCTTTCCCGGGACTCAAACTATCTCTATACCAAATGTCATCTAAATCGGTTCAGCGGTTTAGGCGTGAAAAGGTCACAAGGTGACAGTCAGACAGACAGACAGACTTACGAATTTATAATATTAGTATGGAAGTATGGCTTTAATATTATTTAAAGGAGCGGCTTCGTCTTTCGTGTTGGTCGGTAATAATTATCCCACCGGGAACAAACTACATATTAAAAGTAGGTATTCTATGTATGTCCTAACACCTGCATATGTGTCGATCCCATGGGAACATCGGGATAAAAAGTATCCTTTGTGTTATTCTGATGTATGTATAAGCCATACTAATTTACTGTAATGCTTCATCAAAATCCAATCAGTAGGTTTTGCGTGAAAGAGTCATAATAATAAACAAACATCCAGCCATCAATCCTCACAATCTTTCGCGTTTATAATATTTGTTTAGTCGGATTTTCAGTTTTCCTATATTACGATTAATAAGAGATCAATAACCCTTTATTCCATGAATAGGCTTTCATGACCTCATGGATTATTAGCACCTCATACGATTAAGTGTGAATTACCGTGATTACTGCTTATGTGCTTGATATTATGAAGAAAAACATTTTATAACCCTGGAAAGAAACTGAGCGAAATCAGGCAACTTTTATCGCTTTTCGCTGAAAGAGTAACAAACATACATCTGTCCATCCATCCTCATAAACTTTTGCGTTTATAGGATTATTGATTACAGTTTTCATTTCATCATGATAGTTTTTAATAACAGTTATTAATAATAAAATCAATTTCATGAAAAATCAAATTGAAGATAGGCGATTTTACTATATTCCCCTTCCTAATGATACTGTAATGCAAGCATTGAATAGATACCCGACTAGTTGACATGGTAAAAGCAATGACAATGTTCAAAGAGGATAAACTGTAATTGTAACGAACGATGTAGTATTGTTTTGTCAGGATACGCGACAATTCACAATAGCAATAATTTAAAATCTCACAGTTCTGAACTAACATTTACACGTATAATCTCTCATCACCCAGGACTGGCAGCGCTACTACGACGATCCCAACAAGGAGCGTCTGCTCAACGTGATCTCACTGGAGTTCTCGCACACTCGGCTCGAGAACTACGTGCAGGCGCCTCGCATCGTGCGTCTCATCGACTGGGTGGATACCGTGTGGCCAAGACATCTTAAGGATCAGCAGGTAAAGTGTTGCAACAAAACTTTGGAACTACTATAAAAAAAAACACTGCAAAATAGGTCTGCGGGGTAATTGCGTAACACGCAACATGACAATTGATCGTATTTTTCATTTTGACAGTTCAGTCACGTTCATTGCGTTATTTACGTTGTTGAGCAAAAGACTTTATTAAACACTAGCTTCTGCCCGCGACTTCGTTCGCGTAAAATTTATTGTTCTCCCTTCCCACCCCATCGCACTGCCCGCCCGCCCGCGCCATTAGTTCGGTTTCGCTTATAGTTATTTCTGACTTTCGTTCTTTTTAATTGGCTCCTATGGGTCCTAGCGTGATGTTTTATATAGCCTTCTTCAAGAATTGGGCTATCAAATGCAAAAAGAATTTTTCAAGCCCGACTGATAGTTCCAGACATTAGTGCGTTCAAACAAACAAACCCTTCAGCTTTATTATTAGTATAGATATGAAGCGATGGATTAGAAATATCCTTTAAAATTGTAGCGGTACCTACAACATCACGCAAATCCTGCATCTCGCAAGCAGAGTTTACCGCGCAACTAGCATAGTTATACAATGGCCCGACATGAATCATTGGGCAGTTGCCCGCCAGACACAACAACCGTCTGGTCGGAGGATCCTCCCTTTTCTATGGAGGTTAAGTGAACTTTACACCCTGTTCCTCTATAAAACTCTCGATTTGTGATTGAAATTGTATAACGTAATTAGAGAGCTGCTTTTGACATCGATCTGGCCTGGTGGAAAGCGTTAAATGAGGTCTACGATGGAACGAGCGTGCCTAAAAGATGCCTGTCCACTCTTGCTTTGAAGGCTGACGGGTTATACGTGGAAGGGAGGATAAATGCTGGCAGCGAGTTCCATGCTTTGGCCGTGCGTGTAATGAATGTCGAAGAGAAGTGTACTCAGCACTTTTCTTCTACATTAATTAGTCGCACGGCTGGCTAGTCGGGGAATCAACCAAATGCGGATGGCACCCTGCATGCAGTACTTCTAGTCTGGTAGTGAAATGGAAAGAAGATCGACAGGCAAGCAACAACAACAACATTACGCCGACAGGTGCAGAAAAATAAATAAAAAACTTTATATTGTTCAAGAAAAAAAAAAACCTTACAATATTACAAAAAAACAAAATAGTAAAGATTAAATAGTAACAACAAAAAAAAAACTAGTAACAGATCACATGGGAGCCTTAGGTGCTAGATTTTTACAAATGCCCTGTAAAAGTGACCTAATGTGGCTAGGAATACTTTTACAGATGATTTAGGTAGTTTATACATAAACCATACTATCATAGAGGGTGTAAAATGACCCATCATGTAGCCATTATCTACGCATTCTGTACATCAAACTATGTAAAATTAAGCAAAAATGTTTGGTGGGAAAAGACTTATTGTGGTGTGTTTTTTACGGCAGTGCGCAATGAAACGCACGCAATACATTGTGCTTTTGGGTGGATGCAACGGTACAGAAATTGTAGGGTTATTTAAAGTTAAACTATAACGTTTAAAATTACTCTTCGTGATAAAAAGTAAAATAAAACTTGAACTTTGACCTTCAATGATCTAGGTAATTAAAAAGTATCAGTAGGGAAAAATATTACAATAAGGGCGAGTACAAATGCTTCATTTTAAGCATCTTTTTACCTCATATTCATTAATTTTCCTAAAATTATTATTTGGCGGACCTCGGTGGTCAGTGAAGTGCGGGATAGGTAATGGGGTAAAAGATCTTTTCATATAATAGCTGACGTACGGTTATTAGTGTGATGTCTAACTTATTTCGCGTTGATATCGCGTTTTTAAGCCATTTCTGACTGAGTTAAATCAATCCAATGTTGAATAAATGCTGTTTATCTCATGTTGACAAAAACCAAAGACAATACTCAACAAAGTTGGTTTTACAAGCAAAATTCACTGACTTAGCTAAAAAAAAAAAATGTTTACTACGCGATCTGATAAAGGAAAATAATATTTTGCAAGAGTTTTCTACGCTGAAAGTATCGGGCGGAAAATATGCTGACTTGGGCGGAACGGACCCGTTTGAGATCGTGAGAGGTCGGATTATTTCGGGTGACCGGGTGGATTCGGCTATATTCACCCCCGCCCCTATGACCTTTGCCCTTGAACTGCGTAAAAGTATCTAAGCATAAACAAAACAAACAAATAAGACAAAGGAAATTGTAACTAATTATTGTAAAGGTTGCTTTGAAGAGTTACGGCTACTTCTTGTGTCTTTAATCCTAATTATATAGTTTATGAATGGGTTTGAAATATACTTACGTGTCACGGACGAATACGCACGACACGACCTAAGTATTACACGGTCTATCCGCACGCAAGCACGACGATGTCGGAACATTTATTTAGATCCAAGTACATACTTCCAATCATTTCGGAATGACAAGCTTGTTGACAGGCCTACGCTGTTCTCCCATACCTACTAACAGTGCAGTTTCAAAACATTGCAAAAGCCAATTGTTTTTAAAAGAGTAACCGTGGAATTTCTTGCCGGTTCTTCTCCATTAGAAACGACTAATTGGAACCGTGCACCTAGCTTCTGACGTTTTATAAGTGCCCATGTCAATTTATTTGAAATACAATATTTTAAATTCAAATTAGAACGCATATGTACTAACGCCTTTTAGATTTACAGCGGGCGCTATTAGACGCAACTATTACTCTAAAACGTGTAGTAGACTCAACAAAATTCATAACAGATTCAAGGTTTTATTTTTCATAACAATATAATAAACGTCTATTTGGCTAAGTTCCTAGTATTAAAACTTACAATGTATCGTACACTGACTGATATGCGTAGTACACATAACGACATAATCAAGCTATACATTTCCAGTATAAGTTGACCTCTCATTGAACGGAACCCCTATAGAATGCGAGGTCAGTTTAAATACTGGTAATCTATAGTTTATTTCGTCGGTACAGACGCCAGCACATCAACCTACACCTAACTGTCACATTTTCCCAATCAACTTTGAACCTTATGTTTTAGTGATAAAGTTGAAAATCTATTAAAGAAGTTTGACAGATTGTAGTAGGTTGATGTGCTGGCGTCTGTACATACATATAATATGAGTTGTATTTAATAAAGTGTTTAATTACTTCCTCAGACTGAATCAACAAACGCTCTGGATGATATGATGTACCCAAAAGTGCAGAAATACTGTCTCATGTCAGTCAAGGGTTGTTACACAGATTTCCACATTGATTTCGGAGGTACCTCCGTTTGGTACCATATTTTGCGAGGTAAGTTGTTTCAACATAACATTGTAGTATACGAAGCATAGAAGTTACTGTTATAAAGCTTTGATTAAACAGATGACCTATTTTATTATGTTTATAGTAAATATTTTAAACTGCACCTATCGTGTTTTTGTGAAATAAGTGTGACTATATAGGGTGACTGGTAATTAGGGACCAATACTTAACACATGATTGTACTCATCATTTAATATCATTGTTCCCCGGGTTTCACTCGCATAAGTTTCGATCCCGTGGGAATATCGGGTTTAAAAACTATCCTATATCCTTTCCCGGGACTCCAAACAATCTCTGTGTCAAATTTCATCTAAATCGGTTCAACAGACAGACAGACACACTTTCGCATTTATAATATTAGTATGGATGCTGTTGTTTTTCTCGCCATTGCTTCGGTTAAAGGGAGTTTTTCGATGGTTTCTTTCATATTTCAGGCGCCAAAGTATTCTGGCTGATCCCACCAACTGAGAAGAACTTGCAGCTGTATGAGAAGTGGGTGCTCTCTGGCAAACAGTCCGATGTCTTCTTTGGTGACACGGTCGAGAAGTGCATTCGAGTTCATGTGAGTATTACAGCTAATGTGACTATAATAATTAATATTATTACACTAGCTCCGCCCTGCGGTTTCACTCGCATAAGTCTGGATCCTGTGGGAATATCGGGGTAAATCCTAATCCAGGTCATGATCTAACCATGTGCCTAATTTCGTCCAAATCCGTTCAGCCGTTTTAGCGTGAATACGTAACAAAATACATAAAAAAATTAAATCTTTTCCCTTTATAATATTAGTTTAGATCTGTACTCAACTAAATTGAGGGTTATTTTGCGTTACAGACGGAAGGTAATCGACGTAATTTTCGCCTCTACGGATTGATTAAATAAATACGATTGTTAGTCGAGAACTAAAATACTAATAAAACGTGGACGTGTGATTCCGTGACGCGGTCACCACGTTCGCAGCGACGGTTTCACACAGCAATCGTGCTCTTAATAGCTTCATAAAAATATGGTCGGAACTCGTAAATTATTACGTTAATGAATATTGATTGTTTTATATCTTTAATGTTATAATTTTACTGTTTCGCTAATCAAGGACAAAAAGATTTGAAAACCCCAGTAGAACAACACTAGTAGGGTACCAAATCGATGACCTCTAAGGGTTAGGCAGTGGTATACGCCCACATTTTACGAGTTATGTAGAAGGAGGCGAGTATGTGGATTAATTTATGCTAACTGAATTTAAAAGGTAAACCCACACAGTCTCCCGTAGCGGTTTACCCCTCTCCCTGAGACAGTGTGGAGGCTGTGGAAGCTTAAGTTTCAGCAGTGGGAATATTACAGGTTTAGTTTCAAATGAAGTCTCGCGTACAAAATACTGCGAAATAGACACGAGATTTAGTATGTCGGTTTGCCCGAAAAAGCCATAAATCTTTATATCTTTCTTTGTTATTTTTACACGATTCTCAGTATTTTTTGTTGTTGTTAATTTCTTAGAAATTGGTATCGCTAGTTTGTTCATAAAATAAATATCGAAAGAATCATTAAAAGTCATTTCTTTGTGGACGGAAAATAGTTGTGTTTTGACAAATGTAACTTCTCACTCATTCGAAAATTATGATTATGTAAGTACCGTTCAGCCTTTCAGGCTTGAAAAGCTAAGCTAACAGACAAATAGATAGATGTAATAATATTTGTGTATCATTCCTGACATTTCAGCTGCAAGCTGGCCACACGTTCTTCATCCCGACCGGCTGGATCCACGCTGTGTACACACCAAGCGACTCTTTGGTTTTCGGCGGCAACTTCTTGCACCAGTTCGGTATTGAAAAGCAACTGAAGATTGCTCAAGTTGAAGATGTTACTAAGGTGAGATGATGTTTATTATAATTTATGTAAACAATATAGTGAGCATCACCTTCAGGAAATTTTCTGTGGAATTTCGTATTAATTTTAACTCAATATTTAAGATTTCTAGATCAGTCGGGTTTCAGTTGTTACGGGACGTCAGAAGCTCGAAAGTCTGACAACCAGTCTTACCAAGGGGTATCGTATTACCCAGTAACTGGGTTGTGGAGGTCAGATAGGCAGTCGCTCCATGTAAAATATTGGTATTCAGCTGCATCCGGTTAGACTGGAAGCCGACCCTAACTTCGTTGGGAAAAGGCTAGGCAGATGATGATTTAAGATTTCTAGAATTTCCAATTTTGTTTTAGCACATGTGCCGTTCTAGCTATTTGTATGGGGTTTCCTCTGACTAGCAGCCTGTTCATTATCTTTTCAACTAAAAGAAGTCTACTGGACATAGGCCTCACCCAAAAATCGCCGTAATCTTGCTATACTAATAGGTCTACAATGCACTAGTTACTGATTACCATCATACAAATTATAATTTGCATTTCGTCCTCCAATTCCAGGTGCCACAAAAGTTCCGCTACCCATTCTTCACTGAGATGCTGTGGTACGTCCTGGACCGCTATGTGATGGCTCTGCTGGGCCGCTCGCACCTCGCGCCCGAGGGACAGTCTGCGCTCGCCGCGCCCAAGGACCACGTGCACCTCACGCAGAACGAGCTGCATGGCCTCAAGGTGAGATACATCACATGTTACAAAGAAAGAAAATAGATTTATTCAGCACAGACTAACATGTACAAGTTCGAATACCCGTTATTCAAGGAGATACGCAGACAGGAACGGGAAGTTTGTAGAGATGATATTTAGCAAACCATCAAAAGAAACCTATACGCCGATTTTTTTAAAAACATAAAACGCGGGATCTAACTTGTTCCCAATTTAAAATTAAATACGATACTCTTGAGTACTGAACGGAAGAAGTTGATTCAAATAAAAAAAGCATCGTCAACGCAGCCTATAGCAATACACTACTGGAAATACATAGGTCTCTTCGATTTTCAGTAGGTTATCGTAAATTATTTAGATCATGAACCTTGGCATTTGTATCAAGAACAGCCATTACTCCAGCACCCTTATTGCGTAACACACTACCAATAATAAACTGAATCATTTTGAAGGTTATTGCTAATCCATTGCTCCGTATGTTCGAAAAATTTGTCTGCTCAACAACGTAAATAATGCAATGAATGTTGTTGAACTGTCAAAATGAAAGCCATTGCTACTGATAGCGTGTTACGCAATTACCCTACAGTTCTTTGAGCATTCATTAGTAACTTACTAGACACATCGAAGACAAATTACTTTATATAATACTTTATCTTCCTTTCTATAGGCAATAGTAATGTATCTCCACCAACTGCCGGCCGCTCGCAAGTCGGTGCCGGAGTTGCTGTCCGACCCGATCGCGCTGGTCAAAGATGTGCGCACGCTTGTGGAGCAGCACAGGCATGATAAACAGCATCTGGCTGTCACTGGCGTGCCGGTACTCAAAGGTAGGCATACAAATATATATTATTATTAATTTATTTATGAAATACTTTATTTTGCTCCAAATAATACGATACAGGACAAACTTAGAAACATCAGCAGCATTTTATATATTTATTGAAGCTATTATTATTAACTATATTCAGTTACGGAATACTCTGACGGCTTTGTATTATCAAAACTGGTATCAACTTTGTGTAATCGTTTGGAAGATGAATTTATCTATTGAAATACTTTACGTACATACATAAACGTACGTCTTTTCCTATGGGGGTTGGTAGAAACTAGAGATCGCCTCCTGCTACAAGAGCCTTACATACTCCTGCTTCGAAATAGTATATCAGTGTTTATTGGACTTGATTTTTGCTATAAGTAGAATCTGAAATCCCACCATCTAGACAGTGTATGAGTTAATTTGAGGGTGACGTTCGACATCCGGCTCGAAGGACCAAATTTTGAGGCATTTAAAAAACCGTGCTCTTGTAGCGGGATGAGAACTTTTACTTTGCTACTGTTCCATATTCATAGAAAGTGTGCCTAGACATTGTTACAAAGAATACGCGGCTTTCGTGCATTGCTATTATTATTATTGCATTGCTTACAGGCCCCGACGACGTGGTATCTACAGAGCGGCGCCAGTCCAGCGGGCGCGGCGGGCGCGGCGGGCTGCACCGCGGCGGGCCGGCGCGCGCGCGCCCCGAGCACGCCAACAGCGCGCCGCGCAGGAGGCGCACAAGGTACGTACTACAGAGCGGCGCCAGGCCAGCGGGCGCGGCGGGCGCGGCGGGCTGCACCGCGGCGGGCCGGCGCGCGCGCGCCCCGAGCACGCCAACAGCGCGCCGCGCAGGAGGCGCACAAGGTACGTACTACAGAGCGGCGCCAGGCCAGCGGGCGCGGCGGGCGCGGCGGGCTGCACCGCGGCGGGCCGGCGCGCGCGCGCCCCGAGCACGCCAACAGCGCGCCGCGCAGGAGGCGCACAAGGTACGTACTACAGAGCGGCGCCAGGCCAGCGGGCGCGGCGGGCGCGGCGGGCTGCACCGCGGCGGGCCGGCGCGCGCGCGCCCCGAGCACGCCAACAGCGCGCCGCGCAGGAGGCGCACAAGGTACGTACTACAGAGCGGCGCCAGGCCAGCGGGCGCGGCGGGCGCGGCGGGCTGCACCGCGGCGGGCCGGCGCGCGCGCGCCCCGAGCACGCCAACAGCGCGCCGCGCAGGAGGCGCACAAGGTACGTACTACAGAGCGGCGCCAGGCCAGCGGGCGCGGCGGGCGCGGCGGGCTGCACCGCGGCGGGCCGGCGCGCGCGCGCCCCGAGCACGCCAACAGCGCGCCGCGCAGGAGGCGCACAAGGTACGTACTACAGAGCGGCGCCAGGCCAGCGGGCGCGGCGGGCGCGGCGGGCTGCACCGCGGCGGGCCGGCGCGCGCGCGCTCCGAGCACGCCAACAGCGCGCCGCGCAGGAGGCGCACAAGGTACGTACTACAGAGCGGCGCCAGGCCAGCGGGCGCGGCGGGCGCGGCGGGCTGCACCGCGGCGGGCCGGCGCGCGCGCGCCCCGAGCACGCCAACAGCGCGCCGCGCAGGAGGCGCACAAGGTACGTACTACAGAGCGGCGCCAGGCCAGCGGGCGCGGCGGGCGCGGCGGGCTGCACCGCGGCGGGCCGGCGCGCGCGCGCCCCGAGCACGCCAACAGCGCGCCGCGCAGGAGGCGCACAAGGTACGTACTACAGAGCGGCGCCAGGCCAGCGGGCGCGGCGGGCGCGGCGGGCTGCACCGCGGCGGGCCGGCGCGCGCGCGCCCCGAGCACGCCAACAGCGCGCCGCGCAGGAGGCGCACAAGGTACGTACTACAGAGCGGCGCCAGGCCAGCGGGCGCGGCGGGCGCGGCGGGCTGCACCGCGGCGGGCCGGCGCGCGCGCGCTCCGAGCACGCCAACAGCGCGCCGCGCAGGAGGCGCACAAGGTACGTACTACAGAGCGGCGCCAGGCCAGCGGGCGCGGCGGGCGCGGCGGGCTGCACCGCGGCGGGCCGGCGCGCGCGCGCCCCGAGCACGCCAACAGCGCGCCGCGCAGGAGGCGCACAAGGTACGTACTACAGAGCGGCGCCAGGCCAGCGGGCGCGGCGGGCGCGGCGGGCTGCACCGCGGCGGGCCGGCGCGCGCGCGCCCCGAGCACGCCAACAGCGCGCCGCGCAGGAGGCGCACAAGGTACGTACTACAGAGCGGCGCCAGGCCAGCGGGCGCGGCGGGCGCGGCGGGCTGCACCGCGGCGGGCCGGCGCGCGCGCGCTCCGAGCACGCCAACAGCGCGCCGCGCAGGAGGCGCACAAGGTACGTACTACAGAGCGGCGCCAGGCCAGCGGGCGCGGCGGGCGCGGCGGGCTGCACCGCGGCGGGCCGGCGCGCGCGCGCCCCGAGCACGCCAACAGCGCGCCGCGCAGGAGGCGCACAAGGTACGTACTACAGAGCGGCGCCAGGCCAGCGGGCGCGGCGGGCGCGGCGGGCTGCACCGCGGCGGGCCGGCGCGCGCGCGCCCCGAGCACGCCAACAGCGCGCCGCGCAGGAGGCGCACAAGGTACGTACTACAGAGCGGCGCCAGGCCAGCGGGCGCGGCGGGCGCGGCGGGCTGCACCGCGGCGGGCCGGCGCGCGCGCGCCCCGAGCACGCCAACAGCGCGCCGCGCAGGAGGCGCACAAGGTACGTACTACAGAGCGGCGCCAGGCCAGCGGGCGCGGCGGGCGCGGCGGGCTGCACCGCGGCGGGCCGGCGCGCGCGCGCCCCGAGCACGCCAACAGCGCGCCGCGCAGGAGGCGCACAAGGTACGTACTACAGAGCGGCGCCAGGCCAGCGGGCGCGGCGGGCGCGGCGGGCTGCACCGCGGCGGGCCGGCGCGCGCGCGCTCCGAGCACGCCAACAGCGCGCCGCGCAGGAGGCGCACAAGGTACGTACTACAGAGCGGCGCCAGGCCAGCGGGCGCGGCGGGCGCGGCGGGCTGCACCGCGGCGGGCCGGCGCGCGCGCGCCCCGAGCACGCCAACAGCGCGCCGCGCAGGAGGCGCACAAGGTACGTACTACAGAGCGGCGCCAGGCCAGCGGGCGCGGCGGGCGCGGCGGGCTGCACCGCGGCGGGCCGGCGCGCGCGCGCCCCGAGCACGCCAACAGCGCGCCGCGCAGGAGGCGCACAAGGTACGTACTACAGAGCGGCGCCAGGCCAGCGGGCGCGGCGGGCGCGGCGGGCTGCACCGCGGCGGGCCGGCGCGCGCGCGCCCCGAGCACGCCAACAGCGCGCCGCGCAGGAGGCGCACAAGGTACGTACTACAGAGCGGCGCCAGGCCAGCGGGCGCGGCGGGCGCGGCGGGCTGCACCGCGGCGGGCCGGCGCGCGCGCGCCCCGAGCACGCCAACAGCGCGCCGCGCAGGAGGCGCACAAGGTACGTACTACAGAGCGGCGCGCCACTCAAGTGGCTGAGCTGATTTGGGTGTTATTTGGTACATGGGGAGACATTATCTGAATTAGGAAATAAGATACTTTTATTCCCACGGGATCGAGACTTATGCGGGTGAAACCGCGGGACGCAGCTAGTATCCAATACTTTTACGTTATTTTCAGTAGAACCAAGCATTCTGAAAACAACCCAGTTTACACTAACATAAACATGATATCAGTTTAAGTGCAAATACATAGATCCAATTTTGATAGATTTTACAATATACCGATTTATATATAACTTAATTGTAAATAATTTCAGATGTAAGAAATGCGAGGCGTGCCAGCGCACGGACTGCGGCGAATGCGTGTTCTGCCACGACATGGTCAAGTTTGGCGGAATGGGCCGCGCCAAGCAGACCTGTGTCATGCGACAGTGCCTACAGGTAACATTCTTTATTAGCCATCATGGGTAATACAACTAAATGAAATAAACTTCATTGTGTTTCACTGTGTTTACGTGTGTGAGTGCCTTTACGATAAAACTGAACGATATCCCAAAGCTCAGTTTCAAAAATAAAGTGAACAGGCAATGACTTGCTAGCCCTGACAGGCCTCGCACAATTCTTACAGATATAAGGAAAAATACCCTATGGAGGCCTATGTCCAACATTGGACATCTTTCGGCTGAAATGAAATGATGAAGGAAAAAATAACCTTAAAAAGCGCATTAAATTCTTGTGGTTACAGTACATACAAATTATTTTGTTCTATTTCACAGCCCATGCTACCAGTTACAGCATCATGTGCAGTATGCCACCTTGACGGCTGGATGCAGACGCCTGTGGCGCCGCAAGCTAAAGGTAACAATGGTAAGTAATCACTCTTGGTAATATCAGCCCTATTTCTAAGGAAATGCTTCATGAAATGGGTCGTTGCTTTTTGCTGAAAACTACACCATATAACAATCAAAGAACTGATTGCACTGTAGGCCTGGAAACAAAAGTCGTTTATTTCCTTCCATCTTCGTCAAAGAACTAAGCATATCTAGAAAACCATAAGTATTTGTTAGATCTTCTACCTATAGGAAAACTAAGAGATATAATATAACAATACAAGTCATATCAAATACAAATGCGAAGACAATATGTAATTTTTTACCAGATATTAGTATGTTATTGGATTGGTTTTCAACATACTGCTTAACGCCGACGGTTGAAAATCCAGTGCGCGATAATCAATCAATTTCTTTTTTTCAGACCAAAGATCCATATAGTGTTAGTATCACTTTACCTTATTGTTGGTAAATATTAATTTAATAAATTAATTTTCGACATGGACGTCTGTGCGCACATGTCTACCCGCCCAGTGTCTTATAAATGGCAAGTATGTTGTTAGGACTACCCCTGCATAGACGCACATCGCTTGCGCATGACGGCATAAAAGTCAACTAGCCTCTTCATAACATCACGCCGCGATATTTTTACGTCTGTCCGAACATGGGCAAACGTATTACGAAGACGTTTTTCCACAACATACTAAGACTATGCTTCTGCAGGTCGCAACGGTCCGTCATCTCTGCGCGAGTGCTCGGTGTGCTACAGCATCGTGCACCCGGCCTGCGTGCCGCCCGGCGGACAGATCAACGAGGACCTGCCCAACTCCTGGGAGTGCCCTACCTGCACCACCATGGGGCTCAACCATGATTACAAGGTAGGAAGACAGTCTTTCATCAAAGCGTTAAATCACAATTATTGAATTTGAAGTTATTTTTGGCTATGGATGGATAAGATCTATCGGAAATATGCAACCAAGAGAGGAAACAAAAGCCAAATCTGTTTTTTTAAATAGGGTTGCTTATAAAATGCCCTATCAATAATTGCATGGATTACTATAACCCGTGTACCAAACATGGGCGAGGACAACTAAAGTACGAAAATATAAAGAACATTGTATTTATTTCAGCCTCGCCACTTCCGCGCCCGTCAGAAGTCATCGGACCTCAGGCGAATGAGTGTGGGCTCCGACGTCGGACAAATCAATCATGGCATACAGGTAAAACCATAACACAAAACTATTAATCTTATTAATTGTTTGCACCTAATAGCACCTATCTTACCGCCGACTAGGAATTGACTATTTTCTCGCTCAAGACACGTACAATAGACTCCCGTGTCAGTAAAAGAGATACATAAAATTAATAGTTGACCGCTAACTGTTCACACTGTCGTCGAGAACGCTCTCTCTGCTAGCTTGTCGTAGCGACAAGACAGGTCTTGTCAGGTTTGTCAGGACAAAAGACAATTCTAGTTACTAGCTCTACTCGCTTTTCGTTGCTAATAGTCTGGCGTTGGGACAGGTGTCTTACACTAATCTGAAATAGATTTTGAAAAGAGATATAAATATAGGATAAGGTTACGATCCATTGATTCTTGTCTTGTTGGCTCGCCAAGCTTCCTCGTTTCGAAATACTGAATGATGTATAATATACATCTTTATACAGATACACTTACAAATTACTTTGACCGTTATTAATGTTTTCAGAATAAGGCGTCAGCACCGACATCCCAGTCGCAAATCAAATCAGAAGCCGGCTCCGATAACGAAGGCAAGAATGAAGTTCCACATATCAAGTCTGAGGACGGTAAATACATGCCATCATTCAGTAAACGTCCGCTGCTGAATATAGGCCAAACAAATAAATAGGCCGAAAGTTATGGCTACACTTTTAATAATCTTGACGAAATATTAGCCTGGTAAATGGATTAGTGTCTGCTGTATTTTGTTTTGTTATTACTACTTTGACTATATTATAGTACAAATTCTCCCGACGTAATTCCTTCGTCGCCTTTTACAATAGTGAAAGTATTATTAAAGTTCCACTTAAAAATCACGATCTTTCAACAGTTGATACTAAAAACAATGCGAATTGAGCGATCAGCTGATCGATTGGTTATAGGGGAGCCAAAAGTTTCGTATTATGCTTTTATTTAGAAAGCTTGTTCATCTTCTTGATTAGAATCAAATCAAAATGCATTTGATATAAGAGATGCTGGGACTCGGGCTTCATCTCTGTGACTCCAATAATCCACCACGATGGCACAGTGCGTGTTGATGGATATTAAATTCTGGGTTGAAAGACGTACTAGTTTTCTCGCGATAGTGAAATTAATCGCCGTATATCTTATTTTACAGAAATAAAGCGCGAGGAAGAGGGCAACCCTGTTGGAGAAGGCGAGGGCTGGGAGCCGGCTATTAAGAAGCGCCGCGCCAGTGACGAGGACGAGGCGCCCAAGAAGCAGGCGCTGCGGGCACATCTCGCGCTGCAGCTCACACACCACTCCGCTAAGGTGAGGAAAGTTAGTCGGAAATGATAACTACTATTAAATAACAAGCCGTGTGCCCGACGGGATTTCTCATCGGCAAAAATGGCGAACTTGCATAAAAAATCTCATCCCTTTAATCCCCATTCCCCGAATAGTAAGCGATCGTCGCACTAATACGCGATCGCCGCACTAATTCGCGATGTCGCCCCTTCGGGTTTTCGGAACAAATTACCCCGCATTTACCTGAATAATGACATACTTAAGGGACATGATTGATCGCGCGAGTATGTCATACCTATAAACATCACTCTATGCAGATGCGATTTGTTGCGAATTTCCCGTAATGGTTGATAGTAAGGTGGACCGAAGAGTACATTAGAATTATTATGTGGCTTACTAGCTTCTGTCCGCGACTTCATCCGCATAAAATTTCGTGTTTTAACATAAAATGTCTTATGACATCTAGGCATACACCAATACTTTAGCTTAACATTAGTGAAAGAATTTTCGAAATCGGATCAGTAGTTCCAAAGATACCCATTTTACACAGCTTCATATTATATGTTAGTATAGATTACCGACTCAATTATTAATGCCGACCAGAAATTGTATGTAGCTCGCCTAATGGCGCTTGTGTGAATTTTCCAAGATGAAAGGTAGTGGTGGTTTCTCCATGAGTCATTAGTCCATCGTGCTGCAGTTCCTTGTAGACGCGAGTCCTTTCGCCCACTAAATTTCCTAGCCTTGTCTTAATCTCTGATATCCACCCGCAGATTATGAAGAAGCCGATGTACCCAATCCGGCCTGCGCCATCACTGAGCGCCGTGTGCAACCCGGCCGGCTCGCCGTGGTTGGACCGCGAGGCCATGCTGTGCGTATTCGCCAAGCTCACGCCGCACGAGCTGGCCACCTGCGCGCTCGTCTGCAAGGCTTGGGCCGAGTACTCTGTAAGTACACACATCAAAAGTGTCTAGGGATCAACATATATTTTTGCAATAACTTTTCTCCTGATTGATATTAATTAAAATTTTCTTTAAGGATTCATCAAATAAAGTGTTTTCGTTTGTCACAGTAACGATAAACCAAGTCACCTTTGCATTAATAAAGAAATTTGCCATTTTCCTAATAAAGGGATTTTTGATATTTGAACCACTAACACAAAAGTTCGAAAAAAAGACTGAAATAACAGTTTTCTTTAAAATTTTATTGGGTAACTTAAACAATTAATAATCCGTGTTTCTACCGCGAACACTAACAACACAAGAACATCGGTTTGGCATACTCAAAATGAGTTCATCCAAATCACGCTGTGGAATGGCCGCCCATGTTCGTTGCAACAACAAAAAAAGGTCTTATTCGGCAGAGCTCTTCTCTGTAGCATATCCCATGCATGCTCAATCGGGTTCAAGTCTGGCGACTGAACAGGCCAGGGCAGGACATTGATGTTAGCTGCGGCGAGAGTCTGTCTTACAACTCTTGCGGTGTGCGGTCGTGCATTATCATGCATTAACTGAAATAAGGGACCGATTTGCACTTGTAGAGGAACGATGACGTCTGATACAATCGTCTCAGCATAAATTTGAGCGTTGAGGTTGCCTCTGATCCAAATCTACTCAGTTCTTCCGCCGATCCAAATACCCGCCCATACCATGATGGTTCCACCACTATAAGGATGGACTTCCTGGCAGGATTTTAATCGCTGTTGGCGTCCAGGGGTTCTCCAGTGTCGTATACGTCTTGTATCCGGTCTCATACCAAAACGAGACTCATCAGAAAAGCACACGAAACGCCATTGTTCTTCTGCCCAATTTCTGTGTTCAAGAGCCCATTGATATCGAATCCTACGATTGTGCATTGCTATAGGTGGTACCCATAGCGGTCTTCGGGAATGAAGGTTCACTTCATGCAAGCGGTTTCTGACTGTTTGGTCGCTAATTAAGTTCCCTGAAGAGTGATGAAGCCTCACGGCTAACATCATGGCGGTTATTGTTGGAGCTCTTCGAGTTAAGATTTGAATGTATCGGTCTTGTCTCCGTGTGGTGCAGCGATACCGTCCTCCATGGCGCTCAGCCACGGTACCAGTGCTTCGGTAACGTGTCCAAAGTCGACTGATAACACTCTGACTTGTATTCAGAGCTAAAGCCACAGTACCGGGACAGTACAGTACAGTTGCCGGGAACCAGCTTCTATCATTCCCACGGCTCTGAGCATTTCTTCCCTGCTTAAATGACGTCGCCGCTCCATAATAACGTTGGTTTTAATCAGTAGTAGGGAAACAGTAGCACTAATAATGTCTTCAATGCGTTGTATGTTTTTATAGGGAAAATATTGACAGCTGATTTTCATCTTTTACTCGAATTTGATTCACAGTTCCTGATTCAAATTATGAAATGCACCAAAAAGGATCCATATAAATTTATAAAATCATAAATTTATTACAAAGCCACATCTCAATCTCAAGAAATCCGCATAAAAATGCTTGATCCCTAGACACTTTTGATGTGTGTAATTTATAACTGTTTATAATAATATAACATAAAAAGTGGGTGCACGTGAAGTAAAACGGATTTTTATGGTGTCTGTGCTTACCGACACAGTTTCCGAAGATTATTATGTGTACATGTCTGATTTCGGGTGAAAGAAAAAAATAAGAAAGAAAGAAAATACGTTAATAACGGTTCCGGTCTGATGTCGAAAATGTTGACCACATCATAATACTCGTATTTACGTTGTATTTCCAGATGGATCCCTCTTTGTGGCGCAGCATGTCGTTCGTGCAAGTGCGCGTTTCGGCCGCTCAACTAGCCGGCATCGCCAGGCGACAACCGTTGTCACTGGGGCTCGAGTGGTGCCATCTCGCTAGGAGGCAACTAGCATGGTAATTATACAAGTTATAAGGATAGTGTGTCTTCTAATGGTGACAGGATTAGAAGTTAGGAACATGCAATGCTATTAGTGATTTCTTCAAGGTGTATCATAAGAGCCCACCATCAGTGATTTCGCCAATGGAATTATTAAATGGGAAATTGGAAAGAGAGGGCGTGAAGTTATGGTAAAATCACGACAGAATGCTCGCGTCATAAAATGTTTATGAAGGTACAGAGCTAACATGCGGATGTGTGTTTCGTCGCAGGCTGCTGGCCCGCCTGCCGGCGCTGCGCTCGCTGTCGCTGGCCGGCTCGCCCGCCGAGGCCGCGCTGGCGCTGCGCAGCGGGGCGTGCCCGCCACTGACGGCGCTGGACCTGTCGTTCGCGCGCGCGCTGGACGACGCCAAGCTGCGCGGCGTGCTGGCGCCGCCCGAGAGCTCGCGGCCCGGCGGCGGCAACACCACGCGCGCCGAGCCCTCGCGCCTGGCCGCGCTGGCCGTGCTGCGCCTGCCCGGCACAGACATCACCGACGTCGCCATGCGCTACGTCGTGCAGGTAACGTGGACTTGCTCACATTACAACCACTCTGCCTAGCCTTTTCTCATCTATGTATATTGAAGCGGCTTCCTGTCTAACCAGATGCAGCTTAATACCAACATTTTACATGAAGCTATCTGACCTCTACAGACTTACTGGGTAACACGATACCCCTTGGTAAGACTGCTTCTTATTCTTACCCATAACGACTTTCAAAAATCACCGTATGACAGCTGGGACTGAGAGTCTCTTCATGTAATCCATGAACAGACCGCGTAGGAAGAAGAAGCGTAGCCTAACCCTTGATCAAATCGTGAGGCAATATAAATAAAAGTCTCTTTTCGTGTTTGTCTGTGTGATCGCATTCTTCTCTTTTACTGCGCGGCAGAATACGGTTTTCATCATTATTTACAGAATTTACTCTGAAGGATTGAATCAATCAACCTGCCTAGCCTTTTCCCAACTATGTTGGGGTCAGTTTCCAGTCTAACCGGATGCAGATGAATACCAGTATTTTACATGGAGCGACTACCTATCTGACCTCCACAACCCAGTTACCGGATAAAACAATACCTCTTGGTAAAACTGGTTGTCAGACTTTCGGGCTTCTAATATCCGGAACGATTATGTGTAACTATTAAATTAAAAAAAGTTTTTTAAAATGTGTATAAAAACTTGTGATGCAGGGACGGATCCTTATTGTAATATATAAATTGGCTGATATTGTTCCAGGCACTACCAAAGCTAGTGGAGCTGGACGCGTCGTCGTGCGCGCGGCTGACGGACGCGGGCGCGGCGCAGCTGGCACACCACGGGCTGGCGCGCCTGTCGCTGGCGGGCTGCCGGCTGCTCACCGAGGCCGCGCTCGACCATCTGGCGCGCTGCCCCAACCTCGTGCGGTGAGATTCGTATTCAATCTCGTCTAAACTGATTTTGAACAAGTCTCCGCATAATACACTAATTATGTTTGGCATAACCCACCACTACCCATTGTTGGACAAAGTCCTCCCTCCCATCTTATTTCTATTTTTCGTATTGTAGCTACAAATAATATAAACATCGCCACAACCCTGTCCTGTGCCTCTTGCAACCCGTGGCTTCGCGCGATCTCCTCCAAGTTGTCGGTCCACCCTTTTGAGGTTTACTTGAGGTTTACTTTCGCTGCGCCGAGCCGGTATGCTAGCGAGATCGTATCCGACGCATAGCAGTTTAGAACACCCGACCAGCCATTCGTTCTGCGAGCAATGTGTCTCGCCCACTAGCGATTATATTTGACAATGCTGTGGGCTGTCCGTTACCTGCGGATCTCTACAGAAACAGATATTTGTATAAAATACCATAGAAACTGACCTGAATTTATATTTTTCACACCAGACTGGATCTCCGACATGTGCCTCTCGTCTCAACGCAGGCGGTCATCAAATTCGCGGCCAAATCGAAGCACAACCTGCACGTTAAGGATGTGAAGCTGGTGGAGTTGCGGAAGACCTGATCCGAGGACGAGGGCGCCTCGCCGGAGCCCGAGCCCGAGCCCGAGCCCGAGCCCGCGCAGACGGACGCTGCCTGAACAGTGATATATAGTGAGTGACGGTGTGTTGGTCGCATACCACGTACAGTTCGGTTGCCACGCGATACGTTGGCTACACATTGTTGATATTTTAAGTTAGCACATTCTAGTCTAGTTCTACATCATCGACCCTAGAAATAACCCTGCAAACAACATTGTCTTCTTCTTTCATGACAGCTTCTCAAGTACTTAATTCTAATCGGCAATTGTCCTAAGATTTTGTGTTTGTTTTCTAGAACGTTAACAGTGTGAAATTAAACATAAATAATGTTAGGTTCTTGAAGATTTTATACTAGTTATCTCTCGCACAACATATCAAACTATGCTATCAACACACAGTTTCTACAACCTAATGTAGATATTTTTGCAAAGACTTGATGCCTACCCTGGTACTATTATTAACGTGATACGATTTCTGATTAGGAAAAATATTATTAGGAAAGACATTTGGTTATAAGAAAAGTACTCAAAATTAAATCATAAAAAGAAATGTTCAAAATGAATCAGTTATAATTTGTAATTTCAATTCTGCAATACAATGACTTGTGCCAACATATAGTTTCTATATGAGAAAGCACATTTATCACTGCACAATCAAATCAAATATATTATAGTTATATATATTAATTTTATTGCATGCTGTTGCATCGGTATTATATTTTATTATTAGGTTTACGTTTGTAACTCTTAGTTGAAGACCATTTGGACCACGAGAGGCTCCCATTTTAAAATATTGACTGAAAATTCTGAAATTATTGTTGAAACTTGTAAAATAGCATTTTGCAATGTCACACTTAACTCTAGCGTGAAAGTATATTTTTATTAACTTTGTATTGTTACTGCACAATAGATATACAATGTGAAGCAGAGATTGTGTAGCTATTGTCAAAGTTAGTGTGATATTGCAGCCTAATACAGTAAATTTATGTATGTATGATCATATTTACCGCAATATTTTCGTTGTAAATAGCGTTTTAATTTTATTTATTAAACAGTAATATTCCTAAAGAAAGCTAAGTTTTAGTTACATGACAATTCAAAATTGCTTAGGTTGTATTTTTTAGTTCTAGTCTTTTGTAGGTTTAAGCTGTAAGTTCTGTGACATTGGTCGATTTATGTGAAAGTATTATAAAATGTGGACTTTGTGATTGGCGTGGGGATGTCCTATGTACCCTGATAGTCTATCAAATTAGTAGCATTTTGGTATGTCTGCATCATGCAGACTTGTCTGACTATCTTTTTCATAGAGACATCTTTAATATCGCATAGTCAATTCTCTCGCTGATTCACTCATTAAACATGCTTTTATCCAAATAGCTTTTGATTAAGACGTGCGACTTACCTCGCAGCTGGCCCCCATACTATAAAGTTACGGAACAAACATCTCAAATATTCGCTCCAAAGAACTCCATTTTTTAATTTACTAACATTATATTATAATAAGGAAAGACAATATTGTACAGAGGCAGTTTAAATAAATATATACAGATGTTAATGGGCAGTAAATGTAAAGAAATTCAAGATTTTATCATTATTTTAAATTAAAAAATGGGGTGACATATCTGTTTACTTCCAGAGCCTGTACATAATAAGAGAAACAGTTATGTCATACGTTAGTGTGTAAGATAACCGACTCTGGTCACTGTAAGCGAGGTCGGCGGGCCGCCTATAGTATTAGTTTAGGAGAAATAATGACCTTATAGCGTAATTACTAAGAAAATTTGCGTACACACTTGTCAAATTTTGTGAACGATGCCAGTATATCCGTGTGACTTAGTTGAGAAATACGTTTTACTTATCAGATAAAGTGCAAAGATTTATAATAGTTATATGCAGTTATTTATGTCCTTTCCAGCCTGTCAGGCCTGGAATAGACCGTCTTAAGTAATACTGGTGTCAATAGAGCGGCGATAAAATTTGACGAGTGCTACAAACTCCACGGACTACATGTTAGAGTAAGTTTGTTATCGAGTAACATTTTTACTTGGAACCGTGAGCTCCACAATATCGAGCTAGATTCTAAGCATTGCGTGCCTCTGTTATAGACTAGATATAGAAAAAAATTGTTTATAAAAAATATACTTGTGACATCTATGTTCATCAAAATTTACAGACTTTAACAAAAAAAAAAAATTGATGAGTGATTTTTGAACGTTAATTATAAGATAGATATTATCTAGTTTTGTAAGCTGCCTTTATGCGAGAGTTGATCAATATGAGATAGCATTTTTATATGTCTCGCATGGGCGTCGTCGTTGGCAGTCACGGTGATATTACATGCCAATGGCTAGGTTTATGTATAGCGATATTACGCGACGTACCGCGGTCACGGAAAGTAACATTGTATCATTGGTTACCATAAGCATAAAGTAATATTGGAAATTAATATTTACAATGAAGTATTTATTGTCTTTTATTTTTATAGTTTTAAATCCATAAATTATTTTCATAACATAACGCCTTTATTCTCGAAGGGTAAGATGTATGTACCTATAGTTTACCCTCTACGTATATCCCATGTAACGGGGCGAGCCTAATTGCCTTCAACCTGGCTCAAATCCCGACTCCTGGCTGCTACTAAGAAATGAAAAATCCCTATAAACATTGACCGACCTGGGAATAGAATACAGGACCAAACGCGCGCGTGCGATATTGGCGGTGAAGGTCAGATTCCGTCACCGTCAGGTTGGCTGGACCAACCGAGATATGCCAACTAGGTTAGATTTTGAGTTGGTGTAGATACAATACAGTCAGTATCATAATTTTCCGACATTGTTTTTTGTTCGCCGAGGGACCGAGTCGCCAGCGACCAGTCGACAGTGCGTAATAGCTTTAAACCAACGAGGTAGTCTTCTTACTTTTGTTCATGTTTACACTACATAACTATAGCACACAACCTAGAGCTCAACATACTTCTGTATGTCCGTGACCACCAACGCCAATCGCTTCCATATTTGGTAAAATAATTAGTACTCAATTGGTACTAATTAGTACTCTAACAAATAAATTGGTACCTTAGTAGTTTTCGAGAAAATCGACTGAAGATGGTCACGCTCCCTTCAGCAGGACCACATCGCTCGTTTGGAGAAACACCGACGTAACATGCTACTTTACTTTTTAACCGACTTCAAAAAAAGGAGGAGGTTCTCAATTCGTCGGAATCTTTTTTTTTTTATGTATGTTCCCCGATTTCTCGAAGACGCCTGGACCGATTTGGAAATTTTTTCTTTTGTTTGAAAGGATATACTTCCCAAGTAGTCCCATGATCATCAGGTCAGGATCTGATGATGGGATCCCAGGGAAATCGAGGGCAACCCTCAAATTTTATAGGCTCACTTGCTGTTTTTAATTTTTCTATTGTTTGAAAGGATATACTTCCCAAGTGGTCCCATGATCATCAGGTCAGGATCTGATGATGGGATCCCAGGGAAATCGAGGGCAACCCTCAAATTTTATAGGCTCACTTGCTGTTTTTCGTATATTTTATGAAGTATCTTGTGTATTTGCGTATGGTTGTCACCATCTCATGTAGCTGGGCTGATGATGGTAGGTACAACTCCTTGACAGTAAAAAGTCACTCGAACAGGCAAGGACTGTTTTAGTAAATTGTTTTGATGTTTGATTTTATAGACATTTTATAGTAACTCGTGCATTTGCTCTCTGAAAACACCATTTGGTGAAGTGGAACTGATGATGAAGACCACAGATGGCCACCGGAACTACTCAATAATATCAAGTATTTCACGGGTTGCGATTCGATTACTTTAATATGGTTACTAAGCAATTTATGCTCGTCACAATGTGAATGGTGATATTTAGCTGATGGTGGACCAGGAGAACTCAACAATTAGCTAAGCATCCCTGCATCGGGAAAAGCAATATTTAGTAAAAGGCGATGAGCAAGTTGACACTAGGCTATTGTAACTTGGATAAATTTATAAGCAGACCCACTAAAAAGCGTGAAATAAAAACTTTTTAACAAAAAATAAACCGACTTCCAAAAAAACACTACAAAGTGAAAAATAACTTTAATTTCGAAAGTCGGTGGCAATAAACTAAAATACTGATCCAGACACCGACTTCCGAAATTAAAGTTATTTTTCACATTGTAGTGTTTTTTTGGAAGTCGGTTTTTTTTTGTTAAGTCTTTATTTTGCCTAACGTAAATGCGCTTTATAAGTGCTTTGTCATACTTATTTAATTCATTTTTGGGAAAAAATACATTTACGTGGACTATTCTCGCCAAATGAGCGATATGTGATTCATTTCGTATAAAAACAGAACTGAAACATTTGTGTTTACCGAGAAATCAACGAGCTTATGCGAAGCAGTCGTGCTAGCGAAGGAGGTGACGGGATGGCTGAGGGAGAGGGCCTCACGTCGCAGCCGCCGAGGGAGACTCCGGGCGTCGGGAGCCGCGTGACGACTCCCGGCCACCGTAGGCTTGGGCCTGCGGACGGAGAGTAATGGGTAGCTCACCGTCCGATCAGGACTAGGCCCGTGCCGGACCGCGTATGTGTTCCACGCACGCCTCAAAGAGATGTCAGCATAAGGGAAGGGGCCTGTTAGGGTAGAAGCCTGGCGGGGGTGCGGGATTGTCCGAAAGGGTTACCCCGGAACATAAAGGCTAAGGAAGGAACACGGGTGGGTTTTAGTCAGTAAGAGTCTGACACTCCCGCTCCACCCAGAGCGGGAGGGGTCATTTGATGATTTACCATCCAAAAAAAAAGGAGACTGAATGTTGATTCCAAGTGTGAGAAGTTTGTCGCTTTCTTCAAACCTACATAAGTACCTACCCTGCAAGATAGAATTACTAGTACTTACCCAAAATTCAAAAATTAGTACTCCAGTACCTAGGTAGTTTACGAGATAAACCATACCATTGGTGGAGTGGCAGTAGTCATGGTGTCAAATTTTCATTTCGAGATTTCCCTGTGATTTTTTCCCAAATAAACAAAAATTTGTACTCCTAAAGAAGTAATAGTGACAAAAAAATCAGATTCCTAAATGTTGTATTTTATGAGAACTAGTTGACCCGACAGACGTCCTGTCCAATCATTAACCTTTTCACCGCCACGCCATATCGGTATTCCTATGCCCTGTACGCCAAGCCCGAAAATTCAGCTTTCAAGGTGTATCAATAAAATACATAAAAGTAATGATTTAATAGGTTTATTTTGTATTTTTCTGCGACCTGTTTTTTGTCGAGTATAGCCGTCGTTGGCGCACAGGGCACGCTTGCTCATGTCGGCTATAGCCGACATTGGCGTTCAAAAGGTTAAAAATCCCATAAAAAAACTAAAACCCGACTACTGAAAAGGATGAAACAAGAAAATACCTTCCCGTGGTCGCATGCTACCATGGCTTATAATATGTACGTTAGTACAGCGGCATGCGACCACGGGAAGGTACTTTCTTGTTTCATCCTTTTCAGTAGTCGGGTTTTAGTTTTTAAACTTATTTTTTATTTCATTATTTTGGGGCTTATTTCAATTATATTTTATATTTTTGAAGCCCTTTCATTTGATACCCCACGTGGCATGATTTAAAAAAAAAATTTAGATCATGACTTTATGTCCGCTGGAGGGCGCCATAAGTATTCACTTTAATGTGACGGCACATAGCCTATAACCAGATACCTCATTTGTTTAATTATGACAAGTACTTTAGAAGTTATGAGGGAACAGATTTTTTTTTTTTTTTTTTTTTTTTTTTTTTCTCGTTCCATTTGCAATCGGTCGTAAGACCATAAGCGAATATGTTCCATGACGAAATGGCGTTGTGGTGGAGCAGCCAGTGCTACGCCTCCCACTTATAGAAGGTGGTTCCTCTTCAGCCTTTTCACCACCGCTGTCGGGTTTAACAGTTCAGTAACTAGTGGGTTTGGATGCAAGGTTAGGCGTGTCTTGTGTAGTTCCTTGTACCGCTCGATTTCATTATTCACTGTTGGCATTTGTAGATAGTCGTGGATTTCGTCATTCCTAGCAAACCAAGGTGCGTTTACTATGGATCTTAGGATACCATTTTGGACTCTTTGTAGGCAGAGTATGTTAGTTTTGCTGGCGACGCCCCACAGTTGGATCCCGTAGGTCCATGATGGCTTAAGGACTGAGTTGTAGATGAGGAGTTTGTTGTCTACAGAGAGCACAGAGTTTCTTCCCATGAGCCAATTCAGGTTGCGGAACTTGTGGTTTATCTCGTCCCTTTTATTTTTGATGTGATGCTTCCATGTTAGGCGCCTGTCTAAGTGGAAGCCAAGATACTTCACACAATCTGTGTGTGGTAGGGTATCAGGACCAAGCCTGACAGGAGGGGTGTTCCCGTGCCTGAGCGCGAAGGTGATGTGGTTAGACTTGGATGCACTGGCACGTATCCGCCACTTACAGAACCATTTGTGAGTTTCGTCTAGCTGTTTTTGGAGTCTATTGCTGGCCATTTCTGGTTTGTCATCAACTGATAAATAGGCAATGTCGTCGGCATATGTTGCTGTTGTTATGCCATCCAATGTGGGTAGATCTGATGTAAATATGTTGTACAACACTGGGCCAAGAACAGATCCCTGTGGTACACCAGCTTTCACTTCAAACAATCCTGATCTTGCTTCGCCCTGTTTTACTTGGAAGTAGCGGCCGGATAAGTATGACTGGATGAGCAGGAACATTGAGTGTGGAAGATTTTCTTTCACTTTGGCTAGCAATCCTTTGTGCCAGACACGGTCAAAAGCTTGTTGTACATCAAGAAATGCCGCTGAGCAATACTGTTTACATTCAAAAGCCTGTCTTCCTGTTTGGTAAACTCGGTGAACCTGTTCTATTGTTGAGTGAGATTTCCTAAAGCCAAACTGGTGAGACGGAACAACATCATTGGCGTCCATGCACGGTTTCAGTCGGTTAAGGAATATCCTCTCCCACAGTTTGGACAACACAGGCGTTAAGCTTATCGGTCGATATGACGAGACTTCATGTTCAGGTTTACCTAATTTGTGGATCATGACAACCTCAGAGATTTTCCACAGATCAGGAAAGTGAGATGTTCGAAAGATTGCGTTGAACAGACTAGCTAGGAAAGAAATGCATTTTCTGGGAAGATTTTTAAGTATGGAAGGTGTGATCAGGTCGAATCCCGGGGCTTTTCTCGAGTTAAGTAGTCTGATTTCCTTCGCTATTTCTTTAGGTGTTGTTGGTATAATAGGCATACACATCTGCAGATCTTGTTCCAATATTGAGTCAATTTCATGCTCATCAACAACGCTCTCGTTGGGTCTGAATACAGAATTCAGATGCGTTGCAAATACCTCAGCCTTTTCCAAGTCAGTTCTTGCCCAGGAAGTTTGTGATCTGATTGGATGATAAGATTGTTGAGGCATGTCCAAGTTTTTAGTGGCCTTCCAGAGCGAGTACGCGCCAACTCCCGTAGGTGACATCATCTGTAGGTTCGTTGTTAACGTTGAGTTAGTAGACTCCTGGACTATTGCCTTTAACTCCTTTGCTGCCTTATTGTAAGTGAGTTTGTCGAAAGGGTGACGGGATTGGTGCCATATTCTTCTAAGTCGGCGTTTTTCTAGGATTTTTTGCATTATGTCTAGTGGGTGAGTAGGGTTGGTCGGACCTTTGGGCCGAGAGGGTGTGTTGATCCAAGCAGCCACTTGAATGGCGTTAGTGAGATATCTGCAGGCGTTATCTACATCATTGTGGTTCTTCAGTGGGATATTAGCATTAAAGTTTTCGTTGAGGTAGGTCGAGAAGCCCTTCCAGTCAGTTCGACCATTCGTCAGAGACTCGTTTGTTTCCCGAGTAAGCACACTAGTGCTAATTGTGAGGATTGCCGGTGTGTGATCTGATGAACCATCTAGACTCGATTCGATAGTAGTATGTAAGCTGTCTATACCCTTACATATGAAAAAATCCAAGAGATCCGGCAGTTTCTTTGGGTCACTAGGCCAATAAGTAGCCTCACCTGTAGATATTGGTTTTAAGTGATTTTCATCAACACAGCGTTTTAAGTCGCGTCCACGAGTGCTGGAACAGCGGGAGCCCCAAAAAGTATGTTTGGCATTCCAGTCACCACCTGCAATAAACCTGTGGCCAAGAGTATTGAAGTAGGTTTTGTACATGTCTGCAGTTATTTTGTGTCTTGGTGGACAGTAAATTGAGGATAAAATAATAGGGCCTGCTCGGTCCTCCAGCCTGACAGTGGTGGCTTGTAAATGTACTGTAGAATATGGTTCTATCGGTGAATGTCTCAGGTTCGCTCGAATGACCAGCGCTGAGCCAGCATGTGCACTACCATCAGGATGCGGGGAGTGGTAAATGTTATAGCCTTTTATGCGGAACGAGCTTCTGGACGTCCCGTGCGACTCTGAAATTAGTACTGCGTCTAGTTTGTTGGTTTTAATTAAAGTCTCCAACTCTTGGATATTGGGAGCCAATCCATTGATGTTCCAGATTGCGATTCGTAGAGTAGTCATTTACGGTGTTAGTTTAGTAATGACTGTAGTCAGTAAGCCCATTAGGGTACTGATTTGTTGCAGGAGTAGGTCGATTTTTTCATTTTGTTTAATTAAGAGTTGTTCCATAACTGTTACGTTTTGTTGAGGGAACAGATGAACATACATACATAATTATACATAGTACATACATACCGGTCAAAATCATAGCCCTCCTTTTTGCTTCGCCGCAGTCGGGTAAAAAGGACGTTCAGTTTTTCTCCCGAATTTGAAAATGAGTTTCCAATTTTTCTTTCCATAGAAGTTTTAAATTAAAAAATAGTCAGACGAACGAAAAAAAGTCTTCATCTTTTTTTCGTGAATTTTTCCCATGTTTTAATAGTTATTCTGCTATTCGGGGCGGAGACAAATCCGAAAAATCAAAGATCATCAATATCGGGCCAGCCGTTCTTGAGTTATAGGTAAATGGTGTAACTAACCCGACTTTATTTTATGATATACATTAGCTTTCACTACTTTTCCATAATAAATCACCTCGTATAACCCGACCAAATTAAGTTGTCAATGGTATTGAGCTGTTTAGGCGATGTACACTCTTGCACATATGGATGTCGCATGTCGGTCGGAAACTCGGAATAAAAATAACGACAGATACGATACGATATCTATAATTTTTATACATACAGTAGGTACTAAAATCTGTAATTTGTAGAACAAAGACATCGCCAGCTGATAGCTTTTAGCGGGCCACATAAATACGTTGGCGGGCCAACTGGCGGCCCGCAGGCCTGGGGTTGAGCAGTCTTGCTATAAAATATCTATCAATACTTACTATCAAAAATTTGAGCAGGCCGCACGACCTACAACTTGTAAGTCGCGGCCATTACAACTGGGCCATCACTGCTCCCTACGGACCCAGTACCATTACGGACAAATCTGAAGGTACCTAATAAAAGTAGAGATAAAAAAAAAAAACGCAAAGCAAGGAACACGTCTATGCCTGTGTCTATGCGTTTTTAGGTATTTTCCGTAAAAAATCGCACGGTGTTTTATTCTGGTAATATATTGTTAGCCTACGTAGGACGTAGAACTGTAGATTGTAAGGATTCAATTTTGGGAACTGCTCCATTAGTATCATGAACCTAATTTATGAAATGCCAGCGAGGAATGGAGCGAAGTTTTTCAGCACTTGAAAAAATACTGAATACGCACTTCAATACTAATTTACGGAGAAGATCTTATATACCTACCTACCTACATAATACGTAGGTACATAAGACGGTACTTATTTCTATTTCAACACGCACTCCCCTCTTATAAAATACGAGAGGCGTCGAGATTAGTCCAGAATCCAATTACATTTTCCAAATTTCCCATTTTTCCTCGCCGCGGGTTCAAAGCTCACGGAAAATTATTTTCTTCGCTCCCTAAGAAATGAAAAATAAACGTGGCGCGGGTGGAGCGTCTCTCTGAGAAAGAACCTAAAGCAATCAGTGCGTGGGAGTGGAAGGGAAGATGCGTAAACACTGAAGCGTGAATGAGATAACTATAGAAGGTTTGTGTTCGGCCGCCCGCGGGGATTTGTCAAATAAGAACGTGGTGCGCGCTTTTTTTTCTTGTTTTTTTTTTTTCAGGCGAGAGCTTGTGACTTCAATTGCAAATGAACCTGCGCTGAAGTGCAAACTCGGCTCGAGGGCGAAAGAGAAGCTGACACAGAAAAAAACGTTTTCATAAATCTGGGTTAATTTGTGGACACTGCTTTTAGTAAGGAAAGTCCTTTTTGGTGATAGGTCAATTTGTGTCTAAGTACTTTAGGTATATGGTTCCGTACATTGTTTATTATTTTTTAATACATTTCTTATTAGATACATTTCAGTAGTCCTTACAATAAAGCTTTCTAGGGTTAGAGACAGCTATTTACATAGAAATATAAAAAAGGTCCGGGATCAATGTACATACATACAGCCAGTAGGTACATCAAGCTACCCGAAACTGTCAAATTTTCCCAATCAACTTTGAACCTTATAATTTAGCGATAAAGTTGAAAATCTATTAAAGAAATTTGACAGATTGTAGTGGCTTGATGTGCTGGCGTCTGTACTGACTCCATGGTAACAGGTTGTGCGTCGATGCCCTGCCACCCTGTATAGGTACCTACCTAGGTAACCAATTTCTTTACTTTTTTTTTCTTATTACGTTATCGATCAACAACCTACCCTTAAAAACATACCCAATACAAATACCACAGCATCTCGTACCAAAGAGAAACATTGACAGATGGCGAGGCGATTTAGATACACCCCTCCACCAATTGGCCGCAATAGAAAGTGAATTACATACTTGTTGGCGTGGACATAATGCTACAGTTTTATAGACGCAGTACACAGGGGTTAGGTCGACCTTTGGTATCATTTGCATTTTTATTGCAGCGAGCCGTGATTGGAAAATTATCGTAATTCTAGTACCTACCTAATGTCTGTTCAAAAGTAGGAAGCCGATGAAAGTGTAACAAACCCTGTTCAGTTTTAAGGTTAGTTATAATTACTTACGCATCACTCAACTAAAGGGATTTAGTAACACATTCATCTGTATTTAGAAAGTTGCAACTTTAGGTATATCTCACAGCTTTTCGATTTGATTTCCAACAATTGTTGTTGTTTGAATAATATTTTGAAATAATTGTTACTTATTAAAAATCTCAATTGTCAAATGAAAAACATCTAGGTAGGTGAAATTAGAATTTCGGGTTTACGTATTCAAATACCTATTCCTATTGAACCACTAATATGTAGGTAAGTGGGACTACAAATTGGTTGGCATTCACATGTAAGTTGTTTGATCCATTTGTTTACATTTGTAATTATCAAATACTTTTAAACAGACTAGGTACTTCGTCATCTGCCTAGCCTTTTCCCTACTATGTTTCGGACCATCCACGGACCAACCGCGGCAAGCGTGGCTTAACCTGATCGATCGACCCGTGCGGCTGTTATTACTTAGGGACAAGCCCCATTGCTACTGTTAGTGTGTTACGCAATTACCCCGCAGGATAGTTGGTCATTGGAAGACAAAATAGGCTAATTAGGTATCTGTACCTCAAGCTACCTGAAACGGTCAAATTTTCCCAATCCACTTTGAACCTTATCGTTTAGCGATAAAGTTGAAAATCTAATAAAGAAATTTGACAGATTGTAGTAGCTTGATGTGCTGGCGTCTGTACCTACAGTCCAGAGTTTACGTGGAATACGTGGCATGTTCAGAAACACGTGTCGACCACAACCTAGTTGAGATAGATTTCCCGGGTTAGCTGATATCAGGTGAGTTGGAGGGTAGATATCGATCGGCGCCCGCACGCCATGCTAACCACTGATTCGCGCGCCGCTGACGTTGACGGGCGTCTGGCAGCTGCCTTGTGTACTGTCGTGAAGGTAGCGGTAACGTCAGCAGATAAATTGGGGCTGTCGGGACATAGTAATAAGTTTTTGCTTATGAGATTCTGAGCGTCAATCATAGATTTAAGAAATCAAACTCAATTTTATTTATTTCAATGAAACCATTTACAGGCACTTTTGTACTGTTAAGGAGTCAGTCAGGCAGAAAAATGAAGCTATTTGCCCATTGCAAAGCGTAGTAGGTTCCGATGGAGAAGAACGGGCAAGAAACTCCGTGGACACTCTATAATTCGTTGTGTATATTTTATATAAACTTCACACACGTCCGTGTCGGTGCCGGCGACGGAGTTTCAGAACGTCTCTGGTGTGTGCCATAGCCTTTATCATTGCTAATAATTATAAATATAACGCACCTCCAGAATAGTAGTGACTTAACTCAAAAATCTAAGACGTTCAGCAAATCTAAGACTTTAAGCGACGTTTTTATGGTAGAATATATCTTATTCTACCATAAAAACGTCGCTTCTTTAATATTCACCTAAAAGTGCTTACCTTTTAGTGACTCTCTATGATCGTAACTCGATTTCTTAGATTTTTGAGTTAAGTCACTACTATTCTGAAGGTCCGAAATATCTCAAGCATGCTATAAAAATAAACGTGGTTAATATCCCCTATATTCCAAAACAATATAGGTAGGTACAAATGCTCTTTCGTATTGTTTTTTCTTTGGTGTTGGAACTGTTGGATGTACGAACCTACCTGACTGATAAACTTTGAAACTCTTTTCGGAAAGGCCTCTTGTACGGGACAAGAGGCCCTGTATTTTCCGAGATTCTTATTTTATCTAGCACTAAATAATTACGGAACTACTTAGTATTTCCCTGCTATCCGTCCCTAAGGCCACGGCTACACTGAGTGGCGTGCACGCGACACGTCAGCCGCGTCTGCCGTCACGCACAGAGTTCGTCGAAAACCTGTGGTTTACACAGACCTAGCTGAATAAATAACAATACGAGAAATAACGGTGTTAACATGACGTAATTAGTAATACTCGTGTAGGCTTTGGTTTAGCGTTTAATGATTGATTAGACTTCGTTCTGATTTGGGAATAGATATATTTCAAATTCAGCGGGGTAATTGTGTAACACAGTTACATTAGCAATGGCTTTGATTTTGACAGTTCAACAACATTCATTGCGTTATTTACGTTGTTGAGCAGACAAATTTTTCGAACATATGAAGCAATGGATTAGCAATATCCTTCCAAATGATTCAGACTGTGATTGATGGTGTTACACAATTAGGGTGCTGGTCAAATTCATAAGTAGGCGCTTATGACGTCGTGTCACTTCACGCCTGTATGCGCCGGAGGGTTACGCAGAGGTTTACCTAGTAAGAAAGAAAGAAAGAAAACGTCCAGGAAGATCACAAACTAAACGTAACACAGTCAAAAAAAAAAAAACAACAAATTATATAAAAAAAACAAGTACCTAACAAAGAGAAAAATGAAATAGAAAGGCCTATACGATGCCAAAAGGCTTCTATCTCAGCATGATGCTGCGACATTTAAAAAATAAATGTCGCAGCGCTGGTATTCTGATAGGGCCCGCTGTGATATCATAGGAGTAGTAGTTGTCACAGAGTACTTTTTGATAGACTGAGAGTAGTTGTATACAGGCAGTCTTTTCACAGATAAACATGTAATTTTTCATTACTGTCAAAATTTGATAAGTTTGTCAAAATAACAGTGATCTTTATTTGTAGTATTAATAGAGTTGCTGTTGGGTTGCTACTGTCTGAGGAAAGATTACTGTGAAAGGAATGTAGTCATAATTTGTAATAAAATTGGTAAACGATATCTAGTAAAATGAATAGGTAGCTAGGTGTTGAACGACAGGGCGAGATATCCCGTGACAGAACCTTCAAAGTACCTACCTAAAAAAGGTAATAAATCGACTTATAATGGTAATTATCAATGAAGTTGGCTTCAATCAAAGGATTGAATATCAAAAAGGAGATCTTTTATTTTATTTTTTGTAAAAAAAAAAACGAAATTTATTGTGACCTTGCCGTACCTACGTCAAATAATAACGAGTACGTAATCGTTATTATTTGACGTAGATACGTATGTTACGTTAACCAACCATTTGAAACAACCGGCCCTTAGTACTACAGGTAATATGTAATAAGTAGGTCGGTTTAAGTCATAATAGGTGCCCACTCTACAATTATGGCAATTATAACAATGGCGTTTAAATTGTTCATCTAGTCACGGCATTCAGCCGGTTAAACCATAACAACGCATCTCCATAACTTGAGTCAAAAATCTTCACTGACTTACATACCGAATTTCCTTTAAAATCACTCGATTAGGTAAAACATTTCAGCTTCAAGATTGAAAGGCAACATAATAAAAGTTCAGCGGCAGTGAATGAGAATGAGTTATGATAAGCGAACGAATGGGAGGTGAGCAGAGAGCTGTAATCGCGACATGTGTCCTGGCGTGCGTGATGGATGTAGCGGCAAAATTATAACATATTAATATCTGTGCGGACGAAGAGGGTGCAACTTTAGGCAGTGTCCTAAACGCCTAACCGAAGCGTGAGTTGACGCAACCGATCACTTTGGTTAGGTTATAGTATTTTGATCGAAGGTGCATGATCAGCCTATAATGTTCCCAGGACACAGGCTTCCTTTTTGTGAGAGGGAGTGAGCTGTAAATCGCCACGCGTGCACAGTGCGGGTTGGTAGAGTCACATGTCTTCGAATTTTTGGTTCTAGAAAATGCCGGTTTCCTCACGATGTTTTCCTTCACTGTTTTGCATTCGTTTATTCTGAACAAAGCTGTGTATAGTTCAATTTAAATGAGACACATTTAATAAGCGTACTTAGCTTTCTCGAAAACACTTTTCCGTTTTTAATTTATTGGTTTTGCGATGTGTGATTTGATACCTTTTAAAATAAATAGCTACATTTTATTATTATAAATAATTAAAATATTGTGAACTCTTTTTTACTGTAACAAATATTTTTGTTAGTTTTCCTCTTAGAACCTTTTTTGTCAAACTGACCATACGAGTATGTCCAGTTTATTTGAGGGTAGTTTTCATACATTTATTAAGATTAATTAGCAGTAAAATATTGGTGACTTAGTAATCCCAACATAACTTTTTTTTACACACATAAAATAGTAGGTAGCATATAAAATAGGGTCCAGTGCAATGAGCCCCTTACAATTCCAACGTCGCACCACAACCGGTCGTAGATCCTACCGACGGGTGTTAGTAGCTCGGAGCCGGGTATTCCCTGAAGTTATTATGGCCCAGTGAACCGGGTAACGAACAGCCCCTCACCCCTCTACCCTCCCTCACACCCCGCTGTAAATAATACATTACACCCTTTATCATAAGTGCGCGCCGATGAGTAAATATGGTGAAGATTCATTGGGAAATCTGTTATCTTTCTGTGGCAAATGGTAGAAATGGTAGGCGTAAGTATCATGTTGTGATGGAAGTAAGATTTTGGGTCGAAAATATCAAAAAAATAAAAGAAAAATAATACTTAATATGAAGACAGTACTTAGTTTGGTAAGTTGGTCGATATAATCACGAGCATTATATATTACTATGATTATGAATATTATATTATTTAATGACTAATTCTTAAATATCTGTTCTCAAGAACACAGCAAATATATGTGACCATCGGTGGAATATAAAAGTAGCGGCACAAATACGTGACATGGAAGAATCATCAAAAGTGTCTGAAGAGACAAGCGAGACCAAAATATAGGATACCGCATCGGTTTCAGAAATATACAATTATACACATATTTCTGAAACCGATGCGGTATCCTATATTTTGTACCTCGTATCACATTCTTAACAAAATATGTGACATCACTTTGGCAGCATAAAAACCTGACGGTATATTGTTTCGAGTTTTCTCCTATATCTTCGCAATTAGTGTCGCTCATATTGCAAAAATATGTGATATCCCACTGGAAGCATAAATATCTGACAGTTACGAAAACAAAAGTTGTTTGAGATATTTTGCTGTCTGCTTTAGACATCACAATATTTATTTATTTTATTATTTATGTACACACAGTAAAATACAAAGGATATGATATAATTATAATTTGAGTACAAAGGTACTGCTTATTTCTTAAGAAATTTCTTCCAGCAGACCTGCGAAAGGAGAAGTAAAAAAAGAAATGTAGACAATAGTGTGTGAGAACAAGAAGAGAAAAATGTGAATGTGTGAAGTCTAAAACTTAAATATTAAATAAACCTACACATATAATGCAAAAAATCAAATAAAAATAACATAGGTAAGTATACTTAAATAAATACAATATCTCAAATCAACTAATTTGAAAGCTAACACGCGCTGTCAAAACATTTGACTACAATGGTTACCGTCGCAAGGTGTCGTCTGTCACCAACTCACCAGGGTAGCAGGGCAGCAAGGGTGGCTACCCTTAACTAAACTAGTTACCATTAACAAGCCTAGTTGGCCCAGAAGGTACTCCCAAGCGACGCCGACGGTCACATTTAATTTCGGGACAATTCATTTATTCGGTAAATATTAAATAGTTGGATTTTGTGAGCGCAGGCATTAATTGTGGACGCACTGATTTAACTATGGTTAATGTTTCGAAAAATAGGAATTTAAATGTGTACCTAATAACAAATACCTACAGCTTTATTTAAGGATAAAAAACAGGGTATATTATTTAAAAAAAAATCATTAATAAGTATATAAGAACCCTAAAGTGGCAGAATTTTTTGTAATTTATAAATTATCTAATGGAAGTTCACGAAAATGTTCTGAATCTCGAAGATACATGTTTGGTAGAATAGATTAGGTCTGCGACTTGTAAGAGTACCTAAAATCCTTTTAATAGGTTGACCCTAGTCATTTCATCATAATTGGAACCTATTCGAGATTTAACGTCAAATAACAATGGAACGTCGATGGTCGAATTACATTTGACAACGATGTCGTCGTCTTTGGAATATAAAAAAAACAAAAGGTAGAGAGTTAGTTTGACCATTTCATATTTTCCGGAATTCACAAATTATTATAAATTCTATCACCACATTTCGAGCTGTGGACATTAGGTACATAGATTGTCCCCAGATCGCGGCTGTCGTGTGTACATAATGAAATGAGTGCAATATGCGTCCTCTGTCCCAGGAGACCGCACGTTCACCGTAGAACCTACTGCAAGGGAATAGGAATGGATATGGCATGTTTATTTGTGGAACAGTTTAGCTATACTAGTTCTAGTATAGAGGTATGAGGAACATCAAGGTGTACAATTCACTCATCCTCTATAGAAAAGGGAGGATCCTCCGACCAAACGGGTGTTGTGGCTACTGCCCGACGCGACGATTGATGTCGGGACGTTGGTGCCATACAAACTTTTAGATATCATTCAGACCACCAAAATAAGGACGATGGTAAAAAAAAAAAATTAAGGAAAATACATTAGATACTTAAAAGAAAAATAATCAGCTAACGAAAATACACTATTGTGCCGGCAATTTATTATTTTAGGTCAAAATAAAATCACTTTAATCAGTGTTTTTTTTTGCTTGGATATCTTTGGTTAGACGTACTGAGCACTGTCCATCTATTTAATGATGGGACCCTGTATATGCTAGTTGTGCGGTAAACTCTGCTTGTGCGATGCAGGATTTGTGTGACGTCAGTGTGTTACGTAGTTATATATGTTGAGTTATCTATAACAAGTTTATTATGGTAAAAAAAAATAGTAATAGTCCCTGGCACTGGCATCGGGAGCAGTTCAAGCTTCCAGTCATCAGATTTTCATGAAGAGGAATCTCCTAAGCATGTGTCATGATCCTCCAAGATAGCATTGTGGTAATCAAATTTCTGTTATTAAAAAAACTTTTTAACAAAAAAAAAACCGACTTCCAAAAAAACACTACAAAGTGAAAAATAACTTTAATTTCGGAAGTCGGTGTCTTTGGATCTGTATTTTAGTTTTTTGCCACCGACTTCCGAAATTAAAGTTATTTTTCACTTTGTAGTGTTTTTTTGGAAGTCGTTTTTTTTTTTGTTAAAACGTTTTTATTTCACGCTTTTTAGTGGGTCTGCTTATAATTTATCTCAGTTACAATAGCCTAGTGTCAACTTCTCATCGCATTTTACAAAATATTGCTTTTACCGATGCAGGGAAGTTAATTGTTGAAGAGTTCTCCTGGTCCACCATCAGCTCCATATCACCATTCACATTGTGACGAGCATAAATTGCTTAGCAACCATGTTAAAGTATCGAATCGCAACCCGTGAAATAGTACGGAGATATTATTGAGTAGTTCCGGTGGCCATCTGTGGTCTTCATCATCAGTTCCACTTCACCAAATGGTGCTTTCCGAGAGCAAATGCACGAGTATTACTATAAATAATTTTCTTTTAACTCCAAGCCGTTGAGGAGTTGTACCTTCCATCTTCAGCTCATCCACCTGAGATGATGATTATCAGATGCAAATACTTAAACAGCTTTAGAAAATATATGAAAATGGTACTATGTGCCTATACATTTTGAAGGTTGCCCTC
This sequence comes from Amphipoea oculea, assembly GCA_945859645.1. NCBI lineage: Eukaryota > Metazoa > Arthropoda > Insecta > Lepidoptera > Noctuidae > Amphipoea > Amphipoea oculea. The sequence continues at coordinate 7,012,437 of OX243884.1, forward strand.
GATTTCCCTGGGATCCCATCATCAGATCCTGACCTGATGATCATGCAACCACTTGGGAAGTATACCCTTTCAAACAAAAGAAAAAATTTCCAAATCGGTCCAGGCGTCTTTGAGAAATCGGGGAACATACATAAAAAAAAAAAAAGATTCCGACGAATTGAGAACCTCCTCCTTTTTTTGAAGTCGGTTAAAAAAACAGAATCTGTAAAAATAAAAATTTGTAAAAAAAAAGAGGTGAATAGGAAGATAGGAGGAAAAGGAAAAGGCAAGGGCTAAGGGAATTTAGAAGAAAAGAGAAAAATATTTAATTTGGGACAGGTAAAACTAGAGGTATTTTTTTGATAGATTGAGACTAAGATTTGAATGCGAAAGTTCTTAAAAATACGGAAATTGCCCGTCAGGCTTTTAGCAATAAAACCACCGTCCAACCCAACGACGACCGCGTCCAAAAACTTTTTTTACCATCTCCTCACCATCGTAACTCCAGCCACGGTTCTGGTCTCCCGGGACCTCGCCCCCGAGCGCGATCTATTCTGATTTATTTGTCCTCCCTCGGTACTCCTGACGTCAACGTGTTCCTAAATCGATGCACCGATGGTAGCAAGTGTTTGCACACTGGTGTCGTCTTTGTTTACTCATCGTTTGTTTTTAACTCTGTTTACCGACACTGTTTGATGATACTTTCAGTTGTCATTGTCTACTGAGTGGGTGGAATTTTAGAATTTGATTGCGTCGTGTTGTTATGGGTGTTGAGCGGAGGTCGGAGTAGGTAGATTGATTTTATATACTTGCGTCAAGATATTATAATATGGACATGCCATTTTATCCATAATGTGCGGGAAGTACCGGAAAAAATTATTGGAATTATGGAATAAAATAAAATAAAAAACATACAGATAGGCTAACAAAATCGTTTATTATATGAATGATTGATTGAATTCAATGAACAATTATTTTTAATGAAACAAAAACATAAATAAATTATTTTTAATCCTCATCGGATACAATTTCCATATTTTGGCTTTCAACGTTAATACAACGTTAATACTGTCAAGCGTCATTTCTAATTCAACAGTAAGGAACAAAATACGGTGTGGTATTTTTGTATAAAATAAAATACTGATTTCTTTCACCATTAGCTAACACTGGCAGCGTAGATTGATATTATTAAAACATTTTTCACCTTAAACACAAATTCGTGCTAATTTCAAAATTCCGGAACAAATATCACAATAAATATGAAGTTCCGGTATTTTGGAGGCATATCAATATTATCCTCTACGTTTAACGTCAACGACCTTAATCAATCTACCTACTCCGACCTCTGGTGTTGATGTTTATCGGTTTACATAGTTATTTTTGTTTTAATTTTGGTCGGGCAAAGTGTTATAGGGTTTGTCCATCTGGAATTTCTCAATAGCAGCCCGGAGTCTGGATTTGTGCCCGGTTGATGGCAATAGGCTCGCCCCTATTAGGTTCATGTGACTTAAAGATAACTTCGCGAAATGTGAGTATACTTAAAGGTAGACCTCTGCGTAACTCTTCGAGGAAGGCGTGATCTTTCTGTGTTATGTTATTAGTTTTAATTTTCATCTTCTTATTTATACAAGGTGAAAGGGGTTTGAAGATTTTTGTATGGAGGGTGGCCCTAAGGTCGGCCGCCATTTTGATTTTTTTTCAGAATCGCGGTGCACAACAAAAGTTATATATTTAGATAGAGGACACTTATACAAACAAAAAATGTTAAATAACATAATATCCTAAAGCGTCAGGTTTCGGAGTTATTCACCGAAATATAAGTCGAAAACAACAAGGATTTTTTTGTTTTTTTCCCCTACAGGTAACCATATTGAACTATTGAGGTAATAGAAACGTTATAAAACCTTTATGGAGAAGAAACAAATGAAGAATGGATATTTTTTTAATAAATAATTAAACACGGCAATTTATTGATACTTTTTTTAATCCCAGAGACTAATCTGACATTTTAGTCTTTTACGTTTTCGTTTTTTTTAGTATAGAAGTTTGACATTACACTTGTCAGATTAGTCTCTGGGATTAAAAAAACGAACTACAAATTGCCGTGTTTAATTATTTATTTAAAAAATGTCTATTCTTCATTTATTTCTTCTCCATAAAGGTTTCATAACGTTTCTATTACCTCAATAGTTCAATATGCTTACTTGGAAGGAAAAAAACAAAAAAATCTTAGTAGTTTTCGACTTATATTTCGGTGAATAACTCCGAAACCTGACGCTTTAGGATATTATGTTAATTACATTTTTTGTTTGTATAAGTGTCCTCTATCTAAATATATAACTTTTGTTGTGCACCGCGATTCTGAAAAAAAATCAAAATGGCGGCTGATTTTAGGGCCAAATCTTCAAACCCCTTTAATCACCCTTATCCTCTTAACGGGTCATTGTGCTCATCTATGAACAACTTTTACTATGGGAACAAACGTGAAGTCACGAAAAAAATCAGCTTTTCCCTACTTTTTGACGAGTTATGGGAACATAGGTAGATATATGTGGGAACAGCTGATTTTTTTTTTCATGATTTTAGGTTTGGTCCCATAGTAAAAGTTGTTCATAATGATGAGTATAATGACCCCTTAAGAGGATAACGGTGATTAAAATTTCACCTTGTATAATTCTTATTCTACCAGTAGGTAGTGAGATACCTAATATAGCCTGCATAGTCATCATCATCATCATCATCATCACCTAGGTTAGCAAAGTACGAAGTATCTAATGATGCTGTATTTAATCTGGAAAGGTTAAATGCCAGGTCAGCTGTATTAATAGTTCAATATAAACTAGTTAGACAGAGACGCATTTTATCCGATGAAGAAATAGATATTTATTAGTCATAGACAACAGGATCTACAAGTTGTTTTGCCAATCATTAATTAAGTGTCCAATAAACTACTAAATATTGACAGGTATATGATATCTATATTAATGGCAATTACGTATAGAATATTCTAGGTTAACGATTTATAAATTGCTTAATTTATTCAAAATCGTTGATGTGACATAAAAAGGCGTCGTTTTGATCGTAAAAATACACGTCCTACACCCGTGGGATATGCAAATAGTGTAGAATTTCGCATTTATAATTCAAATCCGACCGAACTTAGGCGAATCTCCTCCCCCAATCCGCACACAATTGACGTCTCGCCCGCGACCCGCGCTTTTGTGCGCGCGACATGAATGCGCCGCCTAATCTCGATCACGTGACCGCCACGCGCGCCTCTCCTGCATACGACATCCCTGTGAATAGACAACTTTAGAAATGTTTCCTTTGAATGCATCCAGAAAACCAAAACACAACTCTATTCCTGCAACGCAAATGTCAAATTGCAACTGTTAAATTTTGGCGGTTAAAACTAAATAAGATGTCTGCCAAGTAAAAAGCGTGTCCTTTATCTTAACTGATTGGATAATCTGTGTTCAAACGCTATAGTATATCGTATCGGAAACAGAAATATAACTCCCTTCGTCCTGATTAAGTTTTCTGGTGTGGGGCGGTCCCAAGTGCGAAATTACAGTGATTTTTTGACGTCGGTATTGAGTTTCCTTTGTGTCGAGTACAGTTTTACGTAAAATCCGGCAAAAACGGTCGGATCTAATTATTAGCTTTGTCCCCGATCCTTGGGGTTCGATTGTTGGTATAATGAACTAGGATATTTTGGTTAACAGATTTATACGTGATTTTTGGATTAAATGTATTGTGTTGCTAATAAAATTGGTTTTAGTTGGGGTTTTTATGTGATTAGTTACAACATCAGTAGTTCTATTTATATATATTTTTCTAAAACCTGAGCTATAATTTTTGTTCGGGTTATTTTTTTATAACTTTGGTCTCAGCGCACTGCCTTGAGGAAGCCTATTTTATTGGCTGCGCGACTGCATCACTTTACTTTAGCCTGATTATAAATAAAGATGAGTTGATTATAGAACAGTTCACTTACCCAATTTGTATACATGTAGCTTTGAACTTTAGTTATAAAATTTGACATTGCCTATTTGCAACAATATCAGATGCTTTTGAAGGGTTTTCATTACGGGTCTCTCGTTTCCGTATTGAATGTGTTCTATGAGTTGAGCTGCTTCTGTCGGGGTCTTAGTTCTTTTATTAGGATATGAATGATTAATGAAAATAATTCTGTAAAAATGCTTGCAGTCACGATACGGCTATTAGACCTACACACAGCATACGAATTTAATTAAATTGCTTTTACCATTAAAGATAAAAATCTTGCTCAGCGCAGCAAAATAAAAAAAAAAACAATGCTGACTAGGTCGTAGCCTCGAAGGGTTGTATAGGCGTATATTTTTGCAAATATTATAACTGTTTGACCCTTGCATATAGATGAGGTATTTCCCGCGTCGCCGAGCCGGGACCACCTGATCATGTATTCATGGGGGTGATCACTGACGCCATGGAACCATGGAGTAAGGAATAATCGCGATTAGATACGCTAGGTTGGGTTCCTCCAACGTATAGTGAATACCGCGTGAAATGATTTTATATTACAAAAATATATGATTTTGCTAGGAGACCTAGCATAGGTATTTAATTTTTTGTTGGGTCGAAATCGGGGTTTTTTCTATAAATTTTTACATTTCACAGCTCACCAATGCAAAAAATCTCATGATTCCTATTGATTTTAAATCTCGAGCCTAACCCACAAGTCATTATAATTTGTTAATAGATTTGATCACGTATAGACAAAATTAAAAAGAAATCAAATCTCTTTTGGGCTTCCTAACTAGGATACAAATAATTTAAATAAATTACTCTTAAATGAATTTGCCAAAATATTAATTAAGAAGGCGTAAGACAACGAATATAAAATTATATGATTGATTACATTGATTAATCAGGTGGCAATTTCACACATCGTATTAAAAGAGAAACGGTAAAGAAAATCCATCATTAGACCAACATATTTGTAGTTCTATTAGGAGTCATTAAATTGATTAACAAAAATTAGAGATTCAATTAATTGAATTCTTGATTACTGCCGGCAACTGGTTTCATTTTATATTTCTACTAATTGGATTGTTAAAATCAATTTTACGATAAGAATCGGCAATAAATATTAAAATATCGAGGTGCATCATCAAGTTTTTGATATCAATTGATTAATGTCTATTGCTTTTATATTTTACTACAGTAAATGAAGTAGCATATAACTACAGTTCATGTAGGTGTTACGGCCCCGCCACCGCCAGATGGCGCACGGCAGGACTTTCCGCGTCCATGCCTGCGGAGCCATACCGTATCTCCACTTCGCGCCGCCAGGGAGCCAGTCTTGGTCATCGTCTCGCCTTCATCGGAGACGTCACGTCATCGTCATATTAACTAAAGTAAAGTAAATTAAATTCATGAACCATCATCAGTCCATTATTTTCGAAGTATAAACAGCGGCAACAGCCGATACAGTAGGTATATATACAGCATGTATCAGAAAGGTGTGGATATATTGAAGGGTGTCGGAAAGACCATCGAACTGAACAACTTCCTCCATGGGACCAACATCGTAATCGCGAAAAAACGATCAACTGGTCCATAAAAAACTTCAATACCTACTCGACTTAAATGTATGGAACGGCTGATTATTTTTACGCGATTTCGATTATGGTTCTATGGAGAAAGTTGTCCAATTTGATGGTCTGATCCTTAAATATGACCACACGTATTTGAAACATGCTGATGTAGAAAACCTTTTAATATGATAATAAATTGAATAGGTCGTGAATGTACTAACTAGAAGCAAATTGCTTCCATTGTTAAGCCTCCAGTCTATTCTGGTAGCCACCTATCACAATAGCAGCTAATATATTCTTAGTAGAATATTATTTTATACAATAAGTATGTGTTAAGTATCTCATTTTTCTACGATGAAAGAAAAAAGGAAAAATAAAGACCTACATTTATTTAGCACAGATTAAAACATACATCAGATGGATCGATGATTATAACTATAAGAAAAACATCTAAGATATTTGTGACCCATTCACTTAATAAAGCTTTTCAAAAAGGAGCTAAGGAATTAATATAAAAGGAAAATATAATGTATATTTCTTGAAAAACTTATTGTTTTTTTACCGAATCCAATGTAAAGTACTTTTGTAGTTCCCGTCCGGTACTTTCCGAAAACGATATTAGGATAATGTAAGTATGATTGTAGCGGGGAAGAGTCCTTGTTTGCACGGGCTCTCCCTTCATTTGTGTAGATATTTCCATAAGCTTCACTATGCATTGTGTGTGATCGCATTTTAATTTTTATAATCAATGAATTAGTAGCTCTATCTTTTTATTTATTTACTTATAGGAGAACCAACAGCTATAACAGAAGCGTTGATTTTATCTGATAGTAATTTACTTAAGGCGCGTCGCCCACACGAGCTAGAGTCGAGGCGGCAACGAGGCGCGGGCGCACGTTTTGTATAGGAATAAGTATAGGTATGTCGCCTATACATACATACCTATATTTATTCCTATAGAAAACGTGCGCCCGCGCCTCGTCGCCGCCTCGACTCTAGCTCGTTTGGGCGACGCGCCTTAGGACCCTGTGGGGTAATTGCGTAACACACTAAGAGTGAATGGATTTCATTTTGACAGTTCAAAAACATTCATTCCGTTATTTACGTTGTTGCGGAGACAAATTTTTCAAACATATTAAAGCAATGTATTAGCAATATCGTTCAAAACAATTCAGATTGCGACTGATAGTGCAATTACGCAATGACGCAATTATTACTGTTTTTTCTTAAAAAAGGAAGTACATATTTCCCGATAGGAGTCGCCTAGAGTCTGAGGTGGAAGTTTTTTTGAATTCAAGTTTGTAACTACTTGCTTACCTAATTATGCTTTGTACTTACGTGAGATAATAAAAAGAATAAATTGTATGTGTCAAACATTTTATTTTTCTCAGTCAAAAAGTTTATTCATAATAATATTGTAGCGGTATCTACAACGCCACATGCGAACATCGCGTCATACTGACGTCACGCAAATCCTGCATCGCGCAAGCAGAGTTTACCACGCAACTAGCATATATACAACAGCCCGACATGAATCATCGGGCAGTTGCCCGCCAGACACGACACCTGTCTGGTCGGAGGATCCTCCCTTTTCTATAGAGTATGAGTGGACTTTACACCCTGTTCCTCATACCTCTATAATGGTGACCCCGACGTGATCGTCAGCGCAGCCTTCGTGCAAATACTTCAGCGTGACGTCATCATCATCACTCCCGCAAGCTTTAGAGCGGCGAGTCACCCAGCCAGCCAGCACCCACGGCTTCAACGGGTATCCTGACCACCAGCATGCAGCGACCGCGCATTCCTGGTCATCACCCTCAGCCTCATCAGCAACCTCGGCACGGCACACTGCACTTTCGGCCGGTCTACAAGCAGAGCCCTCAATAAGCCTCTCCTGGTCGACGCCAGCAGTCAGCCTCAACCCGGCGCTGTACTACATCCGACGCACTGGAGCATAACGCAGCGCCACCCCGACTCACTGGGAACATCTTCGCAGACAGTTCCGACTCACCGTGAACTATGCGGCAACCGGTTCCGACTCACTGGAACCTCAGCTGGCCTGGCAAGCATCGCAAGATACAAGACTCAGCCCACTATCGACCTCCGGTCTCCGGGGGGGAGTGATGTAGCGGTATCTACAACGCCACATGCGAACATCGCGTCATACTGACGTCACGCAAATCCTGCATCGCGCAAGCAGAGTTTACCACGCAACTAGCATATATACAACAGCCCGACATGAATCATCGGGCAGTTGCCCGCCAGACACGACACCTGTCTGGTCGGAGGATCCTCCCTTTTCTATAGAGTATGAGTGGACTTTACACCCTGTTCCTCATACCTCTATAATATTAAGTAGGTATCTACACCTACCTTAATCCTGATGTAGTCCCAAAATATTCAATTACCGCCAGTGTAATCTGCTAAATGGATTGGGCTGATGGGCTATCGCTAGAATATTAATGAACCCTTATTAATTGGCTAAATCAGTGCGCTCTATTTCACCACCTTCCTTTGATGTAATTGGTCAACAGACAGACTCTGAAGTATCTTCGAATATACTTGCCCCTTCAAATTACATGAAAACTAGCACTTTGCCAGCGACTTGAAGTCCTTAGTTTTCTTTGACTGTATTTGTTTTCGTTCCCAATAAACGATTATTATCTCCTTTATTACGTTAATGGGCATACAATATATATTTTTAAATATTAGAATATAAAAAAACCGACTTCCAAAAAAACACTACAAAATGAAAAATAACTTTAATTTCGGAAGTCGGTGTCTTTGGATCTGTATTTTAGTTTTTTGCCACCGACTTCCGAAATTAAAGTTATTTTTCATTTTGTAGTGTTTTATTGGAAGTCGGTTTTTTTTTCTTAAAAAGTTTTTATTTCACGCATTTTATTGGGTCTGCTTATAATTTATCTAAGTTACAATAGCCTAGTGATCATCGCCTTTTACAAACAAAATATTGCTTTTCCCGATGCAGGGAAGTTAATTGTTGAGGAGTTCTCCAGGTCCACCATCAGCTCCATATCACCATTCACATTGTGACGAGCATGAATTGCTTAACAACCATATTAAAGTAATCGAATCGCAACCCGTGAAATACTTAGATATTATTGAGTAGTTCCGGTGGCCATCTGTGGTCTTCATCATCAGCTCCACTTCACCAAATGGTGCTTTCCGAGAGCAAGTGCACGAGTTACTATAAAAAATACCCAAATCGCTATAGGTGTGCCTATAATATTTGAAGAGTTCCTTCGATTTCTCCAGGATCTCATCATCAAATCCTGACCTGATGTTTTTAGACTAGAAGCTGATAATCCTGGCTGCAGCATCAGGCCAGACTTATGTCAACATTGCATTGAACTTAAAATTTAGTCCTGTTTAAAATGAGCCCAAACACGACTACGGTGCTGTTATTTCAAGGTTTGTACTTTTTCTGATGCTCCTGGCTTCAGCATCAGGTCTCTATGTACTTCGGTGTTCCTCATTAACAGTACGTTTATCCACACATCGAGCCCTTTTCAATGAGCCTATACACGATATATCTGCTGTTAGTTGTCGAGGAGTTAGGTACTCTGCAGACTATCCTGACTGCAGCATCAGGTCATGACTTGATGATCATGAGACCAAATGTGACAAATGCCCTATCAAACATCAAAACAATTTACTAAAACAGTCCTTGCCTGTTTGAGTAACTTCTTACTGTTAAGGAGTTGTACCTTCCATCATCAGCCCAGCTACCTGAGATGGTGACAACCATACGCAAATAAACAAGATACTTCATAAAATATGCGAAAAACAATAAGTGAGCCTATAAAATTTGAGGGTTGCCCTCGATTTCTCAAAGATCCCATCATCAGATCCTAACTTGGTGACAATGGGACCACCTCAGAACTATCTACTTTCGAACAAAAAAAGAATTTTGAAAATCCATCGACAATTGGCGGAGTATTCGATGAACAAACATACAAAATAAAAATAATAATGATGATAAAAAACATACAAACAGCCGAACATAGTACCTCCTCCTTTTTGTGAAGTCGGTAAAAAATAGTAGCCCACCGGCAGTGGGAACAGGATCTAAGTAGGCCTCCAGAGGGAGGGACGAACCTCCTCAATGCGGGCCGTGTTCAGAAGGTCCGCGTTCTGAATCAAGCCCTTGATCCAGCTGCCCAACGAGAGCCTCCTTAGGTGTTGGTCGAGGCTTTTGGCTATACCATTGGCTAGGCTCTCACGACTATCGGCACAATGATCGCTGCACAGAGCATGATCGCTGAGTCCACATCCTTCATGTCACCAAACTCGCGAGCCAAGTCAAAATATTTAATTCATTTATCCTTCCCGGCTTTCACAAGGTTCCCGTTATAAATTCATTATAATTCAATATAATCCATGGGAATTTCGAAAATACGGCCTTATTACTCTACTTCGCGATCCCAAAGACAGGGTTATGTTTTTCCTTGTATACATCATAAAACAAGAGCAAGCGCTACTGCGCTCTGTGCAAGAGTTTTCTAGGTTAGGGCACTAAATAACTAATAGTACCTAGGTGCTAAAACGGTTAGAGTTTGAGCTGAACTTTGATGAGTCAAGTAGGTAAGTGAGTGAGTCAGGACTGTTATATGTATTCATCATCATCATTTCAGCCGAAAGACGTCCACTGCTGGACATAGGCCTCCCCTAAGCAGCTCCACTTCGACCGGTTTTGTGCTTCTCGCATCCAACGAGTTCCTGCGGCCTTTACAAGGTCGTCGGTCCACCTTGTGGGAGGCCTTCCAACGCTACGTCTTCCGGTACGCGATCGCCATTTGGCAATTCTTTGGGCTATGTCGGTTACCTTGGTTCTCCGGCGGATCTCTTCATTTCTGATTCGATCACGCAGAGAAACTCCAAGCATAGCCCTCCATAGAGTTCCAAGCATAGCATAGAGCCATAGAGCTTATATGTATTAATTTATAATTATTTTAATTTATAATTATGATCTCTGCAGTAGAAAACTATGACCCTAGTTATCAAATCTATATATATAAAAATGAAACCCGTTTTCCGTTGTCACGACATAACATGAAAACGGCTGAACCGATTTCGATGAAATTTGGTATAGAGATAGTTTGAGTCCCGGGAAAGGACATAGGATAGTTTTTATCCTGATATTCCCACGGGATCGACATTTACGCGGGTGAAACCGCGGGGCGCAGCTAGTACGTAAATATAGATAAAGACGTAAAATTGTATGTTTGTTTGCAAGAGGTATTAATCCCATTCCAAAAACCTTTCTCTGATAGGAAGGTACACTTTTGCTGAATGCCGCAGGATATTTTTAAGTTTTACGGTATTGTTAACTTCCACATAGACGGAAGTCGCGGGCAGAAGCTAGTCACTTATAAATTAACAAATAAGACAATAGAATAAAATTATATTAAAATGTAACCATTAAATAGAAAAGGTACCAACTAGATTAAAATATTACCAAGTTCCAAAACACACTAATACTCTAAAAACTTGAAACCTCTCAACAGAAGAATATTATAAAAATTATCGGGCACAGTGCGAGCCTGTTGAAGTCCTCTCAACAATATTTTGGCCGGGAGCTACGGCAGCCCACTGTGCAAAGTTTGCAGAGCATTTTGCGCGTTTGCCGAGTGTTCGTCCCACTGGGCGGCTTTTGTCTCTGCAATGTTACAAAATTTTTAACAAGAAAAGCGTTTGAGTTTATATTTTTAGGGTTCCGTAGGTTGAAATGTCGTGAGCGTTTCGTTTTACGTGTTGTATTTGAACGGCTTTAACGGCAGTCGTATAGAACACGTTCTGGGGTTTATAGGAAAATCGATAGTTCGCATGCAACGTAAAAAATGCGTTGGTGCGGTGCGGCACCGCACCGCAATTAATTCGAGCTATAGGGTGCCACAAGGGCGCTGCGGCACCACAGTAGAACGCTGTTTACCGTGTTGCGCGCCGCAGCGCATCACCCCTCCCCGCCTCATCTCGCAGGTCACAAGCTCGGCGCGCCTACGAGATAACGGTGCAACGTCGCACGGCGGCCCAACGCATCGCGAGACATGCATGGCATAGTGATTTGTATGTAGGATGACGTTGCGGCACCGCCGCTCCGGCGCCGCACCGCACCGTTAACGCATCGTGTGGCCTCACTCTTATACTTACCGATTTACCAAAACTTTATTAAAGTGCAAATAAGACCATTACGTAGAGTTAGTCTGTCTAGCCGGGTTGTTGCGTAACACACAATCAGTAGCAATCGCTTTCATTTGGACAGTTCAATAACATTCAGTGCGTTATTTAGGTAGGTACGTTGTTGAGCAGACAATTTTTTCGAACATATGAAGCAATGGATTAGCAATATCCTGCAAAATGATTCAGATTGTGATCAATAGTGTGGGGTGTAGGTTAGGCTATAGCAGATTCCGTGGGCGGATACATTGTATCTGTATAGGTTTATTTTAATTCAACATATATGTACAGAAGCCAACACATCAAGCTACTACAATCTGTCAAATTTCTATAATAGATTTTCAACTATAACGCTAAAGTAGATATAAGGTTCAAAGTTGATTGGGAAAATATGAGTTTCGGGTAGCTTGATGTGCTGGCGTCTGTACATTCAAACAAAGGTAAGTAATTCGAAAGGAAGATACACTTTTAGTTGGATTATTCCACTTTACCCATTCGGGTAATGTCAGAGTTCAGGTTCTTTTTTTTTTTGGAAGACTATGCTACAATATTTTGGCAACATTTTTTTCCTATTAATAGTTCAACCCTAAATCGCCTGTGGCTATACCGCCCGGCGCGTCACCATATTGCTGGCGCACGCGCCTCTCACCATGCGTATGCGCCACACAGCTGTTACACTTTGCACATTTTTTTATTATTTTTAGCAAAAGGAATCTTGTAACCCTTAAAATTATGGTGAAAAAGTTCATAATTTACAAAATATTTCCTAAAGGATCATCATATAAGATCACAAACGTAAATACTTAGATCTATTTAGATCTAATCTCTGCCTTTTGACCATGTCTATACTGCTATGTGCATAGTACCTATGTATTGGAACCTCTTTGACCTACTGTTTAAAACACCTACAAATAGATTTGTGTGCAGCATGCAAAAATAATAAAATACCTACCTACTTGGTTGCACCTTTAATACGTTGACATCCAGACAACAGACACTATAGAAAATCTATTGTTCGCGCTCACCGTTGACCGCGGTGGCAGTGAATGTTGAGAGTATTTTTAAATTTCAGAAAATACACCATAATAATATTAAAAGAACTTATTAGATTGACAGTAAATTATTAGCTATAGTAGGTGGCAGGGACATCGATGCGCCAACTGAAACTATTAATTGCCAGGAATGCCAGGACATGATTCTAGACCGACGTAATGTTTCTACACCAGGGGGTGGTGTAGAAACATTACGTCGGTTATCAAAAAAAAAAAAAAAACAGTGGCACTGCGGGAGTGCCGACAGAAGTGAAAACAAAACACAAACAGAATACTTTGCCATCACTCACTGACATATCGGATATGACATTAAAACCGAGTACATCCCGAGGACAGCCGAACACATCCGAAGCGGTGTCGTTACGATAACAGTGGCGCGGATTCAGTGGTTTTTTCCCCATCTCAAAAAATGCCCAACGTGTCTAAAAAAGTTTTCACTTTAAAAAAAACAGCTGTTTCATAGAAATGTGCAATATCTACGCGTCAAAATGTATGGCAGAGCAATTTTTTTTAAATAACCGACTTAAAATTTCAACGTAGGGCATTCAGAATCAAATAGGTACTGGTAATACACCCTGTATATTCGCAAAAAACATCTTAAATGAACCAACCCCATCGACACATTGCGCAGCAGTTTGCACAGAGTACAGTCCGCATGATTGACAACTGTCTACTTGAAACGGAGAGCGATTACCGAAGTAATTCTATTTGGTCAAGAGGTGTCGAGTGCGTTTAAAGTTTAATACTCAACAAGTAACACTCATTCATCGAGTTAGGGGAGAATGAGGAGAAGTTGTGTCCCATGGAGATTATGATTAATAAATATTGGTTTATTTTTGATATCGCATATGTGGAATATACTGCACAGTGCATAGGTTTCAGGCCTTTCCTGATACCACTAAAGGCCAAACCTATCGGGCGAAAGAGCCCGAAGACACCACTAAAGGCCAAGGCCATCGGGCGAACGAGCGCGAATTCAGAGTCCCCACCGTTTGGAGAAACACCATGACCTTGAAGATACAGGAATTTCCTAGTTTGAGTGGCAGGAGTCTTACTTATCTGTAATAGCCATAACCCATCCCTTATTGAAACAACACTAATGTTACCTAGGCTTACTCACCGAGAGGTTTTTTCGCTAAGACCCACGACGATTTCTTCTCCGCTAATGAGACACAATTGATTTTCTATTGTTTCGTCACCGATAGGCGACGCGCGAAGCTTGACCGGTTAAAATGGTTCAGAGGATAAATGTATGGATGATATGGTATCTATGAGCTGGATAAATATACACACATCAAAAGTGTCTAGGGATCAAGCATTTTTATGCGGATTTCTTGAGATTGAGATGTGGCTTTGTAATAAATTTATGATTTTATATGGATCCTTTTTGGTGCATTTCATAATTTGAATCAGGAACTGTGAATCAAATTCGAGTAAAAGATGAAAATCAGCTGTCAATATTTTCCCTATAAAAACATACAACGCATTGAAGACATTATTAGTGCTACTGTTTCCCTACTACTGATTAAAACCAACGTTATTATGGAGCGGCGACGTCATTTAAGCAGGGAAGAAATGCTCAGAGCCGTGGGAATGATAGAAGCTGGTTCCCGGCAACGTACTGTGGCTTTAGCTCTGAATACAAGTCAGAGTGTTATCAGTCGACTTTGGACACGTTACCGAAGCACTGGTACCGTGGCTGAGCGCCATGGAGGACGGTATCGCTGCACCACACGGAGACAAGACCGATACATTCAAATCTTAACTCGAAGAGCTCCAACAATAACCGCCATGATGTTAGCCGTGAGGCTTCATCACTCTTCAGGGAACTTAATTAGCGACCAAACAGTCAGAAACCGCTTGCATGAAGTGAACCTTCATTCCCGAAGACCGCTACGGGTACCACCTATAGCAATGCACAATCGTAGGATTCGATATCAATGGGCTCTTGAACACAGAAATTGGGCAGAAGAACAATGGCGTTTCGTGTGCTTTTCTGATGAGTCTCGTTTTGGTATGAGACCGGATACAAGACGTATACGACACTGGAGAACCCCTGGACGCCAACAGCGATTAAAATCCTGCCAGGAAGTCCATCCTTATAGTGGTGGAACCATCATGGTATGGGCGGGTATTTGGATCGGCGGAAGAACTGAGTTGATTTGGATCAGAGGCAACCTCAACGCTCAAATTTATGCTGAGACGATTGTATCAGACGTCATCGTTCCTCTACAAGTGCAAATCGGTCCCTTATTTCAGTTAATGCATGATAATGCACGACCGCACACCGCAAGAGTTGTAAGACAGACTCTCGCCGCAGCTAACATCAATGTCCTGCCTTGGCCTGCTCAGTCGCCAGACTTGAACCCGATTGAGCATGCATGGGATATGCTACAGAGAAGAGCTCTGCCGAATATGGAGGGTATCCAGTCGCAAGAAGACCTTTTTTTGTTGTTGCAACGAACATGGGCGGCCATTCCACAGCGTGATTTGGATGAACTCATTTTGAGTATGCCAAACCGATGTTCTTGTGTTGTTAGTGTTCGCGGTAGAAACACGGATTATTAATTGTTTAAGTTACCCAATAAAATTTTAAAGAAAACTGTTATTTCAGTCTTTTTTTCGAACTTTTGTGTTAGTGGTTCAAATGTCAAAAATTCCTTTATTAGGAAAATGGCAAATTTCTTTATTAATGCAAAGGTGACTTGGTTTATCGTTACTGTGACAAACGAAAACACTTTATTTGATGAATCCTTTAAGAAAATTTTAATTAATATCAATCAGGAGAAAAGTTATTGCAAAAATATATGTTGATCCCTAGACACTTTTGATGTGTGTATTTGTCTGTTAGGTGAATACAAAAGCCTGGCTTGTACAATCCGTCGTACCTATTTCATGCGATGACTTCCTCCTTGGAGCACACAATAGCTCTATGTATGCCCCAAAATATACCTTATTCTATTATAAATATTATTAGGTAGGTATTTTCATACCTACATGCAAAGAGTGCCTGCTTGTTCGAACTTACGAGTTGTAGGTCGTGAGTTCGAACGCAAGCAGGCACTTTACTTTGTATAAATTGTTTCATCACCACTGCTATCAAAACGGTGAAGGAAAACATCGTGAAGAAAGCAGAATGTCCTAGAAGCAAAAATCCGAAGACATGACGTCTGCAAATCCGCACTGGACCCGCGTGGTAGATTTTAAAAACACACTCCCTCTCATAGAGAGGAGACCTGTGCCCCAGCAGTGGAAATATTATACCTACATAGGCTGATTTTTATAAGAGGCACAAACATAAAACCATTATACAAAAAATCACAACTAATTAACCTTTTAGTGGCATACCTCGTACCTCTATCATTAAATGCACTAAGTACCACAGATTATAGCTTGGCCCACTATTAGTAAAGGGGGCTAATTATTGTGATGTGGTGCACAAAATGCTACCCTTGTGTAGCGACTGCGTGTAGCGAACTCTATGCCTAGTTAGAAATATTGGTCATAGAGTAGGAGACCTTAATGCAGAGGGTTAAAGTCCACTCGTGAAGTTGGTATCCAAATATTCTACTGGATGATTACAGAATTTGATGTCCGCAGAAAAGCAATACCGCAAAACGGGGCTACTTTGACTTCCAGGGTCACTTTGACAGATTTTGTAGCTACTTTGACAGAGCGCCAAAATCGGTTTTCACGTGTGCTCAGCAAGTGTGCGTGACCTCGAGTAATATTGCGCGAGGCGCGGGGTGTGGGGAACGCGTCATAGCGTTGTGATCGGTCTGGTCAAAGTAGCCCCGCCTGTTTAAAGTAGCCCCGTTTTATGGTTTTACTGTACATTTTCAACTGCTTTACTGCTGAATTCTTGTAGTAACTCTTTTTTTTCTGTCCAATTTTTAACGTGGCTGAAAATAGGTACTGCTTTAGACTTCACAAAGTGGCATTGTTCCAAGTTTAAATTAAGCTGTTTTTTCTTCTACCAATGTTAATAAATTATAGATGTCGCCAGAACGCCGGACGTCCTTAAATGATAGTACAGACGCCAGCACATCAAGATACCCGAAGCTGTCTAATTTTTCCAATCAACTTTGAACTTATGCTTTAGCGATAAAGTTGAAAATCTATTAAAGAACTTTGACAGATTGTAGTTACTTGATGTGCTGGCGTCTGTACTTACCTAGTGCAGTTGGATAACTGCACTAGGTAAGTACAGACTCCCAGACAACTGGGACCAGGGACCAATTCCACCTAGGGATCTAGGTGGAATTGATCCCTGGTCCCAGTTTCGAAGTGGGACGAGTTGCTCCCTAACCCATTTCATTCTGCCTCAGAGAGGCAAAAACAATCAACAGTCAATAAGCTGAACAGTACATTTGTCTACTCTCTTCATGAATCCACAAATGAATAGTGTTCTAAACAAATCGGCAACAAGGTAGGGCGTGGCGGCATCCCGCGGCGCGCGTCTGTCGTCGTGTTGCCAACACAAAAAAATATAATTCTACCCATTGTGCTGGCAACCCCGATGACAGGTCGCCATAGAACACATGTTTGAGGCATTTTGGGGCAATTCCTTCGTGTAATGGGCGGTGTTTTAATGTTCTCTATGGATTTATGGCATGGGGTCGCGTCCCTCAGTTTAGTTTAACTCAGTTAGTGGTGAAATTACCTGTGATATTGCGGATATGATGAGCTGTTTTATGGTTAATTACTGGGACTGCTCGTAACTGTTTTCTTTAGTGTAATTCTTATTAGACCCACGCGGTTCAAAAAAGATACAAGTTCTAAGGGAGTTCTAATCATTTGACCTGTTGTTACTTTTGATATAAGTTTTGGCAGGTTTACTTTCAATACCTTGAGAGAATCTTATTCATTCGATTTTAACTCGGAGATGTCAGAAAAAAGCCAGCAGTGTTGTTTGCCTCGAAGATGAATTATTACATTATGATACATAAGTACCTACGTATTTCTTAAAGATAATGTTTACCTAATCTTGGCTTTTTCGTACTGACTGACATTGTAATGCACTAAACTTCACTTTAAATGTCCATGTTCCAAAACCTTTACATAATGACTTATACGTTTTGACTCTTGAAAACATCTCAATAAATTTAATATGCCTAACCTTTCCCTAACTATGTTGGGGTCGACTTCCAGTCTAATCGGATGCAGCTGAATACAAGTATTTTACATGAAGCGACTGCCTCTAGCTGACCTCCACAACCCAATAACTGGGTAACACGATACCCCTTGGTAAGACTGGTTGTCAGACTTTCGCTCTCTGACGACCCGTAACGACTGTCAAAGATCTACGAATGACAGCCGGGACCAACGGCTTAACGTGCTTTACGAGGCACGGAGGGTCCTCGATATGTTATGGATGGTTGCCCATCCACGAACCGATCGCAGCAACCGTAGCTTAACCTTCGGCCGACCCATGCGGCTGTTATCGAGCCCCTCAAATGTCCACGTTCCAAAACCTTTGCTTAAAGACTTATCTGTTTTATGCGGTAGGTATACCTATGGTTTAGCTTTGATTATGAAATTATTGTAAGGAACTGTATTTAGTGAGATGTAATTAAAAACATCTCACTAAATACAGTTCCTTACAATAATTTCATAATCAAAGCTTTAATTCATCAGCATTACTTACAACGCAATCTATCAAATCAAATGCACCTTCATCGCATAAACAATAATTGCGGCGCCATAGAACACTAGAAAACATTTCTAAACTTCATCATATCACCATTTCATCAGTTAGGGTCAATAGTAAAAAAGCAGTGAGTAAACCAGTTGAACGAGTGAATGAACGCTCATCGGCGATCATCAATCAATCAATCGACGATTCATTTGTGTGATTGACGCATAGACAGTGGTATGCAAATGAGCTAGAAGCGATAGCAACCTCGTTAGAAGGGAGACTAAAAAAACTTAACAGACTTAGATTAAGTGACGGAGCTATTATTCAAATTTAAATGCCTCTTTCCTAAATTTAGTATGCCATAAAGTCAACAAGCACCCTTGCTGTGATACGAGAAGCATTACAGCTTATCTATGCACGTCAAAGTCGTCTGCACCCTTCGAGCGTTATCGTGATACTGGCAGATATTGTAACAATGCCACCCCCTTCCATTGGTTTATCTTTTCACCAATCGCAAGGGGATTCGCGCGGATTCGAAATTTTAAATTTGATTTTTTTTCCTTAATTTGCTTTAGTTTTTACCGACTTCACAAAAAGGAGGAGGTACTATGTTCGGCTGTTTGTATGTTTTTTATTATTATTATTTTGTATGTTTGTTCATCGAATACTCCGCCAATTGTCGATGGATTTTCAAAATTCTTTTTTTGTTCGAAAGTAGATAGTTCTGAGGTGGTCCCATTGTCACCAAGTTAGGATCTGATGATGGGATCTTAAAGAAATCGGGGGCAACCCTCAAATTTTAGAGGCTCACTTATTGTTTTTCGCATATTTTATGAAGTATCTTGTTTATTTGCGTATGGTTGTCACCATCTCAGGTAGCTGGGCTGATGATGGAAGGTACAACTCCTTAACAGTAAGAAGTTACTCAAACAGGCAAGGACTGTTTTAGTAAATTGTTTTGATGTTTGATAGGGCATTTGTCACATTTGGTCTCATGATCATCAAGTCATGACCTGATGCTGCAGTCAGGATAGTCTGCAGAGTACCTAACTCCTCGACAACTAACAGCAGATATATCGTGTTTAGGCTCATTGAAAAGGGCTCGATGTGTGGATAAACGTACTGTTAATGAGGAACACCGAAGTACATAGAGACCTGATGCTGAAGCCAGGAGCATCAGAAAAAGTACAAACCTTGAAATAACAGCACCGTAGTCGTGTTTGGGCTCATTTTAAACAGGACTAAATTTTAAGTTCAATGCAATGTTGACATAAGTCTGGCCTGATGCTGCAGCCAGGATTATCAGCTTCTAGTCTAAAAACATCAGGTCAGGATTTGATGATGAGATCCTGGAGAAATCGAAGGAACTCTTCAAATATTATAGGCACACCTATAGCGATTTGGGTATTTTTTATAGTAACTCGTGCACTTGCTCTCGGAAAGCACCATTTGGTGAAGTGGAACTGATGATGAAGACCACAGATGGCCACCGGAACTACTCAATAATATCTAAGTATTTCACGGGTTGCGATTCGATTACTTTAATATGGTTGCTAAGCAATTCATGCTCGTCACAATGTGAATGGTGATATGGAGCTGATGGTGGACCTGGAGTACTCCTCAACAATTAACTTCCCTGCATCGGGAAAAGCAATATTTTGTTTGTAAAAGGCGATGATCACTAGGCTATTGTAACTTAGATAAATTATAAGCAGACCCACTAAAAAGCGTGAAATTAAAACTTTTTAAGAAAAAAAAAACCGACTTCCAAAAAAACACTACAAAGTGAAAAATAACTTTAATTTCGGAAGTCGGTGGCAAAAAACTAAAATACAGATCCAAAGACACCGACTTCCGAAATTAAAGTTATTTTTCACTTTGTAGTGTTTTTTTGGAAGTCGGTTTTTTTTTTCTTAAAAAGTTTTTTGTTTATCAGAATGTTGTGTGTCGTGGTTATATTCTCTATGGTCTATACTCTATAGTGAGAGCCGTTGCCCTGAAAAACTTTGTCATAGAATTTTGTTAATCTGTTGTCTTGAAGGTGTTCGTTGGCAAGTTTTACCTGCAACTAAAGATGATCAAGATTTTGAATTAACGAGAAAGAAGAATTTAGGGCACAGTTCCACACATTTCGCGTAAGCATTTTGAGGCTTTTTACCTCTCTCAATTCTTGTTCGCTGAAAAAATTTTCAGACGTTTCAACTTTTCCTCTAAGGCCTCACGACGCATAAGCAGGTTCCCTTTCCATCAGGTAGTCTATTGACTTGATTATTCTTGATTATTTTCGTACTTGTATCATGTTGATGTGTTCAATTCAATTATGTGTTCAATGCACAAAACCAGAAATATATCTTTAGGAAGCAACCAATTCATTGTCAAATAAATTAACCTACACCGAATCCATCACATACGGACAACTAAACGATAAATGAAGAGTGCTTCCACAACAAAAACCCTCAACAGACCAAAATTAATCGCCACAGATAACCATAATGAAATCGGTTTCATCCCTCGCCATACGGACTCATCTCTTGAAGTACCCCACGGCGACCATAGACAACTGTTGCGATGATACCGATATGTTGTCTTGTTGTGTTGTGTTGTTGGATTACGTCCTTGTACAACTGGTGTTGTTTACAGGAGTCCTACATGTTTAGTGGGTTGTTGATCGGTTGTGATTTTGGGTGGAGGTTACACTAATCTGCATGGTTCTCATATTGCCTGACCAAAATAATGACTTTAAAAGCGAATGTGACCTCTCAGTTAGTTTCGGTCTTTCTTCTCAGAGTGGTCGGTTTGGAAAGACCAAACTCATCTACTTTTAAAAATAATTTAAATAAAATTTTGACGTGTAAAAGTGTTTTTTTTTTTTAACCAATTTACAGAAATATACAGGGTGAATTTTTCAAGTGGGCGTGGATGGCCAAATTCTGAACTATGAGGAATAGCGAAAAGTACTCAAAGGAGTCGCGGGCTCGATTTTTATGAAAACTAAAACTGCATCATAAGATTTTTTTAAAATCTATATTTCTAGCCAGGAATCGAACCTGCATGTCGTTTATCATTTAGAGGTAAAGGCGTTTGGATTATGTTACGCTGTACTGTTACAGTTAGTAAAATGACAGGTTATAGAACTTCTAGACTCTAAATACCTATAAGATTTAACACTGTCTACAGAGCATACGCAATAGTGCAACAATTGCCATGAATCATCATTTTTGTTATGGGGCAGGAAGGTATACCTATTGAAAATATTAACTCTTCCATAGTCGCTAATTATTTCTTCGCTCCCTAACCGTTCACTGTTCTCGTTATGAAATTAAATCTTTATTATTGTTTGGCTTCAGATTTGAGGCCACTTGATATTATCATCAGCCTACAGCAGTCCTGGAGATAGGCATCCCAAATTGCACGCCACTTGATATAGAGACCGAAAATTTCATAGCCCTAGGGTCATGGTCAGTTAGAACTTTTAATCAATAGGCAAGTTGTTTCAACGATGTTCATTCAGTCGAGGAACAATGAGCTTTTTATAAAATGCGATGCTTGGGTTTTCGCACTAAATAATACATAGATATCAAATCGATCAACTCAATAGCTACAGTCAGATTCCCGTCATTTAGAGGCAAAACATTGTCAGGCCACCTATGACGTCATTGTTGCCACATTTTCCGTTATTATTTTGCGAACTATCCATTGTAAGGCATTGAAGTCGTCCATCCAATTGTAAGGAGTTTGTCAACATTACTTCGTCCGTACATATTAGGTAAATTGGTTTCCATTTCACAAAGGCAGAATTGATAAAACCTCTTTTTTTAATTGTGTAAAAAGGAATACAAAAACTCGATTGACAACAAAAAAGACTATTATAAATACAATTTCGGCTTCCAAATTGTCTATTTAGTTTGGGGTTAAGAAGCCGTAGTGTTCCACAATGGGGTGTATTTTAACACCGACAATTTTGATGGGACCGGTCTTTTTAGCCATTATAAGCGAAGGGTTAGCGCCCCCGTATTAAACGACCATTTTTTTCCTGTCAGTTTTGATATATTTTTTTAACGTGCCGATTTAGGTTGCTACGAAAAAATCTGTCGACAGTTTTTGGCACCTTTTTTGTTTCTTGTAGAAAAAGTTCGCCTTTTAATCTTGTTTTATTTATGATCGGTATGTTTATGCTTTTAATAACAAAACATAACATCACGCCTGTTTTCCCTAAGTGTTAGGTAGAGTTATACCTGTAGTACAGACGCCAGCACATCAAGCTACCCGAAACTGTCAAATTATCCCAATCAACTTTGAACCTAATGTTTTAGCGATAAAGTTGAAAATCTGTTAAAGAATTTTGACAGATTGTAGTAGCTTGATGTGCTGGCGTATGTACCTCCTAAAAAATATGATCAATATATAAAAATATGATAAATCTTCTACCATAGAGAGAGCAGTGGTGGCCAATAACGGCCCCGACTTAGAGATTGTAGGTCGTGGGTTTAAACCCAGCCAGGCGCTTTACTTTGTGTAAATAATTTCATCACTACTGCTCTCAAAACGGTAATGGAAAACATCGTGAGCAAATCGGCATGTCCCAGGTCCAAAAACTCGAAGACTTTTTATATATGTATGTTATGACATGCACTTGGTTATAGCCCACTCCTTCTCGAAGAGAGGAGGCCTGTGTCCCAGCAGTGGGAACATTATAAGCTGATTATGCTTATGGTTCTACCATAGCAATTATCTTGATCGTAGCCATTCGTACCAAGTACTTTTATATGTACCTACGATTGGTTTGTATTAATAAATCGTCTCTGCAATATTTGACTCACTCCTCGCAAGGGATTACCCAGATAAAAACACAGAATATAAACTAAAATAAAGCAAACCAGCCACATATGTATTTAAACACCATTTGCGAAATTGATGAATGTTTTACGAGTTCAGGGCTGTGTTAAAATTGTCATTTAATTCTCCCATCTCTCTTGAGACCCGCTGTGATGGAAATATACGGGGAAGTATTTTGTTAGCGCTCGATGAAGGTAATTTTTCTGCATCTTATTGGAAAGGAATGTAAAGTACAGACGCCAGCACATCAACCTACACCTAACTGTCACATTTTCCCAATCAACTTTGAACCTTATATTTCAGTAATAAAGTTGAAAATCTATTAAAGAAATTTGACAGATTGTAGTAGGTTGATGTGCTGGCGTCTGTACATTTCTACATATTCACAAACACGTAAATGAGTAGAGAAATAGACCGAAGACCTAAAAAGACAGCTGTTGCGGAAGGCGATGAACCGGCTGTTGTAGCGTAACTTGGGAATAGCCTGTGTCTAGCAGCGGACTGTGATAGCGTGAAACGATTGAAAAACCCATATAAAAAAAAAATTGAACATTTTCATTTCTTGTACGAATTCACCAAAAGAATGTGCTTAGTAGGTACAGCGTAAGACTTAAACAGGGAGTGATCTAAAATGCATTTTATCTGAAATGCCATTGCATTTAAATTAAAATTCTATGTTTACTGCTCTGATACAACAAAGAACCTGCACTGCAAACCTCGTTACACAACGTTCAAAAACTTCACCCGTAGAGACTTGAAGAGGTAGAGACCCAATGTGAAACGCTGCGTTCCCGTCTAACTGACACTCCTCTATATTTTTTCGAAAGCCGAGGGTAGCAACTGCCCTGTTGGAACACACTGGCGACTTTATAAGCGTCGTTCTAAACACGCAGATGCGACGCGGATGATGTACGATTAGATTCATCAAGATTAGGGGAGCATCCAGAATTATTGATGATGGCTCACAATGAATTGAACATTTGTTTTTACTGGTCTCAGGAGGAACAGATTTGGTAGTATTGTTTGGGGTCAAATGGTTTTCAAATAGTGATGGTGTATTGATTACACATACAAGAGCTATAAAATTTTCTTTGCAAAGAGAAAAGACAAGTTGGAGCTTCAATTGTGAAATCAAAACCTGCAGAAAAGTCAACAATCTAATCTTCCATATTCATTCATATTAATGTTGCCATTGATACGCTTAAAAAGTCATTTCAGTTTGTTTGTTTTTGTCAGTCTTACCAAGGGGTATCGTATTGCCCAGTAACTGGGTTGTGGAGGTCAGATAGGCAGTCGCTCCATGTAAAATACTAGTATTCAGCTGCATCCGGTTAGACTGGAAGCCGACCCCAACATACTTAGTTGGGAAAAGGCTATGCAGCTGATGATGATGACGCTCGAAACGTCATTTATTGCAATGATCGCGTAAAATTTTTGCGGATCTTCGGATTTGGGTCATTTTAAAACCAAGCATAGGTATCAGTAAGTATAAGTTACTGAAATTGGTATGTCAATCAAGAAATGATTTTACCTGTATGTATCTTAGTTGTCCCTTGCCATTTTCAGTTACTGTCCTCTTTCATAATTGCTATGGCTGGTGGCAAAGTTTTGTGAAAAAAAGATTTCAAGATTTAAAAAACAGTCGTGCCAGCGACACGAAGAAGAAGATAATAAAAGTGCTATCTTTTTTTATCCAGAAGGCCAATTCCAGTAATTTAAAACGTTCAAAATCTAGTCGCAATCTCATCTCAGGGACAATAGTCAAAAACTTGTCAAAGATGTAGGGAAAATTCTACTTTGCCCCACCAGTGGGGCGGCCGGTGGGGCAAAGTGGAATAATCCGGAAATTATAGGTATTTTTAACAGAGTGAGACTGAGATTAGACTGTAAACGTTCTTAAAATTACGAGAATTGCCCGTCTGATCTATCTGAGATCCTGGATGAGGCTATCCAGATTACCATTTACGGCAAAAAAAAAAATCATTATGTTTGTTGCTTCTTCTCAAACTAGTCTTCCTTCGTTTACTGCATTTTACTCCAAGCAATTTTCCCCATCTGCATTGAAACCATAAATTATAAATCTTAAACCACCTAATTGAATTCAACAGTTGATACAATTTGTCAGTAGTGGGGCTTTGAATTAAAACGATTCTTTTGTGTCACTTGCTGGGGTTCATCCTCAAATAATCGCTTGTTTACATTGACAAATGTGCTCGAATGTCGAGCACTGACAGAAAAGGATGCTTTACTTGTTTCGAGCACTTGATTGATGGGATTTCATATCGTTATGCGAATAGTTTTGGGTGGTAATTGTCTGTGCAAGTGTTTGGCAGGTTTTCTAGAGGCACTTGTATGTTTTTGAATTTAGAAACATACAAGAGTTTTATGATAAAGGTTTCAATCATGTTGACTACATCACAAATAATCGCAATTCGCAGACATTTCAAGACTTTGAATGTCTTCTCGTCCCACATACCGCAGTGTCTCAAGACGAAAGTATTTGACCAGTGCGTGTTGCCAGTGATGACATATGGCACTGAAACGTGGTCGCTCACAATGGGCCTTATTAGAAGGCTGAAAGTCACCCAAAGGGCAATGGAGAGGGCTATGCTTGGAGTTTCTCTGCGTGATCGAATTAGAAATGAAGAGATCCGCAGGAGAACCAAGGTAACCGACATAGCCCGAAGAATTGCCAAACTTAAGTGGCAGTGGGCAGGGTACATTGCTCGCAGAACAGATGGCCGATGGGGCCGAAAGGTTCTGGAGTGGCGACCGCGTACCGGAAGACGTAGCTTTGGAAGGCCTCCCACAAGGTGGACCGACGACTTTGTAAAGGCCGCAGGAAACCGTTGGATGCGAGAAGCACAGAACCGGTCGCAGAAGCAGTGGACGTCTTTCGGCTGAAATGATGATGATGATGACTGTCTTGTTGGTCTAGTCTCAAGCGCTACAGCTGAACGTCCGGTCCTGTGTTCTATTCTCGGGCCGGACAAAGTGTTATTGGGTTTTTCTATCTCAAATTTCTCAGTAGCAACCCGGAGTCTGGATTTGTGCCCGGTTGATGGCAGTAGGCTCGTACCCTATTACTATACTATAGCAAGCGAAATGTTGGTGTGCTATAGGTACACTCCTACCCTAACCCTTCAGGAATTACAGGAGTGATGATATGAAGATGATTCAAGAATTTAATTTGATAAAAGGTAATTCTCGTTAGAAAGCAATTGAACATGAATATCCTCGTATACGAAAAAATAATACTAATACGACAAAATTCAAAATACCCAACATTAATGCTAAAAGAAAAAAGTTCTCACCCACAGGAACCAATGTTCACCTAAAAGGATTTGTCTAATTCGACGTGACTGGCTTGACGCGTTAAGACAAAAAAAAAAGTAAAACAAAAAAGTTGACGCGACCGCGCTTACGAGGTTGTTAAATCCGTCCTTCTGATAAAGATCTGTGACACATTCGAAAAAAAAAAACTGTCCAACAACACCTGGCCAGAGACTACTGTATTCAAATTCATTTTTTAAGAATCCCCGTGGATTTTTGGGAAACAACCCTTAAATGTGTGAGGTCGATTTTAAAAACGCATTTTGAAAGTTTGTTTTTTTCAATGACATAATTTTTGTGTTCGAAATTGAGGCTGTTACGATAATATCGGGGTTCAAGTATTTTTTGTAAATTGTGGCTCGTGTCCTTCCAAAGGTTTACGTCAGAATCAATTTCTGGAATTACGGCGTGGCGTGGGCGTCGGATTGCAATTATGTTGTGAAGGATAATTATTTTAGGCAGACGTTTGTGTTTTGTTATTCTTAACAGGATCATAAGGTAGTGGAGTTAATTTTCCTTAAGCTGTATCGTTTTTAAGTTCACTTAAAGATGAATCATCATTGAAATTATATTTTTGACATATTATCCGATCCTTAGAAGTAGGTACCCACAGCTTTTTTTTCTTTGAAATAGGTGCAGTAAGTCCATGAAATCCTTTCACAATTCTACGAAAGCGACTCCTTTATCGTTTCACTGACTTATTGACTTTAAGAGAACAATCAACGTCTTCAATGGTGTGAAAATTTTTGTCCACCCCAAACCTCAAGCTCCCGGGCCAAAAACATCCCAACCACTCACAATTTGCCAAAGAAAATTGTATTTTACGCAGGAAGGATAGAGTTTCTTTTTTCTTTATAACATTTTAAGTGGTTTGTCTCGCCCAGCCCATTACAGTGCGACTGTGGGATCGATCTCGGTAGCTGCACGGACATTGTATTCAAATCGCGGACATTTAAATACAAAAACGCGATTATGTGACGATGGACCATATAAGTCGATGCATCCGCCGAGATTGGCATCTTTTGAGTACGCACTGCACGGTATAGACGTCGCGTGTGGTTTGAACCAATATTTGCTTCCCTAACTTTGACTTGATGGCTATGTTTGGTGAAATATTGACTCTAGGAAGTCTCCAACTCCTTTTAGGGTCCTTTTTTAACGATATCATCCAGATTAAATTCGATTTTTATATTTGATTCTGAAGACAATAATGAAAAAAAGAGTGTCCTTACAATTTACTATTCTAAATTCGGTTAATGATGTCGTTATATTTATTGCGAATGCTTATGTCTTTACTAGAGTAGATAACTGCCACTTTTATACAATTTGTTAGTAGTGTAATATCAAAATATGTGCCCCTTAGTGTACCTAGCATTACTGGAGCGGTTCCTCGTCGCGTTTTTCAAGCCAAGTGCGTAGGGACACTAAAGTTTCTTACGGTTCCTCGTCGCGTTTTTCAAGCCAAGTGCGTAGGTACACTAAAGTTTCTTATGATTTAAGTTTGGGAAGCTCAGTAATCTGTCGGTTGTATGTTGATGTGCACTAATTTCGAGTGATGCACCCATTGTGGCAGCTTCCGGTTTATGATGATCATTGCTTCATTCATGTTGGAGTTTGTTTACTTGAGCTTTACTAACTTTAGATGAGAAAAAACGGTGGGTATAATAAGTAGATTCGGAAAGATAACTCTGAAAATTGTGTTGGTTAGAATCTGATTAGAAACTTGTCTATTATTTCCAATTATACCTATTCGAATTTGGAGGTTTGCTATTTGGTAATTACGACTCAAAAGGCACATCGGGAGTTGTCTATGATTTCCTTAACTTCAGCAATAATCACACTTAAGATTGCATAGGGTGAACGGCAGTGTTTAAAGCACAGCTGTGGACTGTTCTGCAAGTATCTACAATGCCGTTAACAATAAAAACAACAATTCTCGACACGAAAGTCCACATTTCTACAATCCCGAACAAGAACTTTAAAAGGAATTTACAGCAGCAACAATAAACCGACTGAAGTAGTCAAATGTCAATAACAATAAAATAATAAATGTTATCATCGTGGGAGCCAGAGACAACCCGTCTCGATCCGAGCCCCTAATAAATCCACTCACTGATCAATACAGACCTATAAATGCTTCAAATCGTCAGCCCGACGCTAATCACATAGATTAGGTAGAAAACAGAGATGGTAGAGTGCTTTTGGTCTGGTGTTTAAGACTGGTTTAAGAGTAGAAGCTTGCTTGAGCTCATGATAGTGCTTCCCAGGCAAGTCAAAACATCTAGAAACTCCCGTGTTTCTATTGATTGACGTTTTTTAAAATGACTACTTACTAGAAACGATGGCCGCTGGGGCCGAAAAAGTACCAGGTAGGCTCTTTACAAGGTGGACCAACCTGGTAAAGGTTGTGGGAATCCGCTGGATGAGGGCAACTTAGGACTAGCCGTTGTTGTGGCAATCCTAGGGGAAATCCTATTACTGGACACACAGCACTGGAAATGACAACGACTAAAACACTTATTACCTTCTTTCTTTTCTTCTGGTTCGGTTATTTCTTTTCATACATCAAACTTAACATGGTTAGTTACTGAAGTAATTACGTTTACTCATAGAGGTTTCTCCGGTGTAGGTACAATTTCCAACATCATCAACAAATCTTCTCTGTGGTACACGTCTCGTATGTCACTTGGATTAGGCGCGCGCGCAGGTAGGCTGGTCTGAATGAATTGTCACTGTCGACCAACTCTGACACGTTACGTAGGGCTGACACTGACACCATGCTTTGTGTGATTATAAGTAAGTAGTTGTTGCTTTTAATGTAGGGACTCAGCGAACGGTTCTTTTGAAAAATATCCATTTCTATTGTCAATTATACCCTGTTAAACAATTTTTTGCATCTTCTGTCTATTTAGTCAGAATATTTAATGTATATATGAATAACATAAAATACTTACTTGGCTCTAAAGTTATTAAGTTTGAATGTGGAATGTTTAGGTCTAACCCAAATACTGCGACGGGCCTTTTAAAAGGTCCAAAAACGCATTCGTACGACATGCATACGACCCCTATATATTACGTCGGGCCTTTAAAAGGCCACTTTTTCCTGGCTATCCTGGAAAAAATAGTTTAAGTAATATCTCAGCTAGACGTATATTAAATTATCTTTCTAAAGACTATTGATTTCCATCTAAGTGTTCCGGTTCAAATGGTGTCCGCTGTTAAATGTGTTTAACTTTTCCAGTTTCTGAGATCACAGCATGAGACATTACAGTTTTGACACTGACGTTATCCGTATTTTGAATAATGCTTTAAAATACTAGAAAATCACTGTTACTTTCACAACTGCTCGTAGATGAGTCCCATAATATGATAAATATTCAATAAATCAATTAGCACCTAAGTAGCAGCCCTGTAACACACACGCTAATCCCTATGAGCAACACGGGTAGCCGAATAGCTCGTGAGAACTGCGCCCGCGCCGTGACGAATGTCAGTCAGTCGCCTGCGCAGCTCGCTCGTCAACTAAGTGGTGTTCAAGGTTGTAAGGTAAGTAGTCAGTGGTAAGTTATATGATGCGATTAGTGTGAGTGGCGGCAGCATGCGAAATGTGATAGGTAGGTACTTAAGTATGGAATAAAGATGATTGTAAAATGGCTGCAGCTGATGATACTTGTCTGATTACGTTATGCTATGAGTGATCAGAAAATAAAGTTGCTTAAGTAGGTACTGTGGATCAGCATTGCTATTCACAACTATTCGACTGGCTTCCGAATCAAAAATGACAAAATTTAGGTACTCTGATTTGCCTAGTCCCGACAGCATATACTTGTCAGAGGAATAGCCGTCGTCTATTCGGTTTAAACTGTCAACATTTTCGGGTTACTGATGTGTGAACAGCGTTTAGAGGACTCCTTCGATAACATTGATTGACGGCACGGAAGCATATCAAATGTTTGTGAATATATACAGCTATGCAATTCTGGTCCTCCTTGTAAAATGATTGCTGCAGTTCATGACGAGTTCGGTCCATTACCCGACATTACATAGTCTACTGTTGAAGGCATAATGAGTAGCCGAACTGGCCCTCTGAAATATAAAATCACGATTTGCAACACCAAAGGTACCACTGGTGATTCGGAAACCACTTAGTAACAGTCTCACTCAGTTACTCCACCGAAGTTGCAGCGGAGTAGTTGCGTTGGTTTCATTTTGACAGTTCAACAACATTCATTGCGTTATTTACGTTGCTGAACAGACACATTTTTCGAACATATGAAGCAATGGATTAGCAATATCCTCCAAAATGATTCAGGCTATAGTGTGTTAGGCAATTAGGGTGCAGGTCCTAGAAATGCAAGCGGAATTAACATCTTGACCTTCGTAGTTTCTACGTTTTGACTCATAGGGAGGAGGTTCCCTTAATTTAACTTAAATCAATCAAATATGGTAAAAGCATCCGACCAAACCCACATACAATATATTGATGTTCTATCAGCTATCTATAGCAAAAACCCATGTTTTCGCCCTCACGAAAAAAAAAAATTACTCACACCCAATATTTTCCTTCGTCTTAAAAGTACTTACCTACTGTCCCAGCCTCCGCTAAACTCCAGGCTCACGATGCACCTCCGACGTCTCCTGCATCTGACGGCGGCTGCCAATCAAAAGGGCTTTAACCTAATCCCGGTTAGGATTAAGGAAAAAAATAAACCGACAGACCCCTCTGTCCTGCACAAGCGTTCACGCTTCGCCGCTTTCGTGTTTTTTGCAAAGTTAAACATGGAGCTGGTGAAATAAAAGTTCCACGACTTTGAACTCTGTTTTGAAGGTTTTAAAGTTTGGTGGATTGTTGGAAGGTGGTGGTGGACATTTGTAATCCAAAGTTCGGCATTTGACGCTTGAGGTTTCGCGTTTGTAATGTAATTGTTGTATAAATGTATTGTTTGTTTTGTAAAGTTTTTGCCCGACTGACCGGGGAGGTGTAAAATTCGAGATTACTTTTTTTTTGTTGAGGAAACTGACGGCGAATCTGCGTTGTAAGATATTTTGATAGTAGGTAGGTACTTACTTATATTATATTCGAATGAAGCACTGTGAAATTATACTTGATGTGGAACTAAACGGTATAAAGAATTTACATTCAAAATTGTACTCTGCTACTTAAGGGCTGGTAATAGTTCAGCTAAAATTCAGATTTTGTCCCCACTTCCCCGCGCTATGTATCATTCTATCCCACTCGCACTGACATACTGATTCAGTTAGGGTGAACTGAACTATTGTTGGAAGGATGTCAAGAAATAAAATGATTAAACTTAACATTCATTTATTACATTCACATTTTATGTACAGTATATATAAAATTCTTTTAAATGGGCAGGTAAATAATAAGTAGGTATAACAAAACAAACATGAGACACTCATCATTCGCATAGCAAATACAGTTTACATCGAAATCCGCAATATAAGTACCTACTTCATTAGTGTTCTATGACCGACCAAAGACCATTGCTCTATCGCCATATATTTGTCACCATAAGACATCGACAGCCAATAGAGCCGGCGCTCAGCTCACTGACAGCGTGCCACGGCAGGTTGTGCTGCGGCATCCCGCGGCGTTCCGTGGCATCCTGCTAAAAGCCCGCACAGACCGGACTGCGTCCCATTAACCGAAATGACCGCAGCACAAGTTTCAATCTTATTTCAACTAGCTTAGCAATCATAATTCCTCGACACAACGTGACCCACACGTCCCGCGGGATGCAATGGCGCGCCGCGGCATTACGTGGAATGAAACGGCATGACACGTCATGCCGCAGCATCCCTGGCGCGTTGCGTCATGCCGCAGCGTCCCGCGGCACGTCGCGTCATTTCCCGGCATCGTGGTATCGAAATAAAGTAACATGAATTCTAAACTCATTGAAATAAGATTCAAAATAACTTGATTAGTAATAAAATCCTTTGCCATGACAAAGCCTTAAAATTACTTTCTTTTTGCTGAATCTTTGGCCAAAAAATAGGCTAGTCCTCTGGTCACGTGAAGAGTCGACCAATCGCTTGGCGATTTCTCGAAAAATGAAGTAGGCACTCGGACCTTATGGCCCTAGTGTATCAGCCCCAAACGGCTGGTACATATAAGTCGGAATAAGATTAGAGTATCTATTTGCGCTGTTTGAGGTTTTCTGCACCCGCAGTAATCGCACTAGCACAGCCAACCGTAATAGGAAGATGGGGTGGCGCAAGGTAGTCGATACATGTTGCATCACACACCAAAGGCCGACCTAACTTCTAAGGCATTATGGTCAATCTGTCTGGTCTTTTCCAATCGTCGCGAGCCATTGGGTTCTAAAACAGCTGGCAACCCAGCACTGTCAAGAGCACGCAATGGTTATAACGCATAATAATACGTCATCGGAATGACTGATGTCAATTATAAAGTTTCATACATTTTGGCTTTAACGGAGGTTTGGAATAGAACGAATTTTAAAATAAGTTGTTTTTAACCCCCGACGCAAAAACGACGGGGTGTTATAAGTTTGACGTATCTGTGTGTGTGTGTGTGTCATGAGTCTGTCAGAAATAGATTTATATCTTGAAAACCGGAATATGACCAGAACGTCATTCCTTTCCTCGTACATCAGGGAAATCATTAATATTAATAACGAGCCAGAAGCTTTAGCCGAAAACGCAGCAAGTACAAGCACCAGCAATGTAATTGACACATCATTATTGCACAAACTGTCAAGGAAACATAGTAAGAGTTCATACCAAGGCATTCAAGGTGATCCAATAGAGCAAGAATGTTGGCGTTACATTGCTGGTGCTGATCCTACAGAACCATAAAATGGTGATTTACTATCCTATTGGAATAATAAAAAAGAAGCATTTCCATCAGGAAATGCTTCTTTTTTATAGAGTAAGGCTCTAGCAAGAGCAGCAAGTCATCTTGCTGCTCTTGCTAGAGCTTTACTCTGTATACCTGCCACTAGCACTCCGAGTAAGAGGGTATTCTCGGTAGCTGGGCTAACAGTTACGGCCAAAAGATCTCGCTTGAGCTCGATTCGGGGTATTAAAATCATATTTATTCATGATAATTATAAAATATGTAAGATGTAAGATTGATTATCAATCTTACATAATTTATAATTATTATTATCTGTGTTTATATTAAAAAATTGTTTACTAGGCTATTAAAGTGTCCCTTTGGAAAACTGTTTTTTTTTTGCACCTGATGACCTGATCTGGACAAGGTATTTACTGTACTGTATAGGACTGACATTTTCCTGTCGTCCGCCTAAAACGATACGGCCGGCTTAAAGAACATAGGGAGTAGATTGCGAGTTTTAGTTCTGAGGTAGTAGAAAACTACGCCGCCGGCGCTACGCCGCCGCCGATTGAAATTGGTCAGCGCGCCGCCGCCGAGAATTTTTAAGGCGGCGCCCACATCTAGTAGAAACATAACTGCTGTTAACTTCCAATTTTCATTAGCCGTCCCCCGACGTGAGGACGCTTGGATCAAAATATTTCGTGCAACTTATATTAAACTTAAAGGGCTAATATATATTATTATTTTACTTTTTAGAGGTTTTTGTTTGAGTCGGGGGTTTTTTAAATTTTTAATTTTTAATGAAAACATTTAAATTAAAAAAAAAAAGAATCAAGAGGAGGAGAATGACGAAAGCAAGAACATTTATGTGAATTCCCTTAAATCCCTAATTTCCACATTCCGTGTATGTCTGGTATCACATAACTCTGGCAACATGTAGGTATGATGGATGAGTAAAAATTTGTTAATTTAGGTCTCATGAATTTTGCCCAATAATGATCGTCTTTCTGTATAATTTCAGTTTTGATATGATTTTTACATCCCGATCATACGCCAAAAATACATGTTTTTCTACCAGTTATGTGTAGTTGTCCCTGCACCTGAATGTACCAAAGATGTTTCAAATTTATGGAAAGTCCATCTTTCGTTTTCCTCCAAAACCTTATTTTTTTTAATCTATTGCATCGTCCAACGAAGTCCTGAATGCAGAAATTGGACACTTTATTTCTACTATTGTGTCTTCTCCCTGCACAACTCCGTCCGGAGTTGCACCTAGAAAAGGTAACTCTTTATCAATAAAAAGACCACAAGGCTCTATTTTTTTAATATTAAATTGTGATGCTAGTTGTTCCATGGTAGTTGTTTCACTTTCTATTCCATGTTTTATGGACGGCACATTACATACATTTTTTGGATATATAAGATTTTTAACTAAAAATAACTTTAATTTCGGAAGTCGGTGGCAAAAAAGTAATATACAAATCCAAAGACACCGACATCCGAAATTAATGTTGTTTTTCACTTTGTAGTATTTTTGGGAGTCGGTATTTTTTGTCAAAAATTTTTTGAAGTGAAACTTCTTTAGGCGCGCTTGACTTGGGGAGTAAACTGGCGAACGCGTTACGGAAACGTGTGATCGGGCGAGTAGGGAAGGTACGTATTTATGCGACCGGGTTTTTACACCAGGTATTTGCTTCCAAGTACGGACACAAGTACGTAGGTACTCAAATAGTTCAACAACCGCGTTTGTTTTCGCAAATGCAATCATGCTCCTTATCAGTAAGAGCACAGAATACTTAATAGTACTACGTACAGAAAGGACACTCCCTTCCTCGACCTCATTATCAGATACAGTTACCGGCACGTAAGTTGGCAAGATTTTTCGTAGTGGGGGAAGTTCGCGCATGTAAAAATGTATGAAATTGTGCATGCGCGAACTTCCCCCACTACAAAATATCTTGCCAACTTACGTGCCGGGTATTATACCGCACCTCACCCCGCACTTCGAGGTATTCGTCGCCGACTCTTTAGCAAGGGCGCTCGCGAACCGCAGCGCTGTATTGCTGATACGAACACACAATTATGCGATTTAAAAGTTTTATTTGAGTTTTAATCACGATGGTTGGATATTGTGATGCTTTTCCGAATTCGTATTTACATAAACTGTTTGTAAGATTTCGCATTTTCATTTGTTTATGTAGTAGTAATAGGTAATTATTTTGCGAGCGTTGTATGGACTGTCCGAGGTGTGGTAAGAGTCTATGGAACAATTTCGTATGCAAGTATTTTTACTTTAATGGTTTGTAAAAGTATTTTATTTTTAATTATAATTAAAAATATACCATTAAATTTCTGATGCCAAACTGCATCCAGTGATGGATTATTTTTTATTAAATAGTTTTTGTAAATAGATAATAGCTTCATATTTGCAATAAATTACCACCGTTGTGTCATCGCGCTTCTCTTTCTTTTCCTACCGAACCTACGGTCCTGCATGCGGCAGCAGCGGGCAGCATTATATATGTTTATTTCCTTCAAAGGAACTATTTAGTCTCAGTAGTTCCTTCAGCTTTTGCAAAGGGACTACTGATCAAAAAGTTCTCAGTAGTTCCTTCAAAGGAACTGCTAAAGGAAATATCTAGTCTCAGTAGTTCCTTCAGCTTTTGCAAAGGAACTACTGATCCAAAAATTCTCAGTAGTTCCTTCAAAGGAACTACGCGAAGGAACTAGTGAGCATAAACGATATTTTTTACGAAAACAAGTTTTGATATTATAACACAACTTTAAATACCTCCAGGACCCCTGTACAGTTACATGCGGGTGCAAAATTTGCTGTTTGTGGTAGTGCGCATACAGCAAAATTTCACACCAAAAATTAAAGTCGATTTCCAGCAATTACTTTTGTCACAGATCTTTTGTGCAATGTTACTTAGTTTGATGTACGACGGCTATAAGTCTTTTTACACCCTGTATCAATAAATAGATAAAATATTTATAAAAATAGTTTTGCTGAATATATTGAAAACACCATTACACATTGGGAACTGTCTAAAATAGGTACGTTTACCTCCCTAAATTTCTGACAATGTTTTGACATTGACATGAGATTACGATTTTAAACCATTTCAAAAATTATTTTATGAATGAAAACTACAAAATTTGGAAAAAATAAAAATACGAGGCCTTATATTTTACATCTATATTTCATTTTACTTTATTACATAATTTCTTCAGATCATAAAACGTTTTCAATCGGGTCTTTTGAGCGCAAGCAAAGTGACACGGGTTCCCCGTCTGATAGCCGAAGCGGTACTGACAAATACTGAATCGGGGTCCTGTCGGGGGCCGGGCGGCAGAGCGGTTCAAGTATAAAGCTGGATATTGACGAACGCGAGCCGCTGTGTTATATAATAATTTATTATTAAAAGAATTAAGCTATTTTGTAAAATGCAACCACAAATTACTTTTCTCTACGTTATTGCCTTTTTTTAGATATGATTTTTTAGTAGTAAAACATTTATAAACTATGAGTAAAACAAGAAAAACATAAAAAAAATATCGATTAAGCCTGTTTTTCGGATTTTTTTTTGATCGAGTGAAGTTTTCGATATCGTGTTTTGAACCACAAATTGTCAAAATACATAAAGTAAACTAGAACAAGTATTTTTTTTGGATTTAAAAAATCACGATTTCTTTGTTTATTGTTAAATCAAAGTGATGTAAAATTGGGAATACCTGGCCTTAAAACACTGTTACGTAACTGTACTGTAAAACAATTTAAAGCAAAACATTGCCCGTTCAAAAAAAAAGTAAAAAAAATCACTAGCGCTTATTTTGCTGACTTACCTTCTGCTCAAATCATTCGCGGTCCGTTTCATCCAGCTTAAGTAAACAGAAAGGCTTGAAAAGGACAAGAACTGTTCGAATTTCTGTTTCATTGAAAGCGAAATTTTTGGAACCCCCAGCCCCCTCGACTGTCAACTATCAGTCACAAGACCACCACTATAGAATTATCAGCCGATCAACATAAGTACGACTTACCTTCGCTTTCCGTGAAACCTATTCAATACACGGTTAAACCAACAATAAGGCGTCGAAATCCATACCTCCAACACGCTTTGTTCAACTTAAAAAAAAAAAAACATTCACGCCAAAAGTTGCCAGACCGAAAAATAGAAAAGGACACATCCAAAAACAGATTATGACAAGCCCTTGTTGTGTTTGTAAACACAGATTCGAACGATACAATAGAGTGTCGTAATGTGACACCTTTCTTGATTGGATGGCCTTTAAGTAGCGGTATTGATACCTGATTTTTGCATTGTGGCAATACTTCGCGCTGATTGGCGGTAAAAGTAAAATGGGCAAATTGTTGACATTTGGCGGCTAAATGGATACAGCTGCGTTCTGCAAAAAAATGTTGTTGTTAAATAATATTATTTTAATTATTGTAGAGATGGGCGGGATCCATGCGGATGTATGGGTGGATTGACAGGATCATGGGATATATTAATTCCTGCGTCGGAAACGAAATACGATTGTCAATGGGATAATGTTACATGGGATATAATATAGTACCTAAAGAGATTTGCTTTAATGCAATATTTTTGGCGTTGGTTTTCAGGATTTTTTGTGAGTTTAAGTTTCAGGGGTTCGATTTAGTCCTCAAAGCTTTAATTCCTCGATATTTAGAACTTCATTGCTGCAAGGGTTTAATCTGTCAAGCTCCGCTAATGAGACACAATTGATTTTCTATTGTTTCGTCGGCGATCGGCGACGCGCGCCGCTTGACCGATTAATATCAGTCAGTATCAATCACCTTATTCTTTGAGGGGCAATTTTCGTATTTTTAAGAACATTCGCATTGTAATCTCAGTCTCTATCTGTCAAAACTACAATTTACCTACATTTTTGACATGTCTTTGACATTGTTTGTCGCTGAGATGAGATTGAGACTTGAATTTGGACATTTAGTACGAGAATATTGGCCTTCCGGTTAGTGCAAAGGAAGTCCACTTTCTTAATAAACTACTTTAGTTATTTGCGAATGCGTCAGGTTAGCCCGCGAAATTCCAATTTTCCTTCGTTTTTTGCAACAGGAAGGTCAAAAAAAAAAAAATTATTGTTAGAATAGGTATACAAAGTTAGAACAAAACTTCAGTGTCGAAACAGAAGGCAAAATCAGGCTTTCAATAAAACGCGTTCTTCGTCATTTTGGTAGAAAATCGTTAATTAAATATTTAAAATTCGTATCGACTGTGTGCTTACTACTTACCGTCATTGATGAACATTTATTAATTAGTTGAAATAGGCAACTAAGCTGTAAAATTATACAATATCCGAAGTTCGCATTTAGTTAGGTATCTTTAACAATCAATCAATCTCCCTAGCCTTTTCCCAACTATTTTGGGGGTTGGACTCCAGTCTATGTTCTTACCTAACTTTTTAGACCTTTGTATCCTGCTTATGCGTACAAAGTTTCATTAATCTGTCAAGCTCCGCTATACGCTAATGAGACACAATTGATTTTCTATTGTTCCGTCGCCGATCAGCGACGCGCGCCGCTTGACCGGTTAAAATCGGTTCATTCATTTCGAGAAACAAGGGCTTGAAAGTTTGTATGAAATGCCGTACGTTGTAAACGCTCTTAACCACTTTACCACAACCAATCTAAAAAAATCAAGTGGGGGGAAGGTGCTATGAAAGGGACAAGTTTTGAATGGGACAAGTTCAATAAATTCTGCTAGGAGCACAGTAGTCCATTTTCCTTTTTTATATTTTGGCAACACTAACTCATAGGGCACATTGACGTAACTGACACTTGGTTGTCAAATGTCATAAAATGGTGAAGCGATGTTGAAATATATCGTGATGAAAAGTATTTTATTATGTGTTTTTTATGGTCGTGTTTTACATGAATGTAGTAATATTTGAAAGTGTCTATAATGTAAACTAATCAGTGGTTTATGTATCTAACAGGTAAGTGCACAATTACGCAATCTTTCTTTATGGCTTTTTTGGTGTGGGGTTATTTTTACAAAAAGCATGAAAGTTTTGTTTGGGACACTCTAATAGGTCTTGAATGGGACGTCCCTTTCATAACCGTCCCTTTCATTACGAGATTATCAGAGTGATGCTTGGTGGCAGTTTTTGCTTTTGAATGGTATTATCTAAGTACTGTTGCTATAAAATTGCTTGCTAATTTTGTTCCAGGTCGATCGTGTCTGATTGTGATAGTGAACCTTTATATAAACTTAGAAAATCATCGAACACTATAGAAGATATGGGCGTGTCTGTAAGCAGTTTTCTACAAGTAAGGAGGATTGGTTTCAATACAAAGTTTGTCTAAAATGGGCAAATGAAAAATGCGGTGTTAAAGGCATTTTAATTTTTTTTTGTATCTATAGCAACTACATTTATTATTATTATTTTTTTGTTACTTAATTTGAAGATGTTTAATTGATTGCATCAAACCTATATAATATGATTAAAATATTCCAAATAATAATTAATACTTCATAAGCATACAAAGCACTGATTATAAAACATAAAGATTTACAATAATAAATAAGATTTGTTAAAATATAGGTTTTATTTTATATGTCCCTTTCATAACTTACGATGTCCCATTCATGGCCACCCTGTTATGAATGGGACATATCGACATGTTGTTTAATTTGTATTTTTATTTCTAAATGCGTCGATTTACAGTTGTTTTTTATTTATTTTTTTAAACTTTAATAAATACTTTATGATATAAATGTAAACTTTTTTTATTTATCTCTTATTAACTGCCCTAAATCAGCCACTAAAGAATTTTGTCCCCTTCATAGCACCTCTCCCCTGCTTCAATCCCAAAAACATTACCAAAGTAATACAAGAGTTGCTTAGCTGGCGAAATATCGGTAGCATGCAAAATTTTACCCTGGCCACTCTGGAACTAATGATCGGCGGGCAGATACGGCCCGCCCGCTCCCTAGGGCTGCCTCGTGAGGCTGTGTGTCGTGGTACAGGGGGCCTGGAGTCAGTGGCTGAAGGCTATTGTAGGAATGGAGATTGATGGAGCAGAATAGATGGGTAAGTGTTGTCAGAGGTGAAAGGTATTGTGTTCTTTCTTCAAAATACCATTTCAGACAATCTATGTCATAGGTTCTCAACGTGGGTGATAACACCCCGTCGTGGGCGTTTGAGACTTTCAAGGGGGCTGTAGATGACTGGCTATATAATATTACACGTTTAAATATAATCGTGGAAATAGCTGTTTTAGATTCGGGATAAATGGTATTAATGAAAAAAATTGGGGGCTCTAGAAAAAAAAAAACTTAAAGTGGGCGGTGGGCAAAACAATGTTGAGAACCTATGATCTACATGGTCTGACCAAAATAATGACTGGACTTGAAAAGAGACTGTGACCTCTGAATTTGTTTACTTCTCAGAGTATCCTAATAGGAAATATCGACTTCATCTAGATTTATAAATATTGTTCACTTGTAGCAGTGTCTGTATAAACCTACTTACAGAAATACAAGTCTTTTATCCCTGACAAGATGTTTTTTTTTTGTAGATGATGTCGATCCATGGTTTTTCTAAAGGAATGCTACAATAATTCTGAATGAGAGGATATAGTGTTTATAGTTATTTTGTAGCGTCCCTAAGAAAATTCTCCAAACATCAATTCTGAGCAGGCCTTCCTCGTGAGAAAATCTATTGGTATTATTTAAAGGCACCTAGGACCAGCTAGTGGAAGAATTTTTCATTACCAAGCAAAATAGTAAACAGTCCTTGTATTTATATGGAGCAACCCTTTACCAGTTACATTCGCTTCATTATCACACCCGAGTGCAAACAGGAGAACTAAAACAAAACCTCATTATTTCCCAAATACTAAACTAAATAAATAACAACACAATCCGCAAAAATAAAGTTGGCAACATTTTTCCCAACAGGCAACCCTACACCCCGGCGTCTAGATTCTGTAATGAAGCAATTTAAATGCATGAGGCAGGGCGAGAGACACGATGGTGGGGGGGAGAACCAATCATAAATCAACAACGTAACGGCGCGACCGTTACGTTTGAATTCAAACTTTATTCTTTAAAAGACAAAGTAGATTTTTCTTCGTTAATAGGTTGTACATACGACATTTAGTGTTGTGTCGCGCTCTGTAGGTATGGATGATAGTGCCCGCGCGGGGTAAGTACGGGTATATCTCTGCAGGTAGAGGATTATGGGAGGGTACGAAACTACACAGGCGAAAATGTTTTCCTAACTTATTCGGGATAGAAAGGAAAAGTCGCAGAGAAAGTGATATCAGTTTCACTAGTAGGTACGGATGTTATTTTCGGTTGCGGCAGATACTTGATTGGATGCTCGTGGTCCAGATTGGAAGGCTCTTTATTGCGGCCAATAATGTGGGTGCGGAATTAAAGGTTGGGAAATGCGGGTAGGACTGGATTTTTCTCTTCATTATTCCTATTGTTTTACGTATTTCATTTTGATTGGCACTTTGAAACGCCAAATATTCATGCTATTTGGTAGTTGTGGTGGGTCAGCAGAATGTCTTCCAACCGACTTGTCTTCTGATCACGATACATACTTAATTGTATTCTGTGAAGAAATGGTAATTTTGTAAGGATAAAAACTTGGAATATGGTACCTAGCTGTGGTCAGTCTTAAGTTTTTTTTTTGAAAAACCGACTTTTCAGAAAGTTCAGTTAACACCATTTTGTAGCGAAATAAACATAAAAATACACGACTTTAACACGTACTATAATAAGTTATTAGTAAGTATTTTTAAAATATTGCATCAAAATAAAAAAAAAGTAACAAGCTAAAATTAAATACATAGTTCCGTTTCAGATAATTTGGCCTAAATGAAAAGAGAATACGAGAAAACTTGGTACGCCAACGACGCGACGGTCGGCGTTGGTCTCTTGTTTCAGAAAAAAGAGATAAGTATTTAAAAATACATATGAGAAGGCGCTTGTTATAAAATTACGTAGGTAAGTACCTAATCTTCATAGATCGTAAGCATCGGTTTTCTAAAAAAATTCTCGGACCTCAATCATTTCCCATGATGTTACTTATAATTTTCTTTCGTTAAACTAGTTATTCAACAAATACCAAACTTACTCCTAATTTTTCTCCACCCATTGACTACTTCAACACAAGATCAGAAGTCAATCATCGGATACAGTAGCCACAATAGGTAAGTCAGGAACAGTAAGACTCTTCGGAACCATTAATATCGAGCCGCGCCAATTTATATCCATTCCGAGCCCTCGAGTGACGTCACGAGAACTCGATCGAACCGCCTCCAACCGGTTTAGGGCTGCTAGGCGAAGGAAATAGTTGTATGGGAATAATAAGTGATATTAAATGCTTTTATTACTAACAGGGAGGACTGTCGCGAGTCTAGAAACGCTCTTCTATAATTATATAATTAGAGAATGAATTGATGCGATTTGATAGTATCGAAGAGTAAGGACAACACATCAATACCATATTTCAAAAACTTACAACACATGTATTTAGTTAAAAAGTATTGGCAGTTTTGGATATTACTAACTTGATGGACTAGACAAGGGGTTGTACAGACGTCAGCACATGAAGCTACAACAATCTGTCAAATATCTTTAATAGATTTTTAACTTTATCGCTAAAGCATAAGGTTCAAAGTTGGTTGGGAAAATTTGACAGTTTCGGATAGCTTGATGTGCTGGCGTCTGTACCATCCATCCCCATATTTAGTAGAGCGTCTTCACGTACATAGTTACGATATGGTAATTGAGATAGACTACGTATTTGGGAATAAACAATTGGAAGCGCAACCATTTGAACACCAAGTGGTGAAGGTAACACAAAAATAAAGGAAAAGCCTAGAAAATGAATAGTTCAAGCTCTGTGTTGATGTAATAAAAACAGACAGGGTGAAAAAAATTTAAGATTTAATCCTTGGGCTATATAATATTCCTGCTCCCTAGGAACGGGAAAGTGGCATCCCTGCGTCCCCATAGTGTTGTGCGCCTCTGGCGTGGTGGTGCGCGTGACAGGCGGCGTTCACGTCACCTCACCTGACTGGGGTCTGCCCTGCTTTTGAACCGCTAATCGATTCTGCGGTGCCATTCTTGTTCTGTTCTGTTTACGTGTGTTCCTATGGCATCTGATGTGGGGTGGAAATTTTCATGTTGATGGAGGAAGAATGACGGAGATTGTCATTTAATTTTCGCAAAGGGGGTGTTATTATGTGATATTTTATAATACAACTAGCTGTGCCCGCGACTTCGTTCGCGTGCATGTAGAAAAACAAATTGGATTTCATGGCTTTTGCGCGGAACCCTATTTTTTATTCTAAAATAAAAGTAGCCTAAGTTACTACGTATAACATCAGCTGTCTGCCAGTGAAAGTACCGTCAAAGTCGGTTTAGCAGTTTCGGAGATTATCTGGAACAAACAGATAGACAGACAGACAAAAATGTAAAAAATTGTTACCTTTCATATGCATTCAGTAAAAAGCTGTTATTTTGAGATTACAAACAGACACTTCAATTTTATTTATTTGTATGTATGTATAGAAGATAAGCATAAGCAATCCATAAAAGTCCTAAACCAATTTAGGAAATCATTTCAGCGCTGATGCTATGAAGGTACAGATTTTATTTGGTAATAGTTCAGTTAAACTTAATATATAGGAATTCCGATTTTCTGAAATTATTGGTAACTTGGCAAGTGAAGCTTTCAAAAAGCATGTAGTTAAAAGTCATTATCGCAATTACCTAAACTAAAATTAATCATAGGACACCAACTATTGGTACGAAATCAGTTCGAGTATGTTTAGAAAAATATTTGAACATAACATAAACATAATCAGCCTATAATGTTCCCACTGCTGGGACACAGGCCTCCTCTCTGTGAGTTTATGCTACATAAAATCTGAACTTT
Source organism: Amphipoea oculea (assembly GCA_945859645.1). NCBI lineage: Eukaryota > Metazoa > Arthropoda > Insecta > Lepidoptera > Noctuidae > Amphipoea > Amphipoea oculea. The sequence continues at coordinate 7,056,816 of OX243884.1, forward strand.
GCAAGTTATTGATAAAACTAGCTGACCCGGCGAACTTCGTGTTGCCACAGAATCAATAAGAACGAATGTAAGTATGAGAAAATGAATTATCTTTTTTTTTCGTATATCTATCCAATGTTTTAATAGTTATTCTGCTATTTGGGGTGGAGACAAATCCAACAAATCAAAGATAATAAAAATCGGTCCAGCCGATCTTGAGTTATATAATATGGTGTAACTATCACGACTATTGTATTATTTATATAGATGAAGTCCTTCTAGCCTACAAAATAGCCTATGTCCTCCAGATCATGGTCTACCCATGTGTTAAATTTCATCCAAATCCGTTTAGCCGTTTTAACGTGAAACCGTAACAAACAAACATACAATAATTCAAATCTTTATAATATTATTATATAATTAATAATGTTATGATACCATAGGGACCCTAGTCTAAATCAAGTACTAGGGCAGCATAGAACACGAGCGGTGGACCGGTTCTCTTGCGAAGGTGCCTCCGCAGCGCAGGACCATAAATCAGGGACGCCCCTCGCTTGTGAGTTCCGCCTTCTGCGTGCTGCAAGTAAGAGGCGCTGTAGATCTGGAGATAGGCAGTATTGCCCGTAACAAAGTGCAGGTGCATGGCTTTGAGGTTATTCCTTGGGATAAATATTTTCCCATCGGTGACTCCCGAGGGACTCAGTCAAGACAACCCAAAAACTTACGGTGGGTCTGCAGTGATACTAATCTATACTAATAATCAAGCTGAAGTCTTTGTTTGTTTGAACGCGCTGACCTCTGGAATTACCAGTCGAATTTGAAAAATTCTTTTTGCATTTGATAGCCCAATTCTCAAGGAAGGCTATATAGGCTATTTACATCACGAGAACCCTTAGGAACCGAGAAAAAAGAAAAAAGTCAGAAATAACGGTAAGCGAAAACGAAGTAATAGCGCGGGCAGATGATACGATGCGACGAGGTGCGTCGGGGTTCAAGAAATTTCACGCGGACGAAGTCGCGGGCACAAACTAGTAACATATAAAAACATTATAATATTTGAAATATGAACACTTAATAACAGCAAGTTATATTCCAAATTGCTGGAAATTTCGAAGCTAAAGAATAAACGCAATAAAACTTAAAAAAAATTGAACACTATAAACTGTCAACATTTTTCTTCATCGATTTAACTGATCGTAAAATATCGTAGATATTTTAAAAAATAATAAATTAATTATAAGTAATTAATAAAATAGAGTGTGAAATGCTATTTAAATAATGGCGACAAATGAGAATGGTGGTGGATAACGACATTTGTTAATTTGAAAATAAATCATTGTAGAAGCATTAAACATGTCAATCTACTTATGACAGCTAAAGCCTAAGATAGCAGTGAACGGTCACACAATAACGGCTGTCTCAATGTAGAGTGCGTGCAAGATACTCGTAAATCTGCGCGCGACGTTTGAGTTCAAGATGATATCACTGCTAGCAGTTTTAATCACTTTCGGCATAATGATGGCAATTATTTACTTTAGAAAACACGGAACACAATACACTCTCTTCACACCTGACATAAACATCCAGATGGCGGCAAACGCCAATTTTTGCGTTTTTTGCTGGAGAACATGACAGATTGTCATGAGGATAATATGACGGAACCGCTTTCCTGAAAACCAAAGTTAATAGAGTCCTGGGATTCAAACATTTAATTTAACGTCATCACTCTCGAGAAATCTGTCAACATTGTAATAAATATATATATTACTTACAAAACTCAACGTTTTAACAGCTGCTACTAGGTACTATCTTTCTCAATTACTACTAAACACATTCTTTTTTTACCAACCACATTTACTGCCAACATTAATTATCTAAAAAACCGTTTAAAAACGAAAAAAAAAAGGAATCCTAATCAAAACTTTTTTTATATAAACTTCGAATACTTTTTTCTATCATCGTGAATGGGCGGTGCAGTCATGTCATTACGGTTTGAATTCTGTCACTATACAAACGACTGGAAACGCTCCGTAATGATATTCCGCCTACCTATTCCAGCTATGCCGAGATACGCATCGGTGGTCGGTCAGCACCGCCTCCTGCAGAACAAATGAGCCTCAGAACACGCGATGACCTGCGCGAGGAATTTCATGTGCCTATATTTTTATGGGCAATATTTTTTATGAGTCGGTTTTTAATGTTTGGCGTTGTTAATACATATAAAATATGAAAGTCACTCTGCGTGTCTGACTGTGTGACAACTGACTGTGTGTGTTGTTCTTCTGAACTACGAAACTGATTTTAGAGAATGTATATTGCATTAATATTAAACTTACGAATAATAATGGAATCTCGATGTTTTGTCAAGTCGAAGCAGGGACGGGTCGCGAGTAATATTTAAACGAATTCGAGGTCTAAATTAAAAAGTTACACGACTGGAAATTATTGTTAAAATTATATTTTTCTTTTTTGTTGTTCTTCTGAACTACGAAACTGATTTTAGAGAATGTATATTGCATTAATATTAAACTTACGAATAATAATGGAATCTCGATGTTTTGTCAAGTCGAAGCAGGGACGGGTCGCGAGTAATATTTAAACGAATTCGAGGTCTAAATTAAAAAGTTACACGACTGGAAATTATTGTTAAAATTATATTTTTCTTTTTTGTTGTTCTTCTGAACTACGAAACTGATTTTAGAGAATGTATATTGCATTAATATTAAACTTACGAATAATAATGGAATCTCGATGTTTTGTCAAGTCGAAGCAGGGACGGGTCGCGAGTAATATTTAAACGAATTCGAGGTCTAAATTAAAAAGTTACACGACTGGAAATTATTGTTAAAATTATATTTTTCTTTCAATACACACAGATACAAGATTTTTTTTTTACTATTCAGATACTTATTAAAAAAAAAAAAAGAAAAAACAAAGTTTCGATTTTTTTATTACTTTAGGTAGGTATACTTACCGTTAACAAAGCAAAGAAGTATGTAAGGATCGTAGCGGGTTTCTGCTTACCCCCATAGAAAAAATGCGTGTGGCTAAGTATGTATTAAAAAAATATAAAAACCTTGTAGAATGACAATGTCCCGCTAACGCAGAAGCGTATTGATATTTTAAAAGAATAGTATTTCCGTGAAGAGAAAATTATCCAAAGCATTGTCCTACTGCTAGTTCACTATAATATTTATACTATGCACTGTTTTATAAGTATACTATATTTTATTAACATTCGTTGACCGTGCCACCTATATTTCAATGAGAACCATTGTTAAGGTTTTTATAGGATTTAAATCACTGTTTCTCTTCCATTTCTTTCTAATCTTTTGATCTGTAATAACAATTCATGTAGGTACACCTGTTTTCTATACTATAAAATAAAATATAATTATTATAATACAGGGTGTTACAGAAAGGGTATATCAATACAAACGGGTTGAAGAGTGTATCTGGTCTAGAATCTATGTACAAAATTTCAGCTCAAAAGCAGTAACTTTGAAAATGCTTAACATTTTTTTATTTCGATAGTTTATTGAATTGAAATCATAACAAACGTGTCACCGCACTACGAGGGTCATTATCCATTATCTGTAGTGTGTCTGTGCGCATAGTACACGCACATCACGCCGCCGCGCGCCAGTGCAGCGCCGTAATGTCGAAATAAAAAAAATATTAAGCATTTTCAAAGTTAATGCTTTTGAGCTGACATTTTGTACAGATATTCTAGACCAGATACACTCTTCAACCCGTTTGTATTAATATACCCTTTCTGTAACACCCTGTATATACCCGTGCGTTTTTTTTTGTATATGGTAGCCCAATTATTGAGGAAACTCATTATAGGCTATTTAAAATCACGCTACGGCCCTTAGGAGCCGAGCAAAAGGTAATAAGGTTAGAAGGAACGCTAAGCGAAAACGAAAGGACGGGCGAACGATGGGATGCGACGCGATGGGTCGGGGCCGAAATTTCACGCGGACGAAGTCAAAGTCAAAGCATTTATTTCAAATAGGCACATAAAAGCACTTGTGAACGTCAAAAATTATCTTAAAATAGAATTGATTCTAGGTAGTCGCCCATTCCAAAAGGTAGTTTTCGTATGGAGAAGAAGAAGAAGAAGAAGTCGCGGGCAGAAGCTAGTCATTTATATGAATGGTTTCAAAGAGACCTATTTTTGCAACTACAGGTAATAATAATACTCCCGACCTATTTCGGTCATGGTCTCAACGTAGACTAGCCAGGTACGCAGGAGATTTTATAGTGCACAAGTGTGTGTGCAAACTTAGGCGCATTCTCTGACTCTGAGATATCAGCAAAAAGGAAGGGGCCTGCCAGGGCCGAAGCCTGCCGGGGGTGCGGGATTGTCCGAAAGGGTTACCGCCACCCCGGAACATAAAGGGCTAAGGAAGGAACACGGATGGGTTTTAGTGAGTAAGAGTCTGACACTCCCTTCCGCTCCACCCAGAGCGGGAGGGGTCATTTGATGATTTCCCATCCATAAAAAAAAGGCGCACTCTCTATTCCTTTACTCTCACAGTCCGATGGGATGGCAATCCGACACCACGACCGGGGAGAGATCAAGCGCAGGACCAACGGCTTTACGTCCTTTCCGAGGCAGTAGTATCATACCACCGACTTCCATATTCCGCGCTGCTACTGAGAAACTCATTGCGCGATCTGGGAATTGAACCCAGGACCCTACGCTCAGCAGTCGCATTTGCAACCACGACACCAGCGGGGCAGTTACAGTTAAAAATACATTGTAATTAAACCTAATAAATACAAAGAAAGTCGTGTTAATTAAGAAATCCCAATAAATTAAAAGAAATTACAAATTAAACGAAATACATTGTTGCTATGAACCAAGACTCGAGTAGAAATACCAATTAATTAAATGGAACTCCATTATTAAAACAATAATAACGTGCTTGTGACTGGATGGCGTGCAAAAAGTTCATACTTAAAAAGGTGAAATATTTTCGTCACGCCCCTTGTATATGCGGGCTCGCAAAGGTAGCCAAACGTTTAAACAATTGTATTACTATTATATATTATAATACTCGCTGACCCAACAGACATTTTCCTGTCCGAACCATAGATAATTCATACAAAATCCTATAAAAAAAAGGACGTTTAGATTTTCTCGAACTTGAAAAAGTTCAGAGAAAGTTTTTCCATTTGTCTTTCCTTAAAAACCTAATTCGGACTATTATGAACATTTTAAAACAAAAAATTGCCAAATCGGTACATCAGTTCTCAAGTGATGCGCTTACGCTTACCAACGAAAAGCATTTAATTTTTATTTAGACAGGATGGTAGACACGTCGACGCACTAGGCACTACCCGTTACCATGGATTCCGTACCTACATGATTTTGGACGCCCCGACGTTGCGAAATAGTCAATAATGTACTGAATCGATTGGAATCAGATTGCGAGTCGATGTCTCTGCCACCCCATTATATTCGCATAGACACGAGCTGAACCTAAGTAGCTTAGCAATTGTAACAAGATACGCTAGTAGGATAGTTTGTAGGCCGATAGATCGCACAGGATCCGGATCAGGATCTAATAAACTTAATAACGATTATATTCAGCGGTCGGTGCCAAAACCGACAAGCCAAGACCGAAAAGAACCACCCACGTGAGGAGACCCGACCCCAAATTATGGGACCAGGGAAGGAAGAAGAAGATTTTCAGTGGTCGGTGGTCCCTTTACCGATCCTTTTCACAATAAGTAGATTAATATGATTTTTTTTACGTGAAGCAGTCATTACAACACTAATTTCAACGTTGTCTACATGCACGTCGTGAATAGAAAGAAATTAGAAGCAAAAAAAAAAAAATTCATTTAATTCAGGCAAGACCCATATTACATAAAATAAAAATATGACAATGCCTACTGCCACAAAATCAAATTTCTCTAAATGAAATGCCTCTGAATAAAATTTCAATGCATACAAATAAAATAAATTAACGAATACAAATTAAAAAGTCACAGAATTAAAATTAAAATAAAATGTCAATGCAATTACGATAAACGGAAATTCAAAGATACAATTTGTCAGGGTCACAGAATTGAAAATAAAATCAAAAGAAATAAAAATAAAATCAAAATATAAAAACAATACAAAGCAAGTCACTATATATGTCAAGGTAACAGTTAAAACTAAGAGCACAACATGATGCACCTACGTATCATCACCAATTATGCATTCATCATTCTCCTGCCCATATCCCAACTTATTTGGGGTCGGCGCAACGTCTTTTTCTTCCATACTTCTCTATTAGTACGAGTAGTCATTTCGCTAGTCACCCCTTTTCTAGCCATATCATCTTTCCAAGGTTTCATAATACAGTTATTATTATTGGGTATTGGTAGGTATTCCCATTTTCCAGTTGCAATTTGGGCTTGTAGCACTGCTCTTAATACAAATAATTTCATAACTTGGTAAGGGAGCACCCTTACCAAGTTATGACCAGCAGGTTGCAATACCTACCAGTTTTGTTCAGTAGCAAAAGTCACGTGCACCTACAGATGATGCTATTTAATGTTCTTCTTTTTCTTCGTGTCGCTGGCACAACAGTTACTTAAATTTTCTTGGCTCCCTACTTCGCCAATTCTACGGCGTTATCACTTTGGCTGCATGTTTTTGGGCACTTTATTTTAACAATGTAATTTGATTAAGGGCTGATTTGTCAATAGAATGATAATTATTATTCGTGGAATAAAATTGCCGTCTAACAGTTTTTGTATGGAAGAATTGTCAAAAATTCAAAATTATTCCTCCGATAAAATTATCTGGCGTTAGAAAAATCACCCCTAAATAAATTGCTAAATTAAATAATTTTTTACTGGAGTTTGTAATGACTTATTATTTTTAGGGAAATTTACACATGGTTCAAAATCGCTTAACACTTCACTTCTCGCCAAATATTCGGTGCATTTTCCCCTCAGAATTTAACACTTTCAATTCCATGTTTGACGATTCATTTAAACACTAAATCTTAACTAAACACTAACTTAACTAAATACAATAAATTATTTAAACTAAATGCACTAAATTATTAAAAAAAATATATACAACTAACGCAATATGCACAAAATAATTATAAAATAAAAAAAACCATGTTGGAAAGTTATCAATAACTCAAAACATAACATGCCGCAAAATCTTATCACAAAAACAAAAGTAAACTATTACAGATCCCCAGAATATTGCTAACGAATTTAGCAACTACTTTATTGAAAAAGTTGTCCCACTAGTTGATTCAGGAACTATTTCCTGTGTGTCTATAGTCAGTTTTTTGAAGTGACTCTATAGTCACTTCAAAAATCCCGAATAGAGAAAACTCATTTTTTATGCCCCCTTGTTTAACACAGGACGTGTTTAGGATAATTAAATTGTTGAAAAATACGAACTGCGTAGGTTATGACGGAATATCGACAAAAATAGTTAAATTGTTGGTGGCTTCAGAAAGTACTCATTTAAGTCATCTGATTAATTTAACCATAAGTACTGGCATATTCCCTGATGCTTCAAAAACATCGATTGTTAAACCTATATTTAAAAAAGAAAATAGAGAAGCCATGGAATTTTAGACCTATTTCAATTATTAGTGTATTCTCCAAATTTTTTGAAAAGTATATATACATAGAACTAAGTGCTTATTCAGAAAAACATAATGTACTAGTTAATGAACAAAAAGGATTCAGAGAAAACCGAACTATAAATATGGTTGTTCACGATTTCCTACATAAAGTTATGGTAAATATCGATAGAACCAATCCCGTCTGCACCATATTCTGTGACATGACGCAGGCATTTGATTACGACAGGCATGATATCTTGATAAACAAGTTGGAGGCATACGGTATAAGAGGCAATGTTCAAAAATTAATAAAAACATATCTTGATAGCAGAAAGCAAGTCTCGGAAATATCCACAATAATTGTTAAAACTAAACGTGAAGAAATATTTCATTCTCACGAACAAGTAGTCAAATATGGAGTCCCCCAGGGGAGTGTGCTGGGTCCTCCACTGTTCATTTTGTATATGATAGACTTACCTAAACATGTAGACCAACCAGTTACACTCTTTGTTGATGATAGCACTATCACAATAATTCAATTTAATATTAAAGATAGCTATAATAATGACATTAATAATTCTCTGACATCAATAATAAATTGGCTAAATAATAATAATCTAAAAGTCAATCTTAATAAAACTAACGTATTGCATTTTAGTCAACGTTTACCAACCATGACTGATCCTAACATTCATTAAAATTATAGAATTATTACAGAAGTTGATTGACAGTACTAAATTCCTTGGAGTGACGATTGACAAAAAGTTTAATTGGAAGGCACACATAGAAGAACTAAGTATAAAAATTTGTAGTTCTTGTTACGCGTTGTTCAAACTAGTCCCAGTGCTTAACACTGGATCATTACTCACGGCTTAGTTTCATCACACTTAAGATATGGGATCATTTTCTGGGGCAATTCAACTGATAAGGACATACCCTTTAAAGCTCAAAAAAGGTGCATCAGGACTATGTTTAACTTACAGTCAACCGAAAGTTGTAAGTAAGCCCTACTTTAAAAGATTAAAATATTGACTTTGCCTTGCCCTTACATTATAGAAATTGTCATGTTTTTAAAATCTAATCGACATTTATTTCCACGTCAATCAGAACAATCAGAAGTGGTCGATCGCAATCATAGCAGACGCGATGACAGTGTTCTCTGTCTACATAGATCGAAAACAACACTAATGCACAAAAGTGTTTTCTGTATGGCCCCTAAAATTTTCAATAAATTCCCAAGAAGTTGGAAGGAGCTTAATGTCCGTCTATTAAAAAATAAATTAAAGATACTCCTTGAAGGGAAAGCATATTACAGTATTCTAGAATTTCTTAACGACAACATTTATATCATTTAACCAATATTTCAATGCATCTTTGATATAATCATAATAATAAACCAACATATTAATGCTATGACCAATAATTGAGTAGACATGTTATAATTGTAATTGTATTTAAGTATGACTATTTCTTTTTTTTTGCCTTTAATATTGACATTTAACTGTTTTCTCTTAAATTTATAAAATTATTATGTTATTTGCTGACATTTAAAAATTTGTACGCCATTAAGGCCAAACATGACTGATCCAATAATTATGATAACTTGCATGCTCTGTATGTATACTCATGATTCCACAAATAAAGAATCTTGAATCTTAAATATCCGCTAATACGTCGCACCAGATTGATTGTGAAAGTGATCATCTGCATAAACAAGTGGGTCAGGATATCGATTGCAAAACATTGTAACGTTGATCTCATAGATAAATGTTGAATCAATTGAGCCTGGGAAAAGCTGTACAAACACTGAAAACAACTTCTCATTGTTAGTCTTTATAAAGGGAAATACTTCACATGAAATCTTAGTGCCGCGATGGAACTCCTTAAGTTTGTACGCCTCGTAGTAGTGTTAGTGACGATGGTGTCAGGAGAATTAATGACAAAAGAGGAGAGAACAGAAATAGCATTCAAAAATCGCCATCTTGCGTCAGTGGACCCGCAGCGTGGTCTGGTGACGTGCGCCAGGTTATCAAAGGAACCGTATTTTGGAGTCGAAATGTTGCTAGGTAAACCCTGGAGGATTTACTACACATGGAACATGGATTTACAAGACCATTGCTTGGATATGATGTTCAGGAATGCTACGCCGGCGGTTAGTTTACATCCAGTTGTTTTATTTTTAGTTAATACCATCAGCTGTTAAAACCACAAAAAAAATCGGATAATATTCTATCCGATTTTTTTTGTGTTTTTATAACTGTCACTAAAATAATTGGCTAGAAATGTTGTGTTATCAATTTTAGCAAACGTATTATCTTTATATTTAATATTTGTATGAATAGAGTTTGTTCCCTAGTTCAAATTCACGATATAGGGTTTTTCTAAATTAATTTTTAAGTTGTTATCGATTAGCCATTGAATAATTAAGCCTAAACTGTTATTTATTTCATTATCATATCTTTCTAAGTTTTTTCCTATAAATAATGTAGTAAAGTCATCGGCAAATAGAGTTATGACTCCCCATGTGGCCTTCTATGGTTCTAGGAATATAATTTATATGACATAGGAATAAGAATGGACCAAGTACACTCCCCTGGGGTACGCCGTCATTTATAAATCTGTTTATACCTAGATTTTTCTGTTTCAGTTTTATGACATATTTTTGCTAATTGTTTTCTGTTGACTAGGTATGACTGAATTAATTTTAGGATATTGATATAATATAATATATTATACATATAAATACCTACAAGTTTAGTGAGAAGGATTCTACGATCTAAAAAATCGAACGCCTTCGTCATGTCGACTAACAACACTGCAACTGGGATATTTTTTGTCCATATTTCAAATACCTACTTATATTGTTTTAATTCATAGTTGGCCATATTCATATTTTATGCTTTCTAGAACGGTACGGTTCATAATTCATTTTTTTTTCTAAGTATGAATAAAGGCTGATATAGTTCGTTTTATTAATCTGTATGGCCGTGACAATGATTAGATAATCCAGACATAAGATAGACAACAATACACTTACAATAGACTGTGACTTTTGGGTTTGTTTCGGCCTTTCTTCTAACAGTAGTCGGTTAGGAAACACCGAACTCGTTTAGTTTTTAACACAATGAACCAAATTATAGAAATAAATGTAATTTCTCATCATTACCATCGTATACGTGCGAGACTGAGGAAAAGTAAGCGCACTGACCTAGAGCTAGAAAAAATTAATGAATTAGCTCTTCACAAAATGTGTGTGTACTATAGGATAGGTACACTTCTGCCTAACCGTTCAAGGACTAATCCCTGTATTTAGGCAGAAGTGTACATAACATATCATAATCAACATCACGCCTTTACAGGCGTGATGTTGATTGATGGTTATTGTTTTCACGAGATCTAGCCACAACTACCTTTACTATTTAGAAGTGGCTTTTCTCTTTGTTGACCTACTTTCGTCTTTGAATTCTTATCTACATCACATCATCTCTTTGTTTAGATAATTAATCGCATCTACAATGATATGAGCGAATACTTGGAGACTGAACCTTATTGGGATGCTGCCACGGTGCTGGTCAGAATGGGTCGCGCAAATCACGAGATGCTACTGTTTGCAGACCAGGGAGCTGCGGGGCGGTTCCAAGGAGTGCCCAACGTCGTGAGAGATGGGAGTAAGTTACTCATCATCTGCCTAGCCTTTTCCCAACCTGTTGGGATTCCAAATGAATATAGTGGATTACGGCCCACTCCCTCTCACAGAGAGGAGGCCTCGTCCCAGCAGTGGGAACATTATAGGCTGATTATGCTTATGTTATGCACATAATTTCAGGTATAACACCACAGAAGGGGTCGGTGCCGCTACTCAGATTCCATTTGAAACTGTTGTACGGAGGCAAGTACTTGCTGATGGCCGACTGTCAGGTCGGCGTGACGACGCTTTCAGCCCGAAGGAATAAATTTCCGTACCGTGCAGAGATCGGCGGCATTGTCAGTAATCTCGACATTGGAACCGGCCTACAAGCTTGTCAATCTGATCAGAATAAGAATGAAAACCTTAATAGGCAATAATTTAATGCTGGCACGTTGTATTTCTTGGTGTCATTATCCTAACTTCTCTACATTCATCAACTTTCTGCCATCGTTCCATGTTACCTGGGGTCGGCACAAATTTATTTCTTGCTGTTACTTCAATTCTTTCCTGTCAACCATCCTTCTAACACTTATTTTTCTTTCATACATTGTTGAATGCAAATAAATTATATGAAGCATGAACATGACTTAAAACTAGTTCTGATAACTGAGTATTTATCTACAAGATTGGGACACTCTGTCGTGAGGAAAGTTTTGAGTACCTATGATTGTGGATTGATATAAGAGTAGGGGAGGACTAAAGAAACGAAATAAATGTACTGTGTGAAAGATGATATTGCTAGAAAGGGGTTGATTACTGAGATGTCAAAGTATAGAAGAAACATGCATGTTGCGCCGATCCCAAATATATGGGGATAAGGGCAAGACAATGATGGTTGGAATACTAGAGTCTCAGAACACAATATTTTATTTAACACAGGACTGTTTTTAAAAAACACTTTGTCTTTTACAATGGATGAATATGAATTGTATAAGGTCCAGCTAGCTGTCATTACAACACTTATTTCAACATACACGTCGAAAACAGAAATAATAGAAGCAAAACATTATCCATCCGCCTATAAGGTTTCATAGTTAAGTATATTTAAGTATATTTTAAGTTACTTTGTCGCATTAGATTTATTATTATCTGTAATGGTAAAGGAAGCATGTCATGTGATAAATAAATAATATGACCGTTGTTAGTGTTGGCAATTTTTCAGAACCCAGAGCAATTTTTGTGAAATTGTAAAGATAAAAGGAATTTTAAGCGCAGGGCTGGTCAAGTTGGTAGAGTTTAATGCTCAAAATCGCCGTCGCAATGACACTACTCTTTTTGTAAAACAGTAAAAGGAAATAATCAGTGCATTTTTCCCCCAGATTTGAACACTTTCAATGCAATACTATGTTTGACGGTTCTATCGAACACTGTAAATCTTAAACATCCGCTAATACGTCGCAGCAACTTGATTGTGCAAGTGATCATCTGTATAAACAAGTAGGTCAGGTTATCCATTTCAAAACATTATACCGTTGATCTCATAGGTAAATGTTGATTGAAAAAATGATCAAACAGTGAAAACAATTTCTAATTTTTAGTCTTTATAAAGGGAAATATTTCACATGAAATCGTAGTGTTAATCGCGATGGAACTCCTGAAGTTTGTGCGCCTCATAGTAGTGTTAGTGACAATGGTGTCAGGAGAACATTTGACAGGACAGCAAATGAAAGACCTGTCATTGAAAAATATCCATCTTCTCGGGAAGAACCTTGCTGCGCATCAAGGTCTGGCGATGTGCGCCAGGTTATCAAGGGACCCGTATTTTGGAGTCAAAATGTTGTTCGGTAAACCCTGGAGGATTTACTACTCATGGAACGTGGATTTAGAAAACCAGTGCTTGGATATGACGTTCAGAAATGCTACGCCGGCGGTTAGTTTTCAGCCTGGGAAGAAGCACGAGATACCATTGGAATCTTTTGCGACCTCTCTAAGGCGTTCGATTGCTTAAACCATGATGCACTTGTACTGAAACTATAGCACTGTGGGATTAGGAATATAGCTCTTGATTTACTCAGATTATACCTGAAAGATGGTTAGCATAAGAGGTTAAAGTTTAAGTAAACGGCGGAAACTCATTAGAGTCTGAAATGGCACCCCCCCCAGTGGGTTCCCGCATCGAGGCCGGGGGCTCAGTAGCCGTGGCTTGGTCACCCACGGTGAAGCGAAGAGGAATCCGAGGAGGGACCACTCGTCAGGGCTTTTGCCTGTAAGCCGACGACGTAGCGGCCAACAAGTAGGTTGCGTTGCCGCTTGGGTGACATTGCAACTGAAGGGGCCGCGATGTCGTATGGGAGGCATCGCGGCTGAGTGTTGGAGGCCGCGACGCGAGTGGAGTGCCGGTATTCCGGTCCGCCGCTCTCCCTACCTTCCTCGGCCTTGACGGGGTCGCCACCGTCTGATGGCGGACGCGGTGGGGCCGCAGGGGAGGAGGAGTATTGATATGACGTTGGCCGCTCTCCCTATCCTTTGCGGCCGAAAATTGGCTGGCGGCGGGGCCAATGACCTGATCCATCGCGGGGGGACGAAGGGTGCCCAGACACGGGGTCGTCTGGCGCCAGTGTGCTGGTTTGGTCCATTGGGTGGTCACGGCGTGATATGTGTTCTGGTGCGCCGGTGATAGGGAATACTCCTGAGAGGGTCCGGTGACGGACAGCCGCGGCGGGTTCACGGATGAGTGCTAACGCGTGCCCGTGTTCTCGCCGTAAGCGGCAGAGGAGGACACCGTGGAGTTTTAGTGGGTTACAGTCCCACATAACTGCACTATCTCCCCGTGGTAGTGCAGAATGCATGAGCATTTCTCCACGTTTAAAAAAAAGGGTCTGAAATGGCAACAGACGTTCCTCAAGGTTCGATATTAGATCCATTCCTCTTTTTCGTTAACATTAATGATTTACCCCAATTATTTCAAAATCACACACACACATCATTGATCTTAACGACAAGGGGAATAACTATATTCTTCAGGTCCAAGACTGGTTTACGGTAATCATTTGCCTTTTGGAAGGGGCGACTAGAATCAATTTTTTTCAATTTTATTGCAAATGTTGACTTTCAAAAGTGCCTTTTTTTTTGTCTAGCCTGCGCTGTCCCACTCCTGGGCAAAGGCCTCCCTCCACTCCTTCCATTTTTCGCGAGCCCGCGCGTCCTCCCTCCAGTTTTGACGGAACCTATCCAGCTCGTCCCGCCATCTCCTACGTGGTCTGCCGCGACCCCGCCTCACTGTCTCAGGGCACCAATTCTGCGCTATTTGGGCCCACAGTTTGTCCGGAATTCGGCAGACATGTCCTGCCCAGTTCCATTTAAGTTCAGCAGCCTTTTGAGCCACGTCAGCTATCTTTGTTTTTGCATATTTGAAATTAATGCTTTAGCTTTGATTTTGTTGTTTTAGTTAATTTCATAAGCTGTTAAGAAAATAATCCGAAATTTAAAGTTTTTATTAATTTCACAAAAATAGTCGGCTAATTATCGTCACGCGCTGTTACAAAGTTACCTAGAAACCTATGTTTTCACGCTGTAATATAGGTACACTAATTATATTATGCTGTTTTCATGAGATCTAGCCACAACTACTTTTACTATTCAGAAGTGGTTTTTCGCTTTGTTGACCTATTTTATTCTTTGATTGCTAATCTACATCACAATCATCATTTTTTTTGTTTAGATAATCAATCGCATTTACAATGACATGAATGAGTACTTGGAAACTGAACCTAACTGGGATGCTGCCACGGTTCTGGCCAAAATGGGTCGTGAAAGACACGATTTGCTACTGTTTACAGACCAGGGACCTGCGGGGCGGTTCCAAGGAGTGCCCAACGTCGTGAGAGAAGGGAGTAAGTTACACATTATCTGCCTAGCCTTTTCCCAACTATTGGGTTCGGCTTCCAGTCTTTATGCAGCTGAATACGAGTATTTTACATGAAGCGACTGCCTATCTGACCATGGAGCTGCGGGGAGGTTCCAATAAAAAAAATTTAAGCATTTTCAAAGTTAATGCTTTTGAGCTGAAATTTTGTACAGAGATTCTAGACCAGATACACTCTTCAACCCGTTTGTATTGATATACCCTTTCTGTAACACCCTGTATAGAGTGTGTGAGTAAGGCGCTTCATAGGTCTGCATTCTGACAGGCACTTGACTTTGTTTAAATTATTTCATCACCATGATCACGAAATGGCGAAGGACAAATTCCTGAGGAAACCGACATGTCCTAGAACCAAAATCGTGAAGACGAGGAGATATGTGACATCCACCAACCCGCACTGCGCCCGCGTGGTGGATTACGGCGGCCCACTCCCTCCCACAGAGAGGAGGCCACATTATAGGCTGATTATACTTATGTTATGCACATCATTTCAGGATTATCAAGTATAATACCATCGAAGCGGTCGGTGCCGATACTCACGTTCCATTTGAAACTGATATACCGAGGCAAGTATCTCCTGATGGCTGACTGTCACGGCGGCGTGACGACGCTGTCAGCCCGCAAGAATGAATTGCCGCACCGTCTAGAGATTAACGGCATTGTCAGTAGCCTCAACATCGGACCTGGCCACTATACTTGTCAGTCTGATTAGAATATGAATTATATCGTTCCTAAGGAATAAATTAATGCTGACACATGGTTTTTGATTGACCTTGGCGTTATTTTTCTACCTTTTCTAAATCATCATCTAGCTTCTTGTCCTCGTCTCATGTTGCTTGGGGTCAGCACAACACATTTGTTTCTTCCTGTTATTTCCATTCTACCGTGTCAACCATCCTCATAACACTCCTGGAATGCAAGTACATAAATAATATGAATTACTAGCTACTGCCCGGCTACTTCGTCCGCGTGATATTTCACCCTCCCCCATTCACCCTCTTAGGGGTGGAATTTCAAAAAACCCTTTCTTTTCTTAGTGGATACCTACTCTTCACAAAAAACACACCCTCCAAATTTCATGTCTCTAGGACCAGCGGTTTAGGCTGTGCGTTGATATATCAGTCAGTCAGGACTTTGAATTTTTACATAATATATATACAGGGTGAAATTGAATTCATGGGCATCCTTTTAAGGGGTCATTGTAATCATCATTATGAACAACTTTTACTATGGGACCAAGAATAAAATCGCGAAAAAAAAAATCAGCTCCTCCATACATTTTGACGAGTTATGTGAACATAAATGCAAGGAACAGCTGATATTTTTTCGCGATTTTAGGCTTAGTCCCATAGTAAAAGTTGTTCATAACGATGAGTACAATGACCCCTTAAAAGGATGCCCATGAATTTAATTTCACCCTGTATAGATGAACATACGAGTTAACTGATTATTTATCTACACGATTGGGACACTCGGTCGTGAGGAAAGTTTTGAGTATGAAGACCAAAGAAACGATGGATGTACTGTGTGAAAGATGACTTGGCTAGAAAGGGGTTGACTACTGAAATGTCGAAGTATGGAAGAAACACACTTGTTCCGCCAACCCCAAATATATTGGAATAAAGGCAAGAGAATTATGATTGGAACACTCAAGCCTGAGAACACAATATTTCTCATTGAATCTTTACGAATTTATTACAGTCGGATAAGAAGAGTCTATGTTTTTTCTAAGAGAGAAGTATAATGCAATTTCTTTTTACACAATACAATTTCTTTTCACATAAAAAAAATAAAAAATAAATCACAAATAAATAAATACGAAGCTAACCATTTCACTTCATATTTATTTGCAACTACAACACTTAACAACAAGCCTTCATTACAAATTGCCAAGCTAACACTAAAATAAGTATATTACCTATACACAAGTACAAAAAAAAAAAAAAAGGTTGAGATGGTAATTTTTTGATACCCAATCAGCTCCCATTGGGCATTCAAAAATTACCATATCACTTAATTTGATTATAATATGATCAAAATGTCATCCAGGAGCTTAGGATGGAACACAGCATTAATACTCACGTGAATATGTCGGGCATGCTTGAATAGTTTCAATTTCGACTAGATTCGATTCACGAAGTTATTACCAAAAATTAATGTAATTCACGAAGGCTACTGTGTATTAAACCAACCTCCATCAGTAGAAACCAATAATGAATGAAACAGCGGCATGAAAAGGCGATGATACAAATTAATAATGTATGTATAAAGGAAACTGTACTCAAAACAGCAAAAACAAACGTTAATATTGAGAGAATTGTCGAAAACATGTCTGAAGTAATAAACAAAGATAATATTGCATTTACATTGAAATATTTGTTACAGTAAACAATAACAAGACTGCTATATAAATATCGATCACGAAAGGTATGGCTTCAGTGTGTACCGATCGTACAACATAGACACAAATAATCATCATCATTTCAACCGAAAGACGTCCACTGCTGGACATAGGCCTCCCTCAAGCACCTTCACTTCGACCGGTTTTGTGCTTCTCGCATCCAACGAGTTCCTGCGGCCTTCACAAGGTCGTCACATAAATAATAACTACAGAAAAAAATAAAGAAAATTTCTTAATTTGGTTGTACTTAAAAGTGATAACAAGTAATCGTGAAATTAGTTTTGAAGTGAATAAATAAATTCAAACATTAAATTATTACTCATTGGCCCGGAGATTTGGTTTTGGACTGAAGAAAATGTTAGCCATGTTTTTAATATTTCTTCTCATTTCTCTGTCGATACAAGAAAGTGCTGCTGGAAATAAGGACCTCACCGAATTAGATGTTGAGAACTATACCTCTTGCGAGAAATTCCTGGAGAACTCAACTTTTGACCCTAAGAGTGTGCTGGACATTGACTGGAAGATCTTCTACTTCTGGACCCCTCACTTTGAAGAGAGTTATAACGTAAAATTCAGTGAGCCGTCTGACGTGGTTTGTATTTTTTACGTTTCTGAATAGGTATTGACGTTACATTTTGTTTCTCATTGTTTTATGATGGACCCTAAACGTTGCGATCTGCCGGAGAGGTTTAGCAGATTTATCTAGTAAAAATCTCACCGTGAAAACTTAGGTGAAGTGTGCTGTCAATAGTGTCTATCCCTTTTTTTTATCGTGTGGAAATCCTCATGGATGTCCACCACCCTCAGGTGGGTGGAGGGGTCTGTCAGACTCTTACTGACTAAAACCACACGATGTCCTGCTGCTACCTTTAGCCGGGGTGCTGGAGTGCTTGCGCATTTCGTTACGCTCAATAGTGTTTATCCCTAGCTTTGGGTGGAATGACGGCTCACTTCTTGCTCACTTCACCTAAGATTTCACGGTGAAATTAGAATATTTCGGCAGAGCGTGTATTCGAATAGGCCTGACGTGTTATTTCCGTAATTTTAAGAACGTTCACAGTTTGATCTCAGTCGCAATCCGTAAAACCAAAAATACATCTAATTTCCTTGCATTTCGGACAAGTTTTTGACATTGATTGTCGCTGAGATGTGTGTGATTAGATTTTGAACTTTTGTAATTATTACGGCAATTAGTCTATAGTGCAGTTCCTTAAACATAAGACATGGGATCGTACAGTGAACAGCTAAAACAGCAAGTCTTGTGTGGAAGGCGAAGGCCGAATAAAACCGTTAATCAGAATGTGAAAAAATCTGATACGTTCTTGGCCTTGAATAGAAAAACAGTTACTGCGTCACAAATGATTAATTACATGTAACTAGCAAGCCTCACTTCGACGGGTGCAATGGCGACATGTCAAAACATCAAGATTTCTGCGCTTAAACTAAGTTGAATATTAATGTATTATACACGTAAACCTTCCGGAATAAATTCTCTAAGTCTAAATTATGGTGGACACCGCATCAAAATCCGTTGCGTAGTTTAGAAAAATAACGCGGCCACAATACAGATACAAAACGAAAATTTGTTTCAAAGACTCAGTATGTTTAGATATCTCGCTTCTCTCATTAATCACCAAATAATTATTTTTCCAGCTTGTCGACCGATTTCGAGTGGAGTTGGATACTGAGATGAAACCCCCGGTGAATTGGACCAACTCTGTGCTCTTCATGGAGAGTTCCATCGACTTCAGCGCGCTGATCGTCAAGACCAGGACCACTGGCATATTCCGAATAATTCCGACCTTAGCTTTTGAGTGTACGTATCTCTTATTTGTTATTTCAAATTCTTTATTTCACCAAAAAGCCTTTAACAATATCCTTATTACTTGTGACTTAAACATAAAAGGTTTAATCATCATCTGCCTAGCCTTTTCCCAACTATGATGGGGTCGGTCTAACCGGATGCAGCAGAGTACCAGTGTTTTACATGGAGCGACTGTCTATCTGAACTCCACAACCCAGTTACTCGGCTTACCCAGTAACTATCAAGAATAGTATAATTATATCTCTTGGTAAGACTGGTTGTCAGACTTTCGGGCTCCTGACGACCCGTAACGACTGTCAAAGATTCACGAATGATAGTTGGGACCAACGGCTTAACGTACTTTCTGAGGCACAGAGTTTTGGTAAGTAAAGATGGTCACCAACTGATGCACGGACCAACTGATCGACCCGTGCATCTGTTATTACTTAGCCACAAGCCGGGGCACATAAAAGGCTTAGTAAAAAGGTAAATATTTAAATACTCTCGACTCCTAAACCAGGTGTAAGTTCCTGTGACTTATGTCGGATAATGAATTTGCGAAGCTAGTTGAGGTGCTGCAGATACAAATTAGTTAGATGGAGATACTCGGACTCTAATGTTTCCACTGCTGGGACAGAGGCCTCCTCTCTGTTAGAGGGAGTGGGCCATATAATCCGCCACGCGAGACCAGTGCGTGTTAGTAGATGTCACATGTCTTCGAATTTTTGGTTCGAGGACATAACGGTTCCTCACGATGTTTTCCTTTACCGTTTTGAGAGCAGTATGTATGTAAAGATGTAGGTTTGTTTGTCCGCGATTTTCTCAAAAACTGATGAACCTATTTTAATACTTCTTTTATTAATGTGATCTACATACTTTCAGGAAGGTTTTAATATATATTACATTAGGTAATTATTCTACGAAGTTATATGCATAAATGTACGGCATCTCCGGCATATCTGTGCGAATTTTGATGATTCTTCTAGTCGGTATCTTCAATTCTTCAATGCACTTGTGTGGGGTAAAAAAAAACAACCAATTAAAAAAAACACTACAAAGTGATAAATAACTTTAATTTCGGAAGTCGGTGTAAAAAAAAGAAAATGAAGAACCAACGACAGCGACTTCCGAAATTAAAGTTATTTATCACTTTGTAGTGTTTTTCTTTTTAAATCGGTTGTTTTTAATTTACATAAACCTCTTATGCAACGGCACTTATGAACAGTCAGAAGCTAGGTGCACGGCTCCAATTGATCGTTTCCTATGGAGAAGAGCCGGCAAGAAACTCCACGGTTAATCTTTTAAAAATAATTGGCTTTTTCAATGTTAGGCCTGTCAAAAAGTACCAGGTATTTCATCGTATAGGTAGGTCATTGTTAGGTATCGCTGATATAATGTCATTTGGCCTGGTAAAACTGCCTGTGGTCAAAGCTAATTGAAATAACTTCGGTACACGACGAAGAAGATGATTGAGAGAGAGCCTTTCTGTTAGAGCTTAGACCATTGGCCGTTATCGCTATCTCTATAACCCTCAAAAAACCTCGGAAATCATTTCAAAATCCTTAATTTCTTATTCTATATTTTCACGAGTTTTGTCATGCGGGAGACTGATTTAAACTGACATCTTATTCATATCAAGTTTATAGGAGCCTTATCGTATATATTGTTACAGTTTCCCAACCACCACTACTGCTGTTCGCCCTGAAGGTAGTAGATCCTGGCTACTTGGGCATCTTAAACTGCAAGTATAGACTTTGCTATGCCCTGGCGCCGGTCGACAGGATGCCTAATCATGATCATGTAAGTATATATTATAACGCTTGTAAAAATACGAGTGTCACCACTTGTGATATTATTTTTGCATTGGACCATATCCGGACCTTTGGGTTACGGAGATATTGAAGGTCCCTTAACTTTAAATGCCCCACAACTGTTGGGTGTTTTAGTATTGCAACACCAACATTAAAAATGTAATTCATTATTGTTATCTGTGGCAACACGCCCCTTCCAACTGTGACACTGGCCGAATACACACGTGAATCGATTTTGTCCGCCGTTTTATTTCATCTTCCGTGGCACCACGTTACCAGCACCTCATCATCACCCAACACCATTTACACCGCTGCACAACAACTTCTGTTCTGTTGCATGCACCCAAAAGCGCAATGTATTGCGTGTGTTACATTGCTCGCTGCCGTAGACTGATTTTTCACACCAAAAAACTCGTTTTTAGTTACATGGGTTTAAGGCCTTTTCTTTTTATAATTGTTGGTATTTTTTTCTAGTTGGCTGAAGAGGCACAGAGGTTAGGGTTCTGGAGCGACTTCGGACGGACCCATACGGCGACGTATCCCCCGCTTCCCACCATTACCCCAGAGCCCTATAACATGGATGACGATGAGGAGGATGAAAATATGGAGATACAACACCAGCACAACAATCTACAGTTCTTGTGATTAACCCTTAACTAGTAGGAGATATTAGTTTTCCTTCATTGATTTTCTAGCATCATATTTTAATCAACAATAGTAGTACCTATCTTAGTTTAATCAACATTTATAACCTGACACAAACCTGCAAATTGCAAAAAACGTAAGTAAATTTTTTTATATGGAACCTGGCATACCTACGTGTCCGCCATTTTGATATTTTTCTACATGAAAAAAAAAATACAAAATGGCTAACAGGTAAGTTTGCTTCAAAGCCCTTTGATTTTCGCGGGCTAACTTAGCGCATGGTTTAAGCTATATATACAGATTTAGACAAATACGGTTAGTAAGGACATGAATAATATTTTAATCCATTTCTGATTGCAAAGTTTTTTTAGCTTAAATACGTTAGTTTAAGCTTATTAAATTGGCCTACCAGGTTAATAGAATATATATACTTACTTACTTGTTTGGCTAAGAACTGTGTGTAAGTTATATAAATGAATTTTAATTAGATCATTATTAAACTGATAGTAACATCAAATATTTTATTTTTTTATTGACTGGACTGGTCCACTCAAATCTGTGTGCTTTTCTCAAAATACCATTTCTGATAACAATCTACATGGTCTTCACATGATGTGACCAAGATTAAGTCTGGACTTTAAAAGAGACTGTGACCTCTGAGTTTATTTTGGTCTTTCATTCTTGTGGTGTACAATAAAGTATATATAAATAAATAAAGAAATAATAAATAAATAGAAAACGCCGACCTCATCTAGCCTATTTATTTGAAACTAGCTGACCCCGGAGCTTCGTACCGCCTCAGAATTAAATAATGTGAGTGTGATGTGTGTGTGTAATAAACACGTGGCGCCATCTATTGTCATAATAACATTATTGTTGTTTTCCTCGGGAACAGCACTATTTTCGGGATGAAAGGTACCCTATGTCCGTTTCTGTACACCTGACAACGTATATGCAAAATTTCAGGATGATCGGTTCAGTGGTTAAGGCGTGAAAAGGCAACAAGCAAACTTACTTTCGCATTTATAATACATATTAAAAAGTTAGGATAATTATTTGAAATAATATGACGTGTAAAAGTGATTCCGATATCCTATTTACAGAATAAATAATTTCATTTCAATACCCTTATACAGGGTGTTACGGACAGGGTATATCAATACAAACGGGTTGAAGAGTGTATCTGGTCTAGAATCTCTGTACAAAATTTCAGCTCAAAAGCATAACTTTGAAAATGCTTAATATTTTTTTATTTCGATAATTTATTAAATTGAAAACAAACGTGTCACCGCACTACGAGGGTTATTATCCATTATCTGTAGTGTGTCTGTGCGCCTAGTACACGCACATCACACCGCCGCGCGCCAGTGCAGCGCCGTGATGTCGAAATAAAAAAATATTAAGCATTTTCAAAGTTAATGGTTTTGAGCTGAAATTTTGTACAGAGATTCTAGACCAGATACACTCTTCAACCCGTTTGTATTGATATACCTTTTCCGTAACACCCTGTATACCTTTGAAGGAAGGAAAATCTAATCTAATATAACTATTCTGTATTGTCTTACTACAAGGTAAAGGCCTCCCTGTCCCTTTTCCACACAATTCTGTCTTTTGCTAGTCCAGTCCTTTTGGTAGGAGTCAAGCTCGTCCCGCCATCTTCGTCTCTGCCTGCCACGATGGCGTCGTGCATTTAGTTGGACTCAATTACAGTAAAACGGGGAACTTTGAACAGGCGGGGCTACTTTGACCAGGCCGATCACAACGCTATGACGCGTTCCCCACACCCCGCGCCTCGCGCAATATTACTCGAGGGAGGTCACGCACACTTGCTGAGCACACGTGAAAACCGATTTTGACACTCTGTCAAAGTAGCAACAAAATCTGTCAAAGTAACCCTGGAAGTCAAAGTAGCCCCGTTTTGCGGTAGTGGTTCTCTTAGACCATTTGTCATGTGACATGCGGCAGACATCCATCCGGCCCAGTCGCACAGCAAAATCTATGTTGTATATGAACCTTATGTACTGAACCCTAAAAAGATATGAACTAATTTAGATAGCTGGAACTTATTTTATTTATTTAAAATTTCGTAAATAACACCTTAACAGCTATAACGCCAATGCAATGTTACTACTACAAAGATACACATACATCTAACTTACTCATAAATACAATTCAAAATACGATAAAAAATACAAATAGAATACAATTAAAAATACAATTTAAAATACAATTAAGAACACAATTTTAAATAAAATTAATAATAAAATTTAAAACACAATTACAAATACCATTAAAAAACAATTACGATTAAAATCACTACTCAACATTTTCAATGCACTTCAATGCTACTTCTGTGAACTTCATCAGGCTGCAGTGAAATATATCTACCTCCCTTGATATAATATTCAACAATCTTATGGCGCGTGACAAGGGGGCAAACTTGTTCAGGTTAGTCCTACAGGATGGCTCCAGCAGCGTTGGCGTTGGGCGACGCGCGCCCCCGCAGACGGGCGGCGCGCGCAGCCCCAGCTCCGCCAACAGATCGGGGTGGTGAAGCCAGCCGCGCAGCACCCGAAACACTAAGCTACACAGAGCGATGTCCCTCCGCACCGCCAGCCTGCTGTACCCTACCATCCCTATTACAAAGAGACTCGGGTACATGAGTGGGAAGAAGGGATAGACACCGTACAGCTTAAAAAACAAAAAACGCGTGAATTTGTTCTGGATTCTTTCCACCATGATACTGTATTTAGCCTCATGCGGGTTCCAAACGATAGCACTCGTTTCAAGACGGCTCCGTACCAGCGCATTGTACATAATTCTAACCACTGCTGTACTCTGAAAGTCTTTGCACTGTCTGAGTATAAATCCAAGATTTCGGAAGGACTTGCCGCATATGTCTAAGATGTGCTCACGAAACATTAATTCCGGAACCATCTCCACCCCCAGGTCCCACACATGCGTGACTCGTGACATGACCGCGGCTTCCATCCCATACTGATGTACCAGAGGTTCCCGCACGCGAGTGTAGCTCATTATACCACATTTGGAAACGTTAAAACCTAACTTATTATCTACACTCCACTGCACCACCCTGTCAATATCCTGTTGAAGCCGCTCACAGTCCGAAGCATCTGCTACCGACAGGAACAACTTGAGATCATCTGCGAATAGCAAACACTTCGCCTCCCTCACGACTTCCGGTGACTTCTATGTGAAGGTAGTGCAAATTATAGGTACCATAAATAAATAAATAAAGTCCTTCAGACAGACCGAATTTCGGCCATGTCTACCGATCTCTCCATTGGCGCGGGAGATATTATAGTGCACAAGTGTGTTCGCAGACACAGGTGCACTGTCTCTTCCCTCACTCTCATTGTCCGATGGGACTGCAATCCGACACGACCGGAGAGAGATCAGGCGCAGGACCAACGGCTTAACGTGCTTTCCGAGCCACGGGGGTATCACACCGCCAACTTCCAAACTTCGGGCTATTACTAAGAAATTCCCTATGGAAAAACTCAATAACACTTTGCCCGACGTCCCGTGCGGGTACATAGTTTGCTATTGACAGTTTCCTAATTGATGATAGTTATGTAAACGTCAGTCTTGTCAAACACAGAAACACAATGTGTCAGTTTTTATACGGAAGCTAACGAGCCAGGGGCGTCAAATGACATGTTTACAAATACTGAAGTCGCCAACATTTTACTTATATTCATTTTATCAATCAATCTGGCTAGCCTTTTCCCAACTGTGTTGGGATCGGCTTCCAGTCTAACCGGATGCAGCTGAATACCAGGATTTTACATGGAGCGACTGCCTATCTGACTTCCACAGCCCAGTTACTGGGTAACACAAAACCCCTTGGTAAGACTGGTTGTAATACTTTTAGGGTTCTGACTACCCGGAGGGGTCTTGATATGTAATTAATGGTCACCCACTGGTGGACTATCAAAGATCCACGAATGACAGCCGGGACCAACGGATTAACGTGTTTTCCGAGGCACGGAAGGGTGTTGGTAGGTATGTAAAGATGGTCACCCATCCACGAACCAACCGCGGCAAGCTTAGCTTAACTTTCGATCGACCCGTGCGGTTGTTATCATTTAGCCACGAGCCCCTTATTGGTAACAAAAATAAACGAAATAAAACAAGTAAGGTGTTTACATTTTTTTTTGCTAATTAAAATTCGTAAGTTGTGCAGAATTTACATAACTTAACTAAGAACAATGCATAGTTGAAACAAGGGGAACATAGTACATAGTCAAGGTAACACTTAATAGAAACTGAAGGCCAATTCCCCTAAAAAACGTTCAAAATGTAGCCACAATCTCATCTCAGCGACAATCAATGTCAAAAACTTGCCATGTCAAAACTGTAGGGGAATTAGAGGTATTTTTGACAGATTGAGACTGAGATCAAACTGTGAACGCTCTTAAAATTACGAGAACTTCCCCCCTGGTGTGAAACTTTATCTGCAATACAGGTTGTATTACAGATAAAATTTAATGTTAGAAAATTGTTGAGCACTCCTGCGTTTTCGATCAATCCTATAAAAGAAATTTTATTGTTTCGTTTCATTACCATTCACAAAAAAAATGCGCGTTTCGTTGTGCGTTTTCGTCTTCGTTTTTGCTAAGACTGGGGAAGGGATCGATTTTGGCAACCCTTACTCGCGTCTTGACAAGAAAACGGATACACAATTCCAGGTACCTGTGCCCTTTGGACATATCTTTCAAGAAGGCTTCGGAGACCCCTTCTCATCAAGAAAACAGCCAATAGATATGTTAGAACTGAGTATGAGAACGCCGAAAAACCGAAAAGAAGCGTTAGAAATACTGAAGACAGCCAACAAAAAAGACATTTTTTTTATAAAACCCGTATCAAAAATGTTGAGAAACCCCAGCCCTAAAGACGAAATGCTGTTAGAAAGGTTTATACGTCCACAGAAGGAGACCAATCAGACACGGTTGAAATGGTATGATCTGGCGACGATACAAGGCAGAAATGCAATGTTGCCTCCCAAGCACCAATATATTCCGAAAAAGAAAACTCTAGTTGGCGCCCCCAGCCTGCCAACATCGCCAATAACTTTAGGAAAGCAGCCGTTCTTTTCAAAAAATTCGTTCCAGTTAATTGCCGATCAACCAGAGATGCTTACGAACTGGACCACTTGCGACGAATTTGCTATTGGAGCAGTGTTTTCTCCTAAAGATGTTGTAAATTTAAAATGGACTCCGTTCTTTACTTGGGATGACGAGGGAAAGGGTAATGCAATAGAACATACTTTTGAGTACCCAACCAATAAGGTAAGTTGTGGTGTAACTGGCTTTACAAAATACTAGTACAGTCACGTCTATAAGTATGTATACACTTGGCTTTATTCAAAGGCAATTTTCTCCTTTATTTTTGCTCCTCTGTCACAAAGGAGACTCGAGGAAATCCAAGAGGATTTCCACCGCGCACCAAAAAAAAAGAGTAGAACTTTAAAAAAAAATGTTGCTTTTCATAGAAAAGTGCAATACCTAGGCGGTTAAAATGTTTGGGAGATTTTTTAATAACCGATGAAAAATTTCAAGGGGTTCAGAATCGTGTACTGAATCTATGGTGACAGGTTGTGTCGATGTCCCAGCCACAGGGTGGTAGGGTGTAGGCGAAAAGTACTCAAAGGAGTCGCGGGCTCGATTTTGATAAAAACTAAAACTGCATCATTGGATTTTTGAAAAATTAATATTTCTAGCCAGGAATCGAACCTGTTGATTTTGAAAAAAGAAAACACACACTGTATTATTACACCATTCGATAGTGTCCCTAATAAGGATCAAATTCTGGGAAGTAATGACATACGACAAACACACATACCCTACACAGTATCTACGCATCGGTTGCCGTCGCTCTATTAATATAAGGGGATTACACGACTTAATCGCAAAAAACACAATTTTTAGAAGCACTAAAAGTATATGATCGACTACAGTAAACAAAATCAGAAAAATATATGATATTCTTCAGGATATATTCTAGATAGATAGTGTGTTGAAAAAACAATACAACTAATTTGATACGATAGAAAAAAAATCATGAAAATACCTCTAAAAACTTTCTTATACCAATAAAAACCATACTAATATACAATCATTCTGATTTTTTGTCAGATTATTCTACAAGCACCATAATAAAGCACTAGTGTTTTATTTGTTAATCCAAATAATAGATTTATTGTAAATAGATAATTGGTTCATATTTTGCAATAAATTACCAGCGTTGTGTCATCGCGCTACTCTTTCTTTTCTATGCAGTCCGACAGTGACCGCGCTTTAGGTCATATAGCTCATTACTAGCACGAAAGCATGCCATTATTGAGCAATTGCGACTTAGGAGCATGTGTGTCTAAACATTGCTATTAATGAGCAAGCTTATTTTTAGAGTATGCTCAAAAAACAAAAGCCTTGTCGAGAGAGCATGTGTGCAATTGTTTGCTTTGAGCACGCTTATTTATGGGTATGCTTAAATCTAGCATGCTTATTACTAGCAAATGTGAACTACAGCAGAGCATGCTAGTTTTAAGCATGTTTTTGTCAGGACCTACGTCTACCAACAGCCGCGTCTAGTCAATTAATTTTTTTTATTAGGGTTGTAACTATAATTTGTTTTGAAGACTAAGCGTTAATGTTATCATTTTAAGTCCTTTTATGGGCCATGAAACTGATGATTAAAACGGTGAAACCGGCATGTCCTATAACCAAAAATTCGAAGATAGGCCCGCGTGGTGGATTACGGCCCACTCTCCCTTACAGAGTGGAGGTCTGTGTCCCAGAAGTTCAGTGGGAAGATTATAGGCTGATTACGTATGGGGCATAATCTCTGTTGCAGCTGGTTAATTCATATCATGCGAAATACGGCAAATTATTGAATAAAACTGTTGATTGGAGCAAAACTAAACTTTTAATGAAAGTAATAGGACAATATGAGGCGCTGCTGATTGCAGCCGACAAGAAGGGCTTGTTCGATGTTATACCGAAACACGATGTACCGGATGTTATCACACGTAAGTTCTATCCTTGTTCGAGTTTTAATCGAACACTAAGCGAAAATGCATAATTGCATCGAACGCAAGTATGCACATTCGCTCGGCCACCAAAATGTGGGCCAGTTCGCGTTCAGATCTCATTAGAGACACCACGTACTCAAAACCATTATCATTACCATTGTCTTGTAACTAAGTGTTATAGTGATTTAATATACTCCTATTTCCCTTACAATTCGAGACTTTGACTGTTACCATATAAACCATCGGGGCAATTGCGTAACACATTATCAATCGGAATCGGTTTCATTTTGACAGTTCAGCAACATTCATTGCGTTATTTACATATAGAGCAAACAAATTTTTCGAACTTATAAAGCAATGGATTAGCAATTGGCTTCAAAATGATTCAGATTCCGATTGATAGTATGTTACGCAATTAGGGTGCATATCCTATCAATACGAGAAAGGAGTGTTAGGCCACCATACCGTCTAGCACTACTTTTTACAATCCTCTTTATACAATAACTAGCTTCTGCCCGCGACTTCGTCCGCGTGAAATTTCTTCTTCCCCCGACCTATCCCATCGCACTATTACCTCGTTTTCTTTTTGTCTTATTGCTCGGCTTTTAAGGGCCCTAGTGTGATGTTAAAGTCAAAGTCAAGGCATTTATTTCAAATAGGCACATAAAAGGCACTTTTAAACGTTAAATAGCTTATAGCCTTGGGTTCTCAAATGCAAAAAGAATTTCGAATCCGACTGGTCGTTCCAGAGATTAGCGCGTTGAATCAAACAAACTTATTAGCTTTATTATTAGTACCTATACAGGGTGTTACGGAAAGGGTATATCAATACAAACGGGTTGAAGAGTCTAGAATCTCTGTACAAAATTTCAGCTCAAAAGCAGTAACTTTGAAAATGCTTAATATTTTTTTAATTCGATAGTTTATTAAATTGAAATCATAACAAACGTGTCACCACAATACGAGGGTCATTTTCCATTATCTGTAGTGTGTCTGTGCGCCTAGTACACGCACATCACGCCGCCGCGCGCCAGTGCAGCGCCGTGATGTCGAAATAAAAAAATATTAAGCATTTTCAAAGTTAATGCTTTTGAGCTGACATTTTGAACAGATATTCTAGACCAGATACACTCTTCAACCCGTTTGTATTGATATACCCTTTCCGTGACACCCTGTAGATCTATAATAGTATACTTCTCTTGGTCCGTCAGCACACACTTGGATGCCTATGAAACTCGGGCTTATGCTCGTTTTTGCTAACACTAGACAACACTAAAATGTAATGCCTAAAAAAGTGCATTGTTGAAATATGCGCACTGTAACGTTGAATTTACAACTCTCGGAGCTGATCCGAGCGTTGAAAATCCAACATTGCAGTGCAATATATTTATATTTAGGCAGTAGCTTTTGCCCGCGACTTAGTCCGCGTGTAGGTCGAAAATTTACTACTGAGATAAAAATCCTATGTATCCTATGTTTTAATCTACACTTAATATTATAAAGGGGTAAAAGTTTGTAAGTTTGTATGTAGGGGGTAATCTCTGGAACTACCAGTCAGATTTGAAAAATACTTTTTGCATTTAATAGCCCAATTCATGAGGAAGGCTATAGGCTATTTAACATCACGCTATGGCCCTTAGGAGCCGAGCAAATAGAAAAAAGTCAGAAAGAACGCTAAGGCGCGTCGCCCACACGAACTGGAGTCGAGGCGACGACGAGGCGCGGGCGCACGTTTTCTATAGGAATAAATATAGGTATGTATGTATAGGGTATGTGTAGGGTATGTAGGGTGGGTATGTATGTGTATACATACATACCTAATAAGTATAGACTTATTCCTATACAAAACGTGCGCCCGCGCCTCGTCGCCGCCTCGACTCTAGGTCGTGTGGGCGACGCGCCTATGTGATAGCACGGGCAGGTGATGCGTTGCGACGGGGTGGGTTGGGGGAACAAGAAGTTTCACGCGAACGAAGTCGCGGGCTGAAGCTGATCGGTCATAAATTACTTGCCTGCCTCATCCAAATCCTATTGGTAGGATATTACGAAAAATTTCAACCCAGGGGTGTCCACTGAATCCATGTTAACAAATTGCGCATCGATGTCCCTGCCACCCTGTTTATAGGTCAGCGGGATTGTCCGAAAGGGTTACCGCTGCCCCGGAACATAAAGGGCTAAGGCCTTATTTACGGAGACGCGGGGCGTCGTGCGTTGCGTTGAGCGGCGCGGCCCGCACTGAATTCAAATATATGGCGTTGTATGAATGCGTTTACGGAGAAGCGATTTTAGACGCGTTTGTTTGAATTAGGGCGTTTTTTGCGGCCGAGCCCGCGGATGGCACCGACGCGTCCCACGCGGCGTTTATCGCGGCGGCGCACGCAGCGGCGATTCTCGATGAAGCTATGTCCGAGGCGGAATCTTCTGTCAGTCTTATTTAGAAATCGCGCAACACAGACGAGTCACCGTCGCAATGGAGTATGATATGATCATGCTGCAAGTTGCGACACGTGCGCTCCCATCTCTCGCCAACATAAAACTAGTCGATTTGATCAAGGCGAGCGTGCGCCGCCGCGATGCCCGCTGCGGGCGCCGCGGCGGGCACCGCCACGGATCCCGTCTCGCTTCTCTATGAACATGGTCGTATATTGCTATAAGTTTGTGTTTACGCGTGCGATGATGCGTGCCGCTTCACGCGCCGCCCCACCGTAAACAGAAAAAACGTCCGACGCGCCGCGAGACGCCACGCCACACGCGACGCGAGACGCCCCGCGTCTCCGTAAATGAGGCCTTAGGAAGGAACACGGGTGGGTTTTAGTCAGTAAGAGTGTGACACTCCCTTCCGCTCCACCCAGAGCGGGAAGAGTCATTTGATGATTTCCCATCCACAAAAAAAAAACCTGTTTATAAGAATAAGATTTATTCACTTCTCCTCTAACGTACCTAACCCTTTTACAGCCAATATAAGACTGCCTATGTTGTCATTACGAATGAAGATAGAAGATCCTTATTTGGTCCTGACTTTTTGTGAACACCACTTAGCAACAGTCATGGCCATATCAGGGAATGGACCAACTGATGCCCAAGAAATGATGGCCGAAGCAGCCACCATTAAATTTGTAGGATCCGGAAGACCAGTTTGGAGAGATTTTCAGGCGGAAAGAGACCGAATGCAAGCGATAAAGGAAGCAAAGACAAGGGAAGATGAGGGGAAATTTTTTGTTCTCAACGAGTCGAGGCCGCCCGTCAGTCAGTGGGATGGAGATGAGAGACTCTAAATACTAGATTTTTAACCAACTGCAAAAAGGAGGTTCTCAATTCTTAGGATTAAAAAAAATATACCTATGTTCAGGGATAATTCTTTACCTCGTCGACTGATTTCGGTGACTCTTTTTACGAAAAAAAAGTACCATATTTATAAATTCGGTCAAGTTCAGCGTAGCTATTCGCAACCGTTCGATACGCTTCCGTGCTGAATCGGTAATCAATATTAATGTTACCAAAAGAGCTGTTCCTAAATCAAAGACGACCCCCACTCTTCTGACAGCTATTTGCTGTTAGGGGCAAGGCAAATTAGTTATTGAGATAGTGCGATTTTCGATTCGACAATCTATCGTATGGTTGTGAATAGCTACGACTGATTAGTGGTTTTTGAGTTAGCTTCAACAATAAGTATTTTATCTATGGACTGTTCCAAAAGTGTGATGAAAGTGTTAAGGTACGAGTTCGTAGCCGACCGCAGACAGCAGCAGCAGACGACGTGACGTTGCGACACGTCTTGTCGCTGCAGTCATGATTTCGAACCCAACTGCTTCAGCGTCGGTGGCACTACTGATCTGTGGTCGGGCGACACGACGTCTACGATCGTGCGACGTGTAGCCGGGCGACGTGTCGCTAGCTGCGGAAGGTATCCCATAGAAATACATACAAACCAGTAGTGTCGTAGCGACACGTCGTCTGCTGCTGCCGTCTTCGGTCGGCTACGAACTCGTACCTTAAACCAACCCTGTTTAGCGGCGTTATTGCGTAACACACTGACAGTAGCAATGGCTTTCATTTTGACAGATCAACAACATTCAATGTGTTATAACGTTGTTCAGCAGACACATTTTACGGACATGTGAAGCAGTGGATTAGCAATATCCTTCAAATTTATTCAGACTGGGGTTGAAAGTGTGTTCAATCACACAATCACTCTCCAAAAGGTAATTACTAACGGGGAATGGGCAGGGAATTGGTTTCAACTTGTATCTAAGGCCGGCCATATACGGACAGCTTGAAGCAACCAGTGTTGACTGCTTCAAGCTGCGACTGCATAGCAAACTACAGTCTTCTACGTACACACATACACGGAACCGCCCGAGTAGTCGCAACTGCTTCGGGCGCTCGGCAGCTCTTCATTCCATGACGCATGTGTTAAGGCCGGCAATAAAAACAACAGAGCAGTTGATACCGACTGCTGCAGCAGCAAGCAGGCAGGTATTAATGGCAGCTTCAAGCGGTTGAATTTGACTGCACGAGCAGTCCGTGTATGGCCAGCCTTACCCCTTTTTCCGACAGTAAAATTATTGTTAATAAAAAAAACATCATAATTTGAATTTGATTTAAAATTAGAATTTGGGTACTGACACCCTAATTCTGCTTCTAGAATAAAAGCCTAACTTACTTCTTAAAACATCAGATATCTACCAGTGAAAGTCCGAGATTAATCGGAACAAATAGACAAACCGACAAAAATAAAAAAATAAAAGTTTTTTTGTTTTTAAACGTTACTCCACACTAGGAATTATTTCTCCTGCATTGTTGGTGCGTTTAGTGTTATAAGTATGTTGTAAG
This sequence comes from Amphipoea oculea, assembly GCA_945859645.1. Taxonomy (NCBI): domain Eukaryota; kingdom Metazoa; phylum Arthropoda; class Insecta; order Lepidoptera; family Noctuidae; genus Amphipoea; species Amphipoea oculea. The sequence goes on from OX243884.1 coordinate 7,090,494, forward strand.
CTGTTATTTTGATATTACAAACAAGCACTTCAATTTTATTTATTTGTATACCTATTTTTATTGTATGTACCTATAGATAATAATTATTAATTATTTATTCCTCAATTTTCATGATTGCACCTACCACTGTTTGTCTCTGCATCACCCAAAGGTTGACTGGTAGAAAATGCCTATGGCATTAGATCCGCCTCTGTATATTTATGTGCTTGAATTACATAAATAAATAATTAGTTGCTATGTATTAAATAAATAAATAATTAGTCACCTCATAATTTTTCTTCGATATTTAAGTACAGTCAGGAACATGAATTGTTAAGCAAATTGACAGCCTACGTCAATTTTCCGTGTTATAGCCATTTCAAACAACAGTCACAGTTGACAGTTGTGATTTTTTTTTTTAATTTCTGAATGGGCCCACTTTTGATCTCGTTCACGCCTGATGGGAAGGGATGAATGAGGTCTATGATGGAACGAGCGTGCTCAGAAGATGCCAAAGGCATTGGAACTCCCACGCATCATCATTGAACATAATTACTTATTTATTCAAGTTGGTGCTCAATTTGCTTGCTAGCTTTGAAAATAATAAAATTTAGTGAATGTATATTTTAAAAGTTACAGAGAAATATTAACAAAAACTGATACCTACACCCTCTGTAAAATTTCTACATTTATGCATGTAATTCGTATGGTGTAAATATATAATAATGCGTATATTACATTCTATTCTATCATGTTCACCAATAAATTCTTCAAAAAGACAATAATGTTCTTTGTGTACCGAATTCTTCGAACAGATGTTAAAATGCGACACATTCCAGAAATTAACAAACAAATGAAAATGAAACATCCTCAATACTGAGTATAAAGAGCGATCGTTAGTGGCAGAGGCATTTAGTTTACACGAAAACGTTGGTTCACGTCGCAAGAAAATTTAGCAATAAACCCAAGGACCATTTTTTTTTAAATACATTTTGGAAAATGTTATTTACCGAAAAGGCTAAGCTAACATTCATACTGATAGTTATAGCATGTTTAGTTTCTGCTACTAGTAAAAAAGCACGAAGAACGCGCGTGAAGCACGGTCCTTCTGGGATGCAGTTCAATGATCATACTAATTGTTCGGAATTCTCCAAGTTTGGCAGGTTCAATCCTTTATCCGTTCTTCGAGAGAAATGGTTTGTGTTCTTCTACTGGGCGCCATTAAGATCACTCACCACTTTTATTTTTACTTATCCTACGGCTAACGTAAGTGTTACTCTTTTCCTTTTTTTTTTGAAGTGAAACTTCTTTAGGCGCGCTTGACTTGGGGAGTAAACTGGCGAATGCGTTACGAAAACGTGTGATCGCGAGTAGGGAAGGTACGTAAAAAATAGCTGGAAATACCTGGTGTAAAAACCCGGTCCCGGTCGCATAAATATGCGACCGGGTTTTTACACCAGGTATTTGCTTCCAAGTACGCACACCGGGTACCGACTCAAAATACTTGCAAGACTATTATAGTTATTTGTTATACAAGAGTGCAAAGTTGCTTTTTAACCGCGTGTTCAATTTTGATGACCGAGCAAGCGAAGGATTCTAAAATTGAATCACGAGCGCAGCGAGTGATTCAAAATTAGAATCCTGAGCGTTAGCGAGGGAATCAAAAGAGCACGAGGTGAAAAATCTTTGCACTCGAGTGCAACACGTAACTTTTCATTCCACCTCAGCGAGGAAATGACTAAATGCAAAAAAAAAACAATGACGTGAAAAAATGCCGCGTAAAGAACCGCGTACAAAGCAAATTGAAAAAAGAACACCAAGAAGGTTCCGAGTCTGAGTTTTTAACAAATTAAAAAAAAGTTGTATGATATATTCGGCACCATAGAGGTAGCAGTAAATAGGTTTAATGTTTTTTTTAATTCACAAACTTAGTGCACACGATGTTCTAAATTCAATTTACTTTATCCTCTAGAGAATAAAAACGGCTTTTCCACTCAGATATTGAAGATTAAAAATACTCTTTCCGAGATGGTGGGATGAAAAGTATCTTATACGGCTACTCGCTTTTCTTCGGATCCGTCCTGTCCGACGTTATCTTTTGTTTTCGCAAATGCGATCATGCTCCTTTTGGAACAATTTCGTATGCAAGTATTTTTTACCGACTTCACAAAAAGGAGGAGGTACTATGTTCGGCTGTTTGTATGTTTTTTTTTTTGTATGTTTGTTCATCGAATACTCCGCCAATTTTCGACGGATTTTCAAAATTCTTTTTTTGTTCGAAAGTAGATAGTTTTGAGGTGGTCCCACTGTCACGAAGTTAGGATCTGATGATGGGATCTTAGAGAAATCGAGGGCAACCCTCAAATTTTATAGGCTTACCTATTGTTTTTCGCATATTTTATGAAGTATCTTGTGTATTTGCGTATGGTTGTCACCATCTCAGGTAGCTGGACTGATGATGGAAGGTACAACTCCTTAACAGTAAGAAGTTACTCGAACAGGCAAGGACTGTTTTAGTAAATTGTTTTGATGTTTGATAGGGCATTTGCACATTTGGTCTCATGATCATCAAGTCATGATCTGATGCTGCAGTCAGGATAGTCTGCAGAGTACCTATCTCCGCGACAAATAACAGCAGATATATCGTGTTTAGGCTCATTGAAAAGGGCTCGATGTGTGGATGAACGTACTGTTAATGAGGAACACCGAAGTACATAAAGACCTGATGCTGAAGCCAGGAGCATCAGAAAAAGTCCTAAAAAACCTTGAAAATAATTACAGCACCGTAGTCGTGTTTGGGCTCATTTTAAACGGGACTAAAATTTAAGTTCAATGCAATGTTGACATAAGTCTGGCTTGATGCTGCAGCCAGGATTATCACCATCTAGTCTAAAAACATCAGGTCAGGATTTGATGATGGGATACTGGAGAAATCGAAGGAACTCTTCAAATATTATAGGCACACCTATAGCGATTTGGGTATTTTTTATAGTAACTCGTGCAATTGCTCTCGGAAAGCACTATTTGGTGATGTGGAACTGATGATGAAGACCACAGATGGCCACCGGAACTACTCAATAATATCTAAGTATTTCACGGGTTGCGATTCGATTACTTTAATATGGTTGCTAAGCAATTTATGCTCGTCACAATGTGAATGGTGATAGGGACCTGATGGTGGATCTGAAGAACTCCTCAACAATTAACTTCCCTGTATCGGGAAAAGCAATATTTTGTTTGTAAAAGGCGATGATCACTAGGCTATTGTAACTTAGATAAATTATAAGTAGACCCACTAAAAAGCGTAAAATAAAAACTTATTAAAAAAAAAAAAACCGACTTTCAAAAAAACACTACAAAGTGAAAAATATCTTTAATTTCGGAAGTAGGTGGCAAAAAACTAAAATAAAGATCCAAAGACACCGACTTCCGAAATTAAATTTATTTTTCACTTTGTAAAGTTTTTTTTGGAAGTCGGTTTTTTTTTCTTAAATTTTTTTTTTTAATTTAATGGTTTGCAAGTATTTATTTGTAAACGCGATTTTGCTTCTTATTTATTCGAAGTCATTGATCAATTTCCTATGCAAGTAGTTTTACTTCCAACGGGGCTTTTGAATACGCGATTGTATTTCTTATCTGTATGAAGTTATGGATCAGTTTTCTATGCAGATAGAAAATACTTGAAAGTATCTCGCTCCGTCGTGCCTCGACGCTCGAGCACGTAGGTACTCAAATAGTTCAACAACCGCGTTTGTTTTCGCAAATGCGATCATACTCCTTATCAGTAAGAGCACAGAATACTTAATAGTACTACGTACAGAAAGGACACTCCCTTTCTCGCCCTCATATCAGATACCGCACCTCACCCCGCACTTCGAGGTATTCGTCGCTGACTCTTTAGCAAGGGCGCTCGCGAACCGCAGCGCTGTATTGCTGACACACAATTATGCGATTTAAAAGTTTTATTTGAGTTTTAATCACGATGGTTGGATATTGTGATGCTTTTCCGAATTCGTATTTACATATACTGTTTGTAAGATTTCGCATTTTTAATAACATGCGATTTAATAACCGATTATTTACAGATGAGTCATTTAAACTAAACTATTTTAGTGTTTTTATTTCATTACGAACCCGACTATATAAATAAACAATTGAACTACATGGTCACTTCATAATAATGCACACGTTCGGGCAGCGCCGCCGCCGACGTCGTTCGGTTCCCCGACACAAATTGCTTTCCGCGTCATTTTTTTTAATGCTACTAGATTTCACGCACACATTTGCACGTATACAAACGTCATTTGTTTATGTAGTAGTAATAGGTAATTATTTTGCGAGCGTTGTATGAAGTGTCCGAGGTGTGGTAAGAGTCTACGGAACAATTCCGTATGCAAGTATTTTTACTTTAATGGTTTGTAAAAGTATTTATTTGTAAACGCGATTGTGCTTATTTATAGGAATTCACGGATCAATTTCCTATGCAAGTACTTTTTACTTCCAACAGGGCTTTTGTTTGATTACGCGATTGTACTTCTTATTTGTATGCAGTTATGGATCAGTTTTCGATGCAGATAGAAAATACTTGAAAGTATCTCGAGCCCTGGTTTTAGGCCCTGGTTTCTTAAGGTGGACGTACTTGGAAGCCCTGGTACTCGATTTTGCAAGTACGACCCATGTCTAAGGGCTACGGGCGAGGCGAACGGGAGTTGAGTGGGGGATATAAGCAAGAGAAAGCACATTTTCTTTCTCTCTTCCTCTCAAAGCCAAATACGTTTGAAGTTTCACTTCAGTCGTGTGGTCATAAGCACACTCGGTTTTTATCTTCTTGTACGAGTCGCAATAATTATACTTTTCATTTCTTTCTTTTTGGTTTATATTTTTGCTAGTTTTTGCCCACGGCTAACCATGAATTCATTACATGATTCTAGACATGCCTAGCGCAGAAATTTTCGTCGGCTATCTAAAAAAAAATCTGCTGTTTCATAGAAAAGTGCAATACCTACGCGATCAACATGTATGGAACAGTATTTTTACCGACTTCAAAAAAAGGAGGTTATCAATTCGACACGTACCTATGTATGTAATATTATTGAAACTGCATCAAATTCATATTATGACAATCTATTAGGGCTTCCAAACAAATATCAAAATTTTATAGATGTATGTATGTTTGTCCACGCATTTCTCCGTAACTATTAATCGGATCGTGACCATTTTTCTTATTAGCTTATACTTATTTACTTCAACTTAGGGAACAGTGCAAGTTTCATCAAAATCGATTCAGTAAATTTCAAGATATGGACTAATACGTGTAATTGTGACGGCCTGGCTTATTGATACGAGCTACGGGTGTAGTGTCAAAGGGAAAAACATCTCAAAACCATGGTCAAATTCTAGTGCAATATTTACAAAAAAAACCATTACCTACTTATTACAAACATATATTCCATTTTTTACTCAAAACTAAAATTTACGAAATAAAAAAATAATTAAAAAAAAATAATTTGACTTCAAAAATAAATTATGAAAAAAACTTTAATTTCAGAAGTCGGTGTCTTGGGATCTGTATTTTAATTTTAGTTTTTTGCCACCGACTTCGGAAATTAAAGTTATTTCATAATTTTGAGTTAATTTATTTTTGAAGTCGATTTAATTTTTTTTATATTTACGAATAATTTTAATTCAGGTTATCCAGAATCATGTACTGAATTCGTGGTAACAGGTTGCGAGTCTATGTTCCTGCCACCCTGTATTATGGAGGAGGAGAAGTTGAATAATTGAATATTTTCCAGCATACCAGACATTTGAAAAGATTACTTAACGGGAATGTTGTCTTACCCGTGATGTGGTCAGCCCGACAGATATTAATGGAGGATAATAAGAATCGTATAAGCTTACTGGTGGAACGAGGCGACCGGGGGGAGTACTGGATGTACCCTGTCGCGAAAGGTAATTATTATTGATAAGCTTACCAAAACTTAATTATCCCTACCTACAGCTCTAGTTGGATAATCTTTGAGGGAAGAGTCGAATTCGCTCTATTTGGCCAATCTTTGAGGGAAGAGACAAATTCGCTCTATTTGGCCAATCTTTGAGAGAAGAGTCAGTCGAGTTCGCTCTATTTGGCCAATCTTTGAGAAAATTGTCGAGTTCCTCCCAACATCTCCTCTAAGGTTTTCTGCGTTGCCGCGTGCTGCTGTTTAGTACTTACTGTGTGGTTATCACACTAATATTATAAAGGCGAAAGTTTGTGAGTGTGTGTGTGTGCGTGTGTTTATATGTTTGTTACTTCTTCACGCGCAAACAGCTGGACCAATTTTGATGAAATTTGGTATAGAGATAGTTTGAGTCCCGGGAAAGGACATAGGATACTTTTTATCCCGATATTCACACGGGATCGACACTTACGCGGGTAAAACCGCGGGGCGCAGCTAGTTGGTAATAATTGTGTTTTAATTGGTACAAACAAAGCCACTCCACCCCTTGGGTGGCAAAGAAAATAAGAGATTGTCAGAACCAAACAGTAGCATCCTCATGCGGCGATATTTCGTATGTCCAAAAACATAGATATCAAAGTCTATATGCCGACCGTTTAACTGAGACGTTGCCTGAGGTAGCAGCGTGGTGCGGGAGGGGTGTGGTAACGTGATATGAGAGCTCTGTGATTCGTCAACTTGTGACAACTATCAACCCTCCCGCACCGCGCAGCTACCTTTAGCTGTACCGAGTGTTACAAACAATACCTACTTATAGTAAATGTTTCTATGTTTGTAGTAAAAGGATTGCAAAAGATTACCCCTGTTGATATTCGCATGAAGCAGACCGGAGACAATCGGCTCCTCGGACTTATGGATTGCGTCGTGAGTATACAATTATACAGGGTGGATTTTTGTGACGCGGCAGTAAGCGTTGGTACTTTAACCGTTGTAGCTACAGGAAAACGGTCTTAAGAGACTGTCCTTAATTTTTTGAGTAATTTTGCTAAGGATTCACAGTTTTTGAAAAAAATGCACAGTCAGCAAGAAAATGGGCAATTTATACAAAAACTTTTTTGGTGCTAATCGATCCTGTTTTTGAACAATTTTTTTTTGTTTATTAAGCCGTTGGAAGTCATCGGCCGAAATTCGACGGGTCTAGATTATACTGTTACTGTTTTAGAAAATATAAAAAATATAAATCGGTCAAAATATTACGACACGCTTTAAGATTCACATACTTTCACAATTCTCTTGTTTTCTATCTTTCTTCCTGTTCATAGTCAAAGTAAAATAATTTATTTTAAGTAGGCCATTAAAAGGCACTTTTAAACGTTAATATTTACAAGAGAATTGATTTTAGACGAATTTTCTAAAGGTAATTTTGTATGGAGAAGAATGGAAAATTCGTATAGGCAAGAAACTCCATAGTCATTCATTTAAAATGTTTTACAATATTTTGTATGCATTAATGATATGTGAACACGATGTGTTAGTGAATGAGGCAGACTAACTTCTAATTCTTTCATGTTTTTATCAGGAACAAACTCTACTGGTTATGGCAAGGTTGAACGATGTGCCTCGAAAGAATAAACTACATGAGGAGGCAGCGAGACTCGGATATCGCGGTAGAAAAGGCAGATCTTATCTGTACCAGGGACATGAGTGGGGGCCTATCCCTGAAGCAGATGAAGAAATGTTTTGGGATTACACAAAAAAAGACTCAGAAGGCATTGAAGATAAGAGCTCAGAAGGAATCAGTGATAAAGTAGAATCACAACTAACAAATAAACCAGAACATTCTAAAGAAAAGAAAAGTAAAGTTAGAGAAAGTAAAGATATTTTACCAGCTGATTTAGACCCTGAGATGTGCGTTAAAGTTGAACCTGAGTTATGGAATGATCCAAAGCCCGATCCTAAGCCAGATAATCTACTGATAACCAAAGAAGAACTCGATAATTTAGATAATATATCTAATACAAATAACACTCTGACTATAGAGGCACAAGATGAATCACCGAACAACAATCAAGAAAACAAATTAGATGAGGAATCAGAAAAAACGCAGGAAAATGATAAACTTGACAATCAGAAGGATGTACAAATACCTGAAATGGAAGGTTCATTAAATGTACCAAATAACCTTGAGTTACACACGGATAATGCGGATCCAGAAGAAGAAGAAAATTGTGTAGTTTGTTATAAGTCGCAAGTTAGCTATGTTTATACTAGTGAATCCTATATACCTCAAAATACCCGTTCGATAGCTAATTTAAAGAATAATGAAGAGGTACCGCGTGCCGAAGTACCGCGTACCGAAGTACCGCGTACCAAAGTACCGCGTGCCGAGGAACCGCGTGCCGAGGTACCGCGTGCCGAAGTACCGCATCCCGAAGTACGGATGGCCGAGGCACCGCGTGCCGAAATATCTCATGCCAAGGTACCACCTGGACCAACGGCACCTCAACAAGACTTGACCAATTCTAGTGAGATAATAATTTTGAGCCCGACACTTGATGATCTGAAAAGTTGAGAGTTATCCAATAAACTGTAATTTCATGTTCATAAGTACCCAATACAAAACGAGAATTAAAAAAAAAACCAATGACACAGATAAAGACCAAAGACAAAGCATTTATTTCAAATAAATGCATTTACAGACACTTGAAATGTTAGGAGTCTTTCAGTTAGTCAGAAAGTTGAACCTAGTTCCCCATTCCAAAACGTAGAACTCTATGAAGAAGAAGGGGCAGGAAACCACATAGACACTATTTTAAAGTTTCACAATCCAGGTTATCTAAGTTACAGCAAACTCAAAAAAAAGCAAGTTAAATAGTTAAGTTCCATTTATTTTGTTTTCTAGCATTTGGCTACTATACTATGTTGGTGACTCATGGTGATAATGATGAGTGATGACCCTGATGGTGATCGTCACAACGCTACGCCAAAGTTTCATTACATAGCAAATTGTAAACTAATTTTGCTCTGTTCTAATAGTATCCGATGCAAGTGTAAACAAACCCGCACCCTAATTGCGGAACGCCAAATCGTCAAATGATTCTGATCAGTTGGCTTCATTTCTATCACAATTGGCTTCATTTTACGATTTTCGAATTGCGAAACTCTAGTTTATTATGAAACCAATTATGAACGTTAAGGCCCTGCGCAGAAACTAGAGTTTCGCAATTCGAAAATCGTAAAATGAAGCCAATTGTGTTAGAAATGAAGCCAACTGATCAGAATCATTTGACGATTTGGCGTTCCGCAATTAGGCTGCCGGTTGTTGAGATTAAATTGTTACAGTATTTTTATCTCACGAAGCGACGCGCGCTTTACTTGTGGTTATCAAATGTACAAACACGCTGTGCATGCGTGTGTAAGCGCAGCGAGCTCTCGAGAATTATCTCGGACGGTACCGAGAGCGCCCGCGCACTTTGCCATTAGACAAAGTCGGAAGTGTGTGTGCGTGTGTGTGTGTTGACCACTTGATGACCACTAGTAGCAAAGGTTATCCTGCGCCATTAATAAATAGAATAGAAGATGTCACTATATTACCCACCCAATGGCTTTTACAAGATTCTACATTCCCAAGTTGATACAAGTAATTAGTTCAAACATTTCTCTATTAGCAACACAAATATTTAAAGCTATTGTTACGAAACGATGCCTCAGGGGGTTTTTGATAATAACCAGGTGATTAAGGGAACAGCTACTTGAATCGTGGTATGAATAATGAAATGTATCTCAGTGAGTTGGTTTAAAAGCTCCGCAGACTGGCGTGTCGCGACTTTAATAGAACAATTTTTATGAACACTTCATGAAAATTATTCTACCAAAATCGCGCCACACCGTCGCGTCGCGCCTGTCTGCGAGAGCAAAATGCTGAGTTCTCAGTAGTAAAAAAGAACGGTTTTCTATGATCTTTTTTATTCATAAAGGAAAAAAATCTTGGGCCTAACGAGGCGGTTTAAAAATAAATACAGTTTTTTTTTTGTAACTTAGTACGTAATTGACATGGTGTCTTATAAAAATAATGTTACAATTTTGAGAACTTGCGAGTATTTTTTTGCTGTGCAATTACTAACGTAATTAATTATAAAATAAATATTATTGTAGTACCTAAGTATATGCATTTATATAATATAGTTAATACACATTTTACCTATTCCATTGTTTTATTTATCTATACAAATAATAAAATAGTATCGAAGAATTTTGTCCTTTTGTGTCGATTATATTTGTAAATACTGTGGATGTGTAATCTTTGATTAAAAGCCCCCATCGAACGAATTATAGGCACCAAACTAATAAAAAAAACTAAGGTTGAGAACGAGAATAAAGTCCCGTACTAACAAATTAACATTAACGACTTAAACACAATAAAATTGAACAAACTAGTACAATAAATAATAATAGGTATCTATCTCAATTATGCACTTTACCACCCCTCAACCCATAGCACACCCCGGACGCTCCATACAACGCTTGCAAAATAATTACCTACTACTACTACATTAAAAAATGACGTTTGTATACGTATGAATGTGTGCGTGAGGTGCTTGTGTTTGCGAGCGCTCTTGTTAAAGAACTGCGACGAATACGCCGAAGTGCGGGGTGAGGTGCGGTAACTGATGTTAGTGCGGGGAAGGGAGTGGCCTTTCTGTACGTAGTACTTTAAGTATTTTGTGCCCATAGCCAAACATGTTCTGCAATAAGGACTACCCCCGGTTGGTGCAGGACGCACCAACCGGGGGTGGTCCTTATGTGCACTTGCACAGTGCCTACAGGGATAATCGTTGGTTCCAGCCTCATTCCATTTAAAATTGTCTATGGAGCCTCTGCGAGTTGGCTACGGCCCCTCGTACGCCTTCCAAAGGACCCGTGATTTTGTAATTAGGTATAAGTATCAAATAATTCCATATTGGCTTAAAAAAAATGTGTGCAAACAAAGTGAAGCCCTGACTCTTGCGCTAGATAAAAACATCAGGAAAACACAAACACGACAAGACACAAAACAACAACGTCGTCTTCTATTATTCACAACACGCAAACCCAGTCTCACGGCCTCCGCCACTCTATGATCTCCGATGAAGCATTCAAAATGAGCATATTTAGTTTAGTTTACAGTGACATTTACTATCTAGGCTATTTAATAGCTAGGAAGCGGCGCTCACCAAAGAACCTGTCTCCATTATAATATTACACAAGCCACGTTAAACCGTCCGCTTTGGGAATAAATTATTTAATTTATGGGTTATTTTTTGTGATGGTAACCTTTAGTCAGATAGGTAATGTTCCGAAATTAAAAGAGGCCGTTATGTGGTTATGTTCGAAAGAGGTTTGATAACTGTAATGTTGTTTGGGAGTTTGTGTGAGATTGGGGAGATTTTAGTGTTACGATGTACGTTGGTTGATGAGTTGCATCGATCGATCGTAACTGGACTTAATAATGTTATCGGAGCATAGGGGTATCGTGTTACCCAGTGGCGCCGATTCCCTTGTTCATAAACTAAACTAAATTTAAGTTCAGTGCATCTTTTTCTTTCTATTTCATTAAGAAAAGGACTGAACATAAATATTAGTTTAGTCCTGTCAAATCAAGATACTCCATAGACAAGTTAAGACGTGACACGTGTACAAATATGTCAATTTATGTCAGGCGCTGACTAATTTGACTGGACTAAACTAATATTTATTTTCTGTCCTTTTCTTAATGAAATAGAAAGAATAAGATGCACTGAACTTAAATTTAGTTTAGTTTGTGAACAAGGGAATCGACGCCAGTAACTGGATTGTGGAGGTCAGATAGGCAGTCAGTCCATGTAAAATACACCTGTATTTATACCTATTCAGTTACATCTATATATCTACCATCTAGTAAGACTGGAAGCTGACCCCAACATTGTTGGGAAAAGGCTAGACGGATGATGAGTCGGCAGTGTTGCTGAGACAACAGATACTGAGTTGTCTAGTGGGGTAGTTGTGGAATACATTAACAGTAGGAATGGCTTTAATTTTGACAGTTCAATAACAGATACCTGTGTAGATAAACAAGTAAATTAAATGACTTGATCAGATAGATTTTAATTTTTAAAATTTTCAAACTAAGTAGTTAAATGCGAGTACCTACTTACCTACTTATATCTCGCGACAAGCTTTTATATCATATACGAGTAAATTGTGTATTTAATGACGTTATAAGTTGATAGTAAAAGTTTTAAAGGAAAAGTTTATTTTATTCTTTTTAGCGCATTTAACTAAAAGCTTGTTTTTAAAAAAGCTTTTTGCTTTTAATTTTTTCCTTTTTGCTCGGCTCCTAAAGGCCATAGCGTTCCAGAGATTACCCCCTACGACCTCACAACCTTTACCTCTTTATAATATTAGTATAGATTCTATTACTAGACGTTTTTAATGCTTTCTGCCACCGATTACAACAACAAAGCATTTGAGTAGGTATCCTGTACCAACATATACCTACTACGTGTATAATTTTGATGATAGCCAGTTCCTTCACAACCTCGCACCCACGGGACGGTGCTGCTTCAAGAGCGAAATAAATAAGATTAATGATACTCTTTCATTTATCTTCCTACCTTGCGATGCTCTGTTTCAATTTAGAGTTCATCTAGCCTTTGTCTTATTTGAAACATTACTGTTGTCTGTTTGGCCATTCTGTGGTACAAAATATGGCAAATAATATGTATTTACTATAACTATGAATTGAAACTTAGATTTGCCCATTGGTTTGTTTAGTTCCTCCGAGAATATTTTCAGAACTATACTCCATAGGTTTAGGTAGTTAAATAAAGATAAACAAAAAAACCACGTGACTTAGTTAACCGTCTAAACGTAGGTAATACCAGTCTATTCAATTGTCATGCTACGTCACAGTTGTACTCTTCAATTTAGCAACGTTATAATTCATTAAAAAAGTTGCTAAATTAAAGAGTACAACAAGTTGCCGGGCAACTAAGATATTACTACTTTTGAATCGTTAAGGGGTCGGTGCGTTGATAGATGAAGCTAGGTAGCCACCTACCTAGCTTAATAGCCTAGGCATCTACCTATGGAAAACAAAACATTGTTACAAAGTTATATTATATAGGTAAACGTATCGATGAACAGGCGCGATAAAGTTTGCTGTTTGTTTATGTTTTGGTGACAAACCCAATGAAAAGATAGGTAGAAAATAATAACTATTGTTATATTATAAGATATAGTGGCCTTCGGCAATTGAAACTTTTGCAGTTCCTGCTTAGGACAGATCACGGCCGCGTCTAGAGACAGCAAAATTAGTGGCGCCGAAAGTTCGTAGAGCGCACAACTTCTGTCAGAGACCGACTTCAAAATTGTCTGTGCATACTACTACATAGTTGGGAAAAGGCTAGACTTGACGAACCTTCAAAGTGTCGTAAGTTATATTTTAAGCTGAGCTTAGAGTCATTATCTATATGAGCAGTAGAGGTAACATGACGTCGAGCTTCAAAGACTACAAATTTTACGACAAGGCGAGAATTACTCTGTAAAACTTATGTTGCTTAGTGTGATATTTAAGGCACCTGTCCTATCGCTGGCGATTAACGAGAAGCGAGTGGAGCTAATAACTTAAGATGATATCGATGGTCATACGTTGAGAACTCGTAACCCACATTTTTTCGCAAAATGGGTTACGCATGTCAAATATTTTTAAATAATTTGGCGCTTTACTTAAAATTTTTAATAAATATGGGTTCTTTATTTAAATATGGGTTACGAGTTGTCAACGTATGACCATCGATATATTGAAAAATATGTGGTTTTTCTACTTCGTGTAACTTGTTAAGTATGTGGAATAGGTATTTCACATTTTGGTATATATTTTTTGACTCTTTGGTTTAGTATCATGTAAAAGGAATACACGATTCAATGAATTTTTCTCGATACAAAAAAAAATTGCAAAGTTAGGTATATATGTATATTTTTTTAAATTTTTTCGACATCACGGCGTAACGCTTAAGAGTTATTCAATAGAATTTAGGTACTTTAAAACTTTATCATATCAAAGTTTACTTAAAGTAGTTTTAATTTTTTTTTTTTAAAGGAGTAAATTCGTTTTTGTACATAGGTACGTCGTTTTATTCCGAGTGCATACACATTATAGCCATCACTCTTCTTTTGCGTTTAAAAAGTAATTGCATCACTTTCGCTCGCTTCATAGAAATGTAATATATCTATGGTTCGCTTAGTAGGTTTTCGAGGATTTTAGATTTTCGAGGTGGCGCCTTAAAACGAGTAGCGAGTGCGCGACCGTGACGAGCGATTACTTGCTAGTAGGTACGCGTATGTACTTACCAAGCGTGACTCTGTCAGCGAGTGTTCTGCCTACCCAGCGAGCGTCACTGAGCGAGTACTCGCTTTGATAGCTCTTGTCACTGTAACTAAGGAGTACTCGCCGGCGGTGTGAACAGTCAGTGATCAACTATTAATATACAGGGTGTACCAAAAACAAAATCAACTGTCCCATACAAAACTTCAATAACTAGTCGACCCAATATGGGACGGCTGATTGTTTTTTCACGATTTCGTTGTTGGTCCCATGGAGAATGTTGTTCAGTTTGATGGTCTGTACATTACCCTGGTACACCTGTATGTATCCTTTACTTACACGGGACCTACAATCCGTTGTACTTATATTTCATGAGCGAGAAAATCTTTGATAGCTAGTCGCTTCCTCGTTGAATGTGGGACAGGTGCCTTAGACTTGTTTCTAAAGACTCCAATTAATGGATCGTTAGACTTAGGTACCAGTCGTTCCGTAGATGAAATGAAACAATGTAGACGAATGATTTTATGAATAATACAGGGTGGCAGAACATCCACGCGCAAACTGAAACCATGAATTCAGCACATGATTCTAGACGTAGCGTAGAAATTTTTCGTCGGTTATCAAAGAGAAAATCTGTTGTTTCGTGGAAAAGTGCTATATCTATGCGATCAAAATGTATGGAACAGCAATTTTATTTTTTAATTTGAAAATTGTCGGTTGAAATTTTTCGCCAAATTTCAGAATCAGAATCGTGTACTGAATCCATGTTAACAGATTGTGCGTCGCACCCTGTATATTATGGTCGCTAAAGATCGTTAAGGATGTAAGTGGTTTTATGTATAGATACCTAGGTATGACTAGCTTCTGCCCGAGACTTTGTCCGCGTGAAATCTCTTGTTTTATAACATAAAATATATCCTAGGACACTCGGGAATACTGCAGCTTCGCAAAGTCAAAGCATTTATTTCAAATAGGCACATAAAAGGCACTTTTGAACGTCAAAAATTATCTTAAAATAGAATTGATTCTAGTCGCCCATTCCAAAAGTTAGTTTTCGTATGGAGAAGAATGGGCAAGAAACTCCACCGTTACTCTTTTAAAATGTTTTAGGTACAATATTTTGCGCATGTGAGGACGATGCACCTAAAATAAAATTACTATACCACAATAGGTAAAAGAATTAAAAACGAAACCATGACATATAAATTAATTATCTGATAGATACATGGTGCTCACATATTTACAAACATGGTACAAGCAAAACGATTTTAATTAAAAAAAAAATACAAGTAATAAGTCAGGGTGTGAGTAATGAATGTAAAAAAGAATAAAAAAAAATTACAATTAAATTAGCAACCAGTTTGATTTTGTCGCATTGATGGATGAATTTTCGGAATCGAATCAGTAGTTCCAAATATTTCCCCTTACATTCACAAATTTTACCTCGTTCTTCTTCTGCAATGGGTCCCTCATTACTGAGGATCGTGGTCACTGGATCCTTTCAAACGGACAATCTGCCTCCATCTACTCCGGTCCAAAGTTGCCATCACCACCTGCTGAAAATTGCTTGAGGACTTAGCTTCTTTTACTTGGTCGGACCATCGTGTTGGCGACCGGCCTCTCGCTCTCTTTCCTTCGGTATTGCCAACAATAACCAGCTTTTCAAGGCTGTTCTTTACCACGTTAGATTAGGTTATATTAGATATAAGTAGATAAATATACAACATTTCTTGGAATTAACGCACACCACCAAACACCCCAATTAGAATATTATTATTACATACATTGAATTTTACAATTAGGTATGTATAAAACATTGGGTATTAAGGCTGGCCGCATACGTACGGTTTCCTGATTAGGTTTCCTGATCATGAATTCGTACGTATGCGGCCAGCCTTATCAAATTAGTTAAACTGATGGTGGGAAAAAATTGTGGTTACATTACAAATCTACGCACAATTACAGTCGCATACGTACTCGTATAAGGGTCTGGCAATCTGTGGTCTGGTGTTGTAGTTTCCATCGTCCATTTTAGTTTGTTCTGACTGTATAGCGGATATGTGACTGTAATTTACATAGTTTTAATATTTTTTCTTGGGATAAAAAATTACCTAAGTATATTAAAAATGACAGAAATCGATTCAGTAAATGATTCTGAACAAACTACTTTTATAATGTGAAATAATTCAGTTACACATTGTTCATATGAAAAATGCGCTTCAATATTGTTTCACCAATACCGGTTGATGACAGGAGTTATTCTCGGCTAGGAATGACAGTTCTACAGTGTAACAAATAAAAAGATGAAGACTACAAAAGGTCCTAAACGTCATAATATAGGTAATACACACATCAACACGGTCTAGGGATATTTTTAAAAAAGCGAATAGTATATCAATGTGTTAATTATTTATATGACATGTATATATTTAAAAGATACGTTATTTAATATTCTACCATTTTTTAATAATGGTTAAGGTACTTAGATTAAAATTTCAGGATTTTATGGAAAAAAAATGAAGCATAGACGGAAATCGTATATGAATGA
This sequence comes from Amphipoea oculea, assembly GCA_945859645.1. Classification (NCBI taxonomy): domain Eukaryota; kingdom Metazoa; phylum Arthropoda; class Insecta; order Lepidoptera; family Noctuidae; genus Amphipoea; species Amphipoea oculea. Next base: position 7,107,304 of record OX243884.1, read on the forward strand.
ACTTTTAATTTGTGAGTAAAAACTGAAAAAAATAGAAAAATCATTTAATTTGTGTTTATAAACTTGAAGTTAGTAGTCTGAGAAAGCGCCCATGATGTTCATAACACATCGGCAACGATTCGGCATGCTCAGAACAAGGTTGTCAATGTCTTGCTGCGGAATATTGTCCCATGTCCTTCTGAGGTGCGCAAAAAGTTGATCTTCTGTAGCCAGATTTTCAGGAACTTCCTTCAGAGCTCTTCTTTGCAGCATATCCCACGCATGCTCAATGGGATTTAGATCTGGCGATTGAGCAGGCCAGTCTAAGGCCCTAACATTATGTGTATGTAACCAAGCTGCTACCGTTCTCGCCGTGTGTGCCCGGGCATTGTCGTGCATGAGCAGGAAATCTTGCCCCATTTGTGTTCTGTGGGGCAAGATTACGGGCCCCAGCACCTGTTGGACGTATCGTTCTGCCGTCATATTGCCCCGCACCCAAACGAGATCCGTCCGTCCTCCAAGACGAATTCCTGCCCAAACCATAATTGTTCCTCCTTGGTATGGGTGAACTTCCTGAGGGTTCTGGAGACGGCTCCATCGTCCAGGAACTCGCCAAACACGCGTCCTTCGTGAATCTGGATGGAAGCCGAACCTGGATTCATCCGTGAACAGCACATTGGACCATTGCTCACGGCCCCAGTCCACGTGGTTCCGAACCCATTCTAATCGTCGTCCACGATTGCCTCTCCGTAAAGGTGGGACCCGGAGTGGTCTACGAGAGCGTAGATTGCTTTCATGCAGTCGCCTTCTTACAGTTTGGTCACTCACAAGCACTTGGTGTTCCACTCGCAGCCTTTGGACCAATTGAGTCGCCGTTGCATTTGGTTGTGCTCGCGCAGTAATTTGCAAAAATCGGTCTTGTCTGGGGGTAGTGATGCGACTTGGCCCCCGGTGCCTCTCCGCTACTTCACCTGTGGCACGATAGCGTGTCCACAATCTTGAAATTACATTTTGATGGGTCCCTATGGCCTCAGCAACATTACGCTGAACAGATCCAGCTTCCAGCATTCCCACAGCTCGTAACATCTCCGCCCTCGTCAAATGTCGGCGTTGCATGGCTACAATACCTCAATTTTAACTTTATCTTTCGTTTAAAAATGAAAAAAAAACTGTAACTAAACGTAATTCGTATTGTTTTCTAAATTTTGCACAAATGAAAATTCCCTCTCCTATACATCAAGACATTTTTTGCCACCGAAACAAAAGAATTTTCAAAAATTTAAATTTGGAATTAGTCTGAGATAAGTAAATTACAAACAAATCGTTGTATAAAAGATTCCAATGCGGCCAGTACTTTTCGAGTTATTTAATTGAGTATGAAATATCCCTAGACCGTTTTGATGTGTGTATTATAAGTTAATTTAATAAACTAAATTCATGATAAACTTAGTAGCGCTTGTTACAAAGTTAAGTAGTTTGTGAATATTTTATCCTTACAGACCATAATACGTAGTAGTAGGGTCATCGAAGCGCAACCTGTTACCATGGATTTAGTAAAAGATTCTGGACCGTCCTGCGTTAAAATTTTGGCAAGCAAACTGGCAGTGTTGCCACGTTGAATAGCAATGCTAATTCTTTGACCAAAGAACGAGCCGCATTCTGGTCACGGGAAGTGTCGACTAGTCAACGAGAAATTTCCTTAAAAAGACGCGCTCTCGGGCCCCATGACCCGAGCGCTTCAACCCCTTACGGCTCAAAGCTGTAGTTACCCATAAGGTTAAGAAAATCCATTGAACCTAGCTACGGTACTTATTCTGTTTCGTACTATGACATCATAAGTAGGCACTGGATATGAACAACTGTTTAATTGTATTCATTTTACAGTTTAATCGACCGACCTTATTTTTGGAACGAAACTCCTTTCATAACATCATCATTTCAGCCGAAAGACGTCCACTGCTGGGCATAGGCCCCTCCCAAGCACCTCCACTTCGACCGGTTCTGTGCTTCTCGCATCCAACGGGTTCCGGCGACCTTCACAAGGTCGTTGGTCCACCTTGTGAGAGGCCTTCCAACGCTACGTCTTTCGGTAAGCGGAAGACAAGACATAACATACTTGTACATAATCAGCCTATAATGTTCCCACTACTGGGACATAGGCCTCCTCTCGGTGAGAGGGAGTGGTTCGTAATCCACCACGCGGGCAAAGTGTGGGTTGGTAAATGTCTAATGTCTTCGAATTTTTGGTTCTAGGACATGCCGGTTTCCTCACAATGTTTTCCTTCACCGTTTTGAGAGCAGTGGTGATGAAATAATTTACACAAAGTGTAAGCGGCGACCGTCACCACTGCTCTTCATTATACCTAAGGTCAATCAAATATTTTTTTATTTAATATTAGGTTGTAGGTGCTTATTTCGTGACTTTATTGTCACGTTAGAATAATATTTTGACGTTTTAGACGTCGTCCGACGTGTTTTGAAAGTGTTTACTTTTTATATTTATCTTATGGGACTTTTTAACGTGAAACGTTTATGTATGTTAATGTGCTTTTTTAAGTGTAGTTTATACTTTATGCTATTATGGAAGTATTGGACAAATTATGTCGTACTTTAACGGTGATTTTGAAAGTTACAGTTTAACAAATTTACCTACTAATGGTAGTCTTGACGCAGCAGATTTCTGAAATTTGAATTGTTGGGTTCAGAATGACCAAATCTATTTATTTTAGAAGGTTTTGGTCGTAACGGTAAGGCAAAAATGTTGATCATGAGTTTTTTTTTTTCAATTTTATTTTGATTTGTTTCAATATTTGGTCTCGTCATGACTTATTAGTTTTAACATAATCAAATACTTACAAACCAAAATTTGGGCATTTTAACGAATTTTATTTACTTCTATGGGCTCTCGTAGATACTATAATAACACCCATACTTAAAACAATCAAAAAACATCAACATCCCCATAATTACGTCCTCCACGAAGAAGTAATGTCCGCGCGGGGTCAAGCGACGCAATGCCACCATCCATCACGCAAGTCATTGATGGATGATGCTCTGGACCAATGATAATTATTGATAGCGTATTTAAGTATGCTCTGCCAGACATTAGGGGTAATTTTTATGACGGTAGTTTGTTATTTTAACGGTTTTTGGAGGAATAGGTAAAGAAAAAAAACGTGTTTTTTTGTCACTGAAACATGTGCAAAAAAAAGATAAACTAAACTCCGTTCACAGTTACTTTACCTATGATAGCAGTAACCGAATAGCAACCTTCTTGCAAAGATAATAAAGATCATTGTGATTTTGACAGACTTGGCAATTGCAGCAACCTTATTGTCACGGCAATAAAGATCACTGCGATTTTGCCATTTGGCCATGCTCGTAATTTTAAGAACGTTCACAGTCTGATCTCAGTCTCAATCTGTCAAAAATACCTCTAATTTCCATACAATATTGACATTTGTTTGTCGCCGAGATGAGACTGCTACTAGATTTTCAACGTTTTAAATCACAAGAATGGGCCTTCAGAGGTAAAATAACTGCATTGAACCGATTGTTATGACTCAATTGTATTGAAACCAAGCATTCTCCATCTCTCTCTCTATTTCTTCTTGTTATCAAAAGGTCACGATCTAAACAAATAACCAATACATTTAGTTACGAAACTTTACTAGCTTGTAAGGCAAAAACAAACAAAACAAAAAAAAAAACAAACAAACTTAGCAAAAGGGTTGAAAGAAAATTCAAGGTTCAAGTTTGTACTGTAAAAAATCAGGCATTATATAATAATACAGCACCCTAATTGCGTAACACACTATCAATCGGAATCAGAATAATTTTGAAGCAAATTGCTAATCCATTGCTTCATAAGTTCGAAAAATTTGCCTGCTCAACACGTAAATAACGCAATGAATGTTGTTGAACTGTCAAAATGAAACCGATTCCGATTGATAATGTGTTACGCAACTACCCCGCTGGATGGTACTTATAATACGCGCCACGAAAGATGAGACTTGACAAGCTCAGAGTTTGCGCAGGTAAGTCGTGTATGAAATAGTTACCCAAAATGTGTATATCTGTTCAGGGATTTATCGAAGACATTTATAATAAGTATTTATTACGAAATAATAAAGTTTAAGATAAAAGTCAAGTCTTATTTTTCGTGGCGCGTACTATATCTGCTCGCAAACTGTTACATGTATTCAGTGCATGATTCAGAAACTTTTCGTCGGTTATTTAAAAAAAAATTGCATGTTCCATACCTTTTGACCGCGTAGATATTGCACTTTTCTTTGAAACAACAGATTTTTCTAGAATCATGTACTGAATTCACTGTCACCCTTTATTATAATTACGCTACAAAGTTATATATATTTGTGCGTGGCCAAAAATGAAACTAACGCCGCCATGTTATTTTTAATATCGAACACATTTTAAGTGACATTTCACAAAACAATTGCACAAATGTTACCAACAGGGGGCGCTGCTGTCAACGTCTTTCGAACCTTAGTCATTAGATCCTTGTAGCAGTGTAGTTTTTGAGGTTGTTAAATATTAGATTTCTTTAAACTGCGGGGTGATTGGGTAACACACATGACTTTCTTTTTGACAGTTCAACACCACTCATTGCGTTATTTATGTGGTTGAGCCAGGGACCGGCCGGATACTCGTTGAAAGGGTTTTTGAAGGGGTTTTTTTAAGCGCTTCGAAAAAAAACCCTATGATACATGTTACACCTTCGAGCGGGTGTAGTTAACCCGTTACGAACGGGTTACCCTTTCAACACCCTGTAACACTGTAACAGGGTAAGCCATTCCAACTCAAGACATTGTAATATGCACTGTTTACAATCTATATTAGTTCGAAAATTGCATAACCACGACCGCACGTGACATCGTACCGCGCCCGGCGGTCCGCCAATCTTGCGTGTACCGACTTGCCGAGCGACTTGTAAGGCGCCGCACGGTTGCAAGTATTCCCCCACCTACATGCAGCTCAAGTTTATTAGGTAAATTCAAGGGTAACACGAAAAAAAGCTTTTCGAGAAGGTAACCTCTTCAAAGGCTTAAGTCATTGAAGGGGTTAACCCCTTCACGTGGTTACCTTAATAAAGGTGTTAACCATTTCGCTGGGTTTCGAGGATGTACTCGAACAAAAGGTAACACTGCGATATGAGTTACCCCATGTACGGGTTACCCTGTCCAAAGGCTTAACTCTTAAGCAGGGTTGTCCGGTCCCTGGGTTGAGCAGACAAATTTTCCAAACATGTGAAGCAATGGATGAGCAACATCCGTCAAAATGATTCAGATTGAGATTAAAAGTGTATAACGTAGTTAAGTTGCTGGTTTTTCACCCTGTATGTGATACTAGAATAGAATACTTACTCTTTATTATGTAGGTACACCATAAATTACAGACATAAATATAGAAATTTATAAATTTATTTATTTACTCCCCTTTTATTCATAAACGTTGGTCAAAGTAGTGATAAGCGACTGTTAACCATACATTTTAACGTTTAAACGTCACTTAACTTTAATAATCGTTTATAAATAAACCCCTTCTTGTTTATATAACTACTTATCTCCACTTTTATTCAACCAATTTTCTTCGACGTAAAGTTTCTTAAATGTAAAACTTTGATACTATTGTTTTGTCATCAGACTTGAGCAAGTCTACAAAGTTTTTGACCAATATATTGTATCTACAAGCTTAAAAAGACGTTAACTAAAACACTGGAAGCAGACATAAAAAATCGTCGTTTCACAGCAAAAACGCGAGAAAAATCGACACTTTAAAGCAATAATTACCTTCTAATCGCTTAACAACACGACCGAGATGGTTATCAACGAAATGAACGACAAAAACGGTTCCAATTGTCACCCATGTCCTTTAAAGTCCTGTTTCTATGCGCGAACGTAATTCATTACTCGTTAGAGACCCCGATTATCATAAAATCCTAGTAGAAAATAATCTCAGGACCGAATAAATATGCCACACAGAAATTTAGTACCAAAAGTCGGAACGGGCGATGTCCTGCTGGGCGAAAAGGGACCGCGCGTCGACCATGGCGCTTCGACCATCGTTTTTTATAAACATAACCTACAAAAAAATATACATATATTTTTTGACTGTCATCGGGAACTAATTTCGAAGAGTTTTTTGTGGTTTTTCGGTTAATAATTATTTCGTAAACGCCGCTTTGTGGACGTTTTATTGGGAACGTGGATGTGGGTGCGGGCGACCGAATTGTGTGGAGTGTATTAACTATGTAAGTGGTGAAAGTTGTTGCATTATTCCCGATGCACGATTTTCTTACAATGCCTAGATTTAAAATGGTTTTTGAGAGTACGTTGAGCCGACCCAGTTATCGCGTGATGGACACATGGTTAATTTAATACTGTTATTTTGCAGTCAATCATGCAGACAGGAGCAGTTTTGGTCCAGTGGTAGCGGCCACGTAGGTTCGAACCCAGTCAGGTGCTTTACTTTGTGCAAATAATATCATCACAACTGCTCTCAAAACGGTGAAGGGAAACATCGTGAGGAAACCGGTTAGTCCTAGAATCAAAAATTCGAAGACATGCGACATCTACCATACTGCACTGGATCCGCGTGGTGGATTACGGCTCACTCCTTCTCACTGAGAGGAGGCCTGTGTCCAAGCAGTGGGAAATTTATAGGCTGATTTAAGTATAGTCCGATGTAGAAATATTTCTAATGTCTGGGGTGTCGTATTGGCTACCGTCTGCGGTAGAGAAAACCGAGTGGGTATGTAATATTCCTGTTCACACCAAAGCTAATTTCGCTATCCTTGTGGGTAGAATACCGACTTCGAGTTTCGCTCAGGAAGGTTAAGAAGTTTTTGTAGAAGAAGGTAGTTTTCCCCCTGAGGCAGATTCTCTCAGGGGGGAAAAGTGGAATAACTCAAAATGAAAAGGGGACTTTCTGGATATTTTTTAAATTAGAGTCCAGATTTCCCCCCTGAGGGGGATTCTCTCAGGGGGGAAAAGTGGAATAAGCCAATAATACCAGACCTATGCGGTACTATGGCACCAGCTATTCCGCTCTAGCTGCGGAACTTGATACTAAATACCTAAACGAAACCCGCGCGCTTCTACCCAGAGTGGCAGCGAATACCGCAGGTTTGAATAGGCCTTTAGCAAAATGACTGTCCGATGGCAGTTATTCGAGTAAATACTTAACAGATTGTGCACTTAATCTATCCTTAGGAGTCAACTCAACAATGCCAAAACTAGTCTTGGTAGATCACTACATATTATAGGTACTTCAAAGTCCATCCGCCGCGTCTGTCAGTCTGTCTGAACGCGATAACATCAAAAACTACCGAACGGATTTTCATACGGTTTTCACCAATGAACGGGGTGATTAGCGAGGAAGGCTTGAGTGTAAAATTCGTTACGGTTTTGTGTAAATTGGGTGAAATATGATGGTGAATGTTGGAGATGTCAGGAGTTTTACTGGTGTGTGCCGTATAAATTAATAGAGTTTATGAAAAATGGTATAGGTATTTACCGACATCCACGCGGGCCAAGCCGTAGGCATAAGTAAATTGAATAAAATACGACACAAAAACTTACAAAATTTATCCTTCTTACAATCTGTAACCGGATCATAACATTTAGCTACAGCCACTAACATCCAAATCCGACTAACAAAAAATTTGCTATAATTGAAACAGTCACGGGAAAACTCGCCTAACTATGCGCACGCGCCGAACACGCCCCTGAAATACATACGATTCTACACCCATGTTAAATCTTATTTATCTATTTTATGCTTATTTTCTTCAATTCTCCAGTTACCTACAACCAAAACACAACAGAATTTGAATGAAGATAAGGTTGAATTTGCCTTGTAGATGATATTTAGTGGTTGTTACTCTATATTTGATAACTACGCATACCCGTAACGAAAGCGGTCGCGTGGCGATTTGTATGGGAACTTGGGAAGTTATTGCGACTCGGGGTGCTGGCAAATTGGCTTTTAATTATTTCAATTCATTCCTTATTGGTATACATGGTGTGTAGAATTACATTACTTACTTACATTTATTTCAAACGGGCACTTTTGAACGTCAAAATAAATTAGCGATAAATAGAATTGATTCTAGTCGCCCGCGCCCGTTCCAAAAGTTAGTACTTACCTGTATAGAATCTTGTAGGTACCTGCTAAGTCAATTTAAAAGTTCATTAAAATATAGGCTCACTATTTTTAATACTTAGATAATTATAAGTAGGAATAACAGGGTACTTTGTCTACCTTGCAAATAATTACAGATGATTCTAGTTTCCAATGCAGCACCTGTTAGTAAAGTGTAGGATATTGAAACGATTTTATGGCAAGTCGATTATTAAGAAGTTAGCTTGGAATGCAGAGGTATTATTACCTAGATAAGAAAGCGGTTATTTCTACACACGTACACTAATCATGGACTGTTTAAATACTGACATTAGGTGCAGCAGTCGTTAAAGACTAATGTCGTGTGTCGATCAGAAATACCGTATCGAAAGTGTGGAGGTCGAGGCTTTTTAAACGCTAAGACCCTCCACAATCGCGAGATAGGTATGCAGTCTCAGGGAATATTTCCTAGATACCGACGTGAGGATGGACAGAGATGTAGTCGCGGTGGACAAAGGCGTCACCCGGCTCTCCTTGGCTAAAGAGAACTGGCGCAAGCTAGTAGTGCTTGACACTAATGATCGCATGGAGGATGGCAGAGTAAGGAGCTTCACGGACGCTTTTTCCGGGCCCTACATAGACCCGATGAAGACTTACTAGCGTCCGTAGCCTGGCTGCGTCTAAATAATTATTAGGTTACATATATTTTCTTTTGAGCGCAATAAAGAGATCATTTGAGTCTCTGAAATTATTTTAGCATTGCATCTTTCCCGCGTCCTACTGCGTAACACATTATCAATCACAATCTGAATCATTTTTAAGGATCGCTATATTTTAGTTTGTGTATAGTTTTAGTTAAGTTAGTATTTAATTTTTTGTTATGTTTAATAATTAATTAAAAAAGGGTATTACTTAGTTATTATGTGCTTACTGATTATTTTAATTTACAACAATAAAGTACCACATTTTTAACCTTTTGAACGCCATTGTCACATATATGTGACAAACGAAATCTTACCCTGAACACCAACGTCACAAATATATGACAAAATACACGTCGGTCGTCGTCGTCGGATATTATGAAATAAACAATTTAATCATTACTTTTGTGTGTTTTTATTTATATAATTTAAAAGTTTAAATGCTTCCGTCTATAAGTATTGTATTGCATGAAACTAATATAAATAAACACCAATATCGAGAAATTTGTTGTTTCAAGTGTGTGTGTTGTTGTGTTGTTAAAGTGGCCTGGCGTCAGGGGTACGGCGATACGTTTGTACTCTGGCGTTCAAAAGGTTAAGGATATTACTAATCCATTGCCTAAATATGTTCGAAAAATTTGTTTGGTTCAACAACGCGATGTAAATAACGCAATGAACGTTGTTGAACTTTCAAAATGAAAGCTATTGCTACTGATACTGTGTTACGTAATTACCCCGCTGAACACGGTACCTACATGCCTAACTGTTTAAGTTTACCGGCAAGTAAAATATTTATAAAATTATGTCTGCTCTTCCCAAATTCTCCCTCACAAAATACTCATCACTTGAACTAATTAACTACAATCACAACATAGGGTGCCCTATGGATGCCCCCGAGGCATGCAGGCACAATTTGTTGAAACTCGCCCGGAATGCTGGCAATTCGCAGTACTTGCATCTTAGTACAAGTACTGTTGCTAACAGAAGTGTTACGAGGACATTTGGGATATTACGGGGACCTGTTAATTTAGCGACCAAGAAAAAATTAACTCGATGTCGAAATAAGTTGAAGCATATAAAGTTAAGCCCACGTTGTTTGATTCGTTAGTTTCTGTACCTGTAAATTTTATTTATACTGTTACGCTACTTTTTGCCACTAGTACCTAAATACCTAGTGTACTGCGTAAGTTTAAAATGTTTTTCTGTTTCTTGCACAATAAAATAGAGCTCAGTTTGATGACGACGTTACTCGGATTCGATTTTTTAATTAAGTTATTAAATTAAATTACATTATTTTCGTTATTATTATACCTAAATAGCCATTAATAGAAATAAATGATAAAACCTATTATTACTATCATTTCCTAAGAAGGGCTTTTGTTAATATAAAACCAGGTTAATGTCTAAATCAAGATAATTATTTCTTGATATGGCGATAGAGTTGTGAAGCGTGGGAGATCAAGATTACTTACTTATTATTTAAATAATTAACAAACATAATAGATTGATGTGTTACAAGTTTTATGTCTTTATTAAAATTTTAAATTAATATTAGAGGTGCCACACGTGGCGTTTTTGTTATTCTTTTATAAAACTATTTCGATTTAAAATAAGTTTTATCTACGTATTTCCTATTATAAAGGTACAAGGAGGTAGATAAAGTCACTTTTACATTTAACTGTCGGAATATTAAAAACAACAAAGTTTAAACAAAAAACCTACCTTTTGCGCGAAACAAAAATAGATTATCAAGCGTTGCAGTTTTCTATGCAAGTGTACATATCGTCCCCTTATAAAGGGCTGGTGCCCGTACGATAGGCGCGAGTGTCAGAAAAACAGCTCGAACCCGCAATGAATAGCAAAAATTTTACATTTCACGCAACCAACGCAAGGATGGGGCGGTAGACCGTGTGTGAGTGCTCCAAGTTTAGGGAATAGCGCGATTTAAATATTTTGGTGTAATCTGATTGAATTCGCAAGAGTTTTGTTAGTTAGATATATTTAAATATTAATATTCTGTGTTAAGTCTGATTTTATATTTTCGGTTAAGATTTTATAGCATTTAAAAAAAACCGAGTGTGCTTATGACCACACGACTGAAGTGAAACTTCAAACGTATTTGGCTATGAGAGGAAGAGAGAAAGAAAATGTGCGCGCGCACTGCTTTCTCTTGCTTATATCTCCCACTCAACTCCCGTTCGCCTCGCCCGTAGCCCTTAGACATGGGTCGTACTTGCAAAATCGAGTACCAGGGCTTCCAAGTACGTCCACCTTAAGAAACCAGGGCCTAAAACCAGGGCTCGAGATACTTTCAAGTATTTTCTATCTGCATCGAAAACTGATCCATAACTTCATACAAATAAGAAGTACAATCGCGTAATCAAACAAAAGCCCTGTTGGAAGTAAAAAGTACTTGCATAGGAAATTGATCCGTGAATTCCTATAAATAAGGAGCACAATCGCGTTTACAAATAAATACTTTTACAAACCATTAAAGTAAAAATACTTGCATACGAAATTGTTCTGTAGACTCTTACCACACCTCGGACACTCCATACAACGCTCGCAAAATAATTACCTATTACTACTACATAAACAAATGACGTTTGTATACGTGCAAATGTGTGCGTGAAATCTAGTAGCGTAAAAAAAAATGGCGCGGAAAGCAATTTGTGTCGGGGAACCGAACGACGTCGGCGGCGGCGCTGCCCGAACGTGTGCATTATTATGAAGTGACCAAGTAGTTCAATTGTTTATTTATATAGACGGGTTCGTAATGAAATAAAAACACTAAAATAGTTTAGTTTAAATGACTTTTCTGTAAATAATGGGTTATTAAATCGCATGTTATTAAAAATGCGAAATCATACAAACAGTATATGTAAATACGAATTCGGAAAAGCATCACAATATCCAACCGTCGTGATTAAAACTCAAATAAAACTTTTAAATCGCATAATTGTGTGTCAGCAATACAGCGCTGCGGTTCGCGAGCGCCCTTGCTAAAGAGTCGGCGACGAATACCTCGAAGTGCGGGGTGAGGTGCGGTATCTGATATGAGGGCGAGGAAGGGAGTGTCCTTTCTGTACGTAGTACTATTAAGTATTCTGTGCTCTTACTGATAAGGAGTATGATCGCATTTGCGAAACCAAACGCGGTTGTTGAACTATTTGAGTACCTACGTACTCGAGCGTCGAGGCACGACGGAGCGAGATACTTTCAAGTATTTTCTATCTGCATAGAAAACTGATCCATAACTTCATACAGATAAGAAATACAATCGCGTATTCAATAGCCCCGTTGGAAGTAAAACTACTTGCATAGGAAATTGATCAATGACTTCGAATAAATAAGGAGCAAAATCGCGTTTACAAATAAATACTTGCAAACCATTAAAGTAAAAAAAAACTTTTTAAGAAAAAAAACCGACTTCCAAAAAAAACTTTTTAAAGTGAAAAATAACTTTAATTGCGGAAGTCGGTGTCTTTGGATCTTTATTTTAGCTTTTTGCCACCGACTTCCGAAATTAAAGATATTTTTCACTTTGTGAAAGTCGGTTTTTTTTTTCTTAAAAAGTTTTTATTTCACGCTTTTTAGTGGGTCTGCTTATAATTTATCTAAGTTACAATAGCCTAGTGATCATCGCCTTTTACAAACAAAATATTGCTTTTCCCGATACAGGGAAGTTAATTGTTGAGGAGTTCTCCAGATCCACCATCAGCTCCGTATCACCATTCACATTGTGACGAGCATAAATTGCTTAGCAACCATATTAAAGTAATCGAATCGCAACCCGTGAAATACTTAGATATTATTGAGTAGTTCCGGTGGCCATCTGTGGTCTTCATCATCAGTTCCACATCACCAAATAGTGCTTTCCGAGAGCAAATGCACGAGTTACTATAAAAAATACCCAAATCGCTATAGGTGTGCCTATAATATTTGAAGAGTTCCTTCGATTTCTCCAGGATCCCATCATCAAATCCTGCCCTGATGTTTTTAGACTAGATGCTGATAATCCTGGCTGCAGCATCAGGCCAGACTTGTCAACATTGCATTGAACTTAAAATGTAGTCCTGTTTAAAATGAGCCCAAATACGACTACGGTGCTGTAAGATCAAGGTTGGTACTTTTTCTAATGCTCCTGGCTTCAGCATCAGGTCTTTATGTACTTCGGTGTTCCTCATTAACAGTACGTTTATCCATACATCGAGCCCTTTTCAATGAGCCTTAACAAGATATATCTGCTGTTAGTTGTCGAGGAGTTAGGTACTCTGCAGACTATCCTGACTGCAGCATCAGGTCATGACTTGATGATCATGAGACCAAATGTGGCAAATGCCCTATCAAACATCAAAACAATTGACTAAAACAGTCCTTGCCTGTTCGAGTAACTTCTTACTGTTAAGGAGTTGTAACTTCCATCATCAGCCCAGCTACCTGAGATGGTGACAACCATACGCAAATACACAAGATACTTCGTAAAATATGCGAAAAACAATAAGTGAGCCTATAAAATTTAAAGGTTGCCCTCGATTACTCTAAGATCCCATCATCAGATCCTAACTTGGTGACAGTGGGACCACCTCAAAACTATCTACTTTGGAACAAAAAAGAATTTTGAAAATCCGTCGACAATTGGCGGAGTATTCGATGAACAAACATACAAAAAAAAAACATACAAACAGCCGAACATAGTACCTCCTCCTTTTTGTGAAGTCGGTAAAAAATACTTGCATACGAAATTGTTCCGAAAGGAGCATGATCGCATTTGCGAAAACTGACGCGGTTGAGTACCTACGTATTTGAGCGAGTAGCCGTATAAGATAGGTACTTAATAGTCTTGCAAGTATTTTGAGTCGGTACCCGGTGTGCGTACTTGGAAGCAAATACCTGGTGTAAAAACCCGGTCGCATATTTATGCGACCGGGACCGGGTTTTTACACCAGGTATTTCCAGCTATTTTTTACGTACCTTCCCTACTCGCGATCACACGTTTTCGTAACGCATTCGCCAGTTTACTCCCCAAGTCAAGCGCGCCTAAAGAAGTTTCACTTCAAAAATTATTTTGGTAATTAGGTACTAGGTACATAGGTAGGTACTTATAATAAATTCTGTAAACTGACTTCAGATTGTGTTTTTAATAGAGTTTAGTGTTGCTTTGTATTTTCAAAGTTTAGATTTTTAGCCGTAAGTTGTTTTTTCAATTTATTTGGTGTGTTTGCAAACCACTATTGTATTGGTGTCATCCTGTAAAGATAGTGTGTGTAAGTTAAATAATAAAAAGACTTTTATTAGCATATCTTTGATGCCGTATTTGTCATAGCCATCTTAGACACTGGCCACGTCCCAATCAGGCGTTTGACCTAGTGGCCCCAACTAAATATGACGAGACGTACAGTCAGTATCAAAAGTCGATGAACACTATCATTTTTACATGTTATTAAATTGACAACAACTTTTTTCAATAAACTGAATTTTAGCTTTTCACATAATATGACAAGAGTATATATTCTAAAAAAAATTATTCTGCTTCAATTTTAAACAAATATTTTGCTCAATAACTAAGATTAAAAAAACTGAAGTGTTAATCAACTTTTGATGCTGACCGTACCATCGATATGAAAGAAGAGGAAATATATGTTTTAATTAAGTTGGTAAACAATTATGTACTTATTCGGCAACATTACTGGCTCAGTAGTCAACTGAACTCCTCGCAAAATTCTGCAAGGAAACCGGAACAGTACTTGAAAATATGCTGCTTTCCTGACAATTTTGTGAGTCGTCAACCACCAGTAACTTCAAGTTATCAAAACTAAATCTTTCCATTGAAAAAAAAAAAACAATGACGGTATCTAATATAAAATATCTGATTTATACCTATATTTTTTTTTCTTTTCATTTGGGATTTTATTGGCACAAAAAGGAACAATTAAAAAAGAAAATGTGAGTAGTTATGTACCTACCAACGTATCCCAGACAAACACGCTCTCTGCTTTTATGTTGCGCCGGCACATCCAAGTCGTAACCCGGGGCTGGTACAACTCAATGCTTCCGGGGGGTCGCTGAGCCTTTGTTTTGTGGCCAGGGTACTCGGCTCACTTCGGCTCACTCCGGCTGTTTCAGCTAATTGACTAACATCAATTTATTCAACGGTTTGACGCCATCTCTCATTGAATGGCGGACAAATTAAGTGTTTGTTATGAAACTAGTGATATTTGTTACGTAAGTTAGTAGATTCTTTTAATTTTTTTCTTTTGTTATGCACTTAAAACGTAAATCAGTAATGTAAACAAGTAATATTGAACAGTATTTTAGCAAAGCATGAACAATTTTTCAGGTTCTAACTCCGAGTAAATGTCAAGACATTTACTCGGAGTTAGAACCTGAAAAATTGTGCGCTAGCGCAAAAGTGCAAGTGTGCATCGAATTATCAAGATAATTCGATGCACACTTGCACTTTTGCGCTAGCGCCGCTTTTACTTATAAGTTTTATAATTAGTGCAACGTGAATGAGACAATTTTTCAGGTTCGGAGTTAGAACCTGAAAAATTTTGCGCTAGCGCAAAAGTGCAAGTTTTATAATTAGTGCAACGTGAATGAGACTATCCAAAACAATTTTCTAATAAGAACAAAAAAATTGGTCAAATAAATAATCAGAAAAAACATGAAAAATCATAACCGTTTATTCCCATCATAATCAAAATGTCATCCATTCAAATTTAAACATCGAGGGCCATCGTGTACACATTGGAGCCATTACAACCAGCTTACAAACTATAGTATATTTTACTTTCCCAGATAAAAAAAAGTGTCAACAAGCTTTTTTCTAAAATTCACACCAAGTAAAGCTGATTTGCAAACAAGATTAGTTCGTAATCATCATAAAGTACTCAAATTCAGATCAATCCGAACCTCTGTGGACATGGGGTGTTACGTATTAACATTAACAATAGAGCTGCAGAAGGTTCAAAAGTTATAGTGAACGAAATGAAGGAGTATCGAAGGCCTACGCTAATTGCATAGCGATTAGTAGCATTTGCTACGCAATTTCGTAGCCGTTTAACGCACTTATAATCTTGAAATTTTGCTACGACGCGTGTCTTTCTGCCGCCGAAAACGCGAAGTCCTTACTTCGCGTTTATAAATTTAAATCAGATTTTTTATCATCTATACAACATGTAACGTAATTAACGCACACCCTCAGACACCCCAATTAGTATATTGTGTTATAATCATAATACGTACACAACATTTTTAATTAAACATGTTTAAGCATTGATTATTTATTAAATTAGTTATCCTAATTCCGGAAGAATGTTGTGGTCACAGTAGAAATCCACGAACGCACACAGTCGCACACGTTGCTATTAGTGCCGAAAAAAGGCGACAATACACGATTGTTTACGAGAAATATGAACATTAACGGGAAAAACCCCGTGCAGCTAGTCGAGAGAGCGGTTAACAGATGTCCGAACTCCGAGCTGTTTATTGTCTACATTTTTGATTGTATCTTTCCATCACACTGTTCAGGCTTTGGACTGTCGACTCAATAATTTTGTTTATTAATTATGATACAATGGCAATAGGCAATATTCGTTACAAAATGTTTTGCTAATGTAAATAATCATAAACTGCTAAAAAGAGGCGATACTGAAAGATGTGAGTCAAGATATGTATTTACAATAATTTAAAAATCAAATACTTAACTTACAATTTTCCTAAACACTCATACGACGTTGTATTTTTAACATACTTTCAAAATGTCCACCACCTTGTTCAATACATTTTAATGCCCGTTTTCTTAATTGATGCTTTAATTTAGAAAGAACTTCAGTGTCATTTTTCACTATTTCAAAAGCGTTCACTATCCTATTTTTTAGGTCCTCGGCACTTGTCGTCTCACTAAAATAAACTAACGATTTAATACGTCCCCACAAAAAAAAAGTCAAGAGGCGTTAAATCAGCTGATCTGGGAGGACACTGAACAGGGCCGCCGCGACCGATCCAGCGCTCTCCAAACTCATCATCGAGGTGCTGTCGAACACTCCTAGTGAAATGAGCAGGGGCACCATCGTGTTGGTAGAATACCTCTTGTAAATTATGAAGAGGTATGTCTTCTAGCAGCGTAGGTAGAGTTTCTCGTAAAAACAGTAAATATGCGTCTCCTGTTAATCTTTGGAAAAACACAGGCCTCAGTATGTATGTACCAATGACACCGGCCCAGACGTTAAGGCGATTATAGCCTCGAATGTCCTTGAGCGTTTGGGCGGAGCATAGGCGAACCCAGTGCCTCACCCCGCGCGCCCGCTTACCTCCCCAATGTCAAAGAGTGTCGTACTCGTATGTAGCGCATGCAGATGCGGCGTGGGATGCATTTTGTCTTAGGCAGTTTTATGATGCTAGCTACTTACTGAGTGTAGATGGATCGAGAATACGTACAATATTTATGTTGTGAGTATGAATGCTATTGTACTTACAGTAAAAATACTGCTTTCTTAGAGACAAATAAAAAATAATAATAATATCAATAAAAAGCGTTTATTCAGTATACAGTTCGTTTTTTCACGTATACAGATTATAAAAAAATACAATTATGAAAAAAAAAAACTTACTTATGACTAATACCGCTTTTAACAGTGGTAGTTTTTAGGGTTCCGTACCCAAAGGGTAAAAACGGGACCTTATTACTAAGACTCCTCTGTCCGTCTGTCTGTCTGTCACCGGGCTGTATCTCACGAACCGTGATGGCCAGAAGAATACCATTATTATAGTTACAAACTCAAATGGGTCCCGCCTGCTTCCAACTTTTATTTAATTTAAAATGGGCTTGTTTTTAGCTTTTCAGTTAGTTTTAGTATAAGGTTGCAGTCGGGTTTTTTAATTTTTTTATTTCCTGCTTTTTAGTTTACAAATGTGAAAGATTTCGCAGACGATTTAGTTCTTGGTAGATGTTTTTTACGATTTGTCACTTTGAATTAGTTTTTACCATATTATAAATTGTATATATTTTTGTAATCACCTTTTAAAACCTTTTATTTTGATATCCCACTCGATAGGTTATGAGAAAAAAAAAGACGGGTTGCACTCCGGGAGTGCCGGCAGAAGTGAAAACTTGAATGTTAACGTTGAAATAAATCAATTATTAATCGAATTAATATAACTCATTTTTTTCACTATTTCTGCGTCACTTTTTTCATTAATAGATGCACTTTGTTCAATTTCCATATTTTAAACACTATACGAGTATACACGAATTTTACGAATACACAGCAGTGTAGGTACTATACAGACGGTCGAGCCATCAGTTGTCCATCCATCCATCCGTACATCCACACCCACACACACACACCCACACACACCCCCACACCCACACCCACACACACGCCCACACCCACACCCACACACCCACACCCACACCCACAGCCACACCCACACCCACACCCACACCCATACCCACACCCATACTCACACCCACATCCACACACACACCCCACATCCACACACACACCCCACACCCACACCCACACCCACATCCACACCCACACCCACACCCATCCATCCATCCATCCATCCATCCATTGTCGTGTGTCACTTGGTTCACTTCGGTTGGCGCCGCCGCACAGTGTGGGAATCTCGCAATCTAGAGGGATTTAATTCCAAATTGAATTAAATAAAAGATACAAGTAAAAAATAATATTGATTGGTATTCAAATAAATAAAAATACTTAAATAGTGATAGAAAATAAAGTTGTATTAAAAAAAAATGCGATATGAATCAATTTTGTTATTTTTTTTAATCACTAATTCCACTTTCGGCCTCATTTACGGTGGGTACAGAAAGCAATTTTAGGACATCAGGATCTAGAGGACTCCGTTTTCTCTTCATTATAAGCCTTAAGCTGCATATGAAGGGGTCTGACGATATAAGAAGCCTATTAAGTAGGTCGGTATTGGTGTCTATTCGTGACGTTTTCCTAGTGAAAAATTCCCTATATCTTCGGTTATCTTTGTTTCTAGCCTCTTGTGCCTCTTCCGATAACTGGCCAATCGGCAAAATACACGAAGCTATGACATCGCGGCCATGAAATAAAACTTTGTGCACACTAACAGGCATGTTATACCATGAGTATTCCCTAAGATACAGGTTTCTGGTTTCTTCTGTGTAACTATTGAACGAATCTAAATCGACTGTAAAACCAGATCCGAGAGTTTCTAAAATGATATGAAACCTCGTTATTAATTCTAAATTTACCCCGGTAATATCAGCAGTTATTGTAGCACCTCTAAAAAATCGGCGTGCTGTGTTGCCGTCATTGGTATTACCAGCTTGCTGAGTTGGCAAATCCACTAATAAACCCAATTCATTTCTGAACCGTGTTTGTATGTGTATCTTCCTTGCCTTAACCTTATCTTTATTTTCTTGACCTCTAGCTTGCCATATTTTTATATCAAGTCTGTAGGCAATATGAAGTATACACTCCATGAACCTAATCCAGGAATGCAAAGGAGAAAGCCCGAAAGACAATGCAGCTTGATCGAGAGGTTTCATCAAAATAAGAGATGGATTATTCATCTCTGAAGGCTTTGCTCCACATATATAGCAAGTTTGAGATGAGGACGAAACATCAGATAGAGCACTACATATTTTGCCGTCTATCATAGTCAGTATAAAAACTGGTTTCACAAAAATCTTAAAGTTATCTAGACTTACTTCGACGGCCGACAACATATCGATTTGGTGTTGTATCGTGTCAACCTCTTCTTTAATTAATGAAGTAGTCTCTTTAGCAAAGTTAAGTCTAATTGGTCGACAGTACCTTGTTGAAGAAGGGGCTGGATTTTGCCATACTATAATATTATTCTCTTCAACATTCAACCTTAACTGTATAGGTACCATGGATATGCTAAAAAGGTTTTCATCAAATTTGTTTTCTGAACAAAACTTTTGTTTATATGATTTTTGTTGTGCTCCATCACAACCCCACTTAATTAACAAAGACAGTTCCTTTACTCCACTGTGCAAGTCCTCAATTGACCCAAGAACCTCTTTCTGAGATACACAAAGTCGTTCGATACTGTGATCAACTAATGATTGCAGGGCACACGTTGCAGTTGATTCTGTTACGGTTTTATTGGATGGATAACATTTCTTCTTAGCCTCTTTTATTTGGTCATAAGATGGCAATAAGTTTTTAACCAATTTATTTATCCTTTGCCGTATTATCTCATATTGATGTGTTGATAAATCAGCATCTACCATCATGCTTAATGCTTCATCGGCCGACACAGTCACTTGAACGCTTTCGCTAATCATGCTTTTACGTACGCTTTTCATGACGGAACCTCTCTTAGGTGAACTTATAGAAAGTTCTTTTACTATAGCTGCAGAGTCCTTTTTACCTGCTTTTCGAAGGTTACATTCATGTGCAATCGCTATTTCTTCAGGGCTAGTAGACGATATTAGATTCTGAACTTTGCGTTTTTTGGTTTTATCGCAACATTCTACAAAACCTTTGTGTGGTCTTCCTGGTGAATGGCCAGATGTAGATGGTATTTCATTTAAAACATTATCTGGTAATTTAATGCATTCATTCAACCAAGTTATATTCTTGTTTAAAAAGCGTTCACGATGTCTACCGCTTGCTGTCCATTTTTCGTTAAATTTGTTACATAACCTCCTTAAAAACAACTTAATTTCATTTACAGCACTTTCCGAAAATTGTACATGAGGGTAATTACCTATTATAAAAGCAAAAATAGCATCAATTCGCTCCTTTTTTGCATTTGAGGTCCAAATATCAAAAATTTGTTTTTTTGTAATTTCGGCGGACATTCTGTAAACCGAAAAAAAATGTATGACGGTCGCACAAAATCGCAAGTTTTATCAATTGTTCTCAAAAGTTAAGACTCTAAACTATAAATTAAAACAATATAAACACCGGGATATTCAGGCCATTTTTTTTTATACACCTTTTGTTTTGCAAATCATCTTTAAAAAATGAATAATTTAACTGTGCTTTCAAATGATGTTATTAGATCAATGTTTAACTATTACTTAAATAAAATACACTCTAACTTACCTTGAAAGATATACACAATACAATAATAAACCAATAAACAAGACTATAAGTTAATTTGATTAGTAATCTCAAGTGAAGATGACCCATTAATGTTGTTGTTCGTATTGTAAGGGTACAACGATTATTTATCTACCCACTTCAACATTTTTTATTTATTTTTTTAACCTACCTACATGAATTTCTAATATGTAGCTGTGACAAATAGGGTCTTAGGTATAAATAGGTTATATTTATATTATCAATTATTAAAATTTATATTTTGATTTAAATCCCTCTAGATTGCGAGATTCCCACACTGTGCGCCGTAGAAAGAGAGGGGGATACTTAGTAATTAGGAGTAGTAGTTCTCCCCTGTGAAATCTCTCCTGACGGTCACGTGTCCTGACGCGACCATTGTTTTCAATACATAGCTGGATTCGACGTCTCAAGGATTGTACTGCCATTCAGCATTACAATATTAGTGATTCCATTAGAATATTTTCCAAAGATCGTAAAAGAAATTTGAATTTGGAACATAATGTTGTGAAGGTGACTGCGCAGCGGGTGTGTTAGTAAAATAAAAATATTGAGCATCATTTCGAACAAGGTACGTAATCGAGGTATGAATACTTTAAAATAAGAAGCAGTTTATTAAGATTCAACATTTTCCTTAAGTTTGCCGTATGTCATTACTTCCCAGAATTTGATCCTTATTAGGGACACTATCGAATGGTGTAATAATACAGTGTGTGTTTTTTTTTTCAAAATCAACAGGTTCGATTCCTGGCTAGAAATATTGATTTTTCAAAAATCCAATGATTCAGTTTTAGTTTTCATCAAAATCGAGCCCGCGACTCCTTTGAGTACTTTTCGCTATTCCTCATAGTATAGAATTTGGCCATCCACGCCCACTTGAAAAATTCACCCTGTATATTATATACTCTCGAAAAACATAACCCTTCTTCTGGCTATCACGGTTCGTGAGATACAGCCTGGTGACAGACAGACAGACGGAGAGAGGACTCTTAGTAATAAGGTCCCGTTTTTACCCTTTGGGTACGGAACCCTAAAAACTACCACTGTTAAGAGCGGTATTAGTCATAAGTTAGTTTTAATTATTTTTTTTTGTAATTGTATTTTTTATAATTTGTATACGTGAATAAACGATCTGTATACTGAATAAACGTGTTTTATTGATATTATTATTACTTATATTAGTATTCAATAGACAATAATATATCGTCCACTCGCAAACAAACTATCACTACTACTAATACTATCAACGTCCAAGCGTAAACGAACAGTCCGAGTGTACTATCTGCGCTATTTAGTCTTTGCTACAAAAATGCAGATCGGAGCGAGCCGACATGCGACACAACCTCCCCGTGCGAACGCTACAGCGAGACTGACCGGGCGGCTGCTGCCCGCGCCCGTATAGGTAAAACCATGGTGTTACTGATTTTTTCCCACTTAAATAATAATTATTAAAAAAAACAAACTTAATTTTTATAAACCATTAAATTTGCTATAATTTGGTGAAAGAATCATCAAAATCGCTTCAGGCGTTTGGAAGTAGAAAGAAAATTCTTGCGTAAAATAAGGAGGATGGATATGATTTTTTATTGTTAAAACTAACAGTAATATTAAAAAAATCAAACTTAAATTATATTTGTAAACATATGTCACATATCATATATTTTTTTTAATATATTTGGGCTATCCATTTGGGAGAAGTAGGCCTTCAAAGAGAGGTCTACTTTGAAGTTTGGCGTAACCATTCGCCTTAACTGAGAAACGGTGTTGGAAGGAATCCACTCTGCATGCGTGAGGATTTTCGTGCATCCATAAATATGTGTTGTGTTGATTGTACATCCCCACACATGTGAATGTACTTTCATCTGTCCAAATTATGTTCCGCCGCCAATTTTCTAATAACCAGCGGCTGAACTGCAAGCGAGGTGCGTAATCGTTTGGAGTCAACTCCTGGCATCTTCTGAGGTGGAATGGTTGTTCTTTATCACCACGAAGTGTTCTCCACACATGCATATGGCTACATTCAAAACGTGGCGCTGCTTCTCGGGTACTGGCATGGGGATTCTTATCAAAATAGTCCAGTATTTCGTTTTGAAGACGAGTACGTGTACGCACATTGGCTCCCCTGTCGATGGCCGTGTTCGGACGGAACGTTCCATGGTCGCGAAGCCGCTGAGTAGCAGCTAACATAGTCCTGCGGTCTACTCTGGTACCATACCTTTGGTTGAATGTTCTGCAAGCTAGAGCCACATTATCACTACACCGTGCCAAAGTTCTCACCATTTCGGTGTACTGAATATTTGTGTATTGGAAAGACATCGCGCGCGAAAAATTATTTGCAAACACTCTACGAAGTCCTTCCACTAATAATGTCCGCGCGTGACTAGTATTGTTTACATTTATTTAAGTTAGCTTTCATTCTTTCATCGTTGCCGCGCCCGCGCCGCGCGGTGTCTTGGTGGCTATCCCGCTCTATCCCAGGTTTTTAGTTTGCAGGAGAAAGGGAACGAAAACAAGCATGACATATTATTTTGTTGTTTTAACTATTGTGTCCTTTGTCCAGTGCCTGTTAGTGTGTGCGTGCGGTTAAATCGGTTTACTAAATGTATTTGTAGACTTAACTTGCTTGAAATAAGGTTCATTTTTCTTTATTTTGTATTTAATGACGGAATTTGTATTAATACAAATAAAACTGCACTTTTAAAAGTATTATTGCCTTGAGTTACGGTCCATTTTAGTTAGTTTTGACTGTACACGGGTAGTGTGACTGCAATTTACGTACTTTTAATTATTTTTGGGATAAAAAATTACCTATATTAAAAATGATAGAAATCAATTCAGTAAACGATTCTGAACAAACTACTTTCAGGATGTGCGTTAATTATGTTACATGTTGTATATACCTATTATAAATAAAAGTCACTTTTCGTGTCTGTCTGTGTGCAAGCGTTGTTCTTCTAAACTCCGCAACGGATTTTGATGCGGTTTTCACCGTCATTAAAATAATTTATTCCGGAAGGCTTATGTTAATCTTACGCATAATAAAGAAGTTTCCATGTTTTGTCAAGTCGTAAACACCGTGCAAAGCAGGGGCGGATCGTTAGTATTTTCAATGATCATTTTATAAAGAATAAAATAGATTTTATTTTTCTCTTACCACAAATTACAGCTTACAGTTAAATTAGTCTACAGATTTTATGGCTATCATTTTTAAATGAGATGATACATTTGTATATTGCAAGATGACATGATAATTATTATAGGTACCCACAAATGCTATAAAAGCCAATAGAAAGTCTCCTCTTTTATGTGCGAGGGTTGTTCATTCTTTTCTCGCCTCGAGTAAACCTTCTGCACGGATTCCTTTTGTGTTGGATTACCTACGTAAGCCACGCGTTAGTCACGTGACGTGCGCAGGCGCAGCGTTTGCGCTTCCACGCAGGCGCATCGAATCGATCAGCAACGCTCATACATTGTGGGTAATTAAAGATTATGGAATAGAAAGAATTAGTGTGGTAGTACAGGGAACTGGTTTACTTTATGATGATATTAAAATATTCATTTGAAAGCTTTTTTGGTAATATTAGTCATAAATTATTTCAGTTTTATTATTTTATATATTAATTACTGATTTTGACCTTTTGTGTTATTTATGTGGTACATGTAAGTGCAACCGCATCCGGTTGCAATATAGTTTATGATTTTGGAATAAATAATAATATATAGAATTTGCAATACTTATAAATCGAGTTAAAAGCCCTCTTACATTTTGGTACTGAGCGCGCATATTTTTTTTTTTATAAATGGCATCTCACAGTTCAACGGTTTGGGCGAAGAACGTCAGAAACGCTAAATGACAGATTAGCGAATTGTCAGAAACGCATAATGCCAGATGTCGCAAAATGACAAGATATGAGGTTGTCGTCTGATTAACCGGGATTGCCTGTGGATGCCTCAATAAATTAAGGCCTCCAGCCAGGGCGAGCGCGCATCGCCGGCGCAGTGAAATATAAGTATAGTACTTTTATTTTATTTATTAAAAAATCAAAGTATCAATATATTTTTTTAATTTGATATTTATTAAGCAATTATTGGAGACTATTTTGGTGTACCTACGTGCAAATGATGTCGAAATTCGGAGATATTCAGACTTGCTTCCAATAGAAAATTGAATTAGGTCCAGTCGTTTTTTCTTTATTTATAAGGCATATAACAAAAATGTATTCTATTGTTATAAAAGTATACGATATTTGTGATATGAGAAAAAATATTTTGATGGGTAATATTCAACAGAGTCTGCAAATTAGAGCTCTCAAATCAGCTGTCCCTCAGTTTTCTAAACATGCATCAGGAGAACGATTATTGCTAAATAAATAGACAAATAATAAAAAAAATCGCTTTATTATTATTGTAGAAGAGAAAACGAACTATCATTTCCAATTAATTGTTATTTATACCAACCAACGAATAGTATTCAATTTCAACGAGGAAATCATGCAATTACGCGCATTTTTGTAATAGGCCTCTTAAATCGTTGATAATTGAACGTTAGGTAAGTTTAGTAAGTATAGAAAGTAAAAAAATAATAATTTAAAATAGTTATGAAACGTATAACATCACGCCTGTAATTCCCAGAGAGGTAGGCTAAGGTGTTTATCATATTCACCAGTGGTGCATTATATTTCTAACTCGGTCACATTATCTCTGCACCTCGCTCGATGACGCCGAGATGGTCGCTGATGATAGATATTAATGATAATAAGCATCTCTAGAAACATGATTTTTTTACCCGACCGCCGGATGTATATGTATGTGGTTTAGATTGAAGGATTTTGTGATTAAATACAGTTTTATTATCCATATCATTCCATACTAATTTTATAAATTCGAAAGTAACTCTGTCTGTCTGTCTGTATGTTACTTACCTTTTCACGCCTAAACCACTGAACCGATTTAGATGAAATTTGGTATAGAGATAGTTTGAGTTCCGGGAAAGGACATTGGATAGTTTTTATCCCGATATTCCCACGGGATCGAAACTTATGCGGGTGAAACCGCGGGGCGCAGCTAGTTAATAAATGAATAAGCGAGGTGCAGAGATATTGTGACCGCAGTACCGCACTATAGGGCTCCCATTAAGCGAGCGCAAGTTTTTTGCTAAATATTACTCATAAAATTAAATATTAACCCCCTTATTCATAAAACTTATCAAACCTATTTTAGTTAAAATGGGGTTTGTCTCTTTCTTACACACAGAAATGTCAACGTGACAGATAAAGACAAACGTTCTATAAACCTATTTTAGCTAAAATAGAGATAAAATAGGATTATGAATAAGGGGGTAAGTATTTTAAACTACAAGTTAGGCTAAGCAAGCGTTTAGTACACTAATTTTATTACTAGAAATAAACATTCTCTTACTAAATGATTAAGTCGAACAAACTGCCCCAGCGCAATGCACCGTCGCGTCGCGTCGTCGACACGTCAAAAATGACAGATTGTGCCTCGCTAACTATGATGGGGTGAGTTGTAATACCGATATTAATGACGATAAGCTACTGTTAATGTGAGAAAATGTACCCTTTCTTTATTTTAGAAATGGTATTGATGATTGTGCGTGAGAAATTAGAAGTCTGACGGCGGAGTGGGCCTAAACAAAAGATGAATTTGAAGACGTAGGTACTCGTTTGCCGAAGACGGAGGACAGGGTGCTGTGGCGCAGTCTGGGAGAGGCCTATGTCCAACAGTGGTTTGCCGTAGGAGTAGATTTAAAAATGCCATTTTCATTTGCATTAAGATATTTTGAATTCGTAGACATGACGGTGTTTATTTATAAAAGACTAGCTTCTGCCCGCGACTTCGTCCGCGTAAAATTCGTACTTTCCTCTAAAAATTTCAAAAATGTATGAAGGTATGATTTAATCATTTATTTAGATAATTAGTAATAATAATTAGTATAATCTTAATAATTAGTATTCGGGCCAATTTTTAAGTTTATAGATCAAAAGAATCAGATTTTTCAAATAAACTGTATCCCCGCTTTTCACCCCCACAGGGGTGGAATTTTGAAAAATCGTTCGTGATGTGTTCATAATTTGACTTAAAGAACCATACCCATTTTCAAGATAATGGAAGCAAGCAGTAATATCCACCCCTTAAACTATATTACTTACTTACCCTTTTCCACCTTGGTAAGAGTCGATTTTTGAACAACCCTAAAACACATACTTGTTTTATTTATTGTTTTAGTAGTACCGAGTTTCACGTAATCCGACAGCGAGTTACATATTTTTCTAACCTATCAACTTTGTCACCCCCTAAATCCTCTGTAAGGGGTTTTTTTAATCTAAGAGTGACTATCTTTATTATTTAATGACCCAAATATTGCCAAGTTTCAAGATTTCATTGATATTGATATTTTTATACACTCAAAATCTAAATTCAAATGGAATGTAATGAAACTTCTATGCAATAATAATGACAATATTAATGAAAGCTAGTTATATATTTTTAGTATTTCTATTTTTGCTTATTGTTATTCTGTTGTCTTTTATTGTTCTTCTTCTTATTATTTTCATTTTATTATTATGTAATAATTATTAATTCATTTTATTGCTCATTTAGTGGCACTTATTAGCATTTTTGTTTGTAATATGCGGATAATGTAGTGGACCACAATATTGTTAACACTCCTTATACTATTTTTTTAAAACATGTCATATTTTATATTGTAGCTGTTTATTATCCCTCAATAAATAAATAAATAAGTTTCACCAAATAAGTAAGATTTTTCATATAAACTGTATCCCCGCTTTTCACCTCCACAGTGGTGGAATTTCGTAAAATCGTTTCGGATGTGTTCATTACTTGACTCAAAGATTATTTATACGAATTTTCGAGTTAATAAAACCACGCAGTAAAATCCTCCCCTGTAAAATTAACTACCCCTTTTCACCCCGTTAAGGGTAGATTTTCGAAAAACCCTGATACACGTTATTCTTTATTTATGGTCTTAAGTATAAATGCCGAGTTTCGAGTTAATCGGACCGCGCGTTAAAATTCTTCCATACAAATTTAGACGCCCCCAATCCCCCTTTAGGCGGTAGTTTAGAAAAACAAAAAATGCCAAACTCCATAATTTACTTATACATATAAGTATTCGTGCCAAGTTTCATGTTTATTAACCAAATGAATAAGATTTTTCATATTATACACTGTATTCCCGCTTTTCACCCCCATAGGGGTGGAATTTCGAAAAATTGTTTGGGATGTGTTCATTACTTGACTCAACGATTATTTATACGAATTGTTGAGTAAATCAAGCCACACGTTAAAATCCTCCCCTGTATAATTAACTACCCCTTTTCATCCCGTTAGGGGTAGATTTTCGGAAAACCTTGATACACGTTATTATTTATTTTTGGTCTTAAGTATAATAACCGAGTTTCGAAGTAATCGGACCACGCGTTAAAACTCTTCCATACAAATTTTTACACCCCCCATCCCAATCCTCCTTTAGGGGGTAGTTTATAAAAACAAAAAATGCTCAACTTCGTCATTTACTTAGATAAATATTCGTGCCAATTTTCAAGTTTATTAACCAAATGAATAAGATTTTTCAAATAAACTGTATTCCCGCTTTTCACCCCTACATGGGTGGAATTATGAAAAATCGTTTAAGATGTGTTCATAACTTGACTCAAAGATTATTCATGCCAATTTTCCAGCTAATAAAGCCACGCAGTAAAATATGACCTTGCAAAATTAACTACCCCTTTTCACACATTTAGGGGTGGATTTTCGAAAAACCCTGATATACGTTATTCTTTATTTTTAGTCCTTAGTATAAATAAGTACTGAGTTTCGAGTTAATCGGACAGCGCGTTAAAATTCTTCCATAGAAATTTTGACACCCCCCAATACCTCTTTAGGGGGTAGTTTAGAAAAACGAAAAATGCCAAACTTCATAATTTACTTAGATAAATATTTGTGCCAAGTTTCAAGGTTATTAACTCAAGGAATAAGATTTTTCATACACACAAAATCCCCCCTTTTCACCCCCTTTAAGGTTGAATTTCCAAAAACCCCTTCTTATTGGATACCTACTCTTTACAAAGAACACACCCTCCAAAATTCAAGTCCCTGGGACCAGCGATTTAGGCTGTGCGTTGATATCTCAGCCAGGTCGGTCATCCCCCGTTAGGGGTGAAATTATCAAAAACGCTGAAACACGTATAAATTTATTTTCAATAGTCAGCCTTAACACAAAATTTGAAGACCCTCCTAACTTTTAAACTGACGGACTTTCATACACAACTTCATCTCCCTTTTTAACCCTTTGGGGGTAGAATTATCAAAAACGCTGAGACACGTGTAAATTAATTTTCAATTGTCAGCCTAAACACAAAATTTGAAGATCCTAACTTTAAAACTGACGGACTTTCATACAAACTTTCATCCCCTATTTAACTCCCTTAGGGATTGAATTTCAAGAAATCCTTTCTTATTCCTGGTCTACATCATAAAAGGAACCATCGTGTAAAATTTCAGCTTTTTAGGTCCAAGGGTTTGGGCTGGGCGTTGATGAGTCAGTCAGTCAGTCAGTCAGTCAGGCCTTTTGTTTTTATTTATATAGATTATTATTCAAGTACTTGATATTATGACAGAATATTTTAAAAGTAAAAATAATTTTATGTAAAACAAAATTCCGAATTTTTGAACATTATGGTTACTGAAGTTTATAGCAAACGTGTTATGGATAATGATTTTTGGACAAACAATTATAGAAGAAGTAAAGGAGTACCACTAAGAATACAAAAAGAAATTGATCAAAAAAGAAAATATGAGGAGCAGGTCAGATGAGCTGGTTTAAGCCTGTATGAATCCATTAAAACTATTTACTTTTATTAGGACGTATCCATAAGGGTTTTCCAACAAAAAAAGCGCCAATTGTATAAGACAATATCAGTCTGGCAACACCAGTTATAAATAAACATCGGAGCTTATGCGC
Organism: Amphipoea oculea; assembly: GCA_945859645.1. Lineage (NCBI taxonomy): Eukaryota > Metazoa > Arthropoda > Insecta > Lepidoptera > Noctuidae > Amphipoea > Amphipoea oculea. The sequence goes on from OX243884.1 coordinate 7,137,231, forward strand.
ATGTCCTGTCACATCACTCAACATGGCTGACCGAACTTGCGCAAAAGTATTTAATCCTTTTGTTTTTAAGCAAAAGGTTGAAGGTTCTGACCAGTCAATGTCATTTTTTGCGCATACGTTCTGTAGTTGATGTAACAGACTTTGGTTTTTGACTGGGTTATTGTGACAATGTCCTACTTTTTAAAGCTGTAAAGTGTAGGGGAGAACAGGGTAATGGGAGCCTACTAAGGGAAAATTTTCATAAAAATCACAATTGTTAATATTCTTACCATTTTTAGTTAGGAACTCTTACATTCATTATTAAAGTACATTTTAATCACAGTTATAATCAATTACAGTCTTGTATTAGGGTACAATAAGGATTTTACAAAAAAAATCAGTCGCTCCCATTACCCGACACATGCGGGTAATGAGAGCCCATTTAACGCTCATATGGAAAATGGGAGCCATAATTTACTCTTTCTCGAATTTAACTAAACATACTTTAAAATATGTGATCTTAGTAATTAATACAAAGAACTATTTGTAACACAAATAAAAACGTCAACTTAGTAAATAAAACAAAAAAATAAAGATAATAGAAAGATGCTAGGCTACCATTACCCGCTGACTACCATTTTGAAAAGCAATAACATAAATATGTAATTCTACTTTCAATCTCAATTTAACCAATTGGGCTTGTTAATGCATTTAGCTAGTGATATAAAAAGCATGAAGATAATAAAAATAGAATATAACTTCATGCTTAACTCGGCGCTGGCAATCAGCAATTTTTATAAACGTGGAGCGAAAAACACATAATCGTCCCTCGTGACTTAACGCATGGCACTAACGGCTCGTGTTCGTCAGGCGAAGTTTCTCAATGTTTGACGAAAGCGGCCGAGTGTTTAAGATCGCGCAAATGTGCCTACTTTCCGTTCAATCACTATGGCTCCCATTAACCGACCGCTCTCATTACCCTGTTCTCCCCTATAGTATAATAATCGAATGTTGTCGTTATTTAAAATGTTTGTATTTAAATTAGTTGTTGATTAATAATAAGTTTATTATTAGTTCACTTACATATCTTGTATTTACAATATACAGGGTCCCATTAAAATAGATGGACAAGTTTTAACACAGCGCTCAGTACGTCTAGCCAAAGATATCCAAGCAAAAAAATACACTGATTAAAGTAATTTTATTTTGACCTAAAATAATAAACTGCCGGCACATTAGTGTATTTTCATTAGCTGATTATTTTTCTTGTAAGTATCTAATGCGTTTTTCTTATATATTTTTTTTACCATCGTCTTTATTTTTGTGGTCTGAATTATTTCTAAAAGTTTGTCCATCTATTTTAATGGGACCTTATATAACACAACTATTTTTTACACTAGTTAGGTACTAAATTAAATGACTTACTATACAAACAAATACAAAAACAAAAGAACATTTAGGCGTCGAAGTACTCGTCCGCATCGCTGTCATCTTAAAACGTGCCCAGAAGGCCAATTCTCGTAATTTTAAACGTTCAAAATCTAGTCGCAGTCTCATCTCGGTGACAAACAAATGTCAAAAACTTGTCAAAATGTAGGGAAATTAGAGGTATTTTTGACAGATTGAGACTAAGATCAGACTGTGAACGTTCTTAAAATTACGAGAACTGCCCCTCAGATGTATTGCTCCTGCGACCCCCGCCCTATCGCACCGCATCGTCTTCCCGCGCTATAGCTTTTTTCTTTTAGTTCGGCTCTTATGGGTCCTAGCGTAATATATAGCCTATAGCCTTCCTCAAGAATTAAGCTATTAAATGCAAAAAAAGAACAAATCCGACTGGTAGTTTAAGAGATGAGCGCGTTCAAACAAAGAAACACTTCAGCTTTATTATGGACAGCTGCGCCCCGCTGTTTCACTCGCATAAGTTGCGATCCCGTGGGAATATCGGGATAAAAAGTAGTCTATATGTTAATCCAGGGTGTCGGCTACCTCCATACAAAATTTTATCAAAATTGATCCAGCCGTTTGAGCTTGAAGAAGTAACAGACATATAAACACACACACACACAAACTCGCCTTTATAATATTAGTGTTATAGTGTGATTAGTATTAGTATAGATAGATATTCTAAACAAAACACAGACACAAATAACCAAGAAGCGCATACCTAACCTACCCTCTTTTTTACATCAATTTCACGTGTTAGTACATTAGCGGCGGCGATCAAGCCGCTGGTTCGCGTAATTCTCAGAGCACGTGCTGCGCCTGCGCTGGACCACGCTTGATTACAGAACAGATTTGAAATGAGGGTACGCGGCACACATTGGTACTGGTGTTGTGAGGGTAGAAGGGAAATTTATGAACCCTAGATAATTATCTAAGATTGAATTGTAGGTAGGAGCATAGTCGTAATTTTGTAAACGTTTTATGTTGGTTTGTAAGTACCGGTTTCACGCTAAAATAGCTGAACGTATTTGGATGAAATTTGGCACATGAGTAGATCATGACCTGGATTAGGACAGGATACTTTTTATTCCAATATTCCCACCGGATCGAGTCTTTCTTTCTTTCACGTATTTCATTCGATTATTTTCTGTACCTTGGGTGATAATCTCTCTTTTCCTCCTCGAACCTCCGAAACCGATGGATGTTTTCGACTAAAATCTAGTTTAAATAACAGAAGACAAAAAATTAATCTATCGAATTAAGTTTTATTCGAAAACATCTCTCGGTTTCTTACTAAACTTCAACTATGTACAGGCTGTTACGGAAAGGCTATATCAATACAAACGGGTTGAAGAGTGTATCTGGTCTAGAATCTCTGTACAAAATTTCAGCTCAAAAGCAGTAACTTTGAAAATGCTTAATATTTTTTTATTTCGATAGTTTATTAAATTGAAAACATAACAAACGTGTCACCGCACTACGAGGTTTATTATCCATTATCTGTAGTGTGTCTGTGCGCCTAGTACACGCACATCACGCCGCCGCGCGCCAGTGCAACGCCGTGATGTCGAAATAAAAAAATATTAAGCATTTTCAAAGTTAATGCTTGTGGGCTGAAATTTTGTACAGAGATTCAAGACCAGATACACTCTTCAACCCGTTTGTATTGATATACCCTTTCTGTAACACCCTGTATATCCGACGACCCTGGTTAATTATCTCTTTTGATGACAGTACTTACCTACTAACTATCTACCTATTAGCGGCGGCGATCAAGCACTTCCCGTGACCCAAGGGATGGCTTTTACCTTGGCCACAGAATACTTAATAGTAATACGCCTTGGCCAAAGGCTAAGCATTGCCATACAACGTGGTAATGCCGCCAGTCTCTTGGGTACATTACCAGTCGACAGCGATGCGGATGAATTTTTCGACGCTATATTTTAGTTTCTGTATAAATGGAAAGACGGAAGGGTGACCTTTGCCGTGCAGTGGGACATAACAGGCTCATAATAATAATAGTTTTAGTTAAGTTAAGATTTAATTTTGTATTTTTTTTTTTATTAATTAGGTATTAGTTTTTATTTGCTTATTTTACTATTTCCTGTCTGTCCCAAATAAAATATTTCCTACTAGCTACCTACGTTTTGGCACATAGCGGTAAAGCAATCTAATTAAATAGGCACCCGATCAGGTTTCTTATCTCTTTTGGTGACTGTACCTTATTAAAGCGGTCACGAGTGTCACGACTTAGTGTACGGCCTGAGTGCACGCTCTATTCGAGCGTCGGGCGGAGCGGGGAAGAGCGGTCGAAAGCGCGTTCTTTAAGTGGCCTCAGTGCACGCTCAGCGTTTGTGGTGGCGGTCGTTTGTGTCGATCATGGCGTCTGCGTCGTACGATATTATTGATATGTATTTAGAAGAAAATTTGTGGCTAAAATTTAATTATGAGTCAAGACAAGGTCCTAGTAACATTGTGAAGCAAAGAAAACAATTTGGAGAGTTTTCTACGTTATTTGAAACATTAAGGGGGAATGAAGATAAATTTCATGAGTATACAAGGATGACAGTGGCAACTTTTGATTACATATTACAGAGAATTGAATCAAGATTCATCACATCCTTCAAGAACGCTCGTATCACCGCTGCAAAACACAAACTGGTTTGAACTTGCACGCGACGCCCCGCTCGACGCAAACAAGTCCGCTGCTGCCCACGCTCCGCTCGGCCGGCACTCAGGACGGCCACTACTGGTAGCACGTGTTTAACATGAACGCTGCACGCCCCTCCCCGCCCGACGCTCGAATAGAGCGTGCACTCAGGCCGTACACTTAGTTTTTAATGGACCGATGTAAGTCTCCAATTTGTTTACTTACATATTTGTAATTGACTTGGCACCAGCTGCGTGCACTGCACGATATCAAATGAAGACCACCTAATTACTTCTGAATCTTGTTTTCAAGTTATTTCCTACCGGTTTCTTCGTTATTAACGCTAATGTAAAATACCTATTACATACAATGTAAGCTTTGTACACTTCAAGTTGCGATACTGACCAACATAATCCATACGAACCACGATTACACTGCAGGAGCGAATAATCCACCCGGGTTTATTTTTAAGAATTTACTTTCTACATTTTCTCATATCGACGCGGAAGCGCAGTACTTACACTATAAGACATGTTCACTCAGTGTACAGGTTATCGTGTACACTGGCGGCCACTCGCAGGCACCGCCCGTCACGTAGGTAACTCCCGACGTAATCTGTGAACACTATAATTTGCGATATTGGCCGCTCCGCCGCGGTAGCGCCATTAAAAATTGGATAAAATTGGACATGGATAGCACAAAATGAATGCATTTTCTCGGTTACTGTGGGAAACGAAGCGATGAAGATGATTTTATAGTGCTGGTAAACGTAGAGCAGGTTTTTTGATAGGATTAGTAATGTAAAATTTGGATTATGGATGTGATCGTGGACTTTATTGTTTTAATCTTCACGGTCGTTAGCGCTTGTGTTATTGTTTGACGTTAAGCTGCAGTTAATTGCTTGTGGCATTAACTAGGTATTTAATTTTTGACAGCGATTCGGAACAATTTTAGGACGCCATATTTAAGCTTGTCTTTAGTTAGGGTAGGATATTATATTTTAATTTTAATACTTTATTAAATTGTTAGTTTATCCAGTGTATATATTTTTATCCTACCTTGAAAAAAAAAAAAATACATATTTTTATTACACAAAGTAGTGGTGCGCAATTACGCAAAGCAGCCTGGTACTACTACCAGAACGAGACTTCTTTCTATAATAGTTTTTGTTACAAACATTTTTGTTTTAGCTGATCTCGGGATTTTCTCACAAATGATGGCGTCAATAAATATGACATTTACATATGGCATGATGCACTTAACCTTTGAAAAATTGTTGAACGCTTTATCACTTTAGTTAATAAGGCAAAAAATGCGTGAAAAATGTGAAGAATAATAAAAAAAAACATATTTCGGATTCTACACACGTACACCGTATCATGTTTATCAGTGTATGTGTACTCATGTGTTAATACTTCATCGTTTGTTCACTGGTCCGCGAATTAATGTATCGTTAAATTGGCCGCCAGTGTAACACACCACGTGCGCTGTCCAACGATTATGCACGCAAGTGTATCGCTCGTGTTTTTGTCACGCACTCGAAATATACACTCTTTTTATAGCTTCCGTGATTAATTAGGTAAATGATTACAAAAAATCGGCATATATTTTCTTAATTTTTGTTTCAAAATTACCTATATTACAAATACATATTTCTGGTAGGAAGTGCTTAAGATAAGTACCTAAATGTTTTATAATAACAAAAATTTAAAGAGACTTATTTTTTTTGGATAATTTACTTACTTCTTTATTAATTAACCAATAAGGTTAAATTCTTAAATATTTACTAAGCACCTAACAAAACAACCATTTAATATGACGCCGCAGCAAGTGGCGCCGTCTAGTTTTGGTACGAAGTTACTGGAACCACTGAAAAGGTCGGATAAGAGTAACGCTGGCTGGTGACGTCACTCTAGCAGAGCGTTGCATCGACGACGGTTGCGTGGCGGCTGTTTTCTGACGACAGATGATGTCAGGGGGAGCCGCTGTCGTACCACGTCCACACAATCGAGAGGGGCAATTCCCGTAATTTTAAGAATGTTCACAGTCTGATCTCAGTCTCAAATCTGTCAAAAATGCCTCTAAAATCCCTACATTTTTGACAAGTTTTTGACATTGATTATCGCTGAAAGAGGATTGCGACAAAGGTTATCCTGCGCTGTTAGATAAATAGCGATTTATGAAACGCTAAAAACTGTAGTAGGTACAGACGGCTACACATAAAGCTATACATTTCCAGTTTTAGCTGACCATGCATTGTATAAGTTTTTCGTACAATCAGAAGTCAGCTTATACTGGTTATGTATAGCTTGATGTTTAGCCGTGCGTACCACTACACTATACAGGGTGTTACAGAAAGGGTATATCAATACAAACGGGTTGAAGAGTGTATCTGGTCTAGAATCTCTGTACAAAATTTCAGCTCAAAAGCATTAACTTTGAAAATGCTTAATATTTTTTTATTTCGACATCACAGCGCTGCACTGGCGCGTGGCAGCGTGATGTGCGTGTACTAGGCGCACAGACACACAGACACACTACAGATAATGGATAATGACCCTCGTAGTGCGGTGACACGTTTGTTATGATTTCAATTTAATAAACTATCGAAATAAAAAAATATTAAGCATTTTCAAAGTTACTGCTTTTGAGCTGAAATTTTGTACAGAGATTCTAGACCAGATACACTCTTCAACCCGTTTGTATTGATATACCCTTTCTGTAACACCCTGTATACATGGATAAGATCTCATAATGTTATAATGAACGTTACAATTACATTAACAGAACAATTAACTAAAAGTCAAGGCTACTAAAGGTGTGAAGCGGTAATGAGACCAATTAAAAATACGGCTATTAATATTATCATCTAGATTCTACAGAAAATCGGTAAGAAGGCCTTCTGGCATTAAAACTCAAACTATTTATTTCAAATAAACCAATTACAGGCACTTTTGAATTGTCTAGGTATCGTGTCGGTCAATCAGTGAGTTGCCCATTCCAAAGCGTTGCACGTTGTAGGTACTGTGAGTGTGAAGTGCTGATAAGCACTTCTAAAGGCTGATTTCCACCAAACGCCTCGCACCGCATCGGATCGGAAAGGATACGAACGGATGCGGTGAGAGCCGATCGCGTCCGGCAGCATGTCGACGAATGCGATCGGCTCCATACCGTCGCTTGCGAACGTATCCGTTTCTGCGCCTGCGCCTCTAATAGTTTCATTCCTACCGTGTTGAAGTGTTCTAATTTTTGAAAATGGTTGAAGTTAACGTAGTATTGTTGGCTATTGCATTAGAAGAAGAAGAAAATAATCATAAAACACAGAAGAGGAAAAGAAAAATTTGGACGACAGCCGAAAGGATACGATCGGATACGACGACATGCGAACGCAGCCGTACGCGCGTCGTCGCAGCATACTTTCGGTTACGATCGCGTGTCGCGGAAGACGCCCGCGGTTACTGTTGGGTTCTAAACAAAAAACCTAGTACAAAATAGTTGACACCTCGTTCTAAACTTGCTTGGCTGTTCGAATGCGATCATCAGAGCTAATTTATTGCCAGCCTGCACTACATAAGGTCGACTTTAGCGGACAACCTTTACAGTACTGTGGTATTATTCGGCTCTACACACGCCCAAATTCCAAAAATGTCGCCTGAGCTTTACCCGGCGCCTCCACCAAGTGTAGCAATTATGCCACGGGGGTCGTAGCAACAGACGTGCTGACGACAAATAATTAAAAGGCGTTAAGCTTTGTGTAGCATTTATTGCTTAAGAAGCTTATCGTACAACGGCAAGTTTAAGACTGCTTATAAAATAAGAAAAAACACTAACAGAATATTTGACACACGCTTGAACGTTCGAATGGAACATACTTTCAAATATAACCAGCCAGTCCTGTAAAGAGGTGTGGCTTTTCAGCCAGCCTTGCTTTACAGCCAGTCTCCACAGTACCTATGGAGAAGAACAATGAAACATTAAGGTTTGGACATTACCATAAAAGCTTCCCCATTGTGGATAATGGTCTCTGGCATGTAAGTACTAACATTACCTTTAATGAATAAGCTCCCAGACTCTTTTGTAAGACTTATAGTGCAGATGCAGACTGCCTCGTTGATCTAGTGGGCATGAGGTCCCGGGTACGATTCCCAGGTCGGGCAAAGTGTTATTGGATTTTTTAATCAGGGATTTCTCAGTAGCAGCCTGGAGTCTGGATTTATGCCCGGCAAAAGGCTCGCCCTGTGTTACATGGTACTTAAATATAACTGGCGAAATGTGAGTATACTACAGGTACGACTTTTGCGTAACCCTTCAGGGAAACAAAGGCGTGATGTTATGAATAAAATCCCTGACACTTTTGTTAGTAGGTACAGACGCCATCACATCATGTTACCTACTACAATCTGTCAAAAATTTTATCGGTTCAAGGCTGATCGGGAAAATTTGACAGTTTCGGGTAGCTTGACGTGCTGGCGTCTGTACAATAGTGTTGTTCATAGAGAAAATCTTTCGGCAGTGACTCTCGTCTCTGCACTAGTAAAATTCAAAATGGGAACTGTGCGACAGAATAAGAAACATGTACACGTACGTGCGGCCTGCATGAAGTGGGAACATTTTGACCCTGAGCTGGCCTTTATTTTTTTGGTGCTCGTTTGAAATCCTCATGGACTTCCTCCATCGTGGGGGTGACAGAGGGACATGCCGGACTCTTACTGGCTAAAACTACCGCGGTGTTCCACCTCTGCCTATGGCCGGGGGTGCGGGATTTGTATAAGCATTCACCGCTCCCACGTCAGGCCCCGACCGGCTGTTCCTCAGCTTTTCGTGCGGCCATACCCATAATGGCCGCACCCACTCTCGAGTGGCGCGTGTGGAACACTACGGCGCCAACTCGGGCCTGTCTGGTCATAATACCTAAATGTGAAGGAGAAGTGCTAAGTACATAAGTGCTGAGCATAAAATTATAATGAGCCTGAAACATCGTTGCTGGTGCCGACGACGATGGCGTACGTTTTTCTTTTAACCGACTTCTGAAACGGGCCTGCGGTTATATGTTCGACTTTATTACAACCATATTAAAATAAAAATAACAACATATACAAACACTTACGTTACAAAATTACCAAAACACACCATATAAAACCACAAACAAAGCAGGGAGTAAACACTAAACGATGTTCGAAAATGCCCGGTTTTTTCATAGTATGCGCCCGCGCCTGCCCACAACGCTTCCTGCGAACAACTTCCGGTAGATGCTAATCGTTTAAATTGCTCATATTATGTTATTACAGCCCGCTCGAGTCGCATCATTGCTTTTTTTGTTGCTCAATCGATACGATTATTCCCATTTATAATAAAAACTATGGGATAGATAATTTGTATTTATTATGGTATAAAACAGTTGTTCTTAAATTAAAATTGGTTTGGTTCTGTTTTTAAATTGGTCAGCAGAAAATTGACCAGTGACCGGTGTTAATAGTTTTGAATTTCTTTTACATTGGTTAGGTTTGTGACTGGCCGGTAGCTTTTATAAAAGCATAGTGTAATAGCTTAGCTCACTAATATTAGGTCCTTACGAAATTGGCGTTTTGTCGAGCTGGCCACTTTGATCTAAAATATCTGAGGGACAATTCTCGTAATTTTAAGAACGTTCACCTTAATTTTCCTACATTTTGACAAGTTTTTGACATTTGTTTGTCGCCGAGATGAGACTGCGACTATATTTTGGTTTCAAATTACGAGAATTGGCCTTCTGGCGTTTGGTTAAGAATTCCAAATTAGGCTTGTGATTTGTGTTTTGTATTTAGTGATTCATTTGTTTTCGCGTCATTTGATTTTTATTGACACCATTCTGTTCACAATATAGAAAACTTAGAATAACACGTTATTTACGCATACGAATTCCACCGTGGCGCGCTTCAGAAACAGCTCAAAGGATAAATTATTATTTTCCATATAAAACGACAAATTCATATTATGTAAGGACCTAATATTTGCATCATCATCATTTAGATAAAGTATCTCTAGCAAACGTTTATCTCCCTTGAAGTTGCAACTGTATCCATTCATAAGCTAGCGTAGACCTATTATGAACAATTCCATTCAGGAAAATAGACATAGAAGAAAATCCCTACATGAAATAACTTGAAGTATCTAAGATACAACCCTTTACAACTTCAGAACTTTCTAAACTAACGAAATTGTCAAGTACATACATTCCATTTTGAAACTTTAAAATAATCTAAATTTTGCAGCATGTGTGTATATTGGAGACGCAACAGGGGGTTGATTCAACCCTCAGAGACATTGTGCTTCACTGTAGTCGACGCTAATAACACCCCGCGGTTTGCAGAAGTGAAAAATGTCGCGACATCGAATGCGCTTGCGAAACGGCGAGGTGGGGCTCCGAAAACAGCGCTTTTCAACAGTTGTTCATATTGTACAAAACGACCTAAAAAAGGTGGGACAGACTGGATTAGGAAGACGGAGTTCATGGTGCTGTGGGCCTGGGTGAGGCCTATGTCCAGCAGTGGACTACAATAGGCTGAGTTGATTGACATTGAAAACTGTGAACAAAACGGGTAGGGACGCTTTTCTCATAGCCATAAGTTGCGTATATAAGCCAAGTGTAACTCATTTTAATTTAAACTAAATGTAAAACGTAACGGATTGCTAACAAAAAGTTTTAAACCGGACGTAAAAAGTAACATTAGATACCTAATCGATCTTCAACAGGCTTTTAAACAACTTTTAATACCAAATTCTGGCATCAAAAGACATTTTTTTGTATAAGCTCAATAGAAGGTTTTCGTTGCGTCTTTTAGCCAATATCTACGAAAAGAACTCAGTCAGGTCGTTGAATTTTATATTATAGATAAAATTAAGACTAATATAAGTTTATATTAAAAAAAAATCGGTAATGCTTAATAATTATTGTTTTGTCATCACATAAGTTATCGGATTGGATTTATAAAACGCATTAATTGTACTCACAAACATTTCTTTTAAATATGATTATGTTTGAGGTTTTTGGTGTGTTGCAAATATCTAACCCTGTATAGTAAAAATTATTCGTAATGAAAACTTAAATGATTTTTAGAGTAAAAAATAAAATAAAATAATCTTTAGTAAACCATGTATTTACGCTGATTTCAAACTACAGCATATATTTATATCCGATCAATACAAAGAATATTTGATTATTTACGGTTACTTAAATCAAAATTGGTCAATTTCGAATATCTAAATTCAAATGATGTTTCATTGCATTTTAATATTTTAATCACATCACTAGTAGAGATAGTGTGGCAACATTTTTAGACGAAATGACAGTAAGAAGTATCATTTTACTACAGCTAATTATAAGTCCGACCATCCTATCATCATACTATTATACTTACTAATATTATAAATTCGAAAGTAACTCTGTCTGTATGTATGTTACCTTTTCACGCCTAAACCACTGAACCGATTTAGATGAAATTTGGTATAGAGATAGTTTGAGTCCTGGAGAAGGACATAGGATAGTTTTTATCCCGATATTCCCACGGGATCGACACTTATGCGGGTGAAACCGCGGGGCGCAGCTAGTAGTAAATAAATAAAAGGAGACGGTTGTCCAGTTGTACATACGTTGTTACTTAAAACCTACGGTGTTGAGATCACGAATGAAAATATTGTAACATAAATGCTCATAATAATTATTTTTATGTAACTTTTAGTTTTGAACACGCGAACAACTAAGTTTAATTACTAAGACTTTGTCGTGACTCGTGCAACTTGAATAAGTATGGAATTATTAGCAATAAAAATTACACAGTTGCAGAAATAATTAACAAAATGATTAGTTTCTGCATATTATTATTATTATGTGGTCTACTTATTCAACAAGTTAGTAAAAAATAATTTAGTCGTTGTAAATGCCAAACTCCGTAAGCAATATCCACGGGATGACTTGTGACTTGACGTTTATGCATGTCATCCCTTTAACTTCTCGCCATTCAGCAATCATTGATCCTACGTCATGTAGCCAGGTCGTCACGACCAGAGGGGCTATTCTCTTAATTTTAAGAATGTTGTATGATAAGAATATGTGTAGGTTTATTTAATATTTAAGTTTTAGACTTCACACATTCATATTTTTCTCTTCTAGTTCTCACACACCATGTCTATATTTCTTTTTTTACTTTTCCTTTCGCAGGTCTGTTGGAAGAAATTTCTTAAGAAATAAGCAGTAAATTTGTACTCAAATTATAATTATAACATATCCTTCTGTATTTTACTGTGTGTACATAAATAATAAAATAAATAAATAAACGTTCACAGTCATCTCGGTCAAAAATACCTCTACATTTTTGACAAGCTTTTGACATTGATTGTCGCTGTGATGAGATTGCGACTAGATTTTTAGCCTTCAGGTCGGAAGTTGAGACGTTACTTTCAAGTGGTTAGTATTACTAGTTGTCGATTAGCTAATGACTGATCAGTGATCACTTCTTGCTTGGTTCGCGTATTATTAAGCTAATGAGCACGAACACGCTGTTTTTTTAGTGCCCTTTCGTACGTGTCTGGAAAAAGTCTCTGCTTTTTCTTCCAAACCTTTAAATTTTACGTTTTTCTCCTTTCTCGTGTCGGTACTTACGAGCTTTTCGAGTACAAAAAGAAAAAAAAAAAATTGTGTGAAGATTTGCCACATACCGAATAGCATCCCAAAAGAGGTTTAATTTAAAAAAAATTGCATAAAATCACGACTGCAATCCCCAAAGGGTTAAGTAGATATGTTCGTATAGTCAACCCACATTTGGTCAGTTATGACCAAGTCCCATGTAATAGCGAGCCTACTGCGATCAACCGGGCACAAATCCATACACAGACAGATTGATGGAGAGATTCAATATAATTTTGCCCGACCTGAGAATCAAATCCAAGACTTCATGCTCGGTAGTAGCGCTTGCGACCACTAGACCAACAAGGGAACAAACCGTCTCACTAGCACCAATAATTAAATGGTGGTACTATAGAGAACGAAATTTCCGGCTAGTACCACTGGTGGTACAGTTCGGTAGTATTAATGGGAACAAAGGGCATTATTTGATTCATCAGAATTCAAATAATTAAAAGACATTGTTTCTTTACAAGTTTTTTCGCGTAGGCGTTGTCACTGCGCCGCAGCAATGTGTGCGGTTATGAGCATTTGCAGTAATATCCTAGCAGGCTTCTGTGAGAGTCCATTTGCACTTAGCAGCATATTGCAGGACATATAACTGGGAAAAACGGATTGAATGCACTGATGCACCTATAATGTCAAGTTTTATAGTTTATTTACTTACCTCATTATTTAAGTAATACGTGTTGACAGTTTTCATTCCACCTTTCATAGAAGAACATAGCAGAGTATTATATTATCGGTGACATAGCGATGGCTCTGAGGCTTAGGCAGGGATAGAATTGCTTAGCAAATACTGTATTTTACAACTACCTGAATAATGCTCTTTTGTAAAGGTCCTGGAAGTTACATTCATCAATCATACATTACATCAATCAAATGAGCCTATCGCAGTCCACTGCTGGACATAGGCCTCTCCCAGGCTGCACCACAACGCCCTGTCCTCTGCCTTCCGCATCCAGCCTGACCCAGCCACCTTTATAAGGTCGTCGGTCCATATAATGTATTTGGGGTGCTGTACCACTATCAAAACTATACTTTTCGTGCGCTTAAAGTGATATTGTAAAAGTGAAAACTTTATAAATCACTATCGAATAGGTACATTAAGTTGGCTAATAATTGAGCCCGCAACTAACCGCAAACTTATTGTTTGCACAACAATTCTTATGTATTACATTGCCACCCAATTTTATTAACGACAAAGACAAAACCTAACTAGGTAGATTACAAAAGTATACTACTTTATTTTAGATCTATGAATAGAAAACACAAGTTGACATAAGACTATTCTGGTATAATGACTATATACAGGGTCCCATTAAAATAGATGGACAAATTTTAACACAGCGCTCAGTACGTCTAACCAAAGATATCCAAGCAAAAAAAAAACACTGATTTAAGTGATTTTATTTTGACCTAAAATATTAAATTGCCGGCACATTAGTGTATTTTCGTTATCTGATTATTTTTCTTGTAAGTATCCAATGCGCTTTTCTTATAATTTTTTTACCATCGTCCTTATTTTGGTGGTCTGAATGATTTCTAAAAGTTTGTCCATCTATTTTAATGGGACCTTATATAATAGTTTATAGGTAAGTTAAGTTACTGTAGAGTCTAAATAAATGAACCTTACAATGTGACGCACCTGACCCACCGTCGACGAGGAAGCGGCTAGTTATCGACTACCTATATTCTTGCTAGCATCATTTTGAACAGTCAGCGATCAACTCCACACAATGCAGAGGCCGGCGAGAAATTTCTATGTTTTACGTTTCTTTGCTTGCTCGTCAGAGGTAGGACAGGTGCCTTAGCAAGACATTATCCTGTAGCTATGCAAACCCGAGATTTGCTGATTACTTCTTGCTTGCTTATTAAGACTAGAGTTGATATTTGTTAGCCAACATATTGAAATAAACTTAACACAAATCTGCATTACAGTCGATAGAAAATAGTAAAACTTTTGTTTATTTGTGGCCCGAGGGTAACGCCACGACTTACGAGGCATGGGTTCGAACCCAGGCAGGTGCTTTACTTTTTGTAATTTATTTCATCACCATTGCTCTCAAAAACGATGAAGGAAAACATTTTTGAGGAAACCATGCATTCAGGCATGTTCTAGAACCAAAAGTTCGAAGACATCATGTGACATCTACCAATCCGCACTAGGCCCGCGTGCTGGATTGTGACCCCTTCCCTCTCACAGAGGCCTGTGTCCCCGCACTGAGAACGTTGTAGGCTGATTATGCTTATGTAACATCCCTATAAAGAAAAAAAATCCCAGTGAAAGTGTTCCTACTAAAAATGCACTTTGCAATTCTTTACAAAGCACAGCGCAGACTAGTCTGTGGTTTTACAATAACGCGCTTGCGCTTACCGCGAACTTTTTGCTTACCCAACAATATGTATTACATCGCCACCTAATTCACGAACAGCGATAAAGCGCAGTTCGACCGCAGCATTTGTCATACGTGCCAACTTAGTTTGCACACTTATTTTTATTAAAATACTAGCTGCGCCCCGCAGTTTCACCCGCGTAAATGTCGATCCCGTGGGAATATCGGGATAAAAAGTAGCCTATATGATAATCCAGGGTGTCAGCTACCTCCATACAAAATTTTATCAAAATTGTTCCAGCCGTTTAAGCGTGAAGACGTAACAAACATATAAACACACACACACACTCACAAACTTTCGCCTTTATAATATTAGTGTGATAGTGTGATGACTAGCGACCCTGCTTCGCACAGTTCTTACAACTTGACAAAACGTTGAGATCTACAATACGATCACTAGGCTTGTGGATTCTATTGCCAGTTCCTCGTCGTTATTATCAAGTTCATGGCTGACGATCTGGCACACCAGGACAGCTGCAACTTGCTAAGTTCTTGCTAAGTTGAGCTTGTTAAGTTCTCACTTGGATTTTCACACAACACAACTCAACAGACTCCCTATGAACCTATTTCTTTGATTAAACTAAAATATCTTCGTGAAATGGTCTTCTATCCCCGGAATTACTTCCTTACAAAGATTCATCTATCAACTAGATCTGTTTCTTAGAACTCGTCTAGTTATTACAGTAGGCTGTACAGTATCGAGGTGTCACAATGGATTGGCCCAATAATAACATCAGGCCACGCCTACTCGTCATGACTAGACACTCACTTTCTATTTGCTCGCTTTGATGTTTTTAGACCACGATGTATTTTTTAGACCACGATTTTAAGTGAACGTTTCTACACACATTATTTTAGATGTTCAAGGTATAAGTGTTTAATATGCGATAAAATTTAACTGCACAGGATAACCTATAACCAGAAGTGGTCATTGTTTTAATTGTTGAACAGCTTCGATATCATCAGGATTGTACCGGAATATACCAGTTTGTCGTAGACGTGGTACCGCTGCTGTTCCCCTGACATAATCTGTCATCAGAAGACAGCCGCCACGCAACCATCGATGCGACGCTCTGCTAGAGTGACCTCACCAGCCAGTGTCACTTGTATCCGACCTTTTCGGCGATTCCAGTTACTTCGTAACAAACATAGACGGCGCCACTTTCTGCGCCGTCAAATATTACCTTCGAAAGGAATTTTGGTAATAGTATACAAATACCGCTAAGATTTAAAGTGATAAATTTGATGCACTTGATGTTAGTCATTCCAAATTAAAAGTAAGTATCTTATGTTCGTATTGTGACACTCGAAAGGAACTTGGTCATTTGCGATGATGATTTGGAAGGGGCGACTAGAGTCAATTCTATTTTAAGGTAATTTTTGACGTTCAAAAGTGCCTTTTATGTGCCTATTTGAAATAAATGCTTTGACTTTGACTTTTGAATTTGATGTTTGTAGCTCTTTTGTGAAAAAGTAGCACCATATGGCTACATAGATAGTTGTACTGTGGTGGACTGACTGTGTGCCTGGCGATGAAATAACAGGCCATGCATGAGACCCTTCAGAAGAAACTAAATGATCTGTGAACCAAGTAGAGAGACAACTCTTGCAGTAGTTCTAATCAGTTTGGTCTCGGTATTATCCTATAATATACCTACCCCAAACCATTCAACATACAAACTGACTTGTATAGATCTGAAAAAGCTCCTTCGTCGGACTTTCTCAAAAAGGCTTTTCTGGTGAAATACCAGTACTATACCGCTAGCAATAAAGCCATCCCCAAAATTAAAATAATTCCTCTTGTCTTTACATTACTAGTGTAAACGCTGAGGCACATCAAGGGTTGTCATGGCGCGTCGTTATTGAGTGAGAGTACAATATTTATAAAGTGCGGTTGTGTGGTAGGGGCAGGGCGGTGGGTGCGCGCTCAGCCCTGAAATGAGTTCGGAGAGAGGTCTGGTTTCAGTGATAGCGGGCTGGAGATCTAAAAATGGAATCTTTCTCTTCTGTAGGTATTTTCTTATTCTAGTGTTATCCTAGTGTACTTACTTTCAGACTATGGTTACAAATTACAACGAAGTCATCATAACTTCTTTAAGGCCCCTTGCCCCACAAATCACTAAATTAGTTTAGGACTAATAGGACATTACGCATTGCAGTAAACTTCTTCAATGTCGTGTACTATTTTATAGCTCGTGTGACCTAAACCCACTTTTAAGTCATGCTTTTCTGTGTAAAAATGGACTACTTCGGCCACAGAAAAGCGTGACTTAAGGAGACTACATGACCTAAAGCGCGGTCACTGTCGGACTGCATAGAAAGCATTTGTTTCTATTGTAAAAAGAAAGTTTTTAGAGGTGTTTTCATGATTTTTTTCTATCGTAGCAAATAAGTTGTATTATGTTTTCAACACACTATCTATCTAGCATATATCCTGAAGAATATCATATATTTTTCTGATTTTGTTTACTGTAGTCGATCATATAGATACTAGAAAACTTGCGTTTTTTGGGTTTAGGTCCTGTAAGCCCCTTAAGTGCGGGATTAGGTCACACAGTGCTATAAACGAATTTAAAACATGTGCCGTATGCGTATGGGTATGTTTAAAATAAATAACAATACACTAGGTAGCCTTGTCATGCAAATTTCTTAAATTGAATGATATCGCTCCATTGCATATTTTCATAATTTA
Organism: Amphipoea oculea; assembly: GCA_945859645.1. NCBI lineage: Eukaryota > Metazoa > Arthropoda > Insecta > Lepidoptera > Noctuidae > Amphipoea > Amphipoea oculea. Next base: position 7,155,053 of record OX243884.1, read on the forward strand.
ATTAAATCTGTAAATCTTTTTCTATAAACATGAACTCCATGAGTTTGATACTCTTATGTAAGTATTTAACTCATTAAGATCCGCTAATGAGACACAATTGATTTCACGCGCGGAGCTTGACCGGTTAACTGCATAAATTATATGAAGGCCTTTTAAAAACATCAAAAATACTCCTGCTTCTAGCTTTGATCCACTTTTTGCGATTTCCTGGCCATTAATGACTTACAATTCCTTCAAAATAAACGTTTTTTTTACAAAATTGAGTCATTCACTCTAAAAACAAGTCACTCCTTTCGATTTTACTTATTTCCTCGCTACCACTGGACCCCAACCCGACGGCTCGTCGTGACCGAAGCCCCGGGGACGTAAACAGCCCTGTTTAAATTAGGATAGGCTTTGACGTGTCTTTGGAGAGACCCGCGCAATGTACCTTTAGACGGCTGATAACTAGGCGGTCCTGTCCTGGTCCCCAATGTCCCCAGCATTAATAAACTTCTCTTATGAGCCATTCTTCTCGTCAAATAGAGGTTTATGCTAGGTTTTTGATTGGATTTTGGTCATGCGGGTGACGTTAGGATTAGGTGGAGCTAATGTACCTGTGTTATTGAACTGTTGAGGCCTTGTGGAGCAAATTGGGAGAGGACTATGTCTGGCTAGCAATTGCACTTGACTGAGTTGATGATTGTTGAATAAAAAGTGAATTGAGGCCTGAGGGTATCGTTACGTGGCAATTGCTTTCAGAGCATTTCGTATTTATACAACGACTTACAACAGGATTGAGATAAACTTTTAGGTAGCTTATGTCGATCTAATTAATTTTAGACTTTTCCTGTTTTCCATCATAGTTATCACTGATAGAATATCCCTTCGTCTAGGCCCTCTCACCCTCTGGTGTGCTGTTGTACTTCCACTCACAAAATCCAATAGCAAATACAGTCTTACCCGACTACGGCGAAGCAAAAAGGAGGGTTATGATTTTGACCGCTATGTATGTATGTATGTTCATCTGTTCCCTCATAACTTCTAAACTGCTTGTCATAATGGGACAAATGAGGTATCGTTGGAAGCGTCTTGAATGTCCGCTGGTTATAGGCTATGTGACGTCACAATAAATTGAATATGGCGCCCTCTAGCGGACATAAAGTCATGACCTAAAAGATTTTGTTTTTGAATTATGCCGTGTTGGGTATCAAATAAAAGGGCTTAATAATTCGCAGATTTCAAAAATATAAATATTACTGAAATAAGCCCCAAAATAATTAAATAAAAAATAAGTTTAAAAACTAAAACCCGACTACTGAAAAGGATGAAACAAATACCTTCCCATGGTCGCATGCCGCTGTACTAACATACAAAGCTATGGTAGCATGCGACGACAGGAAGGTACTTGTTTCATCTTTTTCAGTAGTCGGGTTTTAGTTTTTAAACTTATTTTTTAGATCTATGTCTAAGGATTTCATAAAATAAAACTTGGTAAAAATTCCAATAGAATAGTCGGCCGCCCGTGGGTCTTATTACCAAATTAAAATTGCAAGCGTAGCTGTACAAGGATCTTTTGACGCGTGGCCAAAATCGGAACTAACGCTGCCATCTTTTTAACACGCTTTTTTTTAATACAATTTCACAAATTTTTGCCAACAATGCCCCTGTCAATGTTATTCAAGAGCTAAAAGATCCTTGCAGCACTGTAAGTATGTATAGGTACGAGGGTCTATAGCAGTACGACTTGCACCCGAATGCGTAACAAACTTTCAATCAGTCTAAATCATTTTGAAGGATATGCTAATCCATTGCGTCATTTGTTCGAAAAATTTGTCTGCTCAACAACGTAAATAACGCAATGAATGTTGTTGAACTGTGAAAATGAAAGCCATTCCTACCTACCGTTAGGGATCGTCGATATAGTTGAATTTTAGTAAGAAACCGATGGATGTTCTCGAATAAAATTTATTTTTTTGAAAGAAAACAAACAGCTCATTTATCAAATTAAATTTCAGTCGACAACATCCATCGGTTACATACTAAACTTCAACTATGTCCGACGATCCTGCATATTATCTCTTTTGTTGACTGTACATAAGGGACTATGACGTCCCATGAGGACGAAAAGTGGTTTCGAGATTAGATGGAATAATGCGCAAGTGACAACACTGGCTGGTTTTAATTTAAGTCAGGAGGCCTGACTCTATCTACATATTATTATTTTAAGATTGTTAGCTTTTTAAATTATGTAAATATATAAATAAATTCTTAACATCTACATATTTGCTCGCTTTTCAAGTGTGTGTGACCGCATTGTTGCTAAACCACTTATGTAACAGATAATGTATACCAGATTGATACGTTTTTTCACCATCATTTAATTCGTCTACATGACCTTTTTTTTTTTTCTGGATGGGAAATCATCAAATGACCCCTCCCGCTCTGGGTGGAGCGAAGGGAGTGTCAGACTCTTACTGACTAAAACCCATCCGTGTTCCTTCCTTAGCCCTTTATGTTCCGGGGTAGCGGTAACCCTTTCGGACAATCCCGCACCCCCGGCAGGGCGTCTACATGACCTACCTAAAGCGCGGTATATGTCGGACTGCATAGAAAAGAAAGAGAAGCGCGATGACACAACGCTGGTAATTTATTGCAAAATATGAACCAATTATCTATTTATAAAAAATATATTGTTTGGACTAAAAAATTAAAACACTAGTGCTTTAGTATGTTGCTTGTAGAATAATCTGACAAAAAATCATAATGATTGTATGTATATTAGTATGGTTTTTATTGTAAAAAGAAAGTTTTTATAGGTATCTATCTTCATGATTTTTTTCTACCGTATCAAACTGGTTGTAGGTATTATGTTTTCAACACACTATCTACCCAGTATATATCCAGAAGAATATCATATAATTTTTCTGATTTTGTTTACTGTATGTCCTAGAACCAAAAATTCGAAGACATGTGACATCTACCAACCCGCACTGGGCCCGCGTGGTGGATTACGGCCCACTCCCTCTCACAGAGAGGAGGCCTGTGTCCCAGCAGTGGGAACATTATAGGCTGATTATGTTATGTTATGTTTAGGTACTGTAGTCGTTAATATACTTTTATTGTTTCTGATACTTGCGTTTTTTGCGTTTTGGTCCAGAAATGAATCCGGAAGGTTTATGTATATTAAAGCTTTCCTAAGATTTCTACTACATTTTCTGTGAACCTGTAATTGGCTAAATGTCTCATATACAATTGTTATCCTTCTGTTATAGCTGTTGGTTCTCCTATAAATAAATAAATAAACTTACACGAGTTGTAATCGTGAGTCACGGCCGTTATCACTTGGTCACCACTGCTCTAGGCTGGTATAAATAAAAATAAAATAAAAACATAAGAAATCTTGATGTTATGTCAAGTTGAAAAAACGGATGGGTCGCTAGTACATTAGAACCTTCAATGATGGTGAAAACGTTATGGTGAACGATCAGGAAAGTGGAACCTGTAGGAAATGTATTTTAGTGCAAAGTTATAGTGATTATAGGTACAGAACAGACGCCATCACATCAAGCTACTACATTTGTCAAATTTCTTTAATAGATTTTCAACTTTATCGCTAAAGGATAAGGTTCAAAGTTGATTGGGAAAATTTAACAGTTTCGGGTAGCTTGATGTGCCGGTGACTGTACCTCATTTATAGGTTGGTATTAAGACTTGTAATTACTTACAAGTATGAATAGAAACTCATATTGCAACAATAAAAAGCAATTACAAGTATTACAACAACACAAACTGTGATCTTCCAACATTATAAATAAAATAAATTAATACCTACGTGATGGCGCCTTCCGTTAAGTTTTTAGTAACATTTTAGTAGATTTAGATACACTATAAAAATACCTTAGCAAAAAAACTATTAAGATATTCAATTTGGAGGTAAAAAAAAAAAAATTCTAGAAGCTAGACAAAACGCTAGGTTAGTCGCAACTCACGCACGCGCAGCTTACATTAAAAAAAACCGGCTACAGACAAAACATGGGATTATTTTATCGGTTTTTATCGCTTACCGATTATTTTAATCGGTGCGGCCGGATCGGGTGTCCGTCTGTCGGTAATGGTCGTAATCGGTCGCTAATCGGTGCACAATTTACGAAATTGTCGATCCGTGTCGGCGACCGAGTCGATGATCGGTCGATAATGTAGTGATGCGCCCGTATTGTTATCGATATTGTTAAATTAGTTATTGTATTTGATAAATAGATATCGATTTATTCATTGTATTTAATGAAAAATTGTGTTGATCTACTTTTAATATGCCAATGATGTCAAGGCAAAAAACTGGTGTAAACTAATATGGCTGATTTATAAATCATATTTAATTTGAAAATTAGTCGTGATCATTTTTACCTGTCATCTGTTTCCTTGGCCATTAGTAAAGACATTACTCATAAATATTTAATTAGAATTTATTGTAGTTATGTAAAATATTATAGCGACAGACCACGTAGGAGATGGCGGGAGGAACCGGATAGGTTCCGGCAAAACTGGAAGGAGGACGCGCGGGCTCGCGAAAGATTGGAGGGGAGTGAGGCCTTTGCCCAGAACTGGGACAGCGTGGGCTAATAAACAAATATAGGCAGTCTCCATTAAATACACCTACTTGGGAACATAAAAATAATGCTTAGCTCTGTAGGTCGATAAACGTTATCGATGTAAGATCACAGCTACATTGTTTGTAACAAAATTATATAAAAAAAGATGTAAAATTGGCAGCGAACCGCCGTCTAACCCCTGTATTGATCACAATAATCGATCGTGTGCCGCGTAATTGCGCCGGATCGAACCCGCGACCCATTATGTCATTATAGTCGACCGACCGAAACAATAGAAAAAATACTTCAAAGAAAAACCCACCTTATCGACAAACAAATAAGAACTGTAATTAATCGACCGCTTTCAAGAGTTACGTCACTTTAATTCTAAATTTGGAAAATGGCACAGCTTATAAAATTATAAGTTTTAAATCTTAAAACAGGAAGGGTAGAGTTAATTTCTGTGTGGCCAGTTTTTTGTTTGAGAATAGTAAACGTTCCAATTTCAAAATTGGCAGTGATCGCCTGCCGGGCGCCTGCGCAGCTGTGATGTCAGATGACACCAACACCCGGTTTAGCCATCGACATTTTTAAATGTGGAATAATCGTGGGTTCGAAGGCTCCTTTTGATGAAACTTATCTGTGAAAACAAACCAGTGGGGTAATTGCATAACTAATAAGAAATGAAAATTGATCGCAATACCTTTCATTTTGACAGTTCAGACATTGCGTTATTTACGTTGTTGAGCAGACGAAGTTTTCAAACCCATAAAGCAGTAACGGATTTGGAATTTCGTTCCAAACCCTTAGATTGCGATTCAAAGCGTGTTACAGAATTAGGGTGCTGGTGGGCTAAGACCTTTTGATGAGAATATTGGTCAGCATTTATGTCCAAATTGAACAACAAGAGTCATCATCTGCCTACCCTTTTCCCAACTATGTTGGGGTCTGCTTCCAGTCTAACCGGATGCAGCTGAATACCAGTATTTCACATGGAGCGACTGCCTATCTGACCTCCACAACCCAGTTACTGGGTAATACGATACCCCCTGGTATGACTGGTTGTCAGACTTAAGAAAGATCCACGAATGACAGCCGGGACCAACGGCTTAACTTGCTTTCCGAAGGCACGGAGGTATCTCGGTATGTAAAGATGGTCACCCATCCACAGACCAACCGCGGCAAGCGTAGCTTAATCTGATCGATCGACCTGAGCGGCTGTTATTATTTAGATTGCACCTGATCCTCTAAAAACTCTTCAGAGTTAAAACATATATGCTCGGTTCCAATGGCGGATTTACACATTTGCCGCCAGTAGGCTATTCAAATTTTGCCGCCCCTACCGACCTCTACAATAATGTCCCATGTCTTTTGTATACTACTTCGCCTTTTCTTCAAAATACTTAAAATGTTCTCGTTCATCAGCTACGAAAAACTTGCAAAGAGATTTGTAAAGATCGGCAACTGTGATAAAATCTACGGTAGAAGCCTGAATTTGAGCATTCACTTTGTTTATTCTTTCCAAAAAAACATGGTAGTTATATTACTAATATTTAAAATTTCAGTACCTAAGACCTAAAAAAAAAATGCCCCAAATTTGCCGCCCCTAAAATCTGCCGCCCTAGGCTTCAGGCTACTCAGCCTATTGGTAAATCCGCCACTGCTCGGTTCCTATAAACCAAAACCAAACGTTTTACTTACCAATGGTAGCATTTTTTATTACCAAACTGGGCATATAAATAGATTTGTAAGTTAATTTTATCTGTGATAGTTACTTCTATAAGGGAGGGTCTACTATGTGCTATGAGGTCTTTGCTTTATTATTTGTAAAGATACAAGAGTCTTAATTTTAACCGATAACTGTCCGTAGATTCTAGGAATCGGTCAAAGGAATGAAGAAACTATTAGTTTCTTATCTTTCTATTTAAGGCCATTATTTTTCTGAAATCAGCTTAGAATATCATGAGGCTTTATTTCAGAGAGTTGCAATACACTAAATCCTGTAGAAAATTATCCATACTATAATATTATAAATTCGAATGTAACTCTGTCTGTCTCTCTGTATGTTACATTTTCACGCCTAAACCGCTGAACCGATTTAGATGAAATTTAGTATAGAGATAGTTTGAGTTCCGGGAAAGGACATAGGATACTTTTTATCCCGATACTCCCATGGGATCGAGACTTATGCGGGTGAAACCGCGGGGCGCAGCTAGTTAAAAATAAAAGAATATCATTTCCGAAACCTTGCGACATCTACCTACCTTTCCTTCTCTCTAAAAAAGAGACAAGATAAGGTAACCTAAGCAACACTTACATCTCACCTCTTTTAAGAAAACCTCATTTACATTCGGCCTTTTTTCTAAAAAACAAAACAAAATGGTGGTGTACCAGCGAGCGTCGCGTCAATTTTATGGGGTATGAATTTGTCTGAACGCGGCCACGAGTGATGTGGTCCCCGACCACAAGCTTTGAGCTTCACCGTCACAAATATCATGGGAAAAAAAACCAAAGAGTTGACAGTTAAAGTCAGACCGCAAGAACAGTTTTATTATTCCATCTCGGTACTAAAGAGTTTTTGAAAAATCTTCGCAAATTCACGCCTCGACCACGCGTCGGTGTGTTTTGTGAATAAAATTAGCTTAATAAAAGTGAACGTGGGTCGATTTTTATTGCATTATTTTACATTTTGATGTTATCAAGTGAAAACGCCCATAAGGATGTAGGCTGAATATGAACAACGATGCAATCTTCTCGAAACTTATGCACCTCTACTCTACCTATTCTGACTCACTTCGACATTTTAGCAAAAGTAGGTATTAAAAACCCACCCTCCCAAAGCCCTTCCCTTCTTTCGTCCCTTCAAAAGAAAGGGACTGTGAAAAGATGACATTCACTCATCTAATTTTAAACCTCTAATAATTCCCATTTTGCGCACTTAAAAATATTATTGAATACTCTATTGCGCCTCTTTTTGTGAACCTCAATAATGGCCATTTTGGGTTTCTAAAAAAATAATCTCGTACTCGTAACTGTTCTACGACCAACTTGGATGTAGCGCTTGCCCGGCTCGCGCGCGGTTGGTTTCAGTTCTAACCTAACCCATTAGGTTTGGGTATCCTAACTTATTTACCGCGATCAATTTCGCTCGCGTGTAGTTGGTCGCAGCTCTTACCTAACCCGTTTTGTCGGAGTACCCTAGCTTAATACGATCAACTGTGGAAAAAGTCAGAAAGGGCAAAAAGACGCTCATTAATTTTAAAACGCGTAAGTACGTCATTAGAAGGTGAATAAATTTTTAGAGGATCAGTTACATATTTCCTTACTTTAATTTTATTATTTACTAGCTTCTGCCCGCGACTTCGTCCGCGTGAAATTGCTTGTTCCCTGACCCACTGCGTCGCATCGCATCGCCCGTTCGCTCTATTACTTCGCGAAGCGTTCTTTCTGACTTTCATTCTTTTTACTCAGCTCCTAATTGTCCTAGCATGATGTTAAATAGCCTTAGCCTTGCTCAAGAATTATAATATAATAATAATCCACGTCTAAGCATACGAAGGGTCAAGCGTGAAGGGGTAACAGACAGACAGACACACTTTCGCATTTATAATCTTAGTATGGATTTCTAGTCTAATTCCTTTCCTTCCTACCTTTGCTTCGAAAAGATTTACCTTCAGTCTATCAACTGTTATCAGTATTGTGGTAAACTCACTGCCATACTTATCCATCTAGTAATTGAGTTGGCTAATTAACGCATTGTTTCGACACATTAATGAGATTGAGATTTGTGCCGCGTGCTGATGACATCTAATCTACTATGTTTATGCGCCTATACGTTTATGGTTTGATCGAAATAGGAACTATTTAGGTATATGTTCGTATGTAGGTTAGTGGTTAACTAACCAGTTTTGTGACTACAAAAGAGCTATCATTTCCTCATCTACCTAGCCTTTTCCCAACGGTGTTGAGGTCGGCTTCCAGTCTAACCGGATGCAGCTGAATACCAGTATTTTACATGGAGCGACTACCTATCTGACCTCCACAACCCAGTTACTGGGTAATACGATACCCCTTGGTAAAACTGGCTGTCAGACTTTCGGGCTTCTGACTACCCGTAACGAATGTCAAAGATCCACGAATGACAGCCGGGACCAACGGCTTAACGTGCTTTCCGAGGCTCGGAGGGGTCTCGGTACGTAAAAATGGTCACCCATCGACAGACTAACCGCGGCAAGCGTAGCTTAACCTGATCGATTGACCTGTACGGCTGTTATTATTTAGCCACGGACCCTTCCCTAAAAAAGAGCTATCTGTACTAATAATAAAGCTGAACGGTATGTTTGAACGCGCTAATCTACGGAACCACGACACGGATTTGAAAAAAAATCTTTTCCATTTGTTAGACCAATCCTTGAGAAAGGCTGTAGGCTATTTATCATCACGCTACGACCCTTAGGAGGCAAGTAAAAACAAAAAAGTCGGAAAAAACGCTAAGCGAAAACGAAGTAGGTAATAGCTCTGGTAGACGATGCGATACGATGGGATGGGTCGGGGGAATAAGACATTTTACGCGGACGAAATCGCGGGCGTAAGCTAGAATTGTAATAAGATTATACAGGGTGTGGCGTAAATAGTGGTCCACCGTTAAGGAATCGATTTTACAGATAGTTTACTATAACATATTACAATTTAAGCATTTTAACCCAAGGGTTCCAAAAATATTTTTTTTTTTTGTTTGATTATTTACGAAATTTCTGCCTTTTCTTACAAATTTGGTTGTACTTTCAATATTAACCATTATTTTTTCTGTTAATTACTGCTGAATACTAGAGCTATCGTGTAAAATTATTGTTTTTTTATGTAAATTTAGAGCTTTTGAAGAAAAATTTAGTTCTTTTCTATTTTAACCCTAATTTTTTACATAATCATGCAAATTCAAAGTGATTTTTGTAAAAAAAATGTAATACTAAAACGGTTAAAATTGTAATATGTTATAGTAAATTATCTGGTATATCAAATCCTTAACGGTGGACCACTATTTACGCCACACCCTGTATATGGACATCCCCGCTGTAGCAGTGGTCGCAAGCACTACTGCCGAGCATGAGGTCCTACGTTCGATTCGACAGGTCGGGCAAAGTGTTATTGGGTTTTCCATCAGGAATTTCTCCGTAGCAGCCCGGATTTTGTGATGGCAATACGCTCGCCACCATGGGAGTTTAACATAACTCGTGAAATCTTGGTGTACTATAAGTACACCTCTGCCCAACCCATAGGGTAATAAAATAGGCGTGATATTATGCTAATATTGACAAATTATTTTAAATATCCATTGAAATGTCCGGCGGACGAGAGTGACAGCGATCGAAAACCGCAGAATGTTCGAACAGACGCGGAGAGCAGGACATGTGAATGGCAAGCAAATCAAAAATAGATGACCAAAATATTAGCTGAAGAACGAAATAACTTTACCAAAAAAGCCTGTACCTAATAGTCGATTTATGAGTAAAATCTTTTATCAATGAAAGAAATTCATCGATTAAATTCTCCTGTCTCCATAAAAGTTATTGTAATTCCGAATTACACTCAACAAACTAAACGTAATGAAAAAACAATAACACGCTGTCACAAATCATAAGGCGCGCCCAACACAGACTAATCCCACGAACTTTAAAAAAAAAAATAAAGAACCAGAGAGACCTTAGTCGATTAATCGGAGCTAAAACTAATCAAGCCTATCTGAAAGGGAATAAAACAACGCGTTAGTCGATGTTAAAAAACAAATGAATGGAGGCGGCTCGACCCGCTTCTACTTCACATAAATCATGTTTGGACGGGAAGCGATCCCGGGCAAGATTTTAATAAACATAAGCCTATATCGGTATACCCATTCATGAAGTTTTTTTATTGTTTTAATTACGTATAGGTCGTGTGAAGGGTTTCGAGTGAGTCGGCCGGTTCCCATCCCTAGGCTCCTGTTTTCTGTTCAGTAAGTACTTGTTTTTTTTAATGCTTACAAATTGTTGAGGAAAATCGGGCTGAAAATTCAAAGGATGATTTGGAATATCCATTTAATTCAATTTTTCTTAAGTTTTTTTCAAGTCGCAGGTCAGTGTCAGGTTGTATGTTGAAAAAAATATAATTCGCGAGCATAACAAGTCAGAATTATAATCTTATGGCGTTAAGTCGGAAAACTATAAAATATATTCATTTGTTTCACAGCCTCACAGTTCAACTCATGAAAATTATTTTAGCATTTACTTATAACAAAGCTTTGTGTCTTTCTGTAAAATTTTGTTTAAAGCTCTTCTGCTTGGGTCTATGCATATAATAATAAGTACTCATCAAGGCGAACGTACATGTACTTACCTAGTAAGTAGGTAGTCATTGGGATCTGTAACTTTTCATTTTCCTTTCCTAAACTAAAATCCATACTGGACAGTAAAAATCCATACATAAATACCTAATGTTAAGGCCGAAACGTCGCAGACGACTCGTAACTTAGTGGTTACCTACACAAAACAATAATTATTTGAAAACAGAATACCCAGTACCCACACGTTCATAAAACGTGAAGCGGTATGTAATGTAGGAAAAAGAAAAAAAAAATATAAAAAATAAAAGAGTTAGGCCGTGCGTACATGGGCGGCAGGCGCGCTGGCCGTAATTACGGGGTACCGCGGCTTCTTGCCCAAGCGCAGGCGCGGGCTACACTCGCCAATGTCGGGGCAATGTGGGGCTACTTTATGTGGTATGTCTCTATGGTAGATGAGGTCGTGATGTGGCTGTAGAATTGGCTTTTATTAAGCTGATATTGAGATTGACCAACCATTAGGTAGCACAAGTAGGTAGAGATTTTTATCGGAGTTGGTCAGCCACTTGGTAGCTAAGGCTTATATCTTTTTCCGTTTATTTAAAGGGTAAAAAAGCTGACATTTTCTCTATTTATTGGTCTTCAGAAGTTAAAGCGATGTAGTTTTGTGACAGATTAAGAGTGGTTGCTCAGAATAAATGCGTAACATGAAAGTTTCAATCAGCACCAAGTTTTTGTTCTTATAAAGTTTTATACGAATCCCGAACAAAAGATCAAATAGCTTTGCAAAAGACTTGTAGACTCCGTGAGATTGTCAGTGACACCAAGACATTTGCATGCCTTCCTTGAGGAGCCAGGGGTGGATAGAATGATCGATTTTCCCACTCGTACGCAAAATACGCACTTTGACGTAGACTTAAAGACACAAGCCCCTCGTCCTCTTACTGAAATACTAATACTAAGACTTGTAGATCCTTAAAACATGTTATTTTACAAGAAATAGGTATTCATTTTTAAAATAACTCCGCCTTCATGGTTTCCTCAAGATTTATTTTAGCAACCGAAGCTATCTTTAATATGAAATCTCACGTGAACTATCTTAATCTCCACAGAAATCAACCAAGGATAGTAATATGGGTGTTTATTATAATTACACGGTGAAAATGGCGTAAAAATATTCAATATTAGTCGGTAATTCAAGATGGCGGAGGTGAGGCACGTAGATATGATTTATGTTATTATTCTTAGCGCAAAAAGCTATGGCTAGGTATAGTGCTAATTTTAAGGCAGGTAACACATGAAACTCTTGGGATTTTAAACTTGGGTATATATTAAGAAAAATTTGTTTGTCAGTTTGGTATGTTTTGTGGGTAGATTGTCTAATGAACTTACATGGAACCTGTCAGAAATATAAATTAGTAAGCGAACTTAGGTAGTACCATATAATAGAATACAATACAATAGAAAATGTTTATTTTCATTGAATGGCGATGTTATTTGCGTGGGTATAGGTAATACCTAGAGCCAGTCTTTTCTGTTAAAATCTCACAATGAAGACTAAAGTGAAGTGAGCTTCAAGTGACCTGTCATTCCACCTGATGCTAGGGATTGACACTATTGACAGCTCACTTCACCAAAGCTTTAACGGTGGGATTTTTACAATTATGCAAGTGAGTTGTTACAAAAAACAAAAAATAAAATTGGTCGCAGGTACATTCTCCCATTCGTCATGCAAACATTTGTACCTACTTATAATTAATACAACATCTTATTGGTGACTCTAATTCTATAGTTTTTTTTAATATAAAATGCAGGCATCGCTTCAAGTCCATCGAGTTAAGTCTAGTCGGACTATTCTGTAAAAACTCAGGCAAAGTGAGCTTGCAGTGAGCTGTAATTCCACTTGATGCCTAAAGCTTGACACTATGGACAGGTTTCCAGTTCAAAAGGTATACCTATAAATATTTTGCAATTTGAAAATTTCACAGATAACTGCAACTGGCGTCAACTCTTTCTCTCCATATTAGTCAAACCAATAAAACGTTATAGGAAAATACGAGTAGTATCTTTATCAGAATTTAAGAAAGAACGTTCAAACGTTCAGCTATGAACTCACTGCAAACTTTTGAGCAGTTTATGTGTGTCACATAAAGCCTGGTGGATTTAATGGTGGCAATTAAAAACTACCTTCCAAATGAAACAATAGACTGCAGGAATGTACGGGAAGCATTTCTGTTTATCGCTCTTTAATGACTGCGAACACTTGATGATGGTCAGGCCGTGGCTTCAGATTCGTTGTTTAGTTTTAGATGTTTTATTGAAGTGAAGTTAGCTGCTAAACTTTCTCTCGCAAAAAGTAAATTAATAATTTCAAACGTAAATGGAAAGAACTCGAGATTTTAGAATGTTTGAAAATAGAAAAACGGTGTTCTAATTTGTTATTATCAACAATTTTGAAAGATTCCAAATCGAATTTCTGAATTTAGTTTTGAATAGAGAAATTCTTGACATTATTATCACTTTTTGAAGAAACTAAGTCAAAGTTGAATACTTTTTGATAACCGCGAAAATAGTAAGAACCGCAGGATGCCTATTTTGAAAGCTAGGTCTTTAGGTTTTAAAATGGAATTAATTTCACAGATATATTTATTTTGCGGTACATTAAACTTTGACATTTTGGTGGTTTGAACTTTTTGTCTTGATTTTTCTTAAACATTAAAGTAACTTTAATTTGTAACCGGATTAAAAATTTATTTGGGATTGTAACTGTACTGACAAATGGGATTAGATTAGGCGCCCCTAATAAGGAACGAGCTTCGCTAGGTACCTACGTACCTAAAAAAAAATTTGAAGCTTTTCAGAAATTAGACTCAGACTATAACTGTCGAACCCCTAGATACTAACTGACAGACTAAGGGCGGTTTCGCAGTTCGTCCGATCCAAATCCGAGAAATAGTCCATAGTCCTATTTGTTCGGATCTAGTGCGCAACCCCTCATACAAATAGGGCAATGGTCACTTCGGAATGGCATTTCTCGGATTCGGATCGGATGTAGTGCGAAACCGCTCTAACGTCTAGTTTGAGGCTCACTGGCGCCGATTCCCTTGTTCACAAACTAAAGTAAATTTAAATTCAGTGCATCTTATTATTTCTATTTCATTAAGAAAAGGACAGAACATAAATATTATATTAGTTTAGTCCTGTCAAATTAGTCAACGCCTGACATAAATTGACGTTTTTTAGTAGCCAATTTTTTAATCGCGTCTAAACTTGTCTATGGAGTATCTTGATTAAACTAATATTTATCTTCTGTCCTTTTCTTGATGAAATAGAAAGAAAAAGATGCACTGAACTTAAATTTAGTTTAGTTTGTGAACAAGGGAATCCGCGCCATTGGCAATTAATACTTTATAACCTAGCTATAGTATAACTAATGGTAAGGTATTTCCGAGTTATTTACGATAACCCATGAACGTGCAAGTGGGCCTTAGAGCATAAGCATAATCAGCCTATAATGTTTCCCCAGCAGTGGGACCTACAGGCCTCCTCTCTGTATGTAGGTACTTTAAACTACGAGTATATACGAGAACTCATGTCCTCTCAACTTGATGTTAGAATGTAAACCTGCTTACTGTATTAAAACATAACATAAATATATCACGCCTTGTTTCCTCAAAGAGTTAGGCAGGGCAGAGGTGAATTCATAGTAGATAAACTTATTAGTAGGTTTATTTGGACAATTAACTATTTTAAAAAATTCCGTATAGATGTACTACACATTTGCACTGTTCATCGAAGTAAACCATGCTCCTTAAACCTCACTATCAAAAAGTCTATCTACAATAAATCATGGTCCACATCGAAGCAGCACCATATATTTAGCTGACCGCTCCCACGGTTGCACCAGCTCGGTTCTGGTGGGCGTATGACCGTCTACAGGCTATAATTAGGCGGGGCGGGCTCTTCCTGCCGACTCGAGCAGACCGGCTGCCTCAGTTTCTCAGGTCATGATATATTGGGTAGGAAGTGGTAGCTATCTATTAGAGAGCCTGTGGGTTTGGACTGTCATCTGGTACCTAAGGTTTATGTAAATTGGTGCCCGTCTCTCCCCTCGCTTTTTAGGTGTAGGTATCTATATAAGTATTGGTCAAAATGGAAAACGTACAGGATGTTACATTTGTAGGTACACCTTGGTCGATGTCCGCAGTATCTAAATCAAAGCTTGTAATTTTTTTGAAGTAAAAACTTCTTCAGGCGCGTAGGGCATATTTTTTGAGATGTGAATTCGCGCCACTGTTACCGTAAGCGAAACCGCTTCGGATGTGTTCGGCTGTCCTCGGGATGTACTCGGTTGTAATGATATCCGATATGTCAGTGAGTGATGGCAAAGTTCTGTTTTGTTTTCACTTCTGTCGGCACTCCCGGAGTGCCGCTATTTTTTTTTTTGTGAAATATTTGGTTAGAAGATGCTGTATTATCATTCATTATAGGTTGAGTAGTCTTCCATTGTTAAACAATAGTTTAGTGTAGTATTACCCTTACAGTTTGGCGAAAGACGGACCTGTACCTTTTAGCACGAACCCCTATCAAAATGGGGTTATGTAAAGTCAGAAAAATCATTAGCTCAGCATATTGAATACCAACTCAAATTGTCTGTTTATACAAATTACAACTGTCATAATTAGACATTTGTATGAAATGGCTATAACAAGGCAAATTGATGTAGGGTATCAAAATTTGCTTCACAATAAATTTCCTTGGCTGTATTAAAAAAATAACAATAAAGCTAAGAGTTCTCGTAGACTAAAGCCTGCGGAAAAGCCATTAGGCCCGGTGGGGGTTTCTGTGCACAAAAAAACATGGAAAAACGTAGATATTATGTATTATCGTTTATTTCTTTTCGCACGTCATATTGAATATATTTTTAAATATTTTTATAAAAATATAAAAAGTAGTGGCCCATCGGTATCAGGAACAGGGTCCAAGCTGTCGGTGGTCAGGGGTCTAGAGAGAGGAACGTCCTCACTATGCGTGCCCTGACCAGGAGTACTTATTCTGCTTTCTGAATCAATCCGTTGACCCTGCCGCGCAATGAGAGCTTTCTGATGTGTTGGTCGAGGCTCTCCGGTATTAGGTCATTTACAGTAACGATTATCGGTACAATGATTGCAGATTCCACGTCCCACATGACGACAACCTCGTGTGCTAAGTCAAGGTACTTGATTTTTTTTATCTTTCTCAACGTAGCCATTAATTATTACAAAGCTTAACTCTTGATTTCATTAAGAAGTGAAACCTATAATCGTAGAAAGATATTTATCATTGAAGCGTGATGCTTCGGAAGGCGTGGGGGCGTCAGCAGCAATCCATGCTATAATTATGTGGGGCGGTGCTGCCTGCCTACAGATATTTGGGTGAAACATGGGATAGTTTACTGGACAGTTTATTATATATAAATTGGTTAATTAATAAGTATGTAGGTATGCTAAATATATCAAAAGCCATAGATATAATGGTTCCAAAGAGTGAAGTTGTATACCCCGATGCCAAAAAAAGAGCTACAGGTAAGTTTGGAACTTACTGCATTGACTGTAATTTTATATTATGAAACTCAACTCACTATTATGAATTAGGTCTACCTATTCTTAAAGTTGCAATCGTTATTCCACGAAAACTGCTTTTGAATTTGTCTTAATATTAGTGGTCGACTGTAGGTATCTAGGGGTCTGTTTCGTTTTCCGTTTAGTGCTGAAATGGAAAGCCCCAATCATGTTTTTTTTTTCTAGAAGGAAATGTTTCTTTCACCATTATTGCTCCCCTGTACTTTAACTTCATTTTGTGAGCAGTTGCATTTATATTTTAGTATTAAAATTGTTTATGTATAAATTGTGACCGCGAATCGGTAAACGCAAGGTGGGACGCCCTAAGGCTAGGTGGAGCGACGATCTTCGCAGGATGGCTGGTAGCAGCTGGATGAGAGTTGCCGAAAATCGAGTTGAATGGCGTGCAATATGAGAGGCCTATGTCTAGCAGTGGACTGGTATAGGCTGATGATGATTCAAATTGTTATTATTGTGTGTGACTATCTAGTTGGTCTCGTGATTGCAAGCGCGCCTGCTGAGCGTGGGGTTCAATTCCCAGGTCTGACAAACTGTTATCGGATTTTTCGTTAAGAATTTCTAGTAACAGACCGGAATTTTAAAGTTGGCGGTTTAATACCCCCGTGCCTCGGAAAGCACGTAAAGCCGTTGGCCCTGCGCCTGATCTCTGCCCGGTCGTGTCGGATTTCCGTCCCATCGGACTTTCAGAGTAAGGGAAGAGGGAGAGCACCTGAGTCTATGCACATATCTCTTGCGTACCTGGCTAATCTCCGTTGAGATTGGCCACCGTGACGAAAATTGGTCGGGATGCTATTATTATGTGTGGCCTCTGTAGGCTAAATGGCAATTCGATTCAATATTTCGTAATATCCACAAGGCTCTTTGTAAAATTCTTGGTACTCATGACCCCTATCTAAGTATTTTACAAAACAATCAGTACTAATACAAAGCTACCGTGCAAGTATCCACAAAAAACTAAATGAGTTTTTCATCAACGCTACCGTATCACACAGTTCTCATCATAGACAATTTCAGCAAACTTCTTAGACACAGGAGTCTATACCATAAACTATTACTAACACAAATACACAAACAAAAAACAGTCTATAGAAACAGAAGATTAGTCTGTGATTAAAATTTAAAATTCGAACACATTTAAAAAGAAATGAAAGCAGATGATGACCAGCGGTTTTTGGGCGGCGTCGGTGGGAACCCACAAAAAATATCCATGTAGGTTGGGCAAGAGGTAGCTTATATATTTTTTGAGATATGTACTCGGCTTGGGGTTCGGTGAACGTGAGAAGAAAACGGTTATGATGACAAACTTGTTTAACATCCAACTGAATGGAGCTTTTAATGTACGTCTATCGTATTGGTAGTGTATGTAGACCTGTTGTATATGCATCAGAAAACTTTCTTTCTTTACCGTAGGAAGGAAAGTTTTCTGATGCAGTTATTCTGACATAACTATGATATATTTGATGATATTTAAAGAGAAAACAGGCTGCAAGACTTAATAACTGTCTGGCGGTTTTGAGTATTGGAACGAAGTCCTTTTACGGAGCTTGCGGTAGGACTAAAATGGGAGAGTTCGTCACGTAACGAAAAAGCGTTATACCCCTCCATGCTACTTTTCGTTTATGTAATAGAAAGAGACAGAGAGAGAGAGAAAAATAGTTTTCATGGTTTTCGAGGCTTCAGTACGCTCGAAAACCAGTGCTTGTATGACTCAGACGTGTGAACGTAAACGAAGCAAAATGAGTATGTTAGGATCGTAGCAGGTGGCGTTCTGTAGTTTCTGCCTACCACACTGGGAATAATGGCGTGAGTTTATGTATGTGTGTAAAGAAAACTTTCTGCCTCCATAAACTTAATGTTTTGTCAGAGGTACTTTTTGCTACCATTTTAGGTGTCTATGGTGCCGGAAAGAACTTCACAACAGTTCACAACTCAATAATTGACAACATTTCATATTTTTAACCTGCATGTATTATTACGTTACATAAAAGTAAATTCAAATCTAGGGCACCCATATCTTTTCGTTTTTCGAAATTATGTACTTTTCATTCATAATTTTAACTTTGAAATTCGGTGTATTCTAAAAAGACGTAAGTGCCAGATGACGGTAGAATGGCGGTATTACCTTTGCTTTATTGTGACCCGTCAAAAAAACTGTTAGATGTCACTTGTCTCAGTCGTTGTTTTGGTTCCTTCATTGGCGTATATTTTTCATTGGGATCCATTTTATTGGCGAAATATCAATCAAAAATTGATAATATTAACAGTAAGCAGCGTGTCGAGTTGATAGGAAAAAATATTGTTGAATTCAATTCAGTTTTTAGTTTTGTTTTCTAGTTACACTTCTTAGGTGACATTGACATGTCTTGTTGATGTTATGTTTTCAATCAAAGACATTGGAATGCGCAAAGGTAACTACCTCATTCCGCCGTTTATGTGACGTCATCACATGTTTTTTGATTTTGATTTTTTTTCTCAGAAATTTAGAAATAAAAAAATAAAATAAAAATATATTTGAACTCAGGATACGAAAATAAAGAAATAGTATTTTTGTTTTAAGGTCGTGTCAGGTTTGAAATGTTGTCAATTAACCAACTGAAAAACGAAGATGTAGAATAATGTATATACCGCAAAACTTAAAAGTCTGCAATTCTACGTCTCTATCTTCTATTTTTATGCTTATTTTTCTATTTTATGTCTGTAACTTATATGGTGTACTTACATAATAAGGAGTATTCTATTCTATTGTACAAAATTGTGAAGTTGTAGAAAATATTACGTAACACAAAAATTACAAATATGTAAATTGTAGCCTTGTGACTACAATTTACATATTTGTAAAATTTTCTGTTTTGATTGTGTGGCTCAGGGTTTTGTAGTAGGTATCTATAGACATTTTTAAGATTTATAAAGGACAATTGGTAATTTTGTATAGGCCCCGTACCCAAACAAAAAATGTACGCTAGCATTATAAACTATGTCTATCTTTTGTGACCTCAGGGAGTAGTTTAATTAATCCTGAGAAAGCATGACTAAATTCACTTGGAGAGAAAATATATGTGAGGAAGTAAGATTGATTTAATAAATGGAAATATTTAACTCATCCTCCAAAAACGAATTGACCTGCTAATGATGGACACCTTTTGAAACTAATGAACCTCCAAAAACTTTTTGCGCTTCTAATGATGCACAACTTTTTAATAATTAAGCCTCTTTTTAACTGACTGGCCTTTTGTTACAGTTGGTGGTAGTAACTACATAACTTGTGAATTGTTATTGAAAAGTTTTGTGGTTCAGGGTCCTGAAATAACAGTAGCGGAACCCAAGTTACATGAAATACTCAAGTGTTATCTAGAATTGTTTTCTAAAAAGCCAATTGCAAAATAAATGGCGTATTATTTTTCAAAGTAAACCTTGAAATGAGTCTTTAACAACCGAATATAGAGTCCATTAAGATCGACAATATTAGTGTTTGATTAATTAAATTTTTCAATCCGTTTAATTAAAATCTGACAAGGGCTTCAATGAGGTGAGAACTGATAGCTCGGTTCTCATTACGTGTTTGTAGGATGTAGTGCTAAACCCTCTTCTGTAGTAGATTTTACTTTTACCCCTGTACCAGATATCTAGGTGCATTATTTTGCGAAAAGTCAAATAAGATTATTATGAATCAAAATCAAAATCAAAAGTCATTTATTCAAACTAGGCTGAGAATCAGCACTTTTCGAACGTCAAAATTACAAAAGACAGTCCCCCAAAACGCCCGCCCTTCGCCACTTCCTAGTGCTTTCGCTGGGGAGAAGAAGTGGCGGAACAAACTCCCCAGCAGCACATCTGTCTGTTCAGTTAGAAAATAATTAATTTTATACAATACTATGTATGCAAAGTAATTAAGATTACAGGACACAGAACCTTAAATTAAATAATTTGCCATAGGTTAACTAGCCACGCCATGCAGAATGCAGATGTAAGCCTAGTATTCTGCGTACAACGTTTAACTTACCGTAATAAAATCATTGAATTTGTAAGCTACGATATATTACTATTTTTTAGCGTCAATTTTAATCCTAGTTTCATTTATGTTAATTTCATATTTAAACTTGGACTTTACCTTTACCAATTTTATATTTTTTAATCAGAATTTCATATATTTGAATTTAATTTAAATGTAATCTTTTACCGATGTTACAACAAACCAGAACAGAAACAGAACATAACAATATTAGCGATTATTACCAAGTAAGTTAGCTTATTTCTCTGATTCATTGTTTTATGCATGTTGTGTTTACGTAAAAGTAATTGATGCATTGTTATTTTACTTTGGAAAATGTATTACGTGATTGTATTAGTGTAATCAATTGTTGGTAAACCTAAATAAAATATATTAAAAAATATCCGCCCGCGAAATTAAATTTTTCTTACGTTTTTTTTGCTATTTCCAGGTCAGTATCAGATTGTATGTTGATAGAAACATGATTCACGACCGTAACAAATATGCATTTACAGAATTATAATGCAAAACAGAATGTGACCGCTCATAATTATTTCTTTCAGCTAACGATATGATAATGACACTGAAATTGGAGTTAGTTATAAGTTATATAAAAATGCAAATAATGCAATTAGGCAGAAACAATTTAGCTACGTCTTCGGCTAAAAAGGAAACTAAGATAAAATAATGCAATGCAATGTTATTGTATAATTTCTAGATAATAATAGAAAACTGCAGATTATCTGAGTAATAGAAGTGTATGCTAATTCATGCATATAGCCTAGCTTTTGAGCCCTATTGCGTAACACAATTTCTTTCACAATCCGAAGGATTTTCCTAATCCATGGCTTCATATGTTTGAAAAATTCGTCTGCTCAACGATGAAAATAACGCATTGAATGCTGTCGACCTGTCAAAATTATTTGGTGCCCTAACATTCTAATCCCTCATTTTTATATATCTGATTCTGCATATTTTATTTATTTACTTATTTAAACATTTAAGCACACACATAAATGAACAAGAACAAACGAACAGAAAAATACGCACAAAGGTTATGCTTATTTCTAAAAAAATCTCTTCCAGCATATCTGCCATAGGAAAGTAGGAAAAAAGAGATGTAGACAGCGTGTGTAAGAGAGATTATGACTATTCAAATACTGTTAAAGCTAACAGTCTAATCAAAATCAAAAAACAAAATAAAAAGTCATCATTTAAAAGCTTAAATTATGTAAATAAATAGTAGTTGACTGCCGAAATGAAAGGCATTGCAGTTGTTAGTGTGCGACGTAATTACCCCGCAGGTCTTTAGCTTGGAACCCTCAACACAACGTTTCATGCAGGTCATGAATAATAAAGATATGAAACCCATTACAGATAGACACAATATTATTGAAGTCTTGAAATGAAGTGAAAACAATCTAAAAATTGCAGGAGTTTCTACGGCTGTCATTCGTGAGGAAATAGATAGTTTTGAATATGTGGATGGATATAGGTACCTAAGCATGTATCGGAAAGCGTAGTGTGGAACGCGCCTTACCTAGACTGACGGATGACATTAGAAAGGCGGCCGGGATGGACTGGATGCGGAAGGTGGAGGACAAGATGTTGTGGGCCAGCCTGGGTGATGCATATGTCCAGCAGTGAACTGCGATAGGCTGAGTTAATTGATACCTACCTCACAGTAGCGGAAGACCAAGAAAAGATGGACGGTTTGTATGGAAGACTAGCTTCTGCCCGCGACTTCGTCCGCGTGAAATTACACTCTCCCCCCGGGTCATTCCGCGGAAATCCAGTAACGGCGAATATATGCTAATAATAAATTAAATATCATAGCTGCATTCTTTTTTTACTTTATATGACATTTCTTACATGTTTTTACGTATGGCGCCGCTATCTAAAAAAGTATAACACCTTTATTTAATTTATTATTGCAATCAACACGCACCAAATGTCCTTACCATTTCCAAACAACAGTCGGCCTAATTGCGCGGAATGGCCCCCCCATTCACCCTCTTAGGGTTGGAATTTCGAAAAACCCTTTCTTAGTGGATACCCACTCTTCACAAAGAACATACCCTCCAAATTTTATGTCTCTAGGACCAGCGGTTTAGGCTGTGCGTTGATATATCAGTCAGTCAGGACTTTGATATAGATGATTTTGCTAGAAGGGAGAAGAATACCAACTAAAATTATGGTTGATACAGATGTAAGGAGGAAGTGGCATGCTGTGCAGACTCCGAAAATAACCTACTATGTATTTCTAAATTTCTTAAAGATATTGATGTAAAATTCTGAAGTCTACATTAAAGGGTGTGCTCACATTGCCTGCAGCGAGGGATTGTACAACTCAAGAAGCAGCGAGGGTAACGCCTTCGATTACAATATTAATTTGTACTTTAAATAGATGTTATTCTTTCAAATGAGTTACAGATAGAGCAAAATTTTCCAAGGTTTTCTTTTCATTTGCTGCTACGAGGGATGTTAAAATAAAAGAAAAATAAAAGAAAGGAAGGTACCAGACAGTAACGTCGTGAATTAAATTCTATGAATGAATGAATAATCTGTCCTCCCACTTGCATCTTCTTAGAAGTGTAAAACCTATTTAAATAAGCTGACTGATTTGGTATCTTTAACAAATCATCGATGCATACAAAAAAAAAATTTGCAATCCTTTAACACTTAAATCCTACCCTATAACTCTTAAAAAACCCAGCATTATTACGTCAAAACAAAACAATTTGCATACCTACATATTTTTTCCTTAAAATTGCAGGTTGGGTTTCCCTCGGTAGCATAACGATGCTGCCTCGGGCAGTGAGCGAGAACCTTGCATTACATGGTGGACTGCAGTGAATGAGTGAATATTATATGGAAGCCAGCCCACCCCCGCTTGAGGCACTCACGCCTCAGCACCTGGCCTTATAGCTGCTGTAACAGGCTTTTCGAAATGACGTCCTCCTTCATTTTTGTTCATGTGGTGTTTGCTATTTAAATCTTGTATAACATCAACTTGAAGGCCGGTAGACTGTGCAGAAATATTAAAAGCACAACTTTGTTAAAAAACCGTTTCAAGAAGGTTTTTATTTTACTTAATTATTAGAGGTATGTTTCCCTCGGTGACAAAAAATTTTCCTTAAAATTGCAGGTTGTGTTTCTCTAGGTAGCATAATGATGCTGCCTCGGGCTGTGCAGAGCGAGAATCTCAAATTATCTGGTGCACTGCAGTGAATGAGTGAATATTATATGGAAGCCAGCCCGCCCCCGCTTGATGCACGCACGCCTCAGCACCTGGCCTTATAGCTGCTGCCATAAAGAAGCTACTGCGCGTAAAACTGATTCAGGATATATTAATGCTACAAGTGCTGTAATTGTTAAATCTTGTTACATGGAGTTCCAAGATCCAATTACATTTTGCTGCCTTCAAACAGTAAGTATAATCTTTAACGATTTTCTATCTACCTACTGTTATAATCTTGCACACCTGTGTTGTTCTCTTGAAAATGAAATGATTACGCTATGTAGCAATCTGATGACAGACGCAAAACGTGATCTGTAAATTAATCCCCTTACTAATAAACGTATTATATCAGATGAATAGTTACACACCGATTTCTCTCTTTCAGTCGTCAGTAATTTGACTTTCGAAAGAAGAAGACAAAGCGTTGTCTAACTATACAGACGCTACACAACGTTTATGAGTAAGGGGGTAAGTATGAAAATTCCAAGGACGTAAAATGATTTTACTGGAAAGTGGTTTTTAATACCTATTTCAAATCATTGATGGTAACTTAGCCTGTTTCCCTCAGTAGCATAAAAGATGCTGCCTCGGGCTGTGAACGAGGACTTCATATTATCAGGTAGACTACAGTTATATGGAAGCCAGCCCGCCCTCGCTTGAGGCACGTGCGTGCCTTAGCACCCGGCCTAAGCTGTGTGATATTAGAAAGAAGATTTCTGTTTTTTGGGACATTTAAAGACTAAAGATGCTGTTACATGCTACGCTTTATTTGTAGGAGTTTTTGAAGTGAAACTTCTTTAGGCACGCTTGACTTGGGGAGTAAGCTGGCGAACGCGTGACGTTAGCGTTACGAAAAGTGTGATCGAGCGAGACGAACGGGAGTTGAGTGGGGGATATAAGCAAGAGAAAGCAGTGCGCGCGCACATTTTCTTTCTCTCTTCCTCTCATAGCCAAATACGTTTAAGTTTCACTTCACTCGTGTGGTCATAAGCATACTCGGTTTTTTTTCTAATGATTTCAATCAAGTTCGGTCTTAAACAAATTTTACGATCGGCTACATACCTATATACCAACTAAAATCATTACACCCATTTGGAGTCCATTATAGCTCGACTATAGTGGCCTCCAAATAGGTGTAATGTTTTGTAAAAAAGCGTTTCAAGGAGCTTTTCTTTTAATGTTTCCATCAGACTTTGTGTTTCCCTCAGTGGCATAAAGATATTCCCTCGGGCTGTGAGCGAGAACCTCACATTATCAGGTAGACTACACTGCATATTATATGGAAGCCAGCCCGCCCCCGCTTGAGGCACGCACGCCTTAGCACCCGGCCTAAGCTCGGTTATGTTGAAAAAATGTTAATAAATATTTTATATTGTTTTAATATTTTGTTTCGAATTAATTACTTCAATTACAAAAATGAAAATGTTTACCTTACTCGGGAAGAGACTGGACCCCACGACACAGGGAATCTTAGTGTGGGGTCCAGGGCATTTGTAAAAACCTAGCACCTAAGTCTCCTTGTAATCAGCTACTTACTAGTGTTTTTTTTTTATATTGTACCGTGTTTTTCTGAACTGATTAAAGTTTGTATTATTTTATACAGCTCATGCTGATTACTTTCTATTTCCTACCACCTGAGAGAAGAAGTAAGAATATTTTTTGAGACATCTTCTATTTAAAAATAATTAGCGTCTAATTTATTATGATGTAGAACAGGATGTTGCATGTCTGTAGTAGATAAAAACATGAATAAATAAAAAGTCAACTTAGTTACTGCCTCCAAATATATAGCAGTAGTCAATCGCAATGAAGGAGCTCGTCTGGTCGGCAGACATCATCAGAAAGTAGTACTTTCTGCTATTATGGAGACAAACTTTGTACGTTGCACGTTCCGTGCCTCGGAAATCATGTTAATTCGTTGGTCCCGGCTATAATTCGTGGATTTTTTACAGTCGTTGCGGGTCGTCAGAAGCCCGAAAGCCTGACAACTAGTCTTACCAAATCGGTATCGTTTTACCCAGTAACTGGGTTGTGGAAGTCAGATAGGCAGTCGCTCCATGTAAAATACTAGTATTCAGCTGTATCCGGTTAGACTGAAAGCCGATCCCAACATAGTTGGGAAAAGGCTAGACAGACAATGATGATGAAACTTTGTCTTTAAAATTTGTAAAATATCAATTAGCAATCTCCTTGGTGTTGCAGGTGTATAAATGGCTGTCAACATTTTCATAACTAAGCACATAATTTTCTCTATCTTATCTACCGAAACTTACGATAAATAAAGCAGGCGTAAGAAACCCTACATTCTCCCACAAAAATACCAACATTTTTGTAACTTAAATCAAAATCACCAAGTACAACTCGTTGATTTCACAACCAAGCCGAGATTTTTTGTAGAAATCACATCTACAAAAAATCTCGGCTCAGATGTAATAATCATTACAAGGCGGCGACGGTGCAAGTATCTTATATCATTTACATATCTTGTTTACGGTACGTCTGTCCCTATATGCTAATGACATACGAACATATATATTTCGCTACCTCGACACGTTTCAAAGCATTGTTTTTCACACTTAACCAATTTAACAAGACCTGTCTTTCTGAATTCCTTATTCTCTATCAGAGGTCGAGACTGACTGGTGAATATTATTTTGTCCCTTTTACATTATAAATCGCAGCGAGGTTTAGTTTTTATTTTGTTATAATTTTGCGAAGTCGCCGCGGGCGCAGCGGCAATATGAATATTAAGAGCTTTTTTTTATTCGCGCTTGTGTCTGTTTTCATTGTTTTGAACATCCGTTATTTAATTAATAGAATTTTCTTCCTTAATCAAAGTTAGAAGGTATAGTTGAAGTCCCCATAAAGTTTTTCATTGTTACCATATTTTCTTGCATAGTATGTCCAGCATGAGTTTTAGAAGTATGACAACAACAATACCGACTTTTTAAACAAGAATATATATATTTTTTTTCTTACTAAGCCAATCATCATGAAGATTATTCAGGATAAAAAGCCAGAGCAACTAGAAGCAAAAGCTTAGGTAGTTATTCAGTAAAACAATAACAGACCGCCCGTCAGTGTGACAATATTATAGTAGCTAATAAAGATGTACCTACGCTGTGGAATGGGCAACTAGCTTCATATTTTCTGACTGACTGACATCTTGACAATTCAAAAGTGCCAGTATAAATGGTTTAATTGAAATAAATGCTTTGAGTTTGAGATCGAATTCGCAAAACGCGTATTCGTTTGTATGAAACTGATAGGTGTCAAAAACGCATTCTGTCTTCGGCCTCGTCGGTTAGTCACTTTTTCAGTACGACTATAAATTAAACTATTGGCTGAAAACTGAAATAGTAAAAACTGTTGAAGGCATAGTAGACAATATTTTGGGAAGGCAAAAAGAACCGAAGAAAGCTCAAAACACAGTGGAAAAGAACGACTAAGAATCATCAATCAACAGTTACGAGTATTCATCCGACAATGTCGTATCGTAAGCGACAATGGACACACGCACTAACGGTCCGTGGGTCTCATTTGACTGACAGGTGACTAAAATTTATGACCGCCAGTCGTTGAACCAATTAACAGTACCTATACTTGAGAGTAATAGCTCGTCTACGATTAAATGGAGAACATTCTCCAAACCAGTAGTTGGAGATAAGAATCGTAGTATACAAAATATGTAATTTCCATATTAATCTGGGAAAGACTGTGATCAGAGAGTAGGTATCTACTTAGGTACCTATCTGGCTTGTTAAGAGCTGTGGGTGTGTTCGATTGATATCGCCGATATTCCGAATTATTTGAGGTTCATTAAACTTAGATATATTTATGAATCAGATGCGAAACAGATGATTTAGTTTCTTATGTGATGATAATAAAGTAGGTCCAGCCAGAGGACTCTGGGCAACAATCTTCGATACCCACTTGACTTCTATTCTCGTAAAGCTCATCACCATTTTCCTGCCTTTATCCAATTTATTTGGAGTCGTGGCAACATGTCCTTTTCTTCCATACCTACTCGTCTATTAGTTATCATCTCGGTAATCCTTTTCTTGCCATATCATCTTGCATACCTCACGCTGCCTCAATAAATTATCTTCTTTTTGTCGCTTTAATCTGTCAAGCTCCGCTAATAGACACAATTGATTTTCTATTGTTTCGTCGCCGATCGGCGAACCGCGCTGCTTGACCGGTTAAAAGACAAAATTGAAACACATATCAAAATATTGAGAGGAAACCGGCATGTCCTAGAACCAAAAATTCGAAGACATGTGACTTCTACAACTCGCACTGGGCCCGTGTGATGGATTGTGGCTTGCGGCCCCCTCACAGAGAGGACCTGTGTTCCAGCAGTGGGCACATTATAGGCTGATTATGCTATGCTATACACACCTTTGTTTCATTTGTAATTAAATGTCCTCCTCCAAATTTTCCACATTTACCGCTAAATCAAAACAAACAAAGCCCAAAACTACTTGACAAAAATCACAAACACTACGAAGATCTTCAACAAAGCCCAAGAAAGTTCCCAACAATTAATGAACAAGATACTTCTTTTTTTAAACGAAAAAAAAAACTAAAGCAGTATTCATACTCGTTTTTGCCAAGCATTCCAGACAATGACAGATTAAGCTGAATGCAAATTCCCAGCGTCCGTGGGCGTGTCCCCTCTGATGGCGCGCAAAAAAACAATATGAAATATCGTTTTTTAAAACCCATTCTGAAATGTAAGTAAAAATGATTTTAGACTAAGTTTTAGGTTATCATTAAGTTTTTTGAGGATTATTTGAAACGATACTTACTAAGCATAAAAATATCATCGTGATTTTCAAAATTGCTGCGTGTTCTATTATTTTTCAGATACCTACTTATATTTTGATGCCCTATGATTTCTTCCCCCCTTTTTTACGCATGTATTTACATACAGGCTGGCAGAGAAATCGACGCGAGACCTGTTAGGTACCTACCATGGGTTCTGTACATGATTCTGAAACCCCTGCGTTGAAAAAAGTCGGTTAAGTAGCTATATAAAAAAAATTACTCTTCCATACATTTTGACCGCGTAGGTAGGTATTGCATTTTTCTATAAAACAGCAAATTTTTTGGTAACTGACGAACAATTTCTACGCTAGGGGGCTTAGAATCTAGGGTCGCGGGCGCACAGAGTGGGGGCTCTGTCCACCCACCAAGTGACCCCAGGGAAGACGGTGGCACAGTGGTCACGTGTTGCCGTGTATAGCGAGGCTCAGAGGAGGCCCGCTTACAGTCTCCCCAGGGATATGCCTTACAGGCGTTGCACGGGGGGGTTCCGGAATTGGTCTTTTAAGAGGAACCGGGACCTCCCCTATGTGCTGATGTTGCACACCGGGGTGGTTTTAGTGAGGTAAAAATCCCATAATCTCCGACCTCCCTCCACGGAGGTCGGGTGCCTTTTGAAGGTTTCCCCCCGAAAACAAAAAAAGAGGGGCTAGAATCATGTGCTGAATTCATGGCTACAGTGTCCCTGCCACCCTGTATTATTAATATTTTAAAACGATTATCTTGTAAATTATATGTGGGTATATTTAGGTATATGTCACTCTAACATATTTACTTTTTCCCTGGGAGTCTTAAAAAAGAGTGTTAAGGTCCTCTGCAAATAGGCAGGTTCTATCTACCTATTTGCCTATAAATAAAGCTATGGCACATAAAAGCCACTGCATGCGTTCTGCAGCTTTATAGGATACTAGCTTAGACTATAAAGATTTTATATTGAAAGGATTTAAAACTTTGGGTCGAAAGTTGTGAGCTGCTGCTTGTATTATAAATTTCAAGAAGCTCTGTGGTACCTAGGCACTTGTTTTATGTAGGCATAAACAATCATGACTGGACTTACCAAGGAGGCTTCCGGTTAAACTGGAAGCCGAGCCCAACGGACTTTTGTGAAAAGGCTAGGTTTAAGATTGATTAATTGTTTTTTTCTATCATAACACTAGCATCTGCCAGCGACTTCGTCCGCGTGAAATTTCACCCTCCCCCTTTTTAACCTTCTTAGGGGTGGAATTTCTAAAAACCCTATCTTAATGGATACCTACGCTTTGCAAAGAACAGACCATCCAAATTACATGTCTCTAGTACTTACCAGCAGTTTAGGCTGTGCGTTGATATATCAGTCAGTCAGGACTTTGAATTTCATTTATACAGGGTGTTACGCAAAGGGTATATCAATACAAACGGGTTGAAGAGTGTATCTGGTCTAGAATCTCTGTACAAAATTTCAGCTCAAAAGCATTAACTTTGAAAATGCTTAATATTTTTTTATTTCGACATCATGGCGCTGCACTGGCGCGCGGCGGCGTGATGTGCGTGTACTAGGCGCACAGACACACTACAGATAATGACCCTCGTAGTGCTGTGACACGTTTGTTATGATTTCAATTTAATAAACTATTGAAATAAAAAAATATTAAGCATTTTCAAAGTTACTGCTTTTGAGCTGAAATTTTGTACAGAGATTCTAGACCAGATACACTCTTCAACCCATTTGTATTGATATACCCTTTCTGTAACATCCTGTAGATGCCAATGATTTAGTGTTTTTACGAAGAAATAAATAAACTTGTAAAACACTGTTCTAAACACAGGCTTACCAATAGGTAGTCAACTAGCACACTAGTGGAAATAGCAGCCTATTTTGCAACTTTTAGCTATACAGTAGCGCTTTAGGGGTTCAGAAAGTGGTTTTAAGTTCTACTATTGCTTCCGTAACTACTCATAGCTGTAAATATCACTAGGGGTAGCAGAAACTAAACCAAATGCCACTCTAGGTTTTATAAGAGTTAATTTTACAACCCATTTGCCGTCTATAGCTTTAAAAGAGAGTTAAAACATGTATGTTAAAGCTTAAAGCTGCTAAAAAGCTTCTATTGCCGCTGCTGTACGCTTCAGAACTGCATAAAGACTTTAATTGCAGACTTTTTAACGGAACTGTATAAAAGATATATTTATCACTGTTCTGCCACTGAAAGTTTCTTTGCAGAAGTGATTTGTTCTTTTGCGCAGATTTAAGTAGGAATTTGATCGACTGTTTTACTAATAGCGACATTAAGGCTTCACAATAGAAGCAAGAGAGTAATGGACATTCCCTACTCATTTGGATAATTCTGCTATTTTTATTAGAGAAATCAGATTTTATAAAATATTAAGTCAGTTTAAAAGAAATATGGATCTGAATGCATGGAAGTTCAAACAAAGAACTGGTGGATATCGCAAGAAAGTACGGAGAGTTTATCAGAATATGCAGAAATTAAAAAGGCAACTGTGTGTTAAGTTTTTTTTAACTCAATTACGTGAGAGTAATTTAGCTTTTATTTATAAAACTATTCATTTAATTTATTCTTTAATGGATTCATTGGAAACAAACAAAAATAATGCGCCAAGTTCGAGTTCAACAAACACAAGCGAGGGTCCCGTAGATTTTTTTTTTTTCTCAATTACTGATAACGGGCCAGTTACAGAGGAAAAGTAAGTTATAGCTTGGTGTGGCATATTATAAAAATAAAGTAAAATAACCTTATTTGCTTAATTTATTGTTTCTTTTTTGTAGACTGAACTCGGACAGCGAAACTGAATATAAACTAGAGTATGTCGAATGTGAAATAAAATGGATCTATCGCGAGCAAATACGAATTTGGGCGCTGAAACACAAATGTAGTCAAGTGGCTTTAAAAGACTTATTTCAAATTTTAAACCAAATTACTCCTAACGCTATGCCTAAAGATCCACGCTCACTACTTGGTACACCAAGAGAAATTACAATAAACTTCGTCGATCCAGGTGAATACTAGCAGCAGGAGTCGAATCTTCTATTATACATAATTTTTTACTTTTTTTGTTCGGCCAGTGTAACACTCCATGTTTTTCCCACTTAGATGGACAGATGCAAAGTTCTTGTTTATTTTGTTGTTCATTATAAGTTTGAATTATTTAGAAAGGCATTCTGAAAACATGGTAAGACATAGTAAGTGTTAAACAATTGAAAGAGCGAAAAATATAGAAGCAGCTACAAATTATCATCGTATTTTAGGGTTTTCAACGAGTTCTACGGATCTCTACACAAATAACTATTAGTGTGGTTCGATATCTGCAGTAAGTACGAAATAAAAGTGATTGTAAAGACTTGAACTGCATTAGTGGTACAGGTATTACTTGGACCTTCAGAAGAGTGAAACTTAGCGCTTTGACGCGCAGAGAGGAAGTATTAAGGTTAAAGTTGCAAGTTAAAGCTGCTTCTCATAGACGACATGTTTACAAGACAAATATGTGTCATTACTTGAGAAATTTATAGGTTTTTATCGCAATTTGTAGTAAAATATAACTAAATATAGAACCAGCAACTTACTAAATACAAATGTAGTCAAGTATGTAATTTCAATATCGTGTAGGTATGTGATATTATAATATTTATATAATAATATTTTACATATTTTACGATATTCTGAGGTAATTATTGAGGCGCGTTAAAAATACTCCAATAATATCAACTATATGCACGATAAACTGATCTGCGTTTGTAGCCACTTGCATACAATACAAAATATAGCTCAAAGACACTATACTTCACTTATTATTTATTTGTATTCAGTAATGTCTGACTCAGGAACAACAAATGTATTTAATAAATGAGAGACAAGGTGAATGATCAGTGATCCTTTATTCGTTCAGTTAAACCTGTCATTCATTCAATCAATAAGCGCCACAAGAGCTTTAGTGTGGTGTTAATTATTAGCTGTAGCTCATGTAGCGCTTTTATGCCACTATTATGAAGTTCTAATGGAACTATAGATTGCAAAAAGTTGTGCCCCTTTGGCTCCAAAGCAGCTGCATAAGGTCTGCAGTGCACGCTCTGGCGCTAGAGCTTGGCGCCTTTGGGAATAATCGGATTAGCTCCAAAGCTCTTAAGCAGCAGTTTGTGCTAGTTGGAATTGTTCTTGGTGTCGCTAGCACGACAGTATCTATATCAATACTTGTTCGCCCAAAACTTCGCCACTTCCACGTCGTCGTCCGTGGCAGCGCAGAGGTCACTTTGCATGTTTTGGGACACAGAGGGGAGAGGTAGAATAGAAATGAAACATTTTGAAACGACAATTCATAAGGTTTCGAAAAGGTAACATAAGAAAAAAATTAAGAAAACGGCTCAACAAATATAAGTGTAACACTGATTGATGCCTTTCGAAGCTTCTCGTATTAGCATAACTAATTAAAGATATAGGTAATTAGCCAGCCTATTACTGTAGTAGAGACCTTTTGAAAAAGTCACATTAGTTGCCCGGATTTAGACCTAAAACTTCGCGCATGAGAGGCGAGGCCATCAAAACTTAATCCAAAATATTATTTTGAATA
Source organism: Amphipoea oculea (assembly GCA_945859645.1). NCBI lineage: Eukaryota > Metazoa > Arthropoda > Insecta > Lepidoptera > Noctuidae > Amphipoea > Amphipoea oculea. The sequence goes on from OX243884.1 coordinate 7,188,177, forward strand.
TGCATAGTAGGTATATAAAACAAAATCACCGAAACCCTTTATTCCACATAAAAAATACCGAACCGTCTTCAAAAGCGAAGACCCAAAAACAACGATATGGCCAGCGAGCTCATTATAATGTTTTTCCATAGAAATATATTAATCATGCACAGCCACGCCCTCTCGCGGCTAAACACCAAATAATTTCTGCCGTAAACATTTTCTGTGGGCCACAGATAAAAAAAGAATAATTAATATTATTTCTGTGGCATTTTTCGAGTATAAATTCGGACAGGTGAAACTAGGTGTGTACAGCATGAAATATTGCTTTTTTTCGAGTTTTGCTTCTTTTTGGGAGCAACTTAATTTCGGGTTTTATTAAAATAGCTTTGCTACCAACATTGTTTTTTTTAATTTTCTTAAAATATACAACTAATTCGACACAAAGATAGAAATAGCTATTCAACAGGCTGGTAAACTAATTTACTTCTAAGATTTAATTTTAGACTTGTTCCTTTCACGATAATTAATCAAGTGTTTTTATTGTAGGTGCTGAAAACACTAAACAATGAATCAATTAAATGACTAATACATCAATCAAACAAGTGTTCTAGAAATCAAAAGTTATAATTATCTATACAAAAGTCTTAAAATAACAGTATAATGTAGACGCCAGCACATCAAGCTACTACAATCTGTCAAATTTCTTTAATACATTTTCAACTTTATTGCTAAAAAATAAGGTTCAAAGTTGATTGGGAAAATTTGACAGTTTCGGGTAGGTTGATGTGCTGGCGTTTGTACAAGGATTAAACAAAGGAGCGAACAGCTCATCGGGCATCAAAAAATTCATCCACATTGCGCATCGCGTCAGCAGATAAAGTGCCCCAAAGGCTGGCAGATCAAAATGACTGTCAAAATTGGAAGACGGGCGAAGTTCAGTACTGCATTAAGGCATTTGAACCCATGACCTGAGAACTATCGAGAGAATATCTTATGGTCTTAATTTCCTACGATAGCGGTGGCCGTCATACAGGGTGAAATTGAACACATGCGACAAATCGAAATGGGAGATTATACTCATCATTATGAACAACTTTTACTATGGGACCAAACCTGAAATCGTGAAAAAAAAATCAGCTGTTCCCTACATTTTGACGAGTTATGCGAACATAAATGTAGGGAACAGCTGATTTTTTTTTCGCGATTTCAGGTTTGGTCCCATAGTAAAAGTTGTTCATAATGACGAGTACAATCTCCCATTTCGATTTGTCGCATGTGTTCAATTTCACCCTGTATAACGGCGGCACTGATGGCTGTCATGAAAATAATTTAAGTGAGGTTTGACTTTACGGTTTCAAAAATGCTTTCTTGGGAAACTCACCAACTTACTTTCATAAATTACGTTTCGGTGACGTCATCATCATCATAACCAGCCTATAATGTTCCCAATGCTGGGACACAAGCCTCCTCTCAGTCAGAGGGAGTGGGCCGTAATCCACCACGCAGGCCCAGTGCGGGTTGGTGGATGTCACATGTCTTCGTTTTTTTGGTGCGAGGACATGTCGGTTTCCTCACGATGTTTTCCTTCACCGTTTTGAAAGCAGTGGTGATGAAATAATTTACACAAAGTAAAGTGTCTGTCTGGGTTCGAACCTACGACGTACAACTCGTAAATCGTGTCCGTTACCACTAGGTCACCTCTGCTCTCAGTGACGTCAATCAACGGTAAATTGCAGACGCTATATGGGGCCACCGCAGTCTTAGGAAACCCTAGTTTAAATGACAACTAGGATACAGTCCATGGCGCAGGGTTAAGTCAGCAAAGAGTTGAAAAACAGCTGTCGGCAATGATTAAATGATGATTGACCATAATAAAGTAAAAACAAGAAAACCCCATTAATAAAACTTTTAAATATGGGATACACGTCCCCAAACCCCTACGTACACGCCATAAACACCCACTTAATTAACAAATACTTAATTAAACAGGAAAAATAAAGCAGAACTGTGCGGTACACTATTAATGTCAACACTTTAATATTAAACACAAACAACCTCGCACAATTAATCAAAAATCAACCTTATTACTATCATGACAAGATATATTAACTTATAACAGAATTTTAAATGATAATAGTCTTTATTGTTATGCTATTAAGAGTGATGGTAATGCGGTACGTTTTGGCATTTATAATTTGATAAGGCTTCCCCTAATGGCTAATGATGGCAAAGCACGGAAATGTCAACTAGATACGAACGGACACCTGTTTGTTAGGGTTCCGTGGTTGAAGTTCAGAAACGAGGAAAGGAACGTGGGTGACTTAGCTTCTGCCTGCTTCATCTTTGGACATAGAATTAGCATTGTCATTCAACATGGCAATGCTGCCATGCAGTCTTCTCGGCATGTTTCCAGATGACAGCGATGCGGAGTACTTCGAAGCCTAAGAGCGGTTTCGCACTACTTACATCCGATCCGAACCCGAACTAAAGATCCGACTTCATTCCGAATTAGAAATGTTCTAAATTCGGACGGATACAGTTTAGATCTAGTGCGCAACCCCTCATACAAATAGAACTATGGTCACTTCAGACCGGCATTTCTCGGATTCGGATTGGACGTAGTGCCAAACCGCTCTCAGTGTCCTGTTTTATTTTATTTGTTATTTAGTCATTTAATTTAGTACCCACTGTAAACAGTTGTGTTAAATATTGTTAAAATTAAAGTCAGTGGATTAGTGGAAGAACACTGTATAAAAAAAATTAACAAAAATTATGCTATCATTAAAATCAAAGTGTGAGCAAGAGATGCAGAAACTAACTTCCATACAAGATTCCAAACTGAGTTAACTGTTTAAACACTGACACAATGGCTAATGGCCTTCTTTAATTATTTCGATGACCAAGAACGGGTTCGAAAAAAGAGAATATTTTATACAAAACCCACGCTTCATAAATTACACTCGCGGCTGACAGCTTTTCGTACACCTCAGTGAGGTCGTTACTCGTTATTTTATGATTAGATGATATCCTCAAGTATCATAAAACGTCCCCCCTAGCTGGACATGTCGGCAACTATTCTTGATAACCTATGCATGTAAGCACACAACGTTATGTTGATAACTTATACAGGGTGTCAAAGGACCCATCACGAAGCCGTCATACGCATTCTGAACATGAAGCTAAGAAACTTTGTGCAAAAATAATTGCTGGGAAACGACTTTTATTTTTGGTGTGAAAATTCGCTATTCACGGTAGTGCGTATATAACGTAACGCACGCAAAATATTGTGCTTATGGGTGTATGAAACGTTGTTCCCGTAAAAAAACGTCAAAAAAGTTAGAACCTTGACCTTTGACCATGACCACGAGGTAGTACAAAAAAAAAAACTAACGGGAAGAACAAGTGACAGTTTTACATATCCAACTGCTGCGCTGGAGCAGTTCTGGCCCAGTGGCAACGGCCCCCGATTTACGAGTCGTAGGTCGTGGGTTCGAACGCAGGTAGGCGCTTTACTTTATGTAAATAATGTGAAGGAAAACTTCGTGAGGAAACCGGCATGTCTTAGAACCAAACATTCGAAGACATGTGACAACTACTAATCCGCACTGGGCCCGCGTGGTATTACGACCCACTCCCTTTCACCGAGAGGAGGCCTATGTCCCACCAGTGGGAACATTAAAGGCTGATTGTGCTATTATGTTATACTTATCTATGCTTGTAGAACACGACATGTCCTGAATAAGTACCTAACGTTTATGCCTTCTTCAATTAGAAGGATTATGCGAATAAGTTGTGGACATCAGAATGACTGGCCATAATGAACGCTCAGCTTTAAAATATTACTAAAATCTAATACCTATTTGCTACTATTTGATACCTTTGTTTAAATAATTGGTGTATCTAATTAATAACTGAGAAAATGAATTTAAAAAATGACCAGTAATTCTGACATCAGGATGACTGCCCACATATAGAATCTTCACCTAAGGGCTCCAAAATTTCAATTCGCCTTTACAAAAATTTAGTACCTATTTGATAACTAAACATATAATTTTTTCTAGATTTTTATGGCAAAGAATAAATGTTTTATTAGAGGTTTTGAGAGTGGGTTACTGACGCTACTGAAGGTTGCGTACTAGGTACTTTTATTAATGGTGGTTCCTGGGTTCCCGGGTCGGGCAAAGTGTTATTGGTTTATCCTTCTGGAATTTCTCAATAGCATCCCGGAGTCTCACATTTCTCGACCTGAGAATCGAACCCAGGACATGCTCAGCAGTAGCGCCAGCGACCACTAAACCAAGGAGGTTCTCATAACATTTATAATCGAATGATTTATTACATTACAATTAGTTTCCACCATTAACAAAGTTACAAACCAATATTTATGATTAGCAATATTTCGTGGGAACTCCACAAAACTTTCACAAACACCATATTTTTACCTTAAATTTTTTAATCTTCTATAATGTGGTTAAAAGCCAGTAAATTGTATGTATGGTGACATTTAGGTAAATCGGTAGGGAGCGTGCAGTGCGGTGTGGCGGCGAGATCATACGGTGAGCGATGGTGTGCGCACACGCAAATGTCAGCGTGAGCACGTGTGAGCTAGGGAGTGATATGGATACAGAGAGGATGATACCGCACGATTTTTAGATTTATTTGATGTTATTAATATGTATCTTATCTCTTACGATCATTAGGAATCAAGGTGAACGAATTTTCATTCGTCGTGTTAAAATTAGTTTAATAAACGAATTGAGATTGCCATGGTAAAATATGACAGCCAGAAAGTTTGGCTGCGGGGTCGAGAACTCAGAGTGGACGTTTGACACATATGATTTCATGTCAGAAGGCTTTTTTATGAACTGCATTTACCATGCAATACTAACAGACTACCTTAGGATAAATTGGATCAATCTATTAAGCCATCAACTAAGCCTATCGCAGTCCACTGCTGGACATAGTCTTCTCCCAGGCTACGGCACAACACCCTGTCCTCCGCTTTCCGCATCCAGTCTGTCCTAGCCACTCCAGTCTAGGATAAATTGAAATACCACATTATCTTCTTCAAAAATCAGTGGGAAATTAACCAAAAAACTTGTAACATACAACGATTGTGTTATGATTGTTAGTCAACAAAAACTTCTCAAAACTATAGAAGAATCTAATTTTGAACTACATTAACATTATTCCATAACAAAGAAATAAACACCCAAACAATCCATCCGCTCTATCTATAATAATAATCTTTATGATTATTACTTGAAAGTCTTGAAACAAACAAACTATCCAGTAGCGAAACTCATCATAAACTCGAGCAAACTTAATAACTTTTATAGCCGAAATAAATAGTGAACAAGTATAATAGGCTGTCAAATGTCGCCTAATCTGATTAAACATAAAACTACCACTGACCGGAGACTAGGGGCGGTTAAACACGATGGAATTTGAAACATTTTTCTACTCATGAACCTTTAAAAAGTATAGTATTTAAGAGCCTATACTACCTCAAATGGCTTGGCGTGATCCTCCGTTATGTCGAAAATACTGCACCATTAATTTTGAAATAAATATATGGTAAAGTTGAGGATTAATGCTAAGTCTTATGTTAGACGAAAACACGATTCCATAAAATTTTCTCGATAGAAAATAAATCCAAAGTTACCTCTAACCCGAACAATAAACCGCTGGTATTCAAAAAATACTTCAAATTAGATCATGAAACTTTGCATACTAACTGAACTTACTTTAAAGCAGGTCTTATGTTATATACTTTTTTATAATTACCATTATTTTCACTGTAAAAAGCAAATACCTAAACTATTGGCGCTGCCTGCCGCCCAGCACCGCACTCTGTCTCGCTCTCACTCAGTCAGCGAGCAGTATCGTATGAGCGAGATAAAGAGTGAATTTTAGCTGAGGTAGTATAGGCTCTTAAGTGTACACACGGCTACACATCAAGCTATACATTTCCAGTTTTAGCTGACCTCGCATGTGTAGGTTTTGCGTGCAATCAGAAGTCAGTTTATACTGGTTAAGTATAGCTTGGTGTTACCCAAAGGGCAATGGAGAGGGCTATGCTTGGAGTTTCCTTGCGTGATCGAATCAGAAAGAGGAGATCCGCAGGAGAACCAAGGTAACCGACATAGCCCGAAGAATTGTCAAACTTAAGTGGCAGTGGGCAGGGCACATTGCTCGCAGAATAGATGGCCGATGGGGCCGAAAGGTTCTGGAGTGGCGACCGCGTACCGGAAGCCGTAGCGTTGGAAGGCCTCCTACAAGGTGGACCGACGACCTTGTGAAAGCCGCAGGAACCCTTTGGATGCGAGAAGCATAGAACCGGTCGAAGTGGAGGTGCTTGGGCGAGGCCTATGTCCAGCAGTGGACGTCTTTTAATGATGATAGCTTGATGTGTAGCCGTGCGTACTATCAGCAAAAGCTACGGTTGACCATTTAAGAAAAATTTTTGCTTGCATGAGATGACCACAGGGCGATCCGCCCCTTTTCTATTTGACCAATGACAGAGAAAGGTCCATTTTTTACTAAGTGGCCACCTTTTGTATACCCAATTTTATGACTTGCGAGGTTAAGTCAGTTGTTTTCATAATTTTTTTACTTCAGTTGCAACTTGTGAGTCTTACGCAAACAAGGTCTTTTTTTATTTTGAGTGAGAAAGTAAGTCATTAGTATGAGCCAAAAGCGGATCACATTGTAGTTTGTAATTGAAACCTTTGTTATCATAACGGTGTCAGTTGGGAACGAAACATAAAAACTTCATAAAGTGCGCACTTTGTTTTCTTTCAAAATTGGCCAGATGTTGTAGCTATAGGTAGAAAAAATCTCTTAACTATCTTAGTTTCAATTAGGCAAGGTTTTTTTTTAGTTTTAGAGAAAGATTCATTGAACCCTTTTTTTATGGTGGGAAAAATCATCTAATGACAACCCCCGCTCTTGGGCGGAGCAGGAGATAGTGTCAGACTCTTACTGACTAAACAACCCACCCCGTTCCTCCTAGCCTTCATACCGGGGCTCGAGCTCCCTTTCGGATTACCCTGGCCCCAGTAGGCTTCGACCCGTTTGGGCCGCTTCTGTTGCTGACAACTCCTTAAGGCGCGCGGAAACAGTGCGCGCCGTCGACGACTTGAGCTCGGTCCGGTAAAGTACCGGACGACCGGACAGCGAGCCACCCATTGCTCACTGTCCACGAGCCCGCGCCTACGGTGGCCGGAAATCGGGATCGGAATCCCGGCGGCGGCGGCGAGAGCGCCTTTGCCTGATGCGGTCGGCCTCCTCCTTTGCGAGCATTACTGCCTCGCAGAAGTCGGCGACCGCCTGCCACTCCTCCTCGCTCCGGACCATGGCCTGAACCAAGGCCCGGCGCGAGAGAAATTTAATTTTAGATTGATAGATATTGTTAAATTCAAGAGAATTATTTGTGCTTCTGCTAAGTAGGCTTACGCCTATTTCGTCACTTTCACTACCTACTGTTTATTCTACAACACGTGTAAGTAGTAAAATCTTTTTGTTTGTAGACAAATGGTCATCTTTTTTTCATTTCTGCTGAGCAATGAACTGCACTCCTCCTCGCTCCGGACCATGGCCTGAACCAAGGCCCGGCGCGAGAGAAATTTAATTTTAGATTGATAGATATTGTTAAATTCAAGAGAATTATTTGTGCTTCTGCTAAGTAGGCTTACGCCTATTTCGTCACTTTCACTACCTACTGTTTATTCTACAACACGTGTAAGTAGTAAAATCTTTTTGTTTGTAGACAAATGGTTATCTTTTTTTCATTTCTGCTGAGCAATGAACTGTTATTGGTCAACTTTAACAGAAAGGGCGGGATCACTTCTCACTCAGTAGAACGGACATGCAAACGAAAATCGCCTAAAGATGGTCAACCGCAGCTTTTGCTGATAGTACAAACACGCACATACTTCCGACATTGCCATTGTCTCGGACGTTGCCGAGAGCTCCCGCGCTTACACTTAAATTCACAGCGTGTTTGAACACTAGGAAACCACAAGTAAAGCGCCTATCGCTTCGTGAGATGAAAATATTGTACGATGGCGCAGCAAGCGGCGACGTCTATAAGGCCGACCGCTTATAACTAAGACGTTGCCTGAGGTAGCTGCGCGGTGCGGGAGGGGGGATAGTTGTCCCAAGTTGACGAATCACTGAGCTCTTGCATCACGTCACCACACCCCTCCCGCACCGCGCTGCTACCTCAGGCAACGTCTCAGTTTTCTAGAGTGGGTGGGATAGCGTGCTCTATAGGTATACTAGGGGGTGTGTTGTTACGACTAACAATAGTACTAATTAACGGACAGTTACGAGTAGAAGTATTGTGTATACTGTTCGTTTGGGGTCCGAGGGTCAATGTTGCTTACCTACTGTGTTTGATGATCCTAATTATTGATGGGCATCGATGGGTTTCTGAAGTTGTTGATAATACCTATCTTGTAATTTGGAACTTTCTGTTTTAACATTTTGACAGGACTAAACTAAAATTTATCTTCTGTCCTTTTCTTAACAAATAGAAAGAAAAAGATGCACTGAACTTAAAGGGGTTTGAAGGTTTTGGGTCTAAAATCAGCCGCCATTTTGATTTTTTTTTCAATTAAACACGGCAATTTATTGTTCCTTTTTTTAATCCCAGAGACTAATCTGACATTTAAGTCTTTTGTGTTTTCGTTTTTTTTAGTATAGAAGTTTGACATTACACTTGTCAGATTAGTCTCTGGGATTAAAAAAAACGAACTATAAATGGCCGTGTTTAATTATTTATTTAAAAAATGTCTATTCTTCATTTGTTTCTTCTCCATAAAGGTTTCATAACGTTTCTATTACCTACCTCAATAGTTCAATATGCTTACCTGGAAGAAAAAAAAAACAAAAAAATCCTAGTTGTTTTCGACTTATATTTCGGTGAATAACTCTGAAACCTGACGCTTTAGGATATTATGTTATATTACATTTTTTGTTTGTATAAGTGTCCTCTATCTAAATATATACCTAACTTTTGTTGTGCACCGCGATTCTGAAAAAAAAATCAAAATGGCGGCCGACCTTAGGGCCACCCTCCATACAAAAATCTTCGAACCCCTTTAGTTTAGTTTGCGAACAACAGAATCGGCGCCAGTGTCTAAGAAAACGACCCTACTTAAATAGACTCTAGACCTTACGAATCTCGCTCGAAAGAAAATTACGATCACATAAAGCCTTCATTATTAATTATATAACATTACAAAATACTCACATTCACAACTGGCCCACCTACTCGCACATACGTATTGATTCTCGACTAGGTAGCGACAGCGCGGGCCGGCCGATGTTCAATCAATCTGCATTGGTCACACTCACCCGTCGTCAGCTGTACTGTACAGATGCCAGCACATCAACCTACTACAATCTGTCAAATTTCTTTAATAGCTTTTCAGCTTTATCACTAAACCATAAGGTTCAAAGTTGATTGGGAAAATCTGACAGTTTCGGGTAGGTTGATGTGCTGGCGTCTGTACTATAGTTAGAAGTACGATACTGAAGGGCCCACACTATTAACTATTAGCGTTTATTTTCAAACGTGTTTCGTTAGGACATTTGGGAGAGTGAGGAAGGTTGTAACATTGTATCGTTACTTTCAATAAAAAAATAAATGACAATAATAAAGTGTCAAGTCAAAACACAGACGTAATAGTATTAGGGACGTCTTAGGTTGCTAAACAACATAAATTAGCTGTCTGTACTAGTGTCAACTTAAGACAAGTTGGAATGTCTTATGTGCCAGTAATTACACTCGCAGGGCAATTGCGTAACACATTATCAATCGAAATCGGTTTCATTTTGACAGTTCAACAACATTCATTGCGTTATTTACGTGTTGAACAAAATTTTTATTCGAACTTATGCAGCAATGGATTAGCAATTTGCTTCAAAATTATTCAGATTCCAATTGATAGTGTGTTACGCAATTAGGGTGCCGGCACCCAAACCCTTCAAACCAGTATACAGCGAAGCTGCTTCATCATCATCATCATCAGCCTATAATGTTCCCACTGCTGGGACACAGGCCTCCTCTCTGTGAGAGGGAGTGGGCCGTAATCCACCACGCGGGCCCAGTGCGGGTTGGTAGATGTCACATGTCTTTGAATTTTTGGTTCTAGGACATGCCGGTTTCCTCACGATGTTTTCCTTCACCGTTTTGAGAGCAGTGGTGGGGAGCGAAGCTGCTTACCGGGAGAAATAGGAATGATGGTAGTACTTCCCCGGGAGGACCTATCCATACCGTAGAGTATTATATTATGTGTGGCTCAACCATCATCATTATTCTCTTAATCCTGGGCTTAAACCATGCAATGAATTATATTTCACATGAACTTTGAAAAAAGACCTAAAATTACCAATGCAATTCCATTTCAAACCACCATTCCATTAAAACTACCAATCCACCCAAAATTCAATACCGAAAATTAGCATTACCAATCCACATACCTAATAATCGGAACCTAGCCCTGCTCCAATCCCGTGAGATAATAGGCTTGGATCAAGCAAACACAACGGTTCCAATTACGACTCGGTACTCCGCGGTCGCGGCTTAATTCGGTCGTGCGAACGCGCGCCTGGTTCAAACGAGCACTGTCGTTCAAACGAGCCCCAAGCCCCCGCGCAAATTCCAATTTTCCTTTATGTGCGAATGGTAGGTAGGACAATGTGGGGGTGCTTACCTTGGTGCGGTTATATCTGGCTGGGTAGATTCCACACGATTCCACGTTTGATACGAGTAGCTTGTATAACGTGAGAGAATATAATGGAATGTTTTCTTGTGTTGTACTGGCTGCAATGTTTTTAGAATTGAATGTACCTAATTGGGTGGTACAATTAGCTAGGTATGAATTTTTTGTAAAACAAAACTCGACTGTGTACCTATTAGGGGCAGGAATCCCAAACAGTGCTCCTAGTTTCCATCTGGGGACAGAACTAGGTACTATAAGAGCTCCACGCCTTTATATTATCGGAGTAATCAATTCAGTAATAAAGTATTCCCCTAGAGTTGGTACCTCATCCAACACCCGCGCTAAGCTCGCGTGGTGGTTTACGGCCCACTCCCTCTCACTGAGAGGAGGCCTGTGTCCCAGCAGTGGGAACATTATAGGCTGATTATGTTATTCCTATAGTTGGATCTACATTTTTACATCATAACACGCGGTGTCAGCTATCCAAGCTGAGTTCTAAATATGAAATAGTTTTTATCTCATCGAACATGCCATCAACTTAAAAAATATCAAGGAAGGTTGCATGGTAAGGTTACATATACCATAAGCTAAAACCTCTACAGTACCTATCCATAAAATACTCCTTCTGTGCTATTATAATATCGTTTTAATTTCCCTACTTTTGAATGTCCACCTGATGCTAATGGCTCCGCTGCAATTCTACATAACAGTTGAATATTCTTTATCGCTTAATATTTTAAATATTTTGCACTGATTACTTCTAGAACTCATTTCCTTCCGAGCTTACCTATGTGTTTGCTAAAGTAGTAAATATGTGTTTAATACATCCTAGGCTTATCTGTAATAACGTACTTTTACGTCGCACTACAAAGCAAAAGATAAGATCCTGTTAAGGCTCCCGCACATAGGCATAACGCGATAGTGGGACGCGATTCTAATAGAACAATTTCTATGACTTTTCATAGGAATTACTCGTCTGCGGGCGTCTTTATTTGGTTTTGGTCTATGTTTTAATTAAAAGATAATGATTTTGTCACAGAATGTAGATAAGAACTAAGTAATACCTTCTAATAATCATGTCATGACAGTAAAACAGACCATATTCGGAGCTCACCCATACTAATATTATAAATGCGAAAGTGTGTCTGTCTGTCTGTTACCTCTTCACACCTAAACCACTGAACGTTTTTAGATGAAATTTGCTTAAACAGATAGTTTGAGTCCCGGGAAAGGACATAGGATACTTTTTATTCCGATATTCCCACGTTATCGAGATTTATGCGGGTGAAACCGCGGGGCGCTGCTAGTAGTGGTATATAACACTAGTTTACAAAATATAATAAATTTCATGTCCTTCCAGTGAATTTCATATCGTGTTATTTAGTGACAATAACTAAACGCAAACATATATTTGTTTTATTCTTATGACGTCAAAGAATCAAGTTATCTACACACTTTATTTTAAGCCTACCCACAAGTTGGTTCTGAATTCATTCTAAAATTTTGTTGCATTGTAGTGTTCAGTTGAATAAATATTGTTTTTAAAATATCAAAAAGGTTGTGTAAAGTACATCCCGACCGATTTTGTTACGTTTGTGGTGAATTTATTATATATAACAAAGGATATCCCATAACAGAATCTATGAAAGAAGCATATTTTTGTTATTTAATTTTAATTGCTGATTTATTACACAATTTTCAACGAATGGGTGTCAACATCTCTCTAAAAATTCATTTTCTTCATTCGCACCTCGATTTCTTCCCTGAAAACCTCGGAGAATTCAGCGACGAACATGGAGAGCATTTTCATCAGGATTTGAAATTTTTTGAACAAAATTATAAAGGATACTGGGACCAAGCCATGTTAGGTGATTACTGCTGGTCTGTTATAAGAGACACAGACACAAATAAATACAAGAAAAAAGCTAAGGCAATTCATTTTTAATTTTTTTTATTATTTCTGTAGGCATATTTTTGTAAATCAAAAATAATAAATAGTTTGGAAACGTGACGTATTAAATTTTTTTCCTATTTTTTTTTAAACTCAGTACATCTCAAATGATAAGAAAAAACACAATTTATTTCAAGGACAAAACCCATGTAAACTAGTGTAATTAATTTTCTCGTAGGTATACCTAAGGTTCTCTCTTTCGGCAAACCTAACCTAGCAATGTTCTCTCCCTTAGCAAAAGCGCATCATAATATTTTCCATACCTTCTAAAGGAGGATTTCACCAATGAAACTGATCGCGATCAGCACATCTAACAGCGTTCAAAAGCTGTCAGAGTCATCATTGGGCCGGCCGCATACGTCCAGTTTCCTAATTCGGTTTCAGAATCAGGAATTCAGATTCGGAGACCCTGAATGCACGCATTTCATACAAAAACTTCTCTTCCGTCAGGGTTTCCGAACGGAAAATATAAGAACGTGTGCACTAAAGAGAAGATTTTGAATGAAATGCGTGCATTCGGGTTCACACTGACAGTTCTTGAACGCCATTTTTCTGTGCTTATCATGTTCCGCCCTTTTCTTTAAAACTCGTTAGGAATATAGGTACTTAACGATTCGTAAGTCAAACTATTTATTTCAGGATTTAGGAGCCAGGCTTAACCTTTACGGTGCAAATTAGTTTCTTATGCCAATCAAAATATTGGGCGTCAGATTCCAATTTTTATGCGCCATGTGCAGATAAAGACACCCGTCTATCAAAAGTTAGTTTCTATCAAAATGTATGTTTAATAAAATACACAAACACATAGTTCGCGTATTGATCATGTCTGCTCGACGTCCGTCTGCCACTGCAGGGATCCAGCAGAATATCAGCGTCAGGTATATTTGCCTAACACATTTTTTTGAGCTGGACTCTCATTTAATAAGAAGAATTTTGAAGTATAATTTTAGCTTCGGTGTTAGAAGTTTATAACTCTCTATGAACCTATAATTTATATGACAAAATCATGTTATACCACGTGATGAATTGTAAAACTGGAAATAAAGGACACAAGGTGTCAATATATAGAACTAGCTGCGCCCCGCGGTTTCACCCGCATAAGTTTCGTTCCCGTGGGAATATTGGGATTAAAACTATCCCATGTCCTATACCGGGACTCAAACTATATCTATACCAAATTTCATCTAAATCGGTTCAGCCGTCTTAGCGTGAAATCAAACAAACATACAAAAAATTAAATCTTTTCTCTTTGTATAATACTAGCTGCGCCCCGCGGTTTCACCCGCGTAAGTGTCGATCCCGTAGGAATATCGGGATAAAAAGTAGCCTATGTGTTAATCCAGGGTGTCAGCTACCTCCATACAAAATTTTATCAAAATTGGTCCAGCCGCTGGAGCGTGAAGAAGTAACAAACATATAAACACACACACACACTCACAAACTTTCGCCTTTATAATATTAGTGTGATGTAATTAAGTTTAGATTTCACAGAGATACTCGTATTATTTGGGCAGGCTGAAGTAAAGCCAATAATGTTGACGTAAGTAGATAGTTAATTTAAGAATAATATTTTATTCCTGGAACGACTTGGTGAGGCCTGGTGCAGTTCGGGGTAAAAAAAAAATCTAGATAAATAAAGGTTGTTTTGTAAATAAAACGTTTTATATTTTCGAATAGATTTTATTCTTACAGACAATTCCATTATACTTTTGTTTATGTGCTAAATACAGATAGACAACAGTATGTACCAAATATTAACACTTAGTTTAAAGTACATACATACTTAGATTAGTGATCCTGTTACCTCATCTTTTATTATGATTGGAGCCACGAACAAAGAATCCATGATGCATTGAATAACAAAAACATAATATGAAATACAAAAAAAAAACTATGATTGAAGAGCATAAGAGAAATCTATTCCCAACCATGCCTAGTTTTCTTCCGAATGATATATATTATAATGAGTACTTATTTGACTATAGAAAAAAAAAGTCCGCGCCATGTGACTTGAAGTATAAAAAAAAACCCCTATGCTAATGTATGAAGAACCCTTTTAATCAAGCCTCTCATGCTCTATAGGTACAGACGCCAGCACATCAAGCTACCCGAAACTGTCAAATCTTCCCAATCAACTTTGAATCTTATATTGTAGCAATAAAGTTGAAAATCTATCAAAGAAATTTGACAGATTGTAGTAGCTTGATGTGCAGGCGTCTGTACTTACAATTAGAGAAAGAAATAAAGAAAATAAGTTTATTTGCGTTTTTAAACATCAAAGAAACAACACAAACACAAAAAATAACAAGTGAATATATGCGTCACATCCACGCAATAAACTTTTTCTTGTTTTGTAGAGCCTTACTAAATTGTTGTTTCAGCTACGACTTTACTTGGTACACTTTACTTAATAAACTTCTTTATTTACTTCGAGGACACGACTTTAGATAACATTATACTATTATTTTCAATTGTTTTGTTCCGGCATGTCCTAGAACCAAAAATTCAAAGACATGTGACATCTACCAACCCGCACTGGGCCCGCGTGGTAGATTACGGCCCACTCCCTCTCACAGAGAGGAGGCCTGTGTCCCAGCAGTGGGAACATTATAGGCTGATGATGATGATGATGATGATGTACACTTATGACTGTTCGTGACTCCAAACATAAATGAAATGGTTTTATTTACTTAAAACACGATGCTCTCTTAAAACGTATGGAAATTCTTTTCGAAAAATACCTCGTGTGTGTTATTTACAGTGTTTCTTTTGAAAAGCTAATTTTAATGTGGGAATTCTTTAGTAAGTGAAACATTAAAATGGAGTTTACTACAAATCATGATCAAATTCGGAATTTTTTCCTGCTGTGTTCGAATTTACAGTAATTTCATTTTTTTTTTAGTTTAAAAATACTGGTTTTATATTTCATAATGTTCAAAATTGTGCCAAATGTTTCTGAATATTTGATTGGATAGAAAAAAGGAAAAATCTGTATGAATAACAAGATTTTTGCAAAAATAATGATTTTTTTTTTGTATCTGTGATTCGTTTTTAAATGTGTATTGGAACAAAACTATAATGGTTAGCTAAAAGTACAATGATACTTACATTTAGTACCTAATTAAGTACATATTTCTTAGACAATACATTAATATATACAGATCGATTATTTACAATATTAAGATTATGCTCTAACAGATTGTACTTAAGTAACGGGTAAGATATCAATTAATAATAAATATACAAAAAAAATGCTCAAAGTGTGTCTATCTTAGTATAGGAACCAAAATTACTCTTATATAAATTATGCTTATGTAACCCATTGTAAATAAATTATTCTTTCTATGTAACTTAATAAATTATCTATTACAATAGCTATCTGTACATAATATTCTTAATATTCACAGTGCCTGGCTTATTCACAAATAGATTGATTATTTTATTATTAAGTATGAACTAAAAGGATATAAAAGCAAAGATTTATTCTCAATGATTTACCTATGCGAAACTAATCGGAATTAGTCTTTACAAAGTTTTCTTCTAATTTTTCCGGTAAGCAAAAAAAAGTTGTTTTAAAATCCACAGATTTATAGACCTGTCTTTTGAAAAGGTCATTTCTGGGTAATTAACAACAATTTTCTGACGATTAAAACGGTCGTCATAATCATACCACTTAAGTATATTAAAAGACTTCTGGCAACATTGATACCGGATCAGAATCAAAACAAATTGTCTTGATCAGAAAACATCGACAAATTAACCTTTATAGCACCAAATCACTGCAACAGAAAACAAACCGGTTCTTCCAATAACATCGAAAACTAACCTGAAGCAAGCGGGAAACTCCTTAACGTTCACAGAAAATAAAATCACATAAACACTGCGTCTTTCTTAACTTCACCAATCGCAACTGTTAATGAATAACACTGCTAAAGTCCACTTTGTAGCCTGTCGAGCCGCATCAGTCGTGGTAGTCCCGCGGCTCCGGCTTGAGCTACCACACCAGACCCTCGGGGTGTAAAGGGGGCGGCCCGTCCCCGAAGGTGAACTCGGGCGAAGATGGCCGAGGGAGCACGAGGTGGTCCGGAGGCGGGAACTGCTCGGGAAACTCCCCGCCAGGAAGAGTCTCCATGCCTGCGAAACGACCTGCTTCCGTTACTAAGCGCCTGGTACATTGTTTCATGGGGATGTTATATTGATTGCTTTTACTAAGTACCTAGATGTGAATATATTACTTGTATGTTTATGAACAATGTTGAAGTTAAATATGTAAATGAATTTGAGTTTGAATTTGAATAATTGCCAGTTTCCTTGAATACTTTAATTTGAGGCTCCTGAATAATCTTAAGGCTCTAAAACTACGCCGCGTGTTTTTCAGGCAGACATGAAGTCATTGATTTGTTTAACGTTTTAAGAAAATCTTGGGACAGTGAAATAAATAATTGAAGGTTATAATAAATGGTCATCACAAAAACGCACACATTATATAAGCAACACAAGAACAGTTCCATAATCTAAAAGTCGCGCGAAAGACACATAAAATTGTTAATTGTTAGTATTCACGCGTCTTCGTAAACTCGCGTCTGCAGGGTTTCGTTTGAACGAACCATTATGGCTGAACTTGGCCCTGATTCGAAAATTGCGAACAAGATACGTGCGCAGCACTTTGAAATAATAAGAATTTGAAATCGAGCTTGACTTTGAAACTGTTTAATGGTGTTCAAGAATTGCTCCTGTCTTTGGTTGTTTAGCAAAAATATGGTGTCTGTATAGACCATTATTTTACATGAAAATGGTCAAAATTTGAGTGCTTCAAGGATCTTTTAACGCGTGAATGACATTTAGAAGGAGTTGTTGGAAAACATTTGTAAAATTGTCGCAGAAATTGTATTGACAAAACGAGGTGGTGGAGTTAGTCCCGATTTTGGCCACTCGTTGAACGAACCTTGTAGCGGTGTATCGAAAAGTCTACCAACCTGGCTGATTGAAGGGCATCGACGGCGGCGGGTGGAAGAACGGCGCATCATGGTGGAACGGCGGGCCATAGCCAAACTCGAACTTGCCATCCGCTGTCGCGAAGTAAGGAAACCCCGGTGGGCCTTCCTCCAGCCCCCCCGGAGATAGGTTCATGGGGAATCCTCTCATCTTGCGGGACGACCCGAAAAACGGGCCCCGCCCCATTGAGGTCAGCTGCTTCAGACGGCGCTCTTTCGATCGCTTGTTTTGGAACCACACCTGTTGGGAAAAAGGGGATGGTAAATTAAAAAAGTTTCAGTCTAAGTATTCATAAATTGGCTACACGAGACGAAAAGAAGATTCTAAAGAATTAGAAAACACGCTAGAAAGATGATGATGACAAATTATTAAAATTAACATTTCAAGTCCTAAGAAGAAAAGACATAAACGCAATACTAAAGTTAGACAACATTCGTTCCTTTCGAAAGTTACAACAATTTTCATTAAATTTAGTTATGCACGAATCATAAACTGACAAAGTCCTTCAACGAGCGTTGAAATAACAGCAATAGTTGCCACGTCGTCGTAAACTATAATAACAATAAATGTTTATTAAAGAAAAGACGAAAAATAGTCATGAGAACCGTTCCCCTTGTCGCGAAATAAAACTTTAGTGTCTGACCGCATTTGTGGTCGACGTGTATTTGTTATGCCAATGACTAAGGTACTTCTATCCACAATTTTATGAGCAGTATTTGCATTGGGCATAGTTCTCGTAGGTAATATACTTGGAATTTTATTGTTTCATTTAAATCAAAGATCGAAATACGTGGAAGCTGCCAGCAGAAAAACAAATTGACGTAGGTCTAATCATGCAATTAACCGATCGTTTAGCAAACGAAGATTAAGCAATCATCGCATCTAATCTGACAATTAACTATTTTCCAGCGTTTTTCTGCTTTTAAATTGTTTTAAAAAATAAAGCTATCTTGTCGCGTTCATGGCGCGTTATCCGTCGCGTGCTAGCCGCGTCACTAATCTGTAACTTGTGTAACGGCGAGATCGCGCGTCGCGGCGATTACGTGTCGTGTGTACTCGCCATTATATTCGCTACGCATTCAGTGTGAGCCCCGCCTAAATATTGCGTGGCATTGACACGGTTTGACATGAAGGCCGCTGAGTGACCCCTGGTTGCAGAAATTGGGAAGCACGAGAGGGAATGTGCAGTTAACACGTATTTAAAAAAAACTGCGACCCCTTAGTAATCTATGCCAAAGAACACCAGTCTCTTGATGCCTTAGGAAAGCAAGTTTTCTGTTATTAGCCGGTAAAACTGCACTAAAAAACATTCATAGACCGTCAAACAAAACAGCTCAGATGGCTGTTTTACTTCAGATAACATTTATAGCGATTACCATGCACGCAAGCAATTATAATTCTGATGGTATTAAAAACTTAATGAAAATTACACCTTAACTGTTTTCAAACATGGCTAGAGAGCCACTCTGAGCAAATAATGCCAGGATCATTCTGCAAATTTTTACACTAGGCACAGTAGGTAGGTACACAGCGTATCCAGTGCCAATTATAACGAGTTCAGTGCATAAAAAAGTAATAAAAATTATGGGACCAGCGGCTTGTTTATAAAATATTATTTTCTTAACCTCTCTTGACTTGTTTGAGTGTCGTAAAATTATTCCATACATAAAAGCGTTAATTCAATTAAGTACTAAAACATCGCTGTTCTTACACCTGCCTTCGGAAAGTGATGCCTTCAATTTTTCAATTATATAGTTTCCCAAGGGCGTAAAGTCATCCTTTGATTAACTCGTGATGTAACAGTCACACAAATAGACTAAATAAGTAAGTCGTTAACTAGTTGATGTGATTCCTTAATTCGCGATCCATTTAACGAGCAATTAAAACTATTTCTTAGTTTAGTAAGTAATTACATTTGTTTAACGTCGATTTTTTTGCTTTTGTTTACATTATATTAACCGTAATTTAATTAAATTTAGGAATATTTTAACCTCATGCGGGCATTACAATTTTATTTATCAGCGTTTAAAATAATATTGCAGTAAATAATATCTAAAATTGTTTATAGCGGCTTCCAACTGTGCCTAGCACATCTTTACTATAAATTGCCGTTTAACAATGACAATAAAACGGTATGAAACGAACGGTAAACTATAGGATGTACTGCATTTGCGTAACATGGCACCTTAAAAAAATAATAAGAAAAAAAAACACATGAAGAAAACAAGAGCGTTATTGTAAAGACTCACGCGCGCTAGCCCCGCTGCGCGGGCGCACTCTTTGATCGCGCCGCTCCCCAGCCCACGCACGCCATTTGCACAGAAATCACATTCACAACCAGATCCAATTCTCTTACATAAACTATTGATTAATGGACATAGTAAATCGAAATGAATTTTGGCTATAGATCTGTCTATTAACTCTATAATTTATATAAGGTCATTTTTATTAATAATAAATCTGATAGGTACTTATTTCCTTAATTTAGACTGAAAATTGGAGCAATGATTAGCATTTTGACATAAATAGATCTAGATGGTTTGCGAAACTGGTCTGTTGCAAACCGGATAGGTACTAGGTCCAACAGAAAATAAAGTGGCAATTAACGTGGCAGGTAGGTACACCATATTCTCTCAAAGCCACCTTAATGCTTGACTTCTAAACGGACCACCAACCGACATTATACCGACAACCTATAATCACGTAGCAAGTAATTTTTTGTCGTTAAAATCTTCAAGTCGAGAACACCGGGTACGCAAATCGATCTCACTCTGTTACTCCCGTCCATACTTCGAACTAGAAAACAGAAATCACTTACGAGAACTCATGCGCATTTCCTACTTTTATGAGGTAGCAATGATTTACTAGACTACTAGAGAACTATCGTAAAATTGATTATCGGGCAATAAACGTAGGTAAATGCTTAAACCTGGCTGTTATTCATTTAGAGCACGTCATAAAAGTGTTATAATTAAAATTGAGAATTATTTAAAAGTACGCAATTACTGCTTTCTCACTGAGAGTGGTTGCTCTATTTCCGTTTTACTTGAATTATTTTCAATTTGAAGTTTTATGAGAACAAACCTGTGAGAAGTTCCACGGCAATTATTAAAAGCTAAGTACTCTGTAGATTATTTTAGATACATACATGAATATTCGGCTGAAGGATCCCCTCACTAGCATTGGCAACTTGCAAAAAAAATCTTCTAACCTATTACACAGTCTATTTTTCATAATAAAAATGCAAATTTTAGAACGGCGTGATATTATTACCATAAGAATGCAATTCGCACATGATCCACATTTCAATAATATAGTTCATGCATAAATGTAATCTGATGTTGGTCTCTGTGATTAACTATCGCTATTATTAGGTTTTGACGTGACATTCAAACACAATAAATAATATTTCAACATTTGTCAGAAGTCCGAACGGCCTTCAGACAATCACCGGTACCTATGATAGTACAGTTAGCGATAAATGTCGGTGATCTAATCAATCAAGTGGATAAATAGCCTGCTTTAACTAAGCTAACTTACCTAACCTTAACTTTTAACTGCTTTTACTAAGGGGAAATAATTTAAAAAGTGATTTTAGCGGGGGAGTACACAGTATCCGAGTCCAAAAAAGAATTAGTTTTGAAAACCTATATTTACAGAGCGTTTTTGGGTATTTGCAAAACAACAGCTGTAAGAGTTTGTTATTACAGATTTGTACAAACACACGACATAATCAGCCTATAACGTTGGGAACGTTATAGGCTGATTACTGCTGGGACACAGGCCTCCTCTCTGTGAGAGGGAGTGGGCCGTAATCCACCACGCGGGCCCAGTGCGGGTTGGTGGATGTCACATGTCTTCGAATTTTTGATTCTAGGACATGCCGGTTTCCTCACGATGTTTTCCTTCACCGTTTTGAGAGCAGTGGTGATGAAATAATTTACACAAAGTAAAGCGCCTGTCGGGGTTCGAACCTACGACCTACAACTCGTAAGTCGCGGCCGTTACCACTGGGCCACCACTGATCTCACACACGATCACTGGAAAATTTTACATTTTGCAGCTCGCATACTGGCTCAAGTAAGAACAGCTATTTTTGTGACCGACCAAACCCAGCTGATCCAAAATTGACCTGTTCCGTTGCTTAATGTTCAAGCTTATCGTTATTGGCCTTTATTACTTAATCGCACCAATAGATCAACCGAACAAAAAACCTTTATCGTTAAAAAATGTAAACTTCATAATACTTGTACTATTAAAACTGTGGCCATAACCAAGTGATTAGACCAGCCACCCCATTATTGTTCCTACAACCCATAAAAATATAATAATATTTGATGGGTGTTGTGAATGGAAACTCGAACATTGATAAAATAACAGTAGCATGAAGTAAACGGTACCTATACGATTTCCAATGAGGAGTCGGTTATACCAATCGTAAAATCTGTCTTAGTAGATGTAGTCAGGGGTTTCTATCAGGTTCCCATTGCTAATCCTTTGTTCAAGTTTGACGATTGTATAATTATGTTTAGTTAATTTTCCTCACGTCTTACGATACCAGTCTTTATAAGTCACAGCATCAATCTCTGTTCACTTCAGCAGGTATAGTATGTTAAGAATTTGATTTTGATTGTTTTCGTATATTTGGGTGACGTCTTAACACAGTTATAAAATGAATTTGCTTGTTAGTATTTACCTACTGCTGAATGGAACAAAGAAAATAAATTGCCTTCAAATAACCGTTATCGATCGCCTCTTGTTCTTATTTTATATTAAGAACTATCACAATTCATATGAATATTTACCAACTAAAACATGACTCATTATTAAATGCTTTTAAGTTTAAACTGTTTAGAATATTAAAGGTCTTGCAAATTATACCTTTAAGCTATAAAATTAAGAATTATGGTAGCTCAACAACAATGACATAGTTCGTAAAGGCTTAGATTTTATAGCAGTTTTGAGAAAGAAAGTCTAAACGAATATAAAGGAGCTTTGTGATCGCGTAGGGTGACGATGTTGATCGGGCGCTCGGGACTGTCTCACGCCGCGGGGCGTCCGCCGAACATGCCGCGTGGTGTTAAACACTATATTTCATACGTCCACCGCTGTGAGAGGCCATTCTCTTATCCTAACCCCGACGCCTTAGAAACTCGTAAAATCTTAGTATTAACTACCGAGGTATAAACATGGATTAACTGTATAGTCTGTATATAACGCCTCCGGTACGTACGTGATGTTTTTGCAAACCCCGTGTTTAATATATGGACGCTTAATGCACCTTAGCGTGTCTTGTTTACTCTCTTGTAGTATGTGGGCATAATGTTCAGTGGTTGTGCTTCTAAGTACGATAAATATTATGGGATAGTGTCAATGGATTTTGATAGTGGAAGCTAAGTTCCCACATCTTATAGTATTTCTTCGCACGGTCATTAATAAAATTTCAAACTTGTTCTATGATTTCTATGAACTAGATCCGTAAAAAGATTTACATAATTTGCAAAATCTCTCGACTAATGATGATAATAAATAATACTAGCTTATTTTTAAATATTTAACGCCAAATATATTCCAACAGCTGTTCAGCAAAACTATAAGATACTCTTCTGTCGCTTCACCAAACATTATCTATTGCTTGTAACTTGATCTATTTGTATAAATATATTCTATTGTGTTAGCATCACAACAGGCAGAATCACCCAGCCGGCTTGAATAAAGAGATGATTAATAAGTGATCGGCCTGGACATTGTTCTGTTCGCCCCCAATATAAATAACGGCGGAGCGTCGAGCCTACCTGCGGCCGAGGCGCCCCCCAGTGCTAATGAGTCGACAGTACCGAACAAAACCCGAAACAAAAAACTACAGCAGCCGCCACGAAAATAATTTGCCAATCTCATACCAACGCACTTATCCTTCATACACTATGTTTATTCCGATTCAATTTTGTCTGACTCTAACAGCCAACATTCCGAATAATACAGGTGGGTCAAATTAATCTTCTTACATAGGTATTCAGCACCGCAAATCGCAGATATATGAAAGCAAACCCAATTTAGGCTTAAGCTTACGACTAGTTGCGACACGGCGCAATACCTAGAATCGGATGTGTAATCTAGCGAGTGAGCTGAACTAGTAATTTGGGCTTAGAGCGTTGAGAGCCGCGCGGCGGGCGGTCGGCTCCCTACAGGGCGCGACACAATCTACCCAACAATAATACACGAACAGTTGTGCTGACCGTATTTTTGTTTTCGTTTTTCGTTCCGCCATAAACTTTATCGTGTCATGCGCCATGTGGGACGTAAACGCGAATTTTGGGCACCCTCGCGGGTACTCGCGGAATATTGATGAGGACGGCCGCAATTTGTTCGATAATTCATTATCGTGTATTTTCGTTATAGTTTTTATTTTAGCATATTACAAGAGGAAATGATGTATTGGTAATTCGATATCAATTTTGGAGTCACGGTCGGTAATAAAAATGTCGGAAGCGTGCCACAGGGTAAAAACAAACGCAGACGTTGAAATTTTGAAAAAAGAAACAAAAAGAATATGGCGTCTGTGAAGAGGCGACCACAGGGCGCGCGCACCTCATGCGCCATCTACAACCAATTGGCGTGGCGCTCGCCGAGGTAAAAGTAAATTGTTTCCACGCGAAATTGAACAACACGAGAAACTCTTACTTGTTTTATATGCGCTACAGATGTAAATTGGACGGGATGTTGTTATTAGCATTGAATTTCAAAAATTGTCCGAAGTATTTTTCCTTTTCCATAACTCTTAAAAATAATTCAAAGCCGAATGTCTTAAATTTGGCATGCTTGGGCAATGTTTGAAATTGTCGAATTTTAATACTAACCTACTTTTTCTGTTTTCACGGTCAATATAAGCGAAAAAAATTGCGTTCTAGACTAATGTTAGACGTTACAAAATCGGGGCCAATATTAATCCTATAACCTTTAACAAAATATTTGAAAAGCTATACTGCTGAATGTATGAATATTTTTCAATATTTTATGTCCTAGTTTAAAATATCAGGACTGCATAGTATAAAAAAAAAATGTCAATCTTTCCCGCCAATCAGTTTCCTTTGACAGATTAATTTAATTTAAAAAACAGAACAGTGTGTTCTCGATGTTCACAACGCTAAATTTACCGTGTCAGCAATCATTTTCAGCGGCACCAATTTGTGACTTGTCTTATTTTAGTTAATTAGATGTTCTCAAAATAAGTACATTAACTGCTTGTTGTGTTATTTGTGTGTCGTCGTTGATGTGGTTATTTTTATACTTGCACGATTTCTTTAGCTTTGTCACGTGGTTTTGATTTGAGTGTTTTCTTTAAGTAGATATTTAAGTATATTTTATTCTAATTTACGCTTTTGAAACAAATTTATTTTTCTGACCAATATCTAGGCAGGTGTGGTGCCTACTCCTAGTTATTTGATGGGAAAACGTTTGGTATAAAGTATGCTAATATGATAGTCAACGGAATTTCAATTTACAATCCGATGACCACACCAGACCAGAGACCAGAGGGCTGGCCAATTTATTGGCTAAAAATCAGCATCGCCGTACAATTTGGCAATGCTGCCAGCCTTTTGGGCACTTTTCCTGTTGACAGGTATGCGGACGAGTTTTTCGTCTTTTTTATATACATGTAGTACATATATTATTATCAGTTTTATTTTGAGTCAGTTATTTTACGTATTAGGTAAATATTATAGTTTTTAATGTAGTGTAAGTGGAAGGTAGAGGCTCGAAACTTATAATATTCTCATCATTAAACATTTCAGTCGAAGGACATCCAGGCACTTAATGCGAAATCGGTTAATGTGCATCACGATCGCATAAAACACGACCCATTTCTCTCACTAACAAGATTCCATTTTTAATTTCTGATAAACGGCGCAGGAGTGTGTAACCGTTCCACCAATCACCATTGAGAATGTATAAATCAAACTGTTATCAGTTACTGTTCTGATAACGTACGCTCGTGCTATTGGTCACGCTTCTCAAGATGGAGGCCTTATCTTAGTTCGTTTTAGAGTTGTAGGTTTTATATTTAACGGCCTCAGATAAGCTATCGTTTTGCTGTGTTACAACAATAAAAATGCGATGTTGAGGTGTTGGTACTTCTTATGGAACGTGGTAGAAATATTTCCATTTGAAGCTTCTATATGAGATGTTATTTTTTAGAAATGGAGAATTTTTGGAAGGAATCGATTACTTTTATTAGACACCAAAACAATCTTCCGAAGAAAGAATTTATCAAATAGTACTTAGAATATAATATAAGAGACTAGCGACCCGTCCCTGCTTCGCACAGTTTTTACGACTTGAATAAATGTCGAGATTTCTTTAATAAATGTAAGTTGAATATTAATGTTCACATAAACTTTCCGGAATAAATTCTCTACATGAAGGTGAGAACCGCATCAAAATCCGTTTTAGAAATTGAAAAGAATAACGCGGTCACACAGACAGCCACGAAAAGCTTCTTTTCTTTATAATAAGTATAGAAGCAGACTATAGGCAATAAACCTAATGGCTACCTACCTATCATACGAATGATAGGACAGCCACACTTAGTGCTCACAGTGATTGAAACCAATAACTTCGTAAACAATCTAAAATAAATAAGGCGTTATGCAAACCGGCAATATGTCAACTTGAACCAACATTAGCAAATACTGATCGTGAGTAATCGAGACGGAACGTGACGTAGTTAACTACCCGTATGTACTGACATAGCCTAGGTTGGTATATTTTTGGTTGCACAATTTGTATGCAAAAATGGAGTAGACAACAAAGTACGATACACTTCACAAAGGCAGGCAAATATATCAGAAGACTTAACGAAAACCATTAATTGCTATAATTTGGAATCTAAGTACCTATTGGTTATTGAAACAATATAGATACCATCAATGTATGTGCTACATGTAAAAAATAGAACTTAATTGAGACTTAGCTCTGTCTGATATGTTAGTCACTTCTACCTCTTGGTCTTGTCAGTTGAATAATCATAATGGAGCTGAATGTAGACCCAAAATTATAGGTCAGAATCTGCGGACTAAGAGAAATTGATTGAGGGAATTATATCTAGCCTTGACAGAGACACTACCTAAAAAGCAAATCTATGGTTTATCAATTACCTTCACTGACCACAATAGTGATTGTAAACGGAATGGTCAGCTAGGAAGTGAAGAGTGTAAAGGTCACATTGAGAGGATTCGGACGTCATAACGCGGAATCGACAGATGACCTCGGAGGGCGACAGTGCGAGACGGCTACGGAGGGAAATGCTGGTAAAATTACGAAATAGCGCCATGTCGAATCGTCGGAAGCGTTCGATACTATCAAACACACTTCGAATCACAAAACAGTCACTCCAAAGAGTTACTGGTGCAATACTTAAATGAAATAGCTTCTAAACGAGATGTCAATTTAGTCTAGAATAAAAAAAAAACTCCTTTCTGCTTGCAAAAACAGAGTGCAACAACGATAAGTGACCCGTGTCGAAGCCAATATTGTCACGTCAACAAACGCGTTCACCGTAAACTTCATTACGTGCTGGAGCATCAGCTGAGATGAAAAAATTGTCTGAAACTCATAAAAACGGTCAACGAACTGTACAAAAGAATATTTATTTTCAACACGCAACAATTGCTTTTTAGGGCAGTTATTGCTGTTGAGAATGTTGAAGATGTCACAACATGTTTCATGCGATTGATGGATTTGGTCCTATGATAGTGCCTTGAGGAAGATCGCGGGTGTCACCACGGTCTTTGATAATAAATTTCTTCTGGTTAAGTCTCTTGATTCAGTCCAGCATTATCCTTTACTATGGGAACATTTATACAAGTAATTACTACCCTAGCTTTTTGATATTAATGTCTAAAATTAAACAGACACTTTAATGCCTAAGCAGTTGCAGTGCCGTTACTCATAATAATCATCTTTGCACTTTTTGTGAATATTCTTCGTCTCACAATATTTTTGTAAAACTTTGATCCTTGCGATGATCAAGAAGCCTATAATTAATTTGCTATAACTCGGCTACTATGGGAACATGGCGGCGTTTCGTCATAAATCAATGTAGTCGTGGCTCGTAGTGATGGATCGCTGCGTACGCGCATATCGTGTTTACACTGAGATAGGGCTGTCTTTGTTTCTACAACGATCTTCATTTGGTTTTATTGCTTTTTTGTGCATTTAGAGCTTTATGGAGCTTTACTTAAGTTAACGCACATTATGTAGGTAAAGACTTGAAAGCTCGTCTGTATTAGTATGCTTAGCAAATGTTAGTTAATTACGCTTAGTTAAAGCTGAGGCAAACAACCACATTTTTATAGATAGGTACACTTAGGCATGATATTATCAAGTACGTAACTAGCTTCTGCCCGCGACGTCGTCCGCGTGACATTTTTTGTTTCTCGGACCATCCAGCCCCGTCGCATCGCATCGCCTGCTCGCACTATTACTACTTCGTTTTCGCTCATCGGTAATTTTGACGGTTTTCGGTCATTCTTTTTTCGGTTTTTTTTAAAATTTTGGTGTTTTTTATTTTTTTTGTTTTTGCTCGGCTCCTAAGCGTCCTAGTTTGATGTTGGCTATGTTTGATGTTGCTCAAGAATTGGACTATAAGGTGCAAAAATATATTTTAAATCCGACCGGTAGTTTTAGAGATTAGCGCGTTCAAACAAACCAACTGACCAACTCTTCAGTTTATTACTATTTATTTATTTTATTTGTTAAAACTTTATGCACAAGTAAAAAAAAATACTGTACAAAGGCGGGCTTAATGCCGTAGATAGGACTCACCTAAATTTATGAATTAAAATAATGATTGGAAAGAAATATCACGAATCGAGTGAATCAAGATTTAACACTAATTGTATGTACCTACCTATAGCATATTTCGGATTATGGCGACCAATTGCGACAACCCTGCAACTGTTGGTACCTACCTAAGTAGGTATAATATTAGCGAATTGAGATGTAACTGACGTTCGATTCGGGGCGTCCCTGATAGCAATGAATCATATTTTCAATTACTATCCATCGATATTTTGATATTAAGACATTGGGAGAGTTTAACCATAATTAAAGAGTTGAAAGTTTTAAATGATCCTTCTAGCAATTAGCAATATGCGAAAATGTATATTTTTTTGCTTGATATGCAAGGAAGATTGTTTGATTCTATCTATTTTGTAAATCAGTTTAAATAATTTTGAATATTAATGCATCTTACGTCCGTTAATTGACCCCCTATAAAATCATCCACTGAAATGATTTACAATGCAAAATCAGCAATATTTTTTACAACTTAATACCAGCATACCATAAAAATTTAGAAAAATATCAAAGAACCGCGAATTTAAAACGCTTATGATATTCATATAGGTACGATACGGAGTTGTAAATATTATTTCGGGATGATTACTAATGATTTGTGACACACATCGTCCGATATTCGAAAAACACGTTTCCACTATTATTTTATAGACAAGAGCCATATTGAGTGATGACCGGCCTAGGGCGATCGAACATTAAGGCCTACGCAATATTAATGTGCCACATTCTCACTCGGGGCAATAAAATAAATGATGTCATTTTTTGTCCTGACGGGGTGCCCCTTTGTCCCAGTGTGCGCGCCGCGTCGGCAACTTTACTTCCCTTTGTCCATTGCCGCACAGTGTGCCCGCAGGACGTCTCCTAGACAAAGGAGTTTTTGGCGCCGCTCTTGAATTTTTTCTTAATTTTTTTGATAATATTTCGCAAATGTAAGTGTATTGGCCTTTTTTCATAATTAATAATTTATTGGTTTCGATGCAGTTCTTTGTTGGGCCGCACCTGCTGTACCGACACAATGTAAGGTGCTTCTGTCTTCGACATCATAAATCATAACATCGGTGCCTTTATAGCCTTTTAGTTATTGTTATATGGCTTTCTACACAAAGTGCTACACAGCTAAGTATTCATAAATTCCGCATCTTTAATACTCAGCTACCGTTTTATTTATAAACCATAATAATAAAAAAAATGGAGGACACTCAAACGAATACCTATAAAATACAATATTGTACAACACTTTCATTAACAAACCAAAACAACGTTATATACTAGTAAAACATAATAATAAATAAAGTCACCGCAGCGAACTTTAATTCCGTAAAAAACAATTTCTGGGTTGTTTCTTAACGCAATCGGCCATAACACCGCGGCCACAAGATGGAGGCACGAACTTTCATGGCGTTTATGCACAATAAGCACAGTAAACGTCATCTCTTGATGCAAATCCCGCTACGCGCCGTACCACCGACATTTTTACGAGAATCGACACGATATAACGTTGTAAAATAGATATTTTATTGTTACCTCATGCTTATTCCACACCGTTGTTTTAATAATAACGATTAAAATTACTAATTCATTGCATTAGCGTCCTCGTTTTTAGATAAAGTGAGGATTTGACGGCGGCGTGTCGTACGCGCCAAACGCGATCGTTAGCCGAATACATTTTACGTGGATCGACATTCGCGGCATGTACCGCGACTTCTTTAAAAACCTTTCTCGTTTTTTAATCCCAAGTTACACTCACTTATGAAGGAAAGTTGGGAATTTGTGAATCATGCGCATTAACGGAAGTTAAGTAAAGATCAAAGGCAGTTAAGTAAGGATTTCATTGAATTTTCGGAAAAAGAACCCGTTTATGTTTAAAATATGCTTATTTTAGCATACCGACAGAGGAGAAATGCATACAAACGGCCAGAAATAAATGTTGGCTTTGTACAGCCTTTACACAGCACAAAGCTATTATTTTACTCAAAATAAAACATGGGAAGTGAAGATAAAGAAAATTTATTTACGACAAAACGTTTTTCACTTGAACGTCGCAAAGCATTATGTTGAACACGTCTGCCAAGCAAACGTCAGTCGGTACAAGTGCGGTACCGAGCTCTTTGTAAGCACAGATAAATTATAGAACAGCCAATCAATTAAAAAGACTGAACAATCTGTCGTAAAACATCGTCTGGGATCGGGTTAGCTCGGCAGTAAAGCCGCGGTCACACAGGCGTTTACCCGTTTGCCTCGTAACTCGTGCATGTTATAGTATTTGGGGCAGTTCAAAGTGGCCGACGGATATTAAAACATGAGATATGGCCGTGCGACCGCCGAAGTACGGCTCATTCAACTCTGATTTCGACACTGACGTTTCCTTGGATTTCTTCTTCATAATTGACTGAAGTCATATTTAAAATAAAATAAAAAAGTAAGAAGAGATTGACGTCGTAATTTTGAATTCGGAACGTCTTTCTAGAACCGCCATTTTCTTAAAATCACAGTTTGAATATTCAAATCTAATGAAAAAGTTGGAATCGTGGAGAACTTCGGCGCTTATTTTTTTTAATAAGCCATCATTTTTGATGGAATAGGCTTGAAGACAGGGATCGAGTAAAATTATTTATTGAATAATTAAAAAACGAGACATTTCGGATTTTTAGACAGCTATAGATGGACCAGTTAAAAAAAAACCAAATCTTCATTCGATCTCTACTGCATAATCAGCCCTTATCTAACGATCTCTGCTGAAACACAGACCTCCTCTCGGTGAGAGGGAGTACCTAGGCCGTAATCCATCACACAGGCCCAGCGCGGGTTGGCAGATGTCACATGCCTTTGAATTTTTGGTCATGCCTCACAATATTTTCCTTCACTGTTTTGAGAGCAGTGGTGATGAAATTATTTACACAAAGTAATGCGCCTGCCTGGGTAACCCACGACCTACAACTCGTATGTTTGTCGGGGTCATTGTCACTGGGCTACCACTGCTCTACCGGCGACCTCTACTGGAGAGCGTAGAATTTCTTAAACACCCAGTCTTTACAATAACCATGGAAAGTTAGATCAATGAGCTTGCGATGGTAATCTGGACTTTACCTAAAACCCTCATGGATGGGCCTACGACTGCCTACTGATAACAACTCAGACAAAATATAGTTTTTTTGCCTTATAAATTCCTAATCGTAAGCTTGACGTGGAATCCTGACCGCGGACAACGCGCGCCATTAATGACCATAGACGCGAGCGCATTAAGGCTGCCACACACGACACGACACATTAATCAGGATGCGTCACGTCAGTAGCCAGTGGTGACATAATAACGTGTTCGCGACTCGCTGACAAACTGTTTTTATCGCGCCCGCTATCAATCAACCAGTGACACGAGCTTCCGTGTGGGAATTACTTTCTCGATGGCCGTCCACCAATAATAAAATGCTTGTGATTAACTAGAAACCAACGGGTTTGCGTTTAGATACTGCAGAGGCGTTGTTGCTTGAAGGCTGTAATGGAAAACATGCCTGCAGAATAATTTATAGGTAGTAGTAACATTAACTTTAATTTACAGTTTGAACAATGTAAGTCATCAAGTCATTTGTCAAGTAATTATGCGCAAATTATCAATAACTACATTAATTTTTGTATCACTCCGTCACAATTAATAGTGCAGCAATTGTCTCAATGAATACTGAGTTAATAATGATTAATGATCTTGTACAGAATTATAAAATAATGCTAATACGCAACGCGCGTGGTGAATATTTCTTTAAGGTAATAATTTGTAAAATGTAACTATACGCTGATGACATTTACAAAGTCGTTGGATTAATTTATTCATGACCCCTACTTTGTGTTTTTTTTTTAAAGTGGCGTTACGTGTGTGGTCGCCTTTATAATGCGAAATGTCATCGACCAAATTTTGGCGCGAAATGAAAAATGATTCTTTGACATGTTGATTGATTATTGTTAAATAACTTCAGTTACTTTAACAAAAAATACGGGTGCTTCAGAATAAATAATAACATTGAAGAATTGTGAGTTTTTAATGATGGCAAGGCAACGACACACCTGTACTGAAATAAAATACCTAAATGTAAAAATAGCAAGCATGACCTATACATACACCTATCCTTTGAAATAGTAGTACCTAAGCAGTGAGATTAGTACTTATATTTTAATTAAATGTAAGCAATTCTAAATAGAAACACTATGTTTGTGCATAGGGTTGGTAGTGAGTAAAAAATTAAATCTTTGACAGATAGGAATTATGAAACTGAACTTATTTTTATTTTGTTTATGATTTCTTAAGTAAAATAAGGATACTTAGGTACAGATCATTTTACTAGTTAGTTACAGAGAAAACTAAAATTTTATTATAAGAGAGAAGATTTAATTTTTTATATGTTTGTTACGCTTTCACGCTAAAACGGCTGAACAGATCTGGAAGAAATTTGGCACATGGATAGAACATGACCTGGATTAGGACAAATATTTTTTATCCCGATAATCCCACGGGATCAAGACTTTTGCGGGTAAAAACGCGGGCGTAGCTAGCTATGAAATAAAAAGTGACAGAGCAAAATTATCTCGCAATAAATTCAAATAAATGCTAATTCAATTACTAAATGTTTTACTAGATAGGGAAAAAAAATTGAAAACTGTGTTAATTAATGTAGACTCACTGACAACCCTAGTTAGACACTAACTATACGAGCTGTCAAAATAAAATATGAGCCAATAAGGGCGCGTCGGGCGCCGACAGGGCCGTCACGCTAAAGAAATTACAATATATGAACTTATTAAAATATCTCCACTTTTTTTTCTCGTTTCGCGGTTGGATGACACTGACGTCGAGGTAGAGTGGCAGCAGGATTGGTAGCCTGTTATTTTGATGTCCCTTCCTGCATTCCTGGTGCCGTAATGTCTGTTTTATGATAATTTTGCGGTTCGCATGCGTGAGATATCATTTTAGGTTAGGCTGTGGTCTTACAGCCAGCAGCCTAATTGCGGAACGCCAAATCGTCAAATGATTCTGATCAGTTGGCTTCATTTCTATCACAATTGGCTTCATTTTACGATTTTCGAATTGCGAAACTCTAGTTTATTATGAAACCAATTATGAACGTTAAGGCCCTGCGCAGAAACTAGAGTTTCGCAATTCGAAAATCGTAAAATGAAGCCTATTGTGATAGAAATGAAGCCAACTGATCAGAATCATTTGACGATTTGGCGTTCCGCAATTAGGCTGCAGATCACACATACACATGGTGACACAACACACACACATGGGTGATAATGTGACAAATGACGAATGGTACATGCTAGATAATAGATAATACTTTGAGATCCACGGAGAATCTCAGGAATTTGCTAGGTAGGTATAACGACTGAGGTCTGAGCATCATCTTTATACCTATGCGATAACTGTGTAGGAAGAAAGTTTCAGCTATAATGTAAGTAGGTACTCTCAACTTTATTTGATAATAAAATACCAAGGTATTTAAGGTTGATGAAATTGTTGCCTATAAATTAAATATTTATAGCTAATACAGCATTAATAATTTTACAAAGCCTGAGAAAGCGTTTAACTATCCAATCAGTTTTTCGTAAGCAAAAAGGTGGAACCCATTAGATGTTAATTTTTCCTGTAAATTACCTCATTTCACTGTGTTTTCTGTATAATTTCAAAATTGATGAAATGTCAATGACTAATAAATTCAGTATAAAATTGATTTTACTTCAAAAAAATGTGGAAGCGGTTTCTTCAAACGTCGAATTTCACACGCACCGGTGTTAACTAGTTAAATCCCGTTTACAAAAAGTCATTTTACAGTTATGCCGCTCTAGCACATGTGGTGGTGGTGGCAAACATTTGACACGCGCGATCTGGCTCGACTGACGAGCGACGACAAAAAATTGTTGTTTATGATCCCACTTAACATACTTGACATTGTTTTTGTTCGAGAAAAATATTGCTCACTCGAATTCTCGGCGTTGTAAATATTTGTACACACATTTGTCAGTTTACGGATGGATAATTCTGAACTCTCTCTTTCTACAAAATTAATACTTACAGTGCGGAACTGGAAGATTGTTCACTTTTTTGTTCCCAATTATATAACATAGATTTAGCTAAGTATATTTTTAACACAATAGAAGCTTAATGAAGTCATTCATTTTAATGGTAACATTAGTTAATTTATTGCGTTTAATTACCTTCCACAAAAAAAAAACACAAAAGCAAAAATTTGCTCTCTTCATAATCAAAAAGATCTAACCATTGTTTTTGCTTTCGCATAGACGATAATTTCAACGTTACGAAGTGCATTTTTTGCAACATCTGTGGTGAAGGCGGCCAAATTTTTTCGAATTTCATTAATTACTTCACTACCGGTGACGAAACTGATAGTTCAGTACCCACTACGTTTACAAACAGTCCGCTAGACGGTGGTAAAAAGTAAGGGTTTTTTATTTCGGTACCAACAGCAACAAAAACTGAAACAAAGAGGAAGGAGCGCAAAAAGCGTGACGGACAGACGGACGGATCTCTGCACAGACATCTGTTGCTGACGGTGTGGAGAATCGCGTGATTCCATGTGTTAGATCAGGTTAGGATTTCGGGAATGTTACCGAATTAGATGTGGGTGAGGAACCATGGAAGGTAAGATTGATTATGAGTTCTGCGAACAGACTCGTTACGGCTGACTCAGTTGCATTTGCAACGCGGATTACTCGGAATGCTTCAAATACTGTCGAATTTGCCGATGAACTTCTAGTGCCACTATTTCTTCTATATTTTTAGTATGTATTTTTCGTTTGTTAAAATATTTAAAGAAACAACTACTTAGTTACTGGATATTTTTAGCTCCAAACAATATAATTTTATTTATATTCATTTTACTAACACACATTTTCAACCACTTATCTCAATTTCAACATAATCATCTTTTGAAAAAGAATGAACATTTGACACTGGTCACGGATGAATAACATTCTTATTATGAACATGATACAGGCCATCGATAAAAATATAAATTCTAAACAAGAATTGAATTTATGTTCAGAAACTCAGCGTCACAATATTTCTGATAGAGTGTGTTCGTTAATTAGGATATTTGTCACGTCGACACTGCGTTCCTGGACGGATGCGAGCGCGATATTCAATTTGCGAACGTACCGATGGGCCGCCGCCATGATGGAGGATCGGCCATTTGTAATGGTTACCGTACGAAGGTGCGTGATGAATAGAGGTTTTTGTATAAATCAATTTTATGCCGAACTCTGGGACTTTGTCATTAATACCTACGCATAATTTTTTTATTGATAACATTTTGTTTTTAATCTTTATAAGTTAGCTTTCGTAAGTATTATACTTAAATTATTAACATAGGTTTTTAAATACAAATTAGATTTTTCTTGCGTTTTTAGCACTTCTTCCGTTAATTTGTCATTACAATAATTTTATTTTATTAGACTGCGTGCATCTTTTTATTTCTTTTGTAAAAATAATTCTGGAAATTAAACTAATTCTTCAATTGACAATATAATTCATTTCATACTTAATTCAAAAGTCACTAAATGTCATCCTGGTATATGAAGTTTTCTATAGAATTTCATACAAATTTAAAAAATCGATTTGTCCACTCCAATGGTGAAAATTGATTGAACTTTTTTTTTTTGTTCGAAGAGTTCAAATGTTTTTGAATGCACAGATAACGTATTGAATATATAAAGGCATGTGGCTCTCCTCGTGACTAGTAACTGCACTACTAATTCGGATTCTCAGTGACAAAAACGTTAGCCCCCCGTGTTCTGTCAATTTTCGTTGGCCTATATAAAGTTGATGGAAGCCAGTGGATGCACTAATGGATTCTTTTGTCAAGCGATTTGACGCAACTGTCGCGGTAGCTTTCGTAAAGCTAGCGTAAAGCGCATCTACTATTGTTTGTTTATCTTTTAAAACGGTTATGAAATTTAGCTCCACAACTTTGTCTTCTTCTTCATGTTTGGAGTCTACAGTTACGTCATCATCATCAGCCTTTGTCTTTTCTCCAGCAATCACGTCAACTTCTATGGTTTTATTCTTGCCAATACTGGATGGCAGTGACATCGACGCCCAACTGTTGCAATGGATTCAATACGTCATGATTCTGAGCCCCCTCTGCATTGATATTTTTCGTCGGTTATTAAAAATAAAATTTTGCTCTGCCATACATTTCAACCGCGAAGATATTGCATTTTTTTATGAAACAGCAGGTTTTTCTACGCTAGGGTGTCTAGAAACACGTGCTGAATTCATGGTTTCAGTTTGCGCGACGATGTCCCTACCAGCCTGTATAAAAAAAAACATATTTCAAACCAACCACTGACCTGTATGACCCTCATGGGTAAACCCGTCTCCTTCGCCAGCTGTTCTCTTATATGCCTCGTCGGCTTCGGCGTCTGAGAAAAAGCCGACTTCAAGATCTCCAGTTGCTTCGCCTTTATCGTGGTCCTTGGCCCCCGTCGTTTGGAGCCCCCATTGCCATCGTCCGGGGACTTGTTCTCGGCTTGGGAGTCTCTGGTTTCCGGGTCTCCATCGAGCGAACCCTGGGGTGTGAAGAAAAACAACTGAATGCGACTATGTGAACGGGCTTCGTAGTTGTACAGGTGGGATGGTCTATTTATCTTAGAAATGTAAACGAAGTTTGATTTGAATCTAATATTATAAAACAGCAAGATCCTTTAATTATCGTGGAAAAAACAAATGAATAAATAACCAAGTAATATCGTTTCAGTGGTAGACTTCTGATTGATGTTCCTAATAATTTAAATACCTATGTAGTGTTTCATTCAAATACAGATGCTCTCTGTAGCCCATTGCGCATCATAGGCAAGTCGAGGACTTAGGATAACATTATCTCCAAGAACCAATTAAATCCTTATTGCGTTAATTTAGGATTAGAGGCTACAACAAACTAAAGCCTTTATCACAAGTTTAATTCTACCAACCTGGTCTTCAGAGTCATCATGCGGCTTCGTATCACCATTGTGCGATAGTTCGGAGTGTAACGCAGGATGAGGCGCATGTGCAGGACTACTGGAGTTGTTGGCAGCTCTGGATTCATCTTCCTCCTCTTCGTCAGACCCTGAACCTAGTAGCGAGTCCGCTGTTGACAAAGATAATTATAGGTAAGTGAAAATTAAAGTGAAATAAGTGGGCCGGTCGAAGTGGCGGTGTTTGGGGAGGCCTATGTCCAGCAACGGACGTCTATCGGCTGAAATGATGATGATGATGATGAAGTGAACATTTCAACCGATGTTAATATAATACAAAAGAAAATCATCAATATTAGTATAAATCAGTGTTTGGCGACAAGACTACCCTATTTAGGTAGTTTATCATCTTTGCCAAAATGTGACACTGTGGTACAGTCAGCATCAAAAGTCGATTAACACTATCATTTTTACATGTTATTAAATTGACAACAACTTTTTTCAATAAACTGATTTTAAGCTTTTCACATAATAGACAAGAGTATATATTCTAAAAACAATTCTTCTGCTGCAATTTTGAACAAATATTTTGCTCAATAACTAAGATTAAGAAAACTGAAGTGTTAATCAACTTTTGATGCTGACCGTACATGGCGACATATTATGATAAGCAAATATATGTACTTAGTATGCTTAATACTAAATGTAGAAGACCGATGTAACTCCAATCACTTGCATATAATCTAGAGTGATGTGTAAAATAAAGAAAACATGACAAAACGACACAGAAAAATAATCATTGTAGGTACTTTTTCGATACACAATAACAAAAATTTCCGTAGGTAAAGGGAAACTGTTAAAAAACTCCTTTAAAATAGAATTGACTTATCAAAAAGCAATCGCGTCACCCCGAGCCGGTTTAACCAAATAAAAATGTAATTTCGAGTGTACGTCCCCTAAAGAAATGGGAACAGAAAGAATTAGCCGCAAAAACAATTACTTATGACGGAGGGAGAGGGGGCCGTACTACAAGTTTTCGAAGAACTCGAAATTGTTTTCGCAGAACTCGATAAGTACGATTTTTGCAAAACGCGATACTATTTTCGTAGTAGGAGCGGGAACGCGAATAAAACAGAGTACCTATGTCTTATGGACAGTTTGATAAATCGGTTTGTCCAGTTCATGGTTACGACTCTTGAAGTCAGGAGACGGTTAGAAGCATGAGCAAGTTACCTATTTATTAAGTTAAGCTACTTACTTTATAAGTAGATAGGAAGTACTAAAAAACTAAGAAGTAAGTAGGATTAACGCAGACCGAGGTAAAAATAATAACCTTTTTTACATATTTGTAATGCACTTTTAGCACAAGTCATAATGTACTCGAGCATGTCATATTTCATAAACTGCCACGGGAAATACGCTCCTACGTCGTCCCCATCAAACAACGTTTTGCATTATGTACACATTAAGTTGCTAGTAAATCTACTAGTGACATTTATTCAGGTATTTTCATGACTGAGCTCAATAAAATCGTTATTATTTATGAACATTTGATTATATTGCGTCAAAGAAGAAGATAGGTATTTCAAAACTATGATGTAATATTAACAGTCTTACATAAGAGAAGAAAACCATCGCAATTTATTTTAACCTCCCAAAATAATAGCTAGAACATTCCTACTAGTTCTAATTATGTCTACGGACCATTTTGTCGTATTGCTTAATTTTCGTAGCAGCGTAGGTTCAGCGCGTAGCCACAGATAGTTATGCATAGCGTAATCTGCGTAGCGGACCGTGTGTAGCGTATAATCTGCGTAGCGGACTTTGCGTAGCAGACTCTGCGTAGCGTAGCAGATGCTACGATGTGTAAATAAATTCGTAGCAAAAAGTTGTTTTACCGGAATTAAGGACTTATTAAAGATAAGGTCTCCAAATAATTATTATAAAAAAAAATTCAAACTCGATCGAATTTCACAGCTACGAGTAGGTTCAAAATATTCCGAGAAAACTTTAGTAGGGGTAGAAAAACCGTTTATTCCTTGCAAACATGGAGGGTGGCTGGAGAACGTTTGCAGAAGGGGAGAGGTGACCGGACACTTAACTGTAGGTACCTAGACCTGGGAACTTGGCACTTGTGGGCCGAGTTGCCTGCACGTGTGAGTACCCACCGACTATGTTGGTAATTAGTTCGGTTTGTAGGAACTATCGAAGTTTTGGGTAATTAACAGTGGATTATTAAGATACAGTAAATCACGAGAGAAAAAAAAAACGGAAATAAATTATAAATAATTTTATTTCTGTAAGTAGGTAGGTACTTAGGTTTGTACAAAACTTATACTTACATGTCAAAAATATACAGAATGAAATTGAATTCATGGGCATCTTTTTAAAAAAGTTGTTCAGAATGATGATTACAATGACCCCTTCATTGTAATCATCATTATGAACAACTTTTACTATGGGACCAAACCTGAAATTGCGAAAAAAAAATCAGCTCTTCCCTACATTTTGACGAGTTATGTGAACATAAATGCAAATAACAACTGATTTTTTTTCGCGATTTTCGTTTTAGTCCTATAGCAAAAGTTGTCCATAATGATGAGTACAATGACCTCTTAAAAGGATGCCTATGAATTAAATTTCATCCTGTATTATGTTTTAAAACTAGATGAGTTTGTTTATTCGGTGTTTCGGTGAAAAAAACACCGAAACTCTTTGATAGTTCTGCAATAATCTTGGTCAGATCATGTGAGGACCATGTAGATTCGTGTCTGAAATAATAGTTTGGGATGCTTTGCTG
Source organism: Amphipoea oculea (assembly GCA_945859645.1). Lineage (NCBI taxonomy): Eukaryota > Metazoa > Arthropoda > Insecta > Lepidoptera > Noctuidae > Amphipoea > Amphipoea oculea. Next base: position 7,228,459 of record OX243884.1, read on the forward strand.
CAATCAACTACAGAGATGTTACGGGAATTCCACATTTTTTGGTCGACTTGCAACTGGAATCGTCGTTTATACAGGGTTGTTGGAAAAACACCAACAACCTCTTAAAAGGCCACTCTACTCATCATTCGACTACTCATCAATCGCGAGAAAAAAATCAGCTGTTCCCTACATTTAGACGAGTTAAACGAACATAAATGTAGGGAACAGCTGATTTTTTTCGTGATTTCAGGTTTGGTTCCATAGTAAAAGTTGTTCATAATGATGAGTACAGTGACCTCGTAAGAGGTTTTTGGTGTTTTTCCAATAACCCTGTATATATTCTTCTTAATATTGTAGGTAGTTAAATGCAATGTGACAATGTATGAAGTAGCAGTCACGGTTAGTTTCAAAGGTTCCTATCATTTGGTTGATACCTACATCCATGTGTGTCTCAAAGCAATAACTTACGATGACTTCTCAGAAATGTCTTAATCAAGCAAGAGCAACATCCATCTTCTAATAGGTACTAGAACTTCATCAACGTATTAACGACTCTAGAAGTAGTTATGTTGACTCATTTGCCATTAGAAAATTACTGCCATCTTTCCAATCAAGATTATAAAATATTATTTTCTACGTAAACAATCATATTTTCCCAAGTAAAACAACAAACATTAAAAACAGTCGAGTTCAAAATGAAATCCATTTTCATAATTTTTTTTTAATTCAACCGACGCGGGCAACGGTGCCGTCTGTTCAGCTCGAGGCTATTTTAGGGCGGCGTATACACTATAACATCTGTCATGGCACGAGATGAGCTTGTCTCGGAGAATATATTATGGCATGTGTAGGTACCTATACCTACAGCCTTATAATAACTTTATCTTAGATATTAAATAGATTAAGTTGTCGATAAAAATGGTATGAGACGGCGCTAATATCTCTTGCGATTTGATAAATTGTAGACGGGTTGTTAATCGAAGAAGTATTTTATTATTTTTGTTAACAGTCTTTCACGTCTAGAACCATGTAAGGTACCTATGTATTTTTAAATAAATAGCAAGTTTTTATTTTAATAACTTTTCTCAAGCGTAGGTACCAAATGATTGCAGATTTGAATTCAGAATTTGGAAGTCACAATGCCGCTTTATTGAAAAACTTTTCTTCCAAATTCAAATTCAGAACATAAAATCTTGCCAGTTCCATTTTCACTAAGGGAGGTTTCACACCTTTCCTGCTTAAGAACTTTTTATTATTCCTCCACCTTTTTTGACACAAATATCGAGTTGCGTGGCAACAAGGGTTCAACTTAATTAAGCCTATACAGCGATGAGCCAGCGTTTACCGCAGCTTGACTTATATTAATCTTGCTGCGTTCCCGCCAGTGACTTGCGCTTCTTTAGACTGCAAGTCATTTCAGGGTACTACGAGTCTACGACATAGTTTCGAAGAAAAAAGTTTTTCTGTTACGGGGAGTTTTATATTTAGGTGGAAAGTAGGTAGCATATCTTGTACTTAGTTGTAAATATGTAAGTATGTAGTTGTAAATCTAGGGGACTGACAAGTAGTAAGTAGCGCAGAATCGAGACCGATGGAAGGGGAAGCCTTTATCCAGTATTGGGACAATACAGGCAAAATCTTCTTCTTAGTGTGTCTATGGAAAAAATAACAAGGAGGTTGGATGTAGCCATCAGCTGGACTCACGCATTCAAGAAAAATTTTGCGGCTTTTAAGCCTCTGTGGCACTGGATTAAAGTTGTGTATTGGGTGGCGTGGGTCATCCTGTAGCTTCTCCTTCTCGATGTGGCTGGCTATAGTCGTGCTAATAAAGTAGTATCAAGGATTTCAAAATATTAAAAAGTAAAGGCAGAAAGCGTAAATTCAAAGCCCTTTTCCTAAAAACTTCTTAATTTGGAACTTTATGTACCTATCTAACATAATTTATTCCATCTTAGAACTTTCAGATGAATCTATAGATGTAGGTACCTAGATACTACGAGAGATTGTATCATCTTCTCATATCAAGTTTATTGTTATACCCACTTATTTCAAAAACATTCAAACACTACTCCATCACCCTTGTCTTAAGCCTAACAAATCAATCACCACTCACATTTTTATCATCACCTACCCACTCGATGGGCGATCAAGTTTGTGTATCTACCCTCTTACGAGTAAAACGTCCGTTCATGGAGGGTGCTTCGCCCTAGGGCCATTCGTTGTACAAACACTAGAGTCTATGATCCTTTGTGACTCTTTGTTTGTTGTCGATGTTTTCGATGTTGTGCCTTTAGAAAGAACACTATGTATAATATTTATAGAGCAGTTTGAACAAAATCAATGATCTTATCCTGTTGTAGCCTTTTTTTTTTAATTTTACAAAATAAGCAGACGCGATATTGTTTCTCTTGTTTATTCAATAGGCACCTACAGTCATAGGAGTCCCGCATCCCTGGCCATAGGTAGAGGTGGAACACTGTGGGGGTTTTAGCCGGTAAGAGGCATGCCCGTTTGTCAACCCCACGATGAAGGAAGTCCATGAGGATTTCCAGCGCGCACCAAAAAAAAACTACGGTCAAACAGCAAGCCACCAGCTATCCTTACTGCAACGAGAACAGACTGGTATCTCTTTGATTTTGACTGTCATGCAAAATCAGAAGTAAAAAATCTGTGAATAGTCTGTAGGTACCTATTTAAGTTATTTCATAAATTAGCAAACAAAACAGTAGCAAAATTCGACACGGAATAGGTATTTGAAAGATGTGGTCTATTGATAATAGGCAACACCGCAGTAATATATATGTCAATGGGCAACACCTAGATACAGATTTCAATAATTGAAGTCACTTTAAAGTTCTTTTTTGAGGTTTAAGGTTCTCAAAGATAAAGAAAAACAGTGTGTGAGTAGCTAGATGGAAATGATTAGGTATACAAATAAGGGCTGATTTTTCAATGAACCGATAATTTTTATTCGTGGAATAAAATTGAGGTCTGACAGTTTTTGTATGGAAGAACTGTCAAAAACTCAAAATTATTCCTCCGATGAAATTCAACTAGTGAAAATGTTGAGTTCTCTTGCGTCCTGTAGGCACACTCGCAACCAGTCACCTATGAGCTCCCCGCCCCGCTTCCAAAATCAATTTTAAAACCGCCCCCCGTATAAACGACTTCCTTTGTCCCGCTGTACCTCGCTAATCGAATTTTGGCGGGAAAACAGTCTTTTATTGTCGCTCAATTTCGAATATAGAACAAGTTCTCTTTGATGTACGAAATTCGAAATTAAAATTTTGTGGCTTCTTTATTTGTAATATTTATCGTCTTTTGAATGATCTTTACGTGTAGGTACATCGATTTTTATTTTGTATGTAATGATTCAATCGTGTTTTGCCTCAATATTTTTACCTTATGCTAATTCCAGCTAACAAGAGTCAAAGATAAAAAATATTCTGTATTGTTTTACATAAACTCCCATTCAAAAACATAATTTACATCGCGATAATCAACAATTTAGGCCCATTAACAATTCAATCAGCGTGATTCATGAATATTTGTTACCAAAAAACACTAGAGCGCTATCTTTAAATCTATAACAACCTATTAACGCAGCGAACGCAGTAAAAATCACAGATTATTTTGTATTACGGCCATATTAAAGTTTGTTATAGCGTGTTTATGGGACTGACCGTTAATTCCAGACCACCATCTCAAATGTAAAATAAGAAACCGCGAGATAAGGATCTAAGAACATAAAAGATATGGGAACCTTTGTGGTGCCGGTAGCCGGCATATACTTATTTACGCCCATATACACCACGGGCGTATAAACGTAACGTCGCACTCACACTTGGCAAGTGATGCGGCACACATGAAAGGGTGCGGCGTACGCACACGTGGAGCGAAGCAACCTGATTGGTGGATGCGGCGGTGACGGCCACGCCCTCTTTTATCGACGTTGCGCACGGAGCGTGCGTGCGAAACACAACTATATGTAAAATCATCTATAGGTAGGCTCGAGAGCGGTTTTTAAAATGTCATTTCCATTGGGCGCCCGTCTGATAGCGCTGGGAAACTCGGTGGCGAATTGTTTTAGAACGAAAGATTATTATTTATGTGACTTACCGTATACAAGAATAGAATTCTGGATAAATAATTATGCGAGTTTGTTTGCAGTGAGGAGTTGAATAACAAAGCCAAAATAAACGTTTTAATGAAGCGTGTAATAAACATTGTGTAACAACTAATTACTTCGGCGATTACAAGTCGTTATCTTTCTAAGTATTTCCATAGGTATAAAACGATGCAAAATAATTTCAGCACAACTTTAAAATGTATTTTTTTATTTTCTTACTCCCCCCATGTAAATTACAGAGAAAAATAATGTAATAACACCAGTAGGTATCCGACGACTTTAGACGACCTACAGCAAAAAAAAAACATCGGTTTCGCAGACAGACAAAGGCAGGCGATCGCCGGCTCCCGACAAAGGCGGTCGTGACGTGACTTCCCCAAGTAGCGGTGGGAGGGTAGTCGAAGAACACAATTAAAGAGCCTACGATAGCATGAGTCGGGTCTTTAACGCGTTGTGATTCGCGGCGCCTCGTCGACGTATACGCCGACTACGCCGTACGCCGAAATGACTAATGACTTTTTATCTTTTTTACTTGACTGTACTTTTTACTTATAACGTTGTACATAATAAAGTTTCGGCGTTACACGTTGCATGTACTCTGTTTGTGTAGTAAAATAGATCAAGCTGTGCTATGATAAAAATGGACGTAAACTGTTGTGAAAATGTTTTGGTATAGTTGCAATAAAATTGAAATTTTTATTAGGGAATAGGTACGGTGATGAATTAAAGGACATCATTCAAGTGTCGAACGTTTTATACCTGACAATTAAGAGTGGCCATTTAGATATAATTATAAAGCAAAGAGGTCACAAATTGATAATAAGGTTAATAGGGTTTGTATCTTTATAGACGACGACAGTACATTATCTGCCTTTATGCAAATATCTCCTTCTGCTAATATGGGATTTTGCTATTCCGGGATTTTGCTTAGGTACAGTAAAACGGGGCTACTTTGACTTCCAGCGGCCTAATTGTGGAACGCCAAATCGTCAAATGATTCTGATCAGTTGGCTTCATTTCTATCACAATTAGCTTCATTTTACGATTTTCGAATTGCGTAACTCTAGTTTCTGCGCAGGGCCTTAACGTTCATAATTGGTTTCATAATAAACTAGAGTTTCGCAATTCGAAAATCGTAAAATGAAGCTAATTGTGATAGAAATGAAGCCAACTGATCAGAATCATTTGACGATTTGGCGGATTTTTTTTTGGTTACTTTGACCAGGCCGATCACAACGCTATGACGCGTTCCCCACACCCCGCGCCTCGCGCAATATTACTCGAGGTCACGCACACTTGCTGAGCACACGTGAAATCCGATTTTGCCGCTCTGTTAAAGTAGTTCCAACACCTGTCAAAGTAACCCTGGAAGTCAAAGTAGCCCCGTTTTGCGGTATCTGTCCTTCTGCTACAGAGGAAAAAATTAAAGTGCCGGTAAAAAAGAAAGGACTTTTTTCTTATGGGAAATAACATCTTGAGCATTTACTATTACAGCGAAAGTCTGCTACTTATTTGAGATTGAAATTGGCAAAAATCTTATTTTTATAACAAAACTAGTGTTTTAAGTCTAACATTAAAAAATACCAAATTTTAATTGAATTTAACATCCTGAACATGTTTTTTGGCATTTTCAATCTCAAATAGCAGCTGGGGGTTAATTGTAGACTTTCGTTTTAATAGTAAAAAATGCTCAAGAGCTCCTTTTCCATAGAAGCAGTACTTTTTCTTTCTGGCCGGCACTTTAATTTTTGGGTACGAATATGACAACTGAACAACGTAAATAAAGCATTGAATGTTGTTGAACTGTCAAAATAAAACCCATTGCTACTGATAATGGGTCACGCAATGATAAATGATTTATTTCTGTAAGTAAGTTTGTACAAATACTTTTACACGTCAATCATAGGTATATTTTTTTTAAGCTAGATGAGGTCGGCGTTTCCTATCTGACTACTCTGAGAAGAAAGACCGAAACAAACTCAGAGGTCACAGTCTCTTTTAAAGTTCAGACAAAATCTTGGTCAGATCATGTGAAGATCATGTAGATTGGTGTCTGAAATGGTCTTTTGAGGAAAGAACCACACAGATTGGGCGGACCTGTCCAGTCAGTGCACGCATTTGTCAAAAATCGTGCTGCTCAACTCAGAACTTGAGGAGCTCAACAATTCGACGAACAATACCAAAGAAAGGACATTTGGGTAGGCCGTGTAAATTACTCAAACTGCCAGATCATGATTAAAACTAACTAAGAAGGAAATCAGAAAAAAAGAAATACAGAAAAAAGAAATGACCCACATAGTCCTCACATTCACAATAATTAAATTACCAATTACCCCGCTGTGTACTTTAAAAGAAAAAGAGTAGGTATAAGATAGAGTAAGTACATAGGTACCTACGTCATAAAGTAGGTACTTATACCTACAGCTTAGAAAACTAGCCAGGCGATATCAGTTCAAAACACGTTTCAGAAACCAACGTTTCTCTACCGGTAGAGCCAAAGCACGGTAAAGATAATAAATCGTCACATAAAAACCTTATTAAACACATGGAAGTCATTGAATAACACTGAAAAGACGTACAGCAAGAGGTCAGGAGAAATGACCTGGCTAACATAAAGCTGCTCAATTTCGTACGGGCACACAGTGGTACAGTCAACAAAAGAGATAAGTGACCAGGTTCGTCGGATATAGTTAAACTTCAGTAAGCAACCGGTGGATGTTTTTGAATGAAATTTAATTTGATAAATAATAATCATATTTTTTATTAATTGAATTACATTTCATTCGAAAATATCTTTCGGTTTCTTACTAAACTTCAATTACATAGGTATATCCGACGACCTTGGGTACTTATCTCTTTTGGTGACCGTACACTGATACATTTATTAATCACAATTTGTACAAGAATAGATTAGACGGTGACCCCCAAACTTAGGCATTTCAACGTGTGGTACAAACGCCACCACATCAAGCCACTACAATCTGTCAAATGTCATAAATAGAATTTCAACTTTATCGCTAAAGCATAAGCTTCAAAGTTGATTGGGAAAATTTTAGAGTTTCGGGTAGCTTGATGTGCTGGCGTCTGTACATAGTAATTATTGCAAGACAGGAAAACAAAAACTAAAATTTAACTAAACTAAAATCAATTAAAATAAAATAAAAAAATGGAATATACATTGCCTTCAGCGTGAGATCAAACAAAGCAAACTAAAATCAACAGTGTGAGATCAATTAAATAACAAAAATAATAAGTAAAAGGTACCTAATATCGAAACTATAGAAATATAAATCAACAAAAATGTAATCAATTACCTACCTATATACCTACATCAACTAGCTGCTGCCCGCGACTTCGTCCGAGTATCCTAACCAAAAGTTTTTTCTAAAATAAAAGTAGCTGAGTTACTCCTTATTACATCAGCTATCTGCCAGTGAAAGTCCCGTCAAAATCAGTCCAGCCGTTTCCGAGATTAGCCGGAACAGATAGACAAAAATTGTAAAAAAAATGTTATTTTGGTATATGTACCGTGACATCCATATGCATTTAGTATTTTTTTTTTTAAATTTTAGGTTATTTTAATATTACAAACAGACACTCCAATTTTATTTATTTGTATAGATTTTACATAATAACGAGTTTAAGCGTGAGGGTGTGTTAGACAGTATGAGTGTTTTAGGTTGTGTGTGTGTGTGTGTGTGTGTGTTGTGAACGTAGGAGTACGTAAATTTAGTCTGTATAATGTTGCTTATCTAAACATAAATAATATTTTCTGTTTCATCGTAGGAGAGTGTAAAAAGAATGTAAGTAAATAACAACTGTTATTACAACGCACGTAAGGCAATATGTCAGCGTCTACAGCCGCCATTAACGACGCCATATTTGATCTAACACAATGGGATGCGCCCGCGCACTCCGAGGCGCAGCATTTGGACAAATTAGTCGCCCATCCATCGGATAGCTGTGAAAGATTGGTGTTAAATTATTTTTTTATGCACCGAAGTGAATTCTTTGACCCCGTAACGAGCACGATTTGTGTAGGTATTTGACGAATAATATTTCAATTTCTTAGTTTGTTTACGGTGTCTATCGCTAACGACCACCCACAGTTCCATCTGCATTCAAATTTGTCTATTATAGACCATCTCGAATGAAGTCGAATGTCTCACCCAGTTCTAGGAAAACTTTCTGATTTTTTATTTGCTGAAAGTTGTATCTCAGGAGTCTCAGGTTTTTTATTCTTCTTTGTGTATTTCCAGCTTCGCTGGTCTACTGGTCGCAAGCGCTACCTACTGCTGAGAAACGAGCAAAAAGTTCTGGGTTCGATTCCCGGGTCGGGAATCGAACTTTAATTGAATCGAAAATTATTGGGTTCTTCCATCAGGAATTTGTCATTAACAGCGCGGAGTCTGGAATCGTGCCCGGTTGATGACAATAGGCATCCCTACTACATGGGACGTAAGCATAGCTGGCGAATTGTGGGTGTATAACCACAGATCATAGCTTCTATGATCTGTGGGTACAACACTGCCTAACCCTTCGAGGAACACAAGCGTGATGTCATAGAATAGAATACTCTATTTGACTATTACCTATATTGTTAATGATAAATGATTTATTTTCTGTATGTAGGTTTGAACAAACACTTTTACACGTCAATCATATTTTTTTTAAGCTAGATGAGGTCGGTGTTTCCTATCTGACTACTCTGAGAAGTGAGAAGAAAGGCCGAAATAAACTCAAAGGTCAAAGTCTCTTTTAAAGTCCAGACAAAATCTTGGTCAGATCATGTGAAGACCATGTAGATTGGTGTCTGAAATGGTCTTTTGAGGAGAGAACCACATTGATTGAGTGGACCTGTCAGTGACCTCAGAACTTAAGGAGCTCAACTCGAGTTACGATGATGTTGTGGTATGTTTTACTATTTTGCTATTCTACAACATGTTAATTAAGCAAATGAAAATGATTTCTGATAGTGAGACGGGTAAATTTAACACTTAGGCCTCGGTCTCGAAGTCAGCGATTGCGGGGCGGCGGCGGCGCGGGGAGCGGCGGAGCTAGCGGGCAGATCGCGCGGCGCTAGAGCGGCGTAGTGTTGTGTTATGAGAAATTAGTGTCTTTGTTCGCGAACGAAATGTCTAAACACCGACGACAACATCTTTTTGATACAACATTTTGAAACGTCGGTCGTTAAAAAGCCAAAAAATTAATGCACAACACTACGCCAATGCGGACGCGCGGGCACCGCTAGATTGGTATGCATCGCTCGTACGCCGCTCCCCGCGCCGCTGCCTTCGAGGCCAGTTCCATATATAAATCTATGCATTGAAACGCGCCGCTCCCCGCGCCGCCGCCGCCCCGCGCCCGCTGACTTCGTGTCCGTAGCCTAAGGTATTTTCAGTGAGACTACAAAACGCTTCATCATGGTTTCTGAACATTAAATTTAATGAAACAAACAGTATTGGCAAAGTAATAACACGACATCCTCTTTGAAACTGCCTCCATATTAACTTGTGAGTAACAGAAAAGCATTCAAAAACAATAGCACATCAAGACTGATAGTTTTCGAAAGGAAATTCAAAGGTGAACTTTCACTAATTTTCATATTTCAAATGTTACAAAAATCGCCGACGCGTCAGAGTAAGTAACGAGTACCTATCCATTTCCATTAAGCCTGAAGAGCCATCTATCAGGCCCTATATCCACACACTGACGGGTGCTTATGAAGCTCATGATACTTTAGACTCATTAGGAATGCTGGTCAAAGCGAGATTTTTATGGTACAGACCGGTTGTGCACAGAAAATGTATGTACATGCATAAATTCTCTATAGTTTCTTTTTTTACGTCTTTGGTTTAAGTTTTAGTGGCGCCATCTACTGTTTTCAATTATAGCTTCTGTTTTATTTTTTTGCGGCTTATGAAACGACAAAAGCCAAGCTAGAAAATTTTTCCTCGGGGTTTAATTTTTATATTAATTTGGATTTTACTAAACAGGGGTGAATTCATTCGATGCAATATTTACATACACCTTGGACATATTTTAAAGTTTTTTCAGCCATTTGCCTGACAATAACCTCCACCTCTTAGTAAAACTGAAAACGTAGACCATTTTGCGCCAGACCTACACCAAATTCAGAGAGATCACTAAAACTGTTCTCATATTTTTCTGAAGTAGGAACCAAGAAATTCCAAGAGAGCTTTGCAACATCAAATATTTTCTTTGAAATTTAATACTATTATTTAACTAAGTAGTATTAAATAATTGTATTTAATTTTGCCCGTATGGAGGTCATAATGTTAATCCTGGTTATAAACTATCTTTGTGCCAAATTTCATATTAATACGTTCAGTCGTTTTTGCATGATTGAGGAACAAACATCCAAACATACGAACTTTCACATTTATAATTCACTACCTATATTCCATAGACAATAACCGATTGAACCTAAATAATAAGCAGTAATCTCCAACAACTCCCAAAAAGCTACATTTATTTAGTCCAATTAGCCACCATCTTTTTTCGCCCAGCTCTGTATTCCGATAGAAAATTACATAGTAGATACAGGCAGCAACATAGTAATGTCACAGAATAGAGAGGTCTAGAAGGTTAACTGCATACAACAAGAGAAAACGCACGCACTTATAGACACGCGAGAACGTGCGACTGGTATTGTATTGTATAACGGGCTGGTGATCGCAACTCCACGTTCAACAATTTTGCATACGGGTGGGAAAATCGATCATTCGGTCCACCCTAGCCAGTCATGAAAGGCCAACGCCTTGGCGTTGGTGGCCTTTCACCCTCCGTGAGATCGTCAGTAAGACCAAGGTCTTGCTGACGATCGAAGGGTTCTGGGTTTCCGAAGTAAGTACATTTTTCTGTATGTGGCTGCCACCTGACAGTTTAAAAGCACATAATGTCTTGTCTTTCGTGCAGTCCCTACACATTGCCTGTGACATACGGGGATACGTTTGAGACAGTTCGAGATTGCCTTACGTACGTGTCTTATAATATTATGTATGTGTCCGCGCCAACATGGAGTCTGCCTTCTAAACCTATCTATTCTGTGGTAATATGCACTGTATATGTATTATTATGGGAGTGGGAGCTACGTGACCGCAGATCGTGACCCCCCGAGATTGCGCCTGCGCTGGGCCGCGGCGTGTGCGGTGGCTTTATTTATTTCTATATCTGACTGTTGCGCGCGACTGTACCGCTTGCAAGTGAGCGTTATTACGATTTGTAGGTATTGTTCTGTGATGGAAAATTACAGTTTCGTATAGGTACCTTATATTATAGCAAAGTCTACAAAGGCAATTGTAAAAAGATCCGGCGGTAGTAGTTTTTATGACAAATAGATTTTCTTTAATTTTAAATAGATAGGTAGGTATCGCCTTTATCATTTCAAGTTATCAAGAATTTGCAAAGATCTTTTGAATTAAAGAGACAGAATTAAAAAAAAACTTATGAGGCACTGGACTTGTGCACAATCTTATGAACTGAGTAAGGTCTAGTATGAGTTGGGTCAGTTCAGGATGACAATTAATTGACAACTCTGCAATGTTCCCCGTTTTTTTTTTTTTAACAATATTTTGAAACTTTTTGGAGATATTATAAAAGCAGAGAATAACAAAATGCTCAAACAAAGTTCTATTAAATTGGCAGGTGTTTAAAGGAAATGGTCTAGTACCTTTATAGACCGGAAAACGTCAATCAGAAGAGTAAAGTACACAGTATTATTTAGACGTTTTGCTCTGCGTGAAGGCGGTCATGAACCCACCTCGAAACTGGTTACTAGACATGTAAACTTTGCTGATCCCGTACTGAAACATTAGGATGTCCACCCATACTAGTATTATAAGTATTTTAATTATGTATGTATATCTGTCTATATGTCTGTTAGGTGCCTTTTAATGTCTGTAAGTATAATTTTTCTACTATATGTTTTCTTTGCTTTTTAATCTTTATTTTTTGTTCAATTTAAATTCAAATTATCAAATTTAATAATATACTAGTATAACTTTAATAATATCCATACTAATATTATAAATTCTAAAGTAACTCTGTCTGTCTGTCTGTCTGTATGTTACCTTTTCACGCCTAAACCACTGAACCGATTTAGATGAAATTTGGTATAGAGATACTTTGAGTCCCGGGAAAGGACATAGAATACTTTTTATCCCGATATTCCCACGGGATCGAGACTTATGCGGGTAAAACCGCGGGGCGCAGCTAGTAGGTAATATATAATTTGAACTTTAAGTGCTACTTCCATTTAAACTATCTAAGTTAGGTATCCCATACTGTTTGCTTGTTTTTATTGCATGATGTGGTCTCCTATAATTGAGGGAGCACATAGATTTTTGTTCTTGTCTTTTACAATATACCTAGCATGTAACGTGTATTCTTTGTTGGAGATCCTAATAAAATAAAATAAAATGCCTTAACGGCTGATCGGATTTAGATGAAATTTGGCACACGGATAGGTACACCATGACCTGGATCAGGACATAGGATACTTTTCATCCCAGTTTTGTGACAACCATGAATTCGAAACCGTGATCAATAGCATTAAATAGAAACAAATAGTAGTTCAAACATTTGGATCCTAGAATTTTAAATCAAAATGTGGTGTGACACAAAGAACTGGAGTGGAAAATGTCAACTAACTTTTGGAGGCCACTGTACCTACATGGAGCCTGGCATGTATCTTTTACAAGTACAAGTAACATTATCCCACATTAGCGTCAAGAATGCGCCTTAACGACGTAGTTGACGGTAATGTATGGCGGGCATACGAAATCGCACAATGAGAGGACGCAAGAAGCGACGCACGCGCTCTCTGGACGTACCGTGACAAATGCACGCGCGCATGTGCGACGTATGCTTGGGACAATCATTTTCTAATAAACAGACATTTTTTTATAACTTGTTATATATATGCGACAAACATTTTTTTTATTTTATTAGCCTATGTCGTGTCCCACTGCTGGGCAAATATTGGGCCCGCAAACTTGGTTAGATCGTCACATCACCTTCTCTGCGGTCTACCTCGACGGCGATATCCTCCATCAAGCATCCAGTAAGTGACGATCTTTGCCTATCTCTCCGGGTGCATTCGTGCAACATAACAAGCCCACAAGCATATTCAATTTAAAAAAAATCCTCTTTATCATAAACCTAGGTGAAAGTTTAGATCCATTGAATGCCTCAGTTTCAGTAAAACGAGAAATAAACTGCTAACTTGGAAGTTTAATAAAAGATCTTGGAAGTTTAATAAAAAATGCTCCTTAAAGTTGAAAAAACTTTTATATTTTCCAAGCAGAACTAGAGAGAGGGAGAGAGGCCTATAAAAAGAAAGAGGAACAAACAAACCAGTATGTGGAAAAAAGGACGCTGAAGTTTCTAAACACTTTAAGCAACAAAAAGTTTTCCCACAAAAGAGGACTGTATTGTACATAAGTAGTTACGTATACATAAACATCTACCGAACAGTAGACGGACACAAAGCCATTCTACTGAATGCGGTGTAATTAAAAGGGCTGAGCCAAACACGATCAATCTCGGCTACATCTCCCCACATAAAGTCAAAATAATAGATGGCCACTCTAATGTCACTTTTTTCTCTACGGCCGGCGTACACGACGGAATTGACAGGTCATCAGCGCAGGCGCACGGTGACGACGCTCTTTCTTCCAAACGATCACAAAAGATATTAAGTCGGAACAACTCCATACTAATATACTCTTTATTCGGTAGCAATAAGAGGCCATAATCCCGTGATATGAATGGGATATAAGACCTTCATCGTCAAGAAAAGCCTCCCGTTCGGTTCTTTTTTCGAAAGATAATCTTCAGCGGCCGAGGCGTGAAGGCCGACTGCCACACAACATGGCGTCGACAGGTTTCTTCCCGCTTTTTTACCTCTTTGTTCCTTCCCATTATTGTATGGATGTTTCGTTCCCGGCGTTCGATTTTTAATTTCTTTTCTTTTTTGTTTCTATTCCGCATTATTAATATCGCCGCGGCGTTTTTATTTACATACGAACTAAAGTCTCAAACAAGGAGGTTGTCTATGGGAAAGGCAGTGATGAAGCGGTTTCATATCTTTCTGAGAATGATGATTTAAATATAAATGGAGTCCATCAAAGGATAGCGAAGGCGTTCGCTTGTTAAATCACATAACGTTGGCTGGTTCGCAGAAAATAATGATTTAGTGCTGTAGTAAAATTTTGAAAACAATAAAACGGAGGAGGTCCGAATCGGTAGCCTGAGAACGTTTGACGGACACGGAGCGACCTCCCTTGAGGTTATTCCAAGCACGGCAAACTGTTGAGCCCGTCAATTTTATACTTACCAATTTGAGGATTTATTGGGAAGTAAGTTAACAGGCCACGTTGGGCCATATTTTATTCAGAAGCGGGCATATTTTATTCGGTTGACCTAGTTACGAAGAAAGAGGCAAGCATTGACTGAAGCAAGACTGCAATCTCGAATCCGTCCGGTTACTTCAAATGCGAAAATATTTGAACATCGATAAAAAAAATATCGATCGGATGACCTCAGGAAACGCTTTCTATGCGGAAACCTGCACGCTCCATTGAGATCCGTCACCAGAACAGATCTAGAAAAAGTCGAACCATAAACAACCAAAGTTCAAATGAAGCGTTAAAGATTTTTTTTTTGTAGCAACCTGTTTCTATTTCAGTGTTAAGCTATGGTCTTGACTTGTGAGGCGTCAAGGTGTCTTATGAGCCGTTTCCAATTTTATGTCTACTATTATTATGACTGCGACGTGAAATTCTTGCAGCCTGTGTTTGACCATAAATATAGAGATGGCCACTCTTGGTTCTACTGTCAACTCTCAACAGTTAATAGAGGTTTTACTAACAATTCTGAGCTTGTAAGTGTCATGCTACCATAAGCTATGTCGAGTCTGTCCCACAGGAGCAGGTTTTCACTTTGTTTAGTACTATTCACACTTATTCAAGACTTCATCATTCCCTAAGACCATTCATTTCTGTTCCACAGACCTGAACTTGTTTCGCTCATTAATTTTAATTGCTAAGTAAACTCTGTGGCTGAAAATTTGCATTTCCTGCCTTTATGCAATTACTAACTCTATTCAGGCTCAAATTGAATTGAAATTCAATTGTTTATTTGAGTTACATAAGATGTTTACATTTCATGGCGGCCAATTAAGGGACCTTTGCTTACGACACGGGATTTTAGGACTTACATTTGAGTAATAAAGTTGAGATTTGAATAGTGGGTTGTGGTGAGGAAGCGAAGTGAAATGAGGCGTCGCAGCTTCGATTCCCGATTCAGGCTATTAAAGTGTTAAGGTTAAGTTGAATAATGGCACGGACGGATTGTTAGCATATGTTTTGTATGAATGGCGCGTTCTGGGCCGAACAGGCGTTGGATTGAGTGTCGGGTGTCTTTCGGGATTGTGTTGCCTTCCAGGAATATTTAGTTTATTGACTGCTCCGGTAGCCGGACGCTGGGTTTATGTGGCCGATTATTGTTCTTTAATTGACGGTGGATTTTGGTGGCCAGGGTTAATTGGTGCGTGAATTAGCAATACCCATTTCCTTGAATTTGTGTCTTGTAGAGTGGGTTGTTAAACGACTCTCGCATTATTGTCAATACAGCAGATCCTTCTTTGTAGAAAAGCAAAATGATACTTTTCTAGGACAGGAACTAAGTTTGCTTACGACTAGAAAGAGACAATATGCGTTACAACCTTAAAGTTTTAACTCAAACTCAAAGCATTTATTTCAAACTAGCAGCGCCCCGCGTTTTCACCCGCATAAGTTTCCCGTGGGAATATCGGGATAAAAATGATTCTATGTCATTTCCCAAGACTCACACTATCTCTATACCAATTTTCATCTAAATCGGTTCAGCCATTTAAGCGTGAAGAGGGAACAGACAGACACACTTTCGCCTTTATAATATTAGTATGGATAAACCAATTACAGGCACTTTTGAACTGTCAAAGGGTCGGTCAGTCGGAAAGCTGAAGATTATGTTGCCCATTCCAAAGCGTAGGAGGTAGGTACCTACCTATGGAGAAGAACGGGCAAGAAACTCCAAGGACATTCTTTGAAATCAAAATATGGCTAAGTCTATAATATAATAATATCGTTTAATAATAATAATAATATCGTTTATTTATAAAAGAGGATACATTTATACAGAATAGCTTAACAATTAAAATAGCGCACAGTTGCTAATTTGCCTGAACTAGGTTGAACCTGTGCTTCAGGCTAGAAAGCGCATACATACTTAATGTATAATAAATTAACAATGAGTATAACGTAAAAACTAAATTAAAACTTAGGTACTTAACTAAAGGTAAATAAAATAGCATGTTAGCAGTATAGTCTTGTTTTGTTTTAATTTACATCTGAAAATTGTGAAAAAAAAAACTTGAATGCTGTCACGGTATCCATGGCTCTTTTCTGGATTGTGGTAATCAAACTGTAATTTGTGGTGGGAAAAGCTAGCCAGCCACTAAAATCCCCTACAGATACCACTTTTACTTATGCCAATGTACTTAAACACAATAAGCTAGCAGGTATACCAAAGCATACGGCCTATAAGGTCTTAGAAAGTGTTATAAACAAATGAGGTTTACAATCCGTGCCCGACAACAACCTCGCCTTCGCTTTTCAAATGAAGCGACGACGCAATCAAACAACAAGGCACAAACCAAAACCCATACAGCCTATTTACATAAAAAAAAAAAACAAATTAAAGAGGTGAACATTGTGAACAAGAGAATATCTAACACACGAGCGATAATGACTGTCCAGTCAATAAATAACCTAACATTGGTGCTTTAACGCCCGGACTTAGGGGGTCCAATTAAACGGCGCCCCCTGTTGGGCCCAGCCTTTACTCTCACCGGCCTGGCCTGGGACGAGACCGGGTCGTATTAATCAGGTCCAGGATTAATGATTTTTTTTATTAGGCCATTTTATAGTTTTCAATCGTAAATTTTGTGGTGTGTGTAAGTGGCTTTTGGTTTGTGAGAGAATTTGAATGTGGTGACGTCATTTGAATTAAAAGCAGAGACCTGAGTAGGTTCCTCAAGCATTAAATAAGAATGGAGTAATCGTTAAGATAAATTACAGGTCTCAGTTCAATAGTAGACATTTTTATTTTGAATGAGTCTACGGCCTTATTACATAACTTTAGACCTAGCCTAAACCTGCGAAACAGTTATTTCATTTTTTTTTTAATTTTATTCCGACGAACATAAAGTTTGACAACTTAGACTCGGGTTTAACGTCAGTTTTTTTAATAAGAACTTTAACTTTGTCCGATTATAGTTCGAAATTTAAAAATGGCGCGGTGGTTTAAACGATTTATTTCCGTTGGATCCCGCTTTTGAATCCCATTTTAATATTTTTGGCGTTGGATCCCGCAAAACATTATTATGTATTTCCGTTGGATCCCGAATTTAAAAAATGCAAGATAATTACGTTTTATTGTCGTTGAATCCCGAAAAGTATTTCCGTTGGATCCCGAATGCTTAAAAAAATCTGAATGCGGGTACTTTCAACAACAAAATTGTTTATAATAAAATGAAGGGTTCACTAATGTTTCACCAAAACTCCATTGAAATTTTTAGTTTACAACCAACGTTTCGTATACTATTTATTTCACAAACAATTTCTATATAATCTAGTCGTTTCTGGCACTCGCCGGCCGCTGCCGCGGCACCGCTCGCTTCGCTCGCTCGGCTCGTGCGTAGGGGTCACAGTTTTAACCTAACCTAACCTAACATTGTTTTTTTTTTAATAATTAACCTAATCTAACTAGTTCGGTTCCGGGTAACCCACTAAAAATAATCTCTTTTTAGTGTTTGATAAAGGTAAATCACTTTTCTTCTGAAATGTACACATGTTGTTATAATATGGGATTCAACGGATATAGCAAACGGGATCCATCGTTAATACCTAAAAAATGGGATTCAAAAGTGGGATCCAACGAAAATAAATGGTTTAAACATGGGTCTAAAGATAAACCTTGTTTTGTAATAATCTTACAAATATTAGCCTTTATTCAGTTTATAGTTAAGTAATAAAATAATTATTTTTCATCTAAAAATAACTTCAACATCACACTATTTTCTAAAGAAAACTGTTCCATAATAAAATACTGTCTTACGACTGTGTGAGAGGGCGCCCCGGTCAAGGGGAGAGTGGGGGCAAACGACTTGCGGAGGGTAGATAAGGAAATAATGTTTCTTCAGCCGCTTCCACCCTGCGACACTGCCTATGTATAGAGGTTGGTATGTATATAGGTAGGTATACGTCTGGGAATGAATCTGTCAGCATAAAACCGGTATGAATGGCTTGGGGGATTGACTTTTTTTTATTTGAATTATTAAAGCTACTACAGCTGCACATATCTATACAAATAATAATAAAAAGAGGTACTTTTTGTGACTAGGGCGTAATGTTCCAAAATTCTGATCCGATTCTAAAAATTCTTTTACTTGTAGGAAACTGCAATATCCCTGAGTATGCCAGGGATAATGAAATTGTTGTGGATGTGTTTAATGTTAAAACGAGAAACTTCACGCGAACGAAATCGCGGGGCAAAAGCTAGTTTTGTATAAATACTTAGGTATAGAAATACCTTACCTACTACTTATACACTATCAGCATATAATGTCTCCACAGCTGGGACACAGGCCTCCTCTCTGTGAGAAGGATTGAGCTGTAATCTACCACACGGGTCCAGTGGTATAGCTACTTATAACCTAAAATTTACGCAAATAATAAAGCATTTACCTACTTATTAACTATTTAAATATTATTTTAATTAAACACAAGTAATGAAAAGCAAACTTTCAATCACAGCGTTACGCAATTTAAATATCGAACGCAAATTAAAACAACGAAGGCTGTTCGTTTTCGAAATTCGAATTCAAAGGTTGCCCTGACAAAGAGGTGGCCTACTCTAGTGCACAAAGCGTCACATTATGTCCCAGACTTGAATCTAACAAGATCTGTAAGGAAAGATAAGATCTTTGTGGTATGTAGACTACCTACTTATGTAGCAAGACAATGTTGGAGGTCTAGTTTTAAAGTAATGTGTGTACCTATAGCCAAATTAGAACTAACTTTCAATGGAGATTCTTGCCCATTCTTCTCCATACCTTCTGGAAGAATCAATTCTATTTTCTTGACGTTCAAAAGTGCGTAGGTATTTCAAACAAGTGAATTGACTTTGACTTTAATGCTGAATTCCTTGTAAAAAAGAGCCATTAGATAAATAAATAGATATATTGAAACATAACTTTAACGTGGGACAGCGCAGGCTAGATTAAAAAAAAAAACTTTAACGTTCAAAAGTGCCTTTTATTTGCCTATTTGAAATAAATGATTTGACTTTGACTAAAAATTCCTATGGTATGTCATGACCAAGTTGCAATTTATTATTATGTAGCTATATTTTTAGCATACCTGTTCATTTATTACCTGAACATAACCCTAAAAAAATGAAGTACGATTAGGTGGCGGTGTATAACTTCCAGGGTCCATATTTAAATGGTCAGGCTTTACGCCAGCAAACACTGGCCACCCGCCAATTTCACGCCATTTACCCGCGCACAATACTCGCGCATGAAAGAAAAATAATTTGAAAAAAGAGTGCGTGGACTCCTTCGAGCAGCGCGTCACGAACTGAAAACGGGAAATTCCATACCAGCGACAATACATAACAATCACAAAATAATTGTTTTAATGATATACGTATGTAGATTATGGTTAATTATTATTATACAGAAATTGAACTACTCTTTATCTAAAATGGAGCCAGTATTATCTCCTCTCACTATAACCTCGTTTCGGCGGACTATGGCCGCCGACAGGAAACATTATTTTCGATGTTAGCCATAAACGCAATAATTGCCCCACCACAACCTCTGCGGTTTGACAACTAATAATTACTAATAAGCCCCTCAAAAAGCCAAACCGACCAAATTACGCTAAACGCTGAACTTAACCCTCGAAACGTCGCCGACAATTACAGATAATAAATAATAATTTCAATAATAAGCGTGTACAAAAAGTAGTAGAGATCACTAGTTTAGAAGGGCCCGGCGAAGGTTTGGTTTTCTTCAAAGTGAGGGGTCAAAATATTGGTTAAGTATTAAAACGCCGCGCACGTCCCGTAATGGCGAGCGGCAACAATCGCGCGGCACTAGCGATTATAACGATTACTGTCGATAACTTGTATCGACACCGGCTATTTGGTTAGTCACTCGATTATCGATAATTTGCCCTCGGGGTACGCTCCTGCCGCTGTAAATCGTTGACCGATTAGTTTTTTGCCGTCTTTATTTGTATGTAAGTACGCGGTCGTTCGATTTTACTATTTAAGTACCGTTCACCTGTCAGAATTTTTCCATTCCACAGTTCCGTACATAACAACTCCACATACGCTTTCTGCTTTTATGTTCATATTTCGATCATAAATCAGTAAACAGTTACACTTACATTAATACCATTAATGTCATTTTCGCAACGCGACGCGACTTAAAATCGAAGCCGTGGTTATCACACACCTCGACATGTTTTTACTGCCTATAATTCTATTCCACAAGTCCATATAAAATAGAAACTCGGGACTCGCGAGCTTTCAAAAACGCTACATTAAAACATCATAAAACTCTAACATAAACGTTTACTGCGGCCAGTTTACGAGCACGCTACCTATCGATCGTTTTAACGATAAATAAAAATTAATGGGCAGACATACGGCGGAATCGAAGTGGCCACGTTAGGCGGGAAGCAATAACTAGGCAGTGTATACCAAGTTTGCCCGATCTATGATACAGGCGGACGGGCGCACTGCACGGGTTAACTATACCTATTATACCATGGTGCGGCGCAGAACGATTAAAAATATTCGTTCCATCGACCATTCAAGAAAATCAACCAGTTAAAAGACCAGTAGAATGTTTAATGTAACTTTGTATCTATGTATATTTATAACCACGTACTACAAGTGCAGTCGATGACTACTTGAAAAGATCATGAATATGCCATTCAAGACAATCTATGTATAGCGACACAACTGAAAGGAAACAGATTTCTCTCTAGTGACAAAAATTATTAGAAAAACCACTTACATTTTCTTTAGTAAAATTTATTTAGAGATCTATTTTTGAACTGAAAACGTAAGATATGATGTAATTTCCAAGAAAAATACGAATAAAAGATTCTGAAATAATACACAGCTGTCACTCTTATTAACTCGATCGAGCCGTCGGATGCAGAATCAGGAGTAATGGCTGCCTCAACCCCACGGCTACCGGGAGAGGGGGACGGGGGAGAAGAGGAGGGGGACACGAAATGGGATTCTATCGGTCTCCTCCATTCCACGCCGTTCGGAGTCTTTACGTGACTGCACATAGCTGTAACCACAACTTTCTCTCTACACCTCACTCCACTCTTAACACCTCGGGATAAGGTTTAAAACTCACAGACGAACGCCCCCAGGACTTGTTCAGAGGTTTTGTTTACGTCTGAAATTTCGCGTTTTACTTTTTTTTACCGCGCTCGCTTGACATTCGTGTTATTTGGAGTTCGTGAATACTTTTACTAAAATCGTAGTATTCTTGTTGTGGTATAAAACATTAAGCTGGAAAATTGGTGTGTATTTTTTTTTAAATCCCGAACTGACAGTCGAGTTATAGTCATAGTAATAAATATAAAGTTATCAGACTTGGGCAATTTTGAAGGGTTCAAAAGTCTTTACGTGTATTCTCGATTCCTATGAACAAAAACGAATCGTTTTGCTTACCAATGATAGCATTTTTCATTGCCAAACTGGAATAGATTCGTAAGCTGCGATAGTACTTCCATATAGGAGTGTCTATGAGGTCTTTGATTCATTATTATTATACAAGAGTCTTAATTTTAACTAATAACGGTCCTTAAATTATATGAATCGGCCATAAGAAGATAAACGTAGAATTGATTTATATTCTTTGAAGCGATCCACTTTTATTAGAAAAATGTAACCTACATAATTATTGTGTCATTACAAACTTTTTTGTTGTAGCAGTTTTACTCAAAATCTCCTCAGTAGAATCTACAGTGTACTAAAGAGTACATAATTGCTTGCACAAGCGTTCAAAGAACTATTTCAAGTACCTACAAAGTGTTCAATTTATTTTACAAATCGAATCATGTTTTCTGCTCATCGATTTTCTTTTTTTTTCCTCTAATTTCAAGTCTGGAACAAGTGTATGACGTAATGAGGCGCGCTAGAGCGTGGCCACAACAAACAGCTCGCTCTCGTATCGGTTGCAACACAAACAGCCAGCAGCGGTTTATTTTGAGGGTGCAACCCTATTTGGGATCACTCGCAACGTAGCAGTTAAGCTATTATCTTTGCATTATATTTTTTTTAAGAAATAAAAATATAGGTTTTATTTATAAGCTGTGGGATTAAAGTATCGTTCTAAATAAGTGGCGGTTTTTGGTTTGCTCTTTCTCTTTTTAAGTGTGATTAAAAAACGGTGTCGATCGAGTGTTTCACGGTAATTAATATTAGCGCTTAAGTTTTAGTAAAAATATGCTTCAGATTTCTCGGATTTACTACTTATTTTTTTATTTATAAAAAGATAAAAATACAACCTAATTAGAGCTACTACGTAGTGCAGCGTAGCGTAGCGTAGCGGAAACAAAAACTGTAGGTACCCATAAAATAAATGAATCCCGCTTTCTTAAACTTAAATAATATGACGTCACTACACACGAAAATATAGAAGAGAAAATTCAACCCGTCACCGCCATGCTCGCGATAAGGTCACCTATTCACCCGATTGCGCCCAGAGCGCGTGCGTTTGATTGATACGCCTTATCGGCGTGTGCCGTGCGCCGGCCCGACCCCGCCTGGGACGCGCAGATATCCAGCCTTCATACACATACAGGAAATAGGATCGGGGTCCGTTATAGAAAAGGACTTGGTTTGTTTTGATAGAGTTTTTTACAGTTTCGTGGAAAAGAAACGGATTATTCTCTCATGCAATTTATTTACGGGACCGAAGAAAGTGGTTGTAATGAAACCGTTTTTGTGATTCTAAAAGTATGGCCTTCTTGTACCACAAATCAGTAAACACATCACGTCAAAAAGCTAATTAAAAAAAAATTAAAACATCGTTCTGTCTCGGTCATCTTCAAACGATTGGCTGGAACAAAACGACGTTTTAAATATATTTAGCGCTAAACGTAGGTATTCAGTGATTTGTGGTACAAGCGGGCCTAAATATCCAAAAGAAAAATTTTCCAATTTTTTTTTTATCGTAGACTTAGAATTTTTCTTTCTTTAATATTTTCATAAAAATACACGTTCAATAAACAATCATATAAAGTCTTCAAGGTATTATAAGTTTTGCAATTTCGCATTAACCGTATCAATAACCACGTAAGCTTCTTAGCCCTCGCATGCGGGGCAGGGACCGGCGGGGTCTAATCTACTGCTGTGTGGGGCTCAGTTCAGCTGGTGGAAACAATTCCTTGTTTGGCTTATCGTATCATTGCACGATCACGCGGGGGTTGACTGTCATACTGTGTTTAGTTTGCGATACGCTTTTGTTTTATGAAAAATATTTTGCTGATACAGCATTGTTTATGGTTGCAACCATAAACAATGCTGTATCAACAAAATATTTTATTATTACAGAATAGCTCTGCTGCATTGGAATACAGTAGAGCTATTCTGTAATAATCTCACCGTGAAAACGTAGGTGAAGGGAGCTTTCATTCTAAGAGATTTACACTAGTGACAATCTCACTTCAAGCTCACTTCATCACCTAAGTTTTCACGTTGAGATGTCACAAAATAGATCGGTGGATCACCTTCTCGGTTGCAAGTAGGATCGAATATTAGTTGTGTTTGGGTTTTCGAGACATCGCCAAGCGGTTGGTCGACTCTTTACGACTAGAGCCCTGATTCACAACCATACGACACTTACGACAGGCTATCGTATCGAAAACCTGACATTTCGATAACCTTATTTGACTTGCCCTCAACAGCAAATAGCTGTTGGAAGAATAGCGGGCGTCTATTTGATTTAAACTGACAAAATTTTTGGGTTTTGGACTTGTGAACAGCGTTTAGAAGACTCCTACGATAACAATGATTAATGTTCGATACGATGCGGAAGCGTATCGAGTGGTTGTGAATAGCTATGCAGGTCGTGGTCCCGTGTCCAGAGGGCTAGCGTATTTTTTGACCAGCATTTAGAATGACCACTGACGTACAACGTGGCAAATGCTGTCAACCTTTTGGACACTTTTCAAGTTGACAGCGACGTGCACGAATTTTCGGATGATTATTACCCCTCCTTTTTTATGTACATGTAGGTACCTACCTACATATTAATATTATTATTTTAAGACTGTCAGCTTATATATTATGCAATTTTAATCTGATTTAAAACTGTATTTCGACTTTACATCGTAAAAGTTGCCTTCTTTGGATATTTTAAACCCAATGCGTCACAATTATTTCCAAATTAAATACAAACTTTAAACCATGCGGAGCCTGATCTCAATGAACCGAAGATTATAATAAAAAAATGAAGACATCAATAAATAAAATCACAATAGCGACCTAATGTGGGATGAGTAACTCGGTTCTTAGACTTGCAACGCGTGATCATCCATAATAATGTATGTAATTGTGTGTGACCGCGCCGACCGCACAGTGGCGCCCTCAGCGTTTTTTTGGTTATTTCTTTTATTTTAGAATGAAAATGCAGAAAATGAGCACGTTAAGTTGTGCTCCACAAGATTATACCTACGTTAATATTATTACAAACGGTAGTTTTACATTATTTAGTTTTATTATAATCACTAAAAGGGATAAAAGTGGCCACTGTTATCCGTTTAAATAACCAAACAAACGGCGAGGGCGCCACTGTGCTGTCGGCGTCGTCTTAAAATAATCTACATATCTCGGAATTAACGCACACCACCAAACACCCCAATTAGATTTTTTATTTATTAAATTAGTAAAACTGATTGTGGGAGAAAATTGTGTTCACATTATAAGTACATAAATCTACGCAAGTTTATAAGTAATCTGTCGTATAAGTAGGTACTTATAAAGGTCTAGCATAGTACTTCATCCATTTTGATTTGTTTTGACTGCACAGCGAAAGTGCGATTGTAATTTTTGCGTACTTTTAACAATTTTTGGAAAAAAAAAATACTTACCTACGTTAAAAATGACAGAAATCGATTCAGTAAATGATTCTGAACAAACTACTTTCCGAATTTCCATTAATTCAGTTACAAATTGTAAAGTAAGTAAATACAAATGAAATGATGTTCGTTATAGGCCGACTGCTAAACTGAGACGTTGCCTGAGGTAGCTGCGCGGTGCGGGAGGGGTGATAGCTGTCACAAGTTGACGAATTATTACTGAGCTCTCGCATTACGTTACCACACCCCTCCCGCACCGCGCTGCTACCTCAGGCAACATCTCAGTTATGCGGTCGGCCTATAGTAAGCGCATCACTTGAGAACGGCTGGACCGATTTCGCTATTTTTTACTTTAAAATGTTTGTGATGATAGTCTGAATAAGGTTTTTAAGGAAAGAAAAATTTGAAAGGTTTTCCGGAAATGCAAATTCGGGAAACACTGAACGAACTATTTCTGTGGAATATTTTTATTGGCCAGGACAGCGTCTGTCGGGTCAGCTATTAATAATAATTAAATTGTCTGGACAAGTCTATGGAGCGAGTTTAGTGGACTCTGACGGCTATACAATTGCAATGCATTGGATAGAATACATTATTTAAACCTTTTTTTTGGGCCAAAAGCTCTTATACCTACGTATCTGCACAAGCATTTTTTTGGAACACGCGTTACCTAAACAAAATCAATACTTACTTAGTCGAAATATAATAAGTGCAACGTCCTACTCCTACCTAATAAGTTAAGTCAAGGAAAATAATTGTAAAGCGAATTGACTACTAATTTAAGTTATAACACGGAAAATTTATGTAGGGTGTCAATTTGCGTAACAATTAATTTCCCTGGCTGTATTTCTTTATATAATAGGTACTTTAGGCACACAAAATATGTACGTACAGAGGCGACTGACACACACTGAATACATTTTGATTTAGGAAGAGCTGATCGTTAAAATACCTCACGACTGATGTCCAGGCACAAGAAGGGTTAACATTTCCACAATAAAAAATTAATTAAAAAAAAACCAACACACTATCGATATAAAATCCAACCCTTCTGTTCCGCGATACTCTAAATTCTGCCACGCGATTGGTCCCGTCGCGTTGCGTTATTTCACTCTCGAGTTTATTTGCAGGCATTATTCCGTTCTAACAATGTATAAACACAATTACGTTGAGCAAACACGGGTGGCGCCGCCGGCTAGCACATGTTTGTGGGTGAACGAGCTAACACACGGACAACACTATTTTATTGTACCAATACCGTATTTGAATATGCTTAGCGCTACAGCTCTAGTTTTTAAGCCGTTCCAATTTTGAAAACATAGTGTTGTGTCATCGATTTTCACGCTACGATGTAAATCATGTAAGTAAATTAAAGATATTTACTTCGTGGGTTGAGATAACGGTTTAGATCTACCATTTAAAAGTTAAAATATTCTTGTCATTAAAGTTCATTTGTGTAGCACCAGCTACATAGAACGACGACCTCAAAAAAGTGGCTGGGATAGATTGGATGCTGAACGCGGAGAACAGGATCCTTTTACTTATGCCAATGTACTTAAACACAATAAGCTAGCAGGTATACCAAAGCATACGGCCTATAAGGTCTTAGAAAGTGTTATAAACAAATGAGGTTTACAATCCGTGCCCGACAACAACCTCGCCTTCGCTTTTCAAATGAAGCGACGACGCAATCAAACAACAAGGCACAAACCAAAACCCATACAGCCTATTTACATAAAAAAAAAAAACAAATTAAAGAGGTGAACATTGTGAACAAGAGAATATCTAACACACGAGCGATAATGACTGTCCAGTCAATAAATAACCTAACATTGGTGCTTTAACGCCCGGACTTAGGGGGTCCAATTAAACGGCGCCCCCTGTTGGGCCCAGCCTTTACTCTCACCGGCCTGGCCTGGGACGAGACCGGGTCGTATTAATCAGGTCCAGGATTAATGATTTTTTTTATTAGGCCATTTTATAGTTTTCAATCGTAAATTTTGTGGTGTGTGTAAGTGGCTTTTGGTTTGTGAGAGAATTTGAATGTGGTGACGTCATTTGAATTAAAAGCAGAGACCTGAGTAGGTTCCTCAAGCATTAAATAAGAATGGAGTAATCGTTAAGATAAATTACAGGTCTCAGTTCAATAGTAGACATTTTTATTTTGAATGAGTCTACGGCCTTATTACATAACTTTAGACCTAGCCTAAACCTGCGAAACAGTTATTTCATTTTTTTTTTAATTTTATTCCGACGAACATAAAGTTTGACAACTTAGACTCGGGTTTAACGTCAGTTTTTTTAATAAGAACTTTAACTTTGTCCGATTATAGTTCGAAATTTAAAAATGGCGCGGTGGTTTAAACGATTTATTTCCGTTGGATCCCGCTTTTGAATCCCATTTTAATATTTTTGGCGTTGGATCCCGCAAAACATTATTATGTATTTCCGTTGGATCCCGAATTTAAAAAATGCAAGATAATTACGTTTTATTGTCGTTGAATCCCGAAAAGTATTTCCGTTGGATCCCGAATGCTTAAAAAAATCTGAATGCGGGTACTTTCAACAACAAAATTGTTTATAATAAAATGAAGGGTTCACTAATGTTTCACCAAAACTCCATTGAAATTTTTAGTTTACAACCAACGTTTCGTATACTATTTATTTCACAAACAATTTCTATATAATCTAGTCGTTTCTGGCACTCGCCGGCCGCTGCCGCGGCACCGCTCGCTTCGCTCGCTCGGCTCGTGCGTAGGGGTCACAGTTTTAACCTAACCTAACCTAACATTGTTTTTTTTTTAATAATTAACCTAATCTAACTAGTTCGGTTCCGGGTAACCCACTAAAAATAATCTCTTTTTAGTGTTTGATAAAGGTAAATCACTTTTCTTCTGAAATGTACACATGTTGTTATAATATGGGATTCAACGGATATAGCAAACGGGATCCATCGTTAATACCTAAAAAATGGGATTCAAAAGTGGGATCCAACGAAAATAAATGGTTTAAACATGGGTCTAAAGATAAACCTTGTTTTGTAATAATCTTACAAATATTAGCCTTTATTCAGTTTATAGTTAAGTAATAAAATAATTATTTTTCATCTAAAAATAACTTCAACATCACACTATTTTCTAAAGAAAACTGTTCCATAATAAAATACTGTCTTACGACTGTGTGAGAGGGCGCCCCGGTCAAGGGGAGAGTGGGGGCAAACGACTTGCGGAGGGTAGATAAGGAAATAATGTTTCTTCAGCCGCTTCCACCCTGCGACACTGCCTATGTATAGAGGTTGGTATGTATATAGGTAGGTATACGTCTGGGAATGAATCTGTCAGCATAAAACCGGTATGAATGGCTTGGGGGATTGACTTTTTTTTATTTGAATTATTAAAGCTACTACAGCTGCACATATCTATACAAATAATAATAAAAAGAGGTACTTTTTGTGACTAGGGCGTAATGTTCCAAAATTCTGATCCGATTCTAAAAATTCTTTTACTTGTAGGAAACTGCAATATCCCTGAGTATGCCAGGGATAATGAAATTGTTGTGGATGTGTTTAATGTTAAAACGAGAAACTTCACGCGAACGAAATCGCGGGGCAAAAGCTAGTTTTGTATAAATACTTAGGTATAGAAATACCTTACCTACTACTTATACACTATCAGCATATAATGTCTCCACAGCTGGGACACAGGCCTCCTCTCTGTGAGAAGGATTGAGCTGTAATCTACCACACGGGTCCAGTGGTATAGCTACTTATAACCTAAAATTTACGCAAATAATAAAGCATTTACCTACTTATTAACTATTTAAATATTATTTTAATTAAACACAAGTAATGAAAAGCAAACTTTCAATCACAGCGTTACGCAATTTAAATATCGAACGCAAATTAAAACAACGAAGGCTGTTCGTTTTCGAAATTCGAATTCAAAGGTTGCCCTGACAAAGAGGTGGCCTACTCTAGTGCACAAAGCGTCACATTATGTCCCAGACTTGAATCTAACAAGATCTGTAAGGAAAGATAAGATCTTTGTGGTATGTAGACTACCTACTTATGTAGCAAGACAATGTTGGAGGTCTAGTTTTAAAGTAATGTGTGTACCTATAGCCAAATTAGAACTAACTTTCAATGGAGATTCTTGCCCATTCTTCTCCATACCTTCTGGAAGAATCAATTCTATTTTCTTGACGTTCAAAAGTGCGTAGGTATTTCAAACAAGTGAATTGACTTTGACTTTAATGCTGAATTCCTTGTAAAAAAGAGCCATTAGATAAATAAATAGATATATTGAAACATAACTTTAACGTGGGACAGCGCAGGCTAGATTAAAAAAAAAAACTTTAACGTTCAAAAGTGCCTTTTATTTGCCTATTTGAAATAAATGATTTGACTTTGACTAAAAATTCCTATGGTATGTCATGACCAAGTTGCAATTTATTATTATGTAGCTATATTTTTAGCATACCTGTTCATTTATTACCTGAACATAACCCTAAAAAAATGAAGTACGATTAGGTGGCGGTGTATAACTTCCAGGGTCCATATTTAAATGGTCAGGCTTTACGCCAGCAAACACTGGCCACCCGCCAATTTCACGCCATTTACCCGCGCACAATACTCGCGCATGAAAGAAAAATAATTTGAAAAAAGAGTGCGTGGACTCCTTCGAGCAGCGCGTCACGAACTGAAAACGGGAAATTCCATACCAGCGACAATACATAACAATCACAAAATAATTGTTTTAATGATATACGTATGTAGATTATGGTTAATTATTATTATACAGAAATTGAACTACTCTTTATCTAAAATGGAGCCAGTATTATCTCCTCTCACTATAACCTCGTTTCGGCGGACTATGGCCGCCGACAGGAAACATTATTTTCGATGTTAGCCATAAACGCAATAATTGCCCCACCACAACCTCTGCGGTTTGACAACTAATAATTACTAATAAGCCCCTCAAAAAGCCAAACCGACCAAATTACGCTAAACGCTGAACTTAACCCTCGAAACGTCGCCGACAATTACAGATAATAAATAATAATTTCAATAATAAGCGTGTACAAAAAGTAGTAGAGATCACTAGTTTAGAAGGGCCCGGCGAAGGTTTGGTTTTCTTCAAAGTGAGGGGTCAAAATATTGGTTAAGTATTAAAACGCCGCGCACGTCCCGTAATGGCGAGCGGCAACAATCGCGCGGCACTAGCGATTATAACGATTACTGTCGATAACTTGTATCGACACCGGCTATTTGGTTAGTCACTCGATTATCGATAATTTGCCCTCGGGGTACGCTCCTGCCGCTGTAAATCGTTGACCGATTAGTTTTTTGCCGTCTTTATTTGTATGTAAGTACGCGGTCGTTCGATTTTACTATTTAAGTACCGTTCACCTGTCAGAATTTTTCCATTCCACAGTTCCGTACATAACAACTCCACATACGCTTTCTGCTTTTATGTTCATATTTCGATCATAAATCAGTAAACAGTTACACTTACATTAATACCATTAATGTCATTTTCGCAACGCGACGCGACTTAAAATCGAAGCCGTGGTTATCACACACCTCGACATGTTTTTACTGCCTATAATTCTATTCCACAAGTCCATATAAAATAGAAACTCGGGACTCGCGAGCTTTCAAAAACGCTACATTAAAACATCATAAAACTCTAACATAAACGTTTACTGCGGCCAGTTTACGAGCACGCTACCTATCGATCGTTTTAACGATAAATAAAAATTAATGGGCAGACATACGGCGGAATCGAAGTGGCCACGTTAGGCGGGAAGCAATAACTAGGCAGTGTATACCAAGTTTGCCCGATCTATGATACAGGCGGACGGGCGCACTGCACGGGTTAACTATACCTATTATACCATGGTGCGGCGCAGAACGATTAAAAATATTCGTTCCATCGACCATTCAAGAAAATCAACCAGTTAAAAGACCAGTAGAATGTTTAATGTAACTTTGTATCTATGTATATTTATAACCACGTACTACAAGTGCAGTCGATGACTACTTGAAAAGATCATGAATATGCCATTCAAGACAATCTATGTATAGCGACACAACTGAAAGGAAACAGATTTCTCTCTAGTGACAAAAATTATTAGAAAAACCACTTACATTTTCTTTAGTAAAATTTATTTAGAGATCTATTTTTGAACTGAAAACGTAAGATATGATGTAATTTCCAAGAAAAATACGAATAAAAGATTCTGAAATAATACACAGCTGTCACTCTTATTAACTCGATCGAGCCGTCGGATGCAGAATCAGGAGTAATGGCTGCCTCAACCCCACGGCTACCGGGAGAGGGGGACGGGGGAGAAGAGGAGGGGGACACGAAATGGGATTCTATCGGTCTCCTCCATTCCACGCCGTTCGGAGTCTTTACGTGACTGCACATAGCTGTAACCACAACTTTCTCTCTACACCTCACTCCACTCTTAACACCTCGGGATAAGGTTTAAAACTCACAGACGAACGCCCCCAGGACTTGTTCAGAGGTTTTGTTTACGTCTGAAATTTCGCGTTTTACTTTTTTTTACCGCGCTCGCTTGACATTCGTGTTATTTGGAGTTCGTGAATACTTTTACTAAAATCGTAGTATTCTTGTTGTGGTATAAAACATTAAGCTGGAAAATTGGTGTGTATTTTTTTTTAAATCCCGAACTGACAGTCGAGTTATAGTCATAGTAATAAATATAAAGTTATCAGACTTGGGCAATTTTGAAGGGTTCAAAAGTCTTTACGTGTATTCTCGATTCCTATGAACAAAAACGAATCGTTTTGCTTACCAATGATAGCATTTTTCATTGCCAAACTGGAATAGATTCGTAAGCTGCGATAGTACTTCCATATAGGAGTGTCTATGAGGTCTTTGATTCATTATTATTATACAAGAGTCTTAATTTTAACTAATAACGGTCCTTAAATTATATGAATCGGCCATAAGAAGATAAACGTAGAATTGATTTATATTCTTTGAAGCGATCCACTTTTATTAGAAAAATGTAACCTACATAATTATTGTGTCATTACAAACTTTTTTGTTGTAGCAGTTTTACTCAAAATCTCCTCAGTAGAATCTACAGTGTACTAAAGAGTACATAATTGCTTGCACAAGCGTTCAAAGAACTATTTCAAGTACCTACAAAGTGTTCAATTTATTTTACAAATCGAATCATGTTTTCTGCTCATCGATTTTCTTTTTTTTTCCTCTAATTTCAAGTCTGGAACAAGTGTATGACGTAATGAGGCGCGCTAGAGCGTGGCCACAACAAACAGCTCGCTCTCGTATCGGTTGCAACACAAACAGCCAGCAGCGGTTTATTTTGAGGGTGCAACCCTATTTGGGATCACTCGCAACGTAGCAGTTAAGCTATTATCTTTGCATTATATTTTTTTTAAGAAATAAAAATATAGGTTTTATTTATAAGCTGTGGGATTAAAGTATCGTTCTAAATAAGTGGCGGTTTTTGGTTTGCTCTTTCTCTTTTTAAGTGTGATTAAAAAACGGTGTCGATCGAGTGTTTCACGGTAATTAATATTAGCGCTTAAGTTTTAGTAAAAATATGCTTCAGATTTCTCGGATTTACTACTTATTTTTTTATTTATAAAAAGATAAAAATACAACCTAATTAGAGCTACTACGTAGTGCAGCGTAGCGTAGCGTAGCGGAAACAAAAACTGTAGGTACCCATAAAATAAATGAATCCCGCTTTCTTAAACTTAAATAATATGACGTCACTACACACGAAAATATAGAAGAGAAAATTCAACCCGTCACCGCCATGCTCGCGATAAGGTCACCTATTCACCCGATTGCGCCCAGAGCGCGTGCGTTTGATTGATACGCCTTATCGGCGTGTGCCGTGCGCCGGCCCGACCCCGCCTGGGACGCGCAGATATCCAGCCTTCATACACATACAGGAAATAGGATCGGGGTCCGTTATAGAAAAGGACTTGGTTTGTTTTGATAGAGTTTTTTACAGTTTCGTGGAAAAGAAACGGATTATTCTCTCATGCAATTTATTTACGGGACCGAAGAAAGTGGTTGTAATGAAACCGTTTTTGTGATTCTAAAAGTATGGCCTTCTTGTACCACAAATCAGTAAACACATCACGTCAAAAAGCTAATTAAAAAAAAATTAAAACATCGTTCTGTCTCGGTCATCTTCAAACGATTGGCTGGAACAAAACGACGTTTTAAATATATTTAGCGCTAAACGTAGGTATTCAGTGATTTGTGGTACAAGCGGGCCTAAATATCCAAAAGAAAAATTTTCCAATTTTTTTTTTATCGTAGACTTAGAATTTTTCTTTCTTTAATATTTTCATAAAAATACACGTTCAATAAACAATCATATAAAGTCTTCAAGGTATTATAAGTTTTGCAATTTCGCATTAACCGTATCAATAACCACGTAAGCTTCTTAGCCCTCGCATGCGGGGCAGGGACCGGCGGGGTCTAATCTACTGCTGTGTGGGGCTCAGTTCAGCTGGTGGAAACAATTCCTTGTTTGGCTTATCGTATCATTGCACGATCACGCGGGGGTTGACTGTCATACTGTGTTTAGTTTGCGATACGCTTTTGTTTTATGAAAAATATTTTGCTGATACAGCATTGTTTATGGTTGCAACCATAAACAATGCTGTATCAACAAAATATTTTATTATTACAGAATAGCTCTGCTGCATTGGAATACAGTAGAGCTATTCTGTAATAATCTCACCGTGAAAACGTAGGTGAAGGGAGCTTTCATTCTAAGAGATTTACACTAGTGACAATCTCACTTCAAGCTCACTTCATCACCTAAGTTTTCACGTTGAGATGTCACAAAATAGATCGGTGGATCACCTTCTCGGTTGCAAGTAGGATCGAATATTAGTTGTGTTTGGGTTTTCGAGACATCGCCAAGCGGTTGGTCGACTCTTTACGACTAGAGCCCTGATTCACAACCATACGACACTTACGACAGGCTATCGTATCGAAAACCTGACATTTCGATAACCTTATTTGACTTGCCCTCAACAGCAAATAGCTGTTGGAAGAATAGCGGGCGTCTATTTGATTTAAACTGACAAAATTTTTGGGTTTTGGACTTGTGAACAGCGTTTAGAAGACTCCTACGATAACAATGATTAATGTTCGATACGATGCGGAAGCGTATCGAGTGGTTGTGAATAGCTATGCAGGTCGTGGTCCCGTGTCCAGAGGGCTAGCGTATTTTTTGACCAGCATTTAGAATGACCACTGACGTACAACGTGGCAAATGCTGTCAACCTTTTGGACACTTTTCAAGTTGACAGCGACGTGCACGAATTTTCGGATGATTATTACCCCTCCTTTTTTATGTACATGTAGGTACCTACCTACATATTAATATTATTATTTTAAGACTGTCAGCTTATATATTATGCAATTTTAATCTGATTTAAAACTGTATTTCGACTTTACATCGTAAAAGTTGCCTTCTTTGGATATTTTAAACCCAATGCGTCACAATTATTTCCAAATTAAATACAAACTTTAAACCATGCGGAGCCTGATCTCAATGAACCGAAGATTATAATAAAAAAATGAAGACATCAATAAATAAAATCACAATAGCGACCTAATGTGGGATGAGTAACTCGGTTCTTAGACTTGCAACGCGTGATCATCCATAATAATGTATGTAATTGTGTGTGACCGCGCCGACCGCACAGTGGCGCCCTCAGCGTTTTTTTGGTTATTTCTTTTATTTTAGAATGAAAATGCAGAAAATGAGCACGTTAAGTTGTGCTCCACAAGATTATACCTACGTTAATATTATTACAAACGGTAGTTTTACATTATTTAGTTTTATTATAATCACTAAAAGGGATAAAAGTGGCCACTGTTATCCGTTTAAATAACCAAACAAACGGCGAGGGCGCCACTGTGCTGTCGGCGTCGTCTTAAAATAATCTACATATCTCGGAATTAACGCACACCACCAAACACCCCAATTAGATTTTTTATTTATTAAATTAGTAAAACTGATTGTGGGAGAAAATTGTGTTCACATTATAAGTACATAAATCTACGCAAGTTTATAAGTAATCTGTCGTATAAGTAGGTACTTATAAAGGTCTAGCATAGTACTTCATCCATTTTGATTTGTTTTGACTGCACAGCGAAAGTGCGATTGTAATTTTTGCGTACTTTTAACAATTTTTGGAAAAAAAAAATACTTACCTACGTTAAAAATGACAGAAATCGATTCAGTAAATGATTCTGAACAAACTACTTTCCGAATTTCCATTAATTCAGTTACAAATTGTAAAGTAAGTAAATACAAATGAAATGATGTTCGTTATAGGCCGACTGCTAAACTGAGACGTTGCCTGAGGTAGCTGCGCGGTGCGGGAGGGGTGATAGCTGTCACAAGTTGACGAATTATTACTGAGCTCTCGCATTACGTTACCACACCCCTCCCGCACCGCGCTGCTACCTCAGGCAACATCTCAGTTATGCGGTCGGCCTATAGTAAGCGCATCACTTGAGAACGGCTGGACCGATTTCGCTATTTTTTACTTTAAAATGTTTGTGATGATAGTCTGAATAAGGTTTTTAAGGAAAGAAAAATTTGAAAGGTTTTCCGGAAATGCAAATTCGGGAAACACTGAACGAACTATTTCTGTGGAATATTTTTATTGGCCAGGACAGCGTCTGTCGGGTCAGCTATTAATAATAATTAAATTGTCTGGACAAGTCTATGGAGCGAGTTTAGTGGACTCTGACGGCTATACAATTGCAATGCATTGGATAGAATACATTATTTAAACCTTTTTTTTGGGCCAAAAGCTCTTATACCTACGTATCTGCACAAGCATTTTTTTGGAACACGCGTTACCTAAACAAAATCAATACTTACTTAGTCGAAATATAATAAGTGCAACGTCCTACTCCTACCTAATAAGTTAAGTCAAGGAAAATAATTGTAAAGCGAATTGACTACTAATTTAAGTTATAACACGGAAAATTTATGTAGGGTGTCAATTTGCGTAACAATTAATTTCCCTGGCTGTATTTCTTTATATAATAGGTACTTTAGGCACACAAAATATGTACGTACAGAGGCGACTGACACACACTGAATACATTTTGATTTAGGAAGAGCTGATCGTTAAAATACCTCACGACTGATGTCCAGGCACAAGAAGGGTTAACATTTCCACAATAAAAAATTAATTAAAAAAAAACCAACACACTATCGATATAAAATCCAACCCTTCTGTTCCGCGATACTCTAAATTCTGCCACGCGATTGGTCCCGTCGCGTTGCGTTATTTCACTCTCGAGTTTATTTGCAGGCATTATTCCGTTCTAACAATGTATAAACACAATTACGTTGAGCAAACACGGGTGGCGCCGCCGGCTAGCACATGTTTGTGGGTGAACGAGCTAACACACGGACAACACTATTTTATTGTACCAATACCGTATTTGAATATGCTTAGCGCTACAGCTCTAGTTTTTAAGCCGTTCCAATTTTGAAAACATAGTGTTGTGTCATCGATTTTCACGCTACGATGTAAATCATGTAAGTAAATTAAAGATATTTACTTCGTGGGTTGAGATAACGGTTTAGATCTACCATTTAAAAGTTAAAATATTCTTGTCATTAAAGTTCATTTGTGTAGCACCAGCTACATAGAACGACGACCTCAAAAAAGTGGCTGGGATAGATTGGATGCTGAACGCGGAGAACAGGATCCGATGTTGTTGCGCAGCATCGGACAGCTCTATGTCCAGCAGTGGACTGCAATAGGCTGAGTTGATTGAAAGTTCTTTCTCATTCAAAAGTTAAATTAATGAAGATAAGGTAGGTACCTACCTAAGGTAAGGTATCTATATATTACCCATGTGCCAAATATAACTTTCAAAACAAAAGAAATATCTAAAGGTAAAATGTTAATTGTAATATTCACTTGAAGAGCGACACGATACAGTAGCAAACGGAATACATTAACATTCGGTACGTAATAATTGAGTCAATAAAACCAGAAATACCGGATATCAATACGATGTGATGTATAGAAATATGCGACCCGTCTGGCAACACTGAGAGAGATAAAAATAAACGAAAACACTCCAGCTGCTGTTTCAGCCAGGATTCATTTCTAACGTGGGTCATCATCATCATCTGCCTAGCCTTTTCCCAACTATATTGGGGTCGGCTTCCAGTCCAACCTGATGCTGCCGAATAAGGTATCAGTACTTCTTTACATGGAGCGACTACCTATCTGACCTCCACAACCCAGTTACTGGGTAATACCGCTTGGTATGACTGGTTGTCAGACTTTCGGGCTTCTGACGATGCGTAACGACTGCCAAAGATCCACGATTGACAGCCGGGACCAACGGGTTAACGTGCTTTCCGAGGCACGGAGGGGTTTTGATAAATGTAAAGACGGTCATTTCTAACGAGGGTGCCAATCAAAATATTTGTACTATCTCCATAGATATTTGAATGGCCCGTACCTCACGATCACATCTTGCCTACAATCCGTCAGTTTTTTCCTCCTCACGTCAAGGTGTTGCCTTCGACAAAGCGGTAAATAAAAAAGTAAAAAAAAAGATGTCTACAGCACTACCGCGTGGAGACGTGGCTAATGTGTAATGCGGTTGGCTTTTTGTCCGACGCCTTCGACTTTTTGTTTCTTTTTTTTTCACTTGGATTCTGTTACGGTTCGTATTGATCGAAAAATCCGATTTCAAAATGGGTGCTCCGAGAGTTTTATTGTTGCCTTGATACGTTCTTAAACAATAAAAAACGCATTTTAAATTGAGAATGCAATTCTCACATGTCACGTTCGTAAATTGAAGGAGACGTGGTCGTGTTTTAGAAAAGTAATTATTCTGCATCGATTGGGTCCGAGAACGACTGAGGACAATATAAGACCTCATTTATTTTTTCATATAACTACATTGGGAGTGATTGTTAACGTGACGGGCGTGTGTCGATGTTTGATTGGACTTACGTAAATAGTGTATAGTTTAGTTCGGAGACAAGAATAGCGCAATTTCGAAGTAATCTAAGTAGTTGTCTTTTTATTTTATTTAGCGACATTGACCCGCGATGTCGCCACATGTCTACTTCAATTCTGATTTCCTTTCACAACGCGCTATCGATATAAGCAAAGCTCCAAGCTCCACCTTGTCTAATTTGAAATTGGAACAAGTGCTACCAACTTTCACATTTTAATTGCACGGCCGTTCATCAATGGATGCGTTCATCAGATAAACATCTGGTATCCGCGGCGGCATCAGAGATAACAGCACATAAATAAAATATTACTTAACTGTTGATACCGAATAAAATCTTTAAATATATGTATTTGTGGAAATACAGAGAGCTTGTAAAGAGGTTACAAGTCATAAATTTGGAATAAAAAACTTACAATGCTGTGTCGGCGCCTTCCCGGCGAGATAATCCTCTTTGCATATAAACTTGTTGTCGTCCAAGACGTAGAGCTCTTCGCCGGTGGACAGCTGTTTCCGACACACGAGGCATGTGAAGCAGTTGAGATGGAACACCTTCTCGCGAGCTTTACGAACGAGGTCGGATGGAGAGATGCCGTGGCCACAACCACTGCATTTTGTTCCGTATCGCCTGAAATTAAAGAAAATAAGGATGTGTTCATTATTTAGAAAAATAAACATCTAATATTGGGATACTTTCGGTTACGATAAGTGGTTTTCGTATCTAGTTTTTTTTGTAAAAGAAATTAATATTTCCAGTTTCCTGGGTGCTTTATCGTGTTCAGAAAAAGTGTTAGTAAAAAGTTACCAAGTCGCCTGACAAATACTTAGTCGATGTTTTTGTGCAATTTCGGATCAGTTCAATCGTAACGACATTCTAATCCAGTTGGCATCATTTCGACGATGGTTCTATCACCTAAAAGCGAATTATGTTAAAATATTCAAGAGATTGCGATCAATATTCATAGGCTAGTGATGTAAGTCTATTAGATATGACCGACGGATGTATCGATAAACAGGACGGTTGCACATTAGGTAGATGTTGGTATTTGCATTTTTAAGAATTATCTACAGCTTTCGTTCAGGTTAGTTTGCACTTTTGTATTTTAACTTTACTCACAAAGTTAATAAAAAAGTTTTTTACCTATAGAAAAATCCCTATGGTACTATGGTAAGCAAGTTTTTTAAAATAACTCCTATGTGAACTCAGGGATCTTTTTGCCATTTGGTATCAATTTGCCTAACAATTAATTTCCCTGACTGTACACTAGTAAAATTGAATCTAGAAACTAAGCGATAGAGTGCATTTAGTACTTATAGGGACATATAAACTTCCAATATATGTAACGATACAATGACATGACATATGCGTCAGACTCACAATAAAAAAAATAGGTTGTATGTATATTTTTTTTATAATCTCTCATCCATCAGTGAGCCCTAGCTTTAAACCGCAATCGAACGCTTTCGGCACACCGATGACATGTGAATGTTATGCAAATTACTATGATTAATGGTCGCCGCTCAGAATCCGGTCAGGTCCGATCTATTCAAATGAGATGCGTTCGGTATTAGGTACTATAAAGTACTAGCTACTAAGTTCTGCCCACGACTTCGTCCGCGTGAAATTTTTTGTTCCCCCGATCCACCCCGTGGCATCGCATCGGCTGCCCGTGCTATTATTAAATTTTCGAGTAGCGTTCTTTCTTAATTTTTTTTTTCATTTTGCTCGGCTCCTAAGGATTCTAGCATGATGTTAAATAGCCCAAAAGCCTGCCTCAAAAATTGGGCTATGAAATGCAAAAACAACAACTTCCAGAGGTAGGTAGGTACGTACTTCCAGAGGTTAGCGTGTTCAAACAAACTAAACTCTTCAGCTTTATTTTTAGTAGTATAGTATAAAGATAGATTCATAATAATCGCAAGATACGATTTTGTGACCGATAGGTAACCTTTTAGCTAGGAGCTAGACACCTATTTACCAAATTGCACCTTAGAGTAGAGAGTTCATTTTGCAAAGAGTAAAAAAAAAAGAAAAGCGTTAGTATTGTTCACATTCATCCTCTGTAAAACTTTCCTTTCAAAGATGAGGAAAGCCATGCAAACAAAAAGTAAAGTTTCCAAGTAAAACCTTTTTATTGTACCGAACTCCAAAGTTTATAACAGTGAGTGATTATATATAAAAAACTCGGCCGTCTAGTAGCGGTCTAATGAATGTTAATAGTCGTTTTTGATAGATTTAAGTTCCCGCGAACGGTTTTAATTCATATTTTATGTTATTTTAGTCTGGCAATGTGGGCCAGACCTTCCTCGATAATGATTTAAACGACCATCGTCCCGCGGCACTGTCTGTGATCGTTTCGAAATTTGAAAAATCGGTTTTTCTTTTTTTTTTGGATTAAGAACTGGTTGTAAAATGCCAAATACATGTGTTAGAATATTCGTCAGTAATCGTTTATGTAAATACTGCACCTACTTTAAATAACCGACCACCAATCCGCTTACCTACTAAACTTGGTGATTATGGGATTATATTTTCAATATGTCTTTGTAACGGTTAATGGCGAGGCATCTTCTGTTTAGCAGCGACGTAACCACTACACACTGCAGTGACAATGATTTGTCGTAGCATAATTAGCCTATAAAATTCCCACTGCCGGACAAAGGCCTCCTCTCTTCGAGAGAGAGTGGGCTGTAATCTACCACACGGACCCAGTGCGGGTTGGTAGATGTCGCATGACTTTGAAATTTTGCTTCTAGGACACGCCGGTTTCCTCACGATGTTTTCTTTCGCCGTTTTGAGAGCAGTGGAGCTGAAATTATTTATACAAAGTAAAGCGCCTGCCCTGGGTTCGAACCTACGACTCGTAAGTCGAGGCCGTTACCACTGGGCCACCACTGCTCTCTATGTGATTTGTCGTAAGAAGCAACGATTGCAAAATTACATACTATGTTATTCGCAAAAATTTAAGCATCTTGAGTAGATACAATTAATTGAAATCGGGCATATACGAGTATGTATATTAAAACCAAAACATAGGAATATCCAAAACTGATCATAGGTTGAACAAGAGTTAAGCATTTATGGCTGAGGAACCAGGTAATATATGAAACGATAACTGTATTTGGTTGCCGAGAGAACCCTCTCTCGGCAACCAAATCAGTTACGAGAGAGGGTACCTAGAAGAAGCTTTGGTAGACCAACAGCCAGATGGCAGGATGACCTACAGAAGATCTTGGAGAAGACTTGGATAGACCTGAAGAAGAAGCCCTAGAAGGTTGGCACAACAGGGAGGAGAGGCTACCAATGATGATGATGATGATTTTCTTAGAGTATTCAGTTCACCACATAACCAAACTAAAGAAGGTTCACAGACAAACAGACATGATTCCACATACCTATTACAAGATCAATATTTTCGAATATTATGATAATTACAACTGATTAAAGATTTACGATGAGTATCGATTATTACGAGACTTGAGATATAATCCGAAGCCAAGGGTACCATAGCAAATGTTGAGACATTAGGAATTTAAAATATTAAACTGATATGCAATCTAGATTTTAATTATAGCTGGTAAAATAAAATCTATATTAGTCTAAAACGTTTTACAAATCGTGTTATTTGAATAACCTCTAATTGTAGATGAAACATAATTTAGATAATTACTTCATTATTTGGAATGGCGCTTAATGATGAGGAAACTAAAAAGTTATCAGATATATAATGAGAAGTCTGAAAAATATATACTCAAAGTTTATTCATATACTCTAAGTTGGTTTCGACCTTTCTTCTCAGAGTAGTTGAATAGGAAACGCCGACCTCATCCAGTGTTTAAACTACGCGGTCGAACCACGGGCAATAAACGGATGTGTAAGTGTTTGTACGCACAACGACATATCATGCTATATATTTCCAGTATAAGCCGACTTCTTATTGTACGAATAGCCTAAACAATGCGAGGTCAGCTGAAATTGGAAATGGACCTACTTACTTACAGAAATAAAATAATTTATCATTTAAAGTAAAGATTTTTATCAGTTTCTAGTTATCTTTGTAAAATACTTAAATTCCAATCTTGAACCTATATCTAACGGTAGTTAATATAGGCGATGCGTAGGTAGTAAGTGAACGATTACTAGGCACTAACATCGATTTACTTTACTAACATTCATAACTTGTAATAGGAGCTCATTTATAACGACGCCATTTAAATATTGAAAACCTCTGCCCTACCGTAGATGCAAATACTTGGGAAAAAAATAAAATGGGAAAGAGTCAAAAGAAGCAATCGTATGAAATCAAAGGGATCAAGGATAAAATTGAATGGACAGTGTCCAATCAAATCAGTGGGTGACATCTTTAACAAAACGAATGTACCTATAGAAGAATATGAATCTAGGTACAGCCTGATTCAAACTTTATGACGGCTCGGAACATGAGGCGAGTCACCGCGCAGAAACAAATTCATCTGTCAGTAGGGGTGAGGGGTTCAGAGCCGTCATCAAGTTTGAATCGGGCTATACGGAATATGCTGAAGTAGAAACAAAGAAAGCATAAGAAGGAATGCATAAGGCAATGACAGAATCTTGGCTCATAATAAAGATGCAAGCAATCACGTACAAAATGGAAGTGCCTAAGTTCTTACAAATATATAACTACCTAAGCATTATGAAACCTTCCAAGCCCACAAGTTCAGTTCTAAATACATTGCGAACAAGAAATTTTACCGCAATGTTGTTTTTTATTATTTTATCATCACATTGAATTATTACCACGTACATTTGCATAAACGATGGAGGCCGCATGAATAATACATATAAACACGGTTTGGTTGTATAAAGCTGGCAACCCGCCATGTATACAACAACAACATTTTCTCAACACTGATGCCGCCAATTTTGAGAAAATTTTGAAATCCGTACAAGGTGAAAGGTGACAGACGCCGAATAATGTAACG
The DNA here is from genome assembly GCA_945859645.1 of Amphipoea oculea. Lineage (NCBI taxonomy): Eukaryota > Metazoa > Arthropoda > Insecta > Lepidoptera > Noctuidae > Amphipoea > Amphipoea oculea. Next base: position 7,271,814 of record OX243884.1, read on the forward strand.
AAATACTGAATTTTGAGTCAACATTCAAATCACCACTGCTCTCAAAACTGCGAATGAAAACATCGTGAGGAAACCGGCATGTCCTAGAAGCAAAAATTCAAAGTCATACGACATCTAACAACCCGCACTGTGCCCGCGTGGTAGATTACAGCCCACTCCCTCTCGAAGAGAGTAGGCCTGAGCCCCAGCAGTGGGAACATTATGGGCTAATTATGCTATCCAAATAAACCTCATCGAATATTAATTCTAAACCAATCGCTTCAAATAATCCAATTTGCTTTCTAAATAATTTAGAAGGAAAAGGTGTCGAAAACGGAGAAGAAAATATATTTTTTTCGCCATCCACATTGAGCACACTAAATCTGAAAACCAACGTACAAACTGCTCATATTTCGAAACGAAATCTCTTCGAAACCTAAGCGAAACCATTTTAATTGATTATAACATTCATCAATTTGCATCTTGCAAAGCGTTCTGCTTCATTTTTTTAATTGTGTCCGCGTCAGCCTGAATGTTTTATGCCCTGTGCCTTAGTTGAGTTTGCAATGGCCTGAAGGCAGACCCTTTTGGTCTTTCAAATTATTTTTAAGACAATTCCAGCTAAACATGATTTACGTTGTCGACTGATGACATTAAAATTGAAGTATGACAGGTGTTTTGAAGTTATAATCAAGATGGCTTTAAGCTCAGCAAATAAGATTTTACGATGACATTCGCGAAGAATTATTTAGGGAAATATGTATATAATGATGAAGCATTTAATTTTATCGTCGACGGAATATATTGCACATTGTTTGTTGACAGAGCTTTGTGGTACTTAAGCGGAACGCTCAAACGATATGAGACCTAGAATGTTCCCTTGAAAACTCCAAAAGAAGATTTTTCGGAAGCCTTCGAGTAGCTATACGATAGAAAATTGTTTTAACATAATAAACATGATGACTTAGCATGTCCCCCTTATTTTGTGAACTTTAGTAATGTAATTACATGGATTGTCCCGAAAACTTTTGGAGCATCGTCGATTTAGAACTAACGTAATAATGGCGGGGTGTCAAACAACGGAAATGACGTCACTTATATTGAGGAAGTCGAAATGTCACCACAGAGTATAATGTCATCAAGTAAAAAAGTTTCGATAAAACATAATGCATTGCTAGGGATTCTGTACATTGGATTACAGTAAAAACCTAAAATCGATACTAATATTATAAAGAGGAAAAATAGTGAGTTGAATGTAGGGGATAGTCTTCGGGACTACTGATCCGATTCCGAAAATTCTTTCACTAATGAGAAGCTATTATTACTATTACTATAAATATTGCCGTCTATCATAGGATATATTAGGTCCTTACATATGAAATTGGCGTTTTGTATGGAAGGAACAAAAAGTCGAATATTTTTTAATATTAGGTCCTTACATATGAAATTGGCGTTTTTCGTACTGGCCACTTTAATCACGAATTTCTCCTCTTTGGTAAGGAATTCCAAATTCAAATTTGTACAGCTATTTACTCATGTATTTGTGCTTCGATGACCGTCATTCATTTGTTTTTTTTCTTCTGTTTTTTCTGTTTGCGTCACTCATTTTACAAAATGGAAAATTTAAAATATCGCATTATTTACGAGTACGAGTTCCGCCGTGGCACTAGTGCTGCGGAAACGACTCGAAGGGTGAATGATGTGTATGGCGGTCATGTTGCAAAAGAAAACACAGTTCGTTTTTGGTTCCAACGTTTTCGTTCTGGAAATTTCGACCTGCAGAACAAGCCCCGTGGACGGCCTGAGACCCAAGTTGATAATGGAGAATTGAAGGCTATTGTGGAAGCGGACCCATCGCAAACCACGTCCGAGTTAGCTGCAGGCTTCGATGTTAGTGATAAAACTGTTTTAATTCACTTGAAGCAAATTGGGAAGATTAAAAAGCTTGAAAGCACGACAACGCCAGACCACACACTGCGCAACAGACGGCTACCAAATTAGAAGAGCTTGAATTGGAATGTCTTAGACATCCTCCGTACTCCCCGGACCTTGCTCCAACAGATTACCATTTTTTTCGCAATTTGGATAACTTTTTGCAAGGGAAAAAATTCAACTCCGATGGGGCAGTCCAAATCGCCTTCAAAGATTTTATTGATTCCCGTCCGACTGGTTTTTTTAGTAAAGGGATCAATGAACTACCTATAAGATGGCAAAAGTGCATTGAAAACAATGGTTCATACTTTGATTAATTAAATATATTATATTAAAAAATATTCGACTTTTTGTTCCTTCCATACAAAACGCCAATTTCATATGTAAGGACCTAATATAATATATTTAATTAATCAAAGTATGAACCATTGTTTTCAATGCACTTTTGCCATCTTATAGGTAGTTCATTGATCCCTTTACTAAAAAAACCAGTCGGACGGGAATCAATAAAATCTTTGAAGGCGATTTGGACTGCCCCATCGGAGTTGAATTTTTTCCCTTGCAAAAAGTTATCCAAATTGCGAAAAAAATGGTAATCTGTTGGAGCAAGGTCCGGGGAGTACGGAGGATGTCTAAGACATTCCAATTCAAGCTCTTCTAATTTGGTAGCCGTCTGTTGCGCAGTGTGTGGTCTGGCGTTGTCGTGCTTTCAAGCTTTTTAATCTTCCCAATTTGCTTCAAGTGAATTAAAACAGTTTTATCACTAACATCGAAGCCTGCAGCTAACTCGGACGTGGTTTGCGATGGGTCCGCTTCCACAATAGCCTTCAATTCTCCATTATCAACTTGGGTCTCAGGCCGTCCACGGGGCTTGTTCTGCAGGTCGAAATTTCCAGAACGAAAACGTTGGAACCAAAAACGAACTGTGTTTTCTTTTGCAACATGACCGCCATACACATCATTCACCCTTCGAGTCGTTTCCGCAGCACTAGTGCCACGGCGGAACTCGTACTCGTAAATAATGCGATATTTTAAATTTTCCATTTTGTAAAATGAGTGACGCAAACAGAAAAAACAGAAGAAAAAAAACAAATGAATGACGGTCATCGAAGCACAAATACATGAGTAAATAGCTGTACAAATTTGAATTTGGAATTCCTTACCAAAGAGGAGAAATTCGTGATTAAAGTGGCCAGTACGAAAAACGCCAATTTCATATGTAAGGACCTAATATTTTATGATAAAACAAGAATTTTCACGCGGACGAAGTTGCCAGCAGAAGCTATATGTATATGTACTACACAATAGCAATTCCTTTAGTAACCCTTTCTGTGCTCGATAACAATATACTGATGGAACTCATAGACGCTTCTGATTAGGATTATCAATAATGTTTCTGATATTTCTCTGATTACACATAGGAACTTATCTAAGTTCTAATGTGACATAATGCAGATTACCATCGAAACGCTAAGACGATAAAGAATGGAACACTGCAAATATCTATCTGTACTACGGAGAGTGTGCGCAGGAGCTCCACGATCTGATCCCACCATCGCCCTTTTACCACCGGACAATCAGACGTACTGCAGCGTACCATCCGCACTTGATTGATATCCCGATGGGTCGTACTCGGCGCTTCTCCTCCACTTTTATTATGCGCACAGCCAAAGTGTGGAACTCTCTGCCGTTGTTCTGTTCGTTCCGTTGTTCGTGTTCCCTCCCACATTTAACCCGTCTGCCTTCAAATCAAGAGTGAACAGGCATCTTCTGGGCACGCTCGCTCCATCATGGACCTCATCTATCGCTTTCCATCAGGCGTGATCGGGGTCAAGAGTGCGCCATTTAGCAATAAAAAAATAAAAAAATCTATATATTTGCAGCGAGTCAAGCCTTGGTCAGCAGTGGGTGGTAAGTTATCAGAGATCGGAGACATATGAACGGAACAATACAAAGAAACCTATGCCTCATCTAAATGTAAACTAATATTATAATAGAGAGAAAAGGTGTGATTTTTTGTATGTTTATTTGTTACGCTTGCACGCTAAAATGCCTGAAAGGATTTAGATGAAATTTGGCACATGGGTAGACCATAACCTGGATTAGGACATAAGATACTTTTTATCCCGATATTCTCACGAGATCGAGACGGATGAGGGTGAAACCGTGGGGCGCAGCTAGTACAAGATAATGCACTCATAGACATTACATTTCATGTCGTAGAAATATCAGGCGCATCCATATAAAATAGTGCTTATGTCAATTTGTCGCAAAACCATTATGGGTATAATTATGTAGTACATTACAATAGTTCAGTGTTTGACGTAAATTTAAGTTCTTTTGTACAATAACAACAATATTGTCTGTGATGGCATCTACATGATCATTGATGTCAAATGAAATGTCGTATGAACACAAGTTTAATATGCTTTTAAATTCCAGTAAAATATGATGTTTTCCATGAAGTACAACAATTGTTTTAAATTGTACCTACACAATATTCAGTGTGTACTAATTATCATCTATGTATAGCAGCTGTCATATCAATATTTTTTCTTAAAAAAATTTAAATTCTCGTCTAACGATTGTTTATTATAAACCATTGGTCGAGCACTCATTCTTAAAAAAACATGTTTTTGATAAAAGAAAACTATTACCTATAAGTATAGATATATATAATTATAAGAAACGTAATGCGTAAGAAAAGCAGAAATATTTGCCAAAGCAGGCTGAGGAAACACTGACAAAGATCACGAAGAATTAGATCCAGCTGATTGATCACTTATTCAGGCTTTGATTGTAAACATATAGAAAGGTGACATTGAGAAAACTTGTTAGATATAGTACACAAGGTATATTCAGGATAATAAGAGAAACTATCATATTGAAAAATAGAAAATCTTCTTACAGATCTATTCCACATAGGTAACATGTATTTTTACAGGGAACCCTAAACACAGTATAAGCCGAATTAAACCATCAAGTCAGCAGTCAGCGGAAGTCGTAAGTGAACCGTTTTCCGCTTTTACCTGACCTGCGACGAAATCGCTTTTTTTTTCTTTCTTTTTTTTTAATTTTGGCGCCATGTGATTTAGACATTTATGTTTAATATTCTGTTTGTGGGCAATTTTTGATATGAGGTTGACTCTTCAAAAAGTTGAACGTTATTTTTTTCCGAGGTACCAGAATTTTTTTTGTAGTTGTCATTTTAGTTTTAGAGTAAAAATGTATGTTTAACAGAAACTGTTAAGTAAGTAAGTTTATATAAAAGTATTTAAGCTTTTCAAAAACCAAAATCAAGTTCCTACAAAACTCAAAGTATTTATTTTAATTAAACCAATTACAGGCACTTTTGAATTGTTAAGGGGTCGGTCAGTCACAAAGTCGAAGCGACGAAGCTAGTTGCCCATTTCAAAGCGTAGGTTCCTATAGAGAAGAACGGGCAAGAAATCATCAAACTCAACTCTTGCTTTTTGTACACAGCTCATTGTCAAGGTGATAATCACTGATGGAAGACCAACGATCAATTAAATATTCAGAGCTGACTCAATAAAATCAATTTGCATCGTTTATTCAAACTGCATATTGAAAAAAAACACTAATACTTAAAAAACCTAACCTCAGATTACATACAGGTCATCAGTCAAAACAGAATTATTTTTACCAACATCTTGGATTAGGTATCATTATTAAATGACTTTGAATCGATTATGGACATCAAAGCTAAAGTAGAAACTACGACTTAACTTTGTAAATTCGTTTGATTGAAGACAAGTTTGAAGATTTATTGATTTATTAGTAACGTTTTCTTCTTATATATGAGATTGAAATATTACTTTCACTGACATATTGGTTACATACGGGTTTCTGAGAATTAATGTGCAAGTAACAATGAGTGAAGTTGATTTGTATTACTATTTCACAAAATAATTTGCCATAATTATTTTAAATTCTTACTAATTAACTTAACGTTGATTAGCTTAAACCTCGATTATATACCTAGTTTAGTTTACCTTAATCTGAACTTTAATAAAATAAAGAATAATACATTTCTAAAAAATTAAGTGGCACGCAGTAATTGAAGCAAGGCACAAAGGTGTTCCGTATTTGCCAGTGAGTGTATCGTGACATATGATGCAACAAAAAGAGATATGTCTTTGGATACTGTCATTATAAATGATTGTTGGATGAATAATAATAGCGTAAGAGAAAAGGACAAAATTAATAAAAAGGGAGTGAACCGTAAGGCAACTGAAAGGTCAGAAAAAAATGTTGGACCAGGGTAGGTAGACCAAGCATGGTAATAGCAGAAACTTTAGCAGCTCTTTGGAAAATATATATTCAGACAAGACCAAGAATATTGTCACCCTGTATCCTAGCACTAAACCTACAAAGGCTGACGTTTTTGTGTCCATAATGAAAATTGATGGTAATCGTCGTGCTTGTCGGCATTAAGACGCGTCACGGCGTGCTGATGACATAATTAGCCGCATCTGTCGGTATGTGTACATACGTAATTGTCGGATAGGTTAATAGAGGTAGGACACACAACAACGAAGTGCCTGGTAGAGTCCTAGTGTTGGGACTTGAAGGTCAATGTAGTGATAATTCTGGGCTTGCAAATGGATAAAATGTAGCACAGGAAAAATACAGAATAGTTGCGTTTGATAAACATGAATAACGAGTCGAAATTGTGCTTATCGAAGTAACGAAGGATCGCAGAGAGAAAAACGAAATAGTGAAAAATATACAACTCACGATTTATTTTCTACTAGCGGCACCCTGCGGTTTTACCCGCATAAATCTCGGTCCCTTGGGAACATCGGGATAAAAAGTATCCTATGTCCTCTCTCGGGACTCAAACTATCTCTATTCTAAATTTCACCTAAATCTGTTCAGGGGTTATGCGTGAGAGTGTAAGAGGTAACAGACAGTCAGCACACTTTTGCATTTATAATATTACTAGCAGCGTCCCGCGGTTTCACCCGCCTAAGTTTCGATCCCGTGGGAATATCTGGATAAAAAATATCCTATGTCCTTTCCCGGGACTCAAACTATGTATATATCAAATTTCATCGAAATCGGTTCAGCGGTTTAGGCGTGAAAAGGTAACATACAGACAGACAGACAGAGTTACTTTCGAATTCAAAATATTAATTAAGTATGGATAGTATGGACATACAGGATACATCTTGTAGAGATCATCTATAAGTAACTAAACGTCAGCCCTGTTTACAATTTTGCTGGCTAGACATTTAGCCGCGGTGTGAGCTTTTCACAAATTGCACGTCATTGAGGTCAATCCTCGGTAACTCTCATCCATACATTATATATTTCTATAATCATTTATTGTAAAATCATAAGCTTTTTAGTACCCAATATTAAGTTCAACACTTGTCAAGGGTTAGGCAATCAATCTGGTGTCAGATATACAAGTAACATATGAACTGCAATTTAAATATTATTACTGTATGACGACTGTTTGTACTTCTAATGATATCTGTTCGTCATTGAACATCAAATGATTATTTAATGACGCGTTTGTAAAACTATTTTTTATATGTGTCAGGCAAAAAGTAGTCATAAAATAGAAACAAATTAATACGAATGAACGTAATTCCAGTGGATACTTAACTCATGAATTAAAAATTCTTGCATAGAGGTTCTGCTCTTATGTCCTAAGGCTTTATACTAATCCTATAGGGTAACAGAATTCTACAATAGCTAAGAAAAATCTTGGTACTTATATCTCCGAAATACAAGCTCTTAGGCTCCCTCCCTGGTGTTACGGGTAGCACACTCAAATATACACGGGGCCCACATATACACTCGAATAGGGGCATGGGCAAGGTCATTTCCAACTTTTTGACCTTGAGAATGTCAGTGAACTTTTTTACGGTTCAAAAGTTATGACCGATTTTTTTATTTTTTTTTTTCGATCACTTCGCATAGAGCTCAAAGAAAATAATCACAAAAAAATACTATCAGAGCTCTTCTTCTTCCTGCCCTTATCCCATGTTACTTGGGGTCGGCGCAACACGTTTTCTTCTTCCATTCTCCCCTGTCAACCGTCACGCTATCATTCACTCCCTTCTCTTTCATATCAGAGCTATCCAAAAAAATAAATTGATAGCCCTGATAGCTTTTTTAAAAGATTTCTTTAAAATTATTCGATTTTTGTTCTTTTTTTTTGTTTTTGCTAAAATGTTTGGAAATGACCTTGCCCACGCCCTTACTCGATTTGATCCAAACTTCCAGGGACACCCTGTATAGACCTCACGGGGTAAACATGTTTCGTCGGTTATTAAGGAAAAAAATTGCTATTTCATTCAAAAGTGCAATACATACGTAGTCAAAATGTATGCAACAGCTGATATTTTTTTTAATAATCATGAAAATTTTCAACACGTTGGATTGGAATCAGGTACTGAATTCATGGTAAAAGTCTGCTCGTCGATGTCCCTTGATTAACATGCATAACCAGCCTTTAACGTTCTCACTGCTGGGACACAGGCCTCCTCCCTGTGAGAGGGAGTGGGCCATAATCCACCAAGCGGGCCCAGTGTGGGTTGGTAGATGTCATAGTTAGTTTTGGTCCTAGGACGTGCCGGTTTCCTCACAATGTTTTCCTTCACCGAGTGTAACCTTACACCTGTCTATAAGAAAACACGACAGTTAAAACACATACACACACAAACACACAGCACAGCTGCACACACATAAACCATACATCATTTCACAAGTAGTTGCAGGTCAACAAAGCTTTATAGGCATCAAGTAAATGTCGAAGGCAAAAATTAATGCTTCTGACATTGTTTTTGATGCTCACTGATGTATCTACTAAATAATAAATCTTTAATGACAAATGTTGTTGAAGATATAAAGTTACCATATAAGGTATTTATAATACAAGTCTTCGTTTTAACGTGTTAGTCACAGATATAATTTCGTAATTGTTTTATACTGTACATGGGATGAGCCTTTACCACCTATAGGTCGCAACGCCGCCGTGAGAATATTCTCATTCCCACAAACTTTCATTTGTGAAAATGCTTGGTGATAGCATAACATGGAGACCTAATAACATAAGAAATCATATCTATAAAAAATGCAATGTAGGAAACATTTATCGTTAAAAACAGACCTCGTCGATAGGAATACCACAAGGAACCATATTAGGACCTTTTCTAAGCCAAAGTCGTTTTAAGTTTCAATCAAACTACTAAAGAAGCAGAAGGTTTTTGTCCTGCTAGCATTATACCTTATCTATATTCCTTATATATACCTTAGAGAGGATATCTTAGATTCAACAAATCAGTAAAATTTTCGGTAATGGAACATCATCTTTAAACTTACCATTCCTAGCAAAATTGATACTTGGAACGAATTGGATTCAGTAGATACATGGTTTTGAACCCCACTGCGTTTAAATTTATAGTAGGTTATTTAAAAAAAAAACTGTATATAAGGTGTAAAAAAATTAACCTTAAAAACTTTAAGAAGTGCTTTAGACCATCGAACTGAAGAACTTTCACTATGGGACAAACTCTGAAATCACGAAAAAAAAATGAGCTGTTTTATACATTTTGGTCGAGTAGGTATTGAACTTTTGTATGAAACAGCTGATTTTTTTTTCGTGATTTTGGAGTTGATCACATAGTGAAAGTTGTTCAGTTCGATGGTCTAAAGCACCTCTTAAAGTTTTTAAGGTTAATTTTTTTACACCTTATATATCTTTGTATTTAAGGTTTTGATTGTTACCTAATGGTCAAAGGTCCTCAGAAAGACATTCAATAGCTATTGATTCGTCTACTTATGACTTACTTATGTCTATTAAATATTCGAGTTTATTAGACTTTCGAGACACACACAAACTACTACTTATTATTAAAAAATGCCCACAAAGTTATTAAACCTCCAAAGTATTCTATAAAAAAGAGGTTTTTATAAATAAATATCATTGATGCAATTACTTCAATTGTAACTCGTTCCCACTTAATTAAAATACAAATAATTGATACAATAAAATAATTAAAAGTAGATATACTCGTACCTAACACCTGCTGCTATGGAGCTAATACTGCTATTACAGTCACCTTTATTCAAGTAGATCCTTTTTATTCTACAATATTCATGATATCTTAGGTATATTGGAGATATAGTACCTACTTTAACATCTACAGGGTATGAAACGATTTTTAAGTAAGTTTTGAATATCAAATCAACAAAAAGGTGCAATATGGGAAACAACTAATGGCTATAGGTAGGGATATAGGATCAACCAAAGAGAAATGAAATGAATGAATTGTATAAAAGAGAATATGCAGGCTAGACAGGATGTTTCTAGGTACTGAGATGATGGCTGAGAGAAATATGGCAGAAGAAGATATGGTGTACCGACCATAAATAAATTTGGATAAGAATAGCTGAGTGTATAAGAGTACCTACTGGAGTATTATGATACACTTGTATAGGTAAGTAATCTGCGTTCGCGATTTAGTTGCCAAACATGTAAACAAATATGAATTTTGGAAAAATAACTTTAATTCAATCTGCCTAGCCTTTTCTTAACTATGGGGTCGTCTTCCAGTCTAACCGGATGCAGCTGAATACCCGTATTTTACTTGGAGCGACTGCCTATTCTGTGTGACCTCCACACCCCAGTGACTGAGCTTTCGGGCTTCTGACGACCCGTAACGACTGTCAAAAATCTACGAATGACAGGCAAAATAATTTTAATTCCTACACAAAAGTTCAGTTTACGATACAATTTCAAACATTTTTATAACTTTTTCAATAGTGCAAGCCACTCTAAAATCAACTTAATTAACCCCAAAAATAAAGTTGATATTTGTTTATCTTGAAATAACATCAATTGGAAACATACATTTGAATAGACCTTAGGTAGCTATCTCTAAGTCCCCATAATGCAATCTTATAAACATTACATAACACCACGCCTGTATTCCCCACAGGGTTAGGCAGATGTGTACCTATAGTTCACCAAACATTAATCCTTTATTTTGCTTAACTGTGACTCCAAATTCCGTTTCATCACTATCACAAGGCAGTTATTACTTAAAATTCGCAACATCACGTGTACGTAACACACTGAAGTCAATCAAGACTACATCGTGTGCGCCAAATCGTCTTTGCGTGCTAAAGTTTAAGCTCCACACATATTAACGTTCCTAAATTCGTGAATAGTTCGCGTAGTAATCGCAAGTTCGCGTCGAACCTAATATGGTGGTTACACTCGCTAGACGCTTTGTCTTTGGAATTTAGTAAGGTAGTCATTATCGATAGATTTGGTCGTAATGTGTCGACACGCAGAGTTAGCACGTCCCTTAGAATTTGTGTTCAGAGCTTTTTGATTGACAACGGTCTTGGTTTTGTATGAATTTGACGCAATAAAAGGCTTTGATAGGACGAACGTCTAGTGGGAAGTCACAATACAGAACAATGTCTCCTTTCCTGACAAACTAGTGCAGTGTCCTAGTTTATCTTCCTCTGCAGGATAAAGCATCTCTTCTCGGTTACTCTTTAACATTGATCGGGAAAAGATCTTTAGTTATGACTCCGTGTTTTTCACCACCTTTTATTTGCATAAGGCAAAGATAAATGCAGTACCTCTATAGATACACCATACTCTTCAAAATCTTTCCAATAATGCCGATTTCTCTGATGAAGTCAAAGATTACGACGAATGTTCATAACGTATCACCCTTAAGGTAACATTCTTCATCAATCAAGTATTCACTTTTTGGTCAAACTCAGACTCAAACCATTTATGTCAATTAAACGATTTAGAGGCATTTTTAAATTGTCAAGGAGTCAGAAAGATGAAGCTAGTTGTCCATTCCAAAGCGTAGTAGGTTTCTATGGAGAACTAAAGTTAAGTAAAGGACATGATTTTTAGGTTAATAAAGTGATTACATAGCCTAGTGACTTACCTAAAGAAATCATTCCTACAGAACAGCTTGTTGTCCCTAGAGTAGCACTTGTCAGCGAGCGGCGCGCGACAGTCGGCGCAGCGTACGCACGCGGCGTGCCACGCGCGCTCCAGCACGTGCAGCAGGAACTTGTCCAAGATGGGCTTCTCGCAGCCGGCGCACGCCATTGCGCCGCCTGCCTCGCCACGTCCTGAGGAAAGAGATGGTGTTACTAATGAATGGGAAAAACAAATGAGAGCAGCAGGTCTATTCTGTAAAAATGTCTTCGTGAAAACTTAGGTGGAGTGAGTTTGAAGTGAGCTGTCATTCGCCAACTGGTCCTAGGAATTGATACTATTGACAACTCACTTCACCTAAGTTATCGCGGTGAGATTTTTACTAGAATAGCACTACAGATTCTTCTCGATAATTTTAAGAACGTCCACAGTCTAATCTCAGTCTCAATCTGTCAAAATTACCTCTATTTTCCCTACATTTTGACAAGTTTTTGACTTTTGTTTGTCGCTGAAATGAGACTGCGACTAGATTTTGAACGTTTTAAATTACGAGAATTGGCCTTCTGACGTTTCACATTTTCTTAATTTTTCTACAAAAAAATTCTGTTCAGACGTTTCATTTCGAGTTGTTTGCAAACCAATCCAATAAAATTGGATTATGCCACATCTTTCACTCGCCTACAGAATGATTGAAAACTGAAATGAAAGGAGTCGATGGACGTTAATTCCTATATAATCTTGTCGGTGTTCTGTGAACGTGGAAAGAAAAAACAAAAATGAACACGCACTCGAGTGAAGCCTCTGATATCAGCTTATCTGAAAACATCTGAAGCCAGGCAGCAAGTTGGTATCTATAGTTATTGCAAATGACGAGCGCACGTCACAAGAGTTTTATGTCATTGATATTAGGTTTATATTACGATGTAAGATGAGCGCTAGTGAAATGTAGAGTCATTCGGGTCAAGAGGACGCATTTTACCTTTCTCTACAACACCAATATAAAAATAATAGATTCTTAAAAATGTAGTATTGACATTTAGGTAGGCTACTTATTGCTTTATTAAATACATATATTTGTAAACTGACTTTCTAAATAGTTTTCTTAGAATCACTTAATTATGACCCTCAGTCAGAATGCGAACAATTGACCCGTAATGCGGGTAACAGCACGCAGTCTGGGGGGCAAAAGTTCGCATATGGGGTAAGTAAACGCAATGATATAATTTGTGGTAAGTTAATTAAAACAAAACAAATAATTAAAGATATTTTTTAATAAACCTATTAATTAAGCCAACTTAGCAATCATAGTAATTAAACAGCCTTAAGGAGTTCAGTTATATAGTATTTAGAAACAAAACAATATAATTAACAATAGAGACCAATGTAGTATTTTGGCACTTAAACATAATAATAAGTATTATTATTAATTAAAAACAAAACAAATAATTAAAGATATCTTGGCCTGAAGCGACCTAAAGATATTGGAATATTATTGTTTTTTAATCTTTTTCTTAAACCTCCTTCGCTAATTCCAACTTCTTCTGCGGCACGCCTTTGACTCATCCCTCCAGCTATAAGAGCTTTGGCTCTAGTGATTTGTTCCTCTGTCAGTGTTTTTCGGTCAGGTCGTTTTCTGATGTAATTTCGGGGCATTTTTCTGTAACTAAAAAACAAATAACCATAAATATGTATCACGCGGTGCTATAACAATGTACCTAAAACCTGTGTAACAAAATTAAGCTATAGGTACCTATAACTTTTAATTTTTAGTTAACCCTGTAACACGTAAACCCTGGTATGCAATGGTGCGTATTAATCGATAAAATTAATGTGCATCATTGCATATCAATGTTTAAGTACACTGATCAACAAGATATAAATAATTCTCTAAATTAAATTATAAAAAACTAAACGTTAAAAAGGTGGTGGGTAAAAGAACGCATGTAAGGGTAAGAGATCGCGTGCGTTCTCTTGACCCCGTTCTGTTACCCCACAGGACACATTTTTGAATACCGCGCCGAAACATACATAAGTTCGAAAAATAACCTAAAATTATTACTCGGTATGGATAGCTTAATAATGATGTTACAACACTTAATAGTACTTACCACGATTATCTTGTATTTATGGGAGATATACACTTTTCCTTAACACAAAAAACTAAGTTTAAATCAATGAAATTCACACTTTTTTGATTTTTTTTCGTTAGTACCGCAGCGCAGCTACAAACAGCTTGGTTTCAACATGGCCGCTCGCTAGCCACTGACTCCGTCATACACGCGCCCCCTGTCCCTTCATTCCCCGCGGAGATTTTAGCATTGCGATCTCTTACCCGATGCGTGCTGCTACCCCGAATGACTCTAACTACTATACTTACCTACTTATGGGTAGGGCTGACTGTGATACTCAAACTAGTCTCGTTAATAAGCTCTTAGTCATAATCTCAATACTTTAGTATTTTAATTTTGACAATTTGAGATAATATAGTAAGTGTAGGTATTAGACTTAGAAGCACCTGTACATACAGGGTTACTTATAATTCGACGTATATTGGTCTGGAGCTGATAGGGGGGCCAAAATGCAACAAATTGAACCCATATGTATGGCCGAAATTCAATAGTATTCAAGATATTTGAATTTTATGGATTTTTCGGTATAAGTAATTCCAAATAAAAAAAAACTACATGTTGAATGCGTACCATCAAAAAATGATATGGTAGCTGGTACTTCAATTAAGCTATTAACATAATTAGAAGTACAAAATAATTAAAACTATTACTAAGCGATCTAAGAATAATATCTTACCAATATTTTCATTTTACGCTTCTAAAATGTTTCAAATATCCCGAAAATTAATGAATTTCGGCCATACATATTATGGGGGTTCAATTTGTTGCATTTTGGCCCCCCTAACAGCTCCTGGCGGATCGGGATATATACCTAATTACGACAAATAACCCTGTATGTATACTATTTATCATCATCTGCATAGCCTTTTCCCAACTATGTTGGGGTCGGCTTCCAGTCTAACCGGATGCAGCTGAATACCAGGATTTTTCATGGAGCGACCGCCTATCTGACCTCCGCAACCCAGTTACTATACATACTATTGTGCCATGGAATATAATATAAAAGGCTTGAGTCTATATTTGCATGATTAATAGGGTAACTGTTCACCGCGTGACTTGATAGGGTATTAGGGCCAACAATACAAAACATAAATACTGTAAATAAAGCCAAACAGATAAATATATAGAAACAAGTTTCACACAAAGCAAACCAACCCTTTCTGTTGCCCCAACCGAACACATAATCCAATTCAACACAGAAATGAACCGCCATTTTCTTTCACACGTCACAAACAAGTATCAGAAACGTTCAGAGCATTACAAATCCTTTAGAAACTAGAATTGATGTCCAACCTAGCTCTGAAAACACGTAAAGAGTACACGCCCAAGTACCAACGTAAATCACGTATGTGCGTTGGTACCCATAGGCACTCAATACTCCGTTCATCATAAAGTTGGTAGCACTGCAGGCACAAACATAATGGAATTGAGTTTTACGATCGATAAAGCTAAGCCTGAATAAAGTTTTATTAACATATGTTATTACCGGCACTGGGTGTAACACCTTCAGCTAGGTACCAAGCCACCAAGCACTTATTTCGAACCAGAAGCAGATAAATTTCAATTAGATTTTCCGTTTAAGTGCCACGAGTAACGATCGGTTAGGAACTCGTGATCGGCAAGGAGTACGTAAACGTCTGGACTGTAAATAACGCGAGGTTATATGTACTTATTGCTGAGGTGTAACTGAGCCTTCGGAAATGGGTAATGTTTCTGTTTAAACTATAAAGCTGTTTACAGGGGCGAAGAAGCAGGTACGAGATGACGCAGTTAGTAAAAGCTAGGTTGGCCAGAAAACTCTTGTAGGTAAGAGTTGTACGCACTATTTATAAACGGATAGGTATAGAATATCTGAAAGTGCACTATGTAGGTGAAGATACCCCAAGTCAAAAGTTCACAAATTTGTAACACATTAAAACCAACGTACAGCACAAACTGATAAATAAAAACACCCTTTATCAAATTCTTCATACACAACTTTGACACATCACATTGTTATTACACCTTATAAATACACAATGACAAGTGAAGCGGGCGCCCTTTAAAAAAAAGAATATCCACCATTTTTTCACATGTGACATTTATTGGCTAAATTTATGAAGGTCGCCGCGGTTTTACATTCCATATTCAAATCTGAACGTCCGATTGGTCGCGCGCCATTTCAGTCGCGTTCAAAAATTCTGTGACGGAATAATAGCCGTTATGGATACGCGGCGGTGCGTGTGATTCTTCGGTTAAATTTTACCGCTGTCACGCTGTTTAGCCTGTGGATTTTGGTATTCATATTAATCTGACAGTATTATCTCTGTTTAAACTGGTTTCAGATTATGATAAATGGCTTAAGTGTTGCAGACTTGCAGATCGTCAGATAGGTAAGTAGATTAATTAATGTTAGAATGTCAAAGAGTACCCGTCTTATAAAGTAGGTGTAGGTAGGTATATCAAATGTATAAGATTTTTCCAGTCATGCTTTATAAATATAAACTGAAAGGAGAGCATTTGCTCTGCCGAGGGACATTACAGGCTTCTAACATTAATAATTAATCGATTAAATATACACTGATGACCTAATTTATGAGGCAGTCATGTCTAAAATATTTTATCTATAGGTTGTGGGTAGTTAAAGCAGTCTAAAATATTTATAGGGGTTTATTTATAAACGATGATTAAAGATAAGTGACGTTCAAACGTCAAAAACGTATGGTTAAACGACTGTTTATGGTTAAACGTATGGTTAGCGACTGCTAATCACTATTTAACTTTAAGCAACGTTTATGAATAAGTAAAGGGGTATCTACAGGTAAATATTTTTGACGTGCGTACCTGGTAGTTTTTAACAAAATGACAAAAAAGAAGATTCGTAGCACAACTGCACAGGTTACTTAGGTATGCGCAGTTATTTCGCCTGGCAACCAGTCAAATATCACAAGTTCCTGTTAACGTTGTAACCTACTTTCACGTTAATTATTTACTCTGCATTTATTTTCAAAAATCATCCTGGTTAAGTAAAATATCCTATTTAATTGTAAATGATTGCATTGTATGGTAAATACAGTTGGTTGAGCTCAAGTTCATTGTTACTTGGTATACCTACAAACACACTGTGAAATCCTAATATATATCAAAGTATTTATTATACTGGGCAAAAATATATTATTTATTATTAGCCATTAATGTCATATTATACTGCTGGGCAAAAAAGGAAAGGAAAAATAATATATTTAGAGAACTTTTTTGTGTTAAAACAATTATTTATAAAAACAAAATTAAATCCAAGTTTCTATCGTTAAAGGAAACGAGATCACCAATTCTGGAATATTGTTTTAGTCGCCGAACAAAATGGGTGATCTCCTTTGTGAAGTTATGAAAAAGCATTCACAATGTTTTTTGCACGAAATATTTAAAACACGCGTTAAAACAACCACGCAATCTTGAGGTTATACAAAAAAAAGACTTTGCAACTTTAAAAACAAAGTGTAAACTTATTAAACACAACATTTTAACGCTAAAATGTCTGTTTGTCATCCAATTACTCAGAAACCGCTGAACCAATTTACATGCAGCAAGGATCCGGGCTAACTAATGAGTAAAACCTTACTTATTATCTTACCACAAGTACAGGTGTATACGGTAAAGAACTCTAGATACTAAAAAACAATGTAGCCTTGTCGGTTGTCTCTCATGAGACTAACCAAGAATTATTCTTACAGTCCATTGAAGCAACGCGCAATAAAAATGTATCGGTTTTTAAAGATAAGTAGCAATAAATTCGCTGGCCGACGGTATGAGATCTTATGGCTTCAAGTATCTTAAAGTATGTGGTATTACTGTGTAAAATGTAAGAAACTATGCAGAGAATGATATTTTTTCTAGAACAATCTTTATACCTACAAAAGAGTGCAAAAGGAGGAAACTATGTAATGCCGTCTTGCAAAAGTTACAGCAATAGCATGACTCAAACTTTAAAGCTCTATAAAAAGGTATCGTCAACTACAAAGTCGCTCAAATTCTATAGTACCTAAGTGACTACTCCGTTAAAGTTCTTCGATTTCAGATTGGAAAACATTACATTAACGAGGACCTAGGTACTGGACTAGTTCTATCGACATATTTTCTGCTATTATGGCGTACATACACATTAGTAACAAGCTTTTACATCGCCGATTCTTTTCGGGGCTGCCAAAAAGCTGAAAGTTGAAGATGAAAATAATTTTTTGTAGGTAGGTTACTTTGGGAAAAAACGCATTATAGTAAAAGATTGAAAATACAGCAACTGGAAAGCCTAAAAAGTATATACTAAAAGCAGTGCCTAAAACCTATTTGGTACAATGGTAGGTTCAAGTTTTATTTAATTTATCAAGAAACAGGCGTCTTTGAACAGTGCATTAACAATTTTTTGACACAATTTAGGATCTGTTAGCGACAAAAGTACCTAAACTAAGACTAATGCCCAAAGAAGTTTTTAAAACGGAGATCATTGCAGCTCAGCTGATAATACAGCTTTCATAGAGGTAACTTTGACGTAGAGAGAAAAATCACTTAGGAAATGTTTATATGAAGATGCTACAACTAAAGTCTTCTGACTTTCCGATTTATTGATGATTTAATTTTTTAAAGCATGTGCTATTGCAAATCCGTGAATCTGTTAAATAATGCAATAAATAATTGAGGAGATTTAGCCATTAGTGCCTTAACGATCTAGCTGCTTAGACGTAACGCCCATCAAAACCAAAGTAGTACCGACAGATTGTTCTGAAATTGGCATCAATTGTGAAAGAAGAGTGGAAGAAATACTTAAAGTGGCAGTTAGTAACTTCCCTAGAAGCTTATAAACTCTCTTCGGGAAAAAAAATAATGATGAAGAAGAGGAAACCATCAGAAAAATAGCTGTAACTAGCTGCTATTTCCTCGTTCTGCTAAATAGGTAACTGTACCGAAGATTATAATTTAATCTCGTACATCTACGAAGATATTAAGATGATCTGGAGATAAAAAGTAAGCCGTTAGTGAAAGTGGCATATCAATCAGGTAAGCCGATTATAGTAAATCCTTGACTTACTAACAAAACTTTCCTATTATAGTATTTTATTTCCAAAATTACAAAACATACGTCTAAAACGTCGATAAAGACTGTGTTTGAATCTGAATCCAGCAAACAGAAAATTATCTGATGGAGAATTCCATTAGAATAATGTGAGTTTTAGAATTAGGTGGTAATGTGAAGAAAATCTGGTATATATCTTTCATCCTGTCTGCCTATAGTTTTGCTATTCTAAAGTCTACCACTATCAATGATTTCGTTACTTCAACGTAGGTAGTATTACTGTACATAGTACGTGTTACACTATTTTTACCGACTTTACAAAAAGGAGGAGGTACTATGTTCGGCTGTTTGTATGTTTTTTTTTATATTTAAATTACTTTAGCTCATGGGCGAAATTACGAGTAGATTACACACCATTTTTACCATTATTTGTATGACTCAATATTTTTTTATAAACAGCCCTGCTCGCGCGATAGAAGAAAAAAATATTATATTTTTTTAACTCGTTAAAAATATATATTATATTTATTATTATATTATTAATATATATTATATATTTATTAATATATATATATTTATTAATATATTATATTTTTTTAACTAAAATCAGACGAATGAAAAGATGTAGTTTTTTTATTGAAGACATTCATTACCTACATGGATGATATTCTTAACTCTTGTATGCTTCTTGACATTGATTATATAAGGATAATAAACTAACTCCGCATTCATATTATTCTTTCTTATACCGTTCAAAACGAAGTAAGTGGAAAAATAACTACCACTAGTTAAATAACTGTTTCACAAGCATCTGATAGTAAGCCGTATTCAGATCTACCTGGAGTAATAACAGTTTTCTAGGAAAGTTTTTCAGTTTTTGCATCAAATATCCACTCTTAAGTATCACACTGTTTTAAACTATTCACAAATTAGTCTTTACACTTAGGAAGGATTATCATTTCAAGGAAGGATTATCATTTCAAATTATATTACTCAAAAAATTAAGCAGATCATATAGTTGATCCCAAAAAGGATTTACCAAAGAGTTTGGAGGTTTTGAGATTACATTTTTTTTAATTTTATATTGTTCTCTTTCCTGTTGGGTAAGGGACAAAACTTTTGAATGTTTTAAAAGTTTTTTTAAGAAGCTTTTCTATGGCTTTTTCAGTTTACCTGTTTGTGGAGATTCATTGATACGAATTTCGTAATGCTCCTTTATTCTTTAGGCTCGTGTCAAGACTATTTTGTCCTTGATGTAAGTTTAAGTGGCTATTGTTGCTTTAAGGTTACAGTGTTATCAACTACTATGGTTTGAAAAATTTTAGTATTCACAGTTTTTTAACAAAACTTGTCAATTTAGTTGCTCTCCTGGATATTTTACTTTAGGTAAAGTACCGTACCTGTTAAGAAACTTCTGTTTGTATTATTTTGATTCATCTCTGTTTTCTAAATCTCTCTTTTTGCCAGATATTTTATTGTAATTGTATCTGTACCTGCAAGTTCTTCTTCTTGTTCATTTAAAATATTTATAATTGGTTATAACATTTTTGATATTGTTTTTCATATTTCCTTTTTTGTGCTTTCTCTGTTGTTAAATCTGTTCTTCTCATTACTATTTATAGAATTAATAACTTTTATATAATCTGTTTTCATCTACATTATTCAACATGAATCGTGGTCCAAATATTTTTTTTAATATTTTTTCTTCTTCTGTCTATGACTCTTGACATTGAAAAGATTAATATTTTTATTGATAACGGATTAGTATAAGAAACTGTTCTTACACTTGGTTACAATAGAAAAAATGTCACAAAAACTATTAGAAAAAGTGGTTCAATGTTACTGACAGTAAGAATACAAGACCTAGACATATTTTACGACAAGTAGAGCCATATTTTTTAGTAAATAGTAAGTAGTAGAGCGAGTTACATGCAGTAATATTGCAAAATAATGTGCGAGAGCTGTAGGCCTATCTTGTAGAGCCTAGGCCTAAGATAAGAGCCGATTCTGAAGTTATCTGTGGTTACCACATAGGAATAGATTATTGGTTGTTATCTTGTCCATGTTTAGAAGTTAGTTTGACAAGCATAGATTTGGATTAAGGTAGAGTTTAGAAGAATAAAGAAAATATAGAGCTACTTTTTTAGTTTATTTCAATGATTTTGGTATAGAGTGAAGTGATATATTTTCAATTGTCATAATGGGTACTGGTGGGCTTAGTTTCTAGTACTTAGAACAAGTTTGATGTCAATACTAAACAGGAAAAATAAATACGAGAACAACAACATGAAAGAAAAAAAAGAATACATCACAAAGCACATATTTACCACTGTTACGAAGTATTTACATAAATATAATAGAAAAAAAACATAACATGATGACAACAACCTCCATACGGCATAGTTGCACTCCACGAAACAGTCTAACTAAGACACAGGACACTAACTTTTACCAATGTGGTGCTGATGAAAGGGGGCATGGGCCCCCCGTCCTGCGGCAAGGAAACCCGCCACTTCGGCACCCTGTACACGGCACTGCACAA
This sequence comes from Amphipoea oculea, assembly GCA_945859645.1. Classification (NCBI taxonomy): domain Eukaryota; kingdom Metazoa; phylum Arthropoda; class Insecta; order Lepidoptera; family Noctuidae; genus Amphipoea; species Amphipoea oculea. The sequence continues at coordinate 7,293,389 of OX243884.1, forward strand.
CACACCGCGGCGGCGGTTCAACACACCCAACACGCGCGACGCACAAACGCGTACTGGCGAAAAAGCTGGCGTTTTCCGGCGGCCGCGCATACACAACTGAGACGGCAAAATGTTGAGTTACTAAGTGCGAAAGAGAAAGGTAGAGTAGCGCTTAGAAACAGGCGTGGTTGAAGTAAGCAGCCACTAACGTTCAGGGGGTGGCGCCTGCGGTATATTTTTCTACAATTTTTTTTCGTGCGTGTTTCTCTGCGGTAGTGGGATTTCATTTTGTAGGACACGTGCGCCGTTCGCAGTAAATTTAAATTGGCTCGCCGGTAGATCGAGTGGTAGCTCCACGTAATTATACAGACAGGATTTTTCGGTTACTTCTCTAGCCGGACCGGTGTCTTATTTTAGTTATTTTTATATTTTTATGCGTTCGCTGTTGAATGTTTTGACTGGGGGCGTGATCTCTATGTTTATGTAAACTGCCCGCCTCTAAACGTGTTCGTTCAATTCTTTATTTTTATTTTGTGATCTCGGTTCGCGATGCGATAGGTAGGCTTCGATAGTTCGATATAATGTTAAATTAATGTGCTACCACCGAATTAATGAAATTTCTTCGTGTAGGATGTCGGTAAAGCTCGGTTATAAAGTTACGAGTAGATTTAATTCTATATTATAATATTCAATCAATATTTCTTTATGCGGTGTTATTTTAGTTGTATACATAGAAGGTAGGTACTTAATTTAGTTCAGAGTTAGCCAATATCTTTTAAAAATAAGTAGTTATTGAATTCGTTGCTAAGGTAGTTAGTTTCTTTATTTAATAATTCATTCATCGAAAGAAAATATAAGTCGGTTAGTAACAACACCAACAACAACAGCTGCCATATTAATTTCGTTAACAGACGCTCTGCAAAAAGAAGGTGTTTAAGTAAATTACGTAGGTACCTCTAGGTACCTACTGCGAAGAGCATTTAGGTACTAAGACTTCACCACGCTTTTATGGCTGCTTTTCCACCAGAGATGTCAGAGGTAGGTAACTTAGCTAAGTGGTGAAGCTCAGCTATGAAACTATGTACCTATATTCTTCCACTAGAGCTAATACATAGTTGTAGTGGAGCGGAAAGATGTGCTTTGCGGGTATGAAAAGTTAACTTCCTTGAACCCTTTTTTTTACCAGAGCAAAGCAAAGCTCTACACTTTGAAGATAAAATTATGATCCTATGTGTTGATTTAGGGGTACACATGCATCGAGGTTGTGGGTTCAAATTTGGACAAGCACCTACCAATGCGACTTTTTCAATTTATTATTTTATTTTGTGATGATAGTTGTATACGTTTTAAAATAAATAAAATATAACAAATATGTAGGTACGTAGGCCATGGTAGCTTCAAATGTGACATAAAATTTGTGAGTGATGCGCACTGTTGTCCTTCGTGCGCAAACTTGCACACCTGTCTGCGCACTCTTGTCCTCATAAATTGTGCAAAAGTGTGCATTAAGAATGCTGCAAAGTTTTTGAATAGTTCCTATACCGTTACCTTTAATTTGTTTTTTTTTTAAGTTTTCTTACTAGGCAGATAACTTAGGTAAATGAATAAAGACTGATGTTACATGATTTTAAACTACTTTGTTTTTTTTTTTTCAGAGAACGCAGTAGGTAGTAAAAGTGCGCAGTGCTACACACCCCTACCCTATTTAGGTACTCAGTTTATCGTAGGCATCACTGTCATAGGTGGACGAAAACATTTAGACTTATAACAAAATATTATAGACGTAGACAAGTCTGAAATCGCCAATCCGCCCTGAGCAAGTGTAGCGATTAATGTTCGTCGCCATCTCAGTATGAAAAGAGGTTTTTCCCAGCAATGGAACAGTCACAAATTAAATTGTTCTTCTGTAAATAGGATATTGGAATCGGACTTTTACACGTCATACTCGTATTAAAAAAAAATACCTAGATGAGAACGGCGTTTCCTATCTAAATACCTACTCTGAAAAGAAAGATTGAAACAAACTCAGAGGTCTCTTTTAAAGTCCAAACATAATCTTGGACATAGTCTTCACTTGATCTGCATGTGAAGACTGAAGACCATGTAGATTGATGTCAAATGGTCTTTTGAGGAAAGTGCCACATAGATTTGATCGTACCAGTTCAGTCAGTGCAAGCATTTGTTAGTAGGTATATTAAAGTAGGTACATCCATCGCTACGCAGCGTAGCACTAAGAAATCTCTGGTGAAGTGGCAGCCTAAAGCTAGGCAGGTAGACACCTACCCCATACGACAGACACGCGTTCTTACAATAATTTCATATCGCTTTTCACTTAAACGATTGGATGGATTCCTCTTCCACCTTCGGGTCGGGTCTTTGTTACAGCAGATAGAGGGTCATGGCTGCCCATCGTCATCATAATCATCCTCCTGCTTTCGACCCAGCATGTCTTCTTTTTCCAATTAAAAAATAAAGTTCTACAGACCGAATTTCGGCCATGGTGATCAATCGCAGCGGAAACCAGCCTTCGGCGCGGTAGATATTATAGTGCACAAGTTTGTGCGCAGACACAGGTGTACTCTCTCTTCCCTCACTCTCATTGTCCAATGGGGCGGCAATCCGACACGACCGGAGGGAGATCAGGTGCAGGGCCAGCGTCTTTTTCCAATACAATTCTATTAACCGTCATCTCCGTAGTCACCCCCTTTCTAGCCATATCTTCTGACGTTCCATCCATCGTTTCTTCGGTATTCAAAACTGCGCCATTCATGTCTATTAAAAACTTTCCTCACGCAACATGTTCCTGATTCCTTCGCATCGCATGCATATCATGAAAACTACCTATATTTTTGAATTATATCATGGGTAGGCTCATGAACGAGTGCAGTGATCTAGTAGATGTGCATATGGACTCACTTGGTCGGTTCCGATCTAAACTTCTCGATCATTTGTCTCGCAATCGCAGGTAATAATAGTGTCAGTGCGCTCATTTTTTTTTTCTATTTTTTTTTTCTTTTCCTTTTTCTACAAAATAATTGTGTAACTACTCTACTTTCAGATTGTTCACTTAGTAGGTAATAATAAGAAAATGCTGTATTTACCTATAAGTGTTTGTTACATTTAGTTCTGTATTTTATGTTGTTTCCTGTGATTTCTGTAGTGTATACGAACGTTGGTGAATCTAAATAAATAAATAAATCACTTAGGTACCCATTGATGGCACACGGCCATCGGCCCGGCCCCTGTCCTATATCGTAACAATACTTAAAAATATAAAAGTATCAAAAAGGGTTAAACCTTTTGAGTTAGTTTAGAGCAATGTGTGTAAACTTAAACTGTAGTGCAAATCCTGAAAAACACGCGAATGTGTATTCCCACATAAGGGGGATGCGCTAAGTTATCCGCGAAATTCAAATTTTCTTACTGTTTTTACAATGTGCAGGCCCGCTCTGTCTCTAAAAACCCTTTAAGTTCATATAATCCTATTGATTGATATTTCAAGTAATAACAAAAAAAACAAGCGCGAACTCATCACGCAAGATTTTGCTGAAATTACATTTCTTTGTAAACGCACTAAAAACATGTAGGTACCTAAAGTGAGCTGTGTGCTGTGTGCTTCCACAGAGCAAAAATCGAGTGTAGTAGAGCAAAAATAAACCTTAATTTTTTTTTATAACCGGGAAAGTTTTCAACGGGGGTAAGGCTGCGTTTCCACCAGAAATGAGCAAGGATGCGTAGCGAGGGATGTGTGTGAAACTAACGAATAACATCGCTTCCTTTTCATAGCTTGAGCTAAGTTAGTGTTGTTATTGGTTAGTTTTACGCACATCCCTCGCTCATATCTCACCAGAAATCCGCCGAGACGCAGCCTTAGAGGGAGTTTACAATCATGTTACCTAAGTACTGAATCCATGGTAAAAAGTTGCACGTCGATGTATACGACCCTGTATTATAGGTATGTAATACCTACTTTCAGGCGCTAGGTGATCCACGCGTAAATATTAAAATCTCGCTTGTATTTGTACGGGATAGGCTGAGGCCAAGTGATTCAGGTTCTTGTGAGTAAGGCAGGTATTCGTTACAAATGTCAGTAAAAAAATTTGTTACCTACTTGCCTTGCTAGAGTGTATCGCAATGTCGTATAAAATTAAATAAATATTACTATCGATAATTATTATTTCACATCACATAACAAAATTCAATGCCATAAATTTTAGACCAAAAAAAACAACCGACTTCAAAAAAAAAAAAAAAAACACTACAAAGTGATAAACAACTTTAATTTCGGAAGTCGGTGTCGTTGGTTTCGCATTTTCGTTTTTTGACACCGACTTCCGAAATTAAAGTTGTTTATCACTTTGTAGTGTATTTTAATTTTTTTAAGTCGATTGTTTTTTTTGTAAAAAAAATTTTATTTTTCACTTTTCAGTTGTAGCCTACCCCACACAAATTCAATTAACACTTGTGCATTGAAGACACCGACTAGAAGAATCATTAAAATTCGCATACAAATGCCGGACATGCAGTAGGTACCTTAATGCATATAACTTCGTACATAAGAATAATTACCTAATTTTTTATATACTAAAACCTTCCTGAAAGTAGGTATGTAGATCACATTAGTGAAAGAATTATCAAAATTGGGTCGTTAGTTTTTGAGAAAATCGCGGACATACAAACATATATACCTACATACATACGGGTCGAATACAAGAACCTCCTTTTTTGAAGTCGGTTAAAAAGGATGTCAGTTGATTGACGGTTTTGTATGAATTTAAAAATTAAATGGCTTTATCACGGCAAATTGATGTTGTGTGTCAGTTTGATAAACAATTACCCTGAGTTCATATTATTAGTAGGTATGACCAGTACTCATTCTAAACCACAAAGACCTTGCGATCAAATGCCACAATGCACTTACCTAAATTGTTACTTAAAAACAATCTGTACTTAGAACCGGTATCGCATCTTATGTAATTAAATACCTATCGATGCTATTGTCACGTATTTCATCTACCTATTGCATAGGTACTTGGTAAAGCAAACAAATGTAGTAATAATAAAATTATCAAAAACAAATATCTTGACTTGGCTCGCGAGGTTGTCGACATGTGGGATGTGGACTCAGCGATAATTGTGCCGATAGTCGTGACAGCCAATGAGTTAATAGCCAAGAGCCTCGACCAACACCTAAGGAGGCTCTCGTTGGGCAGCTGGATCAAGAGTTTGATTCAGAAAGCGGTACTTCTGGACACGGCCGGTATTGTTAGGAGGTTCCTTTCTCTGACCGCCGGTAGCTTGGACCCTGTTCCCGATACTGGTGGGCTACTATTTTTTAAATTTTGAAATGTTTTTATATCTTAATATTTAAAAATATAATTCATATGTAGATACTTACTTAGGTATATAATGAAATAAAGGAAATTATCAATACAAATATAACACAAGTACCTATACCTAGTTGGAGAAGAAACAGCCAAGCTGAAGTAGGAGTGGGCAGGCCTCGTCGCGCGAATGCACTCGGAGAGTTGGGCAAAGATCGTCAATCACTGGACGCCTAAACACTTTCACGGAAAAAGATTTTTATGCGACAAATACCTATAACTAAATAGTATGATGATAAAATTTAAATTTAAATGAAACCGTTTAATGTCTTGCCGAAGGATACCGCGGTATCATTACCGTCAGACTGCGCTTGCATGTAGGGATGCCGTGCCGTGCTGCGGGTGGGCGCAGGCCCTATGAGAGGACATCGCCGTCCAGGTCGACCGCAGCGAAGGTGGTGCAGCGATCTGAATAGGTTTGCAGGGAAGATGGCAGCAGATATTGCAAACGACAAAGATATCAGGAGCAATGGGAAGCTTTCGCCTAGAAGAGGGACACGATATATTAGGCTAACAAAAAAAAAAAAATTGTTAAACTTAACAAGAAACCAGATGTACCAAAAGATAATATCGGCAAATTTCTATAGTTATCTACACAAATAAATAAAATTGAAGTGTCTGTTGTCTGTTTAGAAGGTCAAAATACTAGCTTTTTACAAAAAAAATTTTGTCTGTCTGTTTTTTACGACTAATCTCCGAAACGACTGGACTAATTTTGACGGGATTTTCACTGGCAGATAAGTGATGTTATAAGGAGTATCGGCTACTTTTATTTTAGAAAAGGAATTAGGGTTCCGCGTAAAAAAAACCATGAAATCCAATTTCTTTTCAAACATGTACGCAAACGAAGTCGCGGGCACAGCTCGTGGTTGTCTAAGGTCATATCCTCAGGGAAATCACGGTTCTTAACATCGAACAGACGATCAGACACACTGGCCGCCTATTCAGTAGAAATAATTTCTTACGAAAGCCGGACGATGGGGTGGTCTTCTATTCATAGATTTGATTGAAGCGAATATAGAAACTAGGTAATTAAAGTTGGCAGCTATTTATGTAAAAGTATGCCTTTGATGGATTCGTATGAATGATAGTAAGAACATAATATTAGGCAGGTATAGTTAGGTCTAACTTCTCAGTAGGTGCGGCACTTAAAGAGCGCGAAGAGGACTTGACGGCCGCTCTCCGGCACGGTGATTCTGTGGTCTGTGTACTGCACTCGACTGTTATAAAAACACGCTTGAAGAGCATTGCATAGGACTCTGAACTGCGGCTTCAGGTCTGAGTCCTACGCGAATCGAACAGGACCTGCCTCGGTACTTCTCCTATGCATGGCTGTAGATACGCATTTTACCTCTGCCAACCTTTACAAAGACTGGCAGAGGTCTTCTGATAATGGCGTGTCAAGGATGACCCTCGACCTTAGGGCATTTAAAATAAGTTACGTAACTACCTATGCCCTAAGTAGGTACTACAAGAAATCGTTTTTGTCCCACCCTCCCCCTGGGTTAATTTCCCCCTGCGATAAGCTGGTACACCTCTGAAGTTGCGGACGTACGGTGTGGGGCTCTGCAATGGTTTCCATTTGTAAATAAACATTTTCCAAATAGCAGAAGTACTTTAGCGAACTTTACAATCCTCATTTAAAAGGACCACGGCGACATCTAGTCCATTAGCAATAAACAATCTTCACAGCGCCATCTAGTGTCACAGCTTCTATCAATGTCCACTGGTCCACTATCCTGACAGATAGAAGTTAGTTATATTTTCGCTAGATGGCGCGCAAATAAAATTGTTTATCCAGGTATCTCAAACATATTTTTATTCAGACGTAAATAAAATTCCAAGAATTCCGATGAACAATTCGGGTATTTCGTACTTTGTTAGGCAATTAATATCGTGTCCAGCGTAACCTATTGTCTGCACATTAGAGGCACTGAACGTTACTGAAGCTGCCAAACTCGTGACATTTCTCAGGCTTTAATTGGATTGCCATCGAGTGTGTTTCATTGGAATATTTTCCCCACTTAGAATTACTCGTGCTAAAGTGCGTGCAAAATAGGAATAATAAAAGAGACAAAGGAAACACAAAAGATCAAAATACAAGTCTTTATTTTCCGAAAACTCACTCACACTAGTATAAAAATATGACTTTATCTTGGTAACAAATTCATCAAGAAGGCAAGTTGATACAAGTCAAGCAGACAAAATATAACGTCTTTGATACAAAATACAATTTATCACGTTTTTATAAAGTCGCTTAAATTATCTTGGCAAGTAAATAACGTGTAAACGTTCTTATTAGTCACCATAGTATACAGGGTCAAATAAAACTAGCTAGCAAAACTCTGCAGATATTCTAAACAAAATAAAATAAAAATTATTTGATGAGTACTGATATTTGGAGTCATCATCTGCCTAGCCTTTTCCCAACTATGTTGGGGTCAGCTTCCAGTCCGGCCGGATGGAGATGAATACCAGTATTTTACATGGAGCTACTGCCTATTTGAACTCCACAGCCCAGTTATTGGGTAATACGATACCCCTTAGTAAGACTGGTTGTCAGACTTTCGGGCTTCGACTACCGGTAACGACTGTCAAAGATCCACGAATGACAGCCGAGACCAACGGCTCAACGTGCTTTCCGAGGCACGGAGGGGTCTCAGTATTTAAAGATGGTCACCCATCCACAGACCAACCGCGGAAAAAATTGTTTTATCGTTTAAAGTAAATACACTTACAGCGGTCAATGACCCCACAAAAAATAATTATCAAATTAATTTCTTTTTGTTTTATCATGTTTAGATATTGGTACCCATGACGTCTGCGAAGATTGGCTAGCTAATTTCTTTTGACCCGGTATTTTACCACAATCAAACCACTTAAAATTACTTGGCAACTTATACCTATACAAAATCTTTGCCTATTATCACAAAAAAATATCAGCTTTCAGTCAGTTTCAAAATACACAAGATAAATGTTTCTAATGTGTACATTTTTAGGCTTTACACTAAACTAAAGGAAAACTTACAATAATAAATGGTTGCTTAAACCCATTGCCTTATTGATACTTCATTGGATTTTGTATTATTTTTTATTTATGGAATAGTTTATTATGTAAATAATCTTTTCGTCAGTCTTTTAGTATATAAGGCATTTATATAGGACAATATCATTATCATGGGCTAAAGAAACGCTTTGGCCAAGCCTATATCAAACAATGATAATCATGATATTTAGAAAGAAGCTGCCTGATAAATAGTTCTAAGGTACGATTCCACCAGTGTGCTGAACTGTGCGGCACTGTAATGCACAGTGTACGACACAAATGTTTATTCTGGTCGACTCACTCAAGCAAACAATAACAAATTGTGCGCGAACATTGTAGAAATGTTCGCGCACATCTGCATACTTTTATGCGCGCACACATGCATGCAGTGGACTCGCGTCGACGCGTACACACTTGCTGTTCGCGAACTCAGTCTTGCTTCCGCTACCGGAGAGAAAACATTTATTTGTCCGCGCACATTGCCCCGATTAGACCCGAACACACGAACCTTCGCCGGCTCGGTACCGGGTCCCATCGGACCCAAGAATGACGACATACGACACCCTACATTGATTAAATTATGTATAAATATTTATTATGCTACCCATCAAATCTTACGAATGTGCATTAATTAAAAGAGATGGATAAAAAAACTTATATGTTAACGCCATTAAATTTTTCATATTTAGCGCGCAAGTTTATTAATTTACCTTTATTCGTTTAATCGTTACTTGGCCTTTATATTGAAACTGAATCAATAACTAAGTACCTTTGGCCATAGTCATAAATTGAATTTTGCGGCGAATTGTTTCTATATTTAAATCTACGATTTGATTTTATAATAATATTTGGAATGCGCTCGCCGTTCAAAATTATTTTTATTTATTGTACAATTATTTATTTTTGATAAGTTTGCTACAGAATGCCCAGTGAACACTCTGCTCAGTGAACATGTTCGTGCACAAGTGTGCTACACTGTGCGCTTACAAAAATAACGCACAGCTTTGCCGGTGGAAACAGAGACTAACGGATCTGCAGCTCAGTACGTGCACTGTTGGAGTTCTGCACAAAATGTTTGTGAACAAATGTGCTGCACACTATTTTGGTGGAATCGTACCTTAAGATTTACCCCCTTATTCATAATCCTATTTTATCTCTATTTTAGCTAAAATAGGTTTATAGAACGTTTGTCTTTAGCTGTCACGTTGTCATTTCTGTGTGTAAGAAAGAGACAAACCCCATTTTAACTAAAATAGGTTTGATAAGTTTTATTAATAAGGGGGTTAATCTTTACATGTTATTATATTGATACTACTTACGAAATAAGTAGTTCTTTATAATATCGTTATAGTTTCTTTTTTAAATAAATTCTCATTAAGGTGAATGCATAGTTGTAGCCCGCGAAATTCGATTTTTCTTACGTTTTTTGCAATTTTCAGGTCAGTGTCAGGTTGTATCTTGATCAAAATATGTTTCGCGACTATAACCGGTACGTATTTACAGAATTTTAATAATTAGAATCATTAAAACATCTTTCTAAGTTAGATTTCTACCGTTAAGAACAAATCTCGTATGGAAAAGTGTTTGTGGTAGAAATCTAACTTAAAGAGATATATTAAGGTGAATGCGTAGTTGTAGCCCGCGAAATTCAATTTTTCTCACGTTTTTTTGCAATTTTCAGGTCAGTGTCAGGTTGTATCTTGATCAAAATATGTTTCGCGACTATAACCGGTAAGTACGTATTTACAGAATTATAATAATTAGAATCATTAAAACATCTTTCTAAGTTAGATTTCTACCGTTAAGAACAAATCTCGTATGGAAAAGTGTTTATGGTAGAAATCTAACTTAAAGAGATATATTAATGATTCTAATGACTATGATTCTGTAAATACATGTCTATTATAGTCGCGAATCATATTTGGATCAAGATACAACCTGAAACTGATCTGCAAATTGCAAAAAACGTAATAAAATTTTAATTTCGCGGTCTACCATGTCACATTCACCTTAATGCAAAAACAAAACTTATTTCTCTTTTATTAAATTAAAATAATATGCTTTTAAACTAGTCGCGAGTTCGAACTCACTGGTGGTCATGGCCAAAAAGCACGCTGTCTCACCTGGCTTCGTGTATGACAGAGATAGCAGCAGTGATGAGCAGATAGACGCTAGTCTACACGTACAACGTCTAGTTCTCACGCACAGAAACACCGTTCCGAACTGATAGGCGCGTAAAAAAAATCGAAAAGTGCTTTGGAAAATCGAGTTTTATGAAAAAACCACTGCATAATTCAATTATAAATAAAGTTTATTGAACTCTTCGATAACTGAGCTTTGTCAGTACGGACTTGGTTTTGAAGATTTTACAGTTCTTTTATTACTCATTTACACCCAAAGTTACGTTAAAAATAGCAAGAAAAACGAATCTTGGTTGGCTCATAACTTTTTAATGGCTTTTTATTTAATACTTGCTGCGCCCCGCGGTTTCACCCGCGTAAATGTCGATCCCGTGGGAATATCGGGATAAAAACTATCCTATGTCCTTTCCCGGGACTCAAACTATCTCTATACCAAATTTCATCGAAATCGGTCCAGCCGTTTTCATGTTATGTCGTGACAACGGAAAACGGGTTTCATTTTTATATATATAGATAGATTGTGTTTCCGTACAGACAAAATGTAATAAGTAAAAACGATATCATGTTTAACTTTAGATGCACAATGTCAAACAGTGGAGTAATACTCTCCCGAAATTTGTATCGAAAATATATCGACTAGTGGCACCTTAGTATCTAAATGTATGATCTCTCATCCACGAATCGAAAAGCGAAGCGTAGGATCTCACAAGAATGTTAGAGAACCTCATAGAGATAAAACAGTAAAAACCGTTCGTTGTAAAGTTGATAACTTCTAACGTGACGATTTTAACGTGAACGTCAAAGAAATTATAAAAGCGCACATCAAAAGAGACTTAACTTCTAAAGTTACAACTAGTTTGCTGACAGTTATTTTATCTCTGACAGCAGCAACCTAAAAGCAACCTTATTGTAACGACTATAATGATCACTGTGATTTTGACAGACTTGTCCGTGGCAACACCCCAACAGCAACCTTGTAAGAATGAGAATAAAGATCACTGTGACTTGGACAGCGATGCAAAATCAGAGGTAAAATAACTGTGAACGGACGGTAGACTGGCCGAACGACGTCGATAGATAACAGTGACCGTTACAGACCGTACATAGACTCAAGAAACTTATAGATAAGTGGAGGCAGCATTTTAAATACCTTTTTTTTTGTGGATGGGAAATCATCAAATGACCCCTCCGGCTCTGGGTGGAGCGGAAGGGAGTGTCAGACTCTTACTGACTAAAACCCACCCGTGTTCCTTCCTTAGCCCTTTATGTTCCGGGGCAGCGGTAACCCTTTCGGACAATCCCGCAACCCTAAGTGTAGATTACTGTGGTCAGACACTCTCTTTCTAAATACATACATATGACAAACAAAACACTTCTCTGAGTGTTGCCTCCACTTTTATCTATAAGCTTCTTGCATAGACTGTAGACTACTACAAGGATCTTTTGGCGCTTGGTGAAAATCGAAAAAAATGCCGCCATCTTGTATTTTCAATACAATTCCACAATGAGTTAGGAGTTGTTGGTAAACAGCCAACAACGCCCCTTTGTGAATGTCATTGAGGCACCAAAAGATCTTTGTAGTAGTCTACGTACGATCGAAGACTATTTTTAACCGACTTTAAAAAAGGAGGTTCTGTATTCGACCCGTATGTATGTATGTTTGTATGTCCGCGATTATCTCAAAAACTGCTGAACCGATTTTGATAATTCTTTCATAAGTGTGATCTACATACTTTCAGGAAGGTTTTAGTATATAATACATTAGGTAATTATTCTTATGTACGAAGTTATATGCATAAATGTACTGCATCTCCGGCATTTCTATGGGAATTTTGATGATTCTTCGAGTCGTGTCTTCAATTCTTCAATGCACTAGTGTTAATTGAATTTGTGTGGGGTAGGTACAACTAAAAAGTGAAAAATAAAAACTTTTTTACAAAAAAAAACAACCGACTTCAAAAAAAAAACACTACAAAGTGAAAAATAACTTTAATTTCGGAAGTCGGTGTCAAAAAACGAAAATGCGGAACCAATGACACCGACTTCCGAAATTAAAGTTATTTTTCACTTTGTAGTGTTTTTTTTTTTGAAGTCGGTTGTTTTTTTTGTAAAAAAGTTTTTTCTATGCCGATCAATCTTATGGAATTCACTAGTATCGATCATAGTGACGTCCATATCGATAGATGGTTGGATCGACCATCACTAGACCATCGATCAATATGGAGACGTCTGGTCAACGTCGATGGATCATTTTCTGGTTGCATTCACTAGTGACACTGACTCCTGCAAGCCATTTTTTAAAAAGGTGAACATATTAACGTTGCCATGTGTCTATATATTTGAGGCCGCAGTATTTGTCAAAAATAATATTGACATGTATAATTATTACACGCGTATACGGCGTAAAGACAAATTGCGCACAGTAGCTAGCAAGACTCATCTAATGCAGGAAAGTATCTTTTGCACAGCTTCACGCATCTTTAATAATATTCCGGGGCCCATCAGAATAATTACGGATATTAAAAAATTCAAAAAGAATCTTCATGATCTGTTAGTAGGCAAGTGCTACTACTCTATAAAAGACTTCCTATCAGACAAATCACTGCTCCAATACAGTGTCCCTCAGTCATGACGCGTTCAGTGCCGCACTATATGTGTACCTACTCAAGTTCGTTCTGTTTTATTTTTATATTCTATTTCTATATTCTATTATATATTTTATGCGACATCCTAATAATTTGTAACAATAATTTAATGTAAGTAAATTTAATTTAATTTATTATGTGCCAACTATTGTATGCCCCAAGGGCGGGACATAGCTGATCACAATTGAATTATTTAAGACCTGTATTATGTACCTACCTATGATCCACAATAAAGATATTGATTGATTGATTGATTGATACGATCGTCCATATCGATCGATGGTCGGTCGTTCATTGATCGACCATCGCTTGATCATCGATCGATATGGATTATTGAATATGTTTTGTCGTCGATCGTCCGCGGTCTAGTTGCGTTAACATGATTAGAACAAAACGTTTACTATCTACGTCCAAGCCTCAGTGCTGCCCTCACGATGTATCTTCGCGATCTCGCTCCTCAGCATCCTCTCGTTGGAAGCCACTTCCCTGAGCTCAGCCTCTCTTGCGCAGGCCGCGTCTAACTGTTCCTGTTGCAGGCGAAGACTGTTCAGTTGCGACTGCAGCGCGGTCACGGTTGAGTATTTTGAGTTCTTTAGCTGTGAAAGAGGAAAACCAGATTGTAAGTAACATATTTGTTACAGTAATATATTTGATTCAGTAAATCTGCTATTAGAAAGGAGACAGAAGTAACGACTTGTCAAATACAATGACACAGTTTCGATAACAGGTTGAAAATGATTAAAATTTTATGTTGGCACCAACTTAAATGTATCAAATGTATGTGTACTATTGAATAAATAAAAAAATAAAAAAAATAGCAAGAACAAAAAAGCAAGTTTTTAAAGCTTCCGTTATTGTCACGGATTAGTATACTAAATGCTGAAAGTACAGACGCCAGCACATCAAGCTACCCGGTACTGTCAAATTTTCCCAATCAACCTTTGACCTTATGCTTTAGCGATAAAGTTAAAAATGATTGTAGTAGCTTGATGTGCTGGCGTCTGTACAAGGAAACAAATGTGATGTGAATTTAGCCTTTATCCGGCACTGACAACCGTCAGAATAACCTTCGTGTTTAGATTTAGAAGCATCAACAAACTGGACAACCTAATCGGTGACGAATCTCTTTGCAAAGCGTAGTAACTACTGGCATTATCGGCTATTCTAATATGGACGTTTTAAAATCCCGAGCAAAAAAAAAACAAAATACAAAAAATCGGGACAAGCAAAAATCTATTCATACCTGTGACGCCCTCTCATTAGCCATGACTTCATCATGGAATCCTTCCATTTGTTCTAGAATCTTCTCTCGCTCCAGCACGTTGGCCCTCTGTCGCTGTCTGTTGGCTTCTATCTTCTCTTCCACCTGTCTCTTGAGAGTGGAGATCACGTCGTGCATGAGAAGTGCGCGGGCGTCACGTTCTTTTGCCCATAACTGGAAATAGATATTTACGTTTGACAACATTCATTGAAATGTTATCCAGCAGAATAATGAGGCTCGGCTTGTATTTGATCGAGCTGGCAATTTTCTAAATCTGCCCGACTGTTTTTCGGATTACTTATTTTTCTTCCGTGAAATTGGAGGCCATGAAAATTTTCTCTAATGGCTCTTACAATAGAAATCACTTTCGTCATGTCAATTTAACAAACCACAATTTCCATACTGACCTGCACCCTAATTGCGCAACACACTATCAATCACAATCTGAATCATTTTGAAAGATATTGCTAATCCATTGCTTCATAAGTTCGTTAAATTTGTCTGCTCAACAACGTAAATAACGCAATGAATGTTGTTGAACTGTCATAATAAAAGCCATTCCTATAGTCCGCGCGGAACTAGTTGGCCGCTGAGGTGGGGACAGGGATGAGGCGGCGGTTCGCAACGCACGTACTGAGTACTGCGCCCCCGCCCCGCACTCCCACCGCTCACATATCTAAGGCGCGGCCAACTAGTTCTGCAAGGACTATAGTGTGTTACGCAGTTACGCAATTACCCAACTGGTTTTTAAGACTGACTTATACCAACTAATCGATTGAAAGCAAAATATTAGATTACAAACCAACAAACAACGTTTGCAATACTGTAAATTAAGCGATTAAACTTTGTGTATTAGGATAATTTTGGCCAGTTGAGGTGGTCGGTCCGGAGAAGCTGCCATTAGAAGCCACCTATAGCTGTTGTCAAATTTTTCAAGGAGGATACATAGTAAGTTTGCAAGTATATCCTAGAGTGATGTGGCGATCTAGTATTAGAGTGGTTCTGCACTACATCCGATCCGAATTAAAGATCCAACTTCAATCCGAATTGAGAATGTTCAAAATTCGGACGGATAGAGTTCGGATCTAATGCGCAACCCCTCATACAAATAGGACTATGGTCTTTGCGGACCGGCATTTCTCGGATTTGGATCGGATGTAGTGCAGAACCGCTCTTAGTGTATGTTATGTCTAGTAATTCCAATGGTGGCCTTGTGCGACAGGCATTATGTCCATCAAAGACTGAAGGCCGCAGCACACTTGTAACACCCGACGCCATCCCATGCTTACTTATTGGCCAAATGACGAAAATAGCTGAATGAGATGAAAAATGTGGCCAATGAGTATAATAAGCTTCATTGTCGCGTAACGTGGTGTGTTATAAGCCTGTTTCCGCCTTAAGTAATCTCACCTTATCTTGTTTATCATTAATCTGCCTCGCTTCTCCGTCATACATGGTCTCTATGCTCTTCTGTCTTTGTCGCTCCCTCTCTCTATGTTCTGCTAACTCAGCCAGAGCAGCGTCTAGTACGCGCTTGTACTGCCCGCATGTTTCTTGTTCTGATTCGCGCTCCTGAAAATGTATGGGGAAATATTTGTAAGACACTTCGATTAGCGCATTTTTAGAGCATGGCGTTACGGGTCAGCGGTTTAATCTTCATTAGTCTGTTTAGTTTTGGTTTTGACTAAACATCGTTCATCGTTATTCTCCTTGCCCTTAATATTTGAGGTCGGCGCAACAATATATTTTTCTTCTATTACACTCATTTCAGTTTTGGGGGGCTTGTGGCTGAGTAATATCAGCCGCACGGGTCGATCGATCAGGTTAAGCTACGCTTACCGCGGTTGGTCCGTGAATGGGTGACCGTCTTTACATACCAAGACCCCTCCGTGTCTCGGAAAGCACGTTAGGTCGTTGGTCCCGGCTGTCATTCGTGGATCTTTGACAGTCGTTACGGGTATTCCGAAGCCCGAAAATCTAACTCCCAGTCTTACCAAAGGGTATCGTATTACCCAGTAACTGGGTTGTGGAGGTCAGATAGGCAGTCGCTTCATGTAACAATACAGAGGGGAAATTCTCGTAATTTTAAGAAAGTTCACAGTCTGATCTCAGTCTCAATCTGTCAAAAATACCTCTAATTTTCTTACATTTTGACAAATATCTACGTACCTTTAGGACAGCCCTGCGCAGTTTATCCATCATTTCCAAATCCAACTCTATTTCCTTTATAACAGAAATCACTCTCCTTTTCAGCTTGTACTTATGTAAGCCCATGTTCACTATATTAGCGTCTCTTTCTGCCACGAGGCGCTTATGTTCCCTCTCTCTTTCACACGATACAAATTGTAGCTCGTGTAGGACACTTTTCTCTTTCTCTTCCTGTTTGCGAAGACTTTTGACTATTGTTTCTTTTTCGCTCAACTCTGCGATCTGACCTTCGAGACTTTCGCGGAGCTCCTGTAAAAGGATCACAGGGTTTTTAAAAGAGCTGGAGTCGTATTTAACTAATGTCTATTCAAACTTATGTTTGAAATTAATACTATTTCAAGTTAAACAAACATCAACTTTATTTGAATGGTAATTAAGTTGATTTCAGAATGACTAGCACTATTGAAAAAGTTATAAAAATGTTTGAAGTTGTAGCGTAAACTGAACTTTATTGTGTAGGATTTAAAGTTATTTTTCCATAAACTCACATTTGTTTACATTTTTGGCAAATAAATCGCGAATGCAGATTAGATATGCGCAGTATCTCCTTCAGTGACTGTATTACAAAGCAATATTGTTCATTTATCACAGGCAATATTTAAATTAATATTATCAGTTTTGTTTCACGTAGGTACCGCAAAACGGGGCTACTTTGACTTCCAGGGTTACTTTGACAGACTTTGGAGCTATTTTGACAGAGCGCCAAAATCGGTTTTCACGTGTGCTCAGCAAGTGTGCGTGACCTCGAGTAATATTGCGCGAGGCGCGGGGTGTGGGGAACGCGTCATAGCGTTGTGATCTGCCTGGTCAAAGTAGTCCCGCCTGTTCAAAGTAGCCCCGTTTTACTGTATGTATTGCAATATCCATGTAAGTATGCGAAACATTATTATTTTGTCATTCAGGTTCATTCTACAGAATATTTTTTGGAAAGACTTGGATTTCCAATTTTCTTTTCTCCTAATCTTTTGCCAATGGGATAGTTTTATATGATTTTTGCCAGGCAATCACGACAGCTAACAAGAGATTTGACAACGGATTTTCTGACGCCAAAGACTAAAAACAGGTACTGGCTTTTGGGTACCAACTACCATAGACAATATAATCAGAAATTCAGAATCCAATCTAAAAGTAACAGCTACTTACTCTAACTTGTTCCTCCTTTTCTTTCAATCTCTCCTGCTCGATCTCTATCTGTTTGCGCAGCATCTCATCTCGCTCCTTCAGAGTCTTACGCGTCTCTTCTTCATCTTTCTGCTTTTGTTCTTCTTTCTCCACCATTTGCTCCATCCTGAAAGACATTAACAGTCAGAAACTGCAAGTGACAATAGATTTAAAAACTTAACCATTTTTTAACGATTCATCCGTATTATCAAAGACACTAAGTATAATCCGGCGTTTCTAAATTTGCCAAAGATGTAAACAACAATGGCCGCTCGTAATGTTTGTCTTCGTCTAGGTAGTCGGAGATTTAGACTAAAACAAACATTATTTAAAATAAATGTTCTTGAATATCGATTTTATTCAATTTCAAGCGGCCATTGTTGTTTACATCTTTGGCAAATTTAGAAACAGCGGACCTTAAGTATGAATGGTCACCACCTGATGACGCCCTGGTACTTCTAATATATTGCTATAGTATCTTACCAGGCAGATTTAAGCTTCCCGTTAGCAACATACGCACGTGCAGCTCTCAGTTCAGGTTGTTTCAGACTCCACGCGTGATGCAGTCGAAGTTCGGCTTCGTGGCGGAGTAACTGCTCTTGTTTCGCCATGATACCCTGGTTGATCTCATGTAGGGTTGATGTTGGCACTTTGTTTAGATATGAACTGTAAAGAGGAATGCATAGCCTATTTCTATTATCATTCTAAAAGAAAAACTACCACGTGACATATATTTTCATTGTATTAATAAATTCTCCAGGTGATGAATGCTTATGCGAATCCCGCACCCCGGGCCATAGGTAAAGGTGGAACACCGCGGTGGTTTTAGCCGGTAAAAGTCCGGCATGCCCCTCTGTCACCCCCACGATTGAGGAAGTGCATGAGGATTTCAACCGCGAGAAAAAAAAAGGTGACATTAAAATTGATCACGGACACAGCAGTAACAATGTAGAATAGGTTGTACATACAGTAGATAGTCACAATTTTAGACAGTCAGCAAATTGCTAGTAAACCTCTTTACTCATAAATATTATAATTTTCTCCAATCAAATGGCACTTGCAAGAGTAATGTAAAGTTAGCGCCACGAAAGATGAGACTTGGCCCCGCCTCCCGCGCTCATTCCGCCGCCCCTATGAGGTCCGGTCCCGTCCCGCGTTCAGACCTCATACCGCTAAAGAGACCTAAAATCGTGTACTGCTCAAGTAAAACCACGTGGTATGTCAATTCCGCGTTCCTAGTTAGGAATGTAATCGATATAATCGATTTGAGCGTGCTTAAACCTAATTCGGTACGGGTTTAAGCACGCTCAAATCGATAATATCGATTACAGTCCTAACTCGGAATGCACCCCAAGTCTCATCAATCATGGCGCTAACTATAAATGTTGTATAAACAGGGCAACAAGTTTATCACAGCTTACTTTCCATATCCTTCCTTTGCTTGTTTTTTTGGAGATTTCAATAGTCAATAACACAAAACACAAAGAGGAATAATTGAAAAATGAGTAAAGCAAATTGTTTGCATTTAATTTTTGTCTCCCTAAGGGTAATTACATGCCGAAGATGCCTCACTGCCTCACTCAGCGTGTAATTACCCTTAAAAGATAGTCTTCTCAAGTGATTCTTTAATTACTTACATAAGATAATCAATAACAATCTTTCTTACCCATTTTTATAAAGCTTTGGCTGCTTAGCTAAAGTCTTCAGTTCCTGTTCAATCTGCATTTCTTCTTGAAACAACATTAGTTCCAGTTTTTTGCGCCGTTCTTCGAGTTGTCTAAAAAAGTTCACACAAAAAGTTTATAATACGAATTCCAGTACTGACAATCATTAATGGAATTTGTTATATCCATGCATACAAAAAATATAATATTTAAACTGTTTTTTGCAGGTATTATTTATTTTGATACTGGTGTTATGTAGGTACCAACTCTTTTTAGGGTTCCGTACCTCAAAAGGAAAACCGGAACCCTTATAAGATCGCTTCGTTGTTCGTCTGTCAAGACCCTTTTTCTCAGGAAAGTGTTGAGTTATCAAGTGAAATTAATAGCAAATACTCAGGGCGGTCATCCCTTGAAGCAGCGAGAAATCAAAATTCTAAGTAAACGCAAAACAAAAGGTACGGATGTTTCTATTCCGTTTATGCTGCATATTTTGAGACTTGCAAGGGAATGAAAACCAATAGGGTACTTCCTGTTGACCCAGAATCATGAAATTTGGCAAGAACCAATGTCATGTAGCACAAGTAAAGGAAAAAAACCGAAAATTTGTTGGTTTTCACAAAAAACTCCTAAAGAAAACAATATGAATAATGGTAGACAAACATAAAATTGATACTCACGCAGCTCTAATCTTCCTCTGACGCAGCAACTCAGCCTCTTGATTGGCCTTCTCATAATACCCTTCCGTAGTCCACTGCTCATGATGCCTAGCCTTGTTAGAGTTGCTCTCGTAGTATGTGGCAACCTTCTTTAACTCTTCGGCACGTTTGAGCTCATTGTCACGGCGCTGGGCGGCCAATGCTTGCAGCTGCCATTGTGGGCGGGGACGAGACATTGTATGGGAGTATTTGGCTGAAGAAAATAGGTAATATTAAAAGTTAATGAACGAATTAGATTCCTAGAGGGAGATACTATCCCACTGACATACTATACTTGATTTTTTTTTCATAACTCTCAACAGATTTTCTAAAAACTTGAGTTTTTAAAGTAAAATTACATTCACGAAACAACAGAAAATCAATTGTGTCTCAGCGGATCTTAATGAGTTAAATGCACTTTTGTTTTAGTTTTTGCGAGTACTGCTAATCCCCAATATAGCAATTTGGGGGATCCCAGGAAAGTGTCCTTGTAAGGAGGCTTGTTGTCTTCATCAAGAGTGCATACTTTCTATTATTATATTTTAATCAGAAATCCTAACACACCAAGGGCACGGAGGGGTGCCACGGAACGCATGTTAAGCCATGGGTCCCGGCTGTTATTCGTGGATCTTTGACAGTTGTTACGGATCACCAGAAGCCCGAAGTCTGACAACCAGTCTTACCAAGAGGTATTGTATTACCTAGTAACTGGTTTGTGGAAGTCAGATAAGCAGTTGTTCCATGTAAAATACTTGTATGCAGCTGCATCCGGTTGGACTGGAAGCCAACCCCAACATAGTTGGGAAAAGGCTATGCAGATGACAATGAATAGAAAATCCTAACAGTCATTCCCCAATTCCATAACAAATTACAGTTGAACAAGTAACATTATTGCTACAGTTTTGCCAAAATAAATGTCAAGATAAACAGGTTTAACAACACATTTACCTTTAAAAACTTTATTCAAGTTCACTGACAAATTACAGTACACTGAACTTTAGCTAAACATGACTCAGAAAAGAAATGAAGTCATACAATTGATTGACCCTGCAATTTAAATTGTAAATGCCAAAGAGTGTAGGACTTACCTTACAAATTATATATTTTTTTTTATTTCTTTCTACATTAATTAATAACAACTACACTGAATAGAGCTTAGAAGGAATTTTGGTCTGAGAGTCGTCTTAGGTTGTTTAGAACAAAGATTATATACATGGGAAGAACACAATCTTTGTAAGAAACAGTAACTTGTAAGACAATTGTAGCACACCTGTTTTAAACTTGATTTATTGCTAAACGATAACACAAGCACAAGGTAACGACCGAATTTATAAAATAACATTCGAAACAGAAGTAAATGAGTCACTTTGCGAGATCAATACATACGAACCTCTTTGGTTGACTGAACACGACTTGGACCTCCTTCGTAATGATCCAAGTCAATTACATGACTGTTACATTCGCTCGCGTGGGTGCTAAAACGACCCGTAATTGGAACATGTGAGGTCAGACAGATTACGTTCAATTCAATTTACTTCCTTGTAAAATTAATTTTCATTGCTCACATTCACGCATTTCAAATAAAACGTTGTTGATGCACTGCACAGACGCCACAGATAAAGTTAATAAACAAGAATCACAAAGAATGTCAAACTGACAGTTGCCTAGCAACGAGTTGCGTTTCAGTTTACTATTTGGAGTGAAGTGAAAACAAAACTATTTGTATTATTAAAAAAAAACGAACATTGTTATCCATTTAATTATTTTCATTAGTTTAATAAACTAAGTAAATTGGAAGACTTGATTATTTGTTAATAGTTACTAATCATACATTAAGTCACTGTTATAAAAATAATGAGCGTTTCATTTCACGTTTTATTCATTGCAATGGAGATTGGCGCGTAATTTAGGTTACACTTACAATACGTGTAAGATAAAAAAATTATATAAATTAAAATTAACCCTAATATAATCGAAATTATTTGAGGAACTCATTAAAATCATAAATTCTACTACCAGGCTGCTACGCTTGAAGTGGTCGCGCCTAAGCTTATTTTAGTGTTTACATGACGCGTTAATTGTTGCTTCTCTTTATTTTGCAGGAGTTTTACTTTTGGTAATAACAAGTCATGCATAAAATAAGGTTAACTATCAAATATCAAGGGATAAAAACAACTAAACAAGTACCTACGTACCTAACTAAGCATACAATTGCGGTATTTTGATATACTTAATCTTACTTCCTAATATAATCACGAAATACAAAAGACAAGAGTAGGTAAATTGTTCATTAACTCCTACTATTCCTTTCTCAGGGATATCGGCGGATTTATAAAGGTCATTGATGAGCCTACTCCTGAATGTCAAGTTCGAAAAGGACCTCGTCCATCTACAAGAAATTCAGACATCAAAAACCACACGTTGTTTGAAAATAAATTATGAAAGGACAATGCATAATCACAGTATAAAGATATGAATTCATAATATTATACTGTGGCGTAATCGAGTTTCTTTTGTTTTTAATGGAATTACCACCTACTGAAGACTACACCTACCCTACATAGTAGCTACCTATCAAGGGCGAATCCAGGATTTATTTCTAGGCACATGGGCTAAACAGTTATGAAGTGTCTTCCACATCTAGTATTGAACTACCTATTATGTTTTTGGGATTCAATATGTTTCAATTCAATGTCATAAGTAAAATTAAAAAAAAAAAAAAACGTTTGTCATCGGGGACCCCCGTCAGAAACGAAGTTCCTTACGCGATACTCGCACGCACACACACACTCGTATAAAAGAAAGAGACAGAGATAGAGATGGTGATAATTTTATACAGAGCCACTCAAGTGTAGGTATAGAAGCTCTCATGAATTTGTCGTCATCTTGGATTTCACCCTCAAAAACTATGAAAACAACACCCATGACGAAAATTTTGAAGAAATTTTCGTTTTGACCTCACTATCGGCTTTGGCACCCTCGAAAAACATGAAAACTAGTCTGTTTCGTAGTCGCTTAAGGCTATTTTGTTACGTGACGATTTCTACCAGTTTACCAGTCATCATCATCATCAACTCAGCCTATCGCAGTCCACTGCTGGACATAGGCCTCTCTCAGACTGCGCCACAGCACCCTGTCCTCCGCATTCCGCATCCAGTCTACCCCAGCCACCTTCTTTAGGTCGTCCGTCCATCTAGCTGCGGGACGTCCCACACTACGCTTGCCGGTACGCGGTCTCCACTCCAGGACTCGTCTGCTCCACCGGCCATCGGTCCTTCGACAGACATGGCCAGCCCACTGTCACTTCAGTTTGCTTACTCTGCAAGCTATGTCGGTAACTCCGGTTCTTTTCCGGATAATTTCATTCCTGATTTTATCCTTCAAAGAGACTCCGAGCATAGCTCGCTCCATAGCGCGCTGAGGGACCATGAATTTGTGGACCAGCCCGACCGTCAGTGTCCACGTTTCAGCACCGTATGTCATGACGGGCAGGATGCACTGGTTGAAGACCTTAGTCTTCAAACACTGCGGGATAGGCGACGAGAAGACTTGACGGAGTTTTCCAAATGCTGCCCAACCCAACTGGATCCTTCTGTCAGCTTCCTTCTCAAAGTTGTAAGTACCTAAGTGTAGTTTACCCGTACCCTGACTTATTACTTGTTATTTTTTTTTTATTATTATTATCGTTTACTTACAATGTTTTTAAATATGTGAGCACCATGTATCTATCAGATAATTAATTTACCTATATTGTTTTTAATTCTTTTACCTATTGTGGTATAGTCATTTTATTTTAGGTGCATCGTCCTCACATCATCATCATCATTTCAGCCGAAAGACGTTCACTGCTAGACATAGACGTCCTCACATATTATTATATAATTAATGTACCTATACAAAATATTGTAAAACATTTTAAAAGAGTAACGGTGGAGTTTCTTGCCCATTCTTCTCCATACGAAAACTACCCTTTTGAAGGGGCGAGTGCCTTTCAGGTTCCTATTTGAAATAAATGCTTTGACTTTGAGATTACTCCTACCGCAAGCCGCGTTAAAGAACTTCGTTCCAAAACGCAATTTTAGCACCCCGTCTTGAATAGGATAGATTACTATAGATACAGAAATACGAGTAAGTGTCCTTTTACGATATAAGTAGTAGTTAGTGTTAGTGTTTAGGTGGTAGTTTTAGAATTGTGAAATCCTGGTATGCAAGAGCGAGCGAAACGAGCTCAATAAAAGCACTTCACCTCAAATTGGTTTGGTTAGTTTTTCTTTTGACCATGCATCCAGTATTAGCTAAATTTTTTTTCATGAGTTGAGGAAACTTGGATGCGCGGAGTTGAGGAACTTTGGACGCGCGGGGGCCCGTCAGAGCGCACTATCTTTTTAGCATTCTATGTAATCCTAAAATCCTTTACTGACTCTAGGCCGGTGCATTGTTGGCATAGCAGACCTCTGTGCCCGAGCACGAACTGACTGCACCACTTTGAACCTTAGTTAGTTTTACCACCTAACGCCAGTGCTGCTGAAATATAGTTCTTCAGCGTTCCTCATTGAAGCAATGTCTTGATGGATATGCATTCAGGCCAGTTCATTCAGTCGGTTCGATTTTATTTTACTTAAAAACCGTCAGGGCCCCCGCTGGATCCGCCCTTGCAACCTATGGTAAATAAATGTAGGTACTAACATAGTTTTTAAGTCATTGTTAATACTAATACTATATCGATTGTGAGTACTTACTTCTATTGTGAAATCCATACTAATATTATAAATTCGAAAGTAAGTCTGTCTGTCTGTCTGTATGTTACCTTTTCACGCCTAAACCGATTTAGATGGGATAGTTTGAGTCCCGGGAAAGGCCATAGGATAGTTTTTATCCCAATATTCCCACGGGATCGAAACTTATGCGGGTGAATCCGCGGGGCGCAGCTAGTAAAGAATATATTATTACATAATTATTATATTATAATAAAGTATATCCCATTACTAAAAAAATATTTGACGTAGGTGCCGTTCGGAGACTGAAATCAATAACAATAAACTGTTCCACTGAACCGCACGATACGAAATTTTGTTTCAGTGCGGTTAGTGGAAGTGCTCAGGTGCTGTTCGGCCAAGAGCGGTTCAAATCAGTACTCTGAGTGGAATACCTCACGAGTGTGTGTGCCCAAATGCGAAACTATGAGAAATTACGAAAAATACGCAAAGGAGTCTCGGGACCGTTTTTCATAAAAAATTTAAAACAGCATCATACGATTTTTGAAAAAAAAAAAGACGGGTTGCACTCCGGGAGTGCCGGCAGAAGTGAAAACTTGAATATTAACGTTGAAATAAATCAATTATTAATTTAATTAATATTACTCATTTTTTTTCAATATTTCTGCGTCACTTTTTTCATTAATAGATGCACTTTGTTCAATTTCCATATTTTAAACACTTTCGGTCTTATTCATAAAAAAAGCCTATTGAAGGTTTAAACCATTCATTAGTTAAAATGCTCAATAGGCCTTTAAAACATTCGATAAAATTTTGTATTCATAAACGCTTCATAAACGTTCTATAACTAGAATGTCCTACAACTTCTAAATGTTGCCATTATAATGAAGTCATCCAACAAATTGGCCAACACATTAAATCGGCATACGAGAATATCTGTCTACGAACCGAATATTTGTGTCCATAGACATTATTACGTATGAAAAACTAATTTATTGTCTACAGTTTCAACAGTTTTGACGCGACAACGTCATGGTCGTCATGGAAACCAAAAAGTACTCTGTGAAACTGACTTTTCAAACATTTGTACGTCAAATGTCATTTTCTTCGGCCATCTTTGTCGTGTCTCACTTGGTTCAATTCGGTTGGCGCCGCCGTAGAAAGAGATGGGGGGGGGGGGGAAATCTCTCCTGACGGTCACGTGTCCTGACGCGATGCCCTGACGCGAGTTTAACATTTTTTACCCATTACAAAAAGTGTTCAACGCCGCTAAAGAAGTTTTCACTTCAAAAACTATTTTTGTGTACAAATATTACTTGAAAATAAATGAATCACTTCATTTAAAATCAACACTTTCCTTTAGTTTCCCGTACCTACTCTTGTTATAACTATGAGTTATGACAAAATGTACGGGAAACTAACCTACTTCCTACGAATAAGTAATAACCTACTTCCTCGAAACTATGATCGCGACACTATCCGATGGTGCATAACACAGTAGTTCCTTTATTATTTTGAACTAGAAGAATAATTTGTATAATACCGGTCCACCAAAATTCTATTAATACCAGTTTAATTTTCATCTAAATCGGCCCGGAACTCGAGTTGTTCTCCATTTCATACCTACCGTACTTTCGGATTTGGCCACCGATGCACACTTGGAAAATTCATCGTGTATAGATCGTTAAGCATAAATTGTGGGTACCTAAGCAGCAAAATAATAAAGTTCACAGTTCTCTCTAGCTACAAGCTTGCTAGCAAGTACCTAGGTACATTAAACTCGCCTGCAAGATGAAACGCAGCCATCCGCTATATTTTGCGGTCGGCAAAAATTACTCAGAACCTTTTTATAATTTCCTGGCTCGTATCTATTGTATATTTAATTGAGGAAGTGGCTTTATTATTGTAAATTGCGTGTTATCACAGGAAATGTAATGTTATTCTAAAGATTTGTTATAAGTTATTCTCTATGTCGCTTGCTCCGGCTTGGTGCCGTTCCTACAAAGCTTAGCATCTGAAAATTAACTCCTCGCTGAGTATATTTCCTGTGTCGCATCTTATAACAGCCAAAGATAGGGTTATATAGAAACCTAAAACTAATATGGTAGGGTATGGTTATGGTAAGGTTTTTGAGCAAATTAAATTTCTCAACACCAAAAAGTCATCACAAAAGGGTCAGATTCAAATTCAGATAGCAGTCAAAGCTAAGTACTCGATTAGTAGATTTAGAGATAAATGCAAAAGTATGGCCATGTTTGGGTACTTTTCTGAAAGAATGAAATTTTGTCATGTTTGTTGTTTCATCAATCCGTCAGATATTTATATATTCACTATCAGGACATGTACTTAACACTATTGCACAGAATAACTTTCAATCGCCCTGAAGATCCTTTAAAAAAAAGTAAATCTGTGTTTTGAAAGTCATCATATTTAGGGAAAGCCCACAATTTCTTCGTCACATTTGCGTATTTAAGTCATTATGGGTTGGGCCGCACACGATCATATAAAAATCAACGGATCTGCAGATCACTTTATTTTTGACCCTTTTTTGAAATCTGAAAGTGGACTCCTGACCACGGGGCTCTTAGGTGAAACTTTTCAAATATATTTCCGGTGTTCTTTCCTCATGCCCTACTCAGCTATCAACTTTTCGCCCTCCATAGGCTTGCTCAAAATCCCTCTGGACTGTACCATAGCTGATTCAGTAGGTGGAAATGGCGTTTAAAAGGGACTGTAAGATCTTGGAAATTCAAAGAATTAAACGAACTATTGCCACCACTAATGCCCGGTTTCTGAAGAATTCTTAAAAGGAGTTTAAACTTTCAATAGCTGTTGATTCGACATAATTATCTATTTAAGCGAATTCCTTCCTTATGCTCGGTTTTTGAGGTTCTCAGATAAACCCTCGATAATAATTCACTCGACTTTTAAGTTAAATTCTTCCTTAATGACGTGTTCAGAATCACTATCGAATGGATAAAACTCCGTTCCAATAATCACTATCGAATGGATAAAACTCCGTTTAAAAACCTCAAGAACCGGGCATAAGCCGAGTTGTAGACATCAGCAAAACATTCCGATTTTTTTCTTATACAACATTAATCGTTTTGAAAGACAATTATTAGCATAGCTCAAGTCCAAAGTCGGGTCTCACACTGTAATCCATCTAATAACTGTACGCTATATGCGTTGCTAAGCTACGCAGCGTTTATACGAGCCAGCAGCAACAGGCCTAGGGAATCCGGCATGACCAGAAATTAAATATATACAAAGCTGAATGTACGCACACCATTGCGTCTCATCGAGAAGCAAAAAAATGTCTAGATTTGACAGTTCTTAGGTCTTTTTTTATTGTGTATTAGTTTTTGCTTTTAATTTGTGTAGAAGATAAAAAGCTCTTATTTTCATTGAGTCGTCCAAAGCTTGCGGCCTTCAAGGTGATAGCGGGTCACATTCCGACATGAAGAAAGAGAGGCGGCTAGTGTTTGTCTCGCTTTAGATACAATGGAGGCTCGTTTGGTGTTGCCATGCTGGAATTTTTGAGCTTTCGTGGTATTTTTTGGAATGTAGAGTTCAAAATTTCAAGTACATTAAAGTTTTGTACAAAATATTGCTTTGGAAGTCTGAAGATGTGAACAATGTAAGATTTTCTGATGATATATCAATGAATTTAACACATATAATGCACAAAAAGCTGCAATACGTAAAAAAAAACTAAAGGCTTTTTTGTTAATAAAAGTGTTTTTCCATTTTTTCACGGTATTTCGAATTATCTATATTTCGAGGAATAGTACCTACTCAAACAAGTAGACAAGCATACATATCTACATATAAATAAGGCATGGTAAAAAAGCTAAGAAGCTTTTCCAAGCAAAAGCAACACGAAGGCTCTATAGCAGTAAACACAGCTCGAAGCTGGCAGCCCCGCCGACCGGCAGTCAGTCGTTCAGAGGCTGCCCAAGCGCATGCCACCGCGAAACGTTAGCATCGACTTACAAAACTTAAATTCAATCTCCGAATACATCACAAAACGACTTCAACACTACTGAAGTCTAATTAGTGATGTACGAAAGTGATCAACATAACTAGTGATGTGAAACACTCCGACTTGTGTATATGTAAAGTGGTTTACGATTGATATTTTTTGTTTGTCCGCCTGTGTGTACGTAATAACCGTGTTCTGAACCAAGAAATGGGTTTATAATTGGTCTAAATCAATGGCCACGATGGTGAGTTATACCTATTTGTGGTTTAAACCTAAAAATGTTGCTGTTAACGTGTGTGCGTAACTTTGTATGTATGTATTTGTTACTTGTTGGTATGTAGAGAGAAATGCTTTCGTCTTTTACATTATGTTTTATGTATAAACGCTGATGTAAGTTCACACATTATCTAGTTGAGAGTTTATGAAACATTACGCCGAGGATTGAAGTCGCTAACACCTGCCGGCTCTCGAGTCGACGAACTAGAAAGTTGTTTTGATGGGTTATGTCTGTACTTTCAAGTACTTTATCTAAAGCTGTGTGATCATTTAACTGTGCCTAGAGTGAGCTTATCTGTAGTTTTCTATGATGGATATAGAGAGGGAACGTCCGGGTATGCGTGTGCGCAAGTTTACGTTTGTAGAGTAAAAGACATCAACGCGCATTCCTTAGCGGTGGTTGTGGAATTTGTGATATCGATTGAGTTATCGGTTTTATTGCTCAACTCAATATTCATGGCCGTACTAATTACATTGTACATGGTTTATCGTCTTAAGTGCCTATGAATAATTTGCGTCAAAACCTTAGAGGCCATTTACCTGTTATGCTGGGGCCACACCAACAGGAACGCCGATAATTATCGCGATAAGTTGTGGCTTCACCTACGATTAACGCTCGTCATCGCGATAATTATCGGCGTTTCCCGTTGGTGTGGCGCGGGCATCATAATACCAGAATAAAATAATACCGAAATTGATGTTGGTATTTTTTGTTATAAAGTTATCAATAACTCCGACAGTTGTAATTTCGAAATAAATTATGTGGTTTTTATAAGCCTACATGAGTTTTAAATCAAGCACAACCTACGTATTGTTACTTCAGAACCCAATACCTTATTATAAATGACGAAACAATCTTGAAATACCGACACCAATTGGAACCAACATTATAAGTGAAAAAAAAAAGCCTCCGCATTGTTCCGAGGGCGATTTCAACCGTGAAATTGACTTTTGGAGGAAACAACTCACAATTTAATCCTTCACATACTAAACTAAACATTGATCCCACTCGAGGAGGGTCTAAAAGACCTCAAAAATAAAATACATGTTGTATCCTTTACAAAGATTACCGCGCCTTGATAATCATTAAGGCATCAAGAAGGTATTACTTGGTCACCCTGCAATTTTTATCTCATTAGCTTCTCAAAATTTCGTAAAATTATTCATCATTAGGAAAATCGATAAAGTCTTGATTTACCTGGATGATGTTTTGACGGAGATCTTAATTGTTCTTTGATAGTCTGTTGATGCTGATACTCATCGTTTTGAAGATAAAGTTGTACCTCTCATCGTTTTGAAGTAGGGCGGTATTGGAAGCCCTATTTTGAAAATAAAGTTGTACCTACTTAATTAGTAGTGTTAGTTATAATGAAGCTTTAGGAGTCAAGAATTGTTCACAAACTGGACCAGAAACATCATCTACCTAGCCTTTTCCCAACTATATTGGGGTCGGCTGTCAGTCTAACCGGATGCTACTGAATATCAGTATTTTACATGAAGCGACTACCTATCTGACCTCCACAACCCAGTTACTGGCTAATACCCTTTGGTAAGACTGGTGGTCAGACTTTGTGGCTTCTGAGATTGCTTAACCTTCGATCGACGCATACGGCTGTTGTCATTATCGTAAACTTCGTACCAACTGGCAATTATACCAAAAGAAAGAAAAAAAGAGAAACGAAGGACAATGCCCAAAAAAGACGAGTAAAATTCCGCTGGCCTCCACTATTAAAGAAAAAAGTTAAAAAAAAAAACAGCCCAGTAAAGTCGAGTAAAATTCCTCAATTGAGTAGCCCGCCTTGTCAAGGTTCACCTGCCGGCTAAATCATCAAACGCGAAGCCAATACACCGACAAAAATCTATACTCAACGGCTAAATAAACATTTAAATCCGAAAGCAAATAGGAGTAAATAAACAACTGGTACTTATATACCGGCTTGAACAAGCGCGGGGACATTCGAGATGTTATTTAATAACAAACAGGGCCACATCCGTCTCAAGACCTCCAATATAACGAATAATTTATTATACTTGTTGAATATTACAGTGGCGTGTATGAAAAAGTTATTTTGGCGTAAATGGGGACGATAATCTGGAAAATCAGCGGTTCTTTGATAAGAGACTGATATGCTATAAAGCATATCAGTCTCTCATCAAACAACCACACGAAGTATATAATAAACTAGCTGCGCCCCGTGGTTTCACCCGCATAAGTCTCGATCCCGTGGGAATATCGGGATAAAAAGTATCCTTTCCCGGGACTCAAGTTATCTCTATACCAAACATCTAAATTGGTTCAATGGTTTAGGCGTCAAAAGGTAACATACAGACAGACAGATAGACAGACAGACAGAGTTACTTCGAATTTATAATATTAGTATGGATACTCCGTGCTGACATGGTAGCAATAGCCACTCGAAAGACGCAACTTGGTAAAGCTAACAATTGCAATGTCTTTCATTTTGACAATTCGACAACATTCATTGCGTTATTTACGTTGTCGAGCAGGTGAATTTTTCAAACATATAAAACAATGGATTAGGAATGGGTGCTGGCCGCTGGTTGTGGAATAATATGGGGAAAAAAGTGGATGTGTTCTAAAGATAAACCATCTATTGGAACAATCGAGAATAGCACTTACAGGAACAAAAGGTTTCGTGGGACAAAATTAATGTCCAGAATATTGAGTTGAGGAATAATTGGTCTTAGATCGATGGACGATATGACCTTGTATGAGTGAGTCAATTATATTGGCATTCATGAAATGATCTCTGGTTCGTCCTTGATGAGGTGTCCAATATGACTAAGCATAATCATCTACCGAATACTAAAAAACTTTCAACGTTCAACACAAAAATGTTGAGTTGTGCCACTATTCCATTAGACAGTATATAGGTATAATACCTATACTACTCAGGTAAAAAAGGTATAAAATACGTCAACAAAAAATTCGAGATAATTAGAGTCGATTACATTCAATTATCCTCGCGAATAAGTTCGTAATTTCCATGGCACTGTCAAAAAAAGAAGTGGATTTCCAGAAATCGTTTTTTGCTTGTAAACAGTACCTGGTACCTATTAAATATCCCACCAAAACTATACTCGTGGCAGAACAGACCGATTTCAGGCCTTTTTTTGGTGTTGGAAAAAATAACTGTAATGATTATTATGACAAGTCTCTATTTAAGCCATAGGTACAAGTTTACAAGGGAAAAGAGTGATCTTGATGATCTCTTTTTTTCAAAATCAACAGGTTCGATTCCTGGCTAGAAGTATTGATTTTTCAAAAATCCAATGATGCAGTTTTAGTTTTTATCAAAATCGAGCCCACGACTCCTTTGAGTACTTTTCGCTATTCCTCATAGTTTAGAATTTGGCCATCCACGCCCACTTGGAAAAATCAGCCTGTGTATACAGGGTAAATTTTTCAAAAATCACCCTGTGTACAATATTATACTATACAGGGTGACTGGAAATTAGTGGCGGAGCCGTTAAGGGGAGGTAGTCTAGGGTTTTTCCGACAGATATCACTATGAGACCTACCGTCCTTACTTAACCCTTTCCAAGATATTCCTACTTAAAGAGATAGTAATAAATCCTAAAAAAAAGTGATTTTGGCCTACTTTTTTTTGTTTTGCAACAAAGATATTCTAAATAAGTAATATTAATTGTAAAATTTCCGCTACTGTCATTATTTTATGCAAAAACTGCTAAACAAAAAGTAGGAATATCTTGGAAAGGGTTAAGTAAGGACGGTAGGTCTCATAGTGATATCTGTCGGAATAACCCTAGACTACCTCCCCTTAACGGCTCCGCCACTAATTTCCAGTCACCCTGTATATTTTATAATATTATAAATTCGAAAGTAACTCTGTCTGTCTGTCGGTATGTTACATTTTCACGCCTAAACCACTAAACCGATTTAGATGAAATTTGGTATACAGATAGTTTGAGTCCCGGGGAAGGACATAGGATAGTTTTTATCCCGATATTCCCACGGGATCGACAATTATGCGGGTGAAACCGCGGGGCACAGCTAGTATTAAATAATATATAGTATACTCCGAAGTATCTCTTGATACCTTCGATTATTGATCGAAGCTTGATACATTTATCACAAGATTAGAGACAATTAGATACTCAAGATCACTCTTTTTGATACCTGATGAGAATGATTTTGAGATCTTTTAGAGGTCATAGGACCAGAATGTTAAGCACCAAATTAAAACCAGGTAAGGTGCAGTTGGATATAATAAATATAGATCACAAGAATAATTAACAAATGGTAAAAAAAACATGCAAGCCGCCCGGTCGCTAGCCAACCAACAATAATAGTGGCCTAGCAACCGGGTTGCCAGATCTGTCGCCAACATCTACCCTCAAAACTAAAAGTTCTGTGATCCTGTAATATTATAGGATCACAGAACTTTTAGTTTTGAGGCCGAAATTTTAGTAGTTCGCGTCGCATCCCATCGCTCGCCCGTGCTGTTACTTTGGTTTCGGTGAGCATTCTTTATGACTTTGTTTCCTTTTGCTAGGCTCCTAAGGGTCGAAGCGTGATGTTAAGTAGCCTATAACCTTCCTCAAGAATTGGGCTATCAAATGCCAAAAATTTTTTCAAATCTGACTGCTAGTTCGGGAGATTACCCCCTACATACAAACAAATTGTACCTCTTTTATAATATTATATAGTATCGAAGTATAGACTTGTTCCGGAAATAAAGAGCGGTCGAGAACGCTTGAAATATGTAGTTCGTGCATAGCATATAATAATTATGCAGGGCGTACTTGACCTGGTGCGGTCTGTGCGAACAACCTAATCAGTAATTACCAGTGATCGGTATAGGCTGAGTATATTTACCTACACTTCGGAGAACAGAGACAGAAAGTGGAGACTTCCTTACGACGACATATTTTTTCCCGAAATTCGAGAAAAATCTTAAATAAGTTGAAATTAAGCTTTATTTAAGATGAGTAAAGACTATTTTTAGTAAACTTACAATTACAGAATTTTCGGGATTTTCTTGTAAAATCCCGAAATAAATAGTCTAACTTTAATTCATGTATTCCAATTAAATATAGGTATGGAATGTATGATACAACGGTTAGTTTAAGGATCGTACATATTTAACTTTACCCATCTTAAATAAAATTCGGGAAAAATCTTAAATAAGTTGAAAATAAACTTTATTTAAGATGGGTAAAGTTAAATATGTACGATCCTTAAACTAACCGTTGTATCATACATTCCATACCTATATTTAATTGGAATACATGAATTAAAGTTAGACTATTTATTTCGGGATTTTACAAGAAAATCCCGAAAATTCTGTAATTGCAAGTTTACTAAAAATAGTCTTTACTCATCTTAAATAAAGCTTAATTTCAACTTATTTAAGATTTTTCTCGAATTTCGGGAAAAAATATGTCGTCGTAAGGATGTCTCCACTTTCTGTCTCTGTTCTCCGAAGTTTAGGTAAATATACTCAGCCTATTCCGATCACTTGTAATTACTGAATAATTACCTAAGATTTCGTCATTAACTACGTGCTTATAGGTACAATGAATTACATAGTTACATACCCGCATCCCAGATATAAAATATAATGTGCTGAAGTACAACAAAAAATAACACACAAGACTATTATATTCAATTATATTTGTATTCTACTAGTATGAGTTCGTCATTTTTTGCATAATGATTAAGAAGTTATTTTTAACATGATCGTGGTGAGAATATTTTAATAACGCTCTTGTTTTTGTTTGACGGGGTTAGCTATGTAACCTTTGTATAGATAAGATTTTAGTAACAACCTCCTTGTAATCTTGTAATATACAAATATACATACATAAGAGCGTGAGAATGCTATGTAGCACGTTCGAAAATGTTTGTTTTTAATGTAACTTAGAATGGAAGGATCTGAGGGGCAATTCTCGTAATTTTAAGAACGTTCACAGTCTGATCTCAGTCTCAATCTGTCAAAAATACCTCTGATTTCCCTACATTTTGACAAGTTTTGGACATTAGTTTATCGCCGAGATGAGGTTGCGACTAGATTTTGAACGTTTTAAATTATGAGAATTAGCCTTCTTGTGTCTGTGATACAATGATTTTGTCCGATACATTATTTCTGTAATGTTTATTATTTTCTAGGAAAATTGTTATTGTGATAAAAAAATATACTGGGAATAAAAAGCTCGATCTAAAGGTAGATCAGCTTTTTTCACTTAAAACAATATTTTTACGGAAACAATGGACAAGCGAGAGGTCCACCAACAAAGTTAAGGTTTCAAAAATGTGAGACGGTAACAAATTATAGATAAAACTAGTGAATACTCCAACAATTTTCAGTAGACACCTAAGCTAAGTATCTAAAAAAACTAAAAATTCTTAAGTACTTCAAAAATTCAGCATCCATTGCTCCATCAACCCTATTTTTTCCAACAAAATAACAATATAACCCATCAATGTACATCAAAATTCCACGATGATCGGGCATAGACCGCTAGAGGCATAACGTTAAGTGCCACCTACGTTACAAGTAACAGGTAGCAGTATTTTTGTATTATTTGTGTTTTCGTGAAGGATTGTATTGGGACCGGCCGTCAATGCGCGTGCGCCTGCGGCGAGACGCGGCGCACGCGACTCCCTTCTACTCGCTTTTGATAAGGGTTTGAGAGACGTGTAACTGTAAATGCTTTAAGATTCGTGATGCTGTTCAATTTTGTATTCAAAAATAGAATTTGAGAGACAAAAAGAACATATGACTGTAAAAAACATTACCCTCCTTTTGGGCACCGCCGCTGTTGGGTAACAAGACTCGATGTCTAGAAGAATTGAGAGAAGATTGAAATCACTTAATTAAATATCTAAATGAGAGTAAGCCAATGCTCTGTAAGTATGTGAATGTTACAACCAGAAACAATCATTTACCATTCTCATAGTCTAACTCCGGATTAACTAACTTACCTAATTTTGTCTAATACCTAATAGCCTTCAAAACTGACAAAGATCTACGAATGACAGCCGGAACCAAAACGTGCTTTCCGAGGCACGGAGTCTTGATATATAAAGATGGTCACCCATCCACGGACCAACCGCTGCAAGCGTAGCTTAACCTGATCGACAAGCCCCTCCCAAGTGTAAATTCCTAGCATCAGGTGGAACGGCACCTTATTCAGCTTTATTCTTTTCCATTTTTTTTACAAACATCATATTCATAAGTGTCCCATTTAAAACTCAATCACAAAACATTTATTTCAATTAAACCATATACAGGCATTTTTGAATTGTCAAAATTAAATAGTCTGTCAGTTAGTCAGAAAGTTGAAGCTAGTTGCCCATTCCAAAACGTAGTTCTCTATGGAGTAGAACGGGCAAGAAACTCCATGGATACTCTCTTTTAAATCAAGATATTACAAAATCCTGGGTAAAAAAAAAAACATACAAATGAAGAAACAATTAAAAAAATAAGATTAAAAATAAGCCTTGGCATATTGTCAATGGTACTTAAAATGCATTGGGGTAGATCACTGTAGGTAGAACTTAGGTAATGAGGAAGTCCGGCTAAGTCCAGTTTTAGCTAAACATAATTAATATCCAAAGCATTATATACACTTAGGTAACTTCTTCAACCCAGCTAAGAATAATGATGTTAAAGAATCTGACATTAACTCGAAACAAACTTCTTCTATGTCTATTTTCAGAAATAAAAGAATGCAACTGTTGTTCAAAACTGGGTCTTATAAACAACAAAATAAGGACTGTCCCTTTATCTCGTGCAGATTACATATGAATTACGTTGATTGGTTTGCTCACGCCACTTCACGTGCCCGTAATGATACCACGTCGTACCAAGTTAGGATTTGAATTTTTTAGCCACCTGGCTAGTGGCTACTGTATAAGAGGCATAGCTTGCAGGCATATGCTCGAGTTTTTGTTCATTATTCAGCTACTAACGTAACAATTTGAAGAAATTTGTGGTTAAGCACAAAAAGATTGGAGCGATCGTGATTCTGATACACCTGTTTTTGGTATAAAAGTGTGCCCAGAGGTTGTGGGTTTCTCTCCAATTATTTTACGTTATTTTTATAATTTGATGCAGGTGGTATGTGAAGGTCGTAATGTGGATGTGTTTGGATTAAAATATAATATTTGGCTCGAATCCAAATGTTTACTGACTGTTTCAACAAATTTTCTCGTCGCTTCTTCAATATCGAAGTTACTTTTTGTTAGCATAACATTGCCTGATAGTCAAGAAAAATTACGTCCAATATTTGTCAAATTGATCATTATTCTTCTTCTTGTCGTCGCTTCCACATGACTGAGGAACGTGACTACGATGGGCAATTCTCGCCAAATCTCCTCTCCAGACTGTTCTGTCCTGCGTCAGGTGTATAGCTTTTTGCATTGTGGTCATGGTCATCCCGGTAGCTCTCAAAACGGTAAAGGTGATAAAACATGTCCTAGAACTAAACAATTCGAAGACATGTGACATCTACCAACCCGCACTGGAGCCGCGTGGTAGATTACAGCCCATTCTTTCTCGAGGAGAGAAGCCTTTATCCCAGCAGTGGAAACATCATAAGCTTATCCCGATTGCCTCCTTCACCGTATCTATCCATCGCATAGGTCCCCAGCATCCTGCACTCCCGGTACCCAGTATGTCAGTATCAGCCAAAAGACCCTTTAAAACCTGATAATTACTGAACATTATTAGATATTGCGAAAAGAAATAGTCGTAGCGGTGTGCATAATTAATTTAATGACTTCTTTATTACCTTGTCTTGAGCAACTAAACCATAGAAGCACTTAATTTAAACAGTTCATCGAGTAAAGGGGCAGTACCGTTTGCATGCACATGAACATAAAAACCGAAACTACCCAAATAATAGGTAGTGATTATACCCGCCGTTTGCAAGCGCACTTTACTTGCCACTAACCAGTTACTGCTGTGAGTGGAACACCAATTAATTTCATGTTTCCGTCAGGACTATTACTAGTTGCGCTTTAAAGATATTATATTATGTAAGTATGTCTTCAAAATTTGTAATATTTTAAGAATAGGTCTTGCTGCTGCGGGTGGCCCAGTGGTAAGCCTACGAGTTGTAAGTCGTGGGTTCAAACCCATGCACGCGCTTTACTTTGTGTAAAATAATTTCATCACCACTGCTCTCAAAATGGTGAAGGAAAACATCGTAAGGAAACCGGCATGTCCTGGAATCAAAAATTTGAAGACATGTGACATCTACCAACCCGCACTGGGCTAACGTGATAGATTATAGCCCACATCGTCTCGAAGAGAAGAGGCTTGTGTCCCAGCAGTGGGAACATTTCAGGCTGATCAAGCTAACGTTCTGCTAGGCAACATTTCTTTAGCTATGTTCAATATGAGTTCAAATGTAAATGTACACCCATAATTGTCAATCGGTTTTCTTCAACTAAATCGGTCTACCTTTAAAAAGCAAACGTTTAGAAATTAAAAATACGGATAAGTACAGACGCCAGCACATCAACCTACTACAATCTGTCAAATTTCTTTAATAGATTTTCAACTTTATCACTAAAGCGTGAGATTCAAAGTTGATTGGGAAAATTTGACAGTTTCGGTTAGGTTGATGTGCTGGTGCCTGTACCTAATTTTGACATCCTAATAAACGTGTAATATTATTCCAAGTCGTGCCTACCATAAAGTTACAATATGTAAGGGTCATTTTACGAGCCTGTTTTATTGCCATACTTATAATCATAGACAATAATAACTCTCAGACGGTACAAGTATCACTATAGTGTTGCCAGCAGTGTGAAGAAAAGGTTTTATATCTTTCGTAAACAATGTTCCTTTCTTTGAATCCTCGGGCGAAAATGGCAGTGTTGCCAGACATGTAAACGTCAGGTTGTGATTTTGAAATCATTATCTGTAGTAAAATCTACAGCGGTAATGTTCGAACTGTTATTTTATTCCTCGGTTAGATTTTACAAGCGGCTTGCGATTTCATAGGAACGTGAATTCTGAAATGAAAATGTTTTACTTAGTTCTTTCGTAAGAACTAAGTACTCAACATTTTATCGTCTAACCAAATGTGGCTTTACAAAGTACATTGGTAGGTAATGTAGCTAAAATTATACGGGGTGTTTTTATATTATTGCTGTTTATCTGCACATTTCAATCATCCATAGTATATACTATACACTAATATTATAAAGGCGAAAGTTTGTGAGTGTGTGTGTGTGTGTGTTTATATGTTTGTTACTTCTTCACGCCTAAACCACTGAACCGATTTAGATGAAATTTGGTATAGAGATAGTTTGAGTCCCGGGGAAGGACATAGGATACTTTTTATCCCGATATTCCCACGGGATCGACACTTATGCGGATGAAACCGCAGGCCGCAGCTAGTTCTTTATATAAATAACGTATAACTGCCACGTTGGTCTACTGGTCGCAAGCGCTGCTGCTGAGCCTGGGGTCCTGATTTTCGTGTCGGACAAAGCGTTATTCAGTGTGTTTTTCATCTGGAATTTCTCCACTGCAGACACCGTACCCCTGGCCGTACCCCTGGTGGTACGGTGGGTCTTTTAAAGTTAAACCATACCACCAGGTAATAGTATTGTATCACTAGATAAAACCACTTCTGACAACAACAATTTAATTTAGTAATTTTATTTCAGTAGCAGTCCGGGTCTAGATTCGTGCCCAGTCGATGGCAATAGGCTAGCCCCTATTACGTGGAACTTAAACATAACTACTGAAATGTGCATTTATTTATTTATTTATCCAGTTATTTCAGGCATCAAGGCCCATAGAAAACACATAAAATACAATATTAATATAACTTAAAAATACTATAAATAAATACATCATTATAATTACAAACTAACTAAACACGAAGTGACGGCATCGTGTTTCGCTGACTGGTGTCATGTAGCCGGCCACGAAACCGGCGGTACACAACACCCTTCGGCCAGAACTCTTCTTTGAGGAACTTCTCGAGATGGTGTGTCGGAACACGCACCACGAACGACTTGAAGTTCGTGTTGTGACGCGACTCCAACTTCTCGACCCTCAAAGTCCAGTTGGTCTTCACACGCAAGTACTCCACGATCTCCTATACCTTCGTGGAGTGGTGCAGTCTGGACACGTACAGCTGCGTCGTCGGTATTGCTGGACGCAGCAGCATGTTGGGTCCTGCCAGCGCGGTGCCGCACTGGTTCCGACAAGGAGGTTTCTTCTTACTTTAGGTATACCTGTGCCTAACCCTTCGTGGATAACTGGCGAGACGCTATGTATAACTTACACGACTAAAGAAAGAGAACACTAAACTTGATTTATTCCAGTCAGATCCTCTGAGCCCCCCCCCCCCCCCATCCGCCCCTCCCCCCTCCTCGATCCTAGTTCTTCTTCTGCCAGTTCTTCTTCTGCTAGTTCTTCTTCTGTTTTAATCTCTGGCTTATCCACTTTTTGTACGCGTCATATCGACGGTGTAGTATCAAAATCGAATAACTACAAAATCATGATTTTACAGGAGTCGAAAAAAACGTTTCATTTCTATAGTTTTTAATATGTTACTAAAAAAGTTACCTATATTAAACAAATAGTAGGAAACGTCATCGTCGATTCAAGACTTTTATGTCTTTGCAAATATGAGCTATTTCATATTTTAGCTATGAATATGCAATAATGTGAAAATCGCTAAAATGTTAGTTATTAGATATTGACACTTCACCGTCGATATGTGGCAAGCTATGACGTCAAGTCAGCGGCGGTCTTATACCGTTTCTCGATAAGCATTAGAAAAATAACTCATTACGATAAAATAAAGCGCTATCTAGGCAAACGCTGCAGCTACTTTAATGTGTGTAATCTATCTGCATATCTGATTTAATATGCCAGTCCTGCGAAGTGACGAGATATCTCGCAGGAAGTGTTGATCTGACATCGATATACTCGTACATTACATTCTCCACACGTTTGAGCGGCACATTTAATGGCAAATCTGTTTTGTTTAAAAGAAATTGCTTTGTAAATTAAAACACTCGCTTTATTGACGACCTTTGCAGGGTCATGAAATGATTGTTCTTATTGTCACTTAAAACAAATTGATGATATACTATTGACTAGCGACCCGCCCCTGCCTCGCATGGTTTTTTACGACTTGACAAAACTTCGAGATTTCTTTATTTTTATACTAAAATATTATACACATAAGCCTTTCGGAATAGATTCTCTAAATGATGGTGAAAAATGCACCAAAATCCGTTGCATAGTTTAGAAGGACAACGCGGTGACACAATGTAAGAATTAGATTTTACCACAGATATAAGAATTCACTTTTGGAAAATGCAGAAAAAACGTAATTGCAGGTCGTTGTTTACAAAATCTTGCTAATTCATAGTAAAGTAGGTTGTAGGGCAAGCCAGTCACAGTCGCTGGTAGGTCTAAGTACCTATTCATTATTTTTGAAGAAAGAAAGAAAATACGTTTATTTGCGGTAAATATGACGCAAAAAAGAACATAAACACGATAAAAAAAAAATAAGAAAAGGTAGGGGGAAACATGCGTCACATCCACGCAAAACGGCCATCGCTCAGCATTATGCTGCGATCATATGCAGCAAAAAATTATTAGGACGCTGTACCGGTACAGCGTATAATATAACTTAATCAATTAAAAAAAAAAATGAAATTCTGTTTAACAATTTTTTTTTTTTTAATACGAATGCCATTCATTCTGTTCTTAAAATGAATAACAGTGGAAAGTTTAGTTTTCTGCTGGAATTCAATTTAAATTGACCTTTAGATCTCCCATTCGTCATCAATTCCCTGACACTGCTCCTTTGTAAGGACGTCAGTTAATCCTTTTTTTGACCTGTCTTAAGTTTTTAATAGCCCATTGTCTAGCACGAGAGTTAGGTCGAACCAAAAAGTGGCCAAGTGCGAGTCGGACTTGCAGACGAAGGGTTCCACCGTACTATATTTAACAATACATATTAAAAAAAGCACGTTAGAGGGGCCCTCTTTAATTTTCAGCTTTAATTTTATTATTTTGTTGTTATAGCGGCCATAGCAGTAGGTGCACACCCTGCGGTTCCAGAATTGGTCTTTTAAGAGGAACCGGGACCACCCCTATGTGCTAATGGTGATTACAGGGGTGGTTTTAGTGAGGTAAATATCCCACACTCTCCGACCTCCCTCTCCGGAGGTAGGGTGCCTTTTGAAGGTTTCCCCCCTTCCGACATTAACGTCGGTTTCTCCAGTCGCGTCAGGGATAGCCCGCGACATTCAAATTTTCTTAGGTTTTTTTTTTAATTAGACTGTCATTATCAGGTTGTATGTTGATCTAAATATGATTGGCGACCGTAACAAATATTTGTTTATATATTTATAATCTTAAAAATCATGAATAGTAAAGCCCCATTTTATGTCCAGGCAAATCACTGTCCATTCCAAGGTTGCCTGGAAGAGATCGCCGAATGCGATAAGGCCGCCCATTGTATATTTTTAGTGTTCGATCATTTTTTTTTTTGTTAAGTATGTATTTTTGTGGTGTAAAATAAAGTATATACAAATAAATAAATAAAACATATCTCTCTAAGTTCATATTACCCTATTGAATGACTATTTCATGAAATTAGGACATCTGAGGCCAATTCTAACTTAAGGGAGTTGTATTGCTGATTTTAATGATTATAATTCTGTAAAGCCATATTTGTTACGGTCGTGAATCATATTCTACTCAGTATAAAACCTGACACTGACCTGCAAATTTCAAAAAAACGTAAGTAAGATTGAATTTTGCGGGCTATATTAGCGCATCCCCCTTTTTTTTTTGGGTGGGAAATTATCAAATAACTTCTCCCGCTCTAGGCGGAGCGAGATTAATGGTAAACTAGGTATTATATTTTGATGTGGAATGTGGGTGTGCCCTACTATAGGTACACCTCTACCCAACCCTTCGCGGATTACAGGCGTGATGTTATGTTACGTGTTATATTTAGGGCTGATTTTCCAAACATCAGATAACTTTATTCGAGGAATAATTATGAAATGTTGACAGTTGTTTCATACAAAAACAAAACCCCTCGATAAATGTTATCTGGCGATAGAAAAATCAACCCTTAAAAGATGAGCAGAAGCCGATGAATACCGATGTGTCTGCTTTGGACTGCTGATTATGATCTGCTGATATTTCATGGTATATTAAATACCAATACGGATGCAGTAGACTCAATTAAAACCTGATTTTAGTCGATAATATTTTACACAATATTATATTACCTATAGAAATGACGTTAACGCTACCAGTCTTCATTTCTTAATGTCTCTATGCCCAGTCTGACAACCGCTACCGGAAACGATCATCAAACGGATTATTGCCTTGCCACGATCACCGCTTATCAACTTTCATGCAAATTAAAACCTTAAATACACGTGTTAGGGTGTAATTTTCAAAGTAATGTGTGACTATGAAACGGTGACTTTCAAAAGTGCACATCAAAGTCAACGCTACGCTATAATTTACCGCTTACCTTATAAGAAATCGCGGATTTTATTCCCGGTTTTCGCCTTTTACTGGACTAATTAAGTAATTTAAGCCATTAGATTCCCTTAGCTATTAAGGGTATAATAAGCTTTTTAATTATAACGGACGTCGTGTGTGTAGACAGAGAAAAAAGAATCATGAACACAGATTAAAATAATTGTTGTTATTTAAAACATCGCTCCAGCCTGGATGCGAAAATCTCCTGCATTTTAAGTACGTTAACTTTACGTACACAGCCTCTCAAACCCGGCACAAATATCAGCAGCCCATCTTTTAATTAAAAATTCCCTTGAAAATTACATAACGCAAGAAACATGTCATACATCTGGTACCGTATTCTCTATGGTACAATGAACGAAACCGCGCGAAGTTGGCGTGATTGGCTGAGGAACTGATGTCGTTTCGAAATAAGGAATCTTTGAGTGGTCGTAGCTCCTATATACATATATTATACGATCCCGTACTCCATGTGTAGTTCCCCTGAATTGTAGGTGCGTTTACTTTACATAAACGGCCTTCCAAACCCGAAACGACTATCTGAACTCCATCTTTTAATTACAAATTCCATTGAAAATTACATAACGAAAGAGACGTCATACATCAGGCTCCTACGATCCCGTACTCCATACAGCCTGTAAGTCGGCTAAGGGAAATTGAATATCTGAAATATGAACAAGCGTTTATTTATTGTTATTAGGCTTGCCGCCTCATTGGTGTACATTGCCTTATTGGTGTCGTGGGAGCAGGCTTTTAGAAGTACAGACGGCGACACATCAAGCTATACATTTCCAGTTTTAGCTGAGCTCGCTTTGTATAGGTTTTAGTACAATCAGACGTCAGGTTATACTAGTTATTTATAGCTTGATGTGTATGCATCTTTACTTTTTCCGTGTGAGAATGTTAGGCTGGGTGCAGCATATGATTTCACATTGCATTTCATCATGTAAGTGCGTTGCATAATTGCGCGCATGTATTTGTTGTGTGAAAGGTCG
Organism: Amphipoea oculea; assembly: GCA_945859645.1. Taxonomy (NCBI): domain Eukaryota; kingdom Metazoa; phylum Arthropoda; class Insecta; order Lepidoptera; family Noctuidae; genus Amphipoea; species Amphipoea oculea. The sequence goes on from OX243884.1 coordinate 7,338,084, forward strand.
AACTTGTTAGATGAGTGTACAATGGCTTTAGGAGATGTAGAGCTTTATTTATTACTATTGTTACTAGCATAAGGACACAGACAGATAGCCTATAATGTTCCCACTGCTGGGACTGGGTAATTTACCACGCGGGACCAGTGCGGGTTGGTAGATGTCACATGTCTTCGTACTTTTGGTTCTAGGACATGCCGGTTTCCTCACGATGTGTTCCTTCACCGTTTTGGAAGCAGTGGTGATGATATAATTTACACAAAGTAAGGCGCCTGACTGGATTCGAACTTACGACCAACAACTCGCAAGTTGCGGCCGTTACCACTAAGCCACCACTGCGCGTGTCACATTACCTATAACCTATTCACATTGAATGGGGGATCTATAAATTACCTTTACCTATATTCTAGTTAATCTGAGTTGAAACCTGACTTTATCAGCTGCGAGGACACTGCCTGCCTACTCATAAACCCATTCTAAACGTCATTTAACTTCATATTAATGAATACTAACATTTAGAACTAAATTATGGAATGGTGGTTCCTTTAATACTGGTATTTCTGTTCCCAGATTCGATTAAGAAGAACGTAAGCGCATCAAAATGTCGCAGAGGGATTTCTCCGAGGTAAGTCTTGCAATTGACAACATTTCAAACCTGACACGACCTTAAAACAAAATACAATTTCTTTATTTTCGTATCCTGAGTTCAAATATATTTTTATTTTATTTTTTTATTTCTAAATTTCTGAGAAAAAAAACAAAAATCAAAAAACATGTGATGACGTCACATAAACGGCGGAATGAGGTAGTTACCTTTGCGCATTCCAATGTCTTTGATTGAAAACATTATATCAAACAAGACATGTCAATGTCACCTAAGAAGTGTAACTAGAAAACAACTAAAAAACTGAATTGAATTCAATAATATTTTTTCCTATCAACTCGACACGCTGCTTACTGTTAATATTATCAATTTTTGATTGATATTTCGCCAATAAAATGGATCCCAATGAAAAATATACGCCAATGACGGAACCAAAACAACGACTGAGACAAGTGACATCTAACAGTTTTTTTGACGGGTCACAATAAAGCAAAGGTAATATCGCCATTCTACCGTCATCTGGCACTTACGTCTTTTTAGAATACACCGAATTTCAAAGTTAAAATTATGAATGAAAAGTACATAATTTCGAAAAACGAAAAAATATGGGTGCCCTAGATTTGAATTTACTTTTATATAACGTAATAATACATGCAGGTTAAAAATATGAAATGTTGTCAATTACCCAGTTTGTAGTTGTAGAGACGCCAGCACATCAAGCTACTACAATCTGTCAAATTTCTTTAATAGATTTTCAACTTTATCGCTAAAGCGTAAGGTTCAAGGTTGATTGGGAAAATTTGACAGTTTCGGATAGCTTTATGTGCTGGCATCTGTACAATATTTTATTATTTCCTTAGGCTGTGCGAATGAAGTTTACATAGATTATAATCAGTTGTTTACCCCTGCATGTTGTTGAGGACCGCTAAGGGAACTTGTTTGTATGGTAAAACGACAAATTGAGTTATCTTTAAGATTATTTTGTTTCCTCACTGGGGCTTGTCTGTCTGTAAACAGGTAAATGACTTTCTTCACTGGTTTGCGCGATTTTACTGTTGGCCAGTCGATTTGCTAAGCACTCCATTGAGCAAGTACAATCGTAGATGGGTATTTGATGCCTACGACCCAACACATCGCCTTTTCTCTCGTGTTGGCACGACGTATACATACGAATACGATACTATCACACTAATATTATACTGGCGAAAGTTTGTGAGTGTGTTGTTACTTCTTCACGCACAAACTGCTAAACGGATTTGGATGAAATTTTGCACTCAGATAGTTTATAACCAGGATTAACATATAGAATACTTTTTATCCTAATATTCTCACGGGATAAACACTTATGCGGGTGCGGGTGGGGTAGCTTATATGAGGGCGAATTTGTAAATCTGAGTGTGGGTCAGTCTGGCCCCTGGGATGTAACAATGCACCGGACTTCTTTAAGTACGATAATCATGGAGACTAAATGCCCCCTAGTAGCTACTAAATGTTTTCCTATCTTTCCCTAACATATCATGTGTAATGTTCCCACTGCCGGGACACAGGCCTCGACCCCTCTTTGAGAAGGAGTGGGCCATAATCTACAATGCGGGCCCAGTTGGTGGATGTCACATGTCTTCGAATTTTTGGTTCTAGGACATTCCGGTTACCTCACGATGTTTTCCTTCGCCGTTTTGAGAGCAGTGATGATGAAATTGAATACAAAGATAAAGCCTGTCTGGGTTCGAACTCACGACCTACAACTAGTAAGTCAGGGTCGATACCACTGGGCCACCACTGCTCACCTTTTCCCACCATTGTTAATTAGCTATACCAAAAAAAAACCTATAATATTGATACCTACACTATGGCACTTTACTACTAGGAATGAACCAAAACTCAAGCCTCTCAACGCCAACACTTTCTTAAAACAACCAGCTCGAACAATCCAAAAAAAAAAAAACATTTTCAAATTACATCTGAATTTCCTCTCTCTTCTCGGAAGTCCATTGGCCCAACATTACGTCCCCATATAGGGCCGGCCTTTAATCCCATTTCGTCATCGGTTCGATTGTACGTTCCCAATCGTTGTTGTTCGGAGTAGTTCGGACGGACCGCGACGTGTGAACGTGTATAGTTGTGCGTGACTTGCTAGTATCTTGGTGAGGTGCGAGTTATAAGCGGTAGCGGGGAGAATTTTGTGTGTCGTATTGTTGATCAGTTGTATCAAGAGTATACACGCGTGTGGCGGCATCTACATCGGCACATGCGAACTACGCAAGACGTCACGCAAAATCCTGCGTCACACAAGAGTTTACCGCACCACTAGCTTACCTAAATACAACGTTCCCGGCATCAATCATCGGGCAGTAGACCAGACACAACCCATCTGATCGGAGGATCCTCCCTTTTTTACTGAGGATGAATGAACTTTACACAAATAAGCCGACTTCAGCTGTGCAACGTTGTATTTGTCTGGTGACCTGAATACAATAAATCTTGTCCTCCTTTACCTATGGACCTTTGCATGTTCTCCGTAAATGAAAACGAAAAAAATATGATTACTTAGTCAAGTCTGCCTCTAAATTAGTTTCTTCCTGCACTCGTTTGAAGATAAGCAGGAACGTCTATGTAAGGTCAATCCTTTCTCCCTCTCTCTTCAACTTGTAGCAGAACTGAATTCCTCTTCTTGTGTTTCTATCATTCGAAGTACGTCTTAGCTTGTAACTTGCGGCATACCAATGACGCGGTAAGTTACACATAAGGCCTGCTACAAATTAATGTAATTCAAATGCTGTTAAGGTGTAGATGTGACGGATAACGTGGGCGTGCGCCGGCGCAGCGCTGCGGCGCGGCCCTAATATCGGTTTTATTATTTACAAATTAGCTCGTAGTACATCCTGTTTGTGGGAAAATAATATTAGATGAAAAGGTTTTGAAGGAATCTTTACAGTTACCCATTTTTGTTTATTCCAAAACGGTAAAACTCTAAATACTTAAGGCTATTGAGGTAATTTCAATATCCTAACATAAAGCCCAATACTCATCATCAGAATTTTAATAATTTTATTTTAACACAGCACTCAGTGGCGAACTGGCGATGATGATAATGTAGATGTGGAGAGCAGTGGTGGGCCAGTGGTATCGGCCGCGACTTACGAGTTGTAGGTCGTAGGTTCGAACCCAGACAGGCGCTTTACTTTGGGTAAATTATTTCATCACCAGTGCTGTCAAAACGGTAAAGGAAAACATCATTACACACACAACATCATTCATAGAACTAAAAATTCGAAGACATGTGACATCTGCCAACCCGCACTAGGCCCGCGTGGTGGATTACGGCCCATTCCCTTTCACTGAGAGGGGGCCTGTGTCCCAGCAGTGGGAACATTACAGGCTGATTATGATACAGAGCACTTATCAACCTAACCCGGAAACATCTAAGTGATAAGTTGAAGCTCTGAAATGAGAGGTTTTAATAACGCTTAAAGCCTCATTTTTAATTACCTACTCGTCCTAAAACTATAAGCTATTCAACAAGCCTACACCTCCGTAAATACTTTTTCCAAGAATGCACAGAAAAAGACAAAAACCAACCTTATGTACGGCATTATTTCGGTTTCCAATCGACTAATCTTAAAGAAATCTTTTCATTAGTTACTCAGAAAAGAGCTTTCGCCGTGGCTTTCACAGTGCATTCGATCGTTATCTTTCTTGTAAGCACTTGAATCGAACCGCACTTATCAGGACTATGGAAAATATACCACGTATCAACGTTATCCCTGCAAACACGACTGCTTGTAGAGAAACAAACTTGGATGCGCGTGTTAGGAGATAAAGAAGTATTCCTATTAGGTACGGTGTTAGGGTCAGCTCACATCGAAACGCGACGCGGCGCGCAGCTTTCAAGATAGCAGTACAATTATAGACCTTACCTACTACACAAAAAGGTACACATCAGTGAGATGCGTACGAATCCGTTCAGCCGCGGAAAGCTGACCGGACTCCATGCAAAATCGTTGTTTTCTATGGACAAAAGCTGTACAGAGCTGAATAAATGTGATTAGTCCCATAAGGTATAACTATCAGTTTTAGAGCATCCTCGATGAACGGCCGTTAATACACTCCCGACAGCGCAAGGTTTTATGGCAGCCATCTTCCGTCCTTCACGACTAGTTTATATAGAAGTTTATAGCACAATGAACAGCACACAATAATTATGGGTTAGTCTCTCGAGATGGTCGAGGGCGCGAACATCGGGGTAATTGCGGAACACACAATCTCAATGCCATCATTTTGACAATTCTACAATATTCATTGCGGTTTATGTTGATAAGCAAGCGAATTATTCAAACATGAAGCAATGTATTAAGAATTTGTTTCAAAATCCTTCGGTAAGGTGTTGTTTTTTTTTTAATTCGTAGACAGAAGAGTTTTGAATTGTTTCAACATAGATTTTATGCTAGATTTTTTTCTTTTATCATAAGAAAGGAACAGAATACACGTGGTGACGTGATGCGAGAGCTCAGTGATTCGTCGACTTGTGACAACTATCACCTCTCCCGCACCGCGCAGCTACCTCAGGCAACGTTCCTGTAATATCCATACTTAACATTATAAATGCGAAAGTGTGTCTGTCTGTTCACGCTTAAACCGCTGAACCGATTAGATGAAATTTAGTAAAGAGATAGTTTGAGTCCCAGGAAAGGATATAGGATAGTTTTTATCCCGATATTCCCACGGGAAACTTATGCGGACGAAACTGCGGGGCGCTGCTAGTCATTTATATACGTAACAGTACTACTTACAGCTTTACCCACATTAACCGTTTAAGTACCTATTAAATTACTTACATAAGCTTCTTATGTTTATAATTATCTATTAAATAATTATGGGAAGGTATAACACTTAAGTCATAATAATTATCTGAGGTCAAAGTATCCCCTTGTCCATATCATTTATTTAAAGTCGGCACATCATACCTACTTCTTCTAGTTTTTTTTTATTACTGAATGAGCCCGTTCTTGACCTCGACCACGTCTGATGGAAAGCGATGGATGAGGTATATGATGGAATGAAAGAAGATGCCTAAGGCACTGGAACTCCCACGCATCAACGAAACACAGCAGACTGCATGACGCCGGATTCCGGTGGGAGGGTGGTCGAAAAAACAGACGGGCGTTAGCCCTTCCACCGCAAGGGAAGAATTGGCCACTCAAATAAGGTGTTGGGTGTGACCGTCCAGGATGCGCCGAGCGCTCGGCCCTCTATCGGCGCTCGGCCGGCTCTTCCATAGATCACAGGTCACAGCCGTATTAGTGGCATTATTTCTAACCACTATATTTTAAACATTCCATCGTTTGTTTAATACTTATAATCAGCCTATAGAATAACTAGCAGGGGATCAGTTCAGGAGATCCGACCAGAATAAATCCTATAATGTTCCCACTGCTGGAACACAGGCCTCCTCTCAGTGAGAGGGAGTAGGCCATCATCCACCACGCGGGCCCAGTGTGGATTGGTAGATGTCACATGTCTTCGCATTTTTTGCTTCTAGGACATGCCGGTTTCCTCCTGATGTTTTCCTTCGCCGTTTTGAGAGCAATAGTGATGAAATAATTTACACAAAGTAAAGTGCCTGTCTGGGTTAGAACCGACGACCTACAACTCGTAAGACGCGGCCGTTACCACTGGGCCACCACTGCTCGATCGTTTGTTTGGTCTTCCCATACTCCACCTATCTTCACTCAGACTTAAAACTTTCCTCACGAGTTTTAAAGTATGTATTTTTTTCTTCCGCACCTTATGCCCTTACATTTAAAAAAGCGTCCGTGGAGTTTCTTGCCCGTTCTTCTCCAAAGGAACCTTCTACGCTTTGAAGTGAGCAACCAGCTTCATCTTTCTACCTGACCGACTCCTTTGATAATTCAAAAGTGCCTGTAAATGGTTTAATTGAAATAAATGCTTTAAGTTTGACAACCGATCTCCAACGCAGATTGGTATGCAAGATTATGGCAAAAATAATGGTGTGTTTTAGAATTAAAAGATAGCGGTCAGATTTCATTTAATACCTGTTATCTAGTTGCCTTCTCTTTTTGAGATTGAGATCAGGAAATAAAAAAAAGATACGACACTATTAATTGCTTATCTTCGGCGTAAATGGTAAATCAATGGAAGGAAATCAGAAAATCGATAACATCGGTATTCATTCGTAGATACAGAGGCATAAAGATAGAAAGCACTTTTTATTACAAGGGAAACTTTTACTTTACTCTAATTTATCTATAATTATTTGGGGTATATTTATAAACGATGATTAAAGTTAAGTGACGTTTAAACGTCAAAAATGTATGGTTATAGACGCTTATCGATAATTTACTTTAAGCAACGTTTATGAATAAACGGGTTTATTTAAAACTAGCTGACCCAATAGACGTTGTTCTGTCCAAATTTTAATAATTTATGAAAAAAAGAACGTTCAGTTTTTCCCGAATTTGAAGATTTTCCGGGAAACATTTTCAATTTTTCTTTCCATAAAAACCTAATTCGGACTATTACGAACATTTTAAAACAATAAATCAATCGGTCCAGCCGTTCTCAAGTATAGCGCTTACCAACGAACCGCATTTCATTTTTACCGACTTCACAAAAAGGAGGAGGTACTATGTTCGGCTGTTTGTATGTTTTTTACCGACTTCACAAAAAGGAGGAGGTACTATGTTCGGCTGTTTGTATGTTTTTTTTTTATTATTATCATCATTATTATTTTTATTTTGTATGTTTGTTCATCGAATACTCCGCCAATTGTCGATGGATTTTCAAAATTCTTTTTTTGTTCGAAAGTAGATAGTTCTGAGGTGGTCCCATTGTCACCAAGTTAGGATCTGATGATGGGATCTTAGAGAAATCGAGGGCAACCCTCAAATTTTATAGGCTCACTTATTGTTTTTCGCATATTTTATGAAGTATCTTGTTTATTTGCGTATGGTTGTCACCATCTCAGGTAGCTGGGCTGATGATGGAAGGTACAACTCCTTAACAGTAAGAAGTTACTCAAACAGGCAAGGACTGTTTTAGTAAATTGTTTTGATGTTTGATAGGGCATTTGTCACATTTGGTCTCATGATCATCAAGTCATGACCTGATGCTGCAGTCAGGATAGTCTGCAGAGTACCTAACTCCTCGACAACTAACAGCAGATATATCGTGTTTAGGCTCATTGAAAGGGCTCGATGTGTGGATAAACGTACTGTTAATGAGGAACACCGAAGTACATAGAGACCTGATGCTGAAGCCAGGAGCATCAGAAAAAGTACAAACCTTGAAATAACAGCACCGTAGTCGTGTTTGGGCTCATTTTAAACAGGACTAAATTTTAAGTTCAATGCAATGTTGACATAAGTCTGGCCTGATGCTGCAGCCAGGATTATCAGCATCTAGTCTAAAAACATCAGGTCAGGATTTGATGATGGGATCCTGGAGAAATCGAAGGAACTCTTCAAATATTATAGGCACACCTATAGCGATTTGGGTATTTTTTTTATAGTAACTCGTGCACTTGCTCTCGGATAGCACCATTTGGTGAAGTGGAGCTGATGATGAAGACCACAGATGGCCACCGGAACTACTCAATAATATCTAAGTATTTCACGGGTTGCGATTCGATTACTTTAATATGGTTGCTAAGCAATTCATGCTCGTCACAATGTGAATGGTGATATGGAGCTGATGGTGGACCTGGAGAACTCCTCAACAATTAACTTCCCTGCATCGGGAAAAGCAATATTTTGTTTGTAAAAGGCGATGATCACTAGGCTATTGTAACTTAGATAAATTATAAGCAGACCCACTAAAAAGCGTGAAATAAAAACTTTTTAAGAAAAAAAAAACCGACTTCCAAAAAAACACTACAAAGTGAAAAATAACTTTAATTTCGGAAGTCGGTGGCAAAAAACTAAAATACAGATCCAAAGACACCGACTTCCGAAATTAAAGTTATTTTTCACTTTGTAGTGTTTTTTTGGAAGTCGGTTTTTATTTTTATTTTGTATGTTTGTTCATCGAATACTCCGCCAATTGTCGACGGATTTTCAAAATTCTTTTTTTGTTCGAAAGTAGATAGTTCCGAGGTGGTCCCATTGTCACCAAGTTAGGATCTGATGATGGGATCTTAGAGAAATCGAGGGCAACCCTCAAATTTTATAGGCTCACTTATTGTTTTTCGCATATTTTATGAAGTATCTTGTTTATTTGCGTATGGTTGTCACCATCTCAGGTAGCTGGGCTGATGATGGAAGGTACAACTCCTTAACAGTAAGAAGTTACTCAAACAGGCAAGGTCTGTTTTAGTAAATTGTTTTGATGTTTGATAGGGCATTTGTCACCTTTGGTCTCATGATCATCAAGTCATGACCTGATGCTGCAGTCAGGATAGTCTGCAGAGTACCTAACTCCTCGACAACTAACAGCAGATATATCGTGTTTAGGCTCATTGAAAAGGGCTCGATGTGTGGATAAACGTACTGTTAATGAGGAACACCGAAGTACATAGAGACCTGATGCTGAAGCCAGGAGCACCAGAAAAAGTACAAACCTTGAAATAACAGCACCGTAGTCGTGTTTGCGCTCATTTTAAACAGGACTAAATTTTAAGTTCAATGCAATGTTGACATAAGTCTGGCCTGATGCTGCAGCCAGGATTATCAGCTTCTAGTCTAAAAACATCAGGTCAGGATTTGATGATGGGATCCTGGAGAAATCGAAGGAACTCTTCAAATATTATAGCTGGCACATCTATAGCAATTTGGGTATTTTTTATAGTAACTCGTGCATTTGCTCTCGAAAAGCACTATTTGGTGAAGTGGAACTGATGATGAAGACCACAGATGGCCACCGGAACTACTCAATAATATCTAAGTATTTCACGGGTTGCGATTCGATTACTTTAATATGGTTGTTAAGCAATTTATTTATGCTCGTCACAATGTGAATGGTGATATGGAGCTGATGGTGGACCTGGAGAACTCCTCAACAATTAACTTCCCTGCATCGGGAAAAGCAATATTTTGTTTGTAAAAGGCGATGATCACTAGGCTATTGTAACTTAGATAAATTATAAGCAGACCCACTAAAAAGCGTGAAATAAAAACTTTTTAAGAAAAAAAAAAAAACCGACTTCCAAAAAAACACTACAAAGTGAAAAATAACTTTAATTTCGGAAGTCGGTGGCAAAAAACTAAAATACAGATCCAAAGACACCGACTTCCGAAATTAAAGTTATTTTTCACTTTGTAGTGTTTTTTTGGAAGTCGGTTTTTTTTTTTTCTTAAAAAAGTTTTTTATTATATAGAATTGATCATTTTTTGATCAATTCAGTGATCGAATCAGAAATAACGAGATCCGTAGGAGAACCAAGGTAACCAATATAGCCCTAAGAATTGCCAAACATAAGTGGCAGGGCACATTGCTCGCAGAACAGATGGCCGATGGGGCCGAAAGGTTCTGGAATGTCGACCGCATACCGGAAGACGTAGCGTTGGAAGGTGGGAGACCTTGGTGAGACAAGGTGGACTGATGTCCCCGTGAAGGCCGCAGGAATCTGCTGGATGCGGGAAGCACAGAACCGATCGAAGTGGCGGTGATTCAAAATCAAAAGATTTTGTTTCACATAAACATGTACGACTCTGACGTTTCATAGCTCAGAAGCTAGGTGCACGGTTCCAATTGGTTGTTTCCTATGGAGAAGAGCCGACAATAACTCCACGGTAATGCGTATAAAAAAAAAGACTTTTACAACGTTTTCAAATTACAGTGTTAATAAGTATGGGAGGATAGTGTAGGCCTTTCAACAAGTAGCTTGGGTAAAGCCTATGTCCAGCAATGGACGTCTTTCGGCAGAAATGATGATTATGATACTGATCAATACTCGTTACTTTTCTCTGGCCCTTAGAATTCTTATTTTATTTCTCTTTTTTACAAAAGTAGCTTCTGCCTGCGACTTCGTCCGCGTGAAATTTCACCCTCCCCCCATTCACCCTCTTAGGGGCGGAATTTCAAAAATCCTTTCTAAGTGGATACCAGCTACTCTTCACAAAGAACACACTGTCCAAATTTCATGTCTCTAGGACCAACGGTTTAGGCTGTGCGTTGATGTATCAGTCAGTCAGGACTTTGAATTTTATATAATACTAGCTGCGTCCCGCGGTTTCACCCGCATAAATGTCGATCCCGTGGGAATATCGGGATAAAAAGTAGCCTATATGTTAATCCAGGTTGTCAGCTACCTCCATACAAAATTTTATCAAAATTGGTCCAGCCGTTTGAGCGTGAAGAAGTAACAAACATATAAACACACACACTCACAAACACCTTTATAATATTAGTGTGATATATATATAGGTTTCACAACTTTATGTCTGAGTATAAAGCAGCGTCTCCAACATCAGTGTAAGCACGTTCTTACGTCCACTCGACGTATTAGCGCAGTTATTTCCTGCACTTCTAATCTTAATTACGTCCGTTAAGCGTATTTCCGTCTCGCAATTAACTGTGTACGTCGGCATCTACCTTTATTGTATGTTATAAGCTTTAGAATGTCTAGGATTATTTTAGATCGTGTTTCTAGATATCACTTGGAGAATGTTTCTTATTTTCCTTTAAGGAGACTACAGGACCTAAATGCAAAAAACGCAAGTTTTAAAATGCCTAAAAGTATATGATCGACTACAGTAAACAAAATCAGAAAAAATATATGATATTATTCAGGATATATGCTAGTTAGATAGTGTGTTGAAAACATAATACAACTAATTTGATACGATAGAAAAAAGTCATGAAGATACCTTTAAAAAGTTTCTTTTCACAATAAAAAACATATCTAATATACATATAATCATTCTGTTTTTTTTTGTCAAGCAACATACTAAAGCACTAGTATTTTACTTTTTAGTCCAAACAATAGATTTTTTGTAAATAGATAGTTGCTTCATATTTTGCAATAAATTACCAGCGTTGTGTCATCGCGCTTTTCCTTCTTTTCTATGCAGTTCGACAGTGACCGCGCTTTAGGTCTTGTAGTCCCCTTAATAGATTGAATTGTTTTAAGTTATTATCCCTTTTCCATAGAAGATTTTCCCTCTCACAAAGAGGAGGCCTGAGTCCCAGCAGTGGGACCGTTATAGGCTGATTATGCTATAGAAAAAGCTAGAAAACATATCTTAAGACGCTTTAAATCAGTCTAACAATCAATCAATTACATAACATAATATACCATCTCGCCTGTGTTTCTCGAAGAATTAGGCAGAGTTGTACAGTCAGCAACAAAAGTCGATTAACACTTCGTTTTTTTAAAGCTTAGTTAGGTATTGAGCAAAATATTACTTCAAAATGGCAGCAGAAGTACAATTTTTAGAATATAAGCTCTTTGCTATTTATGTGAAAAGCTAAAAAGCAGTTTATTAAAAAAAATTGGTGTCAATTTAGCAACATGTAAAAATGACAGTGTTAATCGACTTTTGTTGCTGACCGTACCTATAGTACACCCACATTTCGCCAGTTATGTTTAAGTCCCATGTAATAAGGAGCTTATTGCCATCAACCGGGCACAAATCATGCGACATCTACCAACCCGCACTAGGCCTGCGTGGTGGATTACGGCCCACTCCCTCTCACCAAGAGGAGGCCTGTATCTCAGCAGTGGAAACATTATAGGCTGATTATCCTGGGCACAAATCCAGACTCCGGACTGCTACTGAGAAATTCAAGATTGAAAAAACCAGTAACAGTATCCCCTTTTCTCTACAAGAAACTAGAAAAGACATAATAAGACGCTTTGGATCAGACTATTATCTAATCAATTATAATAATAATTGATTGAATGCAAGGTTGCCTTGTTCATTTGTGGGTTTAGGTTAAACCAAATAAGTTAACAAAAAAACATAAAGAAAGGATATTCTTCTGTTTCGAGAAAAAATCGCAAAAAAACTTTCTTGTTTTCAAACCTCGAGGCATTCTAAATTCATTAATTATTAGGCTCGGCCTGATTGTGCGTAAAACGAAAAAAAAAACTAAGACGTATCGCCGAAAATAACTTAAACGTTGCTAATTACAAACTGTTTTGTGTTAATTAACTTGTAGACTGTAATTGATTAATTGATTGTAGCAGTTAACTATTTGAGTCGTGTTCTTGTAACATTTTTTTTACACAAATAGACGCAGTACGCTTGTATGTATCAAATGGTTTTGATGAGGTTAACCATCTGCCTTTATACAGTTGCCTAAATACCTCAATCTACACAGTGTCAAATGAAATTACCTAGCGTAACTTCGCAGACGAAACGCTCACTCACTTTCCATTCCAAGGTGGCCTGGAAGAGAGCGCAGAAAGCGATAGGGCCACCCATTGTATGTATTTTTTTGTTATATATTTTCTGGTGTACAATAAAGTATGTACAAATAAATAGGTATAGTCAACAAAAGAGATAAGTATGCAGGATCGTCTTATATAGTTGAAGTTTAGTAAAAAACCGATGGATGTTTTCAAATAAAATTTAATTTTATTAATAGAAAATAGACAGCTCATTTATTAAATTAAATTTCAGTCTACAACATCCATCGGTTTCGTACTAAACTTCATCCGACGATCCTGCATACTTATCTCTTTTGTAGACTGTACATACTACATACATGCATTTCCACGACGCGGGACACCATCCGCACCTGCGGGGCAATTGCGTAACACTTTATCAATCGGAATCGGTTTCATTTTGACAGTTCAACAACATTCATTGCGTTATTTACCTGTTGAGCAGACAAATTTTTCAATCTTGTGATGCAATGGATTAGCAATTGGCTTCGAAATTATTCTGATTCCGATTGATAGTGTGTTACGCAATTAGGGTGTTGTTCGAAAAGAGAAACAATACTTTCTCCCGGTAAATCCTGGTATTTAAAACCCGCCATCTTATCAACCTTAAGTCCTAAAGCCATTAGGCAACGACTATCTTATCAGTGGAAGGAAAAGCGACATTGCAATAGCAAGAAGTCGTGATACTTAACTTTGTAAGACTCCACCGGGCCCTTATTCAAATAGCCATTATAAAACTATAATCTGAAAGTAAAAAACGATATTAACGCCCAGCAATTAGCATCAAATTATGGCCGACAACATATTTGATTTAATAAACCAATTTAAATACTTATTTGCTTTACGAAGATTATCAATGTTTATTGCTGGCGCGAAAGGCGATTGTAACAATGTTGTATGTTGATACTTTGTTAAAATACAGTCACGTGCAGAAGAAAGTGCACTCGCAGAAAAGTTCATTTAAAGTGCAAAAGTACATTTTAGATTAGTCTGATAGGAAACGCCGACCTCATCTAGTATTTTTAAATACGATTGACTTAAAAAAGGTGTTTGTACAAACCTACCTAGCATGATTATGCTCCGGTCGTCCGAGAATATTATAGATAGACTGATTAGTCTATCTATAATATTCCTGGATGACCTAAAGAAGGTGGCTGGGGTAGACTAGATGCGGAAGGCGGAGGACAGGGTGCTGTGGCGCAGTCTGGGAGAGGCCTATGTCCAGCAGAGGACTGCGATAGGCTGTGTTGATAATATTCCCACTGCTGGGACACAGGCCTCTTCTCTTCGAGAGGGAGTGGGCTGTAATCCACCACGCGGGCCCAGTGCGGCACCCTAATTGCGTAACACACTATCAATCTCAATCTGAATCATTTTGAAGGATATTGCTAATCCATTGCTCCATATGTTCGAAAAATGATACGCGTCTGCTCAACAACGTAAATAACGCAATGAATGTTGTTGAACTGTCAAAATGAAACCCATTGTTACTAATAGACGCAATTACCCGCGGGTTGGTAACCTACCTAACCTACTTACAGAAATAAAATAATGTATCTATTAAACAACAATATTTCTATTACAATCCAGTTTTGTTTGTAGATAAAGAAAGTAAAGTTTGCGCGAATTACAGTCACTTTTCAGGCATGTTCAACCATATAGAATAAGAAGCCGTTTTCAGGGTGAAAGGGTTGCGTATTATACATTACCCATCTGTACCGATGTACGTATCCAAATAGTTGAATTATTAATTAAAAACCAATTAACTATCATCTAAATAATTTATTACAGAACTGCGTCCTTTATAAAATGTGTGAATAAAATGCATCAAATTGAAACTTATACCTAACTACTAAAACTGCATGCACAATTATTAAGCCCTACGTTTTCATAATAATAATTTTAATTGGAGAGAGACATGTTCGCTGTAAAGTTTTATTATAGACAGATGGCACAGAGAGAGAGAGATGAATGTCGTTGAGCTAACTACAGGCGAGGACACATAATTTGTGCATTTATATGTAACCAAGCCATCTGGTTTGATTCGTACTGTTTTATCGAGCAAAAACATAAGCGAATAGCGGTGTGGCATGACATCCTACTATATAATTATAATAAATGTGAAAGTTTGTATGTTTGTTACCTACTCCATCACGCAAAAACGGCTGAACGGATTTGGATGAAATTTGGCACAAAGATAATTTCAAAATCAAAAGTCTTTATTTAAATTAGCCTGAGAATCTGCTGTTTTCGAGAGTCAAACATTTGTAACCTGGATCATCACATAGGATACTTTTTATCTCGGTAGTACATTCCTGTCAATGATTTCAATATATATGTCAATGATTCCCGTAGGATAATTTCGGACATCAACGCGGGCTGAACCACTGGCGAAAGCTAGTATAAAAAAGGAGTATTACAATTATTGTTCTTCACAGTTATTTTGCACACTGTCAAAATCACAGTGACCTTTATTCTCCTCGTAACAAAGTTGCTGTTGGTTTGCTGCACTGATAAGTCTGTCAAAATCAAAATGACCTTTATTGTCGGTACAATAAGGTTGCTGTTGGGTTGCAGCAGACTGATGAGTATTTCGTCGACATTCGTAGGAACGTTACATTACATGTAAATACTTGAGTGTGAACTCACCTTACAAATCCGAGTCTTCGTTCCCGGCCGAGCCTCTCTATAATTACGTATAGTTAACAAGTGAGGAGGGGGGGATATAACTGAATTGACTTCTTTTGTTTATTTTAGCCCCTGTCTCCTTGATTATATTTTAAGTAGCTTTGTAGTTAACGTGGAACCAAATCGTCGTAATTTTGTACTTACATCTGGGTACCCACTTGCTTGGTTGATTATTATGTACAAGACTGTATTATTTTATTGCACTGAAATTTTCTTTAGTTGATAAGGGAAATGACAATGTCATTTCGCATAATTTTATTTATTTATAGGAGGACTAACAGCTATAATAGCTACGCCCCGCGGTTTCACCACCCGCGTAAATGTCTATCCCGTAGGAATATCAGGATAAAAAGTAGCCTATATGTTAATCCAGGGTGTCAGCTACCTCCATACAAAATTTTATCAAAATTGGTCCAGCCGTTTGAGCGTGAAGAAGTAACAAACATATAAACACACGCACACACACTCACAAACTTTCGCCTTTATAATATTAGTGTGACTAGCTGACCCGACGGACGTCCTGTCCATTCAATAATCCATACAAAAATCTCATAAAAAAAGGCCATTCAGTTTTTCCCGCTCTTGATTTTTTTTCGGGAAACTTTTCCGTTTTTTTCTTTTCACAAAACCTAATTCGGACTATAACGAACATTTTAAAACAAAAATAGCCAAATCGATCCAGCCGTTGTCAAGTGAGGCGCTTATCAACGAACAGCATTTCATTTTTATTTATAGACTAGCTGCGCCCCGCGGTTTCACCCGCATACTCGTAGGTTTTGATCCCGTGGGAATATCGGGATAAAAACTATCCTATGTCCTTTCCTGGGACTCAAACTATCTCAGTACCAAATTTCATCTAAAGCGATTCAGTGGTTTAGACGTGAATAGGTAACATACAGACAGACATAGTTACTTTCGAATTTATAATATTACTAGCTGCGCCCCGCGGTTTCACCCGCATAAGTTTCGATCCCGTGGGAATATTGGGATAAAAAGTAGCCTATGTCCTTTCCCGGGACTCAAACTATCTGTATACCAAATTTCATCTAAATCGGTTCAGCGGTTTGAGCGTGAAGAAGTAACAAACATATAAACACACACACTCACAAACTTTCGCCTTTATAATATTAGTGTGAAGTGTGATAGTGTGATTATGGATAGTATGGATTAAATTAGCAGCACTTTCAAGAAATTGTTAAGGAAATCGTCGCATAGAGTTTTCCGGGAAGGTTTTGATCGTTCTTAGGAACACCTACACCGTGTCGGCTCTGTTTGAAGCCGTTTATTGCGAGAAACCATAATGTTTAATGTCGTATAAACCATAATTAGCAAAAGGTGTGTTCGTCGAAGCAGCATACCTACTATTGGGTACGAAACTAAGTATAAAAAACACAAAATGTTTTTGTATTTCAATGTTGTGTTAGCTAAACTTGTTGAGCATATTATTAAAAAATTTATGAATACTTATTGTAAAGTATCATCTATACAAATAAATAAAATTGGAGTGTCTGTTTGCAATATTAAAATAACCACTTTTTACTAAATGCATATGGATGTATACACGGTACATATACCAAAATAACATTTTTTTACTATTTTTGTCTGTCTGTCTGTCTGTTTGTTGCGGCTAATCTCTGAAACGGCTGGACCGATTTTAACGGGACTTTTACTGGCAGATAGCTGATGTACCTACTAAGGAGCAACTCATGATACTTTTATTTTAGAAAAAGAATTACTTAGGGTTCCGTGCGAAAAAAAACCCAATCCAAATTGTTTTTCGACAAACATGCGAACGAAGTCACGGGCTTTGCTAGTGAATAAATAAGACTAAGACTTCGATGACAAATCGTGGATAAAAATCAGATTTTTTACTTTGGAAAGATAAAATTTCCAGAAAGTTCAATGCCCTATTTAATTCAGGCTTAATGACATAGACTTAGGGATGATCTTCTCAAATGACTTAATCCTAACGACACAACGCTACGCAGAAAACTAAATAATCTAAGTCGACACAGCCACATAATTTACATTTTCCTTCTCCTATTACGTCTAATCTGACGCCTAATTATCTTATCACGGGGGATTATAGAGGGCGCCACAGGCGAGTCGTCCGCGATAGAATTACGCGCGCTGTGTATCGCGCGACTTTATAATACGGTACCGCGGCGACGTGCGGCTGGATGCACAGTAATAACAAGTTGCACGCAATCCGGTGAGTGCGGAGGTAGAGGACATTGTGCGGGAAAGAGCGGAAGCGAGAGCGGATAGGAGTAGAGCTCCGACTCCATGCTAGGATTGCCTTTTGTTATTAAACCATGCACTGTGGCGACCATCATTTGCGATTTTTGTAAACTAATTTTACGGCAAGCAAAGCAGCATTCCTTGTCCCTTGTATCGAGTCACCATTTCACCAAGATTTTATGTAAACCAATGCTCCTAGCAAAGCGACCAAATTCAGTTTTAAGGCTAGGCGTAAACGACCCACCGGCCACAATCACCAGTAGCCCAGCGACAAGCAGTTCACATGCTTTTTCATACATTTTGTATGGATTCGTCGCACTGAACATTACAGAAAAATGTGTATCATTGAGGAATGACAATGCTATACCTTTGCGCTCTTTGAAGTTCGGAAATTCTGCTACAATATTATTATAAATACACAGCCCGCTACTACTTATCCACTAAAAACCCACCCTAAGTCGTCTTCTTCTACACCCACAATAAAAGTCACGCGTCTATTTTTGGCCGGGATCACACAACGGCGCACGGTGCGCGATACTATCTTATTTCTAATATCGGATTATAGAACCGTGGAAGCTGTTTCTTATCTGACAACCACAGAGTTATTACTAAATGGAGAGAACACCTCCTTTCCAACCGCGCGTGGATTATCCGAAAGACAGACATGTCCGGCAGGTGGGCAGTTGTGTCTTCCTGTTTGCTGATATCATGCAGTCTTTTATTTTGATGATACCTACCTGATCGAATTGGTAAAATGTGCAAATGGAAAACAAAGCGTATGACATACAACAATAATCGTTGGTACAATGATAGATATTTCGTATTTCATATTAATAAAATACATTTATTTCGGGTAAATACCCGTTCAATCTCATAAGATCCATTGGCCAGATCCATGATGGCACCTATTGCCAAACATAAATTAATTGAAAAAAAATAAAATATATGAAATACAATGAGATAAAACCATGTAATTACTGTATATCGTATTTCATGTGAATGTCACCGTGTTTTATCCGGCTTCAGCGTCACTTGTACGTTAACCCTCCATTTACTCAATATTCTGTGCTTTTGAAATAGGGATAAGCGTTATTGCAATACAGCGCCCGTGGCGTGAGCTACTTACCTGTCGCTATACAGCTAATACTTGGCATTCTACCTGTCTGACACTATGAAGGCTTAAGATAGTGATATGATGTCACCTTATTGGTATAGTAGCAGATGCCGAACTTTAGTTTCAATACCTTCATCAAAATGTAAAGGGTCAAAATCAAAATAAAAAGGGCTCATGGCTAAATGATAATGATAACAGCTGCACGCGTCGATCGAAGGTTAAGCTACGCTTGTCGCGGTCGGTTTGTGGATGGGTGACCATTCAGTACATAATTATCGAGACCCCTCCGTGCCTCGGAAAGCACGTTAAGCCGTTGGTCCCGGCTGTCATTCGTAGATCTATGACAATCATTACGGGTACTCAGAAGCCGCAAATTCTGACAACCAAACCTACCAAGGAGTATGATCTTGCCCAGTTACTGGGTTGTTGAGGTCAGATAGGCAGTCCCTGCATATAAGCATTAAGTCCGCCTTTGTACAGTTTTTACTTGTGCATAAAGTTTTAATAAATAAATAAATAAAATATTGGCATTCAGTGGCATTCGGTTAGACTGGAAGCCGACCCCAATACCTATAGTTGGGAAAAGCCTAGGCAGATTCATAGTCTTCGTCGAAATGCAATAATGTGTATGTTCTAGTAAGAAAGTGCGAGACAAAGGTCCATAAGTAACTTATAATAGTACCTAAAGACAAGACAGTGTAAGTTTACCTCCTGTAAGAGTTTTTATATTCTTCCTTTTTCGTCAAGACGCAGCCGGCACAAATTATCACCCACCTGACTTGTCATTGCAGACCAAGCTTTAGTTTCCATATTTTTGTTGTTAGTCGCTTTTAGTGGCAATTGTTGGGCCGTGCACCCACTGGCAAACAATGTGCCATTTATCAACACCTGACGAGACCCGTCTGTACTATCAACTGCAATTCCTGACCTGCTAAAACTGCCCTTACTGCTACGAAGTAAACGCGCTGTCAAATTCTAAATGTTGCCGTTGATCTGCGGTTTACTGTACAGTGTACTCCGCCTGACGTTGGTAGGTAGGTGTTTGGCGACCTAAATGAAATGTTGGACGGAGCTATGTGCATTGTATCCCTGTTTCCTTAAAGTTCAGGGCAATAAGGAAGGGGATTGAAAGCTTGCTGAATGTAAATGTTGCTAGGATTAAAGTTATGTTTGTAAAGAAAGGATGCAAAGTTATCGTTTAGTAGCTTGTCTTATTATTTGCCTGTCGGGGGAGCGGTGAATGCTTATGCGAATCCCGCACCTCCGGCCATAGGTAGAGGTGGAACATTGCGGTGGTTTTAGCCGGTAAGAGCATGACCTTCTGTCACCCCCACGATGGAGGAAGTCCACGAGGATTTCCGCCGCGCACCAAAAAAAAAAGCCTGTTTTATTTGACCTGCTGTCAAGTCCTTTTTTAAAAGGTAGTCCTTAATATCACAACAACTAAGACTTGTTACGCAGAGACTTCATTCATAATAAGCCTATATTGTTCCCACTGCTGGGATACAGGCCCCCTCTTTGTGGGAGGGAGTGGGGCCTGCGTGGTATCCATCACGCAGGCCCAGTGCGAGTTGGTAGACGTCACACGTCTTTTTGGTTCTAGGGCATGGCGGTTTCCTCACGGTGTTTTCCTTCACCGTTTTAAGAGCAGTGATGATGAAATAATTTACACAAAGTAAAGCGCCCGTCAGGGTTCGAACGTACGCCATACGTAAGTCCTATGATAAAAATGGACCTATGATAAATATTTGGTATCAGAATTTCGTCCTCCAACAACTTGCAGTCAGCAAGATAACCAGAACAACTTAAAATTTCCATAAATTAAACTAGGTTACAGTAAAAACTTTAAACTCATATTTTCTAACGAGTCCAACGACATCATGATAATGTCACATAATTTGTCACGACAATCATAAAACATGTTTTTTTTTACCGAAACCGTCGCAGCGTCCGCATTCCCTGAGAACGTGATGCGAAACGCGTGTTCATTTATCTCTAAGTTGTCTCTCCATCCGGTAGCTAATTAACATGGGCAATTAAAAATATTAGGGTTCAGTGCTAGATATCATATTTAATATTAATCGTGACTAGTTCAGTTTTTAGGAAAACTTACAAGAAAGACGCTGTTTTTAGGTTCCAAAATCAAAATCAAAATTTAGTACAAATAAGGCTGAGAATCAGCACTTTTCGAACATCAAAATTACGTAAGATATAAGTCCCCAAAACGCCCGCCAAACAACCTTGAGACGGTGAAGAGATTAAATAAAACCAAAACTAATCGATTCAATTCAATCAAACTATCGTGATCTTAATGAATTTTTCGATAAATTATCTACATAATCATAGTGTATGAATAGCTATACGCTCCGTTCTATTATTTTAGGCATAATTGTCCTCCAGACCGTGTTTCGGCCACCTCAACGGAGAATGGCCTTCGACACGGGAGATATTATGGTACACAAGTGTGTACGCAGACACAGGTCACAGATTCTCTTCCCTCACTCTCACAGTCCGATGGGACGGCACGGAATCCGACACGACCAGAGAGAGATCAGGCGCAGGCCCTTCCGAGATACGGGGGTATCACGGGGGTTGGCGATGTGATTTTAATCATAATACGATGGTGACGTGATGCCGAATTCTTCTGTTTGATTAAGTACGTAGCTGATAAACAGTTCTCTAGCCTTCCACCGACCCTGCCATTCATAAAGAGCCTTTAAATACATGTTATTAAGACGCTTATCGGCATCAAATTGATTTGACTCTTGACACAGGAAGCAGCCATCAGATAAAATCAAGTGTTTACCGCTAAAGCTTAGGTTCAAGTATACTTGAGTTGCTTTAGGAAGACGTACATTACCTGTTGATGTTTACCTGTTATTCTTGTGTTTGTTTATGTGCAATTATGGCCTGGGGGCGCTAAGATTTACATTCCATGTTAGTTATTATAAATACCGATAGAGACTGCACTACCATCGCTGTTCTTAATACAGGGTGTTCCGTAATTTCCGCTTCCGCGGCAAATCGCGGCGGAGCGGACAGACCTCCGGCGCGATCTCATGGTGGCATGGAAGGAGCGACTTTCGCAACCCAGCGCAGGGCACGCCACGATAGTGGCGATAAGACCCCTCTTTGAGGAGTGGCTAGAGAGGCGTCACGGCGTCCTCACCTATCGCCTGACGCAGGTCCTCACCGGACACGGATGTTTTGGGAGGTTCCTGCATATCATCAGGCGGGAGGAGACGTCCGGGTGTCACCACTGCGAGGATCGCCCAGAGGACACGGTGGAGCATACGGTGGAGGTCTGCCCCGCATGGGCGGAGCACCGCCGTGCCCTCGTAGAGGCGATCGACAGCGGCGGCGACCTCTCGCGTCCGGCCCTGGTTCAAGCCATGGTCCGGGGCGAGAGGGAGTGGGTGGCGGTCACCTCCTTCTGCGAAGCAGTCATGCTAGCGAAGGAGGTGGCTGAACGGCTGAGGGAGAGAGCCTCACACCCCAGCCGCCGCGGGAGACGCTCCGGGCGTCGGGAGCCGCGTGACGACTCCCGGCCACCGTAGGCGCGGGCCTGCGGACGGAGAGTAATGGGTAGCTCACCGTCCGATCAGGACCAGGCCCGTGCCGGACGGCGCGTACGTGTTCCACGCGCGCCTCAAAGAGATGTCAGCAGAAAGGAAGGGGCCTGCCAGGGCCGAAGCCTGCCGGGGGTGCGGGATTGTCCGAAAGGGTTACCGCTACCCCGGAACAGAAAGGGCTAAGGAAGGAACACGGATGGGTTTTAGTCAGTAAGAGTCTGACACTCCCTTCGCTCCACCCAGAGCGGGAGGGGTCATTTGATGATTTCCCATCCATAAAAAAAAAAAAAAAAAAAAAGGGTGTTCCGTAATTAATAGATAACCTAGATTAAGGGGTCAGGCGGGGATCAGGCGTAGAACCAACGGCTTAACGTGCTTTTCGGGGCAAGGGGGTATCACACCGCCAACTTCCAAACTCCAGGCTGTTACTAAGAAACTCCCAATACTCAATAACACTGCTTTGCTTTTCCCGACTCGGGAATCGAACCTAGGACCCCACGCTCAGCAGTCGTACTTGCGACCACGAGACCAACGGGGCAGTTAGAAGATTTATGTACTGGGTGCATAAAAGTCGGAAAGCCAGAGAAGACAGTATACAAATTTTAATGAATTTAACGTCGATTCAATAAATCAGTGCTACGGCGTAGCACGCGCGTAGCACTGATTTATTTATTCTTAATTCGTATTTATGCTAATATTTTTATCGACTCCAGTGGAATATATTTGAATAAAACTTATCTTATTAAGTTAGTTTGTTTTAAAGATCTTCAAAAAATATTTTTATAATTTCCATTAGTCATAACATGATAGTCCTCCGGGCGGTAAATTAACGGATCGTGTTCGAAACACAATACTGCGCTCCAAAAACAAAGATATCTGACGTGGCTCAAAAGGCTGCCCAACTTAAATGAGACGGGGCAGGCCATGTCTGCCGCATGCCGGACAAACCGTGGGCCCAAATAGCACAGAACTGGTGCCCTGAGACAGTGAGGCGGGGTCGCGGCAGACCACGTAGGAGATGGCGGGATGAGCTGGATAAGTTTGGTCAAAACTGGAGGGGGGAAGCACAGGCTCGCGAAAGATGGAAGGAGCGGAGGAAGGCTTTTGCCCAGGAGTGGGAAAGCGTAGGCTAATATAAAAAAAACATTGTTTTGGTGACGTATTTATATGAAATAGCATGTCATCTTAATTTTCACATACTTCCTAGCCACATCACCTGTTTAATTGATATGATATCCGATCTATAAATATACAAATAAATAAAATTAGAGTCTGTAACATTAAAATAACCGCTTTTTCTAAATGCATATGGATGTGTACACTGTACATATACCAAAATCACATTTTTTACAATGTTTGTCTGTCTGTTTGTTCCAACTAATCTCTGAAACGGCTAGACCGATTTTGACGGGACTTTCACAGGCAGATAGCTGATGTAATAAGGAGTAACTTAGGTTACTTTTGTTTTAGAAAAATAAATAGGGTCCCACGAAAAAAATCCACGCGGACGATGTCACGGGTAACAGCTAGTACCTATTAAATAATTAGCGGTAATTTTTTCATCAAATTTTCGAACCAAAAGGCACACATTGCCTAACCAACATGATCTCACGTCTCATATATTTAATTAAAACAGTAGGTCAATATGCTTGCTTGTTATTTAAATACGCTATGGTGTATGGGAACTTCGGTATCTTGACCCGATTCACGCTTAATCGGTTTGTTAAATTAATTAGTGGATGCAAACATTGCTGTTTAGTCACGTCTTTCCTGGTTAGACGATACTTAGTGAACGCTCTCACCCATTATCTGGTACCTGCATATAAACATGCACATAGCGCATGCGCGGCTTTCTAGTAGGTGCATATATCGGCTTCCTATATCATCGTCGTAGCTTTTATTACGGTTAGTATGTTGATTCGTTTCAGATCTCTCGCAATATCTACAAAATGTTTATTTATTTATTTAGGATCTCCAACAAAAGATATACACAATACATGGCACATAAAATAAAGGGCAACATTAGGTATTAAGTAGGTGCACTCCTTTACTTATAGGAGACCACAGCATCCGACTATCCTACGATAGTAGGATAAGGAGAGTTAAGAAGGAAGTAGGATACTACTTCCTACTATCCTTCCTACTATCCTACTATCCTTCCTACTATCCTACTTCCTACTAATCCTATCCTACTAATATTATAAAGGCGAAATTTTTTGCGGATGGATGGATATTTGTTATTCTTTCACGCAGAAACTACTGAACGGATTTTGATGAAACTTTACAGTAATATAGCTCAGAATAACATATAGGATACTTTTTATTCCGATATTCTTTCGGGATCGACAATCATTAAAACCGCGGGGCGCTGCTAGTGCACAATAAAATTAATAACTAAGCTAACAAAGTTAAAATATTAATAAAATAGGTACATTTGGAGAAGTTACTAAATTAAAGACATATTCGTCTATGTTTTGTTTTTTTGACCTAGCTTCGCAGTCTACATTCCTGTCCTGGACGCAGACAAGATGACATTTTACGAAGGGTTTGATTTTTCTTTAGTAAAACCTTCCTAATTTCTCATTTTTGCTTCTAGAGGATTCTAAACATTCCCGGGATAACTTCATGATTCACATACAAACCTTTTCAGTAGCTAATTAACTGCATAATAGATAGACTTAAGATTTTTGAAGGTATTTGTTAAGATACTCTACTGTATTGTAAAGAACCTTTGTACACACAGATCCTTATAAAAAAGGAACCGCATCAAAAGCCCTAAAATTCGTTCCAATTTTTGTTTCTACCTGGCCACATTATTGTGTGAAGCGTCGGGAATCGAAGCCGATCCTTTGTGGTACCGCGACCGCAGAACGATCGCTCTTTCTGCTATTAAACCGTACCACCATACTGCGCAGGCGTCTTTAAATGATATAGATTGTATGCTTTTATTTACTTTCTTTTTTTTCGATTATCGACGAAGTTTGTTTTGATTTTTAACCGACTTCAAAAAAGGAGGAGGTTCTTAATTCGGATGTTTATTTTTTTGATTTGTAGATTTTGTTAGGTCAATTTTGGTGGTATTTTATGTAAACAAATATGAGCATTTGGAAAAATAACTTTAATTCCTCACAATAAAGTTCAGTTCACGCTACAACTTCAAACATTTTTATAAATTTATAAATAGTGCTATTCACTGTGAAATCAACTTAAGTTAACTTGTTAACTTAGTTTAACTTGAAATAACAACAATTGGACACATACATTTGAATAGACCTTACAATCTAATAACATGAAATGTAAGTAATAATATATCTGCCTTCTTTGTTGCTCTAGTGGTCGCAAGCGCTACTGCTGAGCATCTGGTCTGTGTTCGATACCTGGGTCGGGCAAAGTGTTATTGAGTTTTTCTATCTGGCATTTCTCAATAGAAACCCGGAGTCTGGATTTGTGCACGGTTGTGGCAGTAGACTCGCCCTTATTACATAGGTTTTTAAACATAACTGGCGAAATGTGGGTATACTATAGGTACCATCGCGGACACTGGCGGTGGACCACTGTTCAACCTTATTACCAAGGGCATAAGAGTGAAAAGTGGTCGACAGCCATTGTCCGCGGCTGTACCTACACCTTTGCCTAAGCCTTCGGGCGTGAGGTTATTAAAAAAATATTTGTTTAAAAAAGGAATCTATAAATTACGTATTTAAATGGCGAATGTACCACTCAATCCATTTACTAAGTATGATAGTAAATTGTAAATATCTTGTGCAATCCCGTGCATTTAGGTACCATCAAAATAAGTTAAAAGCTGTAAAACTTTGTAATCTCGTAAAATATGATAACAGAAGTCAATAAATATTTTCAAAATAATAAAAGCATGTATTACATGTTAAACAAGGAGATAAAAATATAAGTGGAACATCTAGTTATGCTAAATTGTACAGATAATGTACTGTTGATATTTACAATATTGTAATATGGGAACAGTTGGTAATTTTACATCAGGTTTGTTGATAAGGAGGCTGATATAGAAGTTGTCACTGCATTATTTAGTACTAGCAGCGCCCCGCGGTTTCACCTGCATAAGTCTCGATCCCGTGGGAATATCGGGATAAAAAGTAGCCTATGTCCTTTCCCGGGACTTAAACTATCTCTATACCAAATTTCATCTAAATCGGTTCGGCGGTTTAAGCGTGAAGAGGTAACAGACAGACAAACTTTTGCATTTATAATATTAGTATGGATCGTAGCCTTCCTTCAGAGAAAATTATCTTTTGCACATAGCCTTATAAAGGCTAATGTCTAAAGTGAATTGGAAAAACATTAGTGTGCATGATAAAAAAAAAGAAAAAACAACTACTGAAGACACAAGTAAAATTCTTCGAAATGTAGCGGTTAGTTTTGCTTCTCAAAATTACATTATAAAAAACTGATTAACATTAGTATTTTGAATTAAAACTGGACATTTATATCCTCCTTTAAAGCCTTACCAAGTCGTAGCAGGGCAGATTTAGGGGTCAATAGCATCGATAGCCACGTCAAAAATTACTCTAAGTTGCCATCTTATTTAAAATCCTTGAACATAGTAAAAAGTATACGGGCATATTATTATGTCGTAATAACGTAATAAAATACCAAGACTTTAGAAACACTAACCCTTACTGATTTAATATCTACTTTTGGAAACTGGAGAATGACGTAAACCTGAATGAGCTTTAGACCTACCTCCAACCAACATCCAAAAGCCGTACCACTAATCGTAACTACCGAACCCATTAGTACCATAAGCCTAGCATTACCTACCTATTCACCCGTCCTGCCAGCACGTAATAGCATATACAATTGGTTCGCAGAGCGGCTATATCTAAAAACTGTTTATTACACGGCACACTGCAGCTAATTTGGTCGCTGGCTAATTTCTGGATAACATCGTCGGCGCAGCTCTCCGTGCCACATTCTTGCGCGTCTAAGAACTAATTAAGTCTACCCTGCGCTTGCGCACACCCTTCGGATGCTTGTGCTGGGACGGACTTAGGAATCGATGATCTAGGAAATATTGTTTGCTTGAAAATACTGTAATGACAAACGGTTTTCGAATGCCTTACCAAGGCGCTAAATAATCAGAGGTTATCAGAAAATTACTTAAACTTTAAAAAGCTCTCGAAATGTAAACTAATGTTTTCTTCACCCAATATTTAAATAAGAGTGCTCTAAGGTGACTTTTTTAGTGTCTTCAAAGAATTTGGAAGCGTTTATTATCTTTTATAGTTTAAGCAACTCCCAATAAAATAAATTGAACACATAACTTTTTTATGTTTCATAATCATGTGAAATTATGAACAAATAAAGCAACTTAAGACTGATATATTATGTTCTAGCGTAAATGTGACCATTAATTGACTTGCATATTGGTAATTATATAAAAGTATAATTATGATCAACATCTCGGTGGTCTTGAAGCAAGGATGGCTGATACCGACAATACTTTAGTGCGCGTCGTAATATTAGGTCCTTACATATGAAATTGGCGTTTTTCGTACTGGCCACTTTAATCACGAATTTCTCCTCTTTGGTAAGGAATTCCAAATTCAAATTTGTACAGCTATTTACTCATGTATTTGTGCTTCGATGACCGTCATTCATTTGTTTTTTTTCTTCTGTTTTTTCTGTTTGCGTCACTCATTTTACAAAATGGAAAATTTAAAATATCGCATTATTTACGAGTACGAGTTCCGCCGTGGCACTAGTGCTGCGGAAACGACTCGAAGGGTGAATGATGTGTATGGCGGTCATGTTGCAAAAGAAAACACAGTTCGTTTTTGGTTCCAACGTTTTCGTTCTGGAAATTTCGACCTGCAGAACAAGCCCCGTGGACGGCCTGAGACCCAAGTTGATAATGGAGAATTGAAGGCTATTGTGGAAGCGGACCCATCGCAAACCACGTCCGAGTTAGCTGCAGGCTTCGATGTTAGTGATAAAACTGTTTTAATTCACTTGAAGCAAATTGGGAAGATTAAAAAGCTTGAAAGCACGACAACGCCAGACCACACACTGCGCAACAGACGGCTACCAAATTAGAAGAGCTTGAATTGGAATGTCTTAGACATCCTCCGTACTCCCCGGACCTTGCTCCAACAGATTACCATTTTTTTCGCAATTTGGATAACTTTTTGCAAGGGAAAAAATTCAACTCCGATGGGGCAGTCCAAATCGCCTTCAAAGATTTTATTGATTCCCGTCCGACTGGTTTTTTTAGTAAAGGGATCAATGAACTACCTATAAGATGGCAAAAGTGCATTGAAAACAATGGTTCATACTTTGATTAATTAAATATATTATATTAAAAAATATTCGACTTTTTGTTCCTTCCATACAAAACGCCAATTTCATATGTAAGGACCTAATAAAAATAAAGATTTCCATTAATGTTTATGGTTAAATATAAAATAACAGATAACGTTGGTTATAAAGTATTAAAGTCACCGGATGCATTATGCCCGACTTTTATTAGATTGTTGCTGGTGGTCTAGATTATAATTATCGATTACTCTGTTAAAAGTTTAAATATCCATTACAGAAACTGTAAAGTAATGAAACAAAATTATAATAAAGCTACAACGAAGTGCAAATGATGTATGAAGGTAATCAAAGCGAAAGGAATATGTAAGGTAGCGTTCTATAGTTTCTACCTGCCCACCTGCCCCCACGGGAGGAAGGTGTGGGTTTATTACGTACTAGCTTCAGCCCGCGATTTCGTTCGCGTGAAGCTTCTTGTTTCCCCCGAGCCACCCCGTCGTATCGCATCACCCGCCCGCGCTATCACTTAACGTTCTTTAATACTTTTTTTCTTTTTGCTCGGCTCCTAAGGGTCATAGCGTGATGTTAAATAGCCTAGCTATAGCCTTCCTCAAGAATTGGGCTATCAAATGCAAGAAGAATTTTTCAAATCCGACTGGTAGTTCCAGAGATTACCCCCTACATACAAACTAACAAACAAATTTTACCTCTTTATAATATTAGTATAGAAAACAAAGTTCATCGTTCCGAACCTACTAGAAGTACGTACTAAGCTGAAGAATCTTCTGTTTCCACAATTACCACCTAATAAATTTTCTTAATCCGAAGTTGCAAAACTACCCAATTTGAATTAAAAAAAAAACACATTCAAGAATAACATTTGTAGAAAAGTATAAGTGGAACGATAAAATCGTCAACACCGTTTTTGTTCTTGGACCCCAATTTATTACCTCAATTAAATTAGCCCACATCCTCCGCCGATGAGAAGTTACCTCGTATAACACTTCGTAAACCGTATGAGACAAACAATTTCAAAGAAAAAAGGCTACAAAACCGCTTTATTGTAGACACTAAACATAAAATATACAGGACAGAATTTACTTCTTTTGTGTCGATCAATAAAACGCAGCCATAAAAAATTTAGTATAAATTATGTCTCAAATGCGACCCTGGCCAATATCGTGGATAATCTTTGCACAGCGATTGTTATTATAAAGTTTAATGCCTACTACAGTCGATTACACTCGGTCCGCTCCGAAATAATGTAATTTTCAAACTCTTTTATATCGTACTTGTTCTTTTTTCGCGGATCATTATCCCGCTGTTGAAAGGAGACCCCAACGCCCTATGCACTCCACATTTTTTTCATTAAGTGCTGTGCGCTTGGAGTCTAAATAAGACTGCGTCAGCTATAAAACACAGGTTGTCTACCACGCCCTCACCGGCAGGTTTGCGAAGGTTCAAAAAATAAAAGAGAGCTCTTAATCCGTGATAATGTTCCTCGTAATAACAGCTTGAATATAATTAAATATAAGAAAAAACAAATTCGTTGGGAGAATCGACATTAAATTGTTTATTAGTTGAGAATAGAGGCATTGATGTAGTTTTATATTGCCTCCGAATTAATTATCTTGCATTAAACCTTTTATGTTAATTTTATAACGGCAATAATACTTAAATGCGATTTATGGGATAAATATATGTGATATCACGTGTGGTGGAGACAGTAGCGTGCAATGGAACGCGCCTGGGGCTATTATTTTGACAGCAAAAACAAGATGGCGGACGATGATTGCGCGCGAAATCGATCGTCACGAGCGCATTCCACTAACACTGAACGCGTGCCGGAACAAAAACTACTATATGAAAGTAATTTTCCCCGAGATGTCTGACATGCGTACACATAGAATACCATCCTATTTAGTTAGATGATTTGAAATATTCGCTGTGAATTCCAGGCAGAAGGAATGCCTTGGCAATTTTTCGCGCTAGACTTAACGCACGCTAAAGTAACTGAATCGATTACTGTAACGTATGTCTGTAACGTGTTGAAGTGAAAGTAACTGTTATTTAAAACCGTTTTGTTTTAATCGTGTTTTATAAAAATGCATTACACGTATGAATGGAATTTTAGCGTTTTTCTTTTCACGAGTAATTACTTCGAAAAGGTAGGTATATGCCAGCCTCGATTTGTGCCCGGATGATGGCAATAGGCTCGCCCCCTATTACATGGGACTTAAACATAACTGGCGAAATAGGGATGTACTATTGGTACAGGCGCCTGCACATGAAGCTACCCGAAACTGTGAAATTTTCCCAGTCAACTTTAACCCTTATGTTTTAACGATAAAGTTGAAAATCTATTAAAGAAATTTGACAGATTGTAGTAGCTTGATGTGCTGGCGTCTGTACATCTCTGCCTAACCTACCGGGGATTACAGGCTATGTTGGATTAGAAGTATTAGGTATGTACTTAAAGTCTTATACCTCCTGCTTACTGCAAACTGTCTACATTACACCATATTATGTATTTTCATAAAATAAACACATTAAAATCCTTGTTTATCACCTCTTCGATCGTTATCAAGCGCAAATTATGTAATAAATAAATACCTAACCGAAGGGAACTGGTTCTGACAATCTTCATAAACGATGGGCAAACAACTTGTCGGTGGTCGCTACTTTTGCTATATTTTAGCAGTAAAAAGTTACACCTACATACCTACATAGTTGAATAGACGATGGGTTGTGCGCTTAAATTATTGTACTAGCTGCGCCCGCGACTTCGCGTGCATGTCGGCTAAAAATTGGATTGTATAGGGTTTAATTTTTTTTTTCGCAGATATTGATCTGCGCAAAAAAAAATATATTTAATTATTGAATTAAATATTTTTCTAAAATAAAAGTAGCCTAAGTTACACTTTATATCACCAGCTATCTGCCAGTGAAAGTCCTGTCAAAATTGGTCCAGCCGTTTCGAAGATAAGCCGAAACAACAGACAAACAAAATATTTAAAAATAGTTTCTCGACTGAACAGAAGGGTGTGGATGTAGAACTGTGTCACCGATTACTTATGCTCCACCTCCTATCCTGCCCTTTGTGCCCCAAAACATGCAACCTATCACGCTAATTCAAGCCTAACAACAAAGTTAAAAAAATCTATTGCCAACTTAACAAAACAAAAAAACAAACACAATCGATTTTCGTATTAAAAATACGTAAGATTGCCAACAGTGGCTACGCACCGTACATTATTAAAGCCTGAGTCAATATGGAAATATTTAAATGTTACCTAAAACAGAATACAATGGGAAATATCTACGCATGGTTATTACCATTATGGCCGACAATCGTGGTCATTATGGTATTGAATACTTTATTGAGTAATTTCCTGAGTTAAATCGTAGGGTTAACCGGAATTATTAAAACTAATTGCCATTGAATTATTGTAGCCGCGGCTTATTATGCTTCGATTCTCAGTGCAATTCGATATTTATAGTGTTAAATGTATGGAGCTGGAGTTTGGAATTGGAAAATAGGTACATGCAGCACATTCCTTTATACTTACACACAGTTCAACTACATATAATCATTATGGTTTTAAACCATGTTCGGGCAACTAAACTACCAAATTCTGTGTTTATATGTTGGCACTTTGAATTACCAATCATGTTATCATTGTTTCAAGGATACAACTTCCCAAACGTCAGAGGATTCAAGAGTCAAAGGTCAGACGTTCGTCGGTGAGACCAGTCTGCGGACATTCGGCGAGAGTGCGGGGTCACTCACGAAATAGTAATTGTCGAGGAATGCGAGGAATCCGCCGCGTTTGTGTGCGATTTCGCAACAATAACCCAATAAAACAGAAAATTCACCCGAACCCGCCCCGGCCTTATAAGACGACTAGTCTCCCTTCTCGGTCGGGTTACACAAATAAGTATGGAAGTCGTGATGGGACCCACGCCTTCGGGCTAAACTGAACAGATGCGCGGAAGTCAAATGCATGCGAGGCTTTTTTACTCAAATAATGAACTGTCACCCTCAGGCTTTAATGTATTTCATTAAAAAAATCTTTAACTTTTCTTTATCCAAACAAACAATGGAAACTCCGCGCACTGTGTCATTATTTGTAATTAATTTAGGCACCGGCCAAAACGAATGCTTTACGAGCGGAACGTACGTCCAAGTTGATTCAAAGATTGATTCCCATAAAATGTATGAATGTGTGTAAAGAAACACACAAAAACTTTCGACTAAACCATCAAAAAATTACCCGAATCCGGTCCCAAATTATTGTGTGATTTGTCTCGGCACAACACACGTTAATTGTTTTATTTCGAACAGGTAAAAATCTCGTAATTATCCCGAGAGGTCCACAATGAAAATAGGCGGGAAAAAATAGACAAAGGATGACCGACGACGCCGCTTTTTGTTTTTAAACCCTTATACCTGGGCGGAGGAATGAGTTTAGACTCAGGTTTGAAACTTTTTACGTTGCAATCTTAAAATGGTGGAACATTCTGAGGTATAAATAGCAGAGTAATTGCGAAGGAATTATTGAGACAAAGTGATATCAACAATCTTAAGGAAGACGTCTTTATTTTCGATGTCGCGTACATTGTTATGGTTTTTTCTCACAACAAAACTTACGATGGGCCCGTCCTATCACGTAGCAGCGATAAAAACGTGACGGAGTCAGCACTGACGTGATTACAAAAGCTTTGTTGTGGTCACAGCTTATAAAAACACTTCTCTTTTTATTGTTTTGTCATTGCACTCAGAGTTACGGAGAATATTCATGAGACATGCCTTATTGTTGAACAAATCGTTAACAATAAGAATTTGTTTTCAATAAAAATACATTAATCACGAACGTACGTCAGCACGCCTGCAATGAACACACCACATTAAGAAAATTAAGGAAATCAATGCAGCCTTAGCTCGTCTGAAGCCAGCCTGCTCGGGGATCTGCATAGCTATTCACAAACACTCGATACGCTTCCGTATCGTATCGAACATTAATCATTGTTATCGTAGGAGTCTTTTAAACGCTGTTCACAAGTCCAAAACCCGAAAATTTTGTCAGTTTAAATCAAATAGACGCCCGCTATTCTTCCAACAGCTATTTGCTGTTGAGGGCAAGTCAAATCAGGTTATCAAAATGTCAGGTTTTCGATACGATAGCCTGTCGTATGGTTGTGAATCAGGGCTCAGTTTAGGGTCGATTATGGACTGACGGTTTGAGTACGAGTCACTCAAATAATTTGAACACATGGCACGGAACAGAGAAAGGGCGATAATTCTTCGGGTTGTCAGGAGGTTTTCCTGGTTTTAGCAGTGCCGTAATTTAAGCATTCCTCCTGATTAAAAAAGCCTTGAATTAAATTAAACTCACATAACAATATCTAACCATTAAGTGTTCCAATATATTGCAGCTATTAGATATAATTGGAATGTGTACGACAGACTGTAAACCTTTTTACAACACAAACACATACGACCGACGCTCGCGTCGTCTTTTTATGCGATCAAAAGTGCAAGTAGGTAACATTGAAAGCGAATTAGCGTTTGCACAACAGCATGTTACGATACTCAATGGCCCGGGATTAGCTGAAAGGGAACATTGATACCTGAGTGTATGCAAGTTTAATAACAACAATTTCAATCTCCTATGCACCCATCTCATGTGCATATGTGTGTTTACAAGTAATTCCGCGTGTACGGTTCATATGTGACCACGCATCTATCCCGGACCCATAAAATAGGAAGTTATAGGTGCATGTTGAATTTCAAATGACTTCACAGAACACATTTTGTGCCTATGATAAATGTTCGTGAGTCGTTATACCGGGAATTGATGGATTTATTTATATAAATTATAAATGTATAGCTATTGAATTGACATGCAAACTAACACTGCCAGCGGGTTCGTTCTCGCGAAATGCACTTAAATCTTCTTTGAATTATGTTTTGGTTTGTGGTGGAAATCTGTACTAAATTCGATCTAGCGTTCCTTATAAGTCAGACGTAAGAAGGTATACAAAAAGTACTAATTATACTCGAATCGCTTTAGCGTGGCAAAAGCGAGCATTGACCCACATACATTTTCTAGCAGTCATACAGTCCGTTAATGTTCAACATGTTCCAACAACGACAAACTACACATAGTTTATTGTTTGGGTTCCTACGGAGAGATATTAGAGAAAGGGCAATGACCGCTATTGCCACGCTAAAGCGATTCGGTTATACCTCTACTTCTCATTTACTTCTAAGAATGTAGTCGCTATTATATTTCTCCGTCAAATCTACGTGTTCAGATAAGTCTGGCTACATATCAGGAATATGACATGCCCATCTGATAAAGGATTACTTAATGAAAAATTACAATCATGGCGCACCGCGACATTAAACATGGTAGGATGCAAATTTCAAAGGATAAGAGTTTCCATTATTAATGTTCATTACGTTCGGTCGCTCCGGCCATGTATTTACATTACATGCTGTGCATTTTCTACTCGCAATTACATTTTGATAAATCGACGGATAATGTTTAAACACACTTTAATTAACTACGGCGATATTAAAAATTCTTCCGATATGACGTTCACTAAGCGTCGTGGGGCGGTCCGCGTCTTTTCATTTTAAAAAGTAACGTTACAAGATAAATGAAAGGTCGTTTCAAGAAAAAATAATTACCCAATCCATCGAGCGAACGGTTATCAGGCGCCTCTTTAAACGAAATTTTAATAAAGCGAATAAGGCTCGATTACGTCGCTCATATTTCAAGATGGCCGAAACAATCGGCGATCATTACCAGTGGATGCGTATGCGCACGGTATACGCCACGGGAGCGCATTGATAAACGTTCGTAATGATGGTACGCAAACTTACCGTTTATGGTAAACTTATCGAATGATGCCGGTATGAAAATTAAATGATAATTTTTGAAGTTACGACGGAGAATGAGCGTATCTCCGTTCAATATTTGTTGTAAGTACATAAGGCTCAAAGACCCGGAAAGGGAATAGGACGTGGTCTCTAGGAATCGTAGTTTCTGTTGAACACAGACTTTCCCATATTAGGAGGTATTAAAGTCAACTGTCATCACAGTTACATCGTTTGCGGAATAGGGAAATGTAGTTTATATAATTTCTATAGTCCTGCCGGTGGCCCTTCTCCTGTTCATAAGACTAATCCTCTTCGATAAGATCAATGGACGACGCTTTAGCCTTTAGCGACCCTTTTAGCTATCCAACGTTTTCTTTGTCTCTTTAAGATTTAATCCTTTAACATAATTAATCAGCCTATAGTGTTCCCACTGCTGGGAAACAGACCTCGTCTCTTCGAGAGGGAGTGGCCTGTAATCCACCACGCGGGTACAGAGCGGGTTGGTAGATGTCAAATTTCTTCGAATTTTTGGTTCTAGGAAATGTCAGTTTCTTCACGATGTAGTCTTTCACCGTTTTGAATTATTTACGCAAAGTAAAGCGCCTGCCTAGTTTCAAACTCACCTAAAACTCATAAATTCTTTACTTTTCCAAAATTTCCTGGTTCACGAGCTCCCTATCTTCCCACCAAACGAATCCCAAAACGGGTGTGTTTACAGACATCTGCACCATCATTAAACAATGCCCTTTTTAGTCAATCCGTCATTGTTACAGCACAAAGATCACGTTCACGAATGTGTACCCGGGCCATAGGTAAAAGGGCGTCTTCTCTGCCTGGCTGCAATACACACAACACACGAATTATCTGCAATCGGCGCTTTGAAACAGTTCGAAATACATTACTGTGTAACTTAATCTCGAGTTAAGTGAAAGAATGTGTGGTGCAGCTATGTATAAGGTATAGGAGGGGAAGATCAATGGTTGGTTGTTTCACGGTGAGGTAGGAGAATGCGGTCCGTGAGAAAAAAATACTCTCGCTTCCGATGCGGTCGGATAGATAGCGCAGGTGGCGATCGCGCCTCACGCCTCCTCGCCCGTTTCAAATTTAAAATACTTTATTTTTAGGGATCTCTGCGTTGGGTGCAGGGACCAATGAATATTTTAAGCCTTTGTTTAATTCCGTAACGTTGTTTATTTCTTCAGAAGGACAATTGTTAATTAAGAATGCCTTTGCTATTGTTTAAGATTAAATTAAGGGTGGACTTAATGAAGTCTATTTTAAAGGTCACCCACTGTTTATAGGTACCTAGTGGACGCAAATCATACTATTATTTATCGCTTTTTCTCATAAAATTGCCTAAACTAAAACGTTCAGAGCACAGATCATCTGAAGACCAATTCCCGTAATTAAAAACGTTCATAATCTAGTCGCAATCTCATCTCAGCGACAATAAATGTCAAAAACTTGTCAAAAATGTAGGTAAATAAAAGGTATTTTTGACAGATTGAGGCAGATCTGTGAATGTTCTAAATATGGTGGAAATTACCCCTCTGAACTCTTTCAATCCAACTTTGAATCATCAACTTAATATTTTAGTATTTCAACTATCATGAACATTTTTACAATTATGAAACTTCAACTATACGGAACTTGTTTGGTAACTTTAACGTAGCGTTAACGTTACGATCGTAGGCGAAGGGTTTAGGAATTCAGTAGCAGTTTGTCATTTGTCGTTTTTTACTATTATTACGTCGGCACCGTCAAATCCTTTATGCTTTTGTTACGCAACACAAATATTTTGACTTGTAAATATTTATGAAACGTTTTATAGTGTTATTTCTAAGAAATTAATGATTGAGACGTGTCTGTTTTTGTTTTAATATCTTTAAAGGCTATAGGAATATCTTAGTTTTACCCAAGTCACCAGACCCCTGTAGAGGGTTCGTGTTATTTGTGTAAATTAAGATCGACGAATTCGGTGAGTACCTTCAATTCAAAACCTTTTACCTAGAAAACTTATGTTATAATTTATTATACAGGTTGGCAGGGACACCGACGTGCAACCTGTTATCATAGATTCAGTAGGTACAGTCAGCAACAAAAGTCGATTAACACTGTAATTTTTACATATTATTAAATTGACAACATTTGTTTTTAATAAACTGCTTTTTAGCTTTTCACATAATAGCAAAGAGTTTATATTCTAAGAATTTTTCTTCTGCTGCAATTTTGAACAAATATTTTGCTCAAAAACTAAGATTAAAAAAACTGAAGTGTTATTCGACTTTTGTTGCTGACCGTACATGTTTCTGAACGCTTCTGCATTGAATTTAATCGTAGGTTATTAAAAAAAAAGTATCTGTTCCATACATTTTGACCGTATAGTTATTGCACTTTTCTATGAAACAGCAGATTTTATTTTTGATAACTGACGAAAACTTTCTACTTTCTTTAATAATAATAAATTATAATAATTATACAGGGTGTCCCTGGTACTATGGATCAAATCGAATAGGAGTGTGGGCAAGGTAATTTCCAAACTTTTTGACCCTGAGAATGTCAGTGAATTTTTTTACGGTTCAAAAGTTATGACCGATTTTTATTATTTTTTTTCAATCACTTCGCGTAGTGCTCAAAGAAAATAATCATAAAAAATACTATCAGGGCTATCCTGATAGTATTTTTTAAATATTTCTTTAAAATGATTCGATTTCTGTTCTTTTTTTTTGTTTTTTTTTATATTTTTTTTTTGCTAAAACTTTTGGAAATGACCTTACCCACCCCCTATTCCATTGGATCCATACTTCCAGGGACACCCTGTATAGATTAAAGTCCAAGGCTCAGTCTCATTTGCACTATAAATTCAGGATCAACAACCTACAAGATCGAATTTTGTTTTATTTTTATCTTCTGGTGCTATAAAACTGGGTAAAAAACCTTTTACTTAGACAACGTGTTTTAAAACACAAGTTTGTCATTTACTATCTATGAATGTCGTACTTTATCACAACAAAATGTAAGGCTCTATAATAAAATCAGTCTGCGAGATTCAGCCAACAGCTATGTACGAGTATCTAATATACAAGCCACCTGAGCCTCTGACATTGAAACTACCCTATAAAAACATTAATTCAACAAGTAATTAAGTTCCAAACCAATTAATATCGAGAACTTTATAACCCACATCGATTGTAAGCTTTAATCTCCATCGAGTACGGTAGTGGAGGAAGGAATCGAATTTAATATCGATAACGTACCTACATTAAAAGTCACGAATGAATCGATTAATTGGAAACCCATCAAAAACACGCATGCGTAACGTTCATTACATATCCTTTTTGCGTTAACTGTGGCCTTTGAGAGAGGTCAAATTGTATAAGCACCAATATCTGCAGGTAAATATATAAAATACAAAACATTTTAAAATGTTTGTTAAAACTTTCTTTTTGTTTGTTCTTACTTAGAAAAGAAAGAAAAAAATGTTTATTATGCACAAACTAAACGCACATTACAGAAAAGGCATAAAATACACACATACAGAGTAGGCAAAAGCCTTATATACTCAATAAATAAAATTTTGGCAATTTTGTCTTTTTAGGGTTCCGTACCAAAATGGTAAAAAGGAACCCTTATGGTGCGACTCTGTCTGTCTGTCCGTCTGTCATAGCTGGATATCTCAAGAACTACTAATGGTATCAACTTGAAATTTGGAATAGCTTTAGATATCGATTGCCCAACTATTTTGCAAATAAGAAAGAATATTTTTTTTTTTGCAACAGGAGCTGAACTGCATAATTCACAAACACTCGATACGCTTCCGTATCGTATAGAACATTAATCATTGTTATCGTAGGAGTCTTCTAAACGCTGTTAACAAGTCCAAAACCCGAAAATTTTGTCAGTTTAAATCAAATAAACGCCCGCTATTCTTCCAACAGCTATTTGCTGTTGAGTTGAGGGCAAGTCAAATCAGGTTATCGAAATGTCAGGTTTGCGATACGATAGCCTGTCGTGTGGTTGTGAATCAGGGCTCTGGTCTTGTAATTCGAAATGGAGCTACTAGGGCATGTGTGGTGTCATATGAAAGAGCGCAGTTTGCACATTCTCAAACATTTATTTTTTAGGCCGCATAGTTATCGACTTTTGATGAAAAAAAAATATCGTCCCCCCCCCTCCCCACTCCGAAGTTTGCATAGAGAAAAATCTGAAATTAAGTCTATTAAAATAAGTTCGAAAACAAATCTGCCATACACCACAATATTGGCCATCCTCCTTAATTTAAATTCATGAATTAATAATCCTCCGTATTTTCCCCTAGTCGAGTGCCACTCCCCGTATGGATATCACCCAATACCAATCAGATAATACAGTAATTACAGGCCGGTATTATACTTTAGACAGATCATTAACGTAATACAAGGCTAAATACGTATATAAATGGAAAAAGTTGCCAATGAAATAGCAGGATTAACTGATTACGATCTTGTCTTTAAGACTATAGCGCAGATTATGGGCCATGTCTGCCATGCCATTTTATGTCTTAAAATAAAGGCTACAGGTGGTCCTTATCGATTCTATTTTTGTTTAAATACAACTGCTGTGCCCGCGACTTCGTTCGCTTTCATGTCGAAAAACAAATTTTATTTCATGGGTTTTACTTTTTGCGCGGAAACCTAATTAATTTTGTAAATTCAAGTAGCCTCAGTTGCTCCTTATAACTTCAGCTATCTCCCGTCAAAATTGGTCCAGCTGTTTCGGAGATTAGCTGGAACAAACAGACAGACAGACCAACATTTTAAAAATAGATTTTTTGTTAAAGTATTTTCATTTAGTAAAATGCTGTTATTTTACCCAAACAGACGCTTAAATTTTATTTATTTGTGTTTGTACAGATGTGTTTGTTAAGTACTTAAATAGAAGCTTGTAAGCATATATTGTACCTATAGGCATCTTAGTAACAATTTAAACAGAGGTGCATAAAAATAAGTCCATTTCTTTAGAAAACCTTACTAGTGTTAATTTATTTTGTCTCTTGCTACTTAACGCAGCACAAGTAGCAAGTTTCATTGAATTTTACTTATAAGTTAATAACTTTCACCGATAAGAGCAAAAAAGGCTTGTAATCTTGAATGTTATTGATATTATAATTCGCGCAATAACAACTTAAATGCCATCGAGTTTATGCATAATATCGTGAAAGCATATTCGTGTTATTGCGTAAAACTGTTACATACAGCAAAACGTAAAATAAAATACTTAATACGAATACACTTTATTCCCGGAGATAGCCGAGCGCTATCGAAAACACCCGACGAATGAGAAGCGGGGGAAATTGGAAAAGGCTGTGATTACGACGTGGTTGTAAAAAATAATGTGGCAACGAATCAATGGTTTAAGTTTTCAGGTTTTAAATTACAGTACCGGGTGAGATACATGTGTCGGTCGTATTTTGAATCGAGATTTTATTGCTTTTATTCAACACGTAAACATTACGTGTTAAATTGTCCGCTGTTTACAATGCCATAATCTGAAAATCTGCTTTTTAACAGCAATATTTCTTTAAAAGTCGGTAGGTCTCGACTCTTTACGTGACCAGAGGGCGGGCCTATTTTTTGGCCAAAGAATTAGCTTCGCCATACAACGTGGCAATGCTGCCAGCCTTTTGGGCACTTTTCCTGTTGACAGCGATGCGGACCAATTTTTTGATAACATGTGATTCTTTCCCCACTTTTTTGTATACATTGTTATACATGTTCATATTATATTATTTTATACCCGTTAGCTTATCTAGTAAGTTTGTTTGAAAATATATAAAACAAAAGTGGGTTTGAAAGTTAATTCCATGTACTTTGAGTTACAAAGGGGCACTGTTAAATAGGCTACGTGCATATAATGCAGGTAATTCAGCCAATTACAGTAATTTCGTGTTAGAAAGTAGATGTTCGTGGGTTGGTCCTACATATCAATCTGCGCCTACAAGGCACAGAAAATTGTTTTCTGACCTTAATACACTTTCGTATAATCGCGAAGTCACGAAATTAACGTAAAGGGTTTTTAATGGCAGCTTGTTTTAAGAAAGTTGAAGTCAAATGGCTTGAATTGCAAATATTCTGACAATTTATGACGACATGCTGCTTTGGTGAAATCTTTAGGATTGAGAGATAAGATTTCCTATAAACATTTATCACTCTTAGTAATTCACTCTTAGAGGGGCTTATGGCTAACTAATAACAGCCACACGGGTTGATCGATCAGATTAAGCTACGCTTGCCGCGGTTGGTCCGTTCGTGATCTTTCCATATCAAGACCCCCTTCGTGCCTCGGAAAGTAACGTGCGACTACTCTCGGTGAGAGGGAGTAGGCCGTTATCCACCACGCGGGCCCCGTGCGGGTTGATAGACGCCAATGATACGCTTATCCAATTGTTTTACTATGAAACATTTACCATAACCTGAACTTTAAGCTCTACTTACTACCTTATTTTCTCTCACAGGTGGAGCCGACAGGCTCGGCATCCCTGGGGGCGGCGTCTCGGGCCCTCTTTGTGGAGAAGGTCCGCGCCTCCAACGCGGCATGCCAGGCTGGAGATTTTGCCACTGCAGTCGCTCTCTACACCGATGCCTTGACCCTGGATCCTGCCAATCATATACTTTATAGTAACCGGTAAGTTCTGCGAACTCGTTTTTCTATTATGCACGTCGGGGGTGCTAGACTCATTCTACAGGTCGGCATGATTCGGCACAGCCAGGCAACAAAATCGAATGCAGAAATATTTAATTATGTTCAGGAAAAAGCCGCTCGGCTTAGCAAACATGATTAAACGAGGGAAGATGCTGAACGAAGTTTGCCGATCAGCACGAGCCAAATGAAAACCGAATGTACAATAATTGCTTCGAGTCGGGCACTGCCGAATCGAATGTGCCCACCCGAACATGTGTGTAGCACCCTTTAAGTAATTCTTAGGTTAGTCAGAATCATGCCAAAGAGTGCACTGAAACTGCAGTATTATCTGCATTATACACCTTATCATCAGCCTAGAGCAGTCCATTGCAGGACACAGGCACGCCTTCTTTACTCATCCAGCTGCTACCAGCCATCGTCACCCCTGAGGCCGATATCACCTCTCTGTTATATTTTTCTGACCATATTGTAACCTTCAAGAAACAGAAATTACACCTTCCCGTCCCTCTTGTATCTAAGGTGCCTGTGTTTACATCATACCAAACCATTCTTTAGCTTAACTTGTCATTATTATTCTTGGCTTCGGCCAGGCCTCATCTTGTATCACTTTAATTATAATCCAAGAATGAGGAAAATTATAGTAGAAAATCTTCGCCATATTAGATTAGAGAACGGTTCTGGTTATAAACTAGACCAGTCCCCCGTAGCTGTCAATCGTATTGGTCACGCGTGTACATAATTAGGAGAAATTATAGCATTATTATCAGTCTCAGCGTGTTTTATGTACCGTATGTAATAAGACTATACATACGGTACATAAAACACGCTATTATGTACATAATCAAGCAAAATGTTTCGCATCC
This sequence comes from Amphipoea oculea, assembly GCA_945859645.1. Taxonomy (NCBI): domain Eukaryota; kingdom Metazoa; phylum Arthropoda; class Insecta; order Lepidoptera; family Noctuidae; genus Amphipoea; species Amphipoea oculea. The sequence goes on from OX243884.1 coordinate 7,381,367, forward strand.
TATGCACCGGCAAAACTGTAGGAATATTTTTCGATTTTGAGTTCGCCTGAACCTTTATGCAGTTCATGAAATTTGTCCTAGCATAATCAATCCTAGCATGTTCTCACTGCTGGGACACAGGCCTCCTCTCGGTGAGAGAAAGTGAACCATAATCCACCACGCGGGCCTAGTGCGGGTTGGTGGATGTCACACGTTTTCGAAATTTTAATTCTAGGACATGCCGGTTTCCTCACGATGTTTTTCTTCGCCGTTTTGAGAGCGGTGGTGGTGAAATGAAACACACATAGTAAAGTGCCTGTCTGGGTTCGAATTCACGACCTACCGGCCTAAGTCGGAGCCGATACCACTAGGCCACCACTGCTGCTTCAATTCGATTTTTTCTTCGAAAAAGCTGTATTAATGGGTCTCAACTTCTCCACACTAAATTCTAAAGAGTAGCTTGTTTTTAAATTTTCTTCAAAGAGTGCAACTTTCTGAAAGAAAAACTACTTACCTGTAATATTTTGTAGCCTCTTTCATGATCGTCTTCGGAAAATTTAAAGGTATGGGATCTCCAAAGACCTTGTTTAGTAACTAATCGTTAATTTTTGCACAGGTCAGCAGCGAGGCTGAAACAAGGACAGTTCGCAGCAGCTCTACAAGATGCGACGCGAGCGAGAGAACTGTGCCCAAACTGGCCGAAAGCGTACTATAGACAAGGTAAAAAGCTCTTTAGACTTCATTTGTTTCGTGCATCATCTCTTGCAAAGTTTACTGAGGTGTTATATTAGGTCCTTACATATGAAATTGGCGTTTTGTATGGAAGGAACCAAAAGTCGAATATTTTTTAATATAATATATTTAATTAATCAAAGTATGAACCATTGTTTTCAATGCACTTTTGCCATCTTATAGGTAGTTCATTGATCCCTTTACTAAAAAAACCAGTCGGACGGGAATCAATAAAATCTTTGAAGGCGATTTGGACTGCCCCATCGGAGTTGAATTTTTTCCCTTGCAAAAAGTTATCCAAATTGCGAAAAAAATGGTAATCTGTTGGAGCAAGGTCCGGGGAGTACGGAGGATGTCTAAGACATTCCAATTCAAGCTCTTCTAATTTGGTAGCCGTCTGTTGCGCAGTGTGTGGTCAGTCATTGCTTCAGTCAATTCGTGAGGTACCCACCTTTCAAGCTTTTTAATCTTCCCAATTTGCTTCAAGTGAATTAAAACAGTTTTATCACTAACATCGAAGCCTGCAGCTAACTCGGACGTGGTTTGCGATGGGTCCGCTTCCACAATAGCCTTCAATTCTCCATTATCAACTTGGGTCTCAGGCCGTCCACGGGGCTTGTTCTGCAGGTCGAAATTTCCAGAACGAAAACGTTGGAACCAAAAACGAACTGTGTTTTCTTTTGCAACATGACCGCCATACACATCATTCACCCTTCGAGTCGTTTCCGCAGCACTAGTGCCACGGCGGAACTCGTACTCGTAAATAATGCGATATTTTAAATTTTCCATTTTGTAAAATGAGTGACGCAAACAGAAAAAACAGAAGAAAAAAAACAAATGAATGACGGTCATCGAAGCACAAATACATGAGTAAATAGCTGTACAAATTTGAATTTGGAATTCCTTACCAAAGAGGAGAAATTCGTGATTAAAGTGGCCAGTACGAAAAACGCCAATTTCATATGTAAGGACCTAATATATATAGCAGTCCTCCAAACCATGTTTCGGTCATGGCGGCTAATCTCAATGGAGATTTCTTGGGGGCGGGAGATATTATAATTAGTGCACAAGTGTGGATGCAGACAGAGACACTAGTGCATCCTCTTCTATTACTCACATTGTCCGATGGGACGGCAATCCGACACGATCGGAGAGAGATCAGGCGCAGGACCAACAACGTCACGTGCTTTCTGATGCACGGGCGTATCACACCGCCATCTTAATTTAAGAAATTTGACTGCTGTAGTTTAATTCACAAACCAGACAAACTCGATAGGTACTGAAAATATCTAAAATGATCCTTTTCGACTCACTTTTTAATTGCTCCGAATAATGCATGGCAGTGTTATCCCAGGAAATGCTGCACCTGTCAAAGCAAACTTCATCTTTTAGAGTTACATCAAATAAGTACACATAATGCCAAGATTAACAGTCACAAATTAAAGCTGTTTATTATTATGATCCTAAGTTGATTAAGTAACTACTTAATGTTTCCCATTTGATATCCTTAGTGCAGGCCTTAGGATTATAACTTTTAACCGTTAAACCATTCATTAATTCCTTTTAATGACAGGGATTATACACAAGGAATTTATAATTATGAGCTTCAAGTTTAATCGTCCATTAACGTTACATTTATCTACTTTAATGTCCCTTTAGTTAACCGTATTTGCTACTTTAGCAGTGACTTAAGGCGACAGCATCATGATATAATTCTGTAAAGTCATATTTTGTTACGTTCGCGATTATATTTTAATCAACAACCTGACACTGATTGCCGATCTGTAAACATCTCACCGTGACACCTTGGATGAAGTGATCTTGAAGTGAGTTTTGAATAGTGTCAATCCCTATCATCGAATGAAATGACAGCTCACTCCAAGCTCACTTCACCTAAGTTTACAATAGTGTCAAAATGAAATGACAGCTCACTGCAAGCTCATTTCACCTAAGTTTTCAATAGTGTCAAAATAAAATGACAGCTCGCTCCAAGCTCATTTCACCAAGTTTTCAATAGTGTCAAAACGAAATGACAGCTCACTCCAAGCTCACTTCACCTAAGTTTTCAATAGTGTCAAAATGAAATGACAGCTCACTCCAAGCTCATTTCACCTAAGTTTTCAATAGTGTCAAAATGAAATGACAGCTCACTCCAAGCTCACTTCACCTAAGTTTTCAATAGTGTCAAAATGAAATGACAGCTCACTCCAAGCTCACTTCACCTAAGTTTTCAATAGTGTCAAAATGAAATGACAGCTCGCTCCAAGATCATTTCACCTTAGTTTTCAATAGTGTCAATCCCTAGCATCAAATGAAATGACAGCTCACTTCACCTAAGTTCTCACGGTGAGATTTGAACAGAATAGATCGGCTTCAATTGCAAAAAAACGTAAGAAAATTTGAATTTCGCGGGCTAGCTTAGCGCATCCCCCTTAAGTCCTTACATTTACGTGTGAGTTTGTAAGTACAATCGAGTCAACAAGGATGATAACATAACATCACGCCTATAATCTGTGAAGGGTTAAGGCAGAGATGTACCTATAGTAACACCAACATTCCTCCAGTTATGTTAAAGTTCCATGTAATAGGGGGCGACGCTCGCCATCAACCGTGCACAAATCCAGACTCCGTGCTGCTACTGAGAAATTCCGGATGGAAAAACCCAATAACACTTTGCCCGACCTGGAAATCGAACCCAGGACCTCAGCTCAGTAGTAGCGTTTGCGATAACTAGAGACCAACCACAAGGATGATGTCCCTGAAAAAAATAATTCCGCGTCAAAAGCTTCCGACATGAACCACATTGAAAACGTCATAAACCGTCCCTCCAAGCATCACAAAGCCTTAGATCATCGATCGTGATAAACTATACATTTAGCACCTCTATTGAATATTAATACACTTTTTTGCATATTCGTGACATGCGCAGTGCACACATTGTTACGACAGTTGCGTGAGATTACATTAACTTTTTTTCATAATTTTCTATCACTTTCCCTCCACTGAATACGCCGTACTTTTATTTGTCATAATAAACATAACATCACGCCTGTAATCCTCAAAGGGTTAGCCAGAGGTGTACCTATAGGTAGCATAAAACCCATATTTCGCCAGTTTTGTTTAAGTCTCATGGAATCTGGGGCGAGCGACTTACCAACTGAACTTCGACAAACTTTACTACGACAAGATTTTAATTCGACACTACGGAACTCCGACACGTCTTCATTTCGACAATACTTTAGTTCGAAATGCCTTAAGTCCGACACTACTGTACTCCGATAAAGCGTTTCTTCGACTTGACTTAACTACGAAACGATGCGACTTCGACGACGTGCTACTTCGACAACTATGGTAGTCCGACATGAGTCAATTTCGACATACTCTACTCCGGCATGCTGTACTTCGACAATATCAGATATTTCGAGTTCTTTCATTTTCTGTGTTCCTTTGTTCTTTCTTTATTTAACTCTATAATAGTTTTAAAAATATTAATTTTCTTTCTATTTAAGAGCACTATACATTTTTTTTTAGTAGTAGTCGGTAGTCACCCCCTTTCTAGCCATATCATCTTTCACAAATTTCAATTTCGAAGTAGCATCGTGTCTTAGATATATAACGTCGAAGTACAGCATGCCGGAGTAGAGTATGTCGAAATTGACTCATGTCGGACTACCATAGTTGTCGAAGTAGCACGTCGTCGAAGTCGCATCGTTTCGTAGTTAAGTCATGTCGAAGAAACGCTTTATCGGAGTACAGTAGTGTCGGACTTAAGGCATTTCGAACTAAAGTATTGTCGAAATGAAGACGTGTCGGAGTTCCGTAGTGTCGAATTAAAATCTTGTCGTAGTAAAGTTTGTCGAAGTTCAGTTTGTAAGTCGGGGCGAGCCTATTGCCATCAACCGGACACAAATCCAGACTCCTGGCTGCTACTGAGTATTTCCACATCGAAAAACCCAATAACACCTGGGAATCGAACCCAGGACACCTCATGCTCAACAGTAGTGAGGCAGTCTTTTATACAGGGTGAATTATTCAAGTGGGCGTGGATGGCCACATCCGAAACTATGAGGACTAGCGAAAAGTACTCAAAGGAGTCGCCGTATGGCATTACTTCCCAGAATTTCATCCTTATTAGGGACACTATCGAATGGTGTAATAATACAGTGTGTGTGTTTTTTTTTTTTCAAAATCAACAGGTTCGATTCCTGGCTAGAAATATTGATTTTTCAAAAATCCACTGATGCAGTTTTAGTTTTCATCAAAATCGAGCCCGCGACTCCTTTGAGTACTTTTCGCTATTCCTCATACTTAGTAGGTATAGAATTTGGCCATCCACGCCCACTTGGAAAATTCACCCTGTATACTCTGTGGCTATTAATGCATGATGGGTTATTATTACGAACAATTTTATGGCTAAATACTTACCCATTAAGGTGGCCTTAAGTGTACCGTACTCCTACCTTTTTTTGTTTCGTTTTTTTTTGCGAACATCGATACATTCGGTCCCCTGCCGCGTTATAGGCACAAAGAAATACATAGGTAAGAGTAAGTACCCATAAATTATCGACAATGTTACGTACACGGACTTATTTATGAAGACCACTTATTATAAACTGTAATTACTTTAGTCCTTATTGTTGTAAGGGTTTATTTGAAGCTCTGCGGTCCCCACTTTCTCGCGGCGTCCATTTAGATCAAAATTTTGGACTCCCAGCTGTCTTACCCTCTTCCTTCGTCTTGTGGTTTTAACCTACCTAAAATCTTGTGTCTGCATTTGCTATAAGAAACTTGAATACGTTTAGTGAATTTACCTAATATCATGTGGCACTTAGACATCTAGTACGGTCGAACTGTTAGATGTAATAGTTAGTACGAAATCACATGATTAGCATTCGATATAAGAAATAATATTTTTTTGCAAAAGGTATCCCTAAAGATTCTTCACTTTCTGGTCATGCAACCGTGAAACAATGCAACGCAGTATGGAAATAGAAATTACGCTTTGTTAATCACTGAACGCGCGTGGTTTAGTCAATCAATCAATTTCTAACTATAGAAGCGTGACAAGCCTAGTGCAGTGACGATATACTGCGCATAAAGTGACAACTTATTAAAATACTAGCAGCGCCCCGCGGTTTCACCCGCATAAGTTTCGATCCCGTGAGAATATCGGGGTAAAAACTATCCTATTTCCTTACTCGGGACTCAAACTATCAAATATACGAAATTTCATCTAAATCGGTTTAGAGGTTTAAGCGTGAAGAGGTAACAGACACACAGACAGACACACTTTCGCATTTATAATATTACTAGCTGCGCCCCGCAGTTTCACCCGCATAAGTCTCGATCTCGTGGGAATATCGGGATAAAAACTATCCTATGTCCTTTCCCGGGACTCAAACTCTGTACCATATTAATTCATCAAAATCGGTTCAGAGGTTTAAGCGTGAAGAGGTAACAGACAGACAGACACACTTTTGCATTTATAATATTAATATGGATGCACTTTGTAACCATAAAGGGGTCATATGTAGAATCTGTCAAATGTAGACTATGATGTCAAAAGTAGAATCTGTCAAATGTCGACTAAACGGCAAACTGTGAACGGAGCCATTACCATAAAAAAAAACCATTAGTTCACCACATGATTCTAGACGTCTAGCGTAGAAATGTTTCGTCGGTTATCAAACAAAAACTACTGTTTCATAAAAAAGTGCAACACCTACCTACGCGGTCAAAATGTATGGAAGAACAATTTTTTTTTTTTTTTTAATTCATCATCATCATCATCATTTCAGCCGAAAGTCGTCCACTGCTGGACATAGGCCTCCCCCAAGCACCTCCACTTCGACCGGTTTTGTGCTTCTCGCATCCAACGAGTTCCTGCGGCCTTCACAAGGTCGTCGGTCCACCTTGTGGGAGGCCTTCCAACGCTACGCCTTCCGGTACGCGGTCGCCACTCCAGAACCTTTCGGCCCCATCGGCCATCTGTTCTGCGAGCAATGTGCCCTGCCCACTGCCACTTAAGTTTGGCAATTCTTCGGGCTATGTCGGTTACCTTGGTTCTCCTGCGGATCTCTTCATTTCTGATTCGATCCCGCAGGGAAACTCCAAGCATAGCCCTCTCCATTGCCCTTTGGGTGACTTTCAGCCTTCTAATAAGGCCCATTGTTTTTTAATTACCGACGAATAATTTCAACACATAGGGTTCAGAATCATAAACTGATATCCATGGTAACGGGTTGCGCGTCGATGTGCCTGCCACCAAGTATGTACAAGAGAAGCTTTTCGCAGATAAGCTTCATCTGTCGCCGAATATGTTTAAAATTTTTCGAAATACATAATTACGAATAAAATGGCTAATCAAAAACTACTCAGTGGTAGGTATTGTTATGTAAAAAAAGTAGAGCCGTGTTTACAATTAAATTATAAACCACTTTCTAAGTTTATCTTAAATTCGATTGACTTTATAATAGGTACATATGTAGTTTGTATTATTATAACATTGCCGTAACATTTGAAACTTACTTTAAAATAAATAAATAAAAATTAATTTATTTTAGGCAAAGATCCATATTCAATACAAAAAAAGAACATAAATTATCATTTAGTCATCTTAATTTTTAATGAATGAATGAATTGCACCGATCCCAGCATGGTTAAACCAGACTCGATTAATCGAATGAACCCCAAGATTCGCACTAGCTCCTGTAGCCTCATGTTCATGGTGCTACAGCGACCATTGCATATCAAGGATTTTGTCATCTTAATTTTTAAATATATTTATTAAGTACATTCAAATTAATTAATTATCAAGTCAAAAGTAAGTGTCAAATTAAAAACTATGAAACATAAAATGATGATACAGTAAATGTCAGAATGAACTATCAAATGTCAACTACAATAATAATTAGGTAATAAGATAAACAAATAATAATGCCGAAACACAGAATTTATATAATGTCTACAGAACCGGAATTATAACATGACAAATTATACTCTCGCGACATGCCTGCCAGAACAGTGCCCAATGTAGGGACAATCAAAATGCTTGGCAATCATGCTTTGATAGCAGGGTGTAGGTTTATGAGAAACGGTACAATAACGAAGATAGTTAATAACTTCACCAGCAGTTACGACTACACTAATTCAGCGAAACGGATTCGACATAATGAAAGTATAAAATTTCTAATTGTCTACTAACTTTACATTTACGTTTGGAAGTCGCCATGAATTAACCTGGTAATTACGTTACTGTATTCTGTATTGTCCGGCTGTCCGCGACTGTGTCCGAGATTTCTCTTAAATGAGAGTAAACATGACAATTACTGTCAATCACGATATAGTGCTGACATCGATACCTCCGTTTATTCCGAAGTACCGTAGTAGATGCTTACGTTTATTTCAAACTAGCTTCAGTCTGTGACTTCCTCCGCGTGAAATTTCTTGTTCCCCGACCTACCCCATCGCATCGCATCGTTTTCGCTTAGCGTGCTTTTTGACTTTTGTTCTTTTTGCTCGGCTCATAAGGGTCCTAGTGTGATGCTAAATAGCCTATAGCCTTCCTCAAGAATAGGACAATCAAATGTATAAATTTTCTTTTAAATCCGACTGCTAGTTTCAGAGATTACCGCGTTCAAAATCTTCAGCTTAAATGAACCGAACACAAACAAAAGAGGAGCGTGGAACTAAAACCTCATTGGTATCAAAATCGATTATCTTTTTACTTTGATTATTATTCTATATTCAAATGAAGGCGGTTCCTATCAATATGTTGAATGATCTCATTGTTTCTTTTAATAATAAAACCGCTGGTGTGAGAACATCCATATCAAAGCAATGTCGGCGGAACAATTATGAATGTAAGTTTACAGTTATTAGCGAACAGTGGGTGCACAGAACTGCACTTCAAGTACTTCAACCTACGCTTTATGCCGGCTGTACACATGGGGCCAAGGTGTTGGGCCAACGTGTTGGGCAAAAATGATGGATAACCAAGATTGCTGTTCACACATTGGCTTACTGATCATTCTGCATTGGCGCTTCAAAGATGGACGTAGAAGTTCTTGCAGCCGCAGCAATTTATTTATACATTGCGTTTAATTATTACGTACATGTGCACCAAAGTAGAGTGACTAAAAAGAAATGGCGCAAAAGAAGGTGGTGGATGGTGACTATTCATCGGAATAGAACGAGGTAAATGTGTTATTAGTTGTTATTGATATACAGGGTGATAATAATTTTGCTATCGGAACATGGGAACGTAAATTTCACTCACGCGCAACGATACTGTCTCCGCTAACGAGTAACGACGAACTGAACAAGACACCAACGTGTGAACGCTGTTTGCGGAGCGCGCCAAGATCCTTTGATGTGTGCACAAAAAACCGACACTATTCGGATGGCCTGCCAATGTCGGCGCCAACTAGACCAATTAAGCCAACATACCGCCAGGTAGCTCTCTACACGTTGGCCCAACACGTTGGCCCAAGACCTTGGCCCCATGTGTACAGCCGGCTTTACGTAATTGTAGACGATACCATATGTGCATTAATTAGTGGAAGTCGTGCTGTCACAGTGTAGGCAACCATTTTATCAGAGGTTCAACGCCTTTTAAATTAACAGCTTTGAAAGTATGATTGGTTAAATACCTTTACTCACAAATCATCGCGTTGACCTGCAGTGTCTGTGTAGTTTGTAATAAATTCCAGTGGTTTTTTTTTGCTTAGCCCTTAATGTACCACTGCTAGGCAAAGGCGTCCTTACTCTCTTTCAATCTCTCTGTCCAGAGCTGCACAAAGACCAATCTTTATTAAAGGAGTCCAGCTCATCCCGCCATCTTCGTCTGGGCCTGCCGCGATGTCGTTTGCTATTTGGCGGGACCCACTGGGTCGTTAGTTTGGCCCATTAATCATGTATCCATGCGTGTCAGCTTTCCGAGTCACATCAGTTATTTTAGTGATGGAACGGATTGTTGTATTCTTAACCCGGTCCACAAGTTTAATTCCCAAAATATTCCACTGTTTAAATCTTCTTTATTTTCTAGGCGTGGCACTACAATGTCTTGGTCGACATGGCGAAGCGCTGGCGGCATTCAGCTCAGGGTTGGGAGTGGAGCCATCTTCGAGGCAGCTGCTGGCTGCTCTGGTGGAAGCCTCCCTGAAATCACCACTCCGGACAACCCTGGAGCCTACGTTTAGACAGTTAGAAGCTATGAAATTGGATCAATCACCTTTTGTACTGATATCGGTAAGTCTTTGTAATAGGCATCACACTTCACACTAACCCCTTTCTTTACTAATAGGTGAACGTATTATATCAGATGAACAGTTACACACCAGTTTCTCTCTTTCAGTGGTCAGTAATTTGACGTTCAAAAGAAGAAGACAAAGCGTTGTATAACTATAATACCGACGCTATAGAACGTTTATTAGTAAGGGGGTAATATTATAAAGGCGAAAGTTTTTTAGTGTGTTTGTATGTTTGTTACTGCTTCACGCACAAACGGCGGAATGGATTTGGATGAAATTTGGCACACAGATAATTTATAACCAGGATTAATACATAAGATACTTTTTATCTCGATATTCCCACGGGATCGACACTTATGCGGGTGAAACCGCGGGGCGCAGCTAGTTCTAATATAAGTACAGGAGATGGGAGGGAATACCTGGATGAGACTCGCACAGACCAGGGAAGCATGGTACAAAAGGGTGGAGGCCTATTTATGATGTAAAACCCTGACGCAATAACATTCAGAATATCAGAATACATCCACTGCAATTCCAAAGTTTAAAACTGTGAAGATAAACACATAATCAAATAACTAACTAAATACACGTTTCCAAGTCGGGAGCCCTTCTAAATAAATACCCCGAATGCAATTTCATTCGTTATCGCGATGGCATTATGTTAATAATGTTGTAAGAATAGTGTTGAGCCTGCAAATGATACACGAATCTTCGTGTTGTACGTTCGCTTTCGTTTTAGCTATATCAATTATATGTTTTATGGTTTCAGTATAATTGTGGGCCATTTTAAGCGCTGTAGGTTGTCATTGGTCATTTTTTAATATTCCTCAACCTAATTCGTTCAATGATAAATAATTTTGAAATTAAAACTTCTTTAAGCGCGTTGGGCATTTTTTAAGATGAGAAAAAACCATTGAACTCGCGACACTGTTACCGTAACCGACACCTCTGTATATAAGTATGACGATTCAAAAAATACACATGTAATTATTCAAGTTTTCACTTCTATCGTAACATCAGCTGCAGCAGCAAAATCGGTCCAGCCGTTTGGGAGAACAGAGAGAAAGATAAAACGAGACAGACAAAAAAATTAAAAGTGGTTTTTTGTTACAAGTACCGTATATATTTTCATATGCATTTAGTAAAAAGCTGTTATTTTGATATTACAAACAGACACTTCAATTATATTTATCTGTACATAAGTAGGTTTGTATACTAACCATTGATATATATGTTACACTAGATCAGTAATTACCGCGCCAAGGCGTTGCCACTAGTCATAAGGCCACAGCCGTATGCGTAGCTAATGTCACTTCAGCCTAGTGCTCTGTGTGGCGCCAATCGAAGTGAACCAAGTGACACATGACAAAAATATCGCCAAAATGGGTAAATTCGTAGTAAAAGAGTGCGATTCAAGATCACAAAAACATAATAAATTAACCAGAATTACTTTCCACACGTAATTTTATTGTTTCTGTGTTTATATCAACGTAAAATAAATAAATTGCAGAATTTTGTAAATTAGGTTCAGTGTTACCACTAAAAACTTAGTTTTAGTTTCCCACATTTACGGGAGTTTTTAATTTATTGGAATAAGTGATTTTAAATATTTTTTAAATAATAACAACGTTGCAGGGTGCCTAAAGATGCAGCACGCCGTGATAAATGGGTGGAAATAATCAGATTGCTGAGAAAAGAGACTAACTGAATAAATAAAAAATATTTAAAAAGAAAATGTCTGAATTATTGTCATTAGTTATAAAATTCTAATACACATCGAATAAGAAATACATAATTCAAATATTTTATAAATAATTTGGCCTAAAGTTTTTTTTGAACGTCATTTACGGTTTAAAAAGTTGGGTAAAATTTTGCATGGGTAGGCAACCCCATCCCGCCATTGCATATTTATATTGCGGTCTTTGTCTAATCTAAGTGACGGTATTATTCTTGCGACTTGTGTAAGTGAGACAGATATATGTTTACTTTTAAATGTTTAGTGGTTTCAAAGCTACGTCGTCACGTTTAAATAGTGGTTACACTTTTTTGACACATTTTATTGAGGTTTGCTTCTCTAGTTATTTAACTCAATGATACTAACACTTATAAACGTCAAAACTAGATGAGGTCAGCGTTTCCTATTCGACTGAAAGGCGGAAACAAACGCAGAGGTCACTCACAGTCTCATTTAAAGTCCAGACATAATATTGGTCATATCATGTGACGACGATGTAGAATAGTGTCGGAAATAGTCTTTAGAGAAAAAAAAAACACAGATTTGAGCGGGCCTGTCCAGTCAGTGCAAACATTTATAAGTAATCGTGCAGCTCAACTCAGAACTTACGGAGCTCAGAACTTAAGGAGCTCAACGACTCGATGAACAATACCAGAGAAAGGAAAGGAATTTCTCTTCCTAAGACCTCACCATTGCTTCATATGTTCTATAAATTTGTCTGCTCAACAACGTAAATAACGCAATGAATGTTGTTGAACTGTCAAAATAAAAGCCACTCCCACTTTTAGTGTGTCACGCAATTAACCCGCCGATTTGTCCAGTCATTGGGATGTTCAACCTTAGCTGTAACTTATTCGATTTCTAATATACAATGTATACTATTTTCTAATCTACTACGCGAGGGTACAGAATGTCTGGTTTTCCCTATAATGTTATAGGTTAACGACCAAATTAAATACCTACATTGTTTTCATGTGCTAAAGACACATTGATTCCCACGCCTGAGGCAATCGCGTTTCACTGAGGGGCTATTATAATAGAGCCATAAAATATTTACTGCAAGACTACAAACCTTTATTTGTTCGAGAATGACTGAGGACTGAAGAACATATAAATTTAGACTAATAGCGTTGATAAAAATAATCCTAAAGAGGCACGAGGTACAGGGTGTAAAGTTCACTCATCCTCCATAGCAAAAGAAAAGAAGAAGATGTATTTTTATCTGACCACCTACCACTATATATTGAGTGTGACCTGAATTTAGTTAGACCGAAGATAACGATGCAGCATCCTCGCTATTGTGATGTGACTTGGGGCGAGAGAGATGACTCGCAAATTACAAAATATCGTAACTTATGCAATGACAGGTTACGCAACATCGGTTTTCCTCATGAATTTCAAAAGTGTAGTTATGGGTCTTGCAATGTGGTCGAACATAAATGTATCCTGGATAATTTATATAAAACTATTGTAGATATTTTAAGTGACGCAGCTGTAATGACGAGTGAGAAGGTTAGGTCCAAGCCAAGGAGAGGCAGAGTGTTGTGTGGCTGGAACAAGCATGTTCGAGACGCTTACCGAGAGGCCAGGCTTAAATTCAAAGAATGGGTAATACATAATAGACCGACCTCTGGCGTAATATATGAAGAAATGTGGGAGACCCGGAAAACATTTAAGAGTCGTCATAAATGGTGTCAAAAAAATAGTGAACAACTAAAAATGGATTTTTTAGCCGAGCAAAGAGCAGCGAACAACTTTAGTAAGTTCTGGAAAGCCACAGGTAAGCTGGATACCAAGCCTGGGCTGCCGGTGAGCGTCGGTGGAATGAATGATCCAAAGCAAATTGCAAACATGTTCATGGAACATTTTAAAATGCGATCACCCCTTGGCCCCTCAGTTACGATAACCGGTGCTGAGTCCTTCCGTGAGGGGGTGGAACCGGTAATGTATTTCTCAACGAAACAGGTCAGGGCGGTAATTAAAAATATGAGTAGAGGTAAATCACCCGGGCACGATGGACTCAGCATCGAGCATTTTAAGTATGCTGGTATTCACCTACCGAGGGTCCTGTCTCTGTTTTATTCTATGTGCATTAGTCACTCGTACCTACCGGCAGAGCTAATGAGAGCGATTGTGGTACCGATTGTCAAAAACAGGACAGGGGATATCTCGAACGCGGGAAACTACCGGCCAATCTCTCTTGCAACTACCATTGCTAAAATATTGGACAGTATGCTTGATTCGTGCTTGGAAAAACATCTGGACCTGCACGACTCACAGTTTGGGTTTCAACCTGGGCTGTCCACTGAAAGTGCAATCCTAAGTCTCAAGAATACTGTCCAATATTATACAGATCGTAAAACGCCGGTGTATGCCTGTTTCCTGGATTTCTCCAGGGCGTTTGACCTTGTGTCATATGATGTGCTCTGGAGGAAGTTGGGGGACAGGAATGTACCGGCGGAAGTTCTTAAGGTTCTGCAATTTTGGTATGCTAACCAAACGAACCATGTAAAGTGGTCCAACATTCTCTCTGAGGCTTACGGGTTGGAGTGCGGGGTGAGGCAGGGAGGGTTGACCTCACCCAGGCTCTTCAACCAGTATGTAAATGACCTCATAGTCGAGCTCAGCAGTATGCGTGTTGGCTGTCGGGTTGGTGGTGTTAATATTAACAGCATCAGCTATGCAGACGACATGGTGCTGCTGGGCCCGACTGCAGGTTCTATTGGAGAGATGTTGAAAGTTTGCGAGGACTACGCGGCTAGGCATGGGCTCGTGTATAACGTGAAGAAGTGTGAGTACATGGTCTTTGGGGTCGCCGGTAAGTGTACAGATTATTCACCTAACTTTACCCTAAATGGCTTGAGCATAAGAAGAGTAAAACAATTCAAATATCTGGGACATATGCTTACCGACGACCTGAAAGACAATGTGGATATTGAGAGGGAGCGCAGGGCTTTGGCGGTCCGCGGTAATATGTTGGCTCGTAGATTCGCCCGCTGCACGGACCAGGTAAAAATAACGCTTTTCAAAGCGTATTGTCAGGGTCTGTACACGGGTGGTCTGTGGATCAGCTACACCAAAAGGTCGCTAGATGTCCTGCGCGTCCAGTACAACAATGTTTTTAGAATGCTTTTGAGACTGCCCCGGTTCTGTAGTGCGTCAGAGATGTTTACGCAGAGCCGTACTGATGGCTTCCACGCAGTTGTGCGGAAGAAAATAGCGTCTGTGGCAGCTAGAACCCGGGCCAGTGGCAACAGCATTCTAAAAACAGTGACTGAGAATGTGTTTTCCCCTTTTATGAGGCATTTTGTGGAGAAGATGACCGGTTGAGAAACTGGTTTCGTCTTCTTTACAAGGTGACTCATACCCTAATTGTTATTTATGTATATACTAACACTAGGTATAAGGTACTTTACTAACACTACGGATCTCTGTTATCTGATTTTTGAAATAAATAATAATAATAAATAGCAAAGGCAGGGTCCTCCAACCAGGCGGGTGTGTGTCTGATGGGCTACTGCCTAACGATTGATGTCGGGATGTTGTAGGTAATATTATGCCAGTTGCACGGTAAACTTCGCTTGCGCGATGCAGGATTATGCGTGACGTCAGTGTGATGCGTAGTTTTCATGTGGTGTTGTAGATGCCGCTACAATCCATCAAAGCATATACAAAAGCTGTGAAAAGGGCTCGATACTCAAAGAAGCTCTTAACCGGTCAAGCGGCGCGCGTCGCCGATGGGCGACGAAACAATAGAAAATCAATTGTGTCTCACTAGCGGAGCTTGACAGATTAATAGTAAAATTAAATGTATAAATCTACCACCATCTTCACATCCCTTAGTGAACCAAACAAAATATGTTATCCATACTAATATTATAAATTCGAAAGTAACTCTGTCTGTCTGTCTGTATGTCACCTTTTTACGCCTAAACCACTGAACCGATTTAAATGAAATTTGGTATAGAGATAGTTTGAGACCTGGGAAAGAACATAGGATAGTTTTTATCTCTATATTCTCACGGGATCGAAACTTATGCGGGTGAAACCGCTGGGCGCAGCTAGTAACAATATAAAATGATGACCAACTTCCTCTAACCAAGCGGAAGAATGCACGAATCATGGAGATACCTTAGAGACAGACCCATTTCAAATTCCGCAAATGCTATTGTTGATGACCTATTCCATACAAAACATGATGTACCTATAATGTACACGGTATTAATATCACGTAACAATATCTCGCTAAAGTTTAAATCCTGTATAATTGAATGCCACGCTTGTAAAGTCCAAGCTTGCTGCAGTCAACCTGGGAATCGCAAAATTGAAAGGATTATACATGTAAACATGGCCAATGTTTTACCATTAGCGTGCAAAGCTGAGAATTACTTAGAGTTATAGCGACTAACAGCCCGCTCATACAGGCTGCGCAGACGCAAATGCTTCGTTTTGTATGTAAACGAACAACATTGACGCGTCAAGATGTCGCAAATTGTACATCGAGTACAGGCCACTACTCCTACGTCTTTACCACAGGGCAAAAGCCTTTCTGATACAGAAAAGGAACGATCTTTGATCAGCATGCTTAAACACTGCGTTTTGAGGATTTCAGACCGTTTCAGGTCCAGCTTTATGCACCAAGTTTTTCATCAGTCAGTTAACAAAGTCATTTGTAGGTATCCAAGATAATATAAGAAAGTTCACATATTCAATATTGTTCTTGTTGAATTGAATATACTACAGTGTGATTCTAAATAATGCGCACATATCGAAATTACCCTCATTTCGATATGTGCACATTATGAAGAATCAAATACCTACCCTTTTTTATTACCTTATAAATTATTCTCTATCCTATCAGCTTTCTAAAAGTAAAAATACCATGTTTATAACTCAATAATAACATTTCCTATTAACTGTTAAAGAAAGGCCTTGTACTCGGCTACGTACAATATTTACCAGGTAAAGCCATTTAACTTTTTTTTTTAGATTTTTTTAAAGACTTACCAACTGAATTTCGACAAACTGGTCCGAGGAAGAGTCCTTTGTAATTCCTCACAAGGGAGTCTTCTTCGGACCATCACGACACCTCCGTTAGCAACTTCCAAAAGAACCCACAGACAGCTTTGATGCGATGGTTATAGCCTGTAAAAGTATTAAAAGATTTTGTAAGGTATTTCAAATATTGCCAAAAATGGTAAGTATCTCCCGTTATTTCGTAAACTTCGATAAAAGCAAACTTTTTTTGTCCGTAAAAACACGTGAGTACCTAATAAAGAACATAATATACGTTCCTTCGCGATTATACACACACCGCATTTGCCACGTTCTATGGATGAACAGTCTTTTGACAGACAGGACATTGTGAAGTACCTATGATATGAATCACTATCTTCTGCCCGCGACTTCGTCCGCGTGAAATTTCTTATTCCCCCGACCCAGCCCGTTGCATCGCATCGCCTGCTATAACTTCGTTTTCGGTTAGCGACATTTCTTACTTCTTTTCTTTTTGCTCGACTTCTAAGGGTCCTAGCGTGATGTTAAATATCTATAGCCTTCCTTACGAATTGGGATATCAAATACAAAAAGATTTTTATATCCGACAGTTCCAGAGATTAACGCATTCAAACAAACAAACAAACTCTTCAGGTTTGTTATTATTACTGATTCAATAAAAATTCGCACAAAAACAAAATAAAAATTATTAAAAATATATATTATTATTAAATTAATATATTTATTAATATACTAGCTGCGCCCCGCGGTTTCACCCGCGTAAATGTCGATCCCGTGGGAATATCGGGATAAAAACTATCCTATGTCCTTTCCCGGGACTCAAACTATCTCTATACCAAATTTCATCGAAATCGGTCCAGCCGTTTTCATGTTATGTCGTGACAACGGAAAACGGGTTTCATTTTTATATACATATATAAAAATGAAACCCGTTTTCATACCCCGTTTTCAACATACTTATAGATTATTATTAATTTTTTTTTTCCGGAGGACAGGGTGCTGTGGCGCAGTCTGGGAGAGGCCTATGTCGGTCAGTGGACTGCGATAGGCTGAGTTGATTGATTGAATAAAAATTCGCAGAATAGTCTTCCTTATTTTTTAACCAGTGCAGGTACAGTTACTTACAAAGTAAGTAACTGTACCTGCACCCATATGTAAAGAAGAATTGAGAGAAAAACACCATAAAACGTTGTCACCTCTCCATGAATACAGTGTCTCGACAGCATAAACACCACGCAATACTCGCCGCGGCTCTCGAAGTCTCGCTCGATCCCAAAATAATGCGATCCATTAACGTACCTCCAGAAATATGTGTATTGTCAGTCCTTCTCTCAGCACTGACGGAGACATGGGGACAGACTCGCGATTTACATAAAAACACTGACCTATAGAGGACGTTTTCATTTCTTACATTTATACATATCTTCGGAAGATCTTAGTAGGATTAAATTAAATTGCTAGTTGAAATAAGTAATGTCATAAAGATCCTAAAATATTTCTTAAAGCATTTCACAAGCCACACATAACACGTTTTAAGCGTAGGCAGTGATTACCCTTACCCAAAGTGGCAACAACAAAGTCATAAACATTTATACGTCAGTCGTGAATGAGACTGAAACATTAACGAGATTCGCACGTCTCTACACGAAAACAAGTACACCCTAAGTGACATATTAAAAGAAAAACACATTACGCAAATACAATCGTATCATTATACAAATAATGGCACATTTAGGTCTCGTCGATGTTGGCAATATTAAGCACCCCATACACAGAGCGAGCGAATTATTTGCATACATTCCGCTGGCGTGCAGTCGGGCGACATCTGAACATTTTTCGGTGCATTTAACTCTCAGACAATGGGGCTGAGTGATCAAAGGCCCATAAATACGCGACCGACCCCCGTGAATTTACATACAATCTGCGCGACAGTTGATCGGCAGCCCAGACGTGAATGGTCGAAATGGCGTCGCACTACCACAAAATGGCCGCCGCTCCGCGCATACAATGTACCGAATTGAACTGAAAATCCGTAAATTGAAGCGATTTAAACACTCAGATAATGAAACTGAACGTGGACGGACACTGTATTATCTGCTCTCCTGCGCATTTAAGTGTCTAACACTTTCCTAATCTTGCCATAAAACGATGAAAATTATTAGGAAGCTTATGTAGTGCTGAAGCGGAGTCGAAATGTCATATAATCAAGAATTCCAGTTTAATGCCTGTACATACAACATAAAACTGGATCTTGACGACTCGAGCTTGCGTTTTCTAAACACAAAACATTAGATACAAAAAATACTTTCGATATCTTTAGAATAGTTACTGATCCAA
This sequence comes from Amphipoea oculea, assembly GCA_945859645.1. Taxonomy (NCBI): domain Eukaryota; kingdom Metazoa; phylum Arthropoda; class Insecta; order Lepidoptera; family Noctuidae; genus Amphipoea; species Amphipoea oculea. Next base: position 7,400,417 of record OX243884.1, read on the forward strand.
ATAACCGCTCCCTGGGTGTTCCTTAAATATGATATTATAGCTTTATATCGAGATAAGTTCAAATCATTCGGCTAAATGTTCCTGCGGCCTTCGCAACGGCAAGCTTAATGGCTTCTTAAAAATTCGTCGCGCTTTTTGTACCCGCCAATGATACTCAAATTCGCATTTTTGTACATACATTAGTTTATTATTATGTCGGGGTTAAAAAGCAAATGACATCAAAGGCGAGATCAAGAGCACCGATTATAAGCCGAAGTGGTCACTGGATGATTCAGAAGCTGCACAGAGTGGTCATTATGAGTTGAGAATACAACGGAAGCTTTGCTTGCTAAACGTGGCTATCTAAGATTTTAAGTAGTCTTTTACAAAAACATATATTTATGCTAAGACCGCATTCCATCACGGCGTCCATTTATTGTTGTGTACCAAGTTTCTACGCGTTATTATTAAAATAAAGTCTTAAATGCATTTATCGACATTCCAAAGAAATATGACATTGCCATAAGCTTTAAAACAATCCTCGCCTAAGAGCATTATCCAAACAATTCCCAAAGATAAGTTTGTCGATGTTTTGCTAAGAGATCAGAGAACTTCTCGGTCACAACAGTATGCATGTACAGACGCCAGCACATCAACCTACCCGAAACTGTCACATTATAGTAGGTTGATGTGCTGGCGTCTGTACATTACTATCACTGTCTATTTCGTTCAGTGACACAGAAGTGAATAGATCTATTTCACTCCGGTGTCACTTAATAGCAGCTCCATGACTTTCTTTGTTCCCGTTCTGAAGGAAATGAGATTAAAACACTTATAGACAATGCAAACAAAATACGAATATAAGTGAACTTTTGGCATATAGCTACTTAGTAACATATTGTACCTAATAGCAATCAAACTTAATGCGTTATCAGAAAACGGTGGATATTATTCCGGTCATAGTCAATCATAGTCCTGCAAACACACTTTCAATCACAATCGAAGGGTTTTTAAGGAAATTTCTAATCCATCGCTTCGTAGGTTAGAAAAAAATCGCCTGCTCAGTAACGGAAATAAAGCAATGAACGTGGTTGAACTGTCAAAATTAAAGATGACGTGTTTCGCAAGTACCCCCTGCTCTTATTTCCAAGGTATCGTCGTGGGTTCGTGACATATACCTACCTTCCCAAAAACAAAATACTAAAAGTTGATTGTTTCATTTTATTCATATCTTACGTCTTTATTCAGGTGGTTGGTCAAGAGCTGTTGGCAGCAGGACAATACCAGGCTGCAGTCACAGTATTAGAAGCAGCCCTAAGGATCGGATCCTGCTCTCTCAAGTTACGGTAAGTAAGATACGTCACTTAATTTGAACTTAAAAACACGAAACAACTCGAAGCAGACGACGACTAAATGAAACTAAAATGATAGTAGAGTCCAAAGATATTGCTTATGTTTCAAAGTTTATTTTTATTTTAGATAGAAGAATCTCTCAGACAGAAGTTGATTTTGTATTTGTGAACTTAGAATGTTTAAAAATTATGACCTTTTAAAGGCTTTTTGCTACTACCGATCTGTTCACTAACTGCGCACTTTTACAGGGACAATTCCAAGACCGATCACATTCTGATCTCAGTCTCAATCTGTCAAAAATACCTCTAGTTTCCCTAAATTTTTGACAAGTTTTTGAAAATGAGATGAGATTGCGACTAAATTTTGAACTAGATTTTTTTAGTGACTGAGCAGATCCCCTTAGGATCTGCTCAGTCACTTTAGTAGTGCTGGTAGCACTTCAATTACATATTCGATTATAAAACCAAGAATTTTAAGCTCCAACCATTTTAGTTTACTCAATAAAACAAAAGATAAATCTAACTTCTTAAGGCTCAAAAATTAATGTAGGTACGCGAGTAAATCTTGTGTTAAGTCGATGATAAATGACTTACCACAAAAAAAACACAACGATCTTCGATTCACGGATAAGGTAACTTAGATGTATATCTTTAAAATCTCTGGTTCAATTTGTTCAGTTTACTCTAGAAACAGGACGACTCGATAATGTTACGCAAAATACTTGAAATAAAGCCTTACAAGGAAATCTTGCATAAAAAACTACGCATCAACATCTAGTCAGAATCGCCATAATCTGAGGAACAGGGAAAGTTGTCCTTAATCTAGCACTTGCACATAGCTTTGCCAATCAACATAATTATCTAAACTAGTTAAGTTGTACCTATTAACATTTTTACAGGTGAGTTAAGCGCCTTATTCGGAGATATATGTCTATTCTGGGGCTGTGAGACGATGCAATGCCTTTTACGATTCGCGTCCGACAAGCACTTTCAATTTCACGCCGATATTAGGAGACTAGCTCGGTCTGCAGATAAGTGTAGTTTCCGTTGCTTGCAATGAAACTGTTGTGGTTTATTGCTAAGCTGATAATTTGCGTGTATTACTTAAATAGATTATGTTTTTCCGGGTAATTCTGCGTAGATATGAGACGGGAATCTTCATGATTAGGCCAAACAGACGAAAATGAGTCGAATTTTACTTTTTTTTCATTGGTAAAGTCCCCGTGTTACGAGTTGTAGATCGTGAGTTTGAACGCAGCAGGGCTTTACTTTGTGTATTCAATTTCATCACCACTGTTTTCAAAACGGTGAAGGAAAACTTGATGAGGAAACCGGCATGTCCTAGAACCCAAAAATTCTAAGACATGTGACATCCACCACGTTTCCTGTGTCCCAGTATGTGGGAACATTATAGGCTGATTATGTGTGTGTGTGCATATTTTACTTAACCAATGTGCTGAATAATTGCGTACAGTAATCACCGCAAGAAACTGCTTTAATAAAACCAACGATCCATTAAAACAAATCTAACATATTTACATAAGTAGAATGCCGGACATCTCTAGTAATATCTACACAAGAAGACCGCTGCCAAGAATTTTCTAGATTAATATAGATAACGCCACTGCACTCACGATTATAAACACCAGTGCTTAAGTATATCCCAGTTATCTTCAGAATAAATTCTTTGAATCTGAATTTGTAAATGCTCCCACAGACGGATCGCAGTTTGCGGTCATCGTTGATTATAACGTGCAGTGAAATGCAAATTATGTGCGATTTGCCGATTTTTATGAACTGTTAAACTGTAACCACCTCAAGTTATTGGCGACAGTAGAAAGAAAACTGTTGCTTGCGCTTTGCAAGAACTTAATAATACTCGATTGCTTCGATTAACGATTTAGTTTTACCGATGTTACCAATTTTTCAATATTAGCGCTCATTACTAAGCTTATTTCTCTAATTCATTGTTTTATGCATGTACTGTTTCCTTTATGTAACTCGTGAACTGTCATTTTATTTAAAAAATTAATTATGTGTTTGTATCAGTGTACAGTATAATGAATCGTAGTGAACCTAATAAAATAAACAGATAATTAATTACTATTTTATTTATAGCCATTTAAAAGATAATTGTACTAGAGTTACGAGTAGTTAATGTTGTAAAGTGAAATATTAAAAAATATATATAGGCAATTAAAAGAAACAACAAGTAATTTACGCTCTCGCACAACTTGTAAAAGTTATGGAATCTTTTTACTACGGAACTCAGTGCTAGCAACCAATAAGACATTGGGAACAAGATGTTATCATTTGATATTGCTGAGCATCCGCACGAAGAAATTGCGAGTTAATTGCACTGATTTTTACGCATCGTCTCACAGCTGGTCTACAGCGCACTAAAAAGAAATTAGTCCGTTTATTTTCGTATAAAAGTTTCGATCGTAATCCTTGAAAAACAATTTCACACCACTAACACCACTCAACTTGTTAATAAGAAGAAGACAAATGATCGTGCGAATCTCTCCCCTTCGTTCATTACTCGAAACATTATTATTTTTAATCACAGCCAGTACGTAACGAGTTGACAGTGGGATAATTTATATATACTTAAAGGGAACGGCTATCTTTGGCGGAATTTCGACGTTTTGATTTATAATGTTCCACTGTCGAGGAAATAAAGACGTCGTAAATTTTGAGCGGGATATACGGTGTTGCGTTTTAATAACAGACCTCTAATTAATGGAATGCAATAGTCCTTATATGTGCAGTTACATTCGTACGGCGTGCATATGTTAACGTTCCCTGGGATACAGCACTTAATTTTTCATTTTATGTCTTCTTGAAATTCTCTTGTGTTTTATACTTGAAAGAGTTGAAAGGCGATGTCTTCGCGGATGTGTTCTCCGAAAATAAAAGCGGTGGTGTATTGCCCTTAGTTTACCGATCCCAATTTGGCAGTGGGTGGAACACCATTTATACGTCGCGCAACTGCAGGCAGCTTCCAGAATCAGGCGCTTATTGAGTCTTGAGTTTTTTTCCCACATAAAAATCCAGTCATGCTTTTGCTTCGAGGACCCTAAAATCAATTAGGGATCGAACCAAATCGATGCTTGTTATCATTAAGCCAATGGTGCGATAACTTAAGCTAAATGCAACCAATGTTCTCATTTAATGCGGTTTGTAATTGGCGGAATATTGCCAATCAATCTCAACGCATTACTGTAAGTACACGCCGGCAGTACTTACCATAAATAATTACGAGCAGTAGCAATGCACGCACAAAAAATATCTAAGTACTTAGGTACTTTAATTTAATATTCATAAATGCAACTCAAAGGATGTTTGCACACGTTCCGCTGCTTCGCTCTGCTTATCCTGCGAAAAAAAGGAGCGTGATGTTGCCCATACACATTTACATCTTACTAATAATAATATAATGCTGAAGAGTTTGTTTGTTTGAACGCACTCATCTCTGGAACTACTAGTCGGATTAAAAAAAATCTTTATGCATTTGATAGACCTATTCTTGAGGAAGGCTATTTAACAGTCTTAGGAGCCGAGCAAAAAGAAAAAAAAATAGAGAGAACACTAAGCGAAAACGAAGTTTTAGCGCGGGCAGACGATGTGATGCGAGGGGGTGGGCCGGGGGAATGAGAAATTTGACGGACGAAGTCACTGCCAGAAACTAGTTGGTAGTGTTGGTACTAATATAATGAAGATACCTAATGCTTTATGTATGGATGTTACACGTCACTAATTACTAAACAGTATTCACTGAACATCGAATTTCGTCTGATCAAGTTACAGAAAAAAAAATATACAAAGCGTTCACTGTTCTCACATTCTATACTGGGTCAAATGAAATGAGCTAGCGAGACTCCGCAGACGTGATGAGTATCGATAAAATTAATTTGATTATTTTTTTATGGGGTCATCGACCGCTGTTAGTGTACTTACTTAATATCAATTCGGAAAATATTTTTTTGTGTAAACTTCACAGACGTGATTGTTATAGATATCTAAACATGATTAACCGGTCAAGCAGCGCGTGTCGCCTATTGGCGACGAAACAATAGAACATCAATTGTGTCTCAGCGGAGCTTGAGAGATTAAACATATTTTTTCAAGTCATACTTCCAGTAATAACACCACAAGCGGTCGTTGACCTCTATGAAAAATAAATTGTTTTTTATTTTTATTTCATCTTTTCATCATCCATACCCATCACGACTGCAGAGTTTCGCTAGGTAATATAATTTAACACTATAGTAAAGAACAAGCCTATAAGTTTGGATACGTCGAGGTGTCGTTAAACCCCAAACTTATATTGAAATGGAAGCTAACGAAGTACCGATGCACGCAGCAGATCAATGGGAATGTATTCAGTAGATGCACCCTCGGAACGGGGCCCGTGTTTATGGCGCTATTAAAATCACCGTTAATGACCTCCTACCATGGTCTCGGATATTTTGCCTTATGAGAAATACCATCGCTTAATAAATATCTATGTATATCCAGCACAGCCACTAAACCCGTAGTGAAAGACCGTGTTTGAGTTAAGTCTATAGTCGTGTAGGGTGTTCATGTCGTGTCCAAGGAATTTCCATTGAATTACTTCGACGAATATAATGGAGAAAGCGACAATGTATATTCTGTGATATTTTAACATGAAACTTAATAATTTCTTGATTGTAACTTCTGTTGTGGGCGACTAAACACAGGCAGACTTTAATTGCTAGTTGTATGAGCATTTATTGGCATTTCAGCGCATGCGCGCTAGTGCGGGATCCAGTGTCATACCCAAATAATGTAACACTAATTTATGATTCAATAAAAACTTATTATTATTATTATTAAATGGTTGAGCTGATCCATGCGTCATGTTCGTGAACTGGCGCCGTCAGATAGGACTGGTCATCTCTTAGCTGCCACGGCTTATTTTAATTATTTTATTTTTGAATAGTTGTTTTTTTTTTTGTTTCTATTCTACTCAACCCCTTTTAACGTGTACGTCTTTTTACATCAATTCAACATTAATAATGTAACTAATATTTTTGTATAACAATATAATTTAAAAGAGTGTCCATGGAGTTTCTTGTCCGTGCTTCTCCATAGGTGCCAACTACGCTTTGGAATGGGCATCTAGCTTCATATTTCTGACTGACCGAATCCTTGACAGTTCAAAAGTGCCTGTAAATGGTTTAATTGAAATAAATGCATCGAGTTTGTGTTTGATTTTTAGACGTTTGAGAATACTAAGGGGTTTTATAAGACACGATGACGATCATCACTACAATAAATAAATAAAAAACTTTTACGATGACTTCTGTGTATAAATTCCTGTATAACGAGCTCAAAATTGGGACGAGACGTAATTATAACACCTACGAGTACGTGCTGTGCGCCTGAGACACCTAATTCCTCAGTTAAATTTATTTAAACACGTTTCGAGCCGAAGACATTGATTGAATAAGCTCCATCTCTATATACACTTGGGAGACATTAAGTAACTCTTCCCGTCCCAAAATTGTCAACTTAAGCGTTGGAACGGTCCGGCGTTGAAACCCACACCTCGGCGCGATCTTATCTCTGCGTTGATGGATCGAAGCTGGATCGATACGGGACTATTCTGTTCGCCCCACGATAAAACTCCACTCGATATAAATAAGGATTGTTATACGCGATCCTTATCGAGATGATCTCTGTTGACAGATGATGAGATTAAATGAGATAATACTTTGGAAGGGGTGAAATAATGAATACACTGACCACTTTTATTGATAAATTAACATAAATACTTTTTTTCTATACGACCTCCCGGGTGCAACGGTCGAGAAAAATTACCTTGGCTTCCATATAAATGTGTTTTACATTATTCGCTGTCTGATATCATTAATATCTGATGCTTTAACAACTATATGTAACAGAAATATCTTAATTACGTTTGAAATCATGAATCTTCTTTCCGACACTAACTAACCGTTAACTTATTTATGTTCAATCTTGCAAAATGTTAGTGCTTAGTGTTAATACACTCGTCTAGACATAAACCGGCCGACAGTACAAGAGCACGTAATCTTGGTTCCTAGAACCAACTAAAATACTTAAGAACGCCGCCATTGGCTGAGCATAGCTCAAAGATAATGGTATTACGGGAAGCGACCGATTCGATCAGCGGATACGTCCCGATCGATTAACAGAATACGTCAGCACACGATCGAGAGATCGACGCGAGTGGAGGAGGTGTAAAAGTGTGATGTCAAATTACATCGCGCTGTGTGATTCATTACCTTCACCACAAATTAAAATATTTATCTCAGATTATTTTAATCGGTTTCACACGAGCTATTTAAGAACGGGCAGGCTTGAAAAACCGGACGTGTGAACATTTAGTCCCGATGCTTGTACCTCGGGGCTAATTATAAAGTCGTCGGCTTTTACGTGTTGTACGCAAAATGCGGCTATTATTATAATTATTGTGTGCTTAGGTCGAAGTGCTTAGGGTGAGAAAGAGCTTTTGAATGTTCGTGCTTGTAAACGTGGCCTGAGCGATGGGTGATCATTACGCCTAATAAAACTATATAAGCGGCAACTTGTTAACGTTAACTCTCTACATCGCGGCTTGTTTATAAAATATTACTGAAATTGGAGTTAATGGCGTCGACTTCCGAAGCATCCTCTAATTTAGAGTCATCTGCACTTACTGCACTAAAATATTGGTTTTCAATTCATGAAAACCAGTCTTAACTTTCTAAAGTGAACCTGTGTTATTGAAAACGGACGTTCTGATTTCTCTTTTATGTAGAATATTATAAGCATTCATGTTTTGCCTAGTTTGCATGCTATGCTTATTCCCGTAAACAAAACATCTTACTGCATATTAAATATTTATGATAGCGTTAACAGAAAACAATTTTCTTTGTGCGGAAAATGGCTAGTCGTGAGTAACTTCTTTTCTGCGAAGAACTTCAATAAACCTTAATTCATCAGTAAGATTATCTTCTTCAAGACCTAAATGCCAATATTTCATGTTCATTTAAATACAAATACAAGCTTTATTGCATAATCATAGTCAGTCTATAACGATCCCACTGCTGAAATACAGGCCTCATCTCTGTGAGATGGAGTGGGCCGTAATCCACCACACGGGCCCAGTACGGGTTGGTAAATGTCACATGTCTTCGAATTTTTGTTCTAGAACATGCCATTTTCCTCACGATGTTTTCCTTCACCGCTTTGAGAGCCACTGCTCTCAAAACGGTGATGAATTAATTTGCACAGAGTAAAGCAGGTTCGAAGCTGCGACCTACAACTCGTAAGTCGCGGCTGTAGGCAGTGGGGCCACCAGTACTCTGACAATCTGAAAAGCTTTATTGACGAAAAAGAAAAGGTGATGACAGAAGTAAGCTTCCATTTAACACAATTACGAGTAAGTTTGTTTATTACAATGTTTTAGTTTGACCGTTGACCCCCAAACTAAGCAAGGAATATGTCAGTTCACAAGGCTAGTTTAGTAAAGCGTATGTGTATATTTATTCATAAACACTCGCTAACTTTTGACCCATAGGCAAAACCTAATCACTATAATGACTTAAATGTTTTTTTCTAAGCTTTAACTTGGCAATATTAACCGCTGCTGTGTTTTAGAATTAAATATGAGTTTTTGCTATTGTGTTAAAGGAAAACATCTTTTTTTTATTTTGTTGTATAAAGTATCACAGTCGGTGGTACTTTATTCACATTACAATCTAGCCTATTAGCTAATAAGTAATTTAAATATAAGTTGATTTTTTTTTCCCCTTTGAGCACCACGATAAAATATTTGTTTGTGCTCCAATGGTGCCTTTGGACACCACCAACAATGGTGACTTTGCACCTATGCATGGAACCTTTGGTGCTCCATGCATAGGTGCTCTAAAAGTAGGTGCTCAATCGGGAATACTCCACTTAAACTGCTAAGTAACTATAATAATATCGTGAGGAAACCGGCATGTCCTAGAACCAAAAATTCGAAGACATGTGTCATCTACCAACTCGCACTGGGCCCGCGTGGTGGATTACACCCAATCCCTCTCAACCAGAGGAGGCCTGTGTCCCAGCAGTGGGAACATTATAGGCAAATTATGCTATTGTGCTCAAGCTAGCTTATCTAATGCCTGACTAACGTTCTGCGAGTTTTAAAATATCTAAGTTTCTTATGGGTAGATCATAAGCACACGCCTTCAAACAATAACTTAAATATATTCCTGTCAGAACCTTAACATCCTGTACATCAACAGCAAACATTAATTCTAGATGAGATGTTCGGCCTAGGCAGAAGGAAGTGTTCCTTCAAACTACCTCGTTCACTAGCCATTCAAGCCAATAGAATGCCTTTAATATTATTTAATAGTCACTAAACACTCCTATGATTCTACTCCAGTAAATTTAACATAATTTTACTTCCAAAGTATCTGCATAGTTATATTGAGTTAAGTATATTTATATAATTTGAGTTTCTGAAGACTATTGCCGATTAATTTGCAATTTATCACAAATAGAAATGAACTGACATTAATTATTCCCTGTTTGAGCTCATCGATTTGCGTTCGTTTATTGTAGTTTTCAGAATCTGTGTTTTATGTAGCTTTTTCGCTAAAGCCGCTTGTGTTGGGTCATTTGATTGAACACTGCTGGATACTAGATTACTTTAGTTTATATTTCCTCACTTCTCTTTATTGCGGAGTTTCATTCAACTGAATATCGGACTATCTCAGCTATGCGTGTTCTACGCGTAGCTGAGATGGTAAGATCATGATGCTCCATTTTGATTTTATTTGTTGCAAAACGTTTTCTTCTTTCTCTGCCTGCCCGGTCCCAAGTTAATTGGAGTCAGTGCAGTTGTTTTCTTCTTCCTTTTACCTTAGTCTTCACCTCCTCACATCATACACTTTTCACCAATATCATCATTCACATATTTCATCTTCTTTTAGTGACCCTCTCCACTCTATCTCCATCCATCAACGTTTATATTCATCACTCTATTTAAATTTTTCTGTCATTGGCACCACTTTCAGGCTTAAAATCATGTCCAGTACTTATCTACTGAATGAATTATATTTCATTGTTCTTTATCTATTGTCGAAAGCGTTTCGTGTTCAGCAATGGTCATTTATCTACGGACTTCGAGATGTTAGTTTGACTTTTGACTTCCCATGTGAAATGTTGTCGGTAGTCCAAGGTACTAGTTTGACGATGTCTCTAGATGTGGCTAAAGTGCTGTACTGTTGTGCAAACCAGTTGCATTGTGTTAATAGGTGGCAGGAAGTGTAACCTGCGTGTCAGTATTTACGAGTAAACTGCGATAACTTCTGCAGTTCATGGTTTGTTTTAAGTGTTACAGCTCAAAACTAAACACATTAGCTTAAAATCTCACTATCAAGGCTACACCATACAGAGCACCGATAACTAATCTCTAGCTCCACTTAAAATTAACTGAATTTGTTCATAGGGATTGCTAATATAAAATACCATAAGATATGCAACGGACAGTCACTAAACAAGAGCAACGTGCCATGTTTAGATAGCTCCCATTTATGGATAGACAAATCGGAAGATATTTTCAAAATTCTAACCTCTCTTGTTCTCCCACAGGGGCTCCGTCTTCAGCGCGCTATCCTCAGCCCACTGGGCTCTCAGTCAACTGGATGCTGCCATCAACTACATGCAGCAAGACCTGGCTGTAGCCAAGTCTCTTGGAGACACGGCAGGCGAGTGCCGGGCGCACGGCAACCTTGGTGCCGCGTATTTCAGTCAGGGGTCCTACAAGGATGCCTTAACGGCCCATCGATATCAGCTGGTGCTGGCTATGAAGTGCAAAGTGAGTACCATAATTATTATTGTAGTTAGCCATAAGTAGTATGCCAAGGCTCGCAGTTTTGCAGTATCGCCAAAGCTCTTGGCGATACTGCAAGAGGGCTGTAGTCGCTCCGGTATGGAGACAAAAACGACGGTCAAGCATTTTCCCTGACACCTGATAGATTTGTGCGTCTGCTCCTGGAATTGAACTCTTACTTTTACCTTTGCTTTTACTGTTTGTGGAGATAGTTTAGCCTATATTATTATTGCCAAGTCCGTCCTCCACCAAATTTTGGTCTGCACAATCTTGAAATGTCAATTCTAAACGATTAAATAAACAATTCAACCGACTTGCTCCATTTACGTCTGAGAATAAATCAAGCACGCCTGTGTTTGCGAATGCAGACCTTTTGGGGTACTGCGTGGCTGATCTTGGCCCACAAATTATGTTATTACATAAGAATAGGCCTGCTACTCTAAAGACAATATATGTATATACAATAACGTAGCGTTCAACCGCAGTCAGCTTCCCCGAACAGCTCTCTGAGTATAACAAATCGCTCAATATGAACTGTAGAGGGCGCCCTGTGTTCCCAAGCGCTCCAATATACGCGCAGCGGGCACAATGGAATATTTACATAAAGAATGGTAGTAAACCGTTTGATTTTTCCTTTTACAAATGAAATAACAAATGTTCTCGACTTCTCGGTCGCAATAATAACTTGCGGGGTTTACGCGAGCCGTAGTTGTAAAAAGTTAATTTAATTTTTACTATGGTACTCCGCTCTCGACTGATGATGGTTTATTATTTATAGTTTTGTTCCGTTGTAAGCGCTCTGGAGATCTTTTGGATTAACATGTTTATTAAGATGAGTGGTCGTAAGTTCAATCTAAGCCTATCCTAGCTGGGCAGTAAGGAATATTAGAAACTCTTCGTTCCGGTTGTCCGTTCCTCGGTCCGGTATGTTTATAAAAACTGAATTCTATTAATTCTGTCATCCAGTATGATTTAGTACTGCTATCCAAATGAATATGTATGAATGTGCTATTGAATTAGTATTCTGCTATCCTTTTATGTCTATTAATTCCTTTGACATACACTATATCTTAATTAAGACAGTCCCCACATATTCTATTCTCAAACATCGCATAAAATACAAAAAGTATAAAGTGATATGTCACGGCAAACCGGCATAATACTCTTATAAATTGCGTTCAGATTACTGAGAGTGAGCGCACACTCGCGCAGGTGCAGCTTATCCGAGTCTTTGCGGGAATCACTTTCGTTGTACACAGTTCGAGAACCGGCAACCGTATTACACTTTAAAAGAAACCCTACAAATAGTAAAGTTCGCTTTTTATTGATGCCTTTGATGGTCGCCGCGAGCCGCACACGACGTGATGCTAATTTGCAGTAAATACCCTGACGTGCGCCGGCGACAAGGCCGCGGCTCGATGTGCAGAATGACACTTATCTTCCACTACGATTAATTCAATGTTCTCGGAACTTTATTGTCCTTTAAATTGCAGTTGGGTCTGCAGCCTGGATAGTTGATGCTCAAATTAATTCGAACATCTGAAGAGCTCGTGCAGGCCTTTGATCTCAATTTTCACTTTCTGTGCTTGTTCTACTTTTAGGATCTTGTGTCTGGCTTTTGTGTGTGGATTTTTGATAACTTGAATGGGAAAACTGTATGTTTGATGGACACGGATTGAAAAGAAAAGGAAGAAAATACGTGTATTTTCACGTTTGCATGACGCGGAAAAAGAACACAAACACAAAAAAAAATAACAAGTTGGGGGAAAATATGCGTCACATCCGCGCAACGGCCTTCGCTCAGCATAACGCTAAGACCCTATGCGAGACAGAGCCTCAGCGCTGGTTACATGGATAGGACTGCCAGTTTCGGTAAATGCTGGCTTTTCGGTAGATCAAAATCATGAAATCGATTTGCATTTGCCAACCCATTTCAAACAAAGTAATCACATAATATCCAGACCTTAATTAAAAATGAATTCATATTGGTACTGTTGCATGTTGGTAGGTAATTCACACTTAAGCAACGTTGGTCGGTAGTTAAAACTTCTTCTTTTTAACCGACTTCAAATAAAAAAAAGTAATTAAAAAACCCGACTGCAACCTTATACTAAAACTAACTGAAAAGGTAAAAACAAGCCCATTTTTAACCGACTTTAAAAAAGGAGGTTCTGTATTCGACCCGTATGTATGTATGTATGTTTGTATGTCCGCGATTATCTCAAAAACTACTGAACCGATTTTGATAATTCTTTCATTAGTGTAATCTGCATACTTTCAGGAAGGTTTCAGTATATAATACATTAGGTAATTATTCTTATGTACGAAGTTATATGCATAAATGTACTGCATCTCCGGCATTTCTATGCGAATGTTGATGATTCTTCTAGTCGGTGTCTTCAATTCTTCAATGCACTAGTGTTAATTGAATTTGTACGTACAACTAAAAACAACAACAACTAAAACGTGAAACTAAAAACAACAATGACCAAACTAGAACCAACAACACCGACTTCAAAAATTAAAGTTATTTAGGTATCACTTTGTGGCGTTTTTTTTGTAGTTGGTTGTTTTTTTTTTTTTTTTGTAAAAAAGTTTTTTTAAGAATCCTCTATTTTATTATGATTTTATGTGTTAGTACCTTAGTTTCAGAGGCAAGCGAAGTGTAACACAGCAAGTTTGCCTTCATTCAAAATAATTACACCGTGTATTTTCCGTTTCAAGCACCGACGTTCTTCGCGGAGCAATTTTAAGCAACTTCTTATTTTACTGCAAAAATATACTTTCAACTCGATCGTAAACTAAAAAGTGGATTTTCAGTTCTAAGCCGCGGCGACCAAAGAGGCTGAGGCTTTATAGTTCTCAGTTTCACATATAGATTTTACATAAAAACTCTATATATCTATAATTACCCAGGGTTTCATACATTACGTACAATATCCTACCATACAGGTGTATTACTTCTCTTATTCTCATTTTAAAAGCAAGCAATCATTGCGTCCACTTGTGAAACAATCTGACGAACAAATAGTCGTAAAAAAATATTTACTTTGCGCGTTCTGCTCGAATGGTACACAACAAAAACTCGCAAGTCGATTTAAAATAACCGCGAAATGCTGGCAACACAGGAATTCACTCGCGAGTAATCCGAGAATGGGCGAATAATAATTACATGACAAAGTGAAGTGGACGCAGCTTCGCCGCGATCACAATCAAAAGAATTATCGTGTGAGCATGCTTTAAATGATTACGGGGAGTGTACGTACAGTGTACCTACCGACCGGACCGTACAGCGGCCTGTAATGCGCAACAGTCAATTTTATTTAATTTATGACTACTATGAGATTGGTAAAGCTTGTACAGACGCCAGCACATCAAGCTACTACAATCTGTCAAATTTCTTTAATAGTTTTTCAACTTTATCGCTAAAGCATAAGGTTCAAAGTTGATTGGGAAAATTTGACAGTTTCGGGTAGCTTGATGTGCTGGCGTCTGTACCTTACTATTCATCGTCAATATATAGGGTCAAATTAAATTAGCTAACGAAACTCCGCAAACGTGATCTAAACATGATAAAACAAAAAATTAATTAATTTGTTGGTTTTTTTTGAGGGGTCATCGACTGCAGTTAGCGTACTCACTTGAATAATCTGTTTAAAAAATGTGTTTTTTGTGTAAACTTCACAGACGTGATGGGCTTCGTTATCTAAACACAATAAAACAAAAGAAAACAGATTTTCTCAACTCAAACTTCGAGTAACAAAACTACCAGCGGTCGTTTAACCCTTAAAAAAAAACATCAAATAATTTTATATTTTTATTTTAACGTGTTTAGATATCGATACCCATCACGTCTGCAGAGTTACGCTAGCTAATTTAATTTGACCCTGCAGTGTCGAGCCCAGCATTAAATAAAAATACACCTTGATCCGTAAGCTACCTTTATCTATGTTTAGTCAACACTTTATGTAAATTCTTATTTTATTGGACTAATTGCCCGTCTTAATCATGAATTCCTTAGAAAGAGCCGATTACAAAAGACAGATATCACTAGATAGTCCAGCTTGACCAGCATTATCGAACTAGTCCGCACATATCTAACAGCCGCGTCAATTATTGAGAAGTACAATCGACAACAGCGATAACTTGCAGAGTACATCACTACGACTTTTATTATACGCTACATTTTTTACCACACATGTTTCGTTCCACGCAACACTGCAAGAAATCTTCGTTTATGGGTTACATTTCTCGAGACAGAATCCCAAGAAAAATAGAAAGAAAAAACCTTAAGACTATCTTTTAAAAACTATTAGGCCTGTTTAAAATAGACCAGCCCCCTTATTCACAAACACTCGATATGCTTCCGTATCGTATCGAACATTAATCATTGTTATCGTAGGAGTCTTCTCAATGCTGTTCACAAGTCCAAAACCCGAATAGACGCCCGCTATTCTTCCAACAGCTATTTGCTGTTGAGGGGAAGTCAAATCAGGTTATCGAAATGTCAGGTTTTCGATACGATAGCCTGTCGTATGGTTGTGAATCAGGGCTCTGCTCAGGTTTTATTTCACATAGATTATAGGCGGCTTACACACTATGTTTCGCAGTGCCATACGTACATATACCGCGAATAATTTGACAGTAACATGTGAGGTGGACTAGCCGGCTTCATTAGCGGATGCCGTGGATAACCCGTCGCAGGCAGGTGCTATCTCGCGGCTACGCGTTCCAATTGCTCGGTCAAACGTTTAACGTTTTTAATTAATTGTTATTAAAGGCTGATTGTAGCTGCGATGAGCAGAGCGCTGGGTATTCCGAAAATGCGACGGGAGATAGTGCGTCTGAGCACGTAGGAAATGGCATCAAGTTTCGAAATCTTAAAACTGTGATCAAGCTTTTATTCGTTAAGTATTTCAATCAAATAATTCAACTTAATGCACGCGCTTTGCCGGTGCCAAGCCAAAAACGACCACTAGAGCTATTTAATAGACCAAAAACTTTAACGGACATATTCAGTTTACTCAACTTCTTCAACAAGAACTGGCCCTTAGCATATTTGAACAGAGAGAAGTGGAAAGAGAGTAGGGAGGCCTTTGCCCTGCAACAGGACATCACAGGCTAATAATCCATACTAATATTATAAATGCGAAAGAGTGTCCATCTGTTACCTCTTCACGCTTAAACCGCTAAACCGATTTAGATGATATTTGGTATAGAAATAGTTTGAGTCCCGGGAAAGCAAATAGGATAGTTTTTATCCCGATATTCCCACGGGATCGAAACTTATGCGAGTGAAACCGCGGGGTTCTGCTAGTATAATATAATTCAGTTTACATGTTCCAAAAACATAGAGAGTTGCTATAAAAGCTCCATTACAAGTATTTACAAGTCCTGTGAATGAACACTACAAGATAATAAACTTTACATATTTTAAACGTTTTTTCTTTATTTGTTTGCATACAGAATCAGGGATGCAAGTAAAACAAGCGCACAATTCTAATGCATCTTGTACAAGTCGCTGAAGGGACTGGACACAGAATTTATATGCGATGACTTAGCAATGTATCACTGCTGCAATCTTTACAACCATTATTGCTTCGAACGAAACTAACGTGCAGCTTGTACCTAACCGATATAAATAAATGCAGATTCTTTGCATGTTTTTATAAGAATTTATTGGAATAAAATCGTATTAAAGCTTTTAATACGGTCCATAAGAAATAAACGTTGATTAATAATATGTCTTTTGTAATTATGCTTTCCTTTTAGCGCGTAATCGATGCCGTATTTAAAACGAAATATGAACAAAACGTCATACGTTACTGATATATTAGACATTTGTGATTGCGTGCACTTATCGGTGGATGCGATCCCTCTGTGCTCGACTGTACCGTCTGCGAACTCACGCAAAAAAGCCAACAAATACTTAAATACATATCGAGCTGAACGTAATGACTAAAAACTTCATTTGCAATAATCATCGTATATTGAAGAGTGGGTATTTATTAAAATACATCGCCGTTTGAATATTCATGAAGAGCGAAATTCTTTAGCGCCGATGGTAATAACGAATTTTTAAATTGTGTTTATCGATGTTAAAATGATAATTTTGCATAATGCGCTAGTTTTCACGTTGAATGGCGGACTGCCGGCTGTGTATCCTTCTAGCGAGATGAACTTTGCCATTCAGGGTGATAAAAAAATAGAAGGTACCTATGTTGGTCTGCTAGCTAGATTAACACTGCTTTTATTTATTTTTTTCTGCTAATTACCATCCAAGTTCCAAGTTTTTACAGACATAATCATTTTATTGATGTGCATACCTAATTATACAAAAAATATGTATAGGATTTGAATATGGACTCGCTTCATCAAATGTTTTCGTTTAAATGGTAATTAATGATTTTATTTCTGTAAGGTTTGTACAAATACTTTTACACGTCAATAATATTTTTTTAAATGATGAGGACGGCGGGACGGCGTTTCCTATCTGACTACTCTGAGAAGAAAGGCCGAAACAAACTCAGAGGTCACACAGTCTCTTTCAAAGTCCAGACATAATCATGGTCAGATCATTTAATTAAATAATAAATAATAATAAACCATTTATTTTCAGGTTACAAAGACCCATAGATACATACCTTAACCTAAGTATACATAATAACATAGTAACAATTTTGTTAGTAAATAAAACTTAAAAACTATGTTAGTATAATAATAATCTTTATTTTCTCTCCTCACAAAGGTTCACATAGTTATAAACAGAGACAGAAATTATAGCGTTATAACAAAAATGCATAAAATATGATCCTTTGTGAGAGACTGGCGTCCATACTAGGATACCCTGTGTGACGGATCACCAAGCTCTCACCCCGAATTAAGCCCAATTAATATTAACATTACAACGGTCAAAGTTATAACTCTAGACAAAGTATCACTTAGTTGTTGTTGTGTGTTGTTGTTGTTGTGTTGTTGTTGTTGTTAGACTTTGGTGTCTAAAATGGTCTTTTGAAGAAAAAACCACACAGATTGAGTGGACCTATCCAGTCAGTTTAATTACCTACCTAGATTTTCCTGAAGCTTAAGTTAGAAGTAAGTACTTTAAACATGCAAGTCACATAGCGGATGTCTCAAAAATCGTGTGTATTGAAATGTAAACAGCAGTTTTATCCGAGAATCATTAGTGACTCTTTAATAAAACATTACCCCATGCATATACATGCTTCGCATAGCACAGTTTTCCCCCATCAACAAACTAAATGTGATGTACTAGGCGAAGGTGACTCTGTAATTGTTTCAATAAAATAAGCACTCGATTTTTCTATAAAAAACCAAATCTATTTGAATGTTCACATATTTGACTATGAGAATGCTTTGTTACAGCAAGGTGCCATATGCAATTCCGAATTTAAAGAAATATTGGTCGGGACTCGGCAATTCAAACTCAAACTCAAAGCATTAATTTCAATTAAGCCATTTACAGGCACTTTGAATTGACAAAGAGTCGGTCAGTCAGTGTAAAATTTGAAGCTATTTGCCCATTCCAAAACGTAGATCTCTATGGAGAAGAACAGGCAAGAAACTCCAAGGAAACTCTTTTAAATCAAGATATTACAAAAAATGTACTTCAGTAATACAGTTCACCGAATCATAATGTTCTGATTCGATATAGGAATACTAATTCCGACCATTTGTACCTCTTTTTCCTATATTTTTACTTTCTTATCTAACAATAAAGGTTATGTCAGATGAAAAATGGGCCAAACTTACGACCCAGTAGGTCCTGCTTAATGGCAAACGACATCGCGGCAGGCCCAGACAGATATGGCGGGACGAGCTGGAGCTCCTTTATTGAAGATTGGTCCTTGGTAGCTCTGGACAGAGAGAGGTGGAAAGAAAGTAAGGAAGCCTTTGCCCAGCAGTGGAACGTAATCACACTATCACACTAATATTATAAAGGCGAAAGTTTGTGAGTGTGTGTGTGTGTGTGTGTTTATATGTTTGTTACTTCTTCACGCCTAAACCACTGAACCGATTTAGATGAAATTTGGTATAGAGATAGTTTGAGTCCCGGAAAAGGACATAGGATAGTTTTTATCCCAATATTCCCACGGGATCGACATTTACGCGGGTGAAACCGCGGGGCGCATCTAGTCACACTATCACACTAATATTACAAACGCGAAAGTTTGTGAGTGTGTGTGTGTGTGTGTGTGTGTGTTTATATGTTTGTTACTTCTTCACGCTCAAACGGCTGGACCAATTTTGATGAAATTTGGTATAGAGATAGCTTGAGTCCCGGAAAATGACATAGGGTACTTTTTATCCCGATATTCCCACGGGATCGAGACTTATGCGGGTAAAACCGCGGGGCGCAGCTAGTAAATAATAATAATATCCAACAATAATGATCTGATAATATATGCACATTTGCACAACCCTGTAAAATAATGAAATATGTTTGCGCTGTTCAAAAGCAAAAGTAACAATAACTGCAATAAAACATACGCTGACAAGTTGCTAGTCCCTCGACGGTCTCATATGACTACAGCCCTTTATCATACGCTGACTGCTACAAATTGTACAGGATAAGCCGGTGATACGCCGTCTTTACTCCTTAATTAATGGAACACGACATGTTTCTTTTATCACAGAAAAATATATAGGAATCTAGGCGTAGCTTTCGCTAGAAACTTTTTACTTGAAGATCTAAAGACGCCGATCGTCATGAAAATAAATAAACTAGCAGACAGAGATTTTACCTAAGAGGTCCAAAAGACTTTGTTCAACATAAGTTTTCATATGAAAAACTTCTTATTAAGTTAAAATACTGGTAAACACTGTTTTTGTCACACGAACTTTGTGATGATTTTTGTTAATGTTAGTGTGTCCTCATTAACAATATATAATAATTTTGTTTCAATTACGTCCAGTTTTTTTGTGACAGCTACATATTCATTTCTGACCTCATATAAGTGTCTTTTTTTGAATAACTTAATTTAGACGACTGTATAACTATTGCATTCAACTT
Source organism: Amphipoea oculea (assembly GCA_945859645.1). Classification (NCBI taxonomy): domain Eukaryota; kingdom Metazoa; phylum Arthropoda; class Insecta; order Lepidoptera; family Noctuidae; genus Amphipoea; species Amphipoea oculea. Next base: position 7,420,659 of record OX243884.1, read on the forward strand.
ACATCTTATATACGTTTGTTACATCGTAAACATGCCACGAAAGTGTTGTAACAACCCCGACAGTTTTTGTTATGTGTGTGGAGAATTAACTTTTACATCTCAGCGTCGAAATTTCACATCACTAATTGAAACAGTGCTATTTAAACTATTTTGGATTTCCTGTCAGAAATCAAGATAAATCCTGGGTTCCACAAAAATGTTGTGTAACGTGTGTGAGACTGCTATAAGGTTGGGATAAACTGGAACCCAGACATATGCCATTTGCTAAACCAATGATTTGGACCGAACCAAAGGATCATGGTTATTTTAACCTGACGTGTCAATTTTTTTTCATTCACATATTTTTGTTTGCTGGCCCTAGTACATTCAAAATTTGATGTAAGTTTTCATGTGACAAAAAAAAGTTAAAATTTTGTTGACCAGATTAAACGCAAATTAAAAATATAGTGTCCATTGACGCTTAATCTGTTACCATGGATTCAGTACATGATTCTGAAACCTTTCTGCGCAGAAAGTTTTCGTCGGCTATGAAAAAAAAAATCTGCTGTATCATAGAAAAAAAAAAACATACAAACATCCGAACATAGTACCTCCTCCTTTTGAAGTCGGTAAAAAGTGCAATAGCTACGCGGTCAAAATGTATGGAAAAGATTTTTTTTCTTAGAATAACGTACTAAATTTGCCCTGCCAGCCTGTGTTAATTTTTGTCAATTTTTTCTCCGTTCTTTTAATTTTGTTTTCGCAAACTGTATAATTCTTTTGTAGGTAGCTTTTTACTAGCTTGCGCTGTAAATCTTGTGGGCAAAGGCTTCCCTCCACTCCTTTAGATCGAAGGTATTACAAAATCATTATCGGTTATAGAATCTTATCAGAAAATATGGCCGTCCTTTCAACACACCAACAAACAAATTTCCTTTACCGCGTCATCGCGGATTGTTTTACATATTATCTTCAATCTCCATCCGTGCTTAATCGAAATAAGTTATTGCAAGCTTAGAAAATACATGAATAACTTCGTGGCGTTAGTTTTATTCATAGTCGTTTTATGCAAATATCACACCATATAACATTAGCAAATTAAGTGTCATATAGGTACCTACCTACTCAATTCCATTTATAATTATTTTATCCTACGTTAATAACTAAGGTCTTCATTATAATAGGCGTCCCGTAATTTATCTTTAGTCCCAGGAATCCCATAATTCTCTCGCCCTAATGAAAATTATAATTGTAACTCCTGTAATGAGGCAGAAAATTTACATAATGAATATTAATATAAATTATGCTGTACCATAGTCTACAAGTTTGTCTGTGTCTTGGGATAAACAATTGATAAGCCTAGCCTATGATAAATTAAAAAAATGATGCAAAACAGGTTTAGTCCAAAGCATCTTAAGGTCACACTAGTCGATATTTTTTTCCATTCGGGAGAGTATTCCACTGCTTGTAATTGTGCATCTTTACTAATGCGGACCAAAAGACCAAGACGAAAAATTATAGTTTGAGCAAGACGAAAGATTAACAATATAATGAAGATGTAAATATATCGGCTTGTGGCTAAGTAATAACAGCCGCACGGGTCAGTCGATCAGGTTAAGTTACGCTTGCTGCGGCTAGTCCTTGGATGGGTGACCATCTTTAAATTTTTGTTAAGCCGTTGATCCTGGGTATCATTCGTGAATCTTTAGCGGTCGTTACCGGTCGTCAGAAGCCCGAAAGTCTGACAACCAGTATTTCCAAGAGGTATCGTATTACCCAGTAACGAGGTTGTGGAGGTTAGATAGACAGTCGCGACACTTAAAATACTGGTATCCAGCTGCATCCGGTTAGACTGGAAGTCGACCCCAACGTAGTTTTAAAAAGCTAAGCAGATGATGATGATGTCATGTAAATGCAATAATATGCACCTGCATGTCTTCTTCAAACACATAATAAGCAAATAATAGAGTCATGAATCAAAGAGATATAAACTGCGATCCCTGTGCCGATTTATACGCATCATAGTTCACACAGGAATGTTTATTGTACGTACGAATAATGCAAAGAAACAAGGCACACAAAAGAACATAACATAACAAAGCTTGATAAACGTACGTCTCATTCGAGTATTATTTATAAAGGCCTTTAGACTCGACAGTGACACAGACAGCCAGAGTGACACAGTGTCTGCACACATGAATAGTGTGCGTAGTAACAAGGAACACGGCGTCTCGTTACTCGCCCTGTAGGAAAACGTCCAAACGAGATGGAGTCAGTATGTAAATCACCGCTTTATCGTATCATGTTGCACATACTTAATTAGCTAGATTGTTGCGGGGCGTCCCACTTTATTCGCTAGTGTTGGTCGCCGTCGATGCACGCCAACGATAATACTATATCTAGCAATAATTTAACATCGTGTAGAAGTTTATTGCAAGATATCAAAGCGGTATTTCTGGAGCTAAGTAAGATTTTCTTATATTTACTCTATAAAGTCAACAGTTTGTCCCTTTTTCCTATTACGGTAATTCTTGTTTGTATATGATTATTATAGCTAACATAGAAATGCCATTTTGCATTCAATGTATGTACCTAAATATTCTCGATCTAAGTGTGAACGAACATAATTTCCATTGTTTCCAATAGGTTACAATTTATATCGATACCGGACGTAGTACATCACTACTCAAAAACAAAGCCCCTATTGGCGGTCTCCGTCTGTCGTCGATCTTATTTTTTTTTCTTCACTTCCTCAGTGAAAAGGATGCGGTGCATTCTACGGGTCCTTTATTTGCTCTTAATCTTTTTATTCTTATTTGTTTTGTACGCGCATACCTCGCTTTATTATAAATTAAGTATACTAAATACTCTTGGCATTGATACGCGTCAAAAATATCGATTAGATACGCCTTTGGCAAAAGCGCTAAAGTTTTTAATACATAATATAATTAAAGCTACATATTGTATTAAAATAAACGGACTCTGATGTTGATTTTGAAACATCTCTGCATACTGCGACAGGAGATGTTCCTGAGTTTTGAGTTTACTATAATGCATTATACTGGCGAAATGTGGGTGTACTATAGGTATACCCTGCCTAATCCTTCGGGGAATAAAGGCGTGATGTTATGTCAATATAGTAATCTCAAATCTGTAAGCGCTGCAGCTCATAAGTATAGACATCATTTATTTAAATGATGATGATTTAAATCAATCTCTGCAACTTATTTTAAGCTCTTTCTAACATTCATGACCCCGAATTTGACACGAACATAATTTTTGACTCATTGCGTGTAAATTAAGAAAAAACCATGTCCAAAGAGATGTAGATACGGCTCTGTAATATAGTGTGTGCACCGCATTGATAACATCAAGCTGCATCAAGCTTCACGCGACGCTACATTACACTCGTTACATAATTACTGCTAAACCACATAAATAAGTCGTTCATATGACGTGGAATGTCGGCGCATTTGCATTCGCGTGTTCCTACCTACATTACATGTGAAAAATGATACATAAAACCCGAACCCATAAAATTTGTACCCATTGAATTGGAACTATCACAAATATATGTTATATCCTCTTAAACTAATAAAGCTGGACAGTCGGACGAACGCGGACGCATTCAATGTCCTCGCGAAATTTACGATATCGTACAGCGAACATTCGCTGTATGGGACCATAAAAAGTTATTGTAAGTGCTAGTGCTTAAATAAAAAGACTAGGGAAGCGTATTGAAATGACGATCAAGACGTTACGTTGCTATGAGAGTAATGAATCGTTGGTAAGTGTCAGTAATGGACCTTAAGTAATGGCTTTTTGTAATTTTATGTCTCTGGAGCCAATTGTGTTCAACAGATAATTAATAAAGGATATCGGGTGCTCTTGGATTATGCATCTTATCTTTACTAGGATACGTTAGTGATGCTTCTTATTTTAAGGCTAGTCTTTATGACACGCATTAAACCTAGGCTCTGAAATCTCGCAATTGTTGCATTGGTTTAATGTACGGCTAGCTATCAATTCTTACGAATATAATGGTGGCCTTTCGACTTGCTAGCTTAAATTACTGCAGGTGACAGACAGAACCTGGCAGCAGTGTGGAACATATCACTTATTGGGAAGAAACGGCAAAATAGCTTATTGATAGGTTATAAATATTTCACAAACACCAGTAGACCTCTGAAAAGCAGCCCAGTAAAACCTCATTCAACAGAACATTTATCTTTCCCAGGACACGCAAGCAGCCGCAGCCGCTCTAACCTCCTTAGGCCACGTCTACACAGCGATTGGAGACTACCCCAACGCGTTAGCCAGTCACAAGCAATGCGTGCAGCTAGTGAAACAAATGGGGGACAGGTTGCAGGAAGCACGGGAGATTGGCAACGTTGGGGCAGTATACTTGGCTATGGGGGAGTTCGACTCTGCTGTGGACTGTCATACGCAGCATTTAAGGTTGGCAAGAAGACTTGGGGATCAGGTGAGACAGCATTTTTGTTTAAAATCTATTGACTTGAAGACGGGGTTCTGCCATATGGTAATAAAAATTGAATAGCCTTTGCGGAATCGTTCATATTATGTTTATAAACTATGTCTTAGCTCATGAGTTAAAAATGAGTTATGATTCTGCAATATATAATTACATGATAAAGTTCCGAAAGTACATTAGTTTACCTAGACTACTCATTAATTTTAACTGAATATTGAAACATGAGCAAACTGTTTTCTTATAGGTTGAAGAAGCAAGAGCATACTCCAACTTGGGATCCTCATACCACTATAGAAGAAACTTTTCACAAGCTATCGCTTACCATGAGAACGTGTTGAGGATAGCACAGAATCTTGGTGACAGAGCTATTGAAGCCAGAGCGTATGCTGGGTTAGGACATGCTGCTAGGTGAGTCTCTCTTTAACTATACTAAATTACCTGATGCAACCTACTTCTTTAGGAGAAATGTGATGTTAATGTAGACAACGACAATGCTAATACCTAGGATACTCCAAGAGAAACACAATATAAAATATAGATAATATAATATAGATATAGATAAAATGTTTTATCATTTGTTGTTTCATTTTATCTCTTCCGACAACTCTATAAAACTTTCTTTCTTCCGCTCTCTCTATAAATTTTACTTATCTGTACTGTACGGTACCGTAACGAATGCAATTTTAACGTCCTTCTAAACACAATACTGTTGCCACGCTATGCGGATTGTTGTATCTCACAAAGGTTTACCGGAAAACTAAAGATTTATGTCTTATGTGGCGGCAATAAAAATTACCACTTGAATCTCACAGGTGCGCTGGCGATTACGCGCAAGCTAAGAAATGGCACGAGAGACAATTGGACGTCGCTCTAGCGGCAAGGGACAAGGTATAGCCATGATTTTTATTGATGAAACTGTTTGTATGCATACACACGATCCTATTCACAATAGTATTCTTCTTGTTTATGTAAATTAATCACAAGGACAGGGCCCTTGGCAGCTAGTATGCGGTTGGCAATTTTATGTTCCATGGTATACAGGGTGGCAGGAACATCAACGCACAGCTTCTTACCTATTATTAAGTAGGTGATTCTGGATTCTTCCCTACTGCGTTAACATTTTTCGTCGGTTATTAAAAAAAATTGCTGTTCCATATATTTTTACCACATAAGTATTGCACTGTTGTAGGAAACAGGTTGTGCGTCGATGGGGTGCCACATTGTATCTTAGCATCAAATTGGCCAATGCTTTTGGTTAACTGCTGGTCTATTCTGTAAAAAATTCACCGTAACAACTTAGGTGAAGTGAAGTGTGTTATTCCACCTGATGCTAGGGACTGACACTATTGTCTGCTCACGTCAAGCTCACTTCACCTAAGTATTAATGATGAGATTTTTACAGAATAGACCAGCAAGTCGTCTATTGTTTTTCATCTATCGTCATATTGGTTCTTCTCGTAGTTTTAGAAATTATTTCGTTATTGTGTAGGTCGGGGAAGGTCGAGCATGTTCAAACCTTGGCATCGTGTATCAACTGTTGGGGGAACACGACGCTGCACTCAAACTGCATCAAGCACATCTGTCTATAGCTAGACAGTTACAGGTAACATAAGCACTTTTACCTTTTAAAATGCAATTTATTCCAAAGCAAATACGAATGTGTGCACAGCGGAAAAAGGTCACTCTCACTTTGCACTTTAGTATCTAAACATTGTTTTTTGGTCACCATTCGATCTTCGTTATCCAGCTCAAATTTATTATGTGTATCCAAAGGCAGTTTTTCAATAAAAATATTTTCATTAAATCTACCTAATTACTTTTCATGGAAACAATGTAACTTTAACGTGAAGATAGGAATCTATCGGAGGCATGTCATCCGAGTTTCGCCGAAAGACTGCTGATAAGCCGAGCATAAAATCACGCTATTGAATGTGCACCCATTTATGTGATAATGACTGTTAATAACTGGTTTCATCCCATTAACTTGACGATCTCTACTGGTCTCGTTATAATAATAACTAGCTTCTGCCCGCGACTTTACCACATAAAACATACCATATGGCACTCGGTAATAGTGTAGCTTTCTATCAGTGAAATATTTTTTGAAATTGGATCTACGCTTCCTGAGATTATCTCTTACAAACCAACAAAAAAAAATTACCTCTCTATGGTATTAGTTCAGATTAAAACGACAGATGGAAGAAAAGGAATCTATTAGTTTATGTAATTAACAGAGAAATTGACGGGAAATTCAGAGAAACGACTTCAATTCATTTCATTTTCCAGGATAAAGCAGGCATGGGGAGAGCATACGGCAACATAGGTAATGCATACTCCGCCGCGGGGTTTTACGAGCAAGCCATCAAATACCACAAACAAGAACTGACGATCTCCAAAGAGGTTCATGACAGAAGTTCTGAAGCTTCCACGCATGGGAACCTGGCGGTAGCGTACCAGGCCTTAGGGGCACATGATATGGCGCTCTTTCATTACAGAGCTCATTTAGGTAAGGTTTATCCAATACTTGAAGATTTTAGGTTTGATTATTTTTGTTTGGTTAAAGCCCTCAACTTATGAAAATAAATAGCTCCCGTGAAATCCCTTTTCGCTGATCGCGGATTCCAAAAGTATCGTGTCGGTAAATGGTGAATCGAACATCCTTACTATCAAAATTTATAAAATTATCATCTGCCTAGCCTTTTCCCAACTATGTTGGGGTCAGCTTCCAGTCTAACCGGATGCAGCTGAATGCCAATGCTGGAGCGACTGCCTATCTGATACCCTTGATACCCCTTGGTAAGACTGGTTGTCAGAATTTCGGACTTCTGACGACCCATTACGACTCTCAAAGATCCACGAACGAGGCCAATGGCTTATCATGCTTTCCGAGGTACAAAATATAAAGTTATACACGTCAAAATTTTTGATCAATGAGTCTGACGAGTGTTTGGTTGTTCCTGAACAAAATCAAAACAACAAGTTAAAAAAAAAAAATTGGAGCATGAAAATTCATAACTCTTGTACAAAATTTCTCTAACTTATAAAAATATCCTTATATTCCAGGCATAGCCCGCGAGCTCAAAGACGCAGCCGGCGAAGCTTGCGCACTCCTCAACCTAGGCAACTGCCTCTCGTCTCGAGGGGAATTCGCTCAAGCAGTGCCGTACTACGAGCAACATCTGATGTTATCCCAAGAGTTGGGAGACGTTACTGCAGAGGCTAAGGCTTGCCATTTTTTGGGATATGCCCATTACTGTCTTGGGAATTATAGGGAGGCTGTTAGGTTAGTACAATCTTCTTTGGTCTGATACTATTTAGTATGTTATATTGGCTGTTGATGATCAGTCAATAAATCTTGCTTTCTGTCACCGAAACCGTAATGACGCTTTTCAGATGATGAAATAACCATCTAATAGCTGTTCTTCACTCTTTTCAAGGAATGAGTAGCAAACAAGCTCTTCACTTATTTCCCTTATTTTCCTTTGTGCAAGAGTGCTTATAGCACTTGACTACAAAAGTTTATGAATTGATTCGTGGGCTGCTTAAATGTTTGCGTATTATCCGTGGAGTTGACCTTTTCACGAATTTTAATTTACGTAAATATATTCCAGATACTACGACCAAGATTTATCCCTGGCCAAAGACTTACAAGACAAGATGAACATGGGGCGAGCGTACTGCAACTTAGGACTTGCCCACTTAGCCCTGGGCAACCTTGAAACTGCTCTGGAATGCCAGAAGTATTTCCTGGCAATAGCCCACATGACCCAGCACTTACAGGGCAAGTTTAGAGCACTGGGCAATATTGGAGATGTTCTGATTAAGATGGGAGATGTTGAGGAGGCTGTTAAGATGTATCAAAGGCAGCTTGGATTTGCGAGACAGGTATGAATTTGATTCTTTACTTTTCAAAGACAAGCTGATGACCTTCTTTGCTGACCAGCTGTTATATTTTCCTTTTTGTGTTTTCAGGCTCGTGACCGATCACTGGAAGCGGCAGCATGTGGTGCGCTAGGTCTTGCCAGAAGACTTCAAAGAAGGCTTGATGCAGCGTTAGGACATCATACTCAAGTAAGCACTTCGTTATACATAAATTTAAAAAAATATACCCTATCCCTGTGTTAATAGCTTAACTAGTAGATAGTTCATTTTATGTTTTTTGTCGAATAGCGCGAATATTTGTGACTAAATTCTCAATGTATTTGTTTCAGGAGTTAACACTGCGCCAAGAGGCAGGAGACGCGGCTGGAGAGGCGAGAGCTCATTCACACCTCGGAGCTGTTCACATGGCTTTAGGACATTACTCGCACGCAGCCAGGTGCTACAGGGTAAGAATCAAAATCCTTAATATGTTTTCCTCGTCTAGATTGTTGCATTTTACTGAAGAACTGTTCACAAAAACACTTAATATTTTTTAGGAGCAATTGGAAAGAGCACAGGAACTTCAAGACTGCGCATTAGAAGCCCAAGCGTATGGAAACTTGGGCATTGCAAAACTTAACATGGGACATTATGAAGACGCAATAGGATATTTGGAACAGGTCTGTTATTTTTTTCAAAAGCTATGAAGAAAACGTTTCGCTTCGCTTCTTTTCTTTAAAATTATAAACGGGCATCTCAGTAAAAGATATTATAAACCAGTGATTTTTTTTTAAATTATACTGTGGTATGCATGTGGTATGCTTTCAATAAACACGATCTTGGGCATCTTATAAAGAAAAACACATATCACGCTTGCATTTTGTTCCTGATCGATCTGTCAGAACTATTTTAGTACTTTAGCTCTTATTTGATGCTATCTTGTCATCTTTTACATCGCACAGGCGTATGAGTTTGTTCGTAATCTTTATTTTGTGTATGCAAAAAACGATCGACTGTTGCTTTATTTGTTAAATTTAACGATTTTTCGACCTCCTCAGCAATTAGCAATCCTTGAACGCGTAAACACACCAACGTGCCAACTGGACAAAGCAAGAGCACTGGGCTCACTGGGTGACTGTTACGACGCACTGGGCGACCCTGATGAAGCTGCCAAGTATCATGAACAACATCTGGCTGCTGCACTGAAGCTAGATAATAAGCGAGAGCAGGAGAGAGCGTATCGAGGATTGGGACTTAGTCACAAGTATGTATAGAAAAATTAATATAGGGATTTTTGTATAAAATATCCTGTTGGTAGTTCAAAGATGTTACTGCCATGGAATACTCTTTGAAAATAAAAATTCCATAGTATCGATGTGAATGCGACTGTGATGGGGATAAGCTGATTTATTAAAGACTCTTTGATGCCAATAATCCTTTTTCATAAAAATTGTAACGGTCGCTTGTTTTTGATAAGGTCTCCCTCTGATGTCAGTTCCTAAATCATTGTCCTGACTGATTGTTTTCAAGATTTTATGGTCTTTAATATTGTTTTTTAGGTCAGTGGGCAACCTACAGCAAGCTCTAGTATGCTTAGAAAAGCGTCTAGTTGTATCGCATGAACTAGGCGCGCCAGAAGCGAAGGCGCAGGCTTATGGAGAACTAGGTGCTTTGCACATAGCCCTGAACAATCTTGAACAGGCCGTACTATGCCTGGAACATCAGAAGAATATTGCCAAGTAAGTCTTTGTGATCTACACATACATACATAAACCCACGCGTGGGTGTAGGTAGAAACTACAGAACGCCATCTGCATAGATCAGTAAATACTCCTTTTGCCTCGTTTACGGTCATACATCTGCACCCTAATTGCGAAACACACTATCAATCAAAATCTGAATCATTTTGAAGCAAATTGCTCATCCATTGCTTCATAAGTTAGAAAAATTTGTCTGCTCAACACGTAAATAACGCAATGAATGTTGTTGAACTGTCAAAATGAAACCGATTCCGATTGATAATGTGTTACGCAATTGCCCCGGTGGACATACATGCACGCAGGTTGCGACTACTACGCACTTGACCTTTCTGAACATCACAAATAAGCGATCAATGATCTGCGATCTTGTTATTTCAAAACTTTTGCAGTAATTGCGCAAGGAATCTGCCACGAATCTAGACTTAGCATAATATTACTTATTAACCTGAAATTCTGCACGGTTTTTATCACAATACTTCCGCAGACTTTTCGAATCGTGTGACTCAAACACATTTTGATATACCTCGTCCTTGAGTGTTTATTAAAAACTAATCCCTTTTCTCACGGGCGTTAAGGCTGAAATCTACCGCACTTCTAAGAGTCAGAAAGGGACACAGAAATACGCTAATCTGTGCGTATTTTGATTTAACCTCAAGTCACAGCACATTTTATTTGTCCACAGGGAACTAAACAACCAGATAATGGAAGCAGAAGCATGTCACTCGCTTGGCGTGGCGCAGCACGCACTGGGCGACCACGCCACCGCCGTCAGACATCACCGCGCCGAGCTCGAGCTGGCACATAGACTGGGCCTCACACACTTACAGGTAAAGTAGATCGAGAACTTAGTGATTCTTTCATAATTCGCGTGTTTTCTACAGCATTCAATTGATCATCAGCTCATGCAGTCTGCCTCATAGCATCGGTCTCATTAATCTCACCACCAACGACCATCAGCCTTACGACTGCTAAGGCCGAACTGTTGCAATTTCTGTTAACACATTCTTTTGTCTTTGGGTCGTCTGGGCAAGAAATGGGCTCATTTTAATTGAAAAGCATAATGTTTTGAGAACAGTGTATTCATAAGTGTATAATTCTTATTATTCGTAGGCCCGTGCGTGCGGTGGTTTGGGCGCTGCGCATGCATCGATGGGCGCACACGCTGAAGCTGCAAGATGGCATGAGTCACGATTGCGACATGCTACTGCATCAGGTGAGATACTGTCCTTTTATTCGGTTTCAAAGAATAACAGTCATAATCCTAGTAACTGTCCAACTGTAACGCAAATACCTCTTCATGCCAAAAAGAAAGAATTCTCGTTTTCTCATAAATAATTTATGATATCATTTTTTTTGTATAAATTTTCCCATGAATACCTTTGAACTGAGGTAAATGGTGGAGAGTGTTCAGACACCAACCGTTTAAAACCCACACACACTCACTCTCACACACTCACTCGGTGACAACTAAATCAATAAGCAAGGACTCCAGGACCTCCGATAAAATTGCACCGGTACAGTCCCTCCATATCTAGTTCTACTCATTGTGGACATTTATAAATAATTGTTTTTGATACAGGTGATACTAGAGGACGCGCACAAGCGCTCGCAGATTTGGGAAGGGCTCATCTAGCAATGGGTGCCTGTGGCAGTGCTGTGTCATATCTAAGACAAGCTCTCGCCGCCACCGAGGGACTGGCTGATGCTGATGAAGAGGTAAGCAGTTATGAATATTCTAGTCTATATTATTCCACTTATAGAATAGAATAGCATAGAATGCTCTTTATTATGTACACCATATAAATTACAGATATAAATATAGAAACTTTACAATGGGTGACACAATGGGCGGTCTTATCGCTAAGAGCGATCTTTTAAAGACAACCTTTGGATGGATTAAAAAGGGGAAGGACAGACAAATACTGTAGGTAGTGTGTGGTGTAGGCAAAAACCACATTTAATTAGTTTTTTTTTTTTCTCCATGTTAAGCTTTTTCTCACCTTAAGACACGTCTAAGAAACATTTCTTAGATGTGTCTTAAGGTGAGAAAAAGCCACCACTACCACCATCTTCTTCAGAGCCCTGCAGAAATAAAAAATATTTTCCCCGTTTTAAAGTCTGATCAATTTTATTCTGAATCCTCAACGATTAATTTTCAAGACACTTATCGGACGCCATCGTCATTCTTCTACATTTGTCCTATTTTATTGAGAGTCGCTGCATGTCTTAGCACGGTTTTAATAATGATAACATAATGTCGACTCCAGATTGTAATAAATACAATCCAACCGCGTTTAACAAAACCTCCATTCACCAGGCTCGCGTCCGCCACCGTCTCGGCTTCGCTCTGTGGGCATCAGGAGAACTGGAAGAGGCAAAGGAACAACTACAAGCGGCCCTCACTCTACTAGAGTCTAGCAACGACAAGCATAGAGACAGGAAGATCGCTGCACTATACACGTCCACGCAACATGCACTGCAGAGAGTACTTGTTGGTAAGTGGAGGAAAACAGTTCTATTTACTAGTGATCAAATGAGCAGAAGATAATACAAATGACAGATTAAAGACATGGGCTTATCCAGTAAAATACTGAATGATGTCTGGTGATTAAGTCATCACGTCTGAGGAGTTTTGCTAGCTAATTTAATTTGACCCGGTATAAAAGTCTAATCCAATCCAAGAATACCAGCATCATGACAAAATAGCCATCGCTTTACAATTTGGGACTTCGATCAAATTTTTGGCATTACTATTCTCTTCTATCACACTTTAAATAGTCTCAAATCGATAAATTCATCATCTTTCAGAACTGGGCCGTCACCCCGAAGCATTGGTGGTAGCCGAGAGAGGGCGATGCCGATCCCTGGACGCTGTCACTGAAAAACCGCCCGGAACTTTGAACCAAGCCAATCTTGAACTTCATGCACAGCAGAGGTAAGTCCTTCTATAGACAGAACATAATCTTGCACTTATCCCAATTTGGTATTGGTACAGTTTTTATTTTTATAATTCATCCTTTTTAAATAATAAGTGATTTTTATTTCTGTCCGTTAAATAGATTATAAAAAAACTTTTACACCTCAAAAATAAATTATTTATTTATAGTTCATTAAAACGGTACAACACCAATTATTAAATTAATGTTAATTATGTTTTAAAGCCGGATAAAGTCGGTTTTTAATATCTGACTACTCTGAGAAGAAACATTGAAAAAACTAAGAAGTCAGAGGTCACAGTCTCTTTTAAAGTCCGGACATAATCCTGTTCCGGTCATATGAGCGTATTCGCCATGATTTTAGTTTTCACTTGAATCCCTTCCTTCCCAGCCATATCATCCTTCACACAATCTATCCATCTTTTTTTCGGCCTAGCTCTTTCCTTTTGTCCATCGAAGACAAACAATTTTAGTTTAAAGAAAATTACGAAAATTACCACTTACATTACAATATTTTCTCTCAGGAGCGCGGAAGAAGCTGGCAAGGAACGCTCAGAACCTTGGAGTCCATCTAGCGTGGAACAAGTACTAGAAGTTGTGAACAAGCAAAAAGCGCCTGTATTGTACTACAGTCTTGCAGCTGGCAGATTATATGCATGGCTGCTGCAGCCACATAAAGGTAAGACCAAATTAAAGGATTTTAAATAAGGCCAAAAAGCTTAGGGCCCAGTTTTACAGTACCCGGATGTTGTCTTATAAGATTTGAAAGGAGAATCGCTAACTTCAGCTAAAAATACAAAAAAGGGAAAAAAGATTTGAATGAAACGACATTTCAATTAACTGGAAGCTGGAACTTCTGGTTAGATATAACCTATCTTATCTAGAAGAAAGGAATCAGGCCAATAAATTCGATTATTCATCGTCTAAGAAACTTATTGTGCTTACAAAATATTTTTTTCTTTCCAAGGTATTCTGAGATTCCACCAAGTGTCTCTACTGGAAGAAGCTGAAGACAGTGACAACAGCTTGCCTGATATCAGTCCAGATGACCTTCAGCCAAGCAATGGTAAGATTTTTTGAGATGGTAATTGTTTTTGAAGTTAGTCCAAGTTTCTAATCCATTCAAAGGTTGTCTGAAAAGAGAACTTAACTTTTAGATTTCCAAAAACGTTTGTTAGATTTCGACTTCCACAGTGACGTACCTAATCCTATGTAACTTTCTAAGTCTTTAACGAAGACCTAATTTGGACTTACTTTTTCTGGAATGTCCCCTTTAAAATTATGCCTGTATCTCTCTAGTGAGTGGTCTCGGCAAATTGGAGCATTGCATCGGCGAGTGGTCTACTTGGCTGAAGACGAACGCCGAGCGACGAGGCGAGGCCGAAGATCAGTGGGATCCTGATGACAGACCGAATACGGGACTAGCGCGAATGGTATGATACTTTATCTAATACTGGTCTGTCCCTATGTTTTTTCTTATATCTCCTAACTACAGAAACCTTAATTTTCCCTAATTTCTCACAAATTTGAATCACACATTTGGACTATGTCAAATCAATTCAAGTGTTGCCATCATTGCTTAATTCTGTCTTTTATGAGTTTCTTATTTTTTTTTGTCTGCAACCTTGCTTCTAGCAATACAGCCTGGTAATTTTAACATCATGAAATTCCCACTAACTTTACGTAACCACGTTATGTTCATTATCCTTCACTACTTTTGTCACAGGTAACCCGCAACCATCTATTGAACTCATCCAACTATTCTCTGAGTTCTCTCTTCAGTGTGGGATCAGTCGGAGGATCCGTCGCTGGATCCGTAGCTAGTCTACAAGGGTCTACCAGGTACGTTATTTCCTCTTTCAAATTTCCACCCATAGAGGAGATCTTTGAAAAAAAAAAAGTGACACTCCTGGAGTGCCGACAGAAGTGAAAACTTGAACAATTACGTGTGTATTTTTTGAATCGTCATATAAACAAAACACAAATAGAATACTTTGCCATCACTCACTGACATATCGGAAATACCGTACATCCTGAGGGCAGCCGAACACATCCGAAGCGGTGTCGGTTACGGCAACAGTATTTGCTGATTTGTGACAATAAACAATTTTTTTTTTTTTTATTACAGTGGCGCGAATTCAGTGGTTTTTTCCCATCACAAAATATGCCCAACGCGCCTAAAGAAGTTTTCACTTAAAAAAAAAACTTTTTACCTGAGGGATCTGTTTCTGTAATGTTATATTATGTCGTTAGATCCAGCGTCCACATCCCCCGTAAGAAGCAGCCGTCTTGGCAGGGTCCACCGTGCCTCAGCGCTCTGTATCAAATGCTGTTGGCACCGTTCGAAGATCTGCTGCCTGCCTCCTGCAATAACAATCATGGTGAGGATATTTTACAGCCTTATGTATGATATAACCTTTTGATATATTAATATTTGTATATCCTTCTACTGTATTGGCACATATCCTGATGAGTACGTGCCATCTTAGACTAGCTTGTAATTTGCAAGGTGGCGTTGCTTCCTTATAAAAGCCTTCTCACAAGGTACTCTGCAACTAACTATCACGTCTATGGCTTATATTTTCTATGCGATGCTAAGTATTCACCATCGAACCATTATTCAAAAGTGTCATCTCCCACAGCATCACACGGTCGTCGCGGCTGCGGTGGTCGCCGAGAACTGATCGTGGTAGTAGAAGGTGCACTGTACGCGTGTCCTTGGGGAGCCCTGCGCAGTGCCACCACCCCTGGCACGCCCGCCATGGGTGTGGCCGGCGATGGCGAGCCACTGTGTGAACGGTACGCGATGCTGGCCGCACCAGCGTTGAGGCCGCTGAGGCACCATCGGCATATGCGAGCGAGGCCGCATCATGATCATGGTAAGTATTTTTTTTTTAAAGGAATAACTGACTGGCGTTGTTCTGTCCATAATTCATAAAAAAAAACCATAGAAAAAAGCACTTTCATTTTTTCCGAATTTTGGGCTAGTTTTCAAATTGTTCTGTCCTCAAAAACTTTATGCGGATATTTCACTTTTTTCTAATAGGGTTCATTAATGTGTTTTTCCCAGGAGCATCCAATGCCAACGCTAACAACGCCGAAGCAGGCATGCGTTGTCTCGTAGTGGGAGCACCAAGAGTGGGAGGCGCACGATGGGCAGCTGCTCACGCGCAACTGAAGGAAGCAGAACTTGTAGCGGATATGCTACGCGTCACACCACTTACTGATTATCAGGTAATTGAGCATAGGTGATAGGGAAGGTTTTAGACCGCCATCTATTTCAAGAATATGGTACTTTTGGGGAAACACTACTATAAAACATCGTTTGCTACTCATATAAATACCAAGGTCCCAACGAAGTGTGATCAAAATCAAAACAATTTTTAAGTATTTCGTGAATATAAGGCGAAACTAAAAACATCTATTGAGGAGCGACTTTTTCAGAATGAACATAATTGTCAGGAGAGCTACGCATTTTCAATTTGTACCATACCTCATTTTCCCTTATTTTAACAATCTATTTTTTTTTTCTTCAGGCATCAAAAGAAGCAGTACTATCACAGTTGACGCAAGCAGAATGCATCCACTTCGCCACACACATTTGTTGGAAGACTCCTGCTATCGTACTCAGTCCTGGAGAAGTGGTCAGTACATTCTAAATATAACTCTTTTCATATCCCTCTATTGGACAAAAACCTGCTAGGCAATTTAGCACACTTAAACATATTTGATTGCATACATAATTATGTTCTTAGAATTAGCCCCTGTAGTGGGCCTTGAGGAACGCTCTTTAAAGTCACAGCTGCATATTATTATTTGTTCTGAATGTTGGCCCTATTAGAGTGCCTTGAGGGAAACCTCGACTAGTTATACTGTTGCCTATGTTGTGTTGTTTCTACGGTAGTTATTTGATGAATTCTTTTCAGGTGGACTCACAAGCAAAGCGATTATTGAATACTAGCAGCGGTGCTGCCGATACCTCTACGGAAAATGAAGAAGAAAGTACGTTTCTTTGTGATTTATTTAAATTGAGCTTGTATTGTCGTCTAAATGTAAGTGCTTGTCTGTAATGTTAATGTTTTGTCACAGATTCCGAACTGCCACCAAGTAATGAAGAGTTGCCACCAGCTTCAGAGTTCATGCTAACTGCATCAGAAATTATGAATCTAAAGATCACTGCAAGATTGGTAAGTTTATCTTATAATTTCAATTTACCCGTCTTTCTAGCGTCATCTTTTGCGAGTCTTTTCTAAATTGTTTATGTCCTTCGTATTTCTTCCTCCCAAAAGCTTTTAAAACATTTATTTCGTTATTTCGTCTAATGAAATGGCTGTTTATCAGGTGGTAATATCCTGTGCACCATCAAGTGCTGCCCTCCAAGGGTCATCAGCAGAAGAGAGTGAAGACGTGAGCCTCGCAGGAGAAGGAGTATCACGTCTATGTCGAGCGTTGTTAGCAGCTGGAGCTCACGCCATTCTACTGACCTTATGGCCAGCCCCGCAAGACACAGCCACAAAGATACTGTATCGATCGCTTTACTCTGCACTGCTGCAGGGTAGTCGTGTTGCCAAGTAAGTTACTAGGGTGTTTAAAATTTTAATTAGGCTGATAATCAGCACATGCTTGGAAGAAGTGGCGACATGTCCTGGCGATCTGAAAGTCTTTCACGAAGTATCTAATAAGGATGCCTCGATTTTGGATCTAACTAGCGGCACCACAAATTGTACACTTTGCACTGGTATAACAGAAAAGTCACTAATGATTCTATACTTGCAATATTTATTAATCTACTACTCTTCTGGAATTTTAACATCACATTCTATATCAATATTTGTCTCACAGGGCTCTGGGCGACGCGATGCAAACAGTCCGTCACACTAAGCACTTCGCGCACCCGGCGCACTGGGCTGGGCTGGTCCTCGTAGGCGCTAACGTACGGCTCAGCAACAAGGTCGCACTCATGGGACAGGCTCTGTGTGAACTGTTAGCGGCCCCTGATAAGTGCAGGTGAGAAAATAAAGGCATATGGACACCGCCAACTATTTGGAAACATCCATCTATGTCTACATAGATCGATGTTTGAAATAGATCCTATCCTGAGTACAAGGGTGCCAATGGAACCTAAACCTTTCTACAGTCGTAGGTTCTATTGGAACCCTTGTTCTCTATCTTTAGAAGCCTCAACTGACTCCAATTTCCTAATTCATCGCACCCAGAAACCAGGGCCACAAGCCCTGCTTTCTAAGAATCCATTTCAGCCCATTTAATTGTATCTGTTGCCGAATATACCCCCATTACTCAAAATTGTGTTGTTTCTTGTGTGTAACTTACCTTCTTCCGATTTGTTTATTTTGTACTTGCTAAAACGATGTATGTATGTTAAGTCGAAGTTTTATTGTAATGTTAGTTTTAAGATACATTTTTTTTTTTTTTTTTTTTTGTTTTTTATCTACGTTTTTATCTACGCTTACTGGCAGATAACTTTGTTCTAAAACCAATTTATGTTTTCTCTATAAGTGAATTGTAATTCTTTTGAGAAAATAAATATCTTTAACCGTAATATTGTGAAGTGATTTCCGACTGTCTTATTTAAACTTTAACAGCTGATTTGATATCAGAGATTTATCACGTTACGCATGACCTCTCGGTGTAACGTGATAAAATCGGGAGTCTTACAAAAGTTGAAATGGACCTTAAATAATAATCTATTTATTTCCAGGGATGCACTACGAGTGTGTTTACACCTCGTCGAGAAGTCCCTGCAGAGGATAGTGAGAGGACAGAAAAACGCCATGTATACCACACAGAAGAGTATCGAGAACAAGGCAGGCAGCATCAATGGCTGGCGGGAACTACTCATGAGTGTTGGATTTAGGTGAGTTTCTCATAAAGTAACCAAGTAAATCTCTCTCTTTCTTATTTTCTAAACATTTCTTCAAAGGTAAGGCGAGTCGAGGTCGGAATCCCCACTGATTTTAAACTGTATTCACCACCAGTTCGAAATAAAAACAGTGCAGTGTTACTGATATCAGAGTTATAAATCAGAATATACATTTTTCTATGGCAAACATACGCTTCGGATTGAATGATGAACCGATTGAATGTAATTTTTGTTCTCAGGTTTGAGCCAGCAGCGAATGGTATACCTTCAAGCGTATTTTTCCCACAAAGTGATCCTGAAGAAAGGCTGACTCAATGTTCAGCTAGTTTACAAGCTCTACTGGGTAAGTCGAAACATCAAACTTTACAATGTTAGCTTATTCACCGATAAGTACTTTAGCGTCAACTTAGCCTGGTTCCGAAGTTTGACATACGTTTCAAATCGGGATTTGTTGTGGGATTTCAGAAACAAAACATCTAATCTGCGTTCGCGATTTATTTGCCAAAAATGTAAACAAATATGAAATAATGGAAAAATAATTTTAATTCCTACACAATAAAGTTCAGTTTACCCTACAACTTCAAACATTTTTACAACTTTTCCAATAGTGCTACTCACTCTGAAATCAACTTAATTACCGTTAACATAAAGTTCACATTTGTTTAACTTGAAATAGGGTGGGGGTCTGCAGCACTGAGCACTTTTACTATAGTCATCCGTTTTATCCTTATGTAATTTCCTGCCACCACGAGTTATTTGCTCCTACTAACGAATAAACTTTGCCTCAGGTCTAACATCAACCACCCTACAAGCGCTATCGAAACTGATATCGAACGGCGACGTGGCGGACGATATCATCGGCGTGATACGCTCCGTCATCTCGCAGTTCTCTGTGAAAAACTCCGACACAGACACCATTGAAGTCGCTGTAAACGTCAGGTTGGTAGATTTTATTAATTGCAGGACCGTTGATTTAAACTAGGTTACGAAAAGTATCTTAAACTTCATCTCCATTTCATTTCGTAGTTTTTTCTTCTTTTTTATTTTCATTTTTAATATCTTCATCTTTATGATGATGACCGCTACGGACATTAATACAGATCGCGATGTTTTTCGTTCAATGTCGTATGGATTTTTTTCCTCGTCAATCCTGCAATCTTATCAACGACTTGACTTTCAATATAGTTCCTGAATCCAATGATTTTTGTTTTGTTTTAATATAATAACCTCGGAATGCAAGACTTTGAACTGTTAGCAATATTAAGTGGCGGCTATTTCTGACCCTCTGGGAGTAGGTAATTTTTCAAGAGACTAGTAAGTTAATATTGTTCTACCGTTTTTCTTCTCAGCAAAAAACAATATTGTGTAAATCACTAATTGACTTTTTATATTCATCAGATTATGGCGAGTGAACGGTTGTCACGAACTTTTAGCATCCCTCGGCTTCGACCTGGCTGAAGTGGGTCAAGATGAAGTGACGCTACGCACCGGCAAGGCTGCCAACAGGAGACATATACAGTTTGTGCTACAGGCACTACTCGCGTTATTTGGTAAGTTATTTTCCTTCAAACTTTACAGTTTTGTAGAATATTTTTTTGAAAAATATCATTGTTGTATTTAATTGTGATAAGTCAATCAGCTGCAGCGTTAACTCAGATCTTAATTTACCAGCATAATTGTACTACTTTAAGACATTTTTGTTGTTTATTTTTACATTTAAAAACGCAGAGTATTTGGAGTACTACTAACCACGTCGATAAACGTAAAGCTAGGGAAGTGTACTCCATTGCTATCTTACTTTAACTAGACAACAATCAAAGGTATGCTGATCACGAAATTCTTCTTTTCACAGACACGCAAGAAGCCCCACGAAGTCTCAGTTTGGAGTCGAGCTCGAGCGTTGAATCACTGGCGTCAATTGACGACGGTGACTTAGAACCGCACTCTGATGGAGAACCACCGCCGAGACAACATCGACGTAAGTTATACTCTATATCTATATCATTACATACTTTGACGTACTTAACATAAGTAGGCATGCATGGTCATGGATACAAAATACCAAAATTAACAGCTCAATACTAATCTTAAACTAGATTCAGTCAATGTCCATCACCATTGTCCAAAGCGAAGTGTTAAAGTATTTTCATTCTCTTCCACAGAGGAGAGCGTATCATCGGTACCTCCACCACCTCTACCCCTAGGATCATGCGGCGGTGCATTCACTATGTACGTCCGAGGATCTACCTCCTCTACAGAAGTAGGTCGCGGTGAACCCGACGGCCGCACCGCCCCGCCCCCCGCGCCCCCTCCGCCGAGGTACAGAGGGGAGAGTGACGCAGCCTTCACTCCCTCCCCTCCTGCAGCCCCTCCCGCTCCTACCTCCGCACCTCCCCGCGACGTGTCCTTAGCACTCGCACACCAAACGAAAATCAGAACTCTATACACTAGAAGACCACCATCTGATGACTCGGACTGGGAAAGCTCAGGACATGACACAGTCTTACGAAGGAGGCCAGATCACGCCCATGCGAGATACCTCGACGCTTTCTATGACCTGGCTTCAGCACAACCAAGAAGGTCGGAAGAAGAAAAGACTGAACAGACCTTGGCTCAGCCTTCAACGTCCAAACGGACTCCGAGACCGAAAATGGGTACAAGCAGCCGTGATTCCATGGCGCAAGTCAGACATATGAGTGGAGAACTAACCCCAACCATTTCTGAAGTATATCACGAAAGGAATATAGGACTTGGTCTTGCACCACCGCTAGCAGAGTTGCTGCTTGCTGAAGAATCTAAGACTGAAATGAGAGCTGCCAGCTCCAGTGAGAATTTGCTACTCCAAAACTTAGAGAAACTTGGTCTTTTGGGCGATGCAAGTGAGAACGAAGAACGCTGGTGTAGCACCAATTCCTCCCGACCTTGGCTATCAGCACCGCCTCTAGAAACAGACGTTCAAGGTTCTGACCTAACCACAGCAGAAATCATAGAAAGACAGACAAAATTCAAGAAAGATATAGAACCAAAGAGAAAGGAAGAGAATGCTTACGAGTTAAAACCGAAAGAAGAAACTCCAGGACCGAGTGGTATTGAGAAACGATCTGTTTCCCCATTCTCCGAGATGTCCCGACGAGACGAGGGTGATGGGCGAAGCATTGCCGACTCTCACTCGTCTTATAAAGCTTTAGTGCTAAGTCCTAGAGCTCCATACTTGCCTGAAGAGGGGGAAGCTTCTATCAGCTCTGCGGCCGAGGGGGGGAAGACCCACCCCCGCCCCCGCCGCCCCGCCGTCCCCCGCACTAGACCCACATACACAACGCTAGACTTTCCACCGAATAAATGATTAAGACTATATATATACAATTTAGGATATTTCTGAATGTGTTAATTTATTTCTACTGTGAGCTTGGCTATGATGTGACTATTATAATCTTAGTGCTTTAACATATTATGTGAACTGTCAATATTATAGCGTATTTTCTGCTACACATATCGTTATTTATAAATATTTAGTTATTTATTTCTTTTAATAATTGTAATATTTCCCTTTAACTATTAAAAATGTAAATCTTACCTAAGTTAAGCATAATTCTATAAGTTCTATGACTCGACGATTACTTGCCATTGCTTAAAGATTATAGTTATAAGTATTTTGTAAAAAGTGAACATAAATAAATACAGTCATAAAATTTATATTTGTTTCTTTATTCTAACGGGATACTTGCGTAACACATTAACAATATTGCAATTCTTTTCATTTTTGTTAATTCGACAACACAATTTGAGACATATGAAGGAATGGATTAAGAACATAACACAATTGGGGTGCAGATTCGCAAAGACAAACTTTATTTTCTTTTACATAAAAAGAAATACTTATCGTTAAAACGATCGTCATCATTATAATCTGTTGTTATATAAGATCACAAATGTAAGCAAACATTTTAAGTTTTTGCTACATTTTCTTTGCAATTTTGGTCGATACTTCTTACGTACGATTAAAAAGGGGGAGTCCAAGTCTTATCTTTTCTAAAGTAGGGGGAGGGGGGGTCAGAAAGTGGTCATTATTGTCTTACATAATAAATGAACAGCCCCTGATGTATTGATTTTGTATTCGATTACTTAATTTTATTGAGAGAATGCACCTGTTTGCACACACAAAAAATAATAATCTCCAAGTACATATACCAATGTGAGTTTTTCAATTAATATACAGGTACTTCCTGAGTTTATCTTAGACAATTCTGACATCGATGAAGGAAAACATCGTGAGGAAACCAGGACTTATATTTAATATAGGCAAGTCTGTAATAGCCAACCCGTGTTGAGCAAACGTAGTCGTCAATGCTCGTGCCTTCTCTGAATGAGAAGAGGCATTTGCCATGCAGTAGGACAACAATAGGCTGGTACTATTGAAGTGAAAACTTCTTTAGCCGCATGGGGCATTTTTTCGAGATGGGAAAGAAACAATGAATTCGCGCCACTGTTACCGTAACAACACCGCTTCGGATGTGTTCGTCTGTCCTCGGGATGTACTCGGTTTTAAGGTGAATGGGTAGTTATAGCCCGCGAAATTCAATTTTTCTTACGTTTTTTGCAATTTTCAGGTCAGTGTCAGGTTGTATCTTGATCAAAATATGATTCGCGACTATAACCGGTACGTATTTACAGAATTATAATAATTAGAATCATTAATACATCTTTCTAAGTTAGATTTCTACCGTTAAGAACAAATCTCGTATGGAAAAGTGTTTATGGTAGAAATCTAACTTAAAGAGATATATTAATGATTCTAATGACTATGATTCTGTAAATACATGTCTATTATAGTCGCGAATCATATTTGAATCAAGATACAACCTGACACTGATCTGCAAATTGCAAAAAACTTAAGAAAATTTAAATTTCGCGGTCTACCATGTCACTTTCGATATGTCAGTGAGTGATGGCAAGGTTTTCTGTTTGTGTTTTGTTTTCACTTCTGTCGGCACTCCCGGAGTGCCATTGTTTTTTTTATTACCTACCTGTGTACTTGTGTAGTCTCCAAGCCGTTGAGATTGGACGTCGAGACCGAAATCGGTCAGAAGGATATTATTAACTTAATTTAACCTTCCTTTTGGAAGTCTACACCAAAAGGCTATTAGCCAAGTATATAACAGTCCTAACAATGAGCCCACACCCACGAAGTAGGTACCAATAGGGTGCAGTAGACCAGCAAATTTATGTGCCGTATAAACACAGTACTTGTAAACAGTAACTGTTTAGATATTAGTTCGATAGTCGGAGTGATATAATTAACACAGCCGGTACGCAGGTACGCTGAAATTGTCTCACTATGCAAATGGCGCTACATACATAAACACAATGTATTAATGACGGAATGCCGGTGTGGCCTAACAATACATTCATTATCTGGTCAGTTAATTCTTACGGACGGTAATCGTTACCTATTTAGGTACCTGTTGATTTATGTAAAATAGGTTTTTATTCTAGCGGAAAATGGGCTGTTAAAGTGGGTGTTCGACGATATTCATACTCCATACCAATAATTATTATAAATGCGAAAGTGTGTCTGTCTGTCTGTCTATTACCAAGCTACCTCTTCACGCTTAAACCGCTGAACCGATTTAGATGAAATTTGGTATAGAGATAGCTTGAGTCCCGGGAAAGGACATAGGATACTTTTTATCCCGATATTCTCACGGTATCGAAACTTATGCAGGTGAAACCGCGGGGCGCAGCTAGTTTTCTATATTTAATAAAACTGCGAAGAATGCTTTGCTTTTAGAAGGCATAAGATCTAGCGGATCTTACTAAAAGCGATATCTAAACCAGGCAGGGGTAACTGGAAGTGCCGTCAACCGTGGCATCCCAAAAAATCACGTTTTGTACCGCAGCAAATGACTGCCGCAATCTATTTGCTGTACCCGACGGGGTCTATAATAATCTCATTAAATTTTAAGTTACCTTAGTAGACATTGTGGAATGCAATAAATGATTGAGTAGGTATTAAGTATCCACTCATAAAGAAGTAACGAGTCACGATCTTTGCCGCTATAACACATTCTGTTTGGTGACGAGGAAGTTGTAAGTATGGATTGCCAAAGTGCTCCGGTATATCGAGGATAGTCAGCTTCTCTACTTACTGAAAGGCTAATGTTTAACCACGAATAACTTAAAATTTAATGAGATTATTATAAACCCCGTCGGGTACAGCAAATAGATTGCGGTAGTCATTTGCTGCGGTACAAGACGTGATTTGTTGGGATGCGGCCCCCTGCCTGGTTTAGATATCGCTTTTAGTAACATCCACTAGATTGTATGCCTTCTAAAAGCAAACCATCCTGGTTCAGAGACAATAGACCTATTCTTTGCAATTAAAAAAATATATTGGTCCTGCTCTTGACGCTGATACCGCCTGATGAAAACCAATGGAAGAATCTATGATAGAACCAGCGTATCTAGAAGATGCCTATTCACTCTTGCTTTGAAGGATGACGAGTTAAAGGGAGTCATTCCGGTCAGATCCCCTTCCCCTCTCCACGCCCCTTCGATCCCCTGCTAATTCGTCTGGCTGTTGAGAAATGCCAATAGAAAAGAAAAGGATGCTCGATTGATCTTACTCATAAATTCCGTACAATTATTTAAATTTTCTGTTCTACCGACCCTATTCCTAACGCACGGAGGCGGTAGCGCTTTCTATCGTTGAACTAATCGTGTTCTTAGTGTTTTAACTGCCCAGAATAGCAAACAGTCGTGCTAAGGCTATTAATGAACAGCTATTAAGACTTGTTTGCAACTTAATATCAATCAAAGTTAATAAACCTACCAGATTTTGTCCATTACGGATTACGGTCAATAAGCCAACACAATTCGTAATTAGTATAGATAGGTGCCTACACTTTTATGCCCCTTGCATTAATCGAAAATTGTTTTATTTTTAAACTAGTTTCTGCTCGCGACTTCTTGAAATGTCTTGTTTTTCCGACCCACCGCGCATCGCCTGCCCTATTTTCACTAAGCGTTAAGTTGTTGAACTGTCAAAATTAAACTCATTGCTACTGATAGTGTGTTACGCAATTACCTACCTACCCCTTGAAATTACAAGCACATGAACGATATTTTTTCTAAGGTCTATGACGATGTTAAAGATTGTTTGTCCTTTGGTCTAGCACTAAGCTGCGGTACATTCCACCAGGTGGTTGCTATCAAGCACATTATCAGCTTGAAATTAGACCTAAGCTCCCAGTTAACCCAAACGACCATCATAAAGATCACCACAGAATTCCGTTCAACCATATTGCGTTACCAATTAACATTTAGATATCCTTAGGAACCCGTTGTTTGTAAGTGTAATAGCCGGAACAGGAAAATAAAGCAAAAGTGCCAACCGCACGCAAATGGAGAAACGAACTCGAAAAAAGTTACGCTTTCGACCTTGACACGGCCCTGAGTGGCGCAATCGCATTTTATTATGATTACATATGGGGTTCTTTTATTTTTAGCCAGTCGTAATATTTGGTACAATCGTACCTACCACCGCTTGTTTAGCGTCCGGGTACGGTAAACCTGTATGTACTTATAAGCAATTAAGGCGATGTTGATTTACTATTAATTATTGGGACAGTAATTTATCCAAGGCAAATTAAATTTATAATAGCCGTAGTAACTTTCTGATTTACGAGGTAAATCTTATCTTCTGACTGAATGAACTGCTTCATGTTTACCGGATATGCCTGTTTTCAGGTCATCGACCAGAGGTTGACCCCACTTATGCTCCATTTATTGTAACATTAATATTAGAAAAATAACAGTTAGCACCCTTTCAGTATTTCGATATAAATGTACAGACGCCAGCACATCAACCTACTACAATCTGTCAAATTTCTATAATAGATTTTCAACTTTATCACCAAATCATAAGGTTCAAAGTTGATTGGGAAAATCTGACAGTTTCGGGTAGGTTGATGTGCTGGCGTCTGTACAATAAACTCCGTTAGTTCACGATAAGCACAAAACGACATAATCTATTTACCATTTACGTACATTAAAAAAATAACTCTAAAGTGCAGTAATCTTATCAATATTACACAATTTTCTAATGCTATAAGTATATAATAAATAGAGCATAGGTAAAATTGATCTGCTCTATTGACCAAGAACCTTTGATTCACTTAGTTGGCCCTACTTCAAATTGTTGGTTCCGCAAGCTGTGTCTGTTCACCACCTCTAATCATTTTAGAATCGCATTTTGGAATTTCTCAGAAGAAAGTCTAAAAGGATCATTTATCATGTAAACCGGAGCTAGGTGTTTAATCAAATGACATAAACCTATGGCCTACCTATGTTTTTATTTTTTATGTTTATAAGAGTGTGTTTAGTTTAGTTTGTAGGTTTGTTATATTCCTGCAGTGCGAGTCCGAATAAATACTTTTTCTTCCTTTCTTTTCTTTCTTTCTGTGGTTAGTTAACCTTAGGATTACCCTTAAGCATCAACTTTCTCCCCTGCCTTTTCTATTTTCTCCAGTCAGCGCATTTTTAGTTCTCCATCAGCCTTCATCCCAGCGTTCTTTTCCTTCCTTGCCAATCATCTTTCATTAAACAAAACAGAAGATATACCTACCTAAATATTTAGATAGGCAGCAATAATGTATGATTTTTATCCAAATGGCCTTAACAGGTGTCCAATTAAGAGTGCAAACGCCCACTCGGCGACAATGCACAATGCTATCGAGTGTTTCATTGACCGAATCAATGCTCACTTGATAATCAAACAAACCAGAATGTTTCTTTTGTCATTGCCAAGCCGCTAGTCGTGATCAAACCGAACCAATACAGTCCCAAAATAGGATTAGACCCAGTAAATCTATGTAATTATCATATTATTGTGTGTTGTGAATGGTTGGTAAGCCCACAAGCCGCCACTAAGTGGTCTACGATAGGATATAATAGAGGATTATGATAAATAAAATACTTGCTGGTGCGTTATCAGTGATCTTTGCATTTTCATCGAGCTGATATCGATCAGGGATTACAAGACTAACAGCTGTTGTCTTTGACATTGGATTAAATTATGCTTATACTTGAGAAATAGAGGTAGATTTTGATATGACTAGCAATGATGCTGCAGCCTATAACTAGTTAAGGCAGTACACAATATCAAATACACACAGTATTAATGATACATGCTATAAAGAGAGAGGAAATCTCTATATTTCTTCCTTCCTTTCTTTTAGGATATTAACCAATCGAGGACCTCTCTTTTATTTGAACCACAATTTCAGACAGTTACCTACTTATGTTACAAATAGCTACAGTGTGCAGTGCGGCCGTCGAGAGAACGTGTTCTTGACACCTGTCAGTTTCATACAAACGAATACGTGTTTTGCGAATTTGATCTTTATTAGCTACTAGAATTGTCGCACTGACAGGTGTCAGGCACGCATTTTCTCGACGACCGGACTGTAGTAAGCTTTCCTAAAATAACTGTGGATTTCTTTCTTGCAAACCTAGTAGACTGAAACAGCCTTTAAAATTAATACTAAGATGCGCAAAAATTACAAAAAAAAAACGTAATTTTACCGGAAACGTAGACTAGCGTCAATTATTATATTACAAATATAAATAAAAATAAATCTATTCGTAGTGTGAAACAAAATAATTAGCATATAATATGAAGTAAGGCGGCCCACTTTCCGCCAATGTGCAACGCGGCTAACTTCCAAATAGTTACGTTCGACACGATTATTGTCTTTATATCCATTGTATTCAAATTGTCTCATGTATTTCCTAGTTAGGAAGCGTGGTTATTATTTTTATGTGATATCTTTATGGTACCTATATATCTAAGAGGTGCCTTCGGTACCGCCTCTAATAGTCGCGAAGACCTCGCTTAATATTCATGAGTTCACTCTGACTATAGACGAGTACTTATGTACTTTCAAATTCTTCGCGATTCTAGGGATTTCCATCTTTTATCTCACCTAAGTAATGATATGTTCTCGGGCAATTGCAAACTAAAGCTACGGTTTCCTATAGAAAAGCGGCGGCCGCCACATAGCGGCCTCAGTGACAGCTGTCATAAAAATGATGGCTAGGAAGAAACCAATTCACTGAAGACTTGAAGACTCCCAGGTTGCCTATAGGAGTTTCACTCCTCTGCACACAAAACAAATGGGTTGCCGAAACGCTTTGTAGGAGTGGAATATATCCACTATTATATATCTCGAAGACAAAAGCGATACCTGACATATTAACCTTTTACTTTATCATTTAAGTATCGAAAAATGAGAAGTACCAAGACACCCGCTGAATGTCTCCTGTATGACGTAAATCCTCGCATTACTCACCTTCGTACCTCACCTTTATATTCGCGAGATCATAAAGTTAGATTAAATGCATATTTAAAGATATTAACGCGATCATTTACAAGCATCGATCGTATCTTTACGAAAATATGCGAGCGACGTCGAAATGAGCCGGCCATGGCTATATCTTCAAATAAAATTACGGCTTTATCAGAAACCATTGCCAAGTGTTGCCATTCTTTATTATCGAAATTAATGCTTAAGTTGGTTACTCTCAGATTGCTATCTTCTCTATGAACCTGACACAGACCTAGTGTTACATGTGGAAATAGATGACATTGTAGACTTCAAACATGGATTTAGAATGTCTTGGTAGGTTTTGGTCCATGTTACTCGTATAAGTGTACAGGGTGACAAACTGTAACCATGAATTCAGCACAATGATTCTAGACCACCCCCTCCCCCCAATTTTCGTCGGTTTTTTTCTGTTTCATAGGACAGTGCAATACCTACGCGGTCTAAAAGGATTGAAGGATGAAACAGCAATTTTATTTTTTAATTATCGAGAAAAATTTCTACGCAGAGGGGTTCAGAATCATGTAAGTAGTGAACCCATGGTAAGAGGTACCACTCTGTAAACATACTTAGCATATTAATTTTGTGCATCTGACAAGAAAAGTTTTAAGAAGGTAAGTATGATGGCTATTGGAAGAGACAGACCAAAAAAAAGAGCTCACGAGCGAATACGTGTAGAAGAAGATATTGCTAGAAAGAAATTTTATTCTGAGATGACAACTAGAAAAGACTAAGAATATCGTAACGATGATGACGTAGGCATACCTACGTCATAAATACGTTTAAGTATGTAGTGCAGTAGGTAAATAATGTAACGGTGTAACGATAATCACACCTCACTTGTCGATTCTACTAATAATCAGCCTATATGTAATGTTCCCACTGCTGGGACACAGGCCTCCTCTCTTCAAGAGGAAGTGGGCTGTAATATACTACGCGGTCCCAGTGCCGATTGGTAGATATCACATGTATTCGATTTTTTTTTGGTTCTAGGTCATGTCAGTTTCCTCACGATGTTTTCCTTCACCGTTTTGAGAGCAAATGATTCTGCACACTTTCATTCCTTATTCCAATGTCCTAGATCGTACCTATATTATCATTTTAAAAAGAACATTGTTTTCTGCACCCGACAATGCTTTACTGCTTACAAAATGAGTAAAGATTTTTAATATAGTAAAGACTTTTACAAGTTCAGTTTTCGTGGTATTACCACAATGAGAGAATGTCGAACATTGCACTTCAAGCTGTCATACTTCCCTTGTACAGAAAATAATAAAATTGATCGAATCATGCGTACGTGCGAAGCACCCTCATTATTTATTAAACGATGAAATATCACTTATACGGCGCAAGCGACGGTAATACCACATTACATTGTTTTAAATTACATTGATTAAGAAAATTATTAATGATCCTCTGTGGACCTCTTTAAATAATCGACAGAACCTTGTAAAAGGCCGGATCTCTACGTAATTAATAAAACGTAAATAATATAGTTTTGACAATAACCCTCGAAATGGTGAGTCCATATAAGGTAATAAATGCTCAATACGACCACACTTAAGGATATTCAAGAAACAAAAAGCGTGTTTATATTTGTTTGTTTTCACGAAATACCTATTTTATTCCACAAAAAAGACTGCTTCAGGGACAATTTCTAGACTCGGAAGCCTTACGCACTTAAGTCAAATCTTTTTGCATGCGAAAATGACTTAAGTTCTTATGGCTTGCATATAAGTCAAATCTTTTTGGATACCAAAAATATTTGACTTAAGTGCTTATGGCTTCCGAGTCTAGTTGATAGCCGCCTTAATTTCCGGCAATAATAATTCTACTAAACAAAAATCTAAAATAATTACGACCCTATAATTTTGGGCGCCTGTGTGGGCACTGATTAATTGAAATCATTCGATCTGCCATTACAGTGGTGTTGTCAGTATAAACGAAACGCCGTGGGGCGTAAGTACCTAGTACAAAATAATTGAACATAATGGTTTAATTAAAAATGTGACCTCGCCCAATCTAAGGCGCTATTATTCGTAGGTAGGTATTTACCGGCGTCATATATCTTCCGTTACACCACTGCAGTAAATGGTCAACGAAATGTACCAGTAACCTTCGGTAGCTTGAAACCACACACGTATCGAAATAATACAGGAACCATATATCCATGTTGGCGCTCTTATTGCCAAATGTTCGGAGGTCTGCCCGATAATCCCCAGATGGAAGTAGGTACCACCAACTCGTAAAATGCGAATGGTGTTCGATACCAATTTTGGTGATCTCGTATTGTTTTACTGCATTCTTGAGAACAGGTGTAAGTTTGAATAATAAAATTAACGTTATAAGGCCAGCTACTTCTTCCAAATAAAAATAAAATTCAATTGGAACCATGAACTAATTGATTCAAATGAGACTGAAATATTGTTCTGGTTCCACTGTACTTTATGGCCCGCGCGTGAGACGCTTCAATTTCTTTAGCGTACGTATAGGTGTCTTCATGTAGAACGCTTTTGCAAAATTTCACAGCCAGCAAAGACGCAGTTTTCGAGAATACGAATCATCATCATCATCTGCCTAGCCTTTCCCCAACTACGTATGTTGGGGCTGGCTTCCAGTCTAACCGGATGCAGCTGAATACCAGTATTTTACATGGAGCGACTGCCTATCTGACCTCCACAACCCAGTTACTGGGTAATACGATAGCCTTGGTAATACTGGTTGTCAGACTTTCGGGTAGTACTATTAAGTATTCTGTGCTTTCGGGTTACGAATCATAAAGTTTAAAAACAAAACAACTTATTAGCGTAATAAAATTGACATTCTACCGCAGAGAATGTATGAATTTCACTCTTAGGTTGTTCCTATTGTTATTGTACACTTAAGTAGTTTTATTTCAGTCGGACTAGTTGTAACAAAGGGTTGTCTACTTCTGTTCCGAAAATGTTCCAAAACATGATTGACGTACATTTTCATCTTCATAAATCAGTGAACACTGTCAATTAGAAAAACCAACAAGACGTAATTGTATTATTTTAATAACTCATTATGTCTGCCCTGTATAATTAATAAACAATATTTATTAGGTGTATATTGATTGATATAAGTTTACAGAAGGTTACTAGACAAAATAAATTACTTTTTGTATAGCATAATGTGGGTTCTGATTGTTTAACAACGACTTAATAATAGGTTCAAGCAATTGAAAGCATAATTAAGGATTTCGTTCGCACTTGCCCTATTTATCATTGGCTACCTACTTTTTATTTCTATAGATTGACATAACATATCACCTGTAATCCCCGAAGGGCTAGCAGAGGTGTACAGTCAACAAAAGAGATAAGTATGCAGGATCGTCGGATACAGTTGAAGTTTAGTTAGACAAATTTGATAAATGAGCTGTTTGTTTTCTATTAATAAACCTAAATTTTATAAATAACATCCATCGGCTTCTTACTAAAATTTAACTATATTCGACGACCCTGGGTACTTATCGCTTTTGGTAACCGAACATTGAATATTTGTTTTATTAACTTTCTGCCACTGTCAGTAAACCTTAGATATAAAACGTCCAGATTAATGATAACATTTTAATCTCACTAATCATGATTTACAAATAGGAACTACAGGAAATCGAAAAATAATTATAATTAATGACGAAATATAACATTAGTTTTTCCGCAACAAATTAAGTTTTCAATAAATATTTAAGTTTAAGCTAAGATAAATCATGAGTCGTGTCACAGCGGCATGCATAACTTAATATTTCAACTCGGCAAATAGGTAAGTACAAAGGCGAACAAAAAATGCACGACTCTGATAAGAATGCGCGAAATACATTTACAGCATTCCTTTTAAGTGTAAAAGTTATTTTGAAATGAAAATAAACATTGCAACTTCCTTATCACTGAATCAACATACTGGGTTTATAATTGCTGATGTTGTTTTATAATCCCACTCAGAATTGATAGTTGTGTCGATCTTTTACCTACTGCTTGTGGTTTACAGGTGTTCATAACTTCACAAAATCAGTTGGGAACTGTACCCTAAATGTATCTCTCCGAACTCAAGTGGGAAGATGCAACTACAACCTCGCAAAGTGGGGCTATATCGACTGTACAGCAGCAGGGTGTGGATGTGAACCTTTGGCGCAAACTATGTCTTCCTCCTATCCTGCCCTCGGTGCCCCAAAGTACAGCCATAGCGACCTCTGTGCTGCCACAGACGATGTGTGGCAGTGACGAAGTTTTGGGCTAACAAAATAGATTGTCGTGACATCAGCAAGAGTACCTATATTTTATTTTATATGTAAATATGGGAGTGAATGTTTGGTGTGGCAAAAGAAGCATGAAAGTAGAATATAAGCTGACTATAAAAAAAAACTTTGCTGAAAGTAAAGTAACTTTAGTGAAAGAATTATCAAAATCGGTTCATTAGTTTTTGAGAAAATCGCGGACATACAAACATACATACATACGGGTCAAATACAGAACCTCCTTTTTTGAAGACGGTTAAAAATAGGCTGTGCAATGATGTGGGAAGGCGACAGTGCGATTTAAAAAAGATGTAGTGACAACAATTTAAAAGAGTATGCTTAGATGGTCTGGTCATGTTGAGAGGATGAATGTAAGGCGACTAAGAAAAAGTATTTATAAGGCAGATATGAGTGGAAACGCCGGGAGGGGGACGCCGTAGGAGGACATATAGTAGCCTTATCGGTAGTATTTTTCAGAAAGTTCAGGTGCGTAGTACTCGCAACCCGTGTATGACCAGATGTATGAACGTAAACGAGGCGAAAGGAGTATACATAAGGATCGTAGCAGGTGGCGTACTATAGTTTCTGCGTACACTCATGGAAAGAGGGCGTGAGTTTATGTATGTACTAGCTTCGCCCCGCGATTTCACTCGCATAAGTTTAGATCCCGCGAGAATATCGAGATAAAAAATATCCTATCTATTAATCCTGGTTATAAACTATCTGTGTGCCAAATTTCATCCATATCCGTTCAGTAGTTTTTGCGTGAAAGAGTAACAAACATCCATCCATCCTCACAAACTTTCGCGTTTATAATTTGACTAGCTGCGCCCCGCAGTTTCACCCACGTAAATGTCGATCCCGAGGGAATATCGGGATAAAAAGTAGCCTATATGTTAATGCAGGATGTCAGCTACCTCCATACAAAATTTTATCAAAATTGGTCCAGCCGTTTGAGCGTGAAGAAGTAACAAACATATAAACACACACACACA
Organism: Amphipoea oculea; assembly: GCA_945859645.1. Lineage (NCBI taxonomy): Eukaryota > Metazoa > Arthropoda > Insecta > Lepidoptera > Noctuidae > Amphipoea > Amphipoea oculea. The sequence goes on from OX243884.1 coordinate 7,455,200, forward strand.
CCCTCACAAACTTTCGCCTTTATAATATTAGTGTGAAAGTGTGATATAGTTGGATGGATTGGATATAGTTGGATGTATAGGAGTATAACATTAACTAGTCAGGAACTTTGGTAGCGCTGCTAACTGCTAAAAATACGTCAGACATCGTGAAAGCTCTGTAAACGGACCTTTCGTAACAACGATGCTGCTGCCTATTAACTGTCTGGGAGTTTAACTCGGAACACTAGACCAATAATCATTTTAATTAGCAAATTGGTAGCCTAATAAAGCTGCCATCTTTGGAGTTAAAATTACGCTTTTATTCAGATCGACATCGTTGCGATAGGTACTTACCGAGTTTATGATACAGACCTTAGTTACTTACTTAGTCTTACAAATTACTTACCTACCTTTTGAACAGGATATAGGCATTATAATGTTCATTGTTGCGAATCTAGTCATTAATAATATAACTAGATTAATGCAACAGTACCTTTAAAGCAACTAATGTAATTTATTTTTAATTAACTCCAAATTGCAACAATATATTTATAAAACAGATTTATTCCTATTAATGCAGGCGAAACTTGCGAAGTTTTTGAAGATACTTTGAACTAAAAATACAATTTTCTACGACTTGCTTATCCATGTCAATAGCAAAAAGCTTAAAACTCGTGTTTGCAACCAGATAAGAGACATAATTAAGCTCAATTATAATAAACTGGTGAGATCCTCATCAATTCTCCTGCGTAGCGTGGTGATGTCATCGCTACGAATCTTCGTAGCGTGTGCGTAGCGGCGTAGCATTGATGATTTTATAAATATATTTATGCCCCAGTTATAAAGGACTGCACTGGCTGTTACTGTAGGAATGAATATTTAAATATGTAACTACCTAAATGCTGTACTAATAGACTTAGTAAATCCATTAAAGTTATGTGCGTGTTACACTAGTGTTTAAGTGGTTTATGCAATAATACCTGCCTATTATTGCAGAGCAAAAGCTCGTGTTTTCTCATGCAGAGAAAACACGAGTATTGATCACCACTCTTTTGCTCAAGACGGGTTGGCGATTTCAGACTTATATTAACTATAAGTCCAGGTTTCCTCACAATGTTTTCCTTTACCGTTGTTTATGTAATAAAAACTACAAAAAAAAAACTAACAAATGGGATTGAATTATCTGGGAAATAATTTATTATTATCTATTATTATATTACGTGTATAAAACTCTCTGCCACCTTCCTAAATACTTGCCTATAATCTGTTAACCTTCAAAGTAAGAGTGAATCATATGCTCATTATATGCTCATTTTATAATAAATAATTATATGCTCATTCCATCGTATACTTAATCTATCGCTTTCCATCAGGTGAGATGGATCTCTAAAGAGAAAAAACAATTGCTTATGAACCGCATAAAGTCAGTCAAACGTACGGTAGGCCTCACACGACAGAGGTAACGAAACAAGCGTAAGCTGGCCTCTTAGGACCGGCGCTGACGCTGACTGACGTCGCGGTACGACACGGCATCGTAAAGGATTTTATTTCTGACCAAGTTATTTTTATCCATGAGTTTAGAATTCATATTACTTTATTTCGATACAATCATACCGCGGCACGTCGTGGCATGCCGTTTCATTCCACGGACTGCCGCGGCGTGCCACTACGTCCCGCGAGCCACATAAGTAGGTCACAGGATTACGACAGCTAAACTAATTGAAATAAGGTTTTGGCAGGCTGAGCTTTCTGCGGGATGCTACGACGTGACGCGGCATGCGTCATATCAAAGCGTCCTTCGGGCTGCCGAAGTACGCCCTGCCGCGCCGTGCCATACCGTGCTGCGACGTCATTCAGCGCTGGCCCTTATTCTATTGAAACTCCGTACTACGCTAGACCAGCTTAAGGTCAAAGTGTTATTACTAATGTGCAGCCTACATAACATAACATCACGACTGTAATCCCCGAAGAGTTATGCAGAGGTGTATCTATAGAACACCTACATTTTTCCAGTTATGTTTAAGTCCCATGTAACAGAGGGCGAGCCTGTTACCATCCGGGCAAATCCGGACTCTGGGCTCTTACTGTAAAATTCCTGATAGGATAACCCAATAACACTTTGCCATCATTCCACCTGATGCTATAGAAAACGACACTATTGACAGCTCACTTTACTTAAGTTTTCACGGTGAGATTTTTACAGAATCGCTCGACAGGACCTCATGCTCAGCGCTTGCTCACCATAGAGGGAAAATGCACTACACGAAAGAGGCAGCCTGCGGCCTACTGTACTGTACTGGTTATTATTGTTGCATCATCCAATTCAATGGCCGCCTCGCCTGACCCACTGGTTTATTTTTAATTAAAGCTTGGTGCATACTTGTAACTCCTTTCTGCTCGTCTTATCTGACAAGGTGGACAAGTACCCTTAGAATACGACCATATTAAACTTGCTCCAATTTTTTTACGTCTGTTTTACGAACTTGAATTTATTTTCATTGATGTCCAAATATGGATCGTGACATTTTGCTCAAAAATCACATGTTTACAGGTATGCGTTCGGCACGTAATCACGTTTTAATTATATTGTCATTGACGGAAAAAGGCTTTTGGTGATAATCAGAGGGACAATTCTCGTAATAGTAATTCTGATTTAAAAAAAAAACTATTTTAAGAACGTTCACAGTCTGAGGGGCAATTCTCCTAATTTAAGAACGTTCACAGTCTGATCTGTCTCAATCTGTCAAAAAATACTTCTGATTTTCCTACATTTTGACAACTTTTTGACATTTATTTGTCGCTAAGATGAGACTGCGACTAGATTTTGAACGTTTTAAAATACGAGAATTGGCCTTCTGATCTCAGTCTCAAACTGTCAAAAATACCTCTAGTAGGTACCCCTTCATTTTTGACAAGTTGTTGACAAGTCGACATTGATTGTCGCTGAAATAAGATTGCGACTAGATTTTGAACGTTTTTAATTATGGGAATTGGCCTTCCCATTACTATAAAGTTACAAATTAACGTTATAAATTTTTAAGTTCTTAGTTATCTTTCTATTAATCTGCCGAACCTTTTCCCAAACATTTTGGGGTCGGCTTCCAGTCTAACCGGATGCAGCTGAATACCAGTATTTTACATGGAGCGACTGCCTCTTTGGCCTCCACAACAACCAGATAAACTTCACAAAAAAAAGATTGGATGTCAGACTTTCGGGCTTCTGACGACTCGTAACGACCAAAAGATCCGACGAATGACAGCCGGGACCAATGGCTGTACGTGCTATCTGAGACATTGAAGGGTTTTGGTACGTAAAGATGGTCACCGATCCAGGGACCAACCGCGGCAAGCGTAGCTTTACCTGATCGATTGAACCGTGAGACTGTCATTACTTAGCCACTAAGCCTCTCCAGGCAGGCAGGAGGAAATAAAATGATAGTTTTCTTCAACCTAACCATTTCTTACAATATAAGCCCATAAAACTATGTAATATAACAAAAAATAAGAAATCTTCTTATAATAAACAAATTCTGTTCAATATAAGAATCTTCTCCTAAATACAAGGTAAAACAGATTCCGTATAAAATAACCACACACACACATACACACATACACACCCATATCTCAACACACACACACACACACACACACTCACAGACACGCACACACTCACACACCCCCACACTCACATACATACACAAACACATACGCACGCAAGCACACTTAAACATACACACACTCATATACCAACAGGCTAATAAATAAGTATAATTAATTTTTTGTTACCTTTGTTTCGTTTACATGTTACACTAATTACATGTCATAATGAAAGAGCGGCGCCTCCTGGCACAGGCATTTATATGCTTAAAAGGAGACGCCACCAACTGTATGATGTAAAACGTGTAATAATGAAATAAAACATTTTTGATTTTGATTTTTTGATTTGATTTGATAAGAAAATAATGACCGAACATTAGTCAAGTATTCGACCTACTACCGTTGTTACGCATAAATCTTCCTCTCAGCACTTGCACAAGACCATAAATCATAGAATGTTTACAAAAGTGATCAGTCCCCTATAATTTAATGGAACTCCTTGAATTTGAGAACCAGTACTTACGTCCGAGTAGTTCAGAAATGTCCATTGTGACCAATCATAGCTGACCTTTAGAATAAATTTGCATCTGTACCCACTATATTATGTACGTATTTGTGACTATTTACTTAGGCGTGTCTAATGCTAAAGTACCAATTTAATTAGGTTAATGTATTTTTAAGAAATAAAAGCTTCCGGTGGACTTCGCTTGGACGGAGACATTAAATGACGAAATGAATATGAATGTAATGTAATGGTGATGTACTTTATATTTTGCCAAAAATAGGCCAAAACGAGGTCTAAAACATGATGTTCACCTTCATTGCATAACATTATAACCATGCAAATCTTTTAAGTACGTAAGTATAATTGAGCCACACTTTTAAAAGTTACGTTAAGTATAAAAGGAAATAAAAAGGAACAGATATTATCAATTTCCTGTGACCTATGTGTATGTGTATCGGAATAAAAGCAGTCTGCGGCAAACGGAGTGCCTTTCACACTTGACTCTTTTAGAAGGCGATTGACATTCCATAACTCTTTGCTGGCTACCAAGTTCAAGTTGTGACGCGGCACTGTGTCACACCGTAGCGTAACCGCGCACAATTTATTGTAAACGAAAGAAAAACTTCAATAAACCCTTTTATTGCTGACGATGCTGCAGGAGTAAAAACAAAAGAAAAAAACTGGACCAAACCGGAATGAGAAAGTTTATAGTGGATAAGACAGAGATATTAAAACAGAAGAAGAAGTAACAGGGGATCCAGGGGGGGTGGAGGGGGGGTTCAGGGGATCACCGGAATAAATCGTAAAAACGACTATGGGTAAATGTTCATTTGTTTATTATTCGTAGTAGCACACAGTTGAAAATTACAGGCTGATATTCATAATGAGCAGAGCAGCGGTGGCCCAGTGGTAACGGCCGCAACTTACGCGTAATTGTAGTTCGTAGGTACGAACCCGGACAGGCGCTTTACTCTGTATAATTTATTTCTTCACCACAGCTCTCACAACGGTGAAGGAAAAGATCGTGAGGAAACCAGCATGTCCGAGAACCAAAAAATATCGAAGACACGTGACATCTACAAACCCGCACTGGGTCCGCGTGGTAGATTACGGCCCACTCTCTCTCACAGAGAGGGGGCCTGTGCCCCAGCAGTGGAGACATTATAGGCTGAGTATGCTATACATAGTGAAAACAATATTTTCCTGGTCACTGAAACGTACCAATATACCAATATATCATAATATGTGTTTTTTCCTGACACCCTGAGCGACAAACAGGGAGTTTCGTGTAACCGCTACAACATGTACTACAGCGGACACTAGCGGTTGACCACTTTTCAGCCTTATCCCTTAGTAATAAGGTTGAAAAGTGGTCCACCGCCAATGTCCGCCATGGTACCTAGGTCATCATCGCCATTCTCCTGACCTTATCACAATTTATTTGGGGTTCGGCGCAACGTGTCTTTTTCTTCCATACTTTTCTATTAGTCGTTGTCTCGGTAGTCCAGTCAGTCAGTCCATCGCTTCTTTGGTCTACCCCTAAACATACCTATAACCATCCACATTCATACTCAAAACTTTCCAGACGACATGTCCCTCATTACTCCGACATGTAGGTAAGTATTCCGAAAAAGCTTTTGGAATAACATTTAGTGACAAATCGATTCCCAATTTATTAAGTTAAATTAATTTCTCTTCTATCATTTTTGAAGGAGAATTTATTTAGAAAGTGCTCAACAAACGTGCTTCATTCAACTGGAAATGAGTCTAAATTGCTTTTCCTATACACTTAGATATTCAAGCAATCAGTGCAGGCATTATAATATTAAATGCACTTATACTTAGAAACATATTCAATGTCAGTTCGGCACCAAATAATTTACCGTACTTTATTCATTTGTTTTTTTTTTTATTCACATTATTAGGACGCTTAACAAATTGACTTCGTTCGATTTCCTAGCTAGCCGTTGCTCGCTGCTTTGTTCGTGGGTTCTGTGGTATGACACGAGGAATTTTAATGAAAGTGTACTTACCTGGTTATAAATTATCGGAGCTGCACTTATTATGATTAGGTGGGAGTTGGTTCATGATGATTGTTAGCGCTCGATATAGGAACAGCCAGATACGTAATAAGAACTGATTTATGATAGATCGACTGGAGAATATCGATATAAGAAACTTCAAGCTGATCAAGGTTACTGGCCGTAAAATATGCAGTGGTATGTGTTTTCTTTTTAAGTTTACCTAGTATGTAAGTTATATGTATTGTATTGTCCCAATTTAAAAAAACTTATTTAAATATACGTTTTTCTCGATTTACGTATGGCAACTCTATTTTATACTTAACCGTAAAGTGACGTACAGACGCCAGCACATCAACCTACCCGAAACTGTCAAATTTTCCCAATCAACTTTGAACCTTATTCTTTAGTAATAAAGTTGAAAATCTATTAAAGAAATTTGACAGATTGTAGTAGGTTGATGTGCTGGCGTCTGTAAATACAGCTGGACACACATGGGCACCGCACATTTTTTAATTAGAACCAGAATCAATTTCTGGCTTTCTATCACACTAATCACACTAATATTATAAAGTCGAGAGTTTGCGAGTTTGTGTTTATATGTTTGTTACTTCTTCACGCTCAAACGGATGGACCAATTTTGATAAAATTTTGTATGGAGGTAGCTGACACCCTGGATTAACATATAGGCCACTTTTTATCCCGATATTCCCACGAGATCGAAACTTATGCGGGTGAAACCGCGGGGCGCAGCTATTTTACTATAAATTAATTGGAAACCTGTTTAATATAGTCTTAGTCTTAAATTGGCTATGAACTGATTACTTATTCGTCGATATCCAGTAGCCAAGTAATGTCTTTAATACCATAAACTAAGACCATCAATATCGAAGATTACCTATAACTAGAACAACCAATAATTATGAAGTAATTAATCATAACGACTATATATTGATCACGTCTACGGAACCTGCTGTTAGGAATCCTGCTGGCCATGCAGGGCAGATGTACCTGCTGCCTATGCCAGGATTTATATTATTAGTATCGGATGTAAAAGAAGTTTAACGTAGCCGAGTCATTCTTTCGTCATTGTGATCGTTTTTCTGTATTGGACCATACCTTCAGGTTACGGAGATATTGAACGTCAAAATTCCAACTTTATTTTTATAATCCCTGTATCATTGCATTCCAATTTTCACACCAAAAATAAAAGTCATTTCTAAATACGTAAACTTACTTAGTTTGATGTAGAGAATGCCTAGATAGATAGATGCCGGCTTCGTGATGGGTCTTTACACCCATGGTGCATGTAATAAGCAATGTAAAAAAAATATCCGTTAACATTCTGGGGACACATTCTCTGTTGCAACATAGGCTCGTTGCTAAGCAATTATTTTAACGAATGCCACTCGATTCGACAGTAGTTACCATTGTACTTTTTCGGTAAAATTATCTTAAAATTTAAAAAAGGTTGTACAGGAAACAGTGGTCGATTTTGCAAAAAAAAAACTACAATGTAAACTTGAGCTTCAAAAGATGTAATGTTTTCAATAGATGCAACAATGTCTACAAAGCGAATAAAGTGTTTGGCAGAATCATCATCATCTGCCTAGCCTTTTCCCAACTATGTTGGGGTCGGCTTCCAGTCTAACCGGATGCAGCTGAATACCAGTATTTTACATGGAGCGACTGCCTATCTGACCTCCACAACCCAGTTACTGGGTAATACGATACCCCTTGGTAAGAATCATAGGCATTTTACTGACTTTGCAGACTATTAATTGACCTCATTATACATACGCCTATTCCCCGGCACGAGTGCACGATGCCGATGTAGCAATAACAGATCACTCCATCTTCGAGACATTTACATAAATAGAATATACATTTATGCGATTCTTCTGAAAAGCGACCGCTGATCGTTCGGTATGCAGTTTGTTCTCGTGGACGAAGGTTTGTTTGGATCGCAAGTTCAAAGATAAAATAACAAAAACTTTAACTTACAATGAAAAAGTATTTATTGTAACTCGTACAGGAAGATCACCAACTAAACTAAACAATATCATAAAAAATAGGTATAAAAAGAAAGTAAAAAAAATACATACATACTCTCGAAAACCATAACCCTCCTTCTGGCGCAGTCGGGTAAAAAAACAGAAAGTCCTGTACGGGGCCAAAAGGCTCCTGTCTCAGCATGATGCTGGTATTCTGACGGCAAACTTCTCCACTCCTCTCCTTTCCTTTTTCTCTCCTTTCTTTTTCTTCTTCTACTTCTTATTTTCTAACATTGTAAAACGGTGAAAATATTCCAACCTTATTGGAAGTTATATGTTTGAGCCGTTTGGGGTTGAAACACTAGGACCATGGGGTCCGAGTGCCCACTTGGTTTTTCGAGATATCGCCGATAGGGGTTGATCGGCTCTTCACGTGACCAGAAGGCTGGCCTATTTTTTGGCCAAAGAATCAGCATCGCCATATAACGGGGCAATGCTGCCAGCCTTTTGGGCACTTTTCCTGTTGACAGCGATGCGGACGAATTTTTTGATGTCCTCTGATTCTTTTTATTTTTTATATATGTGTAAGTTAACATTATTTTAAGTATTTTAGCTTATAGTATGTAAATATTGTAAAACTGCCTATACGTGAAATAATGAAAAAAATTTAAACAAAATAGATAGTAGATTAAGGCACAAGGTCAATTCATTATATGCAAATTATTGTACCATAAAAATATGTAAGTCCCTACTTTTATACTAAGTACATATCTAACGCTTTTATTAATCAATACCAAGTGTGTGATTATAAAAAGAATAATAGATATTACAATCAAAACCGAGAAACCTGAGAGCAGTGGTGACCCAGTAGTAACGACCCCGAATTACGAGTTGTACGTCGTAGGTTCCAACCCAGTCAGTTGGGTTACTTTGTGTAATTTATTTCATCACCGCTGCTCTCAAAACGGTGAAGGAAACCGGCATGTCCTAGAACCAAAAATTCAAAGACCACCAACCCGTACTGGGCCCGCGTGGTGGATTACGGCCTACTCCCTCTCAAAAAAGAGGAGGCCTGTGTCCCAGCAGTAGGAACATTATAGGCGGATAAATTAAAACCAACTTACTATTGTCTTCATAAAAATAATTTTAGGTAAGTATGTATCATACTACGTATTACACAAACTAATGCGATTAAAACTAAATGCAACACTTAAATATTAATTAACACGATCAATCGGTATAACATAATACACATTCTACCTCAACTGTTGCGAATTTAGTTTCAAAACTGGATCAATTTTTCGTATTTTTTGCGAAACATCTTTCAAGTACAGTTTTCAAATATTTTTATAATAACAATCGTTTTTTGAATCTTGCGATATTTGCTAGTTATTAATGTAGGTATTTGAAATGTGTCTACCGTTTTCATTTTACTTTTTTCATAACTAGCTAACCTGGCCCCTCCTGTAAGTCCTATAGGACCTTTTGATACGGAGGGGTCATTTACGTATACGCAAATGGTCCTAATAGCAAAACGACCTATACCTACTAAAACGACGGTTTAGCAGGTGCTAAACCGTCGTTTTAGTAGGTATAGGTCGTTATAGGTATTAGCAAGTCGTCCTACAAGCAAATGATCCTGACGTTGACCCGTCCAAAGGGTGAGTTCTCATGGAATTTCGATCGACGATCAGTTTTTTCCGAATTTGAAAAATTACCGGAAAACATATCCAATTTTTCTTTGATCGCTTACCTCATTTTCATTATACAGGGTGGCACGGACATCGACGCGAAAACTGTAACCATGAATTCAGCACATGATTCCTAATGCAGTAAGTTTTCTTCGGTTCTAAAAAAAAATTGTACTTTTCTATGAAACAGCGGTCGAAATTAATGGAACAGCAATTTTTTTTAAATAACTGACGTAAAATTTCAGACTCCCCTGCGTTTTTGTTGTCAATCATGTACTCAATTCATCGTGACAGGTTGCGTGTCGATGCCCTTGCAACCCTGTATAGATTGATATAGATATATAGATGACGTCACTACCAGCATGCCAGCATTATTATCTTTGCGTCCTTCTCAGCGATATTCGAAGTCCAAATCAAGCTCCTAAGTTTCAATTTCAGTTTCAAATCATACTATATTTATTTCTCAGCCTTGTACCGAACTCTAAACTAAATCAACATCATTTGACATAATACCGCAACAAATACTCTAACGCTGCAGAAAATGTATAAAGTAAATACATTATACCCAAGAATTTGGTGCGGCCGAGGTCAGAGATAGACAGATAGTAACATAAAATATGCCAGTGCGTTCTACAGCAATTTTAACGTTAGACACAGGAGTTAATTATGATAATTATTTATGTCAGAAGGCACCCATTCTCGATCAAATAGGTTTTGTTAAAGAAAAACATGGAGTAATGAGACAATGGAGTGATAACGCGGGAACTGATGGAAGTCACAAAAAAGAAAGACGACATCGACACCGATATTACTGGTATATCCGTTTTCAAAGATAACAATGCTCTTTTCAAAATAGACATTCTAAAGCCACATATATTTATTTAACCATTTCTGTACACACATATAAACAGACAAGAAGAAAGGAACAGAAAAAAAAACGTACAAAGGTGATGCTGTATATACTTAATTTCGCCATAACACACATCAAGTCCCTGCTGGGTATTTCTTTACGAAGCCGACGTTAACGCTATCGACGTGACCGAGTTCTGGTCGAAACTTGTATAGATTTATGTTGAATTGAATCGATACAGAGAAGAAGAAGCAAAGATCTTTAAGTTGCCACATTTCTGCCAGTAAGAAATGCAACGAGGACAATGCTCTCTAGTCGTCCAACAACTGTTGCTTCTTTCCTGCTAGTTGTATAATATCTCACTTTATGACTGATGAATACCAGCACCCTAATTGTGTAACACACATTAAGGCTTTGTTCAGACAAAACGCATTGTCGGCCGCTGACTGTGAGCACGTTTATCGCTATTCCATATATATTTAACTTCTCGTTCACACCGAACCGACTATACGCTATTACGTAGTGCATTGTCACGTCACTATACTCACAGTCGGCGGTGGACAATACGTTTGGTGTGGACGATGCCTAAATCACAATCTGAATCATTTTGAAGGATATTGCTAATCCATTGTTTCATAAATGTCCGAAAAAATTGTCTGCTCAACAACGTAAATAACGTAATTAATGTAGTTGAACTGTCAAAATGAAAGACATTGAAAGCCATTGCTACTGATAGTGTGTTATGCACTTACCCCGCTGATGGAGACATGCGTGCTTTGTGCAGTAATTATTCCGTGGAGAGCATCGAGACCCCGCGTGTACAGTGACGGTGGTCGTCGTCCTTGTCAGCATGACGCTGCGCCGGCGCACCCGCCCGGTGGCTGCAGGGCGCCGGGGGGGAGCCAGAGACAATCAGACAGACTGCTTGCTTGTCTCTAGGCGCGAATGTCACCGATACAATTAGTGTGCAAGGAAAACTTTCCATGTGTCTATCGGGTAATCGATTCTGTAGTAATAGGGTTGATAGATAATAACATATAATAGCAACCTATTATTTCCCCACTGCAGGGCAAAAGCCTCTTCTTATGCTGAGAAGGCATTGGATCACCACGCTTGCTCAAGACGGGTTAGCTATTTCCGACGTATATTAGTCCAGTTTTTCTCACGATGTCAGTAATCTCCAAGATAAACTCAGAAAGTAGGTACATTATATGAATTAATAGAAGTGTTGATGTTTCAGATTACTGCAGCTATATTTGCTTTTTTTTATGTACAGACACCAGCACATCAAGCTACTACAATCTGTCAAATTTCTTTAATAGATTTTCAACTTTATTGCTAACGCATAAAGTTTAAATTTGATTGGGAAAATTTGACAGCTTCGGATAGCTTGATGTGCTGGCGTCTGTACCTGTTGAAATAGTTTCTCATTGGGCCTGAGAGAAACAACGAAAATATTGAACAATAGCATTAAACCTACGATCATAGATATCCGTGCCTACGATGTAAGTATCTTTTGACTTTTACTCTGACCTCAAAATCGCCCTTGATATTCATGAAATATGAACGAAAACTGCAGCAGTAGGTAATATTATAAATGCTGTCATACCTAGAACTTTCAATTCAGGCCATTGGGCAACCCTACCGCGAGTTGACCTGGCGCCCTTGGTACCGGTCACGTGCCACTCGCGCTTGGCGAAAGATTATTAGATTGGCTTTTACCCGATAAGGCATAAGATAGGTATATTATTTGTGAGCTTAGAGTATGAATAAAGATAAGTGGTAATGGAGTCGTGAGCGCGTATGTTTCAGTAGATAACATTGGTATTTGTAGGAAAGATGATGGTAAGGGCAAAGAGAGTATTTGGAGTACGTAGTACTGAAGCAATAACAGCTGCACGGTTCGATCGATCAGGTTAAGCTACGCTTGCCGCGATCGATGGGGACAACGGGAATACATTTTAATTATTTTTATTTAGTTCCGTTGTCCCCATTCAATGGGGACAGCGTTAATGGGGACAACGGGAACAGACGGATCCGTCGATGGGTGACCATCTTTACATACCAAGCTCCGTGCCTCGGAAAGCAAGCGTTGGTCCTAGCTGTCATTCGTATATCTTTGACAGTCGTTACGGGTAGTCAGAAACCCGAAAGTCTGACAACCATTCTTACCAAGGGATATCGTATTACCCAGTAAGTTCTGCGTTGTGGAGGTCAGATAGGCAATCGCTCCATGTAAATTACTAGTATTCAGCTGCATCCGGTTACACTGGAAGCCGACCTCAACATAGTTGAGAACTTGAGAAAAGGCTAGGCAGATGATGAATACTGCATGACCAGACTGCCCCGTTGGTCTCGTCATCTCGTGGTCGCAAGCGTGACTGCTGAGCGTGGGTCCTGGGTTCGATTCCCGGGTTGGGCAAAGCTATTGGGTTTTTCCATTGATAATTTCTTAGTAACAGACCGGAGTTTGGAAGTTGGTGGTGTGATAGCCCCGTGCCTCGGATAGCTCGTTAAGCCGTTGGTCCTGCACCTGATCTCTCTCCGGTCGTGTCGGATTGCCGTCCCATCGGACAATGAGAGTGAAAGAAGAGAGAGTGCACCTGTGTCTGCGCACACACTTGTGCACTATAATATCTCCCGCGCCGAAGGCTGGTCTCCGTTGAGATTGGTCACCATGGCCAAAATTTGATCTGCAGAAGTTTATTTACTGCATGATGCTATGCTGTTGAAAAATTTATAAGCTGGCCACCACAACATCTTCTACATTGTTTTTACCCCTTAATACGGGTAAATCTGAGGTGGTTCTACTCATCCGTTCGAAGATTACCACCAACTTGCTGTAATTTTTTCAGACCCCGTTAACAGCCTCAAGCGATGCGACTTGCGTCAAGAGACAAGCGCACGCGTCATCCGTTTTCGTCTGTCGCCCCGAAGTCGCGTCGCGGTGACTCGTGGCATGCTCTAAACAGCTTCTTTCATTTGTTTTCTCCGCGGTCGCTGTCGCAAGACTCATGTCGCATGAGCGTGTAGTTCGTGGCCATGGGGTTAGGTCTGTCTCCAGTTCTTTGTCAGCTGACCATTTAATGGCCGATTTCTATAATTTACGACTAAACTTAAGACTCTTGTATTTTTACCAATGATGAACCAAAGCCTTCATAGCTTTACATAGTAGACCCTCTCATATACTTCCATATGAGATCTACTACCACTGGTAAAATTAGCTATCGAATCTATTAACCTATACTTATGCCCAGTTTGGCAATAAAAAATGCTACCATTGGTAAACAAAACGATTCAATTCAAAACCACACTCCAAGTGGTTCAACCTACATCGACTAATGCTCGGTTCTTATAAACAAAAACGAATCGTTTTGATTGCCAATGAAAGCATTTTTATTGCCAAATAAATACAGTTTGTCAAATTAATACTCTTACAAAGCCACATTCTACACCTTATTGTTTAATGAGCAGAAACATAGAACAATCCCGCTGATGACTGAGGTCTTCACGTTAGGTCACGATCGCGTCGTGAATAATATCAATATTATCGTTACAGGGCTAGCAACATTTCACAGCTGTCTTTATCTCGGTGTAAGTATGTAATGAGCATCCTGTCAATTTGTGAAACACTTGTTAAATGTCATCAACGACTCAATTGACGGGGAGATTTATAGGCTGTTGAACGTAAATACATAGCCGGAAATTGTTCGTCATTTTCTCTTGATAAAACCCACAACTGAATCCTCAATTACTTCCTGATAAGATGATGTGTAGAATGGTTGAAGACATGAAGCTTGTCAGATAGGTTGGTTGTTCCGGTTTGATCTGTTTGTCCATATTGGAAATTAATGATATTCTTATTTTTAGGAGTAGTGCTACAGGATTTAAATGGGACGCTTTTGGTACTACATTGAATATAAAACAAAAAAGTGATATCGTAGGTACTGTAGAGGCTGGCTGTAAAACAAGGCTGGTTGAAAAGCCACACCTCTCTACAGGACTAGCTGGTTATATTTGAAGGAAGTTCCATTCGAACGCTGAAGCATGTGTCATAGACGGTCGTAGGTTTGACGTCCAATATACAGGATGAATTTTCCAAGTGGGCGTGGATGGCCAAATCCTAAACTATGAGGAATAGCGAAAAGTACTGAAAGGAGTCGCGGGCTCGATTTTGATGAAAACTAAAACTGCATCATTGGATTTTTGAAAATTCAATATTTCTAGCCAGGAATCGAACCTGTTGATTTTGAAAAAAAAAACACACACTGTATTATTACACCATTCGATAGTGTCCCTAATAAGGATCAAATTCTGGGAAGTAATGACATACGGCAAACTTAAGGAAAATGTTGAATTTTAATAAACTGCTTCTTTTTTCATACCTTGTTCGAAATGATGCTCAATATTTTTACACCCGAAATACTCGTAGCGCAGTCACCTTCACAAAATTATGTTCTAAATTCAAATTTTAAATTGCAGTACAATCCTTGAGACGTCGAATTCAGCTATGTATTCAAAAACAATTGTCATAATTTTGAACAATTAATCAGTTAAGGTTTAATAGGTAGGTAGCATAAGAAAATAAAAAAGTATTTTGATAAAAATGACCTCTTTCCTTTAGTTTGCCGTATGTCATTACTTCCCAGAATTTGATCCTTATTAGCGACACTATCGAATGGTGTAATAATACAGCGTGTGTTTTTTTTTTCAAAATCAAC
Organism: Amphipoea oculea; assembly: GCA_945859645.1. Taxonomy (NCBI): domain Eukaryota; kingdom Metazoa; phylum Arthropoda; class Insecta; order Lepidoptera; family Noctuidae; genus Amphipoea; species Amphipoea oculea. Next base: position 7,470,558 of record OX243884.1, read on the forward strand.
AGGTTCGATTCCTGGCCAGAAATATTGATTTTTCAAAAATCCAATGATGCAGTTTTAGTTTTTATCAAAATCGAGCCCGCGACTCCTTTGAGTACTTTTCGCTATTCCTCATAGTTTCGGATTTGGCCATCCACGCCCACTTGAAAAATTCACCCTGTATAAGTCGATATAATTATTAAAATATGATAAAAAGACTCCTAATATATATCATATTAAACTCTAAAGGGAGTTTAATTTAGTAGAATAGCTCCCATTCTCTATAGTACCTACTATAGAGGCTGCGCCACGGAGGAAACTGTACTACGGAATCAAACTACAGTTGTAGTTTGATTATCATATTATTTTGTAGTAATTTTATCATATACATATAATTATGGACTTAATTTTAAGACGTCAAACCTACGACTCTTAGGTATATGACATCTGCTTGAATCTTTGAATGGAACATACTTCAAATATAACCAGCGACCTGACCCGCAAGGAGGTCGGAATCTCTCAAAGAAGTCTCTACAACCAGCTACGCCCACCTTAGAATAAAAGTATGGGCATAGCCTAAGACTTTTATTCACACCATTCGAATATCCAAACTCTACCTACCTATCCTAATGGAAAATTACCTAAATCCGGGGAACAAATTTACATGATGAGGTCCGTCTCTTGCAAGAGTAAGCTTAAGTCAGGACGTACGAATCGCGAATCCAACACCACGTAAAGTGTCAAGCAAGTTAACGTCTATATGTGCCAATATGCACCCATACAAACTAACGTCGTCATGCTTAAACCTCGTCGTGTCAAAACCCCGGTAAAAGGCGCGACGCGGCCTCCTAATAATAACACTTGACCCCCGGGCCCCGGCATGCCTCCGCCACCAATAATTCCTGGAAAACACAACATGGATATGGGCACATGGGACGCCGGTAAAACCGCACCCATAGTGACCGCGCCGCCGCTGCCGACCCTGCAGTCGCCGCCCGTGCCCGCGCCGCTGCCCATGCCTGCGCAGGCGCCCGTCGCGGCCCCCGCGCCCGCTGCCCTGCAGCAGCGCGGGCCTCCACCGCAGCACCAGCCGCCGCCCGCGTGGGCGCACGCCGCCCCACGCGGGCCGGCCCCGCACCCTGCATACCGCCTCCACCATATATAGAGGCTGCGCCACGGAGGAAACTGTACTACGGAATCAAACTACAGTTGTAGTTTGATTATCATATTATTTTGTAGTAATTTTATCATATACATATAATTATGGACTTAATTTTAAGACGTCAAACCTACGACTCTTATATGACATCTGCTTGAATCTTTGAATGGAACATACTTCAAATATAACCAGCGACCTGACCCGCAAGGAGGTCGGAATCTCTCAAAGAAGTCTCTACAGTACCTTGACCCGAATCAAAAGCAACTACTTACTCTCTCACCCAAAAGCCTCTCCTCTGCTTTCAGTTTGTCTCTGCATCCCCAAAGGTTGACTGGTAGAAAATGCCTATGGCATTACGTCCGCCTCTGTAAATTTGTGTTCATAAAGTATGACATAAATAAATACTCAAAAATATTCACTCCTCCACTCGAAAACATGGAATAGAACCTTCAAGCCATGTCAACTTACTGTCAAAACTGTACCGTGAACCGGCGACCCGACACTCTCTCATAAATATTGATTAACGAACGTTTTGGTAACGTTTCAATAACGCCCCGACAAGAATAATGTGCGGTGTTTAGCTAAAACGTAATAATCATAAATTCGGCGCGCGGGACATTCCAGCTTCAGCATAAGTTTCAGTAATAATGCGAGCTGTCACGGCCCGTGATGGTGACGCATGAGCCGACCGCTAGACGGTTTAAAGCGGAGCACTCACGGATAAGAAACCACTAGACCGTCATTTTATCAGGAGAGAAGAGAAAATGAGTATCATGGAAATGAGTAGATTTTAATCAACTTCATTGTTTTTTTTTTTTTTTTTTTGTTATTATAATGTTTCTGCATGCTGTGTCTATCGCTTAATTTTGTGCACTTGGCTTGTATGCTGGCTTGTATTTATTGATTACACAGTGTAACCAATAAATAAATATAAGGTCTATATAAATTTAATGCATTTAACCAGTTGAATTCCGTAATTACAGAAACAATTTAAAAGCCATTGTGGATCCACGTACCGGGCATACGAAGGTTTATAAAATCTCAACCTTTTAAATCTTGACTAATGAGACACAATTAATTAACTAGATTATTGTTGTGCTCGACCCTTATAGGGTCCATCGCGGAGCAATAAATAAAATCAGTCACACAGAATCAGACTTTGCAAGAATCTTTTTAATGAGTGGTCCATAACAACCATGCAAAAATCAACTACAATTACATTGAGAATCATCCCAATTGATAAATCGTAGGACCGGTCAGATTCTCCATACTTCATTACAATTAAGGAATTTAAAGGCCATGTCGCATGTTTAATCCGCAAAAGATTGGTTTCCCCAGGTAGAACTAGATAAATTACAACACTTCATAATTGGCGTGTACTTACCCAAAAGGTTTCTCATGTTAGAGCCTTTGCCTAACTATCAGTAGCTATACAGGGTGGCAAGGACGTCGACGCGACACCTGTAACCATGAATTCAGCACATGATTCTAGACCGCCTAGCGTAGAAATATTTCATCGGTTGTCAAAAAAAACGTCGGCTGTTTCATACAAAAGCGTATGAAACACCTACGCGGTCAAAATGTACGAAACAGCATTTTTTTTTAAATATCCAACTAAATATGTATTGACATATTTAGTTGGATATTTAATAAAAAAACCTTTTTGAACAACCCGGACGGACGGGACGGAGGATCGGTTGTTCGAAAGAGTTACCGTGGCCCCTGGCACAAGCAACTGAAGGAACACGGGTGGGTTTTAGTCAGTAAAAGTCTGACAAGGCAAGGGGCAAGGGGGCATCCCCTTGCCCGCGGGAGGAGTTATTTGAAAATTTCCCAAAAAAAAAATGGTTCCGATGGACCTTCAGAATCATGTTCTGAATCCATGGTAACAGACTGCGCGTCGATGTTGCTGCCGCCATGTATAAATAATTTCTGCCCTACTATTCAGAGTAGAATTATTATTAGTATTCATATATCATAGTAAAAGCCACTCGTAATATAGGAAGCAATAAGAAATATCAATTAAATCTATCTTTTACAGTTATTTCATCTTTAACGACTGTAAACCTTAGGTAGGTATGTTTTCTTAATCTAAGCCGTCACACGCACTTTACGCAGTTACGTAAAAAAACTCGTAACTCCTACGACTTAGCATCGTGTGCACCACGCATAAGGTTAACAACAATTAGATACGGATCACGAACCTGCACGAGAGTTGATACACATTAGGTACGTTCTTGACATATCCCTGACATTTACCTATATTCCTCTATGGTTCGTATCAACTGTCATATTCATAGAACTATGTGACTTGTGTGTGTTACAGTACTTCCTGTCTCAACTAGAAGGTTGTATGAAAGTTTAGTTAATATGTTTTAACTAGCACTTTGCCCGCGACTTCGTCCGCGTGTATTTAGTACTTTCCTCTAAAAATTTCGACATTTGTGTATGATCTTTATTATTTATTTAGATAAATAAGTATTCGGGACAATTTTTAAGTTTACCTATAGATCAAAGGAATCAGATATTTCAAATAAACTGTATCTCCGCTTTTCAACCCAACAGGGGTGGAATTTCGAAAAACCGTTTGGGATGTGTTCATAACTTGACTCAAAAACCCATACCCTTTTTCAAGTCAATGGAAGCAAGCAGTAAAATCCACCCCTTAAACTTTATTACCGTTTCCACCTTGATAGGAGTCGATTTTTGAAAAACCCTAAAACATATTTTTTTTTAATTTTTTGTTTTAGTAGTACCGAGTTTCGAGTTAATCGTACTGTGGGTTACATATTTTTCTAACCTATTATTGCTTTGTCACCCCCTAAATCCTCTGTGAGAGGTTTTTTTTAAACTAAAAGTGACAATCTTAATTATTTACTGAGCCAAATATTGCCAAGTTTCAAGTTTATTAACCAAATGAATAAGATTTTTCATATAAACTCTATCCCTTCTTTTTATACTCATAGAGAAGGATTTTTGAAAAATCGTCTGGGATGTTTCTATAACTTGACTTAAAGATTATGTATACCAATTTTCCAGTTAATCAAGCCACGTAATAAAATACTCCCCTGTGAAATCGACTACCACCACTCTTCACATTGTTAGAAGTAGATTTTTGAAAAACCCTGGTACACTTTATTATTTATTTTGGTTGGTTGGTGGTGAGTTTCGAGTTAATTGGACCGCACGTTAAAATTCTTCCATACAATATTTGACATCCCGAATCTCCATTTAGGGTAGCTTAGAATTCCAAAAAATGGACGAATTTTATAAATCAGTATTTGTGCCAAGTTTCAGGTTCTATACATTTTTGAAGTGAAAACTTCTTTAGCGGCGTTGCACACTTTTTGTACTGGGGAAAAAATGTTAAACTCGCGTCAGGACACGTGACCGTCAGGAGAGATTTCCCCCCCCCTCCCTCTTTCTACGACGGCGGCGCCAACCGAAGTGAACCAAGTGAGACACGATAATGGATGGATGGACGGACGGACGGACGGACGGTGACGGTGATGGTGACGGTGACGGACGGACGGTGACGGTGACGGTGACGGTAACGGTGACGGTGACGGTGACGATGACGGTGACGGTGACGGTGACGGTGTCGGTGACGGTGACGGTGTCGGTGACGGTGCCGCGGTGACGGTGACATGACGGTGACGGTGACGTGACGGTGACGGTGACGGTGACGGTGACGTGACGGTGACGGTGACGGTGACGGTGACGGTGACGGTGACGGTGACGGTGACGGTGTCGGTGACGGTGACGGTGACGGTGACGGTGACGGTGATGGTGGACGTGGATGTGGATGGATGGATGGACAGCTGATGGCTCGACCGTCTGTGTAGTAGCCACACTGCTGTGTATTCGTAAAATTCGTGTATATGTGTTTAAAATATGGAAATTGAACAAAGTGCATCGATTAATGAAAAAAGTGACGCAACAATAGTGAAAAAAAATTAGTTATATTAATTCAATTCATAATTGATTTATTTCAACGTTAATATTCAAGTTTTCACTTCTGCCGGCACTCCCGGAGTGCAACCCGTCTTTTTTTTTTTTTTGAGTTATTCAAGCCACTCACTAAAATCCCCTTAAAAATCGAAGTCTGGGTCAATTTTCGAAAACCCCATACACTTATTATTGATTATTTTCCGTCAAAAGTATTAATACTGAGTTTCGAGTTAATCGGACCACGCGTTAAAATTCTTCCACAGAAAGTTTAACACCCCTAAACACCCTTTGAGGGGTAGTTTTGATAAACAAATAATGATAAACTTTATTAGTTGCTTAGGCAAGCATTCTTGCCAAGTATCAAGTTTATTAATTAAATGAATAAGATTTTTCATACAAACTGTACCCCATTTTTCACCCCCACAGGGGTGGAATTTATAAAAATCGTTTGGGATGTGTTCATTACTTGACTCAAAGATTATTTATACCAATTTTCGAGTAAATCAAGTCACGCAGTAAAATCCTCCCCTGTAACTACCCCTTTTCACGCAGTTAGGGGTAGATTTTCGAAAAACCCAGATACACATTATTCTTTATTTTTGGTCTTAAGTATAAATAAGTACTGAGTTTCGAGTTAATCGGACCACGCGTTAAAATTCTTCCATACATATTTTGACACCCCCCAATCCCCCTTTAGGGGGTAGTTTAGAAAAACAAAAAATGCCAACTTTCATAATTTACTTAGATAAGTATTCGTGCCAAGTTTCAAGTTAATCGGACCGCGCGTTAAAATTCTTCCATACAAATTTTGACACCCCCCAATCCCCCTTTAGGGGGTAGTTTACAAAAACAAAAAATGTCAACCTTCATAATTTACTTAGATAAATATTCGTGCCAAGTTTCAAGTTTATTAACTCAAGAAATAAGATTTTTCATACAAACAAAATCCCCCCTTTTCACTCCCTTAAAGGTTGAATTTCCAAAAACCCCTTCTTAGTGCTCCCCTACATTATAAAAGGAACCTGTGTGCAAAATTTCACATTCCTAGTCCCAGTAGTTTCGGCTGTGCGTTGATATGTCAGTCAGTCAGTCAGTCAGTCAGTCAGTCAGTTTCTCCTTTTATATATATAGATATTTAATTGTTGTAAGTCCTTGTTTTGGTGTTCCCGAATAGTCTCGGACGCAAAATCAATCTGCTTAGCCTTTTCCCAAGTACGTTGTGGTCAGCTTACAGTCTAACCGGATGCAGCTGAATACCAGTATTTTGAAAGAAAGAAAGAAAATACATTTATTTAGCACAGACTAAAAGACACACAATACACCAGATACATACATCAAATAAAAACAAAAAGTAAAGATTAAAGTATAAAGCATGCATTTTGCATGGAGCGACTGCCTATCTGACCTCCACAACCCAGTTACTGGGTAACAGGACCCTTGGACCCTTGGTAAGATTGGTTGTCAGACTTTTGGGCTTCAGACTACCCGTAACAACTGTCAAAGATCTACAGATGACAGCCGGGACATAGGGCTTAATGTGCTTTCCGAGACACGGGGTCTCGATGTGTAATGTATGGTCACTCATCAACGAACCGACCGCGGCAAGTATAGCTTAACCTTCGATCCTCCCGTGCGGCTTTTAATATTTAGCCACAAATGCAAATGGAGCCTTTAGTCATGATATCATCGGATGACGCGGTCGAAGTCGCGTTGAACAAACAATAATAAAGTCTGCCGAGATTGGGTTTTTGAAGTTAACCATTTCTCTTCGTTGGTTCCTTGAGGGGTGAGGAAGTACATGTTCAATTACTTATATTAATGCTCAAGCCTTAATAACTTACATTTCAGGATTCTTTCATTAATTTAATCAGCATTTAAAAGTTTCCACATCTTGAAGGAATCCATTCCTTATTTGAATGAAAAACGAATTAACGTTTTCAATTTATAAAAATGGATTGAACAATAAAATTTAAAGCAGAATCGAATAAAAATAATGTGTAAGTAAGTGGCCGGTATTAAAACAGACCAGATTCCAAGAAATTAAAAGACAAATTATAAGAACAAAAAAAAGAATACAAATATGTCACTTTTGAGCGGAAGCGTGAACTATGCAAGTGGAAAATTCAGACAAGGTTGGTTACGACTACTGGTTTTATCGACCTAAACATATTTGTCCCAAATACATTGCTCTCTAAAACTGGCAGTAGCAAATATACTGCTGAAGTAAACCAGACACGAATGTTTCCTATAGAGTTGAGTTTTAAGTATCGTATTACCGTCATGGTATGGAAGTTTGATAGTAAAAGTTATGGGTTAGTAACCGGAGCGGATTTTGTGTGTTTTGCAAAGAATGAGGAAACAGTAGCAGGCAATTAAGTTAATTATATTATCACGATATCTGTCATTGTAAGTTCAATTCTTAGAACACAACTCCACTACGTGATTTTAATCATAAAATTGGGGACTAAACTACCTAGCTATTCCGTAGAATGATTGATTGATTCGCATATAAACCTACAATCATTCAATACCTATGTATTATCGATTCGCAGATGCAAAAAATAAGACGATTTGAATTATGTATAGCTTCTGGAGTAGAGACCGCGTATCGGCAAGCGTAGTGTCGGACGCCCCCAGCCAGCTGGACCGACGACCTTAAGAAGGTGGCTGGAGAGCGGAACGTGGAGAACAGGGTGTTGTGGACTTGTGGTGCAATCTGTAAGAGGCCTATGTCCAGCAGTGCACTGAGCTAGATCTAGATTTTTTGTGACAAACCGCATATAAACTCTTGAAAATCGATTGAAAAATTGATGCATCACAAAAGAACGTAATCTCGGTTGCCTTTCGTTTACCTATTAAAAGACATCCATGACAAAATAGACAATCTAATCTTAAACATCACATCACTTAGTTAGATGAGTTGCCAATATTTAAGTACCTAAAACAAAATCAACAAACTGTTAATAAGATAGATAAAGACTTATTGCTAGATACCTTGTTGAGATTAAAATCGGCATATCCGCGCAGAGAGAAAGGCTGTTCGTATGTATTGTTTCACGTCATGTCTGAAAACTAATTACATGACTGATTATACGTACTCTGTCTTTACGAGCGAGCTGATAGCTGGCGTGAAATATGTACCTGTAACTAGGGCTTTACTCATAATTAGTCTTATTTTAATCATAACGCTTTATTGCAACAACACTACAACTTTATTCAACGAACAGTAGGTGAGTACCACTGAGGATGCATGAGCTGCAGTAGGTATTTAATAAGTTCCTCAACATTCTGAAATGAAAAATTTCGTAATTATTGTATTCCTTTATTTCAGTTAAACATGTAAATAATTAATTATTAAGTATATGAAAGCAAATGAAAAAGTGTGGAAATCGGTACCCACCGGTATCGCGAACTGTATCCAAGCTACAACGCGTCGGTCAGGACTCCAGAGAGAGCAATTTATTAACCATACGAGCCGTATCCAGAAGTAGGTACCGTTTTCTGAATCAACGAGAAAGAGCCTCGTCTAGACCAACACACAATGATCTATCGGCACAATGATCGCTAAATCCACATCCCACATGTCATAAGTATGTACTTAACAATATAATATTTATTGTTATTTCATGAAAATATTTTTTTCTAATTTTTACATGGATTTTATGAAATTAGGTAAGAACCTACTCTACTTAGATATCATATTTTTCAATTGGTTTAACTTTAATGAAATGATTGTTTAGTGATAAATTCTGACAGACGAACACTTATATGAGATTTATAAATGCTAGAACCCTTTGGCTTCCATTCAGTTAAAGAAAAGCGTTGGGAAATCCAGTGGAAAGCAAACGCAATGAAACGAGTGCGAAACTTATGAATAAGCTTTTCTGAAAGTTGACAAAGCAGCAGCTTATTGTTGTCCCAATGCAGATCAAAGGCCTCATTACCTATTTATAATTGATAAAAAAATCAAAAGGCGTTTATTCAAACTATACTTCAAACTTCAATCAGCACTTTTCGAACGTCAAAATTACATAAGACAGTCCCAAAAAGACCGCCCTTCACCACTTTAGCAGGGAGAAAGAAATGGCGGAACACACTCCCCAGCAGCAGAAATCACCATGCTTGCTCAAGACTTCTATAAGTCCAGGTTCCCTCACGAAGTTTTTCTTCACCGATGTCAGTGAAGTCCAAGATAAACTCAGAAAGTACTGAATTGATAAAGTCAGATTGGTGTTTGCCCAGATTCGGACCCACAACCTCGTGCATGAAGGCGAGACCTTAACCACTGGGCCATCACGACATCACGACAAAAAAGGCTATTAAAACACTGATAAGTTAAAACACCACCAAATATCACCTCGTGGGTATCGACGTCGACCTCGCTGCTCATTAACAAAGCATCACTCAATACTGGGTGTCGTTACATCAGTTACATGCTACATAAACAGCTGTTATTCAGTGGTGAAACAATGAATCATTCCCGACTAATTGTGCTTTGCGCTACACTAGCCACTACTGCAACATACTTGCTTACATGACAGCTAGTTCCCGCTAATTAGGTGGAAAGAAACTAGATTATTCATAATATATTTATTTATTAAAAATTTATGCACTAGTAAAAAACTACTGTACAAAGGCGGACTTAATGCCTGAGGCATTTTCTACCAGTCAACCTTAGGGTGATGCAGAGACAAAACATGGCAGGTGTAATATATGGGATAGATAGCTCGGAAATAACTATACTGGTACATATATGTATACAAAATAAACTCTGTAAGGCGAAATAACGATGGGTAGAGGAGAAAACTAATCCAGCAAATCAGCGCTCGGATGTTTCTGCCAACTTCCGTCTAATGTTCACGTGCCTTCACTTTAAAAGATAGCCGACCGGTTGCCGTCCTCAGAGGGAGCGCATTCCAAAGAAAGACCGCCTGGACAAAGAAAGAAGAATGGATGAAGCCAGAATGGTGAGAGAGACATCGTAGAAGACGTTGCATTGGTGCAACGAAGATTTTTACTATGGGGAGAGCATAAAAATTGAATTTATGAAATCAGTTAAGAAGGAAGGTAAGGTAGTATATTATTAAATATTGATATTTACAAAACGGCTTCAGAGCTCAGAAGGATGTAGGAAACAGAAAGAGCTGGAAGAATTCAAGAAGCAAATAAACAAATACTCAAAATACTGAAATCGTTGACTGGCTGAAATACTTTCTTAAGGCCCGATACTACCTCAGATTGCGAAAATTGCCTTAGCATTAGCGGCTGTAGTTTCAACAGTTCTGCAGTTTTCACTTTGAAATTAATATACGATAAAGATGAGGACTACTGCGAGGTGTTATCGGTTGCGAAAACACGATTGCATACAATTTTCTCGATAGAAAGAAGTCTCAAAGTTACCTCTAAACCGCAAAATAAAAGGAGAATATTCAATGAAAATTTTCAAATTAGGCCATGAAAATTTGCAAGCTAATCGAACTATGCATAAAGCAGGTGTCATAGGTTCATTTTTATTTTTTTAATCGTTAAATTTAACGTAAAAAGATGAGATCCGAAATACCAAGCTTTATAACCACTCATACCTTGAACCGCTCTGCTGTTATTATATTATTATTTACCTGTCCATTTAAAAGGATTTTATATATACTGCACATAGGTACAATGTGAAAGCTAATTTTTATGTGAATGTAATAAATTAATGTTAAGTTTAATCATTTTATTTCATGACATCCTTCCAACAATAGTTCGGTTCACCCTAACTGAATCAGTATGTCCATGTCAGTGCGAGTGGGATAGAATGATACATAGCGCGGGGAAGTGGGGGCAAAATCTGAATTTGAGCTGAATCTAGAAATAGTTATAATAAATCAATCAATAATGTAGGTAAGTACTCCTGAGTCCTGGTTTTTGGAAGTCGGTTAAAATTCAAACAAGTCTTGTAGGTAAATCGTTTTTATAGTAGGCGTCATCGAGGTCAAAAGCGGGCCCATTCAGCAATAAAAAATAAAATTAAAAAAATAGTATCACAAAAACTTTAAATTTTTGAAGTGAAAACTTCTTTAGCGGCGTTGCACACTTTTTGTAATGGGTAAAAAATGTTAAACTCGCGTCAGGACACGTGACCGTCAGGAGAGATTTCCCCCCCCCCCCCCCCTGTTTTTCTACGGCGGCGCCAACCGAAGTGAACCAAGTGACACACGACAATGGATGGATGGATGGACGGATGGACGGATTGACGGATGGACGGATTGATGGATGGACGGATGGACGGATGGATGGATGAACGTGGACGTGGACGTGGATGTGGATGGATGGACAGCTGATGGCTCGACCGTCCGTGTGGTAGCCACACTGCTATGTATTCGTAAAATTCGTGTATTTAAATTGTTTAAAATATGGAAATTGAACAAAGTGCATCTATTATTGAAAAAAGTGACGCAGATATAGTGAAAAAAAATGAGTTATATTAATTAAATTAATAATTGATTTATTTCAACGTAAATATTCAAGTTTTCACTTCTGCCGGCACTCCCGGAGTGCAACCCGTCTTTTTTTTTTAACACACCAAATTAAAATTATTCAAAATTGAAACAAGGTAAAATAATAATAAGTGAAATTCATTTTGCGAGACGTAATATTGAAAGTTAATAATTTATATTTAATAAAGGAAAATAAAAAGATTCGTGATTGGCGGGTATTCGGCTACGAAAACAGTGTAGCATCGTCGTAGCACAGCGGGGGAGATGCGCGTGCGTCGCTCGCTGAGCGTATTACTGTCACATAAAACGATTACTCGGTGACAAGCCTTGAGCTGCCCACACGACAAATAGAGATGAGTTTAATGGCTTCAACGTTATTAATTTTTATATGGATGTTTTCATTGAAGGAGTGTTATTGTGTTTTCGTTTATTGTTTACTTACTGTAACTTACTTATTTTCACGTGGCGTTGCTTGAATCAATGAGTGCTACGTTTATATATTATGTTTCAAACAACATTGAAAGTGAGATGGTGAAGATCTACTTATGTTATAATTTAGTTTACTTAGCAATCCTACTATTCAAAACGTTTACGTTATCTTTTATATAAATACATATTTTGATTCCAAAACTTTATAATTTTGTATGTTTATTCTTGCATTAATGCCCATTGACTAACCAGATAATAACTTCTTATCATACCACATTTCCTATAAGGGAAGCTCATCATCAGCCTATAGCAGTCCATTATTGCACATAGGCCTCTCCTGTTGCACGCCATGACGCCATTCAACTCGGTCTTCGGCAATAGGGAAGCTCATGCTTATCTTTTATTCTATGTTATTTTTATTAGTTCATATCTTCATGTGACCCAATTTGACAATTGATCGTCACACGTCTTACGATACGTAGATATCATCGTAGAATTGCATTTATTCCTTTTCATGTGCCGTTTTAGCCCACGCCAAATACTGTATACTTGTGTGTGCCATAAGACTTAGTTTCTTTGTTTATAATATGAAGCTTTTAATAATAATTATTTTATCCCGTAGCTACGAGGGGTGTATGAGACTACGAGATTCGCAGATTTTAAAAATCTGGATTGTTGTGATTTAGGTAATTATGAAATATATACGACTAGACCTGACTGTAATCCATTCTTATAATGAGACACATAATGAAACTCAAAATTATTTAATTAGTCACCCCTGAGGAATTTTATGGGAACAGGTAGGAATTACCCATCCTTCTGGCTAATTACAAGTCACACAAAGACTATGCTTTATTACCGCGTACTGTAGCGATTAATGGACAGTCAGCAAAAGTCTTCACGGGCTGATGATGATGATGCAATCATAATTTGCCTCGTTTTTATTTTCGATTCATTCAAACAATAAGTTATCTTATTTTATCATGATGCTATTGAATTATTCTTTAAGTTTAGATTCATACCTATATAGATATCTATTTAGCGCATCTAAACGTGTGTTAGTTACAAACGAAATTGTATCCCTCGTGTTCGTCAGCTGACCTCCACGTCACCACAGTGCTCCATATTCTGAAAACTATTATCTTACGTAAATATTACATATAGTGCATAAACGAATACACACCTACAAGAAAAGCAGGTCAAATGCGATGTAGTTTAGGTTGACCTACTGATCTTGGATTAGATACGGAATGTCAAGAGATGGGGTGGTTTTTTTTTTTATAACGCCAAATTTAGCGTCCCTTTCGTTCAATTAATACTTTTTCTTTCTTTATTTCTTTCTTTTCCTTAAGCTTTGGTTTCTTTAGAAAACGGTGAACGGTCACGCAATAAATCGAATCAAATCATTTATTTTTTGCCAGCATGGGTAGGGGTTGTATGTTAGACATACCTATTTTGATAATGTTCTCCATGCTCTGCCGTCACTTGGGCATGCAAAATCTACACATAAATTACAACCTACTATCAAAATACCATGCGACGAAATAACAGCTGTCCAAATACAAAACTTTTTTTGACACCTTTAAAATGTCAAGTTCTGGTGAAAATTACAGATTTAAGGACGGCCGTTATAATCCGACCGCCACGGCTCTTCTAGGGAACCGTCTCGCTTTAGCTAGGGTTTCCTAAGACTGCGATGGCCACCATAATTATAGCGTCCGCAATTTACCGTCGAATGACGTCACATCATCAGCCCAGCCTTTCCCCAACTATATAGGGGTCGGCTTCCAGTATAACCGGGTGAAGCTGAATACCAGTATTTTACACGAAGCGACTGCCTATCCGACCTTTGCAACCCAGTAACTAGGTAACACGATACCCCTTGATAAGACTGGTTGTCAGACTTTCGGGCATTTGACAACAGAAGAATTCATTCATACAAAGAAATATAAAGTTTTTGGTGGACATGTTTTCTTTACAATCTTGAAAGTTATATAATGATAATAAAACTCCTGGTATCGTACATTACTTTTATTTTCATTCCGTTTGTGAATAAGCTATTACGGACAACTGTGGTTCGATGGCGATGTGATTACTGTTATGGCAATACGAGCATTTAATTTATCAAACCCACTCATTATTTCATTTTCTTAATATGTCTTAAGGACATAAAAATTCCAGAGGGTCATCAATCCACGGAAAGTCTTAACACCGCGATTCAGAAAAATGACGTAATTGCAGAACGCCATCTATGGGCAAATAGGTAAAACGTCTGCACAATGAAAGTTATGCTAGGGGCATTTTGCGTTTTAGTAATTTTATATTATCTCCGAAACTGTATGACCAATTGATATACTGTAAATGGCAAATCTTATCTGTATGATGTTCTTGTGATACTGAAATAATTTATTGTCATAAGAATTAATATTTTGTTGCTCAAATAATCAACCAAACGTAAGTATACCGAAAAAAAAATTTTTTAATGCAATAAAAGAAGTATAAAAGATAAAATATAAAAGATAGAGATATGGTATCGCGGACTTTTTTGTAGAAATAATGAAGACGAACCAGGTAGCCATACATTGTTTTTAATTTTAAGCAACTGTTTAGGCAGCGCACGCAAATAATTCTGTTTTATGTGGTATTTTTTTCCGACTTGCTAGACAAAAGTTGTGATAGCTCGGTTAATATACATGCTATAGAAACAATTTATAGCCTATAGCACTCAGGAATAATGTAGCTTTCTGCCAGTTAAAAAATTGTTAGAATTGGATTATGAGTTCCAGAGATTACCCACTACATACAAACTTACAAACTTACAAATTTTACCTCTTTATAATATTAGTATAGATAACCGAGGCTTTTTATTGCTTTATTAAAAATGCTGGTGAGAATAACTACTGGGGAACAATAGCATCCGCCTTAATCAATATTATTGACTTCCAATGGGTTTCAAGCGGTAGAAGTATAAAAAATGGTAGTTATTTCAAGCCAATTTTCCGGCAAATTTTAAAAATTCCTAGAATCTGGACTTGTGCCCATTTGATGGCAATAGGCTCGCCCCCTATTTATCATAATCAACCTATAAAATTTTCCCACTGCTGGGACACAGACCTCCTCTCTGTGAGAGGGAGAGGGCCGTAATCCACCACGCCGGCCCAGTGCGGGTTGGTAGATGTCATATGTCTTCGAATTGTTGGTTCTAGGACATGCCGGTTTGCTCAGGTTGTTTTCCTTTACCGTTTTGAGGGCAGTGGTGATGAAATAATTTACACAAAGTAAAGCGCCTGTCTGGGTTCGAACCTACGACCTACGACTCATAAGTCGCAGCCTCACTATTGGACCACCACTGCTCTCGCCCCCTATTACATTAGGCTTAAACATAACTAGCGAAATGTGGGGGTACAGTCAGCATCAAAAGTCGATTAACACTATCATTTTTACGTGTTATTAAATTGACAACAACTTTTTTCATTAAACTGATTTTTAGCTTTTCACATAATAGACAAGAGTATATTATATTCTAAAAAAAATTCTTCTGCTGCAATTTTGCTCAATAACTAAGATTAAAAAAACTGAAGTGTTAATCAACTTTTGATGCTGACCATACTATAGGTACAGCTCTGCCTCCCTTTCGGAGATTACAGGCGTGATGGTATGTGTTGTAAGAAAGTTTAGAAACTATTTTGGATTACGAGCAGTGTATTTCCAAATCGCACCAATTATCATGAAATTGTTATACCTCATCAACATCTGCCTTGCCTTTTCCCAACTATGTTTGACTTTGTTTGTTTTATATGGAGCGACTGCTTATCTGTCCTCCACAATCCAGTTACTGGGTAGGTAATACGGTACCCCTTGGTAAGACTGGTTGTCAGATTTTCGGGCTTCTGACGACCCGTAACGACTGTTCCACGAATGACAGCCGGGATCAACGGCTTAACGTGCTTTCCGAGGCACGGAGGGGTCTTAGTATGTAAAGATGGTCACCCATCCACGGACCAACGCGGCAAGGCAGCTGTTATTACCTAGCCACAAGCCCTTCCTAGGTACAGGTACCTAGTTAGATAATTATATATGTAGTGTGGGTTCCTATGGGGTTCCCCCATCGATTACATAGCCATAAGTCCCTCCTGAGTATAGGTACCTACTTAGATAAGTATATATGTAGTGTGGGTGGGGTTCCCCCATCGATTAAGATTGGTTGGCAAAAGTAAGCACAAGTAATGTCGATTTTTCGAGAAATATAAAGTCAACTGACCAAGCATACCTACTAATTGTCCTTTACAAAAAATTACTCTATGTAAGTATAGCTATGTCATAAAACGCAATGGACCTCATATCCTCTTAAATGCAGAGCAAATAAACGTAATGCCGATTTTTCGAGAAATGTAAAGTCAACTGACCAAGCATACCTACTAATTGTCCTTTACAAAAAATTACTCTATATAAGTATAGCTACGTCATAAAACGCAATGGACCTCATATCCTCTTAAATGGAGAGCAAATAAACACCAAACATCGAAACAGGATAGGGATACACAAAGACAAAACTATTCCATTTGCAATTCAAAGATACACAACAAAAACTAACAGCTACATAATGTATAGATTAAAAATCATTAGCACAAAAAACTAGTGTTTCTAATCAGCGGACAATCTAGGCGTGTAGGCTGGCAACACTGAGGCATTTGTTGCATAATTAGTGCAGTTATTACACAGGCAACACAGGTCGATTCGCTTTCTGCGCCGGCGCTGAAGATTTTGATAACGGGACCAGTTTTAAGGGAGGATAAAAGTTAGGTACCTATGTCCTCGTCATCATAATTATTATTAATGACTCGTCCTTCAGTATATAGGACTTAAACAAAACTGCGAAATTAGGCTGAACTAAAGACCTCTGAAGGATAAAATCAGAAATGAAAAATCAGAAAACTGCGGGCTTGGCATGTTTGTCGAAGGACCGATGGCTGGTGGAGCAAACGAGTGCTGGAGTAGAGACCACGTATCGGCAAGCGTAGTGTAGGACAGCCCCCAGCTAGATGGACCGACGATCGTTAAAAGGTGGCTGGGACAGACTGGATACGAATGATGGAGGACAGGTTGTTGAAGCGCAGCCTGGGAGATGCTTATGTCCAGCAGTGGACTGCGATAGGCTGAGTTGATTGAAATACCTCTTTCTACCCCGCAGGGAAAACAGGCGTAATAACTGCTGAACATGCGGCTGGATTTTCATATAGAAAGAATCGTGACTGATATTGGTGTCTAAGTAAAACGATAGACACGAACCTATCTCCCCGTTACAAGTTACTTACCTACATGAAAGGCAAAGGCAAACGCTAATTTATTCGCGCATATGCACCACATTCGAACCCTCTCAGTTCAAAGGAAAATTGCAAACATAATAGAATGAATATTCAAGTTCCCCACGAATAACTTCTGCATAATAGCAATCAGCTGATGACCTGCTGCATGCCTGATCCTGCTGGACTTTTGAACCTGTAGAAATAAGCCAAAGAAATACAAAACTCAAAGTTCTATAAATAACATTCTTATAAAAACAGAGGCCATCTGTTCTAAATTCTCTAATTAAACACTTTTTGGAGTTAAAAAGCATGGCTATGAAAAGAAAATTCTTCAACACTTCAACTAACTTGGAAAATAATGGCGACCTACACTATGCCGGCAGTCACTATTCAAGAAAACTATTACATTTATTCTAGTATAACATATCACAAATGTTATCATAACGTCATCATAAACCTATTGTTTTATAGATCCTAGACATAAACTAATCTCATTTGCATAAATCTATAATTGTCTAGCAAAACTGTTAACGCGTCGATAACAGCACGATTAGTTTATCATAACGACACATAAGAAACATTAACATGATCACTACATCAATAACAGAGGACATACAAAATGACAAACGAATCTAATAAAATGCAAAAACATGTTCTGCTGATCACGACAAATAGCTGGACAGACGGAATTTAAGTCTTAATCACACCGTTATAATAAAAAACGCGTTAAACATAACAAATAAATTCAATTCTATAAACCTAGATAGAGCCATTTTCATAAACACCAAAGATTTGTAACGAAAAATATCGACGAAACAAGAAATTGACACCAAAACACTTGAACATTTACAATATGTAATGAACGAAACCATCCAAAGTAACACTGCTGAACGAAGCACCAACTAAGTAAATTCAAGAAGTGAGCCATGATGGTCCAAGATCACACACTAAATCATAAGCAGCCGAATCCACCGGCGATTGCCATTGAAATGTGTATGATATTCGCCTATTATCAATGGCATGTCCCAATACTTTCACGCGCGGCGCGGCTCGGCCCGCGGTGCGCGCGCACCCCCTCTGCGCACGCGCCGCGATATAAAAGCGCGCTCCCGCCCTCATTTCGTACAGACGCAAGTTGCACTCCAATCCAACATAGCGAATCCTGGAAGACACTAGTCTTCCATCAGCGCTATAAATTAATCTAGATTACAAAAAATCTCTATTTCTAACTCTTTCTCTTTCACTTCTGTGCTAACTACAAAACAAAATGAAATCCATGGTGAGTACTTTTTTCTGTCGACATAATTTCCATTAACTGTCAATCAATCAGTATACAGTCATGTGGTGTGACAGCGACAAGTTTATACGAACCCATTGTTCGGCTTGATAACATCATCAAAGGAGTTATCAGTATCGATTCAATTATGTTCCATAGATCACTTATGCAAATGATACGGTTCCGTTCGATTGATTAAGTGTGCGCCATGGGCTTACGATAACTTAATTTATTGTTGTTGCATCTGATATCAGGACCAGTCGCAGCACTTTGTTATTTTCGCGAGCGCCTTGCCCAACATCCTAGTTGTCGGGCGAGTCAGGATACCTGACCTCTATACCGAACAACTAGCTCTAACAACCAAAGATGATGTAACTAAGATCGTGTTATCAACAAATAAGCCTAATTCAACACTACTACTAAATCTTTATAACCAACACAAACAAAATACCAAGACTTTAAAGACGGGAAAAGTGTTGAAAAAAAAAACAAATGTCTAACAAACTAGTGTTTATAAAGCCAACGAACCATTAACTTGTTAATTTCCAAATTCATCTAGTAATTGTACTCGAATAGCACAAAATAAAACGTGTGAACAAGTGGGCCTGTGTCGAAAGTAATGCAATGCACTGACTGCAGGTCAGTGTCAGATCGCATACGGATTCTATTTCGCGGTCTATTTCTTTCATACCTGGTTTTACTAACAATGTCTTTAAAGTTCTTTAACTACATTTATCACATGCAGATTTTTTACTAACTACTTTTTTAATGCTTGAAAAATGGCTTTGATTTTCAAATCGATTTGCATTTTCTTATTTACATGTGTAATTATGTCTTTCTATATTTCTTTGTCTACCTGTCCATTTTCTTTTCTTCCTTCTGCTTACTTTATTTCTTTGTCTTCTTTCCTAACTTCGTTGGCATGAAACCCTGTTGGCTATTTGCGATTTACTTTTACGTTAAATGTCAATTAATTTCAGTGCTACACAAGTTGATACATTTTATTCGTTTCCTCATCGTTGTAACTGCATATAAAAATAATTAATTGTTTAATTTTAATTGGACACGTAAAAGCATTTCCTCCACGCGTCTTGGGTTAACAACTACAATAGTTCGTTTAATGTTCATTAGCATTTTATTAAAATTCTAATATTCGTTGTAAGGTTTTCGAAATTTTTGGCCCAATTTCTCTAATGGTTGTCTACGGTAGAGTGCGTTGCCTAAACCGCTTATTGCATTTACGTAAACGTATGAGATCACGTGACATAGTAAAATTTGTGAACTTGCGTAGTATCGGTAAGTGTATATTTTAGCAACGCAATGCGGTTAAGGTTCCATACCGACGCCCGTGGCTCACAAAGTGAATCAGAGCACAAATCACACCGCACAGCTCCTGCTCGTGTCAATGTCACTCGACCAATTGTACATACAGATCTTTTATTCTAATACATAGCTGGCAGTCCTTAGCCTAGATAATCCTAAGTGTAAAGGCACTTGAACTAATTAAAACTGACGGTAATGAAATTCATACATTCAACAATTTAGAAGTTAGGCAAGCCTAGTTTGCAATGATGTCTGCCATCACGCCTTTGATTCGAAATGTAAACTTAAAATAAAACCTTTTATATACTAAACAACAAAAGGAATATCGACGAACTTCATAAATTGTCACCTAACAAAAAATAAACAACATTTGAATCGAAAATTCAAGCACTATTCAAACCATTCAATGCTGTGAAATCAATTACGCATAGGTATTTTAAATTACGCATAGGTATTTTAAATATATGCAAGTCATTTAGTCCATTTAAATACCCGAAAAATAGACGGAGATAAATTATCAAGACTTTATAATTACCTTGGTATTACTTTGTTTCTATTCATGTCATATGAACCTGCTTAGTGCTTTGCAAATTTAGATGTTAACTGCACAACTAAATCAACTATCGTCCAATTCTATTCAACTGTTTCCCTGATTAAGCTCAGAACTTTTACATGCTTGTCATGTAAAAATTCTGGTTCTTAAAAAGTATTTCATAAAGAGGGTAGTCCTTTATATCATCTACTAGACAAAGCAAGGCGAGAGTTAACTGAGGGCCAAGTTTCATCTGTTATGCTCCATTTATGCTAACAATGTCAACTAGTTCAACTCCACCTCCTCAATTACCTTGTTTAGCGTTACTTGCACTTTTTCTTAGCTCTAGTGATAGATTATGTTTCCGCCTTTGCTTCTTTGGGCCTATCACCTATGCCGCTATGATCTGATCCGATATTTTCTTATAAAAGACTAGCTGTGCCCCGCGGTTTCACCCACGATAAAAGTCTTATTACAGTCCTTTTTTATTGATTCCCTTTACAAATTTCCACCCCACTTTTTACACCCTTAAGGGATAATTTCGAGGATAAAAACTATTCTATATCCTTCCCCACAACTCAAACTACCTCCGTACCAAATTTCATGTAAACCGGTTCAGCGGTTATTGATTCCCCGTACAAATTTCCACCCCGTTCACCCTATTAAAGGATGATTTCTGGGATAAAAACTATCCTATGTCCTTTCCCGGGACTCGAAATTATCTCTGTACCAAATTTCATCTAAATCGGTTCAGCGGTGCGAAGAGGTAACAGACAAATAGACAGACACACTCGCATTTATAATATTCGTATGGATTTGTAGTCTAAACACAACTTTGGACTTCTGGGGACTTTTTGTGGACTTCAGACATTATTCATATACAGAGATCATACCAGACAGGTCGTTTTAAAATATTTATTTATTAAACAGATGTAGATCCTATTGTTAAATTAAAATGGAAACCTTACATAAACTATCTGTCAATCTACTTTGAACTTATTCAAGTCTAACAAATCTTTCATTCGAATTCTATATCGCTGTCCATTTATTTCAATCTGCTTTTGATAAATTGCCCTTTCCATCTCAGAAACCACTAGCCTAATAATC
Source organism: Amphipoea oculea (assembly GCA_945859645.1). NCBI lineage: Eukaryota > Metazoa > Arthropoda > Insecta > Lepidoptera > Noctuidae > Amphipoea > Amphipoea oculea. The sequence goes on from OX243884.1 coordinate 7,492,096, forward strand.
TCAGATTTTCGATACGGTCTCTCCCACAATAGAGCAAATGCAGTCAGGTCTATAATCCCACGACTCGCCCTAGGACCACCCACCGGCTTTACGTAACATTTCATTATGTCCGTCGATCAATTCTGATTTCATCTTGACGTCATCTATTAGGATATCTGGAATTGCATCTTAAACATGACCTGGAATGGGAGCATCGTCAAAATTGTTAACTCCCAAGGGTTATCACGCCTTGTAATCTTGGGAGCATTTACTTATACCTTATACTTAGATAGTTTGTTTGTGAATTTATCTTCGGACAAAGGCTCATTAGTGTACCTATTCGAACTTTGAAATCAAATTGTTTTGTTCTCAATGGACTCTTCCTAAGATAATGAAGCAGTGTATGTACCTTTAGTACAATAGAAACCACTGCTGCTTGAATTTTGAGGGTGTCCAAGCGTGACGGCCATTTAGCATGTCCATAGTGGTTCGTTTAATTGTCGGTAGGCGCGCCTGTGAGCACAGTGTCGCTTGCCTCGCCGCTCACCGCTGCTTTTTGTCGGCATTCCTTCGCGCACCAATTTAGAAGGGCAAGCCCACGCAACGCCCCACGGCTATATTACCTATCGATATCCTAATTATGTTATAAAACGCCCACCGGTATCTGGGCCGATGAAACCGCCCGTCTAACTGTCCAGGGTGCATTCCCACAAACCCACCGTTAGGCAGTTGATCAGGCAGTTTCGATAGGCTACAAAAAAGAAGTGGTTGTTTCGTCTTCCTCTTGAATTTACGCTTTGCGTCTGTGCATTTTTGTTAGCTTAACTTTGAAATTATTAGTTAGTTTTCTTGTTGACTACAAAATCGTCCACCCTATACGAATCACGAAGGACTCTTACATTAGCCGGTCAGCCATATTCTTAAAAGGAAACAACTTTTCCGAACGTATCTATAGCAGCCAATCACGTGGTTTTTATTCATACTACTATATACATTTAATTTTATTTGAAATCTAAACTAAGCCTTTGTTGTTTTGTTTGGATGGCAAAATCATAAAAAAGAAATATCAAAAGTTTTTTAACACATAATTTTTATCATATTCTTTGTTTTAATCTGAGATTACTTGTTGCGTAATAAAGATAGATCAACTATCTAGATTAACTTTGGCATTCTCTTTGATTTTTCTTCATCGCAGCTAAAACTATCAAAAGCTGTAAACTCTGGTGGAATACCGCTGACTTTTATAAGCTTGCTCATTCAAATTAGTACATTATTTAGTCCAATTTATATTAGATATACAAATTGAAACATCTATAATAATCCATTTATAATCCACACGTTCACGCGTCGACTCAAATATTAATTACCACTTGCCACACCATCAAGGAGGTGTCATATGTCTATTTAATATATGATTTAGAGCCCAATTACCGACTCAACGCAGACTGTTCTGTATAAATCATAGCCTAATATAGTTGTAAATATTAAATCGTAATCAATCTAAATTAGCAATATTGAAACGGTTAGACATCACTACTTTAGGAACTACTGAAATGTGAAAACAGCAATATTAATGAAACAGATAATAAATTGCTAGATCATGAAAATCATCAGTCAGAAAAAGAAAAACTTGTGGAAAAACTAACTGAAGATGCGTCTGTAAAGTGGCCGAACGTTTCAATGGCTAGCATGAGTCACGCTTCTTGTTGCTCTCACATCCTGAAGGATGTGAGAGCTTACTAGAGCGGAATATTCTCCAGAATATTCCGCTCTAGTAAGCTAGTTACACTAAACCGAGCAAAACACACATCTAGAATAAGTTCGGTATAAATTAAATCGTCGCATAATATTTAAAAGGGCAAATAATATACATGTAATGGTAAAAAATGCAACAGTCTGTGTGACAGGCGAGGGTAACCAGTTGCTGAATGTGACGGCTCTGGGCAGGTCCGGAAGGCTTACTTCCTGCTCCTCGACCTTCGACTGGCCTTCAGACCTTGACGCCGTTCACTCAATGTACTCACTTTTATTTGGAATGGATCAAGAGCGAAAGTGTAGGCGACAATGTTGACATATGAGCGCAAGCGGCGATACGAGCGGACGGAAGCTTCTATCGCTTTCCGTATTTTCTTTTGGAATTTCGATGATTCCAATAACGTGTTTGATTGACATTGAAATCAAAACTCAATAATTCAACTAAAGTTCCATTCATTCAGTTCTTTTGCAACTTAAATCTCGAAAAATATATCGAAGCAAAAAATATATAGGGAGAAATGCCAACAACTTGTCCGTTAATTAACAAAATCTACTTGCAGGGCTTGCCTACTTGCGGCTGGTTTATTTATAAACCTTCGTACACTGCTGCAATAACGAGTCGTTGACACGGAACAATAAACATTTTTTGTTTAACTCTAAACTTCCTAAAGCCACAAAGGTATAAAAGTATGTCGTTACGGAATTGATCAGATAAATATGGATTGCGTCACAAACCGTGTGTTTTCAAGGGCGGTACATTTTCTCCAGAAGTTGCAACAAGATTTTTATGTGATTAGAATTTACCTAAAATCACATCGTAACATCGCAGACGTGTTATGAAACTTGAGCTTTGTCGTGCTTTTACAAACTTTTGGACCGATAACTGACACAGATCTGTCATTGTTTTAACCAACTTGAACTGGTTACGTAAAATCATTACATTTTTTTTTTTTTGAAGTATCAAGAAATACTGCGATAGTATCAATATTTGCCTCTACAACCTCGTGTTGTTGTCACATCCTTTATTGATTTTCATCGTGATCTCAATCAACTACGTAGGTATCATGATCTGCATTGAATTGCATCGTTGTGACCTGTCTGGCCGGCGGTCAGCCGGTCACAGCCAGTTCGGCCCACGACCGACCGCAAGCCGTGACATCGTTACGTGAACTTATCCCGCCGCCAGCCGCAAATTCCTCACTCACGCACTCATCTCGTTCAATCTACATCAATTTTATTACGCTTCAAATCACAATTAGGCTAAAGTAATTAATTAAATTTGCATAGCGACGCGGTAATGTCACGCTGAGTCGACGAGATTCTGATTTACTGGCAACGCATTTTTTGTCTCTCAATCAGCCTTTATAATTAATATTGTTATTCGATATCTGTAGGTACAATTAACGCGTCACGGTCACGAATGTTCAAATTTAAGCTGCTTGAATACCAGATTTATAAAGCCATTATGCAACTATACCTACAACGTATTTAAGTTCGATCTGACAACTATAATACCTAGAAACTTGGACAGAACAGTATTATTTTCAGAATATAATAATAAGCTCCGTGTACTGGCGGACAGGTTTAACAAACGTTTAACAAATTGAATTAGTGCCAGTGTTCAACAGACCTAAACGGCCAGAACTTGAGTTAAACTGTAACTTAGAACATTTATTGCCTACATTAACACAAAGCTTAACTTAGACACAGGAAATAAAAGAATGCCCAAACATGCAGTTAATAATATTACGAACAAAGAACACGTTTATAGTGCAAAGACACGTACCTACTTAGTTATTGTAAAAATGGACACAAATCGTTGCAAATAGTGTAAAGTAGAAACATAAACGGCATGAAACATTGGTATTTGAATAATAACAATAATTTATTTAATAAAACGTTTGTGTTGTTTGTGAATGTATTAACATAAAAGATTTAGTTGCGTTTAATTGGTTATAATGTAATAATAAAAGCTAAATTGTTTGGTACCTAAGTATATGATGGAAATAAAACTATTAAAATAAACGATAGTTTAGTAACAAATGTGGATCAAAGCGATGACGGTGTAACTGATCCAATAACGAATGTATTTCCACAAGACGACGCGCCTATTTCGGATTTTCTTCCCATATTCAGTCACTTTCTGCATTAAGGTCTCGGCAATCGATGGCAATGAATTGGAACTCGATCGCCCATAATGACATTCCTCGTCCATGTTGTCACTTCTCGTTAAACTTGCTCCGGAGCATTGCCATAATTTATAAATGACCTTTATTCACACCGACCGCGATAATAAAGTGAGAAGTTAAATTGCATGTAATGTGTGGGCTTTAAGAGACATTACTGCGGATTCAATGTGAATATATTATTATGACTCATATATACCTATACTTATATATCAAAGTATAACTTTTGAACAAAAGAAAACATTGTATCTTAAACAAAAGAAGATTGGACAAATGCAAAAGATGATCAGTGCCACAAATGTTGGTGTTGATGTTTATGAGAATTTTAAATGATTGGACTTTAATGAAAGTCAACATTTTCGTATTTCCATTTTATTTTACTTACTTTTCAATTTGATTATCTGCTATATCTCCTCCAGGCAATCGATAAATCAATAAATTTTAAATCAATCAATTTGAATGAAGGCAATACTTAATTGTACTGCCTTCATAATCTATACTACAATATACCCTGTCTTTCGTCTACAAAGTGCCCCACTTTAGAAATACACTTGCCTTATTTTGTAACGTATCCCGTAGCGATTGTTTCACCAGTCTAGTAAGCCTATAGTCTGGAATCAACACCGGCAGTTATCACTATGACAGTTGCGAGCTAGGCACAGCCAGTGCCCGCCTACCGAGCCAAGCCTTCGCACGACTCTGCCCATGTCGCATTCAAATTGTAGCATTGTTTGTTTATGTGCCAGCTTTATCATTCATGTATTCCTATTGATAATAGATTTTGTATTTTGTTAGCGAAATATTTAGCATGTCTTAACTTGTGGTAGTGTTAACTGTTTTTAAGACTACCATAATACTGATTTTAAGCCTTTAACATAGTTCTACGCAATACATGTAATCACATATGACTAAAACAGATGACGCTTCTAAAATAGGCAGCAGATCCGTATCGCGTTTCTAATCTTTGATGCATATCAAAACATAAGCACAGACATTATGACCAAAGACGAATGGCAGTAATTCTTAGACAATCTCTGTTCTAAATGTCGGTCAATGCTTTGCATGCTGTACTTGTGTTTGTACCGGTCATAAAGTCAAGTAAACGTTGCGTAGCCAGCCGACACCTGACCAGAACGGGGGCGACTTATCATCGACAACTAGAATTATATAAATATTGTATCAACTTGTCCGAGGTATAATGAGAGGGCATGGAACCAGCAGCGCGGCTTGCAATTAGATTCGGTGCTCGGCGGCCATAACTCTGAATATTATCGCGTTAATAAAGGATGTAGCAGGCAGTAGGCTGGGCACACGCCGCAATAACTTCAGATCAGATATACTCGCGCACAATGCCTGATAACGATCCGTTGTAAACGAAACCGCTTCTCCGCCACTAAACTAATTATGTCCACGTCAAACTGTGCTATAACTTACAACTTATCACATAACTCTTCCTCCGCAGATCGTTGTTGCTTGCTTGGCGTTGGCGTGCGGCGCTCACGCGTCCGGCTGGGCTGGCCCGCCCGCCAACATCGCGCTGTCGCAGGACGGACGCAACATCCTCGACACCCCCGAGGTAGCGCAGGCGCGTGCCGCCCACCTCGCTGCGCTATCGCAGGCTAACCAGAACAACCCCAACCCCCAGGACGATGGCTCATACGACCCCAGGTGGGACAACGAAGAGTACTGGCAGGGCGCTGAACAGAACAAGTGGAACGCTGCCCCCTCCGGACAATGGAACGGTGCTCAGTCTGGACAGTGGAACGCTGCTCCCGCTCACAACCAGTGGAACGCTGCTCCCGCCGCGCCCGCCTGGAACGCTGCCGGCCATGGCCCCGCCCCCGTTGCTGAAACCCCTGAAGTAGCCCAGGCTCGTGCTGCCCACCTCGCCGCCCTCAGCGCCGCCAAGCCCGCCCAACAGCAATGGAATGCCCCCGCTCAACAGCAATGGAACTCTGCCCCCGCTCACCAGCAGTGGAATGCTCCCGCCCACAACCAGTGGGACTCTTCCTCCCAGTGGAACGGCGCTCCCTCATGGCAGTCCGGCAATGCCCAGCACCAGCCCGCCAACATCAGGCTAGCCAATGACGGCTCCGGCATCCTGGACACCCCCGAGGTAGCCGCCGCCCGCGCTGCCCACCTCGCGGCGCACGCGCAGGTAGCGCACGCCGCGCCCGCGCACCCTCAGCAGCACTGGTGAACTGAATGACTCCCCTCCCTCTCTGGATCCCTGGACTATGAGCTAGCGAGTGACGTGCGGGTGTGATCGCGCGTCGTGCGCTAGTTTTCCGTTGAGGTGTCTCTCTCGTTTTTCCTCCGATCTCTTCTTCCTTTAGGAATTATACAAAGTGCAAGTGCGTCAGCCTTTCTTTCCTTGTGGCTTTTTTGTTACTTTTATAAGAAATTTCTATTGAACGAACTTTTTGTACATAATAAATAATTTGTATGTATGCGTTAATAACGAAATATATAGAACGGAAAATATTGTGTAGTTTAAATGATAATAATCGATACCTACCTGTTGTACGTAACATTCGCTGGCAAGGCTAGCGGGTGGCATACCGATCTAATAAATGACGTTCATAACCCACAATGAAGAATTGCAAATAACGTCAAGTGATGTTTACATCAACTAAGTAAGTGGTGGTTACATATTCATCAACAAAAGCTGCTTGCCCTGTGGCCTAAAAAACTTCGTCACTCGAACAAAGTCAAGATCGATTATAATGAGGTGACACATAACATGAATAGTGAAGCATCTATTGACATAGCAACACCATAATTACAATCATAAGAATATATTATTGATATTGAGCTATAAATCTCGAGCTCAACACAAGACTCAGCCCCTAAAACGACCCACTGACCCAATCGTCACCTAAAATAACATTATGTACAGACGCCAGCACATCAAGCTACTACAAACTGTCAAATGACTTTAATAGATTTTCAATTTTATCGCTAAAGCATAAGGTTCAAAGTTGATAGTGAAAATTTTACAGTTTCGGGTAATTTGATATGCTGGCGACTGTACCAATACACATTATATTTAAAAAGAAATTGACAATGGAAGATAAAAACCGATCATAGTTTAGTATGAATCAGCCGCTTATCTCACTATTCCCACTATGTGCTGAGGAAAATCGGCGTCTGTGACACTAGTGCAGGGTCGACTTGTCGCATAGACATTGCCAGTAATATCTGTGTGAATATTAATATGGCATTGCGAATTCAAATACTAAGCAACCACATTGTTCCCACGATTGGAGATGACAGAAAAGCTCCTTCCAAAAAAATCAATATACCTACACTCTTTTGCAAAAAAAACGGGCACTTTAGATTTTTTTTCTCTACTTCAATGAAGAAGAATAAGAAAGAAGTTTTATCAATTTGACGATGTATTAGTATGTTATTTGAAGCATCCTGGCATGATTCTTCACGTTCTAAACTTAAATTTTTAATTAACAAAAGAAAAATAATGATTATTGTGGGTTATTGTAAAATTGCTTTACTACTGGCGCGAATTGCTGAAACGATGTTTTTACTCGTTATTAAATTTTAAAACTTTTTGTATATTTTCTGCAAATTAAACAATTTAATCTTTCTTTTTACATTAAATACCACTTTTTGGTATGAGTGATAAAGCGACAAGCGCCGGTAAAATTATGGCCCTACTTGAAGAAGGTTGTTCGTAAACTTCGTGTCTCAGCGGCTAAATGTGAGCCGTTCAACTGTCCAGTGGACTTGGCAACGGTATCAAGAGACCGGCTCGGTCAAAAGAAGACCCGGTTCGGGAAGAAAACGATGCACAGAACCAAGAGATGACCGCTTTTTGGTGAGTCAGGCGTTGCAGAATCGTCAGGCGTCAAGTGTGGACCTGAAGAAGAGCCTTGAAGAAGTAAGAGGAGTAGAAGTTAGCTTGTGGACGGTCAAGAGGAGGCTTTTGGCTGCCAATATCAGGAGTTACCGCCCGGCTCGGGGCCCT